>JASAUF010000619.1:6803674-9520512 GCA_030180095.1 Magnolia changhungtana | reverse complement strand
CTTGCTGGGGCCACCATAATATTTTTGAAAATCTAGTCTCTCCATTAGTTTCTTCGTATCATGTTAGGAGATAGAATTGAAAATTGAGGCAGATCCAAGACCCAAGTGGGCTGTACGATGGGAAATGGTGAGGTTGTACGATGGGAAATGGTGAGGATTGAACGTCCACCCTTAAACATTTGTTTGGTCACAAAAGTTTTGGATCAGATTAATATTATTTTTTTTTTTTTACTGTTTTTTTTTTTTTTTTTTTTTTTTTTTTTTTTTTCATCTAGACAGGAATGACCTTATTAACGGTACGAATGGCATCTAAACATCACAATGGTTAATAGATTTCAACCTATGCATTTCCCTACCCACTTTTTTCAAGAAGTTTTGAATGTGCCTATTTTTTAGGGCCATATCCTGACATGATCTAGCATAATGGATTAATAAGGTGAATTTCTCACAGACATAATAGCAAATTATTCCCTTCTTTCCTATTGTGGCTAGGAGGGGTTTTTAACGGTCAAATACCACCTCTTCATATTATGGTCTTGGTATATTATGGTCTACTTGAGATTTGGATATGCCTGGTTCTCTGGATCATGCCCTAAAATAAACTTTCAATATAGATGTATGGCATGAATATAGTCGCGTACATCCCAGTGAGCCTTTGTAGTAAGGGGTCCCATCCACCTCAATGGACCCAGGCTCACCTAATCCCCTCCAAAGTAGGTGGGACCCATGACTGTATGGCCCCACTATGATGTATGTGATTACATCACACCATCCTTTCATCCATCCGTAGACTGCCATATGTAGATCCATCGTAGACTACATCACACCATCCTTTCATTCATCCATCCATCCATCTACCTAGGTGTTTATGACAAAACTGGTCCAATTAACCAGTTCATCCATCCATCTACATATGGCAGTCTACGGTGGATTGCTTAAGGTTCCACATAATCACTTTTATTAGCTAGGTTATTCTAACCATTCCGTCTATGGCTTGGAAAATGAATGGTTATAAGAAAGATAGCTGACTTGATGTGGACTGAATCATCTAATCAGTTTGATTTTCACGTATTAGCCCGTGAAATTTGGACTACACTTGATGGACAGTGTGGATGCAACGATTGATTATTTAAGTGTTCCAATGCAACTAAGAGCACCATAATTGATACACTGTTTGGAGGGCAACAAATCTCTCTCCCGGGAGTCTTAAAAAAGTGTTGCCTTAGCCTCGAAGGAAGTAATAAGAGAGAGGGAGGCGTATTAATTTCCTTCGTCACCAAGTGTTGCTTGTGTGGCCCACCCTGGTGTCTTGTACGGTGTCTAAACCTGATAACACGGTCTCCCCACCGTAAAAAGAAGACATCCCAAAAATCTTGCTGATCCACCCATTATGTGGGCGACCACATTAATTTAGGTGTTTTCGCTCGGTGGTTGTCTAATATCTATGGTTTAGCCCAAGTGAAGATTAAATAAGTGATTTTTGGTCATACCATCACTGTTGTGGAACTCAATTAGATGCACGGGTTAGATGGCTTGTACGCAACATGGTGGGCCCAATGCAATTAATTAACTTTTACATGAAATTGAATAACGATTAAACCTGGGGCATGTTTGGATAGATGGGATGCATTGTGATGTGGTGCATTATAATGGAATTTATAATTATTACAAATTTACTATGTATCTTTTATATAAATAAAAAAATCAGTGTAGTTTTTCTGAATATAATATAAGAATATTATCATTGTTCTTTTATTATGCCTATCCAACACAAAAATGTTCAGTCAAATTATCTATTGACCACCAAACAAGTATTGTAATTTTTAATATTGCAATTTTACAATTCATTACTATACAATGCAGCTATTGAATGGCTCTGTCACCTAGTTGGCTAAATTTGGCACCTAGTTGAACAACACTTGTATTAGAGTTTTGCTCAAACTCTTGTGTTACAAGAAAATTTTGTAAGTAATAGAGTAGCCTTGCTGCCACGGTCGTCCACTGAAATTCAGCCTAGAGTTGCATCAATTCATTCCTAAAAACGAATTTGAAAAAAAAATAAAAAATGTGTTACAAGAAAATTTGAACCATATGCGCACCACCAAGAAGGCCAGCGTGGGTAGTAGGGGTGTACACGGGTCGGGCCAAGTCGAACCGGCTCAGTACGTCCAGGTTCGCTCAATGGGGCCACGCCTGTAAGGCCCGAACCCGATCGGTACCCGGTCACCGGGAACATCTCCAAGACGAATCGCTCTGCGCGAGTTCGAAGGCTGAACCTTACAAAAAGTTCATGGGAAGGGCTTTGGCAGGTAATCCGTGTCCCATTACAAGGCCCTCGCTCAACGGTTTAGATAGTTGAACTATAGTCTCTACAAAAAATATAACTAGTCAGGACATTTACATACATTTATATACATTTGACAAAGCATAAAATAAAACATTTTATATAAATTAAATACAAATATACACTCGGGCCAAAGCCGGGTCGGGTTGGGTCGGCAGAGTCGGATTTCGAACCGAGTCGAGCCGAACTGGGAGGTATCCGAACTCGGCCTGAACTTACTTTCGGGCCTAGAAAATTGGCCCGTCCTGACCCGAACTCAGTTCCGGGTCGGGCTTTTTCGGGCCGGGTCGAGCGAGCTAACCGGGCTAGCCCGGTTTGTGTACACCCCTAGTGGGTAGCTAGTACAATATTCAGTACGATCCACCTGGCCGGTCTGGGTAGGCTAGGATGTTAGAATGACCAGAGAGGTTGAAAAAAAAAAAAAAACATGGTTTTGAGGGCCTTGCCACGGCACCTTTGTAAGCAATAAAGCTCTTATACACACCGCGCATGTGCCAGCATTGTACGGAAGGTCTGACATCCGATCCATCCGTCAGAAAGTAACCACTTTATTGACGACTTAGCAAAAGAATCTGGTTGAATCCAGATGTCAAGGTGGGCCATAGTTTGTGAAAAAACGTGCGGCTTTCAAAAAAACTAGGATGAGGAAGCCGATGGATGAATTGGATCTCACGCATATGTGCCATGATGATACATTGTCACATGTACGTGAGTTATACTGCAGGTGTGTGTACTTAGCAAAGCTTTGTTTCATAAACTGCAATCCACCTTGACTGACATGATTCACGGGTGAGAACATCTACGTGATGGATTGCGTATGTCGTAGAATAAACCTTATTCTACAACACTTGCAGAGAAATGCCCAAGGCTGAAAATGGGCCGGGCTGACCTTCGGGCTTCCAAATTTGGCCCACCTCAGGCCAAACTTGGGCTAGTGTATGAGGTCTAAGGCCCGGCCTCGGCCTTTAAATGTATCTCGTTTTTTAATCGGGCAGGCTTGGACCCTATGCAACGCCCAAATCTAGCGAGCGTACTGTTACTGTTTGCAAAAAGGAAAATTTTGTAATATAACGATGAATTCTCAAGTACTTCCAACGAGCTTGAAACTTGGGCTCCACCGTGGTGTTTAGGGGAGATCCATACCGGCCGTCAGGTGTGTCACGCTCCTTTAGAGCCAGAATCCAAAAACTCGCCCCATACATTATTCAGGTGGACCACACAATCAGAAACAGCCGTACTGAACAGCTTTTCGGTCTACAAACAGTTTCCCTTGTTGTGACCCATGGTGTGTCATCTAATGGCTAGAGTAGATTTTCCATGATTATCATAATTCCTTGTAAAAATTAAGGGTGGACATCTCCCCCAACATTTTTCCACACCTTAATTACACATCAGATTGGTTTTTAGGCCCCGGGACTTCCACGGGATTACACTCTAACGGTCGCACAGGATCTCATATACATATTATGATGGGCTCGTCCAAAATAAAGGGTAGGCGTCACCTAAAATTTCCTCTACGTCTCTTAACTTTTTAAGGGCGTGTTTGGATTAGTGATTCCTATAGTAATATATTGTAATCTGCAATAAAAAAAAGTATTATCATTACTATGGTAGTCCAAAGAAAAGCAAAATTGTAACGGTATGTAATACTATAATGGTATCTCTGCTTTTCACATGCAAAATAATTTTAGTGGCTAGAAACACTTGGATGTAATTATGTTAATATGTTATATCCACGTCATCCATCCATTTACAAAATCATTTTAGGGCATGTTTCCAAAAATGAGCTTGATCTAAAACCTCCATAACTCCGAGAAGTTTTCAATGACAGGCATTCAATCAAACACGAGGCCACATGTGTGATCGAGGGCCTATATTTAGGTTTCGTGTGTGGTTAAGAAGTGTGGGCGTGCTAGAGTTGTACTCATCTCAATGTTTGATTGAACACTGGTGCCCCCCATGTTGAGTCAGGTTGATTGGAGACTGGACGCAGGAGCTAGCTATTCTCTCAACCACTAGCTGAGATTACTAATCAGGTGATTTGCAAAAGGGTAGGGGTTAATCCTTTCTAATAAATTCTTTTTAGCTTGTGTCTATGGACTTGTTCTTTCACCAGTAAAAGCGATAGATTCTTTAAAAAATTAAAGAAAAACAAACAAATAAATAAAAAGGTTGAACGATGCCGATTTAAATAAATAAATAAACGAGAGATAAATATATTGTTGGGGGCCTTGCACAAAACCTTAGGATCTAGTCTCTTGAAACAAACCAGAATTATGGATAATAAAGCAATGAAATAAATCAAAGCATAGACCACACACTACACAAGAGATTTTTACGTGGAAAACCCTCAAAGAGGCAAAAACCACGGGACTTCGTCCAGATCAACAATCCACTATGAAGTAGAACGTTACAACCTTCTTCACTCACGCAGGAGTGGATAAACAATAAGAGAAACAAAGAAAATGGAGATATCTCACCGATTACAAGGACATAGAAGCGCTGAGATATAAATTGCACATTAGATAACCTCCACGAGCATAACCTCCCTTCTATAAGCTTCCTCTCTCTCTTTCTCTCACCTTTGATAGCCCTAAACCCTTTAACAAATCCCTTGTAAAGCTTTAGGAAACCCTCTTGTCATACGTAGAAAGCCCTAGGTACCTCCTATTTAAAGTTTTAGGAAACTCCTTTCCGTATCCCAGTTGCAAAAGGACTTGCGACACGAAATTCATGCAAAATCGCGGAACGAATCTGCGTAACCTCAACTGGTCGTACCGAGTCCACGACTGGTCTAGCACCACCCACGACCGGTCAAAATCCTCCTTCAACTGGTCGAGCACCCTGGAGAAAAATAGTCCACAGTCGCTGGACTTTGAGTCGTGCCACGACTTGACTCCACGACTGGTCGTGCACCAGCTCTCGACCGGTCCAACGAGGCTCACGACCGGTCGAGCACGGGACAAAAATCCTATCAAATCTCTCCCTTTTTGTCCCAGGGGGGATTCACCTTCTTCAAGCTAGTCAGGTTTCTACAAACCTCAAACTTGCCCTTGAGCAAAGCCTTGGTCATCATGTCTGACCCATTATCCTCTGTGTGGACCTTCTCAAGCTGTAACATCTTCTATTCCAAAGTATCCTTGATCCAGTGATACCGAATCTCTATGTGCTTCGACTTAGAGTGCTGACTTGGATTCTTGCTCAACTGTATAACACTTTGACTATCGCAATAGATCACGTGCTCCTCCTGCTTCAAGCTAAGTTCCTGTAGGAACCTCTTCATTAAAAGCATCTCTTTACATGCATGCCTCTATGACTGCAATGTACTCGACTTCTGTCATCGACAATGCTACGATCTTCTGTAGCTTGCTCTACCAAGAAATCGCTCCCCATGCAAACATGAACATGAACCCTGATGTAAACTTCCTGAAGTCTATGTCACCTACTATATCTGCATCTGTGTAGCCCTCTAATATAGGTTTACCGTCACCATAGCATAGGCTTAACCTAGATGAGCCTCTTAGATACCGCAGTATTCATTTCACCGCTGTCCAATGCTCTTTGTTAGGATTGACAAGATACACTACGCCAAAACAGTGAAAAAAGGACGGTCCAAAACCGTCTCAAATGACCAAAAAGGACGGTCATGGACCATCGCATAGGCTGTCAAATTTTGACGTGTCTTATTACTTAAAGGACGGTTGAAAACCGTCATTCTTATTAACGAAAAAAAGACGGTCATGGACCGTCCTAAAAAAGGACTGTCATGGACCGTCTCTTATAGACTTTCAAAGAACGGCCATGGACCGTCCTTAAAAAGGACTGTCATAGACCGTCCTTAAAAAGGACTGTCATGGACCGTCTCTTATGACTCTTCAAAGGATGGCCATAGCCTGCCCTTAAAAGGATCAAGTTATGGACCGTCCTTAAAAAGGATCATATGGACCATCTCTTATGAGCCTTGAAAGGACAATCATAGACCGATCCTTTTAAAGGATCACACGTCAGTCCCTTATGACCCTTGAAGAACATTTTCAAATTTGACTTGCTACATTCATCGTATTCTTCCTGATATACACCTGTTATACAATATATTTCATCACATTCACATTCACATCCATCTAAACTCAAACTACGTAAATCCATCCAAACATAAACTACATCCATCCAAACACAAACAATCTTATCCACATTACATTCATCCTTGCATAATACATATAAGTTTAACTTAATAAGTTTAAAAAAAAAAAGGAAAAAAAATCAGCAACAATTTAAAAAAAAAAAAAAAAAACGCACACACACCCCACACACTCGCGCTTGTGGAATTTCACCACCTATGGATGCTCGAACCCTTGAGCGATCAGCAACAATTTTCCGTCTTTCATCTGATAAGAAAATATTCAACCAACAAAACATTATAATTCAGAATCATGAAAAATTGCAAAAACTTCTTCCAAAAAAGTGGACACTTTTTAAAAATAAAACTGATCATTAAAATAAAACTAATACGAGCGAATAATGCAAAAAAGTGTTTTAATTAATAGAAACAACAACAAAAATTAAAGCTTTGTAAAAAGGGATACATTCTTGTTTGTTGCCATGTGATTGGGCTACATTATTACAGCAATTCGGTTCGGGTTCGGGATCGGGTTTAGGTTTGGGTTTTCAAGTTTAGGTTTAGGTTAGGGAGTTGAGATTAGGATTATGTGTAGGTCTAAGTTTAGGGATTTGAGAATACATTTAGGTTTTAGGTTTAGGTTTAGGTTTTAGGTTTAGGTTTCAAGTTTAGGTTTAGGTTTCAAGTTTAGGTTAAGGTTTAGGAAATTGAGAATAGGTTAAGGTTTAGGTTTAGGAAATCGGGTTCGGGTTCTGGATCAGAGTTTAGGTTTGGGTTTTCAAGTTTAGGTTTGGTTTAGGTTAGGGAGTTGAGATTAGGATTAGGTGTAGGTTTAAGTTTAGGGATTTGAGAATACATTTAGGTTTTAGGTTTAGGTTTAGGTTTTAGGTTATTGGTTAAGGTTTAGGTTTTAGGTTTATGTTAAGGTTAGGTTATAGGTTATAAGTTTAGGTTATAGGTTATAGGTTAAGGTTTTAGGTCTTATAAGCTATAGGTTTAGGGAATTGAGAATATGTTAAGATTTAGGTTTAGGAAATCGTGTTCGGAGTTCTGGGATCGGGTTTAGGTTTGGGTTTTCAAGTTTAGGTTTAGGTTTAGGTTTAGGTTAGGGAGTTGAGATTAGGATTAGGTGTAGGTTTAGGTTTAAGGATTTGAGAATACTTTTAGGTTTTAGGTTTAGGTTTTAGGTTATTGGTTAAGGTTTAGGTTTTAGGTTTAGGTTAAGGTTATAGGTTATAGGTTTAGGTTATAAGTCATAAGTTAAGGTTTTAGGTCATAGGTTTTGGTTTTAAGGTTATAGGTTTAGGTTTGTGGTTAAGGTTAAGGTTTTAGGTCTTATAAGCAATAGGTTTAGAAATCGGGTTCGGGTTCGAGATCGTGTTTAGGCTTGGGTTTTCAAGTTTAGGTTTAGGTTTAGGTTAGGGAGTCGAGATTAGGATTAGGTGTACGTTTAGGCTTTAGGGATTTGAAAATAGGTTAAGGTTTAGGTTTAGAATCTCGGGTTCCTGCCCTGGATTGGGTTTAGGTTTGGGTTTTCAAGTTTAGGCTTAGGTTTAGGTTAGGGAGTTGAGATTAGATTAGGTGTAGGTTTAAGTTTAGGGATTTGAGAATAGGTTAAGGTTTAGGTTTAGGAAATAAGTTCGGTTTCGGATCGGGTTTTAGGTTTGGGTTTTCAAGTTTAGGTTTAGGTTTAGGTTAGAGAGTTGAAATTAGGATTAGGTGTAGGTTTAGGTTTAGAGATTTGAGAATACATTTAGGTTTTAGGTCATAGGTTTTGGTTTAGGTTAAGGTTTAGGTTTAGGTTTAGGTTATAATTAGCTATAGGTTTAGGGAATTGAGAATAGGTTAAGGTTTAGGTTTAGGGAATCAAGCTCGGGTTCGGATCGGGTTTAGGTTTGTATTTTCAAGTTTAGGTTTAGGTTTAGGTTAGGGAGTTGAGATTAGGATTAGGTGTAGATTTAAGTTTAGGGATTTGAGAATACATTTAGGTTTTAGGTTTAGGTTTAGGTTGTAGGTTATTGGTTAAGGTTTAGGTTAAGGTTAGGTTATAGGTTATAATTTTAGGTTATAGGTTATAGGTTAAGGTTTTAGGTCATAGGTTTTGGTTTTAAGGTTATAGGTTTAGGTTAAGGTTAAGGTTTTAGGTCTTATAAGCTATAGGTTTAGGGAATTGAGAACATGTTAAGGTTTAGGTTTAGGAAATCGGAGTTGGATCGGGTTTAGGTTTGGGTTTTCAAGTTTAGGTTTAGGTTTAGGTTAGGGAGTTGAGATTAGGATTAGGTGTGGGTTTAGGTTTAGGGATTTGAAAATAGGTTAAGGTTTAGGCTTAGGAATTCGGGTTCGGGTTCGGGATTGGGTTTAGGTTTGGGTTTTCAAGTTTAGGTTTAGGTTTAGGTTAGGGAGTTGAGATTAGGATTAGGTGTAGGTTTAAGTTTAGGGATTTGAGAATAGGTTAAGGTTTAGGTTTAGGAAATCGGGTTCGGTTTCGGGATCGGGTTTTAGGTTTGGGTTTTCAAGTTTAGGTTTAGGTTTAGGTTAGGAGTTGAGATTAAGATTAGGTGTAGGTTTAAGTTTAGGGATTTGAGAATACATTTAGGTTTTAGGTTTAGGTTTAGGTTGTAGGTTATTGGTTAAGGTTTAGGTTTTAGGTTTAGGTTAAGGTTAGGTTATAGGTTATAAGTTTAGGTTATAGGTTATAGGTTAAGGTTTTAGGTCATAGGTTTTGGTTTTAAGGTTATAGGTTTAGGTTAAGGTTAAGGTTTTAGGTCTTATAAGCTATGGGTTTAGGGAATTGAGAATATGTTAAGGTTTAGGTTTAGAAATCGGGTTCGGGATCGGGTTTAGGTTTGGGTTTTCAAGTTTAGGTTTAGGTTTAGGTTAGGGAGTTGAGATTAGGATTAGGTGTAGGTTTAGGTTTAGGGATTTGAAAATAGGTTAAGGTTTAGGTTTAGGAATTCGGTTCGGGTTCGGGATTGGGTTTAGGTTTGGGTTTTCAAGTTTAGGTTTAGGTTTAGGTTAGGGAGTTTAGATTAGGTATAGGTGTAGGTTTAAGTTTAGGGATTTGAGAATAGGTTAAGGTTTAGGTTTAGGAAATCGTGTTAGGGTTTAGGATCGTTTTAGGTTTGGGTTTTCAAGTTTAGGTTTAGGTTTAGGTTAGGGAGTTGAGATTAGGATTAGGTGTAGGTTTAGGTTTAGAGATTTGAGAATACATTTAGGTTTTAGGTCATAGGTTTTGGTTTAGGTTAAGGTTATAGGTTTAGGTTAAGGTTTAAGTTTAGGTTTAGGTTAAGGTTTAGGTTATAAGCTATAGGTTTAGAGAATGAGAATAGGTTAAGGTTTAGGTTTAGGAATCGTGTTCGGGTTCGTGATCGGGTTTAGGTTTGGGTTTTCAAGTTTAGGTTTAGGTTTAGGTTAGGAGTTGAGATTAAGATTAGGTGTAGGTTTAAGTTTAGGGATTTGAGAATACATTTAGGTTTTAGGTTTAGGTTTAGGTTGTAGGTTATTGGTTAAGGTTTAGGTTTTAGGTTTAGGTTAAGGTTAGGTTATAGGTTATAAGTTTAGGTTATAGGTTATAGGTTAAGGTTTTAGGTCATAGGTTTTGGTTTTAAGGTTATAGGTTTAAGTTAAGGTTACGGTTTTAGGTCTTATAAGCTATAGGTTTAGGGAATTGAGAATATGTTAAGGTTCAGGTTTAGGAAATCGGGTTCCGGATCGGGATCGGGATCAGGTTTAGGTTTGGGTTTTCAAGTTTGGGTTTAGGTTTAGGTTAGGGAGTTGAGATTAGGATTATGTGTAGGTTTAGGTTTAGGGATTTGAAAATAGGTTAAGGTTTAGGTTTAGGAATTCGGGTTCGGGTTCTGGATTGGGTTTAGGTTTAGGTTTTCAAGTTTAGGTTTAGGTTTAGGTTAGGGAGTTTAGATTAGGATTAGGTGTAGGTTTAAGTTTAAGAATTTGAGAATAGGTTAAGGTTTAGGTTTAGGAAATCGTGTTAGGGTTCGGGATCGGGTTTTAGGTTTGGGTTTTCAAGTTTAGGTTTAGGTTTAGGTTAGGGAGTTGAGATTAGGATTAGGTGTAGGTTTAGGTTTAAAGATTTGAGAATACATTTAGGTTTTAGGTCATAGGTTTTCGATTAGGTTAAGGTTATAGGTTTAGGTTAAGGTTTAAGTTTAGGTTTAGGTTAAGGTTTAGGTTATAAGCTATAGGTTTAGGGAATTGAGAATAGGTTAAGGTTTAGGTTTAGGGAATCGTGTTCGGGTTCTGGGATCGGGTTTAGGTTTGGGTTTTCAAGTTTAGGTTTAGGTTTAGGTTAGGGAGTTGAGATTAGGATTAGGTGTAGGTTTAAGTTTAGGGATTGGAGAATACATTTAGGTTTTAGGTTTAGGTTTAGGTTGTAGGTTATTGGTTAAGGTTTAGGTTTTAGGTTTAGGTTAAGGTTAGGTTATAGGTTATAAGTTTAGGTTATAAGTTATAGGTTAAGGTTTTAGGTCATAGGTTTTGGTTTTAAGGTTATAGGTTTAGGTTAAGGTTAAGGTTCTAGGTCTTATAAGCTATAGGTTTAGGGAATTGAGAATATGTTAAGGTTCGAGTTTTAGGAAATCGGGTTCTTGGATCGGGATCGGATCGCTTTAGGTTTGGGTTTTCAAGTTTGGGTTTAGGTTTAGGTTAGGGAGTTGAGATTAGGATTATGTGTAGGTTTAGGTTTTGGGATTTGAAAATAGGTTAAGGTTTAGGTTTAGGAATCTGGTTCGGGTTGGGATTGGGTTTAGGTTTAGGTTTTCAAGTTTAGGTTTAGGTTTAGGTTAGGGAGTTTAGATTAGGATTAGGTGCGAGTTTAAGTTTAGGGATTTGAGAATAGGTTAAGGTTTAGGTTTAGGAAATCGTGTTAGGGTTCAGATCGGGTTTTAGGTTTGGGTTTTCAAGTTTAGGTTTAGGTTTAGGTTAGGGAGTTGAGATTAGGATTAGGTGTAGGTTTAGGTTTAGAGATTTGAAAATACATTTAGGTTTTAGGTCATAGGTTTTGGTTTAGGTTAAGGTTATAGGTTTAGGTTAAGGTTTAAGTTTAGGTTTAGGTTAAGGTTTAGGTTATAAGCTATAGGTTTAGGGAATTGAGAATAGGTTAAGGTTTAGGTTTAGAGAATCGGGTTCGGGTTCTGGATCGGGTTTAGGTTTGGGTTTTCAAGTTTAGGTTTAGGTTTAGGTTAGGGAGTTGAGATTAGGATTAGGTGTAGGTTTAAGTTTAGGGATTTGAGAATACATTTAGGTTGTAGGTTATTGGTTAAGGTTTAGGTTTTAGGTTTAGGTTAAGGTTAGGTTATAGGTTATAAGTTTAGGTTATAGGTTATAGGTTAAGGTTTTAGGTCATAGTTTTGGTTTCTCAGGTTATAGGTTTAGGTTAAGGTTAAGGTTTTAGGTCTTATAAGCTATGGTTTAGGGAATTGAGAATATGTTAAGGTTTAGGTTTAGGAAATCGGGTTCGGGATCGGGATTGGGATCGGGTTTAGGTTTGAGTTTTCAAGTTTAGGTTTAGGTTTAGGTTAGGGAGTTGAGATTAGGATTAGGTGTAGGTTTAGGTTTAGGGATTTGAAAATAGGTTAAGGTTTAGGTTTAGGAATCTCGGGTTCGTGTTCGGGATTGGGTTTAGGTTTGGGTTTTCAAGTTTAGGTTTAGGTTTAGGTTAGAGAGTTTAGATTAGGATTAGGTGTAGGTTTAAGTTTAGGGATTTGAGAATAGGTTAAAGTTTAGGTTTAAGAAATCGGGTTCGGGTTCGGGATCGGGTTTAGGTTTGGGTTTTCAAGTTTAGGTTTAGGTTTAGGTTAGGGAGTTTAGATTAGGATTAGGTGTAGGTTTAAGTTTAGGGATTTGAGAATGGGTTAAGGTTTAGGTTTAGGAAATCGGGTTCGATTTTCTGGTTTTAGGTTGGGTTTTCAAGTTTAGGTTTAGGTTTAGGTTAGAGAGTTGAAATTAGGATTAGGTGTAGGTTTAGGTTTAGAGATTTGAGAATACATTTAGGTTTTAGGTCATAGGTTTTGGTTTAGGTTAAGGTTTTGGTTTAGGTTAAGGTTTAGGTTTAGGTTTAGGTTATAATTAGCTATAGGTTTAGGAAATTGAGAATAGGTTAAGGTTTAGGTTTAGGAATCGAGCTCGGGTTCGGGATCGGGTTTAGGTTTGTATTTTCAAGTTTAGGTTTAGGTTTAGGTTAGAGAGTTGAGATTAGGATTAGGTGTAGATTTAAGTTTAGGGATTTGAGAATACATTTAGGTTTTAGGTTTAGGTTTAGGTTGTAGTTATTGGTTAAGGTTTAGGTTTTAGGTTTAGGTTAAGGTTAGGTTATAGGTTATAATTTTAGGTTATAGGTTATAGGTTAAGGTTTTAGGTCATAGGTTTTGGTTTTAAGGTTATAGTTTAGGTTAAGGTTAAGGTTTTAGGTCTTATAAGCTATGGGTTTAGGGAATTGAGAATATGTTAAGGTTTAGGTTTAGGAAATCGGGTTCGGGATCGGGTTTAGGTTTGGGTTTTCAAGTTTAGGTTTAGGTTTAGGTTAGGGAGTTGAGATTAGGATTAGGTGTAGGTTTAGGTTTAGGGATTTGAAAATAGGTTAAGGTTTATGTTTAGGAATTCGGGTTCGGGTTCGGGATTGGGTTTAGGTTTGGGTTTTCAAGTTTAGGTTTAGGTTTAGGTTAGGGAGTTTAGATTAGGTATAGGTGTAGGTTTAAGTTTAGGGATTTGAGAATAGGTTAAGGTTTAGGTTTAGGAAATCAGTTAGGGTTTAGGATCGTGTTTTAGGTTTGGGTTTTCAAGTTTAGGTTTAAGTTTAGGTTAGGAGTTGAGATTAGGATTAGGTGTAGGTTTAGGTTTAGAGATTTGAGAATACATTTAGATTTTAGGTCATAGGTTTTGGTTTAGGTTAAGGTTATAGGTTTAGGTTAAGGTTTAAGTTTAGGTTTAGGTTAAGGTTTAGGTTATAAGCTATAGGTTTAGGGAATTGAGAATAGGTTAAGGTTTAGGTTTAGGGAATCGTGTTCGGGTTCGGGATCGGGTTTAGGTTTGGGTTTTCAAGTTTAGGTTTAGGTTTGAGTTAGGGAGTTGAGATTAGGATTAGGTGTAGGTTTAAGTTTAGGGATTTGAGAATACATTTAGGTTTTAGGTTTAGGTTTAGGTTGTAGGTTATTGGTTAAGGTTTAGGTTTTAGGTTTAGGTTAAGGTTAGGTTATAGGTTATAAGTTTAGGTTATAGGTTATAGGTTAAGGGTTTAGGTCATAGGTTTTGGTTTTAAGGTTATAGGTTTAGGTTAAGGTTAAGGTTTTAGGTCTTATAAGCTATGTATAGGTTTAGGGAATTGAGAATATGTTATGGTTCGGTTTAGGAAATCGGGTTAGGATCGGGATTGGGATCGGAGTTTAGGTTTGGGTTTTCAAGTTTGAGTTTAGGTTTAGGTTAGGGAGTTGAGATTAGGATTATGTGTAGGTTTAGGTTTAGGGATTTGAAAATAGGTTAAGGTTTAGGTTTAGGAATCGGGTTCGGGTTCGAGATTGGGTTTAGGTTTGGGTTTTCAAGTTTAGGTTTAGGTTTTGGTTAGGGAGTTTAGATTAGGATTAGGTGCGAGTTTAAGTTTAGGGATTTGAGAATAGGTTAAGGTTAAGGTTTAGGAAATCGTGTTAGGGTTCGGATCGGGTTTTAGGTTTGGGTTTTCAAGTTTAGGTTTAGGTTTAGGTTAGGAGTTGAGATTAGGATTAGGTGTAGGTTTAGGTTTAGAGATTTGAAAATACCTTTAGGTTTTAGGTCATAGGTTTTGGTTTAGGTTAAGGTTATAGGTTTAGGTTAAGGTTTAAGTTTAGGTTTAGGTCAAGGTTTAGGTTATAAGCTATAGGTTTAGGGAATTGAGAATAGGTTAAGGTTTAGGTTTAGGAATCGGTGTTCGGGTTCGTGATCGGGTTTAGGTTTGGGTTTTCAAGTTTAGGTTTAGGTTTAGGTTAGGGAGTTGAGATTAGGATTAGGTGTAGGTTTAAGTTTAGGGATTTGAGAATACATTTAGGTTTTAGGTTTAGGTTTAGGTTGTAGGTTATTGGTTAAGGTTTAGGTTTTGGTTTAGGTTAAGGTTAGGTTATAGGTTATAAGTTTAGGTTATAGGTTATAGGTTAAGGTTTTAGGTCATAGGTTTTGGTTTTAAGGTTATAGGTTTAGGTTAAGGTTAAGGTTTTAGGTCTTATAAGCTATAGGTTTAGGGAATTGAGAATATGTTAAGGTTTAGGTTTAAGAAATCGGGTTCGGGATCGGGTTTAGGTTTGAGTTTTCAAGTTTAGGTTTAGGTTTAGGTTAGGGAGTTGAGATTAGGATTAGGTGTAGGTTTAGGTTTAGGGATTTGAAAATAGGTTAAGGTTTAGGTTTAGGAATCGGGTTCGGGTTCGGGATTGGGTTTAGGTTTGGGCTTTCAAGTTTAGGTTTAGGTTTAGGTTAGAGAGTTTAGATTAGGATTAGGTGTAGGTTTAAGTTTAGGGATTTGAGAATAGGTTAAAGTTTAGGTTTAAGAAATCGGGTTCGGGTTCGGGATCGGGTTTAGGTTTGGGTTTTCAAGTTTAGGTTTAGGTTTAGGTTAGGGAGTTGAGATTGGGATTAGGTGTAGGTTTAGGTTTAGAGATTTGAAAATACATTTAGGTTTTAGGTCATAGGTTTTGGTTTAGGTTAAGGTTATAGGTTTAGGTTAAGGTTTAAGTTTAGGTTTAGGTTAAGGTTTAGGTTATAAGCTATAGGTTTAGGGGGAATGAGAATAGGTTAAGGTTTAGGTTTAGGGAATCGTGTTCGGGTTCGGGATCGGGTTTAGGTTTAGGTTTTCAAGTTTAGGTTTAGGTTTAGGTTAGAGATTTGAGATTAAGATTAGGTGTAGGTTTAAGTTTAGGGATTTGAGAATACATTTAGGTTTTAGGTTTAGGTTTAGGTTGTAGGTTATTGGTTAAGGTTTAGGTTTTAGGTTTAGGTTAAGGTTAGGTTATAGGTTATAAGTTTAGGTTATAGGTTATAGGTTAAGGTTTTAGGTCATAGGTTTTGATTTTAAGGTTATAGGTTTAGGTTAAGGTTAAGGTTTTAGGTCTTATAAGCTATAGGTTTAGGGAATTGAGAATATGTTAAGGTTTTAGGTCATAGGTTTTGGTTTTAAGGTTATAGGTTTGGGTTAAGGTTAAGGTTTTAGGTATTATAAGCTATAGGTTTAGGGAATGAGAATATGTTAAGGTTTAGGTTTAGAAATCGGGTTCGGGTTCGGGTTCTAAGTTTAGGTTTGGGTTTTCAAGTTTAGATTTAGGTTTAGGTTAGGGAGTTGAGATTAGGATTAGGTGTAGGTTTAGGTTTAGGGATTTGAAAATAGATTAAGTTTAGGTTTAGAATTCGGGTTCGGGTTCGGGATTGGGTTTTCAAGTTTAGGTTTAGGTTTAGGTTAGGGAGTTTAGATTAGGATTAGGTGTAGGTTTAAGTTTAGGGATTTGAGAATAGGTTAAGGTTTAGGTTTAAGTTTAGGTTATAGGTTTTTGTTTTGGTTATAGGTTTTGGTTTAGGTTATAGGTTATAGGTTTAGGTTTAGGTTACGGGTTTTGGGATTTGAGAATAGGTTTAGGTTAAGGTCTTAAGTTTAGGTTTAGGAAATCGGGATCGGGTTCGGGTTCGGTTTAGTTTTGGGTTTTCAAGTTTAGGTTTAGGTTTAGGTTAGGAGTTGAGATTAAGATTAGGTGTAGGTTTAGGTGTAGGTTTAGGGTTAAGGTTATAAGTTTAAGTTTAGGTTATAGGTTTAGGTTAAGGTTTAGGGATTTGAGTTTAGGTTTAAGTTATAGGTTTAGCTTTAGCTTTAGGTTTTAGGTTTAGGTATAGGCTTAGGTTATAGGTTATAGGTTATATGTTTAGGTTAAGGTTTAGGAATTCGGGTTCGGGTTTGGATTCGGGTTTAGGTTATAGGTTTTGAGATTTGAGAATAGTTTTAGGTTATAAGTATAGGTTTAGGTTTGGATTCGGGTTAAGGAGTAGATTAGGATTAAGTGTAGGTTTAAGTTTAGGTTTAGGGATTTTCTAGTATTATCTACTATTGAACCTAGTATTATCTACTACATACTAGTAACATACAACCAATATGGGGCACCATACCATAAACTACAAGAATTTCATGTCTCCCTAAACAAGGTATCCTCCATTGATAACATATATATATATATATATATATATATATATTATAAGTTTTTTATTTTCATTTACATTCCCAAATACATTCATCATCCATCCAAGAAAATTGAAACAAGTACTGTCATTCTATGACTAACAATTGAAAAGAAAAATCATGCACTTATCTTACCGACCGACTTATGTTTCTTTTCACCTTTGTAACTCTCATATTTGTTGCAGCTGCTAGTTCACCATCAATGGTCTCCCTAACCAAATCTTTGTGCAGTCCCTCCATTTGAAGCAGTGGCTGAAGTTACAAGAAGTAAGACTGATTAGTCTTTCCATGTTTTGAAAAAAATCAAATTCTTTATTTTTGGCTACAAGTCTACTTATAATTATCATTGGCTCTTAATCTATTTATTATGAAAATCTTAAATATCACCCAATAATGCTCCTTTGATAAATGTCCTGTTTGGAACAAATAATTTCTGTAAAACTCTTTTATGTTTTTTCAATCCATCTTCCATTTTCTTCTTAATAAGAAAATCCATATTTACTAATATTCTCATTTTTCTATTTTTCAAAAGAACGAGTTCAGTTAAAATTTACTAATAAGAAAATTCAGATTTTGATGGATACGATCATCAAAATACCGATCATTTCAGATGAGTATAAAATATTAGGCCAGCATTTTGATGGATACGATCATTTCATAAACATGGACTGTGTTGTCACTCATGAAGTGAGGTCCGCACCTAGTGGAATGCCCACGTCGGTTGCCCAGGTTGTTCATGTGCCTAAATGCAACTCAATGCGCCATAACCTCTTGTGCTAGAAGAAGATTAAAATTAACTCAGATGAAATGCATGACATGCATGCCTAGATGCATTGCCTACTAGAATCTGCAAAAATGAAGCAATGTAGTACTAGTAAAAGAACAGAGAAGAAAAGCTAAAGTAGCATACCATTACAGAACTACAAGAATGAAGCAATGTGACACTTCTAAAAGAACGGTGAAAAAAAATAAAGGAGCAGACGCCATTACAGAACTCGGAAAATTATAATATTGCCAGTAGAAACAACACGCAGATCACTACTTACATCTTTGCAACTTCAATAACACCTTCCCTGCAGGTCATTTCCGAAAGCTTCAGCTTTTCGATATCCCTGTGAAAAGAATAACATTTAATCATGTTGACATCAGTAAATGGAATACCGTAGGGAACATGCTTCACCAGATGGGCCTAAAGTCTTGAGGAGCATGTGCAATCACAAATGCACATGTCATGTACTCACATTTGTGTATTTTTTATAGCTGTGTATGAAGGGTAAAAGGTGAAATCTAGCAAATGAGGAGGCCCCAGAACAGTATTGAAATTTGAATATTGAAATGAAAATTAAGGGATTGAATATTTTTTAAAAAAAAAAACAATGACAGAACTTGCAAACCATGTGAAGCCCATGAAACATTTAATACAACTTTTCTATTCGACGTGCAATTCCACCTTCTAGAGAAATACTGGCATAGATGGAGATGGTAACCAACTTACGTTTTTGCACCCTGCCTTTCCTTCCCGATTGTAGCACCAAAATACCTCTGCATGCAGAGCACATTTCCAATACAAGTAAATAATAGCTAATGCCAAGAAGCTTAGATCTAAATAGCATTGCCATTGATATCTCACTAAGAACTTATCTTGCAGTTTATTGCAGTTGGAAACGCAGACCAATTTACATAAAGCTCTCATGTCCGATCTTGGCAAAAGAAGACAAGATCAATACTTTGTTTGCTTAAAAGCCAAATTAGTCGCAATGTGACCACATATGCCCATGTAGCACACGTGATCATCTGTCATTGGACGGGGCCCACCACATATATGCCCTGCCCAAAAACATGCCGCCCCATCGCTTGGGACACATACAAAGGAAATGCACAAACTTATAAGTATTTAACAAGTGTGCATTAAACATAAATATGGGGCCATGTCGGATGAGCGGATCGCCTATCTTGGACCAGGCATCTCTATTGTGGGAACCCCCGATGAGTGGATAAAATCTTGCGAAGTGTGAGAGACACAATCCCTAGAAATGGGACCCAAGCTAGTCCCATTGACATTTTTCCTGCCTAAACATTGGAAGCATTCACAAAGGAATCAACTTACATAGGAAACTCCAGATGGTTCGACCATGTATAGCTGAGGTCCATCTCTATCATATCCTCCAAGAATTACTCCACATCCGAAAGGTCTGCACCACCAATTCATTCTTGCATTTGAGAAAACCACATATTGAAGGTATTACCACAACATACAAAACATCGTCTTCTAAGAGCCTATTTTCCTAACCTTAACCACCAATAGAGCGTGCACAGATGCACATAGCTAGCAACGCGGTCAGCAAGTTCTTTCACTGGTATGGGCTCACCATAGACGCTGCACAACAAAAACAATAACAGGATTCTAACATAAGATAATACTTAAAAGGTAATCTCTATCCATGTACCATGAACCTGTGTAAACAAGAATTGGAAATGGGGGCACAATAGTCCATGATACGAACTGTTCATTGTGTAGGTCCAATCACGGATAGACCGCATATGTACATATATACATACATAATATACACATGCATGCATGCACGCATGCACATGCATGCTAATTGGGCTATTTTAGCCATCAGATTGTCAATCTATAGATAGAGTGTATAGAGAGTAAATGCTTTTTTAATGGTGTAAATAGTGCAGAAAATGGTCAACATTGAATGTAAAGGTCCAATCAAGGTACGAACTTTCAATTCAAGCAATTAACGATTTATGAATTCTGATCCATCCAGGGAACCATCTAATGGACTCGGATCACGGATCACTGTATTTGTGCTGCATGTCCAAGTTCGGAGGAGCACACCAAATGAGGAAATTATTGCATTGTGCTCAAGTTAAATTTCCCCAAGATGATGCTATGGGCCTGCAGGTACTTGCAATAGAGAAAGGAAGATGGAAGGAAAAAATGTCATTGTATCAAACACATCATATGCACTTGGGTTTCAAGCCATTCAAGCACAATTAACAGATTTTTATTTTTTATTTTTTAAATAACTATATAACAAAAATAGAGAATTTGGTTAAATGCCATAGAAGGACAACTGAAAGAACTGCGATAGATAACAAGAATCAATCATATAACTAGTTTAGCTCCAGAAAATGAAGGAAAAATAAGAATAGCCATGTGAAAATCAATGTTAGAGAACAGGGACCACATCACACCATCTATCTAATCATAATGGAGGTTTTCAATCCATGGAGTCAATTGTCAACTCAAGCAGCAGTATTCACCTTTACTATGTGAAATTCGATGTTAATCTTTCATCACTCGTATTTATGACCCGATGGTAGGAAATTCATTTGCATTTCAAGATTGCAAATAGTAATCCACAACAAAACCGTGGGTATCGATGGACTTGCACCAGTGCCGCCCAAACGGTAGGAGAAAAAAAAAAAAAAAAAAAAAAAAAAAAAAACTCAGACAACTCCTGTAGAAACTTGAAATGCTCATCAGTGTAGTAAGTGTACTCTTCATTACTGATTAGTTTTCTTAAGATAAGGTTTAGGAGCGTTGAGTACCATTTTAGTAACTGGTATTAACCTTGATTGGCATATTTTGTTATGGATCCAAACCGTCCAATTAGTGGACCACCTCTTGGATGACCCATAGCCCAAACAATAGCACCATTTTGATGTTCATTACTCCCAATACCCACCCACTTTGGAAAGTCAAGAAAAATTTATAGCAAAGGTCCATAAGAAAAAAACAAAACTAAAAAAGGAATCAGGTTATGAACATGAAGAAGATATTATGCAACCACCCGGCTCACCAGATCAGGTTTGGCATCTAAGCCCATCTCTACATCGTTGCATCACCATCAAGCCATTCTGTCACAGATCACCATTAACCCATCTCTGCATCTTTGTTACAAAAACACCTTTAGATAGCCAAAATCCACCCAACAAAAGCCATTCCTCTACCGGACGCCCAAATCTCTCTACTCATTCATCTCAAAACAGTAATCTCCATTGCAACCCTCCCCAAAAACAAATCTCCGTCGACCACCGTGCGTCGACATTCGTACCATTGTGGCTGTCAAAATAGGGCGATCTCTGCTTCGGCAGTGATCATTTGATTGCCTGAGAGAGAGGGGAGAAAGAGTGGGAGGGAGAGAGATCTGGATCTTGGGGGTAGAGAGCGCACGATTTTAGGGATTTTTTTGAGTTGGGGGGTTTTCGATTTTAGGGGTAGAGAGCGCACGATTTTAGGGATTTTTTTGAGTTGGGGGGTTTTCGATTTTAGGGGTAGAGAGCGCGATTTTGGGAATTTTTTTATTTTGGGGGAGAGCGCAATGCAAATTAGCTAAAGAGGGAAGCGGATTGCGTCTTACCCCTACCCAGATACATCTGGGCAGTGATCTGTGGGGCCCATCGTGATGTAAAGACTTTATCTGTGCCATTCATCCCTTTTCTTAGATCATTTTAGGATATGAATAAAAAAATGAGATAGGTCCACAGCTCCAGTGGGCCACACTGAAGGAAGAAGCAATGATAATGACGCCCACTGTTGAAACCTTTTTAAGGGCCACTATGATGATTTTTTACGATCCAACCTATTCATAAGGTCGTGTAGACTTGGATGAAGTGAAAACACAAATATCAGCTTGATCCAAAACTTTTACAGCTACCAAGAAGTTTTCAACGGTGGGCATTCAATCCCCACTGTGGTCCACTTAAACATGAATTCCGTCTAATTTTTTGATTGAGACCATAAAATAATATCTGAATATGGATGGAAGGTGTGGATTAAACTATTACATTAAGGTGGGCCCCATAGATCCCTGCCCGAACGAAACATTATTTGGGCAGGGCCAGATGCAATCCACTTCAGTACGTGGTGGAAATGGATTGGCTACTCCCACTGACACCAGCCAATGGCTGGTGGTCGGTACTCCGTCGGCCCTGCCATGATGTATGTGTTTCATCCATGCTTTGTCTATCTATTTTTACAGATCATTTTATGATGTGAGACAAAAAATGAGATATATCTCAATCTTAAGTGGACCACATTACAGAAACTTGATGTTGAATGAGCAATGACCATTGAAAAACATTTTGGGGCCATAAAAGTTTTGGATCAAGTGATTTTTGTTTTGTCCCTTCATCTAAGCCTGTATGACCTAATCAACCTATTGGATGTCAAATAAACAGTACAATGGGCCTTAGGAGGATTTTAATGATGGATATCCAATCACTATTGTTTTCATGTGGTGTGGTCCACCTGAGATTTATATACCTCTCTTTTTGGGATAAAGCCATAAAATGATCACTAAAAATGGATGAACGAATAGGATGAAACACATACATTATGGTGGGGCCCATAGAGCATCATCCAATGTGACGCCCCGGTCACTGCTTCATGTGGGCGAGCCCACGTGGGCGGGCACACATGTGGGCGGGCCCCAGCACACGGCCGCGTGGCTCTTGTGTGGGCGACAGAGCTACTTGTGCTTAGGCGAGCCATCTTATTCGATTGGTATCGTAGCGTAACTTGTCCCACATCGGAAGAGTTGTATGGAGTTGTGGTGGTTATATGTTGGGTTTCTCCCTTAACAGACATGACGCGTTTTAAACCCGTGAGCTTTGGCAAAGCGGACAATATCATGTGCTGTAGGGGTGGGCCTTACAAATGGTATTAGAGCCGAGGACGGCTCTGCCCACGGTGGAGGATAATGTGATGCCCCGGTCACTGCTTCATGTGGGCGAGCACACGTGGGCGGGCACACATGTGGGGGGCCCCAGTGCGGTGGCGAGCTCTTGTGTGGTTGGCAGCTCTTGTCTTCAGGCGAGCTCTTTGCGTTGCGCTTGACTGTAGCGTAACTTGTCCCACATCGAAAGAGTTGTCTGGAGTTGTGGTGGTTATATGTTGGGTTTCTCCCTTAACAGACATGACGCGTTTTAAACCCGTGAGCTTTGGCAAAGCGGACAATATCATGTGCTGTGGGGGTGGGCCTTACATCCAACATATTCATAATATTAAAAAAATATGAATTAAGGGAAAACACAAACATCAGCCTAAATGTGGGTCACACCACATAATATAATGGAGGGGTTTCCTTAGAACATTCATAAACATATATTGGGTCTGCCTAAATGTGATTCACATATCCAACCCACTCATTACATGTGTCCCACTTGGATGAGGGGTCAGACCAATTTTCAACTGTATCCATGTCTGTATTAACTTATAAACAGGTTGGATCTCAAATAAACATCGCGGTGGGCCCTAAGAAGGTTTCAATAGTGGGTGTCACTATCCCACTCTTTTCTATGGTGGGTCCACTTGAACTTTGGATTTGCCCCGTCAGTCAGATGCACCATTCCATGGTGGGCCACGACCTTAAAAATAAGCATTCATTGGGCCCACCTAGATGTGGTTCATAAATCCAGCCCATTCATTATGTGTGTCCCACTTGGATGAAACACATACATCATGGTAGGACCTATAGAGCACCGACCAACATCCACCAAGTTTTGTGGGCCCCACTACGATGTATTTGTTATATCTACACTATCCATCCATTTTGAGATATCATTTTACGTCATGAGCCAAAGAATGAGGTAGATAAAAATCTATAGTGGACCCCACCACAAAAATCTTAGGTGCACCACACCACATGAAATCAATAGTAATTGGATATCCATCATTAAAATCCTCCTAAGGCTCACTGTACTGTTTATTTGACATCCAATATGTTAATTAGGTCATACAGGGCCAGATGAAGGGAAAAAACAAAAATCAGCTTGATCCAAAACTTTTATGGCCCCAAAATGGTATGACATCCAATATTGTACTGTTTATATTTTTTTAGATGTCTTCACATAGTTTTAGATGGTAATCAACACCTGAGTTTCATATATGGATGATTTTTGAGATATCTCATAAGCTAATGGGGAGACATCAAATGCACGGTGTTGATGTTCGACACACATCATGATGGGCCCATTTTACATGTCTGGTCCATTCACTCTATTTTACTGATCATTACCCTCAATTTGACTAGTTACTCACCTCGATCATACTACATATGAGAAAGATATTGGGCAAACAAGATTGATCAACAATTTGAGTGAATTTTGATTTAAACATCTGAAGTTATTTACTCTTCATGTCCGGACTGATCAGATTGTCCAAAAACAGTTAAAGATTGTTCATAATATCAAAAATATATAAATGAATAGAAAACACAAACATTAGCTTGATCCAAAACTTCTATGGCCTCCAAGAAATTTTAAATGGTAGAGGTTCAATCACACTATTTCTTGTGGTGTGGTCCACTTGAGCTTTGGATATACTTCATTTTTGTTCTTTAGACCTCAAATTATCTGTTAACATGGATGAATGGAGTGGATAAAATAAATAAATAACGGTGAACCCCACGGAGTTTACTCTGGTAAAGGTAACAAGTAACTCACTTAAATGTAGTGGAGAAATGTTTCCTTAAAACATTCATAATCATATATTGGGCACCGCTAAATGTGATTCACATATCCAACCCACTCACTATGTGTGTCCCACTTGGATGAGGGGTCAGACCAAGTTTCAACCGCATCCAAAACTCATGTGGGCCCCACCAAGTGCTTTTATATTTTTTAGGATGTTTTCACATAGTTTTAAATGGTATGGCCCACTTGAGTTTCGTTTCGATGATTTTTAGATATCTCATAACCTAAGGGAGACACATCAAATCCACGGTGTTGATGTTCGACACACATCATGATGGGGCCCACAAAACTTACTAACATCAATTCTTAGGTTCTCACGAGGTCAGTAAGTTGGGTCACAATTTTAACCAGAATATTTGGCACATTTTACATGTCTAGTCCATTCACTCTATTTTACTGATCAATACATTCAACTTGATTAGTTACTCGCCTCAATCAGGCTACATATGAGAAAGATATTGCGCATACAAGATTGATCAACAATTTCAGTGAAATTTGATTTAAACATTTGAAGTTATTTACTCTTCAATTTGAACTGATTAGATTGTCCAAAAACGATTAAAGGTTCAATTACTGAATGTGCCTAATAATTTAGTAATTTTATTTTTCATAAATAAATTTAACATTTTTTTTTTCAAAATGTATATTTTTTTTTTACTCTTTTAACTAAATATCATTTTCATTATAAATAAATTTAACATTTTTTTTTACAAAATTTAGTTTTCTTTTTTAAAATATATATTATTTTACAATTTGTCAATTTTTTCACAAATTTGTTTAATTTTTTAAATTTTCTTTTTCAAAATATCATTTTTTTAATCTCACTTTTGTTATTTAACTTTTCAATTTTTCTTGTCAAAATACGAAATTTAGTTTTCTTTTTTAAAAAATATATTTTTTTACAATTTGTTAATTTTTTCATAATTTTGTTTAATTTTTTAAATTTTCTTTTTCAAAATATCATTTTTTAAATCTCACTTTTGTTATATAACTTTTTAATTTTTCTTGTCAAAATACAAAATCTAGTTTTCTTTATATATATATATATATATATATATATATATATATACAATTTGTCAATTTTTTCACAATTTTGCTTAATTTTTTAAATTTTCTTTTTCAAAATATCATTTTTTAAATCTCACTTTTGCTATATAACTTTTTAATTTTTCTTTTCAAAATACAAAATCTAGTTTTCTTTTTTAAAATATATATTTTTTTTACAATTTGTCAATTTTTTCACAATTTTGTTTAATTTTTCAAATTTTCTTTTTCAAAATACCATTTTTTTATCGATTTTTTTTTTTTTTCAAAATTATCAACATTATTCAAAGTTCTTAATTTTTTTTTTCAAAATCTAGATTTTTATAAAATTACAGTTTTTTTTTTCAAAATTTAAAATTTTCTTAAACATTGTTAATTATTTTTCTAGGCTTCTCAACTATTTTTTTTTTTTTGAAATTCATAATTTTTTTTGAGCTTCTTAATTTTTTACCTTAGCATTAGAGACGGTTTAGGACAGTCTCTAATAGAGACGATCTTAGACAGGGCTATAAGACGGTTTAGGACCGTCGCTAATAGAGACGGTCTTTGACAGGACTATAAGACGGTTTAGGACCGTCTCTAATAGAGACGGTCTTTGACAGTCTCTCACAGAGACGGTTTAGGACCATCTCTAATAGAGACGGTGTTTTGCAAAGCTATAAGACGGCTAAGGACCGTCTCTAATAGAGAGTCTTTGACAGTCTCAGATTAGAAGTAAAAGACGGTCAATGACCGTCTCTAATGCAGACGGCCAATAACCGTCTCAGATCATCGCATATAAGACGGTCAAAGACCATCTCAAATGACTGAAAAAAGACGGTCCACGACCGTCTTAAATGATTTGTAGATGTTTAAAATTTTAAGACAATATTAAGGACGGTCAGGGGCCGTCTAAAATTTTAGAGACGGTTTACGACCGTCTCTAAAGCGTCTTTAAACCAAGCAATTTTAGAGACGGTCCAGAACCGTCTCTAAATCCGTCATTTTTTTTCCATTTTTCACGTAGTGATACTGGCTGACAACACCAACTGCATATGCTATGTCTAGGCATGTACACACCATAGCATACATCAAACTTCCTACAGTTGACGCGTAGGGTATCTTCTGCATCTCCCACCTCTGCCTTCGTCTTGGGACACTGTCTGTCGCTCAATCTGAAGTGACCATCCAGTGGAGTACTGACTAGCTTCGCTGTTTCATATTGAACCGCTCTAGGACTTTCTCAATATACCGCTCTTATGATAGCCAAAGCTTCCTGCTGCTTCTGTCACGGGTTATCTCCATTCCTAGGATCTGTCTAGCCGGGCCCAAGTCTTTTATCGCAAAAGACTTGCCCAACTCCTATTTTAGCGTCTCAATCTTCTTGATGTCTTTTTCTATGATGAGCATGTCATCAACGTATAACAGCATAATAAGAAATCACCATATAAGAACTTGCGCGTGAACACACAGTGGTCCGACTTTGTTCTGTCATATCTATGCTTCAACATGAACGAGTCGAACTTCTTGTACCATTGTCATGGAGATTGTTTCAGCCCATATAAACTTTTCCTCAGCTTACACACCATATACTCTTTGCCTTTGACTTCGAACCCCTCTGGTTGGTGCATGTAGATCTCTTCTTCTAGGTCACCATGGAGGAAGACAGTTTTAACATCAACTACTCTATCTCCAGATCCATGCTAACCGATAACCCAAGCAACACCTGTATGGATGTTATCTTCACCACTAGTGAGAATATCTCTTCGAAGTCTATACTTTTCCTCTGACCAAAACCTTTCACCACAAGTCTGGCCTTGAACCTCGTCTGTGAATTCTTTTGTTCAACCTTCTTTCTGAACACCCACTTGTTGCTCAGAGCTTTCTTGCCCTTAGGCAATTTCACCATATCATAAGTGTGGTTCTTATACAAGGATTTAATCTCCTCTTGCATAGCTTTCAACCATCCCCCTTATGCTCGTCGGCTAGTGTAACACCCCGTACTTTCAGTACTCGGGTGTTACCGTATAACCTAACTTAGTATGAGCGCCAACCTAGCTTACTTGAGCAATCGCCCTCAATATATTTTAGCCGTTAACTTTGACTATGACAACCAGACTTCTAAGATCTAAGTTCAATCTATCCTGTATCCCTAATGACCCTTCAAACATCCAATTTTGGATTATGAAAACTCATGACTCAATAATAAGACTTGAGATCGATTTATCCATTTAACTATCGCAGCAAGATTATACTGACCTTGAACTTAAATAAATAAGTAAATAAATAAATAAATAAATAATCTTATATTTGTTTTTTAGAACCTTAATCGTAAGTTAGAGATCAGACACGAGATCCACCATTCATCGTGTCCATCACACCTATGTTACACTTTCACTGATCAAGAAGAGGATCTGATCTGCCCATTAGACCCATAACATATCATTAGACGGAACCCACCAAGTGGTCACATGATTTAGAAACTCATAAGACCATCGATAGTCAGATCAGGGTCAATCCAACCATTGGATTTATATATAGGCCAATAGACCATAAGATTTCAAAGACGTGTAACCAACTATTAGGGATTTTAATTAAATCCTTTTACGGCCCACATGTCTACATGACCACCTTAAAATGAGACCCTACAATTTTAAATCCAAAAATAATGATGATAATAAAAATAATAATAAAGATAAATGTTGAAATTATTCTAAAAATAATATTTATTATTCTAAATTCATAAAACAGGGGTCCTAATCATCTAAATAAATTCTTAGGGCCCTTTTAACCACTGACATTCAATTTCAAAATGATCCGACCCTCAGGTCAATGGTAAACCACCGTTGGAGTTAGGAATCAACCCCTACGGCCCACTTGAGCCTCATCAATGGTCCAAAGTGGGCCAGGACGCCCTAATAGGACCCATGGAGTGATTGAACGGGATGGATGAGTCACCACCAGCACGCATAGGGCCTCACATGGTGCATATACACCTTGTAAGTAATGTGCACGACGTGCACTGGATCTAGCCGCGGTCGACAGGCCATTGACCGATGCTTATTTGTAAAAGATGTGGGTTCCCGCCCATTTTAAAATTTAAAACTAACAAACTTTGGGGCCCAAAGTGGACCATCCAGGGAACTTCCCGGACGATCCAATCCGTTCATTTTACTCACGTAGACCCACTGAGAAAAACCGTATAAGATCTTGGACCCACTCATAGGAACAAGTGAGACGAAGATGGACCGTCCATTCCCTCATCATGAGGCTTGACCGATGCTTATTTTTTTTTTTTTTTTTTTTGGTTAGGGAGGGTGGCAACGCAGCCGCTGTCTCCCGAGGCCGCATTATTACCTATCATCCGCTTTCCTCTCCCTTGCCTATAAATGGCACCTCAACTCTCTTGATTCCTACACAGAAAGGAAAGGGAAGGAAAGAAAGAAAAAGAGAGAAAGAAGGGAAGAGTGGGTGTGTGGGCATCGGTTCGGCTAGGGAGGAAACAGGTCTTCCTCTCCCACTTTCTTCTTCTTTTTTTTTTATTTTTTTCTCTCTCACGAACGCCATGTTTGGGTCAGTAAAGCAGGTAGTAAACAGGTGTGAGATTAGCCTCTGGATGGGGCGGCCCATTTCAGCCAAACTCGGACTATCCTTGGGCTGAAAACAGGGCCTTTGATGCGCCTGAAATTGAACTGGAAACGGCCCTGGGACGGGCCACCATCAGGGTCGTTCATCTGACTAAAACAAGACCAAACTTGGCCTAGGGACATGCCCCGTTTGGAGGACAAACAAACCTTCAGAGGGCCTCACCCAACTGCTGGAAAACAGCCTAAAATCAGTCCGAAAATCAAACCAGAATTTTAGGCCGTTTTTTAACGTTGAAAAAGGCAGCCATCACGTTGCAATCGTGATGGGCTGCTTGTGGGCTCTGCCAAAAATGCTGGTGGGCCCTGCACAAATGCAGGTGGGCCTTACCCAAAACACGTGAGCCGCCTAGAGGTTGGGCCCTATACGAGTTCAGGTGGGCCACGTAAGTGGACCCCACCTTGATGACATTGACGTCCAGGCCGTCCGTCACTGACAACCAGGCCCTGGATGTCTGGCTTTAAAGAAAAACAAAAAAAATATATAATATATATATTAACATGTATGCATGCATCTGTACGTACATGCAAGCTTTAATAATATTATATTATATAAAATACCCCTACTTGATGCAGCATAGTGTATAGGGATTTCATCCTGGCCGTCCATCCATTTCAAAACAGCACCTCCTTGTCTCATCCTGGCTGTCCATAGATAAGCAGTGTTGGGTGGTTACTGTATGGGTTTAAAGAAAATGGCATATTGCTAAATACAATGCTATATGTGGTGGGCCCCATGTAGAACCCACATTGAAGTAATATACATATATGCATGTTAGGCACATGTGGAACCCACTTTGAAATGATACATGAAGGGTGCATGTGATGTATGCTAACTAAGTACATATGTGATGCATGTGATGTATGCTAACTAAGTACATATGTGATGCATGTGATGTACACATATATGATGCATGTGATGTATGCCAACTAAATACATATATGATGCATGTGATCTGTAATATTCAATTATGTACAGAGTACGTAAGAGGGTGATATAACATTATGGATACTTACCGTATGAGGTGGTCCAGGTGGGACACACCTGATACCTATGTTAGATCCGGACCATCCAAGGTCTGGACGTGGCCCACCTCTATATATATGCTTCCTTCCACGCGCATGTTATGGATGAGCTACATACAGGCCGTCCATCAAGGAATGTCTGGTCCCCGGGCGTTTTAATATAAAGATATACATTTGTAGGGATATATTTTATAGTGTATAGACCCACCAAGAGCATGTGTTCCATCTTGACCGCCTATTCATTTGTCGAGCATGTGTTCCATCCTGACCGCCTATTCATTTGTCGAGCATGTGCTTATGGCAATGTGCCATGGGCATGGACCCCCACTATGATATATGTAAATGCCCATGGCGTCCAATAGTGTGGGATGGTGGATGTGCTTGACTGACTTACCTCGCACTAGTTACATAACTGACTAATGTCGCCAACAGCCTGTAAGGACCCTGTATATGATTATTATGTTAGATCCAATTTATCCACACCATCCACGCGGTGCCAGGAAATGCTGGACAATGATGGTACACATGAACTACAACACATGACCATAAACAGTGGTGTACCGGGACACGCGCATTACACTTACAACCATTGAAGGAATTTCCTTGTGTGTAAAACAAAACACGTAAGGACCTGTCCAACCACCGGTAAGGGTGAGCTAGAGCCTTGACAGACCACCTTGATTGGATAAACGCAAACCTTCAAGGCCTTGCTGTTGTATCCTTTTGAACTTCTTGTACAAAGCCATAACAATATCTGACCAGCGTGAAAGTAAATTTTTAGGAGATTCCTTGAGTAACCCCGGGCCACGAGGAGACTCAGATAAAGTTCGTGAACACTATCATACAGGTGATGATTCTTCCCCTTGAGCTTTCCATCTTCTCATTAGCTTAAGTTATAGTTTTTATTTAAATTCATAATTGATATCTCCCTTTATAATCACATGTATTAGCTGATGAAAATTGAATTGTTGTATTACATGCTTTATGATTATCCTGTATAATTGTTCATGCTTGTGGATTGCTTATGAAACTTAAACTGGTGCATTAGTGGGAAATTTCCACATATGAATGTACACCCATACTTGGGATGTAACTTGACTAGTTGTGATCACAATGGACATTCGACTTGGTAGTTATTGAGTGGGGGTCTAGATGGATCATTGATGTGGGCCTACCATCCAGGGTTGTTGTGTCCAAGTTTTTAAGAATGGTCTTTATCATATGGTTTTGATATTCACCCTATGTGGCATATTTTGATACTCGCCCTATGTGGTTTTATTTGATATTTTTCCTACATGGGTTCGATGTTTTATACTGTGCAACCATGCAATGGTAAGCCCCATATACGGTAATATGATTGGCCACTAGTCGATGGGTTTCCATTAAACATCCTACGGTGGTAGTCTCATGAGCCGGGGATGGTGGTATGGGACATTATGCCCGAACTGTCGGCCTACGCTGGGTTCTGAGCTCCCTGTAGTGACCTTAAGCTTACCTAAATTGGCTGATTGTAACTAGACTAATAACGGTTTGGCTAATCATGCATCCATAGGATGTTGGCGATGACGAGTGGCTAATCTGGATGCTGTAGCACGTGCCCTTAGGATCTTCAGGGTTTCGTTTCGGTAACTCCCAGACCACCGACTATCGACCCCTGTTCTGACTGGATGATTTTCCCAGGTCAATGATTTGCATGGGCGACGAGCCCAAGTCCGACTGGATGTGCATCCCCAGGTCGATGTGTATTCACGCATCCATGCATTTAAAAAGGCTGCATCATGTATTATTTGATTGCTCTATTTGTTTTATAACTATGCTTACCTAATGCGGTAGTGTGTAATCTTGAGGAAAATTCATACTGAGTTGGCCACTCATCCATCAAATAAATATAACCGTACAGGTAGCACAGGTGGCTTAAGTGATTTTCGGATTTGGGCTGATGAGGAGTCGGGTTCAAGTACCTGAGTTGCATGATTGTATCTATCTTGAGAAGCTGAGGGGTCTTGCAGCTCAAATTTACATGCATTTTACTATTTCTCATGTATTATATCATGTAATTCTTGTATTTGTAAATTTTGGAGATATTGGTTTGTATAAGTCATTATCGGCAACCACTTGTATATTTTAAATGGAATTTGAAATTTTCCTTTTTGCCTACTTGTCTATTTTACGCTCATTTGCTTACTCTGATAGTTGAAAAAAAAATATTTGACCATCCTTTAAGGTTAACACTTGGGTTTTTGGGAAACGGGTCGTGTACTCGGGTCCTGAAAAGTCGGGGCGTTACAGCTAGGGCCTCAGAATAATCTTCAGCTCTCCCCCATCAGTCAGCATAATGTACTCATGTGGCGAGTACCTCTTGGACGACTATCTGTCCCTTGTCCTTCTCACATGTGACTCAACAGGTGGATCAAGTGGGGGCTGTGTTGAGGGTCAAATATTGCATATTAGACCCCAGTTATTTCTCAAAATTACGAATATAATACTATTGAATGGTTTATTTTAATCATGTTTATGATGCAAGGTGAATCTAGGAGCGTGGACTGGAAAGGAGGCTAAAAACATAGATTTAACGCTCCAGCATCACCAAGGCATTGGATGGGATTCCAGGGGACCAAGATCGGAAGATTTTCACGCTTGAAAATCCAAGGAAACCGAGAAATCGAAGCTCAAGTGGCACTGAATGACGTCCGAGAATGCAAGATCACGGGTTTCCATCATCCGTTCAACTCAAAAATTTATATGTCGCTGATGATCATTAATTAACCGTACACGTCAAAAATCAGCCATTGGATCAACGTGGGAAGAGGCCCAATAGCCAGATCAGACCACAAATTGTTAAACCAGGGCCCACCTACAATCTGGATATACCTTAAATTCGGTCCCCATGGTTAAAATGAGATGAAAAAATGGATGGATGGGGAGGATTCTCAAAAATATCACGGTGGACGCCACATGTACAAATGCATGTACATAATACACTTTCTCCCGCCGCGCACCGGATCGACTATGGCGGGTCGGGCAAGGACCGACCCGCATCTTCTCGCCAACGGCGATTGTTTCCGTTTCCGGCCCGTCCGTGTAACGGACGGACGGACAATCCGTTTTTCGGACAATTGTGGGCCCCACACATGTCTCGTACGCCTGATCCAAGCCATCCATTTTGTAGAGGGCCACGGAGACTACAAAATCTTGCTGATCTTTGGCACTCATGCATACACACGTGCGAAATACAGAGGCCATAATCGGGCTGTCTCGCGACGTTCAAAAATAGATAGCGTGATTTCTTCTCTTGGGCACGCATCAAATGACAATAAAAACCGTCCATCCTTGGCGTTTTCCGTCACGCATTTAATGGACGGCGTGGATTCCTCCGTAAAATTTGGTAATGGGCCCCACCAATCTCGTGCAGAAAAGGTGGCAGCAATTTATGCTTTTGAAACAGCGTTAACGTTGTCTGGTTCCGGTTCGAAATTGTGGGCCCCATCCATTGCGTAAACGGACAATCGAAACCGTTCATCCGTTTCCTAGGACAACTACAACCTACGCCTAGCTGATGGAATTTGGAAACCTTAAGTCATTGGATTTTCAACCATTCGATAGCAAAACGGACGGTAGGTTGAAAACCCTGTGGAACACTACAACTCTGATTCAAAACCAGTCATGTCCGACCTGTTTTTCGAGAGGGTTGCAATGAACGGCGTGGATTTCCCGACCGACCTCAGTCATGGGCCCCACTAATGCGAAAATTAAGAACATCCGCACGTCTTACGCACTACGCGCTGACCGGACGACGCCGTCCGATTTTTGCGGATCGTTTGGTGACCATGATCAACATCGGATCTATAATCCAGGCCGTCCACATATCATAAAGGAGCCATTGACCCCAACCATGGAGTCGATTCTAATTTTATGATGATCTTCCGCGTCGAAAGAGCTTCCAAAAGGAGGCATTTGTTGTGTTCGTCTGACGCGCTACGGGATTCTTTGCGAAAGATTTGAACCGTCCCTAGCATGTTATAAAGGGAGAGAGAGAAGGAAAAGGGATCTCATTCCACGGTGAAAAGAAGAGAGAGACAGAAAGAGAGAGAGAGATTTGTGCGTATTTTGTTCTTTTCCTTTCATTATTTTTGAGGATCCAACCAATCATGGTTGGCTAAACCTCTTAGCTAGGGCTAAGAGGTGAAGCTAAAAGGTAGCGAGATGGGAGGATTCTACAGACTTGGATTCATGTTTTTGAACCGATATTGATTCTGGTTTAATTTTAAGGAATACTTCTAGTTTTTAATGGTTTGTTGTGGTGAAATTACAATGAGTCTGCGATAGCTTTGAGTATTTATTTTCCATTATTTGATTATGAAACTAGGATGCCTTGTTGTTCACCATCGCCCCTTGGACATGGTTGGATGATGGAATCTTTCCTAACTTTCATACATCTTCTGATTGATTGTGGATTGATTTGAGTTATATTGTTTACCTTGTCTCATGGGCATGGATTTGTGATGGAATCAATTCTAATTCTCATATCTTTCATCTCCTTGAAAACTAGATCAATGGAAGTTCAGATCGAGCTTTAGTGACATATCTTCCAACTGGATGAAGATGGGACTCGAAGTCCGGTTGAGTTCGTGAATCAAGTGTAGATCTCCCTGATCTCTACAAGTGGATCCTTGGCACCCTAATTCCCTACTTTTGAATTTTACATATTTTAGTTTACTATTCCACCATTATTCATCAAATTCACCTGATTTAGATTTCATCTTTTTCTAGTTCTAGTTAGTTTCAGATTACGTACAGGTTTCAGTCCCTGTGGATTCGACCTCGGTCTCACCGAGTTTATTACTACATCACAACCCTATACTTGGGGAGTGAACAGGCTGCTCCCCTGGTCAATCTTCTGAAGAAACTCCCTCGTCCTCTATACCTTGCTGTACTCCGCCGTTATCAGGCACCACGGGGGGAATAATCGGATCCATGTGTTCTAGCTCACCTGAACTAGGCTGATTCTTCTCTGGCTTACCAATGTCTTTTATACACTGATCTTCAAAGAATACCACATCTCTGCTCCTGACGAGCTTCTTCTCGGTCAGATCTCATAATCTGTAACCGAACTTTTCATCACCGTACTCAAAGAACACACACTGCCTGATCTTCATATTAAGTTTGGACCTCTCGTCCTTTGGTACGTGAACGGATGCCCTGCATCCAAACAGCCTGAGATGACTATATGATGGATCCTGTACAGTCCACACCTTCTTGGGTACTTCTGCATTCAACGGGGCTGATGGAGACCTATTTATCAAATACACTGCCGTATGCATTGCTTCTCCCTAGAACATCTTGGGCAACTTCGCATGGGATAACATGCATCTGATTCTCTCAATAATGGTGCGATTCATTCGCTCGGCTACACCATTATGTTGAGGGGTCTTGGGAACTGTCTATTCATGCCGTATACCCAGGGACTTACAATACTCATGAAAGTCGCCAATGTATTCATCACTATTGTCAGTGCGGATGCGCTTCAATGATCTACATGTCTCTCTCTCGACCATAGCATGAAACAATTTAAACACACCAAAGACCTCGTCATTCGATTTCAAAGCATAAACCCAAACCCTCCTAGATGCATCATTTATAAAAGTAAAAAAATACAATGCCCCACCCAAGGTTTTTGTCCTTATAGGACCACAAACATCAGAATAAACCAAATCTAATGCATGCACTTTATTAACATGAGAAGCAGTTTTAATAAATGAAACTCTATATTATTTCCCTGATAAACAATCAAGACAGGTTTTAAAAGGTATACTTGTCACGTTTGAAAGGAGCTGCTTCCTCACTAGTAGCTGAAGCCCTTTTTCACTCATGTGGCCTAAACGCCTGTGTCACATGTCAATAGCTGAATCTTTCACTGCGTTCAACCCACTCTTACACAAACTGACACTTGCCTTATAAAGGGTGCAATACTTCTTTCCTCTGACTGTGATCAATGAACCCTTGATAAGCTTCCAGTGCCCACCAGCAAAACGTCTTTCATAGCCATCATCATCTAACCTTCCCATCAACATCAAGTTGAGGAGAAGGTCTGGGATATGCCTCACATCCCTGAGAACCAATGTTCAGCCCACATCGGTCTTCACACAAATATCACCGACTCCTACGATCTTCGATACGCCAGAATTTTCCATCTTCACGGTCCCATAGTCACCTGACTTGTAGCTTGTGAAGAAGTCTTTGTGTGGAGTCGCATGACAAGAAGCTCTCGAGTCAATCACCCAGTCAGTGTCCTGACTCGTAGCCATGAGACATATATCGTGATCTGCTGAAAGAATAACTACAATGTCGCCATCTGAAGCGACCGCAGTGGAATCTGATTCATCTGCCTTCTCCTTTCCTTTTACTTTCTTGTCGTTCTTCTTACCATGACACTCATGCTTGCAGTGGCCCTTCTTGCTACAATTCCAGCATTCAACATCCTTTCTGTTACTCAACTTGCCTCTTGATTTATCTCAGGCCTTCCCACCCTTCCTGTTCTTTCTTCTCCCCTGTTCCTGTGTCACAAGGGCCTCTTGCTGAGTAGACTCCTGAGACTTTCTCCTTGTCTCTTCATTGAAGAGACAGCTAGTCATCTGTTCTATGGATATCTTTCCGTCTGGCACGGAGTTACTTAGAGACACCACCAATGTCTCCCAACTGTTAGGTAATAAATTAAGTAATAGTAAAGCCTGCAATTCATCATCCAGGACCATCTTCATAGCAGAGAGCTGATTCACTATATTGCTAACCTCATTCATGTGCTCGGCCACAGAACCACCATCCTTGAACTTGAGATTCACAAGTCGCCTTATCAGAAAAATTTTATTACCGGCTGTCTTCCTCTCATACAACCCTTCTAATTTCAGCCATAGGCTAGCGGCTGGGGTTTTCGTAGACACATGGTGGAATACGGAATCGTCCAACCATTGTCTAACAAACCCCACCACCTTTTGGTCCATCTTCTTCCAATCATCATCAGACATATCCTTGAATTTTGCTGATCTGCCTAAAATTGGAGAATATAGGTCCTTGCAATAAAGCAAGTCCTCCATCTTAGCCTTCTATAAGGTCCAATTAGAACCATTGAGGCTGATCATCCTTGATAATCCACCTTCCATAATTGAAAACCGATCCTACCCGTTCAATGAACTTAGCTCTGATACCACTTTGTTGGAGGCCTTGCACAAAACCTTAGGATCTAGCCTCCTGAAACAAACTAGAATTATGGATAATAAAGCAATGAAATAAATCAAAGCATAGACTACACACTACACAAGAGATTTTTACGTGGAAAACCCTCAAAGAGGTAAATAACACGGGACCTCGTCCAGATCAACAATCCACTATGAAGTAGAATATTACAACCTTCTTCACTCACGCAGGAGTGGATAAACAATAAGAGAAACAAAGAAAAAGGAGACATCTCACCAATTACAAGGACATAGAAGCGCTGAGATATAGATTGCACAGTAGATAACCTCCACGAGCATAACCTCCCTTCTATAAGCTTTCTCTCTCTCTCTTTCTCCCTCTCTCTCTCTCTCACCTTTGATAGCCCTAAACCCTTTAACAAATCCCTTGTAAAGCTTTAGGAAACTCTCTTGTCATACCTAGAAAGCCCTAGGTACCTCTTATTTAAAGTTTTAGGAAACTCCTTTCCGCATCCCAGTTGCGAAAGGACTTGCGACACGAAATCCGCGCAAAATCACGGAACGAATCTGTGTAACCTCGACTGGTCATACCGAGTCATGACTGGTCGAGCGCCGCCCATGACTGGTCGAGATCCTCCTTCTACTGGTCAAGCACCCTGGAGAAAAATAGTCCACAATCACTGGACTTTGAGTCGTGCCACGACTCGACTCCACGACTGGTCGTGCACCAGCTCTCGACCAGTCAAGCGAGGCTCACGGCCGATCGAGCACGAGACAAAAATCCCATCATATATGACCTATGTGTAGAAATAGATGATTGAGGCGAATGGTCAACAAGATGTGAGCAGATATGTATGATTGCTTAAGTAAGAACTCAGTTAATTGGAATCTAACAACTTAGGGTTGTGGGCATTTAATCTAATCATATGGTACTGAAGGATGCTGACAATAATGATCTATGATAGAGCAAGGCTAGACTATGCTAAGATAGAAGTAAAGATAAATGATAAACGAAAGATAAATTATAAAAGTAGATGGATGCGTTAAGCGTGGGACCTCGAGCACTTCTTCGCGTGCTCCTTTTATAACTTGTCGATGTAGCTAAACCCTCATTGGGTTTCCTTATTGATCATAAATCTTTCGCATATTCGGCATGCATTTTAAATAGAAATGTCTCTGAATAGATCCGAATCTGCTACCTTATTAGATCTTTTTCTCATAGTTAATCCCTCTATAGGAGATCTTCATGGCCCACCGATCGGGCTTATGATCAATCAGTGGAGCGTCTGTTGTCAATCCTGGACCTCAAATCAATCATGATCGTGCATCTAGATGGCTTGATCAAACCATCTCAAACTCTCTTTTCCTAATGGTTTGGAGTGTTGGAGGGATTAGATAGACCAGATCCATCTAATACTTTTTTTATTATTATTATCAAATGGGTTAGATTAGATCTTTCATTGAGCACTTCCATCCTCTTAATTTCGATTATTGTACAATATGGGACTTGATATGCTTGATCTTTTCTCTTTCCTAATTTAGGTCCAAACCACAATCGAATTTACATAGCTAGATATCAATCTAATCTTCAAACATTCGGGATTTTCAAAACCTTTACAAATCCTCCAAGCATCTCTAGGAAAATTCTCAATTTTAGGACAATGAGAGACGACCTTACCGAGTATATCATAACCAGATCCATGATAGGATTCACTATTTTTCTCGGTGGGTCTTTATAGACATGTTAGGCACGTTGTCTTATTAATCAGCTACCTAATCATAGCCATGTGGCATGATTGATTTACTCCTTAAAGGCATGTGTAAGGGTCTGTGCCATTTCATTAATAACTAAATGCATACCGTCGAAGAAATATCCGTTGAACATATCTTTGAGTGTAAGTAAGATTTTCGTGAGTACCAAACCCGTAGTGTTAACACGTGGCCGACTTTCCATTGGTCCACATCAGGGCATTGAAAATAGGTGTAAACACTGTGATTAAAGTGAGCCATGATAAAGGAAAGAGTTGGGAGAGAGAATTCCATCCTTGAGTTTTACAGGGCCCATGATGATTATATGAAATCCACTTCAACCATTATATGTTATACCAAAAAGCTTAAGCCTGAGACTCAAAAATTCAAGCCCATGTATAATTCAGGTGGGCCACACTAAGAGAAACAATTTAGAGGATGAGTGTTTCCTTATATATTTTTTCTAATTGTGTGGTCCACCTAGGATGGGGATGATTTTTGGGACCTTAGCCTATATGAGTGATGTACCTAATGGTCAAGATGCATTTCACTTAAACACCATGGTAGGGCCCATCCCAGCTTGTCACTCTCCCCCCTCTCCATCCATTCCCATAGGTTCAGAAAAGATTATGCCGGACTTGGACTAGAGTGGGCTGGATTTGTGTCTACCGTTGAACAATATAGGCTAGGTTTGGATAAAGCTTGGCCTCCTACACCGGAGGACCAATCAATAAGGACATTAAGAATGGCCTAGATGATTTGACGCATCAACATCACCATCATCAACACATATACCTTTAAATCATAAAGGATTTCCCACATGAACCCAATGACAACAGTTTGTCATAGAGGAAAAACAACACTTCCTCTAGTCTGACTTTCCATATTTTGATATTAGTGTCCCCAGAATACATCCCCACATATTGCAATACCATATGGCCGGACTTTAGCCTTTGAATATTGTTGTGGGCAAAACTGAACTAGTTTACCATAAGGGAATTACGACCAACCACAAGAGAAGTGTTTCAAATCTAAAGCAGTTAGAGAACTAGGATAGGTCTCTGTCTCAAGCTGATAGAGCTAATGGATCATAAAGCTCATAAGGCAGGGCAAGTAATTCTCCTAATGAAAAAATGAGTCTCGAACCGACCCAAGCCAAGTTGCCTAAGGACAAAACTCAGTGGGATGAGAATAATCTCACCGAGTGCATCTACAAATGTCGACAATGAACCCGTAAGGCAAGGAGCTTGGGCCACGAGCCCCCCACCTCCCGAGCTGACTGGATCAACTACAACCAGAGGCGGGATGTAAAATCCAGAGAGAATCCTGCCTTAGACCCAGAAAGAAAAGATTTAGAACAATCCTACCCGAAGATCACATTGACCGAGGTAAACTCAATGATATTTTCGGAAGACAATTCTAAATAAGGACCATCCAACTTATCCAGTGAAGATACACAGGTCTTTAAACCGCCCAAGGACTATATAAGTATAGCCACTACAATTGAAGGAAGGTAAGCAAATAAACACAAGCTTAAGGCTTTGATGTGATTATACCAGTTTGACTTATGCATAAGAAGGTCCACGACCATCAATGGTTCCCTCTATTGTCTACATCTTTCTATTTCTTTACAGGTCCATCATTGGCGCACCTCCACAATTGATCACACCTATTCGACCAAATTCCGATGATAAAAAATATGATGATCCAAACCAGTTATATGATGTTTTTTTTTTTTTTTTTTTTTTTAAACAATGTATAGGAAACAACTAAGTAATCTTAGCTAGATTATTTTAATACGAAGGGAGCGTTTGGATCATAAGTTACTTGAGATAGATTACTTAAACCTTAAGTCTTATCTTAGTTTCTACTTATTAAGCTGTAGTGATTAATCGCTTTAAATAAAAAAGTCACTTGTAATTAATCTTAAACTAAACTTATCTCAAATACGTTACTTATCAACTGTTATAAGTAGAAAAAGTAATTTATTTGACGGTATCCGGGCCCTAAATATAACTTGGCTGATTTACTTGAATGTTGAACCGTCACCGTAACCTTTGTACAATCAAATTGAAATACTCAATCTAAGAGTTTTTTAGGGCATCCCCACCCGGAGAGCCCTATCACATATTCATTTTTTTAAAAAAAATCCTGTTAGTATAGTTTTGACATATTTTATTGCAACATGCCAGAATATATTTTAGTAAACCTCTTTGAAATTTCAAAATAAGTCCCCAGTGTGGTCGTGGATAAGAAAAATATAGTATATCTTAGCTAAAATGGCATCAATTATGTTCTCGGCATGAGAATTTTTAAAACGCTTGAAAACGATATTAGTAATGGTATGTTAAATGGTTTTAAAGATGATAAAACTTAAAGTATTACTATTCTAATTTTTATTGAAGAATATTTGTTTTAGTGTCTTTGAAGACTAAAAAGGAAATTATGGAAGCAATTATAGAAAGTGCCTATGAAACAGCATCGGAAATATACGTTTAACTTCACTTAGAAAAGTATAATTCCTGTAAATTGAAAGAAATTGATACGCAACGTGCATCTTAGCATAGTTTTCACACGATTTCAATTGTGAAATGCCATGCTATTGTGCATACCATTGGTCCCCTGCATTTAAATGTGGATGGACTATGATCCAAAAATATCCATGGTAGGACAAAACTAGTGTCTATTTGTGGCTTAGAGATAGATGGTTAAGAAGAGAAATTCAACAATTATCTAATTTCACCTGAAAATGGTTGAGTCATTACTCATGCCTAGGGCTGTACATCGAGCCAAGTCGAGTCGAGGTGAGCCAAGCTTGCCTTGACTCATCCATGCTCTCCTCAAGCTTGAGCTCACCCTCAAGCTCTCCTCAAGCTTGAGCTCACCCTCAAGCTTATTTTCCAAACCTTTTGAGGCGAGCAAGTGGATAGAGTCGAGGCGAGCTTATTCCCACCTCAATTTATTATATATATATATATATATTTATTTATTTATTTGCTGCAAATTACAAATTGAAAGTCCATCATTGCCATCTTGTACAACGGATAATACAACTTGTTTTTTTTTTTTAGAGTTATTACAGATAATACCATTGAGAGCTCTCGCCCTAAATATCTGCCATATCGGAAGAATCATGACCAATTAGTGATGGTGAATTAATAGAAGGTAAAAGAATGAAAATAAACTAATAGCTCACATTCACCCTAGGATTCTGCATTGGCATTTGGCCATCTACATCTGGGCCATGAAATTGATGGTCCAGATCACTGCCTCATCACCGAAGGGACCCACTTCTACCATATAAACTTCCCCCTCAACATTGCAGAAAGCTTGAGTAAGGGTTTGAAGCTGTGAAGAATCAGACTAAACAGAAAAACAAAATGCCAGGTGATGGATAGTTTCAAGACGAAATACATACACACATGCATAGAGAGAGAGAGAGAGGGAGGGATGGATAGATAGACCGAGAGTACCTCAGATTGAGAGAGAGAGAGAGAAAAATGAAGAAAAAGAGAGAGAAGAAGAAAAAGAGAGAGAGAGGGATTGGATGAGGAGACCCACACTTGCTTTGGGAAGAAATGAAAAGGGAATGGATGAGGAATGAGGATTGGGCAAGGTTAAGATTTTGGGAAGAAGATTGTCCGGGTAAATTAGAATGATTAGGGCTTTTTTTTTTTTTTTTTTTTTGCAACTATTTATAACAACTAGTCGAGCCTAAGTCAAGTCGAGTTTCAAGGTGAGTCGAGTCGAGTGAATTAGTGCCTGACCTCGACACATTTTTTTAACTCGAGCTCCTAAATACAACTCGCTTTGACACATCCCACTAAGTCGAGGCAAATGAAGTCGAGTCAAGCGAGTTTATCGAGCTGAATCGGCTCATGAGTTTCAACATTAGTTGACTGGTTCGAGTACCCATTGCGGCGAAATCTTACGGCACTGTGGTGTGAGTGCGTGGATGTGAAAATGGTCTCATCTCTGTGAGATATCTGGATTACCAAACCGCTGACTGGCCATAATGACAGTTAAATTCTCAAGTATAGCCCACATGATGAGTCGACCAGACTGAATTTTTAGACCTAACCGTGTTTATGGTGGGCCACGACTGATGGATGCCCTAGCTTTCGTTGACAAGTGCCGCGGTGGCAGAAGTGCCCTCAACCCAGTACACCGATCGATAATGGAGCTTCAATTTACCTGCGTCTCCATTCCAGTGTCTGTCGAGACTATTTTACGACCGTGGAGCCGTCCCAATCAATGTCTCAGCGTTCTTGTGGAAGTTATGAGTGGATCTGGACCGTCCACCTATTCATGTCTCCCTTGATGGCTCATGGTTCAAAAACCATACTAATAAGAAAATACTAACCATCAGTTTCTCTTCCGCTCCCTCCCCATTTGTAACCATTTAACCCTTTCTTGTATCTCACCGTCCATTTGAAGATGACTAATCTAAGTTTAGGAACATCAGATTTAATATAGTCTCAAATACATAGGGTTGTGTTCTAGCAAACCTCAAACACACACATATATCAGTTACAAATCCAAGTTTTTATAACTAGAAAAGATAACGGATATACTCCTCAGTAAGGCATGGTTCAAAATAAGACAATCCTAGCCATCTAATTGATATTGTTATTTGCGTTCCAATTTGATTTCAGATTGATTTGCATTCTTCTGACAGAAGACATCGCTCAGAACTGTCTTGGAGAACAAAGAAGCCTTGAGGAGAGAGAGAGCCTGCGACCACAGACAAGTCCAATATAAGCTTGCATTTGTATGGTTCCTTGCTCATGCCTAGGTGGTAGACTCACAAGAATTCCAACACGAAGTCATTGAGGTCATGGGTTCAAGTGCCCATTTTGTTGAAATCACACAGTTGTATGAGTGTATGTTTAGAAAGGAAAAGAAATTCTACGACTTCCTATAATTGGCGTGTCCGGAAATTCAAAATTTTTGAGTGTATGATACAATCGTCGCCACCACTCAAATCAAAATTTTGAATTTTCGGATGCGATAAAAAAAAAACCGAAGCAAATTCGAAATTTTAATTGGGCTATGCCACATGAAACAGTGGGAACAGGAACACCCACTATTGAAACCTTCCTAAGGACAACCGTGTATTTACATGCCATCCAATCGGTTTAGAAGGTGGTACCACCAAGATGAAAGGAAAGCATTAAAAGGAAAGCATTAATATCAGCCTGATCCAAAAGTTTGGTGCGGCCTAAGAAAATGTCATTGGTGGGCGTCCCATCTCCACTGGTTCCTGTGATGAGAAGCACTTTGCCTGATGTTTTGGATCACATCCTAGCATGAGATGGGGCAATGGATGGATGGAGTAGATGTCACAGACATCACAGTGAGCTCCACATAAAGTTTTGTTGCATGGGTTCCTTTTAATGCGTGTTGCAGGAAATTGGCGTTCATAGCCAAGACTGTTTGTTAAACAGGTTGAAGAATTCGATGACCAAGTCCCAAAATAGAATGCCTATGGGGAATCTATGCCACTCATCATGAGGGGGCCATCGCAAACACACCCTTGCCCGAAAATCAGACTGGACTTCATGTCAGTTGGTCCACTCTGCATGAGAAAAATGGGTAAAAAGAAAAAGAAATAGACAAGTACCAACTGTCTATAATTCAATTGCAGACATTCAGTCCACCTGGCGCATGGATATCAGTGATTTTTGGGCCAAGGCACGTTTATGGTGGCCCCCAATTGATGATTGGGCCAGAACCCTCGCTGCCACATTGGTCACATCCAACAGCCTGTTAACCAGTCCTAGCATGAGTCGCCCTAGCATTTCTCAATCTAATCGATGTAGGGAACAATCTACATTACCTCTTCCACGCCCACGCTTACTACTCGCTTCTGTACATCGCTGATGGGCACGTTGAATCTGTCAAGGATGGGAATGCCCGAAATAAACGATAGAGGCTTCACATCCAACCCGTCCGTTACCATAAACTTCATATTTGGTCCCCTCACAAATCCTCCTCCACACTCTGTGGCTGCAACACTCACCTTCGGATTTATGAAATGCAGTACTACTGGGTTCGTGGCACCACTGCAGTGTGGATTGTAGTGGCCATCTTCCCAGTGACAGAAAATACAACTACGAAACATAGAACTATTGATTGTCTTAAGACTAGCCTCCACGACCGGCAGTAGCTGGGAGTCACAACCTGAATGTAGCGATAGCTTGGGGTCTAGTAGCATGGCCCTGCAATCCTCCGATATGATACAATCGTCGCCACCACTCAAGTCCTCCACGCTTTTGTGCAAATTATCCAAACATCCGATAGAAGAACCTGGGCCCAAGAGCTTTACTACGGATCCAAGAGGGAAGGTGAGGAAGCTGATTAGAAGGTCCAAAAAGTCAATTGTGGCCTCTGCGTACACCACCTTATTATTGGATTTGTTGATCAGAAGCTTCAAACTCATTTCCTTTCTAGTGTCTTTCTTATCTATGACAATGTCTTTGGGGCTCAACTTTAGGGAGTCAAAAGCATCCTCAGGAGCCTCAGGCTTTCGCAGAAACACGTCCGTCAAAGGTGTGGTGGAGACGAACAATCGTCTCAGTATATGTAAAGCCTAATTCAAGATAAGAAGAGTAAACATCAAATATATAGTTAGTCAACTTGGCTCAGTTATCCAAATACATCAAGAAACATTTTAAAATTGAACAATCAAACATTTCTTTCACTCTTAATGTTTCTTTGAAGACCAAAGACCGACACAACTCGGCTTCTTTGATGGGTGGGTTTCTTAATAGTGGGTCATTCGTAATGGGAAAATCAGATGGGTGGTGTAATCACCAATTTAAACATCAGCTTTATAGAGGTGAGAACTAATGAACTGGGCTTATGGCTGTAAACGTAAACCCAGCCTCATTTATCTACATTTCGAGCGTAGATTGTCAGGGTTGAAGGTAAAGGAAATTCTAGGAAACATCATTTTCGATGAGCTGCATGTGCTCACCAAATACACCAATTTTATCTCTCTGGAATAGATTGCGTGCTACACAACACAACAACTAACAGTGAGCCAAAAAATGAGATGTATGCGGGGATTGAACGAACTACTGTTCACACCTTCCTAATGCCAATTGTAAGGCTTACATTCCATCTAAACTGTTCATAAGGTTACAAATACCTAGATAAATTTAAAACACAAATATCAGCTTAATCAGAGCCTTCCGTAGCCCCAAGAAGTTTATGTCAATTCCTACCGCTTTCAGTGGTGTGGTCCACTTGAGCTTTAGATGTTTTAAGAGCTCATATCCTTAAAATGATCTGAAGAGATGGATGGACATTTTGGATCTAAAAAATACATCACAGTGATCTACGAAAATCTGACACCTAAAGAAATTCTGTTGCTTGGTGTGTGGTGCAGCACATCCCAGATAGAGAGAACAGCCGAAGTGTTGACATGAGAAAGTTCCATAGGCTCCATAGTGATGTATGTATTAGATCCACACTATCCATTCATTTTGCCATACCAGTTTTGGGCATCAAACCAAAAAACAGCAGATCCAAGGCTCAAAAGGGCCACACTAAAGGAAACAGAGGGAATTGGATGCTGACGTTGAAAACTTCTTAACGCCATAGAAGCCTCTGGTCGAGTTGATATTTGTGTTTTCCCTTCGTCTAGGTCTGTGTGACCTTATGAAGAGGTAAGATGGCAAATAAACCACACAGTAAACCCTAAGAAGGTTCCAACGGTAGTCATTCAATCCCCTCTGCTTTTCAAATTAAGTTTTCATTAAGATGGTCAATCAATTTATTATCAAACCAGTAGAGCGGTACATGAGTTGAATTGGGTCGAGCTTGGCCTAGCTTGGCTCGGCTTGACCACTAGCTAACCCCAACTGGAACTCTGCTTAGCTTAGTCCTTGAGCATGACTGGCCAGATCGGCTCGATTCGGTCAGCAGCTAGGGCCTGTTCGAGCCGAGTTTGAGCCTGTGCGACATTTTCTTAAATACATAGTGTGCATCTTCAATTCTCACATAATGCAAAACAGTAGCAACAGTTTACATGTATTTCATCAAAGACTCGGCGGGCAGCATCAAAATCAAGATATCAGGATAGTTTTATAATACATTTTTAAATTTTTATTTTTTTTTTAAATTTTTTTTTTTTTTTTGTAGTGACTTGTCATGTATTCATTCCTTCCTCGCCACCAGCCGATCCCACGAAAAATGTATGCACCCGAAACAACACTTCGTTGAGTCATTTAATCAAACACTCGGCAAACAACGTCAATATCAAAATTACCGAGTCATCGAGCTCAAACTCAATTTGATCCGAGTCGAGTTGTGCTCGGGCAAGCTCAAACTCAGCTCAAAATTTTTTCAAGCTCCAAAAACTAGCTCGACTCAGTTTGATTCCAAGTTTGAGCCAATGCAAGTCATCTTTTTCGAGTCAAGTCGAGCTAGCTGACCAAGCTAACTCGACTCGTGTACAACTCTACAAACCAATACCTTTCTTAGTTCTCTCACTTACACTAGTTGATATTATGATTTTTCCCTAAACTAACAAAAATGCCCACCAATTTGCATAACAGAGTTAAATAGATACTTAAATGTAAATTTTATTATTAGATGCCAAAATGGAAAATTCTCTCGATGCATGTTGCATCGTAGCAGTGATGTAACTACAGTGGGTGTTGAGAATTTTGTATTTAGTTAAATTAAATAATGCATTTAAAAATCAAAATCAAATTTCATTTAAAATTTTTATTTCCCTTCAAAATAATTTTGAAAATTTTGTTTAAAAAAATTATTTTCATTTGTCCCACATCGCTTAGAGATGACAGAATTCTTGGGTTCATAAATGATTCTTTTAACTAGAACACACACATGCGCGTGCTCGCGTGAGCAGTGTGGCTGTAGAAGTTTTGGTGATGCACTTTGCACTTCGCATGTACATATTGTGAGATTCATTCGTTGCGTAGAATGGCTAGAAACTAGTGTAGGTTAATGCTAACAGTCTAATGATGTACAAAGGTCTATTCACCCCAAAGAACGCCCCAAGTTCATATCAGTCACTAAAAATCCAATCAATCTTCTCTACAAGAACAAATCTTTATCTTTTCTTTAACAAGTTAGTAACATATAGAGTTCTTGAATTTACTAAGTCCTAAGTTCGTTTACTCACTCAGTCTACCAAAGACAATAGCTGCGTTAGTATAGTTCCTAAGATGGTCCCTTCATGATTATTGCACGCAAGATCAAACAAGGCTTGTCGTATCGAACAAACAATGGCATATCCACAGGACCCATCATGATATATATGTTTTATCTACGCTATCCATCCAATTTTCCACAACATTTTTAGGACGAGCTCAAAATTGAGGCAGATCCAAATCACAGGTGAATCATACCATAGAAAATGGTGGTGATGGAACGCGCACTAGTAAAAATAAAAATCCTAAGGCCCACTATAATACCTATCATAATGTTTATTTTCCATCCAACTTGTTGATTAAGTCAAACTTACCAAGATGAATGGAAAAAAATAATTAATTTGATCCAAAACTTTTGTAGCTCACCAAAAGTTTTTTAAGTGTAGGCATCCACCACTGCTTCTTGCACTGTCTTCCACCGGACATATGCAATCCGGGCTACACTTTGTCAACTTTGATGGACGCGGAAGCATGGGAAACTGTGTGGGGCCTACAGAGATGCCCGTCACAAATCGACTCCGTCCAGTTTTGCAAGACAAGAATAGGATAGGAGCTCGAAGATAAGGCAGAGCCAAAACTCACGTCCGGCGGTGGAACCGTCCGGGAGCCTCATCAGGATGTTTATTAGCTACCCTAACCGTTCATAGGGTTAATACCACACATAAATTGTAGGTACAAAGACCATCATGAAACAAAACTTTTGCAGCCGCCGCAAACTTCCAAATGGTGGGCGTTTAATCCATGCTGTTTCATGTGGCGTAACCCACATGAGTTTTGGATCTGCATGATTTTTAAAATCTCTCACTTTTGTTTTCTTGAAAAACTGATGAACGGAATGGATTTGTTACGGGAATCTCTGTGCCTCCGACTACAGTATGCCCGGGGCACAGGTAATCCGCCTCCGTCTTTGCGACTCGCTAGGTGCGGCCTCGGTTTCACCAACCACAGTGCGGCCCTGAACGTGCGCCCACCTTGATGTATGTGTTGTATATCCATGCTGTCCATCCGTCTTGTCGTTTAATTTTAGGTTATGTATGCAAAAATTGAGTAGATCCAAATCTCATCTGGACCATACCATAGCCTGGTTGAATGTCCACGATCATTAAAAACTTCCTAGAGGCCATCATAATGCCCATCAAAACTTCCTGTGATGTGATCAACCTGATATTCGGATCTGCCTCATTTTTCGGGTCGTGACATAAAATGAACTGAAAATTTGGATGGACCGCATGGATTAAACATGTAAATCTTAGTAGGGACAACGGTGCACTAAGCAGTAAGTCAGTAACAACTCTTTATTGGCAGGGTCAGTGACTCAGTATGCCACAACAGGGATTGAACGCCCATCGTTGGAAAAGTTTTATTTGAGGATGATATTTGTGGTACGGTTTATCTGAGTGGTAATAACCCTATGAACTGTTTTGATGGTAGGCTTCAAAATGGTTTCGACGGTGGACATTTTCCGTTCCCACTGTTTCATGTGGGGAGACCCACATTGATGTAGAGCGGGTCGCGGACAATTACATGGCAAAGATGGATCAGAAAAGGCCCGGTCGGCAAAAGAAGTGATCTGGACCATCAGACCTTAAATCAGGCGTATCTCACAATCCGGGATGAGTTAGCCGACGAAAAATATATGATTTTGGGGTAGAACGAGCTACTTTAGCCAACCAACCCAGCTATGCGGGGTTGCGACGCTCGGAATTGCGAGAAACCCCTGATTTGATGGTCGTTTCCCTGTTTCAATTTCGTTTTTACTATAAATAGTAAGTTTTAGTTTGTTTATAACTCTTCATCCGTCGGGCTTTAGGAGTTGCTAAACGTGAAAAGAGCTTAGAATAATTAGGGGAACGGTTTGGTGAAGCCAAATAGGACACTTACTATTTCGGCCGAAAACCTTGCAAGACTAGTAGACATCAAGACCGTCTATAAATAGTAAGTTTACTATTTATAGTAAGTCGCGAATTCTAGGAGTTTTAGTTGTAGTTTGATTCTAATTTCTTTTCCATTGCTTAGTACCCTTATTTAAAGGGTTGTGAACTTGTTTTTATGAATTAATTAATCTATTTCGAATTTATTTAGAATTTATTTCTATTTTCTGCTCTCTTTTCTCGTGGATTCAGAAAGTCTCCGTGAGGAGTCCAGAGAAAGTTCCGTGGATTCGGAATAATTATCCTCTTGAGGAAGACGGTGCTCGACCTCACGTCCTCCCCTGCGTCAGTTTGGTATCAAAGCGAGGTTTCTCCTCGGGTCGATGGCTTCTAACGACGGGTCAGGCAACAATCCCATAGGCGGTGCTCCAGGAAATTTGCCTTTAACAGCGGCAACTTTCCAAGCAGCACAATGAAAAGAATCGGCGGCAAGCCATGCAAGGGCTGCAGGCTTCCATGGACCGCATAGCGAATCTCTTGCGAAACTCTAGGGCAACTTCGTGTTCTGGTGGTAATCCTCAACCGCCAATTCTTGAAACTTCATGTCGGCTTGATCGATCGCAGGATAGTACCGGCGGTGCATTCAAGGGTCATGCACGAGGACGGGGCTCCAGTGAAGAGGAAATCGATGACGTGATCTTCCAACACCCCAGGCAAGGCGGCGATCGGGTAGATCGAATGGATCGAGACTTTAAGATACGGGTTGATATTCCTAACTTCAATGGCCAGCTACACATTGAGGATTTTCTCGATTGGCTTTCTCGAAGTTGAGCGATTTTTGACTATATGGACATTCCCGAAACAAAGAAGGTCAAGCTTGTGGCTCTGAAGTTGAAAGGAGGAGCGTCGGCTTGGTGGGAACAACTGCAACTCGCACGAACCGAGGCGGATGAAAGCACCAATCCGCACATGGGAGCGGATGGAAGCGGCAAACTACTACGCGCTCGATTCCTCCACTAGCGATTACGATCGGGTATTATTCCAACAATACTAAAATTGTCGACGAGGGTAGTCGGTCGGTGAGAGACGTAGAAAGAATTTTACTGCTTCACACATTTGGTCGAGGCCGAATCGCGGCAAGTCGCCCGATTCAACGGTGGATTGCGTATGGCGATTCAAGATCGAGTCCAGAATGCATCCGTCGGACGATGAATGATGCGATCAAGTTGGCTACTCGAGCAGAAGCGCAACTTGAACGTCCGAACACACGGACCTATCCATCACTGCGCGGATTACGCGCGGGTCCACCTCGAGGAGCTCCACAACCTAAGGGGAAAGAGCCCGTAGGAGCACGCACTCAACCTCTTACGTCCCGAGAACCGAGATCGGGAAGCGGGCAAGCTAGACCCCAAAGGGGCGTCTCCACTACTGGTTGGTCCAAGTAGAATTCCGAACCCTTATGCTCGGCCAAGGCCCGACAGCTGCTATCGTTGTGGCCAGCCCGGCCACCTGTCAAATACTTGTCCCCAGTGAAAAGTGGCAAACCTCGCCATTAATGATGGTAGTGCTGATAACGCTTATGAAGATCCAGATGTTGAAGAACAAGAGCATATCGTCCGAGGACGAGGTAGATAATTCATTGGGTTCAGCCAAGATCAAGGCGAGTCGCTCGTCGTGAGGGCGACTATTATATGCGCCAAGAAAAGAAGTGCATCCACAAATGGCATAACATCTTCCGCACTAGGTGTACGGTGAATCGAAAGGTTTGTGACGTGATCATTGACAAGTGGGAGCGGTGAGAACATCATCTCCGGGGTCATGGTGGAAAAATTGCAATTGAAAACAGCGTCATCCCTCTCCATATACAATCGGTTGGATCGAGAAGGTCGGCGAAACAAAGGTAATCGAACAGTGCACCATATCTTTTTCCATTGGCAAACATTATAAGGATGAAGTAGTATGCGATGTGGTTGACATGGAAGCATGTCACATACTACTTACTCGGTCGACCACAGTAATCCGACCGTGACGCCACTCATAAGGGCGAGATAACATATATATCTTCGTCGGAAAAAGACTATATTGGCCCCTATGGATCCGAGGGACCACCCAAAACCTCTAAAGTGGAGGGTCGTTTTCTCTTAACCATTCGGGACTTCGTGGAAGAATCGAAAGAAACAGGACAGATTTATGCATTAATTGTAAAAGGGGAAGAACTTGAGCCTACCATTATCCCTGAAAGATTAAGGCCCTTGTTACATGAATTCCAAGAAATCGGCTTCCTAGGACCTTCCCGATGGGTTACCCCTATGCGAGATATCCAACACCATATCGACATTGTCCACAGGGTCCGTTTACCTAATCGTCCTCATTATCAAATGAGCCCGAATGAGTGCGAGATTCTCAGTCTGGGGGACAAGTGGAGGAACCGATCCGTAAGGGTCTTATTCGAGAAAGCATGAGCCCATGTCTTGTGTCCACTCTGCTAACTCCAAAGAAAGATGGGAGTTGGCGCATGTGTGTCGACAAGGGCCATCAACAAGATCACCATAAAATACTGGTTTCCTATACCACGGTTGGATGATATGTTGGATATCTTTGAGAGCGCAAAAATATTCTCTAAATTGGACTTAAGGAGCGGCTACCATCGAGTTCGAATACGTAGGGTGATGAGTGGAAAACGACCTTGAAGACCAAGGAAGGATTGTACGAATGGATGGTCATGCCTTTCGGTCTTTCTAATGCGCCTAGCACATTCATGAGGTTGATGAACCAAGTTACAAAACCTTTCATTAAGCGGTTCGTTGTGGTTTATTTTGATGATATTTTGATATACATCAAGACGAAACCACCCATATGGAGCACCTCGAAGGTCCTTCAAGTGCTCACCGAAAATAAATTGTACCTCAATTTAAAAAGTGTAGCTTCATGGACCGATAGCCTATTGTTTTAACTTTGTGGTTACATCCACGGGCATTCGGAGTGGAAAAGGTGAAGACAATCAGAGAGTGGCGGTTCCCAAAATATTCACGAAGTGCGAAGTTTCCATGGACTAGCAACATTCTATCGTCGGTTCGTGAAAAACTTTAGTACCATTGTGTCACCGATCACAGATTGCATGAAGAAAGGGCAGTTTCAGTGGACTGACGAAGCCGACAGAGCTTTGCTCGAAATCAAGCGCAGATTATCCACGACCCCGGTTCTTGTACTTCCCAACTTCGACAAACATTTTGAAGTCGAATGTGATGCCTCATATGTCGGTATTGGGGAGTTTTGTCTCGAAGAAGGTAGGCGTAGCCTTCTACGGTGAGAAACTTAGTGATGCACGCAAGAAGTGGTCTACATATGAGATCGAGTTGTACTGCGGTGGTCCGGCATTGCGACACTGGCGACATTATTTGATTGAAAATTCATACTTTACGGACCATCAAGCCCTCAAGTTTATTAATAGTCAAGCTAACATTAACCGTGTGCATCTAGATGGATCTCATTTTTGCGAGAATTCACATTCGTGCTAAAGCATAAGTCGAGGCAACGAACAAAGTAGCCGATGCGGTTGAGTCGTCGATGCAACTTTGTTAGTCACTATGAGCAATGAAGTTGTCGGGTTCGATCGCCTCAAAGACATATATGCCGACGACGACTTCAGGACGCATGGGTTAGATGTCGGGAAGGTCACCCCTGACTTACATATACAAGACGGGTTCCTTTTAAGGGAAATCGACTATGTATCCCAAAGAGTTCGCTAAGGGAACGGATAATCCAAGAGCTACATGGAGGTGGCCTCGGTGGACACCTTGGGCGAGACAAGACGCGAGCTCTTGTGGATGAACGCAGTACATGCGGCACCAATTGGTACGTGATGTGGGAAAGCGCAGTGGCCTGTCCATTATATTTGTCAGACTTCCAAGGGCAATCTCATAATACGGGCCTCTACACCCCGTTACCAGTGCCTGACGGCCCTTGGGAGGATTTATCTATGGACTTTGTGCTTGGTCTCCCACGAACACAACGCGGCATGGATTCGGTGTTCGTGGTAGTAGATCGTTTTTCCAAGATGGCGCACTTTATTCCTGAAGACTCTCGATGCACACACGTGGCGAATCTATTCTTCGAGAAATTGTGCGGCTACACGGGTTCCCAAAACTATTACTTCCACCGTGACACGAAGTTCATAAGCCACTTTTGGTGGACTTTGTGGACTCGATTCGATACACGCCTTCGATTCGGCGCGTACAGACCCACCCTGGTGACGGTCAAGGCGAGGTTGTGAATCGCACATTGGGAAACCTCCTTCGATGTATTTCGGAGAAAAACCGAAGCGGTGGGATTTGGCCTTGTCTCAAGCGGAGTTTGCATTCAACAACATGGTGAACCGCTCGACAGAAAATCCCCGTTCAGTTATTTACGGACGAGTACCTCGCCATACACTAGACTTGGTCCCTCTGCCCAAGCTCCCGTGCATGAGCATTGCGGCCAGAACATATGGCGAGACAAAATCATGGGCATTCATGCGGAGGTACGAACAAGCTACATGCCTCGAGCAAAAAATACAAGGAGCAAGGACAGCTGACAAGATCGGCGACAAAAGTGTTCGAGGTGGGCGACCAAGTAATGGTCCATCTGCAAAAGAAAGATTTCCACCGGAAGCGTATAACAAGTTGAAGAATAAAAAGATTGACGGTGCAATCATCCGAAAGATCAATGACAACGCTTATGTTGTTGATCTTCCCGGATGATATGGCGATCTCACGAACTTTGATGTTGCGGACTGGTGAGAGTATCATGAGCCGGCGCATAATGATAACTCGAGGACGAGTTCTTTTGAAGTGGAGGAGGCGATGTAGAGCGGGTCGCGGACAATTACATGGCAAAGATGGATCGAAAAAAGGCCGGTCGGCGAAAGAAGTGATCCGGACCATCGGACCTTAAATCGGCGTATCTCACAATCCCGGATGAGTTAGCCGACGAAAAATGTATGATTTTGGGGTAGAAACGGCTACTTTAGCCAACCAACCCAGCTATGCGGGGTTGCGACCTTCGGATTGCGAAAACCCCGATTTGATGGTCGTTTCCTGTTTCAATTTCGTTTTTACTATAAATAGTAAGTTTTAGTTTGTTTATAACTCTTCATCCGTCGGGCTTTAGGAGTTGCGCCCAACGTGAAAATGAATAATTAGGGGAACGGTTTGGTGAAGCCAAATAGGACACTTACTATTTCTGAAAACCTTAGCACTAGTAGACATCACGGCCAATATAAATAGTAAGTTTACTATTTATAGTAAGTCGCGAATTCTAGGAGTTTTAGTTGTAGTTTGATTCGATTTCTTTTCCATTGCTTAGTACCCTTATTTAAAGGATTGTGAACTTGTTTTTATGAATTAATTAATCTATTTCGAATTTATTTAGAATTTATTTCTATTTTCTTCTCTTTTCTCGTGGATTGAGAAAGTCTCTGTGAGTCCAGAGAAGTTCCGTGGATTCGGAATAATTATCCTCTTGAGGAAGACGGTGCTCGACCTCACGTCCTCCCCTGCGTCACACATGAGTTTTGGATCTACGTGATCTTCACAGTACTGTTCTTGCTGTGGGACGCGGATTGCGTCCTACCCCGCACGGACGGTATTCCGTCCAGGCAGGGCTATTTGGGGCCCAACCTGATGTCAGTGTTTTATCCATGCCGTTGAACGCTTTTCTCAGATCATTTTAAAGTTTGATCATTTTAAAGTGGATCACACTAAAGGAGCTACAGTGATAATGACACATAAGTTGAAACCTTTCTAAGGGCCACTGTGATATATTTTTTTTTTTTACCATTCAACCTATTCGTAAGGTCATGTAGACGTGGATAAACTGAAAACACAAATATCAGCTTGATTCAAAACTTCTCCAACTCGGAAGAAGTTTTTAATGGTGGAAGTTCAATCCCTACTTTGTGGTTCACTTAAGCATTAAACCTGCCTCATTATTTTGGATAATACCTTAAAATTATATAAGGAAAACGATGAACGGCGTGGTAAAACATTTACATTAGAGTGGGCCCACAGAGCCCTGCCCGAACGGATTAGGGTAGGACGCAATCCGCGTCCCTTGCTGTGGTCCTGAAAAACTGACAGATGGACTGTATTTATGACTAGCTTCTGTCTGTGCCGACACACTTTCCGACTACAGGAACTTCCTGTATGCATCCGGCAAGGACACCAAAGACAAAAGGTACGCCTTTGACCGGATTGCATAGAGTGCACGGTCGGCCCTACCATGTTTTATTCGCGCGGTCCATCCATTTTTCAATATCATTTTTAGGCACGAACCCAAATGTTAGAGAGAACCAAATCTCGGATGGACCTCACCACTGGAATGGTGGTGATGAACGCCCACTGTTGAAAACTTCTCGTGCGCTACAAAAGTTTAAGGTCAAGCTGATGTTTGTTTTGCATTCATCCAGGTCTGTGTAACCGGAACCACGGGTTGGATGGAAAATAATCATTATGGTGGGCCCCAATAAGTTTTTAATGGTGAGTGTTTAATAACAGTGGTTTCCTATGAATTGGTCCACCTGGTCAATTGGATCTGTCTCATTTTTGGGCTCATTACCTAAAATGATCTGAAAAAATATATTGCCAGAATGGATACAACACATTCATTATGTAGGTCCCATGGAGCACCAATAAGTAGCCACGTCTACTACTAGCAATCTTTGGAAGCTTAATCTGAAAAGGTACCGGCTTGTAAATATAATGATATTTGGGTAAATTTATATGTTGCGGGAGCCGTGACTGTGGGGGCGGACGCGGATTAGCTATGGCTCTCGCTACTCAAGTGACGTCACCAAGTTATGTGGCCCCACCATGATGTATATCTTGTAACCTGACCATCCACCCATCTAAAGATATCATTTTAGGGTATTAGGCAAAGAAAGAGGCAAATCCGAAGCTGTAGTTGACCCACAGTAGAAAACGGTGGTGAGAGTGACACCCACCTTCCTACGGTGTACCATGATGTTTATTTGAGATCACATGTTCATGAGTTAACATGGACATGAAAGAAGGTAAAACACAAATATCAGTTTGATTGAAAACTTTTTGGCTATTAGAGGTTTTTAATGGTGGGCGTCACTCTCCCCACTATTTTCTGTGGTGGGGTTGACTCAAGCTTTGGATATAATCTTTGGCTCATGCTCTAAAATATATAATATCCTCAAATGGATATAAGGTGCGGATACAAAACATACATCATGGTCGAGCCTCTAGCTACTTAACCTGTCAGTAGCTAATCCGCTTCCCTGTCGAGCGTGCAGTGATACATGTGCCTTAAATCCACATTGTCCAACCATTTTGACAGTTAAGTTTACGATAGAGCACATCACAGAAAACAGTCGTGATTGACCCAAATCTTAGGTGGTTGATCTGAGATTTGGATCTGCTTCATTTTCTGTATCAGGCCCTAAAATAAGCTGTCAATATTGGATGGACCATATGGGTGTAATCACAAGCATCAGGGTAAGCCCCGCTGTAATGGGTCACACCCACCTCGTCAGCCGTGCCCAAATAATAGAGTAACATTTTGATACGCAGAGATTATTGGATGCGGCAGTAGTATTTTAAACCTAACCTGGGCAGATGCATGTGAATTTGGATCCTATCAAATTCTTATCGGCTCAAGTAAACTGACACGTCCAAAAAGACTCAGCCCAGTGAAATCCAACTCCTGACTGCTGTGAAAATGTACAACCCCATATCTATGCTTGTTAGAAGTTTAGAATGTCCATAATGGTATTTTGCAAACTCCAGATGTGTTAAACGGTACCGATCCTCGTGTGCTATAATATGGAAAACATGTGGGAGCTACATACGTCCATCAGGTGAGCAATGTGTAGTGTATGCACTTGTACTTGTACTAGCTAGAATCAGGCTGGTCCACTTATTAGGTGGGGCGGAGATGTACAATGCAGGTGGAACTTAGCAAACTTTTTCTTTAACGCACCATTCACTTCCTGAAGTGTGGAGAGCCATACTGAGTTAACTCTTTGGGACCCAACCGTGATGAAGTCTTATCCACACTTATCACAATGTCCAGTCGTTTTTCCAGCTCATTTTAAAATATAGTCCACCATTGAAGCCTTAGCAGGGCCTACAGTGATGTTTATTTGTCATCCAGCCTGTTCAGAAGGTCACACAGGCATGGATGAAGGGAAAACATAAATATTACATTGATCAAAAATTTGTGGCCCCTAAGAAGTTTTCAATGATTGGCATTGAATTCCCACGGTTTCCTACAGTGTCAACGATTTGAGCTTTTGATATGCCTCAATTTTGGGTTCTTGCCCTAAAATGAGTTGGAAAAATGGATAGACGGCATGGATAAGGCACACATCACAGTGGACCCACAGAAGCGTACTGAGTAACTCAGTAGGCAATCGGCCCTCTCAATATTGAGTGCACATTTATACATTGTGCGTACCTGATGAATGGCTAAATGATGCATGGATTAGGCAAATGTGTGGCTAAGCATAGAAGGTCAATAGACATCTTAACATACCTCATTGGCACCCACGTCCACACTCTTCTCCTCGAGAGCAGTCCAGTCCCCGATATCATGCTTGTCAAGCAGCGACAGGGAGGTCTCCGTGGAAATGGGGCTCACCCGTAGATCATCGCCTATGATAAACCTCATAGTTTCCTTCACAAAGACTCCCTCATTGATACCGTCCGCAGCCGGCTTTGACTTCTTAAGAACCACCTCCTTAGCCATTACTTGTCCACAGCGACATCGGACATTCTTAACAGTACTGATCAAGGGGTGGGACCCCCTGTAACATGTTGGTGTGCATACATAATACCTTGTAAGCTCCGTATCGACATTTAGTGCTAGATCCTTGGTTTGAGCTTCATACGCGCTTCTCGGGCAGAGCAACATCTCCCTCACAGCCTCTCTCTGTAGATACCGAGAATCGAGATTCTTTACACTCTCTTGCAATGCATCCATGCATCCAATATTGGATTTCCCGCTGCTGAGTCGCACTACACCACCTATTGGTATTGTCAAGAAGCTGAAGAGGGTATCAACAAAGTACTCGTCGGATTCGGCAAGCACCACTCGGTTTTTCTCCTTATCAATCAACAGCTTCAACTTGATAGCCATGCTTCGAGTTTACCTAAATAGAAAATACAAAAAAAAAAAAAAAAGGAAGAAGAAAAAAGAAGAAAATGCCATGTCACTTTCAATGTTATATTAATTTCTAAAGAAGCCAACTGTACGTTGTGTACATGAAAGATCGTCCAAACCTAACACGCATCAGTTTCAATCAAAACAATAACCTCGCCATTCACCTATTATAAGCTCTTATTGAAGGGAGCTAAATATTTAGAAATGTGTATTGGCATGTTTGTTTTACACGCCGTTACATTGCAGTGCATGAGCCAATCTCACAAGCGGGAGGCAAAGGACACCTGAACGCAAGGTGCCATCCACGGGAAGAAAATTAAATCATATACAAAAATAAGATCTTTTTAATCATTAGTTAATCCGTCCAGAAGTCTTTAAATTCATAAATAAAAAAGTATAGTCTTGCCAATGGTCCACATTCAATTGTATAGACTGGCCTACTTTGCATATGGCATTCTGGACTGTAGGTCAGCCACCTAATTTACCACTCGGATGTACCACACCTACTAGGTCGTCATGAGCATAGTGACATATATCGTTCTCAGCAATTTTAGTATTACTTACTGTAAATTAATTTTTTTTAAAAAAATTAAATGTGGGTTTTGCTAAGCAATTTTAACTTACTGTAAATTATTCATTCATTTATGCAACTAGGACCAAGCCATGCTGCAACAACCACACAGATGGGATGCTCTTAATCCTTTGAATGGAGCTATTTTGTTATAATTATCCATTGTTTACGAGGTATAAATTACATAGAATCAATAAATCAAATAGTAATACTTTAGAATCAGATAGTAATACTTTAGAATCCTTGGGATGATTTTTGCACCATAGCTTGCTCCTAGTCGCATGAATGAATGAAAGGTTTGGGTAATAATAGGTCACCCTGTGTGACATTTAAAAGGTTCGGGGACATTGCTAACGTCATTGAGAATGTGGGGACGCTAGCAAAACCCGTCACACACGCGTACATATGTTAAGTGTAAAATGAATTCTCATGTTAAATTCATGATAATTTTGCTATAAAATTATGGAAAAAAATGGCAAGATTTTGAGAATATCACAAAATTGTCTTGATTTGATCGTTTTGCTATTTACCACTAAAATACCATCGGAATTTCAAAATTTCAGCAATATTTGTGACAACAATCATTAGAGGTGTCAACAGGTTTGGTTAGGGCTGGGCTTGGCCCAAGACCGAGTTGGGCTTGGACCTGTGACAGGCCAAAACAGTCCAGCTCGCTTGAGAGAGAGAGAGAGAGAGAGAGAGAGAGAGAGAGCCCAATTTTTGGGCCTAATACTCCAGCCCAAGCCCAGCCTAAGGCGAGCCGGGTCCGTAAGACTGACGGGCCAACCCTGCCCATTGACATCCCTAACAGGCATGAGCAATTCGGGATATATGATTGGGGGTTAGCTAAAATCCATCCTTATGTATTACTACTCTATACACGATGGCGCTAGCCTTGCATCTGGATTATCTTTCAGTGATTCAGACTTTCAATCTGATGAGATACGCAGATAAAGGTGGCTGCCTCAAAAATCCTCGAGAAGTGAAATCCTAGACCATCGATATGCAGAGGTACAAAAAAGACAGGTTAAGAGAGTCCATATGCAAAACAAATGACTTAGATATTTGGTGTTGAAATATTACATTCTGAGATTTTTAGGGACCATTTTGGATACCACCAAATAAGTTGCTTTTTCTATTTAAAGTAGTAGATAAGTAACTTATTTGAGATAAGTTTATTTTAAGATCAATTATAAGTAACTTTTCTTACTTATGGCCTGTTTCGACATCACCAAACAAGTAGCTTTTTTAACTTTTGTAAGTTAATAAGCTTCTTTTTTTAATTAAGCTAGTTTGGTTAATCAACTTAAGTAATTAGCTTTTTAAATAAAGTAACTCGTTTTCTTAAGTTATTTTTTTAATTGCTTTTTAATTTACAAAAAGTAACTTAAACCACAATCAATATGAGGAGTACCCTCTAATCATGATGAATGGACGTACCGTGTTGGGAAATATACCCAGGATGTTTTTGAGAAATTCATCCTGTCAACAATTTTATTCATCTCATTTTAGGAGGTGGGCCCAAATATGACATAGATCCAACACTTATGTGGGCCACACAACTTACGGTACTGGTATCGCATGCCCACGGTAGAAACTACACTCATTGTTATGTGGCTAACCATGATGTATCTCAGAATCTATCCTGTCCACCAGCTTTTGCAGCTGATTTTTAAATTGGTGGTATCAAATATAAGGAAGATCCAAAACTCAAGTAGACTGGATAGCTTGAAACAGTCTCCTACCATGATGTTTTTGAAATATCCACCCTATCCACCATGTTTGTGAGCTCATGTCAGGTTGCAGGCCCAAATATGAGATAGATGCCACGTTCAAGTGGGCCAAACTACTTGAAACATTGGTATTGAACCACCACTATTGAAATAATCATGAGGCCTACACTGATTTTTTGAAATATCCATATGTCCATCAGAGGAATGCTCACCTGCGCACCCGTTCTCATGGGAACTCATGAGAACTTTCGCCATGGCCCACCAAAGTTTTTGGACTAGGGCGAAAGTTGGACCCTGAGGATTTCATGGGGTGTTGCATCATGTGGACGGTTCGGATTTTGCGGTCACATCACCAGAATTATGTTTTCAAAAAGTTCTCATGAGTTCTCGTGAGAACTGGCGCTTTGGTGAGCATTCCACTGTCTACTGGTTTCTTCATATGATCCTATGAGTGTGGGAATGACTTTATGACCGTTTTGGATGGAGTATAATCAGCATAGAAGGCCCCAGGAAGATTTTCAAAGGTGGTTGTTCAATCTCTATTGTTTCATTAAATATGACCCACTTAATAAGCTTTGGATCTGCCACATTTTTTGGCCTACGTTCTAACATGATCTAGTAAAATGGTTGGATGGGGTAGATTTCCATGAAACATCATGGTAGGCCTAGGCACGTGAAGTTGGGTTCACACCTTGAAGTGGAGTAGATTAGGCTAATCAGGGTAACAAACGTGTTCAGTCATACCGTGATGGTGGACCCACCTTAATATATGTGTTGTAAATCCATGCTTTCCATCCATTTTGTCAATTTATTTTAGTGCATGAGCTTAAAAATGAAGCAAATTAACATCTCTGGTGAACCACACTACAGGAAACATGATGAATGAATGCCCACCATTAAAAACTTCTTAGGGGCCACAAAAGTTTTGGATTGAGCTAGTATTTGTGTTTCCCTTCGTCTTGGTCCATGTAGCCTTATCAACAAATTGGATGGCAAATAAACATTATAGTTTGCCCTTCCACGTTTTTAATGTGGAGCATTCAATCACCGCTGTTTCCCATGGTGTGGTCCACTGAGATTTGAATCTGATTCATTTTTAGGCCAATACTTTAAGATCAGTTAGGGGATTGATGAAGTGGCTATCTAACACATACATTAAAGTGGCTCCACTGTCGGGGCATTACCAGACTAGGTGTTTCAACATGGCAACTTGAATCTTTTTCGTGAGGTGTTTTAAATGAATATCAATTATCTGTGTTGAAGGCACATGAAATTGATTGCAGCCCCAGTAGTAAGGTGGCCACTGACAGTGCTCTAATCACCCTGCCATGATATATATGCATCTATTTTTTCATATCATTATAGAGGGAGATCCAAATCTCGAGTAGACCACACCACAAGAAAACAGTGGCAATTGAATGCCCACCATTAAAATAATTCTAAGGCTCACCGTGATGTTTATTTGTCATCCAACATTTATATTAGGTAACGCACATCTGGATGAAGTGAAAATGCAAATATCAGCTTAATTTAAAACTTTGGAAACCCCTAAGAAGTTTTTAACGGTGATTGTTTAATCACCACTAGTCTATACGAGATTTGGATCTTCCTCATCACTGTGATATTTATTTCCCATCAAACCGGTTGATTAGGTCACGCACATCTAGATGAGGAGAAAACACAAATATCAGCTAGCTTAATCCAAAACTTTGGTGGCCCCTAAAAAGTTTTAATGGTGAGTGTTCAATCACACTTTTTCCTTTGGTGTGGTCTATGTGAGATTTGAATCTTCCTCATTTTTGGGTTCATGCCATGGAATAGTCTGAAAAAATGGATAGATGGTGTGAATACGATACATACATCATGATGACCCACAGAGGACCATTTATAGTCAACTCGCTACTGACGCTCAGTAATCCGCGTCCCATGAAATTCTATAGCAGTAGTTTCTCATTGGTCCACCTCATTTCGGTCCACCTTATTTCGATGACTGGAGCTAACAAGGTACGCTTCTCCCAAATAGATTGTTGACTACACTGTCTACACAACACAAACTTTCAACGTATGGAACTTTCCCGAGTCCAAACATAAATTTTGAGTCAAATCTACAACGTCTATTATTTTTTCCAGATAAATCTAGAGCATGATTTCAAAAATGATCTACATCCATGGCTCAAGTAAATCACACCGCAGGAAGAAGTGGGGATTGAACAAACGACCGTTGAAACTTTCCCAGGGCCAACCGTGAGGCTTATTTTCCATTTGACCTGAGATCACACATACTTCGATCAGGTTAAAATACTCAGGTTGATCTGTAACCACTCCGCCCATCTGTTTTTTCAGGTCATTTTAGAACACGATACCAAAATATAAGAAGATCCGATTATCAGGTGGACTATATTCCACGAAACAGTGGTGATTGAACACCCTATAATTACAAACTTCTTACGGCTCACCTTAATGTTTCAATAGTTTTTATCTGCCATCCAGTCTGCTGATGAGTTCACATAAACGTGGATGAAGAGGAAAAACAACTATTAGATTGATTCAAAACTTTTGTGGCCCATTAATGGTCGATCATCACGGTTTCCAATGGCATGGTCGGCCTGATAATCGGATCTGCCTTATTTTTGTGGATAATGCCCTAAATTGATCCAGAAACGAATGAACCGGCTGAATACAGCATATATACGATCATGGTGGGCACTAAGGTAAGGGCCGCACTCCCATGGTGAAGCACATTCAAAGTCTAGAGAGAAGAAAACTGAAAATTTTGATACATGTAACTTTTGTGGGCCATGTTATGATGCATGTATCTAATCCACACCGTCCATCCATTTTCCCCTACCATTTTATAAAATGATACAAAAAATCAAGGCATATCCAAGGCACAAGTGAGCCACACTAAATATATAGTGGAGACTGGACGCCTACTATTGAAAACTTCTAAGGGGCCACAAAAAGCTCGGATAAAGCTGATATTAGTGTTTTCCCTTTATCCAGGTCTATGCATCGTACGAAAGTGGTTAGATGGCAAATAAACCTCACATCATCCAGGTCTATGTATCGTACGAAGAGGTTAGATGGCAAATAAACCTCACATCGGACCTTAGGAAGGTTTCAATGATAGCCATCCAATCCCCGCTGCTTTATGTGGTGTGGTTCAGTTGAGCTTTGGATGTGCCTAAAAAATGGGTTTCATTCTTTGAAATGATCTGTAAAAATTAATGGACGGTGTGGATCTAAAACAAAAATCATTGTGGGGCCATATAAGTTCTCCATATGTTGAAAATCATTTTGTGTAGCACAATCCATCTGGGAGAAAGAAATCTTATCGGCCAAGACGTATACCAATGAGAAGTGACGGAATTTTCCAGTACCTTCAACACACATGATCCACACTTATTTTAAAAACACACCAAACATGCTTACGTGCCGATTAATTAGAAACCATTAAAAGTTACTTTAGGGATAAGTAGCTTATGTAAATTAACATACCATCCAAACAAGCTCTTAAATTTACTTAATCACTTCAGTTTAATAAATAGAAACTAAGATAACTTACTCGAGGCATAAGTAGCTTATCTCAAGTAACTTAAGATCCAAAGGCCTTCTTACTATTGGCATATCCTCATCCACACAAAGGTTCATTTTGCAAACGGTATGAATTACTGACTATGGCCTCAAATCCAACGGTTATTGTGGCAATGTGCACTGTAACGGTAGGTAGGGACGTTTTCTAGCAAAAACATATACGATCATATGAGATATGATCTAGTGGGCCCACTGTATCGAAGACTTCCGATACACCTAGATGAATTAGGAGTCTTTGGCATTCGCATAATTTGCATAATTTGTCTGGGCCGTCAGCTACGATCATTCAGCTCTTCTTCCACTCCTATGCAAAAATCACCACAATCGGATGGCCATAAACATTAGACTGGACATATCTTCCACAAACGATCATGTCCATCCATTTTTTCATGCCACCAATTGTATGGGTTTGGATCATCCAATCAATATGATTTTTAAAGGAAGAATACAAAGCATGGCCAGGACCTAAAAATGGGGCAGTCCAGAAAAGTGATGTGGACGCCAATGAGCCCAAATCCATGCACATGGCTCACTAGATCATCTCTCTAACTAAATTATTATTTTTTTCAAAAGTGCATTAAAATTGAGTAATTGAGGGGGAAAAGAAGCTGAATTAAGAAAGCAAATGACAGGGGTTAAAAATTGGATTACCTAACAGGGCTGATAGAGCTTCAAATCTTACCCTCACTCACGTCTCTTCTTCACGCCGTAGCTGGCATTGATGCCTCTTATCCCACCGAGTTTTTGATCGTCAAACACAAGTCCGTAGAAAGAAATAAAGAGGTAAGTGAAAGAATACAAATGCTGCAGTGCCCTCTAAGTCGGTAGAAAGAAATCCTTATAGTGATGTTTGACAGTGGAAAAGACGACGTTTTTCTCCCTCGAACCACACAAGATACTTTAGAGATCATCAGGGTTATCCGTGTAATTCTGGCGGAAAGCGTAAAATAAATACATAAGGCCTACACAGTCAAGGCCTAAATGATGTAATTATCCTTTTAATCTAGACCCTTAACTAGGTAAAGAGCACAGTTTGTGGGCTGGCATGCAAGTATCATGTGGACCACACAAATGTTAACCATTTGATCAATGGCCTTTAGTATGGACGGTGAAGACCATTTTACAGGAAATAGGTCCAATCGACAATTTAATCCATCTGTTTGTTAGGAGCCATCAAGGAGTGCTTATGATTCTAGTGAAACATGTGATGGAACAAATCATCAGACCAGTATGATTTTTGCAGGAAAGCCCATGAAATATGTGATGGACCAAATAAACAATTTAGATCCATGGATTGAACCATGTGTTCCAGTGCGAGTAGGAGCACTGTAACTTAGAGTGCAGCGAGAGCACTGGAACATTTCCCGAAAACAAGGTGGTAAAGCAAAAGAAAGAACTAAAGCAGGAGAGCGCCGAGAAGAAAAGTTTGATACTCTGGCAGTGCTAAGAAAAGTAAAAGCAGCAAACTGGCATACAAGTTCAACTAAACAGTCCAAATTATTTATCATGTATGATCAAATATCAGATAAGTGGACACTTATTGCACGGTTGAAAGTGCTTTCCACAGTTTAGTTGGTATGATTTGAGCCATTAATGTGAGCCACGTGTAGAATTTCCGTATGCCTAAGCATGGAGCGTCATACGCACCCTGAGTATCATGTCTCCTCAAAGGTGAAATAGGAGAATAGAGAAATGATCCACTACCCTCAGAGCACAATAATTTACACTTGGACAGCCCAATCCATCAATCAAAGCAGTCCATTTGCTCAATCACAGATTCCATGAGTACTATGCAAAATTCAAACTGATTGAAGGACTCAAATCATCTACTCAATCACTCCTAAAATGGACGGCAAAAGGTGTTTATGACAAAACAGGTCTAATCAACCAGTCCATCCATTAATTTGCTGCATTCTACGGTGGATTGCTTATGGTTCCACAGAATCGTTTTTATTAGGTTATTGTAACCATCGGTCTATGGCTTGGAAAAGGGATGGATATAACTAAGATAGCTAACTTATGGACGATTGACCGAATAAGTCCATGTGATTTTCACATATTAGCACATGAAATTTGTGCCACACCTGATGGACAGTGAGGATGCGACTAATTAAGTATCCCAAATGCAACTATGAGCACTATAACTGATATATTGGTCTGAGCGCAACGAATCATCTTGCCCTACGTCAATGAAAGTGAGAGAGATACATATAAAAAGTATTGCCTTCTCCCCGAAGGAAGTGAGCGGGATAGGTATTGCCTTAGTCACGAAGGAAATGTTGTTCATCAAAAAGTGTTGCTGTGTCTTTCCGACCCATTCAAATCTTGTACTCTTTCCAACCCATTCAACAGGGCTCCCACCATTTTACAAAAAAAAAAAAAAAAAAAGACGTCCCAAAAAACAAGCTAATCCACTCATTATGTGAGCCACAATTTGAATTTGGGAGTTTTTATGATTATCCCTTATATCTATGGTTTAGCTAGCCTAGTGGAAATTTCTAGTCAATCTCATCACTATTGTGGGACTATTGGAGGACTTAATAAGATGCATGGGTCAGATTGATTATACACAACATGGTGGGCCTAACCAAGCAATTACTTAAGTTCTACGCAAGGTTGAATAACAAATAAAGTAAGGGTGATTGGATAGTAGGGATGCATTGTGGTGTGGCTTATTATAGTTATTATTACAATTTTACAAACACACATTACTCAGCACAAATTATTTGATGGTCAAATGCGTAAGAACAAGAGACTAGTAAAAGAATTTATAATTATAAATTCATAATTTATGATGTAGAAATCTCTGATCGAAAGATAAAAATCAGTGTTTTTTTTTTTTTCTTTTAACATCTTAGTAAAGTAAAAATATCACTGTTGTACTTTTACCATATTTATCCAAATAAGAAAATTCTTAGACTAATTATTTATTAAGCAAGAGGCAAGTTATGTAATTTATAATCATTGTAAATTTATAATTCATTAGAATTCAAGGCAGCTATTGAATGACTCATCCACTGGGGAGAAATTTTTTCACACCTAGTTCAACAATAGCCCCATAAGAACTTTGATCAACCCCCACGTGTTACAAGAAAAACCATTTGCACAACCAGGCGGCGCAATATGCACTACATCTATCGAGTTGGTATGCATGGGCTAGGATGTTAGAATAGTTGGAGAAGTAAAAGAAAAAAAAAAAAGGAATAAATAAATAAACATGGTTTCACAGCACAAGAGGTCTGATGTCCAGTCCATCCGTCAAAAAGGAATCATTGAATGGATGTCCTAGCAAAAATTTGATCGACACACAGGTCAAGGTGGACCATAGTTTACAAATCAAATGTACAAAAACTTGGCTGAAGTGAGGTGAAAACGATAGGAGGTGATTTTGGATTAGGAGAAGCTACTTAAGCCAGCCAACCTGCTATACCAGGTTGCCTACTTTGTATTTGTGAGATTCCATTAGATCCCATTAGATCGATGGTCAAAAGTCCGATTTAATTTCATTTTTAATATAAATACTTAGTTTCGGAGTCATGCCCAATGTGAAAATGACTTGGAAAAATTAGGAGAATAACGTGGTTGAGCCAAATTGAACACTTACTATTTTTGGCCGAAAACTATGAAGTCTAGTAAGAATGGAGACCATTTATAAATAGTATGTTTACTATTTATAGTAAGCCACTTTTTTAGGGAGTTTGAGTTGGAGTCGAAGTCTAAAGCTCTGCCTTAGGTTTGAGCTCATTATTTAAAGGGTTGTAATTTCATTTTTTTTTTATCATTAATCAAATTATTTCGAATATATTAAGAATTATTCTTACTTTTATCCCTCGTGGATTCAAGAAAGCTCTTGATGAATCCAAAAAGATCTGTGGATTCAGAGTAGTTATTTAATGAGGAAGATAATGATCGACTTCATTACGTCTCTCCATGCGCCAAGTGATATCAGAGCGAGGCTTTCTCCTCGGATCTATGACTTTTAAAGACAGGTCGAGTAACACTTCCATAAACTATGCTTTAGAAAATTTTCCTTTAACGGCGGCAGCTTTCGAAGCAGCGCAACATGAAAATCATCAAGTCATGCAAGGGTTGCAGGCTTCCATCGATCACATGATGGAGGCCCTATGGCAATTGCATATTCATGGTGGTGATCCGCTCCCAGTAGGCGCTGAAATTCGTAATTGTGTTGATCAAAGGACAATGCCAACAGTGAATCGTAGAATCATGCTTGAGGATCGAGGTCGAATCTAGCAACAAGGAGATCGATGAGATAATCATCCAACATCCTGAACGAGGTAGTGATCGTATAGTTTAAGACTTCCAGATGAAAGTCGACTTCCCTAGCTTAAATAGCTAACTTCAAATTGAGGATTTTATTGATTGGTTGCTTGAAATCTAACGCTTCTTCAACTACATGGATGTTGTTGAAGAGAATAAGGTTAAGCTTGTAGCTTATAAGTTGAAGGGTGCATGTTCAATTTGGTGGGAGGAACTTCAGCTTTTACGGACGAGATATATGAAAAAACCAATTTGCATATGGCAGCGGATGAAGCATTTGTTGCACGTGTGATTCTTATCCAGCAAATTCAATCAGGTATTATTCCAATAATACCTAAATTGTCGGTAGTCAGTCGGTGAGAGATTATGCAAAAGAATTCTATCACCTAGTGGCACAGAACGATTTGGTCGAAATTGAATCGCAACAAGTTACTTGATTCAATGAAAAATTGTTTGTTGCAATCCAGGATTGGGTTCAAATGCAACCCATTTGGACAATATGATAAAACCTTTTTTATTTTACACACACAATCACACATACACTCACACCACAGTGGGACGGTGAGTACTTAGAACACATGACTTCATGTTGAAACTCTTTTGAGTTTACCACCACAGAGGAATAAGGACACAATAAAGATGACAAAACAAAAGGATTACTATTCAAAGTAACATAGGTAGACAATTTGATTCAGTGTCTTCCTTTTATCTTGTCAAATTGACGGTGAAAGAGTGGCTCTATCAAACTATGACAAAGACGTATCTGGACATCATCTGATACAGCAAAAAGAGCTGGACCTCACCATGGATGAGGCGTCCCCAAAACTGGTGCTGCCAATGGTCTGGGACTTGGTTCGTTCAGGGCCAGATTTCTGATTGGTCAATCGGGCCTCTCAAAAACATAATTTTGTGCAGCACATTTACAAGTCTGCCTAAAACCTCTACCTTCCCAGCCAGATCAGTAGCCATCACATTGAACGGTTAGACATGGTCAATTGGCTAGTCGATTTGGTTCGGAATATCAAAATGAGTTTGATATTGCAGTCCCAAACAAGACAGGAATTTTTTTTTTTTAAATAACAACAATAATAATAATAATAATAAATAAATAAATAAAACCATGTGACTAAATTGTTTTCTATCAGACCAGTGGTCTTCCTTTTCTTTTTTACTGTTGGAAATAGGAGATCATCAAACCGAGCAGGTTGTCTAGATGACCTGCCCAAGAAAGTGGCAATCACGTAGGCAGGCTCCACAGGTCACTTGGATATTGAATTTCAACCATCCATTGTTTTCTTGTATGTCACCCACCGGGCAGAAACCTGGTGCACTGCATAGATATCCTGTGATTCTAACTGAAATCCAACTTTGTTTAATTACATAAAGGGTTTTTTTAACAACAGAGAGTGGATATGTGAGCCTAATGCGGTTGTAATGTGTAGCTAAACTACACTTGATTTCAAAATAGCATATCTTCTTCAATACAACTTCAATTAAAGTAATTCAAAGTTCAGAATGATCCTTGATGAGTCTTGTTTCAGAGAAAAAAATAAAAATAAAAAATAAAAATCCAAACTGAAATTATAATGATTTTAGGACTTTTGGAAACAATCTAGAATATTGTGACAATTTGTACTTCAAGAATTTTAATAATTTTAAGGCAAAATTAGAATGTTAATAAATTCCTATAGAATGTACTCGATGATAAATTATCAGAAAAAATATTTAGAAAAATTAGTCATAAAGTAGAAATGCAAAACGCGTAGCTAGTAACAAACCTGTGAGAACTAGAAATTTCTGCAACACAAAGTGGCGAAGATGAACTCCAATCACTCGACCAGTATGTGGCTGGACTCACAACTAAAAAGGATCACTCAACTCCTTCAGTTGTAAACTTGCAAGAAATAATACTTTTTGTAACTCAAGATCAATTCTTTTTTCAATAGAAATGAGTCCTTGTATAAATAAATGACAACAACCTCTCTTAAATATATTAATAAAAATCTTAATTTTCCAATGTATGCAACATCTTTGTAAGCCAAATTGCAATTTTCTAAGCCACGGAAAATAGTTTCAAGAAATGGTTGAGTTTCGTTGTTTCACTTTTCCAGGCAACGTAGTCTCAAGAACATGCGTCATAAAGACCATTAAATGCAATTGTTCGGAAAATCATGGGTTGAATTTCTATATTTGGGCCAAAGTCATGGGCGCCCATTAGGTACTACCACGTCTCTTGGAACTTGGGACTGGCGGAGGCTCCGAGGGCCACTGAGAGGCCACCGTGATGTTTGAATTTCATCTACGCCGTCCATCCATTTGTTCATATCACTTTAAATTATGAAACCAAAAATGAAGAATATCTAAGGCTCAAATGGACCACACGGTGCAGATTAAATTTCTACAGTTGATAAATTCTTGGGGACCACAGAAGTTTTGAATCATGATTATATTTGTTTTTTCAATTCATCCATGACCGTATCAACAGGTTAGATGACATATAAAAAACTCAGTAGACCCTGAGAAGGTTTCAATGGTGGGCATCCTTATCACCGCTGCTTCCTGTGGTGTGGTCCACTTAGGCCTTGGATCTGTATTATTTTTTGGTCCATCATTCCTCCGCCTGTCCTGAGCTCTGAACAAGCGCGGTAGTACCTTGTGTTAATGGTAGTTGCATCAATATGACTCCTCCATGTCATTTCTACACTTGTCTTACATGGACATGCTAGGAAAACCATTACTTTGCTATTTCAAATAAAAAGTAATCTATGGTCCAAAAATCACAATGCTTGGACCATCCTAACCATCTAACGGACGGCTTATTGTCATTCACGTTCCAAATTTATCTTGGATTTGTTAGTTTCTTCTGACAGAAGACATCACGCAAAACAGTTTTGGAGAAGAAAGACGCGCTAGAGCCTATATATAGACCATCAGTGGACGTCTCCTAGTTGCTTTTCTCGTGCGTGTGTGACCCACGTGGTTGACCAAAACAGCCTAATTTTTGGGCAAGGGTATGTTCAGGGTGCACGTGTTTAATGATTGGCCACGTGATCTCATACGTATTCCATGTTAACACGGGTGCATCGATCACCTATTTGATGATATGGTTGATGGGACGCGGATTTCCTGCGAAAGCCTTTCGCAGGAAGTTCCTGCGCAACGATGCTGGGTAGGGCCCACTTCGATATTTTTGAGAATTAAACTCCGTTCATCCGTTTTAGGAGATCATTTTAGGACACTTGACCAAAAATGAGGTGGATCCAAAGCTCAAGTGAGCCACAAGAGAGGAAACAATGGGGATTCGGTGAGCACCGTTGAAACATTCTTATGGCCATGAAAGTTTTGTATCAGTATATTTTTTCGGTTCTTTCACTTTATCCTATTGATAGTGACCTTATAAACTGTTTGGATGGCCCATAAACATTAGAATGGAGCCCAGGAAGGATTTAACGTTACAAATTTCTTTCCCCAATTTCCCCCCTTGTGTGACTCAATTGTGTTTTTGATCCACCTCATTTTTGATCGTACATCCTACAATAATCTATAAAAACGTATGGACGGGGTGGATTGATAAAAAAACATCACGGTGGGCCCTACTGAGCATCCTTGCGCAGGAACTTCCTGCAAAAGGCTTTCGCAGGAAATCCGCGCCCTGGTTGATGGGTGCGCATAATTGCGTAATGCAGTAAATTTCACAGGCTGGAAAATAAGGGTTGAGATCTTCCGACCCTGGGCATTAATGCTGGACCCCATCCATGTTGGGCCCCACCATATCAGCAGTCTCCAAATCACGGTATAATATTGGTGTTTAAGCTATACACGTACCCGTGTATTGAGACCATCATCAATAAGATGGTGACATAGCTGAAGTCAATACTCGGCTTTATATGTGTTGATGTCGAGGCCAATAATAAGATCGGTCATTTATGTTGGAATACAGCAAAATAATATATGGCGAAATAAGTTATAAAACGGCAGAAGTAGAGAACTTGTTGTTATAGATTTTTTATAATGATGGTTGTTTTTTTTTTTTTTTAACTGCCTATAAAATCTGCCGCTATAATATCTAATTAATCTTATAATAACTATAGTCATGACCACCAAAGTAGGGGTGAAGTAGTAATTGGGTGCAATTCAGGTAGATTGGGTCGAGTTGAGGGTCAACCCAAGCCCAACCTAACTAGAAGAGGACCCAACCCCACCTAAATTCTAACAAGTACTTAATAATGAATCCTTTAAACCCAATCCAACCCAACACAAATACATGTGATTATTTCTTACCCGACCTGATCTATCCAGAGCCCAATTTGCTAGTATGATTTGGGAGATGGTGATGTCAGGCAATCCTGTATGCATCTTTATAGGCATTACAGTCACAACTACAAATCTCACAACAAATGTGTGGGACACCGGATGTTGCAGAGAGTTCCACCATGATATGGGTCCAATTTAAAAGGAAAGCCCAAACCTTCGACTAGGCTCAAGCCTATTTGGCCCATTTTTTTTCACCCAAGTGCATTCATAACCCATGACTTTGGGACTATGTTGCAATCATGGAAAAAAAAAAAAGCAAAAAAAGAGGAAGACTTTGAAATTGAAGTGTGCATTGAGAACGTGTCTATGGCATTATTTTGGAAGTTGTTTATATATATATATATATATATATATATATATATATATATATATATATATATATATATATATATATATATATATATATATATATATATACACACTAACACACACACACTATGCGCTTGACCTCACGAGTCCGTCCCATGAGGTTGAGCTGTGTGGGCCCCACCGTGATGCATTTCGAAAATCTACCCTATCAGTCCGATGCACCATTCCATTGTGGGCCTAGGTCTCAAAAATCAAGTCAACCCGTGACTTGCATGGGCCACACCATATACAGAAGTGGAGAGAGGCCGTGCACCATTAAAACATTCATAACCATTTTTGAGGGCCCACAAAGATGTGGTTTGCAAATCCAGCCCATCCATTATGTGTGTCCCACTTGAATAAGGGTTCAAACCAAGTTTCAGGTGCATGCAAAACTCAGGTGGGCCCCACCAAGTGCTTTTATATGTTTTAACGGTGTCTTCACATGATTTTAGATGGTATGGCCCACCTGAGTTCCATATACGGCTGATTTTTGGGATATCCCATAATTTAAAGGGGACCCATCAAATGTACGGTGTTGATGATCGACGTGCATCACAGTGGGGCCCACATAGATCGACCTCACGGGAGCTTATCGTCAGCTCAAGCACATTGTACCTTTTCCCTATATATATATATATATATATATATATATATATATATATATACACACACACACACACACCAAAACGCTCACCAGCAAACCAGTTCGTATGTACTATGTATGAACTCTTTTGAGAACCCATCATACGTGATAGGGATCCAAAATCTGAACCGTTCATGTGAAGCAGCACCTCGTGAAACCCCCCGGGCCCAAGTTTTACTTTGAGCTAAAACTTTGATGGGCCATGAAAAATGAAAACAGTTTCCTCCCTTGATTTGCATTTCTCTTTGCTATGGCCCACCAGAATTTTAGATCGGGGTGAAAATTTGTCACATGAGGTTTCATGGGATTCCGCATCACATGGACCGTTCAGATTAGACACCCATGGCACGTGTGCAAAGGTGCGCACGTGCGTAGGTGCGCAAGGGAGCATGACTCTCTCTCTCTCTCTCTCTCTCTCTCTCTCTCTCTCTCTCTCTCTCTCTCTATATATATATATATATATATATATATATATATATATATATATATATATATATATATATAGTAACACATTGAAAACAGAAGTTTATTATTAGTATATTTTATGAGGGGTGTTGTAATTGGCATATAAAAGGACCTATTTTGTAATGAAAATGCATTCAATATTTGAGTTCTTTTCTACAAATTTTGTATTTGTGAGTGCAATGATTCCTCTCTTGTTGGGTGATTGATTATCTATCCCGTTGGGTGAGTGAGCCCCTGATTCCCCAACTCTATGGTTAAGTGAGTCTTATCTATTGTTGAGTGACTCATTCCCCAATCCCTTGGGTGAGTGAGTTAAGTTATTTTATTTTATTATTTTTATTTGGTTTGTGTACTCTTGATCAAAATTATAGCAACAAAGTTCATATTTTTCTTTTTTTTCTTTTTTTTATATATATATTTTTTTTTTTCTCTTTATTGTATTTCTTTAGAAGTTATATCAAAGCGGTATCGAAGCAAGTTCGGTTTTTGAATTGAATTTTATTTCTAACGGTAGGAGGAATAGTATGTTGGACAAAACGAATGGCTTTAATTCAAGATGTCAACCTTAGTAATGAAATTGAGGAATTGAAACATGCCAACAACAATTTACAACGAGTGATAGAGTAGGTTTTGCAAAGACTTTCTGTACAACACTTCACAAGTATTTCAATTTAAGATGAACATGTCTATGATGTATTATATAAAATAATCAAACTGATTGAAGGTAAAAAATAAAAAAAATAATTAAAAAAAAAAAACCATATGGAATTTGATCATGATGGGTCGATTTATGACAAAGATGCCTATGGACTATATTTGATAAAATGACTGGACCATATGAAGGTAAACTGAATGAAAACCGCATTGAATTTGATGATGACGAGCCACTTTATTATGAAGATGCTCAAGAAATGATTGGTGAAATGACTCATCGAATGAAGGTGAAATTATTGTTATTCTCAAAGTTCTGGCTGCTCCTCAAGCACCTGATGATGATTTATTAGGTACTTGTATATTTCATACATGGTGCATACGTGGTATATAAGAAGGTATTTAATGCCATTATAAATAGTAAGAGTGTTGAAAATTTTGTTTCCAAAGACCTGACGGACAAGCTTCACTTAAAAGTAGAGAAACATCATAAGCATTACAAGATATCATGGTTCAAAATGAGGAAAAAAAAAAAGAAGATGACAAACCATGGCAAATCGTCGACTACACCATCAACTACTAAAGAAAAAGTCAATTCTAAAATGTATCATATTTTGAACTCAAGGACGAGTTCTTCCAAAGATGGGGAGAATGATGTTCCAAAGATGGGGAGAATGATGCAGGCCCAATTAAAAAGGAAAGCCCAACGCTTCGACTAGGCTCAAGCCTTTGTATTTGGCCCATTATTTCTAGTCCAAGTGCATCATGGTGTATGTCATTGGGACCATGTTGCAAATATGGAGAAAGGAAAGAGTTTGAAATTGAAGTATGTCTTCGGAATGTCTTTGGAATTATTTTGGATTTTTTTTTTTTTAATAAAGAAATATGTAGTAATACATTGTAAACAGAAGGTTGTTATCGGTGTATTTATAAGGGGTGATTGTAATTGGTTTATAAAATGTCTTATATTTTAATGAAATAGCATCCAATCTTTGAGTTATTTTTTACAAGCTTTGTATTTATGAGTTGAGTGATTCCAATCTTATTAGGTGATTGATTCCATTAGCTATCCATTATTGGCTGAGAAATTTTCCAACCCCTTGGCAGAGTGAGTTCTCAAGTTATTTTCTTTTCTTATTCTTATTTGGTTTATGTACACTCAATCCAAATTATAACAATAAAATTCTTATTTTTCTTCCCTTTATTGTATTTATTTGGAAGTTACATCACACCACCTGAAGATTGTTATAATTAGGGAATAGGCGAAGGTGAGCGAGCGAATCCGGCGAGCGAGCGAATCCAATATAATTAGGAATGATCCCGAATCCGCGAGCGCCCAAATAATAAATCCAATATAATTAGGGCCGAATCCAATATAATTAGGATGATCCCGCGCCCCAAAATAATCCAATATAATTAGGGAATAGGCGAAGGCGAGCGAGCGAATCCGGCGAGCGAACGAGCAAAAAAGGCGAAGGCGAGCGAGCGAATCTGACCAGCGAGTGAATCCTCTGCACCCTAAGGCGAAGGCGAGCGAGTGAATCTGGCGAGCGTACAACGGATACAAACGAACGCGGCGAGCGTAGCAGGCGAAGGCGAAGGCAAGCGTAGCAAGCGGCGAGCGTAGCAGGTGGCCCGGACTTGTCCCCGACGAGCGTGTAGGCGAAGGCGAAGGTGAGCGTAGCAGGCGAAGGTGAATAGAGTCTTTCAGAGATTGGTCACAGACTTGTCCCCAGTAGGTGAAATCCCTCTCCAAGATAAGCTAGAGACGTCATTCAAACGGTTTCAATCTAGGTCAGTTGGCTGCTCCCCGCTAATCCACGAGAAGGACAAGAGTGGGAAAGGTGGGACTGAAGAGCTTGAATTGTTAATCCATCGTCAAGCTTCTCAGCAAGACCTCAGTCCTACTGATTCCTCGGATGATGATGAACCAGAACCACGGATATAGACGATGTGTCACCTTGGATAAGCGATCGTGGAGCGGGTCGAGCCTCTTCCTCCACTCGGTGGGGAGGGTTGATTTAGAAGTCGACCTGTCTCCTTATTTCTCAGTGGCTGCAGCGAGTTGGAACAAAATTCTAGGGAGATCCCTCAACAGACAGGGCGGGGTGACTGCGAGCAGAGATCAGGTGAGCTACAGGATAACCCCTACAAGATAAGAGAGGTGGAGCAACCTCTACCGCTGGATCAGGCACATGATAGAGTCGAACAAAACCATCCGAATCAAGTTACCAGTTATGAAGATCAGCAGGGTAAGTCCGGAATGGATTCCACAGGTACTCTACTAACCTACAGAAGAACTAGGAGAAACAGAACCCTCTCCTCTAGGGTGGATTGGAGTTCAAGATTGCGTCGACTGAGGAGACGGGCTGTGAATAGCGGTTGTGTTACGGATGGATAAAGTCATCGTTTGGAATGCTCGAGGCACTGGTAATCAGCGCACCATAAGATCCGCTAAGCGATTGATCAAGGTTCACAGTCCTTGGGTGGTTGTCATTCTAGAACCGATGCTTAATGAGGAGAAGAGGGTGGGAGTGGGTTTATCCCTGGGCTTCCACTCTTCCTTCTCAAATGGGAGCGAAGGGGGTAAAATATGGGTGTTCTTTAGGAACACCATTACTTGCTCTGTTCTCAACAAGTCTAATCAAGCCTTATCTCTCGTTGTTGCTATTCAGAATATTGTTGTCCCTATTTCTCTAACTTTTGTATATGCTAGCTGCGCTCGGACGCTCAGGAGGAAGTTATGGGAGGAGCTGGCGTCTTTGTCCACCTCTGTGGTGGGGAGTTGGGCTGTGTGTGGAGATTTTAATGTGGTGGTTGAGGCATCAGAAAGAAGGAGCCATAGACAGTTAGATGTTGCTAGGGCTGCTAAATTCTCAGACGCGATCAACAATGCAGGGCTCATTGATGTGGGGTTCGCAGGAAATCAGTTTACGTGGACCAACAACCAAACCGGCTCAGCTAGGGTGTGGGCAAGATTGGACAGAGTGTTGAACGACGCATTGTGGTCCTCTTCCTTTCTAGCGTTCCGGGTCCATCATCTCCCTAGAGTAAATTCGGACCACGCCCCGCTTCTGCTTGAGTTCCCGTCTGCAATGGCCAGCCGTCCGAAGCCATTCAGATTCCAACGGATGTGGACTCATCACGACTCCTTTCCTCAGGTGGTCAGCACAGCGTGGAATAATGCAACCTCTCCCCACCCGCTCTACAATGTGCTAGTGAAGCTCAAGGCAGTCAAGCAAGCTCTTAAGGAGTGGAACAAGAATGTGTTTGGTAATATCTTCAATCAGATTAGCCAGGCCAAGCGTCATCTTGTAGAGCTTGAGGCCAGATGTCAGGACGTGGCTGGGGACTCTGAGATTGCCACGGCTTTGCAGAATGAGTTCGACATGGCATCTGATCACCTCACTTGCCTTGAGCAGATGCAGGAAACGTTTTGGAAGCAAAAGTCCAGGGTTAATTGGCTGATAGATGGAGACAGAAATACCCATTTTTTCCATGCTTCAACCACATAAAAGCAACGCAGAGCATTCATTCATTCGATTAGACTGGATTCGGGGCAGGAGATAAACGAGCCGACTACGCAGAAGCAAGCTGCGGTGGAGTTCTTCAGCCATCAGTTTACGGCCACCCCGGTAGCTCCAGAATCTGACATTTTGGTAACCATTCCTCACCTTGTAACTCAGGATCACAACCTCTTGCTGATGGCCCCGCCGACTCTGCTGGAGGTCCATCAAGCTGTACTTGCAATGCCAGTTGATGGGGCTACTGGCCCAGATGGTTTTTCAGTTGCTTTCTATGCTTCTTGCTGGAATGTGGTGGCCCAGGATATTCATAAAGCGGTATGCTTCTTCTTCCAAGGGGGAAATCTGCCAAGAGCTGTGACTACATCGTTGATTTGTCAATTGCTAAGTCTCAATCGCCAAAGAGGTTTACCGATTCCCGACCGATCAGTCTTTGTAATTGCCTCTATAAGATTTTTGCAAAAATCATTGCTTCAAATCCTTCCATCGCTGGTTTCTAAGGAGCAAGGGGCTTTTGTTCCGAGTCGTTTCATATGCGAGAACATTGCTCTCAGTCAGGAGCTTTTTAGAGACCTCTCTAAAAAAGTTCGTGGGGAAAATGTCGTGGTCAAGCTGGATATGGAAAAGGCCTATGACAAGGTGAATTGGGGCTTTTTGAAGAAGGTTCTCCTCCGGTTTGGGTTCAGCAGGGATTGGGTGGACATGATTGAAACATGTTGGGCTAACAATTGGTTCTCTGTCCTGGTTAATGGAGAGACCAATGGTTTCTTTAAATCTTCTAGAGGGCTTCGGCAGGGAGACCCACTCTCCTTGGCCCTTTTTATTTTATCAGCAGAAGTGCTCAGTAGGGGCCTCTATCGATTACTGGATCAGGGCAAGTGTACGCCTTTCAGAAGTCGCAGGGGATGTCCTTCTATCTCCCACCTGTTGTATGCCGACAATACCCTCCTCTTCCTGAATGAGGTTCTTGTGACCCTCCGCGCGACGAAAGTTTTTTTGGATGCTTACCAAGAGAAATCAGGGCAATGTATCAACCTCCATAAGAGCTCTTTTGTCTGTTCAGGTAAAATGCAAGCGTCCAGGATTAGAGCGATTGAAAGAACCATCGGAATTTTCAAGGCTTCTTCCACCCCTTTTACGTACCTAGGGGTTCCTATCTCATCAAGCAGAGTGAAATCTGGCGACTTCCGCTCCCTCTTGGAGAGAATTGAAGGTAGAATTAGCGGGTGGAAAGCTAGGATCCTTTCGTAGGCGGGGCGAGCGGCTCTTATAAAGCATGTGCTGACCAGTATACCGGTCTACTCTCTAGCTGCTACCCATGTCCCAATGCAGGTTCTGAAGTCCTTGGAAGCAAGTTTCACCAATTTCTTTTGGGGTCGGTCCCAGGGTAAGAAAAATATGCACTGGATCAGCTGAAAGCGAATGGCAGTCCCAATTGGTGAGGGTGGGCTGGGCTTCAGGCGATTGGAAGAAGTCATGAAGGCCTACAGAATGAAGATGGCATGGGGTATCCTTTTCTCCAATCAAGAGTCTCTGTGGAGCTCATTCATGACTGCTAAGTATCGGTTAATCTTGGAGGCAAATGGGGCCCCGGCCCATTGTACCTTTGCATCCTTGATATGGAAGCACATTCAAGCCCAGTTTCAGCAGATGTTACCCATGGTTCAGAGGTTGATAGGGGAAGGCAAATGCAACCTTTGGAAAGAGAATTGGACAGGGTTGGGCCCTCTCCTCAGCTTGGTGGAGAGTCCTGTCCCCCCGGGGTTGTTGGAGATGGAGGTTAGGCAGTTCATTGGCCCAACCGGGCCGCTTCCTCCTTCGGCGGTCTTCAGTTTTTTGCCGCAAGAGGCGTTCGATTTCATTTTTCAGGCGGGTTTCTGTATTGCTGATAGACCTGATTCTGTCTTCTGGCCCCTTTCCCCGTTCGGAGGATTCACGATTCGATCTGTTAGAGATGCCTGTAGGTCTCCTCGCCCGCAGTTGGACTGGGCAAAGAAGTTGTGGAACTCGAACCTCCCGCCCAAAATCTCATTGTTTGCTTGGAAACTTCTTCAAAATGCAGTCCCTGTAGGTGGAGCCATCCAGACGCGCGGTGTCCACCTGGCTTCCACGTGTGTTTGTTGTAGCATCGGTGTGGTAAAATAGGTGGAAACCGCTATCCACTTGTTTGTGGAAAGCGTGATGGCACAGGCTATGTGGGATCATGTTGCTTCCAGTTTTGGCGTCAGAGTTATGCCTGCTTCCTCCATTTCAGCTAGGTTTTCGCAGTGGAGGGGCGCTCTTGCTGCTAGGAGGACAGAGGCTCATTTGGTTGCCCCTCTTTGTATCTGCTGGGAACTTTGGAAAGCCAGAAATGCTGCAACATTTGAAGGTAGGCATGTCTCAATTTCGGCAGTGATAGCTAGGGTTTATGGGTGGTTCTGTTTCCTGGGCAGCAACAGGGTGGATTCTGCTCCGAAGTCGCCTCTTTTTTCTGTTTCTCTTGGTTTAACGGCTGCACATACAACGAATTCAATTCAGCCCTCTGTTATTTATTGGTCTAAGCCAGCCTCCTTGGGGGCTAAGATCAATGTTGACGGGTCCTCTCGTGGGAATCCGGGCCTCTCGAGAGGTGGGGGCGTTTGTAAGAATGAAAAAGGGGAGTTTATCTTTGCTTTCTCCACTGCTTATGGCCGCGACACCAGCACATGTGCAAAAATCCGTGCCATCCACGATGGCATCTCCCTCTGCCAAATCAGGGGCATAGACAAGATAGAGGTCGAATCAGACTCCCAGTTGGTGGCTGATTTCTTGAATGGTAGATCCAGGCCAGGGTGGAAGTGGGAGTACTGGATCAGGCGAATTGGCACTCTCCAAAGCTGTGGGCAGGTCAGGATTGGGCATGTCTTCAAGGAGGCGAACGCGTTGGCCCGACTTGGCAGTGATTCTTAGAACAACAGAATTTTTTCGTCGTTTGGTGAGCTCCCTCTCCTAGTGAAAGGGCTGATTTTTCTTGATAAAACTGGGCTCGAGGCTATTAGAGGCAGGCTTTGAAGCCTCTTTCCTTTTGTATTTATTTCTTGCTTTCGGCTTTTCAGTTTCACAATAGGTGTGCCCGGCTATTTTTCCTGGGCATGCCCGAATGTAAGAAGGTTAATTACAATTATATGAAAGAATTCTAGGCCCTGTGCCTTTAAAATAAATATAAATAAATAAATAAATAAATAAAAGATAATTTACAATGCTTAAACGAGTAAACTACAAACATAGTTATTGTGATGCAAAAAAAAAAAAAAAAAAAAAAAAAAAAGACTGAAGATTGCTATATGCAGAAAACAAGGCCAATCCAATCAACATAGGGGCTCCCTTATACTAAAAAAACGGAGGTTCTTAAAAGAGAAGCCAACAAGCAATATAATAGTCCACATTCAACCTAGACATGTCCTGGTGAGCGGGCCTAGCTGATTTGTGTGGCCATGTGAACTGCGTGGGGCACCGAATGGATCCCTACAATGTACCACACAATTGTTAGAATGGGACGTGCCTTTGGGGCTAGCAAACCTTGAGGGACGGATTATATGCCATGCAGTGTTCCCGATACCAAGTGGAGATGTGTGGAGTGAACCGTGATCTGATTGTGACATTCAACTCATCCTTCAAATGCTTGTATGTCACCCAATTCATTCATCAGGTGAAACCTACCTCGAAGAAGGGACACTCAAAAACAATGAATTCTCAAAGTTAATATTGGCCACAAAATTAGAATACATGCATATTTTAGGTATGATTATATGTTGCTCCCTTGGCAAGTCCTATTTGATCTTTTGACGGGGATGGTTTTTAGGATAGCTTGCCCAATGAACAGTTGGGGCCATTTAGACTGGTTTTCCTCTTTGCCAACTATTGTTTTCCTCGATATCGATCCCTAGTGGGGGTGGCTAACAGTGAAGTGTGAATTGACAGTGGGGTGTAGTAACTAGCTTTAAAAAAAAATAGTGTTTTACCATAATTCTTAAGCCGGCAAGTGTGCGACCTATCGAGGTTCAAATACCCAAAAATCAGTCAACGAAGCAAAGTTTGTATAACAGCAAAAGAGAGCCAATATGCTTTTTTAGTAAGTAGGGCATGGTTCAATATAAAACAATCCTAGCCATCTAATTTATATTGTCATTGATTACGTTCCAATTTAATCTGAGATTGATCAACTTTCTTCCCGCAAAAGACATCACTAAGAACTGTTCTGGAGCACAAAGCAGCCTTCAGTAAAGAGAGAGCCTGCAAAGAAAGACACAAGTCCAAATATAAGCTTAGCATTCTATTCCCCATTTATATTTTTGGAGAGACTATTCACAGCATGCATACAAAAATGCGAGACGTGCAAGCTATGGGCTACTCACAAAATCAAGATGGCCCGGTCATCACATGGGCTACACATGCAAGTATAGAACATGTAATTTTATCACCAATTTTTGCTTACGTGTGGCCCATTAGATGACTGGACCTACTAAAATTTTGGGTAAGGGTATTTTTCATAGCAGACATGCTTAGTGATTGGCCCAGAATCTCACACGTGGTCTGCATACGCGCATTAATAGCCTCATCAATCATGTGGGTGATGGGCATGCTAATACGCGCATTAATAGCCTCATCAATCATGTGGGTGATGGGCATGCTAAAATTGAAAGAAGAATTCACGAAGGCCAAACAAAAGAGACACAATGTAGTAAATGTCAGGGGTTAGGATCTTCCATCCTTGTTGAGCCCCACCAAATCAACAATGTCAAAATCACAGGCTTCACTTCTGCGATATAGATTGTTGGTTTGATGGATCCAAACTGATGGACCATGCTCCAAAATTCTGATGGGTTTTTTTTACCCATCTTCGACCGGTCGTGAGCCTTACTCGACCGGTCGAAGGCTGGTGGTCGACCAGTCGAAGGTTCGAGATGTAACACGACTCAAAGTCCAGCGAGTTTTTTTTTTTGTTGTTTTTTACTATAGCTACGACTGGTCAAAGGGATGGCTCGACTGGTCGAAGGGGTCCTACGACCAGTCGAAGACTCGGCTCGACAAGTCGTGTGTTACGCAGTTTGTTCCGTGATTTTGCGCGAAACTGTGGATTTGAGTCCTTTCGCAATTGGGATGCGAAAGGAAAGTTTCCTAAACTATAAAAGAGGTTGCCTAGGGTTTTCTAGGTATGACAAGAGGGTTCCTAAAGCTTTACAAGAGATTTGCTAAAGGGTTTAGGGCTATCAAAAGGTGAGAGAGAGAGAGAGAGAGAGAGAGAGAGAGAGAGAGAGAGAGAGGAAGCTTATAAAAGGGAGATTCTGCTCGTGGAGGTTATCTACTGTACAATTTATATCTCAGCGCTTCTATGTCCTCGTAATCGGTTAGATCTCTCCGTTTTCTTTATTTCTCTTATTGTTTATCCACTCCTGTGTGAGTGAAGAAGGTTGTAACATTCTACTTCATAGTGGATTGTTGATCTGGACGAGGTCCCGTGGTTTTTACCTCTTTGAGGGTTTTCCACGTAAAAATCTCTTATGTGGTGTGTGATTGATGCATTGATTGTTTTCATTGCTTTATTATCCATAATTATGGTTTGTTCTGGAGGGCTAGATCCTAAGGTTTTGTGCAAGGCCCCCAACAAATTCTTCCAGATTTGAACATCTTTTGCCATTTTCGATTGAATGTGGACCATTGCTCTGCCTCTTTCCCAAATCATCTGTTTGCAGAGGCAAGTGTTGACGCATAGACCATTTATGGTGAGATTCATCTTATCAACAGTCAGGATCAGTAAGCCATGGCTCAAACTGTGCAAACTAAAAGTAGTCGTTAGTAAATGCAGTAAATAGTAGACGCAGTAAAGGAAAGATATGGACAAGAACTTCCACATCTGTTACAGGAAGCCGAACCTACCTGACAATATCCACTCCATCCATCAATTTTTTTTAAAGTTATTTTTAGGATGTGATCCCAAAATGAAGCACATTCAGAATTCAAGTGGGCTACACAACTGGAACCAGTGGGGATAGGAACTCCCACCATTGAAACTTTACTAAGGCCCACTGTGATATTAATATGCTCACCTCCATATTTATATGGCATAGAATCAGTTTACAAGGTGAGTCAAACCAAGATGAAAGGAAAACATTAATATCAGGCAGATCTAAAATTGCAGAGGGCCCCTTGAAAGTTGCATTCGTGGGCGTCCCATCCCCACTGGTTCATTTGATGAAGTGCAATTTTCATGATGTTTTCGATTGCAACCTAACATGAGCTGGTTGATGGAATGAGTAGATGTTCCAGACATCTGTGTGGACTACACAGCTTTTTGTTCAACGGGCTACTTTTAACAGGTGTTGCCGGACATTGGCGTCCAAATCCATGGCGGTCTGTCAGATAGGTTGAAGAAGTCGATGCGCAATTGCCAACATGGAATGCCGATGAGGAATCAAGACCACTCATCAGAAGGGGCCCATGGAGAACACACCCATGCCCAAATCTCAGACCGGACTTCTTGTCAGGTGGCCTGCTCTGCATGAGAAAAATGGATGGTTAAAAAGTAAAAGAAAAAGACAGCCAACGGTCTATATATAATTCAATTGCAGACATTCGGCCCACCCGATCCACGCCTATCAATGAGTTTTGGGCAAGAGCACATTCATGGTGGCCCCAATTGATGAGTGGCCTGGAAGCCTATGTGCTACATTAGTCACCTCCAAACGCCTGTTAACCAGTCCTAGCATGACTCGCCCTAACATTTCTCAATCCAACCGATGTAGAGACAATCTACATTACCTGATCCTTGCCTACACTTACAACTCGCTCCTGCACATCACTGATGGGCACCTGGAATCTGTCTAGGATGGAAATGCCTGAAATAAACGATAAAGGCTCCACATCCAACCCATCCGTTACCATAAACATGATCTTCGGTCCCTTCACAAATCCTCCTCCAGACTCTGTGGCTGCATCACTCAACTTTGGATTTATGAAATGCAATAGTAGGCTCTTCGAACATGGGAAGGAAGTATAGTGGCCATAGGAGCGACAGTAAACGCAAGGAAGATGCTTAGAATGTCGAATGTTTTAGGGCCCGCCTCCACGACTGACAGTAGCTGGTTGTCACACCCCGAATGGAACGCTAGCTTGGGGTCAAGTAGCATGGCTCTGCATTCTTCAGATATGATACAATTGTCGTCACAGATTAAATCTTCCACGCTCTTGTACAAGTTATCCAAACATCCAATGGAAGATTTACAATGGCTCCAAGAGGGAAGGAGAGGAAGCTGAACAGAAGGTCCAACAACTCCTCTGTGGCCTCTGCATACAATACTCTGTTCTTGGATTTGCTGATCAGAAGCTTCAAGCTCATCTTCTTGCCAATGTCATTCTTATCTATGGCTATGTCTTCGGCGTCTTTGGGGCATGAAAAGCATCCTCAACATCCTCTGGCTTCGGCAGAAAGACGTCCGTCAAAGGTGTGTTGGAGACCAACAATCGTCTCAGTATATGCAATGCCTAATTCATGACAAGACCAGTAATCATCAAATATGCAGGTAGCCAACTTGGCTTAGTTATCCAAATAGACTAAGAAAACATTTTGAATTTTAAACAATCAAACGTTTCTTTTATTCTTAATTTTCCTTTGAAGACCAAATCAATACACCTCTGCTTCTTTGATTGGCAGGTTTCTTAATGGTGGATCGCTCACAATAACGACAACCCACATGGATGGACTAATCACCAAACTATGAGAGGTAATGAACTGGGCTCATGGCCCTAAACATAAATTCACAGCCTCATTTATCTATATGAATACTATATATAAAGTGAGATAGCCATGGTCAACTTTACCCCTGCAATTGATCTTAGAAGTGGCTAAAACTTGACCTATATATACATTGCAAGGTTTTTTCAACCAAAAAGAAAGGGTTTGCATCTCTTGACATTCTTGGTTTTTTCAAGAGAGGAACTTTGGTACTTTAGTAGAGTAAGATGCTCCATACGACTTAAAAAATTGTACAAGTGGATACACTAAAAACAAACTAAATCACGAAAATCATTGGATATGATTCCAAAATAATTGGATCAACTATATGAATTTTGTTTCAACATTCTTGACAAAACCATACACAAACATAGTTTGACTAGTCGACTTTATGGTCGACGGGTCAAATTCCGCTAGATAGTCCAGATTTCTTGCAATCCAAGATTAAGTTCAGATGCAACTTGTTTTGATGACAAATGAAGTGATCAAGCTAGCAACACGAGTGGAAGCGTAGCTTGAGTACACCAACACATGAACTATCCTTCTAGTAAGGTAACCCCGACAGGCCCTTCATAGGGAGCTTCACAGACTAAGGGTAAAGAACTTGTAGGAGGACAACCTCAACCTCTTACTCCCACAAATCGAGAATCAGGGGCAAATAAGACCCCAAAGAGCAGCAACCACAACTGACTATCCATGCAGGATACCGAACCCCTATAGTCGACCAAGGCATGACCTTTGCTATCGATGCGGCCAACTGGGTCACTTATCAAACACTTGACCTCGGCGGCAAGTGGCAAACCTCGTCATTAATGATAATGGAGTAAAAAACATAGAAGAAGACTTGGAAGTTAAGGAATTAGAGAACACCATGAATGGTGAAGCTAATAAATAGATTGGGTTCCGGAGGATCTTGGTGAATCGTTAGTCGTGAGGCGACTATTGTATGCACCAAGGAAGTACACCCACAGAGAAACAACTTCTGAAAATGGTGTATGGTGAATCAAAAGGTATATGATGTGGTTATCAACAGTGTGAGCAGTGCGAATGTCGCCTCAAAGGTCATGTTGGAGAAATTACAATTGAAAACGGAGAATCATAGCTCTTCAAATACGATCGGATTGATTAAGAAATTCAGCGAAACGAATGTAATTGAACAATGCATTATATATTTTCTAATTGGCAAATATTATAATGAATAAGTCGTATGTGCCATTGTTGGCATGGACGACTATCACATTTTAGTCAGTCGATCATGGTAATTAGATCGTGACACCAGTCATAAAGGATGAGATAATGTATACATTTTCATTAAGGAATGGCGAAAAATCATACTAGTGCCTATCAGAGAAGCAACTCAAAACTTTTTAAGTAAATGGTCGTTCTCACTTAACCATATGAGACTTTGTGGAGAAATTCAAGGAGATAGGATAAGTCTATGTATTAATTGTAAACGGGAAAGAAATCAAGCACATCAATATTCCCGAGAAACCATTGGCCTTGTGACCAAAGTAATAGCCATTGTAGCATCCACTAATAATGAGTGGAAGAGGGTGATGCTTTCTATGTGCATAAAGGACGCATCAACACCTATCGCATCTTTCTTTAGGCTTAATATAGGTATTGGGTCTTGAGGACCAGGATGGCTGAAGATGAAAACCTAAATGTGCCAAGGGTTTATCATAAAAGGAGGGGCAAAGAACATGTCTCATAATTAATTAGGTGGTTTGATTGAATTGATATATGTCACATGTACAATTTCAGTGACAAAGTATCAACCATCACATTCTGATAGACAATCAAATAACTCCCAGTTCTCCTCTACTCTCCCATTCTTTAAACCAGTTTCATGTGCATTGCACATGCCACAACTCATAGTGCTAAATACTCTTAAAGGAAGAGAAATGCTGATTACTCTTTCAGCGATATTCCTTATAGGAGGGCAGTTCAGGTGGTCAGGTAGGCAAAGCCAAAGATGGGTTGGATCAAGTTGAATGTTGATGGATCGGCCTAGGGAAACCGAAGCCCGTCAGGAGGATATGGCTTCACTAGGGATTGTTCAGGTTCGTTCCTTTTCGCTTTTGCTTCAAGGCAAGGATTTGGGTCAAATTCCCTGGCGGAGATCAGGGTGATTTGGGAGGGGCTATCATTTTGCGTGGAGCAGTGTTTCTCTAAGGTGGAAGTGGAAAGGGACTCAAAGGCAGTGGTGGATATGCTCAAAGGGAAATCGTCCCCCTCATGGAACATGTTCTACTAGTGGGCTAGGATTAAGAGCCTCATGGTTCGGTTAGAGATATCCATCACTCACTATCCTAGGGAAGCGAACGGGGTGGCTAACAACCTAGTGCGCATCGGTAGTAATGGCCAAGCCCATTTGCTTATTCACTCCTCGGCAAACCTCCCTCACATAACAAGAGGCCTGCCGTTTCTTGATCGCGTGGGGCTGGGTAATCTGAGGGAAGTTTGATGATTGTTTAGGGAGTGGTGCTTCTAGTTTTTACTGTGTGTATCTCTCACGATAGGTGGGCCTTTCCCCTTTTTGTTGTGGACCTGCCTGAAGTCCCTCTTGTATAGTTCTCTCCGTGAATGGAAAAGTTGGTTTGAAAAAAAAATACTCTTAAAGGAAGAGAAATGCATATGGGACCCACACCGGAACTCAAAAGGCATGTTACAAGATCCACATCATTCATCAAGTATGCCTATACCATGTATAACTTGGCCCAAAGCAGGTGCATTCATCAGATGGGCCACATGTATAAAATGTGGACTGGTTCCATTGGTGAACCAAACTGATTTTGGAGCACGCCATCCACACAATTGGGCCCAACTGATGCTCGTGCTCGTGCATGTTTACCACATTGTCCTGTGTTCCTAGAAGGCTCAACGGGAGATAATCTAATATGCAATGTCTCAAATTAATCATGAAACAGATATTTTCACAGCCTTTTGATTGGAATATGGTTGTTATGAGCGGTTTTCACGGACTTTAAGTTTGATCGGATGGTTGTTATGAGCGGAGATGGGAAGATGGTTTCTGGTTATGGAGATGTAAATTGGTAAGGTTAGAAAGAGGAAAATCCGGCTCAACTCAATTAATAACTGAGTCTGGACTTGGTATCTGAATACAAACCATCGATGATCAAGTATAATAATTGGACGTAGAAGTATTTTAATCCCAAACCTGAACAGATGTGTCTGAATTTGTATCCCAACAAATTCATATTGGGTCAGGTCTACTGATCCGTCCGTTAGGTGGGCCACATTGTGTAGTAGATGCAATAATTAGCCTAGAATCAGTCTGGCCCACTCATAAGTAGGGCAGAGATGTAATCTGCAGGTGGAACTTGGCCAACGTTTGCCTTAACGCTCCATTTGCTTTGTGCATTGTAGGCTACCTAAAGAGCAGTCCAGCCTGAATCTTGATCGCACATTTACACACTGATATCACCTGATGGATGGTCCAGATTATGCATGGAATAGCCAGGTGATGATGTGTGGCTAAGCGTAGATGGTCAAAAGTCACCATAACATACCTCATCGGCACCCACTTCCACACTCTTCTCCTCTAGAGCCGCGCTGTCTCTGACTCCAAGCTTGTCAAGTAGTGATATGAAGGTCATCGTGGAAATGGGGCCCACCCGTAGATCATCGCCTATCATGAACTTCATTGTCCTCTTCACAAAGACTCCCTCATTGATACCTTTCGTAACCGGATCTGGCTTATTAACAACTGCCTCTTTACGCATCACTTTTCCGCAGCGACATCGGACATTCTTAACAGTACTGATCAAGGGGTGGACCCTGCGTAACATGATGATTTACATATATAATACCTTGTAAGCTCCGTATCGACATTTAGTGCTAGATCCTTGGTTCGAGATTCCCATGCACTTCTCGGGCAGAGCAACATCTCCTTCACAACCTCTGTCTGTAGATACTGAGAATCGAGATTTTTACGCTCTTGCAATGCATCCATGCATCCAATATTGGATTTCTGGCTGCTGAGTCGCACTATAGCACCTATTGGTATTGTCAAGAAGCTGAAGAGGATATCAACAAAGTAGTTGTCGGATTCGGCAAGCACCACTCTGTTTTTCTCCTTGTCAATCAACAGCTTCAACTTGATAGCCATGCTTCGACCTTACGTAAATAGAAAATACAAACAAAAACCAAAAAAACAAAAGCAAAAATAAAAGAAGTCATATCACTTTCAATGTCTGTTTAGCTAATGCACGGGCTCATCAGGTCACATACATCTGTTCTTATGAGTTTATTATTTGATACGTGGCCCATTGAGTCACATGATATTAAATTAATTTCTTGGGGGGGACGGCCCATCATAGTAGCTTGCTGCTCGGGCCACCATGTGTTGCACTACTGCACTGGCCAGGCGCACCCCTAATTTAAAAAATAAATAAATAAATAAATAAAAATAAAAAAAAAAAAAAAAAACCTACAAATTTGCAAAAGAAATTATGGAAGTAATTAGTGAAACCTGTATAACAGCATCCAAATATATGTTTAACTTATCTTAGAAAAGCATAATCATTGTAAAATGAAACAAAATTGATTTACTAATGGACCATGTAAACAAAATAAGAGTGGCGGCCAGAGACATAACCGTTGTGATTGAAGCTGATGGAAGTTCATCTTCAATGTATCTTACCCTCCATTTGAAAGTGACTAATCTACTTTTGGGGCATGGCGCTCATATTAGGGGTCCATTGGGTGCAAGGTCCAGATCTTCTGTTTATTTTGTCAAATTGACGGTGAAAGAATGGCTCTATCGAACCATGACAAAGATCTGGACATCATCTGATACAGCAAAAAGAGCTGGACCTCCCCATGGATGAGGCATCCTCAGAACTGGTGTTGCCAATGGTCTGGGACTTGGTTGCTTCAGTGAAAGATTTCCGATTGGCTGTTCTGGCCTTTTCAAAATCATGATTTTGTGCAGGACATTGACAGTGCGCTGCCTAAAACTTCAACCTTCCCAGCCAGATCAGTAGCCATCACATTGAACGGTTAGACATGGTCAATTGGCTCCGTATATTTGGTTTGGAATATCAAAATGAGTTTGATATTGTAGTCCCAAACAAGACAGTAAACTTTTTTAGAAAAATAAATTTAAAAATAAAAATAATGAAAACCATGTGATTGAATTGTTTTCTATCACACAAGTGGTCTTCCTTTTTCTTTTTTACTGTGAACCAAACAGAGGCTACTCTCCCTGTAGAGATCCACCTTTCGACAGGAACCAGTGAGCCACAAGCAAGTAGGATATGAAGGCCAATTTGTTTTAACCCATAAATTTACTTTTGTACATGTGTGATCACAGGTCGAGCAAACTGAACTTATTTTTGGAGCACACATCTACAATGGAGCCCACAATTACCATTGTCGATGGAAAGAGTAGCCTCTGAACTTCTCTTTCGCTTTTAGTACTCTACTGAGCAATTGAAAGCAGAGTGTTTTGCTAAGCCCACAATTCTGTTGGACATATCAGGCGATCATCAAACCGACCAGGTTGTCTAGAACACCTGCCAAGAAAGTGGCAATCACGTAGGCAGGCTCCACATGTCCTTTGGACATGGAATTTCAATAACCCATTGTTTTCATGTCAGTCTCCGGCAGAAACCTGGTGCAGTACATAGATATCCTGTGATTCTAACTGAAATCCAAGTTTGTTTAATAACATAAAAGAGTTTTTTTTTAACCAAAGAGAGTGGATTTGTGATGTAGGTCAATGCGGTTGTAATGGGTAGCTAAACTACACTTCACTTCAAAATAGCATATCTTCTTAAATATAACTTCAATTAAAGTAATTCAAAGTTCAGAATGATCCTTGATGAGTCTTGTTTCAGACAAAAAGTAAAAAAAAAAAATAAAGATCCAAACTGACATGAGAATGATTTTATGACTTCCGGAAACAATCTAGAAAATCGTAAACTGAAGACAGTTTGTACTTCAAGAATTTTAATAATTTTAAGGCAAAATCAAAATGTTAATGAATTCTTACAGAATCTACACGACAATAGATTATCAGTTTATATATATATATATATATATATATATATAAAAACTAGAAATGCCAAAAGCGTAGCAAGTAACAAACCTGTGAGAACTTGAAATTTCTGCAACACAAAGTAGCGTCGATCGATGAACTCGGAATCACTCGACCAGTATGTGGCTGTACTCACAGCTAAAAAGGATGACTCAACTCGGAATCACTCGACCAGATATCAACCTTTTTGTAACTCAAAATAAATTTCTTTCTCATTCCGAATGAGTACTTTGTATAAATAAATGACAACAACCTCTCTTAAATATATTAATAAAAATCTTAAATTTCCAATGTATACAACATCTTTCTAAGCCAAAATACAATTTTCTAAGTCATGCAAAATAGTTTTAAGAAATTGTTGAGTTTCGTTGTTTTACTTTTCCATGCAATGCAGTGTCAAGGCCATGCTTAATAAAGAGCATTAAATGCTATTGTTCTGAAAATCACGGGTTGAATTTCTAGATGCCTAAATCATGGGCGCCGATTAGGTACTACCCTCGCCTGTTCGAGTTCGGGACAGGCGGAGGCTCCGAGGGCCACTGAGGTGCCAGTGTGATGTTTGAACTTTATCCGCACGGTCCATCCATTTTTACATCTCATTTTAAATTATGAAGCCAAAAATGGAGAAGATCCACAGCTCAAATGGACCACATGGTGGGGATTAAATTTCTACCGTGGAAAAAATCATAGGGACCACAAAAGTTTTGGATTAACATGAGGAAATTGGCTACTCCCCCTTCCACCATCCAATGGCTGATGGTCGGTGCTCTGTGGGCCCCACCATGATGTGCGTGTTTCATCCATGCCGTCCATCTATTTTTCCAGATAATTTTATGGTATAAGACCAAAAATGAGATATATCCCAATTTCAACTGGACCACATTACAGGAAACAGTGTTGAATGAGCGTGGACCATTAAAAACCTTTGGGGGCCATAAAAGTTTTGGATCAAGCTGATCTTTGGTTTTTCCCTTCATCTGGTCCTGTATGACCTAATCAACAGATTCGTATGTCAGATAAACAGTACAGTGGATCTTAGGAGGATTTTAATGGTGGATATCCAATCACTATTGTTTTCCTGTGGTGTAGTGTACCTGAGATTTATATCCCTCTCATTTTTTTGTATGAAACTGTAAAGTAATATGTAAAAATGGATGAACGGAGAGGATGAAACATATACATCATAGTAGGGCCCACAGAGCACGGACCACCCGCCACGGGGCTGGTGGCAGGGGAGTAGCCCATCCGTCTCCTTAACATGATATTTGTTTTGTTTTTTCAATTGGAAGCGGATTGGCTGGTTTACCACACGCACACCAGCTATCTAGCTGGTGTATTGACGTCAGCAAGTTTTGTGGGTCCCATCATGAGGTAGGTGTTATTTCCAAACCGTCCATTCATTTAGCGAGTAGTTTATATATATATATATATATATATATATATATATATATATATATATATATATATATATATATATTTCAAACTGTACATTGAATTCTATGGGAGTTATGGAAGGCTCGAAATGCGGCCCGTTTTGAAAATGTTAGCCCTTCAGTTCCAACGATTGTCAACCGTATAAATTGGTGCCTCGCTTGCCTCACCAAATGTCATTCTGGCGCCAGATCCCTCACCGGTTTTTTCTTTCCTCCAACGTCTTCGCATTCGGCAGATTCACCCTACGTCTAAATCGCTTCAGGTGGTCAAGTGGTCCAGAACAAAAGAAGGTTGGATCAAGGTGAACGTGGATGGCGCAGCTTTGGAAAATCCTGGTCCAAATGGGGAGGCAGGGATCGACAGGGACGCCATGTTCCGGTTCTTTTCTTTTTTTTCCTTGAAGCTTTCTCCCATGATTACGGTATGGGCACCAATAATAGAGCGGAACTCGGGCCCTTTATGATGCTATATCTATTTCTATTAGCCGGGCTATAATCGGATTTTTTTGAATCTGATTCTAAATGTGTGGTGGACGCGTTCATTGGCAAATCTTCCCACTGAAATGGAGATATTGGTGGAAGCGGATTAGCGATCTTCGTACCAGAGGTACTTTTGTGATTTTCCTTATCCCGAAAGAAGCAAATGGGCCGGCTGATGAGCTGGCTAAGGCAGCGGCTTCGTCTCAACAAAACTTCATGTACCTTTCCTACTCGGACCTCCCGATGAGAGTCAAGGGTCTTCATAGACTAGATAAGTTGGGATTTGGCGCTTTAAGAGAGACATAAGGGATGTGCTCTTGCTTGCTGTTTTTCTGTACATGATTGTCTAGGCCCTCCTAGCTCCTTTTTGTGCCCAGGAGGCCCTAAAAGCTTTCTGTACATCTTTTCTGTTTTAATATACAACCTCCCTTTCCTTTAAAAAATAATAATAATAATAATAAAACTCTACACTGAATTTCATTTCATAAAGGAGGGGTTACAAGGATTGTACTTTGGGTGACCCCAGTAGCCTAAAAAAACCAGACTCGGGCCACCCATCGTCAAAGAAGATTTACAAGAATCATCACCTTGATGGCACCCAACCCAACACTAGAGGCTTCCCTTTAGCGAGCTCGTGTAAGGCTTGAGTCGAAAAATGAGACAAATCTAAAGATAAAGTAGATCACACTGGAAAAAGCATTGGGGATTGAACGTCTGCCATTGAAACCCTTTTGGGGTCACAGAAGTTTTCGGATCAATATGAAATTTGTTTTTCCTCTTCATTTAGGTATTTGTGACCTTATGATAAGATTAGATGGAAAGTAAACGTTATTGTGAGCCCTACGAATTTTTTAACCGTGAAAATCATTATCCCTGCTGCTATTTTTGGTGTGGTCCATTTGAATTTTGGATATAATTCATTTTTTGACTAATGTTCTAAAATGATCTCGAAAATTTGATGAACGGTGTGGATATAATAAATACTTTATTGTGGATGTAACTTTGATATCCTTTGAACCGTTCGTACAACTCGGAGCTCGAGGGTTGGCGCTCGTCTTCTTTGGATGGAAAATAAAAAAAACACGGTGGACGACCCTAAGAAGGTTTCGATGGTCGGCATCCTTATCACTGATGCTTCCTTTGGTGTAGTCGACTTGAGCCTTGGATCTGCCTTATTTTTAGCTAAGTAATCTAAAATGAAATGAAAAAAATGGATGGATCTGCCTTATTTTTGGTTAAGTAATCTAAAATGAAATGAAAAAAAATAAAAATGGATGGACCGTTTAGATAAAATTCATACATCCTGGTGGCCCCTCAATGACCCTTGGAGCCTCTGCATGAACAGACGGGGTAGTACCTAATCCGCGCCCCTAAATCATGGGCTAATTCATATATGGATTTTATTTTATTTTTTAATTTTTTTGGTGGTAATGGAATTGATCGTGTCATTTCTACACTTGTGTCTTACATGGACATGCTAGGAAAACCGTTAATTTGCTATTTAAAATAAAAGTAGGCCATGGTCCAAAAATCACAATGCTTGGACCATCCTAACCATCTAACTGATGGCTTATTGTCATTCACGTTTCCAATTTGATCTTGGATTTGTTAGTTTCTCCCGACAGAAGACATCACGCAGAACAGTTTTGGAGAACAAAGACGTCGGGGCCAGAGCCTATATATAGACCACCGTCTCCTATTTGCTTTTCTCGTGCTGGTGTGACCCACGTGGTTGAACAGACCAACCGAACTTTAGGGCAAGGGTGCGTTCAGGGTGCACGTGTCTAGTGATTGGCCACGTCATCTCATACGTATGCCATGTTAACATGCATCGTAACGATATGGTTGATGGGTGCGCATAATGGCATAACGTAGTAAATTTCTTACCCACGTAGATTCCTCGAATCCACAATGGAAAATAAGAAAATAGAAAAAAATTCTAAAAAATTCAAAATTTCACTGGTAAATAGTAATATCGAATTTACAACTCTTTAAATAATGATACCAAACCTTCAAAGAAGTTTCATAATCAAACTCCATCTTAAACTCCATCAAATTCATAGCTTACTATAAATAGTAAATTTACTATTTATAGTGTCCTATGTGGCTTAACCACTTTATTCTCCTAATTGTTCTAAGCACTTTTCATGTTGGACACAACTCCTGAAGCTCAAAGGATGAAGAGTTATAATCAAACTAAAACTTGTTATAAATAGTAAAAACGAAAATAAAATAGATTTTCGACCGTAGATCTAATGGAATCTAACAAATTCAACATGGGCAATCCAGCATAGATGGGTTGGTTGGCTAAATTAGCTTCTCCTGCCCCAAAATCATATATGGTACGTCGAGTAGCTCATTCTGATTTGCGAGATACGCCTGTTGTAAGGTTCTAACGGTCCGGATCACATTCGCCTCCGATCGGGCCTTCTCTGGTTAATCTTAAACATGAAAGTTTCGCGACCTACTCTACATCAATCACCTCCAAAAGAACTTGTCATCGAGTTCTCATCCCGTTTCAGTTCATGATACTTGGTCAGGTCTACAGTGTTGAAAGTACGCGAGATCTCTATGTTATCCAGAAGATCAATAACGTAAGCGTTGTCATTGATCTTTCAGATGATCGGTACCAGTCCAATTTTATTGTTCTTCAACTTGTTGTAAGTTTCCATCAGAAATCTCTCCTTGCGTAGATGGACCATAACTTAGTCGCCTACCTCGAACACATTTTGTCGCTGATAGGTTTCGCATCTTGTAACGATACTCGAATCAAAAGTTATGGCTAATTTACGGTTTACCTTCTTTTGGTCCAACCATGTTAGGAATGTATCAGTGTCACGTCCTACATCAAACCCCTCTACTTGAAAAAAAACTCGTCCTCGAGTTACGTAAGGGACTTCGCTCATGATACTCAAATAAATTCTGGCACCAATATTTATCTGTCTTTTTCTTGTGCTTTGTATTAGGTTCTTGAGCTAACACAATACATGTACTCATGCTCTCCTTGCCTGTAATATCTCACGTTCTTTTTTATAATGCGGGGAATTAGGCAGACTTGCCCCTAAGACAAGATCAATGTGATTCTGTATATCTCGTATGAGAGACAATTTATTAAGAAATTCATCGAGCATAATCGCCTTGAACTCCTGTAACACTGGTTTCAAATTATCTAAGATGTTCACAGGCTCCATATATTTTTCATTTTCAACTAATGCATCTGCATCTCTCATTTCCTCAGATTATTTAACAAAATTCTATTCAGTTATGAGAGACCGTCCCTCCACTTTAGAAGTCTTGGTTTGGTTTTTCGTTCCCATAAGGGTGAGGATAATCTTTTTATCGTCTTTAATAAATATAAATACGTTATCCCGGCCTCTATACGTAGCATCTATATTATATTGTCATGGTCGAGCAAATAACATGTGACAAACTCCATGTCGACCACGTCACACATTACTTCGTCCTTAATATTTATCAATGGAAATGATATATGACATCGTTCATTTACCTCTGTTTTGTTGACCTCCTTGATCCATCCAATCGTGTATGGAGATGGGTGCCTTTCTGTTTTCACTTGTAGTTTTTCCACCATAGTTTTTGACATGAGATTCTCACTGCTCCTGACATCGATAATCACATTACAGACTTTTTGGTTTACAGTACACCTCGTTTAAATTAATGATGTTGTGTCATTGTAAATCTATCTCTACCTTTGGCATGTACAAGGGCTTCCTCACTATCAAAGTGGTGGCGTGCAATTCACCATAGTAGGTGATGCTTAGTGAAAAGTGGAGTTATGTAATGTAACAACCACGGGTGGTTGATCATCGCCTTGCGTTAATTCAGGGCGGAATTAGAGCATCCACGATACGGTCGAGGATTGTCTGCAGTCTTTATATAGTCAACTGACTCTCCCAGTAGAAAGCTTTCATTCTTTCCAAAAGATAATGAATCACTGAATCACCGTCCACAGAATTGTCATCCATACTTTTATTATTTGTGATTGGTTCGAGGGGAGTTCCTTCTTTGACATCAATTGACGCAGGGATGGGCGTGATGAGGTCGATCACCATCTTCCTCAAGGATAACTACTCCAAATCCACGGAGTTTCTCTGGACTCCTCACAGAGATTCCTCGAATCCACGAGGGAAAACAAGAAAATGGAAATAAATTCTAGAAAATTCAAATTTTCATTAGTAGATAATAAACACAAATTTACAACCCTTTAAGTAGTAATACCAAACCTTGAAAGAAGTTTTGGAATCCAATTCCAACTCAAACTCCATACAATTCGTAACTTATTATAAATAATAAATTTATTATTTATAGTAAGTGTCCTATGTGGCTTAACCATATTATTCTCTTAATTTTTCTAAGCAGTTTTCATGCTGGACACAACTCCTAAAGCTCCAAGGATGAAGAGTTATAATTAAACTAAAACTTACTATAAATAGTAAAAATGGAAATACAATAGATTTTCGACCGTCGATCTAATGGAATCTCGCAAATTTAGAATGGTCAACCTAACTGTTTACTAAAGTAACTTCTCCTACCCCAAAATCATATACGGTACGTCTAGTAACTCATTCCGGTTTGCTAGATATGCCCGTTGTAAGGTTCTGATGTTCCGGATCACTTCCGCCTTCCATCGGGCCTTCTCTAGTTCATCCTGGGCATGAAAGTGTCCGTTACCCGCTCTGCATCAATTTCACAGGCTTAAGAATAGGGACCCTGGGCATTTCCGGTGGCAACCATCCATGTTGGTCCCACCATATCAACACTCTCCAAATTACAGCATCGGTGCTTCAGTAAGCTATACACCTACCTGTGCCTTGAGACCATCCTTTATAAAAGGGTGATATAGCAAAAGTATCCGGCTCTATATGTGTTCATGTAGAGGCAGATAATAAAATCCACAACTATGTATTCGAATGCAGCAAAATAATATATGGCAGAAATAAGGTACATAACAGCAGAAGCAAAGAATTTGTTGCTATAGATTTTTTTTAAATGGTATTTTTCTCGTCTAAAATCTGTTGCTATATCCCATAAATCTGGTAGTAACTATAGTCACCACCACCTAAGTAAGGGTGCAACTCAGGCAGGTTGGGTCGAATTGAGGTTCAAACCCAAGCCCAATCTAACTACTAGAGAATTCTAACAAGAACTCAATCCTCTAAACTCGATCTTACCCAACACAAATACTTGTGGTTATTTCTTACCCTACCTACCTAGAGCCCAATTTGCTAATACGATTTGGGAGATGGTGAGGTCAGGCACTTCCGTATGCATCTTTATAGGCATCACATTCACAACTACAAATCTCACAGCAAATGTGTAGGACAACGGAGGTGGTAAAGAGTTGCCACCATGATGCAGGCCCAGTTCAAAAGGAAAATCAAACCCTTCAACTAGGCTCAAGCCTTTGTATTTGGCCCATTATTTTTAGCCCAGGTGCATTCATAACGCATGACTTTGAGACAATGTTGCAATCATGGAAAAACTGGAAGAGTTTGAAATTGAAGTATGTCTTGGGAATGTCTTTGACATTATTTTGGAAGCTTTTGTTTTTTGGAAATTTATAGTAATACATTAAAGATAGAAGGTTATTATTAGTGTATTTTATATGGGTGGTTGTAATTGGTATATAAAAAGAACTATTTTGTAATGAAAATCAATTAAATCTTCAAGTTATTTTCTATAAGCTTTGTATTTGTAAGTGCAGTGATTCCTCTCTTGTTGGTGAGTGATTCCCCATCCGCTATCCATTATTAGGTGAGTGATTCTCCAACCCCTTGGGTGAGTGAGTCCCCTAGTACTTATCCCTTTGTTGAGTGAGTCACTTACCAACTCCTTTGGTGAGTGAGTCCCCAAGTTATTTGCTTTTCTTATTCTTATTTGACTTGCGTACTCTTAATCCAAATTATGGTAACAAAGTTCTTTCTTTCTCTTTATTGTATTTTTTTGGGAGTTAAATCAAAGTGGTATCAAAGAAATTTTGGTTCTTGGATTGAGCTTTATTTCTTATGGCAAGAGGAAGAGGATACTGGACCGAACGAGTGGCTTCAATTCAAGATGTCAAACTTTGCAAAGAAATTAAAGAATTGAAACATACCAACAACAATCTACCATGAATGATGTAGGAGGTTTTGCAAAGACTTTCTGCACAAGCCGTCACAAGTACTCCAATCTATGATGATGATGTCTATGATGTATTTGATGAAATAATTGAACCAATTGAAGGTAACAAAGACCACGTGGGAATTTGATCATGATGGGCTGATTTTATGATGAAGATGTTTATGGAGTATTTGATAAAATGATCAGACCAAATGAAGGTAAATTGAATGATCGAATGAAGGTAAATTGAAATAAGTTTCTCTCTAGGTAGGATTTCATTTCATTTTAGTAGCTGTGTTTTTTGATTTTCAGGACTCTGGAGTTGTATTTGATTAATGCAAGCAAGCCACTTCTACCTTGGGAATGATTTCTAGTTTTTCCTGTCCTTTTGTGAGTGTCATGTGCATTGTAACAAGAAATGGCTTTATTTGAATTGCCTCAGGATGTCTTTGGAATTGAAGATTTTTTAGTAAAAAAAAAAAAAGGTAAATTGAATGAATACCATATTGAATTTGATGATGACGAGCCATTTTATTATGAAGATGCTCAAGAATTGATTGGTGAAATGACCCAATTGAAAGAAGCTGAAAATCTTATTGTTTTCAAAGTTTTGGATGCTCCTCAAGCACCCGATGACGATTTCTTATGTACCTGTATATTTTGTACATTATGCATATTTGGTAAGAAGGTATGTAATGCCATCATAAATACTAAGAGTGTTGAAAATTAAGTTTCCAAAGAGATTATGGACAAGCTTCACTTAAAAGTAAAGAAACATCATAAGCCTTACAATATATGAAGGTTCAAAATGAGGTTTTTTTTTTTTTTTTTTTTTTTTAAGAAAAAGAAGAAGAAGAAGAAGAAAACAAACCATGACAAATCGTCGGACCACACCATCAACTACCAAAGAAAAAGTCAATTCTAAAATGTTTCATATTTCAAATTCTTTCTCGGTCAAGTCCGCGTGGTTGCTTTGCCGATCTCCCAATCGTCGTAGGTCCTGAACTAGGTTGGTCTGGCATGCTAAGTTACCACCTAGAATCTCCCTTTTCGTCTGGAGAGTAATTCATCTGGCGGTCCCTATTGATGTTGGTGTTCAGGGACGGGGTGTAGCATTAGCCTCTAAGTGCTTTTGCTGCGCTTTCGACTCTTCCAGAGGGCATTCTGTCGAATCTTTGCACCACCTTTTCATCAACAGCGCGATAGCTTCTGCTTGCTGGAAAAGCCTGGGTGATGTTTTTGGGATCCCATTTTTCGACAATCTGCTAATCGAAGAGAACCTCAGATTTTGGTGGATCCCTGCAGGCTTGATGCATCATTCCTCTCCGATTAGTAAGATTACCCCATCTTCTTCTGTGGGAAATTTGGAAGTCCAGGAACTCAGCTAAATTCGATGGCAAGGCTACGAAGGTGGCAGCGATTGTGTATAAGGTGAAGCGGTGGCTGCACTTGGTAATCAAGACCCTCATCTTATGTATCCTCTGCCGAGCAGAGCCTCTCGGTCCTTTCTGGGGATAGCTAACTCTACAAGGTTTCATCCTCCTCCTATTGTGGTCAGCTGGGAGAAACCGTGCACAGGCTGGTCCAAGCTCAACTTTGATGGTTCGGCTAGGGGAAATCCGGGGCGTTCTGGAGGTGGAGGTATCTGTAGGTGTGATAAGGGTGAGTTTGTTTTTGCATTTTCAGCAGGATATGGGTTAGCATCCAACACTTATGCGGAGCTTCGTGCCGTCCATGACGGGCTCTCATTATGCCTCAGTTCTGGTTTATCTAATATCGTCATAGAATCCGACTCCAAGAGCGTGGTCGACTTCCTTAATGGTTGGAAATGGACCTATTGGATTGAAAGAATCAGAGATTTCGATCTCTTGGAGAGAAGGAAACGGGCCAGCAGATGGTATGGCCAGAATGGGTAGTGAGACCCAGTCCTCCTCGTTTTTTCGGAATTCCACACTCCTCCCTCCGCATGTTTGGGGTAGCCTCTTCCTTGACAGGCTGGGCCTTGGGGCAGTTCGCTCAGGCTCCTTTGCTGTATAGTTATCAGTTTTGGCTGTCCCCTGTCTTAATCATCCGCTGGAGGGGAAGTCTAGCGTTTCTCGGTGCGATCGAGTTGCTGATTGTAGTTCATCAGGGTCTGGCCTCTGTATGTTTGTATGATGTCTCTGCTTTCGTTTTGTGGTTTTTGGCTGCCGGGCTCGAGGTCTCTTCTGGTAGAAGCAGCTGCTACTTGAGATTGGATCGGACTGATTTGTGTTGCTCCCCTCGTTTCTCCTCTGTTTCAGGCATGCTGGTCAGGTTCTTTCTGCCAATTTTGGCTCCGATGGCTGCTGTGGTATTGTCGTTGCTTTCAGATTTCCTGTGGAGCTCTTCTGGTTGCTTTTAGCTTGAGTTTCAGCGCTTTCAGTTGCTGCGCGCTGCCGCGCTGCTAAGTCCCTCCAGTTTTGGTTTTCCTCTCTGTTTTCTGTTTAGCCATGTGTACGTGTTTTATATGATAGGCAGGGCCCGGAATTTTTGTTGGGGCCTGCCCGAATGGCTGTAAAAAAAAAAAAAAAAAAATGTTTCTCTGACATTATCAACAAGTTGGATTGACCTTATCAAAGAAGAAGAAGAAGAAGTTCTTTCAATGATGAGGAGAATGATGCAGGCCCAATTAAAAAAGAAATTCAATACCATGTAACATGTTCTAACCAATTTTTGGAATGCTCGTGACTACACCATAGGTGTTAACCCGAACCCAAACCCTATCACAGCGATAGTCCAGGGTGACGATCGCATCCTCATCAATGATGTAGGCAGTTACTGATGGATTCAAAAAGAAAGCCTTCGACTGGGCTCAAGCTTTGGTATTTGTCCCATTATTTCTAATCCAATTGCATCATGGTGCATGTCATTGGGATTATGTTGCATATATGGAAACAGGAAAGAGTTTGAAATTGATGTCTTGGAAATGTCTTTGGCATTATTTTGGAATTTTTTTTTATTTTCTTTTCTTGAAATATATAGTAATACGTTGAAAACTATGCAAAAAAAAAAAAAAAAAAAAAAATCCAGTCAACACAGGGGCTCGCTTCCATAAAAGAGAAGCCAAAAAGCATCATGATAGTTCACATTCATCCTAGGCGTGTCCTGGTAAGCAGACCTAGCTGATTTGTGTGGCCATCTGAACTGCATGGGCCACCCAGTGGATCCTTACATTCCACACAATTGTTAGATTGGGATGTGCCTGTGAGGCTAGCAAACCTTGAAGGACGGATTATATGCAATGCAGTGTTGAAGCTATCACGTGGAGATGTGTGGAGCCCACGGTGATCTGATAGTGACATTCAACCCATCCTTCACATGTGTGTATGTCACCCAATTCATTCATCAGGGGAACCCTACCTTGATGAAAGGACACTCAAAATCAATCAAATCTCAAAGTTCATGAGGTTGGCCACAACAATGGAATACATGCATATTTTAGGTATAATTATATGTTGCTCCTTTGGCAAGTCCTATTTGAGCTTTTGATAGGGATAGTTCTTAGGATAGCTTACCCAATGAACAGTTCGGATCACACATACACACGATACATGGATCCACATGGCTCGATCGGAAGGTATTGTAATTTCCACAGCTTCAAAAGCACGTGATCATTCCCAAAGCAAGCAGCTAGCCTAGGATTACATGATCCTCATCTGCTGGATGGGCCCATTTAGACGGTTTTTCCTCTGTCTAGTAGAGTTTAAAGTTGGCAAGTGTGCCCTAAATATCAAGCTTCAAACACCCATCAATCAGTTACAAATCAAAGTTTGTATAACAACAAAAGAGAGCCAATATGCTTATAGTAAGTAGGACATTGTTCAATATAAGGCAATCCTAGCCATCTAATTGATATTGTCATTGATCACGTTCCAATTTAATTTGAGATTGATCTACTTTCTTCCGGCAGAAGACATCACTAAGAACTGTTCTAGAGCACAAAGCAGCCTTCAGTAGAGAGAGAGCCTGCGAAGAAAGACACAAGTCCAAATATAAGCTTAGCATTCTATTCCCTATTTATATTTTTGGAGAGACTATTGACGGTCGCATACAAGCATGTGAGACGTGCAAGTTATGGGCTACTCACAAAATCAAGAAGGTCAAGTCATCCGGTGGGCTGCACATGTAAGTTGAATATTGATCATTGGTTGCCTGTTTTATCACATTTTTTGTGTACATGTGGCCCACTGGATGATTGGCCCAACCAAACTTAGGGGCAAGGGTATTTTTCACAGTAGACATGCTTAGTGATTGGCCCAGAATCTCACACGTGGTTTACATACGTGCATCAATAGCCTCTTCAATCATATGGGTGATGAGGATGTTAAAATTGACAGAAGAATTCGCGAAGGCCAAACAAAAGAGACATGATGCAGTAAATGTCAGGGGTTAGGATCTTCCATCCTTTTTTATCCCCTGCATGGTTCAGAAAATGGTGGATCCTCAGCCCAGGAATATGCAAAGTATTCTCTGGTTTTCAGGTTGTAGGTTCTGCGATCCAGACTGTTGATTTGATGGAACTCGCCTGATGAACCATGCTCCAAAATTCTCCCAGATTGGAACATCTTTTGCCATTTTCAGTTGAATGTGGATCATTGTTCTGCTTCTTTCCCAAATCATCTGTTTGCAGAGGTAACCAGTGAAAGGGTTAGGATCGTCACATCTAGGAGAGTGTGGAGGCATTGCCCTTCTATGGTGAGATTCATATTACCAACAGACAGGATCAGTCAGCCATGACTCAACCTGTGCAAACTGAATGTAATAGTTAGTAAATGCAGTAAAGCAAAGCCATGGGACAAGAACTTCCACATCTGCTACAGAAAGCCGTGCAACAAAAATTGAACCCACGTGACAATATCCACTCCATCCATCAGTTTTTTAATTCTTTTTAGGATGTGATCCCAAAATGAAGCACATTCAAAATTCGAGTGGGCTACAAAACAGGAAACAATGGGGATAGGAACTCCCACCATTGAAACCTTCTAGGGCCCACTGTGATATTTATATGCCCAACTCCATATTTATACGGCATTGAATCAGTTTACAAGGTTAGTTCCACCAAGATGAAAGGAAAACAATAATATCACAGACATCAGTGGGCCCCATGCAAATTTCATTAGTGGGCGTCCCATCCCCACCGGTACCTTTGACGAAGTGCAATTTGCATGATGTTTTGGATCACATCCTAACATGAGCTGGTTCAATGGATGGACGGAGTAGGTGTCACAGACATCAGTGTGGGCTCCACAGAGCTTTTTATTCAACGGGCTCCTTCTAACAGGTTTTGCCGGAAATTGACGTCCAAAGCCATGGCGGTTTGTCAGATAGGTTGAAAAAGTCGATGCACAAGTGCCAACATGGATTGCCTATGAGGAATCTAGACCACTCATCAGAAGGGGCCCATGGAGAACACACCCTTGCCCAAATCTCAGACCGGACTTCTTGTCAGGTGGTCTGCTCTGCATAAGAAAAATGGATGGGTAAAAAGCAAAAGAAAAAGAAAAAGACAGCCAACGGTTTATAATTCAATTGCAGACATTCAGTCCACCTGATCCATGGCTATCAATGAGTTTTGGGCCAGGGCATATTCATGGTGGCCCCCAATTGATGAGTAGCATGGAACCCTCTGTGCTACACTAGTCACCTCCAACCGCCTGTTAACCAGTCCTAGCATGACTCGCCCTAGCATTTCTCAATCTAACTGATGTAGAGAACAATCTACATTACCTGATCCTGGCCTACACTTACTACCCGCTCCTGCACATCACTGATGGGCACCTGGTATCTGTCTACGATGGAAATGCCTGAAATAACCGATAAAGGCTCCACGTCCAACCCATCCGTTACCATAAACATGATCTTCGGCCCCTTCACAAATCCTCCTCCAGTGTCTGTGGCTGCATCACTCAACTTCGGATTTATGAAATCCAATAGTAGGCTCTCCCTACACGGGCAGGAAGTACGTTGCCAAGAATTGCCACAATAAACGCAAGGAACACACAGAGAAATGTCGAATGTTTTAGGGCCCGCCTCCACGACTGGCAATAGCTGGTTCTCACACCCCGAGTGGAGTGCTAGCTTGGGGTCAAGTAGCATGGCTCTGCATTCTTCGGATATGATACAATTGTCGCCACAGCTTAAATCTTCCACGCTCTTGTACAAGTTATCCAAACATCTAATGGAAGAACCTGGCATCAAGAGATTTACAATGGTTCCAAGAGGGAAGGAGAGGAAGCTGAACAGAAGGTCCAAGAAGTCCTCTGTGGCCTCTGCATACAATACTCTGTTCTTCGATTTGCTGATCAGAAGCTTCAAGCTCATCGTCTTGCCAGTGTCATTCTTATCTATGGCTATGTCTTCGTCGCTCAACTTTAGGGCATGAAAAGCATCCTCAACAGCCTCTGGCTTCGGCAGAAAGACGTCCGTCAAAGGTGTGTTGGAGACCAACAATCGTCTCAGTATATGTAATGCCTAATTCAAGATAAGACCAGTAATCGTCAAATATGCAGTTAGCCAACTTGTCTCAGTTATCCAAATAGACTGAGAAACATTTTGAATTTTAAACAATCTAACGTTTCTTTTATTCTTAATGTTCCTCTGAAGACCAGATCTGATACAATTCGGCTTCTTCCATGGGCAGGCTTCTTAATAGTGGGTCATTCACGATAGGACAACCATATGATGGTCAAATCCCCAAACTGAACAGCAACGTTAAAGAGGTGAGAGGTGATGAACCGAGCACACGGCCCTAATCATAAACCCAGCCTCATTTATATATATCAATCCTATATAAAGCGAGATAGCCATGGTCAACTTTACCCACGCAATTAGTTGATATGTCGGGATTTATAAATAAATAAAACTTTGCAAGAGAAAACAATAAACTGAAACTAAATCACACAATTCTTGAGAAATGATTTAAATGGATCATCGTCATCAGAGCGATGTGCCAATGGTTGATCATCAAAGGCAGGCAAATGAACGTGTCTCACAACTTAGGTGGTTTGATTGAACTGATATATGCCATGTGTATAATTTCAGTGCCAAAGTATCAACCATCACATTCTGCTAGACAATCAAATAACTCCGAGTTCTCCTCTACTCTCCCAGTCTCTAAACCAGTTTCTTCATGTGCATTGCACATGCCACAACTCGTAGTGCTAATTACTCATAAAGGAAGAGAAACGCAAATGGGACTTACATTGGAACTCAAAAGGCATGTTACAAGATCCACATCATTCATCAAGTAGGCCTACCATGTATAACTTGGCCCAAGCCAGTGCATTCATCAGATGGGCCACATGTAGAAAATGTGGACCGCTTCCATTAGTGAACCAACCTGATTTTGGAGCAGGGCATCCACACGATCGGGCCCAACTGATGCTCGTGCTCCTGCTGGTGCATGTTTACCACATTGTCCTGTGTTCCTGGAAGGATCAACGGGAGATAATCTAATATGTAGTGTCTCAAATTAATCATGAAACACATATTTTCACAGCCTTTTGATTGGATAGTTGTTATCAACGGTTTCACAGACTTTAAAGCTTGATCGGATGGTTGTTATGAGCGGAGATGGGAAGATGGTTTCTGGGTGTGTGGAGATGTAAATTGGTTAGGTTAGAAAGAGGAAAATCCGGCTCAACTCAATTAATAACTGAGTCTGGACTTCTTATCTTAATCCAAATCAACGTAGCAGTATTTTAAACCCAAACCTGAACAGATGTGTCTGAATTTGGATCCCAACAAATTCATATTTGGTCAAGTCTGCTGATCCATCCGTTAGGTGGGCCACATTGTGTAGTAGATGCACTAAGCCTAGAATCAAGCTGGTCCACTCATAGGTGGGGCAGAGATGTGACCTGCAGGTGGAACTTGGCCTACTGTTTCCTTAACGCTCCGTTTACTTTGTGCATTGTAGGCTACCTAAAGAGCAGTCCAGCCTGAATCTTGATCGCACATTTACACAATGTGCGCACCTGATGGATGGTCCAGATCATGCATGGAATAGCCAGGTGATCATGTGTGGCTAAGAGTACATGGTCAAAAGTCACCATAACATACCTCATCGGCACCCACATCCACAATCTTCTCCTCTAGAACCGCCCCGTCTCTGACTCCAAGCTTGTCAAGTAGTGATATGAAGGTCATGGTGGAAATGGGGCCCACCCGTAGATCATCGCCTATCATGAACTTCATTGTCCTCTTCACAAAGACTCCCTCATTGATACCGTTCGTAACCGGATTTGGCTTATTAACAACTGCCTCTTTAACCATCACTCTTCCGCAGCCACATCGGACATTCTTAACAGTACTGATCCAAGGGTCGAATAATACTGCGCAATTTCTTGTACATACATAATACCTTGTAAGCTCCGTATCGACATTTAGTGCTAGATCATTGGTTCGAGCTTCCCATGTACTTCTCGGGCAGAACAACATCTCCTTAACAGCTTCTGTCTGTAGATACTGAGAATCGATATTCTTTATGCTCTCTTGCAATGCATCCATGCATCCAATATTGGATTTCTGGCTGCTGAGTCGCACTATAGCACCCATTGGTATTGTCAAGAAGCTGAAGAGGGTATCAACAAAGTACTTGTCGGATTCGGCAAGCACCACTCGGCTTTTCTCCTTGTCAATCAACAGCTTCAACTTGATAGCCATGCTTCGACCTTAGATAAATATAAATTAAAAACAAAAAAAAAAAAACAACAAAAACAAAAACAAAAACAAAAACAAAAACAAAAAAAAAAAAAAACAAAACAAAACAAAAGAAGACGTATCACTTTCAATGTTTGATTTGTTTCTGGTGAAGCTAACTGTTATACATGAAGGGTCGTCCAAAACTAACATGCATAGGTTTCAATCAAACCAAAAACTTCACGATTCACCTATTATAAACTCATATCGAAGGGAGCTAATTATTAGAAATGTGTATGGAGATGTTTAATGCATTTTGTGGGCTGAGACTTGGGAGTGTTTCCTTACGTGTGGGGCCCACCTTGATGAATGTGCTGTATATCTACACCGTCCATCAATTTTTAGCATGTTATCCCAAAGTTTAAGCAGATCTAAATCTCTGTTGGACCACGCCACTAGAAAAAGTGGTGAGTGACCATTAAAAGCTTTTTTAGGTCACAAAAGCTTTGGATCAAGCGGATCTTTGTCTTTTCCCTTCATCCAAGTTTGGTTGACCTTATTAATGGGTTGGATGGCAAATAAACTTCACGGATCTACTTACAGTGGACCTTGGGCAGTTGTTAATGGTGGGCTTTTTTTCACACGCTTACCCACCCAACCACACTACATGGGTAGTCGATCCAAGGTCTCAGTGTTGAAACAGAGTCTGTCTACCATTGACCTATGGAGATGATGGGGTTTTTTCCCCGTGCTCAACCGGTCGTACCTTACTAACGACCGGTCAGACAGACCCCACGATGGTGTAGAGTTGAGCCCTAACTCGATTCAAAGTCCAGCGACTTTGGACTTTTTTCTTGTGGTGCTACACCTGAGATTTGGATCGGTGCTGTGTGGACCACATCGTGGGTGGCATGGGCACGTGGTCTCATCTCGACTTGTAACGTTTTTTGATTTGTTCCTTTTTTTTTTTTTTTGAAAAAAAGTCCTTTCCCAACTGGGATGCGGAAAGGAGTTTCCTAAAACTATAAATAGGGGTTCTTAAGATTTTTCTAGAGATATGAAACACACAAGAGGGCTATCAAATGTGGCATCCAAGGAAGAGAGAAGAAGCATGTACGGAAAATATGCTCGTTATATTATTAGTTAATCCAATTTATATATGGTTCATATTCAATTTTCCTATCGGATCGATGGACTCTCCCCACTTTTACATATGGCCATTTTTTAGATCAAGTCACCTAATTTACCACTCAAGATGGTTGTAACGTTTGCTAGTTGTAATGGATTGTGAATCCAAATCTTGGTTTTCACCTTTTAAAATGTTTTCCACGTAAAATCTAATTCTAAATAATTTTGATTTATTTCATATGCTTTATTATTCCATAACCCTTTTATTTGTCTCATGGGTCATCGATCCATTCATTTTCATGCAAAGCCACTACGAACAGGCCAGACATAATCATAACCCTTTGAATGGTGGTTTCAATCATCACTATTTTATCTTATGTGATCCACCTGAGATTTTGATCTACTTAATGTTTAGAACATCCTAAAATGGGCTTTTTTTAAAAAAAAAAAAAAAAAAGGATGGATGGTGTGGATATATGACACATCATCAGGGTGATGAGCCCCCCGGTAAGGGTAACACCCACTAAGGTTACCGAGGTAACACCTAATTCGCTACCGTTTCATACACCCTTACCTTGCTGTGTACGTGCCAATCTTGCAAGTGTGGAGAACACCTGAACGCAGCATAAGGTGGCATCCATGGGAAGAAAAGCATACGCAAAAATATGGTCGTTTTATTCATTAGTTAATCCATCTACTATGGTTCATATTCAACTTTCCCGTCGGGATGAGTGGACTGACCTACTTTGCATATGACCATCTGGACTATAGATCAGTCACCTAATTTACCACTCTGATGTACTACACACTTGCTAGTTGTCAAGAGCATAGTGACAAATCTTGTTCTCAGCAATTTTAAAATTATTTAATGTAAATTAATAAATAATTTTTAAATTTTTAAAAATGGGTTTTGTTAATGTCCCCAACCCTTTTAAATGGCACATGGGGCATGACCCATTCATTCATTCATGCCACTACGAACAAGCCATGGTGCAAGAATCATGACCCTTTGAATGAGGTTAATTCGTTACAACCATATGTTGTTTATGAATCATAAATCACAAGATTAGAATTATCAAATAAAGTAGTCTTACATTAGAATCACAAGTAATACAAGGTGGGATTTATCTGCTATATGTTTCAAGATAATGATTGGGCCTATTTTAGATGGACAATAGATCACCCGTGAGACATTAAAAAGATTCAAGGATACTGCTCGCATCCTTGTGAAGACAGGGATACTAGCAAAACTCTTCAGATACACACAACCATGCATGCATGCAAGTGTAAAATGTGTGATATTTAATTAAAAGGTTCAAGGATATTACTGACAACGGGGATGCTAACGAAACTCTTCAAATACACACAATTATACATGCATGCAAGTGTAAAATAAATTTTAATGTCAAATTCATGATAATTCCACAATAATTAAAATTGCAAAAAAAAATATTTAAAAAAAATTGGCAAGATTTTGAAAGCTTGATTTTGAAAATTTTGCAATATTATTTTGATAATATTGTTTGTCAATTTTCCTCTAAAAAATTATGGGAGTTTCACATTTTCAGCAGTATTAGTGACAACTGTCATGAGCAATTAGAGTTATGTGATCGGAGGTTGGCTAGAACCCATGCATCCTCGTGTATTGCTACTGGATACATGGTGGTTCCGGCCTTGTATCTGGATCGTCTTAATTTTGAGATACATGGGTAAAGCCAGGCGGCTGACTAAAAAACCTTCAAGACGAGAGGATACTAAAAAAAGATTCATGTGCATAGACCCAAAAATGACCGATTAAGAGACCGTCCATATTCAAAAGAAACGAATTAAATGATCCGTGTTAAAAACATTACACTACGAGACTTTTACCATCGAGATATCCCTGCAATTGTAACGGTAGGTTGGGATTTTTTATGCCAAGCCTCATACTGAATCTTGATCCTCTGTTTGCCAAAAACCACGGCTTTTCTGCTTTTTTCCTCCTTTGCTGTATAGTGATTGGTCCAGCTCAGTCAGTGATGCATTATTCAATGCATTAAGCAATCACACGGTCCAATTAAATTGCAACAACCACAAATTTGCAGCTTGACGCAAACAGAGGATCCGTATTCAGCCTCGTATGATCGTATAAGATATGACTTAGTGGGCTGAGTGTATGGAAAACATCCCATGCACCTAGCTGAATTTGGAGTCTATCACATCCACATAATCTGACCGGGCAATCAATTAGTATCATTCCACTCTTCTTCCATTACTATGCAAAAACCACCACAATCGGATGGCCATAATCAATAGTGACCGTGCATATCTTCCATAAACGATCATGTCCATCCATTTTTTTCATGCCACCAACTGTCCGGTTTAGATCATCCAATCTATATGATTGTACAAGCCAGAATCCAAAGCAGGCCGGACCTAATGGACAGTCCAGATAGGTGATCATGATGCGGATGCCAATGAGCCTAAATCCAACTGGGTGCATGAAAAGGTTCCATGGACATATATAGCTCACTGGATCGTTTCTCTTACTAATTTATTACATTTTCCTAAGTACATTAAAATTGAATAATTGAGCGGAAAAAAAAAAGCTGAAATAGGAAAGGAAATGACAGGTACTAAGAATCTGATTACCTAAGAAGGCTGATAGAGCTTCGGATCTAACCTTTACTATAATCTCTTCTTCACACCGAAACTGGCATTGATGCCTCTTATAACACTGAGTTTTTGGCCGTCCACCACAAGCGAAAAGAAAAAGAAATAAAGAGGAAAGTAAGAGAATAAAGATAAATGCGATCCAGTTATGCTTTACTCATTTTCCCCTGCGGAATACGAAACACTTGCCAAACGAAAATGCCCCCTTTTTACCTATAGTAGACGTTCAATTCCCCACTGCCTTTTAAAGTGTGGTCCACTTGATAGTTAGATCTGTCTTATTTTCCGTCTCAAGCCTTAATATGAGCTCCCCAAATAGATGTATGGTTTGGATATAACATAGACCTCATGATGGGACCTAAAAAACAATAAAGATCCGACGTTAAGAAAAAAAAAAAAATTGGATACTGAGATTTGGCCATGGATTGTAATCGTGGCCATACCTACCAAAATCCGTAGCTAAAGGAGTCTATCCGGGGTGGGCGCGCCAAACTAAGGTGCCCGCACCACTCGCCGACCTATCCAGCGGGGGCACACTGATCTGGCGGGGCTACGCCTATCTAATGACCCCTATAGCTACGGATTAGTCTATGCCAATCTATGAAATTTTTTATTATTTTTTTTTTTGCATGGAGAGCTTCATTTTACCTACAATTTTCTCTAATACATATTTATATAAATATGTATATATAAGCATATGAATTTTTTTTTTCTCTTTTTTTTTTTCATTTCTTTCTTTTTTTATTTAACAAGAATATCTTCTAAACCAAAATTAGTTACTTGATGTACCCTATATGATTTTGGGGTAGGAGAAGCTACTTTAGCCAACCAACCCGGTTATTTTTCAAGATTCTATCAGGTCGATGGTCGAAAATCCATTTCATTCACTTCACGATCAATTTCAATCAGTTTGCGGTCAATTTTGCTCATTTCATTTACTTCGCGATCAATTCCATGCATTTCACGGTCAATCCCGACGATTCCGTTTTGATTCACGGTCATTTTCATGCATTTCACGGTCAATTCCCTTCACTTCACGGTCATTTCCATGCATTTCACGATCAATGCGCTTCACTTCACGGTCATTTTCATGCATTTCACGGTCAATCCTGGTGATTCCGTTTTGATTCACGGTCATTTTCATCCATTTCATGGTCAATTCGCTTCACTTCACGGTCATTTCCATGCATTTCACGGTCAATTTGCTTCACTTCGCGATCAATTTCATGCAATTCTCAGTCAATCCTAGCGATTCCGTTTTGATTCACGATCATTTCCATGCATTTCACGGTCAATTCCCTTCACTTAACCGTCATTTCTATGCATTTCACGGTCAATTCGCTTCACTTCATAGTCATTTTCATGCATTTCACGATCAATCCCGGCGATTCCGTTTTGATTCACGGTCATTTCCATGCATTTCACGGTAAATTCCCTTCACTTCACGGTCATTTTCATGCATTTCACGGTCATTCCGCTTCACTTCACGGTCATTTCCATGCATTTCACGGTCATTCACGCCTATTCCATGTTGATTCACGGTCATTTTGACTCATTTCACGGTGAAGTGTAGCGATTGAACCGTGAAATGCGCAGAAATCACCATGAAGTGAAGGGGCATGACCGTGAAATGTGTCGAAATGACCGTGAATCAACACGGAATAGGCGGGAATGACCGTGAAATGCATGGAAATGACCATGAAGTGAAGCGAATTGACAATGAAGTGCATGGAAATGACCGTGAAGTGAAGGGAATTGACCGTGAAATGCACTGAAATGACCGTGAATCAACACGGAATAGGCGAGAATGACCGTGATTTCCATTCATATCACGGTCATTCCCGCCTATTCCGTGTTGATTCACGGTCATTTCGACGCATTTCACGGTCATGCCCCCTCACTTCATGGTCATTTCCACGCATTTTACAGTCAATTCGCTTCACTTCAATCCCAGGATTAAACCTTCCAATCCCTTTCAATCCCTCGAACCAAACACATCCCAGGCATTTTTGAAGGGATTAGGGTGGATTGGATGGGATTTAAGGGCCTGTTTGGCCGGGCGAATCCCATGGGATTAGGAAGGTTGGGATGGATTTTAAGGTAATGATGGTGGTGTCAGTGGATTGGTTTAAGATCCATGGGATTGCTATATCCTAGAACAAGTTCACTGGGTCTGTTTGGCACGCCAAGCATATCCTGGGATTTTACCTTCCACTCCTTCCAACCAAGGGATGGGATTAATTTTAAGGTAATGATGGTGATGTCAGTGGATTGTTTTAAGATCCATGGGATTGCTTATATCCCGGGATAAGTTCACATGGTCCATTTGGCTCATCATGCATATCCCGGGATCTCGCGATCCCATTCCTCATAATACCGTGGGATTGGTTCGGCCAAACAGGCCTTAAAGGTAATGATGGTGATGTCAGTGGATAGTCTTAAGATCCATGGGATTGCTATCTCCCGGGATCAGGATCTCGTGTCTGTTTGGCACGCCTAGCCAATCCCGGGATCTATCTTCCAATCCCATCCAATCTATGCGGCCAGATAGGCCCTATATGATAAGACTGAATTAATTTAACCACCGTAAAGATAAGACTGAATAAATTCAACCCACAGAATAGGCAGGAATGACCGTTATACGCATGGAAATGACCGTGTGAGGGGATTGGACTGCGAAATGGGAGGAACTGACTGTGAAGTGAAGACGCGTGACCGCGAAATGCATCGAAATCACCATGAATCAACACGGAAAAGGCGGGAATGACCATAATATGCATGGAAATGGGGGTGAAGGGAAGCGATTGGGCCGTAATCTGCGCAGCCCCGACCAGAAGTGAAGGCAACGCGTGACCGCGAAATGCGTCGAAATCACCGTGAATCAACACGGAAAAGGCGGGAATGACCGTGATATGCATAGAAATGGGGGTGAAGGGAAGCGATTGGACCGCGAAATGTGCGGAACTGACCGTGAAGTGAAGGGTTATGACGGCGAAATGCATCGAAATCACCGTGAATCAACAGGAAAAAGGTGGGAATGACCGTGATATGCATGAAAATGGGGGTGAAGTGAAGCGATTGGACCGCGAAATGTGCGAAACTGACCGTGAGGTGAAAACACGTGACCGCGAAATGCGTTGAAATCACCGTGAATCAATACGAAAAAGGCGGGAATGACCGTGATATGCATGGAAATGGGGGTGAAGGGAAGCGATTGGACCGCGAGAAATCGTGGGCCGAGCGTGAAGTGAAGACGCGTAGCGAAATGCGTCGAAATCACCGTGAATCAACACGAAAAAGCGCGGGAATAGACCGTGATATGCATGGAAATGGGGGTGAAGGGAAGCGATTGGACCGCCAATCTGCGCGGAAGCCCGGCGTGAAGTGAAGGGTCATGACCGCGAAATGCGTCGAAATCACCGTGAATCAACACGAAAAAGGTGGGAATGACCGTGATATGCATGGAAATGGGGATGAAGTGAAGCGATTGGACCGCGAAATGCACGGAACTGACCGTGAGGTGAAGACACGTGACCCCGAAATGCATCGAAATCATCGTGAATCAACACGAAAAAGGCGAGAATGACCGTGATATGCATGGAAATGTGGGTGAAGGGAAGCGATTGGACCGCGAAATGCGAGGAACTGACCGTGAAGTGAAGGGTCATGACCACGAAATGTGTCGAAATTACCGTGAATCAACACGAAAAAGGCGAAAATGACCGTGATATGTATTGTAATGGGGGTGAAGGGAAGCGATTGAACCGCGAAATGCACGGAACTGACCATGAAGTGAAGACTCGTGACCGCTTAATGTGTCGAAATCACCATGAATCAACACGGAAAAGGCGGGAATGACCTGATATGCATGGAAATGGGGATGAAGGGAAGCAATTGGACGGCAAAATGCGCAGAACTGACCATGAAGTGAAGGGTCATGATCGCGAATGCGTCGAAATCATCGTGAATCAACACGGAAAAGGCGGGAATGACCGTGATATGCATGGAAATGGGGGTGAAGTGAAGCGATTGGGCCATGAAATGTCGGAAGCCCGGCCCGTGAGTGAAGAACGCATGTGCATGAAATGCATCGAAATCATAGTGAATCCCAACACTTGAAAAAGGCGGAATGACCATGATATGCATAGAAATGGGGGGTGAAGGTAAGCGATTGGACCGCGAAATGTCGCGGCCCGGCCGTAAGTGAAGTGAAGGCATGACCTCAAAATGCGTTGAAATCACGCAGAAATTAACACGAAAAGGCGGGAATAGCCGTGATATGCATGGAAATGGGGTGAAGGAAGCGATTGAACTGAAAATGCTCTGAGACCAGTGAAGTGAAGGGTCATGGCATGAGAAATGCATCGAAATTACCGTGAATCAACACGAAAAAGGCGGGAATGACCGTGATATGCATGAAAATGGAGGTGAAGGGAAGCGATTGGACTGCGAAATGCGCAGAACTGACCATGATTTCCATGCATTTCACGGTCAATTCCCTTCACTTCACGGTCATTTCCATGCATTTCACGGTCAATGTGCTTCACGGTCATTTTCATACATTGACCGTGAAATGCATGAAAATGACCATGAAGTGAAGCGCATTGACCGTGAAATGCATGGAAATGACCATGAAGTGAAGCGCATTGACCGTGAAATGCATGGAAATCACGGTCAGTTCCGCGCATTTCCCGGTTCAATCGCTTCCCTTCACCTCCATTTTTATGCAAATCACGGTCATTCCCGCCTTTTCCGTGTTGATTCACGGTGATTTTGACGCATTTCGCAGTCATGACCCTTCACTTCATAGTCAATTCCGTGCATTTCGTGGTCTAATCGCTTCCCTTCACCCCCATTTCCATGCATATCATGATCATTCCCGCCTTTTCCGTGTTAATTCACGGTGATTTCGACGCATTTCGCGATCACGCGTCTTCACTTCATGGTCAGTTTCCCGCATTTCGCTGTCCAATCGCTTCCCTTTACCCCCATTTTCATGCATATCATGGTCATTTCCGCCTTTTCCGTGTTGATTCACGGTGATTTCAACGCATTTTGCGGTCATACGTCTTCACCTCACAGTTAGTTCCGTGCATTTCGCGGTCCGATCGTTTTACTTCACCCCCATTTCCATGCATATCACGGCCATTCCCGCCTTTTTTGTGTTGATTCACGGTGATTTCGACGCATTTCGCGGTCACGCGACTTCACCTCATGGTCAGTTCCGGGCATTTCACGGTCCAATCGCTTCACTTCACCCCCATTTCTATACATATCACGGTCATTCCCCCCCTTTTCCGTGTTGATTTAGGGTGATTTCGACGCATTTCACGGTCACGCGTCTTCACTTCACGGTAAGTTCCACGCATTTCACAGTCCAATCGGTTCCCTTCACCCCCATTTCCATGCATATCACGGTCATTCCCGCCTATTTCATGTTGATTCACGGTCATTTCAGTGCATTTCACAGTCAATTCCCTTTACTTCACGATCATTTCCATGCATTTCATTGTCAATTCGCTTCACTTCATAGTCATTTCCATGCATTTCATGGTCATTCCCGCCTATTCCTTGTTGATTCACGGTCATGCCCCTTCACTTCATGGTCATTTCTGCGCATTTCACAGTTCAATCGCTACACTTCACCGTGAAATGCATCGAAATGACCGTGAATCAAAACGGAATAGGTGGGGAATGATCGTGAAATGCATGGAAATGACCGTGAAGTGAAGTGAAATGACTGTGAAATGCATGGAAATGACCATGAAGTGAAGGGAATTAACCGTGAAATGCATGGAAATAACCGTGAATCAAAACGGAATTGTCGAGATTTACTGTGAATTGCATGGAATTGATCACGAAGTGAAGCGAATTGACCATGAAATGCATGGAAATGACCGTGAAGTGAACGGAATTTACCGTGAAATGCATGGAAATGACCGTGAATCAAAACGGAATCGCTAAGATTGACCATGAAATGCATGAAAATGACAGTGAAGTGAAGCGCATTGACCGTGAAATGCATGGAAATGACCGTGAAGTGAAGGGAATTGACCGTGAAATGCATGGAAATGACCAGTGAATCAAAACGGAATTGTCAGGATTGACCGTGAAATGCATGGAATTGATCGCGAAGTAAATGAAATGAGCGAAATTGACCGCGAACTGATTGAAATTGACCGTGAAGTTAATGAAATGGATTTTCAACCATCGACCTGATGGAATCTTGAGAAATAACCAGGTTGGTTGGCTAAAGTAGCTTCTCCTACCCCAAAATCATATAGGGTACGTCAAGTAACTAATTTTGGTTTAGAAGATATTCTTGTTAAATGAAAAAAGAAAGAAATGAAAAAAAAGAGAGAAAAATTTCATATGCTTATATATACATATTTATATAAATATGTATTAGAGAAAATTGTAGGTAGAATGAAGATCGCCATGCATAATAATAATAAAAACAAATTATTTTCTTTTCATAGATTGACACATACTACAGTTAGGGCTACGGTTATAATCCGTAGCTATAGGGGTCGTCAGATGGGCGTAACCCCGCCAGATCGGCGCGCCCCCGTCGAATAAGTTAGCGAGTGGCGCGGGCACCCTAGTTCGGTGCGCCAACCCCGGATAGGCTACTTTAGCTACGGATTTTGGTAGGTATGGCTACAGTTACAATCCATAGCCAAATCTCATTATCCAATAAAATAAAAATCGGTTAGGTTTTTTTTTTTTTTTTAACGTCGAATCTTTGTTGTTTTTTGGATCCCATCATGAAGTCTATGTTATATCCAAACCATACATCGATTTGGCGAGCTCATATTAAGGCTTGAGACAGAAAATAAGACAGATCTAACCATCAAGTGCACCACACTTTAAAAGGCAGTGGGGAATTGAACGTTTACCATTGAAACCCTTTTAGGGGTTACGGAAGTTTTGGATCATTATCAAATCTGTTTTTCCTTTTCATCCAGGTCTTTGTGACCTTATGAATAGATTGGATGGAAAATAAATGTTATGGTGGGCCCTACAAAAGTTTCAACGGTGAAAATCAAATTTTTGCTGCTCTTTGTGGTGTGGTCCAGTTGATCTTTGGATATGATTTTTTATTTTTGGATAATGCCCGGAAATGATCTCGAAATATGGATGAACGTTGTGGATATAATAAATACATAACTGTGGGGCCCACGTAACGTTGATCTCTTTGAACCGTTCGTACTGCTCCGAGTTCGAGGACCGTCAGCGCTCGTCTTCGAGCACCAGCCGATCCGCTTGAAGGAAAAGCAAGGGGCATTTTCGACCTTTGGCAAGTCGTCCGTACAGCTGGGGCTTATTCTCGCACGGTAAAATGAGGTGGGCTTAGTCCCCTAAATGGTCCATAAATGGGTCGTACAGAAATCTCTCATACTTTAATCCAGACTCTTCACTCGGTGAAAAGAACATTTTCTGGGCTGGCATGCAAGTATCATGCAGATCCGACAAATCTTAGCCATTTGATCAGTGGCTTTTAATAGAATGGTGAAGATTGGCACTAAAAAGTTTCATTTTTATGATTCTAATGAATCACTTTTGTTAGGAAATTCTCACCCTCTCATCTTTGAATAAGAGAAAGAAGGGCTATAAAAAAAGGCCAGATGAAGGATGATTGGATCATCGGATCAGTGTGAGTTTTGTAGGATTGCCCAAAAAAAAATGCGTGATGGACCAAATGAACAATCTAGATTAATGGATTGAACTAAGTATCTTAATGTAACGTGGAGCACAATAACTTATAGTGATCTAAGGGAGCTGGAGCATTTTCTAAAAAGAAAAGGGTCCAGCAAGAGAGAACTAAAGCAAGAGAGAGGCAGTAATGTGAGACGGGAAAATGACCACTGTAGACAAAACCTTTTACCCAGCGGTTTTTATGAAGGAATACAAGCTTAAGTTACCAACTTAGACTAGCACGTGCGGACAGCGAGTTTGAGGACGAAACTATCCCTCCTTTCACGAAAACGGATTGGGTACTCCCCCTGCCACCAGCCAATGGCAGATAGTCGGTGGTCTGTGGGCCCCACCATAATGTATGTTATTCATCCATGCCGTCCATATATTTTTCCATATCATTTTATGTATGCAACCAAAAATGAGATATATGCAAATCTCAAGTGTACCACATTACAGGAAACAGTGTTGAATGAGCGTTGACCATTAAAAACTTTTTGGGGGCCCACTGTGATGTTTGTGAGAAATCCTCCCCGTCTAAGTTCATTCATAGGTCACAAAGACCTGGATGAAGAAGAAAAACAAATTTCATAATGATCCAAAACTTCTATAACCCTTAAAAGGGTTTCAATGGTAGACATTCGATTCCCCATTGCCTTTTATAGTGTGGTCTACTTGATAGTTAGATCTATCTTATTTTTCGTTTCAAGCCTGAATATGAGCTCGCCAAATAGATGGATGGTTTGGATATAACACAGACCTCATGATGGGACCCACAAAAGGCGGTGCGGATTACAATAGCAAAAAAAAAAAAAAAAAACCAGGAACATATGGCTACGGTTTTTCTATGGCTACGGATTATAACCGTAGCTATAACCAAAGCCCCATGATCAATCGCAGCTCCCGCGATTCCACCGCAAGTCGCTATCATGGATTCCAGATTTTGACCTCGATCTATGGCTACAGATTATAACCGTAGCTATACCCGTATCCGTATCATTTTTATTTTTTACATGGAGAACTTTATTCAACCTACATTTTTCTCTAATACATATATATATATATATATATATATATATATATATATATATATATATATATATTCTCTTTTTTTTCATTTATTTCTTTATTCATTTAACAGGAATATCTTCTAAACTAAAATTAGTTACTTGACGTACCACATATGATTTTGGGGTTGGAGAAGCTACTTTAGCCAACCAACCTAGTTATTTTCCAAGATTTCATCAGGTCGATGGTCGAAAATACATTTCATTCACTTCGCTATCAATTTCAATCATTTCGCGGTCAAACTAGAAATTGAGCGGGGCAAACATGAAATTGAGTGGGCAAATTGAAAATTGAGCGAGGCGAGGTAGGAATTGAGCGAGGGAACCTAGAAATTGAGAAAGGCAAGGTAGGTGTTCAGCGAGGGAATCTAGAAATTGAGCGAGGGAAGCTAGAAAATGAGCGAGGGAACCTACGATTTGAGCTAGGCAACCTCGAAATTGAGCGAGGGAAGTTAGAAATTGAGCGAGGGAAGCTAGAATTTGAGCAATGGAGCTTAGAAATTCAGCGAGACAACCTATGATTTGAGCAAGGGAAGCTACAAATTATGCGAGGGAACCTAAAAATTGAGCGAGGCAACCTAGGATTTGAGCGAGGCAACATAGGAAATGAGCGAGGGAACCTAGGAAATGAGCGAGGTGATGTAGAAATTCAGCGAAGATCCTAAGAATTGAGCGAGGGAAGCTAGAAATTAAGCGAGGGAACCTAAAAATTCGGCAAGGCAACCTGGGATTTGAGCGAGGGATCCTAGAAATTGAGCGAGGCAAGGTAGAAATTCAGCGAGGAAACCTAGGAATTGAGCGAGGTAACCTAGGAATTGAGCGAGAGAAGTTAGAAATTGAGCGAGGGAAGCTAGAAATTGAGCGAGGGAACCTAGAAATTGAGCGAGGCAACCTAGGATTTGAGCGAGGCAACGTAGGAATTGAGCGAGGGAACCTAGGAAATGAATGAGGCAACGTAAAAATTCAGCAAGGAATCCTAGGAATTGAGTGAGGGAACCTAGAAATTCAGCGAGGGAACCTAGAAATTCAGCGAGTGAAGCTAGAAATTGAGCGAGGGAACCTAGAAATTGAGCGAGGCAAGGTAGGAATTCAGCGAGGCAACCTAGGAATTGAGCGAGGCAACATAGGAATTGAGTGAGGGAAGCTAGAAATTGAGCGAGGTAACCTAGGAATTGAGCGAGGCAACCTAGCAATTGAGTGAGGGAACCTAGGAATTGAGTGAGGCAACCTAGGATTTGAGTGAGGCAACCTAGGATCTTTCTTCTCCGAGGGCTTTGAATTCAACAATTTTTAAGAGCAAGACAGAGAAAAGAAGCGTTGAGATAATACCTTTCATCCTAATCTCATCTACTGGAAAAGGGGGCTCTCTTGATCACCTAAAAAGATTTGTAGGCAGAATTAGCATAATTATGACCGCGAGAATTGAGCTGCGAAATGAGATTATCCTCATTCCTCGACCAGGGTTCTGGAAGATAAGATTTATGCAGTAAAAAAAAAGTCTTCTGAATTGATCAATGGAAGCTAGAAATTGAGCGAGACAACCTAGAAATTGAGCGAGACAACTTAGGAATTGAGTAAGGCAACATATAAATTCAGCGAGGCAACCTAGAAATTGAGCAAGGGAAACATGAATTTAAGCAAGGCAAGCTAAAAATTGGGTGAGTCTAACATGAATTGGAATGAACTTTAAATGTAATTGACGTAGCCTAACAATTTGCTCTTTGGTGAATTTGACCGATTAGTTACTGAAATTGATCAAGCTTTACATGAAATTCTCTTCAGTGAATTTGACCGAACAATTAATGAAATTGACCAAGCGGTTCATAAAATTTTTCGTTACATTACATGAATCCATGGAAGTTCCCTCGCACAATTTCTAACTTCTCTCGCTCAATTCCTAGGTTGCCTTGCTCAAATCGTAGGTTTCCTTGCTGAATTTCTACCTTCCCTCGCTCAATTTCTAGGTTCCCTTGCTCAATTTTTAGGTTCCCTCGCTCAAATCCTAGGTTACCTCGCTGAATTTCTAGGTTCCCTCGCTTAATTTCTAGGTTCCCTCGCTCAATTCCTAGGATTCCTCACTGAATTTCTACGTTGTCTCGCTCATTTCCTAGGTTCCCTCGCTCAATTCCTACGTTGCCTTGCTCAATTTCTAGGTTCCCTCGCACAATTTGTAGCTTCCCTCGCTTAAATCCTAGGTTGCCTCGCTGAATTTCTAGGTTCCCTCACTCAATTTCTAACTTCTTTCGCTCAATTCCTAGGTCACCTTGCTCAAATCCTAGGTTTCCTCGCTGAATTTCTACCTTGCCTCACTCAATTTCTAGGTTCCCTCCCTCAATTTCTAGCTTCCCTCGCTCAAATCTTAGGTTGCCTCGCTGAATTTCTAGGTTCCCTCGCTCAATTCCTAGGATTCTTCGCTAAATTTATACATTGCCTCACTCAATTCCTATGTTTTCTCGCTCAAATCCTAGGTTGCCTCGCTCAATTTCTAGGTTCCCTCGCACAATTTGTAGCTTCCCTCGCTCAAATCCTAGGTTGTCTTGCTGAATTTCTAGGTTCCCTCGCTCAAATTCTAGCTTCCCTCGCTCAATTTCTAACTTCCTTCGCTCAATTCCTAAGTTGCCTAGCTCAAATCGTAGGTTCACTCACTCAATTTCTAGGTTGCCTCGCTCATTTTCTAGGTTGCCTCGCTCGATTGCTAGGTTACCCTGCTTAATTTCTAGTTTGACCGTGAAGTGATTGAAAGTGACCGCGAAGTGAATGAAATGTATTTTCGACCATCGACCTGATGGAATCTTGGAAAATAACTAGGTTGGTTGGCTAAAGTAGCTTCTCCTACCCCAAAATCATATGTGGTACGTCAAGTAACTAATTTTAGTTTAGAAGATATTCTTGTTAAATGAATAAAGAAAGAAATGAGCGATGAACTTTTTTTTTTTATATATGCATATTGAGCGATGGACTCGCAAGCTTCCAAGAAACTTCAGAAGCCATGCAGATTAAGTAATAAAAGATAAGCTTCAGTATCCTAGTCTTTCACACCTAAATGTAAAATCTTGTTGAAGCTATGAATAAACCAAGGGCTTCTCACCGCAGATATAGTGTCTCATGCCGGACTAAATCTTTCGTAATGATATCTTAAGATCACTGGAAGGACTGTCGTTTTGGATAGAAAAGCACCTGTCTTAAACGAAATGAGGAAATCTCAATTCGTAGTTGTGCCCTCTGCAGTTGGAAATGGAAATAATCAACCATGGTCCATAATGATGCAAAGAAGCACACTGGTATTCAATTTGCTTAACTTCATGGTCATTTTCATGCATTTCACGGTCAATTCCGACGATTCCGTTTAGATTTATGGTCATTTCGATGCACTTTACGTCAATTCCCTTTACTTCACGGTCATTTCCATGCATTTGACAGTCAATCCCGGCGATTTCGTTTCCAAGTTTTATCGGGTTGGTGTTTGTATAGCCCAACCCCAATACCAAACCCGATACATCCTGCCCAAGCCCAACCCAATGTCGGGGTCACAGTTTGGTGGGATTGAACCCGCCCAACTTTTAGCCCTAAAATCATATATGGTACGTCAAGTAACTAATTTTGGTTTAGAAGATATTTTTGTTGTATGAATAAAGAAAGACATGAAAAAAGGAGAGAATTTTTTTATTTATATGCTTAGAATAAAATGTAGGTAGAATAAAATTCTAAATGTAGAAAAAAAAATAAAAATTAAAAAAAAAAATAAATAAGATTAAAAATTAAAAAGAAAAGTACACAGGATACGGCTATAGCTACGATTAAAATCTGTAGCCATAGCCTTTTGTTTGAATCGGGGTTCAATCACGGATTCCGTGATCCATTCCCAAATCCTACAGCAAGCTGCGGTGGAATCACGGAATCCGCAATTCATCGCGGGTCTATTTTTTTTTTTTTTTTTTGAAATTTTTGTTGCTTCTGTGAGCCCCACCATGAGGTCTGTGTTATATCCAAACCATCCATCTATTTGACGAGCTCATATTAAGGCTTGAGATGAAAAATAAGACAGATCTAACTATCAAGTGGACCACACTTTAAAAGGCAGTGGGGAATTGATCGTCTACCATTGAAACCCTTTCAAGGGTTACAGAAGTTTTGGATCATTATGAAATTTGTTTTTCCTCTTCATCCAGGCCTTCGTGACCTTATGAATAGATTGGATGGAAAATAAATGTTATGGTGGGCTCTATAAAATTTTTAACGGTGAAAATCAATTTCCCCGCTGCTCTGTGGTGTGGTCCAATTGATCTTTGGATATGAATTTATTTTTTGGATAATGCTCCGAAATGATCTCGAAATATGGATGAACGTTGGGGATATAATAAATATATAGCTGTGGGGCCATGTAACTTTGATCTCTTTTAAGCCGTTCGTACAACTCTCAGTTGGAGGAGCGTCAGCGCTCGTCTTCGCAGTGAAAACGAGGGGTAGTTTCGTCCCAAAGTCGCTGTCCGCACGTGCTAGTCTAAGTTGGTAACTAAAGTTTGTGTGCCTTCATAAAAACCGCTGGATAAAAGGTTTTGTCTACAGTTGTCATTTTCTCATGTGAGACGGTAAGAGCACAGAAGTAAACTTTGATACTCCGGCAGTGTGAAGGATGATATTTAGGAAGTCACAAATGAGGTAAAAGTTGCATAAATGGTATATAAGTAAGTCCAATCAAACAGTTCAAATTATTTTTCACGTATAGTAGACCAAAATTTACAATTATTTGATAATCTGAACATTGGATTGGTGGACACTTATTTGATGAATAAAAATGCAAATCATTCAATGCTCCAATTTTAATAAAGAAATGTCCATTAATCAGAGGTTAGGATTGTTCAACAAATATTATCTTGGACCATCACTTGGAGAAAGTGGTTTCATAATTTGGTTTAATTTGATTCAATGTGTGCCGCATGTAGATTTTCTGAGTATACATGGAGCGTCATACGCACCCTGAGTATCATATATGTCCTCAAAAGTGAAAAAGAGAAATCATCCACTGCTATCAAAGCATAATAACTTATATCACTTTTAGTTGCACTGTATCACTTTGACAGCACAATTCAACGATCTAAGCTGTTCATTAGCTCTATCACAAATTCAATGAGCTACTATGCAAAAATCACAATAATTGAAGGATTCAAATCATCTAATCAATCTCTTGTAAAATAGACGGTTATAGGAGTTAATGAAAAAAACAGGTCTAATCAACCCGTCCATCCATATATTTGTTGCGTTCTACGGTTGATTACATAATAGAGAAATTTGCGAGAATACGACCCATTTATGGCCCATTTAGGAGAATAAGCCCACCTCATTTTCCTTTGCGAGAATACGACCCGGCTGTACGGGCGCCTTGCCAATGGTCGAAAATGCCCCTGCCTTTTCCTTCAAGCGGGAAGACGAGCGCTGACGCTCCTCGAACTCCGAGTTGTACAAACGGTTCAAAAGTGATCAACGTTACATGGGCCCCACAGTTATGTATTTATTATATCCACAACGTTCATCCATATTTCGAGATCATTTCGGACCATTATCTAAAAAAAGAAAATCATATCCAAGGATCAACTGGACCACACCACAAAGAGGAGCAGGAAAAGTGATTTTCACCGTTAAAACTTTTTAAGGGCCCACCATAACATTTATTTTCCATCCAATCTATTCATAAGGTCACAAAGACCTGGATGAAGAGGAAAAAAAATTTCATAATGATCCAAAACCTCTGTGACCCCTAAAAGGGTTTCAATGGTAGACGTTCAATTCCCCACTGCCTTTCACAGTGTGGTCCACTTGATTGTTAGATCTGTCTTATTTTCCGTCTCAAACCTTAATATGAGCTCGTCAAATAGACGGACGGTTTGGATATAACATAGACCTCATGATGGGACCCAAAAAACAAAAACAAAAACAAAAAAAAACTAAATTTTTATATATTTTTTAGAGAAATTTGCGAGAATACGACCCATTTATGGCCCATTTAGGAGAATAAGCCCACCTCATTTTCCTTTGCGAGAATACGACCCGGCTGTACGGGCGCCTTGCCAAAGGTCGAAAATGCCCCGCCTTTTCCTTCAAGCGGAAGACGAGCGCGACGCTCCTCGAACTCCGAGTTGTACGAACGGTTCAAAAGTGATCAACGTTACATGGGCCCCACAGTTATGTATTTATTATATCCACAACGTTCATCCATATTTCGAGATCATTTCGGACCATTATCTAAAAAAAAGAAAATCATATCCAAGGATCAAGCTGGACCACACCACAAAGAGGAGCGGGAAAAGTGATTTTCACCGTAAAACTTTTTAAGGGCCCACCATAACATTTATTTTCCATCCAATCTATTCATAAGGTCACAAAGACCGGATGAAGAGGAAAAAAAAATTTCATAATGATCCAAAACCTCTGTGACCCTAAAAGGGTTTCAATGGTAGACGTTCAATTCCCTATTGCCTTTCACGGTGTGGTCCACTTGATTGTTAGATCTGTCTTATTTTCCGTCTCAAACCTTAATATGAGCTCGTCAAATAGACGGACGGTTTGGATATAACATAGACCTCATGATGGGACCCAAAAAACAAAAACAAAAACAAAAAAAAAACTAAATTTTTATATATTTTTTATTTTTTTTTACATGGGGAGATTTGCTACGGATTATAACCGTAGCCATAGCTACAAAATCCGTAGCCATAGATGACTACCGGGGTGGGCGCGCCCAACTAGCCGCACTGCATCACTACTTGCCGACGCATATCAAGTGAGCCACGCTGATCCGTGGCCACGCCCATTTGAGACCCTATGGCTACGGATTATAACCGTAGCCATAGATGGCTATGCAAATTTTTTTTTTTTATTTTTATTTTTATTTTTTACATGGAGAACTTTATTTTACCTACAATTTTCTCAAACACATATTTATATAAATATGCATATATAAGCAAATAAAAAAAATTTCCTCTTTTTTTTTTTTTTTTCATTTATTTCTTTATTCATTTAAAAAGTATATCTTCTAAACCAAAATTAGTTACTCGATGAACCTATATGATTTTGGGGTAGGAGAAGCTACTTTAGCCAACCAACCTAGTTATTTTCCAAGATTCCATCAGTTAATGACCGTGAAATGCATGAAAATTCTTGTAAAGTGCATGGAAATGGCCGTGAAATAAAACGGAATCGCTGAAAATGATCGTGAAGTGAGGGGCATGGTGAAGTGAAGGGGCATGACCGTGAAGTGAAGGGACATGGCCAGTGAAATCTGTGAAATATTTGTGAAGTGAAGCGATTGAATTTGTGAAATGCATGGAAATGACCGTGAAGTGAAGGGGAATATGCATGAAAATCTGTACGCCAAATAGTAGTGAATCAACACGGAATAGGCGTTAATGGTATGCATGGAAATGACCATGAAGTGAGCGATTGGACCTTGAAATGTGAAATAACCGTGAAATGCACCGAAATGACCATGAATTAACACGGAATAAGCGGGAATGGCCGTAGGATGCATGGAAATGATCACGAAGTGAGGCGATTGGACCTTGAAATGCGTGGAAATGGCCAGTCAAGTGAAGAGCGTGACCGTGAAATGCTGCCAAAATGACCGTGAATCAACACGAATAAGCGGAATGAGTGATATGCATGGAAATGGCCGTGAAGTCTGTGATTGGACCATGAAATGCGTGGAAATGAGTGAAGTGAAGGGACATGGCCGTGAAATGCACCAAATATGTTGTGAATCAATACGGAATAAAGTAGGGAATAAGTGATATAAATAGAAATGAGCATGAAGTGAGGCGATTGGACCGTGAAGTGAAGGGCATGGCCGTAAAATGCCTTGAAATGACCGTGAATCAACACGGAATACTGCGGGAATGACAACTTGTATGCATGAAAATGACCATGAAGTGAGGTAATTAGACATTGAAATGTGCAAAATGGCCGAAGTGAAGTGAATGGACATGGTTGTGAAATATCTTAAATGACCGTGAATCAACACGGAATAAGCGGGAATGACCGTGAAATGCATGGAAATGGGGGTGAAGTGAAGCGAATGGATTACGAAATGCACGAATGCCCTGGATCAGTGAAGTGAAGACGTGTCAGCCGAAAATGCGTCGAAATGGCCGTGAATCAACACGGGAATAAAGGGAATGATCGTGATATGCATGGAAATGGGGGTGAAGTGAAGCGATTGGACCGCGAAATGCATGGAAGTGGCCGTGAAGTGAAGACGCGGGACCTCAAAATGCGTCGAAATGACCGTGAATCAACACGGAATATGCGGGAATGACCAAGTGATATACATGGAATGGGGTGAAGTGAAGCGATTGGACCACGAAATGCACGGAGTGACCGAGTGAAGTGAAGACGGGACCGTGAAATGCGTCGAAATGACCGTGAATCAACACGGAATATCTGCGGGAATACCGTGATATGAATGAAAATGATTGTGAAGTGAGGCGATTGGACCGCATGAAAATCTGTGAAGTGAGCCGTGAAGTGAAGATGTGGGGCCGTGAAGTGCGTCGAAATGACCGTGAATCAACACGGAATATGCGGGAATAATAGTGATATGCATGAAAATGAGGGTGAAGTGAAGCGATTGGATCGTAAAATGCAAATGTAAGTGGTAAGTGAAGATGCGGGGCCGTGAAGTGCGTCGTCCGAATGACCGTGAATCAACACGGAATATGCGGGAATGATCATGATATACATGGAAATAAGGGTGAAGTAAAGCGATTGGACGCGAAATGCACGGAAGTGACCGTGAAATGAAGGCACGGGACCGTGAAATGCGTCAAATGACCGTGAATCAACACGGAATATCACGGGAATATTTGTGATATGCATGAAAATGGGGGTGAAGTGAACCGATTGGACCATGAAAAATGCGCGAAGTGGCCGTGAAGTGAAGATCTTGGGACCATGAAGTGTGTCGAAATGACCGTGAATCAACACGAATATCACGAATGATTTGTGATGTGCATGAAAATGGGGTGAAGTGAAGCGATTGGGCCAAGTAAAATCTTGCGCGAAGTAACCGTGAAGTGAAGATGCGGGGCCATAGTGAAGTGCGTCGAAATATTTGTGAATCAACACGGAATATGCGGGAATGATCGTGATATACATGGAAATAAGGGTGAAGTGAAGCGATTGGACATGCGAAATGCACGGAAGTGACCGTGAAGTGAAGACGCGGGCCGTGAAATGCGTCGAAATGACCGTGAATCAACCACGGAATATCTGAGAATGATCGTGATATGCATGAAAATGGGGTGAAGTGAACCGATTGGACCGCTAAAATCTTGCGCGAAGTGACCGTGAAGTGAAGATCTTGCGGGACCGAAGTGAAGTGCGTCGAAATGACCGTGAATCAACCACGAAATATGTGGGAATAGCCGTGATGTGCATGAAAATGGGGGTGAAGTGAAGCGATTGGGCCATGTAAAATGTCTGAAATGCAAGTGAAGTGAAGATCGGGGCCAGTGAAGTCTTGTCAAAATGACCGTGAATCAACACGGAATATGTGGGAATGACGTGATATGCATGGAAATGGGGGTGAAGTGAAGCGATTAGGCCACGAAATCGCGGAAGTGACCGTGAAGTGAAATGCACGAAGTGACATGATGTATTGGCCGCATGCATTTCGCGGTCCAATCACTTCACTTCACCCCATTTCCATGCATATCACGATCATTCCCGCATATTCCGTGTTGATTCACGGCCATTTCGACGCTTCGCTTCACGGTCCCAAGCATCTTCACTTCGCGTTACTACAAGCATTTTACTTCTGATAAACTTCACCCCATTTTCATGCACATCACATGATCATTCCCGCGATATTCCGTGTTGATTCACGATCTTTTCGACGCGCTTCACGGTCGATCTTCACTTCACTTCGCGGTCACTTTCGCGTTTTACGGTCCAATCGGTTCACTTCACCCCCATTTTCATGCATATCGCGGTCATTCCCGTATATTCGTGTTGATTCGCGATCATTTCGACGCATTTCACGATCGCGTCTTCACTTCATCACTACCAAGGTGCATTTCAGCGTCAATCCAACTTCACTTCACCCCTATTTCCATGTATATCATGATCATTCCACATATTCGTGTTGATTCAAGGTCATTTCGACGCACTTCACGCCCCACATCTTCACTTCGCGCTACTTCGCAAGATTTTACGGTCAATAAACCTTCACTTCACCTCATTTTCATGCATATCGCGATCATTCCAAGCATATTCCGTGTTGACTCACGATCATTTCGACGCTTCACGATCCCCACATCTTCACTTCACTTGCGGTCACTCAGCATTTTCATGTCCCAATCACCTCACTTCACAATCATTTTCATTCATATCGCGGTCATTCTGCATATTCCGTGTTGATTCACGGTCATTTGGCGCACTTCACGGTCGCATCTTCACTTCACGGTCACTTCAGCGCATTTGCGGTCCAATCGGTTCACTTCACCCCATTTTCATGCATATCACGGTCATTCCGTATATTCCATGTTGATTCACGGTCATTTCGACGCATTTCACGGCGCGTCTTCACTTCGGTCACTTCAGTGCATTTCAATGATCCAATCACTTCACTTCACCCCTATTTCCATGTATACCACGATCATTCCCGCGCATATTCGTGTTGGTTCACGGTGATTCGATGCATTTCACGCGATCATTCCCGCATATTACGTGTTGATTCACGGTCATTTCGACGCACTTCACGGTCCAGCGTCTTCACTTCAAGGTCATTTTCGCATATTTTGTGGTCCAATTGCTTCACTTCACCCTCATTTCCATGCAAATCACGGTCATTCCCGCATATTCCGTGTTGATTCACGGTCATTTCGGCGCGATTTCACGGTCTCGCGTCTTCACTTCACGATCACTTCCGCGCATTTCGCGATCAATCGCTTCACTTCACCCCATTTTTATGCTTATCACGGTCATTCCCGCATATTCGTGTTGATTCACGGTCATTTTTGACGCATTTCACGGTCCCACGTCTTCACTTCACGGTCACTTCCGTGCATTTACATCAATCGATTCACTTCACCCCCATTTCCATGCATATCACGATCATTCCCGCATATTCCGTCTGATTCACGGTGATTTCGACGCATTTAGCGGTCCAGCGTCTTCACTTCATGGTCAGTTCCGCATATTTCGCGGTCAATCGCCTCACTTCACAATTATTTCCATGCATATCACGGTCATTCCCGCCTATTCCGTGTTGATTCACGGTCATGCCCCTTCACTTCACGGTCATTTCCCTAAACCTTAATCTACACCTAACCTAAACCCATACTTATAACCTAAACCTATTCTCAAATCCCAAAATCTATAACCTAAACCTAAACCTTAACATAAACCTATAACCTATAGCTTTAAATCCGAACATAAACCCGAACCCGAACCCGAATTCCTAAACCTAAACCTATACTTATAACCTAAATCTATTCTCAAATCCCAAAACCTATAACTACAACCTAAACCTATAACCTATAACCTAAACATATCACCTAAAACTCAATTCCCTAAACCTTAACCTACAACCTAACCTAAACTATACTTATAACCTAAACCTATTCTCAAATCTAAACCTATAACCTAAACCTAAACCTAAACCTATAACATTAACCTAAACCTTTAACCTAAACTTATAACCTTAACCTAAACCTATTCTCAAATCCTAAACCTAAACCTTTAACACTATAACCTAAACGTATAACCTATAACCTAAACCCAAACCTAAACCTATACCCTGTAACCTATAACCTAAACCTAAACCTTAACTTATTCTCAATTGCCTACAAATTTTTTCCTCTTCAACCAGGTATTTGTGACCTTATGAATAGATTGGATGGAATATAAATGTTATGGTGGGCCCTACAAAAGTTTCAACGGTGAAAATCAATTTTCTCACTGCTCTTTCAGGTGTGGTCTAGTTGCTCTCTGGATATGAATTTTTTTTTTTTTTTTGTATAATGCTTCGAAATGATCTCAAAATATGGATGAACGTTGTGGATATAATAAATACATAACCGTGGGGCCCATGTAACGTTGATCTCTTTTGAACCGTTCGTAGGAGTTCGAGGAGCGTCAACGCCGGTCTTCGAGCACCAGCAGATCCGCTTGGAGGAAAAAGCAGGGGCATTTTCGACCTTTAGAAAGGCGTCCGTACATGCATAGGGTCGTATTCTCGCAAGGGAAAATGAGGTAGGCTTAGCCTCCTAAATGGGCCATAAATGGGTCGTATTCTCGCAAATTTCTCAAAGAGAATACGACCCAAGATGACTATGAAATGCTGTGGGAAATGACCGTGAAGTGCATGGAAATGAGCGTGAAGTGAGGTGAATGGACCGTGAAATGCGTGGAAATGACCGTGAAAATGAAGGGGCATGACCGTGAAATGTGCTGAAAATGACCGTGAATCAACACGAATCGACGAGAATGACCATGATATGCATGGAAATGACCGTAAAGTGAAGCGATTGGACCACGAAATGCACGGAAATGACCGTAAAATGAAGGGGCATGACCGTGAAATGTGTCGAAATGAGGTTTGAATCAACACGGAATAGGCGGGATGACCGTGATATGCATGGAAATGACCGTGAAGTGAAGCAATTAGACCGCGAAATGTGCGGAAATGACCATGAAGTGAAGGGGCATGACCGTGAAATGCTTGCCGAAATGACCGTGAATCAACACGGAAGAGCGCAATGAATGACCGTGATATGCATGGAAATGACCATGAAGTGTAGTGATTGGACCGAGAAATGCATGGAAATGACCGTGAAGTGAAGGGGGCGCGACCGTGAAATGCATCGAAATGACCGTGAATCAATATGGAATAGGCGGGATCAGGATTGGGTTTAGGTTTGGGTTTTCAAGTTTAGGTTTACGTATAGGTTAGGGAGTTGAGATTAGGATTAGGTGTAAGTTTAGGTTTAGGGATTTGAGAATACGTTCAGGTTTTAGGTTATAGGTTATAGCTTTAGGTTATAGGTTTAGGTTTAGGTTTAGGTTTAGGTTATAGATTATAGGTTATAGATTTAGGCAATTGAGAATAAGTTAAGGTTTAGGTTTAGGTTATAGGTTACTGAGGGTATAGGTTTAGTTTGGGTTTAGGTTATAGGTTATACGTTTAGGTTATAGGTTAAAGGTTTAGGTTTAGGGATTTGAGAATAAGTTTAGGTTAAGGTTATAAGTTTAGGTTAAAGGTTTAGGTTAATGTTATAGGTTTAGGTTATAGGTTTAGATTTGAGAATAGGTTTAGGTTATAAGTATAGGTTTAGGTTAGGTTGTAGGTTAAGGTTTAGGGAATTGAGTTTCGGTGATATGTTTAGGTTTATAGGTTTAGGTTAAGGTTTAGGTTGTAGTTATAGGTTTTGGGATTTGAGAATAGATTTAGGTTATAAGTATAGGTTTAGGTTTAGGAATTCGGGTTCGGGTTCGGTTTATGTTCAAATTTAGGTTATAGGTTATAGGTTTATGTTAAGGTTTAGGTTTAGGTTATAGGTTTTGGGATTTGAGAATAGGTTTAGGTTAGGGTGTAGATTAAGGTTTAGGAAATGACCGTGAAGTGAAGGGGCATGACCGTGAATCAACACGGAATAAGCGGGAATGACCGTGATATGCATGGAAGTAATTGTGAAGTGAGGCGATTGGACCGCGAAATATGCGGAACTGACCATGAAGTGAAGACGCGGGACCGCGAAATGCGTCGAAATCACCGTGAATCAGGACGGAATATGCGGGAATGATCGTGATATGCATGGAAATGGGGGTGAAGTGAATCGATTGGACCGCGAAATGCACGGAAGTGACTGTGAAGTGAAGACGTGGGACCGTGAAATGCGTCAAAATGACCGTGAATCAACACAGAATATGCGGGAATAACCGTGATAAGCATAAAAATGGGGCGAAGTGAAGCGATTGGACTGCGAAATGAGCGGAAGTGATCGTGAAGTGAAGACGCGAGACCGTGAAATGCGTCGAAATGACCGTGAATCAACACGGAATATGCGGGAATGACCGTGATTTGCATGGAAATGAGGGTGAAGTGAAGCAATTGGACCATAAAATATGCGAAAATGACCTTGAAGTGAAGACGCGGGACCGTGAAGTGCGTCGAAATGACCGTGAATCAACACAGAATATGCGGGAATGACTGTGATATACATGGAAATGGGGGTGAGGTGAAGAGATTGAATCACAAAATGTGCGGAAGTGACCGTGAAGTGAAGACGCGAGACCGTGAAGTGCGTCGAAATGACCGTGAATCAACACGGAATATGCGGGAATAACCGTGATATGCATGAAAATGAGGGTGAAGTGAAGCGATTGGACCGTAAAATCTTGTGAAGTGACCGTGAAGTGAAGACGGGACCGTGAAGTGCGTCGAAATGACCGTGAATCAACACGGAATATGCGGGAATAACCGTGATATGCATGAAAATGAGGGTGAAGTGAAGCGATTAGATTTGTAAAATCTGTAAAGTAATCGTGAAGTGAAGACGAGACCGTGAAGTGCGTCGAAATGACCGTGAATCAACCACAGAATATGCGGAATGGCCGTAATATGCATGGAAATGGGGTGAAGTGAAGCGATTGGACCAAGTAAAATGCGCGGAGGTGGCCGTGAAGTGAAGAAGCGGGGCCGTGAAGTGCGTCGAAATGACCATGAATTAACACGGAATATCTGCGGGAATGATCGTGATATGCATGGAAATGGGGTGAAGTGAAGCGATTGGGCCGCAAAATACTGCTGAAGTGGCGTGAAGTGAAGACGCGGACCGTGAAGTGCGTCGAAATGACCGTGAATCAACCACGGAATATCTGAGGAATAACCGTGATATGCATGAAAATGAGGGTGAAGTGAAGCGATTAGACGATAAAATGCACAGCTGAAGTGAGCGGTGAAGTGAAGACGCCGGATCGTGAAGTCGTCGAAATGACCGTGAATCAACACGGAATATGCGGGAATGACCGTGATATGCATGGAAAAGGGGTGAAGTGAAGCGATTGGACCGCAAAATCTGCGGAAGTGACCGTGAAGTGAAGACGCGGGACCGTGAAGTGCATCGAAATGATCGTGAATCAACACGAATATCATGCGGAAATGACCGTGGTATGCATGGAAATGGGGGTGAAGTGAAGCAATTGGATTACAAAAAATACACGGAAGTGATTGTGAAGTGAAATGCACAAAAATGACCGTATATTGGCGCATGCATTTCGCGGTCCAATCAAGCTTCACTTCACCCTCATTTCCATGCATATCACGATCATTCCCGCATATTCCGTGTTGATTCACGGTCATTTCAACGCATTTCACAGTCCCGCGTCTTCACTTCACTCACTCCTTCCGTGCATTTCGTGGTCCAATCGCTTCACTTCACCCCATTTCTATGCATATCACAATCATTCTCGCATATTCCGTGTTGATTCACGGTCATTTGACGCATTTCGATCATCCGTCTTCACTTCACCGTCACTTTCGCATTTCGCAATCCATCGGTTCACTTCACCCCCATTTCCATGCATATCATCGATCATTTCGCATATTCCGTGTTGATTCACTTCCGATCATTCGACATTTCACGGTCCCCGTCTTCACTTCACGGTCCACTTCAGTGCATTTTATGGTCCAATTGCTTCACTTCACCCCCATTTTCATGTATATCACGATCATTCCCGCATATTCGTGTTGATTCACGGTCATTTCAACGCATTTCACGCATCCGCGTCTTCATTTCACGGTCACTTCCGTGCATTTCGTGGTCCAATCGCTTCACTTCACCCCCATTTCCATGCATATCACAATCATTCTCGCATATTCCGTGTTGATTCACGATCATTTTGCGAATTTCACGGTCCGCGTCTTCACTTCACCGTCACTTTCGCGCATTTCGCAATCCATCGGTTCACTTCACCCCCATTTCCATGCATATCACGGTCATTCCCACCTATTCCGTGTTGATTCACGGTCATTTCGTCGCATTTCACGGTCATGCCCCTTCACTTCACGGTCATTTTCGTGCATTTCACGGTCCAATCGCTACACTTCACCGTGAAATGCGTCGAAATGACCGTGAATCAACACGGAATAGGCGAGAATGACCATAAATGCATGGAAATGGCCGTGAAGTGAAGCGAATTGACCGTGAAATGCGTGAAAATGATCGTGAAGTGAAGGGGTATGACCGTGAAATGCATCGAAATGACCGTGAATCAACACGGAATAGACGGGAATGACCGTGATTTTCATGCATATCACAGTCATCCCGCCTATTTCGTGTTGATTCACGGTCATTTCGACGCATTTCACGGTCATACCCTTTCACTTCACGGTCATTTCCATGCATTTTACGGTTAATTTGCTTCACTTCACGGTCATTTCCATGCATATCACGGTCATTCCCACCTATTAGTGTTGATTCCACGATCATTTCAAACGCATTTCACGGTCATACCCCTTCACGGTCATTTCACATTTCACGGTCCAATCGCTACACTTCACCGTGAAATGCGTCCAAATGACCGTGAATCAACACGGAATAGGTGGGAATGACCGTGAAATGCATGAAAATGGCCGTGAAGTGAAGCAAATTGACCGTGAAATGCGCGAAAATGACCGTGAAGTGAAGGGGCATGGCCGTGAAATCGTCGAAATTACAGCGTGAATCAACACGGAATAGGCGGGAATGATTGTGATATTCATGGAAATCACGGTCACTCCCGTCTATTCCGATGTTGATTCACAGTCATTTCGGCGCATTTCACGGTCAATTTCCTTCACTTCACGGTCATTTCCATGCATTTCACGGTCAATTAAGCTTCACTTCATGGTCATTTCCATGCATATCACGGTCATTCCCACCTATTCGTGTTGATTCACGATTCATGTCATTTAGCATTTTTCACGGTCATGCCCCTTCACTTTACAATCATTTCAGCGCATTTCACGGTCCAATCGCTTCACTTCACGAAATGCGTCAAAAATGACCGTGAATCAACACGGAATCACGCGGGAATGACCGTAAAATGCATGGAAATGACCGTGAAGTGAAGCGAGTTGACCGTGAAATGTGTGGAAGTGACCGTGAAGTGAAGAAATTGACCGTGAAATGCATGGAAAAGACCGTGAATCAAAACAGAATCGCCGAGATTGATCGTGAAATACATGAAAATGACTATGAAGTGAAGTGAATTGATCGTGAAATGCATGGAAATGACCGTGAATCAAAATCATGTAGATTGACCGTGAAATGCATGAAAATATTTGTGAAGTGAAGCGCATTGACCGTAAAATGCATGGAAATGACCATGAAGTGAAGAGAATTGACCGTGAAATGCATGAAAATGACCGTGAATCAAAATGGAATCACCGGATTGGCCGTGAAATGCATGTAATTGATCACGCAAGTAAATGAAATGAGCGAAATTGATTGTGTGAATCCCAGATTGAAATTGACCGTTAAGTGAATGAAATGAATTTTCAACCATCGACCTGATGGAATCTTGAAAAATAATCTGGGTTGGTTGGCTAAATTAGCTTCTCCTACCCCAAAATCATATATGGTACGTCAAGTAACTAATTTTGGTTTAGAAGATATTCTTATTAAATGAAAAAAGAAAGAAATGAAAAAAATGTGAGAAATTTTTTTATATGCTTATCTATACATATTTATATAAATATGTATTAGAGAAAATTGTAGGTAGAATGAAGTTCTCCATGTAAAAAAATAAAAAAAAAATAAAATAAAATAAATTTTTTTTTTTCATAGATTGGCACAGACTACAGTTTTGGCTACGGTTATAATCCGTAGCTATAGTAGTCATCGATGGGCGCGCCACGCCAGATTGGCGCGCCCCCGGATAGGTCGGCCGAGTGGCGCGGGTATCTTAATTCGGCGCCCCACCTCGGTAAAACCCTTTTAGCTACGGATTGTGGTAAATATGGCTACGGTTATAATCCGTAGCCAAATATCTACATCTTGGTTAATAAAAATCTGTTTTTTTTCCTTTTTAACATAAAATCTTTGTTGTTTTTGGGTCCCATCATAAGGTCTATGTTATATCCAAACCGTACATCTATTTGGCGACCTCATAATAAGGCTTGAGACGGAAAATAAGATAGATCTAATCACAAGTGGACCACACTTTAAAAGGCGTGGGGAATTGAACGTCTACCATTGAAACCCTTTTAGGGTCACAGAGGTTTTGGATCATTATGAAATTTGTTTTTCCTCTTCATCCAGGTCTTTGTGACCTTATGCATATATTGGATGGAAAAGTAAATGTTACGGTGGGCCCTACAAAAGTTTCAACGGTGAAAATCAATTTTGTCTTTGCTTTCTGTGGTGTGGTCCAGTTGATCTTTGGATATGATTTTTTTTTGGGATAATGCTCAGAAATGATCTCGAAATACGGATGAATGTTGTGGATATAATAAATACATAACTGTGGGGCCCATGTAACGTTCATCTATTTTGAACCGTTCGTATAACTCGAGTACGACGAGCGTCGGCCGTCTTCGTCTTCACTTTGAAGGAAAAAGCAGGGGCACTTTCGACCTTTGACAAAGGCGTCCGTCTGCCGGTCGTATTCTCGCAAAGGAAAATGAGGTGGGCTTAGCCTCCTAAATGGGCCATAAATGGGTCGTATTCTCGCAAATTTCTCTATTTTTTATTTTTTTTACATGGGGAGATTTGGCTACGGATTATAACCGTAGCCATAGCTACCAAAATCCGTAGCCATAGATGACTACCGGGGTGGACGCCCCGAACTAACCGCGCCCGCGCCACTTGCTGACGCATCTGGCGGGGCCACGCCGGTCGGCGTGGCCACGCCCATTTGGAGACCCCTATGGCTACGGATTATAACCGTAGCCATAGATGGCTATGCAAATTTTTTTATTTATTTATTTTTTTATTTATTTTTATTTTTTACATGGAGAACTTTATTTTACCTACAATTTTCTCAAATACATATTTATATAAATATGCATATATAAGCATATAAAAAAAAATTTCCTCTTTTTTTTTTTTTCATTTATTTCTTTATTCATTTAAAAAGTATATCTTCTAAACCAAAATTAGTTACTCGATGAACCCTATATGATTTTGGGGTAGGAGAAGCTACTTTAGCCAACCAACCTAGTTATTTTCCAAGATTCCATCAGGTTAATGACCGTGAAATGCATGAAAATTACTGTAAAGTGCATGGAAATGACCGTGAAATAAAACGGAATCAGAAAATGATCGTGAAGTGAGGGGCATGATTGTGAAGTGAAGGGGCATGACCGTGAAGTGAAGGGACATGACCGAGTGAAATCTTGTGAAATGATTTGTGAAGTGAAGCGATTGGATTTGTGAAATGCATGGAAATGACCGTGAAGTGAAGGGGAATGACAGTGAAATCTGTAGAAATGACCGTGAATCAACACGGAATAGGCGTTATGGTATGCATGGAAATGACCGCGAAGTGAGCGATTGGACCTTGAAATGCGCGGAAATGACCGTGAAATGCTTGTAGAAATGACCATGAATTAACACGGAATAGGCGGGAATGACCGTAGGATGCATGGAAATGACTGCGAAGTGAGGCGATTGGACCTTGAAATGCGTGGAAATGACCGTCAAGTGAAGAGGCGTGACCGTGAAATGCTTGCCGAAATGACCGTGAATCAACACAGAATAGCGGGAATGACCGTGATATGCATGGAAATGACCGTGAAGTGCAACAGATTGGACCATGAAATGCGTGGAAATGATCGTGAAGTGAAGGGACATGACCGTGAAATGCACCAAAATGACTGTGAATCAACACAGAATAGGCGGGAATAACCGTGATATAAATAGAAATGAGCATGAAGTGAGGCTATTGGACCGTGAAGTGAAGGGGCATGACCGTAAAATGCTTGTTGAAATGACCGAATGAATCAACACGGAATACGCGTGGAATGACAACTGGTATGCATGAAAATGACCGCGAAGTGAGGTAATTAGGCAATGAAATGTGCAAAAATGACCGTGAAGTGAAGGGACATGACTGTATGAAATATGCCAAATGACCGTGAATCAACACGGAATAGGCGGGAATGACCGTGAAATGCATGGAAATGGGGGTGAAGTGAAGCGAATGGATTGCGAAATGCACGAGACTGACCGTGAAGTGAAGACGTGTCACTAAGAAATGCGTCGAAATGACCGTGAATCAACACGGAATAGGCGGGAATGATCGTGATAAGCATGGGAATGGGGGTGAAGTGAAGCGATTCGACCGCGAAATGCATGGAAGTGACCGTGAAGTGAAGACGCGGGACCTCAAAATGCGTCGAAATGACCGTGAATCAACACGGAATATGCGGGAATGACCGTGATATACATGGAATGGGGTGAAGTGAAGCGATTGGACCACGAAATGCACGGAAGTGACCCGTGAAGTGAAGACGGGACCGTGAAATGCGTCGAAATGACCGTGAATCAACACGGAATATGCGGGAATGACCGTGATATGAATGAAAATGATTGTGAAGTGAGGCGATTGGACCGCAAAATGCGCGGAAGTGACCGTGAAGTGAAGATGTGGGACCGTGAAGTGCGTCGAAATGACCGTGAATCAACACGGAATGTGCGGGAATGACCGTGATATGCATGAAAATGAGGGTGAAGTGAAGCGATTGGATCGTAAAATGTACAGAAGTAAAGTGAAGTGAAGATGCGGGACCGTGAAGTGCGTCGAAATGACCGTGAATCAACACGGAATATGCGGGAATGATCATGATATACATGGAAATAGGGTGAAGTGAAGCGATTGGACCATGAAATGCACGGAAGTGACCGTGAAATGAAGACGCGGGCCGTGAAATGCGTCGAAATGACCGTGAATCAACACGGAATATACGGGAATATTTGTGATATGCATGAAAATGGGGGTGAAGTGAACCGATTGACCGCAAAATCTGCCGGAAGTGGCACCGTGAAGTGAAGATGCGGGGATAGTGAAGTGTGTCGAAATGACCGTGAATCAACACAGAATATGCGGGAATGACCGTGATGTGCATGAAAATGGGGTGAAGTGAAGCGATTGAGCCGTAAAATCTTGTGAGAATGCAATCGTGAAGTGAAGATACTGGGACCGTGAAGTGCGTCGAAATGATTTGTGAATCAACCACGGAATATGCGGGAATGATCGTGATATACATGGAAATAAGGGTGAAGTGAAGCGATTGGACAGCGAAATGCACGAAAGTGACCGTGAAGTGAAGACGCGGGACCGTGAAATGCGTCGAAATGACCGTGAATCAACACGGAATATACGGGAATGATCGTGATATGCATGAAAATGGGGGTGAAGTGAACCCGATTGATATGAAAATCTTGTGAAGTGATCGTGAAGTGAAGATGCAGGACCGTGAAGTGCGTCGAAATGACCGTGAATCAACACGAAATATGTGGGAATGACCGTGATGTGCATGAAAATGGGGGTGAAGTGAAGCGATTGGAACATAAAATGCACGGAAGTAGTGAAGTGAAGATGCGGGACCGTGAAGTGCGTCGAAATGACCGTGAATCAACACGGAATATGTGGGAATGACCGTGATATGCATGGAAATGGGGGTGAAGTGAAGCGATTAGGCCACGAAATGCTCGGAAGTGACCGTGAAGTGAAATGCACGAAATGACCGTGTATTGGCGCATGCATTTCGCGGTCCAATCACTTCACTTCACCCCCATTTCCATGCATATCACGATCATTCCCGCATATTCCGTGTTGATTCACGGTCCATTTCGACGCACTTCACTTGATCCGCATCTTCACTTCGGTTACTTCGCGTATTTTACTGGCTAATCGCTTTACTTCACCCCCATTTTCATGCACATCACGGCCATTCCCGCATATTCGTGTTGATTTACTTGATCATTTCGACGCACTTCTACGGCCCCGCATCTTCACTTCACGGTCACTTTCGTGCATTTTACGGTCAATCGGTTCACTTCACCCCCATTTTCATGCATATCACGGTCATTCCGTATATTCCGTGTTGATTCACTGATCCATTTCGACGCATTTCACGATCCCGCTTCACTTCACCGATCTGCTAGTGCATTTCAGCGGTCCAATCGCTTCACTTCACCCCTATTTCCATGTATATCATGATCATTCCCACATATTCGTGTTGATTCAAGGTCATTTCGACGCACTTCACTCATGTCCCACATCTTCACTTCACTTACTTCAGCGCATTTTACTGATCAATCGCTCACTTCACCCTCATTTTCATGCATATCACATCATTCCATATTCCGTGTTGATTCACGGTCATTTCGACCACTTCACGGTCCCCACATCTTCACTTCACGGTCACTTCCGCTCGATTTTGCGGTCCAATCGCCTCACTTCACAATCATTTTCATTCATATCACGGTCATTCTGCATATTCGTGTTGATTCACTGATCATTTTCACGCACTTCACGGTCCGCATCTTCACTTCGCGGTCACTTCAGCGCATTTTATGCGGTCCAATCGGTTCACTTCACCCCATTTTCATGCATATCACGCGTCATTCCCGTATATTCCGTGTTGGTTCACGGTCATTTCGACGCATTTCACGCGATCCCCGCGTCTTCACTTCACGGTCACTTCCGTGCATTTCGCGGTCCAATCACTTCACTTCACCCTATTTCCATGTATACCACGATCATTCCCGCATATTCCGTGTTGGTTCACGGTGATTTCGACGCATTTCACGGTCCCGCATCTTCACTTCATGGTCACTTCCGTGCATTTCGTGATCCAATCGCTTCACTTCACCTCTATTTCCATGCATATCACGATCATTCCCGCATATTTCGTGTTGATTCACGGTGATTTCAACGCATTTCACGGTCCTACGTCTTCACTTCATGGTCACTTCCGCACATTTCGCGGTCCAATCGCCTCACTTCACAATCATTTTCATTCATATCACGGTCATTCCTGCATATTCCGTGTTGATTCACGGTCATTTCGACGCATTTCACGGTCCCGTCTTCACTTCACGGTCACTTCCGTGCATTTCGTGGTCCAATCGCTTCACTTCACCCCCATTTTCATGTATATCACGGTCATTCCCGCATATTCCGTGTTGATTCACGGTCATTTCGACGCATTTTGCGGTCCCACGTCTTCACTTCACGGTCACTTCCGTGCATTTCGCGGTCCAATTGCTTCACTTCACCCCCATTTCCATGCAAATCACGGTCATTCCCGCATATTCCGTGTTGATTCACGGTCATTTCGACGCATTTCACGGTCCCGCGTCTTCACTTCACGATCACTTCCGCGCATTTCGCAGTCCAATCGCTTCACTTCACCCCCATTTTCATGCTTATCACGGTCATTCCCGCATATTCTGTGTTGATTCACGGTCATTTCGACGCATTTCATGGTCCCACGTCTTCACTTCACAGTCACTTCCGTGCATTTCACGGTCCAATCGATTCGCTTCACCCCCATTTCCATGCATATCACGATCATTCCCGCATATTCCATCCTAATTCACGGTGATTTCGACGCATTTCGCGGTCCCGCGTCTTCACTTCATGGTCAGTTCCGCATATTTCGCGGTCCAATCGCCTCACTTCACAATTACTTCCATGCATATCACGGTCATTCCTGCCATTACGTGTTGATTCACGGTCATGCCCCTTCACTTCACGGTCATTTCCTAAACCTTAATCTACACCCTAACCTAAACCTATTCTCAAATCCCAAAACCTATAACCTAAACCTAAACCTTAACATAAACCTATAACCTATAACCTAAATTTGAACATAAACCCAACCCGAACCCGAATTCCTAAACCTAAACCTATACTTATAACCTAAATCTATTCTCAAATCCCAAAACCTATAACTACAACCTAAACCTATAAACCTAAACATATCACCGAAACTCAATTCCTAAACCTTAACCTACAACCTAACCTAAACCTATACTTATAACCTAAACCTATTCTCAAATCTAAACCTATAACCTAAACCTATAACATTAACCTAAACCTTTAACCTAAACTTATAACCTTAACCTAAACTTATTCTCAAATCCTAAACCTAAACCTTTAACCTATAACCTAAACGTATAACCTATAACCTAAACCCAAACCTAAACCTATACCACCGTAACCTATAACCTAAACCTAAACCTTAACTTATTCTCAATTGCCTAAATCTATAACCTATAATCTATAACCTAAACCTTAGCCTAAACCTAAACCTAAACCTAAACCTTAACCTATAACCTAAAGCTATAACCTATAACCTAAAACACAACGTATTCTCAAATCCCTAAACCTAAACTTACACCTAATCCTAATCTCAACTCCCTAACCTATACGTAAACCTAAACTTGAAAACCCAAACCTAAACCCAATCCTGATCCCGCCTATTCCATATTGATTCACGGTCATTTCGATGCATTTCACGGTCGCGCCCCCTTCACTTCACGGTCATTTCCATGCATTTCTCGGTCCAATCACTACACTTCATGGTCATTTCCATGCATATCACGGTCATTCTTTGCCTCTTAGTGTTGATTCACGGTCATTTCGGCGCATTTCACGGTCATGCCCCTTCACTTCATGGTCATTTCCGCACATTTCGCGGTCTAATTGCTTCACTTCACGGTCATTTCCATGCATATCACGGTCATCCCGCCTATTCCGTGTTGATTCAGCCTCATTTCGACACATTTCACGGTCATGCCCCTTCATTTTACGGTCATTTCCGTGCATTTCGTGGTCCAATCGCTTCACTTTACGGTCATTTCCATGCATATCATGGTCATTCTCGTCGATTCCGTGTTGATTCACGGTCATTTCGGCACATTTCACGGTCATGCCCCTTCATTTCACGGTCATTTCCGCGCATTTCACGGTCCATTCACCTCACTTCACGCTCATTTCCATGCACTTCACGGTCATTTCCGGCGCATTTCATAGTCATGCCGGGTCGTATTCTCTTTGAGAAATTTGCGAGAATACGACCCATTTATGGCCCATTTAGGAGGCTAAGCCTACCTCATTTTCCCTTGCGAGAATACGACCCGGCTGTACGGACGCCTTTCTAAAGGTCGAAAATGCCCCTGCTTTTTCCTCCAAGCGGATCGGCTGGTGCTCGAAGACCAGCGTTGACGCTCCTCGAACTCCTACGAACGGTTCAAAAGAGATCAACGTTACATGGGCCCCACAGTTATGTATTTATTATATCCACAACGTTCATCCATATTTTGAGATCATTTCGAAGCATTATACAAAAAAAAAAAAAAAATTCATATCCAGAGAGCAACTAGACCACACCAGAAAGAGCAGCAGAAAATTGATTTTCACCGTTGAAACTTTTGTAGGGCCCACCATAACATTTATATTCCATCCAATCTATTCATAAGGTCACAAATACCTGGTTGAAGAGGAAAAAATTTTTAAATAATGATCCAAAACTTCTGTAACCACTAAAAGGGTTTAAATAGTAGACGTTCAATTCCCCACTGCCATTTAAAGTGTGGTCCACTTGATAGTTAGATCTGTCTTATTTTCCATCTCAAGCATTAATATGAGTTCGTCAAATAGATGGACGGTTTAGATATAACATAGACCTTATGATGGGACCCAAAAAAAAAAAAAAAAAAAACAAAGATTCGACATTGAAAAAAAAAAATCCGAATTTTATTTTATTTGATACGGATTTTTAGCTACGGATTATAACCGTAGCTAAATCAACCAAAATCCGTAGCTAAAGAGGCCTATCCAGGGTAGGCGCGCCAAGCTAGCGGCCCTCCCGCGCGGCTGCGCCACTCGCTGACTTATCCGGCGGGGCCGCGCCCGTCAGGGACGCCGCCAATGCCGGCTCTATGGCTACTGGATTATAGTCGTAGCCATTGACCGTAGTGCAATTTTTTTTTTAAGTTTTTTTTTATTTTTATTTTTTTTACATGGAAAGCTTTATTCTACCAATAATTTTCTCTAAAACATATTTATATAAATATGTATATATAAGCGTATAATTTTTTTTTCCTTTTTTCATTTCTTTCTTTATTCATTTAACAAGAATATCTTCTAAACTAAAATTAGTTACATCATGTACCCTATATGATTTTGGGGTAGGAGAAGCTACTTTAGCCAACCAACCTGGTTATTTTCCAAGATTCCATCAGGTCGATGGTTGAAAATCCATTTCATTCACTTAGTGGTGAATTTCATTCATGACCGTGAACTGAAGGGGCATGACTATGAAATGCGCCGGAAATGACCGTGAAGTGCATGGAAATGAGCGTGAAGTGAGGTGAATGGACCGTGAAATGCGCGGAAATGACCGTGAAATGAAGGGGCATGACCATGAAATGTGCCAAAATGACCGTGAATCAACACGGAATCGACGAGAATGACCATGATATGCATGGAAATGACCGTAAAGTGAAGCGATTGGACCGCGAAATGCACGGAAATGATCGTGAAATGAAGGGGCATGACCGTGAAATGCGTCGAAATGAGGCTGAATCAACACGGAATAGGCGGGATGACCGTGATATGCATGGAAATGACCGTGAAGTGAAGCAATTAGACCGCGAAATGTGCGGAAATGACCATGAAGTGAAGGGGCATGACCGTGAAATGCTGTAGAAATGACCGTGAATCAACACGGAAGAGGTAGCAATGATGAGTGATATGCATGGAAATGACCGTGAATTGTAGTGATTGGACCGAGAAATGCATGGAAATGACCGTGAAGTGAAGGGGGCGCGACCGTGAAATGCATCGAAATGACCGTGAATCAATATGGAATAGGCGGGATCAGGATTGGGTTTAGGTTTGGGTTTTCAAGTTTAGGTTTACGTTATAGGTTAGGAGTTGAGATTAAGATTAGGTGTAAGTTTAGGTTTAGGGATTTGAGAATACGTTCAGGTTTTAGGTTATAGGTTATAGCTTTAGGTTATAGGTTAAGGTTTATGTTTAGGTTTAGGTTTAGGCTAAGGTTTAGGTTATAGATTATAGGTTATAGATTTAGGCAATTGAGAATAAGTTAAGGTTTAGGTTTAGGTTATAGGTTACGAGGGTATAGGTTTAGGTTTGGGTTTAGGTTATAGGTTATACGTTTAGGTTATAGGTTATACGTTTAGGTTTAGGGATTTGAGAATAGGTTTAGGTTAAGGTTATAAGTTTAGGTTAAAGGTTTAGGTTAATGTTATAGGTTTAGGTTTAGGTTTAGGTTATAGGTTTAGATTTGAGCATAGGTTTAGGTTATAAGTATAGGTTTAGGTTAGGTTGTAGGTTAAGGTTTAGGAATTGAGTTTCGGTGATATGTTTAGGTTATAGGTTATAGGTTTAGGTTGTAGTTATAGGTTTTGGGATTTGAGAATAGATTTAGGTTATAAGTATAGGTTTAGGTTTAGGAATTCGGGTTCGGGTTCGGGTTTATGTTCGGATTTAGGCTATAGGTTATAGGTTTATGTTAAGGTTTAGGTTTAGGTTATAGATTTTGGGATTTGAGAATAGGTTTAGGTTATAAGTATGGGTTTAGGTTAGGGTGTAGATTAAGGTTTAGGGAAATGACCGTGAAGTGAAGGGGCATGACCGTGAATCAACACGGAATAGGCGGGAATGACCGTGATATGCATGGAAATGATTGTGAAGTGAGGCGATTGGACCGCGAAATATGCGGAACTGACCATGAAGTGAAGACGCGGGACCGCGAAATGCGTCGAAATCACCGTGAATCAGGACGGAATATGCGGGAATGATCGTGATATGCATGGAAATGGGGGTGAAGTGAATCGATTGGACCGCGAAATGCACGGAAGTGACTGTGAAGTGAAGACGTGGGACCGTGAAATGCGTCAAAATGACCGTGAATCAACACAGAATATGCGGGAATGACCGTGATAAGCATGAAAATGGGGCGAAGTGAAGCGATTGACTGCTAAATCTTGTGAAGTGATCGTGAAGTGAAGACGCGAGACCGTGAAATGCGTCGAAATGACCGTGAATCAACACGAATATGTGGGAATGACCGTGATTTGCATGGAAATGAGGGTGAAGTGAAGCAATTGGACCGCAAAATATGCGAAAATGACCTTGAAGTGAAGACGCGGGACCGTGAAGTGCGTTGAAATGACCGTGAATCAACACAGAATATGCGGGAATGACTGTGACATACATGGAAATGGGGGTGAAGTGAAGAGATTGAACCGCAAAATGTGCGGAAGTGGCACCGTGAAGTGAAGACGCGAGACCGTGAAGTGCGTCGAAATGACCGTGAATCAACACGGAATATGCGGAATAACCGTGATATGCATGAAAATGAGGGTGAAGTGAAGCGATTGGGCCAAGTAAAATGCACCTGGTGACCGTGAAGTGAAGACGCGGGACCGTGAAGTGCGTCCAAATGACCGTGAATCAACACGAATATGTGGGAATGACCGTGATATGCATGAAAATGAGGGTGAAGTGAAGCGATTGGACTGTAAAATGCGCAGAAGTAATCGTGAAGTGAAGACGGGACCGTGAAGTGCGTCGAAATGACCGTGAATCAACACAGAATATACGGGAATGACCGTGATATACATGGAAATGGGGTGAAGTGAAGCGATTGGACCGTAAAATGCGCGGAGGTGACCGTGAAGTGAAGACGCGACCGTGAAGTGCGTCGAAATGACCGTGAATCAACACGGAATATGAGGGAATGATCGTGATATGCATGGAAATGGGGTGAAGTGAAGCGATTGGGCCGCAAAATACGCGGAAGTGGCGAGTGAAGTGAAGACGCGGGGCCGTGAAGTGCGTCGAAATGATCAGTGAATCAACACGGAATATCTGAGAATAACCGTGATATGCATGAAAATGTGGGTGAAGTGAAGCGATTGGGCCGTAAAAATGCTTGCCGAAGTGACGGTGAAGTGAAGACGCGACGTGAAGTGCGTCAAATGACCGTGAATCAACACGAAATATCGGGAATGACCGTGATATGCATGGAAATGGGGGTGAAGTGAAGCGATTGGACATGAAAATACGCGAGTGTGACCGTGAAGTGAAGACGGGACCGTGAAGTGCGTCGAAATGATCGTGAATCAACACGAGAATATGCGGGAATGACCGTGGTATGCATGGAAATGGGGTGAAGTGAAGCAATTGGATTACAAAATACACGGAGTGATTGTGAAGTGAAATGCACAGAAATGACCGTATATTGGCCGCATGCATTTCGCGGTCCAATCGCTTCACTTCACCCTCATTTCCATGCATATCACGATCATTCCCGCATATTCCGTGTTGATTCACGGTCATTTCAACGCATTTCACAGTCCCGCGTCTTCACTTCACGGTCACTTCCGTGCATTTCGTGGTCCAATCGCTTCACTTCACCCCCATTTCCATGCATATCACAATCATTCTCGCATATTCCGTGTTGATTCACGGTCATTTTGACGCATTTCACGGTCCCACGTCTTCACTTCACCGTCACTTTCGCACATTTCGCAATCCAATCGGTTCACTTCACCCCATTTCCATGCATATCACGCGATCATTTCCGCATATTCCGTGTTGATTCACGCGATCATTTCGACACATTTCACGGTCCCGCTTCACTTCACGACTTCAGGCATTTTCATGTCCAATTGCTTCACTTCACCCCCATTTTCATGTATATCACGATCATTCCCGCATATTTCGTGTTGATTCACTGGCCATTTCAACGCATTTCACGCAATCCGCGTCTTCACTTCACGGTCACTTCAAGATGCATTTCGTGGTCCAATCGCTTCACTTCACCCCATTTCCATGCATATCACAATCATTCTCGCATATTCCGTGTTGATTCACTATGGCCATTTTGGCGAATTTCACGGCCCCGCGTCTTCACTTCACCGTCACTTTCGCACATTTCGCAATCCAATCGGTTCACTTCACCCCATTTCCATGCATATCACGGTCATTCCCACCTATTCCGTGTTGATTCACGGCCATTTCGTCGCATTTCACGGTCATGCCCCCTTCACTTCACGGTCATTTTCATGCATTTCACGGTCAATCGCTACACTTCACCGTGAAATGCGTCGAAATGACCGTGAATCAACACGGAATAGGCGAGAATGACCATAAATGCATGGAAATGGCCGTGAAGTGAAGCGAATTGACCGTGAAATCTGCTGAAAATGATCGTGAAGTGAAGGGGCATGACCGTGAAATGCATCGAAATGACCGTGAATCAACACGGAATAATAGGACGGGAATGATCGTGATTTCCATGCATATCACAAATCATCCCGCCTATTTCGTGTTGATTCACGGTCATTTCGACGCATTTCACGGTCATACCCTTTCACTTCACGGTCATTTCCATGCATTTTACAGTTAATTTGCTTCACTTCACGGTCATTTCCATGCATATCACGATCATTCCCACCTATTCCGTGTTGATTCACGGTCATTTGACGCATTTCACGGTCATACCCCTTCAATTCACGGTCATTTCCGCGTATTTCACGGTCCAATCGCTACACTTCACCGTGAAATGCATCGAAATGACCGTGAATCAATATGGAATAGGTGGGAATGACCGTGAAATGCATGAAAATGGCCGTGAAGTGAAGCAAATTGACCGTGAAATGCGCGAAAATGACCGTGAAGTGAAGGGGCATGACCGTGAAATGCGTCGAAATTACCGTGAATCAACACGGAATAGGCGGTAATGATTGTGATATGCATGGAAATCATGGTCACTCCCGTCTATTTCGTGTTGATTCACAGTCATTTCGGCGCATTTCACGGTCAATTTCCTTCACTTCACGGTCATTTCCATGCATTTCACAGTCAATTCACTTCACTTCATGGTCATTTCCATGCATATCACGGTCATTCCCACCTATTCTCGCAGTTGATTCACGCGTCATTTTCGTCGTATTTCACGGTCATGCCCTTCACTTTACAATCATTTCAGCATTTCACGGTCCAATCGCTACACTTCACCGTGAAATGCGTCAAAATGACCGTGAATCAACACGGAATAGGCGGGAATGACCGTAAAATGCATGGAAATGACCGTGAAGTGAAGCGAATTGACCGTGAAATGTGTGGAAGTGACCGTGAAGTGAAGGGAATTGACCGTGAAATGCATGGAAAAGACCGTGAATCAAAACAGAATCGCCGAGATTGATCGTGAAATACATGAAAATGACTATGAAGTGAAGTGAATTGATCGTGAAATGCATGGAAATGACCGTGAATCAAAACGTAATCGCCGGGATTGACCGTGAAATGCATGAAAATGACTGTGAAGTGAAGCGCATTGACCGTAAAATGCATGGAAATGACCATGAAGTGAAGAGAATTGACCGTGAAATGCATGAAAATGACCGTGAATCAAAATGGAATCACCGGGATTGACCGTGAAATGCATGTAATTGATCACGAAGTAAATGAAATGAGCGAAATTGACCGCGAACTGATTGAAATTGACTGTTAAGTGAATGAAATGAATTTTCAACCATCGACCTGATGGAATCTTGAAAAATAACTGGGTTGGTTGGCTAAATTAGCTTCTCCTACCCCAAAATCATATATGGTACGTCAAGTAACTAATTTTGGTTTAGAAGATATTCTTATTAAATGAAAAAAGAAAGAAATGAAAAAAATGTGAGAAATTTTTTTTTATATGTTATGTATACATATTTATATAAATATGTATTAGAGAAAAATTGTAGGTAGAATGAAGTTCTCCATGTAAAAAAAAAAAAAAAAATAAAAAAAAAATAATTTTTTTTTTTTTCATAGATTGCACAGACTACTGATTTTGGCTACGGTTATAATCCGTAGCTATAGTAGTCATCAGATGGGCGCGGCCACGCCATTGGCGCGCCCCGCCGGATAGGTCAGCGAGTGGCGCGGGTATCTTAATTGGCGCGCCCACCTCGGTAAAACCCTTTTAGCTACGGATTGTGGTAAATATGGCTACGGTTATAATCCGTAGCCAAATATCTGCATCTTGGTTAATAAAAATCTGTTTTTTTTTCCTTTTTAACATAAAATCTTTGTTGTTTTTTGGGTCCCATCATAAGGTCTATGTTATATCCAAACCGTACATCTATTTGGCGACCTCATAATAAGGCTTGAGACGGAAAATAAGATAGATCTAACTGTCAAGTGGACCACACTTTAAAAGGCAGTGGGGAATTGAACGTCTACCATTGAAACCCTTTTAGGGGTCACAGAGGTTTTGGATCATTATGAAATTTGTTTTTCCTCTTCATCCAGGTCTTTGTGACCTTATGCATATATTGGATGGAAAAGTAAATGTTACGGTGGGCCCTACAAAAGTTTCAACGGTGAAAATCAATTTTGTGCTGCTCTGTGGTGTGGTCCAGTTGATCTTTGGATATGATTTTTTTTTTGGGATAATGCTCCGAAATGATCTTGAAATACGGATGAATGTTGTGGATATAATAAATACATAACTGTGGGGCCCATGTAACGTTCATCTATTTTGAACCGTTCGTACAACTCGGAGTACGACGAGCGTCAGCGCTCGTCTTCCCGCCTGAAGGAAAAAGCAGGGGCACTTTCGACCTTTGGACAGGCGTCCGTACAGCCGGGTCGTATTCTCGCAAAGGAAAATGAGGTGGGCTTAGCCTCCTAAATGGGCCATAAATGGGTCGTATTCTCGCAAATTTCTCTACATAATATGATTCCACAGAAATGCTTTTATTAGGATATGCTAACCATTCCGCCCATGGCTGGGAAAATGAATGGTTATAACAAAGATGTCTAACTAGAAAACGTGTGATTTTTTCATATTAGCCGGTGACATTTGTGTTACACCCGATGGACCGTGCAGATGCATTGATGCGACTAAGTGTCACAACGCTACTAAGAGCGCTATAAGTCAAGTCTTCTGACCGCAATGTATCTTCTCTCCCTCTTGAAAAGTGAGTGAGAAAAAGTTAAAAAGTGTTTGCTTCCTCTCCAAGGAAGTGAGATAGAGAGATGGCATTGCCTTCCTTTCGAAGGAAGTTTTGTTCATCAAAATAACTATTGCCTGTCGGGCCCACCGTAGTGTTTTGTACGGCTTCTGACCGGTTCTACATTGTCTCCCCACGGTCAAAAAGAAGACATCCCAAAAAACAAACCGTTCCACCCATTATGTGGGCGGAAGCGGATTGGCTGGTGCACCACATTAACGCTATATAGCTGCTGTAGGTACGTGTCGTGCGAAGACGAGAACTGACGCTCCTCGAGCTCCGAGTTGTATTAACGGTTCAAAGGAGATCAAAGTTACACGGGCCCCACAGTGATGTATTTATTATATCTACACCGTTCATCTATTTTTAGAGATCATTTTAGAGCATTATCCAAAAAATAAATTATATCCCAAGATTATTTGGACCACACCACAAATAGCAGCAGAGATAATGATTTTCACCGTTAAACAATTCGTAGGGCCGACCATGACGTTTATTTTCCATCCAATTTGTTCATAAGGTCACAAAGACCTGATTGAAGAGGAAAAACAAAGTTTATATAGATCCAAAACTTCTGTGACCCCAAAAAGTGTTTCAATGGTAGATATTCAATTTCCACTGCTTTTTGCAGTGTGGTCCACTTGATAGTTAGATCTGTCTTATTTTTTTTCTCAAGCCTTAAGACGAGCTAGCCAAATGGATTAAAGGTTTGGATATAACACATATCTCATAATTAGTCCCACATAACTTGCTAACGTAAATCCAGCAGCTATATAGCTGGTGTAAGGTACACCAGCCAATCCGCTTCCTATGTGGGCCACCTCAAGAGTTTAGAAGTTTTTGGTGGCTGTCCCTTTTATCTATAGTTTGGACAGAAGTGGATTGCCTGGTGTGCCACACACCACCAACCTTAGTGGTGTGTTGACATGACAAAGTTCCATGGGCCCACCGTGATGTATTTATTATATCCACACCATTCATCCATTTTACAAGATCATTTTAGTGCATCAACCTAAAAATAAGAAAGATCCAAAGCTCAAGTGGACTATACCATAAAAAGCAATGTGTACAATGATATCCACGGTTGAAAACTTCTCAAGGGCATAGAAGTTTTGGATTAAGCTGATATTTTTGTTTTCCTTTATTAAGTTATAAACAGGTTAATTAGATGACAAATAGGCATCATGGTGGAGCCTTAGAAAGGTTTAACGATGAGCATTATTGTCCCCACTGCTTTCTATGGTGTGGTTCAATTGAACTTTGGATTTGCTACGATTTTGGGTTCATGCCCTACAATCATCTAGCAAAATAAAAGGATGGTGCGGATATAATACATACATCAAAGTGGGCCCACAAAACTTTGCCCCGTCAACCCACCCCTCAAGCAGGTGGTGTAGCTGAAGTGGATTACGTATTACCTTGACTGTGTAAGGTCCATTGTGATGAATTATTTGCATATCCATGTTGTCCATTTATTTTTCCATTTAATTTGGGGACGTGATGCCAAACCTTAAGCAGATCCAAATCTCAGGTAAACCGTACCACTGGAAATAATGGTGAATGACTGATAAAAACTAACTTTTTGTGAGCCACAGAAGTTAGATCAAACTAATATGTGCTTTTCACTTTCATATGTTGGATGGAAACTAAACATTACGAGAACCTTATAATGAGCCCTAGGAAGTTTTCAACGGTGGTGTTCAATTACCATAGTCTCTTGCGTGGTGTGGTTCACTTGAAATTTGGTCCTCCTTAATTTTTTTGCACCACCTAAAATGGGCTGGGAAAATATATGGTCAGCATGGATATACAATAAATCGTCAAGGTGGGCCCCATGATAAGGGTAATACGTACCTACTAAGTTGTTCCCTTAAAACACCTAATCTGCTTCCATGTATGGCATGCCATCTAATCTGCTTCCAATTTAAACTGGCTGATGATTCCATACCTGATTTTTAGTCATCCCACTAGTGGGACTCAATTAGATGCACGGGATGGATGGCTTATACATAACAAATGTATAACCCATCCATCAAAAAGAAGCCACTACTTTGATGCCCTAGCCAAAGAATCATGTTGATCCACAGGTTAGGGTGGGCCATAGTTTGCAAAACAAATGTAGCGGTTATGAAAAACTTGGCTGAAGTTTTCTAATCTATCAACTTGTTTCAAATAATGGGGCCTATATGCTGAGTGGATAAGATTTATTTTTTGGAAAATTAACATGTAGTAGGTTGGACTATATCCTGGTGATGGCTTGAATCTCACACGTATGTGCCATGCTGGCACATTGTGAAATTTACTGGGTAATATTACTGCATCGTGTGTGCACGTAGCAAAGCTCTCTTGCATCAGGAATTTGTTTCACAAACAGTGGCCACCTGACTATGGCCTTACCTGATTCCATGAGAACATCTGCATGATGGATTCGCATACCAATGAGCTACTTACGACACATGCAATATTTGTCGTAGAATAACCTTATTCTACGACATTAATTTGCACCCTCTCGAGGACACCTATGAGAGTACGAGGGATAGTGAATAACATAAACTCTATCACGCTAGGAACACTGTGAACAGTCCAGATTAACCGATCACAATGTATGCCTTACTCAAATAATCGAGGATCTCCCACACTAACCCAATTATAAAAGTTTAGTAGTTGATACTTGAAAAAACCGTCAGCAGTGACTATAGTCCATTGTTTCATTATTTTGATATTAATGCCTGCTGGAATACATCCCTGCAATACTTTGCCTTTGAATTTATCTGGGGAAGCTGATCTGGGAAGCGGATTGGCTGGCGTACCACAAACCACCAACTTAGCTGGTGTGGGTACTTGTCAGGTCAAGAAAAGCGCTGACCACTCGAAGAGCTCCGGCTCAAAGGAGATCAAAATTACATGGGACCATAATGATCTGTTCATTCATTTTACTAGATCAATTTAGAGCATGAGCCAAAAAAATGAATCATATCTAAATCTCAACTGGACCACACTACAAATAGCAGCGGAACAATGATTTTCATCATTAAAACATTTGTAAGGCTCTACATAATGTTTATTTTCCATCCAATATGTTCATAAGGTCACAAAGACCTGAATGAAGAGGAAAAATAAATATCATATTGATTCAAAACTTTGGTGACCCTAAAAAGGGTTTCAATGGTAGATGTTCAATCCTCCACTGCTTTTTGCAGTGTGGTCCGATCGATCTTTTGATCTGTCTTATTTTTTGTCTCAGGTTTTACTATGATCTCGCCAAATCGATGGACAGTTTGGATATAATACATATATCATCATGGGACTCATGTAACTTAGTGACGTCAACACACCATCAAGATTGGTGGTGTGTGGTACACCAGCCAATCCGCTTTCGAATCTGGGCCTCTCTTCTTCTTCTTCTTCTTCTTTTTTTTTAATGGACTGGCAAGGGATAAAAAGCTCTTAACTGTATAATTTCAGCCCTTAGATAGTTTGGCTCTTTTGCTGGACATGAACGGTCATCATAACTTTTTTATAATTAAAGGATTAAGATATTTAATTTAAGAGTTAAATTTATTTTATTTATTATTATTATTATTATTTTTTTATTTTTTAAAGCATCCCCATCAAGGGGAGCCCTATCACATAGTCATTAAAAAAAACAAATCCAGCGGGTACAGTGCCAACATATGTATTGCTTCATATTGGAATGTATTTTAGCAAACCTATTTGAAATTTCAAAATGGGTTCCAGAATAGTCATGGAAATGCAAAATTACAATATATCTTAGCTTAGATGGCATTAATAGAAATTTCCTAATTAAATACTAGCAATGAGATTCAAGAGAAACACACTAAATGGTTTAAAGATAAGGAAACTTCTAGGATTACTATTGTTAGTTTGACCAAAGAAGATTTGGTTAGTCTTTGAAGACCACAAATTTGCTAAGAAAAATATGGAAAATCAGTGAAACTAATGAAACCGTAAATTATGTTCAACTTCTTTTGAAAAAGCATAATTCTTGTATAATGAAAGAAATTTATAATCTTAAATCATGTAAATAAAATAACTGTGGTGGGCCTGGTGGCCAAAGACCGGTACCTGTGGTCACGAATCCAATTCCTGGTTGAAGCTCATGGTCTCTTTTTTTTTTTTTTTGTTACACATGCACACACACTTAGGCGCTCACACCACGGTGGGATTTCACCACAATGTGAGTACTCGAGCCCATTATCATATGTTGAAACTCTTGTGAGTCTACCACCGAGGCATGAGTAAAAAGCCTCATGATCTTTGCATCTTATCGTCTATTTGAAGATGACTAATCTAATTTTGGGAAATGGGCTCCCGCATTAGGAATGCATTGGGTGCAAGGTCCATATCCTCCTTTTATCTTGCTAAATGGACGGTGAAAGAGTTGCTCTATTGAAGCATGAGAATGATACATCTGAACATCATCTAATACCCAAAAATAGCTGGACCTCACTATGAATGAGGTATCCCCCAAAATTAGTGGTGGTGTTAGCCTTGGTTGGTTCAGGACCAGATTTTGAACAGGTCGTCCCAGGCCTGCTCAAAATCTTGATTTTGTGCACACATTGGCAGGCCTGCCTAAAACTTCCACATTCCCGGCCAGATTAGTAGCCATAAAATCCAATGCGGTTAGATATGGTCTATTAGCTCCATTGATTTGGTTTAGATTATCAAAATGAGTTTGATATTATAGAGTCCCAACGAAGAGGGGCTAAAAAACAAGTGACGGGATTATTTTCTGTCACACTTGTCAGACTTTTCTTTTTCAGGGCTTGATTGGGAGGTTGTAATTGGAGATAATGATGTGTAATCAAACAGGCCCTAAGTAATCATTAGTTTGCTAACTTCAAAGTGTTCACAATAAATAAAATAGGTATTCACACTATACAGAGCTTGCGGTGGAAAAAAAAAAAAAAAAACCCAGTAAAATCAGCGAATCACGTAAAATAAAAGAAAGATATGATTTTTTTAGGATTCTAAGAAAGCATCAAAGCATGCACTCGCTAGACCTATTGAATCTCTTCCACCCTCACGGTGGCCCCAAAATGCAATATAGAAGTTTTTAATGAAAAGAGACAACTTTCCCTCTCATATAATCCATTTAATGACCAATTAAGCCATTTTTAGAGCCGGGGTTGGGTAAAGCTGAATGTTGATGGCTCATCCAAAGGTAATGCGAGGCCATCGGGGAGTGGGGGAGTTTGTCAAAATGATAAGGGTGATTTCTTGTTTGCTTTCGCTAAGGGATATGGTGTGGGGTCGAACTTTCTGGCAGAAGTTAAGGCTGTGGTTGATGGTCTGAAGTGTTGCAATGATTTTGGTTTCTCTAGTGTCGAGGTGGATAGTGACTCCCTCTTCGTGGTGGACATCTTCTCCAAAGCAGGGAATATCCCTTGGAGCGTTTACTACTGGAAAAACCAGTTCGACTCCGTCCGAGCCTCTGTTTCTGTTTCTTTCAAGCATATCCCCAGAGAGTCCAATGTTGTGGCGGATAGCCTTGCCCACTAGGGTAGCTCTAACCAGTAAAACAGGTTATTCCAAGCTATCTCGGATCTCCCCCTCTTCTCCCATGGGGAGCTGGTCCTTGATAGGGCAAGTTTAGGAGCGGTTCGATTTTCTTAGCCCTCTCTGTGTTTTCTTTTCTGAGATATGATAGGCAAGCCTCCTTCTGGTGGCCCTCCCGAATGTGCAGGCCTTGTACAGCTTCGAGTCCTTGGCCCTTTTATCGGCCTGAGTCTAGTGCTCATTTGCAAGAATCTTTGATCATCAATGAAATCCAGATTTTTTTTTTTTTTTTTTTTTTTTTTTTTTTTTTTTTTTAAAAAAGCCATTTTTAGAGCCATAAGAAAGCATGAGGGGAACACATAATAGACAAATTGAATGTATGGTATAAATTACAGTTGGCCCATAAAACACAAGTGTATATCAACCATTATAAGGGGTGGTTGTAATTGGTTTATAAAATGTCTTATATTTTAATGAAATGGCATCCAATCTTTGAGTTATTTTTTTACAAGCTTTGTATTTGTGAGTGGAATGATTCCTTTCTTGTTGGGTGATCGATTCCATAAGTTATACATTATTGGTTGAGTGATTGTTCAACCCCTTGGCTGAGTGAGTTCCCAAGTTATTTTCTTTTCTTATTCTTATTTGACTTATGTATACTCAATCCAAATTATAACAATAAAGTTTTCTTTTCTTCTCTTTATTGTATTTCTTAGCGAGTTACATCATTGTTGAGGGTCAAATGTTGTCTATTAGATCCCAGTTATTACCTGAATTTATGAACATGATACTGTTTAACGGCTTATTTTAATCATATTTGTGTTACAAGGTGAATTTAGGAACCTTGACTGAAAAATGGTACTAAAAATATGGATTTAACACCCTGAAATTACCAAGGTAAGAGACGGACCTCAGGGGACCGAGATCGAAGAATTTACACACCAAGGATCCGAGAAAATTAAGCAATTCACATTAAAGAGGCCTGAAAATCGTCCAGAATGCAAAATCACAGGGTTCCCACCATCCGTTCAGCTCGAAACTTTATATCGGGCCTGAGGACTATAAATTAACCATACATGTCAAATTTCATACATTAGATCCTTGTGAAAGTGTCCCAAAATACATATCATCCCACAATACTCTGATTTGGGGCCTACCTGATATCTGGATATACTTCAATTTTGGTCTCGACCCCTTACATGGGGTGAAAGAACAGATGGACGGAACGAATTTCTCATAAACATCAAAGTGCATCCCACCTTAAGTGGTGTGTGCACAGTGCACAAATGCACTGGCCATGCACCAAAAGCCGAGAGCTGACTCGTCTCCTTCCGTCTCTCTCTGCGTAGAAACACAGCGACCGGACAACGTCTGGCCGAATTGGCTTAGTGGGCCCCACTAATCTCCCATATGGATGATCTGGACCGTCCATTGCGTCCATAGGGTAGGCACAACCCTCGTCATGGTGGCCTTTTGGTCCCATGATCACGTATACATGTGGATTGCAAGAAAACGCATGATGGATGGTGAGTTGATTTGATATAGTGAACCGCACCAAAACTTGACGAAAATCACTCCAGCCGGACTGGTTTTTCTCTAGAAATCCAATTAAGGGGTGGATTTATCCGGATACATCACTGTGGGGTCCACCGAACACGTCAGCGCATGTACGTACGTAAGCAACGCATGTCCGCAAGATCCGGGACTTTCGGGCAATTGTGTGATCATGATAGTGATCGGATCAGTGATCCAGACCATCCAAACTCATCAACAGGAGGGCCACGACCCCAACCATGAAGGCCAAATAGAGTTTTGGGACAGTCAGCGTACCAAATCTCACTTTAAACGCAATTCTCTCCCATTTTCTATGCAATTTGTTGCGAAACAGAGTCGATTCTACACCAACCGACTTCACTAGCCGACTACAGACCTCATGCCTATATAAAGGGGAGAGAGAGCAACGTGAAGGCGATCCTTGGAGCTGTGAATGAGCAAGAGAAGAGAGAGAGAGAGAGAGAGAGAGAGAGAGAGAGAGAGAGAGAGAGAGAGAGAGAGATCCTAGGGCGTGGGCAGCAAAACGAGTTCTTCTTCTTCCTTTTTCTTGATTCTTGTTTATGATTTTTTTTAAAGAGATTTTTACCCTAATCATGATTATGTTAGGCTAAACCTCTTAACTAGGGCTAAGAGGTGAAGCTTGTAGTGAGATCAGAGATTTTTCTTTATGCCTTTTGGTTCATGTTTAAACTGAACTGATTTTTATTCTAGTTTGATTATAAGGAATGCATTTAGTTTTTAATGATTTGTTGTGACTGAAATTATAATGGATTTGCGATAGCTTTGAGCATATTATTTTCATTATTGTGATTATGAAGTTAGGAAGCCCTTTTGTTCACCATATTCTCATGGGCATGGTTGGGTGATTGAACCCTTCCTAACATTCATAACTCTTTCATATTGGTTATGGATTGGTTAAATTTTGTTGTTTGTTTTGTCTCATGGGCTTGGCCTTGTGATAGAATCAAGTCTAATTCTCATACCTCTCTGTAGACACTGAAAAATCGGGCGTCCACTTTGTTGTGAAAAATGTCTTGTTGTGGTGGTCCTGGGGGTGATTAAGCTGATTTGTGATTGTTGGAGTCGCCACTAGCCGAATAATCTCAGAATCCCGCGGTCGGCTAGAACCACGGAATACGTAAGGTTGGAGAAATCCGAAGATCCTCCGACCTTAGATTGACTCCTGGTCTATGATCCGGGATTCCGGGCAAGGGACCTCGGTTACAAAGAGGGAAGGTGTTAGGCACCCTCTCTGCCCGTACAAATGCACGGTCTCGACTTAGTGTGGTAAAATAATCTCAAGGGATGATGATGATGCTTCGATCATGATGGGACTAGTCACATGTGGATTTCTGATGTAGCAAGATCCGAGATTTCGGCAGGCCACAGAGCATACGTCCGACAATATGTCTAGAGGGTGGATGTGATGATGCTTATGCAAAAACACAAGAAAAGTGGACTAGATCACTAGGAATTTCTGATGTGACAGGATCCGATGTACGGCAAGTCACAGAGCATACGTCCGCTAGAAATCTAGAGAAGCAAGGGGGTTGAGAAGGGAGTAGATGTCATGATGAATGCTTGTATGCAAATGGATCTTTGACTTGATTCTTGAAAAGGCTAAGATGTAGATTGAACCATGATCATTTTGGACTAGGCTTGGGGTTGGAAGGATTGAGATGAAGGCTAGGAGGTGGGCTGGAAAATGTGGGCTTGAAGGCTTGGGAGCTCCTTCCCTTCCTTCACTCTCTTCCTCACTCTCTCTCTCTTTTCTTTTCTTTTCCTCTCACTCTTTCTCTATCACTCTCTCCCTCTCTTGGTGGCTCTCATCCATCTATTTGAAAATGAAAGGGGAGAGGGCTATTTATAGCCCTCTCCAATGGTTTTTTGGTAAATAAGGGACAAGAGGGGGGTAAATGCTGATGTGGCACATGGTGATTGGTAGAGAGGAGAGAGATGCCACGTGGCGTGCTCTCATTGGCTATGGAGGCTGGTAAAACTGTAAATAGTGGAGATGAGAGGGGTAAATTCCAGGAAGAGTTGACTTTGGACGCTGGGACAGCTGTCCCTGCTCAGACAGCACGCGGCGGTACTCCGAGTACCGCCGGCGGTAGTCCGAGTACCGCCCGGTCTTGGCTGGGTCTGATTCTCGTGTGGCTGGCTCAGCGCACGCTTTTTGAGAGGAAGCGGTAGTTTGACTACCGCCGGCGGTAGTCAAACTACCACTTCGGTACAGTTTCCCTCGAAATTTTGTCGGTGGGTCCTTTTTTGGGTCTTTAGAGTGAAACAAAGTCCGTTTTGGATATTCGGCTTAAAATGACTCAAAATTGGCTCGATTGTTACTTGAAAATGACCCAAGAAATGGATCAGTTTCGGACATGGTTTGGATTGAATGATGACTCATGATGGCTCAGGTTAGGATTAGGGTTAGGTTTAGGATATGATCATGGTTCTCAGATTGTCTTAACTTTCTCAAGATATTTAGCCTGGGTGGGGTGTCTACACTCTCACCTCTTGAAAATTAGATCAAAGGAAGTTCAGATTAGTTTTTAATGAAATATCTTCCAACTGGATAAAGATAAGACTCTAATTCTAGTTGTGTTCGTGAATCAATTAAGCATAGATCTTCCTGATCTCTACAAGTGGATCCTTGGAATCCCTAGTTTACCACCTTTAAATTTTATGAGTTTAAGTTAAATTTATTCACCATTATTCTCTTAATTCTCCCTTATTTAGATTACATCTTTGCCTAGTTCTAATTTAAGTTACTTTTAGATTACATACAAAGTTCAGTCCCTGTGGATTCAACCTCGGTCTTACCGGATTATTACTACATCACAACCCTATACTTGGGGTATGAACAATCACACCACCTAAAGATTACTATGTGCATAAAACAAGGGCAATCCTGTCAACACAAGGGCTCCCTTATACAAAATAAAAATAAAAATAAAAATAAACAAATAAAAAACAAATAAAAAAATAAACAAACAAGTTGCCATAAAAGAGAAGCCAAAAAGCACCATGATAGTCCACACTCAACCTAGGCATGTCCTGGTTAGCAGACCTAGCTAATTTGTGTGGCCATCTGAACTGCATAGGGCACCCAATGGATCCCTATAATGTACCACACAATTGTTAGATTGTGATGCTAGGATGAACGTGATGAGGTCGATCACTGTCTTCCTCAAGGATAACTAATTCGAACCCACGAAGTTTCTTTGGATTCCTCACAGAGACCTCTCGAATCCACGAGGGAAAGAAAAAGAAATCGTTTTAAAATATATGAAAGAAACTTGTTGATTGATTGATAGATGAAATAAACGAGTCTACAACCCTTTAAATAGGGATACCAAGACTAGGAAGAAGTTTGAGAATTAAACTAAAACTAAAACTCCCTAAACTTTGTAACTTACTACAAATAGTAAACTTTCTATTTATAGTAAGTGTCCTATGTGGCTTAACCACGTTATTCTCCTAATTTTTCTAAACACTTTTCATGTTGGGTGCAACTCCTAAAACCCAATGTATGAAGAGTTATAATCAAACTAAAATTTATTATTTATAATAAAAAGCATAATTAAATATGGAATTCGGCCGTCGATATGATGGAATCTCGCAAATTCGACGTGGGCAACCCAGCATAGGTTGGCTAAAGTAACTCGTCCTACCCCAAAATCATAAATGGTACATTGAGTAACTCATTCCGATTTGCGAGATATGCCTGTTTTAAGGTTCTGACAATCTTGATGACTTCCTATCAAGCCTGTTTTAAGGTTCTGACAATCTTGATGACTTCCTATCAAGCCTTCTCTGATCTGTCTTAGACATAAAAGTGTCCATGACCCACTTTACATCAGATTGGGATGTCCAAGTGGGGCTAGCAAACCTTGAAGGATGGATTATATGTGATGTAGAGAGGGTCGCGGACAGTTACATAGCCAATATGGATCAGAAAAGGCTCGATCGACGACAGAAGTGATCCAGACCATCAGACCTTAAATCAGGCGTATCTCGCTATCTGGAATGAGTTATCGGATGTAAAATATATTATTTTGGAGTAGAACGAGCTACTTTAGCCACCCAACCCCACTACGCCGGGTTGCACAAGCCAGATTTGTGAAATACCGCCAGATCGACGATCGTTTCCCTATTTTAATTCCGTTTTTACTATAAATAATAAGATTTAGTTTGATTATAACTCTTCATCTGTTGGGCTTTAGGAGTTGCACCCAAAGCGAAAAGAGCTTAGAAAAATTAGGAGAACAGCTTGGTGAAGCCAAATAGGATACTTACTATTTTTGGCCAAAAACCTTGCACACTAGTAGACATCACGACCGTCTATAAATAGTTACTATTTATAGTAAGTCACAAATTCTAGGAATTTTAGTTGTAGTTTGATTCTGATTTTTCTCCCATTGCTTGGTATCCCTATTTAAAGGGTTTTGAACTCTTTTTTTTTTTTTTCATTCCTCGATCAATTTCGAATTTATTAGAATTTATTTTTAATTTCTTGCTTTCTTTCCTCGTGCATTCGAGAAGCCTATGTGAGAAGTACAGAGAAGTTTCGTGGATTTGGAATAGTTATCCTCTTGAGGAAGACGGTGCTTGACCTCACATCCTCCCATGCGTCAATATGTCATGCAGTTAGTGTTTGCGATATCACGTGGAGATGTGTGGAGCTCACCGTGATCTGATAGTGACATTTAACCCATCCTTCAGATGCATGTCACCCAATTCATTCATCAGGTGAACCCTACCTTGAGGAAGGGACACTAAAAAATAATCAAATCTCAAAGTTCAGATGGGCCACAACAATGTAATACATGCATATTTTAGGTATGATTATATATTGCTCCCTTGACAAGTCCTATTTGAGCTTTTGATAGAGATATAGCTTACCCAATGAACAGTTTGGATCACACACACACACGATGCATGGATCACACGGCTTGAAAGGTATGTAATTATCACAGCTTCAAAAGCACGTGATCATTCCCAAGCAAGCAGCTAGCCTAGGATTACATGATCCAAATCTGCTGTATGGAGCCATTTAGACGGTTTTTCCTCTTGTCTAGTAGGGTTTTCCCATAATTCTTAAGTTGGCAAGTGTGCCCTAAATATCAAGCTTCAAACACTCATCAAATATCATTTCCAAATAAAAGTTTGTATTACCACAAAAGAGAGCCAATATGCTTATAGTAAGTAGGGCATGGTTCAATATAAGACGGTCCTAGCCATCTAATTGATATTGTCATTGGTCACGTTCCAATTTAATTTGAGATTGATCTACTTTCTTCCCACAGAAGACATCACTAAGAACTGTTCTGGAGCACAAAGCAGCCTTCAGCAGAGAGAGAGCCTGCGAGGAAAGACACAAGTCCAAATATAAGTTTAGCATTCTATTCCCTATTTATATTTTTGAAGAGACTATTCACGGCACGCATACAAACATGTGAGACGTGCAACTTATGGGCTACTCACAAAATCAAGAAGGTCAAGTCGTCAGGTGGGTTGCACATGTAAGTTGAATATTCATCATTGGTTGCCTGTTTTATCACAATTTTTGTGTATATGTTGCCCACTGGATGATTGGACCAACCAAACTTTTGGGCAAGTGTATTTTTCACAGCAGACATGCTTAGTGATTGACCCAGAATCTCACACGTGGTTTGCATACGTGCATCTTCAATCATATGGGTGATGGGCATGCTAAAATTGCCAGAAGAATTCATGAAGGTCAAATAAAAGAGACATGATGCAGTAAATGTCAGGGGTTAGGATCTTCCATCCTTTTTCAGCCCCACCAAATCAACAATGTCCAGATCACAGGCTTCACTTTGAATGCATGGTTCAGAAAATGGTGGATCCTCAGCCCAGGAATATGCAATGTATCCTCTGGTTTTCAGGTTGTAGGTTCTGCGCATTCAGACTGTTGGTTTGATGGAACCCACCTGATGGACCATGCTCCAAAATTCTCCCAGATTAGAACATCTTTTTCCATTTTCAGTTGAATGTAGACCATTGCTCTGCTTCTTTCCCAAATCATCTGTTTGCAGAGGCAACCAGTGAAAGGGCTAGGATCCTCACATCTAGGAGCGTGTTGAGGCATTAATTTCCCATTTGTGCATGGACAGATTTATTTTATCAACAGTCAGGATCAGTCAGCCATGGCTCAACTTGTGCAAACTGAAAGTAATTGTTAGTAAATGCAGTAGAGGAAAGCCATGCGACAAGAACCTCCACATCTGTTACGGGAAGCCGTGCAACAAAAAGACAATATCCACTCCATCCATCAGTTTTTTTTTAGTTCTTTTTAGGATGTGATTCTAAAATGAAGCACATTCAAAATTCAAGTGGGCTACACTACAGAAAACAGCGGAGACAGGAACCCCACCATTGAAACCTTACTGGGCCCACCGTCGTGTATTTATATGCCCACCTCCATGTTTATATGCCATTGGATCAGTTTATAAGGTGAGTTCCACCAAGATGAAAGGAAAATATTAATATCAGATAGATTCAAAATTGCGGTGGGCCCCGTGAAAATTTCATTAGTGGGCGTCCCATCCCCCACTGGTACCTTTGACGAAGTACAATTTGGATGATGTTTTGGATCACATTCTAACATGAGCTATGAGCTGGTTCAAATGGATGGACGGAGTAGGTGTCACAGGCATCAGTGTGGGCTCCACAGAGCTTTTTATTCAACGGGCTCCTTCTAACAGGTTTTGCCGGAAATTGGCGTCCAAAGCCATGGCGGTTTGTCAGATAGGTTGAAAAAGTCGATGCTCAAGTGCCAACATGGAATGCCTATGAGGAATCTAGACCACTCATCAGAAGGGACCCATGGAGAACACACCCTTGCCCAAATCTCAGACTGGACTTCTTGTCAGGTGGCCGACTCGGCATGAGAAAATTGGAAGGGTAAAAAGCAAAAGAAAAGGAGAGCCAACTGTCTATAATTCAATTGCAGACATTCGGTCCACCTGATCCATGGCTATCAATGAGTTTTGGGCCAGGGCATATTCATGGTGGCCCCCAATTGATGAGTAGCCTGGAACCAGTCCTAGCACCACTCGCCCTAGCATTTCTCAATCCAACCGATGTAGAGAACAATCTACATTACCTGATCCTGGCCTACACTTACTACTCGCTCCTTCACATCGCTGATGGGGACCTGGAATCTGTCTAGGATGGAAATGCCTGAAATAAACGATAAAGGCTCCACATCCAACCCATCCGTTACCATAAACATGATCTTCGGTCCCTTCACAAATCCTCCTCCAGACTCTGTGGCTGCATCACTCAACTTCGGATTTATGAAATGAAATCGTAGGGTCTTCTTAAAACTAGAAAGGTCGAATGTATTGGGTTCCGCCTCTACGACTGGCAGTAGCTGGTTGTCACACCCCGAGTGGAGCGCTAGCTTGGGGTCAAGTAGCATGGCTCTGCATTCTTCGGATATGATACAATTGTCGTCACCGCTTAAATCTTCCACACTCTTGTACAAGTTATCCAAACATACAATGGAAGAACCTGGCCTCAAGAGATTTACAATGGCTCCAAGAGGGAAGGAGAGGAAGCTGAACAGAAGGTCTAAGAAGTCCTCTGTGGCCTCTGCATACAATACTCTGTTCTTGGATTTGCTGATCAGAAGCTTCAAGCTCATCGTCTTGCCAGTGTCATTCTTATCTATGGCTATGTCTTCGGCGCTCAACTTTAGGGCATGAAAAGCATCCTCAACAGCCTCTGGCTTCGGCAGAAAGACGTCCGTCAAAGGTGTGTTGGAGACCAACAATCGTCTCAGTATATGCAATGCCTAATTCAAGATAAGACCAGTAATCATCAAATCTGCAGTTAGCCAAATAGACTAAGAAAACATTTTGAATTTTAAACAATCAAACGTTTCTTTTATTCTTAATGTTCCTTTGAAGATCAGATCGATACAATTCGGCTTCTTTGATGAGCAGGCTTCTTAATAGTGGGTCATTCACGGTAGGACAACCACATGAATGATCTAATCCCCAAACTGAACAGCAACGTTAAAGAGGTGAGAGGTAATGAACCGGGCTCATGGTCCTAATCATAAACCCAGCCTCATATATTTGCATATGAGGCTATATAAAGCGAGATAGCCATGGCAATTAGTGGATAGGTCGGGATTATTAAAAAAAAAAAAAAAAAACTGTGCTAGTGAATACCATAAACTGAAACTAAATCACAGAATTCTTGAGAAATGATTTAAATGGGTCATCATAGTCTAAGCGTTACCCCAAATAATTGGGACGGTTATATTAATCATATTTTACCATTCCACTCTATTAAGCATTATAACTTCAGTTACATCATAGGTCATCAAGTCTTTCCTTATCACCTCTACCTGCATCCTTTTGAACATTCTCCTTGGGCCTTTTAGAATCTTCAACTTAAATTGACTCTTATCCAATGCAGTTCTAAGTCCACATGACCAACCCATCTAAGTCTACTTTCCATTGTCTCATTACTTATTGGTGTGAAGTAGAACGAGTCGTGGATTCATTCATAACTAAGATGAATCAAAGAAAAGAAGCCAAGAAGGATTGACCAAACCATACTCAGCATAGTTCAACTGGTTGACCTTTGTGGTCGACACTGGTCGAAATTCTGCCAAAAATTTTAGATTTCTTGCTAGCTGAGTTCTGCCAATTTAGACAAATCGACAAATTTGTCATCGCGTCGAAATACGATTCAACAAGTCGATAGATCAGGTTGACAAGTCAAAATTCACAGAATTTTCAATTTTAGTCTTTGTATGTTTTTGAACCAATTCGACAGGTCGATGAACGAGGGAAATTTATGCAAATTTTTTTAAATGTTTGTTTCCTAGTTTGATTATGACTCTTTGGTTACATTTTTAGGTTTTGTTTAGGGTTATTTAAAGGTTAATTGTTAAACTCATTTTTATCATTTAATTCTATCAATAAAATTTCTTAAAAGTTTTTCTATTTCTATCATGTATTTGAGAAACCTTTTGTGGATTCAAGGCGTTTATCGATTGAGGAGGACAATGCTCGACCTCATCACGTCCTCCCTGCATCAGTTTGGTATCAGAGCAAGGCTTTCTCCTCAGCTTAATGGCTTCTAACGATGGGTCAGGCAACATTCCCTTAGACGTTGCTCTAGAGATTTTTACTTTAACATCGGCGATTTTTGAAATGGCGCAGCGAGTGAATCAGCAAGTCATGTAAAGGGGGCTGTTGAGTGTCAAATATTGCATATTTCTCTCCGTCTATATCTTGATTTTATGAACATGATAATGCTTAATGGGTATATTTTATACACGTTTAGATTGCGAAGTGAATCTGAGAGCTTGGATTGAAAAGAACGTTAAAAGCATGGATTTGATGCTCAAGAATCACCAAGGCAATAGATGGATATTAGAAGACCAAGATTGAAGAATTCACATTTCAAAGATCCAAGGAAACCAAGTGAGGAATGAAGAGAATCGAAGATTTGAAGTGAAGAAAAAGAATCTTAAAAATCGTCCTGAAAAAAGAAGAAGAAGAAGAAGAAGATATTCTGAAAATTCGATTAGCTCGAGTTTTGGTTCGGCTAGCCCAAGCTTGAAATTTGGCAAGCCCGAGAAAGTTCAGGTGAAAATCCACCGATAATTTCTTTTGAAATTCGCGGGAATTCGGCCAGCCGAAGGGAAAATTTGGCTAGCTGAATTACGCTATTCGGCCAGCCGAACTTGACCTCGTCTAGCCGAAGGTTATGCAGATTTTATGCGGAGTGCGTAAATTTGAGGCGGTTTGTGGATTTTTCTAACTCGGTACAAAAGTTGGAGTTCCACAACTATAAATAGGAGTCCCTATGATGTTCCAAGTCATCTTCTAGGATTTAGAAAGAGAAAGGAGGCTTAGGTGGAGTGCCGACGACGTTCTTTTACTCTAATTTCTTCATGGGTTCGAGTAGATATTTATGTTTTTCTTATGTTTTTGAGTTAGCTATACTAGCTAATTAATTTCTTAACTAGTGCTAAGAGGTGAAGCTTGTAGCGTGTTGAGATATTTGTCTTGCTTTGATTCTTGTTTATATTAAACCTCATTGATTTCTAGTTTGATATTAAAGGAATATTTTCAGTTTTATATGATTTATTGTGACTCAAATTACAATAGATGTTGTGATAGCTTTGGATATTTTCTTTTCCTGTTTTGAGATTGTGAGATTGGTAAATCCTGTAGTTCACCATCGTCTCTTGGGCATGGTAGGGTGATGGAATCTCTTCCAATCATCACAATTCTCCTCCATTGAGAATTAGGTCAATTAAAAGTTTGGATTTGATTTAAATTGCTTTATTTTTCAATTGGATGGGATAGGACTCTAATTCCAATTGTGTTCCTTGAATCAAGTAAGGTAGAATCTTGATAGCTACAAGTGGATTGTTGGTGTAGAATCTTGATAGCTACAAGTGGATCCTTGGCACCCTAGTTCTCACCTTTCATCTGATAGTTTAAATCAACATTATTCACAATTACTCTCTTTTATTCCAGATTTAAGTTTAGATATTCTTCTAGTTCTAGTTATAGTTATTTTCAGAATACGTACAAGTTTAGTCCCTATGGATTCGACCTCGGTCTCACTGAGCTATTACTACATTGCGACCCTACACTTGGGGTTGTGAACAGATACAAGTTGTCATCAATCACATGACGGAAGCCCTAAGGCAAATCCGTGTTCATGGTGATGATCCGCTCCCGATAAGTGCTGAAATTTATAATCACGCCAATCACAAGGCGATGCCGGTAATGAATTGCAGGATCACACCTAAGGAGGTGGGATCCAACAATGAGAAGATTGATGACATGATCCTCCAATATTCCAAACGAGGCAGTGATCGGTTTAATCGGACGGATCAAGAATTCAGGATAAAGGTTGACCTTACTAGTTTTAATGACCAATTCCACGTCGAAGACTTTCTCGATTGGCTACTAGAATTCGAACGCTTCATTAACTACACGAATGTCGCTGAAGAGAAGAAGGTAAAGCTTGTGGCTTACAAGTCTAAAGGTGTATGTTCAACTTGGTGGGAACAACTTCAACTTGCAATGACAAGACAGATGAAAGCATCAATCCGCACATGATAGTGGATGAAGCAGTTGTCGCGCGAGTAGTTCTTCCTAGCAAGTACGATTAGGTATTGTTCCAACAATACTAAAACTATCGGCAGGGTAGTCGGTCAGTGAGAGATTACGTAGAAGAATTTTACCACTTGGTGGCTTATAATAAGTTGGTGCATGAAAACGGAATCATAGCAAGTCACCCGATTCAATGACGGTTTACATGTTGCAATCCAAGATCGGATTAAGATGCAACTTGTTTTTATGATGAATGAAGTGATCAAGCTGGCAACACAAGTGGAAGCGTAGCTTGAGTACACCAACACATGAACTTATCCTTCTACTAGGGTAATCATGGCATGCCCTTAAAACGGAGCTTCACAGACCAAGGGAAAAGAACCTGTAGGAGGATGACTTCAACCTCTCCTACACCCACGAATTGAGAGTCAGGAAGTGGATAAGTAAGACCCCAAAGAGCAGCAACCACTGCTGTTGGTCCAACCAGGATACCGAACCCCTATGGATGACCAAGGCCTAACCATTGTTATCGATGCGGCCAACTGGGTCACTTATCAAACACTTGCCCTTAGCGGCAAGTGGGAAACTTCAACATTAATGATGGTGGCTCTGAGAACATAGAAGAAGACTCGAAAGTTAATGAATTAGAGAACACCACGGATGGTGAAGCTGATGAAGCAGATTGGGTTCCGCAGGATCTTAGTGAATTGCTAGTCATGAGGCGGCTATTGTGGAGACACAACATCTTCCAAACAAGGTGTATGGTGAATTAAAAGGTCTTTGATGTGGTTATGTATCGACAGCGGAACAGTGCGAACATCATCTCTAAGGTCATGGTGGAGAATTTACAACTGAAAACAGAGCATCATCCCTCCCCATATACAATTAGATTGATTAAGAAAGTTAGCAAAACGAAAGTAACTAAACAATACATTATATCTTTTCAATTGGTAAACATTATAAGGACTAACTCGTATGTGACGTTCTTGACATGGAGGCCTGTCATATTCTACTCGGCCGACTATGACAATCAAATCGTGGCACCGCTCATAGAGGACGAGAGAAGACATACTAACTCCTATGGACCCAGAGAAGCCACCCGAAACTTTTAAAGTAAAAAGGCGTTTCTCCTAACCATATGGGACTTTATAGAGAAATCCAAGAAGACGGGACAAGTTTATACATTAATTGTAAAAGGAAAAGAAATCAAGCCCATCAACATTTCCAAGAAACTAAAACCCATGCTACTTGAATTCAAAGATATTGAGAGAGTCACTTAATCATTCCCCTTGCAACCAAAGTGATAGCCGTTGTAGCATCCACAGCTAGTGTGCCGAAGAGGGTGATGCTTTCTATGTGCATGAAGGACGCATCAACACCTCTTGCATCTTTCGAAAGGATGAATATTTAGGTATTAGGTCTTGAGGACCAGGATGGCCGAAGATCAAAATCTAAATGTGCTAAGGGTCGATCATCAAAGGCAGGGGCAATGAACGTGTCTCACAACTTAGGTGGTTTGATTGAACTGATATATGCCATGTGCATAATTTCAATGCTAAAGTATCAACCATCACACTCTACTCTCCCAGTCAAATAACTCCCAGTTCTCCTCTACTCTCCCAGTCAAATAACTCCCAGTTCTCCTCTACAGTCAAATAACTCCCAGTTCTCCTCTACTCTCCCAGTCAAATAACTCCCAGTTCTCCTCTACAGTCAAATAACTCCTAGTTCTCCTCTACTCTCCCAGTCAAATAACTCCCAGTTCTCCTCTACTCTCCCAGTCTTTAAACCAGTTTCTTTGCGTGCATTGCACATGCCACAACTCGTAGTGCTAATTACTCATAAAGGAAGAGAAATGCAAAAGGGACTTACGTTGTAACTCAAAAGGCATGTTACAAGATCCACATCATTCATCAAGTAGGCCTACCATGTATAACTTGGCCCAAGCCAGTTCATTCATTAGATGGGCCACATGTATAAAATGTGGACCAATTCCATTAGTGAACCAACCTGATTTTGGAGCAGGGCATCCACACAATTGGGCCCAACTGATGTTCGTGCTTATTCATGTTTACCACATTGTCCTCTATTCCTGGAAGGCTCAACAGGAGATAATCTAAGATGTAATGTCTCAAATTAATCATGAAACGTGATATTTTCACAGCCTTTTGATTGGATGGTTGTAATGAGCAGTTTTCACAGCCTTTTAATTGAATGGTTGTTATGAGCGGTTTTCACAGCCTTTAAGTTTGATCGGATGGTTGTTATGAGCGGAGATGGGAAGATGGTTCTTGGCTATGGAGATGTAAATTGGTTATGTTAGAAAGAGGAAAATCCGGCTCAACTCAATAACTGAGTCTGAACTTCGTATCTTAATCCAAACCATCGATGATATCAAGTATAATCATTGGACGTAGCAGTATTTCAAACCCAAACCTGAACAGATGTGTTTGAAATTAGATCCCAACAAATTCATATTGGGTCAAGTCTGCCGATCTGTCCGTTAGGTGGGCCGCATTGTGTAGTAGATGCACTTAGCCTAGAATAAGGCCGGTCCACTCATAGGTGGAGTAGAGATGTTACCCCGTAGTTGGAACTTGGCCAACTTTTATCTTAAAGCTCCATTTGCTTTGTGCATTGTAGGCTACCTAAAGAACAGTCTAGTCTGAATCTTGAGCACACATTTACACAATGTGCGCACTTAATGGATGGTCCAGATCAAGCATGGAATAGCCAAGTGATCATTTATGGATAAGTGTAGATGGTCAAAAGTCACCATAACATGTTGGAATATTTGGTTGAATTAAATAGACTATTAAAAAACCGAGAACCAAAAAAGAAAAATAAAATTGAGAAAGAGGACTTATTGAATTGAGTCAAGGCGTGACTTGAGTCACTCGGCTTGAAATCGAATTTGTTCACCTTGGATAGCGTCCCAAGTGCAACCAGTTTCTAGAGCAATTGACCTCTAAGATATAACGACTATGACCCGGTCCCAGCTGTGTACTCACTATACGCGGGCTCGAATCACTTGCAATTTAACCCAAAAGTACTGAGTTGACTCAGCGACAAACTCAACAATTAAAAATTTGTAAACCAGAATACCAGAGAGAGTTTTATAAGAGAGGAAAGGATTTTAGTATATTCAAATATGAATCGGAAGTCTTTATATAGACTCTGAAGTGATGCATAAGCACCCTTTTGAAAGAGTTAGGTCTGTTGGGTTTAAACCCAACATGTGCGACCAACAGAACAGATGTATCTCTCTGGTTTAAAATGAAAAGGCGCAAGTTCGAGTACACTCTCGCAAATAAAGTCCCGCGAGTACCCGTACACCCACGCCCAAGAGAGTACACTCGCACCCATGCCCACGCCTAGCCCAGCTCATCCCTTCTCGTCTCGTTGCTCGCGCACCTGCACATGGACACAGACACTGACTCGGTTCGGCACTCATGCACGTGTGTGACCAATGGCATAAATTAGAGTTATTAGCATAGCCCCCCACAGGACTAAATTCACATGCCCCATGAATGGGGCTCAAGCCCCAAGGCAAAAAGCCTATCTTATATATAAGATGATTTTCTTTGTTAAATCTGATGTGAGACAAAACCCACAACTCAAAATCAACAGAAATTTCAAATGTGGAGGGAAACCGAAATATTTGAAATTTTGATTTTAATATTAATTTTGAAAAAAATACAACAATCCCCCACATGTTTTAAAATAAAATATCTTTCGGACTAAAGCATAATAGTTCTGCAATGGTGCCGGTATCACCATAGACTTGAACCGACATTAGAGTAAACAAGACAAGTCTATAGAAATTAGGTGACACCATAGTCTTGAACCTGAATCCTTTTAATATAAATCGCAAGTACATGTCACTCACACAACTCTTCCTCTGCAAGTGATTCTTCAGTTCGGTGCTTTTTGGTCATACACCATTACCTGGATTTCACGAATACACTAGAGAATTCGCCTAGATTCTCATAGGAAGCGGCCTCCACCTCCACACTCATATAGGGGAATTCCATCAAGTGTATGCAGCAACTGTATACACCACCAAATATATGGCTATGGATTCATTAAGAATTATAAACAACTCATTCTTCTACGTTGCTGCTTGCACTACACCATAGAAGGGGCTCATATATATCAGTGCAATCGTCTACCTCGTGTCTTGTTGTTTACTTATTGAACCTATTTCATGGGATCTTCACCTGTATAGGTTGGGTTGCTGACACTAGCAGCTCATATATTAGGCTTAGGCCCATTCCCTTTGATGTACCATCGACTAATATTTTAAATAGTCCTTTGGTCAAAAGATCTACCAGATTCTTTTCTAACCTTACAAAGTCAATAGATATAACTTCATCACATAATATGTGTTTCACTATGTTGTGTCTGAATCTAATATGCCTGCTCTTTCAATTATATATTTTACTCTTTGCTTTTGTTATAGCTGCTTGACAATCACAATGAATAGACATGGTCAATACAGGCTTTGACTACAATGGTACATCAGCTAAGAGATTTCTAAGCCACTCGGCTTCTGATCCAGCCTTTTCTAAGGTAATAAACTCGGATTCCATAGTTGACCGAGCGATACATGTATGCTTGGTAGACTTCCAAGAGATTGCTCCACCCAAAGTAAAGACATCCACTAGTGAATTTTGTCTCATTTGAATCAGTGATCCAGTTAGTATCACTATATCCTTCTAATACAGTATGATAACCATTATAATGTAAACCATAGGTCATGCTGCCTTTTAGGTATCTCAAAATTCTAGACGAGGCATTCCAATGCCCTTTTCCAGGGTTATGTGTATATCTACTTAGCCTTCCTACTGTAAAAGTTATTTTCGGTCTAGTGCAGTTTGTTAGATACATAATGTTACCAATTATTCTGGAATACTCTAATTGAGACATACCACTATCTATATTCTTCATGAAAGTCATATTGTAATCATAAGGTGTACTGACAAGTAAACAGTCAAAATGGTTAAACTTTTTTAGCAACTTTTCATTGTAATAAGATTATAATAATACAATAACACCATCTTTCCTAGTTACTTCAATACCCAAGATTACACCAGCTTCTCCTAAGTCTTTCATGTCAAATTTAAATGATAATAATTTCTTAGTCACAATAACTAATTTAATAGTAGTTTCAACAATAAGCATGTTATCAATATAAATGCATATAATAACATAATCATCTCCAGAAATTTTACTGTATACACATCTATCTACATCATTTATATGATAACCATTTGATTTCAAAACACCATCAAATTTTTCATGCCATTGTTTAGGAGCCTATTTTAGACCGTATAGAGATTTAATCAGTCTACATACTTTATTTTCTTTACACGATATCTTATAACCCTTAGGTTACTCCATATATATTTCTTCTTTTAAATCTCCATTTAGAAAAGCTGTCTTAACATCCATCTGATGTACCACTAGTTTATATATAGAGGCTATCACTATTAAGACCCTAATAGTTGTAATTCTAGTTACAGAGGAATAAGTATCAAAATAATCTATTCCTTCTTTTGTTTAAAGTCTTTTGCTACCAACCTAGCCTTAAACTTATCAATAGTCTCATCTGATTTTAGTTTCTTTCTAAACACTCATTTACAACCTATTGGTTTGTTTCCAAGTGGTAGGTCACAAGTTCCCAAGTGTTATTAAATATAATAGATTACAGCTCATCATTTATTGCTTCTTTTCAAAAGGTTGCATCTTGAGAATTAATTGCTTCTGTATAGGTTGTAGGATCATCTTCTACTAAGAAGGTGAAAAAACCATCTTCTAGGTTAGTTTTTCTTCTAACCCTAGTACTTTTTCTTGGTTTTATCTCTTCTACTACTTTCTTGTAAGTACTTTTACTTGTAGACGCGATATCTGATTTATTAACTTCCTCTATTCCTATAGATTTAGATTTCATAGGGAATATATTCTCAAAGAACTCTATAATTATATTAAGATCTAGAATATTATCCTTAGTTTTTAAAACTAGAAACATGTAAGCTACACTGTTTTGTGTATACCCTATAAATATACAGTCGGTAGTTTTAGGGCCTAACTTTCTTTTCTTAGTTTTAGACAATCATACTTTAGCAAGACACCCCCACATTTTAATATATTTATAACTAGGAACATGATTCTTCCAAAGTTCGTAACAAGTTTGTTCCGATGACTTAGAAGGAATCCTATTTAGGATATAATAAGTAGATAGAATTATTTCTTCCTACATATTTGAGAGTAAGCCTTGAACTATTTAACATAGCATTCATCATCTCCTTAAGAGTTATATTTTTACGTTCTGCTATTCCATTTTATTCCAGTGTATAAGGAGCTGTAGTTTTGTAAACTATTCCACTCTTTTCACATAATTCTCTAAATTGAGAAGATTCATACTCATATTCTCTATCTATTCTAAGTCTCTTAATTTTTGTATTTAACTAATTTTTAACTTCAATTTTATACTTAGAAAAAGCATCTAAAGCTTTGTCTTTATTCCTTAACAGATAGACTCTAGTGAACCTAGAGTAGTCATCTACAAAAGTTATATAATACATTTTTCCTCCTCTAGACATGTGATTTCTAAAATCACCTAAGTCACTGTGTATCAACTCTAATAAAACAGAAGATCATTTTATTCATTTAAAGGGTTTTCAAATGAATTTTGATTCTACACATGTTTCACATTTATCAAATTCTTCATTAGATATATTAGGTAATAAACCTAATCTTTTCATTTTTTTCAAAGATACTACATTCACATGACCTAATCTAATATGTCATAGATAAAAGGGTTCAACGATATAAATAGAACTGGATGTCTTCTTATTATTATCATTGGATACATTTACAATAAATAAACCATCACTACAGTATCCCTTACCAACAAAAGTTTCATTCTTAGTCATTACAAGTTTATCTGAATCAAATTATAACTTGACACCAGCCTTATTGAGAAGCAAACTAGAGACCATGTTTCTTCTAATGTCAGGCACATGTAGAACATCGTTCAACATCAGAGTCTTTCCAGAAGTGAATTTCAGAAGTACTTTCTCTTTCTCTACAACTGGAGATATTCTAGCATTACCCATGAATACCTATTCATCATCTCCTGATACTTGGTAGGAGGTAAACATGTTACAATCCTTACACACGTGCCTATTTGCACTGGTGTCTACTACCCACTCCAAGTTGTTTATAAGGAAGACTTCTAACACCACAGCTACTACAATGTCAAATTCATTGCCTATTTCTGTAAGATTAGCCTGTGGCTTATCTTTATTTTTCTTAAGCATGCAAGTTTTAATGTGATGTCCGGGCTTTCTACAATTGTAGCAATTTCCATTTTTCTTGAATTGATTGTTCGCATTTTTTTTGAGCCTATATTCATTTGCATAATGTCCAGGTTTGCTACTGTTAAGACATTCGCCTTTTTTCTTATTATTATTTTCCCGACTTGATTCTACAAGATTCGACTTTAAATCTATCTCATTTTCATTTCCTTTTTATCCCTGATTTTATTGGCATCCTTTATTCATATGTGTACAATAGTAGTTTCCAAAAAAAACATCGTTCTTTTTATGTTTTATTTTATTCTTATATTCTTTCCATGAGGGCGGTAGCTTTTCTATCAGCGCTCTTGGTAGAAACGCTTCATCCAACTTAATTCTTTCTGACGACAGTTCATGAACTAGATTTTGAAAATTATGAATTTGATTAGTGACAAGTTAATCGTCTGTCATTTCATAATGAAGAAAATTAGCGATTACATGTTTCTTAGCGCATGCATCTTCCAAAATGTACTTCTTTTCTAAAGCAGTCCATATGTCTTTAGCAGAGTCGTAAGAAACATACACACAACATAGTTCGTTGAACAAAGAGTTTAGAATATAATTTTTACAATTATTTTCATTCGCTATTTCTGTTTGATTTGCTGGATATATAGTAAATGATTCACACTAAATACATGAAACTTTAACGATGGTCAGTGTGAACATCAGTTTCTGTTTCCACCGTTTAAAGTATTTTCCAATGAACAATTTGATTTTGGTTAACTCATGAGAAGCATTTACTATCACGGTAGCCATAGTGTATTTAATTCAACAATTCGATTTCAAGATTGTTTGAATATTTGGTTGAATTAAATAGACTATTAAAAAATCGAGAACTAAAAGAGAAAAATAAAATTGAGAAAGAGGACTTATTGAATTGAGTCGAGGCATGACGTAAGTCACTCGGCTTGAAATTAAATTTGCTCCCCTTGGACAGCATCGCAAGTACAATAGGTTTCTAGAGCAATCGACCTCCTAGATACAACGACTATGACCCGGTCCCAGCAGTGCACTCACTATACGCGAGCTCGAACCACTTATAGTTTAACCTAAAAGTGCTGAGTTGACTCAATGACGAACTTAACAATTAAAAGTTCGTATACCAGAATACCAGAGAGAGTTTTATAAGAGAGGAAATGAGTACACTCTCGCAAATAAAGTCCTGCGAGTACACCCGCGCTTGCGCCCGTGGATAAGGCACGACACGGCACGGCTCGGCTCAGCTCGATGAGCGTGTGGTCAATGCAATAGATTAGAACTATTAGCATATTTGGTTGAATTAAATAGACTATTAAAAAATAGAGAACCAAAAAAGGAAAATAAAATTAAGAAAGAAGACTTATTAAATTGAGTCGAGGCGTGACGTGAGTCACTTAGCTTGAAATCGAATTTGCTCCCCTTAGACAGCGTCCTAAGTACAACAGGTTTCCAGAGTAATCGACCTCAAGGATACATTAACTATCACCCAGTCCCAGCGGTGCTTTCACTGTACGTGAGCTCGAACCACTTGCAGTTTAACCCAAAAGTGCTGAGTTGACTCAGCGATGAACTCAGCAATTAAAAATTTGTAAACTAGAATACTAGACAGAGTTTTATAAGAGAGTAAAGGAGTACACTCTCGCAAATAAAGTCCCACGAGTACACCCACACCGGCACCCACGAACACGGAACATCATTCTTTTTATGTTTCATTTTATTCTTATATTCTTTCCACGAGGGCGGTAGCTTTTCTATCAACGCTCTTGACGGAAAGGCTTCATCCAACTTAATTCCTTCTAACGACGGTTCATGAACTAGATTTTGAAAATTATGAATATAATTAGTGATAGGATTATCATCTGTTATTTCATAATGAAGGAAATTAGCGATTGCAAGTTTCTTAGTGCCTGCATCTTTCAAAATGTACTTCTTTTCTAAAGCAATCCAATGTCTTTAGCAGAGTCGTAAGAAACATACACATCATATAGTTCATTGGACGAAGAGTTTAGAATATAATTTTTACAATTATTTTCATCCGCTACTTCGGTTTGATTTGCTTTTTTTCGGGAGGGGGGGGGGGGGGGTTTACCTTGTTAGTACACACCCATGTCAGTACACACTTTATGTTATCCACCCCCACTAGGGATCGATACTAAGACCTCGAGTGTTGAAACGAGGTATCTCCACTTAGTCGGTTTGATTTGTTGGATCTACAGTAAATGATTCAGACAGAATGTATGAAACTTTAAGAGTGATCAGTGTGAACATCAGTTTCTGTTTCCACCATTTAAAGCATTGTCCAGCGAACGGTTCGATTTTGGCTAACTTAGTAGAAGCATTTATTGTTACGGTAGCCATAATGTATTTAATTCAACAATTTGATTTCAAGATTGTTGGAATATTTGGTTGAATTAAATAGACTATTAAAAAAAATCAAGAACTAAAAAAGAAAAATAAAATTGAGAAAGAGGACTCATTGAATTGAGTCGATGCGTGACATGAGTCACTCGGCTTGAAATCGAATCCCAAGTGCAACAGGTTTCCAGAGCAATCGATCTCCAGGATACAACGACTATGACCCAGTCCCAGCAGTGCACTCACTGTACGTGAGCTCGAACCACTTACAGCTTAACCCAAAAGTACTGAGTTGACTCAGCGACGAACTCAACAATTAAAAATTCGTAAACCAAAATACTAGAGAGAGTTTTATAAGAGAGAAAAGGAGTACACTCTCACAAATAAAGTCCCGCGAGTACACCCGCACCCACACCCGCGGATACGGAACACCGTTCTTTTTATGTTTCATTGTATTCTTATATTCTTTCCACGAGGGCGGTAACTTTTCTACCAGTGCTCTTGATAGAAAGGCTTCATTCAACTTAATTCATTCTGACGACAGTTTATAAACTACATTTTGAAAATTATGAATCTGATTAGTGACAGGTTTATCGTCTGTCATTTCATAATGAAGAAAATTAGCGATTGCATGTTTCTTAGCGCCTGCATCTTCTAAAATGTACTTTTTCTCTAAAGTAATCCATATGTCTTTAGCAGAGTCGTAAGAAACATACACATCATATAGTTCGTTAGACAAAGATTTTATAATATAATTTTTACAATTATTTTCATCCGCTACTTCGGTTTGATTTGCTAGATCTATAGTAAATGATTTTGACAGAATGTATGAAACTTTAAAGGTGGTCAGTGTGAACATCAGTTTCTGTTTCCACCGTTTAAAGCATTGTCCAGTGAATGGTTCAATTTTTGCTAACTCAGCAGAAACATTTACTGTTACGTTAGCCATAGTATATTTAATTCAACAATTCGATTTCAAGATTGTTGGAATATTTGGTTGAATTAAATAAACTTAAAAAATCGAGGACTAAAAAAAAAAAAATTTGAGAAAGAGGATTTATTGAATTGAGTCGAGGCGTGACGTGAGTCATTTGGCTTGAAATCGAATTTACTCCCTTTGTACAGCGTCCCAAGTGTAAAAGGTTTCCAGAGCAATCGACCTTTAGGATACAACGACTATGATACGGTCTCAGTGGTGCACTCACTATACGCGAGCTCGAACCACTTGCAGTTTAACCCAAAAGTTCTAAGTGGACTCAGCGATGAACTCAGCAATTAAAAATTCGTAAACCAGGATACCAGAGAGAGTTTTATAAGAGAGGAAAAGAGTACACTCTCGCAAATAAAGTCCCGCGAGTACACTCACACCCACACCCGCGGACACAGAACACCGTTCTTTTTATGTTTTATTTTATTCTTATATTCTTTCCAAGAGGGCGATAACTTTTCTATCAACGCTCTTGACAGAAAGGCTTCATCCAACTTAATTCCTTCTGACGACAATTCATAATCTAGCTTTTGAAAATATGAGTCTGATTAGTGACAGGTTTATCGTCTGTCATTTCATAATGAAGAAAATTAGCGATTGTATGTTTCTTAGCACCTGTGTCTTTTAAACTGTACTTATTTTCTAAAGCATTTCATATGTCTTTAGCAAAGTCATAAGAGACATACACATCATATAGTTCGTTGGACAAAGAGTTTAGAATATAATTTTTACAATTATTTTCATCCGTTATGTCGGTTTGATTTGCTGGATTTATAGTAAATGATTCGGAGAGAATGTATGAAACTTTAAGGGTGGTTAGTGTGAACATCAGTTTCTATTTCCACCGTTTAAAGCATTGTCTACCGAACGGTTCAATTTTATCTAACTGAGCAGAAGCATTTACTGTTATGGTAGCCATAGTATATTTAATTCAACAATTCGATTTCAAGATTGTTGGAATATTTGGTTGAATTAAATAGACTATTAAAAAATCGAGAACTAAAGAAGAAAATTTATGAATCTGATTAATGATAGGTTTATCGTCTGTCATTTCATAATGAAAGAAATTAACGATTGCATGTTTCTTAGCGCCTGCATCTTTCAAAATATACTTCTTTTCTAAAGTAGTCCATATGTCTTTAGTAGAGTTGTAAGAGACATACACATCATATAGTTCGTTGGACAAAGAGTTTAGAATATAGTTTTTATAATTATTTTCGTTTGCTACTTCAGATTGATTTACTGGATATATTGTAAATGATTAAGATAGAATGTATGAAACTTTAAGGGTGGTCAGTGTAAACATCAATTTCTGTTTCCACCTTTTAAAGCATTATCTAGCGAACAATTCAATTTTGGCTAACTCAGCAGAAGCATTTACTGTTACGGTATCCATAGTATATTTAATTCAACAATTCGATTTTAAAATTCTTGGAATATTTGGTTGAATTAAAAAGACTATTAAAAACTCGAGAACTAAAAATGAAAAATAAAATTGAGAAAGAGGACTTATTAAATTGAGTCGAGGCGTAACGTGAGTCATTCGGCTTGAAATCGAATTTCCTCCCCTTGGACAGTGTCCCAAGTACAACAGGTTATCAGAGCAATTGACCTCTAGGATATAATGATTATGACCCGGTCCCAGCGGTGCATTCACTGTACGCGAGCTTGAACCACTTGCACTTTAACCCAAAAGTGTTGAGTTGACTCAATGACGAACTCAACAATTAAAAATTCGTAAAGCAAAATACTAGAGAGAGTTTTATAAGAGAGGAAAGGAGTACATTCTCGCAAATAAAGTCCCGCGAGTACACTCGCACCCGTGGACACGGAACACCATTCTTTTTATGTTTTATTTTATTCTTATATTCTTTCCAGGGGGTGGTAGCTTTTCTATCAGCGCTCCTGACGGAAAGGCTTCATCTAACTTAATTCCTTCTGACGATAGTTCATGAACTAGATTTTGAAAATTATGAACCTGATTAGTGACAGGTTTATCGTCTGTCATTTCATAATGAAGGAAATTAGCGATTGTATGTTTCTTAGCGACTACATCATTCAAAATGTACTTCTTTTCTAAAGCAGTCTATATGTCTTTAGCAAAGTCGTAAGAGACATACACATCATATAATTCATTGGACAAAGAATTTAAAATATAATTTTTACAATTATTTTCATCCGTTATTTTGGTTTGATTTGTTGGATTTATAGTAAATGATTCAGACAGAATGTAATAAACTTTAATGGTGGTCAGTGTGAACATCAGTTTCTGTTTCCACCGTTTAAAGCATTGCCAGCGAACGGTTCAATTTTGGCTAATTCATCAGAAGCATTTACTATTACGGTAGCATAGTATATTTAATTCAACAATTCAATTTCAAGATTGTTGAAATATTTGGTTGAATTAAATAGACTATTAAAAAATCGAGAACTAAAACAGAAAAATAAAATTGAGAAAAATGACTTATAGAATTGAGTCGAGGCGTGACGCGAGTCACTTGGCTTGAAATCGAATTTCCTCCCCATGGACAGTGTCCCAAGTGCAAAGGTTTCCAGAGCAATTAACCTCCATGATACAACGACTATGACCCGGTCCCAGCAGTGCATTCACTGTATGCGAACTCGAACCACTTACAGTTTAACCCAAAAGTGTTAAGTTGACTCAGCGATGAACTCAGCAATTAAAAATTCATAAACCAGAATACCAGAAAGAGTTTTATAAGAGATGAAAGGAGTACACTCTCGCAAATAAAGTCCCATGAGTACACCCGCACCCGCGCCCGTGGACACGGAACATCGTTCTTTTTATGTTTCGTTTTATTCTTATATTCTTTCCAGGAGGGCAGTAGCTTTTCTATCAATGCTCCTGATAGAAAGGCTTCATCCAACCTAATTCCTTCTGATGACAGTTCATGAAGTAGATTTTAAAAATTATGATTCTGATTAATGACAGGTTTGTCGTTTGTCATTTCACAATGAAGGAAATTAGCGATTGCATGTTTCTTAGCGTCTGCATCTTCCAAAATATACTTCTTTTCTAAAACAGTCCATATGTCTTTAGCAGAGTCGTAAGAGACATACACATTATACAATTCGTTGGACAAAGAGTTAAGAATATAATTTTTACAATTATTTTCATCGGCTACTTCAGTTTGATTTGCTGGATTTATAGTAAATGATTCAAACAGAATGTATGAAACTTTAAGGGTGATCAATGTGAACATCAATTTTTGTTTCCACCATTTAAAGTATTGTTCAGCGAGAGGTTTGATTTTGGCTAACTCAGTAGAAACATTTACTTTACGGTAGCCATAGTATATTTAATTCAACAATTCGATTTCAAGATTGTTGGAATATTTGGTTGAATTACATAGGCCATTAAAAAATTGAGAACTAAAAAAGAAAAATAAAATTGAGAAAGAGGACTTATTGAATTGAGTCGAGGCGTGACGTAAGTCATTCAGCTTGAAATCGAATTTCCTCCCCTTGGACTGCATCCCAAGTGTAACAGGTTTATAAAGCAATCGACCTCCACGATACAATGACTATGACCCGGTCCTAGCGGCGCACTCACTGTACGTGAGTTCGAACCACTTGCAGTTTAACCCAAAAGTGCTGAGTTGACTCAACGACGAACTCTGTAATTAAAAATTCGTAAACCAGAATACTAGAGAGAGTTTTATAAGAGAGGAAATGAGTATAGTCTCGCAAATAAAGTCCAGCGAGTACACCCGTACCTGCGGACACGGAACACCGTTCTTTTTATATTTCATTTTATTCTTATATTCTTTCCAGGAGGGCGGTAGCTTTTTTATCAGCTCTCTTGACAGAAAGGCTTCATCTAACTTAATTCCTTCTGACGACAGTTCATGAACTGGATTTTGAAAAGTATGAATCCGATTAGTGATAGGTTTACCGTTTGTCATTTCATAATGAAGGAAATTAGCGATTGCATGTTTCTTAGCGCCTGCATATTTCAAAATGTACTTCTTTTCTAAAGCAGTTTATATGTCTTTAGTAGAGTCATAAAAGATACACATCATATAATTCGTTGGACAAAGAATTTAGAATTTAATTTTTACAATTATTTTCACCCACTACTTCGGTTTGATTTGCTGGATTTATAGTAAATGATTCAAACAGAATGTATGAAACTTTAAGGGTGGTCAGTATGAACATCAGTTTCCGTTTCCACTATTTAAAGCATTGTCCAGTGAACGGTTCGATTTTGGTTAACTCAGCAAAAGCATTTACTGTTACGGTAGCCATAGTATATTTAATTCAACAATTCGATTTCAAGATTGTTGGAATATTTGGTTCAATTAAATAGATTATTAAAAAATCAAGAACTAAAAAAGAAAAATAAAATTAAGAAAGAGGACTTATTGAATTGAGTCGAGGCGTGACATGAGTCACTTGGTTTGAAATCGAATTTTCTCTTGGACAGCGTCCCAAGTGCAACAGATTTCCAGAACAATCGACCTCTAGGATACAACGACTATGACCCGGTCCCAGCGATGCACTCACTATACGCAGCTCGAACCACTTGCAGTTTAAACCAAAAGTACTGAGTTAACTCAGCGACGAACTCAACAATTAAAAATTCGTAAATCAGAATACTAGAGAGAGTTTTATAAGAGAGGAAAGGAGTACACTCTCGCAAATAAAGTCCCGTGGGTACACCCGCACCCACACCCGCGCCCCCTGATACAGAACGGCACGGCTCAGCTTGACGCGTGTATGGTCAATGGGTCAATGGCATATATTAGAGCTATTGGCATAGCGCCCCCCCCCCCCCCTTGGGACCAAATTCACATCCCCCTGAATGGGGCTCAAGCCCTAAGGCAAAAAGTCAATCTTATATACAAGATGATTTTCTTTGTTAAATTCGATGTGAGACAAAACCCATGACTCAAAGTCAACAGAAATTTCAAGTGTAAAGGAAAATTGAAATATTTGAAATTCCAATTTTAATATTAATTTTTAAACAAAATACATCATAGCATACCTCATCAGCACCCACATCCACACTCTTCTCCTCTAGAGCCGCCCTGTCTCTGACTCCAAGCTTGTCAAGTAGTGACATGCAGGTCACCGTGGAAATGGGGCCCACCCGTAGATCATCGCCTATCATGAATTTCATTGTCCTCTTCACGAAGACTCCCTCATTGATACCGTTCGTAACCGGATTTGGCTTATTAACAACTACCTTTGTACCCATCACGCTTCCGCAGCGACATCGGATATTCTTAACAGTACTGATCGAAGCGTGGGATACTGCGCAATCTCTTGTACATACATAATACATTGTAAGCTCCGTATCGACATTTAGTGCTAGATCATTGGTTCGAGCTTCCCATGCACTCCTCGGGCAGAGCAACATCTCCTTAACAGCCTCTGTCTGTAGATACTGAGAATCGATATTCTTTACGCTCTCTTGCAATGCATCCATGCATCCGATATTGGATTTCTGGCTGCTGAGTCGCACTATAGCACCTATTGGTATTGTCAAGAAGCTGAGGAGGGTATCAACAAGGTACTTGTCGGATTCGGCAAGCACCACTCGGTTTTTCTCCTTGTCAATCAACAGCTTCAATTTGATCATAGCCATGCTTCGAGCTTTACATAAATAGAAAATACAAAAATAAAAAGCCATGTCACTTTCAATGTTATATTAATTTCTAAAGAAGCCAACTGTACGTTGTGTACATGAAAGATCGTCCAAACCTAACATGCATCAGTTTCAATCAAAACAATTACTTCGCCATTCACTTATTATAAACTCTTATTGAAGGGAGCTAATTATTTAGAAATGTGTATTGACATGTTGTGAATGTGCCAATTTCTGGGAAAAAGACACCTGAACGCAGCATTGGGTGGCATACACGGGAAGAAAAGCATACCCAAAAATAGGTTTGTTTTAGTCATTAGGTAATCCGTCAAGAATGGCTCATATTCAATTTTCACGTCTGGATGAGTGGAGTTGGCCTACTTACCATGTGACCATCTGGACTGTAAATCGGTCACCTAATTTACCACTTAGATGTACCACACACTTGCTGGTTGTCAGAGCACGGTGACAATTATCTTGTTCTCAGCAATTTTAAAATTACTTATTTAAATTAATAAACAATTTTAAAATTTTAAAATATGAATTTTGCTAATGTCCCCAACCGTTTTAAATGGCACATGGGGATCTGACCCATTCATTCATTCATAATAGGAACAAGTCATAGTGCAAGAATCACACCAAGTGGATGGTCCTAACCTTTTAAATGGGTTGATTCGTGACAACCACATGTTATTTACGAGCCATAAATCACATGGTTAGAATTATCAAATAAAGTAATCTTATATTAGAATCACAATTAATACAAGGTGGGATTCATCTACTATATGTTTCAAGATAAAGATTAGACCTATTTCGGCTCTTCGGTCAATCTTAACTGTCCATTTTTATGCCATAGACGCTTAGGATCACCTGATTAGTAGGATTTTTCACATCACGACTTGCTTCTAATTGTATGAATGAATGAAAGGTTTGGATCGAAAATAGGTCACTCCATGTGACATTTAAAAGTTCAAGGATATTGCTGACATCCTCGTGAAATGACCCAAAAACGACTGGTTAAGATACCCTTCGTATTCAAAAGAAATTAAAAATATTACACTAGGAGACTTTTACCATCGAGGTAATTCAATTGTAACAATAGGTTGGGATGTTTTCTACCAAGCCTCAAATATGATGCACTGGGCTCAGTGTGTGAAAAACTTCCCATGCACCTAGCTGAATTTAAAGTCTATGGCATCCACATAATCTGTCCCGGCAGTCAATTAGGATCATTCCACTCTTCTTCCATTACTATGCAAAAACCACCACAATCGGATGGCCATAATCAATAGTGACCGGGCATATCATGTGTTGAATTTTAAATTATTTTAAAATAAGTTAGTGTTTCAAAATATCCAACGGATGTGTCTTTTCACTGAAAGGTTATATCCTTTCAATTTTTATTTTGAAAAGTTGTATCTTTTGAAGTCTAAGGGTCACACCACTTGGGTTTAAACCCAATAGTCACAACCCTTTGTGAAAGGGTGTCTTCACAAAGTCTATAAATAGACTTCTGATTTTAGATTTTTGAACAGATTAGAAAATCATGTTTCATTTTAAAAATGTGTTCAAGTATTTTCTAGTTCGGGTTAAGACTACAAGTGGTTCGAGCCCGTGTACAGTGAGTGCACCGCTGGGACCGGGTCATAGTCGTTGTATCCTGGAGGTCGATTGCTCTGGAAACCTGTTGCACTTGGGACGCTGTCCAAGGGGAGCAAATTCGATTTCAAGCCGAGTGACTCATGTCACGCCTCGACTTATATAAAATGATAAGTTTTTTAACTTTCTTATTTTAATTTTATATAATTTAAATAGTTTTTCAAACTCCAATTTCCAACATCATGTCCATCCATTTTTTTCATGCCACCAGTTGTCCGGTTTAGATCATCAAATCTGTATGATTTTACAAGACAGACTCCAAAGCAGGCCGGACCTAATGGACAGTACAGATAGGTGATGCGGATGCCAATGAGCCTAAATCCAACTAGGTGCATGTAAAAGGTTCCAGGGACATATATAGCTCACTGGATCATTTCTCTTATTAAATTATTAAATTTTCCAAAGTGCATTAAAATTGAAGATAAAATAGGAAAGTAAATGATAGGGAGTAAGAATCTGATTACCTAAGAAGGCTGACGGAGCTTCGGATGTAACCCTTATTATAATTTCTTCTTCACACCGTAGCTGGCATTGATGCCTCTTATAACACTGAGTTTTTGGTCGTCCACGACAAGCTAAAAGAAAAAGAAATAAAGAGTAAAGTAAAAGAATGAAGATAAATGCTCCAGTGCTCTCAACGCACCGTAAGTTATAGTGTTCCTAGCAACGTTGTGACACTGAAACAGTTTAATACTTTAATCTAGACTCTTCACTCGGTGAAAAGCACATTTTGTGGGCTAGCATGCAAATATTATGCACATCCGACAAATATTAACCATTTGATCAGTGGCTTTTAATAGAATGGTGAAGATTGGCACTAAAAAGTTTCATTCAACAATTCAAGCGATCTATGTGTTAGGACCATCATGGAATGCTTATGACTCTAATGAATCACTTTTTCTAGGAAATTCTCGCATCTCATCTTTGAATAAGAGAAAGAAGGGCTATATATATATATATATATATATATATATATATATATATATATATATATATATATATATATATATAAAGGCCAGATGAAGTATGATTGGATCATTGGATCAGTGTAAGTTTTGTAGGACAGCCCATAAAAAATGCGTGATGGTCCAAATGAACAGTCTAGATTAATCGAGTGAACTGTCTAAGTGTCTTAATGGAACTAGGAGCACCATAACAATAACTTATAGTGGTATAAGGGAGCTGGAGCATTTTCTAAAAAGAAAAGGGTCCAGCAAGAGAGAACTAAAGCAAGAGAGAGAACCAACAATGTGAGACGGTAAGAGCACGGAAGAAAATTTTGATACTCCGGCAGTGTGAAGGATGATACCTAGGAAGTCACGAATGAGGTAAGAGTTGAATTCATTGGATTGGTGGATAAGTAAGTCCAATCAAACAGTTCAAATTATTTTTCATGTATAGTAGGCCAAAAATTTACAATTATTTGATAATCTGAACATTGGATTGGTGGACACTTATTTGATGGATAAAAATGAAAATCATTCAATGCTCCAATTTTAATAAACAAATGTCCATTAATCAGAGGTTAAGATTGTTCAACAAATATTATCTTCGACATAACTTGGTTTAATTTAAGTCAATGTGTGCAGCATGTAGATTTTCTGTGTATGGAGCGTCATACACACCCTGAGTATAATATATCTCGAGTAATTTACGACTGTACGACCCATTTATGGCCCATATACGAGGCGAAGCCCACCTCATTTTACCTTACAAGAATATGCCCTAGATGTACGGACGACTTGCCAAAGGTCGAAAATGCCCCTGCTACAGTTGTAAATTTCTCACATATCTCCTCAAAAGTGAAACAGAGAAATCATCCACTGCTATCAAAGCAGAATAATTTATATCGCTCTTAGTTGCATTGGGTCACTTGGACAGCACGAGTCATCAATCTAAGCTGTTCATTTGCTCAATCACAGATTCAATGAGCTACAATGCAAAAATCACAATAATTAAAGGATTTAAATCATCTAATCAATCGCTTGTAAAATGGACGGTTATAGGTGTTTACGGAAAAACAGGTCTAATCAACCCGTACATTCATCTATTTGTTGCGTTCTACTGTTTTGTAATTTTTTTTTTTTTTTTTTTATACACACGCACACACACCCCCACACACTCACGCCATACACACACACCCCCGCACACGCACACCGTGGGATTTCACCACCATGGGTACTCGAACCCTTTACCCGGTGTTGAAACTCCAGGGATTTCACCACCATGGGTACTCGAACCCTTGACCCGGTGTTGCGTTCTACTGTTGATTACATAATATGATTCCACAGAATCGCTTTTATTAGGATATGCTAACCATTCCGCCCATGGCTGGGAAAATGAATGGTTATAGCAAAGATGGCTAACTAGCAAACGTGTGATTTTCGCATATTAACCGGTGAAATTTGTGTTACACCTGATGGACCGTGCGGATGCATTGATGCTACTAAGTGTCCCAACGCTACTAAGAGCACTATAAGTCAAGTCTTCTGAGCGCAATGGATCTTCTCTCCCTCTTAAAAAGTGAGTGAGAAAAAGTAAAAAAGTGCTGACTTCCTCTCGAAGGAAGTGAGATAGAGAGGGGCATTGCCTTCCTCTCCAAGGAAGTGGTGTTCATCGAAATAACTGTTGCCTGTCTGGCCCACAGTAGTGTTTTGTACGGCATCTAACCTGCTCTACATGGTCTCCCCACAGTAAAAAGAAGACATCCCAAAAATGAGACCGTTCCATCTATTATGTGGGCCACCTCAAGAGTTTAGAAGTTTTTGGTGGCTGTACCTTTTATCTATAGTTTAGACAGAAGGGGATCGCATGGTGTGCCACACACCACCAACCTGAGTGGTGTGTTGACATGGCAAAGTTTTGTAGGCTCACCATGATGTATTTGTTATATTATATCCACACTGTTCATCCATTTTACAAGATCATTTTAGTGCATCAGCTTAAAAATAAGGAAGATCCAAAGCTCAAGTGAACCATGCCATAATATCCATTGTTGAAAACTTCTTGGAGGCACAGAAGTTTTGGATCAAGCTGATATTTTTGCTTTCCTTCAGCCGGTTATGAGCAGGTTAGATGGCAAATAGGCATCATGGTGGAGCCTTAGAAAGGTTTAACAATAAGTATTATTGTCCCCACTGCTTTTTGTGGAGTGGTTCACTTGAACTTTTGAGCCATAATTTTGGGTTCATGCCCTACAATATATAATCTGGCAAAATGAAAGGACAGTGCGGATATAACCGATACATCATAGTGGGCCCACAAAACTTTGCCCCGTCAACCCACCGCTCAAGCGGGTGGTGTGTGGAAAAATATATGGACAGCATGGATATACAATAAATTGTCAAGGTGAGCCCATGATAAGGGTAAAGTTTATGTTACCCTGGTAATACCTAATCTGCTTTTTTTTTTTTTTTTTTTTTTTTTTTTTTTTTTTTTTAATTTTAAATTTTTTTATGCACGCACACACACCCCCACACACTCACACCTTAGTGGAATTTCACCACCTATGGGTACTTGAACCCTAGACCTGGTGTTGAAACTCCTGAGAGTCCATTCATAACACCTAATCTGCTTTCATGTGTGGCATGCCACGCAATCTGTTTCCAATACCTAATCTGCTTTCATGTGTGGCATGCCACGCAATCTGTTTCCAATTTAAACTGGCTGATAATGGATCCGAATTACTCTTGCTCTGGTCATAGACTCTCAAGAGTTTCCACACCAGGTAAGGGTTCGAGTATCCATAGGTGGTGAAATCCCACTATGGTGTGAGTGTGTGGGGGTGTGTGTAAAAAAACAAAAAAAAAAAAAAAAAAAACGGCTGATGATTCCATATCTGATTTTTGGTCATCCCACTAGTGGGACTCAATTAGATGCACGGGATGGATGGTTTATACACAACAAATGTAAAACCTATCCATCAAAAAGAAGCCACTAAACAAATGTAGTGGTTATGAAAAACTTGGCTGAAGTTTTCTAATATATCAACTTGTTTCAAATAATGCGGCCTATATGCCGAGTGGATAAGATTTATTTTTTGGAAAATCAACATGTAGAATGTTGGACTATATCCTGGTGATGGATTGAATCTCACACGTATGTGCCATGCTGGCACATTGTGAAATTTACTGGGTATTACTGCACCTGTGTGCTCGATCGTAGCAAAGCTCTCTTGCATCACGAATTTGTTTCACAAACTGCAGCCACCTGACTCGTGGACGCAGATTCCCTGCGAAAGCATTTTGCAGGAAGTTCCTGCACTTGAAACTTAGGTGGGGTCCACCGTGATGTTTTTCAGAAATTCAAACTGTCCATCCCTTTTGTGAGCTCATTTTAGGAGATGAAACCAAAATTGAGCAGGATACAAGACTAAGTGAGCCTTACTAAGGAAAAGGTGATTAGGGAAATTTTTACCGTTGCAACCTCCCTAGGTTTGACAGTGAATTTTAAATGCCATCCATACCGTTAATAACATCATTCGTACTGTGATGAACTAAAAACTTAAATAATACCATGATTCAAAACTTTTTTGGCCCCACTTATATTTCAACTATAGACGTTCGATTATCACTTTTTCAGCCCACTTGAGCATTGGATACTGTTCATTTTTGGCCTCATATTCTAAAATGAACTAAAAAAATGGATGGATGAAGAGGACTTCTCACAAATATAACAGTAAGCCACACCTATGTTCCCAGCGCAGGAACTTCCTGCGGAAGCCTTTCACAAGAAATCCGCGTCCCTGACTCGTAGCCTTACCTGATTCGATGAGCTAGAACATCTGCATAATGGATTCACATACCAATGCACCACGTTGAACATGTGTATGGAAATGAGCTACTTTCGACACATGCATTTGTTGGAGAATAACCTTATTCTACAACATTTGTAGAGAAACGCCCTCTTGAGAACACCTATGAGAGTATAAGGGATAGTGAATAACATAAAATCTATCACGCCAGGAACACTGTGAACGGTACAGATTAACGGATCACTATGTATGCCTTACTCAAGTAATCGAGGATCTCCACACTTACCCAATTATAGCAGTTTAGTTTAGTTGTTGATACTAGAAAAAACTGTCAGCAGTGACTGCAGTCCTTTGTTTCCATTATTTTGCAATTAATGACTGCCGGAATAGATCCCGGCAATAAGACGCGGATTTCCTGATAAAGGCTTTTGCAGCAAGTTCCTTCACTGGGAACCATGTGAGGGCCACCATGAAGTTTTTGATAAATCACATCCATCCGTTTTTTGAACTCATTTTAAGATAAGAGGCTAAAATTAAGCAGGATCCAAAGACTCAAGTGGGTGGAAAAGGTGAGAATTGAATGTTTATAGTTGAATTATTCATGGGCTACAGAAGTTTTGAATCAGGCTATTATTTGTGTTTTCATTTCATCCCAGTAGGAATGACGTTATGATGAATGGTACGGATGGTATGTAAGCATCACTTTCAACCCCAGGGAGTTTTCAATGGTAGAAATTTCCCTACAAACCTTTTCCTTTATAGAGGACCCTTGAGCCTTGGATCCCGCTTATTTTTGGCCTCTTGTCCTAAAATAATCTCAAATTATGGATGGCCGTGGTAGATGAAATGAAAATTACAATATATCTTAGCTTAGATGGCATTAATCGAAATTTCCTGATTAAACACTAGCAATGAGATTCAAGAGAAACACACTAAATGGTTTAAAGATAAGGAAACTTCTAGGATTACTATTGTTAGTTTGACCAACGAAGATTTGGTTAGTCTTTGAAGACTACATATTTGCTAAGGAAAATATGGAAAATTAGTGAAACTAATGAAACCGTATCCAAAAAATTATGTTTAACTTCTTTTGAAAAAGCATAATTCTTATATACTGAAAGAAATTTATTTAATCTTAAATCATGTAAATAAAATAACTGTGATGGCTAAAGACCGGTACCTGTGGTCAGGAATCCAATTCCTGGTTGAAGCTCATGGTCTTTCTTCATCTTTTTTTGTTACACACGCACACAGGTGCTCACACCACGGTGGGATTTCACCACAATGAGTACTCGAGCCCATGATCACACATAGAAACTCTTGTGAGTCTACCACCGAGGCATGAGTAAAAAGCCTCATGATCATTGCATCTTACCGTACATTTGAAGATAACTGATCTAATTTTGGGACATGGGCTCCCGCATTAAGAATCCATTGGGTGCAAGGTCCATATCCTCCTTTTATCTTGCTAAATGGACGGTGAAAGAGTTGCTCTATTGAAGCATGAGAATGATATATCTGAACATCATCTAATACCCAAAAGTAGCTGGACCTCACTATGAATGAGGTATCCCCCAAAATTAGTGGTGGCCTTAGCTTTGGTTGGTTCAGGACCAGATTTTGAACAGGTCGCGCGTCCCAGGCCTGCTCAAAATCTTGATTTTGTGCACACATTGACAAGGCTGCCTAAAACTTTCACCTTCCCGGCCAGATCAGTAGCCATAAAATCCAACGCGGTTAGATATGGTCTATTAGCTCCATTGATTTGGTTTAGATTATCAAAATGAGTTTGATATTATAGAGTCCCAAAGAAGACTGGATTATTACACTTGTGGACTTTTCCTTTTCAGTGCTTGATTGGGAGGTTGTAATTGGAGATAATGATGTGTAATCAAACAGGCCCTAAGTAATCATGTGTTTGCTAACTTCAAAGTGTTTACAATATATAAAATAGGTATTCACATTATACAAAGCTTGTGGTGAACAAAAAAAAAAAAAAAACCCAATAAAATCAGCAAATCACATCAAATAAAAGAAAGATATGATTTTTTTTTAGGATTCTAAGAAAGCATCAAAGCATGCACTCACTGGACCTATTGAATCTCTTCCACCCTCACAGTGGCCCCAAAATGCAATATAGAAGTTTTTAATGAAAAGAGACATCTTTCCCTCTCATATAATCCATTTAATGACCAAATAGCCATTTTTAGAGCCATAAGAAAGCATGAGGGGAACACATAATAGACAAATTGAATGTATGGTATAAATTACAGTGGGCCCATAAAACACAAGTGTATATCAACCATTATAAGGGGTGGTTGTAATTGGTTTATAAAATGTCTTATATTTTAATGAACTGGCAGCCAATCTTTGAGTTATTTTTTACAAGCTTTGTATTTGTAAGTGGAATGATTCCTTTCTTATTGGGTGATCGATTCCATAAGCTATACATTATTGGTTGAGTGATTGTTCAACCCCTTGGCTGAGTGAGTTCCCAAGTTATTTACTTTTCTTATTCTTATTCTTATTTGACTTATGTATACTCGATCCAAGTTATAACAATAAAGTTTTCTTTTCTTCTCTTTATTGTATTTCTTAGTGAGTTACATCACACCACCTGAAGATTGCTATGTGCAGAAAACAAGGGCAATCCAGTCAACACATGGGCTCCCTTATACAAAAAAACAAAAAAAAACAAACTGCCATAAAAGAGAAGCCAAAAAGCACCATGATAGTCCACACTCAACCTAGGCATGTCCCAGTTAGCGGACCTAGCTGATTTGTGTGGCCATCTGAACTGCATAGGGCACCCAATGGATCCCTATAATGTACCACACAATTGTTAGATTGTGACGCCAGGATGAACGTGATGAGGTCGATCACTGTCTTCCTCAAGGATAACTACTCCGAATCCACGGAGCTTCTTTGGACTCCTCACTTAGACTTCTCGAATCCACGAGGAAAAGAAATTAATAAAAATTATTTTAAAATATATGAAAAAAACGTGTTGATTGATTGATAAATGAAATAAATGAGTCTACAACCCTTTAAATAGGGATACCAAGACTAGGAAGAACTTTAAAAATTAAACTAAAACTAAAACTCCCTAAAATTCGTAACTTACTATAAATAGTAAACTTTCTATTTATAGTAAGTGTCCTATGTGGCTTAACTACGTTATTTTGCTAATTTTTTTAAATACTTTTCATGTTGGGCGCAACTCCTAAAATCCAACGTATGAAGAGTTATAATCAAACTAAAACTTACTATTTATAATAAAAAACGAAATTAAACATGGAATTCGGCCGTCAATATGATGGAATCTCGCAAATTCGGCGTGGGCAACCCGGCATAGGTTGGCTAAAGTAGTTTGTCCTACCCCAAAATCATAAATGGTACGTCGAGTAACTCATTCCGATTTGTGAGATATGCCTGTTTTAAGGTTCTGACGGTCTTGATGACTTCCTATCAAGCCTTCTCTGATCCATCTTGGACATGAAAGTGTCCACGATCCACTCTACATCAGATTGGGACGTCCGAGTGGGGCTAGCAAACTTTGAAGGACAGATTGTATGTGATGTAGAGAGGGTTGCGGACAGTTACACGGCTAAGATGGATCAGAAAAGGCTCGGTCGATGACAGAAGTGATCCGGACCGTCGGACCTTAAATCAGGTGTGTCTTGTAATCTGGAATGAGTTATCGAACGTAAAATATATGATTTTGGGGTAGAATGAGCTACTTTAGCCACCCAACCCCATTACGACGGGTTGCACAAGCTAGATTTGCGAAATACCGTCAGATCGATTCTCGTTTCCCTATTTTAATTCCATTTTTACTATAAATAGTAAGTTTTAGTTTGATTATAACTCTTCATCTGTTGGGCTTTAGGAGTTGCGCCCAACACGAAAATAGCTTAGAAAAATTAGGAAAACAACTTGGTGGAGCCAAATAGGACGCTAACTATTTTTGGCCGAAAACCTTGAGCACTAGTAGACATCACAACCATCTATCAATAGTAAGTTTACTATTTATAGTAAGTCGTGAATTCTAGGAGTTTTAGTCGTAGTTTGATTCTGATTTCTCTCTCATTGCTTGGTATCCCTATTTAAAGGGTTGTGAGCTCATTGTTTTTTTTTTTTTTTTTTCCATTTATCAATCAATTTCGAATTTATTTTTATTTTCTTGCTTTCTTTCCTCGTGGATTTGAGAAGTCTTTGTGAGGAGTCTAGTGAAGTTCTGGGGATTTGGAATAATTATCCTCTTAAGGAAGACAGTGCTCAACCTCACATCCTCCCCTGCGTCAATATGCCATGCAGTGTTCACGATATCACGTGGAGATGTGTGGAGCTCACCGTGATCTGATAATGACATATTCAACCCATCCTTCACATGCATGTCACCCAATTCATTCATCGGGTGAACCTTACCTTGAGGAAGGGACACTAAAAAATAATCAAATCTCAAAGTTCAGATGGGCCACAACAATGTAATACATGCATATTTTAGGTATGATTATATGTTTCTCCCTTGGCAAGTCCTATTTGAGCTTTTGATAGAGATAGTTCATAGGATAGCTTACCAAATGAACAGTTGGGATCACACATACACACGGCTTGAAAGGTATGGTAATTATCACAGCTTCAAAAGCACGTGATCATTCCCAGGAAAGCAGCTAGCCTAGGATTACATGATCCAAATCTACTGGATGGAGCCATTTAGACGCGCGGTTTTTCCTCTTTGTCTAGTAGGGTTTTCCCATAATTCTTAAGTTGGCAAATGCGCCCTAAATATCAAGCTTCAAACACCCATTAAATATCATTTCCAAATCAAAGTTTGTATTACCGCAAAAGAGAGCCAATATGCTTATAGTAAGTAGGGCAAGGTTCAACATATCCTAGCCATCTAATTGATATTGTCATTGATCACGTTCCAATTTAATTTAAGATTGATCTAATTTCTTCCCACAGAAGACATCACTAAGAACTGTACTGGAGCACAAAGCAGCCTTCAGCAGAGAGAGAGCCTGCGAAGAAAGACACAAGTCCAAATATAAGTTTAGCATTCTTTTCCCTATTTATATTTTTGAAGAGATCGACTATTGACGGCACGCATACAAACATGTGAGACGTGCAAGTTATGGGCTACTCACAAAATCAAGAAGGTCAAGTCATCAGGCGAGCTGCACATGTAAGTTGAATATTGATCATAGGTTGCCTGTTTTATCACAATTTTTGTGTACGTGTGGCCCACTGGATGATTGGAACAACCAAACTTTTGGGCAACGGTATTTTTCACAGCAGACACGCTTAGTGATTGACCCAGAATGTCACAAATGGTTTGCATACGTGCATCAATAGCTTCTTCAATCATATGGGTGATGGGCATTCTAAAATTGACAGAAGAATTCAAGAAGGCCAAACAAAAGAGACATGATGCAGTAAATGTCAGTGGTTAGGATCTTCCATCCTTTTTTAGCCCCACCAAATCAACAATGTCCAAATCACAGGCTTCACTTTGAATGCATGGTTTAGAAAATGGTGGATCCTCAGCCCAGAAATATGCAAAGTATCCTCCGGTTTTCAGGTTGTAAGTTCTGCGCATCCAGACTGTTGGTTTGATGGAACCCACCTAATGGACCATGCTCCAAAATTCTCCCTGATAGGAACATCTTTTGTCATTTTCAGTTGAATGTGGACCATTGTTCTGCTTCTTTCCCAAATCATCTGTTTGCAGAGGCAACCAGTGAAAGGGTTAGGATCGTCACATTTAGGAGAGTGTTGAGGCATTGCTCATCTATTGTGAGATTCATCTTATCAACAGTCTGGATAAAGTAAGCCATGGCTCAATCTGTGCAAACTGATAGTAGTAGTTAGTAAAAGCAGTAAAGGAAAGATATGGGACAAGAACTTCCACACATCTGTTACAGGAAGCGGTGCAACAAAAATTGAACCTACGTAACAATATCCACTCCATCCATCAGGTTTTTAGGTTCTTTTTAGGATGTGATCCCAAAATGAAACACATTCAAAATTCAAGTGGGCTACACTACAGGAAACAGCGGAGATAGGAATCCCACCAATGAAACCATGCTGGCCCACCGTCATATTTATATGCCCACCTCCATATTTGTATGGCATTGAATCAGTTTATAAGGTGAGTTCCACCAAAATTGCTGTGGGCACATGAAAGTCTCATTAGTAGGCGTCCCATCTCAACTGGTTCCTTTGATGAAGTGCAATTTCCATGATGTCTTGGATTGCATCCTAACATGAGCTGGCTCAATGGATGGACTGACTAGATGTTCCAGACATCTGTGTGGGCTACACAGCTTTTTGTTCAACGGGCAACTTTTAATAGGTTTTGCCGGAAATTGGCGTCTAAAGTCATGCCGGTTTGTCAGATAGGTTGAAGAAGTTGATGCGCATGCAATTGCCAACATGAAATGCCTATGAGGAATCTAGACCACTCATCAGAAGCAGCCCATGGAGAACACACCCTTGCCCAAATCTCAGGCCGGACTTCTTGTCAGGTGCTCCGATCTGCATGAGGAAAATGGATGGGCAAAGAATAAAAGAAAAAGAAAAAGACAGCCAACGGTCTATAATTCAATTGCAGACATTCGGTCCACCTGATCCATGGCTATCAATGAGTCTTGGGCAAGGGTTCATGGTGACCCCAATTGATGAGTAGCCTGGAAGCCTCTGTGCTACATTAGTCACCTCCAACCGCCTGTTAACCAGTCCTAGCATGACTCGCCCTAACATTTCTCAATCCAACCCATGTGGAGACAATCTACATTACCTGATCCTGGCCTACACTTACTACTCGCTCCTGCACATCGCTGATGGGCACCTGGAATCTGTATAGGATGGAAATGCCTGAAATAAACGATAAAGGCTCCACATCCAACCCATCCGTTACCATAAACATGATCTCCGGTCCCTTCACAAATCTTCCTCCAGACTCTGTGGCTGCATCACTCAACTTCGGATTTATGAAATGAAATCGTAGGGTCTTCTTAAAACTAGAAAGGTCGAATGTATTGGGTTCCGCCTCTACGACTGGCAGTAGCTGGTTGTCACACCCCGAGTGGAGCGCTAGCTTGGGGTCAAGTAGCATGGCTCTGCATTCTTCGGATATGATACAATTGTCGTCACCGCTTAAATCTTCCACACTCTTGTACAAGTTATCCAAACATACAATGGAAGAACCTGGCCTCAAGAGATTTACAATGGCTCCAAGAGGGAAGGAGAGGAAGCTGAACAGAAGGTCTAAGAAGTCCTCTGTGGCCTCTGCATACAATACTCTGTTCTTGGATTTGCTGATCAGAAGCTTCAAGCTCATCGTCTTGCCAGTGTCATTCTTATCTATGGCTATGTCTTCGGCGCTCAACTTTAGGGCATGAAAAGCATCCTCAACAGCCTCTGGCTTCGGCAGAAAGACGTCCGTCAAAGGTGTGTTGGAGACCAACAATCGTCTCAGTATATGCAATGCCTAATTCAAGATAAGACCAGTAATCATCAGATATGCAAGCCAACTTGTCTTAGTTATCCAAATAGACTAAGAAACATCTTGAATTTTAAACAATCTAATGTTTCTTTTATTCTTAATGTTCCTTTGAAGACCAGGTCGATACAATTCGGCTTCTTTGATGGGCAGGCTTCTTAATAGTGGGTCATTCACGATAGGACAACCATATAAATGGTCAAATCCCCAAACTGAAGAGCAACGTTAAAGAGGTGAGAGGTGATGAACCGAGCTCACGGCCCTATTCATAAACCAAGCCTCATTTATATATATCAACCTATAGAAAGCGAGATAGCCATGGTCAACTTTACCCATGCAATTACTTGATAGGTCGGGATTAAGGAAAAAAAAAAAAAAAAACTGTGCAAGTGAATACCATAAACTGAAACTAAATCACACAATTCTTGAGAAATGATTTAAAAGGATCATTGTCATCTAAGCGTTACCCCAAATAATTGGGACAGTTATATAAATCCTATTTTACAATTCCACTATTAAGAATTATAACTTCAATTACATCATATGTCATCAAGTCTTTCCTTATTACCTCTGCCTGCATGCTTTTAGAATCTTCAACTTGAACTGGCTCTTATCCAGTGCAGTTCTAAGTCCACATGACCAACCCATCTAAGTCTACTTTCCATCATCTCATTACCTATTGGTGTGATGTAGAGCGAGTCGTGGATTCATTCGTAACTAAGATGGATCAAAGAAAAGAAGCAAGAAGGATTGACCAAACCATACTCAGCATAGTTTGACTGGTTGACCTTTGTGGTTGATAGGTTGAAATTCCATTAGAAATTTTAGATTTCTTGCTAGCTAATTTCTGCCCGTTTAGATAGGTCGGCAGATTTGTCGATGGGTCAAAATACCATTCGATAAGTTGATAAATTAGGTTGACAAGTCAAAATTCACAGAATTTCCAATTTTAGCCTTTGGATGTTTTTGAACCATTTCAATAGGTCAATGAATGAGGGAAATTTGTGCGATTTTTTTATGTTTGTTTCCTAGTTTGATTATGACTCTTTGATTACATTTTTAAGGTTTGTTTAGGGTTATTTAAAGGTTGTTAAACTCATTTTTATCATTTAATTCTATTAATAAAATTCCTTACAAGTTTTTCTTTTTTTGTGGATTCAGAGCAAGGCTTAATGGCTTCTAATTACGACAGGTCAGACAACATTCCCTTGGATGGTGCTCTAAAGAATTTTACTTTAACATTGACGACTTTCGATGCAGCGCGGCAAGAGAATCATCAAGTCATGCAAGGGCTGCAAGTTGCCATCAATCGCATGCTAGAGGCCCTAGGGCAAATGCATGTTCATGGTGATGATCCGATCCCGATAAGTGCTGAAATTCATAATCATGTCAATTACAAGGCGATGCCGGTAATGAATTGTATGATCACCCTTGAGGTGGGAGCCAACGATGAGGAGATCGATGACATGATCCTCCAATATTCTGAATGAGGTGGTGATCAGTTTAATCGAATGGATCAAGAATTTGAGATAAAAGTCGACCTTCCTAGTTTTAATGATCAATTCCACGTCGAGGACTTTGTCGATTGGCTACTAGAATTCGAACACTTCATTGACTACATGGATGTTGCTGAAAAGAAGAAAGTTAAGCTTGTGGCTTACGATCCTAAAGGCGAAGGTTCAACTTGGTGGAAACAACTTCAACACGCATAGATGAGACAGATGAAAGCATCATTCTACACATGGTAGCGGATGAAGCAATTACTGCGCAAGTAATTCTTCCTAGTGAGTACAATTAGGTATTGTTCCAACAATAAAAAATTGTCAGCAGGGTAGTTGGTCGGTAAGAGATTAAGTAGAAAAATTTTACCACTTTAACGGCCTGAAATGATTTGGTGGAAACTGAATTGCAACAAGTCACCCGATTCAACGACGGTTTATGTGTTGCAATCCAATATCAAATTAAGATGCAACTCGTTTTAATGATGAACGAAGCAATCAAACTGGCAACATGAGTAGAAGCGTAGCTTGAGTACACTAACACATGAACATATATATCCTTCTATTAGGGTAATCATGGTAGGCCCTTCATAGGTAGTTTCACAGACCAAGGAAAAAGAACCTGTAGGAGGACGACTTCAACGTCCTACGCCCATGAACCGAGAGTCGGGAAGTGGGCAAGTAAGACCCCAAAGAGCAGCAACCACTATTGTCGGTCCAAGCAAAATACCAAACCCCTATGGACGACCAAGGCCTTATCATTATTATCGATGCGACCAACTAGGTTACTCATCAAACACTTACCCTCAACGGCAAGTGGCAAACCTCAACATTAATGATGATGGCCTTGAGAACATAGAAGAAGACTTGAAAGTTAATGAATTAGAGAACACCATGAATGATAAAGCAGATTGGGTTCCACGTGATCTTGGTGAATTGCTAGTCGTGAGGCGATTATTGTATGCACTAAGGAAGTACACCCATAAAGACACAACATCTTCTGAACAAGGTGTATAGTGAATCAAAAGGTCTATGATGTGGTTATTGACAGCAGGAGCACTGTGAAAGTTGTCTCTAACATCATGGAGGAGAAATTACAACTAAAAATGGAGTATCATCCATCCCCATATACGATCAGATTAATTAAGAAAGTCAGCGAAACGAAAGAGACTAAATAATGCATTATATCTTTTCAATTGACAAACATTATAAGAACCAAGTCGTATGTGATGTTCTTGACATGAAGGCCTGTCACATTCTACTCAGTCAACCATGACAATCAGATCGTGACGCTGCTCATAGAGGACGAGATAATATATGCATTTTTGTTAAGGACGATAAAAAACTATACTAACTCCTATGGACCCAAAGAAGTCACCCGAAACTTTTAAAGTAGAATAGCGTTTTCTCCTAAGCATATGGGACTTTATGGAGAAATCTAAGGAGACGGGACAAGTTTATGTATTAATTGTAAAATGGAAATAAATCGAGCCCATCAACATTCCCGAGAAACTAAAACCCCTACTACTTAAATTCAAAGACATCAAGAGAGTCACTTAACCATTCCCCTTGCGACCAAAGTGATAGCCATTGTAGCATCCACTGATAATGAGTGGAAGAGGGTGATGCTTTCTACATGCATAAGGAAGCATCAACACCTCTTACATCTTTCTTTAGGATGAATATAGGTATTGGGTCTTGAGGACCAATAAAAACCTAAATGTGCCAAGGGTTGATCATCAAAGGCAAGGCAAAGAACATGTTTCACAATTAGAGGTGGGCATCGAGTCGAGTCGGACCAGATTGGGTCCAACTCGACTCGATTCGATTTTTCCAGGAACCTGACCCGAACTTGATCCGATCCGAATCCTTGCTGGCCTGACCCAAACCGAGTTCGATTTGGTCAGGGAAATCAAACCGAGTCGGATCGAGTTGAGTCTGTCTAGTTGATTTAAACTGGGCTGAATCAAGATCAGGAGAGAGGAGGAGAGAAAGGAGGAGAGAAAGAAGGAGAGGTGGGAAAGAATGAGAGAAAGAAGGAGAGAAAGGAAGAAAGAAAGGAGGAGGGAAGAGAAAGAGGGAGAGAAAGGGGGAGAGATGGGTGGGTGCGGCGATGTTCGGGTAGAGAAAGTGAATGGAGGGATTAGGGATTCATTCAGGTGAGGCGAGTAGTAAAAAAAAATGAAAATAATAAGTATTAGTTATATAGTACTCGATCGAATCGGATCAGATCCCAAATCGGATTGGTCCGGATTGGCCAGTGATCCGAACTCGACTCGATGTATGTTCAATTTGAGTGGGCTTACTCAAATTGACCCGATCCTGGCCTTTGGTTCGAATCGGATTGGGTCAGATTCTGCCCAGCTCTACTCACAATTAATTAGGTGGTTCAATTGAACTGATATATGCCGTGTGTACAATTTCAGTGCCAAAGTATCAACCATCACATTTTGCTAGACAATCAAATTAGTCCCAGTTCTCCTCTATTCTCCCATTCTTTAAACCAGTTTCTTCATGTGCATTGCACATGCCACAACTCATAGTGCTAATTACTAATAAAGGAAGAGCAATGCAAATGGGACTTACATTGGAACTCAAAAGGCATGTTACAAGATCCACATCATTCATCAAGTAGGCCTACCATGTATAACTTGGCCCAAGCCAGTGCATTCATCAGATGGGCCACATGAATAAAATGTGGACCGTCCATTAGTGAACCAACCTGATTTTAATCCCAAACCTGAACAGATGTGTCTGAATTTGGATCCCAACAAATTCAGATGGGTCAGGTCTACTGATCCGTCCGTTAGGTGGGCCACATGGTGTAGTAGATGCAATAATTAGCCTAGAATCAGGCTGGCCCACTCATAGGTAGGGCAGAGATGTAATCTGCAGGTGGAACTTGGCCAACGTTTGCCTTAACGCTCCATTTGCTTTGCGCATTGTAGGCTACCTAAAGAGCAGTCCAGCCTGAATCTTGATCGCACATTTGCACATTGTGCGCACCTGATGGATGGTACAGATCATGTATGGATTAGCCAGGTGATCATGTGTGTCTAGGCGTAGATGGTCAAAAGTCACCATAACATACCTCATCGGCACCCACATCCACAATCTTCTCCTCTAGAGCAGCCCCGTCTCTGACTCCAAGCTTGTCAAGTAGGGACATGCAGGTCATCGAGGAAATGGGACCCACCCGTAGATCATCGCCTATCATGAACTTCATTGTCCTCTTCACAAAGACTCCCTCATTGATACCTTTCGTAACCGGATTTGACTTATTAACAACTACCTCTGTACCCATCACGCTTCCGCAGCGACATCGGACATTCTTAACAGTACTGATCAAGGGGCGGGAACCTACACAACATGATGTACATACATAATTCCTTGTAATCTCCGAATAGACATTTAGTGCTAGATCCTTGGTTCGAGCTTCACACGCTCTTCTCGGGCAGAGCAACAGCTCCCTCACAGCCTCTGTCTGTAGATACCGAGAATCGAGATTCTTTACACTCTCTTGCAATGCATCCATGCATCCAATATTGGATTTCCCACTGCTGAGTCGAACTACTACACCACCTATTGGTATTGTCAAGAAGCTGAAGAGGGTATCAACAAAGTAGTTGTCGGATTCGGCAAGCACCACTCGGTTTTTCTCCTTGTCAATCAACAGCTTCAACTTGATAGCCATGCTTCGAGCTTACATAAATACAAAATACAAAATAAAAAAAAAAAAAAAAAAAAAAAAAAAAAAAAAAGAAGCCATGTCACTCTCCATGTTATATTAATTTCTAAAGAAGCCAACTGAACGTTGTGTACATGAAAGATCGTCCAAATCTAACATGCATCAGTTTCAATCAAAACAATAACTTCTCCATTCACCTATTATAAACTCTTATATTGAAGGGAGAGCTAAACATTTAGAAATGCGTATTGACATGTTTGTTGTACACGCCGTTACATTGCAATGCATGTGCCAATCTCACAAGTGGGAAAAGGACACCTGAACGCAGCATAAGGTGGCATCCACGGGAAGAAAAGCATACCCAAAAATAGGGTCGATTTAGTCAGTAGGTAATCCGTCACGAATGGCTCATATTCAATTTTCCCGTCTGGATGAGTGGACTTGGCCTACTTAGCATATGGCCATCTGGACTGTAAATCGGTCACCTAATTTACCACTTAATTAGATGTACCACACACTTGTTAGCTGTCAGAGCACAGTGACAAATCTTGTTATCAGCAATTTTAAAATTACTTATTTAAATTAATAAACAATTTTAAAATTTTAAGATATGAGTTTTGCTAATGTCCCTAACCCTTTTAAATGGCACATGGGGATCTGACCCATTCATTCATTCATACTAGGAACAAGTCATAGTGCAAGAATCACACCAATTGGATGTCCTAACCCTTATCACATGGTTAGAATTATCAAATAAAATAATCTTATATTAGAATCACAATTAATACAAGGTGGGATTTATCTACTATATGTTTCGAGATAATGATTGGACATATTTTGTCTCTTCGGTCAATCTTAGCGGTCCATTTTTATGCCATAGACACTTAGGATCACCTAATTAGCTTGGTTTTTGCATCATTGCTTGCTTCTAATTGAATGAATGAATGAAAGGTTTGGATCGATAATAGGTCACTCCATGTGACATTTAAAAGTTCAAGGATATTGCTGACATCCTCGTGAAGACAGGGATGCTGACAAAACTCTTCAAATACATACACCATGCATGCACGCAAGTGTAAAATGAATTTTCATGTTAAAATCACAATAATTCCACAAAAAAAAATTAAATAAAAATAAAAATAAAAAATTGAAATATTATCTTGATAATATTGTTTGTCAATTTTCCACTAAAAAATCATGGGAATTTCACATTTTCAGCAGTATTAGTGACAACGCTCATGAGCAATTAGAGTTATATGATCGGAGGTTGGCTAGATTAATCCATCCTCGTGTATTACTACCGGATACATGGTGGCTCCAGCATTGTATCTGGATCGTCTTAATTTTGAGACACATGGTTAAAGGTGGCTGCCTCAAAAATCTTCAAGACGAGAGGATCCTAAGAACAATCCATGTGAATAGACCCAAAAACGACTGGTTAAGATACCCTCCATATTCAAAAGAAATTAAAAATATTACACTAGGAGACTTTTACCATCGAGGTATCCCTTCAATTGTAACAGTAGGTTGGGATGTTTTCTACCAAGCCTCATATGATCGTATGAGATCTGATGCACTGGGCTCAGTGTGTGAAAATCTTGCCATACACCTAGCTGAATTTTGAGTCTATGGCATCCACATAATCTGTCCCGGCCCTCAATTAGGATCATTCCACTCTTCTTCCATTACTATGCAAAAACCATCACAATCGGATGGCCATAATCAATAGTGACTGGGCATATCATGTCCATCCATTTTTTTTCATGCCACCAACTGTCCGGTTTAGATCATCAAATCTGTATGATTTTATAAGACAGACTCCAAAGCAGGCCGGATCTAATGGACAGCACAGATAGATGATGCGAATGCCAATGAGCGGAAATCCAACTAGGTGCATGTAGAAGGTTTCACTGGATTGATTCTCTTACTAAATTATAATTTTTTTCCTAAGCGCATTAAAATTGAAGATGGAATAGGAAAGTAAATGACAGGGAGTAAGAATCTGATTACCTAATTAAGAAGGCTGATAGAGCTTCGAATGTAACCCTTACTATAACTTCTTCACGCCGAAGCTGGCATTGATGCCTCTTATAACACTGATTTTTTGGCTGTCCCCGACAAGCGAAAAGAAAAGGAAATAGAGAGGAAAGTAAAAGAATAAAGATAAATATGCTCGACTGCTCTCATAGCACCGTAAGTTATAGTGTTCCTAGCTACGTTGTGACACAGAAACAGTTTAATACTTTAATCCAGACCCTTCACTTGGTGAAAAGCACATTTTGAGGGCTGGCATGCAAGTATGATCTGACAAATATTAACCATTTGATCTGTGGCTTTTAATAGAATGGTGAAGATTGGCATGAAATAGGTTCATTTAACAATTCAAGCCATCTATATGTTAGGACCATCATGGAGTGTTTATGATTCTAATGAATCACTTTTGTTAGGAAATTCTCACCATCTCATCTTTGAATAAGAGAAAGAAGGGCTATAAAAAAAAAAGGCCAGATGAAGGATGATTGGATCATCGGATTAGTGTAAGTTTTGTAGGATAGCCCATAAAAAAATGCGTGACAGACCAAATGAACAGTCTCGATTAATGGATTGAATTGTCTAAGTGTCTTTAATGTAACTAGGAGCACAACTTATGGTGATCTAGGGGAGCTGGACCATTTTCTAAAAAGAAAAGGGTCCAGCAAAAGAGAGAAGCAGCAATGGAGAAAATTACCACTGTGACCCCACCTTTTATCCAACTTAGAATTGCACGTAGGAGCATTTGAGGTCGAAAATACCCTTGCTTTTCAAAGTGTATTTCTTTTCTGTAGACCTATAGCTACGGATTAAAACCGTAGCTATAGGGAAGATAAGAAGGTATACTTTCATCTTCAAATGCTCTGTCCGTACGTACAAGGTCTAAGTTGGAAAGGCAAGTTTTGGATCTTTCATAAAAGACGCTGGATAAAAGGTGGAGTTAACAGTGGTAATTTTCTCCCAGCAATGTGGGACGGTAGGAGCGCCACGGAAACTCCCGCAGTGTGAAGGATGATACACAGGAAGTCACAAATGAGGTAAAAATTGCATACATGGTATAAGTAAGTCCAATCAAACAGTTCAAATTATTTTTCATGTATAGAAGACAAAATTTACAATTATTTGATAATCTGAACATTGGATTGGTGGACACTTATTTGATGGATAAAAATGAAAATCATTCAATGCTTCAATTTTAATAAACAAATGTCCATTAATCACAGGTTAGGATTGTTCAACAAATATTATCTTGGACCGTCACTCGGAGAAAGTGGTTTCATAATTTGGTTTAATTTAAGGCAATGTATGCCGCATGTAGATTTTCTGAGTATACATGGAGCGTCCCACCCTTAGTATCATATATCTCCTCAAAAGTGAAATAGAGAAATGATTCACTGCTATCAAAGCAGAATAATTTATATCGCTCTTAGTTGCATTGGGTCACTTTGACAGCACGATTCATCAAAGCTGTTCATTTGCTCAATCACAGATTGAATGAGCTGCAATGCAAAAATCACAATAATTGAAGCATTTAAATCAGCTAATCAATCTCTTGTAAAATGGACAGTTACAGGTGTTTGTGGAAAAACAGGTCTAATCAACCCGTCCATCCATCTCTTCGCTGCATTCTACTGTTGATTACATGATATGATTCCACAGAAATGCCTTTATTAGGATATTCTAACCATTCCGCCCATGGCTGGGAAAATGAATGGTTATAAAAAAGATGGCCAACTAGCAAACGTGTGATTTCGTGAAATTTGTGTTACACCTGATGGACCGTGCAGATGCATTGATGCGACTAAGTGTCCAAACGCTACTAAGAGCACACTAGTCAAGTCTTCTGAGTGCAAATGGATCTTCTCTCCCTCATAAAAAGTGAGTGAGAAAAAGTCAAAAAGTGCTTACTTCCTCCCGAAGGAAGTGAAATAGAGAGAGGGGCATTGCCTTCCTCTCCAGTGGTGTTCATCAAAATAACTGTTGCCTGTCTGGCCCACCGGAGTGTTTTGTACGGCGTCGAACCTTCTACACTGTCTCCCCACAGTAAAAAGAAATCCCAAAAATCAGACCGTTCCACCCATTATGTGGACCACCTCAAGAGTTTAGAAGTTTTTGGTGGCTGTCCCTTTTATCTATAGTTTAGACGGAAGGGGATTGCGTGGTGTGCCACACACCACCAACCTGAGTGGTATGATGACATGGCAAAGTTCTGTGGGCCCACCATGATGTATTTGTGATATCCACACCGTTCATCCATTTTACAAGATCATTTTAGTGAATCAGCCTAAAAATAAGGAAGATCCAAAGCTCAAGTGAACCATACCATAAAAAGTAGTGTGGACAATGATATCCATTGTTGAAAACTTTTTAGGGGCATAGAAGTTTTGGATCAAGCTGATATTTTATTTTTTTTCATCAGATTATGAACAGGTTAGATGACAAATGGGCATCATGGTGGAGCTTTTCGATTTCGACGTTAACAAACAGCTCTTGATGCCAAGCATTTTCTCAATTCCGCGTGCTGTTTTTCAGAGTTAACAAACATGCCCTTATAAAGGTTTAACAATAAGCGTTATTGTCCCCGCTACTTTCTATGGTGTGGTTCATTTGAACTTTGGATCTCGCGAGTCTAACTGAAATCCAAGTTTGTTTAATAAGATAAGAGTTTTGTTTTTTAAACAAAATAGAGTAGATTTGTGATGTAGCCCAATGCGGTTGTAATGTGTAGCTAAACTACACTTGAATTCAAAATAGCATATCTTCTTAAATATAACTTCGATTACAGTAATTCAAAGTTCAGAGTGATCCTTGATGAGTCTGGTTTCCGAGAAAAAGTAAAGAAAAAGAAATATCCAAACTGAAATGATAATTTGTACTTCAATAATTTTAGTAATTTTAAGCCAAAATCAAAATGTTAATGAATTTTTACAGAATGTACACGACAATAGATTATGAGAAAAAAAAATAAAAAAAATAATTATTATTATAAACTAGAAATGCCAAAGGCGTAGCAAGTAACAAACCTGTAGGAACTTGGAACTTTCTTTTTTTTTTTTTTCACACACGCACACCGTAGTGGAATTTCACCACCTATGGGTACTCGAACCCTTGACCCGGTGTTGAAACTCCTGAGAGTCTACCACCCGAGTAAGAGTAATGTCCCTTTAGGAAATTGAACTTTCTGCAACGCAAAGTAGCGTCCATGAACTCGGAATCACTCGACCAGTATGTGGCTGTACTCACGAGTAAAAAGGATGACTCAACTCGGCCTTCAGTTGTAAACTTGCAAGAAATGATACTTTTTGTAACTCAAAATAAATTTCTTTCTCATTCCGAATGAGTACTCGTAGAAATAAATGACAACAACCTCTCTTAAATATATTAATAAAAATCTTAAATTTCCAATGTATACAACATCTTTCTAAGCCAAAATACAGTTTTCTAAGTCATGCAAAATAGTTTCAAGAAATTGTTGAGTTTCATTGTTTTACTTTTCCATGCAATGTAGTCTCAAGGCCATGCGTAATAAAGATCATTAAATGCAATTGTTCTGATTATCATGGGTTGAATTTCTAGATTTGGGCCTAAATCATGGGGGCGGATTAGGTACTACCCACACCTGTTAGAATTGGGGACAGGTGGGGCTCCGAGGGCCACTGAGGGGCCACTGTGATGTTTGAACTTTATCCACACCGTCCATCGATTTTTACATATCATTTAAAATTATGACGCCAAAAATGGAGAAGATCCATGGCTCAAATGGACCACATGTTGGGGATTAAATTTCTACCATGGGAAAAATCTTAGGGACCACAAAAGTTTTGGATTAAGATGATATTTGTTTTTTTTTTTTTTTCAATTGGTAGCGGATTGGCTGGTGTACCACACACCAGCTATCTAGCTGGCAAGTTTCGTGGGTCCCATCATGAGGTATGTGTTATATCCAAACCATCCATCCATTTAGCCAGCTCGTCATAAGGCTTGAGCCGAAAAATAAGACAGATCTAAAGATATAGTAGACCACACTGCAAAAAGCATCGGGGATTGAACGTCTACCATTGAAACTCTTTTGGGGGTCACGGAAGTTCCGGATCAATATGAAATTTGTTTTTCCTCTTCATCCAGGTATTTGTGACCTTATGAACAGATTAGATGGAAAATAAACGTTATTGTGGGCCCTAAGAATTTTTTAAACATGAAAATCATTATCCCTGCTGCTATTTTTGGTGTGCTCCATTTGACTTTTGGATATAATTCATTTTTTGACCAATGTTCTAAAATGATCTCGAAAATTTGATGAACGGTGTGGATATAATAAAGATATTATTGTGGGGCCATGTAACTTTTATATCCTTTGAACCGTTCGTACAACTCGGAGCTCGAGGGTCGGCGCGCTCGTCTTCTTTGTATGGAAAATAAAAAACACACGACCCTATGGTGGGCATTGTTATCACCGATTCTTCCTTTGGTGTAGTCGACTTGAGCCTTGGATCTGCATTATTTTTAGCTAAGTAATATAAAATGAAATGAAAAAAATGATTGATCTGCCTCGTTTTTGGTTAATTAATCTAAAATGAAATGAAAAAAATGGATAGATGGTTTGGATAAAATTCATACATCATGGTGGCCCCTCAGTGGCCCTTGGAGCCTCTACGGGTAGTACCTAATCCGTGCCCCTAAATCATGGGCTAGATCCATATGGAATTGTGCTAATGGAATTCATGTCATTTCTACACTTGTGTCTTACATGGACATGCTAGGAAAACTGATAATTTGCTATTTAAAATAAAAAGTAGGTCATGGTCCAAAAATCACAATGCTTGGACCATCCTAACCATCTAACTGATGGCTTATTGTCATTCACGTTTCCAATTTGATCTTGGATATGTTACGTTCTCCCGACAGAAGACATCACGCAGAACAGTTCTAGAGAACAAAGACGTTGGGGCCAGATCCTAAATATAGACCACCGTCTCCTATTTGCTTTTCTCGTGCTGGTGTGACCCACGTGGTTGACTAGACCAACCTACCTTTAGGGCACGGGTGCGTTCAGGGTTCACGTGTCTAGTGATTGGCCACGTCATCTCATACGTTTGCCATGTTAACACGGGTGCATCATAATGATATGGTTGATGGGGCGCATAATGGCATAATGCAGTAAATTTCTGACGCAGGGTAAGTGTGATGAGGTGGATCATTCGTATTCCCCCAAGGATAACTACTCCGAATTTGTTGAGCTTCTCAGGACTCACCCAGATTCCTTGAATTCACAATGAAAAATAAAAAAATAGAAATAAATTTTAAAAAATTCAAAATTTCACCGTTAAATAGAAATATGAAATTTACAACCCTTTAAATAGTGATACCAAACCTTGAAAGAAGTTTCATAATCAAACTCCAACTCAAACTCCATTAAATTCGTAACTTATTATAATTAATAAATTTACTATTTATAGTGTCCTATGTGGCTTAACCATGTTATTCTCCTAATTTTTCTAACCACTTTTCATGTTGGACACAACTCCTGGAGCTCCAAGGATGAAAAGTTATAATCAAAGTAAAACTTATTATAAATAGTAAAAATGAAAATAAAATAGATTTTCGACCATCGATCTAATGGAATCTCACAAATTCAACATGGGCAATCCAGCATAGCTAGGTTGGTTGGCTAAAGTAGCTTCTCCTACCCCAAAATCATATATGGTACGTCAAGTAACTCATTCTAGTTTATGAGATACGCCTGTTGAAAGGTTTTGACTGTCCAGATCACTTTCGCATCTGATCGGGCCTTCTTTGGTTCATCTTGGACATGAAAGTTTTCATGACTTGCTCTACATCAGTCCCCTCTACTTCAAAATAACTCGTTCTGCTTCGGTTCATGATACTCGGTCAGGTCTGCGATGTTGAAAGTACGTGAGATCTCCATGCCATCCAGAAGATCAACAACGTAAGCGTTGTCATCGATCTTCTAGATGATCGGTACCGATCCAATTTTATTGTTGTTCAACTTGTTACAAGTCCTGGTCGGAAATCTCTCCTTGCGTAAATGGACCATAATTTGATTACCTACCTCGAACACATTTTGTCGCTGATAGGTTGTGCGTCTCGTAACGATACCTAGATCAAAAGTTATGGCTAGTTTACGGTTCACCTTCTTTTAGTCCAATCATGCTAGGAATGTATCGGTGTCACGTCCTACATAAAACCTCTCTACTTGGAGGAAAAAAAAACTCGTCCTCTAGCTACATAAGGGACTTCGCTCATGATACTGAAATAATTTCTGACACCAATATTTATCAGTCTTTTTCTTGTGCTTTGCATTAAGTTCTTGAGCTAACACAATACATGTACTCATGATTTCCTTGACCAGACTAGTATGGATTAGTTCCTTCACTCTTGCATGCAACTCGTACTCTTTTTTATAATGTGGGGAATTGATGTAGAGCGGGTCGTGGACAGTTTCATGGCCAAGATGGATCAGAAAAGGCCCGGTCAATGACAGAAGTGATCCGGACCATCGGACCTTAGATCGGGGGTATCTCGCAATTCGGAATGAGTTACCTGATTTAAAATATATGATTTTGGGGTAGAATAAGCTACTTTAGCCAACCAACCCCGCTATGCCGGGTTGCGACGCCCGAAATTGCGAAAAACCCCTGGATCGACGGTCGTTTCCCTGTTTTAATTTCATTTTTACTATAAATAGTAAGTTTTATTTTGCTTATAACTCTTCATCCGTCGGGCTTTAGGAGTTGCGCCCAACATGAAAAGAGCTTAGAATAATTAGGAGAACGGTTTGGTGAAGCCAAATAAGACACTTACTATTTTTGGCCGAAAACCTTGCGTACTAGTAGACATCATGGCCGTCTATAAATAGTAAGTTTACTATTTATAGTAAGTCACGATTTGTAGGAGTTTTAGTTGTAGTTTGATTCTGATTTCTTTCCCATTACTTAGTACCCCTATTTAAAGGGTTGTGAACTCATTTTTAAGCATTGATTAATCAATTTTGAATTTATTAGAATTTATTTATATTTTCTGCTTTCTTTCCTCGTGGATTTGAGAAGTCTCTATGAGGATTAGTCCAGAGAAGTTCCATGGATTCGGAATAATTATTCTCTTGTGGAAGACGGTGCTCAACCTCACGTCCTCCCCTGCGTCAGGAATTAGGCAGACTTACCCCTAAGACAAGATCAATGTGGTTTTATATATCTCATATGAGAGACAATTTATTAGGAAATTCATCGAACCTAATCATCTTGAATTCTTGTAACACCGGTTTCAATTTCTCTGGGATGTTCACAGGCTCCATATATTTTTTTCTTTTCAACTAATGCATCTATATCTCTCATTTCCTCAGATCATTTAACAAAATTCTCTTCAGTTATGAGAGACCATCCCTCCACTTTAAAAGTCTTGGGTTGGTTTTTCGTTGTAAGGATAATCTTTTCACCGTCTTTAATAAATATAAATACGTTATCATGACCTCTATACGTAGCATCTATATTATATTATCATGGTCGACCAAATAACATGTGACAAGCTTACATGTCGACTATGTCACACATTATTTTATACTTATAAAATTATGAATGGAAAATGATATATGACATCATTCGTTTACCTTTGTTTTGTTGACCTCCTTAATCCATCCAATCGTGTACGAAGATGGGTGTCTTTCTGTTTTTAGTTGTAGTTTTTCCATTATTATTTTCGACATAAGATTCTCACTGCTTCTGACATTGATAATCACATTACAGACTTTTTGATTTACAGTGCACCTCGTTCAAAAGATGTTGTGTCATTGTAAATCTATCTCTACCTTTGGCATGTACAAGGGCTTCCTCACTATCAAAGTGGTGGCGTGCGATTCACCATATCAGGTGATGCTCAGTAGAAATTGGAGTTATGTTGTACAACGACCACGGGCGGTTGATCATCGCCTTGGGTTCAGGGTAGAATTAGCACATCCTTGATATGGTCGAGGGTTACCTACAGCCCTTGCATGGTCAATTGACTCCCCCAGAGAAATCTTTCATTCTTTCCAAAAGATAACGAATCACCGTACATAGGATTTTGGTCCATACCTTTATTATTTATCATTGATCTGAAGGGAGTTCTCACTCTGATACCAATTGACGCAAGGACGGGCGTGATGAGCTCAATCACCGTCTTCCTCAAGGATAACTACTCCAAATCCACAGAGTTTCTCTAGACTCCTCATAGAGATTCCTCGAATCCACGAGGGAAAACAAGAAAATAGAAATAAATTTTAGAAAATTCAAATTTCATTGGTAGATAATAAAAATAAATTTACAACCCTTTAAATAGTAATACCAAATCTTGAAAGAAGTTTCGGAATCAATTTCCAACTCAACTCCATACAATTCATAACTTACTATAAATAATAAATTTATTATTTATAGTAAGTGTCCTACGTGGCTTAACCACGTTATTCTCCTAATTTTTCTAAGCACTTTTCATGCTGGACACAACTCCTAAAGCTTAAAGAATGAAGAGTTATAATTAAACTAAAAGTTACTATAAATAGTAAAAATGGAAATACAATAGATTTTCGACCATCGATCTAATGGAATCTCGCAAATTTAGCATGGTCAACCTAACTATTGACTAAAGTAACTTCTCCTACCCCAAAATCATATATGGTACGTCTAGTAACTCATTCCGGTCTAAATATGCCTGTTGTAAGGTTCTGACATTCCGGATCACTTCCGCCTTTGATTGGCCTTCTCTAGTTCATCTTGGGCATGAAAGTGTCCATGACCCGCTCTACATCAATTTCACAGGCAGATGAATAGAGGTTAGGATCTTCCAACGCTGGGCATTTCCGGTGGCAACCATCCATGTTGGTCCCACCACATCAACAACTCTCCAAATTACAGCATCGGTACTTCAGTAAGCTATACACGTACCTGTGTATTGAGACCATCCTTTATGAAAGGGTAATATAGCAGAAGTATCCGGCTCTATATGTGTTCATGTAGAGTTAAATAATAAAGATACAAATAACTCAGGCAGGTTGGGTCAAATTGAGGTTCAACCCAAGCCCAACCTAACTACTAGAGGACCCAACCCCACTTGAATTCTAACAAGTACTCAATCCTCTAAACTCGATCTTACCCAACACAAATACATGTGATTATTTCCTACCCTACCCAGAGCCCTATTTGCTAATATGATTTGGGAGATGGTGAGGTCAGGCACTTCCGTATGCATCTTTACAGGCATCACATTCACAACTACAAATCTCACAGCAAATGTGTAGGACAACTGTGGTAGTAAAGAGTTGCCACCATGATGCGGGCCCAGTTCAAAAGGAAAGCCAAACCCTTCAACTAGGCTCAGGTGCATTCAGAACGCATGACTTTGAGACAATGTTGCAATCATGGAAAAACAGGAAGAGTTTGAAATTGAAGTATGTCTTGGGAATGTCTTTGACATTATTTTGGAAGCTTTTTTTAAAAATGAAAATATATAGTAATACATTAAAAATAGAAGGTTATTATTAGTGTATTTTATATGGGTGGTTGTAATTGGTATATAAAAAGACCTATTTTTGTAATGAAAATGCATTAAATCTTTAAGTTATTTTCTATAAGCTTTGTATTTGTAAGTGTAGTGATTCCTCTCTTGTTGGTGAGTGATTCCTCATCCACTATTCATTATTAGGTGAGTGATTCCCCAACCCCTTGGCTGAGTGAGTCCCCCAGTTATCCCTTGTTGAGTAAGTCATTTACCAACACCTTTGGTGAGCGAGTCCCAAAGTTATTTGCTTTTCTTATTCTTATTTGACTTGTGTACTCTTAATCCAAATTATGGTAACAAAGGTCTTTCTTTCTCTTTATTGTATTTTTTTGGGAGTTATATCGCAGTGGTATCAAAGAAAGTTTGGTTCTTAGATTGAGCTTTATTTCTTACGACAAGAGGAAGAGGATACTGGACCGAATGAGTGGCTTCAATTCAAGATGTCAAAACTTTGCAAAGAAATTGAAGAACTAAAACATACCAACAACAATCTACCATGAATAATGTAGGAGGTTTTGCAAAGACTTTCTGCACAAGCCTTCACAAGTACTCCGATTTATGATGAAGATGTCTATGATGTATTTGATGAAATAATTGAACCAATTGAAGGTAATAAAGACCATATGGAATTTGATCATGATGGGCTGATTTTATGATGAAGATGTCTATGAAGTATTTGATAAAATGACCAGACCAAATGAAGGTAAATTGAATGAATAACATATTGAATTTGATGATGATGAGCCATTTTATTATGAAGATGCTCAAGAATTGATTGGTGAAATGACCCGATTGAAAGAAGCTGAAAATCTTATTATTTTCAAAGTTTTGGATGCTCCTCAAGCACCCGATGACTCTTCGATTTCCTACGTACCTGTATATTTTGTACATTGTGCATATGTGGTAAGAAGGTATGTAATGCCATCATAAATACTAAGAGTGTCGAAATTTTAGTTTCCAAAGAGATTATGGACAAGCTTCACTTACAAGTAGAGAAACATCATAAGCCTTACAATATATAAAGGTTCAAAATGAGTTTAAAAATAATAAAAAAAAAAAAAAATTTTAAAAAGAAGAAGAAGAAGAAGAAGAAGAAGACAAACCATGACAAATCTTCGGACCACACCATCAACTACCAAAGAAAAAGTCAATTCTAAAATGTATCATATTTCAAACTCAAGAACAAGTTCTTTCAAAGATGAGGAGAATGATGCAGGCCCAATAAAAAAAGAAAGCCTTTTTTTGGGAGGGGGGCCGGGTCATCCTTTCAAATAATAATACAATAGTTGATACCAGTCTTTGAATACCATGTAACAATTTTTGGAATGCTCGTGACTACACCATAGGTGTTAACCCGAACCCAAACCCTATCACAGCGATCGTCCAGGGTGACGATTGCATCCTCATCAATGATGTAGGCAGTTACTGATGGATTCAAAAAGAAAGCCTTGACTGGGCTCAAGCTTTGATATTTGTCCTATTATTTCTAGTCCAATTGCATCATGGTGCATGTCATTGGGATTATGTTGCATATATGAAAAAAGGAAAGAGTTTGAAATTGAAGTATGTCTTGGAAATGTCTTTGGCATTATTTGGGAGGTTTTTTTTTTTTTTTTTTTTTTTGGAAATATATAGTAATACATTGAAAGCTATGCAAAAACAAACAAAAAAAACGAAGGCCAATCCAGTCAACACACGGGCTCGCTTCCATAAAAGAGAAGCCAAAAAAGCATCATGATAGTCCACATTCATCCTAGGCATGTCCTGGTAAGCAGACCTAGCTGATTTGTGTGGCCATCTGAACTGCATGGGCCACCCAATGGATCCTTACATACCACACAATTGTTAGATTGGGATGTGCCTGTGAGGCTAGCAAATCTTGAAGGACGGATTATATGCAATGCAGTATTGAAGATATCACGTGGAGATGTGTGGAGCCCACGGTGATCTGATAGTGACATTCAACCCATCCTTCACATGTGTGTATGTCACCCAATTCATTCATCAGGGGAACCTACGTACCTTGATGAAAGGACACTCAAAATCAATCAAATCTCAAAGTTCTTGAGGTTGGCCACAACAATGGAATACATGCATATTTTAGGTATAATTATATGTTGCTGCTTTGGCGAGTCCTATTTGAGCTTTTGATAGGGATAGTTCTTAGGATAGCTTACCCAATGAACAGTTCGGATCACACATACACAAGATGCATGGATCCACATAGCTTGATCGGAAGGTATTATAATTTTCACAGCTTCAAAAGCATGTGATCATTCCCAAGCAAGCAGCTAGCCTAGGATTACATGATCCTTATCTGCTGGATGGGGCCATTTAGACGATTTTTCCTGTGTCTAGTATCATTCCCAAGAGATCCTCCCCATTTAGACGATTTTCCTCTGTCTAGTATCATTCCCAAGAGATCCTCCCCATTTAGACGATTTTTCCTCTGTCTAGTAGAGTTTAAAGTTGGCAAGTGTGCCCTAAATATCAAGCTTCAAACACCCATCGATCAGTTACAAATCAAAGTTTGTATAACACCAAAAGAGAGCCAATATGCTTATAGTTTGTATAACACCAAAAGACGATCCTAGCCATCTAATTGATTTTGTCACTGATCACGTTCCAATTTGATTTGAGATTGATCTACTTTCTTCCGACAGAAGACATCACTAAGAACTGTTCTGGAGAACAAAGCAGCCTTCAGTAGAGAAAGAGCCTGCGGAGAAAGACACAAGTCCAAATATAAGCTTAGCATTCTATACCCTATTTATATTTTTGGAGAGACTATTCACCGCACGCTTACAAACATTCGAGACGTGCAAGCTATGGGCTACTCACAAAATCAAGATGGTCAAGTCAGCACGTGGGCTGTTTTATCACAATTTTTGTGCACGTGTGGCCCACTGGATGATTGGACCAACCAAACTTTTGGGCAAGGGTATTTTCACAGCAGATATACTTAGTGATTGGCCCAGAATCTCACACGTGGTTTGCATACGTGCGTCAATAGAGTACTCTTCAATTATATGGGTGATGGGCATGCTAAAATTAGCAGAAGAATTCAGGAAGGCAAAACAAAAGAGATATGATGCAATAAATGTCAAGGGTTAGGATCTCCCATCCTTTTTTAGCCCCACCAAATCAACAATGTCCAAATCACATGCTTCACTTTGAGTGCATGGTTCAGAAAATGGTGGATCCTTAGCCCAGGAATATGCAAAGTATCCTCTGGTTTTCAGGTTGTAGGTTCTGCCATTAAGACTGTTGATTTGATGGAACCCACCTGATGGACCATTATGGCTCCAAAATTCTCCCAGATTGGAACATCTTTTGCCATTTTCAGTTTAATGTGGACCATTGCTCTGCTTCTTTCCCAAATCATCTGTTTGCAGATGCAACCAGTGAAAGGGTTAGGATGGTCACATCTAGGAGAGTATTGAGGCATTGCCCATCTATGGTGAGATTCATCTTATCAACTGTCAGGATCAGTCAGCCATGACTCAACCTGTGCAAACTGAAAGTAATTGTTAGTACATGCAATAGAGGAAAGACATGGGACAAGAACTTCCACACCTGTTACCGGAAGCCGTCCAACAAAAATTGAACCTACTTGACATACACTCCATCTATTAGTTTTTTAGTTCTTTTTAGGATATGATCCCAAAATGAAGCACATTCAAAATTCAAGTGGGCTATACTACAGGAAACAGTGGAGATAGGAACGCCCACCATTGAAACCTTCCAGGCCCACCCTGATATTTATATTTATATGCCCATCTACATATTTATAGGCCGTGGAATCAAAGTGAAAGGAAAACCTTAATATCAGCCTCATCCAAAATTGCGGTGGGCCCATGAAACTTTCAATAGTGGGCGTCCCATCCCCACTGATTCCTTTGATGAAGTGCAATTTGCAATATGTTTTGGATCACATCCTAACATGAGCTGGTTCAATGGATGGGCAGACTAAATGTCACAGACATCTGTGTGGGCTCCACGGAGCTTTTTGGTCGACGGGATCCTTTTAATAGGTGTTGCCGGAAATTAGCGTCCAAAGCCATAGCAGTTTGTCAGATAGGTTGAAGAAGTCGATGCGCAAGTGCCAACATGGAATGCCCATGAGGAATCAAGACCACTCATCAGAAGGGGCCCATGGAGAACACACCCTTGCCCAAATCTCAGACCGGACTTCTTGTCAGGTGGTCTGCTCTGCATAAGAAAAATGGATGGGTAAAAAGTAAAAGAAAAAGAAAAATACAGCCAACGGTTTATAATTCAATTGCAGACATTCGGTCCACCTGATCCACGGCTATCAATGAATTTTGGGCCAAGGGCACATTCATGGTGGCCCCCAATTGATGAGTGAACTGGAACCCCCTGTGCTACATTAGTCACCTCCAACCTCCTGTTAACCATTCCTAGCATAGATCGCCCAGCATGACTCGCCCTAGCATTTCTCAATCCAACCGTTGTAGAGAACAGTCTACCTGATCTTGGCCTACACTTACTACTCGCTCCTGCACATCGCTGATGGGCAGCTGGAATCTGTCTAGGATGGAAATGCCTGAAATAAACGATAAAGGCTCCACACCCAACCCATCCGTTACCATAAACATGATCTTCGGTCCCTTCACAAATCCTCCTCCAGACTCTGTGGCTGCATCATTCAACTTCGGATTTATGAAATGCAATAATAGTAGGCTCTTCTTTCGCGGGCAGGTAGAATAGTGGCCATGCCAGCCACAGTAAACGCAAGGAAGACACTTAGAAATGTCGAATGTATTAGGGCCCACCTCCACGACTGGCAGTAGCTGGTTGTCACACCCCGAATGGAGCGCTAGCTTGGGGTCAAGTAGCATGGCTATGCATTCTTCGGATATGATACAATTGTCGTCATAGCTTAAATCTTCTACGCTCTTGTACAAATTATCCAAACATCCAATGGAAGAACCTGGCCTCAAGAGATTTACAATGGCTCCAAGAGGGAAGGAGAGGAAGCTGAACAGAAGGTCCAAGAAGTCTTCTGTGGCCTCTGCATACAATACTCTGTTCTTGGATTTGCTGATCAGAAGCTTCAAGCTCATCGTCTTGCCAGTGTCATTCTTATCTATGGCTATGTCTTCGGCGCTCAACTTTAGGGCATGAAAAGCATCCTCAACAGCCTCTGGCTTCGGCAGAAAGACGTCCGTCAAAGGTGTGTTGGAGACCAACATTCGTCTCAGTATATGCAATGCCTAATTCGAGGTAAGACCAGTAATCATCAAATATGCAGTTAGCCAACTTGGCTCAGTTATCCAAATAGACTAAGAAACATTTCGAATTTTATTCTTTGAAGACCAGATCGATACAATTCGGCTTCTTTAATGGGCAGGCTTCGGGTCATTCACGATAGGACAACCATATGGATGGTCTAATCCCCAAACTGAACAGCAACGTTAAAGAGGTGAGAGGTAATGAACCAGGCTCATGGCACTAATTATAAACCCACCCTTATATATATATATATATATATATATATATATATATATATATATATATATATAGGGAAAAGGTACTATGCGCTCGAGCGTAAAGCGGTCATCCATGAGGTTGAGCTGGGGTGGACCTCACCGTTATTCCTTTCGAAGATCCACACCGTCCACCAGATGCACCGCTCCAAGTGGGACCCACACAGATGGAAATCGACCGTCCACGGAACTCAAGTGGGCCATACCTTCTGAAAACATAAGTATACACACGAAAACATGTAAAAGCACTTGGTGGGCCCCACCTAAGATGTAGATACCACCTGAAAAGTAGTATAAAATTATATTCAAGTGGGACACACATGATGGACGGTTTTGATCATGAAAAAACCTCTCGAAAGGCCCCCAAAACTGGTTTTGAATGTTTCAATGGTACACAACCCCTCTCCACTTCTGTAGGTGGTGTGGCCCACAAAAGTCACGGATTGAGGTGATTTTCAGCCGTGTGGGGCCGTCCAAGAATGGTGCATCTGACTGAGGGGGTAGATGTTCAAAAGGCATCAAGGTGGGGCCCACCCCAGCTCGACCTCATGGAGACCGCTTTACGCTCGAGCGCATAGTACCTTTTCCATATATATATATATATATATATATATATATATATATATATATATATATATGGGAAAAGGTACTATGCGCTCGAGCGTAAAGCGGTCGTACGTGAGGTCGAGCTGATGTGGGCCCACCGTGATTCCGTTCAAAAATCTACCCCCTCATTCGGATGCATCATTCCAGAGGGGGTCTACACGGCTGAAAATCAAGTCAGTCCGTGAATTTTGTGGGCCACACCACGTACAGAAGTTGAGAGGGGTCGTGCACCATTGAAACATTCAAAATCATTTGTGGGGACCTTTAGAGACGTTTTTTTATGATCAACACCGTCCATCATGTGTGTTCCACTTGAATGTAATTTTAGACTAAGTTTCAGGTGGTATCCACAACTCAGGTGGGGCCCACCAAGTGCTTTCACATGTTTTTACGTGTATACTTATGTTTTCCGATAACATGGCCCACCTGAGTTACGTGGACGGTTGATTTTGGGCCATGTGGGCCCAACCTGGGCTCATGCATCTGGTGGACGGTGTGAATCTTCGAACGGCATCACGGTGAGGCCCACACAGCTCGACCTCGCGAACTACCGCTTTACGCTCGAGCGCATAGTACCTTTTCCCATATATATGTGTGTGTGGGAAAAGGTACAATGCTCTCCAGCTGATTTTAACGCCCCATAGGGTTGAGCTGTGTGGGCCCACCGTGATGCGTTTTGAACATCTACCCCATCAGTCAGATGCACCATTCCATCATGGGTCTAAGTCTTAAAAATCAAGTCAATCCGTGACTTGTGTGGGCCACACCACATACAGAAGTGGAGAGGGGCCGTGCACCGTTAAAACATTCATTACCATTTTTGAGGGCCCACCGAGATGCGGTTTGAAAATCCAGCCCATCCATTATGTGTGTCCCACTTGAATGAGGGTTCCGACCAAGTTTCAGGTGGATATAAAACTCAGGTGGGCCCCACCAAGTGCTTTTATATGTTTTAATGGTGTCTTCACATAATTTTAGATGGCATGGCCCACCTGAGTTCCACGTACGGCTGATTTTTGGGACGTCCTACAATTTAAAGGGACCCATCAAATGCACGGTGTTGATGGTTGAAACACATCACGGTCGGGCCTATATATATATATATATATATATATATATATATATATATATATATATATATATATATATATATATATATATATATAAAGCGATATAGCCGTGGTCAACTTTACCCATGCAATTAGTTTAGGTCAGGATAAAAAATTAAAAAATTAAATTAAATTGAAAAAAAAAAAAACACCTGAGCAAGTGAATGCCACTAACTGAAACTAAACCACACAATTCATGAGAAATGATTTAAATGGTCATCATCATATAAGCCTTACCCCAAATAATTGGGACAGCTATATAAATCCTATTTTACCATTCGACTCTATTAAGCATCATAACTGCAGGTACATCATAGGTAATCAAGACTGTCCTTTCTACATTTGCCTACATCCTCGTGGGCTTTCCCTTGCCCTTTTAGAGTCTTCAACTTAAACTAGTCTTATCCAGGTGCGGTTCTAAGTCCACATAACCAACCCTACTAAGTGCAGTTCTAAGTTCACACGACCAACCCTACTAAGTATACTTTCCATCTAGAATGAGTCGCGGATTAATTCATGACTAAGATGGATCGAAGATAAGAAGCCACGAAGGATCGACCAAACCATACTCAGCGTAGTTCAATAGGTCAACCTTTGTGGTCAACATGTTGAAATTCCGTCAGAAATTTCACATTGCTTGTTGGTTGATTTCTGCTAATTTAGATAGGTCAAAATACTATTCGACAAGTTGACAGATCGGGTCGACAAGTCAAAATTCACAAAATTTTTAATTTTAGTCTTTGAATGTTTTTTTTTTTTTTTAAACCATTTTGACAGGTCGACAAACGCGGGATATTTGCATGATTTTCTGAATTTGTTTCCTAATTTGATTAGGACTTTTTTTTATATTACATTTTAGGATTTTTTAAAGGGTGTTAAATTCATTTTTATCATTTAATTATATTAATAGAATTCCTTAGAAGTTCTTCTATTTCTCTCGTGGATTCGAGAAACTTCTTGTGGATTCAAGGCATTTATCGATCGATAAAGAAATGCTTAACCTCATCACGTCCTTCCTGCGTCAGTTTAGTATCAGAGCGAGGCTTTCTCCATGGCTTAATAGCTTCTAACGACAAGTCAGGCAACATTCTCATTGACAGTGCACTAAGGAATTTTTCTTTAACAACGGTGGCTTTCGAAGCGAGGTAGCAAGAAAATTGGCAAGTCATGCAAGGGTCGCAGGCTGCTATCAATCGCATGACAGAGGCCCTAAGGCATATCCGTGTTTGTGGTAGTGATCCACCCCCGGTAAGCGTTGAAATTCGTAATCGTGCCGATCGCAAGGCAATGCCGGCAGTGAATCGCAGGATCACACCTAAGGAGGTGGGATCCAATGACAAGGAAATCGATGACATGATCCTCTAACATTCTGGAAGAGGCGACGATTGGTTTGATCGGACAGATCAGAAATTCAGGATGAAAGTCTACCTTCCTAGTTTCAATGGCCAATTCTACATCGAAGAATTCCTCGATTAGCTACTAGAAGTCGAACGCTTCTTCGACTGCATGGATGTTGCTAAAGAGAAGAAGGTTAAGTTTGTGAATTACAAGTTGAAGGGCGGAGCTTCGGCTTTGTGGGAACAACTTCAGCTTGCATGGACGAGATAGATAAAAACACAAATCCTCACATGGCATCAGATGAACCAATTGTTATATGCACAATTTCTTATTAGCGACTACTATTAGGTATTACTCGAACAATACATAAATTATTGGCAGGGTTATCGGTCGATAAGAGATTACACAGAAGAATTTTACCTCTTGGCGACCCAAAACGATTTGGTTAAAACTAAATCGCAGCAAGTCGCTTGATTCAACAGCGGATTGCGTATTACAATACAGGATCGGGTTCAAATGCAACTCATTTGGACAATTAACAAAGCGATTGAGCTGCCAATACGAGCAGAAGCGCAACGCGAGGGCTCCAATATGGACCTATCCTTCTATTAGGGTAGCCGCGGACGACCCTTCATTAGGAGCCCCACAAACCAAGGGGAAAGAACCTGTAGGAGGATGACCTCAACCTCCTACACCCACGAACCGAGATTTGAGAAGCGAGCAAGTAAGTCCCCAAAGAGCAGCAACCATTACTGCCGATCCGAGCAGAATCCTGAACCCCTAAGGTCGACCAAGGCCTGACCACTACTATTAATGTGGCCAACTAGGTCGCTTATCAAACGTTTGCCCTCGGAGGCAAGTGGCAAACCTCGCCATTAATGATGATAGTGCTGAGAACACAGAAGAAGACCCAAAATTTGATGATTTGGAGCATACCATGATGACGAAGCTGATAAAGCATATTGGGTTTCGCACAATCATGGTGAGTCGCTAATCACGAGGCGGCTATTGTATGCACTAAGGAAGTACACTCACAATGACACAACATCTTATGAACAAGGAATACAATAAATCGAAAGGTTTATGATTTGATCATCGACAACGGAAGCAATGAGAGTATTGTCTCTGAGGTCATGGTGGAGAAACTACAACTGAAAACGAATCATCATCTCTCCCCATATACGATCAACTGTATTAAAAAAGTCAACGAAATGAAGGTAAATGAACAATGCATTATATCTTTTTAAATTAGCAAAACATTATAACGTTTCTTTTATTCTCAATGTTCCTTTGAAGACCAGATCGATACAATTCAGCTTCTTTGATGAGTGAGCTTCTTAATAGTGGGTCATTCACGATAGGACAACCACATGGATGGTCTAATCCCCAAACTGAACAACAACGTTAAAGAGGTGAGAGGTAAACAGGGCTCATGGCCCTAATCATAAACCTAGCCTCATATATATGAATACAAATCCTCTGTTTGCGTCAAGCAGTAAAATTGTGGTTGTTGCAATCTAATTGGACCGTGTCATTGTGTAATGCATTTAATAATGCATCGCTTACTGAGATGGACCAATCACTATCCAGCAAAGGAGGAAAATGGCAAGAAAGTTGTGGTTTTGGCAAACAGAGGATCCGGACTTTATATATATGAGGCTATATAAAGCGAGATAGCCATGGCAATTAGTTGATAGGTCGGGATTTAGAAAAAAAAAAAACTGTGCTCATGAATACCATAAACTGAAACTAAATCATAGAATTCTTGAGAAATGATTTAAATGGGTCATCGTCATCAAAGCATTACCCCAAATAATTGAGATAGTTATATTAATCATATTTTACCATTCCACTCTATTAAGCATTATAACTTCAATTACATCATAGGTCATCAAGTCTTTCTTTATCACCTCTGCCTGCAACCTTTTGAACTTTCTCCTTGGGCCTTTTAGAATCTTCAACTTAAATTGACTCTTATCCAGTGCAGTTCTAAGTCCACATAACCAACCCATCTAAGTCTACTTTCCATTGTCTCATTACTTATTGGTGTGAAGTAGAACGAGTCATGTATTCATTCATAACTAAGATGAATCAAAGAAAAGAAGCCAAGAAGGATTGACCAAACCACACTCAGCATAGTTCAACTGGTTGACCTTTGGGGTTGACACTGGTCGAAATTCCGCCAGAAATTTCAGATTTCTTGCTGGTTGATTTCTGCCAGTTTAGACAGATTGACAACTTTGTCAACGCATTGAAATACTATTCAACAAGTCGATAGATCAGGTTGACAAGTCAAAATTCACAGAATTTTCAATTTTAGTCTTTGTATGTTTTTGAACCAATTCGACAGGTCGATGAGAGAGGAAAATTTATGCAATTTTTTTAAATGTTTGTTTCCTAGTTTGATTATGACTCTTTGGTTAAATTTTTAGGTTTTGTTTAGGGTTATTTAAAGGTTAATTGTTAAACTCGTTTTTATCATTTAATTCTATCAATAAAATTCCTTAAAAGTTTTTCTATTTCTCTCATGTATTCGAGAAACCTTTTATGGATTCAAGGCATTTATCGATTGAGGAGGACGATGCTTGACCTTATCATGTTCTCTCTGCGTCAGTTTGGTATCAAAGCAAGGCTTTCTCCTCGGCTCAATGGCTTCTTGTAATGGGTCAAGCAACATTCTCTTAGACGTTGCTATAGAGAATCTTACTTTAACATTGGCGACTTTTGAAGCGGCGCAGCGAGTGAATCAGCAAGTCATGCAAAGGCAGCTATTGAGTGTCAAATATTGCATATTTCCTCTATCTATATCTTGGTTTTATGAACATGATAATACTTAATAGGTATATTTTATACATGTTTGTATTGCGAGGTGAATCTGAGAGCTTGGATTGAAAAGAATGTTAAAAGCATAGATTTGATGCTCAGGAATCACCAAGGCAAGGGATGGATATTAGGAGACCAAGATTAAAGAATTTACACACCAAAGATCAAAGGAAACCAAGTGAGGAATGAAGAGAATCGAAGATTTGAAGTGAAGTAAAATAATCCTAAAAATTATCCTGAAAAGAAAAAGAAAAAAAAAAGGATACTCTGAAAATTCTGTTAGCTCGAGTTTTAGTTCGGCTAGCCCAAGCTTGAAATTCGGCAAGCTCGAGAAAGTTCGGATGAAATTCCAGCGATAATTTCTTTTGAAATTCGGGGGAATTCGGCTAGCCGAAAGAAAAATTTGGCTAACCAAATTATGTTGTTCGGCCAGCTAGACGAACTTGACCTCGGCTAGCCAAAAGTTACATAAATTTTATGCGGAGTGCGTAAATTTGAGGCGGTTTGTGAATTTTTCCAACTTGGTGCGAAAGTTGGAGTTCCACAACTATAAATAGGAATCCCTATGATGTTCCAAATCATCTTTTAGAATTTAGAAAAAGAAAGAAGGCCTAGGTGGAGCGCTGACGACGTTCTTTTACTCTGATTTCTTCATGGATTTTAGTGGATATTTTTGTTTTTCTTATGTTTTTGAGTTAGCTATAACTAGTTAATATCTCTTAACTAGTGCTAAAAGGTGAAGCTCGTAGCGTGTTGGGATATTTGTCTTGCTTTGATTCTTGTTTATATTAAACCGTATTGATTTCTAGTTTGATATTAAAGGAATATTTTCAGTTTTCTATGATTTATTGTGACTCAAATTACAATGGATGTTATGATAGCTTTGCATATCTTCTTTTCCTGTTTTGAGATTGTAAGATTGGTAAATCCTGTAGTTCGCCATCATCTCCTAAGCATGGTAGGATGAAGGAATCTCTTCCAATCATCACAATTCTCCTCCATTGAGAATTAGGTCAATGAAAAGTTTATATTTGATTTAAATTGCTTTATTTTCCAATTAGATAGGATAAGACTCCAATTCTAATTGTGTTCCTTGAATCAAGTATGGTAGAATCTTGATATCTATAAGTAGATCCTTGGCACCCTAGTTTTCACCTTTTATTTGATAGTTTAAATCAACATTATTCACAATTACTCTCTTTTATTCCATATTTAAGTTTAGATCTTCTTCTAGTTCTAGTTATAGTTATTTTCAGAATACGTACAAGTTTAGTCATTGTGGATTTGACCTCGGTCTCACCGAGTTAGTACTACATTGCGACCCTACACTTGGGGTTGTAAACAGCTGCAAGCTATCATTTACAACTAAAAACGGAGCATCATCCCTCCCTATATACAATTAGATTGATTAAGAAAGTTAGCAAAACGAAAGTAACTAAATAATACATTATATCTTTTTAATTGGTAAACATTATAAGGACCAACTCATATGTAACGTTCTTGACATAGAGGCCTGTCACATTCTACTCGACCGACTATGACAATCAAATCGTGGCGTCGCTCATAGAGGACGAGAGAAGACATACTAACCCTTATGGACCTAGAGAAGTCACCCGAAACTTTTAAAGTAGAAGGGAGTTTCTCCTAACCATATGAGACTTTATGAAGAAATCCAAGGAGACGGGACAAGTTTATACATTAATTGTAAAAGGAAAAGAAATCAAGCCCATCAACATTCCCAAGAAACTAAAACCCTTGCTACTTGAATTCAAAGATATCGAGAGAGTCATTTAATCGTTCCCTTACAACCAAAGTAATAGCTGTTGTAGCATCCATAGCTAGTGTGCAGAAGAGGGTGATGCTTTCTATGTGCATGAAGGACGCATCAACACCTCTTGCATCTTTCAAAAGGATGAATATTTAGGTATTGGGTCTTAAGGACCAAGATGGCCGAAGATCAAAATCCAAATGTGTTAAGGGTTGATCATCAAAGGCAGGGGCAATGAACGTGTCTCACAACCTAGGTGGTTTGATTGAACTGATATATGCCATGTGTATAATTGCAATGCCAAAGTATCAACCATCACGCTCTGCTATACAATCAAATAACTCCCAGTTCTCCTCTACTCTCCCAGCCTTTAAACCAGTTTCTTCACGTGCATTGCACATGCCACAACTAGTAGTGCTAATTACTCATAAAGGAAGAGAAATGCAAATGGGACTTACATTGGAACTCAAAAGGCATGTTACAAGATCCACGTCATTCATCAAGTAGGCCTACCATGTATAACTTGGCCCAAGCCAGTGCATTCATCAGATGGGCCACATGTATAAAACGTGGACCGCTTCCATTAGTGAACCAACCTGATTTTGGAGCAGGGCATCCACACAATTGGGCCCAACTTATGCTCGTGCTCGTGTTTGTTCATGTTTACCACATTGTCCTCTGTTCCCGGAAGGCTCAACAGGAGATAATCTAATATGTAATGTCTTAAATTAATCATGAAACAAGATATTTTCACAGCCTTTTGATTGGATGGTTGTTATGAGTGGTTTTCACAGCCTTTAAGTTTGATCGGATGGTTGTTATGAGCGAAGAAGGGAAGATGGTTTCTGGGTGTGGAGAGGTAAATTGGTTAGGTTAGAAAGAGGAAAATCCGGCTCAACTCAATTAATAACTGAGTCTGGACTTCGTATCTTAATCCAAACCATCGATGATATCAAGTATAATAATTGGACGTAGCAATATTTCAAACTCAAACCTGAACAAATGTGTCTGAAATTGGATCCCAACAAATTCATAGTGGGTCAAGTCTGTTGATCCGTCTGTTAGGTGGGCCGCATTGTGCAGTAGATGTACTTAGCCTAGAATCAGGCCGGTCCACTCATTGGTGGAGCAGAGATGTAACTTGCAGTTGGAACTTCGCCAACTTATATCTTAAAGCTCCATTTGCTTTGTTCATTGTAGGCTACCTAAAGAGTAGTCTAATCTGAATCTTAAGCACACATTTACACAATGTGCGCATTTGCTGCATGGTCCAGATTAAGCATGGAATAGTCAAGTGATCATGTGTGGCTAGGCATAGATGGTCAAAGGTCATCATAACATGTGGGAATATTTGGTTGAATTAAATAGACTACTAAAAAATCGAAAACTAAAAAATAAAAATAAAATTGAGAAAGAGGACTTATTGAATTGAGTCGAGACATGACGTGAGTCACTCGGCTTGAAATCGAATTTGCTCCCCTTAGACAGTGTCCCAAGTGTAATAGGTTTCCAGAACAATAAACATCCAGGATACAACGACTATGACCCGGTCCCAGCGATGCACTCACTGTACGTGGGCTCGAACTACTTGCGGTTTAACCAAAAAGTCTTGAGTTGACTCAGCGACGAATTCAGCAATTAAAAATTCGTAAACCAGAATACCATAGAGAGTTTTATAAGAGAAGAAAAGATTTTTGTATATTCAAATATGAATCGGAAATCTTTATATTCTGGAATACTCCAATTGAGACATACTACTACCTGTATTCTTCATGAGAGTCACACTGTAATCCTAAGGTGTACTAACAGGTAAACAGTCAAAATGATTAAACTTTTTCAGTTAACTTTTCAATATAATGAGATTGTGATAATACAATAACATCATCTTTTCTGATTACTTCAATACCCAAGATTACGATAGCCTCTTCTAAATTTTTCATGTCAAATTTAAATGACAAAAATTTCTTAGTCACAATAACTAATTTAATATTAGTTCCAAAAATAAGCATGTCATTAACATAAAGGCATATAATAACATAATCATTTCTAGAAATTTTACTGTATACACATCTATCTACATCATTTATATGATAACCATTTGATTTCAAAACACCATCAAAATTTCATGTCATTGTTTAGGAGCCTGTTTTAGATCATATAGAGATTTAATCAGTCTAAATACTTTATTTTCTTTACCTGATATCTTATAACCCTCAGGTTTGCTCCATATATATTTCTTCTTCTAAATCTCTATTTAGAAAAGTTTTCTTAACGTCCATCTGGTGTACCACCAATTTATATATGGAGGCTATCGTTATTAAGACCCTAATAGTTGTAATTATAGTTACAGGGAAATAGGTATCAAAATAATATATTCCTTCTTTTTGTTTAAAGCTTTTTGCTATCAACCTAGCCTTAAACTTATCAATAGTCCCATCTGATTTTAATTTCTTTATAAACACTCATTTACAACCTATTGGCTTGTTTCCAGGTGGTAGGTCTACAAGTTCTGAAGTGTTATTAGATATAATAGATTCTAACTCATCATTTATTACTTTCTTTTAAAAGGTTGCATCTTGAGAGTTAATTGCTTCTTTATATGTTGTAGGTAATAGAGCTAATCAGTTGTACTTAACTGCTTGACTTCTTCTTTCATATCAGATTGTATCATTCAAATGTATTTAGTTGTCTTCCATAGATATAGGATTCAGTTTGTAACAACTTCCTAGTTTGTAGGATCTTCAACCATTCTTGGTTATTTCCTTGGTGTATTTATACGATTGATTACTCAATAATAATATCATCAGTTTTGTTATTCTATCATGGTATCAAACAAAACTAGAGATAACAAATTCCATTTTTTTTCTTTCTTCTCTCCTTTCTTTAATCTCGAACAGCCATGGCTAACTCTTCACCCTCCATTCTCAACACCAATGAATCTCACAACACCCTTATCAGCATTAATGTTGTTGCCCAAACCCCTCTAAAACTCACTTCCAGTAATTACCTCTCATGGAAACTGCAATTTCAGACCATTTTCATTGGCTATGATCTATTAGGCTATATCAATGACTCAAAGCCATGTCCCTCAGCCACTCTCACACAAAATGACACAACCAGATCAAACCCAGCTTGCACCCTCTGGATCTGACAGGACCAGTTAATCTTAAATGCCATCATTGGCTCCATCTCTCACACTATCATACCATTCATTGCACAAGTCAAGACCGCTCGCGAAGCATGGACTATCTTGACCACCACCTACGCCAAGCATTCTCGTGGACGCATCAAACAGGCCAAAAGCCAGCTCAAGACAATCACCAAAGGCTCTGACGGTGTCACAGTGTTCCTACAATCCATAAAGGCAAAAGATGATGAGCTTGCCCTTCTTGGAGCACCTCTAGATGCAGAAGATCTCACTGACAAAATCCTTGATGGACTTGGCGATGAATACAAAGAACTAACACGAGTTGTACAAGCTAGAGACATGCCTATAACCTTTGAGGAACTACATGAAAAATTGCTCAATTTTAAAGCTTCGGTGATCACCACAAAACTAGACCCTCTTCAGTTTCCTGCCACTGCTAATCCCACGAGCAGGAATTCAACAACTTAGTGCTCACCTGCACCTTCAGGCACCAACAATCATTCATGGCGCCCCTCCAACAACCACCAAAACAGGTATCCTACTACACAAAACAACGGACAACTCACATCTCAAGGCATCTGCCCATCTTGGTCATACCTGGGTCATCGCCAAATCTACAGAATACAAGGTCATACAACAAAACGGTGTCCCTCATTTCAGCTAGTTCCAGTTAACACATCCAACGGTACTTCCCCTGCTTCGAACAATCACTCTGTTGCCCCATGGCAACCAAGGGCTCATTATGCCACCAATACTCCCACTCATACATCTTAGCTCCTGGACAGTGGAGCCTCTCACCATGTTACAGCTGATCCAAACAATCTCTCCATGCATGCTCCATATAATGGCTCGGATGATATTATGATCGGCGATGGCTCGGGTCTCTCCATTACTCATACCGGTTCTTCCTCTTTCAACACATCTCATAACACTTTTCAATTGAACAATGTCCTCCGTGTTCCTGCTATGAAAAAGAATCTCATTTCAATTTCTCAATTTTGTACCTCAAATAATGTCTCCATTGAATTCTTACCAACTACTTTTCTTATAAAGGACATTCACACGGGGGCAACACTTCTGAAGGGCCAAACTAAAGATGGAGTTTATGAGTGGCCGGTATCTCCACCATTGCTTTCTTTTTCCAGCATCAAAACAACCTTATCCGAGTGGCATCAAAGATTAGGACACCCAGCTTTCCACATTCTGAAACAGATTGTTTCCAAAAGTAAACTCGATTTCTCTTCTTTATTATCCTCTAATTTTTCATGTAATGCTTGTCTAAGTAATAAAAGCCACAATTTGTCATTCTCTCAATCCACAATTGTCTCTTCTCAACCCCTTGAAATTATCTTTTCTGATGTTTGGACTTCTCTAATTATATCAAATAATGGATTTAAATATTATGTCATTTTTGTGGATCTTTTCACCAAATATATTTGGTTCTATCTTCTTAAACAAAAGTCCGAAGTCAGAGAAATTTTTATTAGATTTAAAGCCATTGTTGAAAAACACTTTGATAAAACCATCAAAACACTTTATTCTGACAATGGTGGTGAATATATTGCACTTGCCCATTTTCTTTCAACAAATGGTATTTCTCATCTCACTACACCACCTCACACACCTGAACACAATGGCTTTTTCGAACGAAGACATCTTCACATTGTAAAAACTGGATTAGCATTACTCTCTCATGCCTCTCTTCCTTTAAGTTATTGGACTTATGCATTAACCACAACAGTTTATTTAATAAATCGCATGCCAACACCCACACTAAACCTCTCCTCTCCATATGAAATTTTTTTTTTCTACAACAGCTCCTAATTACTCAAAACTCAAAATTTTTGGATGTTTATGCTATCCCTGGCTTCGACCATATGCAACCAACAAACTAGACACTCGATCTAAACCATGTGTCTTCCTTGGATACTCTTTAACTCAAAGTGCCTACTATTGCCTTGATCCATCCATTTTCAAAATATATGTCTCTAGGCATGTTAGATTTGTTGAGTCTGTCTTTCCCTTCAGTCATCCCTTGCTCCTGCCTCCAGTCCTCAATCAAACCCCATTGCTACTTGGATTCCTCCACCACTTCGAATCCCCACCTTACCTTTGGTACCACCACTCAATCTGTCATCTGCAGTGGAAGCTCAACAGCAATCCCCCAGTGAAGTTTCACCACCACCAAACCTGGCACTTCTACTCCACCACCATCACATGAACCTTCAAATACCAACAATCCCCAACAACCATCACCACAAATAAACCCACCTGAACCTCAGCCACAACCCACCCACACCATGACTACTAGAGCTAAAAACAATATTCACAAACCCATCACCAAAATGAATCTTCACACCCAATTAACCAAAAGTGATGATCTTGAACCAACCACATTGACCCAAGCTCTCAAAGATCATAAATGGCGTCGAGCCATGTCTGAAGAGTATGATGCTTTAGTAAAGAATGGCACATGGGCACTAGTTCCCCCGGATATAGCAGTCAAAATCTAATTGGATGTAGGTGGATTTTTAGAACTAAACGCAAATTTGATGGTTCAGTTAACAAGCTCAAGGCTCGATTGGTTGCAAAAGGCTTCCACCAACGTCCTGGAATAGACTACCAAGACACATTCATTCTAGTTGTAAAACCAACTACTGTTCGAATTGTTCTCAGTATAGCTGTAAGCCGTGGCTGGTCCTTAAGGCATCTTGATGTAAACAATGCCTTTCTTCAAGGTCATCTATCAGAGAATGTATACATGTCACAGCCACCGAAATTTGTTGATAAAGACAACCCCTCATATGTCTGTAAACTCAGAAAAGCAGTTTACAGCCTAAAACAAGCCCCTCGGGTGTGGTACCATGAGCTCAGAACATTTCTTATACAGTTTAGTTTTCAGAATTCTTACGCTGATAGTTCGCTCTTTGTCTTTCATGCTGATGGCCACACTATGTATCTCCTTGTTTATGTTGATGATTTAATTCTCACGGGAGACAATGCTACTAAAGTTAATCATTTCATTGCTATTCTTGCTCAACGATTTTTCATCAAAGACCTCGGCTTACTTTCTGGGTATAGAAGTTGTTCCAAATAAACATGGTTGTTACTTTCACAAAGGCGATATATTATGGATCTGATCACTCAAACCAATATGCAATACGTTAAGACTGTTCTTACTCCCATACCTACCAATCTGACTCTCATGTTATCCTCAGGTTCTTCTCTGTCTGATCCAACTGAGTATCGCCAGGGAGTTTGGAGCCTCCAATATTTGCTAATAAAAAGACCAGACATCGCCTTTGCTGTTAACAAACTGTCCTAATATATGCACTGCCCAACAATTGAACACTGGTCTTTTGTCGAACGGCTACTACGTTATCTTGTTGGCACCATTGATGATAGCTTACAACTCTACAATGACTCTACTCTCAGTTTGCATGCTTTCTTAGACTCTTCTCTCAGTTTATAAGCTTTCTCTGACGCTGATTGGCTAGAGACAAGGACACTTTTTGCTCAACCAGTGCTTATGTTGTTTATCTTGGTAAAAATCTTATATCCTGGAGTTCTAAAAAGCAACGGACTGTCGCTAGATCCTCAACTGAGGCAAGAAGAAAAGAAACCTAGAAAAAACTAAGTCCCCAAGAATAGCAAATCGCAATCACTGAGATTGTCATCAATGGAGGCCCACTCGATTAGGCTGCGCATGGCCCTAGACGCAACCGCCTGAGCCGAACTGGAAGAATCAGAGAAGCATCTCCTGTTTCTTTCTTCCCAAACGGACCACCAAATTGCAAGAATAGCCATCCTCCAAAGTCTAGTAGAATATTTCCCGCAATCCACCCCATTCCACGCAAAGAGAAGGAGATCGACCGAATCGGGAAAAACCCAATGCATGTTAAAACACGAAAGGAGATCCGACCAAATCTTTGAAATGAAGGGGCAGTGAAGCAATAGATGATTGACAGATTTCTCATTCCGCATACAACATAAACATATGTTTGTTAATTCATAAATTGATTAATGAATTCAATAATGTCTCACTCTCACCTATTCAAAAGTACTCCAACTACTCTTACAACCAGTAGCACTACATGTCAAACTTAAAATATGAATAGCCAGCTTTTGCAATGCTGGACACTCGTCTCTGTAACTCTCCCACCATAGACCTAAAATACAATCATGTATAATTTATATAAACAATAGGCACACAGTCAAAGAAGCAAAATAATTGTAAGTAAAATTACCTAATTGCTTTATTGTTTTAGTTAATTTTGCTGTCTCTCTTCCATATTAACCATAGGCCTTTTTAAACTTATCCATCTACTCATCAATGATGACCCTTTGCCTTGAATTAGGGACTATTTAATGCAGAGTATCGCTCTGTTGCACACACAGCTTCTGAACTTTATTTCATCTGTTATCTCTTGACTAATCTTGGTATCTCGCTTCCCTACTGCTCTATCATTTACTATGATAATGTTAGGGTAACTCAGCTTTGTTCTAATCCAATTTTTCATTCCCGAATGAAGCATGTAACAATAGATTTTCATCTTATCCGAGATCAAGTTCAAAATGGTGCTCTTCGTGTTGCTCATGTCTCTTCTGAAGATCAATTAGCTGATGCTCTTACCAAGCCACTTCCACGACAACGTTTTCTTCAACTCAAACACAAGATTGAAATTCTCTCCCGAGCTCCATCTTGAGGGGGCATAATAGAGCTAATCAGTTGTACTTAACTGCTTGACTTCTTCTTTTATATCAGATTATATCATTCAAATGTATTTAGCTGTCTTCTATAGATATAGGATTCAGTTTGTAACAACTTCCTAGTTTGTAGGATCTTCAACCATTCTTGGTTATTTCCTTGGTGTATTTATACGATTGATTACTCAATAATAATATCATCAGTTTTGTTATTCTATCAACAGGATCATCTTCTACCAAGAATGTGAAAAAACCATCTCCCAGGTTAGTTTCTCTTTTAATCCCAGTACTTTTTCTTGGTTATATCTCTTCTACTACTTTCTCGTAAGCACTTTTATTTGTAGACGCGATATCTGATTCATTAACTTCCTCTATTCCTATATATTTAGATTTCATAGGGAATATGTTCTCAAAGAACTCTGTATCCCTATAGCTTCTATAATTGTATTAGGATTTAGAATATTATCCTTAGTTTTTAAAACTAGAAACCTATAGGCTGCATTATTTTGTACGTATTCTATAAATACACAGTCAGTAGTTTTAGGGCCTAACTTTCTTTTCTTAGTTTCAAGCAATCCTACTTTACCAAGACGCCTCCATAATTTTTTTTTTAAAGGAGGGAACATCATATGGTTAAAATTGTCTTACTAGTTAAATTTTCAGTTATGCTTTAAAAAAAAAAAAAAAAAAGATGCTTCAATTTATATGCAAAACCTTACAAAGGGCCCTTTCGGGTGGAGGACAGAGAAAAAATTCTACTCCGCCTATCATAAACTTTATAACCAAAAAACCAAAAAGAGGAAGACCCTGAGGAGGGACACGAGAACGGATGACCCCAAGCCCAGATTTGTCCAAAAGGATCTGACCTCGAATGGGTCGGGGGAGGGAGGAGAGCTCGGAGTAAAAGAATTGAGGTTGGTGATGGCTCCCCAAAGACATCCCCATACTTAATATATTTATAACTAGGAAAATTATTCTTCCAAAGTTTACAAGGTGTTTGTTTCAAAGGCCTAAAAGGAATCTTGTTTAGGATATAACAAGCATACAAAATTGCCTCTCCGCACATATTTGAGGGTTAACATAGCATTCATTATCTCCTTAAGAGTTCTCTTTTTACGTTCTGCTATTTCATTCCGTTCCGGTGTATAAGGAGTTGTAGTTTCGTGAACTATTCTACTCTTTTCACATAATTCTCTAAATTGAGAATGTTCATACTCACCTCCTCTATCTGTTCTAAGTCTTTTAATTTTTATATTTAACTAATTTTTAACTTTAATTTTATACTTAGAAAAATATCTAAAACTTCGTCTTTGTTCCTTAACAGATAGACTCTAATGAACCCAGAGTAGTCATCTACAAAAGTTATGTAATACATTTTTCCTCCTCTAGACATGTGATTTCTAAAATCACATAAGTCACTGTGTATTAAATCTAATAGAACAAAGGATCGTTCTATTCATTTAAAGGGTTTTTTAATGAATTTTGATTATACACATGTTTCACATTTATTGAATTCTTGATTAAATATATTAAGTAATAAACCTAATCCTTTCATTTTCTTCAAAGATACTACATTCACATGACATAATTTACTATGCCATAAATAAAAGGGTTCAACGATATAAACAAAACTGGATGTCTTCTCATTATTATCATTGGATACATTTACAATGAATAAACCTTCACTACAGTATCTCTTACCAACAAAAGTTTCATTCTTGGTCATTACAAGTTTATTTGAATCAAATACTAACTTGACATCAACCTTATTGAGGAGCAAACCAGAGACCATGTTTCTTTTAATATCAGGCACATGTAGGACATCATTCAACATCATAGTTTTTCCAGAAGTGAGTTTCAGAAGTACTTTCCCTTTCCCTATAACTGGAGATATTCTAGCATTATCTATGAACACCTGCTCATCATCTCCTGATACTTAGTAAGAGGTAAATATGCTACGATCCTTGCACACGTGCCTAGTTGCACTAGTGTCTAGTACCCACTCTAAATTGTTTATAAGGAAGACTTCTGATACCACAGCTACTACCCTGTCAGATTCATTGCCTATTCCTGTAAGATTAATCTGTGGCTTATCTTTGTTTTTCTTAAGCCTGCAATTTTTAATGTGATGCCCAGGCTTTCCGCAATTTTAACAATTTTCTTTTTTCTTGAATTAATTGTTCGCATTTTTCTTTTGAGCCTACATTCATTTGCGTAATGTCCAGGTTTGCCACAGTTAAGACATTTGCCCTTTTTCTTATTATTATTTTTTCGACTTGATTCCACAAGATTCGCCTTTGAATATATCTCATTTTCATTTCCTTTTTAGTCCCTGATTCTATTGGCCTCCTCTATTCATATGTGTACGATAGTAGTTTCCAAAGAAACACCGTTCTTTTTATGTTTCATTTTATTCTTATATTCTTTATAGGAGGGCAGTAGCTTTTCCATCAGCACTACTGACATAAACGCTTCATCTAACTTAATTCCTTCTGACGACAATTCATGAACTAGATTTTAAAAATCATGAATCTGATTAGTGACAGGTTTATTGTCTGTCATTTCATAATGAAGAAAATTAGCGATTGCATGTTTCTTAGCGCATGCATATTCCAAAGTGTACTTCTTTTCTAAAGCAGTCCATATGTCTTTGGCGGACTCATAAGAAACATACACATCATATAGTTCGTTGGACAAAGAGTTTAGAATATAATTTTTACAATTACTTTCATCTGCTACTTCAGTTTGATTTGATGGATCTATAATAAATGATTCAAAAAGAATGTATGAAACTTTAAGGGTGGTCAATGCGAACATCAGCTTCTATTTCCACCGTTTAAAGTATTGTCCAGTGAACGGTTCGATTTTGGCTAACTCAGCAGAAACATTTAATGTTACGGCAGTCATTGTGTATTTAATTTAACAATTCGATTTCAAGATTGTTTGAATATTTGGTTAAATTAAATAAACTATTAAAAAATTGAGAACCAGAAAGGAAAAATAAAATTGAGAACGAGGACTTATTGAATTGAGTCGAGGCGTGACATGAGTCACTCGGCTTGAAATCGAATTTGCTCTCCTTGGATAGCGTCCCAAGTGTAACAGGTTTCCAAAGCAATCGACCTCTAAAATACAATGACTATGACCTGGTCCCAATGATGCACTCACTGTACGCGAGCTCAAACTACTTGCAGTTTAACACAGAAGTGCTGAGTTGACTCAGCGACGAACTCAACAATTAAAAATTCGTAAACCAGAATACCAGAGAGAGTTTTATAAGACAGGAAAGGAGTACACTCTCGCAAATAAAGTCCCGCGAGTACACCGGCACCTACGCCCAGCCCGTCGCGGATACGGCACGGCTCGGCACACGTGTGTGGTCAATGATATAAATTAGAGCTATTGGCATACCCCCCTCCTGCTTCATCCAACTTCATTCCTTCTTACGACAGTTCATGAACTAGATTTTGAAATCATGAATCTAATTAGTGACAGGTTTATTGTCTGTCATTTCATAATGAAGGAAATTAGCGATTACATGTTTCTTAGCACCTGTATCTTCCAAAGTGTACTTCTTTTCTAAAGCAGTCCATATGTCTTTAGTAGACTCGTAAAAAACATACACATTATATAGTTCGTTAGACAAAGAGTTTAGAATATAATTTTTATAATTATTTCCATTCGCTACTTCGTCTTGATTTGATAGATCTATAATAAATGATTCAAACAAAATGTATGAAACTTTAAGGGTGGTCAATGCGAACATCAGCTTCTATTTCCACCGTTTAAAGTATTGTCCAGCGAACGGTTCGATTTTGGCTAACTCAGCAGAAATATTTAATGTTACGACAGCCATTGTGTATGTAATTCAACAATTCGATTTCAAGATTGTTGGAATATTTTGTTGAATTAAATAAACTATTAAAAAATTGAGAACCAAAAAAGAAAAATAAAATTAAGAAAGAGGACTTATTGAATTAAGTCGAGGCGTGACGTGAGTCACTCAGCTTGAAATCAAATTTGCTCTCCTTAGATAACGTCCCAAGTGTAACAGGTTTCTAGAGTAATCGACCTCCAAGATACAACGATTATGACCCGGTCCCAGCGATGAACTCACTGTACGCGAGCTCAAACCACTTGCAGTTTAACACAGAAGTGCTGAGTTGACTCAACGACGAACTCAACAATTAAAAATTCATAAACCAGAATACTAGAGAGAGTTTTATAAGACAGGAAAGGAGTACACTCTCGCAAATAAAGTCCCACGAGTACACCCGCACCTACGCCCATCCCGTTACGGATACGGCATGGCTCGACGCACGTGTGTGGTCAATGATATAAATTACATGGTGGATTTGATGGATCTATAATAAATTATTCAAACAGAATGTATGAAACTTTAAGGTGGTCAGTGCGAACATCAGCTTCTATTTCCACCGTTTAAAGTATTGTCCAGCGAACGGTTCAATTTTGGCTAACTCAGCAGAAACATTTAATGTTATGGCAGCCATTGTGTATTTAATTCAACAATTCGATTTCAAGATTGTTGGAATATTTGGTTGAATTAAATAAACTATTAAAAAATTGAGAACCAAAAAAGAAAATTAAAATTGAGAAAGAAGACTTATTGAATTGAGTCGAGGCGTGATGTGAGTCACTCGGCTTGAAATCAAATTTGCTCTCCTTGGATAGCGTTCCAAGTGTAACAGGTTTTCAGAGCAATCGACCTCCAAGATACAACGACTATGACCCGGTCCCAACGATGCACTCATTGTACGCGAGCTCAAACCACTTACAATTTAACCCAGAAGTGCTGAGTTGACTCAGTGACGAACTCGACAATTAAAAATTCGTAAACCAGAATACCAGAGAGAGTTTTATAAGATAGGAAAGGAGTACACTCTCGCAAATAAAGTCCTGCGAGTACACCCGCACCTACGCCCATCCCGTTGCGGATACGGCATGGCTCGGTGCACATGTGTGGTCAATGATATAAATTAGAGCTATGCCACCAGAAATCGGTCTTGAAGCTCTCGCCTTACCAACGAGCCGACCGCTGATGGCTGTTGGTCACGACTACTACCAAAAAGCTCCAATGAGGATTCATATTTCACATGGAGGAGTGTGCATCTTTATGTTGGGTGTTCTTCTGTCGTGCGACCCGGCGGCTTATGTGCGACCTGTGGCCGACGCTTCGAACTAAAGACAAAAGCCCTAGCTGCTGTTGCAACGTCGAGCCAGCGAAAAGGAACAACAACATGGAATCCTTACTGGACATAGCTAACAAAGGAGCTACCAGAGCTTTTAACAACTATCGCTACTAAGAAGAAGGCAAGGTTTTGGCTTCAGCCTCAGATTTGTGCTGCCTTTCGGCCTTCGCTTGCTTCAATGTTGACGTGAATACGCTTGCTGGTTGACTGATCCTTTGAGTTGAAGATTCCCTACTATTTCATACCTTCACAATGTTGCTTGCCGTGCCCATGCCGCTTTCTTTCTCTTACACTCGGTCGGGCGCAGCGCTAAGAAAGAGATGAGTGAACTAAGCTTACCTAACCTAAGGCATATTAAGATAAGATTCTAAGCGCTTTCCAGTAGTTTCCATCGCGTATAGTGGTTTCCAGAGCAATCGACCTCCAAGATACAACGACTATGACCCGGTCCCAGCGATGCACTCACTGTACGTGAGCTCAAACTACTTGCAGTTTAACCCAGAAGTGCTGAGTTGACTCAGCGATGAACTCAACAATTAAAAATTCGTAAACCAGAATACCAGAGAGAGTTTTATAAGACAGGAAAGGAGTACACTCTCGCACATAAAGTCCCGCGAGTACACCCGCACCTACGCCCATCCCGTTGCGGATACAGCACGGCTCAGCGCACGTGTGTGGTCAATAATATAAATTAGAGCTATTTACATACCCCCCTTACCAAATTCACATGCCCCTTGATTGAGGCTCTCCAAGGCAAAAAGCCTATCTTATATAAAAGATGATTTTCTTTGTTAAATCCGATGTTGGACAAAATTCACAAGTCAAAATCAACAGAAATTTCAAATGTGGAGGGAAACCGAAATATTTGAAATTCCTATTTTAATATTAATTTTGAAACAAAATACAACAGAACATACCTCATCGGCACCAACATCCACACTCTTCTCCTCTAGAGCCGCCCTGTCTCTCACTCCAAGCTTGTCAAGTAGTGCCATGCAGGTCACCGTGGAAATGGGGCCCACCTGTAGATCATCGCCTATCATGAACCTCATTGCCCTCTTCACAAAGACTCCCTCATTGATACCGTTCGTAACCGGTTTAACCTCTGTAACCATCACGCTTCCGCAGCGACATCGGACATTCTTAACAGTACTGACCAAGGGGTGGGAACCTACGCAACATGATGTACATACATAATACCTCGTAGGCTCCGCATTGACATTTAGTGCTAGATCATTGGTTTGAACTTCACATGCGCTTCTCGGGCAGAGCAACATCTCCTTCAAAGCCTCTGTCTGTAGATACCGAGAATCGAGATTCTTTACGCTCTCTTGCAATGCATCCATGCATCCAATATTGGATTTCCCGCTGCTGAGTCGCACTATGGCACCTATTGGTATTGTCAGGAAGCTGAAGAGGGTATCAACAAAGTAGTTGTCGGATTCGGCAAGCACCACTCGGTTTTTCTCCTTGTCAATCAACAGCTTCAACTTGATAGCCATGCTTCGAGCTTACATAAATATAAAAAAAATTTTAAAAAAAAGAACAAAAAACAAAAACAAAAGAAGACGTATCACTTTCAATGTTTGATTTGCTTCTGGTGAAGCTAACTGTCATACATGAAGGGTCGTCCAAAACTAACATGCATGGGTTTCAATCAAACCAAAAACTTCACGATTCACTTATTATAAACTCATATCGAAGGGAGCTAATTATTAGAAACGTGTATGGACATGTTTAATGCATTTTGTGGGCTGGGACTTGGGAGAATTTCCTTACGTGTGGGGCCCACCTTGATGAATGTGCTGTATATCTACACCGCCCATTAATTTTTTCAGCTCATTTTAGGACGTCATCCCAAAGTTTAAGCAGATCTAAATCTCTATTGGACCACACCACTGGATAAAGTGGTGAGTGACCATTAAAAGCTTTTTTAGTTCACAAAAGCTGCGGATCAAGCGGATCTCTGTCTTTTCCCTTCATCGAGGTTTGGTTGACCTTATTAAGGAGTTGGATGGCAAATAAATATCACGAATCTGCTTACGGTGGACCTTGGGCAGTTTTTAACGGTGGGCTTTTTTTCACACATGCACTTACCCACCCAACCGCACTACATGGGCAGTCGATCCAGGGTCTCAGTGTCGAAACAAAGTATGTCTATCATTGGGACGCGGATTGCGTCATACTGGGGCCACCCATGATATAAGTGTTTTATCAGCACTTTTCCCGTATCATTTTAAGCTATCAGACAAAAAATGAAAAATATAAAAAATTCCAATATACCACATCAAAGCTGCAGTGATTATGACACCCACCGTTGAAACCTTTCTAAGGGCCACCGTGATGTTTTTTTACCATATAACCTATTCATAATGTCATGCAGACGTGGATGAAGTGAAAACAAAAATATCAGCTTCATCTGAAACTTATCCAGCTCCCAAGAAGCTTTTAATGGTGGACGTTCAATCCCCACTTTGTGGTCCACTTAAGCTCTGAACCTGCCTCATTTATTGGCTCATACCATAAAATGATCCGAGAAAAAAGATTAACGGCATGGATAAAACACTTACATCACGGTGGGCCCCACAGAGCCCTGGCAGGGGTAGAACGCAATCCGTACGTGTCCCTACCATTGACCCATGGAGACAGACCCTAATGGTGGGTGTTCAATCATCACTGTTTTATCTTGTGCACCTGAGATTTTGACCTGCTTAATGTTTGGAAGCACATCCTAAAATGGGCTTTTTTTAAAAAAAAAATAAAAAAAATGGATGGTGTGGATATATGACACATCATCAAGGTGGCCCCATGGTAAGGGTAACACCCACTAAGGTTACCGAGGTAACACCTAATCCGCTACCGTTTCATACACCCTTACCTTGCTGTGTATGTGCCAATTTTGCAAGTGTGGAGAACACCTGAACGCGCGAAGCATAAGGTAGCATCCACGGTAAGAAAAGCATACGCAGAAATATGGTCGTTTTATTCATTAGTTAATCCATCTACTATGGGTCATATTCAATTTTCCGGTCCGGATGAGTGGACTGACCTACTTTGCATATGGCCATCTGGACTGTAGATCAGTCACCTAATTTACCACTCAGATGTACCACACACTTGCTAGTTGTCAAGAGCATGGTGACAAATCTTGTTCTCGGCAATTTTAAAATTGCTTATTTAAATTAATAAACAATTTTAAAATTTTAAAATATGAGTTTTGCTAATGTCCCCAACCCTTTTAAATGTCACATGGGGATCTGACTCAATCATTCATTCATGCTAGGAACAAGTCATATATAGTGCAAGAATCACACCAATTGGATGGTCCTAACCCTTTAAATGGGTTGATTCATGACAACCGACCGTTATTTACGAGCAAAATCACATGGTTAGAATTATCAAATAAAGTAATCTTATATTAGAATCACAATTAATACAAGGTGGGATTTATCTACTATATGTTTCAAGATAATTATTGGACCTATTTTGCCTCTTCGGTCAATCTTAGTGGTCGATTTTTATGCCATAGACGCTTAGGATCACCTAATTAGCTCGATTTTTGCATCATGGCTTGCTTCTAATTGTATGAATGAATGAAAGGTTTGGTTAGATAATAAGTCACTCCACGTGACAATTAAAAGTTCAAGGATGTTGCTGACATCCTTGTGAAGACAGGGATGCCGGCAAAACTCTTCAAATACGCACAGAACCATGCATGCATGCAAGTGTAAAATGGATCACATCGGGCAGACCCCTATCCAGACACTCCCTACTTCCCCTCTTTCAATGGACAGCAACCGTTCAAGCACCCTGCTTCCCAGCAACCAGCAGCAAGTTTGGGACGTTGTCGGACAGCAGGGCGCGGTGGAGTCCCTCGATCACCTCTTCTCTCATGGTCATATTGCTTCGAGGGTATGGGGATTTTTCAGCAAGCTTTTCGACATTCCTCTAATCCAAGGCCAATCAATTCTTCAGCGTATCAATCTTTGGATCGCTGCAGCCAGTCAAAAATCTTGCTCTGCTATCCTAACTGGAATCCTTCCCTGCATTCTCATTTGGGAGCTGTGGTTAAGCAGGAACGCGGCAAGGTTCGAAGGTCACATAATGTCTGAAAAAGCTATCATCACCAGGGTCTCTTGTTGGCTACGAGAGATTGGCTCCACCATCCCATTCTCTGACAGGCATTCCATGGCTGAGAACACCATCCTCAGCACCTTGCAGATATCTAACCCATCTCTTTCTCAACCTCATAACCCGATCATTGTTCGATGGTCCAAACCCCCAAAGGATTGGTTGAAGCTCAATATTGACGGTTCATCGAGAAGCAATCCAAGGGAGAGCGGAGGGGGAGGGGTATGTCGGGACAGTTCTGGAAAGCTTATTTTCGCTTTTCATAGATACTACGGAAGAGCATCTAACTCGTTTGTTGAAGCCCAAGCAATGCTTGATGGTTTGGTCGTTTGCTCCAACATGGGGCTCGCCAACATCATCATTAAATCAGATTCCAAAGTTACAGTCGCAGCAGCGGAGGATCTCACTTCTTCCATTCCGTGGAAGGTTTGGTATATTATAGGTGCAATCAGACAAAAAAGGTGGACCCTCAATCTGCAATTCTCTCATATCTTTCGCGAGGGGAATTCCGTGGCGGATACTCTAGCCCGTTTGGCAAGTGACGGCTGCCCAAATCGGATCTACACAAGCCGCTTGTCCCTTCCGAGGCTTGTTAGAGGTCAGCTCGTGCTGGACAACACGGGCTTAGGTGCCGTTAGACCCTCGTGATTCTTTTCCTCTCTTCCTTCTGTGGGTCAGAGTTGCTTAGCGTTGTTCTACGTCCCATGAGGGGACCCTTTTGCCTTCTTTTCAGTTTGCTTAACTGCGTTTACACGATAGGTGTGGTCCTCTTCCTTTTTGTAGGGACCCACCCGAATGGCTGTACATGTTGTTGATTAATCGAATACTAGCTTTCCTTTTAAAAAAAAAAAATGCAAGTGTAAAATGATTTTTCATGTTAAATTCATGATAATTCCACAATAAAATTGCTATAAATAAAATTTAAAAAAAAAAAAAAAAAAAAAAAAAAAAAAAAGCGCAAGATTTTGAAAATTTTGCAATATTATCTTGATAATATTGTTTGTCAATTTTCCACTAAAAAATCTAGGGAATTTCACATTTTCAGCGGTATTAGTGACAACAGCCATGAGCAATTAGAGTTATATGATCGGAGGTTGTCTAGATTAATCCATCCTCGTGTATTACTACTGGATATATACATGGTGGCTCCAGCCTTGTATCTGGATCGTTTTAATTTTGAGATACATGGGTAAAGGTAGCTGCCTCAAAAATCCTCAAGACGAGATGATCCTAAGAACAATCCATGTGAAATGACCCAAAAACGACTGGTTAGCTAGGATACCCTCCATATTCAAAAGAAATAAAAAAATATTTCACTAGGAGACTTTTACCATCGAGGTATCCCTTCAATTGTAACAGTAGGTTGAGATGTTTTCTACCAAGCCTCATATGATTGTATGAGATATGATGCACAGGGCTCAGCGTGTGAAAAACATCCCATGCACCTAGCTGAATTTAGACTCTATGGCATCCACATAATCTGTCCCGGCCCTCAATTTGGATCATTCCGCTCTTCTTCCATTACTATGCAAAAACCACCACAATTGGATGGCCATAATCAATAGTGACCGGGCATATCATGTCCATCCATTTTTTTCATGCCACCAACTGTCCGGTTTAGATCATCAAATCTATAAGATTTTATAAGACAAGACTCCAAAGCAGGCAGGACCTAATGGACAGTACAGATTGGTGATGCGGATGCCAATGAGCCTAAATCCAACTAGGTGCATGTAAAAGGATCCATGGACATATATAGCTCACTGGATCATTTCTCTTACTAAATTATTAATTTTTCCAAAGTGCATTAAAATTGAAGATAAAATAGGAAAGTAAATGGCAGGGAGTAAGAATTAATCTGATTACCTAAGAAGGCTGATAGAGCTTCGGATGTAACCCTTACTATAATTTCTTCTTCACACCCTATCTGGCATTGATGCCTCTTATAACACTGAGTTTTTGGCCGTCCGCGACAAGCGTAAAGAAAAAGAAATAAAGAGGAAGGCAAGTGAATAAAGATAAATGCTCCAATGCTATCATAGCACCGTAAGTTATAGTGTTCCGATGGCCCATTTACGAGACCAAGCCCACCTCATTTTACATTGCAAGAATAAGCCCCAGCTGTACGGACGCCTTCCCAAAGGTCGAAAGTGCCCCCTGCTTTCGAGCGCTGACGCTCCTCGAACTGGGAGTTATACGAACGGTTCAAAAGAGATCAACGTTACATGGGCCCCACAGTTATGTATTTATTATATCCACAACGTTCATCCATATTTCGAGATCATTTCGGAGCATTATCCAAAAAAAAAAAAATCATATCCAAAGATCAACTGGACCACACCACAAAGAGCAGCAGAAAATTGATTTTCACCGTTGAAACTTTTGTAGGGCCCACCATAACATTTATTTTCCATCCAATCTATTCATAAGGTCACAAAGACCTGGATGAAGAGGAAAAACAAATTTTGTAATGATCCAAAACTTCCGTGACCCCTAAAAGGGTTTCAACGGTAGACGTTCAATCCTCCACTCCTTTTACAGTGTGGTCCACTTGATAGCTAAATCTGTCTTATTTTTCTTCTCAAGACTTATTACGAGTTTTCCAAATAGATGGACGGTTTGGATATAACACATACCTCATAAAAGGACCCACAAAGGCGGTGGGATTACAACCGGATTAAAATTTTAAAAAAAAAAAAAAAAAAAGCCTGGAATCTATGGCTACGGATTATAACCGTAGCCATAACCCCAGCCCATGCTTTTTCAATAAGTCCTTTGCTATGTATTGAAGGTCTTTCAATTAATCGAAAAAGGTCCCAAAATGTCCAGCAACTTTGCATAAAAAATCCTGCAATTTTCGATACACATCTAAGTGTATTTGATATTATCGAAGATATAGCTACGGATTATAGCCGTAGCCATAAATGCAGTTTGTAAAAGTCTATGCAATTCTTTTTTTCTTTTTTTTTTTACATGGAGAACTTTATTCTACCTACAATTTTCTCTAATACATATTTTTATAAATATGTATATATAAGCATATAAAAAAAAATTCTCTCTCTTTTTTTTTTCATTTCTTTCTTTATTCATTTAACAAGAATATCTTCTAAACCAAAATTAGTTACTTGATGTACCCTATATGATTTTGGGGTAGGAGAAGCTACTCTAGCCAACTAACCTAATTATTTTTCAAGATTCCATCAGGTCGATGGTCGAAAATCCATTTCAATCACTTTGCGGTCAATTTCAATTAGTTCGCGGTCAATTTCATTCATTTCATTTACTTCACAGTCATTTTCATATATTTCACGATCAATCCCGGTGATTCCGTTTTGATTCACGGTCATTTCCATGCATTTCACGGTCAATTCCCTTCACTTCACGGTCATTTCCATACACTTCACGGTCAATTCCCTTCACTTCACGGTCATTTCCATGCATTTCACGGTCAATTCGCTTCACTTCATGGTCATTTTCATGCATTTCACGGTCAATCTCGGTGATTCCATTTTGATTCACGGTCATTTCCATGCATTTCATGGTCAATTCGCTTCACTTCACGGTCATTTTTATGCATTTCACGGTCAATCCCGACGATTCCGTTTTGATTCACGGTCATTTCCATGCATTTCACGACCAATTCCCTTCACTTCACGGTCATTTCTATGCATTTCACAGTCAATTCGCTTCACTTCACGGTCATTTCCATGCATTTCACGGTCATTCCCGCCTATTCTGTGTTGATTCACGATCATTTCGACGCATTTCACGGTGAAGTGTAGCAATTGGACCGTGAAATACACGGAAATGACCGTGAAGTGAAGGGAACTGACCGTGAAGTGAAGGGGCATGACTGTGAAGTGCACCGAATTGTCCTTGAATCAACACAGAATAGGCAGAAATGACCGTGATATGCATGGAAATAATCGTAAAGTGAGGTGATTGGACCGTGAAATGCGTGGAAATGACCGTGAAGTGACCGGGCATGACCATGAAATGCGTCAAAATGACCGCGAATCAACACGGAATAGGTGGGAATGATCGTGATTTCCATGCATATCATGGTCATTCCCTCCTATTCCGTGTTGATTCACGGTCATTCGACAGCATTTCCGGCTCATACCCTTCACTTCACGGGTCATTTCCGTGCATTTCGTGGTCAATTGCTTTCAACTCTTCACGGTCGAATTCACTTCATTTCATTGTCATTTCCATGCATTTCACGGTCATTCCTTTATTCAGTGTTGATTCACGGTCATTTTTCAATGCATTTCACGGTGAAGTGTAAGCGATTGGGACCGTGAAATGCGAAAAATGACCGTGAAGTGAAGGGGCATGACCGTGAAATTAGCGAAAAATGACCGTGAATCAACACGGAATAGGCGGGAATGACCGTGATATGCATGGAAATGATCGTGAAGTGAGGCGATTGGACCGTGAAATGCGAGGAAATGACCGTGAAGTGAAGGGGCATGACCATGAAATGTGCTGAAATGACCATGAAATTTGCTGAAATGACCATAAATCAACACAGAATAGGCAGGAATGTCCGTGATTTCCATGCATATCACGGTCATTCCCGCCTATTCCGTGTTGATTCACGGTCATTTCGACGCATTTCACGGTCATGCCCCTTTACTTCACGGTCATTTCCGCGCATTTCGCGGTCAATTCGCTTCACTTCATGGACATTTCCATGCATTTCACGGTCATTTCCGCCTATTCCATGTTGATTCACGGTCATTTCGACGCATGTTACGGTGAAGTGTAATGATTGGACCGTGAAATGCACATAAATGACCGTGAAGTGAAGGGGCATGACCGTGAAATGCCTCGAAATGACCGTGAATCAACACGGAATAGGCGGGAATGACCATGATATGTATGGAAATGACCATGAAGTGAGGTGATTGGACCGTGAAATGTGAGAAAATGACCGTGAAGTGAAGGGGCATGACTGTAAAATATGTCAAAATGACCATGAATCAACACGGAATAGGTGGGAATGACAGTGATATGTATGGAAATGACCGTGAAGTAAGGTGATTGGACCGTGAAATGCCCGGAAATGACCATGAAGTGAAGGGGCATGACCATGAAATGCGCTGAAATGACCGTGAATCAACACGGAATAGGCGGGAATGACCATGATTTTCGTGCATATCACGATCATTCTCGCCTATTCCGTGTTGATTCACGATCATTTCGATGCATTTCACGGTCATGCCCCTTCACTTCACGATCATTTCCGCGCATTTCACGATCCAATCGCTACACTTCACGGTCATTTCCATGCATATCACGCGATAGCATTCTGTCATTCCGTGTTGATTCAACGTCATTCGGCGTTTCCGCGGTCATGCCCCTTCACTTCATGGTCATTTCCGCACATTTCGCGATCTAATCGCTACACTTCACGGTCATTTTCATGCATATCACGGTCATTCCCACCTATTTCATGTTAATTCACTGTCATTTTGGCGCATTTCACTGTCATGCTCCTTCACTTCACGGTCATTTTCGCGCATTTTCCAGTCCAATCGCTTCACTTAACAGTCATTTCCATGCATATCACGGTCATTCCCGCCTATTCCGTGTTGATACACGGTCATTTCAGTGCACTTCATGGTCATGCCCCTTCACTTCATGGTCATTTCTGTATATTTTACGGTCCAATTGCTTCACTTCATGGTCATTTCCATGCATAGCACAGTCATTCCCGCCTATTCCGTGTTAATTCACGGTCATTTTGGCGCATTTCACTGTCATGCCCCGTCACTTCACGGTCATTTTCGTGCATTTCGCGATCCGATCGCTTCACTTCACAGTCATTTCCATGCATACCACGGTCATTCCCGCATATTCTGTGTTGATTCATGGTCATTTTAATGTATTTCACGGTCATACCCCTTCACTTCATAGTCATTTCCGCGCATTTCACGGTCCAATCGCTACACTTCATAGTCATTTCCATGCATATCACGGTCATTCTCGCCTATTCCGTGTTGATTCACGGTCATTTCAACGCATTTCGTGGTCATGCCCCTTCACTTCACGGTCATTTCCATGCATTTTACGGTCCAATCGCTACACTTCACGGTCATTTCCATACATATCACGGTCATTCCCGCCTATTCCGTGTTGATTCATGGTCATTTCGGTGCATTTCACGATCATGCGCCTTCACTTCAGGGTCATTTCCGTGCATTTTTAGGTCCAATCGCCTCACTTTACGGTCATTTCCATGCATATCACAGTCATTCTCGCCTATTTCGTGTTAATTCACGGTCATTTTCGCACATTTCACGATCATTTCCACGCATTTCGCTGTCCAATCGCTTCACTTCACAGTCATTCCCGCCTTTTCCGTGTTGATTCACCGTCATTTCGACGCATTTCACAGTCATGCCCCTTCACTTCACGGTCATTTCCACGCATTTTCTTGTCCAATCACCTCACTTCATGGTCATTTCCATGCATACCACGGTCATTCCAGCAAGGAGCCCGGTTTACATACAGATGGCGGTGCAAGAGATGTTAATGGACGAGAGAGTGCAACATTCAATACATCAAATGGGAAAGGATCACAACCGTTCCCTAGTACAGGAAGTGAAGTTGACAAGGTGGGCCATCATCAGCAGATCGAAGAACTTGGTCACATTTGGCAACCACAAACGATGTAGTAGCACAGCCAAGGAAATGTTCCCAATCTGGCCAACAAAGGAATTGGATGACAGGGGGTAGTAGATCACGGACAATTTCGATTTGTTTCAAGTGTGGGAAGGTTGGACACTCGAAGTGCACAGAATCATCAAAATTGACAGTGAAATACATGGAATTGTCCATGAAGTGAAGGGAATTGACCGCGAAATGCATGGAATTGTCCGTGAAGTGGAGGGAATTAACCGTGATATGCATGAAAATGACCGTGAAATGAAGCGGAAGGTCCTTCATTAACCGTGAAAAGCATGGAATTGTCCGTGAAGTGAAGACTATTGACCATGAAGTGAATGGAAATGACTGTGAAGTGAAGCGGAATTGTCGGAATTGACCGTGAAATGCATGGAAATGACCGTGAAGCGAAGGGAATTGACCGTGAAATGCATGGAAATGACCGTGAAGTGAAGGGAAATGACCATGAAATGCATGGAAATGACCGGGAATTAAATCGGAATCATCGGAATTGACCATACATTGCATGGAAATGACCGTGAAATGAAGAGAATTAACCGTGAAATGCATGGAATTGTCCGTGAAGTGAAGGGAATTGACCGTGAAATGCATGGAAATGTCCGTGAAGTGGAGGGAAATGATCATGAAGTGAAGGGAATTGACCGTGAAGTGAAGCGGAATCGCCTTCATTAACCATGAAATGCATGGAATTGTCTGTGAAGTGAAGGGAATTGATCGTGAAGTGCGTGGAAATGACTGTGAATCAACACGGAATTGGCGGGAATGACCGTGAAATGCACGAAAATGACCCTGAAGTGAAGCGAATCGACTGTGAAATGCATGGAAATGACCGTGAAGTGAAGGGAATTGACCATGAAGTGCGTGGAAATGACCGTGCATCAACACAAAATTGGCGGGAATGACCGTGAAATGCGTGGAAATGACCCTGAAGTGAAGTGAAACGATCGTGAAATGCATGGAAATGACCCTGAAGTGAAGGGAATTGACCGTGAAGTGCGTGGAAATGACCGTGAATCAACACGGAATTGACGAAAATGACTGTGAAATGCATGGAAATGGCCGTGAAGTGAAGTGAATTGATCGTGAAATGGTTGAAAATGGTCGTGAAGTGCATCGAAATGACCGTGAATCAACACGAAATTGCCGGATATGACCGTGAAATGCATGGAAATGGCCATGAAGTGAAGAGAATTGATTGTGAAATGCTTGGAAATGGCCGTAAAGTGAAGTGAATTGACCGTGAAGTGCGTCGAAATGACCGTGAATCTAAACGGAATGTCCGGATATAATCGTGAAATGCATGGAAATGGCCATGAAGTGAAGAGAATTGACCGTGAAATGCTTGGAAATGGCCATGAAGTGAAGTGAATTGACAGTGAAGTGCGTTGAAATGACCTCGAACGTAAACAAAATTGCCGGACATGACCGTGAAATGCATGTAAATGGCCGTGAAGTGAAGAGAATTGACCGTGAAGTCCTTGGAAATGGCCATGAAGTGAAGTGAATTGACCGTGAAGTGCATCGAAATGACCGTGAACGTAAACAGAATTGCCGGATATGACCGTGAAATGCATGGAAATGGCCGTGAAGTGAAGAGAATTGATCATGAAATGCTTCGAAATGGCCGTGAAGTGAAGTGAATTGACCATAAAGTGCATCGAAATGACCGTGAATGTAAACGGAATTGCCAGATATAACTGTGAAATGCGTGGAAATCACGGTCATTCCTGCCTATTCCGTGTTGCTTCACGGTCATTTCGGCGCATTTCACGGTCATACCCCTTCACTTCATGGTCATTTTCGCGCATTTCACGGTCCAATCGCCTTACTTCACGGTCATTTCAATGCATATCACGGTCATTCCCGCCTATTCTGTGTTGCTTCACAATCATTTCGACGCATTTCACGGTCATGCCCCTTCACTTCACTGTCATTTCCGCGCATTTCACAGTCAATTCGCTTCACTTCACGGTCATTTCCATGCATTTCATGATCATTCCCACATATTCCGTGTTGATTCATGGTCATTTCGACACATTTCATGGTGAAGTGTAGCGATTGAACCGTGAAATGTGCAGAAATGACCGTGAAGTGAAGGGGCATGACCGTGAAATGCGTCGAAATGACCGTGAATCAACACGGAATAGGCGGGAATTACCATGAAATGCATGAAAATGACCATGAAGTAAAGCGAATTGACCGTGAAATGCACGAAAATGACCGTGAAGTGAAGGGAATTAACCGTGAAATGCGCCGAAATGACCATGAATCAACATGGAATAAGCGGGAATGACCATGATATGCATGAAAATCACGGTCAGTCCCGCCTATTCCGTGTTGATTCACAGTCATTTCGGCGCATTTCACAATCATGTCCCTTCACTTCACGGTCATTTTTGCGCATTTCACGGTCCAATTGCCTCACTTCACAGTCATTTCCATGCATATCACGGTCATTCCCACCTATTCCATGTTAATTCACGGTCATTTCGCCCATTTCACCATTTGCAGTTGTCCCCTTCACTTCATCAATTTCCAGCATTTCGCGGCCCAATCGCTACACTTCACTGTAAAATGCGTCGAAATAACCGTGAATCAACACGGAATAGGCGGGAATGACCATGAAATGCATGGAAATGACCGTGAAGTGAAGCGAATTGATCGTGAAATGCATGGAAATGACCGTGAAGTGAAGGGAATTGACCGTGAAATGCATGAAAATGAATGTGAATCAAAACGGAATCGCTGGGATTGACCGTGAAATGCACGAAAATGACCGTGAAGTGAAGCGAATTGACCGTGAAATGCATGGAAATGACCTTGAATCAAAACGGAATTGTCGGGATTGACCGTGCAATGCATGAAAATGACCATGGAGTGAAGTGAATTGAACGTGAAATGCATGGAAATGACCGTGAAGTGAAGGGAATTAACCGTGAAATGCATGGAAATGACCGTGAATCAAAACGGAATCGCCAAGATTGACCATGAAATGCGTGGAATTGATCACGAAGTAAATGAAATGAGCGAAATTGTCCACGAACTGATTGAAATTGACCGTGAAGTGAATGAAATGGATTTTCAACCATCGACCTGATGGAATCTTGAAAAATAACTAGGTTGGTTGGCTAAAGTAGTTTCTCCTACCTCAAAATCATATAGGGTATGTCAAATAACTAATTTTGGTTTAGAAGATATTGTTGTTAAATGAATAAAGAAAGAAATATTTTTAAAAAAAAGAGAGAGAAATTTTTTTTTATATGCTTATATATACATATTTATATAAATATGTATTAGAGAAAATTGTAGGTAGAATAAAGTTCTCCATGTAAAAAAAAATATAAAAAAAATTCATAGATTGGCACAGACTACAGTTATGGCTACGGTTATAATCCATAGCTAAATGTGAAATACCTTTTTCAATTAACCAAAAGACCTTCGATTAATCGAAAATTGCAGGATGTTTGAGGCAAACTTGCTGGACAGTTTTGGACATTTTTCGATTAATAGAAAGACCTTGGATACATATAAAAGGACATATTGAAATGGCAGGGACGAGGGCTGTGGCTACGGTTATTATCCGTAGCTATAGAAAGCCCCGTGGCCATAGGTTCCTAGTTTATTTATTTGTTTATTTATTTATTATTATATTATTATTTTTATTTTTTGCTATTGTAATCCCCACCGCTTTTGTGGGTCCTATTATGAGGTATGTGTTATATCCAAACCGTCCATCTTTTTGACGAACTCGTATTAAGGCTTGAGATGAAAAATAAGACAGATCTAGCTATCAAGTGGACCACACTGTTAAAGGCTGTGGAGGATTGAGCGTCTACCACTGAAACCCTTTTAGGGGTCACAGAAGTTTTGGATCATTATGAAACTTGTTTTTCCTCTTCATCCTGGTCTTTGTGACCTTACGAATAGATTGGATGGAAAATAAATGTTATGGTGGGCCCTACAAAATTTTTAACGGTGAAAATCAATTTTCCCGCTGCTCTTTGTGGTGTGGTCCACTTGATCTTTGGATATGGTTTTTTTTTTTAAATAATGCTCCAAAATGATCTCGAAATATGGATGAACGTTGTGGATATAATAAATACGTAACTGTGGGCCCATGTAACTTTGATATCTTTTGAACCGTTCGTACAACTCGGAGTTCAGCAGTGGCATTTTCGACCTTTGACAAGTCGTCCGTACAGATGGGGCTTATTCTTGTAAGGTAAAATGAGGTGGGCTTCATCTCGTAAATGAGCCATAAATAGGTCGTACAGTTGTAAAATTCTCAAACGAAGTTTGTATTGTTTCATGAAACCTGCTGGATAAAAGCTAGGTCCACAGTCCCAAATATCTTTTTAAAAAGTGAGTGAGAAAAAAGTAAAAAAGTGCTTACTTCCCCTCGAAGGAAGGGATACAGGGAGAGAGGGGCATTGCCTTCCGCTCCAAGGAAGTGGTGTTCATCGATTGGCCTGTCTAGCCCACCGTTGTGTTTTGTACGGCGTCTAACCTACTCTACATGGTCTCCCCCACAGTAAAAAGAAGGCATTCCAAAAATCAGACCGTTCCACCAACTTAGTGGTGTGTTGACATGACAAAGTTGTGGGCCCACCATGATGTATTTGTTATATCCACACCGTTCATCCATTTTGCAAGATCGTTTTATTGCATCAACCTAAAAATAAGGAAGATCCAAAGCTCAAGTAGACCATACCATAAAAAGCAATGTGGACAATAATATCCACAGTTGAAAACTTATAGGAGGCACAAAAGTTTTGGACCAAACTGATATTTTTGTTTTCCTATTATATGGCAAATAGGCATCATGGTGGAGCCTTGGAAAGGTTTAACGATGGCGTTATTATCCCTACTGCTTTCTGTGAACTGGTTCACTTGAACTTTGGATCTACCACAATTTTAGGTTCATGCCCTACAATAATTGGGCAAAATAAAAGGACAGTGTGGATATAACACATACAATATAGTGGGTCTACAAAACTTTGCCCTGTCAACCCACCGCTCAAGCAGGTGGTGTGTGGCCGAAGTGGACGCTGATTGTGTAAGGTCCATTGTGATAAAGTATTTACATATCCACGTTGTCCATTTATTTTTCTATTTAATTTGAGCACGTACGTGATGCCAAACCTTAAGCAGATCCAAATATCGGGTAAACCATACCACTGGAAATAATTGTGAATAATCTATAAAAACTTTTTGTAGGCCACAAAAGTTGGATCAAACTAATCTTTGTACTTTTCACTTTCACATGTTGGATGGAAACACTACAAGAACCTTATAATGGGCCCTAGGAAGTTTTTAACAGTGGTGTTCAATCACCACCGTCTCTTGTGGTAGACCACGTAAAATGAGTTGGAAAAATATATGAACAACATGGATATACAATAAATCATCAAGGTGGGCCCCATGATAAGGGTAATACCTATTAAGCTGTTACCGTGGTAACACCTAATCTGCTTCCATGTGGTAACCCATGCAATCCGCTTCCAATTTAAACTGACTGATGATTCCATACCTGATTTTTGGTCATCCCACTTGTGGGACTCGATTAGATGCATGGGATGGATGGCTTATACGCAACGACTGTATAACCCATCCATCAGAAAGAAGCCATTACTTTGATGCCCTAGCTAGCCAAAGAATCATGTTGATCCACAGGTTAGGGTGGGACATAGTTTGCAAAACAAATGTAGCGGTTATGAAAAAATTGGCTGAAGTTTTCTATTCCATCAACTTGTTTCAAATAATGGAGCCTGTATGCTGAGTGGATAAGATTTATTTTTTGGAAAATTAACATGTAGAAGATTGGACTATATCCTAGTTGTTGATGACTAAATCTGGAAGACTCTCCGCTCCGACTCACGAACTCCAAGCCGCTTTGACGTCTCAAACCTGCACACTTGGAACAAGCAAAGGAGACCTTGGCTAAGCCGGGGGACCCTCCGATGCCTAAGTCAGGTCAAGAAAATCTGGGTCTAAGTTGAGGAGCAGAGGGAGAGTATAAGATGTTGCGTACCTTCCAATGTAAATGGGACTCTTATTTATAGTGAAGATAGGATAATGTGGTCCGTAATTCCAAGTACAATTTCAGCCATTACACGAAATGTCAGGGAGTGATGGATGCCGGCAGTTACGCAAAAATCACGTCGTGGGCGATTACTCCTATCGTCTGTTACTGGAAGAGAAATCATGTACCTAACTGATATGGCCGAGCCGAGCTAACCAAGGCCGAACCAAGCTGACCTGCCGACGCCGAGCTGACCAGCCGAGACCGAGCTCACCTGCCAAGGTCGAGCTAACTTGCCGAGGCCGGGTAGACCTATTGAGGCGGAGCTGAGCTACCAAGCCTATTAAGGTAACCTCGCCGAGGTCAAGTGACCCGAATCCGAGGTGTCGAGCCGAGCTGAGCTGGTGAGACCGAGCAGAGGTGTCGAGCCAAGCTGGTTTGGCGAGGCCGAGCAGAGGTGCCGAGCCGAGCTGGTTTTGGCCAACATCTCTACCTTGGTCATTGAGGAGCTCATTAGTTATAACCGACGCTGGCCGACCTCATGTCCCGCCGAGTCAGTGACCCGACATCTCTACCTTGGCCAAGGAGCTCTTAGTCATAATCGGCATCCGAGTCCCGCCGAGTCCGTCCGAGCCGACCTCTTCTCTTTAGTCAGACCATTTGTACCTATAACACTAGTGATGGATTGAATCTCATATGTATGTGCCATGCTAGCACATTGTGAAAATATTTCCGGGTATAGTGCACGTGTGTGCACGTAGCAAAGCTCTCTTGCATCACGAATTTGTTTCACAAACTGCAGCCACCTGACTTGTGGTCTTACCTGATTCGATGAGAACATCTGCATAATGGATTCACGTACCAATGCACCACGTTATATATGTGTATACGCAAGAACTACTTTCGATACATGCATTTGTTGTAGAATAACCTTACTCTACAACATTTGCAGAGAAACGCGTCCTACTCCTTGGACGATAATCCGTCCGGCAGGAAGAGGGGCGAGGATACCACTAAACTCTTTTTTCGATAATTTTAATATCTGAACGAGCGATAGTGAATAACATAAAATTTCTATCACGATGTTTTTTTACCGGGAACCTATTCATAAGGTCATGTGAATGGTCAAATATAAGCAGATCCAAAACTTCTCCAACTCCCGAGAAGTTTTTAACCGATCACTATGTATGCCTTACTCAGATAATCAAAATTATTGGAAAAAAAGAGTTTAACGGCATGGATAAAACACATACAACACAGTGGGCCCCACAGTGCCCTGCCCGGACGGATTAACGTCCGGGCGGGGGTAGGACGCAATCCGCGTCCCTCTCGAGGACACCTATGAAAGTATGAGGGATAGTGAATGACATAAAATCTATCACGCCGGGAACACTGTGAACGGTCCAGATTAACCGATCACTATGTATGCCTTACTCAGATAATAAGGATCTCCTACACTGGACGCAGATTGCGTCCTACCCTGGCCCGGACGGTAATCAGTCCGGACAGGGCTCTGTGGGGCCCTCTATGATGTAAGTATTTTATCCACACCATTCAACTCTTTTGGCATATCATTTTAAGGTATGGTGTTAAAAATTAGGCATGTACACAGCTCCAATGGACCACACCAAAGGAAGCGGCATTCATAATGACACCCACCGTTAAAACCTTTCTAAGGGCAAACATGATGTGTTTTTACCATCCAACCTATTAATAATGTCATGTAGACATGGATGAAGTGAAAACATAAATATCAGCTTGATTCGAAACTTCTCCAGCTCCTAAAAGTTTTTTAATGGTGGACGTTCAATCCCCACTTTGTGGTCCACTTAAGCCTTAGACATGCCTCGTTTTTTGGTTCACATATTATAATTATCTGAGAAAAGTGTTTAACGGCACGGAGAAAACACTTACATCATAGTGAGCCCCATAGTGCCCTGCCCGGACCGATTACTGTCCGACGCACTCCGCGCCCCTCCTGCACTAACCCAATTATAGCAGTTTAGTAGTTGATACTAGAAAAAACTGTCAGCAACTACAGTCCTTTGTTTCCATTATTTTGATAGAATGCATCCCTGCAAATTGCAATACTTTTGCCTTTGAATCTGAGTAAGCGGATTGGCTGGTGTACCGCAAACCACCAACTTAGCTGGTGTGGGTACGTGTCGGGCTAAGACGAGCGCTAACGCCTCGACCTCCGGCTCAAAGGAGATGAAAGTTACATGGACCACAATGATGTATTTATTATATCCATACTGTTCATTTATTTTACTAGGTAATTTTAGAGCATGAGCCCAAAAATAAATCATATCTAAATTTCAATTGGACCACACCACAAATAGCAGTGGGACAATGATTCTCACCGTTAAAACATTTATAAGCTCGCCATAACATTTATATTTCATCTAATATATTCATAAGGTCACCAAAACTTGAATGAAGAGAAAAAATAAATATCAAATTGATTCAAAACTTCTGTGACACCAAAAAGGATTTCAACGGTGGAAGTTCAATCCCCCACTGCTTTTTAAGCAGTGTGGCCACTTGATCTTTTGATCAGTCTTATTTTTAGGCTCAAGCCTTCTTACAATCTCGCCAAATGAATGAATGGTTTGAATATAACACATACCTTATGATGGGATCCACATAACTTGATGACGTCCACTCACTGTATAAATGTTAACCATTTGATCAATGGCCTCTAATATGGCCAGTGAAGTCCACTCATAGGAAATATATAGGTCCAGTCAACAATTCAATCCATCTAGTTGTTAGGACCCATCATGGAGTGCTTATGATTCTAATGAATCACTTTTGTTATGAAATAATAACCATCCCATCCTTGATCCAGAAAAAGAAGAGACATATAAAAAGGCTAGATCAAGGATAATCGGATCATCGTATCAGTGTGATTTTTGCAGGCTTAGCCCATGAAGTATGTGATGGACCAAATAAACAATCTAGATTAATGCATTGAAGTGTGCAAGTGTCCCAAAGCAATTAGGAGTACTATAACTTATGGTGCTCCGAAAGAATATTGGAGCATTTCCCAAAAAGAAAAAGGGTAAAGTAATGGAGAATTATCTTTAAAAATAAATAAATAAAAAGCATTAGTGGAGAAGCAATATAAGACTCTCAATGTATGCCCGGTTGGCCCAGAGGCTTCCGGGTCTCCCCACTTCGGGTCGAGCATGGGCTGTTGTATTGGGCCCGGGTTTAAAATTCAAGCCCATTTATAAATCGAGCTGCGGTCGAGCTTTGTATAAAGGCTCGTCAGCTTTGCCCATGTTCGGTCTCATCTAGTAATTCAAAGCATTTTTACAATATATCGTCATTAATAAAATAAGCCTATTTAAAGTATGTTTTTTAAATTTCAATGTCATAGATTAAGGTGAAAAACAGGCAGCTCAACTGCTGGACAGACTGGATGTCAGACAAAGAAGGCAACAGGCCTAAGAGCTTAGTTGTGGCGGTTTTGGCCACGACGATGGAGCTCCTTACGCGGCTTGACTACAGAGTCCAGTGTTAGGTTTTCTCCATTTTTTGGTGGTCAGTCTTCAAATGTACACATGCCGCAGATTTGTGGATATCTTAACCGTTTAAATAGGTGGCCCATTTGCAAATAGAGCATTAACTAGAAATTATTTTCCCTCCTAATTTAGCGCATTCACCTTTTATGTTTTATCATCCATTTAGATAGCAATTTAATATCCATTTAGTAACAATTTAATAGAATTAGCAGTACATGAGGCTTGGGTTTATGAGTTTACGTCTGTCATGGTCCGGGGTTGGGCCAAGCTTAATTCCACCAGCCGGGCTTGGACAGACCTTGGCGCAGCCCCATATAAGCATATGCAAAAATTGTTTGCGCAGCCCCATATAAGCATATGCAAAAATAGTTTTTCACATCAGATAAAACGACCCTGTGAATAAAAAATGGATGTCATTAAATATACATTCACGCGCACACACACCGCCACACGCTCATGTCGTAGTGGGATTTCAACACTTATGGGTACTTGAAACCTTGACCAGGCGTTGAAACTCCTAAGAGTCTACCACCAGAGCAAGAGCAAGGACCCAGGCAGGTTAGGTTGATTTGAGGGTTAACCCGAGCCCAAACAGACCTCAAGAGGTCACAACCAGCCTCAAATTCTAGCATCAACCCAACCAAACCCAATATACTCTTATGATTAGGGACATGGTGAGGTGAGGCAATCCTACACGCGCCACATTCATAACTACAGATTTCCAAGCAAATGTGTTGTACGCCTGAGGTAAAAAGAGACTCGCGATTGTCATATGCAAAAATAAGGCCAATCCAGTCATACATGGGCTCCACTTGTACCAAAAAGTGGACGACTTTAACAAGAAGCCAAAAAGCATCATGACGGTCCACATTCAACCTGCACGTGCCCTGGTGAGCAGACCCAGCTGATTTGTGTGGCCATCTGAACTACAGGGTCCACCCAATGGGGTCCTATGGTGTACCACACAATTGCTAGATTGGGAAGTGCCTGCGGGTCTAGCATTCCTTGAGGGACGGATTGTGCCATGCAGTGTTCAGAATATCACGGCGAGCTGTGTGGAGCCCACCGTGATCTGCGAGTGACATTCAACCCATCCTTCAGATGTGCATGTCATCCAACCCATTCATCAGGTCAGCCCTACCTTGATGAAGGAACACACTCAAAATCAATCAAATCCCAAACTTACTTTAGGTGGGCTTATTGTATGCTACTCCTTGAGGCGAGTACCATTTGAGCTTTTGACAGGGAAATTCTAGGGATATACATAGCACAGAAGGAAGCTCACCCAATGAACATTTTGGATGATGCGTGGACCCACACAGCTCGAAAGGTATGGTAATTATTACAGGTTTGAAAGCATGTAATCATTCACCAGCAAGCGGCTAGTGTAGGATTATATGACCCTCGTCCGTACACACGACACGGGGCTGGGGTTTAGCTTAAATAGCATTTAGGTGTCAAATGCCCTTTGAGCGTGCGGCGAGCAAAGCACAGTAATTATCTAGTTTTCGGTATCAAAATTTTACACCTTAATCCTCTGTTGTTCATTGTGACTAAAGCAATTAAGATCTACTCAGGCCAGTGTTCCGATGTTTGAGATCCACTGGTTCCATCAAGTGTTTGTTCATATGTTCATCATACATAAAAAAAAAAAAAAAATTACTTGGCATTTTGTTTGGCTTAAAATTCAGTTGTTTATACATATATATGATACCCAGTGAGGATCAATTCAAACTAATCACCGTTCACCCTAAGTTTCAAAATTAACAAAGAGACCGAGGGCGGTTGCCTATCATCGAGAACTAAGTAGTTTGGCCATCTATTTAACCACATATTAAAAAAACTAGGTAATTTGCAAAATAAAAGATTTGTCTTTATGATGAGTTCATTTTTCCTTTCAGCTGAAATGACTTTTTCTTCCCTTAATAGTAAAGATTGATCGATTAAAATAGCATGAGAGTAAAACTAAAAAATAAAATTACCGATAAATACTTACAACTAAAAAAAATTATTGGTGATTCAATGATTGTGGTATGAATGGCGAGGTCCTGGATCTAAGGACTTCCTTGGTCTAGTAACTTGGTCATAGATGAATGGAATTAGACTAAAAAGAAAAGGGAAATGTTATATATCCTTGCAATCTAGTGTTTAGCCTTGATGGAAGGAAATTACACTACACTTAAGCAAAGTTGGTCCAGCATAGCAGCATGGATGGATTGGATTATTACACTACTCCTATGCTAAAGCTAGTTCAACTAGAGTTGGGCTAAGCCAAGATAAGAACTAAACTAGGATAAACAACATTACATGGTTGAGTTGTTAGTTTGGCGAGGGCCCAAAGCTCCTCGTTCTTCTTCGTATTTATAAAAATCTTAGGCGATGGATGAAAAGAGATCTTTTAGTCACTCCTCATCTTTGCTGATGTGGAAATAACCATATGAGCTCATAAACTGTTGTAGCTTATGATGCAGAGAGGGACATGATGAGTTCGATCACCGTTTTCCTCAAGGGATATCCACATCTAAAATCCACGGAGCTCACTGGACTCCTCATAGAGCTTCCTCAAATCCACATAAGATAAAAGTAGAAATAATTTCTAATAAATTCGAAATAAATTGATTAATGGTTTTAAAAAATGAAATTACAATCCTTTAAATAATGAGCTCAAACCTAGAATGAAGTTTTAAACTCAAACTCCTTAAAAATGTGACTTACTATAAATATTAAACTTACTATTTATAGAGAGTCTCCATTTGTACTAGACTTCATGGTTTTTGGCCAAAAATAATAAGTGTCCTATTTAGCATAACCACTTCATTCTCCTAACTTTTCTAAACCATTTTCATGTTAGCCACGACTCCTATAACTCATTATACTTTAACTAAAACTTGTTATTTATAGTAAAAACGAAAATAAAATGGACTTTTGTCCTTCGATTTGATGGAATCTAACATGGGTAACCCGACATAGCAGGGTTGGTTAGCTTAAGTAGCTTCTCCTACCTCAAAATCATATATGATATATCGAAAAACTCATCCTAGTTTGCGAGATATGCCTATTTTGAGGTTCTGATGGCCCGGATCATTTCTGCATCTGATTATAGGCCTTCTTTGGTCCATCTTTGCCATTAAACTATTTGCGACCCGCTCTACATCAGTTGCACAAGTGAAGGGAATATCTTAAAAAGCATACAAAGATACAAATAAAAAATGACAGTCTCAGAAGTATATAAATAAACATGAGTAAACAGCTTTTTATGGAGTAAACATCAGACTTGATGTGTATGAAGGAAAACACATATTTAATTACATTAATTGTTTTCCTCAATCCAAACAGACCTTTAAAGAAGAAGCTTCAATAAAATGCCAGGGACATGAAAACATGTAATGGATATGGGTGCGTGAATTCAACACCATCTGATCAAGATGGGAATATGGATGTGGGGTCCATCGTGATCTCATCATTCACTAAAGCAATATTGGAGAGATGTTGAGCCCCACATCTCAGAAGGCCTTGTGATAGAGCCCGTGGATCTTCTTCCATGACTCCTCCCTCTGTATCTTCAGCTGCTTGTAGAAGTTCCCAATGAATATCTCTGCCTTGGTGAAGAGCTCTTGCCCGCTGATGACTTCAAACTCCTCTTCCTCTTCATCATCTACCTCTTCTTCCATCCCTTCATCTTCCATGTTTCCTCCACCGCCTACAAAAAACAGGCTTGGCGTGGACGGGCACTTCTTCACCTTCTGCATCCTAGCAACGGTAGTTGGTTTCTCAACAGTCTCCGGACTATTTTCAACACCGTCAGATGATTCGCAGACAACATCAGTGGTGCCAGTGCCACTACCCTTGTTAAGAGAGGCTTTGGGGGCAGCAACAGCAACGACCGGTTTCTTGTCATCTGGGGGCTTAGAGAAGGCAGAAAGGAGGCCAGACTCGGCTCCTAATGCGATAATGAGGAGATTGAAGAGAAGGAAGAGATAAGGAGACCTCATCGACGTCGATAAAAAGGGAGTGATGAGGAGAAGAAGAGAAATGCCAGCTATCTTAGCAAACTGGGATTTGTGTAACTTCACCATTCTTTGCGAAGGGACTAATTAATGGTAGTGGGAGTGGTAGGAGTGAGGGGACACAAGGTTTGTATATATACACTAAGAGAGAGGGAGGGAGAGAGGTATTTCTCCTCGTTTGAAATAGCTGCTAGTTGAGAAATGATGGAAAGGGATCGGTTAGATTAGATTAAAGAATGGATTAAACGGGACCGGAATCCTCTGCAACACCTGTTATACGCAGCACATGCATCACCCTAGCACTGTGGGGCCCACCTGTTTTTGTGTGACATCTACTCTGTCCGTTAGGTGGGCCTTTGAAGTTAGGACCTCCGGGAAAAATCAGTGCCATTCACGACTCAAGTGGGTCACACCACAGGGAACGAGTATATATGACATAGGTTTGTGTGTAGGGCCCACTATAGTGTCCATATGCTTCCTAACCAGCTCAACAGATGCAACTCGCCTGGGGTCATTACTCTTGCTCCGGTGGTAGACTCTAGGAGTTTCAACACCTGGTCAAGGGTTTGAGTATCCATGGGGCGTGAAATTCCACTAGCGTGAGTGTGTGGGGACTGTGTGTGCGTGCGTCAAAAGAAAAAAAAAAAAAAGTGCAACTTGCCTGGGATGAATAGACACTCGAGGCAAGCTGACACGACGGCGGGAGGAGGCGACTTGCCTGTGCTCCGGCCACATGAAGTTCCTGTGGTTTGAAGCTATGAAGAACCCACAGAGATGCCCGTGACAAATTCACTCCGTTCATCAGTTTCGCAAGACCACAATAGAATAGGAGTCCAAAAATCAGGAACATCCAAAACTCAGGTGGGCCATACGATACGAAACAATTAGCACGAAATATCCACCGTTGAAATATTCCTGCAGCCAACCACAATGTTTATATGCCATCCAAACCGTTCATAAGGTTAGTACCACTCAGATAAACTGTAGGTACAAATTTCATCCTGATATAAAACTTCTTTGACCCCCACAAAGTTTCCAATGGTACACATTCAATCTCTTTTGGTGTGGTGTGACCCATCTAAGTTTTGGATCTACCTATTTTTGGACTCCTGTCATATTGTGTCTTGCAAAACTGATGGATGGAGTGGATCTGTCAGGGGCATCTCTGTGGGCCCCACGTAGTTTCCGACCACATGAACTTCTTGTCGCCGTGGGGGCACAGGCAAGTCGCGTCCCTGGCGTTGCATACCGCATGAGCTATGATTTTTTTAGGAGTGATTCTACTTACTTCCATTGTTGTGGCCCACCCAAGCTCTGGATGAGGCTGTTTTTTAAAGTACACGGAGAATAAGGGGGCACACTCGATGTACGGCGTGGATGTCATCGATACAGGCCTTACTGAGATAAGGTGTTGTACATGCTGCATACAATGGTGCGCCCTCGAGTTGTACCGGTAATGTTGTAAGCTTAAGTTGGTACCAGGAAGATGTGGGGTCCAAGTGATGTATGAAGACCATCCAACCAGTCCATCAAATGCCTCACCTCATACTACTAAAGGTGCCAAAAATTATCATGATCCAACACTCGAATGGGCCACAACAGAAGGAATAACGTGATAGGGTATCCCCACCTTGATTTACCCCGCGGTCGTTTGAATATCTAAACAGCTTTATTATCGATTTAACCCTTCTTCCATGTCCGACGAACGATCTGAATGGCCTGGATTACATATAAACAACACTCGGGAACTCCAAACAAATCAAGGGTGAACATTCCTTCTCAACTTGTTCCCTGTGGTATGACCCACATGATGCATATCTCAGACTGATTTTGAACTTATAAGAGTAACATGCGCTAAAGCATGTGATGGACGGTTTGGATTTAATGAATGCATTAACGTGGACCCCATATCTGACCGGTACCAACGTAGGTACGGTGGTAACTGTACCACTGGAGCAGCCCCGCGTACAATACGTGTTACAGAGGATTCCGGTCCCATTATCTATACGGAAAGAGGAAGTTGATTAGACGGTGGTTGATAAGTACATGTAAGAAGGTTAAACAGGTAGTGCTTGATAAGGTCGGTGAGAATATTCGCACGCTTTTAAGTGGTCTTGGCCTCCATGAAACGAGCGATCCTCAGTGAAGCAAACTCCTGGCTGGGACCCACAAGATGTCCACTGGGATCTTTGTTGCTTGCCGGAGAAAGGCAGGTGTTCCTCTCTAGTTTACAAAACTGTAGTTTGAGGGGGCCACTGTCCCACGTGAATCCCACCTAGAGTAATCGTAACCGTTCATATTGATGGACACCATGAGATTTTGCCCGCTGTAAAGAAATGTAGCCGGTAAGTTGAATTGGCCGACCTAACAACAGCTTGCAAACGGACAGCCAAAAGATAAAGCTTTCGTGTTTGTGCCCAAGGCACAAAAGCCCACTGATTGGATGGGTAGGATTGTCGAACAGATATGATTTTTGCATGGTGGACAATCCATAGTGAACTCAAAGGGATCAACGGTTCCGATGACGAATGATAACTGGCTCATGTGCTATAGAATTAGTGAGGACTACTAAATCAGTACTCTTTGTTTTGGCTTTGGGGAGTTGAGAATCTCATCCGCCAACGCCAACTTGTACGAGTGCTTTGGTGGTCCTCATCATTCTTTTTTCGGGCCTTCCCTTTCACCGTGAAAATTATATCCGTGGATAATCTTTCACCACATTGCTAACAGCCTTTTTCCGCAATCAAAGGTTTCACGTTCAAAGGGATAAAAAAAGGTCTCACTCTTTCTCTCATACAAGCACGCCAATGTGGACCATCCAAATGGTGGGCCCCATTGAAATGGAGCATATCCCGAAAATCACACTGTCTAGAAGATCTTGAATCTTTGATTTTATTTTTTATTTTTCCATTATAATTGGACCGCCCACAATTTTCCTTTTAACCGTATGGTCATCAGTTGTCTGGTTAGACTGCTGGATCCTCATAGTTTACGGCATACACTTCATCTTTAGTGGGGCATATGATCTAAAATGGTTCGGAATTGGTGCATGGATTCCAAGCCTGTGGTAGATAGGCATCAAAAATTTTCAACGGTCATGATAACCCTAGCAAGACACTTCACATGTTGAACGGTTAAGATAGTCCTAGCAATCAGTATTGCATTGTTGTTTTCAATTTTTGCAAGTGGGGATATTGTTGAGTGATCCAAACCGTTAATATCATGGACCCGACTGTGGCTGGTTCATGCACCGACAATGTCCAGATGGAAAATTTGTAAACCTTTCAATAGGTAGATAACAAGAGCTCAAAGGAAAAATACAGCCAGATTTCCACCCAACCGATCGATAAAAGGCCAAATTTTCTATGGCTAGGATCTTCTCATCTAGTGATTTTTGGTGCATGGGCTGTTGAGAGTGAGTCCCATACTATCAACGTTTTGGATGATTGAACCATGGCCCCAGTTGGACAAAGTGAAAACCCGGATGCACTCTTCAATCTCTGAGGTTTAAGCAATTCATTAACCAGCAGTACCACGGCAAATGTTGTTAGCTTTATGTATATTTTCTTTTCTTTAATTAAATATTACTGATGATTTTTTTAGAATTCATGTGGGCCCCGTAGGAATCCAATTCATTTGTCTTTTGGATTTATCGTGGATGGGCCATGAGTGTGTAATTGCCAAGAAGGCAAGAAGAGCCAATAGGAACCGATTAGCCTAACATGGTTCGGGTTGAGCGGGCCGGTCAGTTGAGCCCCTCCCACCAGTTTGCAATTAAATGGGTTAGGTCGGGCTGGGTTCAGGCTCTACAAATTTTGAGTGGGTCGAATTGGGTCACTAGGTAATGGGCAGCAGGTCAGGTTAGTGGCAGGTTTCTTGGCCTGTTTATTAAGCTTGGGTTGACCCCAACCTAGACCGGACCTGTTGAGGGTCAAATATTACATAGTAGACCCTAGTTATTGCCTACATTTACAAACATGATACTGTTTAACAGACTATTTTAAACATGTTTGTGTTGCAAGGTGACTTTAGGAGCTTGGGCTGAAAAAGGGTGCCTAAAGCATGGATTCAATGCTCTGATGACACCAAAAGCAAGGGACGGACTCCAGGGGACCAAGATCAACGTCAGAAATCTAAGGAAATTGAGAAACTGAAGCTCAAGTGGCCTGAAAGGCAGTCAGAATGAAAGATCACGGGGTTCCCGCCATCAGATCGGCTCGAAACTTCACACATGGGATGTGGGCCATAAATTAACCGTACATATTGAATTTCAGCCATTGGAGATCTCGAGAAATAGGCCAATGGACAGATCAGCCGCTTAATTCATTAAGTGGGGCCCACCTGATCTCTGGATATGCTTCAATATTGGTCTCAACGTGTTAAATGGGATGAAGAAAGGAATTGACGGAACGGATTTCCTACATACATCATGATCAGATCCCATTGACCATGACTGTGCATAGTGCACAAGTGCACTCTTTGTACACCGGATCTAGGCGATCGGTCAGCTTCCGCTGACCCGATCCGTCTCGCAGAAAACGCAACAGCGTAAACGCTGTCATCCGCCGGTTTTTTTCAGTGGACCCCACATATCCTCCTTTCAGAAGATCTGGACCGTCCAAACTCTCCTAAGATGAGATATTACCCTCGTGTAGGTGTCAGTTTGACCCCATGCAATCTATCAGAAGGTCCTAGCCGTTAAAAGAAGATGAACGGCGGAATGAAGATTTTCGTGGGCCACACTAAAACTGCTCCAAAAACATTCCTTTCCGGACGGTTTTTCGCCCTGAAGACAATGGATGGCATGGATTTCTCAGCTGATTTGAATTGTGGGCCCCGCCAACAGCTCAACGGAAGAAATTGTTTTTTTCTCTGTTGCTGCGAACAGAGCCACCGACTCGTTGTAGTGGGCCAGCATCTTGATTCGAAGTCCCAATCAGGACCGTCCATTCAGTCCAGGGGGTGGGAATAACCCCACCCAAGATCTTCTTTTGCTCCAATGCATGCCCGCACAGGCAAATCTCATGTAAACGCAGGAATGGACGGTAAAGTAAAAAATCATGATTGAAAGCACCAAACTCGACCAAAATTATACATTTTTGATGGAATTTTTGCCACGATTCTAATGGACGGGTTGGATTTCTCTTTTATCACCTATCATGGGCCCCACCAACGGACAGAGTTACTTGCGTAAGCTCTGTTACGCGTCCGTGAAAACCGGTAATTTCGGGAGTTTTTGATCCACCGTCTTTGATCGATTCGAAAATCCAAACCGTCCATCGTGTTGCTAGCCCAAAAACGTCCCAAGAGACGGTATTCTTTTTGACAGAATCACAGGAACAAGGGAGTTTTAGAGGTCCGATTTTGGCTGCGGAAGCACTACGCATGCGGCCGATTTCTGTTGCTGCAAACGGGTTGCACTCCCAGCAAGGTCTCCTTCCAAGCTCTATAAAAGGAGAGGGAGAGAGGGTATGGAGGGATTATTATCTACGGTTGGAAGCTTGGAGACGTGAGGAGAGAGAGAGAAAGAGAGAAAAAGAGTTTGTTTTTTTTTATTTTTAGCTGCTTTATTTATTTATTTTATTTTGAGAGATCTAGTCTACTCATGTGTGGCTAAACTTCTTAGCTAGGGCTAAGAGGTGAAGCTTGTAGTGTGATGGGAACTCTTTACTTGCCTTTTGTTTAGATTGATCTGATGTTGATTTGGGTTTAATTAAGGGAATGTTTTTAGTCTTTAATGGTTTGTTGTGACTGAAATTATAATGGATCTGCAATGGCTTTGAGCATGTTCTTTTTCTCTTTATGTTTATGACGTCAGGAAGCCATGTTGTTCACCATCGTCTCCTGGGCATGGTTAGATGTCAGTACCCTTCCTAACCTTCATACATTGATTGGTTGGTAATTAGTTTAATTCTGTTGTTTGCTTTGTCTCCTGGGTATGGTTTGGTGATGGAATCCATTCTAATTCATATACCTTTCATCTTTTCAAAACTATATCAAAGGAAGTTCAGTTGATTTTCATGAATCAAGTATAGTTCTCCCTGATCTCTACAAGTGGATCCTCTGAATCCCTAGTTTCCCTTCTCTGAATTTTCTTCTCAGTTTAGATAAATATTTCATCATTATTCTTCAAATTACAATCGATTTAGATTTCATCTCATTCTAGTTCTATTTCTACTTAGTTTCAAATAACGTACAAGTTCCAGTCCCTTGGGATTCGACCTCGGTCTTACCGAGTTTATTACTACATCACAACCCTATACTTGGGGAGTGAACAGGACCCGACCCATTGCCAGGCCTATCTTCAGAGTATTAGTGTTACCTTCCGACATATTTTATGGTGAACGGTATTAGATAGGCTCACATGCCTTGTATACCTTGTATAACTAGTATACATTGTATAGAGGATTCTGAGTTTATTATTTTCCTTGTATAGATGACTGTAATCTCTATATATTCAACCCCTTTGGGTTGTCTCAGATACAGAAAATCTTTCGGCTCCTCTCGGTTTTCATAGTAATCAGAGCTTCACTTATCCAAAACCGACACCACCTGTTAGATCCAATCATCCCCGCGTCCGGTCATCATCTCTGCTACGTCCAGCCCCTCTCCCTGCTGCGTCCGGCCACCATTCCTGCTCGTCCGACCGCCCCTTCGTCGTCCGACCACCCCTACTGCGTCGTCCGATCATCACTGCGTCGTCCGACCACCCCTAAAGTGTCATTCAGATTACCTCTAACCCGGTTTTTCATGAACGGACGAAGCATATTGAAGTTGATTGTCACTTTATCAGCGAAAAATTTCAGTCTGAGCTCATTTCTCTTCCACATGTTGCATCCCATGATCAGATTACTAACATTCTCACCGAGTCCCTCACTTCTGTACGTCACTCATTTCGAGTTGGCAAACTATTACTTGTCAATGACCAGCATTAGTTTGAGGGGGGATATTAGACAGGCTCATATGCCTTGTATATCTTGTATACCTTGTATAGCTAGTATACCTTGTATGGAGGATTCTGAGTTTATTATTTTCCTTATATTAATGACTATAATCTCTATATATTCAACCCCTTTGAGTTGTCTCAAATACAGAAAATCTTTCAGCTCTTCTCGGTTTTCAAACAGATACTCTGCAATTGATGTAGAGTAAGCTTATGCTACAACACAATGTGCGAGGCCCACTGCCATGTAGAGCAATCATTCAATATGTCCAAAAAGTCTATCAGTTCTTTTTCTCCTTAATATATATATATATATATATATATATATATATATATATATATATAATCAGCTCTTACTGAAACTATAGGTGAGCCACGCCCAGAGTTCACAAATAGAGAAGTTTGGGTCTGATAAATAAATAAATAAATAAGTAAAGAGTATGTTGACACTTATTTTTGATGCACCAACGTGGACCAATAAAAAGTCATCCCTTGTTGACAATATGGTTCGATGTTAGTATAGTCGTACTCATGTTAGAAGATATATCTTTCACCACTCTTTCTTAGGTGATACGTCTTCTAATATTAATAAATCATATGCATGCCTCTAGGAGATTGAAACATCGAGTGACATGTGGTCGTGATTCATGTGGCAATTGAATGAGATAGCATACCTAGCACGTTTATAAAAGACCTACCAATGTGAGAATTCTATCACAGATCTAGATATAATATCTCAGAAATGCCATCTCTCACAATCCTTATAAAATGGGAGGTCTTTCTAGAAACGTTCGGAGTTATTGTGACGATTATCAAAAATTTCAAATATCCAAAAATCAGTCAGATATCTGAATGGATGGATGTTAATGAAATGGGCTCATATTAGAATGGATTGGAATCAAGAAAATGGAGATTCATTAGATTTGATTCTACTAGTTCTACAATTAGAAGGGACGAAGGGTAAAGATAACGCTGATTAAACTATTTTTATATGCAACATCTTCCAGAAGATTTTATAGGAGAGCATCTACATAGAGGTGGAGACCTAGAAATTAACAGTTTTAGATTTACATGAACTCCCTATATGAAGAATACAAGTCGTAAATACAAATGATCCTAAACCATCAAGGAAACCTAGCAAGGGTTTTGCAGCATTGGCAACCTATAAAAGGAGAATATGATGAAGAGCTAAAGGCCCATGGCAAACATAATTTATGTTCTTTTTAAAGTTATCTTAGCATAGATCAATATTGTTCGATGTCATCCCTACAGTATCGTAGGATTAGCATACACATCCACAACCCTAAGTTCATGGATCCTAATCAACCAAGTCCTTATTTGGGCGATCAATCATCCTCGTCACATCTTACTAACCATTCACTTGGATCGTCTATTCATAGGGATGGATTAGGTATTTTTCTTTTTCATTGTCTCTAGTTGTTTTTAATTTGTTAATTGTAATAAGGCGCATTTACATATTAATAAAATCAGTATTATTTTAGTTCTTTTACATTTATATGTTCATCTTCATTCTTTTAAGAGATACATTTGTTGCAAGTAGTGGTGAAAGAAAAGTCTTTAATCGTAAGGACAAATGAATCCATATAGAAGGACTCACCCCCACACTTTCGCAAATCACATTATCGTTGATTACAACCGGTAGATGAGATGACAATTGAATTTTTGAATTTGAGCTTACTCAAACGTTTCAGCGCAGTGTTCAATCAAACATTGAGTCGAGTATGACTCCGATACATGCACACTTTTTAACTACACATAAGCCAAATACATGCCCTTGATCACACATGTGACCTTGTATTTGATTGAATTGTGCAAACAGAATAAATAACAATTATATATGTGTGTGTGTGTGTGTGTGTGTGTGTGTGTGTGTGTGTGTGTGTGTTATACTTACACAAGGTTAAAAGATAAAATTGTAACTAAAATGAATAAAATTTCTATATATGATAACAATAATGTATATAAATAGTTTATTGTTCTTTACCTCTACCAAATCTTTCCTTTTCAAGTAATCGTAGTATATATAAGACCCTCTGCTAAAAAATTTCACTTTCTTCTCAAGCGTATCATTGGGTGGCAACCACTAATCTCTATTATTAAATTGCATCCAAAATGTTTTTTAGACCAAAAAAAAAAAAAGTGTTTTATTGCATAAGGTGTGTTTAATTCAATTTGTTCCAAAAAATGAGTTTTTATTCTATTTTAAAAAATACATGAAGGTTTTAGACATTTGATCAAGTATATGAGCAGAAAACACTTGTAATGTTGTGATGAAGGTGCCCATTGTTAAAAGCTTCTAAATTGTGTACTAGGCCACCCATGCGCATCTTCCAGTTCATTCATAAAATGCACTAGGCCACCGATACATATCTTCCAGTTCATTCGTAAAATGCGTCCCACCATGACTAATAAAACCCCAAAAATATCAGTCCCTTCTTATGTTCAATTTTCATGAGAAAATATTAATAATAGAATATTTTATTTTAAAAAGTAAATAGATACCTTATAATATGGAAACCTTTTGTAAAATATTTATATAGATTAATGGTAAGAAGAGGGATTTTTGCCATGAAACACTTGAATTTGCATGTGCAGATGACATGGATTATAGGGCTATTTGGGTGATTTCTAACACTTTATTAGGCCAACTTTCAACTTCTCACATTCACATCCTTATAAGAAGCTTAAAGAGCTTAACGAGCCTAATCTTTTTAGTAATTTGTTCGGAATCATCTACCTGATGGTGCCTTTAAGGGGCAAACTGGGTCCAACCAAAGGTTTAATTCACCGGTATTTCATGTTCTACAAATAGTATTGGTTGAGTGTGCCAGACATATTTATATACGCCGCATCATTATCATGTGCCTTGCAAGTGGCCATAGTTGAGTTAATTAAGATATGAGTAGTAGTTATATATGTTGTCAAGCACAATCATTTTTAACTGTTGTGTAATTATTAGAAGAAACCAAAAAAAAAAAAAAAAAATCTTAACGTGTAATTATTACAAAATTATTATTTTATGTGAATAGATATGTGGATTTCATCAAGAGGAAGAGTGTTTCTTCATAAAGGACACCATGTCTCTATAAAACTATAAGCCACGGACATTGTAGTCTAAAGATACAAAAACATTTACCGATCAAGTTATCCATAGCCTAATTTATTCTTCAAAATATGTTTATAAGGTATATCAGTGTCAACACTTGGAAATATGTCCTACACTATAAGGTACAAATCTTCGTGTTGAATCACGGATCTCTTGTAGAAAATTTATTATTCCCTCTTTTGCACTTGATGGAATATTCAGAAAATGGAAGCAAATCTATCTTTGAGACATTGGTCATTCGTATCAAAACTTCAATGGTATGATATTTTCATCTCAGATTGCTTCATTTCTTCTCTAGTTTTGTGCTTTCTTTTTCCAATATCCAAAAACTCAAATGAGGCAAACCCCAGACTTTTCCTATGGTATGACGCGCCACTGTCTTGAATAAGAACCCAAAAAACAGTCAGTTCCCCGCACGGAGGGAACTGTCTTGAATTTAAAATTTAAAAAAAAAAAAAAAAAAAAACCCTAAAAAATCAGTCACTTCAAGGGTTCCTATCCCCCAACCTGTCTTGGATAGGTCTGATTTTCAGGTGTGGTATGACGCACCTGTCTTGGAACGGTCTGATTTGCAGGATAGGGCTTTAATCTTGGAAGGCCACACCTTGTGTACGGAGTGGATGTGGGCCTACATCACTGTAGTCCCCACATACGTAGTATTAGTATAAACTTATCCTACAATGGTTGTAGAGGAACCAGGCTTAAAAGTTGTGAGCCACCACCATTTTGAAAGTGGTCTTTAGGTCCCGCTTTCATCATGGTGATAGACTATCACAGGAACCTAGAACTTTTCCTAAACACGCACCTATTAATACATCACAGCTTTTTATTAATAAGCAAACCAGCAGGAGTGGCTGGTCACTCATCCTCGGACGCAGATTGCGCCCAGCAGGACGCCCGGCGAAATCGTCATTTCACGCAGGAAATCTTCACTTCTCACATTAGGTCCACACGTGCACGTGGAACTTTTTCATTTGTGCTGCACCGGATTCCTCATCCGCAGTCATCCTCTGATCACCTGACGGGCTCATGTACAGAGAGCATACAAATTGTGGGTACGATTGTCAATGATGCACATCTATAAAATCACACGGATCAAGCAATCATATCCTCTGAATTGCTCGGCTCTAATACACTGTCAAGAACGAGAAACACTTATCTGTTTTGGGATCATATTCTTCCTTGGGAAAATCAACAGCCAGATTTCATAACTGATGCCGGTCACCTATATGCATATGCAACTTGTGTGTCACGTGTAAAGAGCACGTATGAATGGACGGTGTCCTAAAACAGATGAATCAACCTGGTGCCCACAGATGTAGTGTGAATTTCAAATTCCTCCAGAAATCCCGCCTCATTTCTTGCTGTACCCGGATGATATGATTCCTAGATTAATTCGATCCCTCTCATCGATTCTGAATATCGGATGCAATTTACATTGGACAAAATGCAATGCCATAGCACCTAATCCCACGCTCCAAACAGACCCTAATGTTCGATGTTCAAATGAGAAGGTCCCAAGACTAGTGGCTAGGATCTTTCAAATGGAGTAACTTTAGAATCTCTCAAAATTGACCCAACCCATACCGCCCGCGTGACTCTTAGACGGGTCAAATTTGGACTCCCCATGAACATGTTTGGATATAAGGAATCAATGATAGAAGAATCAGTTTCCTTGATTTGACATTTATCGTTGTTTGAGTTGGAAAAATAAAAACCATGGATTCAATGGTAGTAATTATTGGACCATTTGTTATTGGTTGGTACCCTTACTACTCAACCTAGGTTTTGCCTTTAAAAATCAAAATGTATATTACAAAAAGTGAGGCAAGAAACAAGGTGATTATTGTCTAATGAGGATAGTTTCACTTGCTATACAAATTGATGACCCTTTTGAGAATCAACCTGGTGCTTGGAAAACATAATCTTTACAGCTATCCATGTCCACACAAACTCAATACCTAAGCTTTAAATCCCTTTAATTAAAGTAATTAAGTGCCTCTTTAGCTGCTGGGGAATTCATTCCCTAATTTTTATGTTTCTTGAGGAATGTTAAACTTGGCCTAGTAATCCCCGGGGGAATGATTAAATTGTTTGGTTGATACGCCTAGTTAAAGTCTAAATAATTGTTTAAATTCCCTAGGCTTTTCATTCCCCAGCATTCCGATGAAAAGCTGGGGAATGAAATTTCCAAGTATAAAGGCCAACAAAAAAGTGTGATCAAAACATATTTTGTGAGAACTAGAGAATTACTAAGCTAAGAAATATATAAACTAAGGCAATTGGAAAACAGATAATTAAGTTGTCTCAACAAGATATCTATGTTAAGGGGTGAGTTTATTGTTTGTGAAGAAGAGGACTACCCTGTCGTGCACCAAGTACATGTGTATACAAGCTGTTGATCTGATGTCACCATCATGGATTCACCATGCCCAAAAAATACCCTCAATTGGCATGCAGATATACGACACACCAACAATCCATATTCAACAGAAAAGATCAAACATTTGATGATTGGGATTTTCCAATTTGGGAGAACTTTTGGGCATCTCAGTCCAGATGGGGCCATCAGATAAGTCGCTTGGATGAAACAACTATAAGCCAACACATGCATAAGCTAGGTGCACAAAGGAAAACTCCATGTTCGCCACAAATAAGAAACTCAGAACCCCCAATGTTATATAGGAAATTAGAAATTAGACCCACTCGAATTAGACTCATCCCAAACCACTACAGATAAATGGGTTGGGTCTGAATCCTCAGTCTAGATTTCACCCGTACCCAACCCAATCCCAAGTTATTTGGATTTGGACTTCAACTCGATCCATATACTAATGAATTGGGTCTGCCTAAAATCCAGACCCTATTGTTGAATGGGTTGGTTGTAGAGCTCCCCTTATTTTGCCCACTTGCTCCCCTGTCAGGATCCTACAATTCCTTATTTTCTGTTTGAGCTATGCCCCCAGCTTTCCTCTGAAGAGGAATGCCAACATAACAGAGCTCCACAAGTTCCCTAGAGTGATCAAGATCTTGGATTTAATGGGTCACCAGGCAGTTTAATTTGAATTACATGAATGGCACGCATGCATTTTCTAAGTAATTCCAGGAGCCAGTGTATCATCCGTCAAAGTTTCTCTTTCAACCAAGGGGATTGTGCTGTGGTGGCCCACACTTCAAAAACAACAATGATCACACAAAAGCGCTCATCACTTTCACACACCTTTCCCGACTGTAGTTGGACCACTGATTAGAGTCAATTTTGAACTGCAGGGCATCCACAGCAACGCTCAGAAGGTAGATGGTCCCAATTCACTATCCTCTTGCAACATGGAAGGTGGCAGATAGGTTACACGAAGCTCATGGAAGATGACTCACAGAATAATTTCCGCTGTAGAGTTATTTGATGCTCCAGCCTAGTTTGAGGCTTTATGCTCAGGCACTCTGAAATTGTACATGGCATTGCATTAACTCAAATTAAACGGTCAAAATAAGAGTTTCCAAAAATAAAAACTCTTGCCAAAGCTAACCTCTGAATGTTGGACATCAGTTTGCCGAATCCCAACCATTAGCACTTTTCATCTCAACCATTGATAAAATGCCCACCAATCAGCTAGTTAATTAATTAAATCAGTATGATGTTTGGTCTATAATCTATCTAAATTTGTGGCCCACAGTTTGGACAGTTTAATTTGAGTTATTTCTATGCCAAATGCACTAAGTATTACTGCCAGCTTGTCAACCCTCACTCAAGAGTACAAAAGTTTTTCTCAAATTTCCACTAGACGTTTTTGCGTCTTATGATATTGTGACCAATGGATTATATCACACATGCAAGAGCATTGATGTGAATATGTCAGCTATGTATTTTGACAGTAAGCAATTGTATCAAAATGTATCATTGATGCAAACCAATACAAACGGTTCCCTTTGATACATATCCAAATCACAATGCCAAGACATTTGTATCCTGTTGCCAGATGGATGTCTCATGATACATTCCCAATATGATATGACACACTTCAATAGCTTTTTTTGTTTTTTTTTTTTTGAAAGGTCGCTTCAATAGTTTGATACATGCCTAAATCACAATGCAGAGAAATCCGTGTCATATTGCCAGATGAATGTATCGCGATACAGTCCCAATATGATATGATACATGTTGATATTTTAAACCCGGCTTTCATCCACCCTATTTGGTTGATACAACATTTCCTTTCTACTTAAGAAAAACTAGTAAAACCTTGTCCTACAGAAGTATACACAGCATATCCTTCAATAAAGGTGCTGCCATACTGACCAAAAACAACAGACTGATGCAAACTGCAGCAATCAAGCCGTGCCAGCCTTTTGCCCATTTGCAAGCAGCAAAAATGTCAATTTGGAACACATGATAAGTCAATATCAAGTACAAAATAAGTGAGAACAAACAGAGGGATGTGGAGCTTACATGGTCACTTGCCAGTCTTGATCATGGAAAGAAAGCTGCTAGCAGCATCGTACATGATGACATTGACTTGCAGGCACTTGTGCACCTGCTAATACAGAGATCCATGGTGTGGGGGAGGATGGCGGGATCACTGCACGAATGCTTTGGCATGCTGAGGAATGCGTATATGGAGTTCGTCCAAAGTGGGGCAGTCATGGATGCTCAGACCATGCTCATTAGCCAAATGCAAAAGACATATGAAACACAGGTGTGGGGAAATATCCTTGGATGCAGCTGCTGCACAGTCGGCAGGAAAGCTGCTCAAGACATGGTTGAAAGATACCTCTTCCTCATGTCCCTATTGAAATACCATATCCACCATTAGGAATCCTTGGTTTAATGATATTTGAAAAACAGTATAATCACATGAATAACAAACAAATATAAGAAATTCCATCCATAGCAGATATCAATACAAAACGGGTGGTGGGGATCTCCCAGACGTCCAAGCAATCGTGACGGATGAGTCCCCCTCTGGCCTCTACCAAGGCAAAAAGGTGCTGCAGCTAGATATAGGCATATCGTGGGTACAAAATGTCCATGATGTTTAACACCTCAACAACTCCCATAAAGTTTGCAAAGAAAAGGTTATGCGCAACATCATCGGGGATATTCCCAGAGATGCTTTAAGGGGACCTTGTATGTAATGCACAAAACATAGTAAAATACTTCAAGTATATGTTCATTTTCAACTAATCAAAAATATTTATGACAAGCTGAAAACAGGAGTTAGATCAACTAGATTCATCAGTCCATTACGCTAGTGTACAGTTAATTCTATGGATCTTTCACGAGATGCTTGAGTGGTGAACGCTATATAACTTAAAGCATCACCTCAATCCATGACAAATGAAAGTAAAACTAGAAAAATCTTGCATCTAGATTTCTTTGATAGACATCTGCGGAAAGAATTGACCCGAATCGATATTCTACATCCTTACTGAGAATGAAGAATAATATGTGCAGCAAACAAATCGCCAAAAAAAAAAAAAAATAACTGGCTTACCATCTCAGTGTTTTTAATGCATTCTTGCATATGATCCCAGAGCGTTTCTTTCAATACATGAACATCAACCTGCTTAGAAGACTTGTCATATTGAACTTCAATTTTATTTACCTACAGTTTTGAAAGAAGAAACAAGTATTAGTACAAAGTAATTTAACAATGCTAGAACAATAGATAATGAAAATGCAAATAAGTACGTGTAGTTGCAAATGTTGCAGCTGCTGCTTGAGGGGTTGGAGGTAGACAATGTTTCAATAATTGGTTCAATGTCATATGATTAGACTTCATATCAGAGCAACTTGCTTCCCCAGCCTTTGGCTTTGCTAGTGGCACTTAATTGTACACAGTGATTGCAGCATAGAAAGTAACACCCGATCAATATCGCATAGTGCCGATAAGAAAATGGGCTGTAGTTGGGAAACTTTCCAATATCAGTCGATATATCGTGATATATCACAATATATCAACGATATATCAATACAATATAATATTATGGAAATATTGTTGCTCTAAAATTTTCAGTATGGTCGATACGCATCACACGTATGGATGATGTCACCAATACACATCAACAATATCGGACTTGCGTCAATCCCCTTCTGAAAATTTTCAGAAATTCACCAAAAATCCACAATAAAAAATGATTTTCTCTGATTTTTTTTTTTTTTTTGCTGGAATTATGTTGTTGAGGGGATTTCGACCAATTTTTTCATTTGTTTCAAGAGAAGGGAATTTGGGTGCGGAAATCAATATCAAAGAGCGTGTAGTACCAGAAATCCAATCAGTGAGTTCGTACTAATTTGAACTATTTTTTTTTATTTAAATTGCTTGGAATCTGTCAGATGAAGTTAGTAATATGTGATTTTGTATGTTTTGCATGCTCAATCATGAATTTTGACCTCCAACTTTCAAATTTGGGAATTGAGGAATTTGGGAAAAATCCAATTTCACCATTTTTACTTGCAATTTAAGTGTGGAACAATCATATGAGAATGCTTGGAGGCTTATCTATAGATTGGCAAACTTTTTGGAATTTTTGAGAAAAAATATTTGCTAATCAAAAAATAAATGGAAAATAGTTTTTTTTTTTTTTTTTTAAATTACATTGCCAGGATATTATTTATGCCTTTGAATTTATATATTTATGAGTGTAGGCTGATCTTGACATCACCATACTCATTTATTTATTTTCAAAAATATATTTAATTTCTTTAACAATTATAAATAAAATATATATATTTTTAAAATAAAACCACTATACATTGCAGGATGAATTTGGCTTTTGAATGTATTGATTGTGTTTTCATACATGTCTTTTATGGTTTAAATTATATGAACTGATTTGAATATAGTTGCATCACTTCTGTCAGACAGCACGTGGTTTAGGACCCTATACAAAGGAAACTTGCCATGTTTACTTGTTTTTTTTTGTGATCTTTTGAGTTATAAGTGTGTATTAATGTCTTTTTTAACATCTAAAATTTTATTGAAAAATTCAATCAATTTCCCAATGTTTCCCAAAAATAGTAATACACAATACATGTGATATTTCCCATGCAATACCATATATGTTTTCGTATAACAAGTGTGTGATACATGCATTGATACTGATAGTGAAAACACTTTTTGTAAGCAGCTCTAGAGCAACTATGACCTTTCTAGAGCTCTAGATTGGAGGCTCTTCCAAACAAAAGTGCTTGAAATGGAAACATGAAATGGGCATTGGTATATTGTGGTTGATCAATACACTAAATTAAGATAGATATATGAGAAATCATAAAGGAGTAAAGGACATATTTAGTATAGGTAACAAACTTTGGTTCTTTTTCTTTTCTTTTTTTTCTTTTTTCTTTTTTTTTTTTGGAACAGTAACTACAAATTTATTAAAACAATGGCAAAACAAGGAGACAAAGGATGATGGGAGGTCATCCAATTAATAAAAGGAAGGAAATTCTCCCCGACTATCCTAAAAATCCTCTGCTGGGCTCCCTACAAAATGTGTTGTCAACCCTAGCCCATGTCAATAGATGTGTATGTGCATGGATTTATGTAGTCAGGAGGAGTATCATACTCCTTTTTTATATTAATTTTAACCACATTAAACTAACACCATTATTAATAACTAGGGGAAGTGGCATATGCAATGGTATATAGAGGGAGAAATTGGAAAAGGGAATGAAAAAAGGCAGTAATTGTAGCAAAGTTACGAAATACATGCAGGGAGACAAAGAAGGGTGCTCATGGTTTCAATTGTGCACAGCCCATCTCCACAATTTCTTATGATGTGGCTCATTCGAGCTTTAGATCTCTTTGTTGTTGGGTTGACATAATAACATGAGCCAGCACAACAGATGTATGGAATGCACATAATTATGATGGTGGGCCCTACAAAGGCTTCTTGCACAATTTCCCTACTACTACATACCGTGTGGGCTACACACAGAAGGAAGTTCAAGCGAACAACTGAAAGGATGCAGGTAAAATCTAACTTGCTGGCCGTTGTAGGCTTTTAGCAGGGGAAATCTAAACCATAAATCAAACAACAATCACATTTTCTAATTCCCAAAATACCCCTAACTTCATTAAAAATGCCTTTCTATGTCCTTTAACTATTCAAAGTTTTCCGCTACAGCTGTACATGAGTCGAACCGAGTTGAGCTAGGCACAACTCAGATCGGCTCGGCCAATAGACAACCCCAGCTCAAACTTGGCTCGGTTTGGTCCTCATGCCTAATTGGCTAGCTCAGCTCGATTCGATCAGCAGCTCAAGCCTGTGAGACATTTTCTCAAACACATAGATTGCATCTTCATTCTCTCACACTTCGAATGCAAATCAGTAAGAGCACTTTGCAGGCATTTCATCAAACACTCAACGAGCAACATCAAGATCAAGATATGAGGGCAGTCCTACAATGTAAAGTTTTTTTTTGTAGGGATTTGTTTCTTCAATCTTCCCTCGAATACCCATTTTGAGAATACCCTGATATGAGGGCAATCCAAGAAATAACACTTCATTGACGTATTTCATCAAACATTCGGCAAGCAACATCAAGATCAAAATGACCAAGTCATCAAGTTGGGGTTCGAGCCGAGTCAAGTTGAGCACGGGAAAGCTTTAACTCAGCTCGAAATTTTTTCGAGCTCCAAAAACCAACTCTACTTGGTCCAAATCCAATTTCAAGCCGAGGCGAGTCGAGTCGAGCGAGTTGACCGAGCAAACTCGACTTGTGTACAACTCTATTTTCCAAAAGTTGTCTGCGTTATATATAGTATAGATATCAAAAGGGCGTATGATACTCTACACAACTACTCAAATCCATGCACACATATTTCTCTTTATAGCCCATTCCATAACCAACCTTCTTTTTTTTTTCTTTTTTTTTTTTAAAGTAACGAGATTGAATTAAGAAGCAAAGAGCTTACAGAAGGGGCTGCTGAGATAGCAGAACCAGAAACCTACACACCTAGAAATAAAAGATTATAGTCTTTAAGACCTAAAACATAAACTACCCATTAGATTAACAGCTTTTTCGCAAAAGAACCCACTACTTGAGCCGACGCCTGATTATCGTTGAAACATCTGTCATTTCTTTCTTTCCACACTGTCCACCAAATAGCCAAAATAGCCATCCTCTAAATACAGGTTTTGATTTTACCCAACTTAAACCCATGCCAATAGGCTAGCATCGCAGAAGCCGAATTCAGAATACACCCACTGACATTGAATCTTAAAAAGAAATCCCGCCAAATCTGGGCTATGAAGGGGCATTAAACCAAGAGATGATCCACAGACTCCTCGTTTCTCATGCAACACAGGCAGACGTTAACAAGCTGCATTCCTCTCTTCCTTAGATTGTCAATAGATAAAATCCAATTTTTAGCCACCAACCAACCAAAACAAAGAAATTTGGGGAGGGGGGTGCTGAATATTTCCAAACGAGCGGAAAGGCCTAAGACCCGGGGGTAGAGGAAGGGGCAAGGAGAGCATAAAGAGATTTCACCGAGAAGAGACTGGATTTGTCCCCTTTCCAGATAAGCTTATCAGGGACTGACTAATCCTGGACCACGTTGAAAAAACACGCAAACAGCTCCACGCATTCCTGGACCTTCCAATCATGGAGATTTCTGAAACAATTAATTTCCCACACCGTTCCGTTAGTCGATTGGGAATAGCAGCTACTAATCATACTTTCTTTATCAGTAGCAATACTGAAGATATTAGGGAATCTAACTCTCAACGTGCTATCTCCCACCCACTGATCTTTCCAGAACCTGATCGCGGCAGCCCCATTTCCTATCTTGAAACCCATATTATCAATGACAGATTTTTTTCGAACAAAGAATACCTTTCCAAATCGAGGAAGCTCTATAAGCAGAAGAATCCTTGGTCCACCAACCTCCATGGGAGGAATCGTATTTACCTTTGACGATGATACTCCATAAAGAGTCCGCTTCCTGCCCCAGCCTCCAAGACCATTTACCCAAGAGGGCATTGTTCATAATCTTCAGGTTTTTTATACTCGCACCCCCCTCCCTGAAGTGTTTATAGATGTCCTTCCAGTCCATAAGATGAAGCTTCTTCTGATTTTCCTTGCCACTCCAAAGGAAGTCTCTTCTGAGTTTGTCGATACGGTCCAAAACTGAACAGGGGCATCTGAAGAGAGACATAAAATAGGTTGGGAGATTGGAGAGGGGTGCTTGAATAAGGGTGAGCCTGCCCCCCATCGATAAATAGTGGCATTTCCATCTAGCAAGCATCTTTTGAAATTTCTCCACAATTTTATCCCACGCAGCTAACTAAGGGGGGCCTAATGAGAGCGGGAGACCGACAAAAGTGGTAGGAAAGGATGCAGCCGAGCAACCCAGCGAGTCAACGTACAAGGAAAGCTCCCAATCCAAGATATTAATGCCAAAAACTTTCGATTTAGCCATATTAATCTTCAATCCCGACACCGCCTCGAAACACCTCAAGGTCGTATGCAATTATCAATGGATTCGGGGTTCGCTTCCGCCATAATAAGAGTGTCGTCTGCAAATTGTATGTGATATAAGGGGATCGGAACACCAGGCATCGAGATTCCTTTAAGGATACCAGCACTCAGACCTTTCAAGATCATTTGCAATAAAGCTTCGCCAACTAAAAGGAACAGGAGAGGGGACAGGGGGTCTCTTTGACGCAAGCCTCTCAAACTAGGAAAAAAACCTTTCGGGGCTCCATTTAAGAGGATCGAGAAGTGAGCCGAACCCACACAGGACCTAATCCAGCTTCTCCATTTTTCGCCAAAACCCATGCAAACCAATAAATAATGCAAGAAGTCCCAATCCACATGGTCGTAAGCCTTTTCAATATCCAGCTTGCAGAAGATGGATTTTATCCCTGCCCTGTGGCAAGAGTGGAGGTATTCATTTGCTATCAGCGTGCATCTATGATTTGTCTACCTTTTATAAATGCATTTTGATTTTTCGAAATGAGTTTCCCCATAATAGACGACAATATGGAAGATAGGATTTTGGCCAAGATTTTATAAGGACCTCTGATCAGGCTAATTGGTCTGTAATCCGAGAAAGAAGACGCGCTGGCAGCTTTAGGAATAAGCGATATGAAGGTTGCTCCGAGACCCTTCGATAACTTTCCCCTATCATAAAACTCGTTGAGGAAGTTCATGATGTCGGGACGAAGAGTATCCCAGAAAACTTGGAAGAATATCATTAGATATCCATCAGGGCCTGGTGATTTGTCACCCCCCCCATTCTTGAACAACAGATTTAGTTTCTTCTTCTGAGAAAGGGGACTCCAGTAAAACCGCGTCCGATAAATCCAGAGCAGGGAAGGCTAAACCATCGAGATGAGGCCTGGCCCATCCTTCAAAGGAGAGAATGGATCTGAAGTGCGCCACAACTCCATCAGCAATCTCTTCTTTGTCTTCAATCTGTCTACCGTCGACAGTGATACTTAGGATAACTTTAGCACGAGCTCTCATATTAGCAATACTGTGGAAATATTTGGTGTTTTTGTCTCCTTCTGCTATCCATTTAGCCCTCGATTTCAGCTTCCAAGATAATTCGTCTTCTAAAGCTTTGGACGATATGGACTGGATAATCTGAATACGCCTAGACAGGACTTCTAACGGAATCGCATCACCTTCCACTGTAGCATCTATCTTTTGAAGTTCCTCAAAAAGGGCTTTCGTGTCTTTCTCTCTCTTGTGAAGCTCGTTTTCCTTCCATTCTTTTATTTTCTCTTTCAAAAGTTTGAGTTTGCACATCAGACTGTGCCCAACAAAACCATCCACCTGAAAGGAATTCCACCACTCCACGATTTGTTGCTGAAATCCCTCTATATTGAGCAATGCTGAATTGAATTTAAAAGGTTTCGGGCCCCAATTACCATCTTCCATAGACAATAGGATCGGGTAATGATCGGACGTAGTTCTTGGAAGAGCTTTCTGAGACACAGTTGAGAATGCCTCTAGCCACTCAATTGATAAAAGGAACCTATCCAATCTAGACTGAATAGGAATCCTACGACCATTGGACCAGGTATATCTTGCTCCTGATAGCGGCATATCAACCAGCTCCTGGGACTGGATCCGGTCAGAAAAAGCTTCCATGGCAGGGGAGGCTCTCCTTTTACGAGAGTGTTCTTCAGCAAAGCGAATAACATTGAAATCCCCGACAAAACAACAAGGGCATGGAAAAGACTGTCTAATGGAAGTCAGTTCATCCTCGAAAACAAACCTGTTCGAATCCTTATTAGGGCCATAAACAGCAACTAAAATACAACAAAAGTTAGAACACTTATCTTGGAGAATGACTGAGGCCAAGAACATCCCTGTTGTGGAACTTTTCAAGTCCCATTTGGAGAATTTCCAAGTTATAAGGATACCTCCCGAAGAGCCTACAGCGTCCAGGGTAACTCGCTGAGCATCCGTTGCTCCAAAGCGTTGCCAAAAGTCTGTCAAAAAACTAACTTTGGTTTCCTAAAGACAAATAATATCCAAATTCTTCCTTCTGATGGATTCCTTGATCAGACCCCTTTTCTGTTTGGATTCGACCCCCCTCACATTCCATGAGAGAATATTCACTGAGGAACAAAGCTGTCCCGGGATCCCTTTCGGCCTCGTCTAATGGTAGACCCTGAAGCTATGTGTAGGCTTGGATGAAGATTTAGCAATTCTCTGTTGCTAGAGGATCGCCTGGCTTGTTTGGACGACGTACTGGTAGGTGGGAGATGTCTTCCCCTGTTTTCAATGAATTGAAAAAGACCTGTGTAATCTTCTGCTCTGTTTCCAAACGATAGACCCAGGGACCGACCGACATGGCCAACCGCATCTCTAATCCATTTCTTGTTTTGGATCTCGTCAAATATTTCCTCTCTACTTTTGCCTTTTGTGATAGCCATCGTATTGTCTTCCTGATGGTGATGGGGGATATCTGCACACATCTGAAGGGGCTCTGCTACAATCACTTTGCTGGAAATGTCCTCCTGAAATAAAGTAATGGGGCCTAACTCTACCCAATCCTTAGCCTGGGGTGATGAGTTAGTTGGGGATGAGGGGCTGGATAATAGGCTCTGGGATTCGGACATCAGACACTCGGTAGAATCCCCTCTGGATAAATCATCTCCCAAAGTATCAGCCGATGGAATACAGAGAGAAGGAGAGGGATCCGAATGATGAGGATGGGGGGGTATGTGAGGTAACTCAGGTCTGGACGTCGGGTATAGAGATAGAATGGATATTGATCTGGGATTTTTGGGTACCAGCTCAGATATATTAAAAGGGCCTCATTTACTAGGAGAAAGCTAGATTCGGGTCGCAAACGGACCCGATTCAATGGACCCGATTTCAAACAGAGACATAAGTCTCAGGGGGGAAGACCGAGAGTTTAAATGAACGGCTCTGATGGACCCATCAGGACGAGCAGGAGACGTGTGGCGGCGATCGTCCATCATTACTTCTTCTCAGGAAGTTGCGAAGAGACTGCATACATAGCTGATCGAGCTACTGGTGATGGGACAAGAGACTCCTTTTTCTAGAGCCTGAATAAAAAATGCTACCACGCATCCTTCACTCCGAAGCCCTGACTTCCTTCTCGCAGACGCCAGCGGATTCATTTGACATACGAAGCACCGGAGTTCCAGAGGAGCTGCCACGTGTTCTATCGAGACGCCGAATACCTTCTCGAAAAATGATAGCTGAAGAGACACGCTCCACCGGTGTTCCGCCGGAGAATGGAGCTCGTGCACCTTCATCCAAACTCCTCTCCCGGACTTGCGAGGAAACCTGGTTAGCCTGCTCCTTGGATCTCTAAACGTCACCCCATCTCGGATGAACAGAGTCGCGACTTTCCTTCTGTACTGGCAGAGAGATGATCCGATCATCCACCTTCACACGAACATGAGATGGGAGGGGAATACCTTTCTTTCTTCCCACCCTGGCTCTGATAACTCCAAGTTCTGCCCCTAGTTGTGTTTTTGCATCCATTTCAATAAGAAATCCCAAGCAAGAGGCTGCTGAGATAAGGCATTCATCGAACCAACATTCCATCGGGATATCTCAAATGAGAATCCACACATTTTCATTCCCAAAAATGGAAAAAACTTCCCGTGGAACGATCTCGATCACATGTAGAAGGCTGACCGTCGTTAGTGTCTCAGGATTTAGGCCAAGGCAAACCTTTATCCAAAGAGCGTTGAAACCCAGAGATTTAATGTCAGAATTCCCATATTGAAAGCCGGTGGGTGCAGGCTTTGATCCAATCTCTAACTACCGTTATCGTGGCTCCCTCCTTAGTAATGATAACCAGTGTTCAAAATATCAGTATCGCGCTATGTATCGCACCCTTGGGATACAGATACGTATCGGTTATCACACGGGATATATCGTTTGTATCGCATAATTTATCGCACTTTTTGGGAAACATTGGAAAATTGGTTGAATTTTTTAATGAAACTTTAAGGATGGTTAAAAAAGACCTCAATACACACTTTTAATAACATCTAAAAAAAAAAAAAGTGCACATAATAAGTTTCCTTTGTATAGGGTCCTAAGTTATGCGATGTTTAACTCAACTAATGCAAATATATTTAAATTGAATGCATGACATTTATAAATGTATCAAAGACGTATAAAAACACATCCAATTCATTGAGATCATATACTGAAATGATCTTTCAAAATTGTTGGACGGTGTAGATTTAAGACAAATACATCATCCCGAGTCCTCACCTGGATTTCATGCAGAAGCCTTGGCAGAAGTTCGTGTGTTGGGAACCTAGGTGGGCTCACCGTGATGTTTGTGAGAAATCCACTCCGTCCATACGTTTTATGAGCTCATTTCAGGACATTAAACAAAAAATGAGCCAGATTCAATACTCAAGTGGGCTCAAAAATGAAGGATTAAACGTTCACAGTTGAAAGATTCGTGGGGCCATGAAAGTTTTGGATCTGGTTAGTATGTGTTTTCAGTTCATCCCAACAGGATGAACAGTATGAATGGCATGTAAACATCACTATCAACCCCAAGAAGGTTTTAACGGTAGAAATTTCCCTACCCACCTTTTCCTTTAGTGCGGCCCACTTGAGTCTTGGATCCCATTCACTTTTTGTTTGAAGCAGTGTTTAAATTATCGGCGATAATATCGAATTATCGCCGATAATATCAGATATCGGATGATCAAACTTTATTCGAATCATTGCCAGATATCGCCGATAATGTCGCCGATATTTTCAAATATCGCGATATTTTCAAGGGTGAATCTGTAGCCAACAAGAGATGTTTACTACGATAAAATCGTTAAAATAAAAAACAAAAACGCAAGAAAATACTTGCATTTTTGCTCTATCTGGTCAAAACACGAATTTCAAGAGCTTCACTGCTATTGAGTGCGGATCGACAACTTTCCTAGTAAGATTCAACCCAAAAATCGGCTTTTCCGTCGAAAAAATCCTCCCAAGCAGCTTTTTCAAGAAAAAATTCCGCTTACGGGCTATGAAAATCTTGAGATTTTATTGAAAAATAAAGGTTTTTTTTTTTTTTATTTTGGTGACGGAGAGAGGATTTTCGCGTTGAAAATCCGAGATTTTGGTGGGAAGGAGAGGATTTTAGGTTTTTATGCGGGGACGGATTTCGTTTTAAACAAATGGTTTGGGTTTTGACGGTGTAGGTCGATGCTCTGTGGGCCCCACCATGATGCATTTGTTGTATCCATTCTGTCTATTAATTTTAAAATATAATTTTAGAGCTTGAAACAAAAAAAAGGTAGATCTAAAACTCGTGGACCACACCATTTGGTAGAAAGATGCTTGATGTCATTAAATGTCCACCATTTAAAACCTCCTACGACCCACTTGTAATGTTTATTTGATATCCAAGTTTGTTGATTAGGTATTAAATACCTGGGAGAAGGGAAAAAGAAATATCAGTAGTTTTTAATGGTAGATCAAATTAATCAACATTGTGTGGTCCACTTGAGATTTTAATCCATCTCATTTTTGGAATTTGTTATCATAAAATGATCTATAAAAATGGACGATGGAATGGATTAAACATATGCATCATGGTGGGATTTACGGTTGTGATGCTTTAAATCGGACATCTTGAGCTACCATTTTTATAGTAGTGAGTCAACTCATTTGGGCCCACTTTAATGTATGTGATTAATCCACACCTTCTATCCATTTTTTCTCAAGCTAATTTTAGTCGTTGATCCCAAAATTTAAGTAAATCAAAGCTCAAATGGACCATACCATGGGAAACAAGCAGTGGAATAATGATTTCCATCGTTGAAACCTTGTTAGGGCCCACGATTATGTTTATTTGTCATCCAACTGTTCATAAGGTTGAATGGACCTCGATGAAGCGAAAACACGAATATCAGTTTGAGGAAAAGCTTCTGGCCTCCACAAATTTTTTCAATGGTAAAAGTTCAATCACATTGTTTCCTGTGATGTGATCCAGTTAAGCATTTTATATTCTTTCGTTTTGTGGTAAAACCATAAAATTATGTATTAAAAGGGTGAGAGTGGATAAAATAAATAAATAATGGTGGACCCCACATGTTTACTCGGGTGGAGGGCACCGAATAACTCACACCATAAATAGGCTTCCTACGATTTTCCCGGTTGGCTAGTGTACCTCACACTATCTATATATCGGAGAATAATATATTAGGTCGAGGCAAGTTTTGTGGACTCTCATGAGGTATGTGTTATATCATAGGACCATCCATTTGGCTTGATTGTCTTAAGGCTTGAGACGAAAAATAAGATTCTAACTATCAAGTAGCTTAAGCTTTCGAAAAAAAAAAAAAGTGTGGTGATTAAATGTATACCATTGAAACTTTTTTGGGGTCACAAATGACTTTTGGATCAATATGAAATTTGTCTCTTCCTCCGGATATGTGTGATCTTATGAATAGATTGGATGGAAAATAAACACCACCGTGGACCTTACAAATGTCTTAATGGTGAGAAATCAATATCTCTCTTTGCATTTGTGGTGTGGTCCACTGAGCTTTGGATATGACTCATTTTTTGATTCATGATCTAAAATGATCTCTAAAAATAGATGAACAGGGTTGATATAATAAATACATCACTATGTGGCCCATGTAACATTGATCTCCTTTGAACCATCCGTACAACTTAGAATGTCAGTGCTCGTCTTTGCACACGTGCACACGTAACCACACATTGAGTAAACTTGGTGTGGGTCCACCGTATTTATATATTTTATCCACTCCTTTCATCCATTTTATCAGATAATTTTAGGGCTTGAGAAAAATTGAAGTATATCCAAATCTCAAATGGACCACACCACAAAAAACAGTATGAATTGAATGTATACCATTGAAAAATTCTCGAGGGCCACAGAAGTTTTGGATCAAGATTATATTTATTTTTTACAATCATCCATATTTTTTTGATCTTATGAACAGCTTGGATGACAAATAAACATTATTGTGGGGCCCTATAAATGTTTCAACTGAATAGGCTAAATCATTATTCCATTGTTTCCCATGGTATGGTCCACTATAAATGTTATGCTTGGGTTTTGATCCCACCCCTTAAATGAGATGGGTCCACTTTAACTTTAGATAAACTCATTATTCTTGTAAGTTTGCCCCATTTGTATTAGATAAATTCATTTTTCGATTAATAATTGACATGAAGCCATTTTCAAAGAGAGGGAGGGTTCCGAACCTTCCGAAACCCTAAAATCCCCAAATCCTTCTCAATCAAACCCAACTTTCAAAAAATTTTACAAATTTTTCGCCGAAATCTCCTTTGATGTATATCCAATTACGTGATCTTCATTTCCAGGTACCAAAATCCCCTTTTTCCTTTTTTTTAAAAAAAAAAATCTTAATAATATCAAAGAAAATCCTGCGATATCGTATGATATATCATGCGATACAAATATTTTTTCTTTTTTTAAACTTCCTCGGCCGGTTTCATGTGGGTTTGTAGTCGGTCGGCAATACCGAATAATAATATCACCGATAGTATCGATATTGTAAACACTGATGATAACCACCGATTTTACCAGTTCGGCTCTATTTTTGTCGATTTTTCCCTGGTCCACTATGATAAAGGAGTCCGATTTATCATCCCCATCCTTGTCGTCTTGCTAAAGGCTTTGGAAGGAAAGCCACGTGGAGGAAGGGTTAACAATAGGAGTATTAATGCCAAGGAGTAGAGCGTCTTTGAACGTGTGCTCCTCCGATGGACCAGGGTGGGTAGGGGCTTGGACTTCAAGGGGATGAGCAATCGGGGTAGGTGGTTTGAGAGACCTGGAGGAGACCTGTTTCAGGGATGAAGAACCGGGTCCACCAAACAACGATTACGGGCTGAATCGAGCCCTTTGCACTAGCATTTTCTTACCATCGAAACTAATACCATGGAGCATGCTAACCGCTCTAGCCAACTCTACTTCGCTGCTCATGCGGACAAGAGCAAATCCACAATAGGCACCACTCCATTTGTCTCTTGGCATCACAACGTCCATCACGGCTCCCGCCCTACCAAAATCTTCTCCAAATTAATTGGAAGCCATCCGTGGGTATAACCTTTAACATATAGTGTAGGGTAGGAGGCATATTTCCTACGTCCGATCTCCACCGGAGGCCTCTTACATCTTCTGTTCCAAATCTGATGCCATTCCCCATCTTCCACTCCACTTCCCTCATCTCCGAGTTCCTCCAATCTCTTCTTTCCTTTTTCTCTGCCAACAACCTGCAGCTTATTACCTAGACTATCGCATTTCTTATTTCCATCAGTCCTCAGTGTCGATGAAGAGAGCATGTCGTCGTCGTCGTCGTTGTCTTAGAACATTGAGGAGTTGTTTGATACCATTGGTCAATTGAGAATGCCGAGATAGAAGCACCACAGCGCGTAACCTCTACTCCCATGTTTCTCTGTTCTTTCTTCTTCCTCTTCCTATTTCCTTTCTTCCTTTGTATTTTCCTTTCTCCTCCATAACCAACCATTTTGCTTTATGGAAAACTTGATTTGGAGAAAGGTCCCCCATGGGACAGGACATGACCCAATTGACTTCCAACAACTCAAAAACAAAAAAATAAAAAAAAATAAAAAACTATCCCAAACTTTCCTAGAGAAGACACAATACAAAAGTAGATGATCCAAGTTTTCCTCATCCCGTAAATAGAGATTGCACCCATTAGGTAAGATCATCTACCTTTTCCTTAAGTTATCAATCATAAGGACATTGTTCTTTTCCACTAGCAAACCAAAAGCCACCACCCAATGAGGTCTTAGGTATCTCCAAATATGGCGAATTGGGTCCTTGATTTCCAAAAGAGATAGGCCTTAAATCACTGAATAGAATGACCTTACCAAAAAAAAAAAGCTCTAGACTTGCTTGGGTTCCAAAACTCATCTATCCCCATTATGGATAATGTTGCCTCAGTTATGAAGTGGTTCCATCATTCTAAGATAATCATCGATCTCCTCGTCTAGGGGTCCCCTTCTAAATATGGATTCCAAATCATTTGCTCCCTGACCCTCGAGATACACTGAGCAATGAGAGTCTCTCTCCCTTCCCACCCCGAATAAATGTGGAAAACCTGAGTTAAAAGGCCTATCTCCAAACCATCTATCCTCCCAAAATCTGATGTGCAACCCATCTCCTGGGGAGGAGATTTCCTCTCTAAAGGAGCTTGTCACTTTAAGTACTAGCTTCCAAATTCCTAAAGCCCTATAGGGAGATGAGGGAGACGTAAACCACCACTTGCTTTCCTCACCATACTTAAAAGAAAACACCTTGTTCGATGAAGTGTCACCACTTGGTGAGAAGAACTATATTGAAAAGCTTCAGCAATCTTATGACAAGTGCCCCCTTCTCCTTCGGTTTGCAAACCTCAGCCCAATTGACTAAATGAAATTTTTTTCCCTTCCACTCCTCTCCATAAGAGATCCCTTTGGATCCTTTCTAACCTCCTGATAACGCTTTAAGGGAATTGAAATACGCCCTGAAGTATAAAAGCATATTTGAGAGCCACTTTAATCAATGTGATGTGCTCCCCAAAAGAGAGATTCTCGCTTCTCCATCCCGATAATGTCCATTTTAATCAACATAACAGACTTTACTGATGAAAGAAGAAAAGGAAATAACCACAAAATTAGAAAAAGCATGTCGAACTTTGAAACATAATGTTTGGTTGGACAAAGAACTCCATCTACTTTTTGCAGCCTGAAAGCGTCTTAATCATCCAAAAATGGGATTTTTTTTTTCGGTTATTCCAAAAGAAATCTTAGCATCAGATGAACAGCAAATGGCAAAGTTTCTTCAGGTTTATATCAAACTGATCCTCGTCAGAGATTAATGTAAAGTTAAGTTAACGAAAAGAGTAAAAATGAACCTGCCGAGGGTGTGAAACAAGAGTGCTCGAGTCTTCCATATCACTGAGGACATTCCCATCATCAAAATGGCCACTGATCTCACTGTCATTATCCCATGATGCAAATCCTTCATTAGTGTGGCTTTCTCGTCTCGATTCATCTGACAAGAGAATAAGCATGATAATCTATGTACTAGAAATGCGTGTTATCATTAAAAAACAAGGTGGAAGCAAAAGTTTTTAACTAATAGAGATGAATAACTTTGATATAATTAAGTACAAAAAAATCCAATATATATCCACTTTCATGGGCATGTTAGCATTTTGCCAAAACTTTCAAATGAAACATGGGGTAGTCCAATCATCAATCTGGAGATTCTGGACTGTCCACTAATTCCATACCACTTTCTTTATCTATAAGTCCATACCACTTTTGCGAGGCCAGATGCAAAAAAATAAAAATAAAAATAATAAAAAATCAGATGATTATGATCCCTGTTATTTTTTATTATAACTGACATCTATTCAAACCAGCCATAGATCAGATGGTTAGCACCAGTGTTCGAGTTGTCGGTATCGCTAAATCGTCGTTTATTGAGAGGCCTGAGAGAGATAAAGATATAATATCATTATCCCATGTTTCTAATATTCTTTCTTCTAACCTCTTCCTATTTCCTTTCTTCCTTTGATGGAATTTTTCCTTTTTCAAGACATGGCTAAATACCATTTTACATATTTAGGAATAAAAAATTGTGGAAAATACATTACATAATAAGTTTTCATTTAATGGGACCCAAAAAGCATGATTCCCATAAAAAATCACTTTAATAACAACCAAAATAAAAAATATATATCAAATGCAGCTAGACATACATTAATTAAGACACGTAAAAGTAAATGAACTCCAAGAAAAAAACAAATATATGATTGATCCCGAACTTTTGTGCCCCATTAATCGTAAGATCACCACTTTTCCTTTGGTATGTTCCAATTGATAATTGGATTGTTATTTTTTTAGATAATAAGCTAAAATGATTTAGTATCTACACAAACTCATTTTGATAAATCATTTTATGGTATGGGCCAAAAAAGAAATGAATCCTCTTAGGTGGACCACGCCACATGAAAAAGTGATCATTGAATGGCAACCATTAAAAAAATTACTCTACTTGTTTTGGAGCAAGCTAATATTTATGTTTTCCCCATCCATGGATATTAGACCTTATGAACAAATTGGTTCCATGGAAAATAAACATCATGATGGGCCCCGGGTCCCTTCTAAATATCATTCCCACCACAACTCATTTGTGGACCACTCGAGATCATATTTGGCTACATTTTGGGACTTCCCTAGAATAACATATCAAAATAGATGAACGGTGTAGATAAAACAAATATATCATGGTGGGCCTATCTCCAAACCATCTATCCATCCCAAAATCTGATGTGCAACCCATCTCGCCAATGGGAGGAATTTTCCCAAAGGAGCTTGTCACTTTAAGTTACTTCCAAATTTTCTAAGAACTCATCATATGTGATGTGAGTCCGTAAACCACCACTAAGTGATGCACCACTACTTAAAGTGAAACTTTTATGAAGTTCAATTTTTGCTTTCAAGAACTAAGACTTGAAAAGCTTCAGCCATTATAAACAATTTTTTCCTTGATTTGCAAACTTTCTTTGCTATGGCCCACCCAATTTTAGATCTAAAAAATTTGGTTCCCTTTTCATGGGATGCCACATCACATGAAAAGAGATCCCTTGGAGGCCCTTACACGTGTGAAAAAATGCGTGCGTGCCTCATGTAACGCTTGAAAAAGGACGCGGATTAGCCTGAAGTATAAAAGCATAGTGAGATTGGCCACTTTAATCAATGTGATGTGACGTCCCCAAAGAGAGATTCTGTGGATCTCCATCATGATGTCCATGTTTAATCACACATAACAGATCTATTTGGAAAAGAACATTTTAAAGGCATGATCCAAAATTAGAAAAAGCATGTCGAAAACTATAATGGAAACCACGATAATGTTTGAGTTATACCCAAAACCTTCCATCCACTTTGTTTATTTGAGATCTAATCTGTTCATAAGTTAACACAAACATTAAATAAGGTAAAACACAAATATGGGATTCATTTTTTGTTATTCCATTAGAAATTTTAATCAGTGAGCAGCAAATCTCCACTTTCTTCAGGTTTATATCAAACTGATCCTCGGATCTTAATCATTCTTTGTAAAGCTCATGACCTAAAATGGTCTCTCAAAATGGATGCCGAGGTGTGGATACAAAACATACATCATGACCCACAGAGTCTTCCATGACATCACTGAGGACATTCCCATCATCAAAATGGCCACTGATCTCATGTCATTATCCCATAAAAAGGGGCTCAAATCCATTTTTATCCGAGAACCACGAAACCCTTTCTTCCCAAATCTCATTGACATGGATTTTATTTTGATATTTCTCATTTTCTTCCTAAATCAATTATCATTAAAAAATAAGAAGGAAGCAAAGAAAATAGGGAATGAATAACTTTTATAATTAAGTACAAAAAATCCACCTATTGAAAGTCTCTATCTCTCTCTCTCTCTCTCTCTCTCTCTCTCTTGCTCTCTTTCAAATTTTTTCGAAAATTTTTTCGTAGTCGTTCATCAATCTGAGATTCTACTGTCCACTATTGCGTATTCCATGCCACTTTCTTTATGAATAAGTCGATAAAATTTTTAGAAAAATCGGCGAGATGCAAGAAAATAAAAAGGGAGTTTCAGATGATTATGATCCCTGTTATTTTTTATTATAACTGACATCTATTCAAACCAGCCATAGATTAGATGGTTAGCACCATCTGACCAAGCCAAGATCAGAATCATTAGCACTCCACTGACCTGCCAAGTAGATCTTTTAGGATGATGATTGGACCAAGTTTTTTCTCATCTCAATCTTGACAAGGAATATTTTTGCATGCTATTGTTGCCTACCAATAGTGATATGGAATGAATGGACAGTCCGAATAAATGATTAGATTGTCTCACGTGTCATTTAAAAGCTTGGAGCACAAAGCTAATGTGTGCATGCTAACATGCCATGAAGGTGGGCACAGTAGTATTCTCCTATAATGGGATAATGTGGTTTTATTTGGAGAGATGCTCAAAACAACAACAAATCTAGAAAATGTGTTACCAAAGTTATTTTTTTTAAAAAAATTGTAAGCATAAGACCTTGTCACATGTATTAAGGGAGGCCACATCAAATGAGTTACTTTTATGAGTATAGAAAATAAGGAAAACAATATTATTACAAAATACTTAGCCCATGATTATCAATAAAGACTGCTCCTACCAACAGCCAATTCAGAGGGCAAAATGGTGTGCTATTATGGCAATTGCTTCTCACATAACTATTATGGCCTTGGTAACAACAGGTTCAAGCCCAAAGCTCAATGGTGTGCACCATTGCTTCAACTGGGAGGTGTCGGATTCATAATCGCCTTACCTCCCAATAAATCTAACAAGAACACTACATTTTCTAATTAAAAAAGTCATGTCCAAAACACATGTCAGACATGTTGGGCACATGTCGACACAACTACTAGGAAATAACCTCAATGTTTTGTTCTTGTAATTTAGAAGTATTTATATACTATCAACGTATTTCTATTTATACAGAGATATTTGTCCATGTCCAATGTATTTATGACTCTAAACTCATAGCATAATATATTTTTCAACATAAGTATAAATATATATGGATGTGAGAGGCTGTGAAAGATAAAAGGAAGCCTCACATAAAAGCAAAGAATACTAACAAAGCAAAGGTTCACAACAAAGCAGGATTAGCAACCCAATTCATGACAACTAGAAGCACGAAAATTAGTTTGCTTCGCTAACTTGTATAATGAAACAAGTTACTATTATTCTTCAGTTTTGTAAAATCTTATGGTCATACAGAACTGCATAGAGAGCAATATCATGTCACCCAAAAGAAGCATAACTTACCTGAAGATTTTCTTCCTCTCTTCCCGAGGCACTACAAAAAAAAAAAAAAATGGCTTTTTATCATCAAAATACTCAGCCACAAAATGGAATCTAAAGATGAGAGAACCAAATTAGGGCAAAGAAAGGTACAACATTCCATCCAAACACCAGATCTTACCATAACATTGGGAAGAAGAAACAACTTGACGAGATCCTCAGGCTGATAGTGACAGTCTTCTGGAAGCGTAGTATTGCAAGGAACTCTACTTGCAGGAAGCAATAATGACTTTGGATTTTTTGGAAGCGCAAAGATATCTGGCATTTCCTTGCCTAAGGATTTTGTGAAATCGATATCAATGGCTGCCTGCTTTCTGTTCTTTGATTTCTTTGATGTTGCTAATGATCCACTTGCTGAAACTGGATCCTGCTCCGGACCTGAAAAACAATATTAAGTTAAAGTAATGAACTGTCATGTGTTTTCCTTTTGCAGGTAAGCTGGGTTTAAGTCATGATCTCATGGTTGAAGCTTGAAACACAGCACCATCCAACTGAACTACAGGTTCAGACCTAATCAACAACATGCATCACAGCATTAAAGTATGCAAAACAAAGACAAGCTTTCCACCTTCAATATCTACCTTTAGCTTTCCGATACTTCCAATGATCAGGACCTGCCCAAGAATTTTGTTTTGAAATACATCCCAGGCCTAGAAACGCAAAAGCAGCAACTTTTTCGAATCTAACATCCGCATCAGGTTCATGGAATATATAGTTGTCATTCTCCTACAAAACGCAGAATCCATTAAATGATTTAGAATATTAATCAATTAGACAAATGCCACAGCACGACTAGTCGATTACCTCATGGTTACTTGCGAAATGTGGATCTGCAGAGGTTGAGAGGTCATCATGCACGCTTGTCTGGTCATCGTTATCAAAGCCACAAGGCCCACAATCATCAAACACATCATTTTCCACCTCAGCTTGATTATAGCTGGCTGAAGCATCCTGTTCCACTGTTGTCTGGTCTACAGAAAATACATCCGGTGGCCTCCGATTATCTTCATCAAACTGATTCACAATATCCCTCAGTGATGGAGAGATGTCTTTCTTCTGAGGCATGTGAATCATCATTTGCTCAATGTACTCTGTGAAGAAACTAAGTAAACGGTCAGGACGAAGAGGAAGAGAGAGAGAGGAATTTGCAAAAATCTGTACATGTAACAGATATTAGAATCACCAAACAGTATATGCAGCCACACCTCTTGCAAAAGAAATATCGATCTGTTCCGATAAATCAGTTTGTGGTGCACATGATATATTCTTCCCTGGTGTTTCAAGTGAATCAAAAAGCACTCGACAGCCACCATATACTCCAAGGTTATTGAGGAGAAGACCCTTGGCTCCGCCTTCATCAAATTGTGCAGATGATTGATGATATAAAGGATCCACAGTGAAGGCCACTGGAACAAAAAACAGAACACTTAAACATTGTAGCATATGAATTGAAAAGAAGTATCAGAATTACCAAATCTTTAACGAAAGAATATAGCAACAGCTAATTACCATCAAACTTCTTTACATTTAGAGCCTCAAAAGATGACTCCAATGTTGATAAAGGTGAGATCTGTATATATTAAACAGTGTCAGATGGCAATTAATGCATTAATCTGCATTAGTGACAAAGATAACCACCTTTTTCTCTGACTCTTTCTTCGGACGGCCCTCTTCTTGTACAGAATCAATGTTTTCACCCTCTACAGTGTCCTCTGTTACAATAAACCACAATATTATGACATGGACAAATAAGAAGTGCCTAAGCATGGGGCTGTCAATGGATCAGCTTCGGCTCAGGTCCTAGAGCATCCATGCCCTGGCTGAACAAGTTCAGGTCTTCCCAAATCCTGTTCCTTTTGGCTTAGGTGCCAATCCCAGTCAATCTTTGGACCCTGGTTTAGAGTCTGATTCGGATTGGGTCCAGGTCAAATAAGGGCAGTAATGATATGGATTAGCTCATTCACATGTGTACCACTTTGACACATGCACAGTATGTAAATGGGCTTTCTTACATGCATGTGGCTCAGCAAACCTCATTCCACTGCTAGAATAAATAATATGCATGTAATATATTGATATTACTATTAAATTTAACTGGACCTAACCCGAACCCAACTAGACCTGACTTTTTAAATGGGGACCCAAAGTGGTGGACCTGAACCAAACCAGATTCCTAAACAACTAGACCAGTTAAAATCTGGTTGGTCTTATTGGGTGCCTGCAGGTCCAGATCCTATTGACAGCCCTGCCATAAGCATGCAACAGCTTGACATGATAAAGCTTAGGGTGCATATGAATGTAATATGAGTTTGAGTGGCAACTATTAGTCTAATGGAGCAGAAATAACCTAATTCTACTTTTCTACTTTATATTCATACTGAGTTCAGCCCAAATTGCAATTACTTTGGCCTATGTCCACATTATGAATGCTAGGAAACACTTCCTCTTGAGTAAACTGATCATTTGCAATTCAGTTCACTGGTGCATCCAAATGTAGCCTTCAATCTACAAGCACAATTCTAGAAACTGAAATTAGATTTTTCCAGTCTAAAGGCGACCCTTCCTTTTGATGCATCTAGCCACTACTACGGAGCAAGGCCAGCCAACATGGTGTGCCCTTTTTCCAACATTATAAAGATGGTTCCTTTGATCACCTTAAGGGCCTGTTTGGAAGCGTGGATTTGGAACCCCCTGGATTAAGATCCCCCAGGATTTGAAACCCCCTGGATTTGCAATCCTTGCAGTGTGTTTGGCACCCTCGAATGTGAATCAACTTTAATCCAAAAGTACCTATGCATGGTATATTTACAGAGGTTTGAATTTAATTATTAAATCAACTTTAATATCTCTAATTAGTGAGATATGTAATTTTTGACACAATGGTTGTGATAAGCCCGCTGAAATATATGATTTGCCTGAAAATGATGAAATTCCAAGTCTCGGATGGGCCGCAAGCACAAGATCATGTATGAGTGACTAACCAGAGATTTTTAATCGATGATTAACATGGACAATGTTTGGACGGTGCTGGACAATGTTTGGACGGTGCTGGACAATGTTTGGACGGTGCTGATCATCATTAGTGGGCCATGTGCCCAATAGAATGATAGTATAGTGACACACATGTTACACCTGCAACTATTGAAATGATTTTAGGTGTAATCCAAGCTCTCACCGTGGATTGCAAACCCCCTCAAAGAGGGGATTTGAAAGCCCAAGTTACTTTAAGCTGCCAAACAACCAGGGGATTTGAAACCCCCAGTTACTTTAAGCTGCCAAACAACCAGGGGATTTGAAACCCCCTCAAATCCCCTCCAATCCACGGTGCCAAACGACCCCAAGATTGAATGCACTAAAAGAAAAGAAAAGAAAAGAAAAGGACCTTTATCGCCTTCATGGCCCACCCGATTAATCCCACCAAGAACTTTGTATGCCTCAGAATGCACTGAATCAACCCTCAACGAGTATATCTTCACTCCAGCTTCCAATGTACAGCTCGCCTATATCAAGGAGAATGAAAAAATAGTAGAATCCGTGAACAATGGATTCAAACTGAAGAATTCCACAAGATAGGGGCATGCAAAGGCAGAAACAGATTGCCGCATCTACAAAAAAGGATGGGTTAAATATCAATTTCTAAGAAGGAAAAAAGAAAATATATACCTTTTGGAAATTGGTCTCGGCGTCATCCTCCGATTCAACCCGGATGATTTCACTGAGATGATCGATGAGGGTCAGATCCCACGTGTTTTTCTGGTTTATTTTCTACACCACAGGAAAATAGAAAAATAAATAAATATAAATATAAAATGAGCTGATATTTGTACCCCCACCCCATTTGACACGTACGCCTCTTTTTCTTTGGTAAAGTGCAGCCCATGGTTGAAGTGTATCTACAGAGGGGTGTAGGTGTAAAAAACAGTCGGTGTTGTGTAATTCTCATTTTTTGAGGGGGGGTAGTTGCATACATTTTCGCTGGCGAGTTTGATGCAGTTTTGGAAGAGCTCTGCTATCTGGTCTTTGTTGAATAGATCTGAGCGGTCCGAAAGCTGAGGCGGAGGATGAGCAGTGGATTTCCTACGGTTGGCGGCTGCACGGGCCGCACGGGCTTGGGCGCGTTCGAGTTGGTCGTCGTTGGAGCCCAGGAAGAAGGGGCTTGTTGGAGATTGGAGACGAGAAGACATGGGAGGAGGCCTCTGTTTCGCATTTGGGGTGACGTTTTCGGCCATGAATTTCTGCAGAGAGAGAGAGAGAGAGAGAGAGAGAGAGAGAGAGAGAGAAAGAGATCAGGGCTTTGGTAGAAATCCCTCGGAATCAGAAATAGGAAGGGATTGAACGGAGATTAGAGCGGATCGGTTTCGGTTTTCTATTTCCCTCTTCCTCTCGTTTGAATTGTGCGGAAGATAACCTAGGCGATTCGCGCGAGGTAACGCCACGAGAGGGGATTAGGCGCGGCATGGGCCTCACCCAACACAGTGCGGCCCTGAACGTGGGCCTGTCTTGATGTATTTGTACCATATCCACTCCGTCCATCCGTTTTCCAAATCATTTTATGACATTATACCAAAAATAAATTAATTCCCATTACAAGAAAACGTGTTTATTGACTATTAAAAACTTATCATGGGCTTCAACAGTTTATGGATGAAGCGGATATTTGTTTTTACCCTTCATCTATGTCTTTATTAATGTCTTTGTAATCTTACCAGGAGGTTGGATGGAAAATAAACATTATGATGGGCTGTATGAAGTTTTTTTTCTTTTTGGTAGGGTGGGGGTTCAATCAACACCATTTCTGGTAGTGTGGCCACCTAAGATTTGAATCTTCTTAAGTTATGGGCTCTTTTTTTTTTGGTTAGCTTATTAGCACACAGCACTACCCTGTGAGTTCACTCAGTCTACCACTTGAGCTATGGGTCAGAGTGTAGTTATGGGCTCCATCTTAAAACGATCTAAGAGTGATATCGTGGTCCCTTTGAAGTTTTTAATAGTAGCGGCTCAATCATCACTATTTCCTATAGTAATGCACACTTGAGATTTGGACTTAAGATTTGAATCTTTTTTAGCATGGCTCACTTAAGATTTGATACCAAAATTGTACTTTTGTCTCACAGGAGAATATATTATCTAGGCACATTTGCTGCTATTGGGATTTAATATACATCAAGGTACCGTAATACTCTAATAATATTAATTGAACAATATGCACTGTCCAAGCATCGCCCATATAAATGGACACTCAAAATTTATTAATAAGTCAGTAATTTGTACGCTTATGCCTATTACCCACTTAAGGTTTAAAATTTCCTCATTTCTTTCAAATATACTTTATGTCAGTGGGCTCATTACAACCATTTTATCAAATATCATATACACACATTAATTGAAGTTAATTTAATAATCAAATTTAAATTCATGAAAAATATTTTATAGAATTTCTATGAATGCTTATTTTCATATAATAAATAAGCTATGAAACACAAATGAGAATTCGGTATCACCCCAATTTGATTTTCCTGAATCCAATGCATTCTAAATGGAATATCCTAAAAGAGCCCGTAGCTGATTGACGCATGTTTTGTATGCACGCCAGATGATCTACGATTCGAAGAGACAGGAGCACGAATGCACGTTGACACGTTTTCGCCTCCCTTTCTTCTGGCTTCCTGTAAATAGAAGATTTAGAAGAGAAATACAATGGAGATTCACATTCATCTAAAAAAGACGGGAGGTGTGGACAACATGATGACTTGACCGTATCGATTTATATCAAGGTCATGCTTACGATATTCTACACTGGATGAATGGTGTGGATCTTGCAGATGCCGAACAAAGTGTCGTTTATACCGCGAGGCTCCTTCAGCAATTTTCACTCGCGCGCATGTATCTCTTCTATCAATGGCGGGAAACGCTGGAAATATTAAAACACACGCACGAGACGGACACGGATTGGGTACTACCCCGCCTGTCGCTAACTCGTCACAGTCAAGGTCTCTGAAGGGTCACCTTTCCGTACGGATTTCATCCACACTGTCCATCCATTTTTCCACATCACTTTAGGCTTAAATTTAGAAAATGAGCAGATCCAAGCCTCGATTGGACCACACCAGGGGAAGCAAGGAGGATAATGATGTACACCGTTGAAACCTTCCGAGGGCCCACCGCGATGTTTATTTTCCATCCAAACCGTTAAAAAGGTCACGTAGATTAAGCGGAAAAAAACATCAGCTCGATCCAAAACTTTTGTGACCCAAGAAGTTTTCAGCGCTAGACATTTAATCCCAACCTGTAGTAGTCTTTTGAGCCTTGGATCTATCTCATCATCTTTGGGCTTATTTCTTAAACTGGTATGAAAAAAATGGATGGACAGGAGGGGTATTATTACTCAATCCGCGACCGCCTTGCATCGTTTCCTGAAAGCGACCATCTAGTTGCTCGTGTGCACTCGGAAATGCACTTCCCTCACACGTGGAAACGAGGAAGATATGGGTGAGATCAGAGCCTTTGATCAGGCGATCCAATACTGTGTATATTCCAAAAATTAGGCCCGTCTTGCCATCCCTCGATCGCCACTGTTTCCTGTGGTGTGGTCCACTTGAGATTTGGATCTGCCCTCGCAAAAATCGCCTGGTCATTATTTCAGACGGCAACAGGGGTTTAAAAGAATAGACAACCCGGCAAGGATAAATGACGGCCCATGTGTCATCACACAGGTGGCGCCCACTTGATGAGTGGACCAGACAGCTTCCTGAGCTACAAGGCATTCACTGTGGGACTAAGTGTGAGTGGCCAAGATCACAAACGCGTTGCCTCGTTTGCATGCGTGGGAAGCTTGTGTTGGACGTTTGCAGATGGTCGCTGGCAAGTGGCAGTCTCGTTGCTAAGAATTTCAACCCGAAGCTAGACCAGCGACCCATTACCCTTAGGCCCAATCCAAGCAACTTGAAATTAATAAAGCTCAAGCCCAACCCGACCCATTTAGTTATAATCGCTCGAGTTGACCAAGGCCTAGCTGCCCTCGAGTTCTTAAACGGAATAAAGAGGTTAAAGGTATGCTTAGCCCTTTCACTAGTAAAAATACACAGTCATTTAGTTATAATCGCGTGGGCCAGGAAAAGCAGCATAATTTTATCTTCTGTATTTCACTGTATTTAGGCTCGAGTGATTTTCTGGGCCTGGTTATCTTGACCTAGCATAAGCTACTTGGGCGAGTGATGCCAATACAAGGTTTGACTCATTTACTTAAATGGGCTGCATTTTTTACCCAAATTCAACCCAGTGTCACTAGCCTGGCTCAAACCCACTTCGAAACACGATCAGCGAATCCCAACGCCAGCTCTAAGTAACATTTCTGTTATTTACATGGCCATCATTTTCACTCGATTTATGTGAATTTGAATTTGGTGAACTCGTAAACTTATCAAATTTATGAATTTAGATTAGAGAAATCACAAAGTTCATTATTTGATAATCAAACTACCATCACCAAAGAAATCAACGTTGTGTAGGGGTTTGGAAATGGCTTTAAGCTTTCGCACGTGCCAAGGTCTCATGACGGGCCTGGACCCAGGCCACAGCGTTACCCAACACATGCACGTGCCTATCACGTGCCACAAAACTCCGAGTTTCCGCATGACATGAAGCGCGCACCCATGCCATGAAGCGCCATTGAAGAGAATTCCGTGCAGAAGAGAGAAACACGTACGCCATCCGAAAAATGCAGATTTTTCTCTCTTGTAACTGCCTTCCATGTACTCCGTCTTCCCTCTTTTTCAGTCTCTTGTCATTTTATTCGAGAAACGAAATAATTTCCATTTTTGCCCTCCATGATGAAGAAGCGGCCCCCATCGTTTCCCATCCGCCCTGGATCGAGGCTCTTCATCTCTCTCACCACCGTCCTCTTCATCTTCGCCCTCTTCAGGCTCCATTCCCTGTCTAAGCTCCCGTCCTCGGCCCCGGCCCGCAACGCGGCCGCTGCCGTTCTCAGTAGGCCGTCCAATCCCTTCGTCGGCACGCCGAAGATCGCATTCCTCTTCCTCGCGCAGCAACCTCCCTCTCGATTTCCTGTGGCAGGGGTTCTTCCAGGTTCGTAATTTTCTCCAATTTTCATGGCCGTTCGACTTCTCTCATTTTCCTTCTGTCCTTTGAATTTGTTGTATTAGGTTGGTGGGGTCCACAGAATGCAGAAGAAGGGAGTTTCTCTGTTTACATCCATTCAAAGCCCGGGTTCGTCTTTGATAGGTCGACGACAAGGTGCGCCTTCTTTAATGGGCGCCAGCTCAGCAAGAGCTTTCAGGTATTCTCATGTACTGTAATTCATTTCTATTTTGTTTATTATTATTTTTTTGTTATTCATCTTGGTAGTATGATTCTTCATTTTATTATTATTTATTTATTGTGAGAAATAATCTTATACATTACAACTAGTTGCATTTGACATGTGGGATCATCCGATCATCTATCCGGACGGTCTATCCTTTTCAGTTCAGCACTGATAAGCCACTACACAGAAATCACACAGATCAGATGATCTCGGCCCTTTAAATGCTGGTCATTTTTGTTAGTGGCCATTGATGGAATATTTAGAATCATCTGACCAAATTGTTTCTTTAGAATCATAATCAGTCCAAGATGGGTCCCGTCAAAAATATTTTCAAGTTTATGATTGGATCTATTGATGTAGAGCAGGTAGTGGACAGTTTCATGGCCAAGATGGATCAAAAAAGGCCCAGTCAACGACAGAAGTGATCCAGACCCTTGGACCTTAGATCGGGTGTATCTTACAATCCGGAATGAGTTATCAGGCATAAAATATATGATTTTGGGGTAGAACAAGCTACTTTAGCCAACCAACCTGCTACACCGGGTTGCGCAGGCCGGATTTGCGAAATACCCCCGGATCGACGGTTGTTTCCCATTTTAATTCCGTTTTTACTATAAATAGTAAGTTTTAGTTTCATTATAACTCTTCATCCGTTAGGCTTTAGAAGTTGTGCCCAACATGAAAAGAGCTTAGAATAATTAGGAGAATAGTTTGGTGAAGCCAAATAGAACACTTACTATTTTTGGCCAAAAACCTTGCGCCCTAGTAGACATCACGACCGTCTATAAATAGTAAGTTTACTATTTATAGGAAGTTGCGAATTCTAAGAGTTTTAGTTGTAGTTTGCTTATGATTTCTCTCTCATTGCTTCGTATCCCTATTTAAAGGGTTGTAAACTCGTTTATTTAATTAATCAATCAATTTCGAATTTTATAGAATTTATTTTCTATTTTGCTTGCTTTCTTTCTCGTGGATTCGAGAAATCTCTGTGAGGGGTCCAGAGAAGTTCCGTGGATTCAGAACAGTTATTCCCTTGGGGAAGATGGTGCTCGACCTCACGTCCTTCCCTGCGCCATCTATATTTCTCTGCTTGATCTTGACTGCTCATTATTGTAATGCTATTGAGTGGATGCCTTGGTATTGTTACATCTTTATTTTTACAGAGATTTTATTTTATTTTCTTTCAAAGATAGTGGAATTTAGTAAGAGCCAAAAGGCCACCAAAAAGAAAACAAAGCAAAACCGAAAAATTCGGGTCTATACTCTTGCTCTGGTGGTAGACTCTCAGGAGTTTCAACACCTGGTCAAGGGTTCAAGTACCCATAGGTGGTGAAATTCCACTAAGGCATGAGTGTGTGGGGGTATGTGTGTGTGTTTAAAAAAAAAAAGAACCGAAAAAGAAATAATAATAATAAATAAATAAATTACAATCTGCCAATAAGGGCACTCAATCCCCAATACACAATTATGCCTGATTGATGACCCTAGAATAAAACCACTTCTATTATGGAAACAACAGTTATTCCTCTCGCCCTAGGGACTCCAGTGGTTTTTGCAGATAAGTATGTTTAACAAATGCACCAGCCAGGCTTTAAACCTGGGCGTGCTTCTTGCGGTGTCACCTACCAAGAGTCTATTAGAATGACAGAACGGTCTGGATTGATGATTAGACACTTGCATGCGTTCAAAGCAATACAACTAGTAGGATTAAATAGTCTCCCCTCTGTTTTTCTTTTTCTTTTTAAATCTTTAACTGTTCATTGATGTCAATTTATCAATAGTTCTGCTTAGGAGCCTATGAGAAATGCTACTGGCAGTTGCCTGCTAGGCTTGCTTGCCCCTACTACCTTGCCATGTTGCTATCCATATCCTTCAGCTGGAAGGTACTGAAGTCTTGCACAATTGGAAGATCTCCTATATAGAGAATACGCATTTCAGTTGACCGAGCTTAATTCTAATTATTTTGTTCCAATGCTAAAGTCACTGAATGGGCGGTTCATCCTATTCAGATATTCATGACCAAGTGGTACTGGATTCTCTTTTGGATACGCCCTGAAAGGAGAAGGAAGGCTAGAATGCCAACAGACGTCTATTATCTAATTCACCCAACCCGATAGTACCCATTTTGGGAACGTCCAATGCTAAAGTCACTGAATGGGGAAGTTGCCAATCCCTAAAACAGACTATTGCACTTATTAGAGATCCTCATGTTCCATTGAGTGGTGAGTTGGTTCAGATTTGAATACATGTGCATGGGATATGTGTATCTCTGATCAGCGGGATTATTCCATGTGGGGCATCTACAGTTGGACCACCTACATGAACATTCAGGATCACTAAATGGTAAATGGCAAATCATGTCTAGTCAGTTTTTTCTCCTTTATTTTGGTTATGTAGTTCTCTTCTTCTTTTCCTTCAAGTTTCATTTGATTTTTTATATTTGTTTCGGTAGTTTTAAAAAAACTTTGTATACAGTGCTCTGAACAGTTCAGGTAGCCCCAATGAAAATTATCCTGCTGATTAGAGATCCTCATTGCCCATTCGCAATGAGGGTCTTTGATCTGGACATTGTTTCTAACTCAGCTTGGTATGGATAGTGAGTGTCTTTGATCAGTGATTTTTCTTTACTGTGTGGTACATCTATGGTGGGACTTTCTAGATGAACAGCTTGGATCAACACATGGCAGGTCAGAAGGGGCATGGGTGAACCTTCCTAGACTCTCTTCTTTTTTTTTTCCATATATAAATGAGGGAAAGCGGTCACATGAAAAGATGAATCTCAGAAGAAAATATTCCAGTGTGGAACTTTTCTAAATATTATATCCAGTTAAAGAACTTTCTCTTGAAAAGTTTCATCCTACAAATTATCTATGAATGGATGCGGAAGAACTTGACATCAATCAGTTCTAATATATTTGTTAATGGTTCTGGGTATGGGCCTATGTCCCGCTTGGATATGGTTATGGGCCTGCAGCCCACTTGTTGCTTAGTCTTTTTGGTCTTGGGATATGTTAAACATATTAATATTTTGGGATAGTTTTGTCATTTTTACTTTTTATTACTTAAACATAAAGGAGGAGTGGGGACATGCAACCCGAATCTCCTCTTTTCTTCTCTCAATTTTCCTTCTCTCTTTCTCTTCTTTTCTTGTCCTTTCTTCTTTTTCAATCTCTATACAAATATACATGGTATCATAGCTATTTTAGAAGTGGTTTTGGCCTTGTAATCCTTTCCATGCCACCCGAAGTTGCTGGATCTAGTTTTGGGGACCTTCCAAATGTGTAGGGGACTGATCAGACCTTAAGGGAAACACATTTTGCTGTTCTTTTGTGCAGAAAACATGTTGTGTTCTGCATTGTTCTTCAAGTAGAAGGAAATGCTTACAAATAGGAGCCTAGATGCATTGGCAGATAAATAAAGATTTGCTGATTTTTCATGAAGTGACGTTTAAAATTATTTGTTTATGTTGGCTGCATCGCATTATGTGGATGCAGTTTTTTGGTAGATATTCTCACCAGTAAAGTCATGTGCGATGTGGGAATGATATTGACATGGATTATGCTAGTAACATTTTGGACGTGTAGCTGTATGTGGATCTTCCTCTAGGACCAGCATTTTCCATTGGTGTTAAAGTAAATTGATTGTGGAATGTGCGTGGAACCTAAAAGTTTAGTTGTTGGTTCCTTATCTATTGGGAAAATGCAAGGACCCTCCTTCAATGCGTCAATAACTTTCGTGAAGTCGAATGGGAAGAATTATGTTCTATGAGCCAAGTCTGTCAAGGTATTCCTCTTAGCCGGCGAAGAGGATCAACACCTCATGGATCTTAAACCGGAGGAATATGATCCTAAATACAAACAATAGTTGTGTGAGGATACCCAGATTCAATCTTGGTTATAGATAGCATGGAGTCTGATGTGAGTTCTAATTCGGTGTTCTAAAACATAACAAAAGATGTCTGGGATACTATGAGGAAAATGTACTCTTCAAAATAAAATATTTGTTGGGTGTATCAATTATACAATGATATCTTCTCTTTTAAAAAGGGGGATAAGCCCCTTGGCTAGTACTTTGTAGAATTGACCGGCATGTGGAAAGAGCTTTTCATATATTATCCCATTATCTCATATGTCAGCCTCATGAAGAAGCAATGGAAAGATACGAAAGTAATGAAACCTATGTCTAGTCTACCAAAAGAGTATCAATCGGTAAAGGATAAAATTTTGGGAGCTTCCATTCCCTTAGTGGCAGAGGATTATGCAAGAAATCAGTCTCTTTAGCAAATGAATTTGATAATATTCATGTTAATGCATTTGATAAAACCGCATTGACCTCGTCATCCGGTTATTTCAGTTTACGTGGAGGCTGCAGTGGACGTGTTGGGCATGCTGTTCTCTGTGGTGACAGAGGTGGTAAATTCCTAGGGGGAGGTAGAGGTGGTTGAGGAGACCGTACATGTACTCATTGTGGCTTAACAAATCAGGTTGTAGGCTTTTGTTGGGATCTTCATGGAAAATCCCCAAAGACGAATCAAGCCCTTATAGTGGAGGATGCTTCTTCCAATGGTAGACCCACTAGTACTTCATCTAATCCTAGTGGTGATTAGATCAGTGTTTCACTATCATGGGAGGAATACGCGTGTTTTCTATCTTCTAGTGGCTCTAAATCCTACAATGCTCCCTCTACCTTCGCAACTATTTTGGCTCAATCAGGTAAAGCATGTCTCTTGTTATCTTCTACTTCTTATCAGATCATCAATTTCAGAGCGTCTGACCATATCTCTAGTAATCAAAGGCTCTTTTCTTCCTTTAATTGTGTTTCATTAAATATGTTGGTTACTTTTACTGATATTACATCATCTAATGTCATTAGAGTTGATACTACTCAGCCTTATGCATTAATTTTTGTGTCGTTAGTTCTATATGCACCCAAGTTTCTTATTAGCCTTTTATTTGTAAGTAAACAAACACGGTCTTTGAATTGTTTTGTCCTTCTTTCCTTCTTATTTTGTGTTTGAGGACTTCAATACATGCAAGACGATCGATGGAGGCCATGAGAGGAATAATTTGTATTTGGAGACAGAACTAGTAAGTGTATCAGCAGTTCCTGCAAATTTGACAATTTAATAGCATCGTCATTTGGACATCAGTCTCTCCAGAATTTACGAACTCTCATTCCATTACTTCCTAAGGTGTCGAAGTTGGCGTGCGAAGCATGTCAACTGAGTAAGCATCATAGAATTCACTTTCCATCTAGAATTGATTCAAGAAGTGATGCTCTGTTTAAATTAGTCCATAGTGATGTGTGGGGACTATCTCGAGTCCCTAGGTTGTTTGTTGGGTTTTAAGTACTCTGTTCTCTTTATCGATGATTACTTTAAGATAACATGGCTATATCTAATAAAGCATGAGTTGGAAGTCTTTCGTGTATTTCAGAATGTTTATAATTAAATAACGAATCAATTTGGTATGGAATTGTATATGGTTAGGTCAAATAATGTCCTGGAACTCATTTATTAGGATTTTCAAAACCTATTTACAAAGTCAAGAGTATTATTTATCAAACCCGTCGTGCTTATACACCCCAACAAAGTAGGGTGGCCGAGCACAAGAATAGATATCTGGTGGAAGTTACTCGAGCCTTCTTGCTAGAAATAAATGTTCCATAGATCTTTTAGGGCAATGTAGTTCCCACTACATATCATTTGATCAATATAATACATTTATTGGTTTTAGATGGCAAAATATTGTTTTCTTTGTTGTTTCCCGATCAACTAGTTTTTTTTTTTTTTTTTTTTTAAATTCCCAAAGTGTTTAATTGTACTTGCTTTATTCATACATTTGGGCCAAGTCAAGATAAACTTTTGCCTTGTTTAGCTAAGTATATTTTTTTGGGATATTTTTGCACTTAAAAGAGTTATCAGTGCTATTCCTCCACTCTTAAGAAGCATTTTGTTACTGTTGATGTCACCTTCTTTGAAAACATTCCATTCTATGTCAAAGATGAGCATTACCTCCAAGCTACATCTATGGAATCTCCCTTGCCAAGTGTATTTCCTTCAAATTTTAATTTTGAAATGCCACTGCCACCTTAGAAGGATTCCACGTAGACTTATTGTAGAAAAAGGAGAAAAGACCAGGTATTATTGACTATTCCTCTTCAGTCCACTCAATCGTCTATTGCGCTGAGTCTTCTAAGGTTGTTGATGATCTTCCTATTGCGGTCCGAAAAGGTAAACGCTCTTGCGTTACTCATTTTATCTCCAATTTTGTCACTTCTATCCTTCTTTTAACAAATTATCATAAATTTGTTGTTACCTTGTCTGTTGTATCCATTACTAAATCAATTCAGGTGGCATTATCGAATGAAAATTGGAAATGAGCTATAGATGAAGAAATGGAAGCTATGTACTCCAATGATACTTGAAAGCCGACTGATCTTCCTTTAGGTAAGGCTCTAGTTAAGTTTAAGTGGGTGTACACAATTAAGTTCATCCTCGTTGGGTCAACAGATCATTACAATGCCAGGTTGGTTGTTAAATGGCATACTCAGATTCGTGGAGTAGATTATTTGGATAAGTTTTCTTAATTGGCTAAGTTTAATTCTAGATTATTTGGAAAAGTTTTCTTCATTGGCTAAGTTTAATTCAATTCGAGTTGTTATATCACTAGCTATAAATCATGATTGGCCACTCTTTTAGCTAGACGTGAAGAACGTGTTTCTACATGGAGATCTACAAGAAGAAGTCTACATGGAGCAACCTCCTAAGTATGTTGGTTAGGGGGAGTCTTCTAAAGCATGCTGGTTAAACATATCTATATATGGGTTGAAGCAATCACCACAGGCCTTATTTGAGAAGTTTAATATTGTGGTTATATCGTTTGTGGCTTAAAAGGGAGTAGAGTAGATCACTCAATTTTCTCAATGAACTCTACATCTAGCTACATAATACTTACTGTGTATGTGGATGATATCATAGTGACTGGTGATGACTTGGAGGGCATTGAAAAGTTGAAGTCATATCTTCAAATTGAGTTTCATACCAAAGATATTGGTCTTCTTTGATACTTTTTGGCACATTGAAGTGGCAAGATCGAGAGTTAGAATAAATCAATGTAAGAGAGAAATATGTTTATAATTTGTTAGAAGAGACTAGGATGTTGGGTGCCAATTTCCGGTTAATATACCAATGGATTGTTATCTCAAACTTGAACTTGAAAAAGGAGAATTGTTAGAAGACCTTAATATATACATGAGACTTGTTGACAAACATATCTATTTGACCATCGCCTTGCCTCCTTAATCATTGTGGTGAGCCAATTCATACAGAGTCTGAGGACATGGAATTTTGTAACAGTTATGAGGATCCTCAACTATTTGAAATGTTCACTTGGTAACAAGGTATTCCGTAGCAGTAATGGTGGCCATAACGGCCACCGCCATTATCTTTATGATATGAGTCATAGCGGCCGTCACGATCTCTTTTTCTATTGAAAGAAAAAACATAAAAAGCACATATTTGTCATGTAAAATTGAAAAAAAAAAAATCCAAAAGACCTTTATTTTTCTCGTAATAGACCATTACAGGGCTATTACAACCTTTACAAGGGGTGTTCATTTTTCCTATAATGGTTGTTACAACCGTTATGACCCCGTAATGCCATTGTTACCTTTACGTAACAACCTTTAAGGCACACCATGTTTGGGAATGATATCTTATGTCACGCCTTGTAATTTGGATATGGAGTATGCACCCTCAAACTTGAGTTATGGTCCATGACTCGTACACCAAGTGTATATAATTTCACTCATCATACATTTGTTTGGTGCCGTAGTTTAATGTATTCTAAGTTTCCACCGAATTAACATCCATACATCCACACAATCGCATACTTTTCCATTATCAGATCCATCATATTCACAACCACATAATTATATTCCAAAATTCAACTATGTCCACCCATTTGGGACTTTATTCCACTAAAATATCAAATATTATTCGAAGTATAATGATTCTAAACAGTTCCAATTTAACTTAAACATCAATATCTATAATAAGAAAACTGAATTTCCTAACGGTCAATCATATAAACAATTCATCCATCCAATGCAGCGAGTTCATCTTCTGCCAGATACGGCCATTGGTCATGTGTTTCATCCGCTGACCGGACCTCATTCTCCGACACTTTATTCGGATTTCCTGTCTCATTCGCTTCTATACGGTTGTCATTCCATAACGTTGGCCAGGCCATTGGTCATGTGCTTCATCCGCCAACCAGGCCTCATTTTCCGACACTTGATTCGGATTTCCTGTCTCATTAGCCTCTGTACAATTGTCATTCCGCAATGCTAGCAAGCCAGGCTAGTGATTGAACCTATTATGGTTTGTACATAGCACAAATAAGATAGCACAAGCATCATCCAATAGATGTATATGTAGGTATGAATATGTATGCAGGAATGTTATGGAATGCATGTCAAGTAAGATGTTCATCTACTTGCTTAGGTTGGATATTCGTCAACTTGCATCTGCACCTGGTAGGCTTCTACTGTAGGTAGGCATGGGCAAGGCCCACATGTACTCCATGAGTACGCTTCCACTAAACGTAGGCATTTGATAATGAATCTACTAAGAGACCATCTAGGGATATCCCCCAGGAACCCAGGCACAAGGTGTGCATGCAGTCATCTAGAGCAAGCCTCTAGGAATCAGCATGGAAGCGCTATGGATGCATGTAATGCATGCTCAATGACTATGCATTGAGATGCGCAGTCCACATATACATTTCTCCGTATGAGAGGAAATAATGAATTCATGAGTGTAATGATTTACATGTCCACATATTCAATTTTCAATAAAAATATCCCAACATGAAATCATACACTAAGGATTTATTTGGCAACACAACTATAACAATCATAGCAATCATAGTAATCACAACACTCATGTCATCTATCTTAACCACACAAGTATGAGGCACGTTGGGATTCACTCACCTGTTCTTGGTAGAGTTAAATCCGTCGAAAAGTTGTGTGCTTTGGAATCTAGAACCTAAATCCATATTAAGATAGTTTGAGAGATCATGAATTTAATTTAGCTATTCCATCCAGTGGAGCCCACCTTTGATCAATCCAAGATGACCCACTATTAGTATTTCAAAAATTACATGTCTTGTAGTCCAATTAATCTCATTTTTTTCAAATTGAAAATCAAACAGGAGATTGTCGATCAATCAAGCCAGCATTGAAGGCCCTCGATTGATTCTCTAATCAATCGACCATGGATCGAAGAGATTCGAATTTATTAGATTAAGTCTCTGGACACTTTTGGTCACCTTCGATCAATCGAGAAATGTCAAAATTAATTCAATCGATCGAGATTGCTTAAGGAAACCCTCGATCGATTGAACCTAAGCATCAATCAATCGATCCATGCTACGAATTTCTATCTTTGGTTGCTGGACAAAAATCGACATGTTCAATCGATCGAAGGCTAACTTCAATCGATCGACCGAAGTCTGCTATGTTTTGTTACACAATCCGATTTTTCGAAACTTGGTTTTCCTCTCTCTCCTTGGTTTTTATGAATTCAATCAATTCAAGGATTAGGTCCAAACCATCCAATGATTTCTCCATCGTCAAGTTTGGGGAAACCAATGAATCGCTTAGATCCGAATTATTTGGGAACTACTATCGTAGTCTACAATCGTTCTGCAACATAGTCTAATATTGTTAATACTCATCCGAATTTGATGCCCTGATATGGTTTGGCCTTAAGAAACCTTTGATTCGAATCGATCTAGACTAACATGGCTGGATTGTTCAAAGGTGACCTCCACGACATGAGATCTCGAGCAAAAGCCGTCCTCTCTTCTTCAAATCCTCCCATAGATCGAAACAATAGACGCGAGGCCAATCCGCCCCGTTCATTGTGTAGATCTAATGTTTTAAAATCAAAATACATAAATTTTAAGAAGGAAAACAAATAAAAAAAATGTACCGGTAGAAGAGAAGACGATGCAAGTGATCCATTCCCCGATCAACACAACCATTTCCTCATGAGGGTGCTGTTGACTCTTTTGTGATTAAGTCCATTCCTCCTCATTCCTGTCTTTTAAACTACGTAGTGACATTTATATCTGCCCCTGCGATTCAACAAATCCCTTTTAAGGCGATGCAAGTTATCTACTACCCAGTTGTTGTCTGAAACAATGAACAAAGTAAATCAGATTATTCATTGTTGCCTTGGTAAGAAAATCCTGCCACTGGAAGAAAGAATCTTCCTTTTACACATCATAGCTTCCTCATGGTTGCGGTTGTCCTGAAAAGATGGCCGTACAAGAGTCCTTCAAACACAATGGAAGGCCAATATGTGAAATTGCCAAAGACCCACTGTGTATGATAATGTTAGCTATCACTTCTAGCAAAATTCTTTCACAACCATGTTCATCACCTTGCTTTTTCCATAGCCAGCCCTTTGGCCTGAGTTTTATAGTAGCTTAATATTGCCTTTAGATTCAACGCCTGAACAATATAGGTCTACATCATTAGGTACTTTGGGCAACTTGAAAGTTATCTACTTAATTCTTCAATTAAGCATAGGTTGTGTGCTTAATTAGGTATCATCATGCTTAAGGTTCTGATATGATTGTTAATAAGAAAGGAAAGAGAGGTTAAGGATTTATTTTGGCTCCATGTATTTGGTTTGATACATTTCTGCACTTAGATGTGTTTGGGATTGTTAGGGTTTCTTTTGACTTGAGTTCTCATGTTGCAGGTAGCTTGGGGAGAATCAAGTATGATTGAAGCCGAGCAGTTATTATTCAGAGCAGCTCTTCAGGATCCGGCAAACCAGCGCTTTGTTCTTGTTTCCGATAGGTAGCTTATCATTGTTGCTGTCTTTGAGCTGCAAAGTTCGCTTGTTGTGTTCTTGGGGTTTGGCTTTCATTATAACATGCAATGTTACTGCCAATTCTGCACTCCCACTCCAGCTTCATTTTTATGCCACCAAGAGTTACCAACTCCTTTACTAGGAAAGTTGTACAGATATTCAAGTAAATCCATCAAATTAGGGTGTTCTTTACTTGAGCAGTCTATACTTCTCTCATAGATCTCCTTTGTACTTTAGCTTACAACAAAATTTTGAATATTGCTTGAAAAAAATCATCGCACCAGCAAAAATCTATTGTGCAATTCTGCTTTATAGTAGTTTGCATTATGTATTGGCCTACTTGACCTCACAATTGATTTCCATTTAGCAATTTGTTTCTCCTTGTGACTATTTATTTGCAATAATCATCTCCTTGCTTTTCTACTTTGTCCATTCACAATGCATTATCATGGTTTTCTAGTACTTGTGAGTGGGAATAAGTTCTCAGCTAGCTGATTCAATGTAGATGGTAAGTTGGTAAGTTCTTTTCTTCTCTGGGTAGACCATGTTAGAATTTTATCATTCATTGTTGGATATATTCTTTATCCATATTTTGAGGACTTGTGGAGGCATGTTTATCAGTTGCTGATGTGTAAAACCTAAGGGTGTCACATCCATCTTTTATTTTTCCATTGCTAATTGGGTAGCTTAAAAGATCTGTTTCTCCACTAAATTGATTGTCAATGTTCAGAAAAATATATGGCTTGGATGCTTCCAACTGATCCTGAATTTCAAGTTTGATTTTTAATGAACTTACCGATTCCTGCAGCTGGATTCCACTGTACGACTTCAGCTATGTATACAGTTATATCATGTCCTCTTCAAAAAGTTTTGTTGACTGGTATGCATCCTTTTATAGATTTCTTTTTACTAACTCAATATCAATGGCATGTATTTTGGTATTTAAATATTTCAGTGTTTCTATGAAATGGTATTTTACCAACTTTCAGTGTTAACTTCTTGTTGTTTCTGAATGCTAGCTTTCTTGATACAAAGGAAGGTCTCTATAATCCAAAGATGTCACTTACGATACCAAAGGGCAAATGGAGGAAAGGGTCCCAGGTTTTCCTTTAGTCAGTTTTTTTTTTTTCCTTCTGATTTATCATCACACGTTACATGTGAATTCTGGCACGAATACATTGTTCCTCTATGGCACTCTTGCTTCGTTCAAACAGTCTAACTTGAATTTGATGTGGAAATTTCAGTGGATTACATTAGTTAGAAAACATGCAGAGGTTATCATGGCTGATGATATAGTCATTCCAGTTTTCAAAAGATACTGCAAGGTAGGGCTTAATGCTATGGTCAATTCAATTAAAGCTTAGAAAGGCATGCATGATATAAGAAGTGTTAATATTTTTAACTTTTGCATTTGTAGTCAGTGATCATCTAGAATAATCAGTGGTTAAAAAGATGGCTGAAATTCCCTTTTAAACTCCGATATTTCTTTGAACGAGTGGAAGAAAAAGTACTTCCAGCTTGACATTGCTCAAGCAGTAAGGTGCTGTATTTATTCGTTCTGATATTTTGATGTACTGGAGCAAGTTTTTCTCCTCTCTCCAAGACTTTACATTTACATTAGGATATTTATGCTGATAACTGGATCTTTAATCTTCACAACCATTATTAGCTATGTGTTATCATAGCACAATGCTGTTTCTAAGGGAATCATCAAATCCTCAGTCGAATGGCAATGCAAAAATTAGATTTGGCCACCAAGTTCTATGATACTTTTCATGGCTCGAAACATGGACGAGTATGTATCAGTATGTTGACAAACTAGCATGCTGATATGAACTACATAAATCAGCTGATTAGTATTGATTTTTTGAAGAAAAAAAATAATATCCTTAATGATAATTATATTTTGAACATCATTCTTATTGATGCAGTAGTGGAGAAAGGCTCCAGTTTGGATTGTGGTAGATAAAAATGCATTTCAATTTGAGGGAACTATTTTGTAAATCTTTTATTGCTTGTCATTTTGCAGCAGCGGCCAGCCTTAGACTTCGATGGAAAGCCTAATCCTCTGAGTGATCTCTATTCCTCATTTAGACAATCATCTCAAACACTTTCTTGACATACAATTGCTGCTTCTCCATGAATTTTCTCATCTTTTACTGCCATAGATATATTAAATCATGAGAATTGTTATTTATTCTTAAATTGTCCATAGAATTCAAGCTGGGTCGAAGAAATGGAGATGTGCCTCTGGAGTTTTACACGATCATCATGTCACTAAAATGGGAAGGGTGATTTTATAGAATAGCGATAAGACCAAACATGCTTTATGGGACAGAATGTTGGAGAGTAAAACAACAATGAGAAACCCTAGCACTGGCGTGTGGATCGAGTGATAGGTACCGACTGTAGGGAAGGTAAGAGGTTAAGGAGTTTCTGCCCTGAATCATGATAGTGTACCCCAAAAAAGATGCGTGCAGTGGATGTGGGAGAAAGCATCATGGCGGAATTCGTGTAGTTAGTTGCGCCAAGGTAGCGGCGTTAGTTGACGAATCGAATTCAACTACATGTTCATAGACTGTGTAGCTGAGATGATGTTATTGAGATGGCTGAGTGGCATGCCGAGGAAAGATATAATTAGAAATGAATGCATTTGAGTGAACTTAGAAGTGGTACCAATAGGTAATAAGATGAGGGAAAGCAAACTTGGATGGTTTGGTCATGTGCAATGGAGACCAAGAACCACGTTGGTTAGGAGTGAGTGGGTACAAGTTGAAGGCTCTAAAAGGGCAAGGGGATGCCCCAAAAGGATATGGGTGGAGGTAGTAAGAACAGACTTGATGACCTATGGTTTAATTGAAGGCCTGGCCCTTGATTGTAGAAAAGCAGAACACGATTCATCTAGCTAACTCCAATTAATTGGGATAAGGCTTAGATGATAAAGAAGAATTGTTATTTATTCTTAAGATACAAATCTGGCAAGCGTATGGGTAATCTTTCTTCTTCTTCTTATTTTTAATGGAGAGCATAAATTCACAAGTGAAACTTCATGAAATTAAGGGACATGAATTCTCAGTACAGAGTGATGGTTTCCCCACACAATATGACGAGGGCATCTGTGATCTTGTTAGCTTCATACCCCTTTTAGGGGTTTTTGTTTGTCTCATCAGAACCATTTAAGCATTATCAATAATTCATGGAACTTTTCAGGAGCCAAGGATACAAATTCATCATACTTGATGAACGTCCAATCTCCAAGAATAACAGTGAAAGAGTGCTTTGGCCCTTTTGTGAGAACATCCCCATAAGAGAATAGCTAGAAGTGAATTAGATCTAGTACCATGTCAATCAGAACTGCAAAAGAAATATTCTCATTAATAAGGGTGGGGCATTATACTGTCTATACACATTACACAACCTATCATACCAGGTACAGTAAGAGTACAGCATTCATACCTAATTGATGAATGGATGGACTTAAGTCAAAAAGAGAAGGTGAATAGGTAGCCATTGATGTGAAACCCATTTTGGAGTGGCTACATAATGTTGCATGGACCGAATATTCCTAATAAAAATGAATTACAAAAAATAGGGAATATTGGCAAGAAGATAAGAATCCCCTCATGGGAGGTCCAATATAACATGTGTTCTTCCAAGTGAATTTAGGGAATCATTTATTTTTTGCAATGGAAAGGATTCCAAGTATTGTTGCCTAGATAAGGACCTCCTTAACTAATAAAGCAAACAAATGTTTGACCCAATGAACCATCTTGGTTTGCTGGTTTTATGTCAATCTTCTTCTTCACTGAAGCTTTATGGCTTAATTATATTCTATGAGTTAATTGTGTAAATTCACCTTGCGAGCAATTAAACTAGTTTGACATGATGAAGAATAATTTCTTAAGAGGTTTTCTTTTCCTCAACGAAATTTCTTCTCCTTGCTGAACTGCTTGGTTTTGAGCACTGCCCAAATTTTTAATGCAGCGAGAGGTTATTCAGATGGAGCAAGACTGTATCCCAGATGAACACTATATGCAGACATTACTTGCTGTAAGGAGTCAATTATCGTGATTTTCAATTTTTTTTCTGAGATAAAAATTTCACTAACTTGCATATTATACTTTATTCTCCAATTGGAGCAAGACTGTATCCCAGATGAACACTATATGCAGACATTACTTGCTGTAAGGAGTCAATTATCATGATTTTCAATTTTTTTTCTCAGATAAAAATTTCACTAACTTGCATATTATACTTTATTTTCTCCAAGTAATTAAACCCATCTGTCATTTGAATTATTTACCATATCTGAGATATTTTCATCTCATGTTGGAACTTAATATTACCTTTATATGGTAATACATAAAATGACTAAGTATTGATATTTGAAAGTCCAAGGTACTTTTTTTTTTTTGGGAATAATGAAACTAATTTTTGTTTTATATCACCTTCTCTTTTCTATTTTCCCAAATTCTATATCAGATGAGTGAGCTTGAAGATGGACTCGAACGAAGGTCATTGACATTCACTCTGTGGAACCAGTCTGCATCTGAAACGGAAAGACAAAGTTGGCATCCAGTCACATTCAAACATGATGATGCAAGCCCTGAACGCATAAAAGAAATAAAGGTGAATAAGCTCGCATGATCTCCTTTACCATGCGAAGCACTTATCTATACTACATATTTGTGTTTGTATTCTTTTTTACCATTTACAATGGGCATTCATTTTTCTTTTAATATGATTTTAAAGTACAAAGAGGATAGTTTGATCAGCTGATGCATCTGTTATGGTATATTATGAGAATGAGGCTGAAAACTTGTGATACTTCATGTTTCTTTGCAGCGGTTTGCAGGTTCTTGTACTGTTTTCAAATAGACAAATGATTTCCATATTAAAAAACGGTGCCATAATGCATTACTCACGGCATTTGAGACCAAATTAATGCAATTAGTTTTACCAATGTATTCACAGATTTGGCACATTTATAAAGTGCATGAAAATGCTTCATTGTTGTCCTGGGGCTTTCTATACCTGTTTTTCTTTTACCGAAACAATTAGCATTCACCAGCTTATGCACTATCATTCCATTCCTGGTTATAATTATGGTTTTCCCCCTTTCTATAATTTGTACCATTTTGACATGTGCAGCTGTACCCTGAGCCCATTATAGATGTACAATTTGTGCACCTCTTGCCCAATATGTATGGTATGTTTGAAAGCTATTCAGATCAAGGTTTTAAATTGGTGTATATGGTATCATATTGCTCTGCACTTGTACGGTCCCATATCGCCTTGTATCAGGCTGTTTTGGGCCGACACAACTGTAACGTTCATGTACCAATTTCAGATGATACTTGATGCAGGACATGAAATTCAGATATGATGTGAAAGATTTCAGGCTTAAGATCACGTTAGTTCAAAAACAATTACACAAATTCCATATCCCTCACAAAAGCCCAAACATTCAATTAAGGGGAATCTATGTGAGTCCAGGCCTACACACGTTAGAGTTGGATCAATAAAAATTATGAACCAAGCAATACTCATCATCCACACATGCATGACAATCAATCCCTACTCCAAGGAATTCACCAATTTCAATTCAAGGAACCCTAGGATGAGAAAATAGGCAAATAAATTAAGGATAATGCAATCTAGGGTTAGGGTTCATGAAAAACTGGTATGAGAGGGTAAAATAAGAAGAAAACCTGAACCGGAAAATAGTTCCCGCCACGGACAACAAAAATGGGCTAGACGCACGTGCGTGTGATCACGGCCGCACGTGTGTGGGGCCCACAATTGAGAAAAAGGCTACCTTGGCCCTGATCGACCAAGGATGGACTCCAAAACCCTCAAATCTTAGCTCGATCTGATGCACGGTTTGTGCGTGGTGCTCCGCCAAAGTTTCAGCCCTCCTATAGGGCCAGATTCTGGAAATCTGCTGTAGAGAGAAAAACAGCTACAACTATTGATAGATTTGCAAATGGAATGCTTGTAAGAGGAGAAATATGGATGGAAGAAGGTGGGGGCGAATCGGGATAGATGTGGCTTCGCGCCACGGTACTTAGCCCTTCGAAGAAGGGAGGGCTTCACACCCAATTAAGTTTTCATAACTTAGAAAGGAGCATGAAAACGCAACAATTTTTATTAATCTTCATTCAATCAAAAGAACTACAAGGGGTGCTTAGTTATAAGAAAACCGTATACCCCAAAACTCGCTCCATGTGTACAACCTATTACTTGGCGATGAAGTAAACTAAAATAAAAACCAATCAAAGAAATCTAAAGCGTTCATGATGTTCTAAACAATATAAATAAGCAAAACTTAAAGTATGAACTTAATTCGACTAGTGGGCCACGATCATGAGATCCTTTCTTGACTATCGGGCCCACTCTTTGAATCCAAAACTCCGTCTTCTAACTAGGAGGCCCTCCTTGGACGTCGTCATCGAGCTAAATTGACGGTGGGGCCCTCTTTCTTCGTATGTACGTGCGTAGGGGGCGGCATGCATGCGTGTGTGCGCATGATGTCCCCATCAATACCTTAATCCCTTAATTCAGATCAAATACTCAACTCTCTCTCTCTCTCTCTAATGTGCCTTTTGGTAAACTGAAAATAAGCACTGAAAGTGCTGATAACTTAAACTGCTGAATTGAAATTTTGGAATAATTTTAGGGATTTTTAGTCAAAAGTGAAAAGAAATTTTAATGCATCACCACTTTCAGCCTTCAACATTGAGTGAAGGGAGGGGAGCTGAAAACAATCTGAATCAATGAAATTAACTGAAAATATCAAATTTCAGTGATAAGTGCTGAAAATAAATTTTATCAAATGGTCCCTAAGGTATCATAGAACTAGAGTGCAAATGCAAAATGCAAATGAATTAGGACTTTGGACTTTCCAGGCTTCAATAAATAAGACCTCAAAGTATATATTATTGAACTAGAGTGCAGCTGCAAAATGTGGAGGGATCAGGAATTCCCAGGCTTCAATGAATAAGAAAAATATAAGGGAGCATGATAAAATCTAAAGCACTTATGGCAAAGCTTTTTCATGGCTGAGTCTTTCACTATAAATATCATGATCGGATCAATGAGAAGTAGGTTGTCAAATAGGCATTGAATCATATTGAATCGCAAATCATACCGTAAATCAGAAGTTTCTCTGATTTTCTTAAAAAAATATACATAAATCATATATATATATATAAAAAGAACTCGTCAATTATTCATTGCCCATTGAAAATTCACCAAGAAAAGTAATACGTGTAATGATATTGGCAATTGAGAACTTGTACACGAGATACCTGATACCTATCATCATAGTGTTAAAAGATTATTGTTTTTCCTTTACGATCTATCTTTCAAGAAATTTAGCTTGAAAAACGTACAAGTGTCATTTTACACTTCTTGAGTGTAGAAATAGTTTGAAAAGGGCATTAAATGTTGTGGACTGAGGAAAACAATATTTTGATTTATTTATTTTGGGATTTTGAATATTGAAATCCCCAAATCTCCTATGTTATAAAGAATAAAATAAAATAATTGACCCTTTTTAAATGATTCTTAAAGCCCCCACAAATTAAAAAAAAACATAAAATGAAAGCTAAGTTTATAAAACAAGAGTACAAGTATAATTTGAGTCATAAATCATTGGATTCAAATTATAGAATTATAGGATTTGTTAAACAAAAAAGTATTCAAGCTGGGATTCAAATCATTTTTCCTAAGACTTGACTCAAATCATAAATCGTAGGATTTTTACTGCTATAGTAGGCTCTACTTATACCACTTCCTAAAAGATTGAAGTGGGGCTGCTTCCCATTGTCATCAGATTTTGGTTGGTCAATGATGAGATTTACCCATTTGAATTTTCATTATGAGTGATGAATCCCAGATCTATCCCATATCAACCTAACTAGTTGCTTTTGTTACCTGTAGAATTTATCACTCTTAATTTGTTCTTTTGATAAATTATGATGTGTATGTGAAGATGTTGAATGATGTTTTGATGTTTTTTTATTTTTTTTTTTTTTTTTTTGTGTGTGGGCCATTTGTATCAGGGTATCAATCATGTGTACTATGAGACAGTGTATCGAACAGAATGGTGCCGTAGCAATGCTACTTCAATGCCGTGCTTCTTCTTTGCAAGGAAGTTCTCTCGAGGTGCTGCGATGCGCCTTTTGAGAGAGGGAGTGGTGGGTTCCTTTGATGCTTCTGTGTTGTTTGCTTAAGTTAATCAAATCACATCCTCATGGGCATCATCGATGTCCTTCCATGCATCATCCAGAAGGCCAGTCCTTATTGAACTTGATATGTCAAACATGGTGCAACCATTGAAGTTGGCCCCATCATTTCAGTGACAGTTCCTGTTCTAATGAGCTGTGTTGGGTGGCCCAGAGCACATGAAACAGGAGAAATGAAATGGTGGAAGTGGAAATTGGACGCAGGTCACATGAATCAGAAGGAGAAATGAAGTGGTCGAAGTGGAAATTCGATGTCAGCATGACTGGTAAAGCTGATTTTAAAAAGAGGGACTTTCAGATGAAGGGCAGATGTTTAGGTGGGTGCTGCCAAACAAGAGTCCTGTGATTGGGGGAGCATTTTCAGGCCGGTGGTGATGGAAAATAGGTTTTGCATGTACATCGAGGTTCTAAAGCTCTGATTCGTTGCTATTCTTCAAAAGAGAAAAAGATAATCTTGCTGTATTGATTAGATCCACAGAAGAGTATGATCTTTTGGTTTTGGATGTTTCACTGACGCCACGAATGCACCCTCCACTGGCACCTTTACACGCAGCACCTGCGCCAAAGCTGCACGTTTGCTACATGTGAGCTGCCTACATGGTTTTCCCATCATAAGGATGACCTTGTACGATTTTTATCAGGTGAACCCACGCATCAAGTAGGTAGGTTGAATTTGGACTGATGGCACTTTTGAAAAACCATCCGTTCTTTAGATGTCTGCTGAACTTTTACAGAGCTCGGATGTACCGTGCATGCTGGCATGTTTGCCATGTGAGAGGTCAGACTACAAATGCCTAGCCCTTTGGGGTTAGCAATTTAGCAAACCCAGTCATTCTGTCTTTAGATTTAGCAGTGGACACCATAGCCAAATTTTAATTTGTGATCCTTAACCATGCAGATCCATATCAGACAGTTATAAAACTCTTACCATCCATTGAATTCTTAAAATACATAGGTTGTGAGACATGCTTCTCGTACCATCATATCGATCCGATTGTGATAATTTTTGGTGTTTATGTTCAAGATTCATCACTTTATATGCCACGCTATCACATCATGCAATGTTGAAGATGGATGGAAATTGTTACATTGTTAAATGTGACACATTGGGCACACATGAGCCATTGGTAAGGAACCGTAGATGGACGGTGGAGATGAGTGGTTACACTTTTTTGTTGCAATCCGTTTGGACCTCACCATCTATTTTCATTGGATGGAATATGGAGATTAAAATGATTCATGAGAAACCAGTTTATGAAAGTGCATCCCTTCCAATTGATCGAGATTGTCTATTTTTCTTATCATTAATCTGATGGTTACGATCACCTAGAGATGATTTTTAATAGGTATGCTATTAAAAGTTGGTACCATTTGATTGTTGGCTTTTGCTGTAATCAATGCAAAATGCCTATTACGTTTGCCATTGATCAGATGATTAGGAGTGGCTGATCAAGTTGATTCCTGAGAGGAGTGGGTAATCCATTGTTGGGGCCTTTATGGTCAATGGTTCATGTTGATATATGGATATTGTTGTATTGCTACTTTTTTGCCATTTATGGGATGGTTCAGATAGACCTTGATTGGGTGTGATCAGTGCTGTGAGGCCCACACGATGTATGAGTTTTATTCACGCCGTCAATTCATTTTGCCAACTCATTTTAGTCATAAGCCCAAAGATGAAGCAGATCAAAAACTAGTAGAACACACGGCAGGAAACGGTGGTGATTGAACACCCACCATTAAAAACTTCCTAGGGCTACAAGAGTTTTGGACCAAGTTGATATTTGTGTTTTCCCTTCATCCAGGTTGATGTGATTTTATCAACAGGTTGGATGGCAATAAACATTAAGGTGGGCCCTGGGAAGGTTTCAATGGTGGGTGTTAGCTCATGCTGTAAAATGATATGGAAAACAGATGAACGGCATGGATATAAAATACATATGTCACGATGGACCCCACAGCACATAAGACATCTAGGTTCCTGTTAAGATCATCTCAAAGTGATTCTTGGCACGCATAGTGGATTCAAGGTGCAGAGAACTTGGACCACTTGTATGAGTGGGAGAGGCAGTTTTTGTAATTTTATTTCTCTTGTTTTTAGTAAAGAAAAAAGTTTTATATTGTTACACCATTAAATTATAAATGTTAATGAATCATGCAAGTTCTTGTACTTTTGTTTTTTATTTTAGCTTGGCCGTTTGACTTTGGTTTAAACATTTTCTTTTATGATTTTAGTTTCGCCTCTTCATGTGTAGGTGTTTTTTTACAACTACATATGTATATTTTTTCCTTACCATCTATCCATTTTGGAAGTTAATTTAAACGTGTAAGCCTATGTAGATTCAAGGCTCAAGAAGACTACATGATGAGGATTGAATGCCCACCATTGGGAACTTTTTGGGAGTTTAGGAAGTCTCACCAACCTAATATTTATGCTTTCCCCTCCTCTTGGTACATGTGATTGTGACCTTATGAACAGGTTAGATGGCAAACAAACACCATGGTGGGCCTTAAAAAAGTTTTAATGGTGGGTGTCATTATCACTCCTGCTTCCTACGATGTGGTCCATTTAAGCACCGTATCTTTCTCCCTTCTGGTCTCATGCCCTAAAATAATACGTTAAAATGGATGAACGGTACGGATAAAACACAAACATCACGTCCCCCATCGAGCCCCGCCTGGACAGAGTCATTCCATGGGGTGCAGGACGCAATCCGCATCCAGTTTTATCCATACACGTGGACATGGTTGAGGGGTGCGGTGGTGAGGAAGAGCGATAAGGTTATCCAGTGTGGGGTGCGTCGGATTCAATGTCCCAATCAATTGGTATTTTCCGATCTTTTAAAGAGAGGGCCCACACTTCAGTGATAAAGTGGTACAAAGTCAGGCAGAAACACTGAGTAGGTGGGAAATTAGTTCCAAATCTAGGGACATCCGATGGTTAGTTTCAGTGTAACTGTTGTGACACACCCGATGAGAGGATGAACCATTGACCTGGTGTTGAAACTCTCACGAGTCTACCACCGGGGAAAGAGTAAGGACGGTCTTGCATTTGAATAACGCATCGGTGAGGCAGTCCGCAGTCCCCATCTATATTATTATTTGGTAACTTTTTAGTGAAGTGAATCGAACTTTACGGTGGGCCCTCATTTTTAATCTGTCCTTCTCTTATTTGTGGGGCCCACCTGATGAATCAACTGACGTGGTATTTGGACCCGGGTGAGCCCCAACTGTTCGCTGAGGAGGATTTCGTCCATATTTACCACGCTGGCATGTCTGCTTCATATCCCTTCTCGGGATCTTGCCCAAATATCTTTTCTTGCGAATACTCCTCTAGACGATACCGTAGAGCTTGTAGGACTGGAATACCGTAATCATTTTCTCCACATGTATCGATCGTCGACGTATGTCTAGTGGGCCCTACTGTGGATAGTAAATAGTACAAAATACATATAGAGTGGATGATCCTAGCCATCAGCTCAGTGGCTTTTAAAGTGACGTTACAAGCAGATTGCGTCCTGCCCCCGTCTGGACCATAATCCGTCAAGGCAGGACTCTTTGGGGCCCACCGTGATGTATGGGTTTAATCCATGCCGTCCATCCATTTTGTTAGATCATTTGAGCAGATGAATTAAAAAATGAGGTAGATCGATAGGCTTACCACACGACTGGGGACTGAATGCCACCGTTAAAACTTCTCGGGAGACGAAAAATTTTTGGATCAAGTTGATATTTGTGTTTTCCCTTCATCTAGGTGTGTGTTTACACCTAGATCCGTAACCCAAGTGGTAGACGGAGTGAAAGATATACATCGTTTCAACTATAAGGTCTTGGCATTGATTCCCTGGTGGAGATGGCTAACAGTGAAGTGTGAACTGACAGTGGATGTACTAACAAGTTTTTAAATTTATTATTATTTTTAAAGGTCCGTGTGACTAGAGATGTACACGAGTCGAGGACTGCTTGAGTCTATCTCGGACTTGGCTCAGCTTTCGAGCTCGGAACAACAGCTCGTGCTCGGCTAGGTCAAGTTCGAGCCGAGTTCGAGCTTGGCCAATAGTCACTGGTTGGATGGGTTCCACTACTCGGACAGCCGGAAAAAATTGAGAGAGTGGAGGATAGGACTCACTTTCGAAGATAAGCTCGTCCGAACAGACGCTGGAAGAGGGAATGTCGTTGGGCGGAGAGTATTGGACGGAGCTCATCCAGACAAACGTTGGAAGAAGGAAATGCTCGTCTGGACAGACGTTGGAAGAAAGAAATGTCACCGAACAGTCGCTGGAAGAAAGAAATGTAGCTGGACGGACGGTCGATTTGGACGATTTGGAGGGAGAAATGGGGTGATTTGGGCGAACGGGAGGGAGAACGGGTAGGGTTGCTGGTTTGAGCGTACTAGGCAGGGTCAGGCGACTGGATAAGGTTTTTTTTAAATCTTTTATATGCTAACTTAAAGTTGAGTCGAGCTTAATATCGAGTCGATCCAAATCAAACTACATCTACCTCGGACTCGACTCGAAATGTTCCGAGCGCCCAAAATATGGCTCGACTCGATTCGAATAGCATTTCGATCCGAGTCAAGTCGATCCTTTTCGAGCCGAGTTGAGGAAGTTACCGAGCTTAGGCTACTCATGTACAACTCTATGTGTGACCTTATCAACAGGTTGGCAGGCAAATAAATGTTACAGTGGTGCCTAGAAAGTTTTTAATGATGGTTGTTGGGTGATTATTATTTCTTGTCGTGTAGTCCACTTATGTTTGGATCTGCTTTATTTTTGGGCTCATGCTAATGAGCTGAAAAAATAAAAATAAAAATGGACGGCATAGATATATAAAACATACATCAATACATCAATGTGGAGCTCCATGGTCAGGACCGACCTGACCCATCCGCGCCCATCTTATTACGGAGCCGACGTTTCCGTTGATTGGCCGGCGAAAGGGCCGCAAAATCTGTTGGACATGCGGGGAGGACCCACGTGGAACAATCTGGTTTACTTGAAATCCAGGACGTGGGTCCCACGAAGCAGGAGGCCTTGCTCTAATATTAAGACGTGTATTAACCGTCATCATTCAAGTGGGTCTTATGCTGACATTGTCCTTCGAATAGTGAGTCAATGTTGCTGGAGTACATCGAGACATACACGTAATAGGATACGTCGGGATAATAGCCGTTGGATCTCCGCTAATCTTAGGTGATCCAAACGGTGATATGTGTGATGTTCGGACTTAGGGGTGGCAGCGGATTGCCTGTGACCCCGAGCATTGAGATATTCATGTGCCCGCGGATATGTGGAGCCCGCAGAAATGTCCATGGCAAATCCACTCCGTCCATCCGTTTTGAAAACCCACGATAGCATAGAATTCTAAAAATCAGGCAGATCCAAGACTCATGTGGGTCATATCACACGAAATAGTGGGGATTGGACGCCTGGGATTGTGAGAAGGTTGATATCAGATAGATATTTGGTCCTACAGTTTATCTGATTGGTAATGACAGGACGAACGATTTGGATGGAACATAAACATCATCGTCAAATCCAGGAAGGTTCATCGGTGGACGTTTTCCCACTGTTTCGTTGGTGTGGCCCAGGTAAGTTTTGGATCTTCTTTATTTCTATACTGTTAAACTATTGTGGTCTTTCAAAACAGATGGACGGAGTGGATTTGTCAAGGACATCTCTGTAGGGCCCACACTGCCCCGGGCACAGGTATATCCATGTGTCCGGGTCACAAGCAATCCCCAAAACTGTACATGCAAGTCTACAGGATCCAGACCGCCCATCTTCTTGGTCCACTAAATGGGCCACAGCGTACAAATAACAGGGCGCAACCGTCGGACTCGGTTTCGGTAGTGGCCCCTCCAGTGGGTAGTAAGTGCTGGAAAAACTCTGTGGGTCCCACCATGATGTATGATGTATATGTTTTATCTAAACTCTGTGGGTCCATCCATTTTGCTAGCTCAATTTAGAGTATGAGCCCTAAGACGAGGAAGATTTAAACTCAAGTATGCCACAACACATGATTTAATGCCTACCGTTAAAAACATTTTAGGGCAAACTCTAATATTCCTTTCCCATCCAACCTTTTGATTACTTCACACAGGCGTATATTAAGAGAGAACACAAATATCAGCTTCATCCAAAACTTTTGTATCTCCAAGAAGTTTTTAATGGTGGGTGTTCAATCACCATTGTTTCCTATGGGACGGTCGACCTGTATTTAGATCTGCCTCGTTTTTTAGCTCATGTTTTAAAATGATCAAAAAAGGGATGGAAGACGTGGATAAAACGCATACATCATGGTAAGGCCCACAGAGCTTTTCCAGCAGCACCAATACCATGGTCAGTGCTGTGCGCTAGACTACGCATGCAATCCGAGTCTTACACGTTTGGAAATTACGTGATCAATCTCTGCTCAACCCCATAGAAATTGTCATCTTATTCAATGCCTCGTGGGGAGATTGTCAGGACCGTTCTAATTTCCAGTAGTAGTACAAGTGAGCCCGAATGATCAATAATCCAAACCATTGATATTATGGGTCTCATCCATTTACCGAAACTGCGGATGGGAGAATCGTTAGCCCTTCAAGAGGTGGCTACCAGCCAGTAAAGAAATAGTTAAGAAAAGGAATACAGCAACAGTTACAGTTCATCCAGTAAAAGACCAAATAGTCATCTACAGACGTCTCACTATATCAAGCGTTGGACATGGCTCACCAGCATGGCCTCAAGGAAATGTTTTTTCTTTTTCTTTTTTTTTTTTAAATTTAAAGGTTTTCATAGTTGTCCAACATGGCAAGGGATTCCCGAATTTCTCTTCAATTGGAAGATCTTAACCTTTTGTTATTGTTGATCTAATGAGTCCCACCATGATCTTTCAATCTCCCATAATAGTAATATTGTTATTATATTTATGCTACAGCTGCAGTTTGTTAGAAATTTAAGTGTTTCTTGTACACGATGGAAGATAGAAGAAAACGATAACGAAATGATCAGATTTATCGGGTTCAAGGCTCAACTTGAATAGTTAATTTCTCAAGACAGATTTACTGTCATTTTTCTAAAAGTTCCAGTAAGTGCAAATGAAGAAAATCTGCAAATTGTCTTCAGGATACAATGAACTCTCAATCCGATTTTCAACACGAAAATTTGCACTTTTAAGTGTTGAACAGATCTCTAGTTTTGACACCGATATGCCTTAAGACGTTTAGAAAAAACTCAGCAAGAGATCAGATCGAGAGTAATTGCACAGAAGGTGATATAATCTTAAGGATTAAGAGTATTTGCTTCTTGATTATAGTATTCAGGATTTATATCAATTAAAATGTTATGGATTTCTTCCTGAAGAGGTACTAAAGTGCCACTTCAAGAAATCCATACACATTCACAACAAATAATTGCCTTCCATGAAAGGACATGACTCTTTGTCCTATGACAGTTATTTCTGTATCCATTCAGACAAAAGCAGTTATCCAATAGAAAAAACTGTATCCACATAAGCGACACATGGCATAGGTGTCACATGTACAATCATGTCATAATTATTCTCAATCAACAAAAAAAAAAAAAAGGTAATAAAACATCAGGGTACTAGGGCCTAAAAAGTTTGAACCGAGTGCTAAAAAGACTAAGGCTCTCTTAGGTCGATGATGCACACGCGCTAAGGGAGCATAATAAAGCACCAATAGAAAAAACTGTATCCACATAAGCGACACATGGCATAGGTGTCACATGTACAATCATGTCATAATTATTCTCAATCAACAAAAAAAAAAAAAAAAGGTAATAAAACATCAGGGTACTAGGGCCTAAAAAGTTTGAACCGAGTGCTAAAAAGACTAAGGCTCTCTTAGGTCGATGATGCACACGCGCTAAGGGAGCATAATAAAGCACCAAAAAGCAACCCACGCCACGCACGCGGACAGTGCTTCGCACCATTCTTGAGGAGATTTGAACCCTGGTTGTATAAGCAAAAACTCCTTCTCTTACCGATTGGGTATACACACTATTTATAGAAAGTTTAAATAATTAATATATTTATTTACTTTCTAAAAATAACTTTTATTTTTGAAATTTATTTTTATTCAAAAAACACAACACAATTACTATTATAGCCAAAAATAAATCTTTTAATATCTAAGTTGTTCAGCAGGTGACCCTTCTATTTATTTGTTTTGTCTTACAGTAAAATGCCATTACACTTGTATGCTAGTATTATAAGATTTTTTTATTTTTATTTTTTTATTCCCATGAAGTAGTTTAATGCATGTAACATCCTGAATTTTCACTGTTTTGGATTTTCAAATATCCTTAAAAAAATTTTAAATTAACTTATAATATCACTTAATGACCATTAACACTCAATGTTAGTTTATGCTGGGGTGGACCAGTCTAGTTATGATGGGACAAAGTGAGGGCCGTCAAGCCAGATAGTCCGTTTACACCTCGCAACAGCCCGTGTGGGCCACCCAGCGACCAATGAGGGTCAGAAAAATCTAAAAATTTATGGAACTAAAGATTTCACTGGGCTTGTGATTCATCACGGACCACGGACCCAGTGGATACCCAAAATCAGAATCTGGCACTTGCCAAATGCACCCCACCAATGCTAGATTGGAATCTGGCACTTGCAAATAAAACCGAGATACCAGATTTTTCACCTATCGGATTTCTTCCAAATTTACGGTGAAGGTTTAATGTATTTTTCTACACCCGTCCACCAAATTTGGGACTCGATCGTGGAACGGTGACCGTTGATCGCAAATCGGACCCGTACGATCAAACCCCATATCCGATCGCTTCCAAATTTTGCATGGCCCTTCATCGGACCATGGATCACCTATCCTATGAGTTTCATAGCCATAGGGCCACCAGAACTGCTCCAATCACCGAAATGGGCCCTATAGGGCCACTTAAATATCGGAATCGTATGCTCAAACCCCATACTCATTCATCTGTTTGTTCTCAAACTTTGCATGACTCCTCATCGGGCCATGAGACACCTACACACCAAGTTTGGTGGCCAGAGGGGTGTTAGGGCCGCCCCAACACCAATAGGGAGTCCTAGAGGGCTATTTTGGGAAGATGTTAAAACTTGAGGCCAATGGGCCCAAGTCTAGGAAATAAACCCTAGCTCTCTCATATCTCCCTCATTTCCTACAACCACAAAAGAGAGAGAAAAAGGGAGAGCAAGAGAGAAAGGAGAAGAAAGCGTGAGAGAAGAAAGAGCTTGGGTGGACCCTAGATCAAGGTGTGGCTCAACTCTTGCAACTCCATACCTCTTCTCAAGGAGAAACTCTTCACCACTACTACAACAATCATCCGTTAGTCGTTTAGGTAAGATCCTTCACCCCTTCTTCTTGAAATCCATGTATTAATAAGGGGTTTGGCTTGGATCTCTAACATGCAAGTGCTTGCTCTAGGGATTTCGGCTGATCGACCTCAAAACCCTCATTCCTAGGTTATTTTCTGAATCTCCAACGATCCGAAGGTACGGACTATTGCTCTTAGGTGGCCTAGCACCAATTTTAGTATGTGTTTAATGATTTTGGTTGCTTGAATGCTATGTTTGGCGGATTTAGCGAAGCCCTATGATGTTGTTCTTGCCTCTCACATGATTTTGTGTATGGAGGATTATATGCTCATGCCTTGTTTGATTTTCCCATATGATGTGCCCTATAACATTTATGATTCCTTGATTTTTGTGTATTTTGGTTCTAAGGGAGGTAGGAAGTGCTTAACTTCCTCACCAACCCACACCACACACACACACACCTTGTTCATGATATTATTAGCTTTAAATGTTAGTAGAAATTTAGAATTTTATGTTGAGAGGCATGAGAACATGATGTTGTTTATATTAGATGATGCATTGATAGTTGACATATTATGGATCATCTTCACCCTCTTGGGTTGGTCAGGAACATGATGAGAGACGGTAGTCCCATCGGTAGGACTACACTAGGGTTAGATCCGTGGATTGGGCGGGAGTGTTCGAGTGGCTGTAGTTCGACTACATGGGTCCCTTGTGCCCGAGGTCACTCGTCTCACGCTCGCATGACTCATACGGTCTAGCCTACTGTCTGACCAACTTTGTTGTTAACCCTGTTTGCTCACTTATGTACGGAACCTGGAACACCTTACAACCATTGTAGCCCATTGATAACTAGATTGCAACTGGTCCACAGTCTCATGAGCCAGGCATGGTGGAATGGGACACTGTGTTGGAGCTGTCGGCCTACGCTAGGGTACCGCGCCTCCCTTAGTGACCGCGAGCGATCCCTTTCTCTCGGCACTCCTCATGTGCTTGAAGTCGAGGATGAGGAACCCGACGAGATCATGGACCGTGGGGTCTCGGCCTCACGCGTTGATGGGGCATTGGCCTTGCAACCAGTTTAGGGCATTGATACGTGGGATGTATCAGATTCTCCAATCTACTAGATGACTGAACTTAACTAATAATTCGGCTAACACGATCGCATTGTATCACATTAGTTAGGGTAGCGACTTGGAAGTCGAGGTTTCTTTGAGGGAGTGTGGTCATATGCGATCGTTAGATGAAGTCGCTCGAGGGAGTGTTGTGGCGAGGGCATGCATCATATCATCCTGCATGCATGCGTATTTAATAAGAGTTGTTAAGTATTGATGATTGCCTATTTTTCATTAAGTTCATATTACAATTGATGTCTGTTATAACTTAAGACTAATAGTACACACTGAGTTGATCACTCACTCCCACTCTGGGACAGTGTTTTAAAACACCAACCAGATTCTATCATAGATGCAGGGGACGCGGAGCAGGTGGAGCATGGCGATGCTACTCTCTACAAGGAGGAGGAGTTGTCATACTTTCAGCTGATGCACAGGACCTCATCGGACCCGTAGATGAGCCGATGGATCACTGAGCAGCGGGCTCAGTCCTATTCTTTTTGGACTTTCTATTCTTTTGCGATTTTGTTGAGTGACGCCATGTGCGACCCCTTCATTCTTTTAGGACATGTGTATATGTTTATCTTGATCTCTTTCATTTCAGTAGACTTGTTTAGTTGTGCTTCATGTTCCAGAAATTTTCAGGCTGCGCATTGACTGGATTAATCGTATATTAAGGAAAACGGTCATAAGTGACCCCGGGAACTCGGGAGTTGAGTGTATACACGACCCCCAATTTCCAGGGCGTTACAATGCAGCCCAGACACGAACTTATTTCAAACCAGGTTTGCTAATGCCACATGAGCGTGGGAGCTATATGCATCCACATGTGGACGCTTGCATCATAATGTGAAAGGTGTGAGATGATATCTTTCCTTCAAGCAAAGCCGAGAATCTTCGTTCCTGGCAATTTCTTGGATCAAGAATTTCTCAGGAGATTTTCATATTTTGACATTTTTCTTATGATATTACCAATATTGGTAAAATCAATTTGGAAATAAACATAGATGTCAATGAATTATTTTCACTCCTAAACTTTTAGGTTAAAAAAGCAAGAAATTAATAACTTTGAAGATTTTGAAAATCTCACAACTTATCAAATTATTGTTTGATCAATTTTCCACGAGAGTATTATGAGATTTTCAATATCTTCTGGATATTTGTCACAATGCCTTTAAGGTGAGTTACAGGGTTTAGATCCTCCCTGATAAAAATCAAACCATTACACACCTCAAGTAGGCCTTAGCATATCAAAACAAATGAAAGTCTAGAAAACCTTAAACACCAATATACTTTAAGTGTGATCTCAAAAAAAATTCTTTATTAGTAACCAATGTTGGAATATTTGGTTGAACCAAATACACTATTTAAAATTGAAAACCAAAAAGAATTTTTTTTTTTAAAAAAAATGAGATAGAAAACTGATAAAGTTGAGTCGAGGTGTGACGTGAGTTACTCGATCGGCTTGAAATTGAATTTGTTCTCCTTAGACGCTGCTGAGTTAACTCAGTAATGAACTCAACAACAGAGAACTCAAAAAACATAAAAGAAATTAATAGAAAAAGTTTTTCATAGGAGAATAAAAAAATTTCATAGTTTTTAAAAATGAAATGGAAGTCCTTATATAAACTTCAAAATTGTGCATTAAGCGTTCTTTTGAAATGGTTTGGTTCATTGGATTTAAATCCGATAGGTGTGACTAACTGACCAGCCTCATCTCTCTATTTCAAAACCAAAATAAAATGAAATGTAAGTGCAAGTATACTCTCGTATAAAATAAAGTCCTACGAGTACCCATACACACATCCACGCGAGTACACCCATACCCACACTTGCACCCGCTGCCCGACCAGTCACACACACGCACACGGACTAAACAAACTCAACTCGGTGCGTGTGCACGCACATGTGGTTAATGACATATATTAGGGCTATTATCTTAGCCCCCATAGAACTAAATTTATATACCCCTGAATGGGCCTCAAGCCCTAAGACAAAACAAGCTTATCTTATATACAAGAAAACTTTTTTTACTAAATCTGTTGTAGAACTAAACCCATCATTCAAAAGCAACAAAAGGTTTAAATTTATAAGGAAAACAAAATATTAAAAAAAATTAATATAAATTTTGAAACAAAATACAACAACCAATTCACCCTCTCTTAAGAACATCAACTGTCCAAGTAGCCATTTGGAGTTTGGCTACTTTGATTGACCACTTAAAGAATATTGATACTCTTATCATATGGGAACAACATTCACATGCGTCTAAGAGCTAGCAATGTTGCTTGAAGTCGAGTCTTGTTTGGTTTTTAGGACATGTATGTTATAGTAGGTCCACATTTTAAATGACTTGACTTGGATCTTACACAACATTTCAATGGCCATATGTATTGTGCACCCGCGCATCATGCGATTCTTGATATTGCAAAGGAAGAGAAAAATGTTGGATAAGTAACAATCTAGAACACAAAGAGGATATATAAAAAATATAATGAGACGATTAGATTTATCAGGTTCAAGGCTCGACTTGAATAGTCAATTTTTCAAGACAGATTTGCTGCCCTTTTTCTGTTAGTTCCAGCAAGTGCGGATAAAGAAATCTGCAAATTATTTTTAGGATACAATAAACTCTCAATCCAAATTTCAACATGAAAATTTGCGCATTTAAGTGTTGAACAGATCTCTAATTTTGACACCGATGTGCTTTTTTAATGTATTGAAAAAGCACTGTAAGAAGTCAGATTTGAGAGTACTGCACAATACAGAAAGAATAATACATTTCTGGATTATAATATCCAAGATTTATAACAATTGAATGGTCATGGAGTTCTTCCTGTAGAGATGCCAAAGTGCCTCTTCAAGACATCCATACTCATTCATAGCAAACAACATCCTTTTATGAAAGGACATGACCCTCTCTACCTTTTTAGCCACATGTGCGACATGTGGCATATATGTTACATGTACAACCATGTCACAGTCACTCTCAAATCAACACTAAGGTTAATAATACTTCGGGGTAGTCAAGTTGCACCATGGCCAAAAAAATTTGAACCACATGCCAAAAAGACTAAGGTTCTTTTGGCTCCATGTGACAATGCGCACGTGTCATCTTTGAGAAAATTTGAATCCTGGTTGTAAAAGCAAAAACGCATTCTTTTATCAACTAGCTATACACACTATTTAAATAATTAATATATCTATTTCCCTTTTGAAATTTATTTATTTTAAAAAAAGCATAGGGATAACATTTTGTGAGCCACTTCTAAAGCTTATTTGGGAAGAAGTGTCCAAATGAACTGCCACTACCAAAATCCTCATTCCTCTTCTAGAGAAATCATGTGGGGAGACTGATCGACCACCAATATGAAACCAAATCAGATAGTTGCACCTATTCTGATAGATCTAAACCGTCCATCAATTGTCGTGTCTGGTCACTATTATTCGTATGGAAATCACGCCAATTCATTGATCACACCGTAATAAACTGCCCGTATAAACCACGCAAGGGCTATAAGCCCTTGCTCAATAGTAGGTAGGGCTCGTTTCAACATCCAGGTCCCAGAGTGTAACTTAACTGTAAAACTTAACAAATAAATAAATAACTTCTTCAGCTTTCAAAAAAAAAAAATTTTTAATTAAAAATCCACCTAATGGTATTTAACTGTCATTCACAGGTCCCTAGCTTTTACCGGTTGTTTCTATTATTTATGGGGTCACCTAAACATATTTCATGGACAATTGACCCGGGACTCGGTCAAATTGACTTCGTTGAGTAGGAGAACCAAGGTCGCATCTGTCTGGTGTGACTTTGACTTGATCTCACAAGGCTACACGTTAGTCAGACGAGTCAAACCGGCTCAGCAAGAGAGGGAACGTTTAATTTTCAGAGACACTGATAAAAGTAAAGCGAGGGATAAAGGCTCTCACTCGATTTTCTTTTTTATTTTCCTTTTATTCCCACATACTATTAGAAGAAGTAGAGGAGGGACGCGGATTAGGTTTTTTTATTTTTATTTTTACTTTTTTATTATTACACACGCACACACATCCCACACACTCACGCCACACGCACACACACCCCACACACGCACACCGTGGGATTTCACCACCGTGGGTACTCAAACCCTTGACCCGGTGTTGAAACTCCAGGGAGTCCACCACCCGAGTAAGAGTAAGGACCCGGACGCGGATTAGGTTCTGAACCCGGCAGTAGCGACTGAGTCACCACGTTTTCTGGGACCTATCATGATATATCTGTTGAATCCACACCATCCATCCATTTGGAGAGATCATTTTAGAGCATGAGCCAAAGAATGAGGCAGATCCAAAGTTCAAGTGAACCCTCCACAGGAAACAGTGGTGGGGACAGTGACGCCCACCATTGAAACCTTCCTGGGCCCACCATAATGTTTATTTGAGATTCAACCTGTGTATAAGTTAACACAGACATAGAATAAGGGAAAACACCAATATCAGCTTCATCGAAAACTTTTGTGGCCCATAGAAGATTTTAATGGTGGGCTTTCAATCCCCGTTGTTTTCTAACGGTGGGATCCACTTGAGCTTTGGATCCGGCACATTATCTGACTCATGCCTTAATGATTTCTCCAAATGGATGAACAGGTGTGGATACAACATTTATATTATGTTGGGGCCCATGGTACATCAACAGGTGTGGATACAACATTTATATTATGTTGGGGCCTATGGTACATGGTGATGTTATATATATATATATATATATATATATATATATATATATATATATATATATATATATATATATATATATATATATATAGAGTCATGCTCCCCTGCGCACCTACGCACGTGCGCACCTTTGCACATGCGCCATGGGTGTCTAATCTGAACGGTCCATGTGATGCGGAATCTCATGAAACCTTATATGAAAAATTTTTGCCCCAATCTAAAATTCTGGTGGGCCATAGCAAAGAGAAATGCAAATCAAGAGAGGAAACGGTTTTCATTTTTCATGGCCCATCAAAGTTTTAGATCAAAGTAAAACTTCGGCCCGAGGGGTTTCACTAGGTGCTGCTTCACATGAACAGTGCAGATTTTGGATCCACATCACTTATGATGGGTTCTCAAAAAAGTTCGTACGTACTACGTACGAACTGGTTCGGAGGTGAGCGTTTCCGTGTATGTGTATACACACACACACATGGGAAAAAGGTTTTATACGTCGAGCTCATGGGAACTCCCCATGAGGTCAAGCTGTGTGGGCCCCACCATGATGTATGTCGAACATCTACCCCATTAATCAGATGCGGCATTCCATAGTGGGCCTAGGTCTTAAAAATCAAGTCAATTTGTGACTTGTGTAGGCCACACCACATACAAAAGTTAAGAGGGGATACCCTCCATTAAAACATGCATAATTATTTTTTGGCCCACCTAGATGTGGGTCACAAATCCAGCCCATCCATTATGTGTGTCCCAATTGGATGAGGGATCAAACCAAGTTTAAGACGCATCTGAATTTCAAGTGGGCCCCACCAAGTGCATTTATATGTTTTAGGCATGTCTTCACGTGAGTTTAGATGGTATGGCCCCCCTGATTTCTGTATATGGCTGATCTTTGGGACATATTACAATTTAAAGGGGACCCATCAAATGCACGGTGTTGATGTTCGACATACATCATAGTAGGGCCCACACAGCTAGACCTCATGGGGAGTTCCCATGAGCTCGGCCATATAGAACCTTTTCCACACACATACACACACACACACACACACATATATATATAAGGGTAAAACCGGATAAATCTGCATTATACAATCTTGGGGTGCTGTCACCAATTATGTGGTCATCCATGATATATGCGTTATATCCATACCATATATCTATTTTGAGATATCATTTTAGGGCTTGAACCTAAAACTGAGGCAGATCCAAACCTCAAGTGGACCACGACACATAAAGCAATGGAGACAATGATGCCCACTGTTGAAACCTTTCTATGGCCCACCATGATGTTTATTTTACATCCTACCTGTTCGTAACATCACATAGAACTGGATGAAGGGACCAAACAAATATCATCTTGATTCAAAACTTTTATGGCCCCAAGAAGTTTTCAATGGTAGGCGTTCAATCCCTATTGCTTTCTATGTTATAGTCCACTTGAGCGTTGGATCTGCTTAATTTTTGTTCTAATGCCTAAAACGATTTTTCCAAATGGATGGATGGTGTGGATATAATACTTATATCATGGTGGGGCCCACAGAACTTAGCGACAACAATACACCATCAAGGTCAGTAGCGTGTGGCTCACTGGCCTTTCCGATCCCCACGCGGAAGGGGACGCGAGTCGACTACTAAAGTGACGTCACCAAGTTTTGTAGGCCCTACTATGATGTATGTATTATATCCACACCATCCATCCATTTTTAGATATAAATTTAGGGTATGAACCAAAGAATGAGGCAAATAAAAATCTATAGTGGACTCCACTAAAGAAAACAGTGGGGAGAGTGATTCCCACTTTTGAAACTATCCTAAGGCCCATCATAATGTTTATTCGAAATCCAACCTGTTTAAAGGTTAAAAAAGACATTAAATAAGGGAAAACACAAATATCAGCTTGATCTAAAACTTTTGTGACCTTTAGAAGTTTTTAATGGTGGGCGTCACTGTCCCATTGTTTTCTTTCTATGCTGGGTCCACTGGAGCTTTGGATTTAACTTGTTTTTGGATATTACCCTAAAATGATCTCTTCAAATGGATGGAAGGTGTGGATAAAAAACGTACATCATGGTGGGGCCACAGAACTTTTTGATGTCACTTCAGTAGCTAGTCTTGCTGCTCAACCTAATTCGTGCGCCCCACGGAAGGGAGTAAATTAGGTGCGGCCTCCTCACTTAACATGAGCACCTTCTTACGTAAGCACCCATGAACACCTTTGCACTCATGTCATGGGCACAGAATTTGAATGGTCTGCGTGATTGTTGAGGGTCAAATATTGCATATAAGACCTCAGTTATTACTTGATTTTACGAACATGATACTGTTTAACAGCCTATTTTAATCGTGTTTACATTGCAAGGTGGATTTAAGAGCCTGGACTGAAAAATGGTACTAAAAGCATGGATTTAACGCTCACAAATCACCAAGGCAATGGACGGACCCCAAGGGACTGAGATCGAAAAATTTACACGCCAGATATCCGAGAAAATCATGCCACTCACGTTAAACGAGCCTGAAAATCGTTCAGAATGCAAGATTACAGGGTTTCCACCATCCATTCGGCTCGAAACTTTATATATAGCCTGAGGACCATAAATTAATTGTACACGTCAAATTTCAGCCATTGGATTTTTATGGAAGTGGTCCAATGGACAGATCAGCCCCTAAAATCCTGATTTAGGGCCCACCTGATATCTGGATATGCGTCAATTTTGGTCTCAACCCCTTAAAAAGGGTGATGAAATTGATGGTGAGAGCGGATTCTACGACACATTACAGTGGACCCCACATGGACACTGTGCGTGCACAATGTGCACGTGCATAGGCTGTGCACGAGAAGTCACAAGGTCGGTTAGCGGGCGCTGATCAACAATTTCTTTAAAAAATCTCAAATACGCCAGCGTCTTTACGCATGGCATCGGTTTTCACTTGTAGGCCCTACCCGTTTCACATTTAGCCTCATGCGCATGTATACACGTGGATCGCCAAAAAACATAGGATGGACGGCGAATTGATTTTATACAGTGGACGGCACCAAAACTTGACCAAAACCACTCCTTCCCGACTGATTTTTCGCCAGAAATTCAATGAACGGAGTGGAATTTTTTCTAGAGCTGATTAGGGGCCCACCGATCATCAAAGCGTACTCTGTTTACGTAGCGCCTGCGTCCATGAAAACAGGTCACGGTGGGCCATTCAACGACTAGGCTGGGATCGGTTGGACGATCTGAGCCGTTCATTAAACGCCTAGACCAGGGACGACCCCAACCATGGAGAGAAAATGGATTTTTTTATGATCTTATTGCCAAAAACACGTTCCAAATGTAAGACTTTCACGGTTTCGCTTTCACGGTTTCGCTGCACACGCGGCTGTTGCTGCGTAAACAGCACAGCTGCGAATTCTCTCCTTACACACGCCTCCAGCTGACCTTCCATGGCTATAAAAGGAGAAAAGAAGAGAGAGCAGATGATTCCAGGGCAGCCATGGAGGCGAGGAGGGACCACATTGTTTGGATGTGGAGCAGAGAAGAACGGAAAAGTAGGAAAGAGAGAGAAGTGGCCAGCTGTAGTGGAGCTTTCTTCTTTCTTCTCCTTTGTTTTTTCTTTTTTCTTTCTTTTTCTTTTTAAGAGATCTAGCTTAATCATGCTTGTGATGAGCTAAACCTCTTAGCTAGGGCTGAGAGGTGAAGCTTGTAGCATGATGGATGATTTGTTATGATTTGATTCATACTTTTGTTGAACTTTCTTTTGATTATAGTTTGATCTTAAGGAATGCTTTCAATTTTTAATGGTTTGTTATGACTTAAATTACAATGGATCTACGATAGCCTTGAGCATGTTCTTAGCATTATAGGATTTGTGAATTTGGGAAGCATGTTATTCACCATCGTCTCCTGGGCATGGTTGGATTATGGAATCTTTCCTAACATTCATACATCCCTTAGATTGGATGTGGATTGGCTAGATTCTGTTGTTTGCTTTGTCTCGTGGGCATGGTTTTGTGATGGAATCAATTCTAATTCTCATACTTATCTTCTCTTGAAAACTGGATTAAAAAAAGTTCAAATTTGGATTTTAATGGAATATCTTCCAACTGGATGAAGATGGGACTCTTGACATTGCCTGTAATGTTGTGGCTGTTGATTCGGTGCGCATCATGATGTTTGATGGGGTGGAGCGTACCTTAACTGATGTCAGGCACGTTCCTTATTTAAAGCAGAATCTAATTTTTTCTTGGTGTACTTGAGACAAAATGATGCAAGTACACAGGTATTGATAATGTTCTTAAGGTATCCAAGGGGGCATGGCTAATCATGAAAGCACAACGACTCGGTAACTTGTACATGTTGATCGGGAGCACTTGAAAAGGTGGAGCTGCAGTGGATGTAGTGAATTCCACCTCTGCATGTGTGTGGCATGTTGGGCATGGCCACATGAGCGGGCAGGGTAGGAAGGCTGAGACGTGCGGACAGGGATACAGAGCAGGTAAAGCAGCCACCTGTGAGAATAATCACACGGCATGATCGCAGGATATCGGCGAGGTACATTATAACATCTCGAAAAAATCCATGCAAAGACCCAAGTACCACCTCAAGCAGAAATCACTCAAGATTAAATCCTTTAGAAATTAGATGAAATTAACTAAGTGTTAAACTAGATTAGTTATGAAATTAGCTTGAACCACTTTAAATACGAACCGCAAGACCCAAAATTAGCAGAATCATTAACACTACATTACTCTGAAACCTAGGATCATTCTCTAAACCCAGTTGCTCTCGGGAGCACACCGAAACTCCGTATTGGACCTGGACCACGTGTCGACAATCCGATTACCGCGAAACTATATGAATATGACCGCCTTGTTGGGCTTGACAACCATCTCGAGAATCAATTCCTAACAATGTCCAGCAACGCACAACATAAGCCTGGAGCGAAGTGTGTGAGAAACGCGAATACCTTTAGAAATTGAACTTGGATTTAAGTGATTTGGGCCGTTCACTTGCGGGCCAAATCTAAGCTTCCAGACCGTCAGAATCTGACCCAAATACACCCTCGGATCAAGAAAAATTTCCAACACTTATCAGTATACTTATAGCCCTGATCGAGCGACAATGACTGTTAACTGAAACTGGTCCGCCACGGTCAATCTGTAAATCTGATCGGACCGAAAACTTAACTTGACCTAGATCTCATGTCAGAGAGCTTAAGTCCGACCGCATGCAAAAAATGGGCCTCCAGAAGTGCTCCGTTGAGCAGAAACAGACGGCTTTTGACTATAACCTAAATATACCATGGCCCTGGGGCCATTCCCATCACTTCGGGCCTATATAAGAGCCTTAAACCCTCTCACTCCCTTCACATACGAATTTGCAAACCTTAGGGAAAGAAAAGAAAAGAAAGAGAATGAAAGAGAGAGAAAGTGAGAGAGTGAGTGAGAGTTCATTCTTGGGATTCAATCCCGCCGTTCCACGTACCTAATTGTCACTTCTGTATCGCTATTCCAGCGATTCCGGCGCCGTTCTTAGGTAAGAAAAATTGAACCCTAATCTGTTTTAGGGTTTTCACTAGTGAAAGTGATGAAATAGCTAACCTATTTCATATTGTAGGTTGTCGTTGTGCCATAGACAAAGACTCGGTATACAAACTGAGTTCGATACTTGTTTACTAGCAAAAGGTGTGGACTATAAATGTTTAGGTTATGGTTTTCAAGGCTTTCAATATCAGTTAATGATTTATAACTGACTTGAATGCTATCACATGTTTAGATACGACGTTTCCCGCGCTTTACACATATAGATGACCTACGTTGAATATAGTGCATTCCATGTGTTTGTTGAAATGTCTAATTGAGTATGGAATTATGATTTGTGCTTAACATTATTATTGATCGAGAATATCTGATTTTTGTATGTGTGGCAATTCCTATGTGAAAGGATTTGCTATAATATGTGTTTTAACAAATCTATTACATGTGTGTAATATGTGTAGCCTAAGTGTTTGATAAAATGCCTGAGTGTGAAAATGCTTGTTCAAATGCATGTAATGAGGACGTTGAGATAGGATTCTCAATCCCCTTATCTAGGGTTACAGTTTCCTTCATGTAATCTATCTTACTACCATGTAACTTATGTATGTACATGTACTCTGTGTGTTCGTTAAAACGCTGCTATGAGATTTATATTTACATTGATGGTTGCATGCTCTCTTAGTTGTCACATGTGAATGTTATTGTGCTGGAATGTGTTTGGGGCTATGTCGTAGTCTAGGCAGTCGGTAACGGTCTATGGTTGATGGCCAAACTGTTTTAGCCCCGACGGATGCGTTCGACGAATCTGAGTCATACGTCATTTGACGATAGTGGTTAGGCCACGCAGAGTGCTTACACACCTCACGGCGATCAATTCGATGTGCGCTCGTACCAGTCGAGCTCGTTAAGCAACCTGATTGATGCGATGTATGTTCATCATGTATGGACGCTACTGCTTGAACCTAAGGTACCAAACTCACCAGTGGAAACTCCGTTAACCTTGGTACCTTGATTCGCTAAGACTCATGAACCGGACATAGTGGTATGGGACACTGTGGTCGAGCTGTCGGCCTACGCTGGGGCGACGAGCCTCCCTGTATTGACCAGTGAGCAACACCGCCTCGTGAGCCGAATACGGTGGTATGGGACACTGTATTCGAGTTGTCGGCCTACACTGATCAGGTGACGAGCCCTTTGTAGTGACCTAGACCTGCAACATCGTATGAGATTTACTAGGACTGACGACGCTAGAATGGATCATTGTTTGGGAATTGATATAAGGGAAGTACCTTAGCTTCCCAACCCTACTGTATGAATAAACTTAAGTAAGAACTTGGTTAACACGAACGTAATATCGCATTGCACGGTGCTTTGGCGAGGAAGTAGCATGTGTCTGGAGTGGTGCATGCTGCGACCATGAGATGAAGTTCGCAGAGGGAGTGCAGGCGAGGGCATGCATCATATCATACCATCTTTACATTAACAAGAGTATTTAGGGCTTGATTGTTGTACTGCTTTATCATTACTGCGTGATTGAATTGATAACATATTAACCTTTGACTTATAGTTTCACTGAGTTGATCATTCAGTCCCACGTTCTAGGACGGTGTTTTAACCACCAACCAGACCTTATCTTAGCTGCAAGTGAGAGCGATTCTTATGAAGCCGAGCCGGACTTTTATGACGACGAGGAAGAATTTTTGTATATGCAGTTATCAGGCGTGTTTGCTTAGACCGTCCTGATCGACGGGGGCTACAGGGTTTATCATTTGTAGTTGGACTATCTTTGATATTTTATATTTTGGAACTAATATTGTAATTATTTAACCTAGTGACAATCATACTCTGAGGGCTTGTTACTACTTTTATATAGTTTATATACATATTACAGTCTTCCGCTTGCGCAATTTAAATTGTCTCTGGAGTATGATACACTGTTTTGGTATAATCTCATTAATGTTTAATGCACTAATATGGACAGCATTTAATCATCATTATCTATGTTGCATAAGTGATGCATTGAAACTCGGAATTTGGGACTATGCTCGACCCCCGATTTTCAAAGTGTTACATACATGGACGACTCAAATATCGCAAGGGATTCATCTTCTATTTAGATGGCTCTAGGTGAGCCTGATGCTGAGAAATGGAAGGTGACTATGTGCGATATGATGGATTTTTTATACCAGACCGACATATAGGAGCAGGTAAAGCTTCTAGTGGGCCGGAGAGCAGTTGGATGCAGGTGGACCTTCAGGAGATACAGGGCAAGGTTGGTAGCGAAGGGTTATGCTCAGAGAGAAGGGATCGGCTTCTCAGAGATATTCGCGTCGACGCTATAGCAGGTGTCTATTAGATCCGTGATTGACATTGGTTGGCCAATGTGATCTTGAGCTGGAAGGATGGACGTGGAGTCTGCACTTCTGAAAGGGAAAGTGAAGAGCAGATCTACATGAAGCAATCAGAGCGGTTCGAAGTTAAAGGGACTGAAAAAATACTTTACAGGAGGTTGTGGTTCAACCTGCGCCTAGGCAGTTGTTTGATTCCTTCATGGTGAGTCAGGAATTGATGACATGTAGATCGCCAATTATGACATGTCTGAAATCAATGTACTAAAGACTCGATAAGTAGGACATTCGGGATGAAGGATTGGGGGGCTGCAAAGATGGTTCTCGGCATTGAGACTGAATGAGGAGTAGGCTTTGGTAATCACAGGAGGAATACCTTGTGTGTAGGTATTGATCAAGGATGTGATGAGCCAGGTAAAGCCAGAGAGCGTTCCCTACGCGTCTCTCCTTAAGTTTTCCTCAGGACATGTCCCAAAATATATGAGGAAAAGCAAAATATCTCATTAGCCTTATTCGAATGCGGTTGGCAGTGTATGCCATAGTCTAGATTAGACCGGTTATTTCACATGCTATCAATGTTGTGAGCAAGTACCCCGACAAGCAATATTGGGTAGCTGTGAGATGGTAAGAAGACTACGTCTTTCCTTTTGATAAGACAGGAGCAAAGATGGTTAAGCATGTGGATTCTGATCCAACGGACATGCTCTCCTAGATCATTCCTGTAGAGAAGTTCAAGGTCTGTAAAACTTCTCTGGGCTTGACAATGGCGTAAAAGGAAGACAGAGTTTGCAAGAGAAGTTATGATGTGATGCAAAGATAAAAGAAGAGAACAAGAAGCTATACGGATGAAGATTGAAGGCATGGTAGAGATTGTTATGGACAGATGTCTTAAAACTATCTGTTGGTCTGTCGATGACATCGACAGAGTTTCGATGACATCTAAGGTTGCTCAATGCCATCAATAATTGTCAAATTTTTCACCCATGGTCGCTGGACAGTTTTAGTCCATTTTTTATGACATCAATGGACCTTCAATGACATCGAAGATTTTATACAGATTTCTACGGAAATGCAGATTTTGTGATTTTTGTTTTCTATTCCGGTTCTACTTTTTTCTAAACTTATATAAAGGGGTGTATGTGGAATTGGGAGGGATTCTAAGGCTTTCTAGAGGAGTTTCAAGGGTTCCTAAAAAGGATTTTAGGGTTTCTAAAGGGTGTAAGAAGGGTGAGATTCGAGGTTGTTCGAATCGAGTAAGTCCTCTCTCTTTGTAATTTCTATTTTCATAGTGGAGATCAGTCGCTTTATGCCGTGGTTTTTTCCCGTAAGGGTTTTCCATGTTAAATCTGTGTTCTCTTGTGTGTGCTTGGTGTCATTGGATTGCTATCCTAGATCTAGATCTGTGTGATTCCATAGTACAAATCCCGAATAGATATCATTGTCTACCCTCCACATGGTGGTTCGACATTTGTATCTCAAGGTTTGCTAGAATACAGACCGTATTGCTACGGGATAAATTATAAAACGATAAGAGTCAGAGAAAATAAATTTCAGAAACACATGGCAAGGCTCAGTTGGGATAGATTAAAAAATAAATATTCTTATATCAGAATATTTCAATCTACCGCCCATGGTATACGTTAACATCAACATGTTCTGTGGCCCACGATGATGAATGTGTTATATACATGTCGTTCATCCATTTTGCGAGATCATTTTAAGGCATACAGCTAAAAATGAGATAAATTCGAAGCTCAAATTAACTACACCACAGAACACAATGGGGACAATGATATCCATTGTTGAAACCTTTTAGGCCCATGATAATGTTTATTTGCCATCCAACATGTCCATCTAAAACTTCTATGGCCTTAAAAAGTTTTCTATGGTGTGGTCCACTTGAAATTTGGATCTTACCCTTTTTTTCGGCCCATGCTCTAAAATGTGTTGGGAGCGTTGCACAAAAACTTTAAGATCTCGCGCTCCCAACAACACCAGAATTATGGGATATAATAAAGTAATGAAATAAATCAAAGCACAAACCACGCTACATAAGAGATTTTTACATGGAAAACCCTCAAAGAGGTAAAAACCACGGGACTTCGTCCAGAACAACAATTCACTATGAAGTAGAACGTTACAACCGATCACAAACACACACCACTTGGATCAAACATTCTTCACTCACGCAGGAGTAAACGAACGGTAAGAGAATAAAAGAAAAAATGGAGAGATCTCACCGATCACGAGAACGTAGAAGTGCTGAGACGTCGACTGCGAAGTAGATCACCTTTACGAGCAGAACCCTCCCTTCCACAAGCTTCCTCTCTCTCTTTTCTTTCTTTCTCTCACCTTGGCCATGAAAACACCTTAGCACAATAGCTTTAGAAAGCCTTCTCCATACCCTAGAAAAGCCCCAGGGACCCCTATTTATAGTTTAGACAACTCCCTTTAACACCTCTTGCAAAACCGTCTCAAATTTAAACAGTGCGCATCAAATATGGACTGAATCTGCGTAACCTCGACCAGTCGAGAAGGGTCCTTGACTAGTCGAGCCTAACCCTCGACTGGTCGCGCACCATAGGATTCCAAAACCAAAAAAACTCGCTGGACTTGAGTCGAGCATCACTCGATCGGTCGAGTGGCCCCCTCGATCAGTCGAGCAGCTTACTCAATTGGTCGAGCACATCGAACTGAGGAGAAAAAATCCCATCAAAATGATCTCGCAAATTGTAACACATACAGCAGTGAAGCTCACATAACTTGATGACGTTAATGCACTACTAGGGTCGATGGTGTGGGGCACACCACGCAATCTGCTTCCATCTACGCTACTCTTGCTGGGAGCTAGGACGTGAGCCCGAAGATAAGGCTGATCTCGAAATCAACTTCTACAGTTCTACCATTGACTGATCATCCCCATGGTGGATGGACTACGTCTAAAATCTCTCTGTAAACAATCCTGACCTTTCAATCGTTGTAATTCAAATAGACAGTATAAAAAGACAAAACAATCGTCACCATTCAACAGAAAGAAAGCATAGATTATGGTCCACAGTCCATTCAACAGACAGAAAGCAAAAGACATAAATAATCTATAAGGTTTTCAGCTTATGGTCTCAAGTCCATCACAAGGGTTAATCAGTTACACGGTCTAGATTCACCGAACCTAGTAGCGGAGGATTGTATAATTCATATAACATTTTGCTGGTGGTTTACCACCATTTTCAAAGCGGTGGTGACCAGTTCTCCTTGTTGGGGGCCAACAAAACCTTAGGATCTAGCCCTCCAGAACAAACCAGAATTATGGATAATAAAGCAATGAAAATAATCAATGCATCAATCACACACCACATAAGAGATTTTACGTGGAAAACCCTCAAAGAGGTAAAAACCACGGGACCTCGTCCAGATCAACAATCCACTATGAAGTAGAACTTTACAAACTTCTTCACTCACATAGGAGTGGATAAACAATAAGAGAAATACAGAAAACGGAGAGATCTAACCGATTATGAGGATATAGAAGTGCTGAGATATAGATTGCACAGTAGATAACCTCCACGAGCAGAACCTCCCTTCTATAAGCTTCCTCTCTCTCTTTCTCCCTCTCTCTCACCTTTGATAGCCCTAAACCCTTGTAAAGCTTTAGGAACCCTCTTATCATACCTAGAAAACCCTAAGAACTCCTATTTATAGTTTTAGGAAACTCTCTTCCGCATCCCAGCTGCGAAAGGACTTGTGACACAAAATCCGCGCAAAATCGCGGGACGAATTTGCGTAACCTCGACTGGTCAAAAAAATAGTTTAACCTCAACTAGTCCACGACCACTCGAGAGCCACCTTCGACCGGTCAAGCGCCTCCTTCGACTGGTCGAGCACCCCGGAGAAAAATAGTTTACAGTCGCTGGACTTTGAGTTGTGCCACGACTCATCTTCCACGACTGGTCGACCACAGCCTTCGACCGGTCGAGCGAGGCTCACGACCGGTCGACGACGGGTCAAAAAACCCATTACTCCTTACATATGGAGCAAATTCACGGCAATCCAGACCCTCCAAATTATTTACGAACACGTTCATAATGATAGAGCAATCAGAACCATCCAATTAGTGTGTATCAAATGGATGGTTAATAATAACGATTGATCCAAATTCAACCGAGAAAAATCAAACAGTTACTTTCTGTCGTCCCAATCAATGCATTGATTTGAACAGTTGAATTGTTGTTAGATGCGAAATTTGGACACATCACGTAAACTTGAATGGTGAAAACGTGCCGGTACACGTGATAGGCCGAGCGGATCTAATGCATGTCTATCTCCAGTAATCTCAGTTTGCAGTCATCAGCATTTGGTTAAACCATCCACTCCGTCCATCATTTGTGTCATCTCGTGTTAACCTCTTGATCCAAAAATCAAGCCCATCTAGAACTCAAGTGGGCCACACCACAGGGAACAGTGAATATGAAGGACGCGGCACCAATGAGCTCCTTCATGGAACAACCTGACGTGTATATGCCATCCAGACTGTTGATAATGTGGGTCTCAACAGGACGAAGGAAAAAAGAAAAATTCAGGACCATTATTATCTCTACTTTCTTTTTGAATCTAGATCATCTGCTTGCCACGAGGAGGGAAATCCTATTTTCTTACATCGGTCCACATCATTATTGATATTGCCAGGACTACTGCATTAAATGAAGATGATATGGCAAAGTTAAATGAGCTTGTGTGAATGATGGACATCGTTGGCTGCCACCTAATTTTTAGGATCATGTTTTAAATATAAGACTTGTTTTTTGGGCACGTGTTCTGATATTAGCCTGTGTGAATCACGTTGGGCGCACAGAGATTTTGGTTACGCAACCTACGAACCGGAATTAAAGGAATTCTACGTCCCCAACCGGATACAACGCACCGCAAGAATGAGCTTCCTGCTTGTAAGAGTGGAACCCGTTTTCAATGATCAGGTCCATCAGCAGTACTCATGTATTTATTTGAGTGCACCCATAAAAGAGTAATACCCACCTTGAAAACTTTTTAGGGTCCATGATAATGTTTATTTGCAATCCAACCGGTTCATAAGTTAAAAAAGATATGAACTAAGATAAAACAAAAATATCAGTTTGATCCAAAACTTTTGTGGCCTCTAGAAGTTTTTAATGATAAGCTTTTAATAACAACTATTTTATGTGGCGGGTCCACTCAATATTTGGATCTAACTCACTCTTTGGCTCATGCCCTAAAATGATCTATCCAATTAGATGGACGGTTTGGATACAATATATACATTATGGTGGGGCCTACATAACTTAGATAGCAAGTCTAGCTACTGAACCTGTCAGTACGCTAATCCGACGTACTAGAAAATTCAACTGTTGCTGCTTCTCATTGCTCCACTTCATTTCCGATGACTCAAAGCTACCTGATGAACTGGGTGCTGCACAACACGAATTTTAATGGACATAACTTATGTGGTCCCACGATGAGTTATGTTTTAGATCCACATCATCCACCAAATTTTACAGATCATTCTAGAGATTCAGCCAAAAAATTATTCACATCCAATGCTCAAGTGGACCACAGTGGAGAAAGCAATGGGAATTAAATAAACTATCGTTGAAACTTTTTTAAGACTAACCATAAGGATTATTTTCATTCTAACTTGTTTATAAGATCACGTATACCTGGATGATGTTAAAATAAAAATGGCATCAAGAAGTTTTCAATGATAGCATCAATTCCTCCTATTTTCAATGTTATGGTCCACTTTAACTATAGATCTACATTTTTTCGGTCTAGGATCTTAGAATAATCTGAAAATTGTATAGACATTGTAGATCTAATAAGTATATCATCATAAGGCCACCTAAATTTCACGCGTCCATAAATTCCGCGGCTCGCTATGAGAGAAGGAGATTTGGTGAGATGTGGCCCTCATCCTAAATAATGCAGCATAATGCAGCCCTACAGCGGAGCCCACGTTGATGTGTTTATTCAGTATCCACTCGGTCTGTCTGTTTTTTAAAATCATTTTAGAGCATGATCCCAAAAATTAAGAAGATCTAATTATCAGGTGGACTACATCCAGGAAACAGTCAGTAATTTAACATTCTATCATTAAAAACTTCTTAGGGTGCACTAAATTTTACTTTCCTCAAATCGTTTGATAAGTGAACACAAGTAATGGATGATGGTAAAAAGAAAATATCAGCTTGATCCAAAAATTTTGTGTCTCATTAATGGTAAATCACCACTGTTTCCTATGGTATGGTCAATCGTCACATTGGATTTGGTTTTTTTTTATTTTTTTAATAATGCCCTGAAATAATGTGTTAAAATGGATGAACCGGTGGATAAGGAACACACATGGGCACCACGATAAGGGCTGCACCGTCTTTAGTGAGGCCAGGGTCTAGCCGAATGCGCTTCCTCAGTATAGCACATTTTAGGTGAGGGAAGAAAACCGAAAGTACAGGCATGTGTAACTTCCGTGCCTTATCATGACTTATATATAAGATCCACACCATCCATTCATTTTTTTATTTTTATTTTTAATACCATTTTAGCGCAGGAAACAAAAAAACAAGGCAGATTCAAGCCTCAAGTAGGCCACGCTACAGAAGCAGTAGGAACTGAGGGGTTAGGTAATGTTGACAACTTTTTAAGGTTATGGAAAGATCTGATCTAGCTGATATGTGTGTTTTTCCTTCGTCCAAATCTGTATTATCCTAGGATAGCAAATAAATCTTACAGTGGACCTTAAGAAGGTTTCAATGATAGTCATCTTTCTTTGATGCTATCTACTTGAGCTTTGGATGTGCTTCAATTTTAGTCCCATGCACTAAAATAATCTGTAAAAATTGATGGAGGTGGTAGATCTAAAACATAAATCACTGTAGGGCTCAGAGAAATTCTAGACGTTAATGGTCGTGCTGTGCGCAAACAGTGTATTTGAGAGAGAGAAATCTCGCTTATCTTGTTTGCTGGAGTCCTGGGCTATGACGTGGACAGAACCAACGGCACTGAATTTTGCTGTGTTGGAAGAAGAGCCCTCTTAAATTATTTATCTAAAAAAGCCTCCTGTTTCCATATACGAACTTGTTTTACCTGAATAGCTAGCTTACAAAAAGGTTCTGTCGATCAAAAGAATGACAAATTTACCGCCTCTACAAGTAGAAAGGCTCACGTGGGTTTTAAACGTGTTTATTGTCCTTTGTGTGTGTGCAATGTTTAGAAAGCTTCGTGTCATTGTTGCAACACATGGTGTAACTGAACTAGATCCAAACCATCCATTTGTTTGTCCGGTTCATGGAAGGATGTAACGCAAGTATAACGTGGTCCACAGTTCATGATCGATTTCATGGGGAGGCTATGATTGTCATGGTCAGAAATTTGAGTATAAAGTGTGCACCCTCATACCTAAGTTTCGAGTCACAAGTTGTATACTATATGTGTGGTGGGGAATACCAAGTTGGCATGTTGTATCAGAAATACAACCAATCATACGAGTACCTTGAGCTGGGTTGATTGGAATACTAAGATGAACTTCTCGGGGCCGATGAGGCACCAATAATGAGATAGGCCCTTGTGCCAACTTTGAGCTGAGCTGCGTAAGAGCAAAGCTCAATAACATGAATACCTCCTGAGCTAATCAAATTGACCCCGACTACAGAGAGACTGGAAACATAGAAAGAATTTTGCTTCGAACCAAGAAAGAAAAGATATAGCATGATTCTATCTGAAGATCACGTCAACTGAGGTGTAATCAGTGATACTTTTAGAAGAAGATTCTCATCCAAATAAGGATCCACTAGCAAATCCAACGTATCCCACCGGGATACCCATATCTTGAAGTTGCCTAAGGGCCTATTTGGCCAGATGGATCGATCCCATGGGATTAGGAGGGATGGGATGGATTTTAAGGTAATGATGGTGGTGTCAGTGGATTGGTTTAAGATCCATGGGATTGCTATATCCCGGGACAAGTTCACCGAGTCTGTTTGGCACGCCCAGCGTATCTCGGGATTTTACCTTCCAATCCCTTCCAATCCATCCAACCAAACACAACCCAGGCACGACTGAACGGGATTAGGAGGGATGGGATCAATTTAAAGGTAATGATGGTGATGTCAGCGGATTGTTTTAAGATCCATGGGTTTTTCTATATCCCGGGACAAGTTCACCAGGTCTCGTCATGCATATCCTGGGATTTTACCATCCCATCCCTCCTAATCCCTCTTAATCCGCCATGCCAAACAGGCCCTAAGCATTCTATAAGTACACTCACTGTAATTAGAGAAAGGTAATCACCAAAAACCCTAACTCAAGTCTCACTACTCCCCTCAGTCTACCCACCTAACTTAGGCATCAAAGGGTCCCCGGCCATAATCGGCACCCTTGTGGTCCTTTACATATTATTGATGCAGGTACCCATGTGTCTATAGGTGACTACACCAAACTATCCAAATTCGAGCAATAAATGATTGGTGTCATCTATGGGATCAACAAAAAAGCCATTAAGCTCCCCTCAACATTAACTTAGCTCACTATTCTTCCCATCTTCCCCATCAATGGATAAAAAGAAAGGAAGGGCACTGACCGCGATTGAGCCCGTGCATGGGAAACAACCTGAGAACCCGGCCCCTTGGTCTCAGCAACCATCGCTAGTAATAGTGCAAAGATCCCAAAATCGAAGAAGCCGGCTTGTCTCCCTCGAAACTAGGTAGGAGCTTTGACTGACAACATCAACTACCTTATGAGGCTGCTAGAAAGGCAACACTCGCTCCCTGCTGATCAACACGTAGAGTTGGAAGCAGCAACTGAGAAATCATGCCTAGTACTTGTGCACCCTAAGCTTCACACTGCGAAGGCCCGACCAGGAGGAAGTATGCATGTCCCAACACAAAATATGGAAACCACCGAGCTCGCTGAGTTAGATTTGCAGCATACACTAGAAAAAAGAAGGCAAGCTTAAGGAAAGACTCCGGAGATCATGGCAAAAAATGAGGTTCTGTAGAGGGTAGAAATAAAAGAAATTCGGGATCAGCTCAGGGATATTAAATAAGCTTGCCAAGCAAAAGCCCCGGCCTCCATTGATGCCCTTCTCGAACAAACGTAACCATCATTTACGGATGACATCATGTAAGCCCAATTGTCGTCCAGATTCTGGATGCCTTAAATATATCCTTATTCAGATTCGGGGGATCCAGCCGAACATCTGGAATCCTTTAGAGCCTATACAGAGCTTCATGGTGCCTTCGGACCTATGATCTGCAAGGCGTTCTCCGTAATGCTAACTGGAGCTACTCGAAAGTGGTATATGCACTTAGAGCCAAAATTCATTGGTTCATTCACACAACTCAGCAAGGCTTTTGCTACCCAATTCATCAGGGGAAAAGACATAAGGAAATCTTCGACCCACCTCCTTACAATAACACGGAGGGAGGACAAACTCCTGAAAGATTATATTGTTTGATTAAACACTCAAGATGTCCAGGTAGATGACTATTCTGACCAGGTCAGTATCATAGCCATGATGGTTGGTCTCAAGTGAGGGAAGTTTCTTTTTTCGATTGGCAAGAATCCCCCGATAACTCTTGTCGATCTCCTCAACCGAGCTTAAAAATATTTTAATGCTGATGAGTTATTCAACGTGCGCAGAACTACTCGAGGTGATAACAGCTCGACAAGAGACATGAAAAGAAAAGAAGGGAGGGAGGCACCCGGTACAAGCTCCAAAAGGAGAAAGGACGAAAACCAAAGTAGTGTCTCTCGATCTAGCCGGCCCTCAGAGAGCATGTTTCGCAGATATACACCATTGACTACCGCATTAGAACAAGTACTCATGAAAGTCATAAACAAGAGTATTATAAGGTGGCCAAGTAAGATAAGGGTTGAATCGGAAAAGAGGGGTAAGAAAAAATATTGTCATTTTCACCGGGATTATGATCATAATATGGTTGAATGTTTCAACCTCAATGAGAAGATCGAATCCCTCGTCCGAAGGGGATACTTGTATGAGTATGTTGAGAGAGGCAAAGAAGATCGACCAACTAGGCAACAGGAACGATGTGACGAACAGACTGACAACGAAGCAATATGAGAAATATGCACCATCTTTAGAAGACCTACTAAGGGTGGAGATTCAAACCGTGCATGTCGAGCCCATGTGTGGAATGTGAACGGTATCGGAAAAGAGCATCAGGTAGAACCTCGTCAAGTGACCTAGGAAGGAACCCAAAATTGACTCGTGCAATGTCACCTTCACTGAAGAAGATACACAAGGGATTCAAAATCCACATGACGACACATTAGTGGTTGCCATGACCATTGCTAACTACGGAGTACATCGGATATTGGTCGACACTAGAAGCTCGGCAGACATTTTATTTGCAACCGCCTTCTATAAAATAGGAGTTGGAAGGTTAAGATTGCAACATGTGGTAACCTGTAAGACCCGTATCCTATACTGTACCATTCTATAGGCTTCTGCGGTCCTTCCGGTCAAATTCCGGCAACCTTCGACCTTTATCCAACATTTGTGCGCGATCCTGAGTCGTGTCCAGTATTCCAAAATCGGCTCGACCCAAGATTGTACTTTTGTGACCGCGCCGTCGCCGTGGTTCCGACGCCGCGTTTCGCATGCCGATGCGATACCCGAGCCAGGAGATATGGGCACGCATTCAGTTCGAGAAAAATACTGCATGTTGCAATTCCGGGAGAATCTCTATAAAATATCACATCAATCCATCAATCAATTAAACTACTCTTATCACCTCACACCCCATCCCCAAGTACAACCACCCCTCCCCTAAAGTCAACACTCTCTTACAACCAAGTACACCTACCTATCACTCACCATCAGTCCTCTCCCATCATCTCTCTCTCTCTCTCTCTCTCTCTCTCTCTCTCTCTCTCTCTCTCCCTCCCTCCCTCCCCCTCCCTCCCTCTCTCTCTCTCTCTCTCTCTCTCTCTCTCTCTCTCTCTCTCTCTCTCCCCAAGCAACCCCAAGAGAAGAATCGTCCATGGCTTCCATGGAAAAGCCATATGTGGCCCACCTTCCTATTACCCAATCCCAACCTCTAAAATTGATCTCAACCGTTGAATCTTGTTCCCTTGAAGCTCTTCAATGCGTTGGTGGAAGAATGAAGAAGACGATCCTGAGGTGGGTGCTTTTATTTTATTGATTTTGTGATTTGAGGGCCCATATATGTGGGACCCATCTTGATGTATGCATGTAAGGGAGGGCCCATAGTGGCGAGGTTCCTCCCCTTCACCGATTTCTCTCTCGTTTTCGCTCTCTCTCCCTCCTTATTTCTTTTTTATGTTGAAGATGATATGTGTGTGGCCCGCTCGATGTGATCAATCATCTGGATTGTCCAGATTGTTTTCGGGGGGTCCAGCGGATGAGGCCCACCTTGCTGCCCATGTTGGGCCAGCTTGGATGGAGGGAAGCAACGATATCATCTTGATGCAACGTGGGGCCAACACTTGATGACGGTCTGATCATGAGGTATAGTTGTACTCCCACCATCCATCTGTTTGGACACTGCTGGACATCAGTCCAGCAGCTGTGGGACCCACCGTAGTACACGTGTCATCCCTGCCGATCATCCAACTCCAAAAAGATTCAAACCCCCTTGGTGGGCCATGTGTGTGGGGGCCTCACCATGAGGTATGTATTTTATTCAAGCCGTCTACCCGTTTGGAGATGTGGGATACCCCCACACGTATGACACGTGTGGGGGTGGGACTCACCTTGATGCAAGCATTCTGTATCTCCACCGTCCAGAAATGTCTGGACGGTACAGGGGATTCCAACATGGTGTATGTGCTTCAGTCCAAGCGTCCATCTGTCTGGACGTAGGCCCACACCAGCCATGTGGCTGTCCAAGACGTCACCAGGCCAGGTGGACCTCACCATGATGAGCACGTGGATCCTCACCGTCCATTGCTTGGACGGTGGGCCACATCTGTATATGCATTTCATCCGGCGGTCCACATATCTGGACGCTGGATGTTTTATTTTAAAATAAATAATAAAACATAAATAATAATAAAATATAGCATGGTATATTGTATTATAGTATATATGCTCACATGCATATATGTAGGTGGTGGGTCCCATGTGGGACCCACCTACTGGACTGATTGGACGGTCCTGTGGACCCCACGTATGATATATGTGTCTTATATCCACCGTCCAGGTAACTGGACGGTGGGGTCACACCTTAATATATGTGTTTTATTCATGCTGTCCACTCGTGTGGGCCCTCCATGATGGTATATCCACGCCATCCACCCAATCCCCTGGCCAGGGAATGACGCAGATCTAAATCTCTGGTGGGCCACGTGTATGGACCCACCCATCATGTATATGCTGTATCCATACCGTCCATAGTCTGGACGATCAGATCGTCCAGATCTGTGCGACCCACGTGGGGCATGTGTTTTATACACTCCGTCCAGTGTCCAGACCTGGTTGCTGGACTTCTTTATATATATATATATATATATATATATATATATATATATATATATATATATAGATATATATATATATAGGGAAAAGGTACTATGCGCTCGAGCGTAAAGCGGTCGTCCGTGAGGTCTAGCTGTGTGGGCCCCACCGTGATGCCGTTCGAAGATCCACACCGTCCACCAGATGCGCGAACCCAGAGTGGGCTCACACGGCCCAAAATCAACCGTCCATGTAACTCAGGTGGGCCATACCATCGAAAAACATAAGTATACACGCAAAAACATGTAAATGCACTTGGTGGGCCCCACCTGAGTTGTGGATACCACCCGAAACTTGGTCTAAAATTATATTCAAGTGGGACACACATGATGGACGGTGTTGATCATCAAAAAACGTCTCGAAAGGTCCCCAAAAATGGTTTTCAATGTTTCAATGGTGCACAGCCTCTCTCAACTTCTGTACGTGGTGTGGCCCACAAAAGTCACGGATTGACTTGATTTTCAGCCATGTAGGCCCCCTCTGGAATGGTGCATCTGGTGGACAGTGTGGATTTTCGAACAGCATCACGGTGGGGCCCACACCAGCTCGACCTCACGGACGACCGCTTTACGCTCAAGCGCATAGTACCTTTTCATATATATATATATATATATATATATATATATATATATATACACACACACACACACACACACACACACACACACACACACACATTTATGTGTATGCATGTGGTGGGCCCCATGTGGGACCCGCTTGCTGGATGGATTGGCCGAGGTACCGCACACTAGCTATATAGCTGTGTACTGACGTCGGGCTCATCACGATGTATGTGTTAGATCCAAACCATCGTCCATCGTAGACCCACCGTTGATGTATATGTCTATATCCACACTGTCCAGATGTGTTGGACGGTGCTAGACAATGTTTGGACAGTGTTAATGTACATGGACAATGTTTGGACAGTATTGATCACATTAGTGAGCCATGTACCCAAATGATAGTGTAAAGTGATACACATGTTGCACCTGCCACTATTGAAATGATTTGAGATGTAATCCAAGCTCCCACCGACCATCAAGACGAAGGACCCACCGTGATATATATGTCATATATTCACACCGTCCATGCATGTGGCCCCCACGTGACGTACGTGTTTGATCCGAGCTGCCCATGTCATGAGGCCCACTTTGATGTACATGAAGCCCATGAGTAAGGCCCATTGTGATATATCTGAGGCCCATGAGTTGTGGCCCATCGTGATGTCTTTGAGGCTCAGTTATGAGGCCCATAATGATGTATATGCAGCACAGATACAAGGCCCATTATGATGTATTCATGGCCCATTTGGCGAGGTCACATTGATGTATATATGGCCCACGTGAGGAGGCCCACTGTGGTGTGTTCGTGACCATCAGCGAGGCCCGACATGATGTATATGAGAGGCCCAATGTGATGTATTTAAGGCTTAGGTGTAAGGCCCACCTATCGTGTATTAGGCCCTTGTGCGAGGCCATGGGCCTACTATATGTTTGGCCCTATGTGGGCCACTCCATGGGAGCAATGTTGGTTAAATGTCCACATCGATGGGCAATGATGATTTAATGTCCACATTGTGACCTCCCCTTAAGCCTTGATCAACCGATCATCGAGTTTGATTCCGATTGTCATGGCCGATTGCCAATTAGCGATCGAGGCCGATTATCATGACCGATTGCCGATTCCGATTAATATGACTGATTTGCCGATTTTGATTATCGATCAATTCTGATTGTCATGACCGATTGCCGATTCCGATTAATGTGATCGATTTACCGATTCTAATTATCGATCGATTCCCATTGTCGTGACTGATTGCCGATTTCGATTGACGTGATCGATTTGTCGACTCTGATTATCGGTCGATTCCAATTATCGTGACCGATTGTCGATTCCGATTGGCGTGACTGATTTGTCGACTCTAATTATCGATCGATCCCGATTGTCGTAGCCGATTGCTGATTTCAATTAGGGTGACCGATTTGCCGATTCTGATTATCAATCGATTCCGATTGTCGTGACTAATTGCCGATTCTGATTGACGTGACCAATTTGTCGACTCTGATTATCGATCGATCCCGATTGTCGTTGCCGATTGCCAATGCCGATTGATGTGACCGATTTGCCGATTCTGATTAACGATCAATTTCGATTGATACGACCGATTGCCTATTCCGATTGACATGAACGATTTGTCGACTCTGATTATCGATCAATCCCAATTGTCGTGCCCGATTGCCGATTCTAATTAACGTGACCGATTTGCTGATTCTGATTATCGATCGATCCCGATTGTTGTGACCGAGTGCTGATCTTTACACTATGGTTGATCGGCTGATCATGTATGAACCTTGTCTCATTTATATGTTGATTATCGGAGCCGATTATCGATCGATTCCGATCATCGAGGCCGAGTATTGAGGCCAATTCCAATTGTCGAGGCCGAGTATCGAGGCCGATGATTATGACCGATTCCAATTTCGATTGTCGAGGCCCATTGTGATGTGCATTCGGCCAGTGTTTAAGGCTCAATGTGATGTATATGAGGCTTAGGTGATGAGGCCCATTGTGATGCATTTGAGAGCCGGGCAATGGAGCCCATTGTGATGTAAGTTAGGCCCATGTGAAAGACCCACCGTGATGTGTATTAAGCTCTTGAGTGAGGCCTATAGTGTTGTATATTTAGCCCTTGCGTGAGGTCATGGGTCCACTATTTGTTAGGATCTATGTGGGTCATTCCTTGGGGGCAATGTTGGTTAAATGTCCACATTGTCGAGGTCGATTGTCGATACCGGTTATTAATATTGATTATGAGTATGTGACAGTATAGCATCATGATACATGCTTATACACATTATCTGCATGTTTGTTATGAGATGTGGTTGACCGTTGTATATGTCATTGGCCAGGTTATGAGATTCCCTGATAGGCGGAGGTTATCTCACATGAGCGCACGGTATGCGCAGGATTGATGCATGACTGGATTGTATGACTCATACATCCTGCATTGTGTGTTGTGATTACTTTACGCCCTAGCAACATCAGGGTTGTAGCCTCCACAAGCATATCGTGGATGGTTAGATGAGATATCGGAAATGTTTGGTTATAGCATATGAGCGTCATAGATGTCTCTGGGTGAAAATCCATAAACCTCCGTAGCCAGGAGACGCCCCAACATCAAGACCGAGTGGATATATATGAGCGCATAAGCGTCGTATACTAGTAGGTCGCGTCTCCCACTGTGTCGTGGTCGGTTGGGAGGGGGTGTGACCTTATCCGCCTGAGTGAGGGGCAACATCTAGGTTGAGTTTGACTAGCTTGAGGAATCGGTCCGCTATCGATGAGTCGGGCTCGATATTGGCAGGTGGATAGTGAGGTCTCTTTCACTTACTCAGTTGTGCGCTTGGATAGGGGCCGCAAGCTGGCGTAGAGTGTAATAGACCCCAGTGATGATCCTAGAGAGGAACCGTACTGATATGCGGACTTATTGAGCAGGAATTGTATACTCATTCATTCATTCATTCATTCACTATTCACTCGAGCAGGTGGTGCACAACTATTTGTTACGTGTACCTTCGCGTGGCCAGGATTTCGGTTGGGCGCGTGACTAACCTGAGATCAGGAGTTTACCACATTGAGTCTGACTATCCAACTTTAGGTATGAGACTGGTTTGGATATAAGTCCCTTGTGATGGACCCCATAGCTTGCGAGACTACATACTATCATCCCGGCTTCACATTCCATCATGGCCATTCTATTCGCACCGCATATTTCATATTGCATCGCATCCTCAACATCTAATATTTGGCTCATATGACTCTTCATTTGCATAGCTGTTCTATATTACATATTCTAATATTGATTTACTCATGGACTTGTCCGTATTTCCGCTTAATCTGTTATCATACGATTTATAATCTTGTCAGTATTGCTGCTTACTCTGATAATTCATGATCTTGTTAGTATTTCTGGTTATTCTGATAATGTTGGATTTATGGATTTCCAATATTGTATGATGATGACATTGTATTGAATACTTGACACCTACCTTATGCACACACCTACATCACCCTCTAAGCTTTCTATAAGCTTATGCACACTAGATGCATGCAGGTGATGTTAGGTTACAGCAGTGTTGAGCTTGGAGCGTGCAGCGGTCTTCTGGAGCTTGATTTTCGATTTATGTATTACCCTTTCAGTATTGTACTCAATGATTATATTGGTGGATATGTGATGATGATGTTGCCTTTGTGAATTGGGTAATCTTGTAGTTATGCTTATTACGAGTTAAATGTATATAAAAAAAATCCTCCTTGTAGGATCTCAGGATCGACACCTGGCGTATGGACGCTAGGAGCCGAGAATAGAGTACTATGGAGGCTGTCGGCATCTGATTTGACGATCGGGATTCTTGTGAATCCGATTTTCTGGGTTTGGGGTGTGACATAACCCCTTTGCTTGGCTCTGCAAGAAAAATGTAACCTCAAAAGGAAGTGTTCTTCTGCCAGTAATAGCCGGAGAGGGTACCAATTAAATCACCATTATGGTCGATTTTCTGGTGGTAACTGCCCCTTAGTGTACAACATGATCTTAGGCAGACCATCCTTAAATGCAATGCAAGCTGTAATCTCCACTTACCACCTCACTATGATATTTCTAACCGAGCATAGAGCCAATAAGGTCTGGGGCAACTAGCACAAAGTTCGACAATATTATTCAACAGCTTTCTGATGGAGGGCATAACGGTAACAAGCAATGCAAATCGCCTCTCTAGACTCTTGAGAAGATACCGTCGAAAAAGGATTGCCAGTAGAGGATCTCCTTGTGATATAGCTCTCCAAGGTTTACCCATCCCGCACCGTCTAGGTCAGGACACTACTCGAATCACAACTCTGGGCAGAGATAGCTGACCTATTGAAACAACATGCCGATGTGTTTACCTGGTCACACCAAGATATGCCCAAAATTCTCCCCAGAAGATTTTAAAAAAATGAAGAGGGCACTAGGAGGAAAATATAGAAGAGAATGGAAGGGAAAAAAAAAAAGGACCAAGTGTACCGGAAAGTATAGATATCTCCAGTTGATATGTTAAATGAGAGGTTACTCGCAAACTGGAGGCAAGAAAGAACGACCTAGTCGGCAAACCTTGGGCTTCGCATAAACAAGTTGATAAACAACAAGGGGGAAAGGCAATAGTTATATAGTTCCTGTGATTGCGCATTTATTGTTGACCAATGCCACATAGGCTCGAGGAGACGCTTCGACTGATGTGCCCATCCACATGGCAACATGGGGTTAGCCCGGACAAGACCACGATGACTAGTGCGATAGTTATCCGTTGGTGATTCATATATCGGTTGAACGGCGCTTGTCAATTAATGACATCCCCTCGTACCTCACAATTGCCATCATATCTTTTTCGAATCCTCAAACAGGTGCTGCCTTTTCTATTCCTGCCCTCATTATTAGGCGACAAATTTGATTTTGACTTGAAATTTCATGCAAAAAGACCGAGTTACCTACAGTTTGAAATTCAGTTCCTGCGCTTCCAGACCAGTTTAGGCTCCTACTCATCAAGCTCGTGCACAAGGAACTCGGGAGCGAGGGGCAACTGTTGTAGTAAAGAATGAACTGGCCTGCTGTATCGAAAATGCAACCAATCATAGAAGGAGTACCTTAAAGCTGGGTTGATTAAAATACAGGGACAAACTTCCTATGTTAATAAGGCACCAACAGTAAGGTGAGCCCTAAGTCGAGCTACCTAAGGACAAAGCTCAATAATAGGAATCATCTCCCGAGCTAACCAGATCGACCCCGACCAGAGAGAGACGAGAAATCCATAGAGAACTCCACTTCGAACTAAGAAAATAAAGATACGGTACGATTCTATCTTAAGATCACGCCAATCAAGGTGGGATAGGTGATACTTTCGGAATAAGATTCACATCCAAATAAGGACCAACTGACAAATCTAATATATTCCACTAGGATACGCAAATCTTAAAGCCACCTAAGAATCTTATAAATACACCCACTCTAATTAGAGAAAGGTAAGTACCAAAAACCCTAACTCAAGTTTCATTGCTCTCCTAATCTGCTCGTTTGACTTAGACATCAAAGGGTCCTTAGCTACAATTGGTACCCCGCTGTCCTTACATATTATTGACACAAGTACTAGTGTATATTGATTGAACCAGGCCTTTCAAGCCGTCATGGTTTCACACAAATTTTAGGCGAGGGTTACATTATAAGCAGTTGTAAATACCATTTCAACCGTTTGAATGGCCTAAAAGCATTAAAAATGAATGTGCATTGGATCCTCTGAAATTTGGTTCATGCCTTAAAATGAGGTGCCCTAAAATAAGATGATGAAAAAGGGGAATGACTCGAATTTAGGATAAGCATCATGAAAGTCGGCCCCACCTAATGTGGAGGAGTTCCAGAAGCACGTTAAACGTTAAAAAATAATAATAATAAATAAATAAGGGTAATTTTGTCAATACAAAAATGTTTCGCTTAAAGTTTACCGGAGACTCACGGCGAGCAGTACCGGGGACTGGGGACTAGCGGTGCAAACAAAAGGTTGACTTGAAGAAATAGACTAAAAGTACTAATTTTTTGAAACATGTACCAAAACAGAGGTGGCTTATCAGAAAATCCCCTACCTAAAATCGTCACAGATAAAACACATACTAATAGTAATCCGTTGGATTCCACCTATGTCTTTCAGACATGCATTTCATCTGGTAGCTCATATTAATACATGAGCCTCACTATGAGGCAGATCTAAAACTTTTAAGTGGGCCACCAGGCAGTAACAGTAACTATGGAAATGCTACCGTTGAAACCTTCCTGAGCCTCACCTAAATGCTTATATGCCGCCTAAATAGCTCATAAGGCTAGTACTTTCAGATCAAGCGGATAACACGAGCTGACGGAACGGATAACGAAGTGATGTCACAGAAACCACGTGCAAAAGGTGCGGATAACCTATCGTACAAGTCAAACGCCATGAATAAGAACAGCCAGGAGCTCGGATCTCAGCTCTTCATATATCATAGCAAAAGAGAAGAGGAGGGAGAGGAAAAAAAAAAAAAAAAAAAAAGAGAGAGAGAGAAAAACACCTACGACTAAGCTCCAATGTCGTCGACGACAACAGTTCTACCGCTGAGAAGCATCCCCGGCAGCTACGGCCTCCCACTACTCGGATCCTTAAAAGATCGGCTCGACTACTTCTGGTTCCAAGGATCCGACTCCTTCTTCCGCACCCGAAAGCTCAAATACAAGAGCACCGTCTTCCGCACAAACATGCCTCCCTCTTTCCCTTTCTTCTATGATGTAAACCCCAAAGTCGTAGTCCTCACCGACAGTAAGTCCTTCGCAACCCTCTTTGACATCTCCACCGTCGAAAAGAAAGACGTCCTCGTCGGCGATTTCATGCCCGATGTCAATTACACCGGCAAGATGCGCGTCCTAGCCTACCTCGATCCCTCCGAGCCAAAGCACTCGCTTGTAAAGAACTTCGCCATTGACATACTGAAATCAAGCTCTAAGGTCTGGGTATCCGAGCTCTTCAGCAATCTTGATTCAATGTGGTCCACCATCGAGAGCGATATCTCCAAGAACGGAAGCTCCAGCTTCCTCGTACCTCTTCAGAAGTGCCTCTTCAGGTTCCTAACCAAGAGCCTGATCGGAGCGGACCCCGCGGCCCGGCCCGAGATTGGAGACGGTGGTTTTGCCTTGTTAGACAGGTGGCTGGCTCTGCAGCTGCTCCCCACGATTAGTATCGGCGTCCTTCAGCCGCTGGAAGAGATCTTCCTCCATTCCTTTCAGTATCCGTTCGCGCTCGTGAGCGGAGACTATAAGAAGCTCTACCAATTCGTAGAAACTGAAGGGAAAGAAGTTGTAGAGAAAGGAAGAAAAGATTATAATCTCACCACCGAAGAAGTCATCCACAATCTCCTATTTATACTGGGATTCAACGCATTTGGAGGATTTTCGATTTTCCTCCCAACGCTGATCTCGACTATAGGAAGGGATAAAACAGGATTGCAGGCGAAGCTGCGAGAGGAAGTGAGGAAGAACAAAGAGCCTTTGGGGTTCGATGCGCTCCGGAGTATGGAGCTGGTACAATCGACGGTGTACGAGGTGCTGCGGCTCAACCCACCGGTCCCCCTACAGTACGGACGGGCTCGGAAGGACTTCGTGCTGAGTTCGCATGACTCGGCATATGAGATTCGGAAAGGGGAGTTGCTGTGCGGGTACCAGCCACTGGCGATGAGAGACGAGAAGGTGTTCGATCGACCAGAGGAATTTCTACCGGATCGGTTTACGGGGGAGAAGGGAAGGAGGCTGCTGGACTATCTGTTCTGGTCCAACGGACCGCAGACTGCGACGCCGGGCTCGAGTAACAAGCAGTGTGCGGCTAAGGATTATGTGGTGGCGACAGCGAGTCTGCTGGTTGCGTGGATTTTCACGCGGTACGACGAGTTTAAGTGCGATGATTCGTCGGTGGCGATTACCTCGGTCGTGAAGGCTGGAGAAGGTAAGTGATTGTGAATGTGAGGGGACGCGATTTTCCTGTAACCCGTGGAAGCTATGTGGTGCCGGCCTTTAGGTTTGCATGACATCCAGTCCGTTCATCAGTTTTTCCAGCTAATTTTAGTGCATGGTCCCAAAAATAAGGTGGATACAAAAATATTATCAGCCACGCCACATGAGAACAGTAGTGATTGAAATCCCGCCATTAAAACCTTCATGGAGTCACTAAAGTTTTGGATCAGTATGATAATTGTATTTATATTCATCCATCCTGGTAGGAATAATCTTTTGAACGGTTGGATGGTATATAAACATCAAGGTGGACACATGAAAGTTTCGGTGACCGGCTTTGTTCAATCTCCACTGTTTACTGTGTGACCTGGCCCATTTGAGTTGAGATATGCTTATTTAAATGTCAGCTGATGGACGGAGTGGACAGCATATACAGACATTGCAGTAGGCTTTACAGGGCTTCTACCTACACCTATGCACGGAGTAATGGGAAAGTCGCGTCTAATGTGATGTGTGTGTTTAATCTCCAACGCAAGATCATGAAATCTACCCATCCATTCGGTGGGCCTTGATCTCAAAAATCAGGCTAATTCAACACCAATCCTTATTGTGGGCATTAGTGATAGGGTTTAGGGTTTTAAATGGCATAGATTTTAATTTGCCCTGTTTTCTTGTGTTCTTGATGGATCAGTGAAATTGCAGGAAATATGAGAAAGTATACTTATTAGGTTATGATTATTCATGAGTTCTTTATTTCATCGCTATTAAATGGTGACTCTTGCTGGGATAATTCTCGCCAAGGCATCATTTTTTATTCATCTTGAAGATAGCAAGTAACCATGGGGCATAGGTGTAGCGAATGTGGTGGGAACGGCTTTATGTAAATGCTACCCAATCTCCTCCATCGGGTATACAAATGTGTTTTTGTGGTTGATCCCTGATACTAGGAAGATCCGAAACTCAAGTAGGCCACACCACAGAAAATAGTATGAAATCATGCTTTTAAAATCTAAATTCATGTGTTATGGCTAACTTAATTTTTTTTAATAGAGTTGATTAATTTGGGTGAGTGCATTCATCTTAACAAGGGGTTTCATGTGAGAATGCATCGGATGACATATAAACACTATAGTGGGCCCCGCACACGAGTAATAATGGTTGTCACATTCTCAAGTGTTCCCCGTGTTGAGGTCTACATGAGTTTTGTATTGGCTCAAATTTGGATTCCATAGCCATGAATACGAGGCAAAAAGGCAGATGGAAGGGGTGAGTTTCATGGGTCCTTACTCTTGCCCGGGTGGTAGACTCTCGAGAGTTTCAACTCCCAACAAGAAATTCCACCAGCGGGGGTGTGTGTGCGTGAGTTTAAAATTTTTTAAAAAAAAAGAAAAGAAAAAGAAAAAAAGGTGAGTTTCATGCTCGTTCCTCCCACGTAGCGCTCAGTTACCAGGTGGGACTCCTGCTCGGATAACTTTTTACTACAAACGTGACCTTCCATTCAACTTCTTTTTTTTTACTCGAATAAAACCTATTTTACTGATCTAGGCTTCTACCCACATGGACAAACCAATAAATATGAAAATACTCCTACTTTTTCAGTTACTTTTACTTGAAAACCAGGAGTATTTATATCTAAAAAACCCTCTTTCCATAACCCTCTTTCCATACCTGAAAATTCTACCTTCCAATCATAAGTTTTCGGCTATTTAGAAGAAAAAAAAAAAAGGGTGAGCGTCAACTGTGCCTATTTATTTCCTCCTGCCCCTTGCCTACCCTACCTAGCAGCTTTAGGCGAGTGGCTGTGGAAGCGGATTGGCTAGCGTACACACGCCAGCTATTATCCAAAAAATTTTCATACTAACGAATCATTTTAGTTGAGTGACGCTCCTGGAGCTCCGAGTTGTACTAACGGTTCAAAGGAGATCAAAGTTACATGGGCCTCTTAGTGATGTATTTATTATATCTACACTGCTTTTAGAGATCATTTTAGACATTATCTAAAAAAGGAATCATATCCAAAGATTACCTGGACCACACCACAAACAGCAACGGAGGTAATGATTTTTACCGTTAAAAAATTTGTAGGCCCACCCTAAGGTTTATTTTCCATCCAATTTGTTTATAAGGTCACAAAGACCTGAATGAAGAGTAAAAATAAAAATAAAAATTCCTGCTGATCCAAAACTTCTATGGCCCCAAAAAGGACCTCAATGGTAGACGTTCAATCCCCTACTGCTTTTTGCAGTGTGGTTCACCTTATAGTTAGATCTGTCTTAGTTTTCATCTAAAGCCTTAAGACGAGCTCACCAAATGTATGGACCGTTTGGATATAACACATACCTCGCGATCAAACCCACAGAACTTGGTGACATAAATACGGCAGCTATATGGCTGGTGTGAGGCACACCAGCCAATTCGTTTCCAGAGGCTATATGCTTTTCACGTGACGCCTGTGTACCTAGCTGATCTGTAGAACAACGTGGATTATTTTGGAGCACAAGTTATCAGCCGGGAAGCCAGAGTTTTTACTACATTGATGAAACAATGTCCTTTGGATGCCATTTCTCGAAATTAGAGAGGTATGATCAGGTGCAAAATCAGAGCTTCTCGTGAATAGATCCCCACTGGTTAGATGCCATTTGGCAAAATTGGAGAGGTATAATTCAGCAGTCCGTGCATTCACTTGCAGTGTAATGCCCTGATGAAGTAGGTGCTCTATTTTCGATATTTCGGATATTACTTTTAATGTGAATGTGTAATTTATTGGCACCAATGTGTGATACTATGTTCATTTGTAAAGAAATAAACTAATCATGTGTATTAAGTTTATAATTAAAGAAGTACTAATAACAAAATATTCAATTTAACCATTAAAATTATCCAAAATCACAAATAAGAGTTCAATTAAATGGGGACTCAAAATACATAATCATGTTTCGTTTTATTGTGCAAATGTTCTAATCTAACCAATTAATGCATGTATGTTAGGATATGCGAAACATGTTCCGGAAATAGAATAAGGGTCGTTCAAACAATACTCTAATTAGGCACCCGATAACACGTAGAGTCATTCGAACAGTACACTCTAACCTTTAACATCAACCAGGCACCCAATAACGACCATGTAATAAAATGAGGGTCGGTTGAACAGTGCTATGATCTTTAATCGTCAACGAGGCACCCAATAACACTTATATGTCATGTATGCATGTTTAACCTAGCCTCTATTAGTCCATTTGCATAAAACCATATTGGTGAAGTTAGAATACCACCATTATGTCATAAGTCAAATAAATTAGATCATATGACTCGTCGCTAGTGTTCTTTAATCTAAGTTAGGATTCGTCATCCAAATATCAAATATGATTAATCATTTCAAAGGGAGAAGCTCATCATTCAATATCAAATACGAATAATCAATATAAAGGTATAGAGCTCATCGTCCAAAGATGTAAACAACACGGTAAGGATTGTCACCAAAAATCAATAAGAGAATGTCTGTGCCATAAATTTACATAAACAACTCCATACGGCACAATTCATGTGTTAGAATAAATTATGTAGACAATAAATAATGCACCACACCAAGCGAATTACATACATTGATAATGTGCACCATTAATCAAAACCAAGGATTTATATATCGACCAAGAGGATCACTGCCATGAGCACATTATATACAAGGCTCATTGCCTTGATTAATGCTCACTGGTTACTATGAGGGGCTTGTTACTCAGCATAGGTTGACAAATCGGACATAGTATTTCATACCACTAACGGTTATAATCGATACTTCAATTTAATGAAAATTGTGGTATCCCAAATTTAATAAGGTGTTATACAACAATCAAACACATGAATGATCAACTCTGAATTGAACCTATTCGATGGACCAAAGGGAACTCCGGCAAAACTGACATTGTGTGTAAAATAACTTGTGTAGTTCCAACTATTATCGATCATCTGTGTTCTACCTCGATTGACTAGATAAGCCTGTGATGGCCTACCAATGGCTGGCAATCCACTTTTCAAATATGTTTTCAAAGCTTGATTCATAACAATTCCGATTCATATTACCATGTATAGGTTTTCAAGCACAAAATAGTCTAATACAACATCATGATAAGTCACTTGGGCATATGCACAATTACTTGATCAGCAACTCAATACAAATTATATAATTTCAACATAATAATAACGTAGAGAGGTACTAATAACAGAATTTCATATCATTCAAACATTTCATCGAATATGTTTTTCACCCAATAATAATCAACACAAGGATTATGATAATAGAGACATCCTAACATTTGTAATATAGGAAATCTCAACAAAATTAAGTAATCTCTAATTGAAACTATCAAGGGTTGATAAAAGTAAACTTAAAAGGAATAGTCCTTACCTCAGAAGGAGTTTACCCAATCTAATTAAACATAGGGTTATAGATTTTGGAGAAAACGTACATCAACTCCCTAAACCAAATTCTAAGCCTAAGTAGTTTTAGCTCCTAGGGTGGCGTTGTAGTAATATCTCCCTTTTTAGCACAAGGTTCTCCACTCCAAGCTCTCTCTCTCTCTCTCTCTCTCTCTCTCTCTCTCTCTCTCTCAAAACCTCCCACAATTAGGATAAATTCGTATGGGAAGGGGGCTGCCAAAGAAAGATATTTATAGCCACATTTGGGTGTTTAATGGCCCTACAAACAAAGCTAAGGGTTATTTAACCCTATGTTAGGTTGATTTCAGCTTTTGGAGCCCACTATGAGATACACAGCCCCATCTATGCCATGAAATGGTTGTAACGAGTGGTGATCTATACAAGGCTATGTTAGTCCTGCAATTTAGAGACAACGATCGACGAATATGGTTAAGAGATCAGTTCGACAGTTGCCGATCGTCAATCAAGGTTGCGGTTATAAGGATGTTCGTAAAATGATAAGTAAGGTTAGTGCCCATAATTTGATCATGAATTAATGATTCGAATGCCTCAACATTGGGAAAGTTTAGGTGAGTGCCATTAACTTACTTGTTTGATAATTTTCATGAAATTTCACATATCTCATGTACTTGTAGGTCTAAATTGAACGATTCGTCTTGCTGTCTCAAGTGTCTATTCTGTCATTGATGTCAAGCCTGCTAAGACGAATATCTTTCTATAGCTTCGAATTCAATGGCCCACTAACGAGCGGTCTATAGTTTGTTTTGTTAATTTGGCCATTTCTAGAATGATTTGAGTGGCGAGGTTTTTTGTGCACAATAAGTAGGGTATGATTTATTTAGATTCATCGTTTGACATTTATGAGCTTAGAGAAAATGGTGATTTAGTCCTAATTACCCAATGTCATTAATTTAAAGGTCATAGGGTAATTTATTCAATATGGTTTAGGTGTGTGGTATAATAAATATCTAATCCATTAATTATTTTGGTTTATGTGGATCTTCTTCAAACTACAATTATTCTGATTAATCAATAGCGGGTCGCCTAGATCTGGGCCCTAAATGGATAGATCACAAGGTTAGACTCAATATTTTGGTGTTCAGGCGTATATGTTAACTTCCTACAGTTATGTATTCAAATTTACACGGTTCCTTTAATAATAACACTCGCATTTTTGTTAGAATCATATATTAAAGATCGCTAAGTGATAAAATAAAATAATTTTAGTGAAATTTTTTTAAAAATTTTGGAATCCAAGTCGATAAAATTTGAAATATTACATATCGTCTAACAGTTGGATGAGTCACCCAAGTCTTTGAGTCTTTAGTCCAAGATTCCACTAGGGTCACACAACGTGGGACCTACTATAGCTATGTCCAGACTCGAAGTGCATACTGTAGCGCACGACCCCCACATCCGCATAGCGTGGCTCTGGTAGCCCAACATGATGTATGTGTTTTATCCCTACCATCCATCTATTTTGTCAGCTTATTTTGGGCATGAGCCTAAGGGCATGTTTAGGAGCGTGGATTTGGAACCCCCCGTATTTGAAATCCTTGTATTGTATCTGGCACCTTGGATTGAGAATTAACTTTAATCCAAAAGTAGCTATGCATAGGGCTTGAATTTAATTACTAAATCAACTTTAATATCTCTAATAATTGAACGTATGTAATGTTTAACACAATGGTTGTAATAAGCCAGTTGAAATATATGCTTTTGCCTGAAAATGATGAAATTACAAGTCTTCGATAGGCCACAAGTACAAAATCATGTCCGAGTCACTAACCAATAATTTTTAACCGTTGATTTACATGGACAATGTTTGGACAGTGCTGATCATCGTATTAAAGTAATTATAGTGATGCAATTGATAATCTAATTGTTTTGGAACATCATTAGTGGGCCATGTGTGCAATAGAATAATAGTCCGGTGACATACATGTTACACATGCAATTCTTGGAAGGATTTTAGATGCAATCCAAGCTTTGGGGGATTTCAAACCCCTCTTTGAGGGGATTTGAAACCCCCTATATTTGAAACCCCTAGTTACTTTATGGTGCCAAACAACATGGGATTTTGAAATCCCGTTAAATCCCCCTAAATCCATGGCAGCAAATGACCCCTAAGGATAATGTAGATCCAATGTATCATACAATAAGACACGATGGTATTTAAATGCTCTCCATTAAAACTTTTTGGGACTAAAGAAGTTTTGGATGAAGCTGATATATGTGTTTTCCCTTCGTCCAGGCTTGTGTGACCTAATCAACGGCTTGGATGGCAAATGAACATTACACTTTTAAAGTTTTTAAGTATGGCCGTCCAATCACCACTGTTTCCTGTAGTGTAGTTCACCAGAAATTTGGATCCACCTCAATTTTTCGTTCATGCCCTAAAATAAGTAGGCAAAACTGGAGGAACGGTGTGGATAAAACGCACATCAGGGTGGGGCCCACATAGCATTCCCTGCTGTGTGCTTCACTAAAAATCCCAGTCTGTCCAGCACTGCCAGCTGTTTCGTCCATAGCAGTCGTTCGAAGAAATTAGCTTTTCTGCCAGCTATTTCGTCCATAGCAGTCATTCAAAGAAATTAGTGTTCCTGGGGCTCTGATAGCGGATAAGGCAGGGATGAAAAGACAAAAGAAGCATGAGGTTTGCTGGCATACCTAGCACATGACAAGACATGGGGAGACCACCCCTCTTTGTCAACAGGCCCTAAATGCAGATGGTAAAAATACTCGGCAGTTGAATATTTCAACAATTATACAAAAATAAAACACCCACCGGTAAAAAGTTCCTATCGTCTTCCATCTTCCCTAATATTTATTGACCATCCAACCGGTTGACGAGGTCTCGAAAACCTAATTATATATAATGATAAAAACAAAAAAAAAAAACAAAAAAACAAATATCAGCTTGACACAACTTTTGTACAATAAGAAGTACTTAATGGTCAATCACCACTATTTCTTACGGTATGATCTCCTTGAGATTTGGATTTGTTTTATGTTTGGGCTTGTTATGGAGAAAATACACCGACCGACCTACCGTCAACAAGCCAAGTCAAGTACTCTAACAACGACAGGCGTGACCTAGTAGTCCAACTAGAGGTGGGCAAAATGGACCCGATCCGGTAATCTCTCACCTCTCAGCCAATTAGTCGGGTTCGGGTAAGATCGATCAGATCCGAACGACAATAGGATCGGATTCGGGTATGTAACAAATCCGACCAAACAGAATCGAAATCCGATTCGTTTGAATCCGACCCGATTTGATCCGGACCGCACCGGCGTAGTAACCCCCAGCCAGCCCATCTCTTTCTCACACACAGAGATTCATCAGCCATGGTAAACGGTTTCTCAAGATCTTCTCTCCCAAGATGCTGTAAATACCGCAAGCTTCATAATCCCATCCATTCAGTTTTAAAAAAGAGAACTTGGAAGAAGGATCGGCTACTCGGCTACTCCCCCTGACACCCGCCCGTGGCTGATGGTCGGTACTTTGTGGACCCCACCATGATGTATGTATTTCATCTATTCCGTTCATCCATTTTATAGATCATTTTAGGACTTTATATAAAATAATGATAGGGATATAAATCTCAGGTGGACCACACCACAGGAAAACAATAATGATTAGATATCCACCATTATAATCCTCTTAAGGCCTATTGTCTATTTGACATCTAATCCAGTGTCACTCAGATGAAGGGAAACAAAAAATATCAGCTTGATCAAAAACTTTTATAGCCTCCAAAACGTTTTTAATGGTTAACGTTCATTGAATACTGTTTCCTATAATGTGGTCCACTTGTGATTTCGATATACCTCATTTTTTTTCTAATATCATAAAATGATCCATAAAAATAGATAGAGGGCATGGATTAAACACATACATCATGGTGGGGTCCACAGAGACCGGTGGCAAGGGAGTAGCCCGTGCGTTTCCAGCGCTGTACTGGCGCGTGACGCGTCTGGCAGGCTGGCAGCTGACAGCGGATTGCATACCGAGTAACTCAGCACAGCTTGCATACCGTGTAAACTACATGGCCTCAATGTCATTCATACATTGTATCCACTCCGTCTATCTCTTTTAACACAAAATTTTAGGAATTTATCCGAAAAATGGAGTATATCTAAGTTCAAATGGGCCACACCACGGTGTGAATTGAACATTTACCATTGAAAAATTCTCGGGGACAACAGTTTTATATCAAGCCGATATTTGTGTTTTACCTTCATCCATGTCTTTCTGATCATATGAAAAGGTTGGATGATAAATAAACATCACCGGGCATTAGAAAATTTTCAACTGTTGAAATCAATATTTTCACTTTTTACAATAACATGGTCCACCTGATCTTTCTATATGCATAAATTTTGGGTTGAACCCATAAAATGATTTGGAAAAACGAATGGACGGCGTGGATAAAACACATACATTAGCGGTGGGCCCAACTGAGTTTACTATGTACATAAGAGCGTACCGAGTAACACGGTATACAATCCAATTTCTTGGCATCCTCGTGCCCAGCGCTCCTCGAGCTCCAACACGATTCGAGGAGATCAAAGTTATATATAGTGATGCATTTATTATATCTACACCGTTAATATATTTTTATATATCATTATAGATCATTATGCAAAAAAGAAATAATATCCAAAGATCATGTAGACCACATCTCAAATATCAGCAAAGAATGATTTTTACTGTTAAACCATTCGTGTGGTCCACTTGATAGTTAGATCTTTCTTATTTTTCGTCTCAAGCCGTAAGACGAGCTTACCAAATGGATGAACGGTTTGGATATAACACTTACCCCATGATCAGAACCATAAAACTCATGACACCATTCGAATTCACCGTGGCAGGCCGTGGCGTGAAGAGCAAGCAACACTTTTCGTGTGGAGCAAGTAAACTTTAAAAGTTAAATACATATGTATACACATAGAGTGAAAGTTATTTCAGAGCCATGTGGGGCCCACCTTGATGTATATATTTCATCTAAGCCGTTTATTCATTTTAAAATATTATTTTAGTCATTGGGCACAAAAAAAAGATATATTAAATGTTAACTTAGACCACACCATATAAAATAATTTGATTTAATTTATACCGTTCGAATCGTATCTAATCCGATCCGGCTCGGTTTTCTTGACCGAGGCGGACTCGGCTCGGGTAAGGTCAACTGGCATCGGGTCTGTCCGAATCAGGTGACTCGGATCCGGTCTTAGATCGAATCGGATTCGGGTCTAACCATTAGAAATTCGGATCTGATCGAGTAATAGCTGATCCGACCCGATCAGAACCGATGCCCAGCTCTAAGTCCAACTCTCACCTCTCAGCCAATTAGGAAGAATGCTTGACCTTTCAGTAGATAGGTCGAGCCTGACCCCTTTCAACAGATAGGTCGGGCTCGACCCCAACGTTAGGCTAAGCCTAACCTCAGCAGATAGGCCAAGCCCGACCCCAACGTAAGGCTGAGCCCAACCTCAGTAGGCCAGAGGGCCATCTAAAAGATATCATCCACCTCAAGGCGATCAGGCTCGCCACCCCGATAACGACGTAACTTCGAGAAAACCAGGCCAAATCGCCCCAGGACGACCGAGCCCAACCTAACCAACATCCAGTCGGGCCGCGAACCGCGTCGAAGATCGCGGGAGCCATCTCCAACACGATTCTCCTTGATATTCCAGTCGAGCATCCAGAAAGATCCATCGTGCATAAAACTCAGAATCGTAATAGGATTCTATCCCTGCCAAAATAGGGACAGACGCCTTCTACGCCATCGCCTCTCCCCACCTATAAATAAGAAAATCCCCAAAAATGAGAGGTAAGCAAAATCTCTAGCCCTAACCCTTCTATACTCAACTAAGACCCAGATCCCTGACTTTGGCATCAAAAGGCTCCCAGCACAAGCCAGAGTTTTCTTTGTTTGTTCTTTGTGCAGGTTCATGAGTTAAGGAAGGCTGACCAGATTTCTGCCATTAACAGGCCTCATGCCCTAAAATGATCTGAAAAATGGATAGATAACATGGATATAGAATACATACATCATGGTGGGTGCTACCGTAAAGGCACACCATCATGTGTGAAGCACCGAAAGATACTAGTGGTTGTCTTTCCACCAAAGACTAGTCATATATACATTTTTTTAAAATTATTATTTGGATTAGCTTGTTAGTACACACCCATGTCAATACACACACTCATGTTAGCCACCCCCACTAGAGATCGATACCAAGACCTCAAGTGTTGAAATGAGGTATCTCCACTCAGTCTGCCGTTGAGCTATGGATCCGGGTGTGTCATATATGCAGTTAAGATGGCATCCCAATCAAAGATGCGAGCAAGCCTTTTACATCAAGAGAAAAAGTACGAGCTCCGGAAGAGTGAGATTATGATAGGCAGGCACTTAGAAATTGTATACTTGAAATATAGCTAACTCAAATTAAACCAGAAAATCATGGTCCCTAGTTTAGATATTGCACGAGACAAAATGTTATTTGATTATTCGTCTATAGGACTAGTGATCATTTTTTGGACAGCTAAACTGAAAATTATCTAATGATTTTATTTTAACAAACAAGTGTCCATAAATGATGGGACACGATTGTTCAACCAATCTTTTTTTAGGACAGTTATTTAGATACAATTATTTTCACAATTTAGTTGGTTAGCTTGAGCTATTTTATGCCACGAGTATAATTTCTAAGTGCTCGCATATCATGTGTCATTCTTTGCTGGGGTATTAAATAACTGGCATACCATAAACGGCACCATGAAAGCGACTAGATCCAATCAAGGGTGGGGGACCTAGACCAGTGTCGGAAGTAAAAGCTATACATGAAAGCAACTAGCTCCAATAAGGGCGGGGACCTGGACCTGTGTGACAACTACTGCCCTGGATTTTAAAAACTATTGCTATGACTTCACAAAAAAGATATGACCGCAATGTCTTCACGAGATTTTCAAAATATCCATGGATTTAAACTATTGTATTTTTATTGAGATATTTATCCAAAATAAGTATTTAAAAATAAAAATTTAAATAAAATAAAATAAAATAAAACTAAACAACTCATTATGTGTGTGTGGATAAGTTAATACGAGGTCGAGGTCCATCTCATGGCCCACCATGGAAGCTGCATCTGATTGATGGGTGGATGTCCAACACACATAACGGTGGGACCCACATAGCTGACCTCATGGGAAGCTCCCATGAGATTGGCCTCATAGTAACTATTTCCATATCTCTCTCTATGCACATGTGGGCACGCACATGAGTGCGCATGCACACACACATATATCGAAATTAGAAACTGTTTTTAATTAATAACAAATAACTTTAAATCCTTTTATTTTGGCAAGATTTTTCTCAATATAATCCCAAGAAAACCTCAAAAACTGTAAATTTTGTCACTACAGCACCCACTGGGACTGGATGGGTTTGGATCGGTCCCAGTTAGATTATTAATCAGGTCAAATGGTCAAGCCCGGCCCCGCTCTCTTATTAATAGTCCTTCAATCTTAGTCCCAAGCCTACACATTAACATGATAAACAGGCCTTTATCCCACTTGGGTCAGGTTAAGATGATATCTTTTGGTAAAACCTGGGCCTGTGTTGACCCATCTACTCATCATGCTTTAAATTGGGCCCATAACTGGCCCAGAGCCATCTATTACAGCCCCATGACCGACCTGTACCAGTCCCACTGGAGGTATGGCATAGATCATTGTTGCACATGTGGATTACATGGATCAGTCGAACTGTTCATTTCACAGGTCAAATAGTGTTATGGGCAATGGTTGAAATTGGTGGGCCATCATGTGTGGATAGGCCGGCCTTAGCAACAAAATCAAGAGAATTGGACGTGATTCAAGCCATGCAATGAGTGGACTGATCAGCCAGCTGCTCACCATACCTATGTGCCACGTGTAGGGTTATGATTGCACTTGTGCATGCTTCATCATAGTAAGGAGACTGTACAAACCTATAGTTCTTTTATTGGTTGATCCTTGGGGGCACTGCCTCTTCAAACTCCATCCTAAAGACACTCGCCACAATTCGGACATTTCATACGTTTCTACGAGCTATTTAAAATGGGAGATGTTTACGTACAACATTCTCCTTGTATGGGAACACTAACATACAAGGTTTTATTCTTTTTAAATATCTAAGCAGTACAAATGGTGGGTCTCATCGTAAAGATTGACTGGGGCAAATACCAAGATGGTCCATTCATCAGGAAGCTACAACGATTAAATAACTGGACAGCCCATGGTTTGACTCTACGGTTCTTGTGTGGCCCACCTAATGAGTGGATTGTTCCAGATTTTGTACCAGATTATCCTTATGGTATGGTCCACCATTTTCCACAGGCGGCTGCACATCATATGAGGCTTTTTCCTGGAGATGTTTTCCATACACACTCTCCTCTCTATTTGTAAAAATAATGGTGGTAACCGTTTTGGGAAGCTCCCCTCCATCGAATAATCCTGTTTTCCCCCATATGTTAAAATGGCAAGTTTGCATGAGATCTGGTATGCTCACAAGTGCCCCATCTTATATGTTAAATGTAGACCAAGTTGGGAAACCGTGGAAGCACTTATAGACAAATTAAACAAAGTACACGCAACCACACAACCAAGTTCAAAGAAGAACACTCTAAAATTTATGCGGAAAAATTCTTGCAGGAAAAAACCACGGTACAAAGTGATGAATAATTTATTATAAAAGCAAAAATTACAAGAGATGAAGTCTTACGAATTCGAATAAGCTTCAAATCTACTTTACAAGCCCTAGCTGTGCCCTTGAAATCCTTAGGAACAAATTAGAAAGCCATCTCTATATCCTAATCTCGATTACACTCGATATATATACTATCACAACCAGAATAGAAAACAAATTTCACACTTACGTACTTCTACGCACACACATCTTCGATGAGACCTTCAATGCCATCGACGGCCCTCAATGTCATCAAATTTACTTCGATAACATCGAGTAGCAACACTAAAATGTTTCAACAACTAACATGAAATTTTTTGAATTTTCTCGATGAAATCAAACATCTATCAATGGCATCAACCGACCCCTGTTACTAATAGATTTAAGACATCAATAACAAACCATCTGCAATATGTTATGCTCACTGAACCCTCCATTCACTAGTTAGTCTAATTCAACCACACTAGAGTCAGCTCATTGGGATGACTGCATGCCCCAACATTCTTCTAGGGCAAGCCCAGGCCAAGCTGAATGGGTAGCATATAAGGCTTGGGTTAGAAAATGTGTTCCATTTAAGTAAATTAGCAAGGCAAAGGTTGATGCGTGACCAGACTTGCCGATAAAGATCAATGGGCAAGGCTAGATGACTAGACCTGACCTGAAACCCAAGTCAATGTGTAACAAAAGATAAGTGTAGACATATGCATGTGTGTATGCACCGATTTGGGTTGTGATAGTCATCCCATTATAGACCATTTAAATGCAAGTAGGGTTATGTTTGGCATAGCCATTTTTTGGACAGACAAGTTGGCTTTCCAATCCATTTATACATGAAAACTGGGGGGTAGCCTGTCTTGAAACTTTACAGATAGTAACTTGGATAAAGTTAAAAGAATCTAGATCCTCTGCTTGAAACAAATAGAAAATTTCTGTTTTCCTACATTATAATTGGTCGACAACATCACTAATGTTGTTAGCACTACTACACTAAATGCCATGTGTGATGACATGGCCCAATCAACTTGCAACAAACAAGAATTCCTTATTTGTGGCAAGCAGAGGATCCAAATTAACCATTATTTATCAACGCTCACCGTGGATGGGCCATGAGCTAGACATTACACCGATCAAATGATTGTAGCCATTCTTTTGAAGGACTTTAAATGGATGGATATCCGATGAATGCTGACCATCAAAAAGTGGGTCTCTTCTTTCTGCTGTCTAGCAAATAATACCATTTTACCACTTTGAAGAATATCTTGTACATGATCTCTCTCTCTCTCTCTCTCTCTCTCTCTCTCTCTCTCTCTCTCTCTCTCTCTCTATATATATATATATATATATATACACCCAGACACACGCAGGTGAGCGTTTCTATATATATATATATATATATATATATATATATTGATATATATAGGTAGGTCCTACCCAGCCCAACCAAAATCAAGGCCCAGACAACCCAAGCCCAGCTATTGACACCCTCTCAGTGGGTTTTGTATGATGGGCGTAGTTTCTTTTCCACAATGAAAGGATTTCATGAGACCACCTGCCTTGCAAATAAGCTTATTTTACAAACGTATTGTTTGGGGCCCACTGTGATGTACGTCCCACATCCATTCCCTCTATCAGGTGTGCCCCTGTAGGTTCACCCGGTATTTCAAAAATCAGGTCGATTCAAGACACAGTGGGTCACACCACCAAGAACAATTTGGATGGGACACCACCCATTAAAACCTTCTAGATAACTTATAGCCACCATGTTTTGTACATTCCATCTAATCCATTCATCAGATTCTCACCCATCAGGATGAATAAATACACCAAATTCAGTCCATTCAGAAACTCAGGTGGGCCACACTATGTGATTTTAGAATTTTAACATGATTTTACATCGTGGGCTCACCTGATTTTTGGATGGACCTGATTTTAGAGTAAGGGGAGAACTTGAAGAGGTGCACCTGATGGACGGAATAGATGTCAAACACCCATTACAAACCACAGTGGACCCCGCACACAACGTTGTAAAGGACCTACCTCGCGAGTTCACAGTCAAAACAAATTAGGTATTTGAAAAAGAGGCTTTGATAGGGATTGGCGCCCACCGCACCACAACTACAGCATGGGGTTGGGTTACACCCGGATTTCACCTTTTAGATGATGATTTGAACCGTTCATATTCTCGATTCTATCCTACGGGTACAACGCTAAGAAACGTTTATTGCACGGATGATTTTGTACAAAGATGAATTTGAAACATCGTCGACGAGAACATAAACGGTTCAGATAATAATCTAATAAAATGCAATAATCCAGTGTGAGAAAATAAATGTACGAAATCCACTCCATCCATCAGGTGATCTCCTGGATGATATTTCCTAGGACCAAAAATCCGCCAGATACACAACACAGATGGGTGTCATCATAGGGAACAATGACAATGGGACACCAATCATGGGTTTGTGCGTGAGGCCACCATAGTTTTAATCTTTCATCAAAACCATTCATCAGGTGTGACTCACAAGAATAAAGTAAATGTACAAAAATCAGCCTAATCTAAACTAAACTCAGGTGGGCCACACTGCTCGAACTTATTGGTTTTCCTCAATTTGCATCATTCCCGTCGATGCGACCCACATATACAGTGAAAATAATGATTCTAACCTAATGAACAGAGTGGATTCTACGTATACATCATGATGGGCCCCACATAGCTTGGATGTTGTACTGGCTGGGTAAAACAGGTGTTGTAGACGATTCCGGTCCTGAAAAACGGCGTTAAAACCGAGAGCACGTGGTACTAAAGTCGGGTCGGCCTACTCGCCGTCGACAGTTTACTAAGCATTCCAATTTCATCTGCAAACGTTATGCCGCCCATTTCTTCGTTTAGACAAAAACATCGTCATCTCGCAAAGAGCGGCTGTACGTTAGCTTTCGTATGCAGCATTTTCTTCATCGCTAATATATCGCATGTGCAGAATATCGGGTCCGTGCAAAAGGTGGCCAACATAATGATAGAATATTATGAAAATCAGGCCCATCTACTCATGAGTGGTCTGATTCTGGCCTTGGCCATCATCATGGTATGGCTCACCTTTTTTAACGATTGGGAAATTCTTCCCATGATAGACCGGCAGGAAAGAAATAGCTGTACACGAGAGTTCGCGTATTGCTGCTATATGTGATCGTTGGTCTCATTTATTAATTAATTTATTTATTTTAGGGCACGAGATCAAAATCAAACTATATCCAAAGCTTAAGTGGACCACAGCGTAAAAAACAGTGGGGATAATGATATCCACCGTTGAAACCTTTCTAGTCCTGCAGTGATGTTTATTTGCAGTCCAATCCATTCATAAGGTCACACAGATCTGGGCTCTAAGAAGTTTTTAACGATAGGCTATGAATTCCTACTGTAGTATGGTTTTTTTTTTTTTTTTTTATGACACGGAAAAACGGATGAACGTGTTGGATAAATCACATAAATCATGACATGCGCATGGAGTCTTCACACCACCGGAAATATTGGTGGGCGCCTCACTCAAAATCCGCGTCCTGTTTCGTAGGTTCATCAATTCAATGCGCATGGCATCGCCAGCATCCATACCTGCTTCCCCGCGTGCCAACGCGGTTCGCACACGGAGCATCCATGCTTACGATCGACATCAAGATGTAGGTGAACTATCACGTGGAATTCTATCTTGACGCCGACGAGTCATTTGTGTTGGATATACTACCGGTACACGCAATATCATGAAGATCAAAATCAGGTCGATCCACTCGTGCCAACGCGGTTCACACACGGAGTATCCCAGCCGTTGACAATAGGATATAAGTGAACTGTCACGTGGAGTACTACTTCACGCCCACGTGTCATTCGTGATACTACACGTGCTGACCATACCATGAAGATCAAAATCAGGGCAATCCACACATACTCATGCGGTGGGCCGCTGCCTTACATTGAATCAGACCATCAGCTATCCATTGATTTCAACCATGTAGCCTACCCAGTGGGTGAACTATATGATTTCCGTACGAAACGGTCATGTTGTGGGGCCCATCTTTTACATATGTACCAGTGGGTGTGGCTCTCCTTTGGTAAGGCTTGATTTACCAAACACATGGCACACTTGGGGGACAGATAAGGTTGCATTTTAAACTTCCCATGCATCCCATGTGTGTGATGTCGGTCTCTCCACATGTTGATTACCTCTTCATGAGGGAATTTTGGTTAACTCGCCACGCATGTAAGTCATTGCGTTGAGTTGTAATGTGAAAGAGTAATGTGAGCCTAATTTACCGAACACGTGGATGTGACACTAATGATTTAGGCCATAAAATACAGTAAACAAGTGTCCTAAATATAATATTGTGCTTATTTAATAAATAGAGTCACATCACGGATCAACAATCTGAACCCCACCACGTGATGAGAACCCCTTGAAACTCTATTAGCCTAATTTTCAGCATGATCCAAAACTCTAGTGAGCTATAGAAAAGAGAAATGCAAATCAATGGAAGAAACTGTTTTCATTTTCCATGGCCCAACAGAGTTTTGTATTGGGCTGAAAGTTCGGCACTTTAGGTTTCAAGGGGTACCACATCACGTGGACCCTTCAAATTCTGTGCCCATGACATGTATGCAAAGCTGCACACATGTGCTCACATAAGAAAGTACACAAGTGAGCATATATATATATATATATATATATATATATATATATATATATATATATATATATATATATATGAGGTCAGACCTCATGGGAACCTCCCATGAGGGTGACCTCGTGTGCTCCACGGTGATGTGTGCCGAGTTTCAACACCATGCATTTGATGGGTCCCATTTAAGTTATGAGATATCCCAAAAGTCAGCCATATTGGGAACTCAAGTGGGCCATACCATCTAAAATCATGTGAAGACATGCCTAAAATGTATAAAAGCATTTGGTGGGGCCCACTTGAGTTTTCGATGCGGCTTAAACTTGGTATTACCTCTCATCCAAGCGGGATATACACAGTGGATGGGCTGGATTTGTGAACCACATTTCTATGGGTCCAATAAATGATCATGAATGTTTTAATGGGAGGGTAGCCCCGTCAACTGTTGTATGTGATGTGGCCCTCCCAAGTCATGGATTGACTAGATTTTTAAGCCCATGGCCCACCAGGGAGATGACTAATGGTGAAAATGTTTGACACACATCACAACGGGGCCCACATAGCTCGACTTCATGGGAAGTTCACATGAGTTCGACCTTGAGTAAGTCTTTGGGAACTCCATATTAGACATAATTATCATTAATCAAGGAAAAGTTGTGGCTCCTAGATTTGATTAACAAGTCATGTTATGATTATTACATATTTTAGGACAAATTTGTAGTTAACATATGATGAAAGAAATTATTATCCCATGTAAAAGAATTGACTTGGGTCAGGATGAACAATCTTTACCATCGGAGGCCAATTTGTTGTCGATGATATCTTCGCCTTATTCTACATGGGAGTGTGAGTGTATTATAGATACATGATCTTATTAAACATTTGTGCACTTACATTTGATAGATCCAGATAACGTCACTAGTATAGAAACTCATTAGCTTGGACTTTAATTAGACTTGATGATGCATGAGAAGTTAATTAATGTTTTATTTTCTGTTTCAAAATAAATTTATTTTATTTTTAAAAAAATAAAAAGTTTGGGCACGATAAGATCAAGCCGTTCCACGACTGGTCGAAGAACCTGCTCGACTGGTCGAGTGGCCTCCACGACCGGTCGAGTCCTGTCCACGATTGGTCGTGTGGGACCCATTTTAGTTACTGAACTTTGAATTAAGTCTGCTGGACTGGTCGAGCACTGTTCACTCAACCAATCGATCAGTCTCCAGGACTGGTTGAGGCAATAACAAAAAATTTCGAAAATTAGTAACAAACTTAGGACTGGTCGAGCCAGTGCTAGGACTAGCCGAACATATTCTAAGACTAGTCGAGAAACAAACTATACACTTATAAAGTGACCTAATTAAATTATGTATTCAAAATGACCTAACCTATGGTCAATCTAGGGTCATCTATACCTTACAAGCAATATTTGAACATTGAATTTTCTTTAGCTTCAGATGATAGTTGTTCTTTGAAGTTCACGAAGCTTGAGATCTTGACATATGATGAAGCTTGAACTTGAGGCATTTTGAAGCTTGAATTTAAAATTCATTGAAGCTTGAGCTTGATCAGGTACTTGAGTTGTATTTCACCTTGAGCTTTGAGTACCAAAGTAAAGACTATTGTCTTGCCTTAGATGAAGCTTTAAAACCTTGAACTTTGAAGCTTGAAAGAGTGAACTATCACATGGTGTTGTACTTGAACTTGTATATCTCTTGATCTTGCATTTGAAGTTCTTGAGGTAAAGACCTTTGATCTTGTACGTGAGATGCACAGTCTTGAATATGTAAATGAGCTACACAAGACACAGATTCCAAGAGGTTTTGGCACTATAAAATTTGACAATCATATGAGCTAGAAAACATAGCACTTATAATCTCTCCCTTTGTCAAATTTGTGACAAAACATACTTTATTAAAAAAAAAAAAGAAGAAGATAAGCATAACACGCACAATAAAGACTCATGCACCATATATGCAGAATAAAGAATTATGCACCGGTTACAACAACCAGATTAAACCAATAACCATCAGCATCAATACTCTACATCAATACTCTCCCTCTTACTTACACCCCCTTATAATAAAAAAATAAATGGTCACCTATCCACAATTCCAATTCCACATTTCACAAGCATGATAAAATTCTCCCCTTTTTGTCACAACATGACAAATGAAGGAACCAATAAATGAGAATGGAAGTAGATAAATAAGGAAGTAAATAGAAGAGTAATGAAAAAAAAAAGATCATATAAGATCAAGAATACCAAGTAACTAGAACCATAAGAAAGCATGTTCAAGCATATTCAACCCATAAAACAAAAGAAATTCAAGTATCTTAAAAGTTATTACAAACCACATATCCAAATACTAATCTGAACCCGATGAGGAGCAGGTATGGTAGGATCAATTTGATGAAGTCCCTTATTAATGCGCTTCAGATACTTGCGCATATATTTAAATAGCAAGTCATGAGATACATTTATGTTTTCAACCTTCTCCTCAAGTGAGCGCAAACGCGCATCAAAGTCAGAAGGCTGATAATCAGGATCATCTGCTGAATCAGATTCAATTTCATCAAAAATGTCATCCATATTGATGTCATCTGGAGGTAAATCACCCCCCTCTTCATTTGCGACATCGGCTCCACCAGCACCCACATTGACTTGGCCCGGGGCCAGCTTCAAATTCATCTTGTTAATATTGGAGTTGTTGAATGGTAGGAGGTGAATGAGAGCTTCTTCAACAGGCATAGCCACTAAACTATGGGTGGCCAACACAGTCATAATATAAGCGAAGGGAATGTCACTGTAAATTGGATGGAGACGGAACTGAATGATGCAATGACAAATCAAGGAAGGAAGACATACAGAAGTTCCAGAAATGATGGAATGAAGAATACGAACCATGAACGTAGTGAGTTCGGTTTTGTTACCAGATCGAGGATAGACATTCGAAATGAAAATCCTGTGAAGGATTCTGTATCTGGGTAACAAAAACTTTGAGGTAAGCGCATTTCCAACAATATTCCATTCCGCATCTATATTGCATAAATCTCTAGTGAGCATTCGCTTCTCAGTTTTAGTTGGTTTTGCCACTAGAGTGCTAATGGGAATACCTTCATCATTGGCAGGTAAATCCATTAATCCAGATATAAGATGACGATCCACATTAATTGGACCTTCTCTGGTCGCAACAATAAAGGTCAGATTTTCAGTAGAGAAATCAGTAATGCAAGCATACATAGCTTGCGTAATGGAGCGGTATGCTGGCCCACCCCAATGTAGTATGTTATCCCATCGTACAGACTGAGGGAGAGGAAGGATATCAAACAAAGCCAAATGATCAACATTAACGGGCCGTTCTATTATAACATTGCGCAACCGAATATCCCACACATAAGTGGGATCATCTTCGAGCGACCGAAGGTGGCACACTATGATAGGAGTCAATCGAGAAGGACCACGAGATCCTTTCTTTTTGGTTTTACCTTCCATTTGCAACAAAGATATCAAGAAAAATGGAGATTGCAAAAGAAGTAAGGTGAGCTTCTAGTAGATCAGATTTTTTAGTAGAAAACCATAAAAATCACCATAAAACATGAAATAAATTACATAAATGATGAAAACGAAGTGCAAAGGACTTGAATCTACAAGAAAAATGAAAACAATGCACTAACCACGGAGGAATCAAAGATGGGTTCGACCAGTCAACGTAGGAGCCGTTGGAGAAGACAACCCAAATGAGGAAAAAGTGATTTTTCCCTCAAATAAAGCATCAAACCCACGGTTCACTACTAGTCAAGTACATGCTCGACCGGTCGTGCCACGACTGGTTGAGTATGTACTCGACTAGTCGTGCACAGCCCAAAATGTGCAATTTTTTATAAAATTTGAATTTAAAAAATTTAAAATAACAAATATTTACATTATGATATAGAAATACATTATTCAACAATTCATATTGCACATACCAAGATCAAATTTCAATTTAGCAAACCTGCTTTTGTCGAGCAGTTTTGTGAATATGTCAGCTAGTTGATTCTCGGTAGGAATATAATCCAAGGAAATTGTCTTGTCTTCCACTAATTTACGGATGTAATGATATCTAATGTCAATATGCTTAATTCATGAATGCTGGATTGGATTTTTGGAGATATTAATTGCGCTTGAATTATCACAATATAAAACCATAGTATCTTGCGCAATTCCGTAATCGCCTAGCATTCTTGTCATCCATACAAGCTGAGTGTATGCATTACTTGCAACAATGTATTCAGCCTCAGCTGTTGAGAGCGATACGGAACTTTGTTTCTTACTTAGCCAAGAAACTAAATAATTCCTTACATAGAAATAACCACCACTAGTTGATTTTCGATCATCAATGTTACCAGCCCAATCACCATCAGTGTAGCCAGCTAATTGTACACTAGTGTCATGTGGATACCAGAGACTAAGATTAATTGTACTAGCGACATATCGCAAAATACGCTTAACAGCAATTAAATGTGACTCTTTAGTGTCAGATTGATATCTAGCGCAAATTTCAACGCTAAACGCAATATCAGGTCGGCACGCAGTTAAATAAAGCAAACTACCTATCATATTGCAATATAATTTAGGATCCACATTCTTACCTATAGAGTCCTTTGAGTACTCATTGGAGTATCAAAATTTTTTCCACTCTTAAATTTGAACTTTTTAATTAAGTTCAGAGCATATTTGGTTTGAAAAATAAAGAAACCATCAGGGAGCTGTTTGACTTGCAACCCTAGAAAATAATTAAATTCTCCAATCATGCTCATTTCAAATTTAGACTTCATAAGATCTGCAAACTCAACAGTTATGTTAGCACAAATAGATCCATAAATAATATTATCAACATAAATTTGTACTATTAAATGTGATCATTATGTTTCTTTACAAACAATGTCTTATCAATACTTCCCATTATAAAGTTATAACTTAGTAAAAACTTAGTCAACTTTTCGTACCATGCCCTAGGAGCTTATTTCAAACCGTAGAGTGCCTTTTTCAGGCAGTAGACATGATCAGTATTCTTAAGGTCTTCAAAACTCATTGGTTGTTCAACATACACTTCTTCGTACAAATCGCCATTTAAAATGCACTCTTTACATCCATTTAGTAAATTTTAAACTTTTTAAAGCACGCAATGGATATAAATAGTCTAATTGATTCAAGACGAGCTATTGGGGCAAATGTCTCATCATAATTAGTGTCTTCAATTTGAGTGTTCCCTTGTACAACCAGCCTAGCCATGTTTCTAATAATATTACTAAGTTCATCAGACTTTTTTTTGAAAATCCATTTTGTTCCAATAATGTGTTTATCTTTTAGTCTTAGAACTAAGTACCAAACATCATTTCTAACAAATTGATTGAGCTCTTCTTGCATCGCTACAATCCAGTTTTCATCAGTAAGAGCTTCTTTTACGTTAGCCTGTTCTATCTGAGATGTAAAGGACATGTAATTACACATATCTTCTAGTTGTTTATGAGTGTGCAAACCAATGAGAGGGTTTTCAAGAATTTGATTAGGTGGATGGTCTTTAACAGTCCTTAGTTCAGAGTTATTTTGATTTGATGAAGTATCCAGTTTATCAATTAGAAGAACTTCATCATTTTCTGAACTTGAGACAGGTGTATTCAAGTGATCGTCAATAACCACATTAATGGACTCTTGGATTACACCAGTCCTCTTATTAAGAACCCGATACGCTCGACTATTCAGAGCATACCCTAAAAATATCTCTTCATCACTTTTGGTGTCAAACTTACCTAGATTTTCTCGGTCACGTAAAATGTAGCACTTGCTGCCAAAAACACGAAAGTATTTGACAATAGGCTTCTTATCAAACCACATTTCATAAGTCATTTTACCATTTGATTTTCTCGTATAAATGCAATTAATTATATAATAAGCAGTATTTACGGTTTCATCCCAAAAAATTTTAGGGAGTTTCATACTATTTAACATTACATTTGTCATTTCTTGAAGTACTCTATTTTTTCTCTACTATACCATTTTGTTGTGGTGTTTTGGGCGCAGAGAATTCATGTGATATTCCCTTATCACTGTAAAACTTCTCAAAACCGCTATTTTCAAATTCTGAACCATGATCACTGTGGATCTTAAAGACTTGTGATTCTTTTTCCGTTTGGATACGTATCAGTACCCTTTTTACTTCATCGAGAGTTTCTGATTTGTCTCTTAAGAAGACTACCCATGTAAATCTGGTAAAGTCATCAACAATATCAGAATGTACTTCTTGCCACCTCGACTCTCCGTTCTGATTGGTCCAATAAGATCCATGTGGAAAAGTTCGAGCGGTTTAGATGTGGCATTGGAGTTCACCTTTTTGTGAGTACTACTGGTTTGTTTGCCAATCTGGCATTCGCTGCATATTTTGCTTGCTTTCTGTATTTTGGGTAAACCTCTTACTAACTCTCTTTTGCTCAATCTATATAAATTGTGGTAGTGTACATGTCCGAAGCGCCTATGTCATAATTCAGTCTCATTGGTATGGACCATGTAGCACGATAGATTAGATGAGCTTGAATCACTCACAATGTAGCAGTTTTCAGACGTTCTGCGACCAGTTAATATTACAGAACCATTTTTATTTAGAATTTCACATCATTTGTTAGTAAATTTTAAACTATAATTAGTATCGCATATTTAAGAGATGCTTAATAAGTTGTGTTTTAACCCTTCTACATATAAAATATTCTCAAATAAAGGGAGGTTAAGGAGTTGAACCATACCTTGGCCAACAATCCCGCAATTGCTACCATCACCGAAAATGACTGAACATCAGTCATGTCTTTAAGATTGGTGAACAGATCCTTGTCGTTTGTCATATGTCTGGAGCAACCACTGTCTAGTTACCACTTTAAATGGCTCGAAGCTTTGAAAGCGGTGTGGGCAACCAAACAAGTAACCTTAGGAACCCATTTCATTATAGTTTTGGGTTTAGGAGTATAGTTGGTCTTCATATGTTTGTAGTTATTATAAGACCGACCCACTGAGTTAGATTTTAAGAGCTCCTTAAGTAAGTCAACAATTTTTCAGCTAAAGGATTACGATTCTGATTTTTATAGGTAATATGGTTGCTTTTAGGTTTTTAAGGTTTGAAAAGTCTTAGCATTTTTAAAATAGTTTTGATTCAGACTTTTCCCTTTTGAGTTTGAAAACTCCCATTTCACAAATTTAGGTGGAGTATTCTTATGTTTGGGAGGAATACTTTTATCATAGCCCAATATAGATCGATTGCCACATTTTCTGGATCCGGATAAGAGTTTTTCTAACTTAGGATCACCTTAGGCATACCTCCAAGTGTCTTTTAAACTAAAAGTGAAGAGACTTCTAGTTTTAGCTTTTTATTTTCAGATTTTAAGTTTTCAACTTGGAAGGTTTTGAAATCTAAGTCGCACTTAGTTTTTTCAAAACAATCTGAAATGTGAGATTTTTCTAAAACAAGATTATCAAATTTTTCTTTAAGTTTTGAAAACTTTTTGTCACGCCCCAAACTCGGAAACCGGGCTCACAAAATTTCCGATCGCTGAATCCGGCGCCGACAGTCTCCGTAGTATCCCATTCTCGGCTTCCAGCGCCCATACGCCAGATTCCGATCCTGAGATCCTACAAGGAGGATTTTTAGTATGAAAATTTTTTTTGTAATGTAATGGAGCATAACCAAAAGCATAACCAAGTCACAAAACAACATCACCACATATCCACTATATCAAAAACTTTTAAGTACAATGCAGAAAGGGAAATACAGGGTCATCAAAAGCTCCAAAATAGTCGGTGCACGCTCTCCTCAGTATTTCTTCTTTCCGTCTAACGCTACTGCACGCAACGGTCGTGCATAAGCTTACAAAAGCTTAGAGGGTGGTGTAAGTGTGTGTACAAGACAAACGCCAAGTGTACAATATCAGAGTAATGCGGAAGTATGCGGTAAGTCCATGAATACTATCAGCTGTACTAAAGCTATGCAATGCAAGACATGAATGCTATCGGCCATACCAAGGCCATGCGATGCGAGGCCTATGTAGCCAAATGTCATATGCGATACGCAAACAAGCGTGCAGTACTCATCAAGTATACATATCGATGACGCTTCCTCTCTGGATATCACCGGGTCTAATACACCTCACACCGACCGCCTCCTCCCCGGCCGCACGGTCAAGCAAGTGGAAGAGACCACACTATCCGCCCGACCGCAGTTGCCAATACCTACCCTACTCGTCGATAATGGACACATTTGCGAGCGGTCAAACTCAGCCTAGCTTATAGCCCCCTCACTCAGGCGGATAAGGCCACACCCCTTTCCAACCGACCACGACACAGTGGGAGATGCGACCTACTGGTATTCGGCACTCGGGCGCTCGTGTATCCACTCGGTCTAGACGTTGGAGCATCTCCCTGTACCAAAAGGTTCTGGGACTTTCACCCAAGGACATCCTAAGTGCCCACAGTGCTAGAACAAATATTTTCGGTATCCGATACAGCCATCCACGATGTGCCTGTGGAGCCACAACCCTGATGTCGCTAGGGCGTGCAGTGATCAAGTCACACATATGCGAGATGCATGATTCACACCGTACAATCATGCTGCAATCTCACGCGTACCACGCGATCATGTAGGGCACTCCGTCTCATAAGGAGTCTCGTAAATGTCTCAGTCCAACGGCTTATGCTATGATCAAACATTCCTCACATCAAGCATACAAATGATGCGTATGAGTATGAATCATGGAGCTATACTAAGCATGTTATAAGGTGGTGAACTACTAACCAATGTAGGCCTGCTAATGGACCCTAGGGAGAGTTATAATGCGGACATTTAACCAACATTATTCTTACAACGTGGACGTCAAACCAACATTTCTCCCAAGGCATAACCTGTCATCAAACATTATTACACACACTATGGAGGAATCCCTCATTGCAATGGACCCTAAGGACATCCATGTTGGGCCTCGACCCATGGGCCTTATATTCATCAAATGGGCCGCATCATATGGGCCTTTTATAAATCAAGTGGGCCACATCAAAGGGGCCTTATGTACATTGCAATGGGTCATATCCTACGGGCCTTTGAATACATCACAATGGGCCTTGTAACATGGGCCTCCAATACATTGAATGGGCCCCATCACATGGGCCTTATAATTATCAAGGTGGGCCTCGACAACGGGCCACAAATACATCAAATGTGGGCCTCAACAAACGGGCCACAAATACATCCAGATGGGCCTAATCACATGGGCCTTACATGTATACCAAGGTGGGCCACACCAAAAATACAAGTGGTGATGACGATTTCCACCATTAAAATTCCTAAGGCCCACCAACAAATACATATTATATAATATAATATATATAATATATACAATATAACATATATAATATAATATATATATATATATATATATATATATATATATAATATGATATATATGTATATATAGATAATATAATATATATATATATATATACACACACACCACGTGCACACACGTACACACACGCGCACACACACGGCACACACACACTGCCGCACCACCGTCCCTGGACGGTGAATACAACACATATATCATGGTTGGCTCCACCGTCAGGTGGACGGTGGGGCAAAATACATACATCTTTGCGGGTCCCATGTGGGGCCCACCGCAACGTTTACTTTCCATCTAACCCGTTCAGAAGGTCAGACGGGCCTGGACAAATGGGAGAAACAAATATCAGATTGATTCCAAACTTCTGTGGGCCCAAAAGAGTTTCAATGGTAGAATTCAATCACCGTTGTTTCTTGTGGTGTGGGCTACCTGAGCCATGGATGTGGCTGAAACTTGATGGGGGCCCACTTAAGGGGGTGGCCCGCCATATGAACAGATTGGATGATAAATAAACATCAAGGTGGGGCCCACGGCTGTAGCCGTGGGACCGTGCCCGTTTCACGCTGACGCAGGCAGCGTCCTGCTGCTGTGTCAGCGGCAGCAGGCGCTGCCCCTTTCTTTTTTTTTTTTTTTTTTGAAATAACCCAAAATCCTGGGGTTTTTCACGTGTGGGGTCCGCTTCGGCCAAATCCACCCCAACCACTAGCTTCCACAGCCCGGTACCAGTCCATCAAGACCAATTTAGGGTACTTTTCGGCGTGTAGGGAGATTTAGGTGACTTTAAACGGTGAACATCACTGTTTTCAAGGGTATGGCCCACCCAAAAGTTGGATTGACTTCCCATTTCGGCTCAACGCCTAAAACGAGTTTGGGAAAAGGATGGGCGGCTTGGATTGGATACAAACATCAAGGTGGGTCCTATACAAGTGGGTCACCCAATGGCTTGTAAAATCAAGCCATATTTGTGTTTTCCCTTTTTACGTCCAGAGAGTCCCTGGACTCTTTTTTTGTTTGGGCATCCAGTGCCTTTAGGGTGGGCCCTTTGTAGATGGGCCACCACATGGTGAGGTGGTGTGGTCACCATACGTATGTAAAGTGGGCCCCACCTTTAGATGGTTTGGATTCCAATACATGCACCATAGTGGGGTCCATCGAAGTGGGCCATACAAACATAACATCACAAGAAAAGAAAAAGAGAGAGAGAGAGAGGAAGAGAGAGAGTGGGACACACGTGTGATGGAGGGACCCCGACACTATGGGCCCTCCCTTGCATTCCATCATACATAAAAAGGTAATCAAAGTGGGCCATTAGCCACATCATAGGGTCCCAAGTGAGATCCATACCATTGATCGGTAGGCCTCACTTGGCCCATCTAAGAAAGCATGAAAACTACCCTATCAAAACACCCACCGGTTGATCTCTTTGATCCGTTGGAATGCCTATCTCCTTGTGCTCCTCTTTGATGGTGGAAGATGGGGTTTGAATGGTTAGGATGGTGGATCTTGTGATGGGAATGGGTCACTCTCAATACACTCACTTTTCTCACACTTGGGATGCCATGGACGTGGGATGTTTTCTCCTTGCTTGGGAATGAGAAATGAGGGAGAGAGAGTGTAGTAAAGAGAGGGAGAGAGTAGCTTAGGTAGGCCATGATTACTTGTAAGAGAGGGTGGCTTGCAATAAATGGTTGTAAGAGGGCTAAGGGTAGGGTGGCTAGTCATAAGTACTTGTAAGAAGGCTAGGGGGTAGGGTGGCTATAGCTTAGACTAGGGTGGCTATAGCTAGGCTAGGGTGATGTCATCCATTACCCTCATAATTACCTAGGGATTTGTGCCACATGGGATGGGTGGGTCCCGCAATGTGCGGTCCATGGTTATTATAATGTATGGTCCACATCTCATGATCTAAGCGTCGGATTGACGCATGAGACGCGGCGTTGGAATCGCGGCGACGGCGGGGTCACAATGGTATGGGTCTCGAATTAAACCAACTCGAATCTAAATGATATGACTTACGGTCATGTGCAACGTCGATTATCAGTCACGGATTGCCGGACTTCGACGGAAAGGATTGCAGGATTCATCGGAACAGTATGAACTAGGATGCGGGTCTTACAGCTCTCCCCACCTAATAAAAATTTCGTTCTCGAAATTTGCACTACTATCACAGATAAGCGTAACTCACAAGGGAATAGAAAACATAACATCATATATAATCACAACACAGTACAACATACAATCAAACATCGAAAAGATGGGGATAGCGCTCGCGAATCTCCGCCTCGCGCTCTCAAGACGCCTCATCTACACTATGATGGCCCCACTGCACCTTCACTAAGGGAATGATCTTGGTCCGCAGGACCTGCTCCTTCCGATCGAGGATACGAACTGGCTGCTCGATGTAAGAAGCGTCCTCACGAACCTCCAACGGCTGCCAATCGATAACGGGAACAATGTCTGACCCGCACTTCCTCAACATGGAGACATGGAAGACGTTGTGGACGCTAGACAACTGAGATGGCAAGGCAAGCCGATAGGCCACGGCGCCAACGTGCCCGATGATCTCGAAAGGTCCTATAAATCTCGGGGTAAGCTTGCCCTTCACTCCAAAACGAACCACACCCTTCATGGGTGAGACCTTGAGATACACATGGTCCCCAACGACAAACTCCAAGGGACGATGCCGACGGTCAGCAAAACTCTTCTGCCGGCTTTGAGCTGTACGCATCCTCTGCCTGATGATATCAATAGCCTCTGATGTCTGCAACACAAGCTCAGGACCTAGGAGACGCCGCTCTCCAACCTCAGTCCAACAACTCGGAGATCTGCACGGTCTGCCATATAATGCCTCAAAAGGAGCCATGCCAATGGTCGCCTGATAGCTGTTGTTGTACGCGAACTCAGCCAATCGCAGGTGCTCATCCCAACTACCTGAGAAGTCAATCGCGTAGGCCCGAAGCATATCCTCAAGGATCTGGTTGACCCTCTCGGTCTGGCCATCGGTCTGCGGATGATACGCGGTGCTGAGCTGCAAATCAGTGCCCATCGCTCTCTGGAAGCTCCTCCAAAACTGAGACGTGAACCTCAAGTCTCGGTCTGAAACGATCGAAACAGGAACACCGTGCAACCTCACGATCTCATCAACAAACATCTTGGCCAGCCGGTCCGCATGCCAGCTCTCACGAATTGCAAGAAAATGTGCCGACTTCGTCAGACGGTCCACAACAATCCAGATGGCGTCATGACCACGCTGAGTCCTCGGTAAACCCATGACAAAATAGTAGATATGTGCTCCCACTTCCACATCGGGACGCTCAGCGGCTGTAATAGACCAGGGGGTCTCTGATGATCGGCCTTGACACGCTGGCACGTGTCACACTCAGCCACAAAACTAGCTATCTGACGCTTCATCCCTGACCAAAAATACTGACGCCTCATATCGCGATACATCTTCGTCGAGCCAGGGTGGATAGAGAAACGCGATCGATGTGCCTCGGTCATAAGGTCTCGACGCAACTCAGGAATATCCGGGACACATAATCGGCCTCTAAAGCGAAGTCCACCATCAGAACCAACCTGCCACTCTCGACCGACTTGCGATGCCGCTCGGTAATCCTGTAACGACTCGTCTGCCTGTTGAGCCTCGACCACCCTTGCAACAAGAGAGGGTTGAATCGACAGGTTCGAAAGCTGAACAATAGAAGACTGCAGACCAAACTCGAAGTCATACTCTGCTACATCCTCGAGCATCCTCCACTCCTGAATCATCAAGTGTGCCACCAGGCCTCGTGGCTGACGGCTGAGGGCATCCGCCACCACGTTCGCCTTGCCCGGGTGGTACTGGAGGTCAAAATCATAGTCCTTAAGGAGCTCCATCCAACGTCTCTGCCTCATGTTCAGCTCAGGCTGAGAGAACAGATACTTCAAGCTCTTGTGGTCGGAGAAGAGCTCAAACTTCACCCCATAAAGATAGTGTCTCCACACCTTCAGCGCGAAGACAACTGCTGCCAGCTCCAAATCGTGCGTGGGGTAGTTCAGCTCATGGACCTTGAGCTGACGTGACGCATAAGCCACTGGCTTCCCGTGCTGCATCAGGACAGCACCCAAACCAACTCGTGAAGCATCGGTAAATACAACAAATCCATCACTCCCAGAGGGAAGAGTGAGAACAGGAGCGGACGTGAGGCGGTCCTTCAGCTCCATAAATGCATGCTCACAAGTGTCACTCCATACAAACTCGGCACCCTTCCTCGGTCAACCTGGTCAATGGGGCTGCAATACGAGAGAAACCCTCGATGAAACGTCGGTAGTAGCCCGCCAAACCAAGAAAATGCGGATCTCGGATGCGTTCGTGGGTTGGCCCCACCGACGCACGCATCATCTCTTGAGGGGTCTACGGCGACGCCCCGCCTCGTCACCACATGACCGAGGAACTTCACCTCCTCCCGCGTCGCACTTCTCCAACTTCGCATAAAGGCGGTGTGCACGAAGGGTCCGCAATGTAATCTCTAGATGCCGTTCATGCTCCTCACGGGTCCTCGAATATATCGAATGTCGTCAATGAACACCACAACAAACCGATCGAGATACGGACGGAAGACCTCGTTCATCAATCGCATGAACACTCATGGCGCATTGGTCGGTCCAAAGGACATGACACAAAACTCAAAATGACCGTAGCGAGTCTGAAAGGTTTGTCTTCGGGATATCCTCATCTCGAACCCGAACACGATGATAACCGGACCGCAAGTCAATCTTTGAAAAGAACTGCGCCTCTGCAGTGATCAAACAAGTCATCGATCCTCGGAAGCGGGTACTTATTCTTGATCGTGACCTTGTTGAGCTCGCGGTAGTCTACGCAAAGCCTCAACGAGCCATCCTTCTTCTTTACGAAGAGTACGGCGCTCCCCACGGCGAACTGCTCGGTCGGATAAAGCCTAACTCACGTAGCTCGTCCAACTGCTTCTGCAGTTCCCGTAACTCCAACGGTGCCATACGATACGGGGCCTTCGTAGGCGCGGTACCGGGCACGAGATCAATCTGGAACTCGGTGTGCCGACGAGGTGGTGAACCCGGAATCTCTGGAATACATCGGAAAACCACAAACAACGCGGTGCACCGTCGATACACAAAGCAGCTGGCTCCTCAACGACACATGATAACAGGCAAGAAAGCTGCTCTCCTCTGGGCTCGGCAACAAACTGGAACTCTAGCACGCCGGTATACAGAACGTGACTATCCTCGTGGAGCAGTCCAATATAGCGTGGTACTCGGCGAGCCAATCCATGCCCAGGATGACATCAAAATCGGACATCGGCAATACGAACAGATCAGCAGGCAAAAAGATATCCCCAACCAGAATGGGGCAAGATGCGCAAAATCGGCCCAACACTGCAGTCTTCCCTAAGGGCGTCGATACTGACAAACCCTCACGGGCAGACTCCATCGGCAAACCGGTCGATCGGCAAAAATCATCGGCCACAAAGGAATGCGATGCACCAGAATCAAACAATACACGTGCAATGCATGTAGAAACAAGGAGAGTACCCTCGACAACCCCTCTGATGATGTGGGTCTCATGCGGCGGCATAGAACACTGCCCGGGCTGCTTTGGGGAGGTGCAGGTCCCCTCTGAGGTCTCTGCTGCTGTTGTGGCCGCTGTGGGGGCCTAACCTGCTGTCTCTGCTGCTGCGGGGGAGGTACAGGAGGCTGATGCTGCGGTCGCTGCTGCTGCTGTGGTGGCTGTCGTGGAGGCTGATGCGGTGTCCTCGGCTGCTGTCGCTGCGGATGGGGACACTCGTGCACACGATGTCCCGTCCTACCGCACCCAAAGCAAGTACCGGTGAATGGTCCTGAAGGTGGTGCTGGGGGTACTGCTGGTGCTCGGAATGCTGGGCGAGACGTACGTCGCTGCTGTGAACGATGCTGCTGCGGCTGCGAACTACCAGAGGGAGCCTTCCTCTTCTGATCTCCCCTCTGATCACGGGCTCTCTGCACACTAGCCCAATCTGTCTCATATATCATAGCTCTCTCCACTATCTCCTCAAATGTCGGAAGCATGTGTCCGATCACACGGCTCCTGAGGGCAGGACGCAAACCGTTCTCAAAACGGCGGGCCTTCCGTCCCTCATCATCAACAAGGTACGTCGCGAATTTAGATAGTGCGACGAAACGAGCCTCATACTGGGACACAGTCATGTCCCCCTGGACAAGAGTCTCAAATTCTAGTGCGCGCTGCTGGCGCACATGCTCAGGAAAGAACTTCCGATCAAACCGGTCTGTAAAGTCCTCCCAGGTCCACTCAAAATCGGCTGCTACTGATCGAGCTATAGATGCCCACCAATGCTGAGCCTCACCCTGAAGGAGAAATACGGCTAATGGGACTCGCTGCTGGGTCGTGCATCTCATGGTGTCGAATATCTTCTCCACCTCAAAGCACAATATCTCGGCTGCAGTGGGGTCTGGCTCACCCCTGAAACGTGGAGGATCGTGCCGACGAAAGTCCTTGAGAAGGGTGCTCACACGCTCCTGCTCGGCCTCGGCCGGTGTAACAGTGGGACGCCTGCTCTGCCCCTGAAGAATGGCAGTCATCGCCTGAAGCATCTGCTGCAACTGGGTGGCACTGACAGGTACGGTCGGATCTGCACCGGTCTCGGGTAAAGGAGTGTCATCCACAGGCTGGAAATCAGGAATATCTGGTGGTGAAGCAGGAGTCACAGGTGGTGGGAGTAGCGGGTGGTGGAGCGGGAGTCGCAGGTGGTGGAGCGGGATTCGCTCGAGTCGGTCTTCTAGCCATTACGTCCTACAGGAAGCAACAAGGGCGTATCAGCCTTGAGAATTCTCGGAGGCATAAACGTCAAGGGTCTATGTTGGAAAAATCGCGAAGTTATTCGGACTAGAACGATTCATTTTAAGTTCATAGAAGATATGTGATGTGATCCTTAGGTATTCCCAAGTTATGCTCTGATACCAACTTCTGTCACGCCCCAAACTCGGAAACCGGGCTCACAAAATTTCCGATCGCTGAATCCGGCGCCGACAGCCTCCGTAGTATCCCATTCTCGGCTTCCAGCGCCCATACGCCAGATTCCGATCCTGGGATCCTACAAGGAGGATTTTCAGTATGAAATTTTTTTTTGTAATGTAATGGAGCATAACCAAAAGCATAACCAAGTCACAAAACAACATCACCACATATCCACTATATCAAAAACTTTTAAGTACAATGCAGAAAGGGAAATACAGGGTGATCAAAAAGCTCCAAAATAGTCTGGTACGCGCTCCTGCCTCAGCGCTGCTGCTGTCCAACGCTACCTGCACGCAACGGTCGTGCATAAGCTTACAAAAGCTTAGAGGGTGGTGTAAGTGTGTGTACAAGGCAAACGCCAAGTGTACAATATCAGAGTAATGCGGAAGTATGCGGTAAGTCCATGAATACTATCAGCTGTACTAAAGCTATGCAATGCAAGACATGAATGCTATCGGCCATACCAAGGCCATGCGATGCGAGGCCTATGTAGCCAAATGTCATATGCGATATGCAATACAAGCGTGCCAGTACTCATCAAGTATACATATCAGTACAGTTCCTCTCTGGATATCACCGGGGTCTAATACACCTCACACTGACTGCCTCCTCCCTGGCTGCACAGTCAAGCAAGTGGAAGAGACCACACTATCCGCCTGACCAGTAGTTTGCCAATACCTACCCGGCTCGTCGATAGCGGACACATTTGCGAGCTGGTCAAACTCAGCCTAGCTTATAGCCCCCTCACTCAGGCGGATAAGGCCACACCCCTTTCCAACCGACCACGACACAGTGGGAGATGCGACCTACTGGTATTCGGCACTCGGGCGCTCGTGTATCCACTCGGTCTAGACGTTGGAGCATCTCCTGGTACCAAAAGGCTCTGGACTTTCACCCAAGGACATCCTACGTGCCCACAGTTCTAGAACAAATATTTTCGGTATCCGATACTGACCATCCACGATGTGCTGTGGAGCCACAACCATGATGTCGCTAGGGCGTGCAGTGATCAAGTCACACATATGCGAGATGCATGATTCACACCGTACAATCATGCTGCAATCTCACGCGTACCACGCGATCATGTAGGGCACTCCGTCTCATAAGGAGTCTCGTAAATGTCTCAGTCCAACGGCTTATGCTATGATCAAACATTCCTCACATCAAGCATACAAATGATGCGTATGGGTATGAATCATGGAGCTATACTAAGCATGTTATAAAGTGGTGAACTACTAACCAATGTAGGCCTACTAATGGACCCTAGGGAGAGTTATAATGCGGACATTTAACCAACATTATTCTTACAACGTGGACGTCAAACCAACATTTCTCCCAAGGCATAACCTGTCATCAAACATTATTACACACACTATGGAGGAATCCCTCATTGCAATGGACCCTAAGGACATCCTGTTGGGCCTCGACCCATGGGCCTTATATTCATCAAATGGGCCGCATCATATGGGCCTTTTGTAAATCAAGTGGGCCACATCAAAGGGGCCTTATGTACATTGCAATGGGTCATATCCTACGGGCCTTTGAATACATCACAATGGGCCTTGTAACATGGGCCTCCAATACATTGAATGGGCCCCATCACATGGGCCTTATAATTATCAAGGTGGGCCTCGACAACGGGCCACAAATACATCAAATGTGGGCCTCAACAAACGGGCCACAAATACATCCAGATGGGCCTAATCACATGGGCCTTACATGTATACCAAGGTGGGCCACACCAAAAATACAAGTGGTGATGACGATTTCCACCATTAAAATTCCTAAGGCCCACCAACAAATACATATTATATAATATAATATATATAATATATACAATATAACATATATAATATAATATATATATATATATAAATATATATATATATATATATAATATGATATATATGTATATATAGATAATATAATATATATATATATATACACACACACCACGTGCACACACGTACACACACGCGCACACACACGGCACACACACCTGCCGCACCACCGTCCCTGGACGGTGAATACAACACATATATCATGGTTGGCTCCACCGTCGGTGGACGGTGGGGCAAAAATACATACATCTTTGCGGGTCCCATGTGGGGCCCACCGCAACGTTTACTTTCCATCTAACCCGTTCGAAAGGTCGACGGCCTGACAAATGGGAGAAACAAATATCGATTGATTCCAAACTTCGTGGGCCCAAAAGAGTTTCATGGTAGAATTCAATCACCGTTGTTTCTTGTGGTGTGGGCGCCCGAGCCATGGATGTGGTGAAACTTGATGGGGGCCCACTTAAGGGGTGGCCCGCCATATGAACAGTTGGATGATAAATAAACATCAAGGTGGGGCCCACGTAGGCCGTGGCCGTGGGACCGTGCCCGTTTCACGCCGACGCAGTGCAGCGCGGCGTCTGTCTGGCTTGTGGTCACGCGGCAGTTGCCCTTTGCTCTTTTTTTTTTTTTTTTTTTTTTTTTGAAATAACCCAAAATCCTGGGGTTTTTCACGTGTGGGGGTCCGCTTCGGCCAAATCCACCCCAACCACTAGCTTCCATGGCCGTGCAGTCACCATCAAGACCAATTTAGGGTACTTTTCGGCGTGTAGGGAGATTTAGGTGACTTTAAACGGTGAACATCACTTGTTTTCAAGGGTGTGGCCCACCCAAAAGTTGGATTGACTTCCCATTTCGGCTCAACGCCTAAAACGAGTTTGGGAAAAGGATGGGCGGCTTGGATTGGATACAAACATCAAGGTGGGTCCTATACAAGTGGGTCACCCAATGGCTTGTAAAATCAAGCCATATTTGTGTTTTCCTTTTACGTCCGGAGAGTCCCCTGGACTCTTTTTTTGTTTGGGCATCCAGTGCCTTTAGGGTGGGCCCTTTGTAGATGGGCCACCACATGGTGAGGTGGTGTGGTCACCATACGTATGTAAAGTGGGCCCCACCTTTAGATGGTTTGGATTCCAATACATGCACCATAGTGGGGTCCATCGAAGTGGGCCATACAAACATAACATCACAAGAAAAGAAAAAGAGAGAGAGAGAGAGGAAGAGAGAAAGTGGGACACACTTGTGATGGAGGGACCCCGACACTATGGGCCTTCCCTTGCATTCCATCATACATAAAAAAGGTAATCAAAGTGGGCCATTAGCCACATCATAGGGTCCCAAGTGAGATCCATACCATTGATCGGTAGGCCTCACTTGGCCCATCTAAGAAAGCATGAAAACTACCCTATCAAAACACCCACCGGTTGATCTCTTTGATCCGTTGGAATGCCTATCTCCTTGTGCTCCTCTTTGATGGTGGAAGATGGGGTTTGAATGGTTAGGATGGTGGATCTTGTGATGGGAATGGGTCACTCTCAATACACTCACTTTTCTCACACTTGGGATGCCATGGACGTGGGATGTTTTCTCCTTGCTTGGGAATGAGAAATGAGGGAGAGAGAGTGTAGTAAAGAGAGGGAGAGAGTAGCTTAGGTAGGCCATGATTACTTGTAAGAGAGGGTGGCTTGCAATAAATGGTTGTAAGAGGGCTAAGGGTAGGGTGGCTAGTCATAAGTACTTGTAAGAAGGCTAGGGGGTAGGGTGGCTATAGCTTAGACTAGGGTGGCTATAGCTAGGCTGGGTGATGTCATCCATTACCCCATAATTACCTAGGGATTTGTGCCACATGGGATGGGTGGGTCCCGCAATGTGCGGTCCATGGTTATTATAATGTATGGTCCACATCTCATGATCTAAGCGTCGGATTGACGCATGAGACGCGGCGTTGGAATCGCGGCGACGGCGGGGTCACAATGGTATGGGTCTCGAATTAAACCAACTCGAATCTAAATGATATGACTTACGGTCATGTGCAACGTCGATTATCAGTCACGGATTGCCGGACTTCGACGGAAAGGATTGCAGGATTCATCGGAACAGTACGAACTAGGATACGGGTCTTACAGCTCTCCCCACCTAATAAAAATTTCGTTCTCGAAATTTGCACTACTATCACAGATAAGCGTAACTCACAAGGGAATAGAAAACATAACATCATATATAATCACAACACAGTACAACATACAATCAAACATCGAAAAGATGGGGATAGCGCTCGCGAATCTCCGCCTCGCGCTCTCAAGACGCCTCATCTACACTATGATGGCCCCACTGCACCTTCACTAAGGGAATGATCTTGGTCCGCAGGACCTGCTCCTTCCGATCGAGGATACGAACTGGGTGCTCGATGTAAGAAGCGTCCTCACGAACCTCCAACGGCTGCCAATCGATAACGGGAACAATGTCGACCCACACTTCCTCAACATGGAGACATGGAAGACGTTGTGGACGCCAGACAACTGAGATGGCAAGGCAAGCCGATAGGCCACGGCGCCAACGCACCCGATGATCTCAAAAGGTCCTATAAATCTTGGGGCAAGTTTGCCCTTCACTCCAAAACGAACCACACCCTTCATGGGTGAGACCTTGAGATACATATGGTCCCCAACGACAAATTCCAAGGGACGAAGCCGACGATCAGCAAAACTCTTCTGTTGGCTCTGAGCTGTGCGCATCCTCTGCCTGATGATATCGATAGCCTCTGATGTCTGCAACACAAGCTCAGGACCTAGGAGACGCCGCTCTCCAACCTCAGTCCAACAACTCGGAGATCTGCACGGTCTGCCATATAATGCCTCAAAAGGAGCCATGCCAATGGTCGCCTGATAGCTGTTGTTATACGCGAAATCAGCCAATCACAGGTGCTCGTCCCAACTACCCGAGAAATCAATCGCGCAGGCCCGAAGCATATCCTCAAGGATCTGGTTGACCCTTTCGGTCTGTCCATCGGTCTGCGGATGATACGCGGTGCTGAGCTGCAAATCAGTGCCCATCGCTCTCTGGAAGCTCCTTCAAAACTGAGACGTGAACCTCAAGTCTCGGTCTGAAACGATCGAAACAGGAACACCGTGCAACCTCACGATCTCATCAACAAACATCTTGGCCAGCCGGTCCGCATGCCAGCTCTCACGAATTGCAAGAAAATGTGCCGACTTCGTCAGACGGTCCACAACAATCCAGATGGCGTCATGACCACGCTGAGTCCTCGGCAAACCCATGACAAAATAGTAGATATGTGCTCCCACTTCCACATCGGGACGCTCAGCGGCTGTAATAGACCAGGGGGTCTCTGATGATCGGCCTTGACACGCTAGCACGTGTCACACTCAGCCACAAAACTAGCTATCTGACGCTTCATCCCTGACCAAAAATACTGACGCCTCATATCGCGATACATCTTCGTCGAGCCAGGGTGGATAGAGAAACGCGATCGATGCGCCTCGGTCATAAGGTCTCGACGCAACTCAGGAATATCCGGGACACATAATCGGCCTCTAAAGCGAAGTCCACCATCAGAACCAACCTGCCAGTCTGACTGACTCTCAGATGCTGCCTCTACTCGGTAATCCTGTAACGACTCGTCTGCCTGTTGAGCCTCGACCACCCTTGCAACAAGAGAGGGTTGAATCGACAGGTTCGAAAGCTGAACAATAGAAGACTGCAGACCAAACTCGAAGTCATACTCTGCTACATCCTCGAGCATCCTCCACTCCTGAATCATCAAGTGTGCCACCAGGCCTCGTGGGCCGGCGGGCCGAGGGCATCCGCCACCACGTTCGCCTTGCCCGGTGGTACTGGAGGTCAAAATCATAGTCCTTAAGGAGCTCCATCCAACGTCTCTGCCTCATGTTCAGCTCAGGCTGAGAGAACAGATACTTCAAGCTCTTGTGGTCGGAGAAGAGCTCAAACTTCACCCCATAAAGATAGTGTCTCCACACCTTCGGCGAAGATAACTGGCACGCGGCTCCAAATCGTGCGTGGGGTAGTTCGGCTCATGGACCTTGAGCCGACGTGACGCATAAGCCATCAAGCTTCCCGTGTCTTTGCATCGGGACAAAGACCCAAACCAACTCGTGAAGCATCGGTAAATACAACAAATCCATCACTCCCAGAGGGAAGAGTGAGAACAGGAGCGGACGTGAGGCAGTCCTTCAGCTCCATAAATGCATGCTCACAAGTGTCACTCCATACAAACTCGGCACCCTTCCGGGTCAACCTGGTCAACGGGGCTGCAATACGAGAGAAACCCTCGATGAAACGTCGGTAGTAGCCCGCCAAACCAAGAAAACTGCGGATCTCGGATGCGTTCGTGGGTTGGCCCCACTGACGCACGGCATCAATCTTCGAGGGGTCTACGGCGACGCCCTGCCTCATCACCACATGACCGAGGAACTTCACCTCCTCCTGCCAGAATTCGCACTTCTCCAACTTCGCATAAAGCTGGTGTGCACAAAGGGTCTGCAATGTAATCTCTAGATGCCGTTCATGCTCCTCACGGGTCCTCGAATATATCAGAATGTCGTCAATGAACACCACAACAAACTGATCGAGATACGGACGGAAGACCTCGTTCATCAACTGCATGAACACTGCGGGCGCATTGGTCAGTCCGAAGGACATGACCTGAAACTCAAAATGACCGTAGCGAGTCCTGAAGGCTGTCTTCGGGATATCCTCATCTCGAACCCGAACCTGATGATAACCGGACCACAAGTCAATCTTTGAAAAGAACTGCGCCTCCTGCAGCTGATCAAACAAGTCATCGATCCTCGGAAGCGGGTACTTATTCTTGATCGTGACCTTGTTGAGCTCGCGGTAGTCTACGCAAAGCCTCAACGAGCCATCCTTCTTCTTTACGAAGAGTACCGGCGCTCCCCACGGCGAACTGCTCGGTCGGATAAAGCCTAACTCACGTAGCTCGTCCAACTGCTTCTGCAGTTCCCGTAACTCCAACGGTGCCATACGATACGGGGCCTTCGTAGGCGCGGTACCGGGCACGAGATCAATCTGGAACTCGGTGTGCCGACGAGGTGGTAACCCCGGAATCTCCTGGAATACATCGGGAAAACCACAAACAACTGGCAGCTGGTCGATACACAAAGCAACTGGCTCCTCAACGGCACATGATAACAGGCAAGAAAGCTGCTCTCCTCTAGGCTCGGCAACAAACTGGAACTCTAGCACGCCGGGTATACAGAACGTGACTATCCTCGTGGAGCAGTCCAATATAGCGTGGTACTCGGCGAGCCAATCCATGCCCAGGATGACATCAAAATCGGACATCGGCAATACGAACAGATCAGCAGGCAAAAAGATATCCCCAACCAGAATGGGGCAAGATGCGCAAAATCGGCCCAACACTGCAGTCTTCCCTAAGGGCGTCGATACTGACAAACCCTCACGGGCAGACTCCATCGGCAAACCGGTCGATCGGTAAAAATCATCGGCCACAAAGGAATGCGATGCACCAGAATCAAACAATACACGTGCAATGCATGTAGAAACAAGGAGAGTACCCTCGACAACCCCTCCTGATGACTGTGGGTCCTGCTGTGCAGCATAGAACCTGCCCTGGGCCTGCTGGGGAGGTGCAGGTCCCCTCTGAGGTCTCTGCTGCTGTTGTGGCCGCTGTGGGGGCCTAACCTCCTCTGTCTCGCTGGCCGGCGGGGAGGCAGGAGGCGATCTTTGCGGTCGTCGCTTCTGTTCTTTGTGGTGGGCTGTCGTGGAGGCTGATGCGGTGTCCTCGGCTGCTTTGTCGGCGCGGATGGGGACACTCGTGCACCACGATGTCCGTCCTACCGCACCCAAAGCAAGTACCGGGTGAATGGTCCCGAAGGTGGTCTTTGGGGGTACCGTGCTGGGTGCTCGGAATCTTTGGGCGAGACGTACGTCGCTACTGTGAACGATGCTGCTGCGGCTGCGAACTACCAGAGGGAGCCTTCCTCTTCTGATCTCCCCTCTGATCACGGGCTCTCTGCACACTAGCCCAATCTGTCTCATATATCATAGCTCTCTCCACTATCTCCTCAAATGTCGGAAGCATGTGTCCGATCACACGCGCTCCCGAGGGCAGGACGCAAACCGTTCTCAAACGGCGGGCCTTCCGTCCTCATCATCAACAAGGTGCGTCGCGAATCTAGATAGTGCGACGAAACGAGCCTCTCATACTTTGGGACACGGTCATGTCCCCCTCGGACAAGAGTCTCAAATTCTAGTGCGCGCTGCTGGCGCACATGCTCAGGAAAGAACTTCCGATCAAACCGGTCTGTAAAGTCCTCCCAGGTCCACTCAAAATCGGCTGCTACTGATCGAGCTATAGATGCCCACCAATGCTGAGCCTCACCCTGAAGGAGAAATACGGCTAATGGGACTCGCTGCTGGGTCGTGCATCTCATGGTGTCGAATATCTTCTCCACCTCAGAGCACAATATCTCGGCTGCAGTGGGGTCTGGCTCACCCCTGAAACGTGGAGGATCGTGCCGACGAAAGTCCTTGAGAAGGGCGCTCACACGCTCCTGCTCGGCCTCGGCCAGTGTAACAGTGGGACGCCTGCTCTGCCCCTGAAGAATGGCAGTCATCGCCTGAAGCATCTGCTGCAACTGGGTGGCACTGACAGGTACGGTCGGATCTGCACCGGTCTCGGGTAAAGGAGTGTCATCTACAGGCTGGAAATCAGGAATATCTGGTGGTGAAGCAGGAGTCACAGGTGGTGGGAGTAGCGGGTGGTGGAGCGGGAGTCGCAGGTGGTGGAACGGGATTCGCTCGAGTCGGTCTTCTAGCCATTACGTCCTACAGGAAGCAACAAGGGCCTATCAACCTTGAGAATTCTCGGAGGCATAAACGTCAAGGGTCTATGTTGGAAAAATCGCGAAGTTATTCGGACTAGAACGATTCATTTTAAGTTCATAGAAGATATGTGATGTGATCCTTAGGTATTCCCAAGTTATGCTCTGATACCAACTTCTGTCACGCCCCAAACTCGGAAACCGGGCTCACAAAATTTCCGATCGCTGAATCCGGCGCCGACAGCCTCCGTAGTATCCCATTCTCGGCTTCCAGCGCCCATACGCCAGATTCCGATCCTGGGATCCTACAAGGAGGATTTTTAGTATGAAATTTTTTTTGTAATGTAATGGAGCATAACCAAGTCACAAAACAACATCACCACATATCCACTATATCAAAAACTTTTAAGTACAATGCAGAAAGGGAAATACAGGGTGATCAAAAAGCTCCAAAATAGTCAGGTACGCGATCCCCTCAGTACTGCTTCTTGTCAACGCTTCTTCACACGCGCAACGGTCGTGCATAAGCTTCAAAAGCTTAGAGGGTGGTGTAAGTGTGTGTACAAGGCAAACGCCAAGTGTACAATATCAGAGTAATGCGGAAGTATGCGGTAAGTCCATGAATACTATCAGCTGTACTAAAGCTATGCAATGCAAGACATGAATGCTATCGGCCATACCAAGGCCATGCGATGCGAGGCCTATGTAGCCAAATGTCATATGCGATATGCAATACAAGCGTGCCAGTACTCATCAAGTATACATATCAGTACAGTTCCTCTCTGGATATCACCGGGGTCTAATACACCTCACACTGACTGCCTCCTCCCTGGCTGCACAGTCAAGCAAGTGGAAGAGACCACACTATCCGCCTGACCAGTAGTCTGCCAATACCTACCCGGCTCATCGATAGCGGACACATTTGCGAGCTGGTCAAACTCAGCCTAGCTTATAGCCCCCTCACTCAGGCGGATAAGGCCACACCCCTTTCCAACCGACCACGACACAGTGGGAGACGCGACCTACTGGTATTCGGCACTCGGGCGCTCGTGTATCCACTCGGTCTAGACGTTGGAGCATCTCCTGGTACCAAAAAGTTCTGGGACTTTCACCCAAGGACATCCTAAGTGCCCACGTCTTTAGAACAAATATTTCTGGTATCCGATACGGCCATCCACGATGTGCCTGTGGAGCCACAACCCTGATGTCGCTAGGGCGTGCAGTGATCAAGTCACACATATGCGAGATGCATGATTCACACCGTACAATCATGCTGCAATCTCACGCGTACCACGCGATCATGTAGGGCACTCCGTCTCATAAGGAGTCTCGTAAATGTCTCAGTCCAACGGCTTATGCTATGATCAAACATTCCTCACATCAAGCATACAAATGATGCGTATGAGTATGAATCATGGAGCTATACTAAGCATGTTATAAGGTGGTGAACTACTAACCAATGTAGGCCTGCTAATGGACCCTAGGGAGAGTTATAATGCGGACATTTAACCAACATTATTCTTACAACGTGGACGTCAAACCAACATTTCTCCCAAGGCATAACCTGTCATCAAACATTATTACACACACTATGGAGGAATCCCTCATTGCAATGGACCCTAAGGACATCCTGTTGGGCCTCGACCCATGGGCCTTATATTCATCAAATGGGCCGCATCATATGGGCCTTTTATAAATCAAGTGGGCCACATCAAAGGGGCCTTATGTACATTGCAATGGGTCATATCCTACGGGCCTTTGAATACATCACAATGGGCCTTGTAACATGGGCCTCCAATACATTGAATGGGCCCCATCACATGGGCCTTATAATTATCAAGGTGGGCCTCGACAACGGGCCACAAATACATCAAATGTGGGCCTCAACAAATGGGCCACAAATACATCCAGATGGGCCTAATCACATGGGCCTTACATGTATACCAAGGTGGGCCACACCAAAAATACAAGTGGTGATGATGATTTCCACCATTAAAATTCCTAAGGCCCACCAACAAATACATATTATATAATATAATATATATAATATATACAATATAACATATATAATATAATATATATATATATATAAATATATATATATAATATGGTATATATGTATATATAGATAATATAATATATATATATATATACACACACACCACGTGCACACACGTACACACACGCGCACACACACGGCACACACACTGCTGCGACCACCGTCCCTGGACGGTGAATACAACACATATATCATGGTTGGCTCCACCGTCAGGCGGACGGTGGGCAAAATACATACATCTTTGCGGGTCCCATGTGGGGCCCACCGCAACGTTACTTTCCATCTAACCCGTTCAGAAGGTCGACGGGCCTGGACAAATGGGAGAAACAAATATCAGTTGATTCCAAACTTCAGTGGGCCCAAAAGAGTTTCAATGGTAGAATTCAATCACCGTTGTTTCTTGTGGTGTGGGCCCGAGCCATGGATGTGGTGAAACTTGATGGGGCCCACTTAAGGGGTGGCCCGCCATATGAACAGATTGGATGATAAATAAACATCAAGGTGGGGCCCACCGTACGTGGCCGTGGGGCCGTGCCCGTTTCACGCGACGTAGGCGGCGTCTGTCTTGTGTCGGCGGCACGAAGCAGCCGCCCCTTTTCTTTTCTTTTTTTTTTTGAAATAACCCAAAATCACAGGGGTTTTCACGTGTGGGGTCCGCTTCGGCCAAATCCACCCCAACCACTAGCTTCCACAAATTTCTACACAGTCCATCAAGACCAATTTAGGGTACTTTTCGGCGTGTAGGGAGATTTAGGTGACTTTAAACGGTGAACATCATTTGTTTTCAAGGGTATGGCCCACCCAAAAGTTGGATTGACTTCCCATTTCGGCTCAACGCCTAAAACGAGTTTGGGAAAAGGATGGGCGGCTTGGATTGGATACAAACATCAAGGTGGGTCCTATACAAGTGGGTCACCCAATGGCTTGTAAAATCAAGCCATATTTGTGTTTTCCTTTTTACGTCCGAGAGAGTCCCTGGACTCTTTTTTTGTTTGGGCATCCAGTGCCTTTAGGGTGGGCCCTTTGTAGATGGGCCACCACATGGTGAGGTGGTGTGGTCACCATACGTATGTAAAGTGGGCCCCACCTTTAGATGGTTTGGATTCCAATACATGCACCATAGTGGGGTCCATCGAAGTGGGCCATACAAACATAACATCACAAGAAAAGAAAAAGAGAGAGAGAGAGAGGAAGAGAGAAAGTGGGACACACGTGTGATGGAGGGACCCCGACACTATGGGCCCTCCCTTGCATTCCATCATACATAAAAAGGTAATCAAAGTGGGCCATTAGCCACATCATAGGGTCCCAAGTGAGATCCATACCATTGATCGGTAAGCCTCACTTGGCCCATCTAAGAAAGCATGAAAACTACCCTATCAAAACACCCACCGGTTGATCTCTTTGATCCGTTGGAATGCCTATCTCCTTGTGCTCCTCTTTGATGGTGGAAGATGGGGTTTGAATGGTTAGGATGGTGGATCTTGTGATGGGAATGGGTCACTCTCAATACACTCACTTTTCTCACACTTGGGATGCCATGGACGTGGGATGTTTTCTCCTTGCTTGGGAATGAGAAATGAGGGAGAGAGAGTGTAGTAAAGAGAGGGAGAGAGTAGCTTAGGTAGGCCATGATTACTTGTAAGAGAGGGTGGCTTGCAATAAATGGTTGTAAGAGGGCTAAGGGTAGGGTGGCTAGTCATAAGTACTTGTAAGAAGGCTAGGGGGTAGGGTGGCTATAGCTTAGACTAGGGTGGCTATAGCTAGGCTAGGGTGATGTCATCCATTACCCTCATAATTACCTAGGGATTTGTGCCACATGGGATGGGTGGGTCCCGCAATGTGCGGTCCATGGTTATTATAATGTATGGTCCACATCTCATGATCTAAGCGTCAGATTGACGCATGAGACGCGGCGTTGGAATCGCGGCGACGGCGCGGTCACAATGGTATGGGTCTCGAATTAAACCGACTTGAATCTAAATGATATGACTTACGGTCATGTGCAACGTCGATTATCAGTCGCGGATTGCCGGACTTCGACGGAAAGGATTGCAGGATTCATCGGAACAGTACGAACTAGGATACGGGTCTTACACTTTTCTTTGTGAAGTTTTAATTTTACAGCAATTTTGTAACTTTTCTTGTATAGGGCATTATAAGCATCTTGAAGATCTTCTTCATTTTCATGATCACTATTTAGATTTTCTTCACTAGTTAAATCATCATTATCTGAAAAAGTGAACTTGGCTAGAGTCATAAGGGCTTTAACTTCATTACTCGACTCGGTTTCAGAATCCTCTGACTCAGAAGAGGCTTCAGAGCAGGAAAATTCATCCCAAGTAGCCAACATTCCTTTCCTTTTAGGTTGTCCTTTTTAGGACATTTGTTTGTTAGATACCCATATTCATGGCAGTTGTAACATTGACTGTCTTTTAAAGATTTTCAAGTTTTAGATCTAAATCTTTTCTTTTCATTAGGTTTTTACAAATCAGTCGTCTTTTTACTTTTGAAAATCTTATAAAACTTTTTAGCTAAAAGGACCATATCATCTTCGGAGTTTTCTAAATCAGAATTGTTATTTTCTTGATAAATAAGTTTAGAAGATTTAAGGGCGATGTATTTACCTTTAAGAGCTTTAAAGTTTAACTCATAGGTCTGTAATGAGCCAACTAATTCTTCTACCCTCATATTATTCGTATCACAAAGTTCTTAGATTGTAGTCACCTTTGAATCGAACTATTCAGGCAATGAGCGTAGTATCTTTGCACAAACTTTACTTTCTGGGATTCTATCACCGAGACCCCACATAGAGTTGACAATGTCATTTAATCTTATATAGAAGTCCATGAAAGTTTCACTTTCTTTCATACGTATTTCCTCAAATTTGGTTGTGAGGATTTGGACTTTAGATTTCTTGACAATTGTTATTCCCTCGTGTGTCATTTCTAAAACATCTCATGCTTGCTTTGCAGTATCACAGGATATAATTCTCTTGAATTCATCCAGTGATAGTGCACAAGTAATAGCATTTAGAGCTTTTGCATTGGCACTACTCTTACTTTTCTGAAGATTAGTCCGAGTAAAATAAGGTGTTACTTTTATAGTTACAAATTCATCAGTACTAGTCACTTCAGTGGTAGGAGGGGTCCAATTAGTCATTGTGACTTGTCACACGCTCTCATCTATGGATTTTAAGAAAATTCTCATCCTAGCTTTCCAATAGGCATAGTTGGAGCCATCAAATGGTGGAGGCCTAGTGATTGAAAGGCTATCAAAATTTAACATCTTAAAAAGCTCAGATCGATTAGCTTAGAAAATAAATCCAAAGAAAATAATTAAAGTGAGCTATTAGGTTTTGATACTACTTGAAAAGGCCGAGCTAAGAGTCCTAGAGGGGGAGGAGGTGAATAGGACTATACCAAATTTAAAAATTAAATGCGGAATTTAAACAAATATAAATAAAGATAGTAATGAAACAATCCCATAATGCAGAAATGTAAAACAACCTCAAGTGTACAAGTATTGAGAGGTTGATACAGATGTTATTCTAAGGACAACCTTACACCAAAAATTAATGGCTTATGGTAGGACAACCTGATTCCTAAAACGGTCTGTGTATCAAAATCTCAAACCGATACAGAGGAATAAATAATAAAATAGCAAAGAAAGAAACTAAGTTATTACAACATTTCCACACTTGCATAAAAAGAATTACAACATTCTCCACAAATGCATAAAGGAAAATTACATCATCCACACAATGAAATAATCAATCAATCAATCACCATAAGACTAGAAGCTATAGTGGTTCGCTTGTGTGTACACCAACTGTTTAGAAAACAGCCACACAACTACTCCACTCTTAATATCCTCACACAGTGGATATTAGCGTTCACTATGAAATAGGTTTTTCAAGGTTCACCTAAAACCCTCACAATTGTGTCTTTCAAGTGGGCTTACACAATTCAAAAACCCCATACTCTGAGTTTTTTAGATCACCTCAGACAAACCAAAAGAGAGAGATTTTTCTGGCACAATCTCAAAGAAACCAAAAGAATAATTGATTTACAAAACTATAAAATACTTATCTGGATATTATCCTTTGTTACAGCCCAGAAGAACCAATTCGGAGTAGAAGTTCAATGTAGATGTTCAATGTTCACACTCACTTATGAAAAGGTTCTAAGTTCTAAATTGATTTTAGATTTAAATCACCTTAGGCTAGCTTGATTTGATTTTGATTCAAAGAAATGGGAAAACTTCAATCCCTTTTTCAAATAAAATTGGAATGTAGAATACAAAATCAAATGCAAAAAGCTAATTATAGAAAATATAAAATGAGCACTAAATAGCTTAAGAATATGACTAACTTATCTCTCAGAGTGGTGTCTTGATTTTGCTTGAATTGAATATCAAACTTTGAAAATCGTGCTCTATTTATAAGTGCAGAAATCGTTCACTCGACTGGCTCAGAGGTCGGCTCGACTGGTCGAAGGACCAACAAACATTTAAAATTTTGAGCGCAATAAGATCAGGTCATTCCATGACTAGTCAAAGGACCTGCTCGACCGGTTAAGTGGCCTTCACAACCAGTCGAGTCCTGTCCACGACTGGTCATGTGGGACCCATTTTAGTTGGACTTTGAGTCGAGCCTGCTGGACTGGTCGAACACTGTTCACTCAACTGGTCGAGCAGTCTCCGGGACTGGTCGAGGCAATAACAAAAAATTCCGAAAATTAGTAACAAACTTAGGACTGGTCGAGGATTTCTTGGACTGGTCGAGCTAGTGCTAAGACTAGTCGAACATAGTCTAAGACTAGTCGAGAAACAGACTATGCACTTATAAAGTAACCTAATTAAATTATGTATTCAGAATGACCTAACCTATGGTCAATCTAGGGTCATCCATACCTTATAAGCGATATATGAACATCGAATCTTCTTTTGCTTCAGCTGATAGTTGTTCTTTGAAGTTTACGAAGCTTGAGATCTTGACATATGATGAAGCTTGAACTTGAGACATTTTGAAGCTTGAATTTGAAATTCATTGAAGCTTGAGCTTGAGGTACTTGAGTTGTACTTCACCTTGAGTTTTGAGTAGCAAAGTAAAGACTATTGTCTTGCCTTAGATGAAGCTTTGAAACCTTAAACTTTGAAGCTTGAAAGAGTGAACTATCACATGGTGTTTTACTTGAACTTGTATATCTCTTGATCTTGCATTTGAAGTTCTTGAGGTAAAGATTTTTGATTTTGTACATGAGATGCACAGTCTTGAATATGTAGATGAGCTACACAAGACACAGATTCCAAGAGGTTATGGTACTATAAAATTTGACAATCATAGGAACTAGAAAACATAACACTTACAGATCATCAAGACGGCTGTATTTGCTGGACAATAGGTAAAAAGTCGCTCTATTTTAGCCACAATTGATGTAACGGTCATTCACAGCCGGCTGATTAATGCAACGATCATTATGTCCCAGTCAATCTTGTGATGGACATACTTGCTACTGCTAATTCTACAATGGTGTAACCTAATCACATCGCGACTCTCACCAAATTGCGTTGGTTCGCAGAATGTCGCATGGGAGCGTCACTCGTAACACGATGCAAAGTGCGAAGTGCGCCACTAACGCCTCCCAACCCACGCCCTCACCCGTACACACACCCACATACATGTGTGCATGTTGAAGCACTAGAACGTGAAAGCCAACCTTCTTCTCTCTCCATTCTCCAAGTAAGAATATTAGAAAACTCAAAGCTTATAAATCCCCTTTTCTCTTTCTCTCCAAGCAATGCGGGACTAAACTTTTCAAGCATTTTTTTTTTTCATTTTTCAATGAAAATTTTGGAAGAAAAGCCAAATTTTTAAATATTTGAATAAAATAAAAGCAAAAGGTGCATATGCATAATTCTAACAATTTCTATTATTTAATTTAACCAACCCACTTGAGAATGGATATCAACAAACTTAACTATCCAAAATTGAACCATTCTCTAGATGCCATTTTAAAAGGTGGAAATAGTAACTCGCATTTGCTTTTGATACATTGAAAGTATCATACTTAGTCTGATACTTTCCAATGTGATGCAAACAAAGATTCTTATGTGAGGAATGACCACAATTATAAAAACTATATCCTCAATTCCCTTTTGAACGAATTGTATGATTTTTACACATCATATGCAAAAGCCAAGGATGTCTAGTCCACATTAGCGAAGAAATACATTCTAGAAGAAGCCAATGCCAAAAACCATATTTTATCTTTTTTCCTAAATTTTTCTATAACAGATAATAAGCTTGTCTCTAATCAAATACTTGAGTATTAAAGCTTCGTGCAATGACTTATATCTAAATGACAAAAAATGGATGATACTTTTCTTATAAGTACTTTAATTGAAAAACTCCACCCCTCTGGAAAAGAATATAAAAATAAAATAAAACATAAGAAAAGTGAGATGTCCATGAAAAATATAATTGTACACATTCGATTAAAAGAAGCAAACTAAACATAAGATCAAAATAAAAATGCCACTGGTATTGCTTCAAATGCCGATTGGCTTGAAACAAATCAGGATAATAAAAATGATTAAAGAATCCCATTTTCAATGTGGAAAATCAAATCACCTTATTGATCAATGTCGATGGTTGAAATAAACTTGTTTTCATTGTAGAAAACTAGGCCATTGTGTTGAACAATGTATGCTTAAAAACAAAAATGGAAATAAACCTGTAAAAAAAAAATGCTTTCATTGCAGTAAACCTGGGCATCATATTGGAGAGTCCAGACACAAGATGATAAATTCTAAGCCTCAATCCAATCTAACCGAACAAGATGGACAATATGAAATAGTCGTTATGATAAGCAAACCTTATCAACACTATGCATTGGGTGTTAGACATTGGGGAATACCCTCTCTTTAGTTATGCTCCTGCTTATATAGACCACGTAATAAAGAACATTACCAAAACCTGGGGAATTTATGCTCCAATTCACAATATATACGTATACATGAGGAGAGAGTGAAGAGATGTCTCCTTGTCTAGTCTTCATCGTCTTAACATGACATAGGTAAAATAAACTCCTCTCTCTCTCTCTCTCACTACAAAGACTAGCTTAAAAGCATAAAATTCCATTAAAACCATATCCTTCAATCTTCCATCTCCACCATTAAATGTCATCAAAACTGTCTCTCCAATAAATGTATTAAAAAAAAAAAACTCCATTATCCAACTTCATCATCGCCTCTCTTTCTCTCTCTCCTTCTTCTTCTTAATGTTAAGCAAGTTCGCCTCCTCAACTTCAAACCTTCCATCTCAAAACTCACCACTCCCTATCATCATAGTCCATCTCATCATATCCATGAACCTGGTATGGAATCACCTACACCCATTCCACCCCACCTTCAATCCTCTATCTCAATCTCCAGTCCCTTAATTTCCTTATGGCGCAATTTCCCCTTCTCTCCGTGGTTTCTTTTCTCTCCCAACTCAAATCCAAGAATATTCTTTTTACATATGGATTGTGAACTGAAGCTTATAGATTTTTAGCTTGATTGCATTTATAAAAGAGTAGTTTCATCATTTACAAAAATTAAACCACTTAATCTAACTTTCTTTAAGATTTATCTAACGAAAGAGGTATCTTAATCAAAATAATTAAATTAATGAGATATCTTTGTTGTTTCTAGCCATTCCCGGATTAAGCAATCAGGGAATGACACATGTTGTTACACAAAGAGGAAATAGCACGCAGAAAGATCTTAAAGATATTTGGAACACTTTTTACAAAAGCATAGTTGGCGCTGAGTTGGTAGCATACGTCATTTGATGATGAAGCGCGTTTGAGAACTCCAAAAGGCAAAAAGCAGTCAAGAGAAGTGGAACAATTAGAAGAATACAAAGAGGTAAAAGGATCTAGAAAACCGATGTGGCAACAATTTAGCTACTGTTACGGTTGAAGTAAAGAGGAGAAACAAATATAGAGTATATGTGTAGCAAAGAAGTCTATAATAACATATGAAATCTAAGGAATAAATGGTGACTTCTCGAATTCACGAGGAAAGAAAGCAAGAAAATAGAAATAAATTCTAATAAATTGGTAAATTGATTAATGAATGAAATAAACGAGTTCACAACCCTTTAAATGGGGATACTAAGCAATGTGAGAGAAATCATAATCAAACTATAACTAAAACTCTTAGAATTCGCAACTTACTATAAATAGTAAACTTACTATTCATAGACGGTTGTGATGTCTACTAGTGCGCAAGGTTTTTGGCCAAAAATAGTAAGTGTCTTATTTAACTTCACCAAGCTGTTCTCCTAATTATTCTAAGCACTTCTCGCGTTGGGCGCAACTCCTAAAGCCCAACAGATGAAGAGTTATAATCAAACTAAAACTTACTATATATAGTACAAACGAAATTAAAATAAGGAAACGACCATCGATCTGGTGGTATTTTGCAAATCCGGCTTGCGCAACCCGACTATGTGTGGCTAAAGTAGCTCGTTCTATGATGAGTGTTGAATATTGCATATTAGACCCCAGTTATTGCATGATTTTACGTACATGATAATGCTTAATGGAATATTTTAATCGTGTTTTTGTTACAGAGTGTAATTAGGAGCGTTGACTGAAAAAGAGTACTACAAGCGTGGATTTGACGTTCCGAAGTCACCAGAGTAAGGAACGGACTCTAGAGGACCAATATTAAAGAATTACATGCCAGGGATCCAAGGAAATCAAGCCGTTCACGTTAAAGAGACCTGAAATTGATGAAAAATGCAAGATCACATGGTTCCAGTCATCCGATTGCCTCGAAAATCCATACATGACCTGAGGGATATAAATTAACCATACATATTAAATTTCATCTATTGGATATCTCTAGAAGTGGGCCAACGGCTAGATTAGCTCCTTAAATCATTAAGTGGGGCCCACCTGATAACAGGAAATAATTCAAATTTGGTATCAACCCATTAATCGGGGAGACAAAAGATTTGGACGGTGTAGATCTCCCCAGAACATTACAGTGGACCCCACATGTATGAGCATGTGCATAAAGCACACGTGTGCTGGCACTACACCGGACCGGAACGCCTTAGTCAGAGTCGGTTTGACCGACTGCATCTCTCAAAAACGGAAACTTCCGTTTTCAACAGCGTTAACGCTGTCGATCGCTGGTTCGAGTTGTGGGCCCCACCTATTGTCCATATCGACAATCCAACCCGTCCACCGAAATCCTAGTATCGATATCATCAACGTGTAGGTGGCCGAATTTCATATGAGAGCGATTATGGAAATCCAACTGTTTAAAAGCAGATTGAACGGCGGAGAAAAACATAGCATGTGGGCCTCATCAACGGAAGGTGAAAATATGTATTCCTGACCGAAATTTCCTCCTCCATCCAATGGACGGATTGGATTTCCAAAAATAAAGAAGGAATGGGCCCCGCCAGTGTCACAGCGGATGAGACCCGCACTCCCTGTTCCGCGACCGAACGCAGCCCGATTTTGCGGGCTGTAGTATGGTCTCCGTGATGATCGGATGATAGATCCGATCCGTCCATCGGGTAGGCCACTCAAAAACGTTCAAAGGGACGGTAATATTTTGGAGGAAAGACAAGGAAATCAGGACGTGTGGAGCTCCGATTTTGGCTGCGTAACAGGCTTACACGCACCGACTTCAGCAGCCCTCCCACCGACTTCAGGAATTCGAATTCTTCCACCGCCTGGAGCAGGCTATTAAAGGGCGTCAGAGAGAAAAAGAAAGGGATCGATAGCTGAGGAGAGTTTGGGGATTTTTCGGCTTGGAGAAGCAAGAGAGAGAGAGAGAGAGAGAGAGAGAAGAAAGAAGGGAGAGATTGGAAGGATGTTTTTCTTTTATCATTTATATTTTTCCTTCTTTCCAGTTGAATCCATGAGTTTCTAAACTTTTGGCTAGGGCTGAGATGAAGCCCCTAATTTGAATAACTTTTGTATGTGTTGATTTTATCTTAATTGGATTGATTTGTTTCTTTCTCTAGCGTATTTGATTGGGTTAAATTTTGTACTTCTCCATCTATGAACTTGACCAGAGTCTATATATGGATGTTGTCTGGATGCTTATTCTAGGTGCTTGTGTCTGATCATGAACAGGTTTCCTATAGAGGAAGAAATAGGGTGCTTTAATGAATTGTACATTCTATGTGCCCGATCAAGGACATAGAATGTGTTATTCATTGCATTGCTTTAGGAGATTAGACATTCTGTATGCCCGACTAAGGACACAGATTGTGCTTTCTTTATATAAGTTGTATTAATCTAAATTAGGGTGAATCAATAGATAAAACAAGGGACAAGATAATTAAGGGTGGATTCGAAAGTCCTAGTGCTCTCTCTGATTGAATTTTTCTTCCTTGTTTTCAATTGTTTTTTTTATAGAATTGTGCTTAGTAGTTCGCTCTATTATTTGTTGAATTAGTTAAGGAGAATTATAGATTTGAATTGTGACGACCAGTCCTCGTGGGAACGATCTCGTAATACATACCATATTTACATCTGATTCGTATACTTGCGAGTTTAAAAATCATTTAAATCATGTTGGTTTAAATAAAACATCAAGTTTTTGCTTGCCGTCTTGGGGACTCATTTAGTTCCAAATTGAATTTAGGATTCTCTCTTATCATAATTCATAGCTTAGGATTTTACTGACTGTAGATTTAGAGTTCATTTCTTTATTTTAGAAACTAACCTATTTCCTGTTTTGTAGGGTCCTGACATATACTTCTAATTTGGTAACATCTTTCTAAATTCTCCATTCTTCTCTACTTTCTATTTTGAGAATTAGGTTTTTATTTTTTAGGAATTTTCTATTTTCTAACTTTAGATTTAGAAACCTTCTATGTTCTAGTGTTAGAAACTTCCTTTTTTAGAAACTAACCGTTGCTTAGGATTAGTCTAGCGTTATTTTAGGAAATCTAATCTATCTTTGTTTCTATTTTGTTTACAGGAATTAATGAAGCTGAAAATAAAACTATCTTTAAAGAGGAGGAACTCTCAATCCGTCGATCATTGATCATCTCCTTTTCCGGGTTCTTTCTTCCAATTCGTGTTTTTATAGTTTCTTCTTGTTTTTTTTGGAATTCATAGTTTTTAGTTCTAGTTTATTTCTCTTAGGTTGCATCGTAGTTTAGCTTTCTTGCATTGTAGTAACTTAGTTTATGCTAGGACGTAGATCTTTGAATATAGAACTAGCACCTTTTGATCCTGAAATAGAAAGAACACTTCGTGGAAGATTAAGAAAAAATCCAGTTGAAATGGCAAACGAGAATGAAGTTAAAGCTCTCAGAGATTATTCAGCTCCTGTCCAATTTAATGCGCCTTCATGCATAGTATTGTCAGCCACTACGGCAACACACTTTGAACTTAAACCTGGGATCATACAATTGTTGTCATCCTTTTATGGGATAGACAAGGAGGACCCATATCATCATGTGAAAAAATTCCTAGACATTTGCTCCACCTTTAAGTTCCAAAACTTCTCAGACGATTCAATTCATCTACGCCTATTTCCTTTTTCTTTGAAGGATAAGGTGAAAGCATGGTTGAATTCTCTAGAAGTTGGATCTATCGCTACATGGGATCACCTGTCTAAGAAGTTCTTAAACAAATTCTTCCCAGTTCACAAAACTAATGCTCTCCGTAGAGAAATCACTAATTTCACACAAAAAGAGGGAGAGCACTTTCATGAATGTTGAGAAAGATGGAAGGACTTACTTCTTAAATGTCCACACCATGGTTTTGAAAAGTGGCAACAGGTTCAATACTTCTATGACGGTTTGACACCCCAAAACCGTCGCATGGTTGATGCAACCAGTGGAGGGTCATTCATGACCAAAAGTGATGTCGAAGCATGGAATTTCTTTGAAACCTTAAGTGAAAATTTCCAGCAATGGGACCATTCAAATAGAGGTGACAGAAGTCCCCAACCACAAAAGAGAGGTGGTATATATATATAAGATAGGAGTCACACCAGATCTCTATGCCAAGATTGATGGCCTGACAAAGAAGGTTAATGCTCTGATGTTGTAAATGGACCTCCACAAACAGCTCAAGTCGAGGCATGTGCCATATGTTCTAGTCCTGCCCATCCTACGCAGTCTTGTCCATCTGGTGCAGCATCCCCAGAATTTCTTTCTGAACAAGTACATGCAATGAACACTTTTCAAAGACCTGGGAATAATCCTTACTCGAAAACTTACAACCCAGGTTGGGCTAGGCATCCAAATTTCTCTTGGGCAAAAGGACCACAACAAGGAGGACCATCTGGAAATCCTCCCATGCAACCTTACCCTCAAGCTGGCAATCAACAACTTCAACAGTTTCCGCAATATCAACAAGTCCCTTCACAATCATGGAAACCATCTCTTGAAGATACACTCAATCTTTTTATGCAGAGTTCTCTTCAATTTTAAAAAGATACCCAACAAACTTTACTAGCTAACCAGCAAAGCGTGCATGCAAATGCACAATCTATTGCCAAGCTGGAAGTACAGTTGGGTCAACTTGCTGCCACATTGAGTGAGAGAGAGTAGGGCAAGTTCCCTAGCCAACCTGTGGCTAATCCAAAGGGACAGTATGAGATTGGCTCTAATTCCAACCAAGGGCACTATCATGAGCAAGCCAAATCGATCACTACCCTTAGGTCAGGCAAACAGATTGACAACAGAATAGAAATGCTTAGGAATGAATCAAATTCTAAAGCAGAAGATCAAGATGAAGCAGAGAGACACACTAATGCATTCAAAGTCCAAAAGCTCTCTGACTCTCCAAGAGCCACTAATGTGTCACCCTACGTGCCCAAAGCACCCTTTCCTCAACGTCTGGCACCAATAAAGAAAAAAAATAACTTTGATGAAATCTTGGAGGTGTTTAAAAAAGTGCAAGTCAACATTCCATTACTTGATGCTATCAAGCAAGTCCCTGCTTACGCTAAGTTTATTAAAGATTTATGCACTCAAAAGCATAAGCAGAATGTTCATAAGAAAGTCTTCCTTGCAGAGCAACTCAGCTCCATGATTCAATATAACACCCCTCCTAAATTTAGGGATCCAGGAGCTCCCACCATTTCTTGCGTCATAGGAGATCATAAGATCGGGAAGGCATTGCTTGATTTAGGAGCGAGCGTCAATTTGTTACCATATTCGGTTTATGAGCAGCTAGGACTTGGTGAGTTAAAACCGACTAAAGTAACATTACAACTAGCTGATAGATCTGTCAAGGTGCCCCGGGATGTTATTGAAGATGTGCTAATCCAGGTTGATAAGTTTTATTTTCCAGTGAATTTCATCGTTATAGATACTCAGCCTGTCCGGAATCCGACTAAGGACACAGATTGTGCTTTCTTTATATAAGTTGTATCAATCTAAATTAGGGTAAATCAACAGATAAAACAAGGGATAGGATAATTAGGGGGGGATTCGAAAGTCCTAGTGCTCTCTCTGATTGAATTTTTCTTCCCTGTTTTCAATTATTTTTTTTATAGAATTGTGCTTAGTAGTTCGCTCTATTATTTGTTGAATTAGTTAAGGAGAATTATAGATTTGAATTGTGACGACCAGTCCTCGTGGGAACGATCTCGTAATACGTACCATATCTACATCTGATTCGTATACTTGCGAGTTTAAAAATCATTTAAATCATGTTGGTTTAAATAAAACATCATTCTACCCCAAAATCATATATTTTACATCCAATAACTCATTCCAGATTGTAAGATATGCCCAATTTAAGGTTTGACTGTCCGAATCACTTTTGTTATCGACCGCGCCTTTTCTGATCCATCTTGGCCATGAAACTGTCCACGACCCACTCTACATCAAATGGTCCCATACCAATCCAATAAATCCGATCAAATTTATGTTATTTTATCTTAGCATAATCTTTTAAGCCTTAACTCTATCTTAGGAGTAACGGTAATCTTTTAGCTGTAATCAAGTTTATACCCATGTGTCGGATTTTATTTGTTCTTAATACAAGCGATTCTTCATTCGAAAATGTTTTGTGCAGTTGCCCCTTAACCGACTGTGAGTATTTCCTTTTAGTTTGACGATGGACAGGTAAAGAAAGTCCTTTTATATGGAAGGCAAAGTTGAACCCATCGTCGGAGGAAGAAACCCATCCTCCAACTATAGCATGATCATTCTCTAAAACAATATGTGAGTGGCTGAATAGGCGACCGGCCTATTCAAATCAAGGTTATATACCATTACAATCATTTTTATTTGCTTATATTAGCACTTGGGGTCAAGTTGTTCAATTGAAGTCGACCTGCACAATTAGTTTTGGCACGCCCGCAGGCATCACACGTGACCACAAAAACCCAAACTAAAAAAAATGTTAAACAATTTTAATAAAAATCTTTTTCAAAAAGGTTTCAGGATTTAATTTTTGTAAAAAAATAGGTAGCAATTTGTCCAAGTCCCTTACCATTATTATTTATTGGAATGGCCTTTGAAACCTATGTTGTACGGTATGCAAATATTAACCATATGCATATGCAGCGCATGTATACATTATCTTGACTATCCAAAAATGAGGCCAAAATAGACGAGGACATTTGTCAAAAATACAGCTCAAACTTTTCTCAGTAATTTTGAGTAGTTGACCGTTGATTTGTTTTTCAACTAGCCGTTGACAGGGCGATAGCAAGATCCATTCGGTGTAATATTTGATCATGCTCCACCCATAGTGGGGCCATGATTTGGGCGATCTTGATCGTTATGTAAACCTGTGTGCAGTGTTTGCGTGCTGGGGTGATCCACCACCGGACGCTGGCAGCGACCCCATGAGAATGGGGACTGTCCATGCGGGAAGCAAATTGCGTACTGAGTAAACTCTGTTGGGCCACACTGATTTGTCTATTTTATCCACTCCGTTCATCCATTTTACCGGATAATTTTATGGCTTGAACCCAAAAATGAAGTATACCCAAAGCTTAACCACACCATATGAAAGTTGAAAAATTCTTGAGGGGTATAGAAGTTTTGGATCAAGCTTATATTTATTTTTCCCTTAGTACATTGTCTGTGTTATCTTATGAACAGGTTGGATTACAAATAAACATCATTGTGGACCTTAAAAATGTTTCAACCGTGGAAATCATTATTCCCACTGTTTGCTGTGGTATGGTTCACTTGAGCTTTGGATATGCTTAATGTTGGGATCAGCTTCTAAAATTAGCTGTTAAAATAGATGGACAGTGTGGATAAATGACATACGTACATTTACGGTTGTCCCAAAAGAGTTTACTCAGTACAATAAAAGCATATTATCTCAGTAGCTCCTGCGCTGGAACATCGGTGGGCCTGCCGTAATATTTGTGAGAAATACAGTCGATACATTCGTTTTGGTTATCGCAATCCAACACTCAAAGAGAGCTGCAAACGTAAGGATTAAATGTCCACAGTAAAAATATTTGGTGGGGCCACGAAAGTTTTGAATAAGGCTAATATTTGTGTTTTCAGCTCATCGTAGTAGGAATGACGTTGTGAACGATATGGATGACATATAAACATCAAGTGGAGCCCATGAAAGTTTGTAGAAATTTCTCAACCCACCTTTTCCTTTAGTGTGGTACTTAGTCTCGTATCTGCTCTTTTTTAGTCTCAAGTCTTAAAATCAGCTCACAAGACGGGTGAAGGCGTGGTGAGTTTCTGGGCAGCAGATTGGATACTGACAAGGTAGTAGCCAAATCGCTACTAAAGTGATGCCACCAAGTTCTGTGGACCCCACCATGATGCATGTGTTGTATCCATACCGTCCAACCATTTTTAGAGATTATTTTATGGCATTACAAAGAGAATGAGATAGATCTAAAGTTCAAACGGACCCCACCATAGAAAATAGTGGGGACAGTGACATCCACCATTCAAAACTTCTTAGGGGCCATAGTAGTTTCCAATCAAGCTGATATTTTTGTTTTCACTTCGTCTATTTCTATGTTAACTTATGAATAGGTTTGATCTCAATCACATTGGGCCCTATAAATGCTTCAACAGTGGGTGTGACTGCTCCCATGGTTTTCTGTGGTGAGTCCACCTAAAATTTAGATCTGTTTTATTCTCTTTGTAATGTCATAAAACGGTCTCTAAAAATGGTTGGATAGTATAAATACAACACATGCATCATGGTGGGGTCCATAAAGCTTGGCGACGGATTTGGCTACTGACCTTGTTAGTATCCAACCTGCACCCGAATTTCTCACAAACATTAGGGTGGGCCCACCTAAGTTTCTAGCACAGATCCTGTTCCTGTCGGTGGGAACCCAGGTGGGGCCACCATAATGCTTGTGAGAAATACACCGTGTCCTTCCATTTTGCGGGATCATTTTAAGACACGAGGCCAAAAATGATCCTAATCCAATACTCAAGTGAGCGGCAATCGTGAGGATTGAATATCCACAATCGTAATATTTGTGGGTCCATAGAAGTTTTGAATTTGGCTAATATTTGTGTTTTCAGTACGTTCCAGTAGGAGTGACGTTATGAACGGTATAGATGGCATGTGAAAATTACTGTCTACCCAAGAAGGTTTCAATGGTAGGAATTTCTCCACCCATCTTTTACTTTAGTACAGCTCACTTGAGTCTTGCATGCTGCTCATTTTTTGTCTGAGTCCTAAAATGAGCTCGCAAAACCGATCGATGCGGTGGACATTTGATAGGTGTAGGACCCAGGCACCTGAACAGAATAGGTAGGCATTCAAGTCTGACAAGTAGGACCGTGGTTGTTAATCTGCACCACTGATCTGGTGTACCCACCATGGACGGACCATGCCCTAAAAATCTCTTCAAAAGAACACCAGAAACATATTCTCAAATTGTGGCTTATAGATAGACGGAAAGGTTGGTAGCTGTACTTTGGGAAGGGAAGATTTGCGGATTGCATGGTGTGCCACACATCACCAACGTAGGTGGTGTGTTGACGTCACCAAATTATGTGATCCGCAGTAGGAAGATAAATTCAAAACCAGATGAGATAAACCAGGAAGAAGGAAGATAAATCCAAAACCATCTTGATCAAAGCTAATGTGGGCCACACCAATTGAATTTAGTAGTTTTGGTCCTGATTTCATTGAATAGAAAATCCACATCAACGGATCGCGTTTCATATAACTCCTAATGGGATATTAGGTCATGAAAATGACCCTATATTATATAATTCATAAGCTGCTATTTTGTGTCGGTCTAAAGCTTTTTTTTTTCTTTTTTTTTGACTTTACTGAATTTCAATGTTTAAATCTTACAACCTACCTTTTTCTTTGATGACTTTACTGCGACCAACGAATGAGGGGCTACTCTCTTACGACGGTACACACGACATTGTTGTAGCGTATTTGAGGCCGTCCAAAATCATTGGCCCAGTTGATGGAGCACAGTCGCCCAAAGATTACACACAGAAGATTATTTTAAGCGTATAAGATTTTGGCTATTGAATTTGGGCCACTCGCAAGATTTTGGCTATTGAATTTGGCCCACTCGCTGTGTTACTTTTTACTGTGCATTTTATTGCTATCAATTGGATATGGATTCTCTATGTGATTTTTTGTTTATTGCCCATCCACAATGTGCCCCACAATTTGGACGGTATGGATGGGGCACAGGTGTGCCACGTGGAGGGAGGACCAATCCCCACAACCTACAAGCGAACCACAATCTTTCTTATTAAAAAGTAGAAGCCACAGAACTTGGATGATAGCAATTATGTTAAAGGAGTTTTATGGTCCAAAATAGCCATGTACTATGGTGTAGTTATGGTAGGAACCCGTCCATTTCAAACTTAAATCTTACATTAACTTTTTTAATTTTTAGAAGACTAAAATACCCTTTGCTGTAGTTGTATCTTGTACAAAAAAGAGTTTTTTTAAAGGGATGTAGACCCTACTAAAAATTGAAATTCACCCTACCTGTTGGAAAAATAATTTGATAAACTTTTAAATGATTTTAAAATATTTCATTTAAACACCATTTAATTGTCCAAAAGTGAACGCAAAGTTCATCACTCATTGTGAATTGGAGATATTCACTGTGGACCGTGGATATTTATAGTATATTCGAAGTGAATATTTGCAATCCAAAGTAAACGACATTTGAAAGTTCATTAAATTATTTTTTCAATGAGCACAAGACACTCAAATCAGACGTGTAACAAAAGACTTATGGTCGTTTTTATAGTATCGGTGGCTGATATTGAATATTCGTGATCCACGATTAATATGGGTGATCCACAATTAATATGAATGATCCACAATACAACATTCATCCATTATAATAATCATTATTTAAGCATTTATCGCATTCATCTATAACATCATTCTTTCTTTATAAAATTCATTCATTACAACATCTTTTTATTATAAAATTTATCAATTACAACATTTTTTTTCATTATAAAAATTCATCAATTACCGTATTCTTATATAATATCTTATCTTTTACAAATTCCCATCATTTATATTTAATTACAAAACATAAAACTTGTTATGGGAAGATCCGAGCCGATTACGAGTAGAAGGACCGACGGTTCATTACTCCGAGCGGAGAGTCCGAACCTTGGAGTAATACTAGGAGAATGAGTTAAGATGGACGAAGCTCCCATTCTCGATCAGCTTCTTCCCGGGTGCAATCGGAAGAAAGAACATTTGGGTTGTACGATCGACTCCGAGCGAATGGCTCAACGAAACCAGTCATCAGCTCGGATTAGTATCGTCGTCCTCAGTCCAGCCGAGCCGAGGTATCCCCGAGGATAAAGGTCCCACGCGCTAAATGAAGAAACTGCAATATATAGAAATGCGCTATTAACTCGCCCGCAGATACGCACGTCGTAGGACACGATCTTCGGATTCTGAGCAATATCTCCACGACCCACGTATCCCACTGATTGTGCCGAGATGATCGGACACAAATCGAGCGAATGAGGAGGTATAAATATTGCACCATCCCATAAGCAAAGGTACGCAACATCTGATATTCAACCCTTCTCCTAAACTTAGACCCCGATTCTGTTGTCCTGACTTAGGCATCGGAGGGTCCCCCGGCTTAGCCAGGGTCTCCATTGCTTGTGGTTTGTGCAGGATTCCTAGTTCGACGCCTGCTCGGTGTACATGAAGTGAGAAGGAGGGTTAACTAGATTTTGACCTCAACATTTTTGGCGCTGTCTGTGGGAAACTGATACAAAAAAGTCAGTTTCCTGTTCTTGAAAGTTATGGCTAGAGGAAAGAAGAAAGCTGTCGTGGCGGAACCGGAGCAGACCCGCTCCTCATCACTGCTTCATGCGGAGTCTGCTCCGGGCCCATCTCAGCGTTCTCGCAATCGTTCCAACAGATACCGCGCTTTACAAGGCGAAGTGCAGGCCTTGCGCGATGAGTTGCAACGGATGAGGCAGGAGCGTGAGCCCCAGCAACAACCTGAGCGAAGAAGTCCAGTACCAGAAGAAGTCGGACCAACCGTTCAAGCCCATTCAGCAACAAGAAGTCCGGGGCGCGGGATATCTCCGCAACAATCTACCCGAGCACCGGTGTCTGCTCAAAACCCTCCCCGTGCTCCTACCAGGAATGTGACGACTCGGGCCCCGACGGACGTCCCAGCCAACTCGGCTCTGGCTCCAACGGACCTTCGTCACACCCTGGAGAGGAGAAGGGAAAGAAGAATGCCTGAGCCGGAAAGCACTCGGGAAGAAGTGGCGGAGAATAGGGATCCCTGGGAGTCGCGATTCGCAGACCTGAATAATCAAGTCTTGATGTTACAGAAGCAACAGCAGCCATCATCAATTCCGGCTGCTGTTCAAGCCATGATGGAAGAGACCAAACCTCCGTTCACCTCAGAAATTATGAACGAAGTTATGCCTCAGAGATTTCGGATTCCTCCCGTCATCCGACTCCGGGTCCAGCGACCCATCCGAACATGTGGAAGCTTACCGTTCGTGGATGCGATCTGACTGCAACCGATGCAATGATGTGCAGAGGATTCTCGATCACTGCGGCGGATCCGCTCGGAATTGGTATCGATAACTCAAACCTGGATCCATATGTTCGTTCGAAGAGTTATCTCGGTCATTCCTTACCCAGTTCATAAGCGGTAAGAGAAGCCGAAAGCCCAATACCCACCTGCTTACCATCAAACAAGGACCGAAAGAATCCTTAAAGGATTACATCGCTCGATTCAACGAGGAAGCATTGCAGGTGGAAGACTATGACGACAAGATGGCTCTCGCCGCGGTATGTAGCGGCTTGAGGGAGGGACGATTCGTCTTTTCCATAGGGAAGAACCCGGCGAAGACGTTAGCCGAGCTCATCGCTAGAGCCCAGAAATACGTCCATGCCGAGGAGTTCTCCGCTACTCGCAAGAGTATCCAAATAACCGAGCCGAATGGTAAAGGGAAGAGGCCAAGGAACGAAGAACCCCAGGCCCCGAGGAAAAACTCAGACGATCGTTCTTCCCGCGATCGCCGACCGAGCAGAAAGCCAGAAGGGAGATTCCGTTCCTATACGCCTCTCAACACTACCGCCGAGCAGATCTTACTGGATGTCCGGGGCGAGAAACTTCTCAATTGGCCTGTTTGTATGCGGGCAGACCCAGAGCTCCGCGACAAGCGCAAGTATTGTCGCTTCCATCGAGATCATGGCCACAATACCGACGAGTGCGTAGATCTAAAGGATGAAATTGAATCCCTCATCCGGAAGGGGCACTTACGTCGGTATACCAAGCAAGAGAAAACTGCTCGGAAAGAGGAACGAACACGTGAACGCCCCAAAAATCCGACCGAAGAACCTGCGGAGATCCGCACCATCTTCGGAGGTACATCAGGAGGAGGAGACTCAAACAGAGCTCGAAAAGCTCACTCCCGAAGGAGCCCAGAGCATTACGTCAATCTCGCCGAGCGGCCTAACAAAGAACCGCGCGTCAGTCCCTGTAACCTCACCTTCACAGAAGATGACGCTCGGGGGATCCAACACCCACACGATGACGCCTTGGTAGTTACTATGACCATAGCCAATCATAAGGTGTACCGGGTTCTCATTGATCTTGGAAGTTCGGCCGACGTGATCTACTCTGAGGCCTTCGAAAGAATGGGGATTCCACAGTCTCGGCTCAGACCTGTGAAGACCCCTTACACGGCTTTGCCGGAGAAAGAGTGATCTCCGAAGGAGCTATTTCCTCCCGGTGGCGGGAGAGGGGCAACATCAAGTCACCTTGATGGTGGACTTCCTTGTTGTTAACGTGCCATCAGTGCATAATGTGATTATGGGCAGGCCCTCCCTCAATGCAATGCGGGCGGTCGTGTCTACTTATCACCTGATGATGAAATTTCCCGCTGAAGGCGGAACAGGATTACCTCCGAGGCGATCAACGCGAGGCTCGGAGATCTATGCCATCGCGGTTCAAAAGGGTGCGCAAAGCAAACACTCACTTGTCAATATCTTGGACCCGCGCGACCCTCCGAGAACAAACCCATTGAAGATTTGGAGAAGGTACCACTCGACGAAGTCGATCCAAGCAAGACGGTCCACTCGGGACATCACTCACGCCCGAGCAACGCTCCGAGCCGTTGAATTTCTGCGACGACACGAGACGTATTCGCTGGTCACACGCGGATATGCCGGGAATCTCTCCGGACATCTGGTTCATAGGTTGAATGTGGATCCGAATCACAAGCTGTGAAACAAAAGAGAGACCATTCGATGCCGAGCGGTGTGGAGCCATTGCGGAAGAGGTCTCGGTTACATTGGATGCCGACTTCATTGAAGAAGTATATTATCCGGAATGGATCGCAAACGTGGTGCTTGGTTAGGAAGGCAAATGGCAAATGGAGAGTTTGCGTGGATTATTCGGACTGAACAAGCATGTCCAAAGACAGCTTTTCCATTACCGCGGATCGATCAACTAGTGGACAAGATCTTTTGCAGACACGAGCTACTTTCCTTCCTGGATGCCTACTCGGTTACAATCGGATCGCAATGCATCCCTCCCTCGACAGTGCGAAGACTACCTTTGTCACGGACGGAGGGCTCTCATCACACGGGTCATGCCATTTGGCCCGAAAAATCTTTGGAGCTACATACCACAGATTAGTCAACCAGATGTTTGCAAGGCAGATCGGGCGCACAATGGAAGTTTATGTCGATGACATGTTGGTGAAAAGTGTCAAGGCATCCGATCACTTGGCGGACCTCGGAGAAACCTTCGAAGTCCTCAGAGAGTATCAAATGAAGTGAACCCGACGAAGTGCGTTTTGGTCGGCTCGGGAAGGTTCCTCGGATTCCAAGTCGACCGAGAGGCATCGAAGCTAACCCCGACAAGATCAAAGCACTCCTCGACATGAGTTCACCTCGAACTATCAAGGAGATACAATGCCTCACTGGATGAGTAGCAGCACTCGGACGCTTCATATCCCGAGCCACCGATAAATGTCTCCCCTTCTTCCAACAGTTGAAGGGTCATAAGAAGGCCGAGTGGACACCCGAGTGCGAGCAAGCTTTCCAACAACTGAAACAATATCTGGGCTCACCGCCTCTTCTATCAAAACCGGAGGAAGGCGAACCCTTGTTCTTATACCTCGCGGTTCGGTTCACCGTTAGTTCGGCTACGATCGAGAGAAGTGGGAATAGACAAAGACCCAAGATATTACGTGAGCAAAGCTCTGGTGCCAGCAGAAACAAGATACCCCGCTCTGGAGAAGCTTGCACTCGGCCTGGTCGTCTCGGCTAGGAGGTTGCGCCCATATTTCCAAGCTCATTCGATCATCGTGTTAACCAACTCCCCCCTCCGGCAGGTTCTCCAAAAACCAGAGGTCTCGGGTCGGTTGACTAAGTGGGCGGTTGAACTTGGAGAATTTGACATTACTTTCCGGCCGAGGACGGCGAAGAAAGGCCAAGCGGTGGCAGATTTCATTGCAGAATTCACCGTTATGGGTGACGAGCAGATCAACGACAAAGATGAGGCAACTCCGCCTGACCTCCCAAGCAGCTCACAAGTCATTCCTGAAGCCGGATGGATCCTCTACGTGGATGGATCATCTAACTCGAAGCGAGCCGGGGCAGGGATCGTTTTGATCGCTCCTGACTCCACAATCATCCAATATGCCATCCGACTCGGCTTCAAGGCTTCCAACAATGAGGCGGAATATGAGGCACTGTTATTGGCCCGGGCTCGGATTGGTGCCACCTCGAATCCAATCTATCCAAGTTCGATGCGACTCTCGGTGGTCGTGAATCACATCTCTGCCGATTATGAAGCCAAAGAAAACAGAATGATCGCTTATCTGGACGAGGCCGAAACTGATCGAGAAGTTTTGGAACTGTACGGTTCACCGATTCGAGAACGAAAAATGCATGGGGCGACGCCTTGGCGAAGTTGGCATCGGCCAGAGGGAAAGATTCCGCGGATCGTTCCAGGTGAGAATTCATTGAGCATCCCAAAGCATCGATCGAGTAGAGGAAAAGACTTAATCCGATGGATAACAGTCCGAGCTGGATGGACCCAATCTTCAGCTACCTCGAGTCAGGGGAGGTCCCCTCGGACAGACAGGAAGCTAGGCGTCTGAGACTCCGAGCAGCAAGATATGTTATTCTGAATGGAACTCTGTATAAAAAGGGGTACTCACAGCCATATCTCAGGTGCCTCCGATCCGAAGAAGCAGAATATGTCATCCGGGAAATTCACGAAGGAATCTGCGGAAACCATTCTGGCAGCCGAGCCCTGGCTTTAAAGGTGCTTCGGCAAGGATACTTCGGCGACTCTCAAAGAAGATGCCAAAAAATATGTTAGAAAATGTGACAAATGTCAACGTTTCGCGTCCGTGCCCCGACAACCGGCAGAAGAAATGACTCCCATGAGCGGTCCGTGGCCTTTCGCTCAGTGGGGGATCGACATCATCGGCCCTTTGCCAACCGGAAAAGGACAAGTCAAGTTTGCCATCATCGCTGTCGACTACTTCACGAAGTGGGCCGAGGCCGAGCCCGTTACAAAGATTACCGAACAGAAAATAATTGACTTCGTCTGGAAGAACATAGTCTGCAGATTCGGAGTTCCGAATACTATCGTCTCAGACAATGGCAAGCAGTTCGATAACGACAAATTCAGGGGTATGTGTAAAGGGCTCGGCATCAAGAATGCTTACGCCTCGCCTCGACATCCGCAGTCCAATGGGCAAGTGGAGGCAGTAAATAAAGTCATCAAGCACCACCTCAAGAAGAAGCTGGAAAAAGCAAAAGGTAACTGGCCGAAAGAACTCCCATTCGTCCTTTGGGCGTACAGAACCACAGCTCAATCTTCCACTGGAGAAACTCCGTTCTCGCTTTCGTATGGGTCGGAGGCAATAGTGCCCGTTGAAATCGGCCTCCCTACGGCTCGAGTGGTTAGTTTCAATGAAAATCAAAATACTGAGCAAATCACTGCCAATCTGGATCTTCTGGAAGAGATCCGTGAAGTTTCAAAGCTCCGTGCTGCCGCCCGACATCAACAGGTAGCCAGATTCTACAATTCTAAAGTGAAGATCAGGCGATTCCGACCAGGGGACCTAGTTCTTCGACGAGTCTTTCGAACACGGCCGAGCCAGAACCTAACACTCGGCCTAACTGGGGAAGGACCATACCGAGTGGTCCGATCAACTAAGCCGGATCCTACCACTTGGAAGATCTCGAAAACCGCCAACTCCCCCACCCGTGGAATGCAGAGCATCTGAAAATTTACTATCAGTAATAAGGCGCTCCGAGCAGCTTACTGACCTTTGAGGTCATCCAATAATGTACGCCCCCGAGCGACAAGCCTTTAAGGTTATGAATAAAAGCACATCCGATCAGCTTATCCTTGCCATCAACAAAGATCAAACGGGCTAAAATTCTACAGGCGTCTCCTCTTAACCAAGGAGATAAAACTACGAGGCGATCCGACTTCCCACTAAGGAAGTCGGACCAATTTCTACAAAGGCATCCCCCCTTAACCGGGTGGGCAAAGCCAATGGGTAACTCCGACCCCCCAGTAAGGGAGTCGGTCCCACCTACTCGGAAGGCCCTCCGCTGAAAAGCGAAACGACTTGATCCTTTTAAGGATCAGACCGAGGCCCAAACCACATCCGAACAAATCAAGGACTCGGCTCGACTGCATTACATAGTAAGTAAGAACGACCAATAAAAAGAAGTGGGGACCCAAAATTGGCTCTCTCATTAAATGATTATAAAAGCAAAGTACATAAAAAAAACAATACAAGTAAAGGAAACGGAGTCTTCAGGAGGGCAGAGGAGCTTGGGAACCGGGGGCTTGATCCTGGTTGGTCGGCTCGACAGCAGCATCAGCAGGGTCCTCAGGCAGGAGGGGATCAAGGTCAAGGTCCGGATACAGCTTCTGGACCTCGATAAGGCATTCGTCAAAGCCACGGTCATAAAATTTGGCGGCCTCGACATCCCTCTCCTTCGAGGTCTTGTATGAATCTATTGCCGTAGTAACTGCCATGGCCAAGGAGGCTTCAGCCTCGGCCTTCTGAGCTTCCAGAGCCGCGGCTATGGCTCTGCTTTTCTCTTCTACAGCCTCAGCCTTGATCTTCTTCTGATCCTCATTCAGTCGGGCAATCTTCTTAGCCAGGATGTCAGCTCGGACCTTGGCATGACCCAGCTCAGCCACTGCCGCATCACGACCTGCCTCGAGGTCCTTCGCGACCCTCTCGGCCGAAGCGCTCGGACCTGCGCCTTCAAGTGGTGACACGATCACTCCGCTCCTCCGGTGAAGAATAGAAGCCTTGTCCCGTAAGACTCCCGCTTAGTTTGGAGGGCCTCCGTCTCTGCCCGGAGGGCTCCCACCTCGCTCTTGAGGGCTTCGACCTCAGCGTCAATTTTTCGACACTCTCGGACCCTCTCCCAAAGATAGGAGGATCCTCGAAGCACGGTTCAAAGCAAAGAAATGAGAAGGAAATAATAACACAAAAATAGCTACAACTTCAAAGGGACGAAAAAGTACCTGATAGAAGACTCCAGCCAAGTCTTCTAAGAAGCAGTCGTCCGGTTTATCAAGAAGGCGAGAAATGGATTCCTCCGAAACATGTTTCGCCGCCCAATCTGTCAGACAGGACATGTGATAACCCGGCTCGAACCTTCCTCTGCTCGTGCCAACTTGAGCCGAGCCCGTCTCTTCTCCGGCTCCCGTCCGACCGCGCCCGAGAGTTGAGCCTCTCCTCGGCATCACGTATAGCCTCCCCCTCATTACCGGTTGGGTAATCATGGCGTCGGCCATTCGAACGGCTTCCTCCCTCTCGGAGGATGATTGAACTGCTATCAACGGAGGTTCTAACCTCGCTCCTTCACTGGGAGGAGCGGCAACGGATGAAGGGAGGGTTGCCCCGTTGCTGGAGCAGAGCCGAGGTTAGGGCCGTGCAAAGATACGACCATCTCAACACCGACCGGGGCCCCGTGGCTACACCCGTAGTGTTGGAATTGGGGACACAATTGCGGTCTGCAACCCCCCGTAGTATTGGAATTGGGGACACAATCGCAGATGCGATTGGTCCCTCAACCAAGGGCGCGGGGAAATGGAGCCAGTATCCCGAACCAAGATGTTTGGGATAGGGGAGGAAGTGCCGCCCTCGAGCCGCAACCGCCGAGGCGGGGCCCGAAGGATGAACTCTATGAGCGACCTTCTTCCTCCGAGCTACCTTCGCGGGGGCTCGGTCCTCGGATCTCCTCGGCAGAGACAAATGGCGACTTTCCTCCTCCGAGAACCGGACGCCTCGGCCATGCCTGTACAGCAGAATGATTAAGATAACGTTACTTCGGACCTGTAAAAAAAAAAACCCATTGAAAATAAGGATACTCACTGAGCGAGGTAGAATGCGGTCTCGTCTTGCAAAGCCCCGATTGATAAAGGTTAGCCGCTGTAATCAGATCTGACCAGCGGCGATGCTCCTCCGAATATGCCCTCGCTTTGGCTATCTGGTTCTTCTGGTCCGAGGTGATGAAGGGTACACCCCTTGTGAAACCTGCAAGACAATTGTTCTCTTGAGTGAGGCTGAAGTAAAAAGCAATGCGTAAAAGAAATCTCGACCCGACCTGGCATAGTGAAGCGAACGGGAACCCGAGACGATAAAGCCCCGACCTCTGCTGTCAGCGCCTCCCACTCGCCTGCGGCCCAAAACCACTTGTTCTTCCAGTCCTTATTCGAGGACGGAAGACCCAAGATGAGCCCTGACCCCTTGCTACCCCTGGTCGCGAAATAGTACCAGGGATCGTTGCCTTCATGCTTGACCAGGTACAAGTTCATCAGCTCGGCTGGCGTCAACGCCGAGTTCCCTACTTGGTGCCAGATAATGTAAGCGGAAATTAGCACTCTCCAAGCATTAGGCGCGAACTGTCCAGGCGCGAGCCCTAAGTAAGCGGTTAGAGCTCGAATGAAGGGGTGCATCGGGAGTCGGAGTCCACACAATAGGCCACATAAAAATATGGCTACCTCCCCATTTCGCGGATTGCCGGCGACATCAGAGGGCTCGGGGCCCCGATCCGAACGGAGCGAGGTATGTCAAACTCCGTCCGAATCCATTCCATTTGGGACTCTGTAATTACAGAGCCCCCTGGAACCAATTCCGACGCCCTCCCACCAGGGGGCATCTCTGGAACATCGGCGGTGGCAACTCTGGGGGCTCGTTTCGCCCCTTTCTTGCTGACCTGGCGAGTCCGAGTTCTCGCCACCACCTGTTTTCGGGGCCGAGGATATAACGGCACTGCTTCGAAAGAACCTTCGGAAGCCCCTCTTCTGTTATCAGAACTCCCCAACTCGGAGTCGTCATTGTAACTCCTAGCCATTTCCCTATCGGAAGACATCTTGGAACAGGGATGTTAAAGATCAAACTCACCCGACAATCACCGGAGATGGCCTCAACAAGCGTGAGAACTAAGTCAAAAACTACTTCTGCCGGAAATCGCCTTCGCCGGAAATCGCCTTCGCCGGAAATCGCCTTCTCCGTTAAACAACTCAAATGCAAACGATAGCAGTCGAATGAAGACCCTGGCTAGGCCTTTTATAGAATAAAGAGGCCCTGCATTGAATGGCCTGTAATAATAGCTGCGTCGGAATCATGGCTGGCCGACTCCGAGTCCGACGTGTCGTTATATCATTGGTTCAAAACAAATAACGATATCCTCTTCGATTATTGTGTGAGTTAATCCACACGGTACCCGAGCGCAGAAAAGAACGCTCGATATGACGCCTCGAGAGCACGTGGCAATCACTCACAAGTCAGTAACGATTCGGAATCCCAACCGTCGCCACGTGTTCGTTCATGGTTAGCTCGAAGCCGATAAATCTCGAGTGCGAGACGTTTCACACGAGAACCATAAATGCACCGAAGAACTGAGGCGACTGATCTTCCAGTTGATTACTCTCCGAGCTCATGAATGACCTCAGAGAGTAGGGGGCTTCTGTTATGGGAAGATCCGAGCCGATTATGAGTAGAAGGACCGACAGTTCATTACTCCGAGCGGAGAGTCCGAACCTCGGAGTAATACTAGGAGAATGAGTTAAGATGGACGAAGCTCCCATTCTCGATCAGCTTCTTCCCGGGTGCAATCGGAAGAAAGAACATTTGGGTTGTACGATCGACTCCGAGCGAATGACTCAACGAAACCAGTCATCAGCTCTGATTAGTATCGTCGTCCTCAGTCCAGCCGAGCCGAGGTATCCCCGAGGATAAAGGTCCCACGCGCTAAATGAAGAAACTGCAATATATAGAAATGCGCTATTAACTCGCCCGCAGATACGCACGTCGTAGGACACGATCTTCGGATTCTGAGCAATATCTCCACGACCCACGTATCCCACTGATTGTGCCGAGATGATCGGACACAAATCGAGCGAATGAGGAGGTATAAATATGGCACCATCCCATAGGCAAAGGTACGCAACATCTGATATTCAGCCCTTCTCCTAAACTTAGACCCCGATTCTGTTGTCCTGACTTAGGCATCGGAGGGTCCCCCGGCTAAGCCAGGGTCTCCATTGCTTGTGGTTTGTGCAGGATTCCTAGTTCGACGCCTGCTCGGAGTACATGAAGTGAGGAGGAGGGTTAACTAGATTTTGACCTCAACAAAACTAATTGTAAAGGAAATCAATGAATGAAGAAAGAAAGAATCCTTCCATTAAAAAAACAAAGGAAGCAAGAAAGAAATTACTAAATGACATTGGTGCATAAGGGTTCCACGTTTTCAACCCATCCACATTTTATGCGGAGTCTATTTGATTGTCATGAAATAAATCTAATCCATCCACGTGTAAGAAGTTTTAATTTATTTCATAAGCTTACATTTGATGACAAGAATCATCACAGATAGACAACATAAAATTAATGCATAATATTAATATACTTTTGGGCTATAAAGAACTTCAAATAGAAAGTAGAAAAAATTCTTATCATAGGTTCATGACTATTCGATTAAATTGAATGGTTCGTATTAGTTAAGAGGTGAGACGAATTTCAAATTTTAATAGGGTCCACATCCATTGAAAAAATAAATATTTTCCTTTCAAGACGAGCGGTGGCAGAAGCACATTTTTGTTTTCTAAAATATGAAAAAATAAATTAAAAATTAGAAAAACTTAAGTTTGAAAAGAATGGACTCCCACCACCCCCACATCACAATGCAAGGCTATTTGGACCAAAAATCCTGTTTCAAGATGCCAGCTCTCCTCCGTCTTGCCAGGCCAGCAAGAGATGCTTAGTCGTCCTGCACCTCACACGTAGTAGGTGGAACAGTGGATCCAGATCGTCCATCCTGCGTGTCTTGTCCATAGTGGTCCATGGTTGAATATCACGTAATGGCCAATCCCAGCCCCTGTGTCATTGGGTGTTTGACGAAATGATTTCACGACTGTTTTCGTTTCCAAGGCCGCTGATCTTGGATGGTTAGTTATGACCCACCATATGGATGATCTAAATCTGAAGCGGATTGCGTCCGGCCCCCACCCGTCCTCGCAATGAACGGGCAGATCTGTGTGGGGCCACCGTGATGTATCTGTTTATCCATGCCGTCCATCCCTTCTGCGGGATCATCTTAAGGTATGAGCCCAAAAATAAGGTATCAGCCTATTTTTACGCTCATACCTTAAAATAATATGAGAGAAGTGATGGACGGCGTGGATAAACGCAAACATTACGGTGGGCCCAACATAGATCTGCCCGTTCCATGCTTAGAGACGGGCGGGGGCCAGACGCAATCCGATGCCAAATCGCCGCACCTTACAGCTGTTGAGATATTTCAAAGAAAAAAAAATGGAAAAACGTACTTTTTTGTCTTTTATGTTTTGCTTTTGGCATTCTTGTCCTTTTGTGCAATAGAATGGTGATCCGATGGGAATTAAAAACGGAATGGGTATGTATCGCGAGTCCTCATTGCAACTGATGTTGGATGGACCAGGAATCGAATGTACTCGAGTGATCTTGACTCTCTGAATTTTCTTATTTTATTTGAACGATTGTCAATCTAATATTCAATTCCTCAATTGAGTTGTTACTGGTGTCTGATTAGTCAGTTTATAAGCCTACTCTCTATCCCAAGTGGGCCCTGGATTTTGATGGTCCGGATTGATGACATGTATGGATAATACTCCACATAGTGGTTAATTATCATCGTACATCGTCCATTAAATAACTATTAAGTTTCTTGTTCTGTTAGGAATACGTTTCGGAAAACGCACGAATACCATTCACGAAGCTTCTACTTTCTGCCGACCAAAATAAAAAACGAGAAAGGGGATCAACTCAGGATAAAAGTAAAAGACGAGGAGTCGTATGACATACTCTGGCAGCCATGATGGTTGATATTTAGGCGAACGGAAATTGTACATGCGGGCTACATTAATTCAAACTAAAACCTTGTCAAATACCAAAATCAGACTGGTCGAGTTTTCCAAACATCTGATTTGTGGACATTTGTTGCCGAGACATGACTGTTGTTTTTTTTTTTTTTTTTTTTTTTTAAAAAAAAAAATATCATTTGGACCGGCCAATAAATGTCCGGTGATTTTATCAATATATAATCAAATACAGGGGTTGAGCTAAACTGGCACCCATGATTTGCCAATTTAAATTAATAATCTTCACGTGAAGAACGGTCTGCCTAATAGAAGCGACTCATGGCCAGAGTATCTGTGCGTCTGTCACGAATTGCTAAATTGTGGCAACTTGTACACGGTTGAAGTGCCATGATCAAATTTCAGCCTTTGAGTAATTACCCTAGCAAGCTGAATAATATAGCAATCCGATTCGTTAGGTTAGTTTTGACCCGGGGAAGTTTTCTGTGTAACTATCTGTTTGAAGTCCGCCAACGGTTGGTTAGAGATTATAGGATTTCGGAGTTTTTTGATCTACATTGTGTAACAACCCTAAATTTAGGTGCATTAAAAAAATTAAAATAAATATTTAAAGATTTTATTTTTAAATAAAAAATAAAAATAAGTCAATAGTTGAGTTGGTAGAGACACTCTTAATTGAGAGAGAGAGGTTTAGGGATTGATTTTTTAAATAGTAATAATAAATTTTTTTATCAAATGCCATAAAAAAAATTCAATTTCAGGATAAGGGAGGATATGCTCATCGTATGAGAATTTTCTTTAAAAAGAGATATGGAAGATTTCTGCATAAGGAAAAAAAAAAAAAAAAAAAGGAAACCCTACAGAAAAAGGGAGAGGAGATTCTAAGAACGCTTGATCAGGTAAGTGCCAACCTTGAGATCTTTTTAACTTTTTACTATGTTGTTAATTTCTTCCCAATCTATTAAATGAATGGTGTGGATCATCCACACAATCATTATATAGGTGTGTAGAGAAAATTTTAATAAAGTGATGCTTTTATGATTTCAAATCTAGTTAGTAATATTTTAGGAATAAATTGAATGAATGGAATTTGATTGTATTAAGATAGATTTGAATAGGTAATTTGATCCTAAGCACCAAAAAATAACAATGCCTTAAATTTTAGATCAATCTGACCATCAGATGGGCCACATTAGTCAAATCTATAAATGTTTAATAAGAAAAGCTTAGATTTTTACACAACTGATTGATATCACTTAGCGTAGAAAATTGAGGTGAGTCATTGGTGTATATATGGTTAGATCCACACAATTCATCTAATGTGTAGAGGCAAGATATGCCAAGACCTCAAGAATTTGGATGATCCAATCATCTGGTGGGCCACCTCGGTTAATTATTTGACATTCAATTTCAAGATCTTAAAAAGAAAATCTAAATATTGATAATTAAATTTTAAAAATATATAATTTTAATTATTTGATCATTTAGGGTTTGACCACTTGGGATGTATATCAAGGTGGGCCCTACCATGTAAAATAACTAGATGAATAATAATGATGTTGCTATAACTGATAGGATCTCTAAATTCAAACCAACCCATTTACCTTGTGGATTCTACACTATCAGATTCAAGTGAGTAACTCAACTTGTCTCATAATTTATTAAAATTAAAATAAATCGTTTGTGATTGTTTGATTGATTGATATACTGATTTGAGTATTTTGCTATGATAATTGTACGCTAAATTCATATCTGAATATTCTGATCAAGACAAATATGTCAAATATGAAAAATATACAGTTACATATCATTCATCATTCATTACATTTGTATAATAATGGTCGATCCTAAGGGCCTTCCATGGAAGAAATGTCAATCATGGTAAAGCGTTACCAGATGCGGGCTATGTCCAAGCCTACCGCAAGGTGAAAGCCTACCGAACGGGTAGATACGAGTTGATGACCTCCAAAGTAGATGGACGATTATCTCATATGATGCATTCATACACCATTTGCATTCATATCATTGTACATACATTTTTATGTTATTTTAATTGCTATGATTATGAACCATGCTGGGTTATTTCATTAAACTTGAGTAGCTTACGTATGAATGGAAAAACCGTACAGATGAGACATTAGCAGATGATGTGGCGTAAGAACCGGAAGGATTTACATCACCTGAACACGACGTATGTGAAATGTGGCCATACTTATCTGAAGACGAAGTGGCGGCATTAGACCATTTATGATTATGTGATTTATTTGCTAGAATAGTTTAATTAGCGTATAATGCATATTGGAATTGATTTTGATATTTTAAAAAATTATTTAGATTTATTTCATTGAAACAATGTTAGCATGGAACAAACATATTTGTAGTATGATGATATAATAAATGAATGATTTTTAATATTTATATTATTTTAAGAATCATCAAGATTTATATATGCTTGGTTGATTGGTGCTAAGTGTTATGTATGTGTGATTGAAGTTGGGGTGGAACTTATACTGAATGTAATTATCACCTCTGATTAAACTAATTAAGGAATTAAGTTAGTACATTTTGTGTACAAGTTATGAATTGAAACTCAGGTCCAAGGGTGCACACTCGGTACTCGAATTTCGGGGCGTGACACATTGCATGGATGTTTGACCCATAATTTGGTGGCCAGAAGTTTCTTCAATGAGTTATAAATTTAATAAATTAAAAGAAATTTTACAAAAAACTACTTGCTTAATATAAAATTGTATTCAAGTACTTTTTAAAATGATCTTACGTACTATAGTAGGGTATCTTCCTAGTAGATTTTTCCACCCAAGGGGCAGCTTAGGTGAGCACCTGTCACGCCCCAAAATTCGGAACCCAAGTTGGTCAGGCCTGAACTCGAATTTCAGGACTATGAGTTGACTTTAAACAAAATATACACCACAACCTACAATATTTTCATGATTTTTACGACAATCAGAATAACTAAAAGGGGTTAAAGTAATTATCATTAAATAACATCCACAAATCAATCATTAAATATTAATTACATTGATATAAAAAAATAATTAATAACAACATACATTGAACTTTAATTAATTTCTAAATAAATAAGGGAAAAAGTCTTCAATATTGCCCAACTAATTTTTCATATACAAACCTTGCAAAATAATCTATACGGGTGTGAGCGCGACGGCTCGTAAGAACACATCCTTCCCAAAATTGAAAATTCAACGATAATACCAATATAACATAATAACATAAACATAATCAATTACAATTATTGAATTGGCAATTTACGTGGCAATAGAAATGATTTGGTATTCATAGTAGCGAAATAAGATAAGACAATTATCCAAGATCGTTTTTAGTTCAATCCAGGGCAGAGCACCGTGTGTGTTGATCCTTTTAAGGGATGACCCTCGGCAGAGCACCAGTGTTAATCCTTTTAGGGAATGACCCTCAGTAGAGCACTTGGTAAATAGACATTTAGGGTAAATACACGGGGCAGAGCACCCGTATATGTTGATCCTTTTAGGGAATCACCTAGGGTAGAGCACCCGTGCCGATTCTTTTGAGAATGACCCTAAGTAGAGCACCCGTACCGTGTCGATCCTTTCAAGAATGACCTTGGACAGATCACTCGTTAAACTAAAAGTACAATAATCATTTTGAGGTAAAGCACCCATAATTTAAATACATTCTTCAACTAATAACAAAATAAATTCCCTCTTTAACACTTAACCATAATCATTTAAATCACATAACAATAATAAATTCAATATATAACCCATGACAATAATTTAATAAAAACTAAAATACATAATCACACAACAATTTATTAAATAAATCTAAAATATGTTACAAGTAATTAAATAGATTTAAAGCATGTAATAGTTAATCAAATAAACTAAATTCGCAGGGTAACGTAACGGTACAGTGTACGCAGAATTTTTAACTGGAAAGATCACCTACCTATAATGGAATAAAATATAGCTATGAATTTCGTGTATGTTTATCCTTTAGACTGTCCACTCTTCTATTGCTTTGATCAAGTCAACTCAGTGAGTCCTTAGAAAATGAGGAATTTCAAAGGATCACTGGTATAATAACAATAGAGACAATTTATATTCAAATAAATAAAAGAAGAAGAAGCTACTTACCTCTACTATTATGGGAGGATAAGGTCAGTTCGAATTCAGCAACACAGGGATGGAATACATGAAAAAATGATGACTCGATTTCAATTTCTTGGTCCTTTGATCTCTCTTACTTCCCTGGAAAGGTTATAGACGACCAAATCCTCTCTCGAGTCTGAATTTGATGGATGGTTCGGATCGGTGAGGTGGGTCCTATGTATAAGACGGCATGAAAAACTGGGTCCGATTGTGTGGATGTTTGGCGCTGTGAAGAAGGAAGGATGGAGAGGAGAGAGAAAATCGAGAAGGGAGTTTGGGTTGGTTAGGTGAGAGGAGTGACGTGCCGATGCACATCACTTTCTTTACTCTCTGTTTTTTTTTTTTACATGGTGGGATCCACAAAGATGATGTGGAAAATCTACTCCGTCCATTTGTCTTACTAGATGATGTTAGGACATGGGCCAAGAAATGAGGTATATTCAAGGCTTAAGTGGGCCACACCAAAGTAAATAATGTGATTTAGTTCCCATCGTTAAAAAAATAAACGGGTTGTTACATTCTATCCCTTTAATAAAATTTTGTCCCCGAAATTTACTATGCTAATGCCTAAACTAAAATTGTGCGACGGGTTTGCGAATGGCGTAATTTGTGTTAACGTTTACTTTAGTTGTGGTGTCTCTTCAGGTGATGTTGTTATGAAATTATTGGTAGAAACCTACTCTTTTCTGGTAGTGCGACGACACAACCAATGACTAACGTTAGTGTCATGGAGGTCTTTGATTTTGTTGTCATTATTGATGTGGTGGAGGTAGTTGTTGAGATTGTCGAAGCGGTCCTTGACATGGCTACAATGTCACGAATACAACGAATGTTGTTGTTAAGATACTTGGTATAGCCATGGAGAAACTTGGTGATGCAGTTGAGTCTTTAAGGGTTGTGATTGCGATTGCGATTACAAATGTTGTGGCTAACTTCGAGTGTTGTGGCTACCAGTGCGAGGATCGGTGATATCCACTTCCTATTCACTTGATCTGTTGTGAGATGGTTGGTGTGATCTTGAGATATCTTGTAGGCGTCCTTACTGTTATGACCTCGGTTACGACCATGACACCTTTTAAAATATAGTGGAGGTGATCTCGAGATGATGGTTGCGCTGAAAAGTGTAGTGCAGGTCTTTGGTACATGGATGGAAACCCACTCTGTGGAGGTGGCCTATAGACTTGTTTAGGTGGTCCCTGATTTTACGGTTGGCGAAGAGGAAGGGGTCGTGCATATACATGCAACATGGTCTTCGTATCCACGGTTGTAACAAGATTTTAACAGTAGGGATGTGGAAATATGATCATGGTCAGTATAACCAAAGCAACCTAAAAATACTTTAGGTCCTAGCTACTCTATTTATAAGTGATCCACTTTAAAGGCATCAGGTTCAGACATTCATGATAGAGTGACATGACTCGAATGGTTTACAAGTACAATTTATGATTGGTTGAAAATATGCTTCACAAAATATTTATTAGATTTCCAAGGAAGAATTTAGTGGCTGGAGTTGGTATATGTGATGGTTTAACAGGGACGGTGCTAAGATATATATCGAAGTTGAAGTGCAAAAATTTCTGATGTTAAAGGTAATGTCCCATTTGATGCATTGGATAGTTTTGAACATTGGATTGGTCTAATTTTATTTTATTTTATTTTATATATATTAATTAGTATGTTGAATATTTTGTAGGATTACAATGAAGATTAGATGGTCTAAAAGATTTACACATGAAGATCAAGAGAATAAGAGCAGTGATATGTACCAAGGTTGTTGTACAAAAAAATTCAGATTTTGAGGATATTGTTCTTGCTGATGTTTCTGGTATTTTCAGGTATCAGATTGGTCTAAAGCTTATTATAACGATGTATCTGTTAGTCTATTATAACTCTATAAAAATTTAGCTTATTCCAAAATTTACAAAAAATCTTAAAATTCAGAAAATTAGGTCTGCCCAGAAGCGGATGATTTCTAACTAGTATACATATAAATTAAAATCGGTATAGGAGAAACATAGAATTATATTTTTGTATTAGTTTTCTATAAAATTACACTTGTTAATCTACGACTGAGATTTTGAATCACCTTAAATGGAGTTATAATTAATTAGTTATGATTTTTATAATTCAGGTGTTTTCTACTTACTTAACGTAGTAGGCTAAAAATTCTTTAAAATTCGTTAGAGTCCAGTTTTGGGCTGTTAGTCCAATGTCAAGCCTAAATAATATCATATTTGATGTCATACAGATACAAATGTTTTCCTAAGTTCATATATATATTTCTTTTTATTACAAAAGCAAATAATCTTATATTTGGATCTCTGATTCAATCTCTATCATAGGCCCTCAAATTAATTCTAGCTTAGGCTTAATCTAACCATTAGTGTAACATATATTAAAGGTCCTCGTGAGAATCTAAAGCCTAAGCTTTGATACCAATCTGTCACACCCCGAAATTCGGAACCCAAGTTGGTCAGGCCCAAACCCGAATTTCAGGACTGTGAGTTTACTTTAAACAAAATATACACCACAACCCACAATATTTTCACGATTTTTACGGCAATCAGAATAACTAGAAGGGGTCAAAGTAACTATCATTAAATAACATCCACAAATCAATCATTGAATATTTAATTACATTGATATAAAAAAATTAATAACAACATACCTTAAACTTTAATTAATTTTTAAATAAATAAGGGAAAAAGTCTTCAATCTTGCCCAACTGATTTTTCATATACAAATCTTGCAAAATAATATATATGGGTGTGAGCGCGACGGCTCGTAGGGTCACATCCTTCCCAAAATTGAAAATTCAACAATAATACCAATATAACATGATAACATAAACATGATCAATTGCAATTATTAAATTGGCATTTTACGTGGCAATAGAAATGATTTGGTATTCATAGTACCGAAATAAGATAAGGCAATTATCTAAGATCTTTTTTGGTTCAATCCAGGGCAGAGCACCCGTGTGTGTTGATCCTTTTAGGGGATGACTCTCGGCAGAGCACCAGTGTTGATCCTTTTAGGGAATGACCCTCGGCAAAGCACCTGGTGAATAGACTTTTAGGGTAAAGACCCAGGGCAGAGCACCCGTATGTGTTGATCCTTTTAGGGAATCACCCAGGGCAGAGACCCGTGCTAATCCTTTCGGGAATGACCTTGGGCAGAGCACCCGTACTGTGTTAATCCTTTCGGGAATGACCCTGGGCAGAGCACCCGTTAAACTAAAAGTACAATAATATTTCAAGGCAAAACACCCATAATTTAAATACATTCTTCAATCTATAACAAAATAAATTCGTTCTTCAACACTAAATCATAATTATTTAAATCACGTAACAATAATAAATTCGATATATAACCCATAACAATAATTTAATAAAATCTAAAATACATAATCACACAACAATTAATCAAATAAATTTAAAACATGTTACAAGTAAATAAATAAATTTAAAGCATGTAACAATTAATCAAATAAATGAAATTCGTAGGGTAACGTAACGGTATAGTGTACGCAAGATTTTTAACTAGGAAGATCACCTACCTGTAATGGAATAAAATATAGCTATGAATTTCATGTATGCTTATTCTTTAGACTATCCACTCTTCTGTTGCTTTAATCAAGTCAACTCAGTGAGTCCTTAGAAAATGAGAAATTTCAAAGGATCACTGGTATAATAACAACAGAAAGAATTTATATTCAAATAAACAAAAGAAGAAGAAGCTACTTACCTCTACTATTATGGGAGGATAAGGTCAGTTCAGATTTAGCAACACAGGGATGAAATACATGAAAAAATAATAACTGGATCTAGATCTCAATCTCTTGGTTCTCTGATCTCTCTCCCAAGCATTTTATTATCTCTCTTATCTCCTGGAAGGGTTGTACAGGCGTCCATATCCTCTCTGGAGTCTGAATCTGATGGATGGTTCGGATCGGTGAGGTGAGTCCCACGTACATGACACGTGTAAGACTGGGTCTAGTCGTGTGGATGTTTGGCGCTGTTAATAAGAAGGAAGGATAAAGAGGAGAGAGAAAATTGGGAAGAGAGTTTAGGTTGGTTACGTGAGAGGAGTGACATGCCGATGTACGTCACTTTCTTTACTCTCTCTCTCTCTCTCTTTAATTATATACATGGTGGGATCCACAAAGATGATGTGGAAAATCCACTCCGTCCATTTGTCTTGCTGGATGATGTTAGGACATGGGCCAAGAAATGAGGTAAATTCAAGGCTTAAGTGGGCCACACCAAAGAAAAGAGTGTGATTTAGTTCCCACTGTTAAAAAAATAAACAGATTGTTACAGTACCACCATAGTGTTTATGATAAATTCATTCAGCCACCATGTGATTAACCTGAAGTTAGACCAAGGATGAAAATTCGAGTCCATCCACAATTCAAGTGGTCATTATTAAAAGATTGTATTAGGAGTGCTCACTCACCAAATGGTTTCCTTGGCAGGGCCCACCTGAAATACAATTGAGCTTGAGTTTTGGCTCATATGGCTAAATTTTAATTTGACATCTAATTGTTGAAATGGGTTTTATATAATTATTATGGGCTTTGTACAAATCAAGGGTAGATGTCTTTCTCCTAATTATTTCCTTTAATGTGACTGAGTTCAATCACTAATTAATTGATTTTATTTTTTAAACCTTAGACCTAATATTGGATTACCCATCCTATGTTGGAGTTGTATTTCATATACACATGACTGTGGGCCCATTAAAAATAAAAAAATTCAAAGGTTGGGCTCTCTCCCCCAACTGTTCCTGATTCTGGTTCATATATGAAGAGAATTGTAGGGGGCACCCACCATTGATTTTTGGCGGGGCTATGCCAAACAATAGGGTAATATATGTAATTCAAGGGTGGATGTGAGATCTACTGATAGGATAATATATAATTTAGGTGGCATATACCAAAAGAAATGGTTGGAAAGAAGACATTCACCCTTGATTTTTATAGGACTATCCTGATAATTATATAAAATCCACTCAAACCTTTAAGAGGCTTGTTTGGGAGAGTGGATTTGGAATCCCCTGGATTTGAAAACCCCTATATTCGAAATCCTCTTATTGTTTGGTACCCTGGATTGGGAATCAACTTTAATCCAAAAGTAACTTTGCATGGTATATTTATACGGGTTTGAATTTAATTACAAAATCAACTTTATATCTCTAATTGGTGACGTATGAAATGTTTGACGCAATGGTTGTAATGAGCCTGCTGAAATAAATGCTTTCCTCAAAAACGATAAAATTCCAAGTCTCCGATTAGTCACAAGCACAAGATCATGTCCAAGTGACTAACCAACAATTTTTAATCGTTGATTTACATGGACAACGTTTGGATGATGTTGATCATCATATTAAAGTAATTATAGTGATGCAATTGATAAGCTAATTATTATTGGATATCGTTAGTAGGCCATGTGCCCAATAGAAAAATATTCTACTAAAACAAGTGTTACATATGCAATTATTGAAAGGATTTTAGGTGCAATTCAAGCACTCACTGCAAACCCTCTCTTTGAAGGGATTCGAAACCGGTGGATTTGAAACCACTGGTTACTTCATGCTGCCCAATACCAAGGGATTTGAAATCCCCCCCAATCCATGAGGCAAAATAACCCTCAAGTGAATCACAACAAAGGAAATAGTTTGGAAGGTAAGCATGGTCTCATATATCGTTTTCAATTGGATCCTTACTCTTGCTCGGGTGGTAGACTCTCAGGAGTTTCAACACTCCGATTAAGGGTTCGAGTATTCATAGGTGGTGATATCCTACTACGGCGTGAGTGTGTGGGGGTGTGTGCGTGTGTTTAAAAAAAAAAGAAAAAAGAAAAAGAAATATATATATATACCGTTTTCAATTGTATGATTTATTTGAATCACAAATGAGAACGATTTTTTAATTTTTATCCGTAGCATTGGGCGACGTACATGGTTGGCAACCCTTAGCTCCCAACCCCAGCCCAACTTCCTATTGAACTACTATGATAATTACTTTCAATTATTGGTAGCCTTTTCAAAAAGGGGACTGGAATTGAATTATTGAAAACCTTTTTAAGAAGGCACTAGAACGTCAGTTTTTACATTAAGTAGGTAGGATTTTATAAAAATAAACTGCCACATGACATGGCAAAGTAACGGTCTTCTTTCGGTACGTCATCCGGCGAAGTAGAGCTGATCTGGTACCTGTGGATGCACGGTAGCTATTTTTGTCTCCATGTGATTGTGGGACACGTGGTACTAAATGGACGCGATCAGAACCGTCAATTCGGTAGTTCCAACAGTCGGTGTTCCGAGCACAAAAAATATCTTCTAATTGTAAGATATTAACCTTTAATTGGGCTTACAAATGGACGGAGGAAACAAAAATCAGTACTCATATTCGTTAAGAAAATGTCAGAAATGTTAGCATGGATAGATCACTAAAATTTCTGGTCTATTGTGGGCAATCGATGTCAGGGCCTACAGGATGCATGGTCCAGATCTTTACAAACCCGTGCCAGACGGCATGTGATAGGAAGACACGACACGAGAGTAGGAGGCATTGAATCCGTTCCGTGGCTTGCAGGGGACATGCTCATCGTTCCACGTGGCACGCAAAATACATTTGAAATTAGCACAAAGTTCCATCCTCCTACGGATCACCAAATCCACTAGTCCGGCTGGCTGGACCCAACAGTTTTACCGTTGGTACCCGCGACAAAATCACGTGTGTCGTCCCATGTGCGGTTGTGCCGTTGGAACCTGAACGGACGCGAGGTTCCATGGGCCCGCTCGTAATGCCTGTATTACATCAACTCTGTCCATCAAATGTGCCAGCTCATGCTAGGACCAGAGGCTAAAAATCAAGCAGATCCCAAACAAAGGTGGGCCACAATAAAGGAGAAAAAAAGGAATGGAACACCACCGTTGAAAAATTCACGGCCACCGTCCAACCCGTTCCTAAGGTGAGTCCCGCCGGGATAAAAGCGGAAATCCACGTGTCAGCCCGGAAATCGTATTGCGTACTGACTTACTCAATACCCACTTGTCGTACTGAGCAAACTCTTTTGGGCCCACCGTGAATGTATCTGGTCTATCCACACCGTCCATCCATTTTTTTAAATCTTATTTTAGGAGTTGTGACCAAAATTTAAGCATACTCAAAGATCAAGTGAACTATACCATTGGAAATGGTTGGAATAATGACTTCCACGGTTGAAACCTTTCCAGGGCCACAGTAATGTTTATTTTTCATCCAACCTTTTTATAAGATCACACAAGTATGGATGAAGGGAAAACACAAATACAATCTTGATCCAAAACTTCTGTGGCCTCTGAGAAATTTTCAACCGTAGATGTTCAATTCAGGCTGTTTCTTATGGTGTGGTCTAGTTGAGGTTTGGATTTACTTAATTTTTTAGGCTAAAGATCTAAAATTATCTGTTAAAATGGATAGACGGAGTGGATAAAATACATAAATCACAGTGGACCCCACGGAGTTTACTCAGTACGCTTGACGTACTGAGTTACTTAGTACGCTACTGAGTTACTTAGTACGCAATCCGCTTCCATCAGCCCGTTCTAAAATTTCGGTGGGTCCAAAAAAAAGTTTCAATGGTAGGCCTTCGATCGTAATATTTCCTTGTGTTTTTAAGCTCGCCTCTTAAAATATCAGCACAGCTAATGGAGAATTAGTTGGGACACAAACGTCATGATGGGGGTACGAAGCTTTTCACGGCATGGGCAAAATTCGGCGAGCGTCCAACGCAACGGGAGGGGATACGGTGGAGACCGTGTGGCATTACCACAGGGTCCACCTTGATGTATGTGTTCTATATCCACGCTGTCCTTATGACATAAACCCAAAATTTAAGAAGATCAAAATCTTAGGTGGACCGTATTACATGAAACAGTTGTGATTTAAGGCCCCACCCTTAATACTTTCCTGAGGCCCACCGTAATGTTTTCTATCGTTCATTTGGCATCCAAGATGTCAATAAGGTCACACAAACTTGGAAAGATAGAAAAAATAAATATAATCTTGATTCAAAACTTTTATGACCCACAAGAAACTTTTAATGATCAATCAACACTGTTTCCTGTGTTATGGTCCACCTGAGATTCGGAAATGCTTTGTTTTTTAGGATAATCCCCTATAATGATCTGGAAAACCAGATGGATAGTGTGGATATAGAATACATATACAAATGTGGCCCCAGCAAGGGCTGTACCGTCTTGTGTGATGCCGGGGCCGCACCTAATCCACTCCCCAACCGAACACCGTGGTGCCATCTCGCCACAGTACACCTATAAGAATTATATATCATTTTCCCCTCCACAAAAAGACGTTTCGGAAGATAGGATCGAATGATCCTAACCATTTAATAGGTGGCCTTCATGGTCGACAGTGTAAAATGAAAATGATTATCGGTCAGACAATGGACATTTTAAGGTGAATCGGGTACGAGTCCTCCGTGACAGTGTTCACTGGATGGATGGAAGCGGCTTCTGCCCATCACCACAGGGCCCACCGTGATGTATATGTTTTATCCACGCCGTCCATCCTTTTTTCAAGATTATTTTAGTACATGGTCCCAGAAATGAGGCAGATCCAAACCTCAAGTGGACCACACCACAGTCAACAGTGGAGATTGAACGAGCTCTACGACGTGACTTCTTTGTGTCCTTCTCTATCCCCCAGTTGGGAGCGGATTAGCTGTTACCCAGGTAACACCTCAGTGGGTGTTACCCTAACCGTGTGAGGCTCACCTTGATGTATTTGTTGTATATCCCCGCCGTCCATTCACTTGCCTCTCTCATTTTAGGACGCAATCCCAAACCTTAAGAAGATCCAAATCTCAGGTGGACCATACCACTAAAAACAGCGATGAACCACTAAATTTTTTTATGGATTAAAAAAGTTTGGGATCAATCTGATTTTTGTATTTTCCCTCCATCCAAGTCTACTTTATATTAATAGCAAATAAACATTACAAAGCCTTATTACGGCCCTTTGAAAATTTTAACGGTGAGGCACTCAATAACTACTGTTTCATGTTGTTTGCTCCAACTGAGATTATTATGATGTGCTTAATTTTTGGGACAACGTCCTAAAATGACTGGAGAAACGTATGGACTGCGTGGATATACAACACATCATCAAGGCGGGTGACAACTAATCCGCTCACCCCTCATTTAACGCGTGCGGCCATTTCTCCATCAACGGCCATCTTTATGCAGCAAACTGTTATAGTACGCCGGCCGCGTATTAAATCGAGCTTCACGCGGACAAGGAGGTCAGTTCAGTTCCTGTCCGTTGCACGTTGTCGGCAACCAACGATCGCAATCCGACGGGCCTCAGCGCCACGTGCCGACATCTGCGGCACATTACTCCCTCCCATGATAGATTTAAAAAATATAAAGGAGAAACCCCGTCCCACACCAGGAACCGGTTCTCCTCATTCGTCAAGCATATGCAAAAGGCCAAACGCTCAAAAGACATTACCGTTTTTCCTTCTCTATCATTATTGCATTAGAAAGGGTTTGTGTATAATACAAGCTTTCTCTGTCTACGAATCTCACTTTCCATTCTCTCAGAGGACATCTATCTCCTCAGCACTTGCTCCTCGGTTTGATTCGAGCCCTACGAAGCAATAAACTCATCTCTTCTCCGTTTTATCTTCTTCAGATCTGCTTCTCCCTCTGGATTTTCAATTTCTGGGATTTCTGAGTAAGTCTCTCTCTCTCTCTCATGTGTGTGGAGATCGGACTCGCACAGTCGATGCTTCTGTTTATTTTTTAATATGTTGATTTATTTGAGAAAAAAAAAAATCATCTGGCGTTTTAATCAATTGTAAGTTGTCTGTTGACAATGCTCGAAGCTGATTCTCAGGTTGATTTTTATTTTCATTTTTGTTTAAAGCTGCAAGATCCTTTTTTTTTTTTTTTTGGTTCTGTAAAATCAAGCAGCGTTTGGATGCTCAGGTGAAAAGATCCTTTTTTTTTTTTTTTTGGGTTCTGTAAAATCTAGCAGCGTTTGGATGCTCAGGTGAATTGAATTTGCATACATTCAGTTTATTTGAGAGAAAATCGATTTGCGGTTTTAGGCTGACTTAAAGTAGAGTAAATGCAATTTGCGGTTTTAGATTGATTTTTGCAAATTTGGTTTATACTGCATCCAACCATATCTGTAAAAGGGTAGATAGAATATGTTGAGGGTGTGAGGCCGTGGATAGTGCGGTTTGATGGCCGGATTGACATCCTTAAGGAACAGGGTAGCTACACAATTGGATCGAATCGGGGAGTGGAAACAAGGAGAACTTACTGTTCGCTCCTTTTCGTTCCCTGATTTGACAGGGACAACGGATAGTGTGGTTTGATGGCCGGATTGACGTCCTTAAGGAAGAGGGCAGCTACACAATGGGATTGAATCGGGGAGTGGAAACAAGAAGAACTTACTGCTCGATCCTCTTCATTCCCTGATTTGACAGGGACAGTGGATAGTGCGGTTTGATGGCCGGATTAACGTCCTTTAAGGAACAGGGCATCTGCACTACGGGATCAAATCGGGGAGCGGAAACAAGGAGAACTTACTGCTCACTCCTCTTCGTTCCCTGATTTGGCAGGGACAGTGGCTAACCAGCATGTGTGGTCACGATCACTCGAGCAGAGTGGGCCCCACCCACCTGTTTACCCCCTCTTCTTCCTCCTTTTGTTTTCTTCTCTCCTTTGTCTTTTCCTGTCTCCTTTCTCTCCTTTTCTATCGTTTTTTTTGCTTTCTGTCAACATTTACAAAGGAGGGAGGGAGCGGGTGTGAGCAGCATGGCCCATCCCATGGAACAAGGGGTGACATGGCTGGTCCTGTCGTTCGGGTTCCACTAGGGGTTGTCCACTAACAGTGTCAATTTCCTAAGATTGATTTCTCTTAAAAAAGAAGAAGAAAAGAAAAAGAAATAGATGGACAAGGGACGAGTGCAGGAAAGATTGTTTTTGTTTTCACAAAGATTGTGCTTATGTTTTCTTATTTACATAAATATTAATACCTATCTAAGCATCCAACATCTTGTTGTACATTGAATTCAAGATTTACAATTCGAAAGTCTTTGTCATGTGCAAGGATGTGATGATAAAGGATACACTTGGATAGAATGGTGTGTTTTCCATTGATAGAAGAGGCACCAGGGAACACATAGGTTGCTTAAAAATCCATTGTTGGACTCTTTTCTCGGAAGCTAATGTTGGTTTTGGCTCGTGGTTGTTTCTCAGGAGGGGAAACATAATATGAACATTTGGAATTTCTACTCATAGGAGGAGAATATCCAAAACCAGTGAAATGGGGCCCTTTTGTGTTATGTTGGAAAGAAAAGGCTCCTTCGTATCCACACAAGTCTTATTTCATGATTTTTGAAAATTCTAGTTAAAGAGTAGAAATCCCAAAAATTGGGATTTTTTTTTTTTTTTTTTTTTTCTCATGGTCCAAGCCAAATGTTGCCTGAACTACTTTGGAAACTTATGATATATTAACATGATTTATTATGTTGCCTCTTGAAATCTCCTTCAAACTAGCTAAGATATTTATTTTCTAAATTCCTTTACTGAATAAATTTCCGTATCTTATTAACTCTAATTTTATTAGTAGACTATTATACTTTGTTTTTTGGTTTCATTTTTCAAGGTGCCACACTCCAGTATATTGTTGCTTACTTTGTTTATATAGTTCTGTATTATACGCATGACTCATTATCAGTATCTTATGTTAGGGACATAGGCATCTCTTTTAAAAGCATAGATGGCTACACTTGGAGACATAGGGTTAGCGGCAGCAATCAATATCCTCTTCGCTTTTGCGTTCTTTGTGGCATTTGCTGTACTACGACTCCAACCATTCAATGATAGAGTATACTTTCCGAAATGGTATCTGAGAGGTCTGAGAAGCAGCCCAACACATGGTGGAGCATTTGTGCACAAGTTTGTCAATTTGGACTTTAGATCATATATCAGGTTTCTAAATTGGATGCCGGCTGCATTGAAAATGCCAGAACCTGAGCTTATTGATCATGCAGGACTGGACTCTGCTGTTTATTTGCATATTTACTTGATTGGGTATGCATTACCATATCTGCTTTTCATATTTTTGCTATTATTTTGTTTATTCATAGCTGTCTACACAAGTTTATCACATTATAGTTCTTACTTGCTATGTTTGAGTTCTATTGTTTTGCATATGTAACTTCTTAACATCTTTCAAAATGTAAATGTTTTTCCTTTTTGGTTGGGTAGTGGTTGCTTTCACAAAAAATATATTTGGGAGAAAGCTTCTAGTTTACCTCCAAGGGGAGTTCTCTTATCACTAGATCATGGATTTACAACTTGATTAAAAAAAGAACCTTATACATGCTTTGATGATAGAGCTAATAATATGATGAACTGCTTGCAGCACTTTACCCTCAAAATGCAGAGTCTACATGTTTTGCATATTTAACTTCTTAACATCTGTCAAAATGTAAATGTTTTTCCTTTTTGGTTGGGTAGTGGTTGCTTTCACAAAAAATATATTTGGGAGAAAGCTTCTAGTTTACCTCCAAGGGGAGTTTCTCTTATCACTAAATCATGGATTTACAACTTGATAAAAAAAGGACCTTATACATATCTTCCAAAAGAAAAAAGAAAAAGAATCTTATACGTGCTTTGATGATAGAGCTAATAATATGATGAACTTGCAGGCTTGCAGCACTTTGCCCTCCAAGGGGAGTTCTCTTATCACTAAATCATGGATTTACAACTTGATAAAAAAAGGACCTTATACATATCTTCCAAAAAAAAAAGGAAAAAGAACCTTATACGTGCTTTGATGATAGAGCTAATAATATGATGAACTTGGATGCAGGCTTGCAGCACTTACCCTCAAACTGTAGACTCTCCATCATGCCTGGCTTGTCAGTTATCGTCCTTTTGGTGATATCTTCCAGTAGGGCTCGCAATGGGCCTGGTGTGGGGCAGTAAAAATCAACATTTTGAATAGGCCTGGTTCTTGAAACCCGGCCCGACTGGTCCAAAATCCAGCCTGAGGCCCGCCCATTGCAGGCCTACTTCCTAGTGACTTAACCAGATTTTCTTATTTCACAAATGGGGTTCCAATTCCATTGGAAGTCACATTCTCTCTACCAAAGTCAAACCACCAAGCACTCCGATCATTCATAAAATGCAGGACTTGAATCATCATGCTAGGAGAACAGATACCCTTTTCTAGGAGAAGCCTTGAAATCAGTGTTACCTAAATCACCAACCCCTTTACATCCTGAATCACGCTATCTGGATTATGGTCATTTGTGATCTGGATTGCTGTTTTCACTGACCGAAGTTATGGTTTTTTACTTTTATTGTAAATTTGTTGAAATGTTTAGTTTTATTAAGAATGTAGAGTTTTTGTACTTGATTTAGTGCCGATATATCCCACCTATTCGATCTAGCGAACATTTTCAATTTTCGATCAATGGTTTTGTTGTAAATCACACATTAAACTAGAGTCAAATGGTTACGATTCTTCATGTTTTCCACGAAAATTTATGGATTTGGAACTTCAATTTTGAGATTTTAGGGAGATGGGTCAAGTTGTGAAAAATTGAGAAAAATAAAAAATTCTCAATTTCTCACAATTCAGTTGCAATCTTTGTATCCAAACACAAATTTAAACATGTATGTACCCTGATCTAGTGATTCTTCTTTTTCTTTTGAATGTATTGCTCGTGTTTCCATACATGTCTTCTTACATTTATAAATTATATGAATAGACTTTGAATATGCTTGCATCAGTTCAGTTGGAAAGCACATATATTAGGACCCCATACAAAGGAAACCCATATTATGTGCATTATTATTATTATTATTATTTTGTAATATTTTTATTTCTAAGTGTGTATTGATATCTTTTTCAACATTCCCTGAAGTTTCATTGAAAAATTTGACCAATTTCCCAATGTTCCCATGTTTCCCAACAACAACGATCTTAGTGATTCTTCTTATATTCCATGTGAATGTATTTATCCATATCCCAAGTGGTTTGACACGTTATGCTTCTTATTTATAAATTATCGACGAATAGACTTTTTGAATTTTATTATCTTTGATGATAATTGATATTTATTGGAAAGAGCACATGTATTAGGACCCCATACAATGAGAAATCATATTAAAAAAACATCCACAGGGAAATTATTATATTATTATTTTGTAATATTTTTATTTCTAAGTGTGTATTGATATCTTTTTCAACATTCCCTGATCAAGTTTCATTGAAAAATTTGATTCCAAATTCCCAAAAACCGTTCCCATAAGTTTCCCAATAAAACAACGGTACATTACGAGTTTTCCTCTCGAGATACAACTAATATATGTCCATTGATTCGCAATTATTTACCATATCCCATAAAACCGGGTTTGACACGTTATGCCAAAACCACCCCTTTAGAAAAATTTCCTTCACCCATCTCATAAAAACTGAGGAGAATTTTGAAAGAATTTTATTATCTTTGATGATAATTGATATTTATTGCAAAGAGCAGATACAAAGAGAGGAAAAAGGAGATGATGAGAAATCATCCAAGGATAAAAAAACATCCCTGGGAAATACAATTTAAGTTTCACTCTTCAAGATAGAATCCAAAGAAGATACGTACAATCAGATAAGTAGAAATCCCAAAAAAACCTGGGGTACATGCACTGAGTTTTCCTCTCAAGGGAAGCAATCAAGGATGGTGTCTTTGGGATTCTGCAATTCCTCTCATTCCAAATTCTCCATAAAACCGTATACAATCAGATAAGGAGAAATCCCAATAAAACCTGGGGTACATGCACTGAGTTTTCCTCTCAAGGGAAGCAATCAAGGTTGGTGTATTTGGGATTCTGCAATTCCTCTCATCCCAAATTCTCCATAAAACCGTATAGTGTATCGTCTCCCAAAAGACCCCACCCCTTTAGAACTAAATGGACCTTTCACCCATCTCATAAAAACTTCTGGGAGAGAAGCATCGAGGACTCTGTATAAGAAGACGATAAACTGGTTTCCTCATCCGAGCAGCATAAGATGCACCAATTTGTTATTGTCACACCTCTGTTTCTGATATGATTGGGTGTACGAATTTTGTCCAAGCAAGCTAACCAAGTGAAGGCTCATATCGTTAAGGGGACCATCTGAACTGTTGAATAATGATGATTCATTACCTCTTCTGAGTAGTATTGATGAAATCATTAGAAGCACTCAATTCGCGCATTGAAAGGATAGAGGAAGCTTGCTTATCCCAACTACAATCCAATCCAGAAATACAATACGAGGAAAGTGATCCTCACTCGCTTTTGACGAAATCTGGAATTTGGAATGAGGAGTTGAATTCCATTAATGAGCGTACGGTTCAATTCCCCGATGAGTCGATCTCAATGACTGTTCAAAAGAATGGGGAAGAAACATGGGTGTCTTTCAAATACAGTGATGATGACACACTTTCCTTATATGACACACAGGATCTCAATGATGAGGTAGAGGTTAGTTTATTCGAACCTCAACCAAATTTAGAATGTGAGGAAAGCGATCCCATCCCAAGTGCGCACTACACAGAATTAGACAATGATGCGTGTTGGGATGATGATCATGGATGTTCAACCCCAATTAGACAATGATGCGTGTTGGGATGATGATCATGGATGTTCAACCCCAATTCCCTTGAAATCAATCTCAAGTTTGGTCCAAGTCAATGATCAAGACGTACACGAAGTGGTTGGTCATAATGAGCCACTCCCCTTACCTAACATGTCTGATTTAAAGGTAGAGGACGGGCCCCTTACAACCGACCCTTCTAACTCTTGTGAAACGTATTTGGACCACTCCTCTGAATTACATGATGATATGATTCGGGAGATGGACGAGCTACTGATATGACTCTTGAATTTGAAACCACCCAGTTGAGGCCACCATCTGAACTGTTGAATAATGATGATTCATTACCTCTTCTGAGTAGTATCGATGAAAAGAGTCCATACATCAATGCTTCATATACTGATCTAGAGAGAGAAATCATTAGAAGCACTCAATTCGCGCAGACCATATTCAGAACAATGCGTAGCTGCTAGAATCTCTCTCAGATAATGCTCTAGAGAGAGAACTAACAGAAAATATACCATCAACCTGCACCTCCCAAATTCTCTTGTATAATGCCAACCATAGGAATATTACCTTTCTGTAAAATGCTTAAAAGATGCCTGAAGCTGGAAATTTCACCTTCCTTCAACCTCTGCCTGAATAGGGGACTCCAAACCAAACTGCTGCCAAGTTCAAGGAACTGACTTACTGGAGAACTGGCAATGCATATTGGGATTCAAGCTTCTCACCTAAAGGAACATCCGAAACCAAGTATCTTCCAAAAAAATGCACACCCATTCCCCCTTTTGCTTGTTGAGATGCTGGCCCTACGGTTTGTTTTTGTTTCCTTAAATTTATTTTGTTGCCCTCTATATGTGGATTTTGCCGTTTCTTCCTCTCTGTCAAGCGACTTATCTCTACCTTAGATTGTTTCATTTCCATGTTGTCTACAGAGCGTATAATGAAGAACTTCAATACTTTCTATGGTAGTTTCTTCTTGCCAGCTGTGAATTTTCCCCCTAGTAAATGGACTGTGGTAGATGTTGGCCTTTTCTTTCTCCTTCTTGTTTATCTAACCAGATCTCTCCACTTGCACATGATTCTCTAAGGTTTTCCCCTGCTTGAGAATTGTTTACAGTGTGAATATATTGTCAACACTGAATATATTTATTTCTTTACCATCGTATTATGCCTCATTTTGTTCTGCTGTCCTCTTTTTACTGCAGGCTTAAAATCTTTGTTCCCATAACATTCTTTGCTTTTGCGATCCTGGTTCCAGTCAATTGGACTAACAGGACTCTAGAAGATTCAAAAGTAACTTTCAGTGATATAGATAAGCTCTCCATTTCAAATATTCCAGACAAATCACACAGGTGATTCATCAGCCACACCTTTCATCCATTAAAACAGTAGTGAGTTTCATGGGTTCTTATTCTTTGAGATTAGTCTGTTCTGTGTATTTAAGTTGCTGATAGTGCTTTGAATCGATGATTTTATATATGCTCTATCTGTATAATTGACATTTCCTGATGTGTTCATATTCATTTGATTCATTTTTACTGGAAAAAGTGACATTAGCTTCCTTTTATTTATTTATTTTTAACGAGAGTTAGTTATTTAAAGGTAAGCGAATTCTTGTTCACATCATATTCTATTCAATCTTGTTGCTGGAGAATTCTTCCTCTTAGGCTTTGTGCACCGAGGAGGCTAGTTTATTTAATGTTGTGTACAAATTGGGCTCTATATTGTTGGTGAGTCATGGAAAGTGAATGAGAAAATCATGTTCAAAGAAAGTAATAAGTTGACAGTACCTCTTGAAATCACTTGACTGATTTCCAATATCAGGCACGAGTCTAGAATTCACTTTTCATGATTTTCACATTCATGGAAAGTGAATGAGAAAATCATGTTCAAAGAAAGTAATAAGCTGACAGTACCTCTTGAAATCACTCGACTGATTTCCAATATCAGGCAGGAGCCTAAGAATTCTAAAATGCTTTGTTAGTCACCTTCACTATGGATCCTTAGATGAATGAAACAGTTGGAAGATGTGTTTTCATGCTCATATTGAACCCTAAAAGAAATCATGTAATCAAGCGTGACTGAAAGATGCTGGGCCAATCGAACCCGCACAACCATGTTCTCTGCTGATTCCAAAATAAGAACATATTCTATGCCCTTTCTCATTTGTGTCGCATTCTCTTAGAGCCAAACAAAATGTTCTATATATTGACCATCTCTTTTTCTTTTTTTGAAAGATTATTTATTGATTATCTTATTTCTGCAATTTGTCTGATTTTTCCTTCCCTCCAACGTGTTTTTTTCTTCTTCTTCTTAATGTCATTTTTACATTATAGATCTATTTCCATTTTGACCCCTTCAAGTTTGTGCTAATATTTAATTTTAAAAAACAAAAAATTGTGCTAATATTTATTAAATGAATGTTTACAAATATTCCATTCATTTCATAAGTTCCTATTTTCCCAACAGTTACATGGGTTTAGAAATCATTTTGACTAGTAGTGAATGGATGACGGAACTTTAATGTTCTTTCATTTTGACTAGTAGGGAAATGCGTTCATTGTCAATTTTGCAGGTTTTGGACTCATTTGGTAATGGCTTATGCCTTTACGTTTTGGACATGCTACGTGCTGCTTAAGGAGTATGAAATAGTAGCAGCTATGAGGTTGCATTTTCTTGCATCAGAGCAACGTCGTCCAGATCAATTTACAGTAAGCTCACCTAGATGTTTCTTCTCAGATTTACAGTTGCATTTCTTTCAATATGGTTTGATATTATTCTGATATTAACTCCACTATAAACAATACGCACCCAAATATGTCCTGCCGAGATGCTTTTATTGATCAGGGAAATAAAATACATTCCAGGCTGTGGTCTGGCACATGTCCTTGATTACAATACCTGGGTCAAAACTAGTCTGTTAATATGGTATTGAGGAGAAAATGCAAATGATGCATAAAAGTCCTGATCTATAATTATCCGTCTTTAGAGTGTCTAGGTCATCATTTAGGCTGAGGTACCAGGGATTAGTGTTGTCATGTGCGATCGCACAATCGCATACATTTGCTCATGTCACATATCCCATGGTTGCATATGCCATGTAGGAAGCATGCTAAAGTATGCGATGTTTATGGCATAATGGCATAACCTTGGCATACTCTAGTATGCGATGGCATAATGGCCAATGGTAAGTAAATTTCTCTTAGATTGTAATAAGTTATAACTTGTAACCTGTATTGTATGCATCAACTCATCAAGATTCAAGTTATTAATGCAATTTCTATGTTTGTAGTTTTCAATAATTAATTTTTTCTTAGTGTAACTTGTTGATTGTTTAAATTTGTTTTGTTATATATATTATAACTTGACGTATAGATGGTCTAATAGTCAAACTTCAATGAAATAGGTAAATAAACCTAATCCAATCACGTGTAATAATTAGACATAGTTTTTCTTAATTTTTTAAATGATTTTTTCCATTTCTTTATTTTTCAGAAAAAAAAAAAAGACATCAGCTTGAGCAATCGCTTATGTGATTATGCGATGGCATAAGCAATCAGCCCACGCTGATGGCTTATGCTGATGGCTTATGCGATTTTATGCAATTTGACAACAATGCCAGGGATATCATTTAGAGTCAAGATATTAACAAATGATGTGTGTCACATATCCTGCGAGGCATCGGCTTTAGATAGCCATGTAACCTTGTGGCGCACACTAGAAAAAGGGTTCCAGCATTGCCAGGGGTCTTATATACCATAACACATCAAAATATGTGTCAAGGAGTATTCTAACCAAGGTGCATGACTCCTTTTAAGGGGAAGTGCAACCTGGGCAGAGGGTTGACTACTGTGGATAGTGTGCTATGACTCTGAATCAGATATAGTTCACCCAAATGCCTCAACATTAGGGATATGCAAGTGAGAACTAGGTTGTCCATGTGAATGGGTTATTGATTAATGGGTTATTGTCCATGTTATGGACAATGGTGCATGACTTGCCAGAGGACCATACACATCTAGGGCATACAACCTCTTGAGGTGCCTTCGAGCAAGTTGCACTTTTGGGGACTACACATCCAGTGCATATAGCGATTGGGGGTGCCCCGGATAAGGGTGCATGACCTCCATTAGGGGTGTGCAGGCTGCATCAGAGACCTTATGCAAGGAGAGAGAAGCCTCTGCTAAGGTGTAAGTCCTTGGACTCTTCTGTGCTCACCTTGTCTCATTCGCCAGGGCCGAAGAGATGGAGGCAGGAGATCATGAACATAGTGACAACAATTCCATGAGCTTGTCGAAAACCGAATGTATGAAATGGAGACCTCAAAGGGGTATATTTATAGGGGATTGGATGTGGTTATTTCCCTCCAAAATGAATCTTTGAGCTGTTATTTTTCCCACTTTTGGGGTGGTTAGGCTGTTATTTTCTGCTCATATGGCTATTACAGATTATTTTCTGCATGTTTCTTGTCATGTTGTGTGCTCTCTTGAGAGGTGATTTGCGCTACCCTTGGCAAGGTGCGCTACGTGTACACAGGTACCCTAAAAGAGGGCCCACGCTTCCCTTGGAAGGGTATGCGAGTTGTGTTTTAGAACACATAATCTGGAGTAGTGGAGGTGTCGTGCTCATTTCGGAAGGGTGTGCGAGTAGTCTCCCCTGGAAAACATGGAAGATGGAACTTAGCTGGTGCGCGACGTGTGGAGTGTGTCTGGTGCATGACATGCAAGTGTGGAGCGTGAGGAGGACTTTAGTTAATTTTCAATCCCAACAGAGACTCTTGGCTAGGCACAATGGCTGTTAGAGGTCTCGGAAGCCTTAGGTTTTCCCACAAGAGTGTCCCAAAGAGCTTGGCGTCTTGTGCCTGTGAGGGAAATCCTTGTGGGGAAAGGCTCTCGTGGACCATGCTTTTTTCCATACTCAACAACTGTGTGACGCCAACTCTTGGCTGTGTCTGCGGGGTCACTCATGCTATTGAGAACTTTTTCATGTTGTGTACGTGCATGGGCTGGAAATGTTGTGCACAATCCCTGCTATTGAGAACTTTTTCATGTGGTCCTTTTGGCTTTGGCACAATATGGGAAAAATGATTTTCCTACATCATCAGCTAATTAGAAAACTGTATTATTGAAGTATTCATTTCAATGAGAAGGAACAACCTCAAAATGGAACCTCTATTTTGTCATTCATTCGTAAGCATAGGCATCTTATCTAATTGCGATCAATTTGTCCTTTGTCACATTGTTTGTTTGTTTTTTCATTTCATCTTTTCTAATGTTAGTGCGAGTGCTTCATATCGACATGGATTTTACAAAAAAAAAAAGAAAAAAAAATGTAAGAACATATGCAAATGTTTATTTGACAATAAGGAGGTTGTCGTAAGGAGGAATATCAAGGTATTCCCAACCCATTGAAATACTTCAAGAAATAAATGTCCAGCCAGGCATTGAAAATACCATTTCCAGAGGGCTTTTGAATGTCACTCTAATGGAAGATCCATCGCTTGGTAAAACTGAATATCAGGAGAAAAAGCCTGGTTTATCAAATTATGCCATGGCTTGGTAAAGCAAAGGGCAGATGGTTGGAGCACCTCACACATTGTTTGGAGCTTAAATTTGATGCTTTATGTTGAAATAGTGGCTCAAAATGTGAGAAGAGTAGTTGTTTATATAAACATGTAGGTGAAATATGTACTTCACTACTTATAGGAAAACAGAACTGGACTTATTAAAGTGGGGTTGGCCGCACGAATACTGTTTTGCCATTCCACTCAATCATGGGCCATATCCTCAGGTAAACCATAGGTCATCAAACGCTTCTTATTACCTCCACCCGATGTTCGAAATATCCGGTATCAGGTTACGTATCGCATCCTTGGGATACAAATACATATCGGTTATTGCATGGGATATATCGTTTGTATCGGGTAATTTATTGCACCTTTTGGGAAACATTGGGAAAATTGTTGAAATTTTTAATGAAACTTCATGGATTGTTAAAAAAGACCATACACACTTTTAAATCATAACATCTAAAAAAAGAAGTGTACATAGTAGGTTTCTTGGGATACAAATACGTATCAGTTATTGCATGGGATATATCGTTTGTATCGGATAATTTATTGCACCTTTTGGGAAACATTGGGAAAATTGTTGAAATTTTTAATCAAACTTCATGGATTGTTAAAAAAGACCTTAATACACACTTTTAAATCATAACATCTAAAAAAAGAAGTGTACATAGTAGGTTTCTTGTATAAGATCCTAAGTTATGCCCTGTTTGACTAAACTAATGCAACTATATTCAAATTGAATTCATAACATGATCATCTCATCAAACACTCCTAAATATTCAAATTGAATTCATAACATTTAGAGTGTGATGATCATCTCATCAAACACTCCTAAATACTTTGAAATTAGTCTCAATTGATAGCTGGTTGAAGGGAAATTTTGAAAAAAATAATATTTTAATTAATTTTTAATTAAAAAATGATTTTTATTGTTCGAAAATTAATAAGGATTTAACAAATCAGTAGATCAACCTCATACATGCTTGTTTTCATGTTTGGAGTGCAACATTGCAAGTAATTTAGGATAAATTGCCCCAAAATTCCCCAAATTAGACCACCTACACTCAAATTTCGAAATTCGAATGTATGTAATGATCATTTCAAATACTCCTAAATACTTCAAAATTAGTCTCAATTGATAGCTAGTTGAAGGAAAATTTTGGAAAAAGCATGGAGAACATGAAGAACCGATGGATATCGAAATTAGAGCTCCAACTCCATGATTTTTCATGAAAAATATGAAGAACCAATGGATTTGTAACCATTTGACACTGATTTAACATAATTTCAATGAAAAAAAGGGATTGGAAATTGAAAATGCTTATCGGATTGAACATGTGGGATATATCGGCACTACCTGTGCATTCTGTATCGCACAAGTGGGATACAAGAGATATCGTGGGATATATCGGCCGATATTGTTGATATTTAAAACATTGCCTCTACCCACGTCCTTTTGGGCCCTTCCCCTTTTCCCTTTAGAGCCTCCAATGTGAACAAACTCACTCCTAATTATTGCAGTTCTCGTTCTCCATTGCACGTGGCCAAACCATCTAAGTTTTCTTCCCCTTATCTCATTACCTATAGGTGCTCCCAAGTGCCTCTTGAATGCATTCATTACCTATAGGTGCTCCCAAGTGCCTCTTGAATGCATTCATTTCTAATTGGATTTTTATGAAATGCCACCTGTTTTTTTTTTAAAAAAGGCTAAATAGATATTTCTTCTTACCTAGATGACTCTACTGGTTGTTCGTACCAAGCGGATGGCATTGTATCAAGTTCTTTGGCACCTATACATCTGTGAGCCATTTGTGTAATCATTTTGCTTCCAAGTCCGCAGGACCGCAGGGTATTGTGAGGAATTTGCTTGTATTTTATTTTGTTGGAAAGTCAAAGGAATACATCCTTGGATCATATTCATGTAATATTAATATAAGTTAACTGAATATCTTTTGAGATAAAACTGTTGGGCATGTCTGTCAGATTGTGTGTTACAAACTATTGATCTTACAATAAACATTTTGGTTTAAAATCGGAATAAACTGAAAGAAGTTTTTATTTAGAACTTGGCTTTTGAATCTAAATACTCAGGAATCTACTGCAATGTGGTTGCTCCATTTGATTGTAATGAATTAGAATAGACAGTTATGGTATAGATTGGCGGTATATCCAACGCTTTCAGCTGCACATAGCTTTCTCTTTGATGTTTGCTGGTATAACCTTTCCTGATTCAATTTGCTCTCTGACAGGTCCTTGTAAGAAATGTGCCACCAGACCCAGATGAATCAGTTAGCGAGCTTGTTGAGCACTTTTTTCTAGTGAACCATCCTGATCACTACCTCACTCATCAGGTTGTTTGCAACATCTTTTAATAGTAAGGCTGTAGTTTTTATAATGTTGGTTGGAGATGCATCTGTTATCAACTAATGCGTGATTAGAATGTTTTCCTTACTTTATTTCTAGTTTTTTTTTTTTTCCCTTCGTACATGTTAGATGAAAATTATCATTCTATTTTTGAGAGATGTCAGAATTTCTTCAAGTTAAAAGAGGAAGAGGAAAATCAAGATAAAGGGGTCGAACCACCCCTCACAAGTGAGAATACCCTACATCATTAGTGAAATGTTTTTCCAGGAAGCAATGTCGTGGATTTCAATTGGGAAAAAAAGGGAACCTTCCAAGGCTTGGAACACTCTTTGGCAGCCAACCAGATATCTTTTGAGGAATCTTCTTCCACAATCAAAGGGCTGGAGAAATCCTTGACAAATCCATAGACCCTCTCTCAGGGCAAGAATCTCTGCTTCATTAGCTTGTTGAAAATCCTTGATGAAAAATTATTAGCTTTCTTTCACTTATTAGCAGAATACTTTTCTTTAGAGATCATGGAAGCTTTAGAAGAATCCAGTTACATAAATTCATTGATTTGATTATCAGATGAAATTGAGCTCATTCCTGGTTACATTTGTAAAATACTTGAATAAACTTGACAATTCAGCTTGAGTTTCATGCTTTAATTACTAATTCCAAAGTGCCACCATGTTGAGGATAGATTCAGTCCTAACAAGCCACTGCCAAAAAAAAAAAAAAAAAGAGGAGAAGAAGAAGAAGAAAAGAAGAGTAAATATGTTTCCCAATACCTGGCTGGAGCAATGTATTCATATTAGAATTGGTACAATTTCTATTGGGGCGCTGAGTACAAGTCCTACAATTATTTTTTCGTGGCATTTCTGCCAAAAAAAAAAAAAAAAAAAAAAAAACAACGAGGAGAAGAAGAAGAAGAAAAGAAGAGTAAATATGTTTCCCAATACCTGGCTGGAGCAATGTATTCATATTAGAATTGGTACAATTTCAATCTTTTATTTACATTATTTGTAGCATTCATGGTTGAAGATGTTGGAGTTTCTGTTGCTTATTTGGGGAATGACTTGTAGGTTGTGTACGATGCAAACAAACTTGCTAAGCTGGTCAAGAAGAAGAAATCACTGCGAAACTGGCTTGATTACAACCAACTTAAGTACTCTAGAAATCCATCTCAGAGGCCAACTCGGAAGGTACGTAACGGGTTGCCATTGCCATAAAGTTGTAAACATGTCTTTCGATAGTGCCATTTTTTATTTTTATTTTTCGTTTTCATCTTTTAAACTTTAAGATATAAAACCTGCTTTAACTTTTCATTTTCTTTCCTTTAGATCTTTGACCTTCCACCTTTACACATCTTTTTTGTTCGACAGACTGGTTTTCTAGGACTTTGTGGAGAAAGAGTGGATTCAATTGAATATTATACATCTGAGATTGAGAAGATATCAAAAAAAGTAAGTACTACTATTTGGGATCCTTTTATGGTACCTGATTCTCAATTTCTTAATGGTGGTTTTTGCATTTTCTCATAAATTTCATCATTATTTTCTGTGTGATATTCATCGGTTTTTTTTTTTTAATCGTTCAAATAAATATTCATATATGTATATGAGCTTTGACACAAGATTTTCAAGATTGATTTTCTCCCTCTTCCTATTTGCTTTGCAGGTAAGAGTTGCTTTTTTTTCCCCCCCCTTGATGCCTCTTTGAAAATTGAAACAATAGTTCCGCAAAGTGTTTTTGACATTCCTTCATTAATTAACTGTTAAGATTGATGTCCCCCACAACTAGTGGTCGAAGCATTATGAAATGAGAGCACTTGATGCTTGAGTATTTTGGTGACCTTTTTATATGCATGCTATGCAGATGAAGCCCGGTGCTTTGTGACTATTTGTGAATCAGTATGTGTTATAAACCAAAAGCATGCATTTAATATCTATTTGAAAACTTAAGCAATTATTCAGGAGCATGTTCTCGGCATTCGCCTAGTGATCAACTATAGAGGTTGAAGCACCCACACACTAGCTGTTGAAGCATTATGAAATGAGACTGGTAAATGCTCAAGTAGAATGTTAGCCAAAAATGCTATCTGCAACGTAGTTAGGGTAGCCGAGCTATAAACCAACGATGTATCTTTTTACTATGATGGAGTTATATAGGAAGGAACTATGAGGCCTTCACAACCTCTAGTTAATCAGTTGTGTAGTTAAGGCAGAATTAATCACTTGTTGGTGCTTGTACATTTGTAGTTAATTCAAATTAATGACCTTGCCTGAAATATGTCAATGAAAGTCACAAGGAGTCTTTTTAGGAATTGTATGTTCTGTTTTTTACCTAATAAATAGTGCAGTTCTAAAATCCTCTTACATTGTAGAGAAGTATCGCAAGTGCAAATGGAACTGATGAACTTGAACCATCTCTAGTGCAAGTGAGTTGTAAATTTATTCCTTAATACATATAATGAAGTTCATCAGTTCCGATATGTATTGTCATGGTTTAGCTGGGAGGAGGCTATGATGATGATTATGTAGAATCTTTCTTGATGTGTTGTTGCATGTATAATGTTATCTTTGATGAATCAAAGCACTCATCCTTGTAAGATTCAAAATAAATGTTTCTGAAATTAAGTTGCTGACATAATTAGTTTTAACTGGTAATAGTCTGGGAATTATAAATCTAAGACCAAATTGCAAATTGCCTCTCTTCTTTATGGGAAGTTCAGAAATTTCTATTGATTTCCACCTCATGAAACTGGTTGTTCTGCACCTACTAGAAGTATTCATTGGATCTTCTAGATGTGAGTGGCAATGTTGCATGCAAAAAAAAAACTACTACTTAAAACACGAGGGTGGTCCGAGAAGGGTAGCCGATTATGCTACTTTTGTAATGAGTATAGGCTTTTGTTGTATTTTGCATGCCTTGGGATCTTTCATATGCTACTTTTGTAATAAGTATAGTTTTTGCTGTATCTTGCATGCCTTGGGATCTTTCGGATGCTTATGTATGGGGCCTCAATAACAATCTTCGATAATAACATGATTGATTCCTCAAAACTCGTGACAACCTTGGATATCCTTCAAAAGTTAAAACATGCGTTGCCCCTTCTCCCTATGGCTACACCAGTATGCAACGAACCTGCCCTTTTGCGGCTTCCCTCCGTTGAGGAGGCTTTTCTAACCACTTATAACATGCCATGCCCGTATGATTAGTAGATCTATATGTCCTAAAATTGCTATTGTGACACTTGATAACATGTGTCATACTCATAATGGTACTTCAAGCATAAATTCCATAACGAGGGCTGGACACGTATAGTCCCCATGTGCCATGCCTGGGAAACATGGGCATACATTATGTTGTAACTTATCATAGTTTTCTAAAATCTTTTGATGATTACACATCATAGATCTGTTTGTCCTCTATATTTAAAAGAAATAGTGGGTGGCTATCCTTTCTTCCAGTGTCCAAAGAATTGTAGATTGCTTATGTTCATGATATAGTGAAGGAGATATGTTGTTTGAGTTCTAACGATTTTGAGTTTAGAGAATTGCTACATTAGTATTACATTTTCTATTTTCCTGTTGTATTTGGATAGTGGATCATATGTTTCTCAATCCTGTTAACTCTGTGCAATGGATTTCAGGAGGTTGTAGAGCGAGAGATGGTAAAAAAAAATCCGAAGTCTATCATGCCCGCAGCATTTGTTTCATTCAAAACTCGGTGGGCGGCTGCTGTTTGTGCACAAACTCAACAATCTAGAAATCCAACAATATGGTTGACTGAGTGGGCTTCAGAGCCCCGTGATGTATATTGGGATAACCTGGCGATTCCATTTGTTTCGCTCTCAATTAGGAGGTTGATCATAGCTGTTGCTTTCTTCTTTCTTACCTTTTTCTTTATGATACCTATATTATTTGTACAGTCCCTTGCGAACATCGAGGGAATTGAAAAGATTGCTCCATTCCTAAGGCCTATAATTGAAGTGTGAGTATGCCCTACTTCCAATGCTTATTAAAGTGCCACTTATTATTGTTGGTTTTTTTTTTTAATTTATTTTAAATATCATGAAACCCTGGAATATGTTTCTCATTTTCATCAATTCTAAAATTTCTTCACAGTTCTGAAATTGAAGTGTGAGTATGCCCTACTTCCAATGCTTATTAAAGTGCCACTTATTATTATTGGTTTTTTTTTTTTTTTTTTTGTAAAAAAAAATTTATTTTAAATATCATGAAACCCTGGAATATGTTTCTCATTTTCATCAATTCTAAAATTTCTTCACAGTTTTGAAATTATTCTTCAATTCCTTGTCTCTCCAATGATTTTTATTTTTATTTTTGCTTTCTACATGTGAAAATTCCATCTTGCTTCTTGACATGGTACCATTTATCATATCCATCTGCAATTCTTTGGTACCATTTATCATATTCATCTGCAATTCAAACATATCCTGATTGTTAAATGCCTTTCTTGATTCCTTGATATTTTGAACGTATCGTGCATAATGCACCAAAAATGATACATATAGAGTAGAGGAGCTTCACTCTAGATTATTTGAAATCTATAATCAGGTTTCTGTATTCACTTTATTTGTTTGTCGCTAGCATTTGTTACCTTGTTCTTTTGTATTTCGAATTTCTTATATGACAGTGCAGTTCCGACCGACCGGTTTGCTCCCCCCCTTTTATCATTGGGTTGAGGATGTTACTGGGTTGGATGGTGCTTTGCATTTGTTGTAGAGAGGAGAAAAGAGAATCGTGTTAGGAAGCTAATCACCTCCTTAACCTATTTTATTAAGGAAGCTAATCGTACTGGTGTGAAAGCTAATTGTTGTAGAGAGGAGAAAAGAGAATCGTGTTAGGAAGCTAATCATACTGAAAAATAAAACAAAATACTTTCTCTAACACTCCCCCTCAAATTGGAGCACTGATTCATACATTCCCAGCTTTCACAACAGATCACGGAATGAAGAAGAGTGAATAGCTTTGATAAGAATATCAACGAGTTGATGTTTGGATTGAGCATGAGGCTTAGAAAAAAGTCTAGAGGAGATCTTCTCACGAATAAAGTGACAATCTACCTTTGTGTCCTGTCTAATCATGGAAGGTTGGCAATATGAATTGCGGCTTGGTCGTCACAATATTGTGGGATAGGTTCTAAGATCTTTAAAAGAGGCTGAAACCAATGATTTCAAATGTAAAAGGAATAAAGGATGTTTGGATTGAGCATGAGGCTTAAAAAGAAGATTGGAGATCTTTGTTGGGGATTGTGTTGCGGAATCACACAAAGATGAATCTAGGATAGCAATCTAAGTGTACCAAGCAAACACAAGAGAACACAGATTTAACGTGGAAAACCCTTTCAAGAAAAAACCACGCCACAAAGCGACAAATCTTCACTATAAAAGCTGAAATTACAAAAGAGAGAAGGCTTACCCGATTCGAACAACCTCGAATCTCACTCTTGCTACACCCTTTTGAAACCCTATAACCCCTTCCAGAAACCCTTTGGAATACTTTAAGAAGCCTCATGCTTAATCCAAATATCAACGAGTTGATGTTTGGATTGAGCATGAGGCTTAGAAAAAAGTCTAGAGGAGATCTTCTCACGAATAAAGTGACAATCTACCTTGGTGTCCTGTCTAATCATGGAAGGCTGGCAATATGAATTGCGGCTTGGTTGTCACAATATTGTGGGATAGGTTCTAAGATCTTTAAAAGAGGCTGAAACCAATGATTTCAAATGTAAAAGGAATAAAGGATGTTTGGATTGAGCATGAGGCTTAAAAAGAAGATTGGAGATCTTTGTTGGGGATTGTGTTGCGGAATCACACAAAGATGAATCTAGGATAGCAATCCAAGTGCACCAAGCAAACACAAGAGAACACAGATTTAACGTGGAAAACCCTTTCAAGAAAAAACCACGCCACAAAGCGACAAATCTTCACTATAAAAGCTGAAATTACAAAAGAGAGAAGGCTTACCCGATTCGAACAACCTCAAATCTCACCCTTGCTACACCCTTTTGAAACCCTAGAACCCCTTCCAGAAACCCTTTGGAATACTTTAAGAAGCCTTAAAATGTTTTAGAATTGCCCTAGGGACTCCTATTTATTAGATTAGGAACCGCAACTTTCGCACCAACTTGAAATAATCCGGAAACCGCCTCAAATTTACGCAGTCCGCACACAATCCACGTAACCTCCGACTAGTCGAATCAGAGCTCAGGCTAGTTGAAGGACACTTCAACTAGTCGAACTTGTCCTTCGACTGGTCGAATTTCTCAGAAGTTCCAAAATAAATTGTGGCTGGATTTTCACCCAAACTCTCTCGGGCTAGTCGAATTTCCTCAAATTTAAGACATCTGTTAAGAACAATCTCCACCATGTCTTCAATCTTTAAACACATTGCTTCTTGACCTCTTCTCTTATCTCTGCATCATATCATAGCTTCAATTGGTGCTTCTCGTGCACACTCCATCTTACTTTTACACAATCACCATACCCAGAGAAGTTGCACAAAACTTGGAACTTATTTATAGGAACGACCTTGGTGAGCATGTCTGCTGGATTCATGCCGGTGTGAATTTTCTCTAGAGTTACACCGCCTTCAAGCACCCGTCGGATAAAGTGGTGGGACGAACATCAATATGTTTAGTACGAGAGTGATAAACGAAATTTTTAGCCAAATTTATAGCGCTTTCGCTGTCACAATTAACCGACACGGCTTCCTGCCGAAGCCCCAACTGATTTATAATGTCTTTCAACCAAACGCCTTCCTTAAATGCTTCTATCACTACAATATACTCTGCTTCGGTCATGGAAAGAGCCACCATGAACTGAAGCTTTGACATCTAACTAATTGCTCCACCCGCTAGTACAAATGAGTAACCAGAAGTTGATTTTCTGGAATCCACACTACCTGCGTGGTCTGAATCCACATAGCCTACCAACTTTGTCCCTGTCTTCTCAAAAGTTAAGACGTAATCTTTCGTACCTCGAATGTATCGAAGTAGTCATTTCACCGCTTTCCAATGTTGCTTGCCGGGGTTTGACATGTATCTGCTCACAACACCGATGCCTGTGAAATATCTAGTCTCGTACAGACCATGACATACATTAAACTGTAACTACCAACCGCATTCGAATCAGGCACATGAGACATAACCTGCTTTTCCTCATTTAATTTAGGACATTGTTATGAGGAAAGCTTGAAGTGAGCCGCGTAGGGAAACGCTCACTGGCTTTGCCCACCTTTTTCAAGGTATTCTACCTGTGATAACCAAAGCTTGCTCCTCTTCCTGTCTCTATGAATATATATGCCAAGAACACTCTTTGTAGCCCTTAGATCTTTCATCTCGAATGTCCCTAATAATTGAGTCTTTAGTATGTTGATTTCAGATATATAATGACTGACAATCAACATATCATCAACATACAATACTAGGATAATGAATTTTTCATCACTCAGTGTCTCATAATAGACACAGTGATTGTATTCACTCCGAGTAAATTTTTTACTCAACATGAAAGAATCAAATTTCTTATACCACTGCCTAGGTGATTGTTTCAGGCTGTGCAACGATCTCATTAACCTGCAAACTTTTTTCTTTGTCCCTTGATGCAGGACAATTAACCACTTGCTCTAATGGGTTTTAAGACCTCGGCCGAACCCCCTTCGTGGGCCCCAAATCATATGGGCTGCCCACCCCGAGTGTCCCCGCATCCCATGGGCTACCCCACTCGAGCCTGGTGTGAAATGTACGTTAATCACCCCTGGTGACCTCCTCTGTGGGACGCACCCACCCCGAGTGTGCCCCCGCATCCCACAAACGATCCCACTCGAGCCCCGTGTGAAAATGCCCTTGCATTAATCACTCCTGGTGAGGAGTCTCGAACCCGAGACCTCCCGCTCTGATACCAATTTGATGCAGGAGAATAAACCACTTGCTCTAAAAGCTCGAACTGTTAGAGTATGGCGAATTAATCCATTTATCTCATAGCCCAGGCCCCACATCTCATGGGTTTTAGGACCTCGGCCGAACCCCCTTCGTGGGCCCCAAATCACATGGGCCGCCCACCCCGAGTGTGTCCCCACATCCCATGGGCTACCCCACTCAAGCCCGGTGTGAAATGCACATTAATCACCCCTGGTGAGGAGTCTCGAACACGAGACCTCCTCCGTGGGCCTTACCCACCCCGAGTATGCCCCCGCATCCCACAAGCGACCCCACTCGAGCCCAGTGTGAAAATGCCCCTGCATTATCCCTTTAACTTCGTTGCCATCTGGTTGCTTCATGTAGATTTGCTCTTCCAATTCCCCATGCAGGAATGCAGTCTTGACATCCATTTGTTCTAGCTCGAGATCGTACAACCAGCATGATGGAGACATCTCGCGCACATGCACGCCTCCTACGCACAAGGAGGGCCCCACCATCGATTTGGATTGATGACAACTTCCAGGGAGGGCTTCCTAGTTAGAGGGTTGCGTTTTGGTTTGTTGAAGTGGACCCGATAATTATGTGAATCCCACCATGGGTTCTTATGATCGTGGCCCACTATTCCAATTAATTTAGTACTTTGGGTTTTGCTTATTATTGTTGTTAGGAATATCATGAACGGTTTAGATTGCTTTGATTAGTTGTTATTTTTTATTACTTCGTTGCCAAGTAATAGGTTGTGCACATGACGCGAGTTTTGGGGTATAAGGTTTTATTATAAATAGGCACCTCTTGTAGTCTTTTTTTATTCATTGAAGATTAATAAAATTTCCACGTTTTCCTGCTCCTTTCTGAGTTATGAAAACCTAATTGGGTGTGAAGCCCTCCCTTCTTCGAAGGGCTAACTACTATGGTGCGAAGCCACATCTATCCCGATTCGCCCCCATCTTCTTCCATTTGTATTTCTCCTCCTATAATTATCTATGCTTCAAATTCATCTTTATTGTAGCCGTTTTTCTCTCTATAGCAGATTTCCAGAATCTACCCCTACAGGAGGGCTGTAACTTCGGCGAAGCACAACGCACAAACCGTGCATCGGATCAAGTTGATATTTGAGGGTTTTGGAGTCCACCCCTGGCCGACCATGGCCAAGCTGGCCCTTTTCTGAATAGTGGGCCCCACACAAGTGCGGCCGGGATCACACACACGTGTGGCCGGGATCACAGTCCTTTTTCACCCAAAATTCCTAAACTTAACCATAAATTATTCAAATCCCCAATTTTATGCCATTTCTTTAACATTCGGGAAATTTCTGAATCCCTTGGATTGATGGAATTATTTCTGTACATGTGTGGATGAATTTACCCTCCTTTGATTCTTGTTTGGTCTATAATTTTGACTGATCCGACCCTAGCATGTGTAGGCCTAGATCCGCATAAGATTCCCCTTGATTGGGTGTTTGAACTTTTGTGTGGGATGTGGAATTTTGTGTAATTGTTTCTGAACTAGTGTGATCTAAAGCCAGAAAATCTTGCACATCATATTTGAATTTCATGTCCTACATCATAGCGCCAACACGAATTTGATAGATATTGCTTAACCACCGGCGCGAATATCTCTGTGAAGTTGATTCATTCTCTCTGAGCATGCCCTTTCGCTACCAGCCTCGCTTTATATCTATTCTGTTTCCTTTTGAATAACCACTTGCATCCGATCGCTTTTCGGCCCACTGGAAGCTTCACCAGCTCCCCTGTGTGGTTTTTGTGCAATAAGTCCATCTCATCGTCCATAGCACTTTTCTCCACTACTGAATAGTAGACGGGTCCCTCTCATCTGTAATGACGACATATTCAATATTAGAGTCGTCCATGTATTTCGTTGGTAACCTGCGATTATACGGTGGGTTCCTTCTCACAAGTAGCTGCTCCACCTGCTCCTGTACCTCTGTCTATGCATCTGTTTCTACCTGAGTATCATCTGTGTCAATCTGTACGTCTACGATCAACATTTCTGGATCCTCTTGCTCCTGATCATTCTTGTGGAATAGAGAGCTTTCATTGAACCCGACGTCACGGCTGGTGATGACCATGTCGAATAACCTGTAACCTTTCACACCAATACCATAGCCAACAAAGATGTACTTTTTGGCTCTATGGTCTAGCTTATTTCTCTCAACTGACGATACATGAGAGTAAGCCTCACAACCAAATACGCGCAAATCTGAGTAGTCCAGCTTATAACTACTCCATACTTCCTCTGGGCTTTTACATTCAATTGTCGTAGACAGGGATCGATTCACCAAGTAGCAAGTCGTGTTAACGGCCTCAGTCCATAAGTCCTTGCTTAACGCAACATTACTTAACATGCATCGAGCCCTTTCCAAGAGAGTCCGATTCATCTGCTCAGCCATACCATTTTGTTCAGGCGTGTGGCGCGCACTGTGTTGTGCCTAATGATCCTTTCATCTTTGCAATATTCATTAAACTCAGTGGAAGTGAATTCTCCATCATTGTTAGTCCTAAAAACCTTTATTTTTTGCCCTGACTGTTTTTCCATCATTGCCTTCCATTGTTTGAATATGGTTAAAACTTCGGATTTACGTTTCATGAAGTAAACTCAAACTTTCCTGGAGTAGTCGTCAATAAATGAAACAAACCATGACGACCCCCCAATGGAAACTTTCCTAATGATCCCTTCGTCTTTGCAATATTCATTAAACTCAGTGGAAGTGAATTCTCCATCATTGTTAGTCCTTAAAACCTTTATTTTTTGCCCTGACTGTTTTTCCACCATTGCCTTCCATTATTTAAATATGGTGAAAACTTCAGATTTATGTTTCATGAAGTAAACTCAAACTTTCCTGGAATAGTCGTCAATGAATGAAACAAACTATGACGACCCCCCAATGGAAACCTCTGACGATGACCCCGATACGTCAGAGTGCATATAATCAAATACTCCCTTACATTCATGTTTTCCAAATTTAACTGATAATCTAGATTGTTTACCATATAAACAATGCTCACATATATCTAAATCAGAATTCTTAAAAGCTGGAATCAAACAACGATCAAATAGTACTTTCATGCCCCGCTCGATATCACTACCGGTGTTATTGGTATCGCCGAGTTGGAGATATTGATAATGTCGAAGATACTTCGAACACTGGATTGGAGGCAATATGATTTGCGGCTCGGTTGTCATAATAGTGGGATAGGCTCTAAGATCTTTAAGAAGGGACTGGAGCCAATGATTTCACACGTAGAAGGCCCAAATAGTAATATTCCGCTTCAACAAATAAGCAGGTGACAACAGTTTGTTTCTTGCTCTTGAACAAATGAGCAGGTGACAACAGTTTGTTTCTTGCTCTTGAACAAATGAGCAGGTGACAACAGTTTGTTTCTTGCTTTTCTAGAAAATTAGGTTATACCCCAATGAGGGTTACATATCTAGTAGTAGATCTTCGATCATTTGATGATCAGGTCTAGTCTGCATCACAATATGCAATAAAATATGAATCTTCGATCATTTGATGATCAGGTCTAGTCTGCATCACAATATGCACTAAAATATGAAGATGGCTATGATTTGAGCAGGTGACAACAGTTTGTTTCTTGCTTTTCTAGAAAATTAGGTTATACCCCAATGAGGGTTACATATCTAGTAGTAGATCTTCGATCATTTGATGATCAGGTCTAGTCTGCATCACAATATGCACTAAAATATGAAGATGACTATGATTTGATCAGGTGACAACAATTTGTTTCTTTCTCTTGAACAAATGAGCAGGTGACAATAGTTTGTTTCTTGCTTTTCAAGAAAATTAGGTTATACCCCATTGAGGGTTACGTATCCAGTAATATGAATATGATCAGGTCTAGATGTCAAACTAACTTTACCCTTGACTTGTTGACCTAGCTCAATAAAATGAAACTAATTCAAAATTGGCTTTGCATAACCATGTGGCCAAAAGTACTAGTGTGCCCCACAGTTTGTTGATTAGGACGAACCAATGGGACCTGTGGGGCCAACAGGGCACACTACAATCTGACAACTTTATTGGCCTTGATTGAGGATCAGCCAAATGTTGGTCCGCCTTTGATCTCCTTTTATAAGTGCGATGGATGGGTGGCCTGGATGCTTCACCAAGGAACTATACAGCTGGCTGGAACTTTTGGTAATCGTATTGTTCATCTGGCAGGCCCCATCTTGGGTTGGTGATGCCTCAAAGTTTTCCTGCCTCGAACAATCTGTCCAATTGATGGCCTAGAAATTGATGATTTTGTCAATGGAATTCATTCAAAGAAAGAAAAATCTGCTGATAGCGTTGTATCCAGTAAGGGAGATTTTCAGGGCATCACTCTCGCAGGATGTATTCCACCAGATAAACAGCATGGAACACAGAGAAGTGCACCCACCACCTGTATGTTTGCCGGCCAAACTGAATATGCCACTTATTTAGCATTACATATGTTTCCCCTGACAAGAGTGGTTCATAAAGTTCATCTGCTCTTTCATTAACAACAATATGATTTATGGAAGGCACCTGCAGGATTACGTCCCCTGGTACAGTAATATTCTCCCGAGTTTGGTAAAAAGGCCAAACTTGGTAGCAGATGGATATGGAGTATGTAAGGAATGGATCAAATATAAGTAGTACCTGTGGATGTATTTTGCATGTGAATCTCTATGGAAGTACATATGTGCATGCATGTACATATGCATCATGAAGGTTTACTAGCCCTGCATGCACCTTTTAAACACAAGGCACTTGTCAACCTAGCCAGTACGTTGGACTTCTGGTGCATAAGTTGGCCCCCACCATGAATATGATCAAAAGGCAGAAGTCTGGCTGGTCAGCTATCAGGTGGTCCAACCCTACTAAAAAAGAATGAACAATTTGGAGAAACTTGGCAGTCTTGACGGTTTGGAGAAACTTGGCAGTCTTCCACATTCAAAATCCACTTGTCTTCACGGTAAGGACCACATTGTGCACCGTTCAGATGTCCCAGACACTTTCAATGTTTGTAATTTCGTTGTGTGTAAAGGTGTGTTGGGTTAGCAAAACTCAAAATGATGCACGTGTTTATAAATTTTATAGACGTTATATGAAGATCAATGTTTCAAATAGCGCCCGTAGCGTAGCGGTAGCGTACGCTACATAGCGTAGCGTGGCCATAGCGCTACGTAGCGTCCCAAATAGCATAAATCCCATGTAGCATACGCTACAGGGATCGTAGCGTGCACTACAACTACGTAGCGTGTAGTGTCCATAGTGTAAGCTACAATGTATTTTTTTACTATTTTAGTTTTTTATTATTTTTTCACGTTTTCTTTGTTTCTAATGTTGAGGAATGTAACGCTTGTATAGTGTAAGCTACAATGTATTTTTTTACTATTTTAGTTTTTTATTATTTTTTCACGTTTTCTTTGTTTCCAATGTTGAGGAATGTGACGCTTGTATTGTACTTGATACTTTTAACCTATGAGATTTTTATTTCTTTTCATAATTGTGACTTGTGGTTTCAATTAGACATTATTAATTAAAGTAGTTTGCTTAGAAAGTTGTTGATGTGATAATTATTTGATTTGGCTTATGTATGTGTATTGGCTTTTGATAAATGATAACTAATAACTTTTATGAACATGCTTATAATTGATAAAATGAATAATCTTTTAGGCATTTTTATATTTTTTTCCTTTTTTTTTTCACTATTTATTATATTTATCCTATTTTTAAATTAAAAAATAGAAGTATCGTGTAGCTTATGCTACACGCTACGTATTTATGCTACACGCTATAGAGGGCTGAGTGCTACGCATCACGCGACCGCTATTTAAAACACTGATGAAGATGTTATATTCCCCCTGCATGTATATGATCTTGGAGTGGCCAAAAACCTTGCCAATGAGTCACAATGTTGGCTATTTGATGAAAAGCCTGAATAAGTGACCTCAACCCATCTTGTGGCACTATTGTCTCTAGTGACGAACGATATGCATTCTGTCTCTTCCAACTGAATTGCATCCTGAACCGAACAAATAAATGGCTATTTATTATTACATTCCTGGGAGGCTTTTTTTTTTCCAAGGAAATCATGGCAGTGAAAAAAATATATCTGAAAAGGTACAGCCTGTGGGGGCTTATAACAACAGATTCTAACTGCACTGATTAATTACGAGCTTATGATTCATCAATATGGAACTATAGCTTAATATTTGTGGTTGCCAGACTTCAGTCAATGACTGTTCGATTTCTGCCTCCTTTTCTTGTTAATTAAATTCTTGCTTCAGCTCTTGCTTGTGTAAATATCTTTCACTACTGAGGTATGACTAAAGTTGACCTGCTCACCTTGCAGGAAAATCATCAAGTCATTCATTCAAGGTTTCCTTCCTGGAATCGCTTTAAAGATTTTCCTCATCGTTTTGCCGGCCATACTGATGTTTATGTCTAAAGTTGAAGGATTTACCTCCATATCAGCTCTGGAGAGAAGATCTGCATCTAGATACTATCTTTTCCTACTCGTTAATGTATTTCTTGGGAGCATAATAACTGGAACTGCATTTGAACAGTTGGATGCTTTTATTCACCAATCAGCAAAGAAGTATGTTCCCTGCATGTCTTTCTTTCCATGTGTGCTTGACCATCGCTAAATTATTGTCATTGTTAATATGGACCATTGCTAAATAATTGTTATTGATAATATGGACTATGATTTGTATGCCCTGTGTCACTGCCAACCAGAGAGATGTTTCCATTTTGGTAATGTTACAAGATGTAGCATTTGGCGTTGAATCACTGCCACAATCAACAACTGGACCTACAAGCAACAATGCTGTGTGATACAAATTGCATCTATGGAAAAGATGAGCCGATGCTATATAGACCAGCTAAAAACACGTATCAGCTCCCTGCGTGTCTTTCTTTCCATGTGTGTTTGACCATCGCTAAATTATTGTCATTGATAATATGGACCATCGCTAAATAATTGTTATTGATAATATGGACTATGATTTGTATGCCCTGCGTCACTGCCAACCAGAGAGATGTTTCCATTTTGGTAATGTTACAAGATGCTTATTTCTAGCATTTGGCGTTGAATCACTGCCACAATCAACAACTGGACTTACAAGCAACAATGCTGTGTGATACAAATTGCATCTATGGAAAAGATGAGCCGATGCTATATAGACCAGCTAAAAACACGTATCAGCTCCCACACATAAGCTTTACACTAAGGTGCATTTACTACATCTTCATACAAAGTCGAGAAAATGCCTTCAAGGAACTATAGAAGCAACATGAAATCAAATGAGCTCTATAGCTTATAGGTAGGCAGTCATAGTTATTTTGAACATAAGTCTCTGGAAAATTTTATCCCATGTTCTGTAATGCAGATTTTTTTTAGACATTGTTATATTTTATGTAATTTAACTCTCCTGACCTTTTATGTGGCTGTAATAAGTGGGTGAAGCTTTTTTCAAGTCAACTTGTGTTACTTTATTATTCTATTCTCTATATGAATTGTTCCTGCATTCATATCGAGATGCAAAACAGAATCATGAATGGTTATTGGTACAGTACAGAATGGTCAGTGTATGTATTCCAATTAAAGCAACTTCGTAACTCACATTGTGATTGATGGCTGGGATGGAATTGCTTGGACGATTATGGAAAATTTTTCCATGTGCAGAAATATATTTCAGTTCATTATTTTTCAAATTTAGATTGCGACATGCTCTATAACTTTATGTTTAATGTTATGAAGACCAATGGATTTTATATAGTTGAAGTATCCCGACCTTTCATGTTGCCCTGTGCAATTGATTATGCTCTTCACAATCTTCACCTCGACTAGTTTATAACTTCATATTGATATTCTACTCCCTGCATCAAGCTTTCCTGCTTTTATTTTGAGATGAAAAACTGTTAAATGGTTATATGTGCAGAATCCCAGAAACGATTGGTGTAGCTATTCCTATGAAAGCTACTTTCTTCATAACTTACATTATGGTTGATGGCTGGGCTGGAATTGCTGGGGAGATTTTAAGGTTGAAACCGTTGATATTCTATCACTTGAAGAACTTTTTCTTGGTGAAGACAGAGAAAGATAGGGAAGAGGCGATGGATCCGGGAAGTATTGGTTTCAACTCAGCGGAGCCTCAGATACAGTTGTATTTTTTACTAGGCCTTGTTTATGCTGTGGTGTCACCAATTCTACTTCCTTTCATAGTAGTATTTTTCGGCTTGGCATATGTTGTTTTCCGTCATCAGGTACAGCTCTAGACAATCTTTTCTGCTGAACTGTAGGTTCCTCTTGGACTTTGAAGGCTACCAACATGTGTAGGAGATCTAGGCCATTCATTATGTGGGTCCCAACATGTGGATGCTGTGTCCCAAATATCCAGCCAATCTCAGGTGGACTGTGCATGAAGAAAATAAATTGCTAAGAAGAATTGACCAAGGATCCACATTTGATTTACATGTGCAGCTTACCTGATGACCAGGCTGGCCTGATTTCTGGTGGACTGTGTGAAGAAAATAAATTGCTAAGAAGAATTGACCAAGGATCCACATTTGATTTACATGTGCACACACCAGGCTGGCCTGGGGCTGTCCACACTGATGGATAGCAAGGATCTTGCACACATCTCACATCAGCATGCACACATTGCTTCTGGAAGGAATATAGACCTTAGGATTGTGTTATGTTTCACAGTATGCATCTAAAATAAAATTTGTTTTTTGATGGAAGTTTTCATATGATACTCTAGATTATTAATGTTTACAACCAAGAATATGAGAGCGGAGCTGCATTCTGGCCAGATGTCCATGGCCGTATTATTACTGCAATGGTTATCTCACAGCTACTACTATTTGGATTGTTGGGTACAAAAGAAGCTGCTCAATCAACGCCCCTTCTCATCGCTCTTCCAGTATTGACCATATGGTTTCACAGGTTCTGCAAAAACCGTTACGAGCCTGCGTTTGTTCGATATCCATTACAGGTTTGTTGCAATCACGAGACATGTTTCTTTACTTTGATAAACTTGGGATGTAATAAGGATTACAAATGGATGTTCGATAGTTATTATGTGTGTGGCCCAGGGCCTGAATACAGCTGAGCTATCTGATCAGGTCCAGTAGATGTGTGAGTTCATATGTTCATGGCCTTTGATCTTCTTTTTCTGTGGCTATTCTAGGAAGCAATGATGAAAGATACGTTGGAGCGTGCAAAGGAACCGAATCTGAATCTGAAAGCGTACCTTCTCAATGCATATATACACCCAGTGTTCAAGGACAGGGAGGATGATGATAGTTTTTCCATTACTGAAGATTTTGAGCAGCAGAATGTGCTGGTACCCACAAAACGCCAGTCTCGTAAGAACACGCCGGTGCCCAGCAAATACAGTGGGTCGTCGTCACCATCCTCATTGCCTGACGCTGTCCATGAGCAACCATGATGAGTTGGGCTTCTCATTTCATTGTAAACTGCAACCATTGTACATTTGAGGACCTGGAGAGAGAGTAGCAAGTGAAGGATTCGTGTGCTGAGAGAAGTTCATTTTGTAAAGGGGTGGTGGCGGTACAGATTCATGCTTGTGTTGTAACAGTAGCCTTCAAGTGTGAGATTGTCGGACGAATTGGACTGATTGGGCACTCGTTAAAAGAAATGTGACTGGCCAAGCAAGTGAAAAGGACAGTCAGGGATGTCATTGCAGATGAATAGCTAATTCGTTGTCCTAAAATAGAATTGTTGCTTGCTGTGTTTGGCTGCTACACTGGTTTATCTTCCTGATAGATGTTCATTGCTGGCTGGGAAGTCAGGCTTTCTCTAATACTGATGCGGTTTGTGCCCTCAATGTTTGCATTGTATTCTTTCTTTTCTTCTAGTACAGGAGTGGTTTTCAAAAACTTTTTAATCTGTCCAACTATTTTTTAAAATTTATATATATATATATATATATAACAACCATATTGAAAGTTGGCCCAGTTTCCTTTTACATGTAGGAGGCAAGATGAAGCTTCCCATCCGTTGGTTGGGAGTGTTTCACACGCACTGAATTGTTTTTGAGTTGAAATTGGGGCTGTTTGGTAAGAGGCCCGATTTTAGTATATGGTTCTTTTGAATGTGAGGTGGGGGGAATTGCATTGGTGTATGTAAGAGAGGGAAGAAAGATTGGCAGTAGGGAGAGAGGTCTGTTGTTCTCATGGCAGTAGGGAGAGAGGTCTGTTGTTTTCACAGTACCATTGGAGAAAGGCATGGCCCACCTTGAGAAGTGATGGGTAACATTTGAGAGAGGGTCCCAATAATCAACATGCTCCTTCTAATGCAAATTGAAGAGAATAACAGAGATGTCTGTCCTTTGCTTCCATGAATGCTCTTGCATTTTCTGCAAGGTGTTCCTCACTGCTGAAGGGCCCCACTGGAGCAGCGAATGGCAGTGGCTGGACATAGAAATCGGACATGGGAATGACTGTGTTTAATGGTTTCATTGAATCAACTTGTGAGACATTTTCAGTGTATGTGAAAGGTAATCAAAGCCGGCGTATCTCGATGCGCCAAACTCGGCCTAACTTGTAAAACCAGGTGAGCTTGCACCGCACTTGGGTGAATGTACATGCGCATGGGCAATAACTGGTGGGATCAACCTGAGCTAGCTTTTTATTTTCTTTTTGAAGAGCCTATTATAGGCGAATGCTCCGTGGTGCACGCATGCCATGGGAGTCATAATAGGCCTAGAACCCCACGGTGGGTCCCAATGGGAGAAGTTATCAAGCTCATGGTGTGGGATGGACCGTTTGTTTTGTGGATTAAATTTCGGAGCATGCGCCCAGCCCAGGCTAGTCCAGGAAGTCCAATTGGCACATAAAATGGTTCCAATTAAGTCCAAGGAACATTTTGGCTGGGGCCAGCCATAAAATAAATGGGACTGATACATTTTATTTGGTCTCTAACTAGATATGGGGCCCCCGGGAGGGAGGGAGGGAGGGAGGGAGAAACAAAGGTAAAGGAAGCCATAAAAGTAAGAATTGCATACTTGCAGGATTTCTGATAGATTTTGAAATCCACTACATCTGTGGGCTCTATGTTGACGCATGTGTTTTATCCACCTGGCTATCCATATGCACCTTTTATAAGTGACATTCAAGTTGCATATAGATGACATTGATTATAATTCCAGTCCATCAAACACAGGCTTCACTTGATACAATGTATTTTCCGAAGGAAGAATTTTATTCTAAAACCGGGATTGGACCATCAAAATACGATGGTATTTCCAGACAGGCAATCATTGTATAATAATGGTGTTAATTCTTTTGATTTAATTTCATATCATTTAATCCCGTGTTCCAAACAGGCCAAAGGATAGTAGAGAGAAAGGGTTCGAGTCCTTACCTAGTGGTAGAGTCTGAGGAGTTCAGACACGAGGCCTTAGGTTCGATACCCATAGGTGGTGAAATACCACCACGGCGTGCGTGGGTGCCTGTGTTAGAAAAAAAAAAAAAAAACAAAAAAACAGAAACGGGTAAAATCTAAACCGCTTCGAAATTTTATTTAACGTCCCATAAAAAAACAGAAACGGTGGGTGTTTCCCTCACCGCACCATCCTTCGGTTTTTCTCTGGCACATTTTAGGGTATGGTCCCAAAAGTGAATCAGATCCAAATCTCAAGTGGATCACACCAAGGAAACAATAGTCATTGAATGCTCACCGTTAAAAACTTCCTAGGGCCCACCGGAAGTGTATTTTCCATCCAATCCCTTGATAAGACCTGGATGAAGGATAAACACAAATATCATCTTGATCCAAAACTTTTGTGACCCTTAAGAAGTCTTTAATGGTGGGCATTCAATACCTGCTGTGTGGCCCACTTGATATTTGGATCTGCTTCATTTTTGGAACCATGCCCTTAAATTATCTGGAAAAACTAATGGACGGTGTGGATATCCAACATATACATCAAGATGGGCCCTACAGTTTGGGAAACACACACTAACATGTTGCCCCAGTAACACCTTACTTACTCCATTGTTTTCGATCATTTTAGATCTTTCATGTTTCCCGCATGTTGAAAAATGGAATGTCTTACCAGTTTTTTTTTTTTTTTTTTTCAAATCATTTTTATATTTGACACATGCTCAAAAATGAAATCTCTTATAAGTGGTATGCATACTCTGTTTCAACACTGAAATCATAGGATCAAGTGCCATTTACCGAGTAAAGACTCGGAAGGATTTGTATTGAGAGAAGTTTGTGGTGTAAAAGAGTGGTACAACTCATTGCAGATTAATGGACTAATGGTTTCGATCAATGGCAAACGAAGGTATGAAGAGCTAATTCATTGTTCATTGTCCTAAAATAGATATTGTCAGTTAGTGTTTGGCTGCTACAGTGTTTTATCTTCATGATAGATGGAAGTACATCGTTGACTCTGAATCTGGCTTCTTCATTATCTTTTAGATGGAAGTACAAGGTTTGAATTGTATTCTTTTCTTTTCTTTTAGAATAGAAATCATCTATACGAACCTTGAGAGCTCTCTAATTATATATATTGTGGGTATTTCATACCAGATTATTTTGATTGGAATTTGCTATCTATTTGGTGAGGTCCAATTTTAGTTTTTTTTGTTAGGAGATGTCTTAAATCTAGAAAATATTTACGTGCACGACCGGTCGTGAGCATGGCTTGACCGGTCGTGGGAGTTTGTTCGACCAGTCGAGCAGTGCACGACTCAAAGTCCAGCGAACAGTATTTTTTGGGTCCGAGATGCTCGACCGGTCGTGGCCTATGCACGACCGGTCGTAGAGGTCCTTCGACCAATCCAGAAATCTGTTCGACCAGTCGTAGGTTATGCAGATTCGTTTCCGAATCCAATGCGAACTGCGGATTTTGGTGTTGCCTTTTACAAGGATGCGAAAGGGAAGTTTCCTAAACTATAAATAGGGGTCCCTAGGGTTATTCTAGGGTATGCTAAGGCTTCCTAAAGGTATTCTAAAGGTTCTAGTTATCAAAGGGTGTAGCAAGGGTAAGATTCAGGTTGTTCGAATCGGTAAGTCCTCTCTCTTTGTAATTTATGCTTTCATAGTGGAATTAAATGCGTTTTGTCTTGGTTTTTTTCTCGAAAGAGTTTTCACGTTAAATCTGTGTGTTCTCTTGTATACTTGGTGTCATTGGATTGCTATCCTAGATCTAGATCTGTGTGATTCCGCAGGCCAAAAAATCCCAACAAGTGGTATCAGAGCCAAAGTTCGGTTGGGGCACAAATATGAATCTGAGGGACTAGTAATAATGGCGAGCACCAGGTATGAGATTGAGAAGTACTCAAGAAAAATAATTTTGAATTATGGAAGATCAAGATGATGAGTTCCTTAATCAAGTAAGGCGAAGATGGTGCTCTTGAGGAGCGAAAGTTTACTATAACTGATGGTGATTAGAATACTCTTAATAAGAAGGCATTATCATCGATCCGTTTATGTCTCACGGATGAGGTTCTCTACAATGTCATGAGGGAGAAAACTGCGGCTAAGTTATGGGCGAAGTTAGAGTATGTCTATACGAAAAAATCCTCTGAAAATCGCCTGTACTTGAAACGACAGTTGTATAACTTCAAGATGGCAGAGGGTGGGGATCTGGAGGCTCACATCAGCAACTTTAATAAACTAGTTTGCAAATTGCTGGATATGGAGGAAGTGATGAAAGATGAAGAACATGCATGTATGTTGCTGAATTCTCTCCCGGTGTCTTTTGAGGCATTCAATGACACTATGTGCAGCACAAACAAAACCCTGAGTATCGATACCGTTATCTCGACTCTTCAAGAGACGGCTATAAGATAACTAAACAGCAACATGAGGACGTCTTCTGATGCACTGTTTACAGTGGGTAGTAATTCTGGACAAGGTATATGTTCTTCAGGTTCTAAATCCAAATCCAAGGGCAAGGGAAAAGGAAAGGTAAAGTGCTGGAATTATAGGAAGGAAGGACATGTGAAGAAGGATTGTAGAAATCCTAAATTGAAGAGAGAAGATTCTGAGGCTTTGTACAAGGAGGCCAATGTTGCCACATCAGATGAATCAAATGGATGTGATGGTGATGTTTCTGTGTCTTCGCTCAGACGGTCATACGATGATCGTAAGGACGAGTGGATACTAGACACAGGGGCATCTTTTCATATGACTCCTCATCGAAGTTGGTTCACCAGCTACAGGGAGTGCGATGGTGGACAGGTATTTATGGATAATGACATTGCCTGTAATGTTGTGGCTGTTGGTATTGTGCCATCAGGATGTTTGATGGGGTGGAGCGTACCTTGACTGAGGTCAGGCACGTTTCTGATTTGAAGCAGAATCTGATTTCTCTTGGTGTACTTGAGGCAAAAGGATGGAAGTACACAGGTATTGATGGTGCTCTTACAGTATCCAAGGGGGCACGGGTAATCATGAAAGCACAATGACTCGGTAACTTGTACAGGTTGATCGGGAGCACTTCAAAAGGTGGAGCTGCTGTAGATGTAGCGGATTCTACCTCTACATGTGTGTGGCATGCCAGGTATGACCACATGAGCGGTCAAGGCAAGAAGGCTGAGACGTGCGGACAGGGATATAGAGCAGGTGGAGCAGTCACCTGTAAGAAGAATCACACGGCATGATCGCAGGATATCGGCGAGGTACATGGACGACTCCAATATCACAGGGGATTCATCTTCTATTCAGATGGTTCTAGGTGAGCCTAGTGCTGAGAAGTGAAAGGTGACTATGGGCGATGTGATGAATTCGTTGTACCAAATCTACATATGGGAGCGGGTGGAGCTTCCTGTGGGCCGGAAAGCAGTTGGATGCAGGTGGATCTTCAGAATGATATAACATATATACAATGCGAGGTTGGTAGCGAAGGGTTATGCTCAGAGAAAAAGGATCGGCTTCTCGGAGATATTTGCGCCGATGATATAACAAGTGTCTATTAGATCCGTGATTGGCGCTGGTTGGCCAATGTGATCTTGAGCTAGAAGGATGGATGTGGAGTCTGCTCTTCTGTAAGAAAAAGTGAAGAGTAGATCTACATGAAACAACCAGGCAGTTCGAAGTTAAAGGGGTTGAGAAAAGACTTTGCAGGAGGTCATGGTTTGACCTGTCGCCTAGGCAGTGGTTCGATTCCTTCATGGTGAGTTAGGAATTGATGACATGCAAATCGCCAATTATGACATGTCTGAAATTAATGTACTGAAGACTCGGTTAAGCGGGACATTAAGGATGAAGGATAGGGGGCTGCAAAGATAGTTCTCGGCATTTAGACTGAAGGAGGAGTAGGCTTTGATAATCACATTAGGAATACCTTGTGTGTACGTATTGATCAAGTATGTGATGGACCAAGTAAAGCTAGAGAGTGTTCCTTACGCATCTCTCCTCAAGTTTTCCTCAGGACATGTCCCAAAAACAGATAAGGAAAAACAGGATATCTTATGAGTCTTATTCGAATACGGTTGACAGTAAATGCCATGGTCTGGATTAGACTGATTATTTCACAGGTTATCAGTGTTGTAAGCAAGTACCCCAGCAAGCAATATTGGGTAGCGGTGAAATGGTAAGAAGACTACGTTTTTCCTTTTGAGAAGACAGAAGCAAAGGTGGTTGAGCAAGTGAATTTTGATCCGGCAGACATGCTCTCCTAGATCATTCCTGTAGAGAAGTTTAAGGTCTGTAAAACTTCTCTGGGCTAGGCGATGGCGTAAAAGGAAAACGGAGTGTGCACGAGAAGCTATGATGTGATGCAGAAATAAGAGAAGTGGTCAGGGAGCTACACGGTTGAAGATTAAAGACATGGTGGAGATTGTTAGGAGATGTCTTAAATCTGAAAAATATTTACGTGTATGACCGGTCGAGGTCGTGGGAGTCTATTGACCAGTCGAGTAGTGCACGACTCAAAGTCCAGTGAGCAGTATTTTTTGGGTCTGAGGTGCTCGATCGGTCGTGGCCTATGCATGACCGGTTGTAGGGGTCCTTCGACTAGTTGAGAAATCTGCTCGACCAGTCGTAGGTTACGCAGATTCGTTTCTGAATCCGTTGCGGACTGCGGATTTTGGTGTCGCCTTTTGCAAGGGTGCGAAAGGGAAGTTTCCTAAACTATACATAGGTGTCCCTAGGGTTATTCTAGAGTATGCTAAGGCTTCCTAAAGATATTCTAAAGGGTTCTAGGGTAATCAAAGGGTGTAGCAACGGTGAGATTCGAGGTTGTTCGAATCAGGTAAGTCTTTTCTCTTTGTAATTGATGCTTTCATAGTGGAATTCTGTCGCTTTGTGCCGTGGTTTTTTCCCGAAAGGGTTTTCTACGTTAAGTCTGTATGTTCTCTTGTATGCTTGGTGTCATTGGATTGCTATCCTAGATCTAGATCTGTGTGATTCCGCAAGCCAAAAAATCCCAACATTTTTCTCATTTGAGGGTGAGAAAGGGCAAGGGAGTTGCATTGGTGTATATTAGAGAATAACAGTGGTAAGAGGCGTCTGTTGTTCTCCCACTAAAGGCATGGCCCACCTTGACATGTGATAGGGCTGGCGTGCTTAATGTGAGACCTCTTTCAATGGTGGATTAGTGATGTAAGACATGGCTAAGATACATTGCTAGCATGGTTGGACCAAAAGAAAGTGAACCGTAAATTAGCCATAACTTTTGATTCGGGTATCGTTACATGCGCACAAACCTAACAATCTTTACTTTGATAGGTCATCGAGTTGAACTAACTTACATCTATCCGTTTTGTCAGAAAACACGCGCTTTCAATGCAAAAATGAAATTTTAAGAAAAAAGTACTATTTTCAGTAATTTTGAAATTTTAATATTTTTTAATTTTAGAATTTTAGAATTTATTTTTTGGAAATTCCTAATCATGCTAGGACTCTTATAGCAAAAGTTTATTTGAAAATTTTATTTTTAAAAATTAGGTTTTAATGTAATTTTACTAGAACTAGAATTTTTATTAAAGTTCAAAATTTTCTATTTTTGGGGACATCATCAAGTCCATTCCTACATCCGTTGGCCCAAGTTCAGTTAGACCAAGCTCAGCCTACTATTTTATTTTTAAAGAGTAAAGTAGGTGTTGATTCGCTGTCTACTCTCCCAAGAGAGGTGTAAATGGGCATAGAGTCCCCACCAAATGTCACTCAATGAAAAGGCAATACCAAGGCCGTTTGTTTTTGGGGTTTAAAAGTCAATATCCATAAGCAAGCCTCCATATTGCAGGCTAGGACTGGGACTTCAATTGCATGCTGGCCCTGCCTTATGCTTTAAGCTTAACCTACAATGTAATGTATGGGGCCCACCTTGATGTGTTCATGGCATTCAATGCATCCATTGTATCTGCACCCTCAGTTACTTGGAGCTCAAAAATCAGGCAAAGCCCAAATTCAAATGGGGTCCACGAAGATATAATTCTTCCCCATTTGAAGATCTAACTTTCAATATGTGGCTCATAGATAACCAGTTGAGAAAGGATATAATAAGGAATTTGAATTGAGTCATGCCACATCCTTATCTCCCTCCCTCTTGATGTGGTGGGGTTAGATCTGACGGCAGACTACCATCAGAGAAACCCGGTCTAAACATGTATATATTTTATTTTTTTTTGGAGCTTTTTCTACACGGTCAGTCATTCAATCAAACTCTACCACATCATGATCATGTAGAGAATCCAGTCAGAAGAAATCAAATTGTATAATGAATAAATTCTATTAGCTTCACTGTGAATTTATGTGGTTTATCCACTCCGTCCATCTATTTTTCCAACTCATTTTAGTGATTTAACTCAAAACTGAAGCATGTCCAAATTTTAGGTGGAGCACACCACAAGAAACAGTGGGAATAATGATTTCCACCGTTGAAAGTTTTCAAAGGCGCATAGATGAATGGAAAACACAAATATCAGTTTGATCCAAAACTTTCACGGCCCTTGAGAAACTTTCAACGGTAGACATTTAATTTATACTTTTTTCTGTAGTAGGGTCCACTTAAACTTTAGATATGCTTCATTTTTTGACTGAAGCCCTAAAATTATTTAGTAAAACGGATGGACGGAGTGGATAAAATCAATCACGGTGAGGCCCGCGTAGTATACTCGGTAGGCAATCCGCTTCCCGTCTAAAGCGAGGGCGGTAGCGATTCCGTGTCCAGCAACAACACGCTCGACTGAGAAAACGCCAAAGGTCAAAGGGACATGATCTTCCAGCTTTGATGATTTTCGGTGATCCCATGTCGGACGCGGATTAGACACTGGCAGGTTGAGTAGCGAGTCGGCTACTGAAGTGACGTCACCAAATTATGTGGGCCCCACTAATGATGTATGTGTTGTATCCACACCGTCCATCCATTTTGAGATATTATTTAAGTCAGATAAAAAGATGTAGTGGACCCATCACAGAAAACAGTGGAGAGAGTGATTTCCACCGTCGAAACTATCCTAAGGCCCACTATAATTTTTATTTGAAATCCGACCCGTTCGAAAGTTAAAAAAGACATGAAATAAGGTAAAACACAAATATCAGCTTGATCTAAAACTTTTGTGGCCTTTAGAAGTTTTTAATGGTGAGCGTCAATGTCCCCACTGTTTTCTGTGCTGGGGTCCACTGGAGCTTTGGATTTAACTCATTCTTTGGATATTGCCCTAAAATGTTCTCTACAAATGAATGGAAGGTGTGGATACAAAACATACATTATAGTGGGGCCCAAGAAACTTGGTGACGTCACTTCAGTAGCGAGTCTCCCTACTCAACCTGTCAGTAGCAAATCCGCGCCCATCCCAACAAACCATTGCTATACGTTCCTCTGAACAGGAAATGGGAAATGCAGTTGCGGCAGTGTAACTTTTCTGGTTTTGGCCACTCAAACATGAAAACTTCACCCAAGAAAACGAAATCCAGTCCGTTCATAAGGTGAGTCGCAGAGGATAGATTTAATGGGTAAAACATTAGATGGCTCTTTCATTTGGAAGGTAAATCCAGTCCGTTCTGTGAATTTCTTCTGACTATCAACTTCTTTCTCATGCGTGCGCTCTAATTGGCCATAAGACCGTTCTAGTTTTTAGAAAATGAATCTAAACACTGTTTATCACCAGATGAACGGCCGGGATCTTGTACACATATTTCACATTGTCTGTGTGATCCAAAAATATAGTCGCGCGAGTGAACTTAGCGTTCTTTACCACAGTCGGGAAGGTGCCCTGATTATACGCGGAGTAACAGAAATAACCATGTTCCGTGTAGAATTCGGTTTGCCATTATCGCGACACAAAGCCAGCGTATGTCGCAGCCCAGTGGAGCCCACAAGATAGGTGGCACGATCATCAGAACCGTCCAGTATTTGGAATATTCTTACGCGGTTCATTATAATAAAATTATTCTGCAGGATTGATTTTTACCCATCAGTCTCTGCAGATGAATTTCGAACAATGAAAAGAAGGTTTTTAATGGGTTGGATTTAACTCGAAAGATCAAAAGTTAGAATGATCGATTGAAGCCTGATTATGGAAGGATTGTTTATCCATGGAATTAAAAATAGAATGGGAAATTCAAATCATATCTCAGCATGTGGTAACACACGTTTGAACGCCCTCCGAGTAATCCCGCATCCCAACTACTCTAGAAGCCTAATGTATGGTTTGGATTTATTGCTGTCTTTGTTTAGCTCTAAATTATAATCTATTTACACATAAATAAATATATATCTTAGTATCACTTGTAAATTATTTACAATCTATAATTGAATATTAAACTTGAAAGTAGTGAATTCTTTAAAACTCATTAAATAACATATAAAGTATTTGTTTAAAATAGATTGTTGGGATAAACCTAACTGAATAAAGTATATGGCCAATCTTTAAACTAAAACAATTATTTAGTGGGTCACAAAAGTGGGACTATTATTTCAAATTTCCTTTTATGATGAGAAATTATTGAATATCAATCTTAATTATAAACTAACATCAAATTAGTAGCATCTAATAGACTTAAATGCATCTTTAGTAATCCAAATCTCTAAATTTGAGTGATTCTCTCTTGCAAAGTTAATAAGAAGTGAGACCTATTGTATGAACAACTTAGATCATTGAATCATGAAGTTCACTTGTACGAACTGAAAATTGGAACAGAAATATAGAATTATGATGTAATTGGGATGCTGGTGCATGAAATTGTTTCCACACCTGCCTATTGCAGTATCCTATTGCATTACAAATCATTATATTTATAAGGCATGGAATATCACGAATGCATGACTTTCTAGTAGCGGATTAGGTGAGGCCTCGGTGTGGCTAAGGCCGACCTCAATGCATGTACATGTGTTATATCCACACTATCTATCCATTTGTGAGATAAATTTACAGTATAAGCTAAAAAATGAGGTAGATCCAAAGCTCAAATGGACCACACTATGGAAACCACTATGAACAATGATACCCCCAATGAAACCTTCATAGGGCCCACCATGATGTTTACTTGGCATCTATCCTTTTTGTAAGGTCACATGTATACGGTCAAAGGGAAACACAAATACTAGGGTGATACAAAACTTATGTAGCTTCCAAGAACTTTACAATGATACGTGCTCATTCTCCACTACTTAGGGTGAAAAATGAGTCAAATCTAAAACCCATGTGGGCCACAGGACAGGAAACAATGAGGATTGAACATGCACCATTGAAATATTTATATGGCCATGAATTATTTGAAAAAGGCTAATATTTTCGTGTTTTCAATTTTTATGTGTAGTTATGACCTTACTAAGGGAATGGATGGCATATAAACATTGCGGGGGTTACAATAGTAAACATTTTCTTATCCACTTTTTTCTATTGTATAGTCCACTTGAGTCTCGAATCTAGTTTATTTTTGGGCCCATGTCCTAGAATGATTTGACAAAGCAGATAGATAGGGTGCATTCCTCACAAGCATTATAGTGACCCTCACCTAACTTCCATGGCAAGAAGTTCATGCTAAAGATTTTCCAAGAAAAGTTTCATAAGTTTGCCACTTGCAATCGCCAGTCGGTTGATCTGAACTTCTAATTTCCATAAAAATCATAACTTTTAACTTGAATAGGAAATTAGAGTTTCTAAAACCGTCTTTCTATTTCCCGACGGTTTCACAAATGCCCACACCGTTGAAGTTGCAACTCTCCTTTATTGAGAATTTTTTTTAAAAGCATCCATGGTAGATTGCAGGTAAAAGCTGTAATCCCCGTACAACTTTTAATGTGTTACAAGATACTCTTGCAATCAGGACGATACTCATGCACTTTAAATTCCTTAAAAAATGCATGGATACAAGTAAGTCAATTATACTGTCCAACTGATGGTCCCCAATTTAGATGTATCATGAAGCAAAAATTGCAATACTTTGATTATGTGAGAATTAGATTGGTGAACATTTATTGGACGGTTGAAAATGAAAATTAACAATGATTCGGATTATGTGAAAAATAAGTGTTTAGGAATAAGAGGTTACGATCATTTGAACGATCTTATTTTGGGACTGTGACTTCAAAACAATGATTTTCACAATATATTCCGTTTCATTTGAGTTAATGTCTGCCACGTGTATAAGCTGTAGGTGCCTGCGTATCAAGCGTCATAGGCTGTCTGAGTATCATATAATTCCTCCCTTGGAAAAACCCAAATAAGCATCCTAGCAACGAATAAAGAGAAATTTCCGACTGTGAGTCCCACCTTTTACCCACCGTCTTTTCCAAGCGCTCCCAAACATTAAATTCCCAAACTAAACCATTCTGTACGGACACATTATTTTCAGACGAAAATACCCTTGCTATGCTATTAATAGCTAAGAAAATGCAAGGGTATTTTCGTCTGAAAATAATGTGTCCGTACAGAATGTTTAGTTTGGGAGAGCTTGGAAAAGACGGTGGGCAAAAGGTGGGGTTTACAGTCGGAAATTTCTCTACGATTTTAAGATATTAGCAAGAAAATGACCACTGTAGACAAAACCTTTTACCCAACGGTTTTTATGAAGGAATACAAACTTAAGTTACCAACTTAGACTAGCACGCGCGGACAGCGACTCTGAGGACGAAACTACCCCTCCTTTCACGGAAACGGATTGGTTACTCCGCCTGCCACTAGCCAATGGCGGATGGTCGGTGGTCTGTGGGCCCCACCATGATGTATGCTATTCATCCATGTCGTCCATATATTTTTCCATATCATTTTATGGTATGCGACCAAAAATGAGGTATATGTAAATCTCAAGTGTACCGCATTACAGGAAACAGTGTTGAATGATCGTCGACCATTAAAAACTTTTTGGGGGCCCACTGTGATGTTTGTGAGAAATCCTCCCCGTCTATGTTCATTCATAGGTCACAAAGACCTGGATGAAGAAGAAAAACAAATTTCATAATGATCCAAAACTTCTATAACCCCTAAAAGGGTTTCAATGGTAGACGTTCAATTCCCCATTGCCTTTTACAGTGTGGTCTACTTGATAGTTAGATCTATCTTATTTTTCGTCTCAAGCCTGAATATGAGCTCTCCAAATAGATGGACGGTTTGGATATAACATAGACCTCATGTGGGGATTACAACAACAAAAGAAAAATAAAAAAATAAAAAAAAATCAGGAACTTATGGCTACAGTTTATAACCGCAGTTATAACCTTATCCGTATCATTTTTTATTTTATTTTATTTTACATGGAGAACTTTAGTCTACCTACATTTTTCTCTAATACACACACACACACACACACACACACACACACACACACACACACACACACACACACATATATATATATATATATATATATATATCAAAAAAAATTTCTCTTTTTTATTTTTCATTTATTTCTTTATTCATTTAATAGGAATTTCTTCTAAACTAAAATTAGTTACTTGACGTACCACATATGATTTTGGGGTAGGAGAAGCTACTTTAGCCAACCAACCTAGTTATTTTCCAAGATTCCATCAGGTCGATGGTCGAAAATACATTTCATTTACTTCGCTGTCAATTTCAATCACTTCGCGGTCAAACTAGAAATTGAGCAGGGCAAACATGAAATTGAGTGGGCAAATTAAAAATTGAGCGAGGCAAGGTAGGAATTGAGCGAGGGAACCTAGAAATTGAGAGAGGCAAGGTAGGAGTTCAGATGAGGAATCTAGAAATTGAGCGAGGGAAGCTAGAAATTGAGCGAGGGAACCTACGATTTGAGCTAGGCAACCTAGGAATTGAGCGAGGGAAGTTAGAATTTGAGCGAGGGAACCTAGAAATTCAGCGAGACAACTAGGATTTGAGCGAGGGAAGCTACAAATTGTGCGAGGAACCTAGAAATTGAGCAAGACAATCTAGGATTTCAGCGAGGCAACATAGGAATTGAGCGAGGGAACCTAGGAAATGAGCGAGGCAATGTAGAAATTCAGCGAAGAATCCTAGGAATTGAGAGAGGGAAGCTAGAAATTAAGTGAGGGAACCTAGAAATTCAGCGAGGCAACCTGGGATTTGAGCGAGGGAAGCTAGAAATTGAGCGAGGGAACCTAAAAATTGAGCGAGGCAAGGTAGAAATTCAACGAGAAAACCTAGGATTTGAACAAGGCAACCTAGGAATCGAGCGAGGGAAGTTAGAAATTGAGCGAGGGAACCTAGAAATTCAGCGAGCGATTTGAGCGAGGGAAGCTACGAATTGTGCGAGGGAACCTAGAAATTGAGCGAGGCAACCTAGGATTTGAGCGAGGCAATGTAGGAATTGGGCGAGGGAACCTAGGTAATGAACAAGGCAACGTAGAAATTCAACGAGGAATCCTAGGAATTAAGCAAGGGAACCTAGAAATTAAGCAAGGGAACCTAGAAATTTAGCGAGACAACCTAAGATTTGAGCGAGGGAAGCTAGAAATTGAGCGAGGCAAGGTAGGAATTCAGCGAGGCAACCTAGGAATTGAGCGAGGCAACATAGGAATTGAGTGAGGGAAGCTAGAAATTGAGCGAGGCAACCTATGAATTGAGCGAGGCAACCTAATAATTGAGTGAGGGAACCTAGCAATTGAGTAAGGCAACCTAGGATTTGAGTGAGGCAACCTAAGATCTTTCTTCTCCGAGGGCTTTGGATTCAACAATTTTTAAGAGCAAGACAGAGAAAAGAAGCGTTGAGATAATACCTTTCATCATAATCTCATCTACTGGAAAAGGGGGCCTTCTTGATCACCTAAAGAGATTTGTAGGCAGAATTAACATAATTATGACCGCGAGGATTGAGCTGCCAAATGAGATTATCCTCATTCCTCAGCTGGGGTTCTGGAAGATATGATTTATGCGGTAAAAAAAGTCTTCTGAATTAAGCGATGGAAGCTAGAAATTGAGTGAGGCAACCTAAAAATTGAGCAAAGGAAACATGAATTTGAGAGAGGCAAGCTAGAAATTGGGTGAGGCTAACATGAATTGGAATTAACTTTAGATGTAATTGACATAGCCTAACAATTTGCTCTTTGGTGAATTTGACCGAGCAGTTACTGAAATTGATCGAGCTTCTCTTACCCCAAAATTATATGTGGTACGTCAAGTAACTAATTTTAGTTTAGAAGTTATTCTTGTTAGATGAATAAAGAAAGAAATGAAAAAAAAAAAAAGAGAAAAAAAATTTATATGTATATTGAGCGATGGACTCGCAAGCTTCCAAGAAACTTCAGAAACCATGCAGATTGAGTAATGAAAGATAAGCTTCATTATCCCAGTCTTTCACACCTAAATGTAAAATCTTGTTAAAGCTATGAATAAACTAAGGGCTTCTCACCGCAGATATAGTGTCCCATGCCGAACTAAATCTTTCGTAAGGATATCTTAGGATCACTGGAAGGACTGGCGTTTTGGATAGAAAAGCACATGTCTTAAACGGAAGGAGGAAATCTCCATTCGTAGTTGTGCCCTCTGCAGTTGGAAATGGAAATAATCAACCATGGTCCATAATGATGCAAAGAAGTACACTGGCGTTCAATTTGCTTAACTTCATGGTCATTTCCATGCATTTCACGGTCAATTCCTAGGTTCCCTTGCTCAATTTGTAGCTTCCCTCGCTGAATTCGAAAGACTTTTTTTACTGCATAAATGTTATCTTCCAGAACCCCAACCGAGGAATGAGGATAATCTTATTTGCGGCTCAATCCTCGCGGTCATAATTATGCTAATTCTGCGTACAAATCTATTCAGGTGATCAAGAGGGCCCCCCTTTCCAGTAGATGAGATTAGGATGAAAGGTATTATCTCAACGCTTCTTTTCTCTATCTTGCTCTTAAAAATCATTGAATCCTAAGCCCTCGGAGAAGAGAGATCTCTCCTGATAAAAAAATGAGAGGGATCTCTCTTCTATATTATATTTATGAGAAAAGATATAGAGATCTTCTCTGTTCTATCTATTCTTTTATCCATGAGAGGATAGATAGTCTCTCAAAATAAAGTCGTTCTCATCTTTGTTGATGATTTAACTAGCACTTAATCTGTTGGTTGCCTCGCTGAATTTGTACGTTGCGTCGCTGAATTTAGAGGTTCCTTCGCTCAATTTCTAGCTTCCCTCCCTCAATTCTTAGGTTGCCTCGCTGAATTTCCACGTTCCCTCGCTCAATTTCTAGGTTGTCTCGCTCAATTTCTAGCTTCCCTCGCTCAATTCCTAGGTTGCCTCATTCAATTTATAGGTTCCCTCTCTCAATTTCTAGCCACCATCGCTTAATTTCTAGCTTCCTCTAGCTTCCATAGCTCAATTCCTAGGTTTGATCGCTAAATTTCCGTGTTGCCTCGCTTAATTTCTAGGTTGCCTCGCTCAATTCCTAGGTTCCCTCTCTCAATTTCTAGCCTCCCTCGCTCAATTTCTAGCCTCCCTCGCTTAATTTCTAGCTTCCCTAACTCATTTTCTAGGTTTTCTCGCTGAATTTCCACGTTGCCTAGCTCAATCCCTAGGTTGCCTCGCTCAATTTATATGTTGCCTCGCTCAATTTTTAGGTTCCCTCACTCAAATTCTAGCTTCCCTCGCTCAATTTCTAATTTCCCTCGCTCAATTCCTAGGTTGCCTCGATCAAATCCTAGGTTCCGTCGCTGAATTTCCAGGTTCCGTCGCTTAATTTCTAGGTTCCTTCGCTCAATTCCTAGGTTGGCTCACTCCAATTTCTACGTTGCCTCACTCAATTCCTAGGTTGCCTCGCTCAATTCCTAGCTTCCCTCGCTTAATTCCTACGTTGCCTCGCTCAATTTCTAGGTTCCCTCACTTAATTTGTAGCTTTCCTTGTCAATTCCTAGGTTCCATCTATTGCCTCGCTCAAATCCTACGTTGTCTCGCTCAATTCCTAGGATTCCTCGCTAAATTTCTACGTTGCCTCGCTTAATTCCTAGTTTCCCTCGCTCAATCCCTACGTTGCCTCGCTCAATTTCTAGGTTACCTCGCTCAAATCCTAGGTTCGCTTGCTCAATTTCTAGCATCCCTAGCTCAATTCCTAGGATTCCTCGCTGAATTTCTACGCTGCCTCGCTCAATCCATATGTTGCCTCACTCAATTCCTAGGTTGCCTCGTTCAAATCCTAGGTTGCCTCGCTCAATTTCTAGGTTCCCTTGCTCAATTTGTAGCTTCCCTCGTACAAATCCTAGGTTGTCTCATTGAATTTCTAAGTTCCCTCACTAAATTTCTACGTTGCCTCGCTTAATTTCTAGATTCCCTCGCTCAAATCCTAGGTTGCCTCGCTGAATTTCTAGCTTCCCTTGCTTAATTTCTACCTTCCCTCGCTGAATTCTTACATTGCTTCGCTCAATTACTACGTTACCCTGCTCAATTTCTAGGATCCTTCTAGCTTCCCTCACTCAATTCCTAGGTTACTTCGCTGAATCCCTATGTTGTCTCGCTCAATTTCTAGCTTCCCTCAATCAATTCCTACGTTCCCTCGCTCAATTTCTAGCTTCCCTCGCTCAATTCCTAGGTTTCCTCGCTCAATTGATAGGTAGCTGCGCTCAAATTCTAGGTTGCCTCGCTCAATTTTTAGCTTTCCTCGCTCAATTACTAAGTTGCCTCGCTGAATTGTTAGGTTCCCTCGCTCATTGTCTCGGTTCCATCGCTGAATTTCTTAGTTGTCTCGCTTAATTTCTAGGTTTTTCGCTCAATTTCACCTTGTCTCGCTCAATTTTTTAGGTTGTCTACCTCGGTTTCATCTTGCCTCTCTAAATTTAATGTTTACCTTGCTGAATTTCAAGTTTCCCTCACTCATTTTGTAATTTGTCTCGCTCAATTTTTAGTTTGCTTCGCTCGATTTCAACTATGTTTAATTTTTTGCGTTATGATTCTTTAAGTAGTGAAATTTGCTATTAATATATTTTCAATTACATGTTTGTAGGTGACGATTCTTGTTCTCAATTCCTAAACCCATCCTCGAAGTGTTCGTTAAGATGGTGGTTCGACACGGTGAAGGGTGGATTAGAGATGCATGATACTCGGCTAAGCCTATTCAAGCAATCTCCATTTTCCTTCACGGTCATTTTTATGCATTTCATGGTCAATTCGCTTTATTTCACGGTCATTTCCAAGCATTCCATGGTCATTTCCAGCGATTCCGTTTAGATTCACGGTCATTTTGATGCACTTCACGGTCAATTCCCTTCACTTCACGGTCATTTCCACACATTTCACGGTCAATTTGCTTAACTTCACGGTCATTTCCATGCATTTCAAGGTTAATTTCGACGATTCCGTTTAAATTCACAGTCATTTCGATGCACTTCACGGTCAATTCCCTTCACTTCACGGTCATTTCCATGCATTTCACGGTCAATTTGCTTAACTTCATGGTCATTTCCATGCATTTCACGGTCAATTCCGACGATTCCGTTTAGATTCACGGTTATTTCGATGCACTTCAAGGTCAATTCCCTTCACTTCATAGTCATTTCCATGCATTTGACGGTCAATCCTGGCGATTCCGTTTCCAAGTTTTATCGGGTTGGTGTCTGTATGGCCCAACCCCAAGACCAAACCCGATACATCTTGCCCAAGCCCAACCCAATGTTGGGTGGGTCCTGAGTTGGTCGGGTTGAACTACATCTTTCAAATTTCCTAAAATCATATATGGTATGTCACGTAACTAATTTTGGTTTAGAAGATATTCTTATTATATGAATAAAGAAAGAAATGAAAAAAGGAGAGAAATTTTTTTTATATATGCTTATATATATGTGTGTGTGTGTGTGTGTGTGTGTGTGTGTGTTAGAGAAAAATGTAGGTAAAATAAAATTCTAAATATAAAAAAAAAATAATAATAAAATTAAAATTTAAAAAGAAAAGTACACAATATACGATGATAGCTACAGTTATAATCCGTAGCCATAGCCTGTTGTTTGAATCGAGGATCAATTGCGGATTCCGCGATCCATCCCCAAATCCTACGGCGAGCTGTGGTGGAATCGCGGAATCCACGATTCATCGCCGATTCTTTTTTTTTTTTTTTACTTTATAAAATTTTTGTTGCTTCTGTGGGCCCCACCATGAAGTCTGTGTTATATCCAAACCGTCCATCTATTTGGCGAGCTCATATTAAGGCTTGAAACGAAAAATAAGATAGATCTAACTATCAAGTGGACCACACCTTAAAAGACAGTGGGGAATTGAATGTCTACCATTGAAAGTTACAGAAGTTTTGGATCATTATGAAATTTGTTTTCCTCTTCATCCAGGCCTTTGTGGCCTTATGTATAGATTGGATGGAAAATAAATGTTATGGTGGGCCCTACAAAATTTTTAACGGTGAAAATCAAATTGCCGCTGCTCTTTGTGGTGTGGTCCAGTTGATCTTTGGATGTGATTTTTTTTTAGGATAATGCTCCGAAATGATCTCGAAATATGGATGAACGTTGTGGATATAATAAATATATAGCTGTGGGGCCACGTAACTTTGATCTCTTTTAAGCCGTTCGTACAACTCTCAGTTGGAGGAGCGTCAGCGCTCGTCTTCGCAGTGAAAAGGAGGGGTAGTTTCGTCCTCAAAGTCGCTGTCCGCACGTGCTAGTCTAAGTTGGTAACTAAAGTTTGTATTTTTTCATAGAAACCGCTGGATAAAAGGTTTTGTCTACAGTGGTCATTTTCTCAATATTGGCTCATTAGGGAAAATGATACAGTGAACATGTGTGCGGAAACCCTCCCACGCACCTCGTTGCATTTGGATTCATCCAAGTCACCTATCTGGGCCATCCATTAGGTCCATTTCAGTATAAATAGGCTGCCTCGATAACTCATAATAATAGAATGATCACACCGTCAATCCAGAGATATACAAAATGGATGGACAATATTGTTTGTAGACGATAGGTCCTGTCACAGATATTTACGACCAAAACTGTTACTATATTCTGAACAAAATTTATAAGAAGAGCATATTGGACCCAATGGACGGTACAGATAGATGATATGGATTCCAACGAGTTCAAATACCACCAGGAACACAAGAAGGTTTCATACATTTAATCCATACGCATGTACCATCAATCGCCTGGGAGTCATTGAGAAATTTACAACTGTACGATCCATATATGGCCCATTTACCTTTTTAGGACCACTTCTTTTTACCTGTCAAGAATAAGCCCTAGATGTACGGACGTCTTGCCAAAGGTCGAAAATGCCCCTGCTTTTTCCTTCAAGCGGATCGGTGGTGCTCGAAGACGAGTGCTCACGTCAGTTATGTATTTATTATATCCACAACGTTCATCCACATTTCGAGATCATTTCAAAGCATTATCAAAAAAAAAAAATCACATCCAAGGATCAACTTGACCACACCACAAATAGCAGCGGAAAAATTGATTTTCACCCTTGAAAGTTTTGTAGGGCCCACCGTAACATTTATTTTCCATCCAATTTATTCATAAGGTCACGAAGACCTGGATGACGAGGAAAAACAAATTTCATAATGATCCAAAACTTCTGTAACCCATAAAAGGGTTTCAATAGTAGACGTTCAATCCTTCACTGCCTTTTACAGTGTGGTCCACTTGATAGCTAGATCTGTCTTATTTTTCATCTCAAACCTTAATACAAGTTCGTCAAATAAATGGACGGTTCGAATATAACACATACCTCCTAATAGGACCCACAAAAAGCGGTGGGGATTACAACAGTAAAAAAAATATAAAATTTACCAGGAACCTATGGCTACGGGTTTTTGTATGGCTACAGATTATAACCGTAGCCATAGCCGTAGCCTTTGTTTTCGAAATGTCCTTTGATATGCATCAAAGGTATTTCGATATGATCGAAAAAGGTCCAAAACTATCCAGCAAGTTTGCCTAAAAAATCTTGCAATTTTCGATACATATCGAAGAGTATTCAATTTGTATCGAAAGTATTTTCCTTATAACTATGGATTATAACCGTAGTCATAACTGTAGTTCGTTGCAATCTGTGCATTTAAATTTTTTATTTATTTTTTGCATGAAGAACTTTATTCTACTTACATTTTTCTCTAATACATATTTATATAAATATGTATATATAAGCATATAAAAATTTTTTCTCTCTTTTTTTTTTTCATTTATATCTCTATTCATTTAACAAGAATATCTTCTAAACCAAAATTAGTTACTTGATGTACCATATATGATTTTGGGGTAGGAGAAGCTACTTTAGCCAACCAACCTAGTTATTTTTCAAAATTCCATCAGGTCGATGGTCGAAAATCCATTTCATTCACTTTGTGGTCAATTTCAATCAGTTCGCAATCAATTTCATTCACTTCGCGATCAATTCCATGCATTTCACGATCAATCCGGCGATTCCCTTTCACTTCATGGTCAATTCCATGCATTTCACGATCAATTCCCTTCACTTCACGGTCAATTCCATGCATTTCACGATCAATTCTCTTCATTTCACGGTCAATTCCATGTATTTCACGGTCAATTCCGGTGATTCCCCTTCATTTCACGGTCAATTCCATGCATTTCATGGTCAATTCCGGCGATTCCCCTTCATTTCACGGTCAATTCCATACATTTCACGGTCAATTCCCTTTACTTCACGGTCAATTCAATGCATTCCACGGTCAATTCCCTTCATTTCATGGTAAATTCCATGCATTTTACGGTCAATTCCGGTGATTCTCCTTCACTTCACGGTCAATTCCATACATTTTATGGTAAATTTCTTTTACTTCACGGTCAATTTAATGCATTTTACGGTCAATTCCCTTCATTTCACAGTCAATTCCATGCATTTCACGGTCAATTTCGGCAATTCTCCTTCACTTCATGGTCAATTTCTTGCATTTCACAGTCAATTGCCTTTACTTCACAGTCAATTCAATGCATTTCATAGTCAATTCCCTTCATTACTTCATGGTCAATTCCGGTGATTCCCCTTCACTTCACGGTCAATTCCATGCATTTCACGGTCAATTCCCTTTACTACACAGTTAATTCAATGCATTTCATGGTCAATTCCCTTCATTTCACGATCAATTCCGGCGATTCCCCTTCACTTCATGGTCAATTCCATGCACTTCATGGTCAATTCCCTTCACTTCACGGTCAATTCTGTGCATTTCACGGTCAATTCCCTTCATTTCACGGTCAATTCCATGCATTTCTCAGTCAATCCTGGCTATTCCCCTTCATTTCATGGTCAATTCCATGCATTTCACGGTCAATTCCTTTTACTTCACGATCAATTCAATGCATTTCACGGTCAATTCCCTTTACTTCACGGTCATTTCAATGCATTTCACGATCAATTTGCTTCACTTCACGGTCATTTCCATGTATTTCACGGTCAATTCGCTTCACTTCACGGTCATTCCATGCATTTCACGGTCAATTCCCTTCACTTCACGGTCAATTCCATGCATTTCACGGTCAATTCCCTTTACTTCACGGTCAATTCTGGCGATTCTCCTTTATTTCACAGTCAATTCCATGCATTTCACGGTCAATTCCCTTCACTTCATGGTCAATTCCATGCATTTCACGGTCAATTTCCTTCATTTCACGGTCAATTCCATGCATTTCACTGTCAATTCCGGCTATTCCACTTCACTTCACGATCAATTCCATGTATTTCACAGTCAATTTCCTTCACTTCACGGTCAATTCCATGCATTTCACGGTCAATTCTCTTCATTTCACGGTCAATTCTATGCACTTCACGATCAATTTCATGCATTTCACGGTCAATTCCCTTTACTTCACGGTCAATTCAATGCATTTCACGGTTAATTCCCTTTACTTCATGGTCAATTCAATGCATTTCATGGTCAATTCGTTTCACTTCATGGTCATTCCATGCATTTCACGGTCAATTCCCTTCACTTCACGATCAATTCCATGCATTTCACAGTCAATTCCCTTCATTTCACGGTCCATTCCATGCACCTTTGCATAGGTCAAAAATGCCGGTGCTTTTTTAATTTCACTCCTTTACACTCAAATATACGTCCGAACTCATCTCTGTCATCCCTATTCCTTCTTTTCATCCATTTTCTTCATTATATCTCCATAGGGATGGTAGAAATGAGTTCAGACGTGTATTTGAGTGTAAGGGAGTGAATGGAGTGAAATACATGGAATTGGCTGTGAAGTAAAGGGAATTGACCATGAAATGCATGGAATTGACAGTGAAGTGAAGGGGAATCGCGTGGAATTGATCGTGAAATGCATGGAAATGACTGTGAAGTAAAGGGAATTGACCGTAAAATGCATTGAATTGACCGTGAAGTAATTGACTGCGAAATGCATGGAATTGACCGTGAAGTGAAGGGGAATCATCGGAATTGATCATGACATGCATGGAATTGACTGTGAAATGAAGGAAATTGACCGTGAAATGTATTGAATTGACCATGAAGTAAAGGAAATTGACTGCGAAATGCATGGAATTGACCGTGCAATGAAGGGGAATCACCGGAATTGATCGTGAAATGCATGGAATTGACCGTAAAATGAAGGAAATTGACCGTGAAATGTATGAAATTGACCGCAAAGTGAAGGGAATTGACCGTGAAATGCATAGAATGACCGTGAAGTGAAGCGAATTGATCGTGAAATGCATGGAAATGATCGTGAAGTGAAGCAAATTGATCATGAAATGCATGAAAATGACCATAAAGTAAAGGGAATTGACCGTGAAATGCATTGAATTGACCGTGAAGTAAAGGGAATTGACCGCGAAATGCATGAAATTAACTGTGAAGTGAAGGGGAATCATCGGAATTGACCATGACATGCATGGAATTGACTGTGAAATGAAGGAAATTGACCGTGAAATGCATTGAATTGACCGTGAAGTAAAGGGAATTGACCGTGAAATGCATGGAATTGACCATGCAGTGAAGGGGAATCGCCGGAATTGACCGTGAAATGTATGGAATTGACCGTAAAATGAAGGGAATTGATCGTGAAATATATGGAATTGACCGTGAAGTGAAGGGAATTGACTGTGAAATGCATATAATGACCATGAAGTGAAGTGAATTAACCTTGAGATGCATGGAAATGACAGTGAAGTGAAGCAAATTGATCGTGAAATGCATTGAAATGACCGTGAAGTAAAGAGAATTGACTGTGAAATGCATTGAATTGATAGTGAAGTAAAGGGAATTGACCATGAAATGTATGGAATTGACCGTGAAGTGAAGGGGAATCGCCGGAATTGATCGTGAAATGAAGGGAATTGACCGTGAAATGCACGGAATTGACCATAAAGTAAAGGGAATTGACCGTGAAATGCATGGAATTAACTGTGAAGTGAAGGGGAATCACACAAAATTGACTGTGAAATGCATGTAATTGACATTGAAATGAAGGGAATTGACCGTGAAGTAAAGAGAATTGACCGTGAAATGCATGGAATTGACCATGAAGTGAAGGGGAATCGCCGGGATTGACTGTGAAATGCATGGAATTGACTGTGAAATGAAGGGAATTGACCGTGAAATGCATTGAATTGACCGTGAAGTAAAGGGAATTGACCGTGAAGTGAAGGGAATAGCTGGGATTGACCCTGAAATGCATGGAATTCCCTGAAGTAATTGAAATGAATGAAATTGACCGCGAACTGATTGAAATTGACCGCAAAGTGAGCGAAATGGATTTTCGACCATCGACTTGATGGAATCTTGAAAAATAACTAGGTAGGTTAGCTAAAGTAGCTTCTCCTACCCCAAAATCATATAGGGTACGCCAAGTAACTAATTTTGGTTTAGAAGATATTTTTGGTAAATGAAAAAAAAAATAAATGAAAAAAAGAGAGAAATATTTTATTTTTATATGCTTATATATACATATTTATATAAATATGTATTAGAGAAAATTGTAGGTAGAATAAAGTTCTCCATTTAAAAAAAAAAAGAAAAAAGAAAAAAATTTTGCACAGATTAGCACGGACTATAGTTATAATCTGTAGCTATAGGTAAAATCACCTTTGGCACATATCAAATATTCTTCAATATGTATCGAAAATTGCAGGATTTTTGAGGCAAACTCGCTGGACAGTTCTGGACCCTTTTTGAGACCTTCGATACATATCGAAATACCTTCAATATATATCAAAGGACATATTGAAAAAGTAAGGGATGCAGTTATGGCTATGGATATAATCCGTAGCCAAGGTATACCTCATCTTTCATGTATTACATTTCCGAAAAGGAGGGTCATTTTCGACCTCTAGCAAGTCGTCCGACGTACGGTGCTTATTCTCGCCAGGTAAAAAGAAGTAGGCTTAGAAATGTAAATGTGCCATAAATGGGTCGTACAGTTGTAAATTTCTCGGAGTCATTTGATACTCTGGCACAGTGCAGAGCTTGATACCCAGGTGCTCAGAACTTGTAGACGTGGCTTGTGTTAACTCAAATCAAACCAGTAGAAACTGTGAAAAATACTATACCTACGTCACATTCCAAAAATGATATTATTTGGACAATCCTATCTTTGATACGTGGACACTTGTATTTTGAAATAGGAACGTTGGAAACTATTCATTTCCAACCGTCCAATAAATGTTCACCAATCTGATTTTTAGATAACAAAATAAGAGTAGTTTTTATATAACCATAAATCTAAACTAAGAACTATAGTTCAGACAGTTTAATTTAAATTTTCACATACTATATATACTAAATTTCTATGCTCCAGCATATTTTCCATCACACACTGCCAGAGTATCAAAGCTTTTCACTTCCCGGTTTGCACAGGCAAATCGTATTGCGTACTGACTAACTCAGTACGGTAAACTCTATTTGGTTTAAATTGAGTTACGTGTCTTATCCACCCCGTTCATCTGTTTTATAAGCTTATTTTAGCAAATGAGCCAAAAATAAAAGTATATCCAATACTCAATTAGACCACAACACGTTAGACAGTGTGAATTCAACACCTACCGTTGAAATATTAACGGCCCCATAAAGGTTTTTGATCAAGATGATACTCGTGTTTTCCCTTAATCCATGTCTATGTGACCTTATGAACAGGTTGGATGACAAATAAACATCACTATGGACCCTAGGAAGGTTTCTAGGGTGGGCATCATTATCCCACTATTCCTGTGGTGGGGTCCATTTGAGCTTTGGATATGCTTTAATTTTGAAATCAAACCATGAAATGAGGTTAAGGAATGGATGGAAGGATTGGATAAGCCAAATACATAAACGGTATGCCAACAGAGTTTAAAAGCGAATGAGTTGCTGGGTACGCAATCCGCTTCCTGCCAGAGGTAAAAATTACCCTAGTAAAATAAACAAACCAAAAAAAAAAACCCAACTCCTGCTCTGATTGTCCGTCGGTGGAGAATGTGACGGGTGATGGGCCTTTACTACTATTCTCATTTCGCGATCGTCAGATCTCACACTTTCTCCTTCTCCTAATGAAATCCTCGTTCCATTACAGTTCCCTTCTCAGCTTCATTTGAGAGAGAGAGAGAGAGAGAGAGAGAGAGAGAGAGAGAGAGAGAGAGAGAGAGATGGCCGTGGATCAGCCTAGCTGCAAACCGGGGGTTTTGAAGGCAGTGGTGGGCCTGCTGGCGATCTGCCTGGCTATATACATCGTGGGCCCCCCTCTCTACTGGCACTTCACGGAGGGTTTGGCTGCTGTGGGTCGTGCCTCCTCCTCTTGCCCTCCCTGCGTCTGCGACTGCTCTTCTCAGCCCCTGCTTTCCATGCCCGAGGGTATATCTATCTTTTTCCTTTCCTTCCCTTACATTTCAGATCTGAATTCTGCTTTCTGAATTTCATTTGACATCGATTCCTGTTTGTGCTGAATGATTTCTCGGCTCGCTATTTGCTTTTTTTTTTTTTTTGGGAAAAGGGATGGCATTCTGTAACTCCCTCGTGGTCCACATGGCAACATTTGTGGTGATCGGGACTGTTGATCTGGTAGTTCACCATGTGGATCGGCTGTGTTCTAAAAGGAAGTGGTCGGATTTCTGTAGCCTGTCTGATCAGTGGCCTCTGAAAGGAGTGGTTAGATCGATCAGCAATCTACTGTCAAGGAGGAAAACTCAAATAAACTGGATGGTTAGAGTTGTCCAATCGCCTATGACCCTTCCATGTGGCGGCACACCAGATCAACGGTCCAGATTGCCTGCACATGTTTGCCATGTGGAGTGAGCTGCTTAGAGCTAACTGGCTCCATGTTCGGGATCCAGTAATTGATATTCGAGGCAATTTTTCTTCAATAATAATGGAGTAGGGAGTGGGATGCAAGCCATAAGATTGGTAATTGAATTTCATCTTTATATATAGTGATAAATGTTTTGTTGCCTTGATTATACAATCTTTTACCATCATATGAAAGATGAGCTGGTAGAGACAGCGTAGTGCGTGTTAGTGATCCAGGGTTGAATCCCTAGTACCATTTTCAAGAAAGAAAAGAATCCATGGATCATAATTCATGGATAAAATAGATACATGGCATGAGAGATTTGTCCACTTGGTTTGATTTCCTACAGATATGTGGAGTTGAAAATGATCTCTTGGTGAAATTTAAAAGATGAAAATCTTGTGTGGATGGATCCTTTTACCCATTCTCATAGAGAATCCAATGATTGGTTTGATTTCCTACAGATATGTGGGGTTGAAAATGATCTCTCGGTGAAATTTAAAAGATGAAAATCTTGCGTGGATAGATCCTTTTACCCATTCTCTTAGAGAATCCAATGATGTCGTGGACACTTCGACTAAGGAAAGCTTTTAAGAAGATAGTATAAAAGACGATATTGGGAAGACACTAGCATCTCTTTGCTTTTGATGTTGCCCTCAATGATGTAAGTTGCAGATGGATACCTGTGTCGGTGCTGGACATGGATATTGGTGTAGGATGTGGCTTCTTCAAGTAGCCCAATATGCCAACATGTCTGTATATGTGTATTTACATATTTAAACAACCTCTATCAACTGTTCTCTCAGCCCTTGAGAAAACAAAATTTTGTGGTATGAAAGGTAACACTGCAACAGAGACTTTCAGTGAAATGACTTCCAAAAAGTAAATTGGAAGGAAAGCTGGGAACTAGAATTAACAGAAGTAAAGACATTAAGAAAAAGAGGCTTTTGTGGAATGACATTAACATTTTCCAATTAGTGATTGGAGTTTGGGAACCAATAGCTAGTGTAACCTTCAGAGTTCCAGAGGAAGGAGCAGATGATGACAAACTTTCGATTTGGAGAATGAACTTTACAATCTAGAATAGAGGGCACAATCTTCACTGGCAGTAGAACCTCAGATGCGACCATAAAGTGGACACTTATAGGGGTCGTTTGGCACCTTGGATGGGAGGGGATTAGAGGGGGTTTCAAATCCCCTTGGTTGTTTGGCAGCATAAAGCAACTGGGGATTGCCAATCCAGGGGGTTTGCAATCCCCTCTTTGAGGGGGTTTGTAATCCGCGGTGAGAGCTTGGATTACACCTAAAATCATTTCAATAGTTGCAGGTATAAATGTATGTCACTGTACACTATCATTTTACTGGTCACATGGCCCACTAACGATGATCAACACCGTCTAAAACATTGTTCATGTAGATCAGCACCGTCCAAATATGATCCAGCACCATCCAAACATTGTCCATATTAATCAACGATTAAAAATCATTGGTTAGTCACTTAGACATGATCTTGTGCTTGCGGTCCATCTGAGACTTGGAATTTCATCATTTTTAGGCAAAACATATATTTTAGCGGGCTTATCACAACTATAGTGTCAAAAATTATATATCTCACTAATTGAGGATATTAAAGTTGATTTAGTAATTAAATTCAAACCCCTGTAAATATGTCATTTATTGGTATTTTGAATTAAAGTTGATCCACACTCCACGGTGCCAAACACGCCTAGAGGATTGCCAATCCAGGGGGTTTCCAATCCTGGGGGTTGCGAATCCAGGGGGTTCCAAATCCACGCTCCCAAACAGGCCCATAGGGTTTCACTATTTTATTTTCCTTGCATAAACTAACATGCACAAGTACGATTAGTTTGACCAATATAGGTGTACTTGGTTTATTTGGATCTGGGGTACCAGGACACTGCCACCACACTCTTAACCTAGACTACTATCAAAACATGGCTTACTTTTGGTCACCACTACTTGTCTCTTTCACCCTTCCAGCAATGAGTGTGGACGTCTCATCCTGTCATGGTCTTCTTTTTGTGAGAAGAAGGGCATTACTAGGTTGACCTTAGCATTAGTTCCATTCTCAACCACTACACGATCAGTGCTTCCACAAGACCGAATCTTATTGAAGTAATATGCGATGGCCATTGAAACTTCCCGTAAGCTGTTAGTGTTTTTTTTTTTTTTTTTCAGTTGAAATATCTTTTCTGCATTTCATCAGGAATACAGAGTTACAGACTTTTGAGATGACTCGAGATCTCTCTGGTCAAATACAACAACCACTGTAATTCAGCAACCAGTACCAAATGTCTTGTCTAATCTGTCCATCTCAGTAACTTCTTTGCCTTGCATATTTTGTTTCTGCTTTTAGAATCACTGTATCACACATTTCAAGCAGTACTCGGAATCTTTGAATAGACTTTTTCCTTGTAGTTTCTTCTTGTCGATTTGTTTGTTTTTTTGTTACAATTTGAAAAAAGTTGTATCTTTTTTGTGCAAAAGTATACTCATTGGAGCAGCTTATATTCTTGAGCCTTGCTTATTTGCATAGCTGTTGATACAAAATGTACATGTTTCATGTATTAATTTTCCCTTTAGACCTTGATAGAGATGTTTTTGCTGCTGATCTTCTTTTATCTCGTATACTCATGCTGTGAATTACTTGGAGTAGTGCATATGCAGTATTCCATCAAGTTCTGTTGACATATTTTCATTTTGTTTTTAATTGTGATCCAATCTAGCTAACATCTGCTCATTTGAATTCTTTATCTGCCATTTTTGCAGGATTAAGCAACACATCATTTGCAGGTTAGTTCTCATTACACAAACTGTATACGCAAGGCAGTAAATTTTGTTAACTTGATATAAGAAACTCGATTGCTGTTTATCTTTCAGAAAAGCTGACCTTGATATATGAAACTTAATTATAATTAACATGTTCTTGAGATTGACACTATACTATTAGAATTTGCAGCTTAGTTTTCCTTTCAAAAATAATGTAAGAGTCTTACAAAGTATGGTATATTTTATCAGTTTCATAGATGATACCGGATTACCGTTAGTATTCTTTTTCTGTTTTAAAGATTGAGGTTATCATGTCTCATATAGAGGTTAGGCACTTACCATATCATAGGTGAACATTTATATTTTAGTTTAAACTTTTGTGGCAGCCATGGATTACTTAACATGAGGTCAGAAAACCCCGAATTCTCTTTTGTTCCACTAGGCTAACTAGCATCATGTCTGTCAATTTATTCGAGTTCATATTATAAATTCCTGATGGAGCTTATTCTTTCCCATATATTTTTGGTTGAAAAGTTTGGTTTTTTATGCATACATGGACACATTGACTGTCTGCGTAGCTTTTATGGCCAATTAATGATTTGGTATTAATAGTATTCTATGTACGGCCAAGATTACATTGCACACACGGCTCACCAAGAGTGGTGGGCCTTTAATTTTTCACCATTTAGATATGGTTGGTCATAATCTGGATGCATTTCAAAATTTGAATTTTTACAACTCCGTTTTGAAATGTGTGTTAAGATTAACTTTCAAGAACGAAAAAAAAGTGTTAATATTAACACCCATCTTTAATGGATGTTGGAAAACGTGGGCACACTGATTCTTGCTAAACATTTGGCACACATTCTTTTCCCTGCATACAAACACATTGATGGTTTCTGCTTGACTTTTTATGCATGTTCTTTGCTTTTAAAAAAATTCCATATTTGTCAGCTATGTATTTCTTCTCCTAGCTTCTTATGGTTATTTCTTATTTTCAACTTCTTAGTTAGAAAATCAGAAAATTCGTGAGGCTTAATGCCTCTCATATCACGAATACATTTCTGTTTCTTTTCATGACACAACTCTAACCTAATGTTGAGAAAGTGACAAGTGACATTACAAGTGTCACAAACCCATTGAATGGAATGCTTTATTGATTGAATGATCCAAGCATTGTGGTAATCTAATAGACCAGATAATCAAGACTTTGAAACCTTGATGGCTTTGGATAGGCTGAGCCTAATGATGCCTCTTTATGGTTTGTGGCTGTGTTTGAATGATAGGGTTTAGATACTTGGTAGGTCCTAAAGGAGAACCATATAGACAGGTTGTGCTAGGTGGCTTACAAATAGCCTTTTTGTTTCTAGCGGCCAATCATTGGGAATTGCCCTCACACATCTGCTAGAGAAAAGGATGACCAGGCAGCATTTTTTACAGGTTTAACCCACAATCGCATTGTCCTTCACGGGCTCACAATATTGCACACTTGTAGACGACATGGACATGTCTTATGGTTCAAAAGGAACCCAATTTATTTGTGACTGTTGCAAAGTGTCATTGTTGCATTTATACATTGCCATGCTGCCTTTGTTGGTCTGACACTTGCATGCCAACCAATAAATGTAGTAATAGGTGATTGCATGAAGGTAACAAGTTGACCAGCACATGGAGAACTTTTTTATGAACATAAAGGCTGGCATGAAGGATGGGTGTTAAGCTTCTTTGATAGATTTCTTTATCACTTTATCATTTTTGGCATCCTATCACACATTTTGTGGCTTTAAGAGATTCATGTGGTGATCTATAACACAAGACACCATGAAATGAGCTGTCAACAAGAAGTCTTTTTCCGGGTCTCTCATCATTGAGGGTGATTCCGGGAAACCCTTTGTGGCTTCTGGGGAGTATCGTTTCTTCCTTGGAGTTCTCTTTCTTTTGTGTCCTTCACGGGCTCTCATGAGATTAGGATTAATTAGCTGAGCAGCTACGCCCTTCCTTTGTGTTGGTTCTTATCCACTGTCTTGACAGATATTGTGCTGCCCTTTGAAGCTTAATGAAATCTGTTTTAAAGATCATAAAACAAGAAGGTCTGTCAGCAAGACCTACCCTCTTATTAATAAAGGCAAAATTTCATTAAGGACATAGATGAAAAGACAGCATATGACAAGGGAACAGAAACGCCATCAGCAAAACCTATCTTTAATCCTTTCTCATGTTTTGTAATTTTTATGTGAATTTTTTTGAGCTGGGGACCATGAAGTTTGGCATTTCTCATTATAGCTTAAGCGGTTTAGGTATTGCAATATTTCTCTTGTGACGATGCAATCTCGATGGTCTCACCTAGGTCAGTAGTCTGTTTTCGTGTAATGGATGGGCTGCTCTATTGTCTTTTGCATGTATCTTTGAGTCTTAAGGTTATGTTTGATGTTGTTGAGCAATGTTGTCGAATCGCATATGCGATCATGTGCGATCGCATATGGCTATGCGCATATGCAATCGCACAATCACATATGATGCAAGACATGAAATTCAAGTATGATGTGCAAGAATTCAAGCTTAAGATCACATTAGTTTAGAAACAACTACACAAATTCTATATCCCACATGAAAGTCCAAACATTCAATTAAGGGGGATCTATGCGAGTCCAGGCTTACACAGTCTTAAGGTTATGTTTTATAGAAAGGTACTATGCACTCGAGCTGATGGGAACGTCCCATGAGGTCGAGTTGTGTGGGCCCCACCGTGATGCGTTTCGAACATCTTCCCCATCAGTTAGATGCACCATTCCATCGTGGGCCTAGGTCTAAAAAATCAAGTCAATACGTTACTTGTGTGGGCCACACCATATACAGAAGTTGAGAGGGGCCGCGCACCATTAAAACATTCATAATCATTTTTTGGGCCCACCGAGATGTGGTTTGCAAATCCAGCCCATCCATTATGTGTGTCCCACTTGGATGAGGGTTCAGACCAAGTTTCAGACGCATGCAAATTTCAGGTGGGCCCCATCAAGTGCTTTTATATATTTTTAGCATGTCTTCACATGATTTTAGATGGTATGGCCCACTTGAGTTCCGTATACGGTTGATTTTTGGGATATCCCATAATTTAAAGGGGACCCATCAAATGCACGGTGTTGATGGTCGACACGCATCACGGTGGGGCCCACACAGCTTGACCTCACGGGAGCTTATCGTGAGCTCAAGCGCATAGTACCTTTTTTTCATATATATATATATATATATATATATATATATATATACAAAATTCCGTCTTCTGACTAGAAGGCCCTCCCTGGACGTCGTCATCGAGCCAGATCGATGGTGGGACCCTCCCTCTCCTTTTGTACGTGCGTAGGGGCTCGACGGTGGGACCCTCCCTCTCCTTTTGTACGTGCGTAGGGGGCGGCGTTCGCGTGATGCCCCCATCAACATATGTGGCCGCTCTTTTTTTTTTTTTCGAAAAGTTTATATATATATATATATATATATATATATATATATATATATATATATATATATATAAAGTTACTATGTGCTCGAGCTCACGATAAGCTCCCGTGAGGTCAAGCTGTGTGGGCCCCACCGTGATGCGTGTCGACCATCAACATCGTGCATTTGATGGGTCCCCTTTAAATTATGGGATATCCCAAAAATCAGCCGTATACGAAACTCAGGTGGGCCATACCATCTACAATCATGTGAAGACATGCTAAAAACATATAAAAGCACTTGGTGGGGCCCACCTGAAATTTGCATGCGTCTGAAACTCGGTCTGAACCCTCATCCAAGTGGGACACACATAATGGATGGGTTGGATTTGCAAACCACATCTCGGTAGGCCCAAAAAATGATTATGAATGTTTTAATGGTGCTCGGCCTCTCTCAACTACTGTATATGGTGTGGCCCACACAAGTAACGTATTGACTTGATTTTTGAGACCTAGGCCCACGATGGAATGGTGCATCTGACTGATGGGGTAGATGTTCGAAACGCATCACGATGGGGCCCACACACTCGACCTCATGGGACGTTCCCATCACTCGAGCGCATAGTAGCTTTTACCTATATATATATATATATATATATATATATATATATATATATATATATATATATATAGGGAAAGATTTTTAAAAAATGTAAAAAATATAAGAAACTAATGAGAACCTTTCTAAGTTAATAGATAACTAATTTTACATATTGAAAATACATTTGAGAGAGAGATAAAATCAATTAAACAATGAATTGAACATTAAGTCATCGACATTTAACAATATAGTTAACAAGAAATAACAACAAAATAAACAAGCTATTTATTTATTATTGTAGAAAATCAACAAGCTATCTTCCTTGAAACTTGAAAGTGCTTGAATCTTGATCTTCCAACTTCAGAGAGAGAGAGAGAGAGAGACCACTTGTAATTAAGAAATGTAAGAGAGTTTTGGAGTGAGAATATTGCAAATGGAGGAGATTTGGAAGCCTTTTTATAGACAAAATTAGAGGTGTACACGAGTCGAGCTGAGCTAAGCTTTGCCCAGCTCGTGCTCGACTCGACTGCTTCGAGTCTCGAGCAATAGCTCGTGCTCGGCCTTCGAGCTCAGAACAACAGCTCGTGCTCAGCTCGACCGAGTTCGAGCCTATTTCGAGTTTGTGTTTTCGGGCCTGTTTCGAGTTCGAGCCTGTTTCGAGTTCGTGTTTTCAAGCCTGTTTCGAGTTCGAGTCTTCGAGCCTGTTTTGAGTTCGAGTTTTCGAGCCGAGTTTTGAGTTCCAAGTTCGAGCATTGAGCTTGTACGAAACGGTTGTCCGGCCAGTGGTCGTTGGTCGGAACTGGTTGGACTTAATATACATTCAACAGGTTCGTTCGGCCAGTGGTCGCTGGTCGGATGGGTTTATCCGGCTAGTGGTCGCTGGTCAGATGGGTTCCGCTACTTGGACGGCCGGAAAAAATGGAGAGAGTGGAGGTTGGAGGATAGGACTCACTTTCGAATGAAATGCTGCCAGACAAATGCTGGACGAATGAAATGCCGTCGGACAGACGTAGGACAAACGAAATGTAGCCGGACGGACAACCGATTTGGAAGGAGAAATGGGGCGATTTGGGGTGATTCGGGTGAAAGGAAGGGAGAACGGGTAGGGCTTGCTGGTTTGGGCGTATGGGTAGGGTCGAGCGACTAGGTAGGGTTTAAAAAAAACAACTTTGTATATAACTTAAAGTCGAGTTAAGTTGAGCTTAATACTGAGTCGAGCTACGTCTAGCTCAGACTCGACTCGAAATGTTCCGAGCGCCCAAAATATGGCTCGACTCAGTTCGAACAGCGTTTCGATCCGAGTCGAGTCGAGCTTTTTCGAGCCGAGTCGAGCGAGTTACCGAGCTTAGGCTGCTAGTGTACAGCTCTAGACAAAATGTTGTTTTTTTTTTTTTCCTTCAAAAAAATAAAAATAAAAAATTCAATGTGCCATTGCCAATATGCGATCGCATACATCGCACATGCGATCACATATTTTCGCATATGCCACATATGCGATCGCATATGTGCCATGATCGCATATGCAATTTGCATGTGTATATGCGCATATGCGGTCGCATATGACAACACTGTTGCTGAGCATTTCCAAAACAAGAACTACTATCTAGTATGATTTTCTGGCCTAACTTATCTCGAGTGCCATGAATTGATCTAGGTCAGTTTCATGTACACTTGATTGAGTTCATAAAGGCTCATGCCAATTGTGCAAAAGGAATAAAGGATCAGGCAATCTGGCTTGTACAAAGCAAAATTTGTCTTATGTTGGCGCTTTTTGGCTCTTGAGGATTGTCATCAATTGCTGGAACAAGGCTATGATGATGACGACGACTGGGAAAAGATTGAGTGCTTCTGGAGCACTCTAAATTGTAATGCTCCTAGTCAGATAGGGGAACATGAATTTTCCAATCACTTTTTTGTTCCAGCCCACTCTTCAGGGACCACCGATAAAAAATTACATGGATTGGACGATTCTAACCCAAGGTTACCTGGATTGTCGATTGCTTTGGTACGTGGTACTAGAATGGGTATGTGGTGCCTACTTCCTCCCATACATGGTATGCCAGGGGTAGGATTATGTGCATCACTCCAATGCATACACTGTATATGCATTTTAGATTTATATATGATCTCGTATTGCAATTTATGTATGAAATGATGAATTTTATTGTTATAGACCCGCATGCTTAGTGTTATATTATAACTAAATAAATAAAAATATAAAGCTCTGCATTGTAAATATAAATTTGCATTAACTTAATCAATATCAAGAATAAAGAGCCATAATTTTGGCCCCCCCCCCCCCCCCCCCCCCCCCGTTAAGTGCATATGGTTTTTGCTCATGAGTTTCCATGGGGAAACAGGGCATACCTTTTCAAGGCCCCATTGTATACATGGGTAATGGCCTATAGTTAAACAGTCCTTTTAGTGCTATGCTTGTTTTTTAAGCCTATGTTCTGATCCAGCTGTTAGAATTGCTCGATCAGCCTAATTTTTGCTCCATGGCCTTGATTATGATGGGTCATACCTGATTTGTGGTCCGAATCATAGCTTACGAAAATGCCATACAGAAAAAGGAAAAGAAAAGAAAAAGGTATGGAAATGCTCGTCTTTAATTCAGTTTTAATCATAAAAAAGATGGTAAAAAATTTGGTCAAACAATCGAAGAATGAGAAGTTCGGGTTTAATATGGTGTCAACTAGAAAAAGTAGAGTGAAAAAATTGGCTATATATGCACATGCATGTGCTTATATATTTTGTATATAATGGAGTTTAAAATATAAAATTTTCGATTGGAATGGATAGAATTTTAATATGCATTTGTAATTGTAATTTACACAGGTAACCAAATTGTGGGTTAATATCATTCCTTGCCTCTACCAAATCCTTCATTTTCAAGAAATCCTTTTTTGCATCAACGATCCGTCTCTCTGCTAAAAAATTTCACCTCCTATTCAATTCTATGGATGAATGGCACCCACAAATCTTTGTTTTTTAAATCACTCTTAAGGTGACAACCCTCAAAAGAGATCATTGGTGTTGCTGAATGTCTGTCTGCTCTGCTTTGAGGCTGCGGGGTCAATCGACCAACTGCTCATCCATTGTTCATTTTCCAGAATCGTCCAGTCCTTCAAATGTTCTGGCTTGTCTTTGTGGTGCATTTGGAGCGAGGAATTCTCGCTGCTTCTGGAATGTGCACGGGGGGTGGGGTTGAGTTCTAAATGTTGAACCAATTATATGTGGGTTTTAAGGGTGTTCAAAATGGAACTTTGCTAACTATGGTCCAGATGTCCTATATGTCTACCATGCATTGCCATTAGGACACAATTAGCATTCCTCGGAGTTATTAAGTTCATGAACGAGTCTTAAACTTGCTGCCTACTGCAAATACAGTATCACTACTCATCTGCCAACCTTTTGCTGTTGTTAAATGTTCTGTGCAGATTGTGGTAAACGTGATGCGGAGGTGAATGATGACATGGAAAGGAACTTCACCGATCTCCTGTCAGAAGAATTGAAGTTACGTGAAGCCGAATCTCTGGAAAATCAACGGCGTGCTGATATGCAACTGCTTGAGGCTAAGAAGATGGCATCTCAATATCAAAAAGAGGCAGACAAATGCAATTCAGGAATGGAAACCTGTGAGGAAGCCCGAGAAAAAGCTGAATCTGCATTACAAGCCCAGAAGAGACTCTCTGAGATGTGGGAGATGCGGGCTAGGCAACGAGGATGGAAAGAAGGGACTGCTAGAATCTCGATGTTGAGAAGAGAACTTCAGGAGATGTAATTAGGATCAGATTCCAAGCAAAAATATAATTGCAAATGGTCTTCATGTTCTGGCACCACGTGCTTTGGCAGTCATTGAAAGGGAGTTGGGCCAGCCAAATTCTTGTTGGGCCATGCTTCAAAAAAGGCATTGAGGTTGTTTACACATACGTATGTTTTTGGTCGTGGATCTGTCCTGTTGCTACATCCTTTGGATAGATCGACTGGGTCATGGTCACATCTGTCCTGTTGGAATCTGATTCATTGTTATTCAGTTAGAAGCTTGATGCAGCTTATTTATGCATATGAGTTTCAGATTCTACGATCTTTCTGCTTGTTCCTCCGTAAGGAGTAAGGACACTTATTTCATGCAATGGTTGCATCTAGGTAGTTTGATTTTACAGTAGAATTTGGAACAGAATATTTGCCTTTTGATAGACTGGTTTTTATTTTATTCCATGAACAATGTATCTGCTAGATGCATCTAAATGTGAACTAGTTGAAAAAAAAAAATAATAATTTACACACAACTACACAAGATCTTACATGTTGCTCACATGCACATTCAGCCTCACACAATGACACAGACAGAATTGCAAAATGGTCCCGACTGTTGATCCCATTTATGTCCTGGATGGTCTGCAGTTGGAAATTGGCAGACGGTCTGTTACTCTGTTTTAATGTATGCTCTTTGGCCCTTCTTTATTTTTCCCTCTAATCATGTCATGTACAAGCAGGATGTTGACTGGACGCCTCTGTATTCCCCATGGGTGCAATTTTGAGCTATGGCCTTTCAGTTGGATGGTCTTAATTGAATCGAGTGCAGCCGTTCCCTTTCTAACGAGTGGACCATCTTAAGCGTTGCATGGCTTGTAAGAGAGTTTCTTTAAATCTTGCCAAGTCTAACCTCAGGTTCTGCCCATCTACATACACTGCCCTGCTAACCCTGTAACCCTGCAGGTGGATTGAGTTGGGGTTTGCGATGACTGGGTGGTCAGGTGGATATGTATCAGACAGTGAGCTTTCATTGTAGGTGACTTGGTATTCCAGGTAATGGATCCCCATTGCTCGAGATGGATCGCCATAGTAGGTTGTCGAAGCCCAGTTCAATCCCAATGGAACGACCTGCACCAGCACAGCTCCTTCTGGCAGGAACAGCGAGTTGGCAATTCCCGCCCCATGGGCCCCCACCAAAACGTCGCACGAGTGCACCACTTGGGCGAACTTCCGTAAATTCGCAACACGCTGTGGTGAAGCAACGGTCACATGGAAGCCCAGCTCCTTTGCCATTCCTACCAGTTCGTCTTCGTTCAAGAACTGCCTTGAGTTCCTTCGGGAGATGAGGACGAGATTTAGCTTCTGATCTTCTTTCCTGGTGAAGGCTGCTTCTGTTCTGTTTCTGTCTTTCAAGTTGAAAGATTCACGGAGGAAGCGTTTGAAGTCGAGTGTAGAGTATCCCCCGGGAATGTCGGAGGCATTGCAAGTCAAGTCGCTGTGGTATTTTAGACCGACCACAGCTCCTGGAAAGCAATGGACTCGCCTGTCTTTGTTTGCGTCGATGGGATCGTAGGACGATAGGTGGGCGAGGATCGGATGGTATTTCCTGATCCAACTGGGCATGAAGTCAGTGACTGCGAACATAAGCTGAGAACGGAAGTTGCGGGAAGTGAGAAAGAGGGGGATGATGATGTCGTTGAAGTCATGGAAGAGGTTACTGGCGTATCCGCCGGTGGAGAAGACGAGAACGGGGATGGTGTGAGTTACTTGGCAGGCAGGCCTGTCGCTATCTGCGATGGTTCGCACCTCCACCGGTGTCACTGCTTCCATGCATGTGTTGTCCGTTTTCCTTGCATAGGGGCGGACGGTGTATTGCATTGGTGGCTGATTTTCGGGTGCTATGTAGACTATCATTGTGCGGGTGTCGATTCTTACATTCTGTTTTACGACACAGACATCCGATAGGGGATCTGAGAAGCATGAAACGCCGGTGGTGTCAAGCTCCCGTCGGTCTTTCCCTGTGTAGATTCATGCAATTGCCATCAGGTAATTGGCACGTAACTCAGGGGACTGAATCGTCCACTGTGGACCGTACATACGGTGGGCCTCATTGCGGGTATTGCATAGCCTGAAAATGATAGTGGCTATGGTCTCAACTACAGTTAAATTTGGAGAGCTGGCTATTTTCATTTTGACCGTCCATTTGATGGTGACAGTGAAAGTTTAGCGTTCTGCTTTAGCCACGGCCAATAAAAATGGCGACAGTGAAAGTTTGTTTTGGTGAATCTTAGAGCTGTCTATCAAAGATTGAATGCACGTAGGAAGTGTTTCAACTGGCTTTTTACAAGTGCCCAGTTCTCATGATCATTATAGTATGCACCCATAACGAACTTTTCCTGTGGGTGTTTAACAGCTGGATCATTCTACATGAATTTTATTTTCATGAAAGTGATTGATTAGGTCGGGTTCCCCATTTTTGACCTCAAACGTGGTTCGAACGTGGTCCCCTTTTAAATAAGGGTTATGAGTTGGCTTTGGGAAGCCGTGATACCCATCGTTTCTTCTATTATTAGGAAAAGATGTGCGGCTCTTCTCTAATGTTTATGAAATCTCTCAAATAGCGTGTACTTGTTATAAGAGGTTCGCAAAGACCACGCGCGTGTTGCACCCGGTTGGCGGGTGACTGCCTGCATCCGCAGGAATGGTCCCGCCCGGACGCGGATTAGCTACTGAAGTGATGCCCACAAGTTCTGTGGGACCCACCATAATGTATATGTTGTATCCACACCGTCCATTATTTTGGAGAGATCATTTTTAGGGTATGAGTCAGAGAATGATGCATATACAAAGCTCGAGTGGAACCACCACAGAAAAAGTGGGGATTAAATGCCTAGCATTAAAAACTTCTTGGGAGCCAGAGAAGTTTCCGATCAAGCTGATATTTGTGTTTTCCCTTAGTTCATGTCTGTGTTAACATATTATATCTTAAATAAATATCATGATTGTCCCTGGGAAGGTTTCAACGGTGGACACCACTGTCTCCATTGTTTTCTGTGGTGGGGTCCACTTGATCTTTGGATTTACCTCATTCTTTGTCTCATGTCCTAAAATGATCTCTCCAAAATGATGGACGGTGTGGATACAACATATACATCATGGCCCCACAAAACTCGGTGACGTCACATACAACACATACTCGCAAGGACCACATGCGTGTAGGGCCCGCCCTGTTCAACTACACGCAAACACACGTGCCAATATGGAACAACGGTTAAAACCGTTCTCATCAAGTAAGCCACATTGATCGCTTCTACAGGCAAAATAATCATGCCGGTTCAGTTGTCAGGTGGGCCACAAAGTAGAAAACAAAAACAGACCGGCTAAAACCGTTTTTTTTCTAGCCATCCATTTGCATGTGTTTGTAAACTGTGGCCATCTGAGAGTGAAAAGGCCTGAATTTTAGTACAGAGGATCTAACTAGTGTGGCCCGCCCGATCCTTATCGTATGGAGATGGAAAGTGGGTCCCTTGATCCTGACACCTGCTAAAAATTAAACGTATCGACCTTGATCACAAAGTGGCCTTCAAATGAAGGGTGTGAGATTGAAGGGGTAAATGGCCAAACATTCATCAAAGGAAATTGGGGAAATGTGAAGGACAGGATTGTCAAATTGGTGTGACTATTGTAACATGAAGCATCCATGATAGAGCCCACTAGATGGACGGCCCCCATTCACACATCTCCCTGAATTTGGTCCGTCCGTCTTGTGAGCACCACCATAGACGGCCCATGGTTAAAAACAATAATTCGACCGTTGACGATCTAAACTTTTTCATTAAGTAGATTTCGTTTTTCCCTATGATGATGACTTTTCCTTGCGACCATCCACAGCAGGACCCACCAAATGAACGGTCGTGCTTAACCGACTGTAAATTCACACTCGCATCAGCGACCCATATAGAATATAAAGATTTTAATTAGAGAAAGGTGGTGTGGAAGAGAACCTCGTACAAGTCTTTGGAAAGGCTTTGAGAACTCTCCTTCCATTTCTATGCTTTGGGTGTTGTTTTTGCTGCTCAGACCACCACTCCCATGTGATATTTGCATCCTCCCTTTTTAACCCAACAACCGACAAAAAAAAAAAAAAATCATGCATTTACAAGTTCACGTGGAATTAGGAGTTATAAAAGGAAAGAAGACGAGAAAAGAAAAACCAATGAAAAATGAGTGAGATTACATAAGCTAAGAGAAGAGAAATCAGACTGCCATGACGATGACCGCCGGATCCCTATGTAAAGCAAAGGCAGAAGAAACAAGCAGATCGTGACGGCCGCACCGCAGCTGGGCCTCTTCGACTCCTTTCCCATTTTCGTTCCCAAAAATCTCTTTTGATTTTGATGTTATCTTAATTTAGTTGCTTTTGAATTTGAAGAGGGAACCCAAGAGCAGGCTCTTGTTTGAGAGTCTATTTATTCCTTCTTTCATGACTTTCTGCATTTCTCAAGAAAACAATCTCTCCCTCTGTTCTGATTATTCTATGACAGAGAGATGTTTGTTGGAATATCAATTCAGAGGGAGTTGGGTTGATCACGACTTCTTAACAATCTGATTAAAGCCGTCGTTTTGCATGCTATAATAGTTTTAGACCATCTTGATTTTTCTACAACACCTGTTGTAAGCAACCGGCAAAACAGACGAGTTCTGTGGAGCCCACCATGCTGTAATTATGACATCAACCCCGTCCATCAAGTTGTACTTCTCATTTTCGTTATAGATCACAGAAATCATCCCGACGCAAAAGTCAAGTGGGCCACACCACGTGGGAAAATGTAGAATCAGACTCAAAAACACTTTATTAGTTCATGCGGTGTGGACCGCATGAGTTTTGGATGAGGCTGATTTTTGAAGTATATGTTCATCCTGCCGAGCTCCACCTGATGAACGGGTTTTATGGAATATAAACACCAAGGTTGGCTAGTTAGCCTTTCCTCCCTTATGTTACCTCTTGTGTGGCTCACCTGAGTTGTGGATAAGGCCCATATTTGGGCCCAAAGCAGAACATCGTGGGAATCACCTGATGGACGGAGTGGATTTCACATACCGAACACAGTAGAGCGTGCTGAGCTCGGGCATTGTACCGGCTGCGTAAGTTTTGAGAGGTCTTGGTGAGGATTCCTATCCGTTCTATACTAGAGCAGATTATGCAGTACCTCACCACGATCTGCTGTGTGGAGCCCACCATGATGTACGCGTTTTCTGTGGTGTGGTCCATTTGAGATTTGAATATACTTCGATTTTGGGTTCATGCACTAAAATGAGCTAAAAAAAACAGATGGACGGTGTGGATAATAACACATATATCACAGGCTCCACATAGTTTACTTACCATGCTACATAATCCGTTCTCGTTGTAAGCATAGGTTTACCTGGAAATATACTAGTGTAAGAGTTGGCACTGTCATATTTGCATCCTTTCGCTTGCACTGTTCAATTGATCTATCTGAACCGTCCATTAATTTCAGAAGACATTTTATGGGCTACCATGCAAAAATCACAGCAATTGGATGGTCCAACCCATCGTTGATTCGGTCTTACTTTTGTATCCATCTGTTAAGTTTCCCTAACAAAAGTGGTTCCTCATAATGATAAGAAATCCATGATGGTCCCCAGAGAATGGATGGATCCGATTGTTGATTGGACTTGTTTTTATGTAAACAATCTTCAGCGTCCAAAGGATCAATGGTTACGATTGTCAAGTAAGTGATATTTACGTGGCAGCTCATAAAAAATATGTTGGACTTTTGGTGTGGACTACAGTGTATGTTTGCCACCATTTATTAACTTTGAACGGCAATTCACACGCAGTGCAGTCGACACACGTCATGCACATCAATCCTGACCATCCAAATCATCACCTTCATTGTAGTGTCATCCATTCGAATTCCGTTGGCAGAATCAGATTAGGAAGAACGTCTGATAATTGTGGCTATTAGGATAATTCACCATCTAAGGTGGCGCACTCAATTCAGAATGTACGGATTGATGCACAAGCCTGCACTTGTGGAAAGAATGAGTTGCTGAAGATCAATAAACGGTGGTGAACACATTATTTTTTTACCGTCGAATTTGACCTTGCCGTACTTTCTTATTTTATTTTATTTTTGTAATTTTGAAGAGTGCATTTGAGGTACACCAATTTGCTCTTTATAGATGGTCAATTTCTTTCATTGTCGGCTGATGCTCCACATACAATAGAGGCAAGATTTGGACGGTCTGAATTAATGTAGTGGTGTGACACGTGTACGGTGGATGAGTTGCCAGACACCATAGTCTGGTCCTTGAGATTTCCCAACCTGCGACCCTATCAGAACAACATTATAATATAATATAATTGTAAAACAATATTGATGGTTGGTTAATACTTTCAAGAAAACCATTAATATCTTATGTTTTTCTTTTATCAGCAGGGAATCAAATACACGATTTAAACGATACTTATTTTATACAAGGACGGATTCCTCTGCAACAACCGTTGTAGGCAGCGCCTACAACTCCCAAAGCTCCATGGGGCCCACAGTGTTGTGTCTGTCACATCAACTCTGTAAATCATGTTCGCCCCTCAATGTTAGTTACTGGGGCCAAAAATCATCTAGACTCATTTGGAGGGAATGCAACTATAGGTTTGAGTGTGGTGTCACCGTGGTGTGTATATTCAATCAAATCCGTTCATCAGGTGTGATTCAACAGGGTAGGCAGATATTCCAGAAATAAGCGTGATCCAACTCTCAATGGGGACACGCCGCATGAATTTGTAGGCTTTATACATGATTTTACATTGTTCCACATGATGTGGCTCACTTGAGTTTTGTATGGAGCTAATTTTTGGCTGAAATATTAAAATAAATAAGTCACACCCAATGGATGGAGTAGATATTACAAGACTAATATTATGGGCCCCACAAAGGTCAAGTGTCTTTACCCCATGCCTGCAACTGGTGTTGCTGAAGTCCATGAGGAATCTGGTGCCACGTATAAAAATAGTTGCAGTCACCATCCTGACTAACGTCATTGGACATCTGGAAATGGTCCCCGATTTTATTCGTTTTCTCAACGGTAGCATGTTAATCTTGACGGGCTATAGAGAACAAGAATTTCTACTGATCGGGTTCTCTAGCTGTCCAATTGCTGTCCATAAAACAGACGGTTAAAAAGAAAAGAAAAGAAAGTTAGTGGCGTGGTCCCAATTTGACCGTTAAAATCAAGATGTTAAGATAGTCTGATAAGTTGCGGCTATGATCCATCTAAAATGGGGCCAAATTTGATCGGTCTGGATTGGTATGTATGTGTGGCACTTGTTGAGTTGCCACAAGGGCCGCTGTCGGTGAATGATCCGATGGAGCCAGAATACTTAGATCCATCTTTCCATCCAACACATACAAGGTGGGCACTGTCATGTCGTGGATGGCTTATATTTCAAAGCTTATAGTTTCTGACAATCCAATCCATCAGCTTTGGTCGCCTTTCCTTGCGGACTATCTGATCAACGGCTACTCTTGAACAAATTTTCATCCACAATAGGGGTAGGGTTGTTATTGGGCTGGGTCCACCCATAGTCATTTAGGCAGGTTTTTTAGGCTTATAAGATGAGCTTGGGCTTAAATCTAAAAGTCAATTGGGCCGAGCTTGTGATATCCGGCATACATCGCCCATACATCTCTTAATATGTATCATGTAGGGAGATGCTTCAGTGCTCTTAGAACACAGTAAGTTATAATGCTCTTAGTTGCATTGGGACACATTTCCTTGACTACCATGTAGGACATCATGCCAATTCCACAAATACGAGCCATTTGATTAATGGTGTTTTTAAATGAACGGTTAAAATTGTTTACACAAAAATATATCCAATCAACAATAATCCATCATCATGGATTGCTTATGATTTTTACAGAACCACTTTTGTAGAAAATAAGGTCAAATCAAGGATGGTTGGATCATCCAATCTAAGGGTTACAGTGCAACTAAGAGCACTGTAAACTTGGGGTATACTAACCAGCTAACAAAAAAAAAAAAAAGAGCACCATAACTTAAAACGCTTTGAGGGAGAGATGCTTTCATATTTCCTAAGTTATAGTTCTCCTAGTTGTATCTTTCTATCACTTGGACAGTAAGAAGGATGAATCTGAACTGTCTATTAAATGAGGAACACATTTCGTGGGCTATCATGCAAATAATACAATGATCTGATGATCCTATCCATCCTTAATTTGTCCTCATTTTTTGTAACCATCCTTTTCCAAGCCATGGATAGGATGGTTAGGGTTTATGACAAAAGTGACTCTTCGGGATGAAATGCAATCTACCATGGGTTCAAATTGTTGATTGGACTTATTTTTTGTAAATGATCTGGGCTGTCCAAATTAAACGATTATGATCAGATAAGTAAACTGGTCAGATTAGTGTGATATTTGCATGGTAGCTTATAAAATCTGTATTAGACCCTATGTATAGTCGATTGGATTGTCCAAGAGTTCCAATGCAACTAGGAGCATTATAACTTACAGTGCTCCAGAGCACTACCAGGCTGGTTTTTGTATCGTCCTTTCTTCCTGGTGAGGCACAGCTGATGAACGGATTGGATGGTATATATACTCTAGGTGGGCCCCACAAATCATATGGAAAGTGTTCATGGTGTGTTCCCCATCCCCCATTATTCCATTGTTCCCTGGAGTGTCCACCTGCATTGGGGTTGAGCTGATTTATGGCATCGGTGCCTTTCATCAAGGGCTGATATATTTCCATCAATGGTGGGACACCCACCAAATTGATAATCAGGATGAAATTGGATCCAATTGATACACGGGGATGTACCTTTTCTCAGGGCCATGTTTAGGTAGATTGCTATCATTTGACGGTTTAAACATTCAATTAAAATAATGTGGGCAATAGTACATTGATTGGATGGTTAAGATTAGTTGATAAGAAACCACACTGGGCCATCGGAAATCAAAGGTCTGGCCCTTTAAGTAAAAACATCTGGATTGATTTTTATGCTTTCCATGTGAAAGTAGTTAAATAATCCCTGTTTAACCTTGTATTTACCTTATTATGATCTACCGCCTCGTTGCCCTCTGTACAGAGCTGCAATTAATCAAACGGATTTATTACTCCTTTTCAATGACCATAAATGTTTATACAATGAACCTTGAGTTGATGTGGGCAGCCAGAAAACTCCCAGATGGAAATATCTCAGCCCTTCAATTGTTCGCGGGTGAAGGAGACCGTGGCTGTTACTTTGGATCTAATCATTCCAAAACTAGTTAGTAAGTGGGCTTTACATTCCAGGCCCAAACACATTGACACCATAAAGAAGGGCGGCTAAGTTCAGGTCACTCCTTTATGGAAAATTTCACAGAACATTTAGTAATTGCTCTCCAAGGTTCGGCCCATATCTAACCATCATCATGTCCCTAAGGCAGTCTTCTATTAGGCTGGAACCTGAAACCCGAGGGGCCATCATGGCCCATTGTCACCCCTTTCAAAAAGCTTATCTTAATTGGCTTCTCCAGAATCGAGCTCTTCTGATCCAACGCCCACACACCCTTTGATTGGTTTGTTTGGGTGGTGGGATTACTCACACATCTGATCGTACCCATAGGCCTAAAATGTGGCAGGCTTGAACCAAAAACACCAAGGGACCGTTCCATCCCATTGACAGCCCTTGCAATGCATATCGCCATTTTACCCTTACATTTGTGTGTCTGTGCATGATGCAACATGCAAGTGTTAGTGTCAGGTGTGTGCATGTTTTGTATGTGCCTATGCCTAATAACTGACTGATTTCTCGAACACTACTGTGCAATTCATGTTGGTGTGTCGTCAACAACAGAACCCATGGCGCGTGCACACACACAGGGTAATGCTAACATCCCCTCCTTCACGGGGAGTTTACCAACACTCTGAAAGCTCTTAAATGACACATGGGTGGTTTTTCTTGTTGTTGATATCTTAAATTTGTAGTAACAAAATCTATTGATGCCATCAACAAAGCACTTGATGCTATCGAGAAAATTAAAAAAATTTATGTTAGCTGTTAGATTGTTTTAGAGTTGCTACTCGATGTCAACAAAGGATCTTCGATATTATCGACGAGGTTCCAATGTCTACCGATGCCATTAAAGGCCCGATCAAGTATGTGAGCAGTATATTTATTTTCTATTCCAGTTGTGATAGTATATATATCATGAATAATTAGGATTAATGGGGGATTAATGTGTATTAGGGCTTTTAAAATGTTCGTAAGGATTTAAGAGCATAGCTAGGATTTGAAGGAGATTCTAGGCTTGTTCAAATCAGTAAAATCATTTACCTCTTGTAATTATACTTTCACAATGCATTACTCGTCACTTTGTGCCATGATTTTTTCTCGCAAGGGTTTTTTCACGTAAGATTCGGATTACCTTATCATTGGATTTGTTTGTGTGATTGCGATTACTTTACTTGATTCTTTTCTGTGTGTTTTCGCGAGTTCCAACATATTTTTGGTTTGGACCGTTTACTCATTCATACAAATGGATAAAATCCATGGTGTAAAAATTAGACTAGTCAAATAATCCTAAATATCTAATCAAAAGCATTGAAAATGGACACGGAGGATTATTGAGCGAAGAAACTAATGCAAGGAAGGACGTGAGGTCAAACATCATCTTCCTCAGGGGCATAACTATTTCGAATCCACTGAACTTCTTTGGACTCCTCACAGGGATGCCTCGAATCCACGGGAAAAAAAAAAGAGAATAGAATAATTCTAGAAAATTCGTAATAAATTGATTGATGATGAAAAATGAGCTTAGAACATTTTAAATAATAACATAAATACTAGAAAGAAGTTTCAGAATCATACTATAACATCTTATAGATGATCCTGGTTTCTACTAGACCTCATGGTTTTCGGCCAAAAAATAGTAAGTTCCCTATTTAGCTCAACTATGTTATTCTCCTAATTATTCTAAGCACATTTCATGTTGGACGCAACTCCTAAAGCCCAACAGATGAAGAGTTATAATCAAATTAAAACATACTATAAATAGTAAAAAACAAAAATAAAATGGAAATTCATCCGTGGATCTCATGGAATCTCACAAATTCAGCGTGCACAACCCAACTACCGGGTTTGGCAGCTAAAGTAGCTCGTCCTACCCCAAAATCACATATGGGTCAGATAACTCATTCTGGTTTGCCAGACATGCTTATTTTAAGTTTCGTTGGTCATCTTGGCCATGAAATTGTATGCGACCTGCTCTACATCATAAACAAAGTAGGTCAATCATCATTTTAAAACATGCATTCAATAGACCCCACTTCGTATATTTTATCATTTCAAAATAGCACGTTGGTTTGAAGATTCTAAATATGTGATACATGGCTCATAAACAACAACAAAAAAAAAAAAAAAAAAAAAAAAAAAAAAAAAAAACAGACAATTATAACAAATTGACTCATTTGGAAGGTTAGGATCATCCATTCACCATATGGGTTGCTCCCAATATTACTATTGAATGGACCACACAGAAAATGACTTGGGTATCCCATGTGTCATTGAAAAGCTTCGAGGACATTGCTAGCATCTGGTGAAAGTGGTTGCACCTATGAAGTTGGGCTGCAACGGAGAGATTGAGTGCGTGGTATGATCAGATTTTTGTCTTTCAAACTTTTACTGCTAATGAGGGATCCATTACCTCCTGGTAGTCCTAATAATAGCAGATGTGCGGTCTACATCATTTTCCTAATTACAATCTGTGAAAGTGTCCAAGTAGAAAATCTGATCTTTGTCATTGGAAAGGTTACAATTGAGACGGATGTAATGGAATATACTCCTATTTAAGGGAAATCTACACCAACACCTCTTTATATAGATGATGAAGTTTAGAGTTAGAAAATGGTGCATGTATGGTATTGGGAAAAAGAGGCCCACTGGGATCCAGATGTATCAACAAGGTTCCTTTTGGAATGGCTTTGATGGTCCCTGGCCAAAAGTGGCAGTGATAGAGCAACTCTAACCATCTAGTTTTTGTGAGTTTAGATGCTCCAACGTAGACTATGCTCTGTTTTGATCTAACCGTTCTTTTTTCATGCCACTGATCAGGTGGCTACCAATCTCCTTGCTGTCTATTCAGTGTGATTTTCAACCATGGGCCCCCATTAGATTTATGGGTTTGATCCATACCTCACCTACGGCCTAACACATGTGAGCCATTGGATGACGAAACCCCAATTGCCAAGATATAACCTGATTCTGAACTTTTAAGTTACTGGATTCGGGCATTATATATGGATATTGAAACAATTTGACAATTCAGGCATTTTGGAAAGAAGTAGATTTTTTTGGTTATGGTTAAAAAAAAGAACTGAACTAAAAATAGTTAATATTATTTCTCTATAAATTTTTAAATGGTAAACAGGTATATTAATATGGCACAATTTGAAACTCTTTTTGAAAAATGATGTAATCTTCTAGAATAGAAATTAAATATATGAAGTATTGTCCATCACGCTTCTACCATTCCTATAATTAAAACATAATATCATTATTTTATGTTGGTTTATGATCCATCTAAAAGTGGACTCTGTATTTGGACGGTTTTATTCGAATTGTATATTTCTCATGTGTTTGATTTATGATCCATTTAAAGTGTGGTCGGCTATTTCGACTGTTGAATTTTAATTTACATATTTTTCATGTGTGGTTGTGGGTAAAGGTGGCAATAGGCCAAGCGACATGATGAACCTGAATCAACATTCGACTGTGCTTGTACCTATTAAATTCGAACCCCATGCCAGGCTTGGGCCTAACGTATGTGTAGACCGATCCATTTTTTTCATTTTTTTCCACGATTAAGCAACCCATGCATCTTGAATTTAGACGATTACTTTTATTCATTTTAGTTTTTTTGTCGTGTGACCCACTTGATTTATAGATAGATTAGGAACATTCAAGTGGGAAATAGGAATTTTATTAATTTCTGGTCCAAACCCAACTCATTGCCACCTGTAGTTGTGTATTTAGGGAAGAGGTTGAGAGAGATGTAAAAGTGGTTAAAAAGGAAAACCACTATTAAGAGATTAGTAAAGAACCATTCTTTTTTGAGTTAGTAAAGACTACTTTTTCAGTTTTCATTGCTTTACCAAACATGGTGAAAAAAGGGGTTAACCAGTTGGTATATCCAAACAGCCGTTGTTGATAGGCTTGTATTTTTGTTGGGCATTGGCTAGGACTAGTTGAGCTTTGCTCATGGGCTGTGGTCGAGGACCGGTTTTCATTTTCGTATATATATATATATATATATATATATATATATAGAGAGAGAGAGAGAGAGAGAGAGAGAGAGAGAGAGAGAGAGAGAGAGAGAGAGAGAGAGAGAGAGAGAGAGATTATAACAGAAATTAGAAGTTCAAAGGGCTCTCAAAACCCTTTTTTTTCATAGACGACAAAAAGGGTCTCCAGACCCTTTTTTTAAACCATTGAAAAATCAGCCGTAAGCCACAGCCCACAAAGGAAGCCCAACAAAGATAAAGTCAGTCAAGAGCTGGAAATCGTACGTGAAAGACAATTAAATAAACATGGAAAGAGAGATGTGATAAGGAGATTGGTAGTTGCATCGGAAGACGCATTAAAAAATGACTTGGAATAACAAGCACATGATTCACATGGGAGCGAAGTGTTATGGGAGACTGCAACACAAATGTCTGTCGGACCGACTGTAATTTCCATTTAAAATATGTTGATGCAAATTTGTGGTATGCCTTCCTTAAAACTGTTGCCTGCACAAAAGATAAAGTGAAGGAAGACACCGATTCTGACCCAGGGTGCCTCCGATGCTTAAGTTAGCTTCACAGATTAAGGAGAAGGCATTTTTAGGGTTTTTGAGTTTCATAACTTTTTCTGAGATGAAGGTCCTTTATTTATAGATTTGGGAGAGTCCTGTCGTGCAGGGATTCTCTTCCTGATATCATGGAGATTTGATTTTTGGCCCGCTTTTGGTCTCCATCCGATCCCGAGACCATCGGGATCGAGGATCTTTTGCGAGATATTCGGGACGACGTTTTTATCTACACCGTTTTTCCTTTATTTGGCTCGACTGATTCCGACTCAATCAGATGAGTCTCAGCTGGCTTCTATGGAGATGAGTTTTAAGCCTCAGCCGGTGCATACTGATGTTGCTAGCTCGTCAACCAAGCTAGCCGTCTTATTCTCTCCATTTTACAACCTTGTGACTCGAACCTAACGACTGCCTCGGTAATCCCGAGCAATGTCAGTAGAGCAGGTTCGCTCTAGATCCCAGTCTCCGGACTTAACATATTTTTTTCCCAACAATAAGCCCCCTTACTCCTTGTGTATTTTATGACACTAAGGAGTAATGAGTTTTTAGGTCAGTTAATAGCCAAATCCGAGGTAATTATTAGGCATTTAATGCCTTTTATGTCGTCCTTAATGAGAGACGGTTCGTTGCCCGAGGTCGCACATGCGGACAACTGGCAGGTCGTCTCTTCCGCTTATGAACGTCGGACGCGTGGCATGGGCGTTACCGTCGTCAGTCGGCGTGCGCCACGTGTCGAGAGGGGGAGTCAATGCAGATGTCGATTTGTCTTCCCATTAATCACCCTTGCCACGTGGGAAGGCTATAAAAGGAGGGGGAGACATGCGTTTCACACTTTCGCTGCCGTTTTCCCGCTCTTCGTTTTTCTTCCATTCAAAATTCTTCTATTCTTCTTTCTCTCCATTCACGCTGTTAGCGTCACATTCCACCATTTTCGTCTTAACCTCTACCGTTTTTCTCCTCATTGTCTTCCGTATTTTCTCTGGTGAGTTCTTCCCTCCCCTTTAATTAACAACACTGACAATGCGCGGCTCTCAGAGCCCCCGGGAGGGAAATTTCGGTGACGAGGGCAAAGCGCAGCGTTTTTAGAACGTTGCGGAATCGCCTTCCTTGCTGACGGAAATTGCCGTTGATGCCAATGCCGCTTTCTTATCTGAGAGAGCCACCGGAGTTCCAGCGGAGCGTCCCGCTTCGGTTGGTCCTTCTCGTGGCGGATCGTTTCTGATAACCCGCCTAGGGAGACCTAATCTTCTAATGGATTTGTTGGAAGAGGAAGAGGAAGAAGAAGATGAAACTGGGGCTGCTGAAGGACCCTCTGGGTCGGCTCCTGTTGGTAAGTCGATAGGTCGGATTCACATTGAGTCGATGAGTAATCACTGACGGGTCGATCCCGGGCATATATTCATGACTCCATGCAAACACATCAGCGTATCGTCGGAGCAATGCTATCAACTTATCTTTCAACGGTGATCACAAAGATGAGCCAATTTGCACTATTTTGGATCCATCTGTTTCGATTAAGTGCACTGATATAAGATCTTCTACTGGCTGCCCTCTTTCATGAGTCTCGACCCGGGGATCTAACGACTCGATCGTCGATATTTCAGTTGGAACTTTCTCGGTGGGACCTCTTACAATTGTCACATAACAACGTCACGCGTCTTGTTGGTCTCCTTTGACGATTCCTACTCCCGACTTAGTCGAAAATTTCATGGAAAGGTGGTATGTAGATACCACAGCTTAGAGGAGACTTAAGGAAGGTCGACCGAGTATGGCGTTGTAGACCAACGATTGGTCAACGATCAAGAAGTCGACCATTATTGTCGTCTGATGCGGAAATTTTTCAGTAATTAGCGGCAGTAATATGATTCCCTCAGGGAGTATCTGTCCGCCAAAAAACCCGGTCAATGTTGTTTGAACCGGGTGCAACGCTGACCATTCAAATCCCATTTTATCAAACGCTTGAACGAACAATACGTCCGCAGATGAACCTGTACCAACGAGTATGCGGAATACTTTTCGGTTGGCAATGGTAAGAGTGACAATTAAATCGTCGTCATGGGGGTGATAGATGCCCCTGACATCCTCCTCTGTAAATGAAATACAGTATTTCTCCTTTTTTTTTTTCTTTTGAGGGTCGAGCTATAAGCATGAGCTCGGACTCGGGTCGGCTGAGGCTTCGAGCATGGTTCTTCCGAGCGTTGTTCGAATCACCTGCACCTCGGGGACCACCGATGATAGTCTGAATTTCTTCTGTAGGTCAGTTTTCACTCGGACGTTCTTCAACAGTTCTGGCTCTTACCACATGTTCTGTGAGTCGACCCTCTTTTATGAGTCATTCGATTTCTTCGTTTAGATGATAATAATCACTTGTGTTGTGCCCATGATCGCGATGATAGTGGCAATACTTGTCCTTATTCCGCCAATTGGAATTGCTTCGGAGCTTGTTGGGCCAGTTGACGAAGCCTTCACTTTTGATTTCCATCAGCACCTGTTCCTGAGTCTTATTCAGGGGTGTATATGTGGAAAACCTTCGATCTGGTCGTTTGCCCGACCTTCTTTCATCGTGTGCTTGGTCATCTTTACGCTTCTTTCCTCCAGTCGAGTCGGCTTCTTTTTTGACCGACTCTTTAACTGAGGATTTTGAGTTCTGAGCTGATTGACGCATGAGTCGTGTTTCTTCAGCGTTCGCATATTTATCCGACCGAGTCATAAACTTTGCTAAAGTCTTTGGCGGATTTTTGTCCAGGGATGCCAAGAATGGTTTGTCTTTGACTCCTTGTATGAGCGCATTGAGTGTTGTTTCTTCCGAATGTTTTCGAACTTGAAGAGATTCAAAGTTAAAGCACTTGATATAGTCTTTCAATAGCTCTCCTTGCCTCTGAATTATATTGTTGAAGTGTGCGGGGGGCTTCAGTTTCTTCTTTCCACCGATGAAGTTGTTGACGAAGGCATCGCTGAGCTCGACGAATGAAGTAATGGATCTTGGTTTCAGCTGTTTAAACCAAAGTCGAGCTATGTCGGTTAACGTAAGAGAAAAGACTCGACACATCATGGCATCCGAGGTGTTGTGCAGCTCCATGTAGGTTCTGAAGCATTCAATATGCTCGGTTGGGTTGGTCTTCCTGTGAAGGGAGTGATTTGAGGTAATCGAAATCTTTTTGGTAACCGAGCTTACATTACTTCGTCCACAAAGGGGGATGCTTTGGCCTCAGATTTGGTCAGATGTATATTCCGACCCCGTTTCATGTCCGTCATCTCTTTTGCCATTTCTTCCCGTACTTCCCTTTTGAATTCTTGGATGTCAGTTTTTCAAGGTTTGCCACTGTCCGCCATACCTTCAACGGGAGGTCAGTTGCGCCTTCTTCGATCTATCTCGTGTCGAAGATTGGTAGGGGGCAAGGCGGCCGTGGCCGAATGAGCCGGTGCTGTCTCAGGAGCACCCTGAGGTTGACTCAATGAATGAGCCGGCGCTGGCTCGGGAGCACCTTGAGGCTGACTCAATTGATGGAATGATCGCGACATAGAAGGCTGAGGATCAACTGCTAGTGTTGGGACGTGTGTTGTCTGCGGAGGCGGCTGCATTTGTTGACGATACATCTGCTCTAACATTTGTTTCATCACATTCATATCGGACCGGATTTCCTGAACCTCCCGATCCAACCGTCCATTATTGCAGTTCCGCTGGTTATTGATTGTAACAGATGTTACTCGTTGCGCTGCGGAACCCTGACGGTTGTTGGGTAGGTTGAAGACTATCGGGACTGCACTTGCGCCCGCTGGCCCTGTCACCGCGACTTCATTCAATTCTTCTTCTTGAACCGTCCTTCTAGTCATCACCATAAGAACCAATTTCCAATTCACAGATTGGAATATGAGAGAATAGCTTTTCATACGATTCCCACAAATGGTGACAAACTGTTGATGCAGATTTATGGTGCGCCTTCCTCGAACCTGTTGCCTGCACAAGAGATAAAGTGAAGGAAGACCCCGGTTCTGACCCGGGGAGCCTCCGATGCTTAAGTCAGCTTCACAGATTAAGGAGAAGACGTTTTTAGGGTTTTTGAGTTTCGTACCTTTTTCTGAAATGAAGGTCCTTTATTTATAGATCTGGGAGAGTCCTGTCATGCAGGGATTCTCTTCCTGATATCATGGAGATTTGATTTTTGGCCCGCTTTTGGTCTCCGTCCGATTCCGAGACTATCGGGATCGAGGATCCTTTTGTGAGATATTCAGGACGGCATTTTTATCTACACCGTCTTTCCTTTATTTGGCTCGATCGATTCTGACTCAATCAAATGAGTCTCGGCTGGCTTTTATGGGGATGAGTTTTAAGCCTCAGCCGGCGCTTACCGACGTTGCTAGCTCGTCAAACGAGCTAGCCGTCTTATTCTCTCTATTTTACAACCTAGTGACTCGGACCTAACGACTGCCTCAGTAATCCCGGGCAATGTCAGTAGAGCAGGTTCGCTCTAGATCCGAGTCTTCGGACTTAACATAATTTTTCCCCAACAAAATCCATTCCATTCATCATTTTATCCAATTCTATTCAGGACGTTAGTCCAAAAAAATAAGCAGATCCATAACCCAAATAGGCCATACCACGTGAAATCATGGGGAAAGGACGCCTACAAATAAAGCCTTCGTGCCATTCACCTTGATGTTTATGTGCAATCTAATCCGTTCATAAAGTGAATCCCACTGTAATAAAGTTAAAAGAATATATCATTCTGATACAAAACTTCAGTAGTCTCCAAGAAGGTTTTAATGGGGGCATCCCAAGCCCCGCTTTTTTCTATAATGTAAAGCCTACCAGAGTGTTAGATCTACCTGGTTTTTGGTACGTGGACCTGAAATGAGCTGGTGAAAGTGAATGGTTTTTCGTACGTGCACCTGAAATGAACTGGTGAGAGTGAAACTGTTGGACAAAGTAGCTTCAACATCTACATCGCAGTGGGCCCCACAGTTTTTTTTTTTTTGGCACGGTTCCCCACAACATCTGAAACGTGGCTTGCTCTGGAAGAAAAACAAACAAACAAACAAAGGAAAAAAAAAAAACAAAAGTCATTCACGTGGGTCGTTTGGAGTGCAAATAGGCCTTTACGTACAATTCACTCAAATCGTGGTAGAATTCCTCCCATCCAAAATGTGGGTCTCAATTTAAATATGATATGATAAAAATTATGCTTATTTCATTTTCTAACTATTGAACAATTGTCCAACTTAAAAATGAAAAACCATGGGCTTGCCCCCATCACGGTTTAAAAGGCTAGAACTGTTCAACCAATATAATTTTGAGGTTGTGAATTAGTGAGAGGGAGTTTCACAATTTAGCAAAGGTTTAATTCATTGTTTGACAGCTTGGCGAGTAGAGCTCGGCAGAATTCGATCCGATCCGATCCAAACCGAAGGCCGGGATCGGATCGGATCGGATCGAGTTGGCTCATTCAGATCTAACCATACATCTGATTGAGTTCGGATCAGTGGTCAATCTAGACTGATCCGATCCGGGATCCGATCCAATTGGATCTGATCCGGACCGATCCGATCCGCTGGGGTTATATATGAGAAATAAAGGGATGAGGTTAACCATTTCCCAAGCAAGGTAGGTGACGTGAGGGAAGTGGGTGGCGCATTGATGAGGCCTGCGTTGGGCAGGCAGGCAGCTAGCTGCCGTCAAACCTAAATCGGATTGCGAGTTACCCAGGACGCTCTTATCGTACCGACTAAACTCAGTTGGGCCCACCCTGAATATATGTGGTTTATCCACACCGTCCATCCGTTTTTCCAGCTCATTTAAAGAGTTGAGCCCAAAGTTAAAGCATATCCAACAAGTGGATCAAACCACAAGAAACAGTGAGAATAATGATTTCCACCATTGAAACATTTCTGGGCTCCACAGTGATATCTATTTGTCATCCAACCTGTTAATAAGATGGGAAAAAACAAATATAAGCTTAATCCAAAAAGTCAATGACCCTCAAGAATTTTTCAACAGTATAAGTTTGATTCACACTGTTTCCTGTGATGTGGTCCATTTGAGCTTTGGATATATTTAATTTTTGGTCACATGCCATAAACCTATATGATAAAATGGATGGACGGAGTGGATAAAATACATAGATAATGGTGAACCCCAAGGAGTTTACTCAATATGCTTAGAGCTGGGCATCCAACCGAGTCGGATCAGATTGAGTCTAACTCGACGTGGCCCGAGTTCTGCATGGCCAGACCCGAACTCAGTCCGATCCGGGACCGAGTCTGATTCATCTGACTCGAGCTGATCCTAACCCATGCTGACCTGAATCGATCCGAGTCTGAATCAGTCAGGAAAACTGAGTCGAATTGGATTGGGCCAGGTTCAAATCAATTGAAAATGCTGAGAAAACCCAAAACAAAATTTTGATAGGATGCAAAGAAGAAACGATATTTGAATAACAAAGATATAAGGAAATATACTTAAAACTCTATTCACCTGCAGTTGTAACTGAGAGGTTTTGTCAGACCCTACCTCTCATTTGTTCTTTGCTACCTTAACATTGCTAGCCTTGTTGTTGTTGTTGTTGGCTTGTTGATGCGGTCATGATTTTTCTTAGCAGGCTACTCTGTTCTAACAACACTCCCATCGATTTTATTCATGTGGTTTCTTCTTTAAGGAGATTGCTCTGCTTTTCTTGAAGAATTCTGGCTAAGGGATGGCTGAGGATTATGGTGATGGGTATTCTCATTCGAAGGACGAGTATTTGCAGGCGAACGGGCTCGAGGAGAGGCACTTCTCCTGACACTCACCTCTCCACTTCTCTTCGTGGAAGAAGGGGTCGAACCCCTTCTGTTATTCTCACGGGCTGTGGTGATTGTTGCCGAGACTGAAACCATCTTTCCCAGCCTTGTCTTTTCTGTCAGAGTCTCTTGTCTTCTCCCAGGAGATCGACTTGCCCTCCTCCCTCCGTTTCTCTCTCCATCATCCTTGCTACTGGATCGGCTCAAATAGAATCGGATCGGCTTGGATCCAATTGGATCCGGTATCGGATCGGTATGGTCCGAATTGACCTTGACCCGAACTCAATCCGATTAATGGTCGGATCTACCTGATCTTGTTCGAACCTGACCGATCCAGGCTGTCGGTTCAGTGCGAATTGAATTGGATCTGATCGAATTAGGTCGGATCCACCGAATCGGGTCCAACATGCCCAGCTCTAAATATGCTTACACAGTAGGCAATCTACTTCCCTTGAAACCTGGATCACGCAAATGTGACTTGTATAGTTGTACTCCACTTCTGTCTCCTTTGCGCTTATCCCGCCGCTCCCTAACAAATAGGCCTCCTATCCTGCCCATTTTATGAGGATTTTTTCATATTTTTTTGATTTTTTGTTTTAAATTATATATATATATATATATATATATATATATATATATATATATATATAAAACAGAAGACTCAATCCGGATCGTACATAACTCGATCTGACTCGGTTTCCGTGACCGAGTCGAACTCGGTTCGGGTCAGGCCAGCAGTGCATCGGATCGGATTGAGTCAATTGACCCAGACTCGATCCCTGATCGGATCGAGTTTGGATTAGTTATTTAAAAATTTGGATCGAGTCGAGTTGGACCCAATCCGGTCTGACTTGACTCAATGCCCACCTTTATTGGTGAGTCATCTCGGAAATCAGTCCAGTTGACTTAGATAGGTAAACAACCTAGCCAATTTACACTATGGATAATTCGTATGGAAAACTCTTCCAAATTTTTTATTACTCGACAGAGTTTTGCTTTGACTTAGCTAATTCACCTAGTTGCAAAAACTTGGCCCCAATTAATCTATGTAAAAAATTGTTGAAGTTTTTTTTAAAAAAAATACATGAAAAATTTTGGGAACTTATGTTGTTTTTCTTATTTTTTGTAAGGACATTTTCATTGTGTGAGGCATGCCGCTTTGAACGGACACATCTCAATAGGTGTGTTGTGCTTTGTTTGGCGCATCTAATTAATCATAGAGTCATTTTGTTTGTTTGTTTTTTTTTTCTAAGGGACAGTTTTTCTTTTCATAAAAGGGGGTTTTCTCGGATGGAAAATATAGGGAAGCTAACCCTAATCCCAAAAATGCTTCTTTAAAAGAATTATCTTTTATGCATTCTTTCTTTGGAGATTCAAAAGACGAGTGTGGTGTTGTAGTGTTGAGATTTCTTTGACCTGTGCGCGTTGAAAAAGTTCGAGCATCGGACATTGCATGTTGAGGATAGCACGTTTGGAGCATCTACACTAGAAATTATTTGAAGGGCGTAAAGTATCTCAAAGAAAGTGACAACTTCCGCACCTTATTCCAACAACAAACTGATTTTATAATCATAATTTGATTAGGTGTGAAGTTCGAATTTCGTTTGTGGCTTGATTTTTTCCTACATTTGTTTACTTTGAGTTTCCAACAAAAAATTGTTAAAATTAAAATTATTTTTTAGTAAAAATAAATGAATTTTCCTTCTTTTTAAATAGTCTTTAATAATTTATTTATTTGATTTTTGTAATTTGGTTTTACACATTTATTTCTAAATCATAATCTCTTATTTTTATCTTCCTTTCAAAATTATGATATTCTCCTTATATATAAGCTTATATATTTTTTTAACACACATCCATACCACACACTCACACATACACCCAAACCACATGGGCATTTGAACCCATGATTTCAATTTTGAAATAGTCTCTCTACCATTAAGCCATGGAGACATCCCTTATAAGTTCATAACTTAGTTATCTTACTTTATTTAAAATTACACTCTTAAAGTTAGACATAAACTAATGGCTAGGTCAGCCATTTGCATTTAAATTTGTGTGGCCTAAACATCCCAAAGTATTAAATGATCATGATTTTTCAATTAATGGACATTTTCTCCAATCGAATATGAATTATTTTTCTTGTCACGTTTTATTATCAAGTGGTAGGTTGCTGATCAAATAGTTAGGATCATCCAATTATTATGACTTTTGAGTTATAGCCACTCCAAAATAAGGCCCACTTGGGTGGATAGTTCAAAATTAATGCATACATACATAATGTGTTATTTAGATCATGGATACTCAATGAGAAATATCCTATCTTAAACATTTTACTACATTGATCTTCTCTCTAGAAACACATTTCACCCCTTCATCAATTGATGTTGCACGTTTGGTCCCACTTCATTATTCCGGTGGTCCATTTTTTCTCAATTAGTCAATCGTCTCTTCTTCTTTTTTAATTAGTCCATGTAACAATTTCATACAAGTTGATAGAAATTGAAGCTCTTGCTGACATTGGCAAAACGTCAAGATATGTCAGAGCTAGTTGAAATTTACAAAACTTGTCCGAGTTACTTGGTTAACTCATCTCGAGTCATCCTGAGTTCCTGTTTTCGGAACAATGTTTAATTCAATTAATGGAGGCCACGTGTAGAATTTGTGAGTTCCTGCGTATCAAACTTCAGGGTTGCCGAGTATCAAATAACTCTCCTTTTATGAAGCAACCTCAAATTGCAAGGCCATTAGTGCCAGTATTTTGGTACGTCTTCATCTTTGAAGAATAAACTTCGCCGTGGATGTCAACCATTGCCTCCTTTTCTAGCCGTCCATCTGCAGGACACCAACTACAGGCCCCACGTAATGTTGAGAAGCTACTGACATAGTCAGTAGTGACGGCATCAAGTTCTGTGGGTCCCACTCCCACTCCCACTATCATATATGTGTTGTATCCACAACGTCCATCATTTGGAGACATCATTTTAGGGCATGACACAAAAAATAGACAGATCCGAAGCTTAAGTGGACCCCACGTAAAAACAGTGGGGATTAAATGTCTACCATTAAAAACTTCTTGGAGCCAGAGAAGTTTTAGATCAAGCTGATATTTGTGCTTTCCCTTTATCCATGTCTGTGTTAACCTATGAACAGGTTGGATCTCAAATAAACATCATGGTGGGCCCAAGAAGGTTTCAACGGTGGGTATCATTGTCCTCACTGTTTTCTGTGGTGGGGTCCACTTGAGCTTTGGATCTGCCTCAGTCTTTAGGGAATGTCCTAAAATGATTTCTCTCTCTAAATAGATGGACGGTGTGGATACAACACATATATCATGTTGGGTACCACATAAATTGATGACGTCACTTCAGTAGCCAAAATCGGTACTGACTGTGTCATAGCTAATCCGAATCCGTGAGACACTGCTGAAAAAAGCTTTGTTTTCAGTGAAAGGATTTCGTGCGGTCATCATGCACCGAGAATCGTGCACACACGTCTCGTGGATTCCAACCATCCAACATTTGCGGTGGAAATCCTAACACGCATTTAGAGTTGGCTTTTGAACTTAAAATGTTTTGAAATGCATATAGATTTCTTCTTAAATGTCTTTGAAATTTGACGATTTTGTTTTCAAGATGGACAGATCACTGTAACCTTTGTACGCGGTCAAAGGGTTATTTATTTAATTTGAGATATTTTTGGGTATCCCATCCAACGCGGTGCGGATTAGGTGAGACCGGGGTTACAGGTTAATGGGTAACACCATGACCATTGGGGCCACTTTGATGTATGTGTTGTATAACCATCTCGTCTATTCATTTTGCCAGATTTGCTTATGGCATGGCCTGAAAAATGAGACAGATCAAATCTCTAGTGATTTTACTATATTATTTCAGGGGCATGGTCCAAAAAATGAGACAAATCCTAATCTCAAGTGAACCATGGAGTAGGGATTGAATTCTCACAATTAAAAACTTTCTAGGGGTCACAAAATTTTTGGATCAAGCTATTATTTGTGTTTTCTTTCCGTCATTCAGGTCGTTGCATGTGACCTGGATGACAATTCAACATTAAAGTGGGTCCCAAGAAATTATTAATAGTAAGTTTTTAATCATCACCGTTTTCTTTTGGTATTATTTGAGATTTGGATTTGCTTCATTTTTTTTAAAACTTTTTTTTACTATGCCCTGAAATGATTTGGCAAAATATATAGACAATGTGTATATACAACAATATATCAAGGTAATTCCTACGGTCAAGGCCTCACCCGCTAAGATACTAACTCTAACTCACCTAATCCGCACCCTCCAAGGGGATCCCCATTACATAAATAGTTTGGATAATTGAAAAGAACCCTACTTCAATGTCTGAGGTACCAGCATATTTGAGCAAACCTTGCATAATACTATGTGCATTAACTCTAGATGTGCCCTCAATGCATTAAAATCTATTTTTCTGGTGCATATTGTTGGGCGCATAGCTGGATATCGTGGCATTTATTATTATTTTATTATTAATATGGACTAAGCAATGCGATTACGCAATCAATTTAGGAAGTCGAAACACGATACCTAGTGGCTCACTTAAATCAATTATATGCAGGAAGACAAGCCAATTCACATTTTCGATCCAACAACAGAAATGGTATGTTGATAACACAATCACAATTGACTTGGGAGTAGAGTGCTACATAACATACATATTTTATCTTATTCCCCGGTTCCCTCACCTCATATATTAGTACAACTGCAAAACAAAGTTAGTGCAGCTTTTCCTAAAACAGGATGGCACAACTATTTATCCTCATTTTTTGCACACCATCGCAAACCAACGAGATGCCACCACATGTCGGCACTACATGATAAATAATTGATAAAATTTTACTTGCGTATTGAGAATATTACTTACATATGGCCTGACACAATTAAATCTAATGATCTAGAAAACCTCACATGGCAATCATGTCATATGTGGCGTAAATGACTTCAAGATGAAGAGTTAGAGATGTGCATGTGAGAGAAGATCAAATGTTAGAATTTTATAAAAAGTGATCTTTGCAAAAGCAAAGTGCAAATCTCTCTCTCTCTCTCTCTCTCTCTCTCTCTCTCTCTCTCTCTCAGCATTAAATGCTAAAATCCAATCAAAGTACATATCCGTTCAGTATTATATGTTAGAGGCATGCCAAAAAGAAACTCCTTCATGTACTAAAGTTCGAGGACTCTAGTAACTTTCCTATGTTGAAGTCCACTAATTTAAGGACTCCAACCGATGATCCGAGTAAACGAGGATATATTTGTTGTACATATGGTTGTACACGACAGGATACACTTATGTGGATAATGAAGAAAATTTGTATGGACAACTATTCAAAACTTTTACGATATGGAAGCCTACGCACAACCACTGCCTCTTAGAAGCCTATAAAAATAGTGATTTACAAAGATCTCTATGCGTAGTGTCATTACAGCCAAGCATATCTCTATGTTACATATCCATCATGGATATTTATCTTTTTATTTTATTTTAGTTTTAGCCCCTATTGCTGCTTATAGAAAGGGGCCATAGTTTTATTCCTAAATTTACCTCACAAGGAAGATCATTCAGTCTTGAATAGAAGGTTGTGAGGCTTTCTCGGTATGTGTTAGATGATTCCATCGGCCTTTTCTCCACGAAGTTTGGTCCACACTAGATGACGAACGGATAGTCGAATCACAACCTTCTTGCTACGTGCTTAATTCCTACCAAGACTATAAACAAATAGCCATCTCGCCACGGAGTGTAGTTTCAACCGAGCAATGAATATATTATCAAAGATTATCCCTCCATCAGTCCTACCACGAGGCCCAATTTTTTATCAAGCAATGAATAAACAATCATCTTGTTAAGAAGCTCGATCCACATTGGACAAGGAACGGATCATCGTCTCTTAAGTCGATCGTGAATGCTAGTATTGTAAAAATCATTAATAGAAGAATATTCTCAGCTTTCATTTTCTTTTTTTAATATTGTTATTGTTAAACTATGATAGTAATCATGTAAAAAGAACAAGTCCTTAAAATACAAGACAAAAAAACAGATGAATAAATCAGAAAGGATTAACTCTTGCCCTTTTGTAAATCGCCTTATTGTTGTTACAATCGTTGGTCGAGAGGGTGACAGAGTCTTATAATTCAATCTTAAATGGTCCATCTTAATACAGGCGCACCAACATTCAATTAGACATTAAGCCAGGTATTACTTCGATACGTCACTTTCCTAATTGCATAAAACAGAAGCTCTCGCTAATACATATAGCCTCATGTTTGATTGAACTGCACAAACAACATCTTTTTCCAAAACAAACTAAGCACAACTTTTTAACAAAATAAGGGGGCACAACTTTTCTAAAAAAAACAGGTAGAGGTTGAGAGAATGATTAAAGGTTTGAAATAGTCCAAATTAATAATTATTTCTCCATACTTCGTCAATAATGGATTTAACCATTAAAAAAATATATATCACTGAAAAATAATCCTACTTGAAGGATGTTAAACTACACGTCTTCTGTGAATGCCACCTGCATGCTCATTAGCATCTTTAAATCATCAAGTCCATTTTAATAACTATGGCCTACTTGATGATTGGATCTGACCAATGGATTAGATTATGCCATTCATCATTGGCCCGAGCTCCGAGTGTAGCTGTCCAGACGTGGGGCGAAATTCAGGCCCAAGTCTAAGGGTCCAAACCCAGGTCCAATAAGTTGGGCTGGCCGGACATTGCGCGACACAGGCATGGTACTGTTCGATACATTTGCATCGTCACTCATCCATGGCCTGGCCCACCAGCTAAATTAGTCTAATCAAGTTTTATTTTCCAAGTGGCAGAGTATCATGACTAAATAAATCAAATCATTCAAAAAGTTGGCCAACCACCTTGGGTAGACAAGGAAATCACTGGGAAAGATTCTCTCTGACCTGTAGATTCCATCGTATAAAAGCACGAGGTTTTGGATTGCAGTCTCTTCTCCAATGATTTGGAGAGTAGAATAATATAAGTGGGGACGCCTATTGTCTGCGAAAGCCTTTGCTGATGTTTGTGAGAAATCCGCCCAGCCATCGGTTTTGCAAGATGATTTTAGGATGTAATGCAAAAAATAAGGCAAATCCAAAGCTCAAGTTGGCCATACAAGAGGAAACAATGGAAATTCAGTTACCACCGTTGAAACATACGGATGACCACAAAAGTTTTGTATTAGCTTATTTTTGGTTGTTTTCACTTCATCACAGTATGAATGCCCTTATAAAGGGTTTGGTTGGCATATAAACATTAAGGTGGAGCTCAAGAAAGTGTCAACCGAATGAATTTCTTTCCCCAATTTTCCTTCTCACGTGGTTCACTTTAGTTTCCACTACACCTCATTTTTTTACGGCACATCCTAAAATGATCTAGGAAACTTTTGTTTTTTTTTTTTTTCAATTGTAACACTCTAAATTATCAAGTGTTGAATTTCTTTCCCAAGTTTTCCTCTTGTGTAGCTCACTTGTGTTTTAGATCCTCCTCACTTTTTATGGCACCTCCTGAAATGATGGCACTAAACAGATAAATAGGTGGATTTTATTACAATAGCCCCACCTTGCATCCCAGTGTTTGAGTTTACTGGGAAATAATTTTGTTTTTTGTTTTTTTGTTTTTATTATTATTATATCTCTTTCATGCCCACCCGCAGCCGGGTGTAGGTTGCTTAACCTACAACCCTCTTACACTGGCATTTCTTTGTCCTGACAATGCCTACGATTGGACCCACTATGACGTATGGATTTTATCCATATCGTTAGTCCATTTTATTTTTTTTCTTCAGATCATTTTAGGATGGGATCCTAAAACTGAGTTAGGTTCAAGGCCAAAGTGGACCATGCGAAAGAAAGCATAAGTGATAATGACTTATACCATTGAAAACTTCATGAGGCCTAATGTGATGTTTATTTGCCACCAATCTTGTTCACAAGGTCATACAAACATGGATGAAGTGAAAAAACAGATGTCAACTTGATCGAATGCTCCTGTGCCTCATAAGAAGTTTTCAACCGTAGTCGTTCAATCACCCCTGTATGAGTTACTTAAGCTTTATATCTACCTATTTCATCCAAAAATTGGATGAACAGCATAAAAAAAACTCATGCATCACAGTGGCTCCACAGACTCCATAAACTCTCTCTGTACCGATACCATACAGGCGCAGACAGGATGCTATCCGTTTCCGATTGGAAGAGGCCGGATACTCTGACCTAGATTTCCTGCCAAAGGCTCTCCCGGGAAGTTCCTGCTATTGGAATTTAGGTGGGGCCCGCCGTTATCTTTGTAAGAAATCTACCCCGTTCATCCATTTTATGAACTCATTTTATGACATAATACCAAAAATAATCTGGATCCAAGAGCCAGCTGAGCCACACAAGAGGAAACAGTGGGCCACCGTTGAAACATTTGCTTGGCCACAAAAGTCTTTTTTTATTTTAATTTTTTTTATCAGGATAAGATTTTTTGTTTTCACTTTATCCCATGCGAATGACCTTATAAACGGTTTAGATGGCATATAAACATCAACGTGGATCTTGGAAAGGTTTCAACGGTAGTCATTTCTTTCCCAAATTTCCCTCACCCCCTTGGATTCAGCTTTTTATTTTTATCTTGACCTAAAATGAGATGGCAAAATGGATGTACCGGGTGGATTTCTCACATACATCAAGCTGTGTCCACCTTAGCAGAAAATCCGTGTACGGTTACTCTTCGAGTACTCGCTAGGTGTCATTCATCCGTGCATTAAATTTATTTACCAGCCTTTAAAAGTTATTCACCTGCCTATTCGTCTCTGTCTTCTCACGGGACTGGACTAGTGTTACCTGGATAACACGGCATGGGTTGTTTTCATGACCGTGTGGCCCACCTTGATGTATGTGTTGTGCATACATGGTCCATCAGTTTTTCCAGATCATTTAGGACCCGGTCCCATAAACGAAGCATATCCAAATTTAAAGTGCACCGTGTGCACCACACACTACGGATTGTATGCCCACGGTTAAAAACTGCTTATGGGCCACAAGTTTTGGATCAAATTTAATTATTTTTCTTGGAATATGCTCAAAAAGTTTTTAAGGGTGAGTGTTTAATAATGACTGTTTCTTAGGAGATGATCCACATGATACTTGGACCTGCTTCATTTTTTAAATCATGCCTTAAAATGGGGTTTTTGGTTTAGGTGACATTGTTAGAAAATTTGTACTGATGATAATAAGGAAGTCTAGTCCTAACTTAACTTTTACCTTTTTTTCTTGGATGACGAAATTTCCCAGGTATGGCAGGCTCTCACTTCCGAAAATGAAATGCCCTTTTAAAATTGACACGAGGCCCACATAAAATTGAAATTTGGCCCACTCTTATAGTTGATTTGATCCATTTATTTTAATCAGATTGTCATGAACCTACAAAAGGGCTTTTTCATTATATTTTTTTTGAAGATGTCCGTCCCGCAACTATGCTAACTTTGTGCATTAATATTCAACTCTTTCCTTCTATCCAGTCTATTTGTGATGAGATTTAACTTCAACCTTAAACTGATGACATGAAATTAAAACTCCTTATTAGTAAACATGTTATATTTGCCTCAAAACAACCTAGTGGGCCCCCACATTAGATGTTGATGGGTTCAAAATACAAGGCCCTTCTGCACGAGGGCTATTTGGTCATTTCATTCATCCTTCCCTCTTTCTTCTTTTCACGGGAGGGAAGGATGTTTTTTTGGCTCACTTCCTGCTTTTTTTCTTCCTTTGTAGTTGTTTTTTAGAATTTTTAAAAATTTTTAATATGAATTGTGAGAGCTTGTGAAAGTAAATAAGGTATGGTAGAATATTGTAATGGATGACTTTTTATAATGGAAGAATATTTTAATGGATAAAATTTGTAATAGAAGAATGTTATAATGCATGAATTTTGTAATGAATGAATGTGATGGACGTTGGAATTGATGATTGTTGCAATGAATGAATTTTTGTAATGGAAGAATACTGAGACAGAAGTATGTTGTATGGTGGACCTCGATATTTACTGTGAATCACATATATGCACTATGGATCGTCGATATTTTCAGTGTAGATCGTCGATATTTAGTGTAAATCATCGATATTTACTATGAACCGTTGATAATAAGAGTAGATCTCTAATATTCACTGTGAGCCTTAGATGTTAAAAGCAAACCGCTAATATTCACCGTGGACTGTTGATATTTTCACTATGATCGTAAATATTCACTATGGGGTACCGATCTAATGAAAATTACCATAACTCACTCGTTATATGTCTAATTTTGGTGATATTGTATTCGTTGAAAATGTAATTTGATAAATTTTTAAATGTTTTTTGAATCATCTCATTTAGACATAATTTGATTACTCAAAAGTAGGGCCAAAGTTCATCAAGATCATTATGGATTGTTGATATATATTTATTCTGGGGTAGTAATGCGATGAAAACAGCCATAACTCCCTCATTACATGTCCAATTTCAATGATCTTGTAATCGTTGGAAAGATAATTTGATAAAATTTCAAATGGATTTGGAATAATATTATTTGAATATCATTTGCCTACCCAAAAGTGAGCCCAAAAGTGAGCCTCGATGAATATCAGAGATCTATAGTGAATGATAAAATTTGGGTCTACTTTTAGGCAACAAAATGATATCCAAATCGGAAGATCCCAAAGTCACTTAAAATTTCATCAAATTACATTTCTAACGAGCATAAGATTAACCAAATTGAACATGTAATGAGAGAGTTATGACTTTTTTTTTTCTTTTCTTTTTTTAAAGATCGATGGCTCACAATAATCTTAATACCACTTTTAGGCAATTAAATTATTTTCAAATGAGACGATTTTAAAGCCATTTGAGATTTCATCGAATTTTCTTTCTAACGAGTATAAGATCATCCAAATCGACATGTTATAAGGGAGTTATGACCATTTTTGTCGGATCGGCACCCCATAATGAATATCAACGATCTATAGTAATCTTGATGAACTTTAGGTCTACTTTTGGGTAATCAAATAGTGCCTAAATGAGTTGATTTCAAACTATTTGAAATTTCATCAAATTACCTTTCTAACGAGCACACGATCACTAAAATTAGACATGTAACAAGTGAGTTTTGACCATTTTTGTTTGATTAATACCCCACAATTAATATATATCAGTGATCCACAATACTCTTAATGAACTTTGGACTTACTTTTAGGCAAACAAATTGTATTCAAATGAGATGATTTTTAAGTCATATGAAAGTTCATTAAATTACTTTTCCAACAAATACAAGATCACCTAAATTAAACATATAATGAGGAAGTTATGGCCGTTTTCGTCTGACCGGTATCCCATAGTGAATATTTGTGATCTCGCTGAAATTTTCAGCGATTCATAGTAAATATTAGAGGCCTGCTCTTAATATCTGCTATCTATAGTGAATATCAATAGTTTACTCTTAATATCAGTAGTCCACAGTGAATATCAACGGTTTAAAGTAAAAATATCAGCGATCCATAATAAATATGGACGATTCACACTAAATTCAATGGTCCATCATACAATATTCATCCATTATAACATGCTTCCATCTCAGCATTCTTACATTATAAAAATTCTTTCATTCCAATGTTCATTTATTTCAACATCATATTAATCCATTACAACATTCATTATAAAAATTCATCCATTGGAGTGTTATTTCACACCCTTTTTCCTTTCACAAAATCTCACCATTCACACCCAATAAAAAATTCAAAAAATAATTATTAAGGAAACCAAGAAATGAAGAAGGAAGGAAAAATGAACGAAGAAGAGAGAGAATAAAAAAAAAACACTATCCTCTCTTTCACACCATCCTTTCTTTCATACCCTCTTACTCTCCCTTAAAAAATAATAATAATAATAAAATAAAATAAAAAATCAAGGAATAAAGAAGGAAATGGTCAAATGGCTCTTGTATGGTAAGGGCTGCACGTTTTGAATCCTTCCACATCTTATATAAGGCCCATTAAGTTGTCAAGAAACAAATTTAACTTATTCATATGTAAGGAATTTTAATTTTATATTAACAATTCAAAATTGAGGTCGAATCTCATTACAAATGAACTCTACTAAAGGAAAAAGTTCAGTATTAATACACAAAATTAGTATACTTGTGAGCCACAAACATCTTAGAAAAAACACTGAGAACACTTTTCCAGAATTCGATTAAAATGAATGAATAAAACCAGAAATAAAGCGAGCCTAGTTGCACCTTTAACCGGGGCAACATCCGTTTTTAAGATTAGTAACCTTTCACTTCTCAATCCATAGCCTTCCATGACAGAGACAGCCCCCGCATAGGAGCGTTTTCGTCATCCAATTAGGATTAGAAGTCCTTATCTCGTCCGTATATGGCTCCTGCCACAACCACGTCACCTCCTACCTGATGAGCACGTAGACCAAAATCCCCCCAAAAATGTTCACATGCAGCTACTGTATTTAATCATTTTTCAATTTTTTTAAGAACACATGAACGAATTGATTGTAAGGTACAACCGGATGTATGTGATCGGTCGTCCATTATTGTACTCAGCAGTGGATGCCCTCTGAATTATGATGGTATGTTTACCACTGCCGTACATTGGGCGAACGAAAGCAACTTGGGATGTTAGTGTCCAAAATCACGTGGTTAATGGGTGGTCATTGTCCTTTTTCTCCTACTTTTTATTTATTTATTTATCTCATTGTCCTTTTTCTCCTACTTTTTATTTATTTATTTATTTCATTGTCCTTTTTCTGCTACTTTTTATTTATTTATTTTCAGTCAAGTCTCCTTTACTCATTATGAGTGCGATCTGTGGGAGTGTAGAAATAAAGATGCGATTCGCAGGTGGAATGCTGGCCATTCATCAGGTGGGCACCACCGTGAACACTACTTAGTCCAAAAATCGGAAAATCGAAGGTTTGAGATTAAAAAGAAAAAGAAAAAGAAAAAGAAAAATTAGTACACACGCGCTCACCTGAGGACCTTGATTCTGGGCCATGGCATGCTCTCAGAAACCTCCACCAAAATAAGTGCCTCAGATTCAACACATCGCATGTGACGTGCTCGATATCCGTTCCTTTGAATAACCTCGTCATGTATCTGGCCAAATGTAGTGAAGACGTATTTGCTAAGTGCACACGTGTAGGAGCCGAGCCGTAACCATCCACTAATGTCATTTTCAAACCTCAGGTCGGCAACTGCAATTTTTTTTATTTTATAATTATAACTTCTCTGTCAGAGTTTTGTACTTTAATCCACTGGCAACGGCCGGCTAAAAATCCTTCACCATCAATTAACTCTACTTTATGGCCCACCTGAAGAGTGAAAATTTTCACATTTTCATGCTAAAGATTTAAAGATTTAAAGAAATTCCTTGATAAAAGCTCAAATATCATGCACATGCGTATTTGCATTGTGAGGCTGTGGATGTGCACGGTCTTACATGCATGTCGCATTAGCAAACCTAGAGAGAGGAGGAAATTATTATAAATTATTTAGAGAATTATTTTATTTATAGTTGAGAATAGTTTTTGTTAATCATCTTCATTATTAAATTACGGCCAAAGTCGTAGATGGCGAAGATAACCGTGACACAAGGTGACTGACGTCAGGACATTTATCATAAGTTATTGGATTGTTTGGGTAGGGGGAATCTAGGGCTTGGATATAGATGATTATATTGATTACATTTTTTTAACAACATTACAATTTAGATTTTATTAAAGAGTGTTACTTGGATGGGCAAGTAAAAAATCTTAGATTTCTTGTAGTTTGGCCTAATGACTTTAAGGAGATTTGAAGGGATTTGAGAGTATTTCAAATTCAACAGTTATTTGGTAGGATTGATTAGAGGGTATTTTAAATCCAAGGATTTCCAATCTGTACTTTTGATGAATTTTGCAATCCCACTTTGTTTGGATTTTCTATCCTCTTCCTTTTTTGGTTCACTTTTTAAAAAAGGAGTTGCATGTGTAACATATGTTTCACTAATTAGCTACTAATCTATTGTGGATGTGGTTTGCTCATGATATCCTTAAACAATCAGATTATCAACTGCGTCACTGAAATTATTTTACTAGAATGATCTAAAACAGTCGAAACATTGTCCATGCAAATCAAAGTTGTGATCTTATGCTTGGGGCCCATTCGAGGCATGGAATTTCCTCATTTCCAACCAAAGTATATATTTCAATGATCTTATTATAATTATTGTATAAAAAATCGCATTCATACACTAATTAAAGATATTAAAGCTAATTTAGTAGTTAAATTCAAACTCCTTTAATTTAAGTGTATAGCTACTTTTGAATTACAAGGGATTTCAAATCTAGGTACTAAACACAAGTAGAGAAATCTGAATCTAGGGGTTTTCTACTCTAGGTATGCTGAATTCACGGTGCTCAGTGAGGCCAGCACCAAGGATGGGCTGTACAGTTCTTCCAACCTATCTGATGTATTTTAAAAGATTAAACTATTTAATAAACTATCATGTTGACTCAATTTGCCTAGAGATGGGGCCAAGGCCAGCAAATCAACTGGGGTTTCTATCGCACTCAAGAGCTAACAAATGCAGGTGACGGGGAAAAGAGGCTATTTTTTCTTTCTTGCCTGTTTATGTTACAAACACTTCATCCCATATTTGAACTATGATCATGAGTAGGCCATAACTAGCTTGGAGTGCTTCATGGTGGCCCACATAAGGGACCTTTATTTGATGATTGTGATTGGTCATTTAGTGGGCCATCTTTGCATGGGCCAAGGATAAAACTCCATAGGTTGGATACCACACGCATCACAGTGGGGCCCACTGACAACCGCTTGTGGATAAGCTTATCCTGCAAGGTAGGCGTATTGGCCTCGTGATTTAAAAAGAGTAATTTGTACTATAGATGAGACAGGTCAAGAATCTCTGGTACAAGATTTGATGCTCCCTCCCTTTTTTTTCTTTTTTTTTTCAACTAGATCTACAGTAGAGGTTATGTATATTATCAAAGAAAACAAAAAAAAAATTAATAATTTGAATTTTGGATGCTATATTCATCCACGTGCTCACATCGATTGAGAAGCCAGAAATTCATACATGCTAGCTAGATTTCATCCAAACGCCCAAAGGGCCATGGTTTCAAGAGTCGGACCAACCCCGTTTGCTAGTGTACACTTTATATAGTTCTGCGGACTATTGTACTATTTATATTATGTTTACTTATATAACATATTAGCTTGTAATTTTCATTTTTATACATTTCGTTTATGTATAAGTTGATGAAAAATGGAAAGAATTTTAGAGAATTTTAGTTAGTTTTTTTTTTTTCTCCTTTTTCATTAATATAAAGAAAAGAGAAAGTAGTCTGCACAAGTGTATATGCTAAGGGGTCGTTTGGCACCACGGATTTGGGAGATTTGAGGGGATCTCAAATTCCCTAGTTGTTTGGCACCATAAAGTAAATGGGGGTTTCAAATCCTCTCAAAGAGGGGGTTTGAAATCCATGATGAGAGTTTAGATTACATCTAAAATCATTCCTATAGTTGCATGTAGACTTATTACAACCATTGTGTCAAACATTACATAAGTTCACTAATTATAAATATTAGAGTTGATTTAGTAATTAAATTCAAACCCCCATAAATATATTATGCATAACTATTTTTGAATTAAAGTTGACTCTCCATCTAGGGTGCCAAACATAATAGGAAGATTTCAAATATAGGAGGTTTCGAATCCCAAGGAGTTCCAAATCCATACTCCCAAACATGCCCTCACATGAGTCGACTTGCATCCTAGTCAATCAATTGGACCTAATTCAATTCAAATTGTAATAAAAGTAATCTTTTGGAGCATGTTTGGCCTGTGAGATTAAATGGTATGGAATTATATTAAGTGGAATTAAAATCATTATTGCACAATAATTATATGTTTAAAAATACCATAGTATTTTGGTCATCCAATTCTCGTGTTTGAGATAAAATTCTTCATTTGAAAAAACATTACATTAAGCAAAACTCTTTTGGCAGATTATAGAATTGTAATTAATAGACCAAATTCACAATTAATGTCAGTTACTTGTACATGTATATAACTATAATGTCACGTGTAAATGCCACATATAAATAGATCATGTTGATAAAACACATGCATCAATGTGAGACCCACATGTAGTGCTTTCAAAATCCACCTAAAATCTCAAATGTGATGATTGGATGCAATTTCATCTCACATAAACCTTATCTTTTTTTGCCCTCTTTAAAAGTCAGATGAAATTTGCATGAGACTAAATGCAATTCGGATAATGGTTTGCGATAAATAGACGGCTCAAATACTTATATATTAGTTTGGTTTCATAAATGATCTTCACCGTCCATATTGTAAGTTATTGATAGGATTGTTAGGATTGTCCAATCAATTAATGGTAGCTCATTTGTTCAATCCATCAATAGCTTAGGTCAGTCTTTGGAGTGATCAAGTATACACATGAAACCAAAAGAGAAATACAGAAACACTGCATCATTTCTCTATCATAAGATCTAAAATCTAAAGGTTCTTTTCCACTTTCGTTGCAAAGAATATTCTTGAGTCTCCACTTTCACTACGTTTGACAAAGTAACAACGACTGAAAATTTCGAGCCGGCGTCCTCTACCAGTCTATTATAACAAGCTTATGGTACAATATGTGGTGTGTGGGGCTCGTTGTGATGTAAGGCCCACATCCAATCCATTCAAAAGTTGTGCCCTTTAAAAATATCCCTAGGTCCTGAAATAATCATCATATCCAAGACACAGGTAATCAGAAGGGAGGGAACAGATGGGATGGGGCCAATGTTTGTGGGGCCCATAATAATTTGTATATGCCATCCAATCCACTCGCAATACAAGCCTCATCATGATTAATGGGAAACAAAAAGATAACCTACTCTGAAAGTCAGGTGGGCCACACCACGTGATTTTATAGGTTCAAAGCATGATTTTATATCTTATGGCCCACCTAGTTCTGAATCAGGTTGATTTTTTGGGATGAAAAGAGAACATGAAGGGGAGACGCATGATGGATGGATTGGATGTCATGAATATGCAAACAGCAAGTTGTATACTAAGATTACTGTACAAACATGTTCCAGTATCCACTCTCAATTCCTAAAAATAAGTTAAAATATTTCCTTATTGTAAGATATTTTCTCAAGTCATTTACAAAATGTAAAATTGAATGACGTATGCGAGTGTGTACTCAACTAACCTACCAAACCTACCTACCAAACCTTTGTAGCTTTGCTAAGTGTTCACGCGTGTGGAATAAAGCTAATGTAGGCATCACACATGTGCCAGCATGGTACATATGTGCGAGATCCAATGCATCCATCAGATTTGTCCTACTTATTTTCTTTTTCCAAAAATAAATCTGGTCGACCGACTCAGAATGTGGCCCCCAGTACCGGAAACAGGTTCATGGGTTAGAAATTAGAGACTAGTTTTTAGGAAGGTGCATTTGTTTCAAAAACTGTGGCCCACCTGACCAGTGGATCAATTTGATTCTTGGTTAGCCATCAGTATAGGCCAGGATTCCTTTCTGATGGCTGGATTGGATCTTGGACCTATCATGCCATTCAGGCACGTGTGGCACGTACGTGACTTTTTCACACCAGGGTCTGCGCTCAACAAAGCTCCTCCAAAATACAATGAAATGGTCCTTGACATCCACCCAAAGATCCGTCCAGCCATGCGGATGGACTGTGGTGATGAGGCCCAGTAATAGGATCCACCGTTCGATCATCCCTAATGTGGATGGACCATGATGTAAAAGTCTCCTTACCAGGACATTCGTAACCTTTTCATTTGTGTCATGAAAATAGACGGTGAATATGCACCAAGATCTAATAACGTGGAATAAAGACCGAGCTTGAGGCCCCATGTGCTTAGAAAATGAGGAGTTAAATTCTTTATACTCTGGCAGGAAACTTGATACTCAGGCATTCAGATATTGTACATGAAGCCTACACCAACTGAAATTAAAACCAGACTAAATCGTGGGGCCCATTGTCAGATTAGATTAGTTGAACCTTCCTATCCTCTTTATTAACTCATGCCCGTTTGTTGAAGAAATACTAACCATTGGATGTTTTCTTTTTATCCGTCCAAAAAATTCCTTTGGTGTGGCGCACTTGAGTCTTGGATTTATCTGAGTTTTTGGGCGCAGGGCACAAACTTATGAACGGAGTGGATGTCACACGCAAATCACAGTCGGCCCATTTATGGAGGGGCTCCCTGCAACTTGCTTTGTAGAAAATTCAGGTCAAGAGCTTCCCAGGAGCTTTCTAGAAGACCATGATTAGGAACGGCGTTGATGGCCCAAACGTACGTCACATGTGAAGGGCCGTCTATTTCTTCTTACATCCGTCTCCATCCCATCCCTATCCATCGACGTAATCATGCACGTCAGCCAACTATAAGTATTATTTTACGGGGCGCGGATTGCGTACCGACATGATCGGTAGCCAAATCGCTACTGAAGTGGCGTCAGCCAGCTCTTTGGACCCACCATGATGCATGTGTTGTACCTGTACTGTCCAACCATTTACCATTTGTAGAGATCGTTTTAAAGCATTACAAAGAGAATATAAAATACATGTAAATTTCAAGTGGACCAACTACAGGAAATCGTGGGAGCAGACACACCCACCGGTGAAACATTTGTACGGCTTACCATGATATATTTTTTGAGATCTAACCTATTCATAAGTTAACATAAAGATTTATGAAGTGAAAACAAAAATATCAGCTTGATTGGGAACCACTGTGACCCCTAAGAAGTTTTGAATGGTGGATGTCACTCTCCACTATTTTTTATGGTGGGTCCGCATAGACTTTAGATCTATCTCATTCTCCTTTAAATGCCATAAAACGATCTCTAAAATTGGTTGGACGGTATGGATTCAACACATGTATCATGGTGGGGCCCACAGAGCTTGGTGACGTCACTCCAGCAGGGATTTGGCTACTGACCTTGTCGGTATCCAATCCGCGCCCGATTTTAGGTTGGCATATGTACGGAGACTGCGATACCCGTACATATACGGACGCGGACGAAACGGACGCGGATTGGCTACTCCCCCTGACACCAGCCCCGGAGCTGGTGGTCGGTGCTCTGTGGGCCCACCATGATGTATGTGTTTCATCCATTCAATTCATTCATTTTTAAAGATCATTTTAGGGATTGATACCAAAAATGAGGTATATCCCAGTCTCAAGTGGACCACATTACAGGAAACAGTGTTTAATGAACTTCGACCATTAAAAACTTTCTGGGGGCCATAAAAGTATTGGATCAAGTTGATATTTGTTTTATCCCTTGCATCTGGGTTTTTATAACCTAATCAATGGATTGATGTCATAAACAGATCCGAGCTGGAGGATTTAAATGCTGGATATCCACTCACTATTTTTTTTTCCTGTAGTGTGATCCACTGGAGATTTATGTCCTCCCATTTTTGTTCAAGCATCTAAACATTCATGGTAGGGCCCACAGATCCACCAGCTCCGGGGCTGGTTCAGGGAGTAGCCAATCCGCGTCCGGACGGGACGCGGATTGGCTACTCCCCTGACACCAGCCCCGAGCTGGTGGTCGGTGCTTGTGTTTCATCCATTCCATTCATTCATTTTTAAAGATCATTTTAGGGATTGATACCAAAAATGAGGTATATCCCAGTCTCAAGTGGACCACATTACAGGAAACAGTGTTTAATGAACTTCACCATTAAAAACTTTCTGGGGGCCATAAAAGTATTGGATCAAGTTGATATTTGTTTTATCCCTTCATTGTTTTTATAACCTAATCAATGGATTGGATGTCAAATAAACAGTACATCGGGCCTTAGGAGGATTTAAATGATGGATATCCACTCACTATTTTTTTTCCTGTGGTGTGATCCACTGGAGATTTATGTCCCTCCCATTTTTTGTATCAAGCCCTAAAATGATCTTTAAAAATGGATGAACGGAATGAATGAAACACGTACATCATGGTGGGGCCCACAGAGCACCGACCACCAGCTCCGGGGCTGGTGTCAGGGGGAGTAGCCAATCCGCGTCCGGACGAAACCCTTTCGCGGGAAGTTCCTGCGCAAGAATTCGAGGTGGAGCCCACTGCGATGTTTCTGAGAAATCAAATACGTCCATCCATTTTCCGACCTCATTTTAAGGTATGTTACCAAAATTGAGTAGGATCCAAAACTCAAGTGGGCCATATGAGATGAAACAGTGGGGAAAGGAATTCCTACTGTTGAAACCTTCCTAGGCTCCACCTTGCTGTTTCTATTTAATTTTTAGGTCATTTCACTCAGATAAAGTGAAAAATCAAAAAATTATATCGTTAAAACGTATATAGACATGTATATTTCAACGGTGAACCTTCGTGTGGCCCATTTGAGTTCTGGATCCTCCTTATTTTTCATATCAAGTCATAAAATGAACTTAAAAAATGGACAGAGGGGTTGGATTTCTTACAAACATCTAAGTGGGACCCACACATAATCTTGCGCAGGAACTTCCGCGTCCTGCATGTACATACAATTGGGATATACGGACCGGCTGCTGCTGCAGTCGACATGTTGCATCCAAACATTCGGGATTTACGAGGGTTGCTTGTTTCTTTTTCTTTTTTTTGTTTGTTGGTAGTAGACCCCATTTTCAATTCACACTTCACTGTTAACCACCCCCGCTAGGGATCGATACCAAGACCTGTTGTTGAAACGAGGTATCTTTCCCGCAGTATACCACTTGAGCTGTGGATCAAGGTGTATTTACTAGGGTTGCTTGGGTTCATCTCAAACATATTCCAATACCATAACTCATGGAAATAGCAGTTATATTAGTTTGTTTAATTTTTCAATTCATTGGTAAATGCCCATTAAACACGTAATAATTATTTTGCATTTATAACGTTTTCCATGGTGCTTGATTTGATTACCTACTTTTTTTTTTACATAAAAATCAAGAACATTACAAAATATTTGTGGGTCTTATCGTGATGCATTTCGCTTATCCATACCATTCATCCATTATGCCAGTTGAATTTATGGCATGAGACAAAAAATGAGGCATATCTAAAACTCAAGTGGACCCCACCATACGAAAAAGGGAGTTGAACACTCACTGTTAAAAACTTATTGGGGCCACTGTTTCTTTTTGTGTGGGTTGCTTCGAGGGTTGGATCTACTTCATTTTCATCTCATGCCTCAAAATATTGCGATAAAATGGATGGACGGAATGGATATATCATATACCTCATCGTTGGGTCCAAAAAATTAAACTAGCTCTTTTGAGTCGGTTTTCAAGGCAAAATTTCGAATAAATTTTCATTAAGGTGAAATGGTAATAATTATCCATTTATAGAGTATTTAAGGTGATGTTTACATGAAATCCACCTTGACCAAGTGGGGTCATCCTTTATTATGTCTAACAACAAAAAATCTGCCATGTCTATGATTCAAGCAAGCTGTGCGTGGCGATATCACATTCTAAGCCGTTTCCCTTTATGTAGCCCGCCAAAATCACAAATGGCTCTTTTCTTAGGAATAAGCCAAAATTTTTGTGCGACCCTAGGATGGAGTAAATTTCATATAGCCATCTTAATGGGCCTTGTAAAACTTCTTTGACATGGCCCACATAAATTACAAACCAATCAAAACCTTAGGTCTAATGTGAGATTATACATCGAATGGTCGAAGTGGTCACATACGCATTACAATGGGCTCCTTAAAAAAAAAATCTACGGTGGGCATGCCTCTCCTTATTGTTATGGTAGATAAAAAAAGGAATTTTATTGACCTAACCTTCAAATCTCATCACCTTCCATCAAAGTGAGAAACAAGAAGATCGGCGTTCCATCGGACCAAGAAGATCGAACGGTGGGTGCTTTATACGCTTAGATTTAATGCTTTGATGATGGGCCAAGTGAGGCCTACCGATTGATGGTATGGATCTCACTTTGGACCCTAGGTGTGGCCGATGGCCCACTGTAAGGCTCACCCCCACAGCACATGATATTGTCCGCTTTGCCGAAGCTCACGGATTTAAAATGTTCGCCATTCTCCACGCGTCATGTCCGTTAGGAGAAACCCAACATATAACCACCACAACTCTGACAACTCTTCCGATGTGGGAAAGTTTCCCACTTCTGTATCAATCGCAAGGGTCCATGTGCTGCTTCGCCCAAAGACAAGTAGGCTTATGCCCTTATCCATGCACCACACTGGGGCCCGCCCACATGAAGCGATGGCCAGGGGGGAAACATCACATTATCCCCACGTAGGCCAGGGCGGAGAGAAATGTCTCGGCCTCGATACCATTTGTAAGGCCCACCCCCACAAAGACATGATATTGTCCGCTTTCATATGAAGCTCACTGATTTAAAACGCGTCATCGTCATAATTATTTAACAACTTGTTAAGAGAGAAACCCAACATATAACCACCACAACTCCACTACTAGACAACTCTTCCGATGTGGGACAAGTTACGCCACACCAACTCGCAATGAAATGAGTACGAACATCGCCCAACACAGTAGCTTGTCAACCACACCTGGGGGCCCGCCCACATGTGTGCCCGCCCACATGAAGCAGTGACCGGGCCATCACACCCACCTTGATTCTCATGATCATTCCATGATGGGGCCATTCTCAATGGACCCCATCATGATGTTTATTTCCTTGCATGAATAGGGTCATCTAGACCTTTCATTTTGGTGGAGAAAGGATCTCCAATGTTAATTTTTTGATCCGTGGGCCCACATGCAATGGGACCCACTTGATGTATGTTGTGATGTATGGAAGGGAGGGCTCATAGTGTCGGGGTCCCTCCATCACTTGATCTTCCTCTCTTTCTCTCTCTTTTTCCCTTGTTGATGGCCTAATGATGTATGTAATTTATCCATGTCGTCCACCTTCATGGGACCCACTTGATGGACGTATTAGATCTACACCATCTAGGCCATGTGGGCCCTACCTTAATGATGATAGGAAAACACAAATATCAGATTGATTCAAATCACGTGGGCCGCATCCATATGAGATCCACCTTGATGAAATGTATATTCACATCGTCACCAGTCCCCGGACGCCATGTGCGTAATCGAACCGTAGAGAATAAGGAAGAAGAGAGAGAAACGTGGAGAAGAGGGTGTTATGGACGTTGTGTAGTGAAGTGTGAACAGACAGTGGCATGTACTAACAAAAAAAATATCAGTTTGATTCTAACCTTTTTGGGTGGGCCGCTCATGCAGGCCCCACCTTGAAGTATAGGTCTAATCCATGCCGTTCATCCCATTCCCCGGCTCATTTTAAGCGTTGAGCCGAAATATGAAGCCAATCCGATTATCTGGCGGGCCATATCATAGAAAACAATGGTTTTTACCGTTAAAATCCGTTAGGGCCCATTTTGATGTTTCTATACACTAAAACACATTGAATATTGGGCTCATTTGGTCTGTCATGAGCCATAGAACCTAACTAGTGGGGTGAATCCTCCTGATGCGGGCCTCACCTAGGATAAACCTCGATTAACAAAAAAAAAAAAAAAAAAAAAAAAAAAAAAAAAAAAAAAACAAAACATGCTGCTAACGTCCGTTAGGGACAGTGCGTACGCCGATCCGCTACACTGGGATGTGGACGGAAAGGGCAAGGACTGTAGGTTCCAGCCACGATGTATATGTTTTATCAATGTTGTCCAGCCATTTTGGCTGGGCCATCCTTCTGCTGGACGACCAATGGACCCCACCCCTGATGGATGTGTACCTTCCAAACCGTCCATACCTTTTGGCAAGCTCATTTCAAGGCTTGAGGCAAAAATGAGACAGATCTAGTTATCTGGTGAGCCACTGCTGATAACAGTGGAGCATTGAACATCTACCATTGAAACTCCTTTGGTCCAGAGGTTTTGGATAAATATAAAATCTATTTATTTATTTTTATTAGGTCTTGTGACCTTATGAACAGTTGAGATGGAAATAAACGTTATGGTGGGCTCCACGTAGGACCTATTGATGTAAGTGTTTTACCCACTCCATCCCCACGTGTGAGAGCTGGGATGGTTGGTGGACATCACTCTAGCTATATTGCTGCTGTAGTGACGTTTCCAATAGGGTTGCACATTGAACCGGTAGAACCATGGAACCGGACCAGAACCGACCAAACAGTTTGGTTTGGTCCGGTTCTAGAGTACATCGGTTCCGGTTCTGATTCCAAAAATCAAAGAATTGGTTACATTGGTTCGGTTCTCAGTTTAGGGGTATGTAGAACCGAACCGAAGTGTGAACCGATCCGTAAAACCAAACTGTGGATCCGATCCGTAGAACCGAATCGTGGAACTGAACCTGGAACCGAACTTTGAACCGAACCAAGAACCATTTGATTGTTTCCATATTTGACTTATGATTTATGGTTTATAATGCACCATTTAATTATTTTCATAAATGTATTTTTGCATACCTTATACAATAGCTAAACCATTCATCAAATGGACCACAACATGGATGGACATGGGCTAGATAATAAAATTAAACATGTAATTGGGCTGGATTATAAAAAGCCCAGAACCATGGAACCGATCCGAAATCGAACCGATTTTAACGGTTCGGTTCCGATTCGGTTCTAGGGTGCTAACAGTCCAGTTCCGATTCTGAATATCATAGAACCGTTAGGAATGGTTCGGTTCCGGTTTCACCTCATAACTGGACTAAACTGACCCATGTGCACCCCTAGTTACCAAGGTCAGTGGGGCCTGCCTTGATTTATGTGGTATATATCCACATCGTCAGGAGATTGTGGACCCCTCGTAATGTATGTTTTATCCACGCCGTCCGCCGTAGCATGTGGGATCGACCATGATGCATGTAGATACATTAGTAATAATTACTTATTAATATAGCTTATTAAAAATCTTTTTGAAAAAGGTAGTAAATGATTAGCACAAAAACAAACCATGTTCAGACATTAGGTGGCTACACCATTGGAAACAATGGATAACCGACCGTCCAGCCTGACACGCAGGCATGGCCAACTTAGAGAGCTTATTCCCTTTGAGTTGAAATCAAATGAATCTTGGCCGTGCGAAAGTTTGCAGGCAGCAATTGAATGGGGGAGAAGCTTCGATACGTTCTGCGGATCCACCGAGGTGGGTGGATCCTTCACTGTGGGGTCCACCTTGATGTATATGAAGTACATCCATTTGTAAGTATCATTTCATCTCATGGTCCAAAAAATGAAGTAGATCCACTTAGGTGGAGAAACAGTGCTTATTGGCAATTAAAAATTCCTACGGGCCACGAAAGTTTTGGATCAAGCTGATATTTGATTGGTCCCAAGAATTTTTTAATGGTGAGTATTCAATCTCCACTAGTTCCTCTGGTGTGGTCCACCTAAGATTTGGATCTGCTTCATTTTTTATTCTATGATATAAAATAAGCTTTCAAAATGGATAGACGGCGCGGATCTAAGTAAAATACATTGTGTTTGGTCCGCCCAATTGAATGACCTTCGCTTTGGTGGCACGCGAAAGCACCATGCGCTTGATTTGACCGGTGGGTAGCTGTAATGAATTGATACAGTGACTTTCGAGGTAAATACCTTTCATTCCTCGTGTGCGTTTAAAATCTACTCTACTTTTCAGAAAATAATAATAATAATAACAATAATAAAAGAAAAAAGAAATTTGCCTTTTACCTCTACATTTATGCCGTACGCTGACAGGTCATCCTTGTGCACGTGTTAGAACTTTATGCGTTGGAATTATTTTTTGAATGAAAGTACAGAGGGGATTCGCGCGAATCCATTTTGAAGATACGGTTAGAGGTAAATATAAAGAAGTGTATTAAGTGCTAGGTATCTGATCCATTCATCAGGTAGTCAATCCTTTAATTATTGACCATAGATCAATAAGTTTCACTCATCACATAGGATCCATGTATACCATCGGTTATCTCTTAACGTGTGATTCGGCCCACCTGATGAGTGGGCAGATCTCAACTTTGTTCTAGGCACAGAGTCCATGGTCATTGTCTTCAACAACTTGGCGGATGGCCTGATCTATTAAACAGTGCTGCGAATCGCATCTTTCGTCTCTACTAACGCGAATCGCCATATTGGTTGAGGCTTATCACATGCCTCAAGATTCACGAGGGCCACCCACGAGATTGGGAGCGGATTAGGTACGGCCCCTGCCATACCCAACACAGTACGGCCCTACCCGTGGGGCCCATATTGATGTATGTGTTACATCCACTCCGTCCATTAGTTTTTACAGATCATTTTAGAACATGTTCCAAAAAATGAAGCAGATCGAAGTCTTAGATTTACCATACCATCGGAGACAGTGGATATCAAAAATTGATAAATTTTTGTGGGCCACAAAAGTTTTGGATCAATATGATATTTGTTCTTTCCCTTTATAAATATTTATTTGAAATTATCAAAAGGTCAGATGGCAGATAAAAATTATGCAAACATTAAGGTATGCCCTAGGAAATTTTTAATGGTGCTTGTTTAATCACCACTTTTTCCTGTATCATGGTCATTTGGATTCTCTTAATATTTAGACTCAATTGGACGGTGTGGATATACAATACATACACCAAGGTGGGCTCCACGGTAAGGGCCATAGTGTGATGGGTACGGCTGAGGTAGGACCTAATCCGTTCCCACCCACCACGTGACAGCTGCCCGCAGAAAGGTTACTAGCTACTCCAGACGAAATATACGATACACGGAAAGAGGCTCTGCAGAGAGTGACGCCCGTTTTCAATTCTTAAACATGGACGATGCTTTGTTAATCTAGACCATTGGTCTGCTCCATCCCACGGTGGATGGATGGATACAAAATTTTTACTCCATGGAGATATCGTAGGCCTTCGATCTGTAGCCTATATACATAGACCATTAAGAAAAAGAGAAATGGTCCACCATTCATTCCAAAACTATCTGAAATATTTGTGGCTTACATCTTTCAAGATGAAATATTTCTCAGTATTGTTCCCTGCACCACAGGTCGTAACACACTAGCGATCTGAATTACTGCAGTCTGACCGCACAACAAACCAGCGGTTTTGATTGCACATTTGCCAAACAAATAGCTCAAATTAAACCTTTAAAATGAAAGATTCCCGTCTACCCGAAAATTATAGTGATTGATTTTTCAAATTAGGTGATTGGTGAGATTTAGTGGACGGTTTAGATGAAAAGAGGTTAACATTTTTAATTCAAAAAATTCACAGACTGAGTGGAGATACCGCGTTTCAACGCTTGAGGTCTTGGTATCGATCCCTACCGGGGTGGCTAACATGGTGTGTACTAAGAAGCTAACCCAAGAAAAAATATATAATAAATAATAATTCAAAAAAAGCAAATTCCTTGATCAAAGGTAACGGTCATCACATCCATCTTTCATTTGAAAGATAACCGATCTACAGTGGATCCTACAATTTGGGCAGTTTAATTTGAGTTGATATATGCCATTGGATAACAAGAAATTACACCATAGAAAGGATTTGTAGCTTATTTTTATCATTAACAATAACGTGAATCTATAGTAAACTTGAGAGACATGTAGAGATTTTCAAGAGATCTTAATAAACATAAACCTCGGTAAAAATTAACAAAAAGATGGCTGCATCACAGTGGTTTGCAGCAGAATCAGTGCCAGTAACGGAGATTGGGACGGCACAGGCAATTGAAGATGACCATCTACTAAGATTGGGGATGATCGTTCTGTTCCAATCTGCGAATCTAATAGAAGATGGTGCTGATTGTACAAGTTGGGAATGGGTTCATGGGATCGTAGGCAGCGGTTGAACCGTAAAAGAAATGGTCTATGTAGAACAAAGATGGTGATTTATGACTTCAAAAGAATCAAGGAGATGTGATTTATAGTTGAGATGATGAATAGGTCGATAACCCTTTCTAATACCATGTTAAAGCATAAGAAATTATATTGTGAAAACTATAACTTATTTATTTCATTGACTATAAAAGAAATATATAAAATATATGAAATACCTATAAAATATATTGATAGATATACACCTTACTAGAAAGAGGAATATCATAATCTAATCTAACATGTGCTGCTTATATAATATTTTTGCGCTTTGCCCTATTAGCAAATAATTCCGCTCCTTTTTATGGAACTTTAAGTTATGTTAGCGTACATTAATCCAAATAGAGGAAATTTAGTCAAATACCTATATTTATTATAATTACAATGATCCGCCTATTAATTATCTAATTACATTTATACCATCAAAATCTTATGACTTTATTTTATACACTCACTCAAAACGTCAACAAAATAGTTCATTTAAATGACCAAAATACCCTTCACTAAAATACCTTTTTATTGATAAATACTTTTGAATGGGGGCCTATTACATTCTGTGTAGCTTGGAGGATCATCCATCCTATCTATCAAGTATCCCTCGACAGTTTCTTCATGGATCTTAAAAAAGAATCAAGATTCAAAAAATCAATCCCATACAGGTTTAGGTGAGTGAATCCATGAGGAGTATTGGTGTATAATCATGCTTTAAACATTTAAATTTATATTATGTAGCCCACGTGAGTGTTGAAATGCTCTATTTTTGGGTTGTCCCTTCATCTTAGTAAGAGGCTTCTATCAAAGAGATTGGATGGCTTATTGACGCAGGGGAGGACGTGAAGTCGAGCACCGTCTTCCTTAAGAGGATAACTATTTCGAATCTACGGAACTTCTCTAAACTCCTCACAGAGACTTCTCGAATCCACGAGAAAATAAAGCAGAAAATAAAATTAAATTCTAATAAATTTGAAATTGATTAATGACTCCATAAAAATGAGTTCACAACTCTTTAAATAAGAGTACCAAGCAATGGGAAACAAATCAGAATCAAACTACAACTAAAACTCTTAGAAATCGCGACTTACTATAAATAGTAAACTTACTATTTATAGATGGTCGTGATGTCTACTAGTCTTATGAGTTTTCGGCCAAAAATAGTAAGTGTCCTATTTGGCTTCACCAAACCGTTCTCCTAATTATTCTAAGCTCTTTTCACGTTGGGCGCAATTCCTAAAGCCTGACGGATGAAGAGTTATAATCAAACTAAAACTTACTATTTATAGTAAAAACGAAATTAAAATAGGGAAACGACGGTTGATACAGGGTTGTTCGTAATCTCGAGCGTCGCGACCCGGCATAGCTGGGTTGGTTGGCTAAAGTAACTCGTTCTACCCCAAAATCATTTATTTTACATCAGCTAACTCATTCCGGATTGTGAGATATGCTCGATCTAAGGTCCGATGGTCCGGATCACTTTTGTCGTCGACTGGGCCTTTTCTGATCCATCTTAGCTATGAAACTGTCCGCGACCCACTCTACATCACTTATATACCAAAGATGGACCCCACACACAATTTAGACCATTCTAATGGTGGGTTTGCTGCTATTTAATTTGGAAACATGCCTACATGTGTGATAAATTATCCGATTTCATTTAAGCATGTGTGAGTATTATATGTCGAGCATGATGGAGTCGTCATCGACTCGAAACGAACCAAACACCTCATGATCTCAAGCACCGAAATAGTTGAGTAATATCATATCTATGAATATTGGCCCGACTATTCAGCCACCGATTGGCAAAATAATTAGACGATTTGTGAAGAGGAGGGTTACTCATTCAGATGAATTCCTTTTGCCTTAGAGGGAAAACTTTTATTTTAACAATGATAGTTGGATCACGTTTGTCCATGAAAATAATGAAAAGTAAAACACGGATTAAAATGCTTAATGTCAATGTTATTAACATGAATGATGATTCAGTACAATCAGTATATAAAAGTAAATAAAGTAATAAAATTTACCGATGACGGTCCGAACATGTGAAACGGTCATAGACTAAATGATCTTTCAGACGTTGAAGGTCGTGAGACAATCGTGTAGAGACTGATGCTTGTGCGACGGTTGCAATTTTGTTTAGCATAATGCGACCAAAAAATCACTAAGGACTAGAGGATTTAGAAAGCATCAAACGACGGGGTTTAGAATATTTATTGAACTAAATTAACTTACTGCAGTAATGCAGTATACAAAAGTTAAAACTAAACTAAGCTCAGCTAATCGGTTCAGATTTACTACAGCATGATATTGGATCTTTTCATGCTACATGTGTAATGGCAATATCAGGACCGTACATCTAGTGGACTCTACTATGGATGGCTTACTTTTTGAGTGTAACAACTATTGAACTTTTCTGCCCACCATTTTTCTTCATCTTCCCCATCTACCATTTGACATTTAACTACTTTAGTTTTATACAGTAGATTTGAAGGCCACCGATTGGTGGCTAAGATAATTCGATCCATGCCTATTTTGAACATTTTCTATCCATAGAAGGTTAGATGAACGGTGTCAATTGATAAATCACCCGGGGATGTGTATTGCGATGAGGTGGCTTGGACGGTAATCCTTCGCTGTGTTGTGTGTGACACCCGCATTCATCATGTTTGCATGTAGATGCTAGGCCATAGCACCAAAAATCATCTAGATCAATGAATTAGGTGGGCCACCCCACACGGAAGAATAGACCATACGTTGTGCATGGGGGCCACCATGTTGTTTGTATTCCATCTAAATGGCTAATCAGGTGAGACCCATGATGTTGATGAACAAATTAAAAAACTAGGCTAATCTAAAACTCAGATGGGGCATACCACGTGAATATGATGGTTTTAGGTGTGATTTTACCATTTTCCCATGTTATGGATCACCACATGAGTTTTGTATTGGGCATATTTTTGAGATTTACATTGAAAATGAAAAGGAGCAATTGATAGATGGATCAGATTTATCAAGCCCAACAGCTTGGGCTCCAAAGAGCTCAGGTGTTGCACATGCTCAGTACAACAGGTGATGCAGATGGGTCTGACAAAGTCTTTGGCTACTTCCCATACTCAAATACATCATTGCGTAGCAAGCAAATGGAAATGCATATGATATATGAAAGAAAATAATTAAGAAAAATCTAACTACAAAAGAGCATATGATATATGTGGTTCACCATTTGGACTTTATTTATCACTACTTTGATTTTTTAAAAAATAATAATTCATTGTAGCAATGAAAAATTACAAAGAACAAAATATAAAACACAATAAAATCTCTTTGAATTCAAGCTTAAAAAGAAATACCATCCACCGTTGCTTATACTAGCTATAAATCCTAATATCTTAAATATCTTGAAAAGAAGATCTTAGAATACCTTCCGAGAAAATTTTGAAATCTTCAATCTTACTTTTAAAAAGAAAAATTTCCTATTAAAACAGTCTTAACTTGTTTTTAAAAAAATGCTTTTACATTCATAATTCCACATTTTTGCCTAACAAAACTTATCCTAAAAGCTTTATTTTCAAAAGTAAAACTTATCCAGCGACCAAAATGATATTGGGTCTACTCATCTGGCAGGTCAAACTTGCAAAAAGAAAATGGGTGGTTTGAAAAAGAAATCCGACCGTCCAAATTCAATATAGATACGTGGCTCGACTGACAAGTATAATGCCTTGACTTTTTGGCCGTCCACTACCTGAGGAATGGCTTGGATATCTATGTTGTGCCCACCACGATGTCCAGTAGAAATCCAATAGGTTTATCTGTTTTTCAAGGTCACAGTATTATAGGAGCTACAAATGATGTGGATTCAAAACTCACGTGTACCACATCCAACCATTGAAACCTTCACCGGGCTACAAGTGTTTTGAATCATGCTAATATTTCTGTTTTCAGTTCATTTAAAGTGAGAATCACCTGACGAGCAACTTGGATGGCGTATAAATACCATGATGAGCTCTAAAAAGATTTGAATGGTAGGTATTTCCGTTCTCACTGTTTCATGCCGTGTGGCCCACCTAAAATTTGGGCATTTACTCTTTTAGGAAGGGGGATTGGGTATTACCCCCCATACACTTGGAAGGAATGAACAAGGGCTCTTGAGGGGGCGATCATGATGTATGGGTTTTTATCCACACCGTTCATTTATTTATTTTCATATCGCTTTATGGTACAAGAACCAAAATGAGGCAGCTCCAAGGCTCAAGTGGACCACAAGGTGGGTATTAAACATTTACCATTGAAATTCTGGGGGCCACAAAAATTTTGGATTAATCTAATATTTGTATTTTCCGTTCAAGAGCTCAGGTATTGCACACGCTCAGTACAACAGGTGATGCAGATGGGTCTGAGAAAGCCTTTGGCTACTTCCCATACTCAAACACATCATTGCGTAGCAAGCAAATGAAAATGTATATGATATAGAAAGAAAATAATAAGGAAAATCTAACTACAAAAGAACATATGATATATGTGGTTCACTATTTGGACTTTATTTACCACTAATTTGATAATAATAATAATAAAAAAATTCATTGTAGCAATGAAAAATTACAAATTAAAGAACAAAATATAGAGTACATTATCGAAGAACACAATAAAATCTCTTTGAATTAAAGCTTAAAAAGAAAAACCTTCTACTATTGCTTATGCTAGTAATAAATCCTAGCATCTTAAATATCTTGAAAAGAAGATCTTGGAATACCTTTTGAGAAAATTTTGAAATCTTTAATCTTGCTTTTAAGAAGAAAATTTTCCTATTAAAACTCTCTTAATTTGTTTTTAAAAAAATGCTTTTACATTCATAATTCCACATTTTTGCCTAACAAAACTTATCCTAAAAGCTTTATTTTCAAAAGTAAAATTCTAAAAATAATTTGTAAAGATCTACAAACATTCGGGCCTTGCTTACTTATATGTAATACAAATTATATGTGCTTAAAAAAGGTAATTAAAATTATAGTGATTTTAGTGTCACTACTTTAACATATAAGCTGCTACATGTTCTCCTTTATCATTTCTAATGACTCTGGAACCGCAGTGACCTTCAACTCCATCAAAGGTAAGCTTGATGGCTTCTAGCTTGAGCAGGCTCCATCCGTTGATTGGGAGTGGTGATGGGATGTTGGCCCAAACCTTCCTAAATGACTGATTCTTGAAAGTGGGTGTTTTGGAGAATGTCTTGCAAAATTCTTCAGCTAGGTACTATTTTGGTTTGGTCCATGGATAGAAGGGAAAACTGCATTACATTTAACTTTGTTATAACCTCTAGGATTAGAGAAGTTGGTCCATTGAGTTAGGGCTAACTTGGGGCTAGCTACCCATGATGGGTTTTTTTTACCCATCTTCGACCGGTCGTAGGCCTCACGACCGGTCAAAAGTTTGAGTCGTGACACGAATCAAAGTCCAAAGTTTTTTTTTTTTTTTTTTTTTTTTTTTTTTTTTTTTCTTTGTTATTGTAGCTACGACTGGTCGAAGGGATGACTCGACTGGTCAAAGGGGTTTTACGACTAGTGGAAGACTCGGCTCGACTAGTCGAAGGTTACGCAGTTTGTTCCGTGATTTTGCGCGAAACTGCGGATTTGAATCCTTTCACAACTGGGATGCGGAAAGGAGTTTCCCAAAACTATAAAAGGGGTTGCCTAGGGTTTTCTAGGTACACAGAATAAGAGGGTTTCCTAAAGCTTTACAAGGGATTTGCTAAAGAGTTTAGGGCAATCAAAGGTGAGAGAGAGAGAGAGAGGAAGAGAGAGAGGAAGCTTATAGAAGGGAGGTTCTGATCGTGGAGGTTATCTACTTTGCAATCTATATCTCAGCGCTTTTATGTCCTCGTAATCGGTTAGATCTCTCCATTTTCTCTATTTCTCTTATTGTTTATCCACTCCTGTGTGAGTGAAGAAGGTTGTAACGTTCTACTTCGTAGTGGATTGTTGATCTGGATGAGGTCCCTTGGTGTTTACCTCTTTGAGGGTTTTCCACGTAAAAATCTCTTATGTGGTATGTTATTGATGCATTGATTGTTTTCATTGCTTTATTATCCATAATTCTGGTTTGTTCTGGAGGGCTAGATCCTAAGGTTTTGTGCAAGGCCCCCAACAAAGTGGTATCAAAGCTAGGTTCATTGAACGGGTAGGATCGGTTTTGAATTATGGAAGGTGGCTCATCAAGGATGATCGGCCTCAATGGTTCTAACTGGACCATATGGAAGGCTAAGATGGAGGACTTGCTTTATTGCAAGGACCTATATTCTCCAATTTTATGCATATCAGCAAAATCCAAGGATGTGACTGATGATGATTGGAAGAAGATAGACCGAAAGGCGGTGGGGTTTATTAGACAATGGTTGGATGATTATGTGTTCCATCATGTGTCCACGAAAATCTTAGCCACTAGCTTATGGCTGAAATTACAAGGGCTGTATGAGAGGAAGACAACCGGTAATAAGTTTTTTCTGATAAGGCGACTTGTGAATCTCAAATTCAAGGATGGTGGTTCTGTGGCCGAGCATATGAATGAGTTAGCAATATAGTGAACTAACTCACCTCTATGAAGATGGTCCTGGATGATGAATTGCAGGCTTTACTATTGCTTAGTTCATTGCCTGACAGTTGAGAGACATTGGTGGTGTCTCTAAGTAACTTCGCGCCAGACGGAAAGATATCTATGGAACAGGTAACCGGTTGTCTCTTCAATGAGGAGACAAGGAGGAAGTCTCAGGGGTCTACTCAGCAAGAGGCCCTTGTGACACAGGAACGGGGGAGAGGAAAGAACATGAAGGGCGGGAAGGCTCGAGATAAATCAAGAGGCAAGTCGGGTAACAGAAAAGATATTGAATGATGGAATTGTGGCAAGAAGGGCCACTACAAGCATGAATGTTGTGGTAAGAAGAACGACAAGAAAGGAAAAGGGAAGGAAGATGAATCAGATTCCACTGCGGTTGCTTCAGATGGTGACATTGTAGTTATTCTTTCTGCAGATCATGACGTATGTCTCACGGCTACGAGTCAGGACACCGATTGGTGATAGACTCGGGAGCTTCTTTTCATGCGACTCCACATAGGGACTCCTTCACAAGCTACAAGTCAGGTGACTATGGGATTGTGAAGATAGGAAATTCTGGCGTATCAAAAATTGTGGGAGTCAGTGATATTTGTGTGAAAACTTATGTAGGCTGCACATTGGTTCTTAGGGATGTGAGGCATATCCCAGACCTTCGCCTCAACTTGATGTCGACGGGAAGGCTGGATGATGATGGCTATGAAAGCCAGTTTGCTGGTGGGTGATGAAAGCTCATCAAGGGTTCATTGATCGTGGCCAGAGGGAAGAAGTGTTGCACCCTGTACAAGGCAAGTGTCAGTATGTGCAAGGGTGGGTTGAACGCAACGGATGATTCAGCTATTGACATGTGGCACAGGCGTTTAGGCCACATGAGTGAAAAAGGGCTTCAGGTACTAGCAAAGAAGCGGCTCCTTCCAGACGTGACAGGTACACCTTTCAAAAACTGTCTTGATTGTTTATCAGGGAAACAATATAGAGTTTCATTTATTAAATCTGTTTCTCATGTTAATAAAGTGCATGCATTAGATTTGGTTTATTTTGATGTTTGTGGTCTTACGAGGACAAAAACCTTGGGTGGGGCATTATATTTTGTTGCTTTTATAAATGATGTATCTAGGAGGGTTTGGGTTTATGCTTTGAAATCCAAGGACGAGGTCTTTGGTGTGTTTAAATTGTTTCATGCTATGGTCGAAAGAGACAGGTAGATCATTGAAGTGCATCCGCACTGACAATGGTGGTGAATACATTGGCGACTTTCATGAGTACTGCAAGTCCCTGGGTATACGACATGAACAGACGGTTCCCAAGACCCCCCAGCATAATGGTGTAGCTGAGCGAATGAATCGCATCATTGTTGAGAGAATCAGATGTATGTTATCCCATGCGAAGTTGCCCAAGACGTTCTCGAGAGAATCAATGCACACGGCGGTGTATTTGATAAACAGGTCACCATCAGCCCCGTTGAATGGAGAAGTACCTGAGAATGTGTGGACTGGACATGATTCATCGTACAGTCATCTCAGGGTGTTTGGATGCAGGGCATCTGTTCACGTACCAAAGGATGAAAGGTCCAAGCTCGATATGAAGATCAGGCAGTGTGTGTTCTTGGGGTACGGTGATGAAAAGTTCGGTTACAGGTTATGGGATCCGACCGAGAGGAAGCTCGTCAGGAGCATTGATGTGGTTTTCTTTGAAGATCAGTGTATAGAAGACATTGGTAAGCCATAGAAGAACCAGCCTAGTTCAGGTGAGCTAGAGGACATGGATCCGGTTACTCCTCGTGGTGCCATGATGACGAGAAGTACAACAAGGTGCAAAGGACGAGGGAGTTCCTTCAGAAGATGGACCAGGGGAGTAGCCCCCACTTGATCCACCTGTTGAGCCACAGGTGAGGAGGTCATCTAAGGACAGACAGTCGTCCAAGAGATACTCGCCACATGGTTACATTATGCTAACTGATGGGGGAGAGCCAGAAGATTATTCTGAGGCCCTAGTCGACGAGCATAAGAGGGAGTGGTTGAAAGCTATGCAAGAGGAGATGAAATCCTTGCATAAGAACCACACCTATGATATGGTGAAATTGCCTAAGGGCAAGAAAGCTTTGAGCAAAAAGTGGGTGTTCAAAAAGAAGATTGAGCAGAAGAATTCATAGATGAAGTTCAAGGCCAGACTTGTGGTGAAAGGTTTTGGTCAGAGGAAAGGCATAGACTTCGAGGAGATATTCTCACCAGTGGTGAAGATGACATCCATACAGGTGTTGCTTGGGTTGGCGGCTAGCATGGATCTGAAGATAGTGCAGTTAGATGTTAAACTGCCTTTCTCCATGGTGACCTGGAAGAAGAGATCTACATACACCAACCAGAGGGGTTCGAAGTCAAGGGCAAAGAGCATATGGTGTGTAGGCTGAGGAAGAGCTTGTATGGGCTGAAACAAGCTCCACGGCAATGGTACAAGAAGTTTGACTCGTTTATGTTAAAACATGGGTATGACAGAACGGAGTCGGACCACTGTGTGTTCATGCGCAAGTTCTCAGATGGTGATTTTCTAGTACTGCTCTTATACGTTGATGACATGCTCATCATGGAAAAATACATCAAGAAGATCGACAAGCTGAAACAAGAGTTGGGCAAGTCTTTTGCCATGAAAGACTTGGGCCCGGCTAGACAGATCCTAGGAATGGAAATAACCCGTGACAGAAGCAGTAGGAAGCTCTGGCTGTCACAAGAGCGGTATATTGAGAAAGTCCTAGAGCGGTTCAATATGAATGTAGTGAAGCTGGTCAGTACTCCACTAGATGGTTACTTCAGATTGAGCGACAGACAGTGTCCCAAGATGAAGGCAGAGGTGGAAGAGATGCAGAAGATACCCTACGAGTCAGCGGTAGAAAGTTTGATGTATGTTATGGTGTGTACACGCCTAGACATAGCATATGTGGTTGGTGTTGTCAGCCGGTATCTTGCCAATCCTGGCAAAGAGCATTGGGCAGCGGTGAAATGCATACTACGGTATCTAAGAGGCTCATCCAGGTTGAGCCTATGCTATGGTGACGGTAAACCTGTGTTAGAGGGCTACACAGATGCAGATATGACAGACGACATAGACTCCAGGAAGTCTACACCGGGGTTCATGTTCACGTTTGCAGGGGGAGCGGTTTCTTGGCAGAGCAAGTTACAGAAGGTCGTAACATTGTCGACGACAGAGGCCGAGTACATTGCAGTCACAAAGGCATGTAAAGAAATGCTTTGGATGAAGAGGTTCCTATAGGAAATTAGCCTAAAGCAGGAGGAGCACGTGGTCTATTGCGATAGTCAAAGTGTTATACACTTGGGCAAGAATCCAAGTCAGCATTCTAAGTCGAAGCACATAGAGATTCGGTATCACTGGATCATGGATACTTTGGAACAAAAGGTGTTACAGCTTAAGAAGGTCCACACGGACGATAATGGGTCAAACATGATGACCAAGGCTTGCTCAAGGGCAAGTTTGAGGTTTGTAGAAACCTGGCTAGCTTGAAGAATGTGGATCCCTCTTGGGTCAAAAAGGGAGAGATTTGATGAGTTTTTTTTTACCCATCTTCGACCGGTCGTGAGCCCTGCTCGACCGGTCGAAGGCTGGTGGTCGACCAGTCGAAGGTTCCAGTCGTGACATGACTCAAAGTCCAACGAGTTTTTTTTGTTGTTTTTTACTGTAGTTACGACTGGTCGAAGGGATGACTCGACTGGTCGAAGGAGTCCTACGACTGGTCGAAGGAGTCCTACAACTCGTCGAAGACTCGGCTCAACTAGTCGAAGGTTACGCAGTTTGTTCCGTGATTTTGCGCGAAACCGCGGATTTGAGTCCTTTCGCAACTGGGATGGGGAAAAGAGTTTCTCAAAACTATAAACGGGGTTGCCTTGAATTTTCTAGGTACACAGAATAAAAGGGTTTTCTAAAGCTTTACAAGGGATTTGCTAAAGAGTATAAGGCTATCAAAGGTGAGAGAGAGAGAGAGGAAGCTTATAGAAGGGAGGTTCTACTCGTGAAGGTTATCTACTGTACAATCTATATCTCAGCGCTTCTATGTCCTCGTAATCGGTTAGATCTCTCCATTTTCTCTATTTCTCCTATTGTTTATCCACTCCTGCGTGAGTGAAGAAGGTTGTAACGTTCTACTTCATAGTGGATTGTTGATCTGGACGAGGTCCCGTGGTTTTTACCTCTTTGAGGGTTTTCCACATAAAAATCTCTTGTGTGGTGTGTGATTGATGCATTGATTGTTTTCATTGCTTTATTATCTCTAATTCTTGTTTGTTCTAGAGTGCTAGATCTTAAGGTTTTGTGTAAGGTCCCCAACAACCTATTCCTACTTTTTGGTTCATCATACATCTAAACGAGGAATAATTTGGACACTTTATTTGAATTTCTTGCACGCCAAGTTTGCAATCTCCGAGTAATTTCTAGGTGTATTATCCATACTACTTATATATATATATATATATATATATATATATGATATATATATATATATATATATATATATATGGCTGAGTTACCATACTTGAGTCCTTGTGAGTTGAGACAGGCAAACAAACAAATGCACGTTACGTCGTACAGTGGGTGGTCCCTATCTAACCTTATAATGAATTGGCAGAAGAAGACTTTCCAAAGACCAAAGATTTTACCTTGCCTCCTAAATTATTGGACTGATGTTTTTGTGGACGGCAATCTCTCCCGTGCCTTTTGTACTCAGAGAGGGTAAAACTACGGGGCCCACCATATTGAAATCAAATCCTTTCAATACTATGGCCCTTGATTTTAGATGATGTCTCAAAAACTATACTTACAAGGTCGGACACCTAGATTAATTCCCATCTATGTTCTACCATTAAATTTTATTATTATTTTTTAATCTTGAGAAATACTTCAATCCTTTGGCAGTGTAACAGATCATCTGCAGGCAGTTAAAAGTTACTTAGAAATTGCTTATGTAGGACACAAATAATTAATATTAAACTGTCCAAATTATGGACATAAGTTAAGATCTATAATGAGCCAAAAAGTATTTTTATTTGGTTATTGAAAAATTAGATTTCTGAACGTTTATTGGACGACTATAGATAGAAAATCAAAATGTCTTGTTGTAAAGAATAAGTATCCACAAATTAGACTTTAGTATTTCTCAACCAACTTAATTGTTATACTTCACTTACAGCCCGTGGATTTCATAATTTAATTGGTTTAGCTTGAATTAATATATGACACGTATCATTTCTAAGAACTTGCGCCTCAAGCAAAGTTTGTAGCTGGCGTATCAAATAACATCTTGTTTTCTTTTTTATCTTTATTATTTATTTATTTAATTTTAAATTTGTTTTTGTAAATAACTGCCTAAATAATAGTATTTAAAAATGGCCCTAAAAATTACATTTACAAATGATAATATTGTTAATTCATGAGATTGCAAACGCCCACTTTCATGTAGACTTTTACAGTTGTAAACCTTTTTAGCATGTTATTTTGTGACATGTTTTTTTGTAGAGGAGAATTAAAGAGTATGGTGTGTTTCAAATGGAGGAAAATTAAGGGCCTGCTCGATTTTCTAATTACAGAGTGGGTAATAATTATTTACCTCTGTGGTTGGATTTTCAAGATTTGACTGCCCTATCATTTATAGCACTCCTCGCGTCACCCGTGGAAACAAAAAATTAAATGGTGGAGCCCACCTTGATGTTTGTGTATTATCCACACCGTCCATCCCTTTAGCCAACTCATTTTAGGGCATGAACCCAAAAAAAATAGGCAGATCAAAAGATCAAGTGGACCACACTACTGGAAATAATGGGAATTGAACTCCTACCATTGAAAGCTTCTTGAAGATCCAGTAGCTTTTGGATCAAACTGATATTTTTGTTTTCTTTATCCATGATTGTGTGACCTTATTAACTGGTTGGATGAAAAATAAACATCACTGTGAGCCCTAGGGAGAAAACAACTTTCAACCATTGACATTTTAATGATCATTGTTTCCTAAGGTGTGGTCCACTTGAGCTTTTGATTTTTCTCATTTTTAGGCTGATGCCTTAAAATATATTTTTTAAAAGGATTGATGGTGTGGATAACTTATATACATCATGGTGGGGCCGATATATTTAAATCAGTAATAACAACGTTTTATATGGACCGATTTTTCGAAACGTAATTAGTGGGAACTTTCAAACAGGTGTAGTGAGTAATAATCAAGTAATTCAGTGTATTTATCAGGGAAATTGAAAATTCAAACAGCCCCTACAGGGTTATGTTCTTTTTGTGGTGGAGAATTTCGGAGTATGTTTTTATTTTCATTATTTTCTTAGAGTTGTCCATTTAAATCAGGAGAAATTTATAAAATATTGAATTAATAATGTGGTTATTTGGAAATCATATATAATTTGATGTGGACAGTAGAAAATACTTTCCCCTTTTAAGTGAGAATTCGCTCCATTTATTATTTACAGCGCACACCAACTGCTTTCGGTGGTTTGCCACACCACCCACCACTGATAGACCTAACCAAGTTCTATGGGTCCCAAAAGGATGTATGTTTTATATCCACAATGTTCATCAATTTTGTGAGATAATTTTAGGAACTGGGCTCCAAAATAAGGAAGATATAAAGCTAAAGTGGACCACACTACAAAAAGCATTGGGGATTGAACGTTTACCACCGTTGAAAACTTCTTGGTGGCTACAGAAGTCTTTGATCAATCTAATATTTTTTATTTCCCTTCGTCCAGGTCCGAGTGACCTTATGAACAGGTTGGATGGAAAACAAACAGCATGCTGGGAAGTAGGATGGTTTCAACGGTGGATGTCACTGTCCCACTGCTTTTGTTTTTTTAATGCGACTCACTTGAGATATGGATCTTTCTAATTTTTGGGCCCATAGTCTAAAATGATATAGAAAAATGGATGAACGGTGTGGATATAACACATAAATCATGGCAGGACCCACAGAAATAGGTGACATCAACACACGCAACTCGGCTCCTTTCTGCTGAGGCTATTTATATGCACGTTCCCTCTCGGCTCTGATAGGCGAGAGCGAGAAAGATAAGAGAAGAAAGAAGGTTCTCAGAAAGTCATGTTCCTTGATCCCCTTCCATCAATCTGCAGATCCGTCCATCTCCGAGAGCTGCTTTGAGATCTCTCGTTTATCGTTGAACGGAGATTAGGGGTTGGGAAGAAGAAAGGGGGGAAGAGTTGGAAGGGCAAACACGGCTATAACAAAGGTAAAGCGAGGTGAGGCACATGTCCGATCGGTACGACGCAAGGGTTCGGTAACTCAGAGCAGCCCTGGTGCGCACGGCGGACGTGGAGCCTTGCCTTCCGAAGGTGGAAGCCCTTCCGATCTCTTGTTTCTTGCCGGAGGCGGTCCCTTTTCTCCCATCTCCTTTTATTTTCCTTTTCCTCTCCAGCTTTTATAATTACATAGATAGATTGTAAAAAAAAAAAAAGAAGAGAGAAATCTAGTCATCTTCGTCATCGTCATCGTCGCCGTCGCCGTCGCCGTCGCCATCGTCATTGTAGCTATGTTAAGTATAAAGAGGGTAGCTACGATGGTATCGAACCACCAAAACGAGGAGGAAGAAGAGAAGGGAGGAGGATGTGGCCGGAATTGCCTTGGCAAGTGCTGTCTTCATGGTATTTTCTTTTCTCTTTATCATCTTCCATTTTTTCATCTTTTCCTTTTCAACTTGCGACTTTCTTTATGGACTATGCCTCAAAAATCTGGTTCATCTACTAATTGGGAGAAAAATAAATAGACGGTTGAGATGAGAAATACAGAAAAATTCAACTGAGAAAGATCCAGAACTGATTTTTTGGATCTTACTGTGGGAGAACTTCGAGGCATGGTCCATCCACGGCTGGAGCAATAGAATAACGGTCTAGATCATGTTTGCTGAATCGGTATTTTACTGATAAAAGCACGTATCGGCTCTGTTTTTGGCCGATACAGCTGTGGAGACCGGTACGTATCGGGAGATATGTGCTCGTATCGGACGATACGCCAGACCTTGCGACTATAGACTATAATTTTACCCATGTGCAGGCCCATTCGCTGGAGCGATGTTACAAATACTGCCGACATTTTGAGAATCTCACGATATTTTTGCAGAAAAGTTTTCAAACGGTTTTCTTGCGAGATTTTGAAGATGTTGGTTTTTTTTTTTTTTTCCATTTAATTGCGATTTTAGGGAAATAACTTTTAAAAGTTTAAATTAATTCACTTTTTAATATTTTAAAATTATTTAATAATTTATAATAAAGATTTTTAATATTTTATTTTCAGCATTATTTTCCCGATAATGTCAAGAAAAAAAATCAATATCTTAAATCTCACGAGAAATTCCGATGGCTTATCTTGTAATTCTCTTCGGCAGAATCGCCATGAAAAGTGGAAACCATGTTCGAGCTTGGGGGGACGCGACTTTCTCGTGACCTCCCCTGTAACCCAAAGCTCTGTGGGGCCCACCACGATGTTTGTGTTAAATCCACAGCGTCCATCCGTTTCGTCAGCTCATTTCGAGAACATGAACCCAAAATTGAGTGAGATTGAAAACTCGAGTGGGCCACACGCTAGGATTGAACGCTCGCCATTGAAACCTCAGTGGGGCGAAAGAAGTTTTGGATGAGGGTTTATATTTGTGTTTTCCCTTCATCCAGGTGGGAATCACCTTGTGAACGGTTTGGATAGCATCTAAACCTCACGGTGGGCCCCAGAAAGGTTTCAGTGGTCTGTGTCCCCACCGCAACTGTTTCCTATGGAATGGCTTGCTTGTGTTTTGGATCTCCCTCGGTTTTGATCTCATCTCCCAAAATGATCTGACGAAACGGTGACGTGGATATGGCATAAACATCATCGTGGTGGACCTAACAGAGCTTTGGGTTACAAGGGCCTGGAGAAGTCATGGGCTTTGATTTGTTGGATCAGCAAGGTCGGGTTTATAAATAAATGGGCTGGGCCTCATCCTAGGCCCGTATTTGGCCCGTTTTTAACTGGCAAATGCCCAAGCCTCACTGTCACCAATCCACTCATTTGATGGACCATACCAGAATGAATGGATTCCCCAAGAATCAGGACGTTCCAGGACTCATGTGGGTCACATCATGTGTGGCCCACCTAAGTCTTAGATTGAACTGATTTTGAGGATCCATATTGAAAATGTGGCAATGCACTCTGTGGACAGTTTGTGGATCTGATGCATGTTTGTCCCATGCAGTGTTCAATTGGCTCAGGTCAGGCACTCCATGATTGTTGTGGCAGAACTGGATATCTTGACTTCTGATTCTTGGAGTTGAAAATGGGCCACTGAGAATTTAATTTTCTGTGTTCTGTGTAGATATATCTAGCCGTTGTAATGGTCAGAATATCCGTTTAGCTTAAGTTTTTCATTGGACGGTCTGAGTGCCAAAATGCAACTAGGAACTTACATAGTGGTCTAACGACACTGGAGCATTTCTGAGTAGAAAAACCCTTGGAACTCGGATCTGATATAAGAAGAGCTTTCCAGCGCCTTGGAAAAATGCAATCCTAGGGAATGCAAAGTACCCTTTTCAAAGCAGTAAATACTTTTCTTACTCGTGTGATTTGCTACTAAATCTGAAAGGGTTGTGATACAATGAGGGTCTCGTGTCAGAAATCTGGGTATTATCAACAGTTATAAATGGAGTCCAACAGCCCAAATTCAATATATATGCATGGCTCACTTGATCAGTATATCATCCTTTGGGCATTATCTGATGAATGGCTGCCCAGATCACTCTTACTTTTGTTGTCAACCAATTCTCTAACATATGTTCTGCCCCTTATTGAATCATGGCCATATCTAGAATAGGCTAAATTGTAAATTATCCTCTGCCAAATGGTACGCACACATTCAAAATTAGGAAGTGCAGTACAGAGTTCAACATGTTTAACCTGTGTAAAATGCGGGCTTCACTACCCAGTAGGGGGGTGAGCCTACCACTTTTGTTGGGCGAACCGCTTCATGTGCACAAGATCCACATCATCGATCAGTGGTGCCACCTAATGTTCGGCCTCAACCCCAAACATCACACCAATACAAAACTCAGGTGGGCCTCACCATAGGAAAGTGTCAAATCATGTCTAAAAGCTGGTGTCGCCCACCTTAGTTGAATGTTCCTATCAGGTGATAAGATTGAATGGTATATATAAGCTAAGGCGGCCCCACACGCAACTAATGGCGAGCATCCGATTCCCACCCATTCCCACTCTTTCAGACTGTTGTAAACCAGTCCGTTTTTTGGGTTCTCAAGTGAACGTGAGACCACAAACCTGATCAACGGAGTGAATTTCATGTATGTTGTCCCCCACAGGCTGCTCGGTTAATAGTAGCACGCCTCTGTATGCCCACGCATAGTCTAGCGCGGTTCTTAATCTATTTCACTAATTTTTTTTATTTTTTATTTTTTGTGTTTGTAATGTTGGTGATGGAGACATGAAGGGAGCTTACTAGTTTCATGTTTTCTTTTCATAACACATATGTTTGGTTTGGGTAGGGGCCAAGCTTCCTTTATACACCTTCAGGAAGACGGAAACTGAGAAGGATTTGGATGGTGAGGATCAAGAGCCTCGCCTTCTCGAAACCTTACTTCTTGGAGAGGTAAGATGCTCGTGAGAAGGTCCATGTCCTTTTATGCTCTTAATTTCAGTGTTTGGATTGAAATAGCTTTGATTTCGAGATTTCAGTGGGAGGATCGCATGCGCAAAGGGCTTTTCCGCTACGACGTAACTAGCTGTGAAACCAAGGTTCGATCTTGTTCTGTTATTTCGTGTCCGCCCATCAATGCAACTCACCATCTGGTTCTGTTATTTCACGACAGCCCATCAATGTAGCTCATCATCTGGTTCTGTTGTTTCATGATGGCCCATCAATGCAAATCATCGGTATTTTCATATTCTACGCAGGTGATTCCAGGGGAGTATGGTTTCATCGCTCAGCTGAACGAAGGCCGCCACCTTAAGAAGCGGCCCACAGAATTTCGAGTGGACAAAGTCCTCCAGTCCTTCGACGAGAGCAAATTTAACTTCACAAAGGTGGGGCAGGAGGAGGTGCTCTTCAGGTTTGAGGAGAGCAGTGACGCCAAGGCCCAGTATTTCAAAAATGCCAGCATCCATGCCAGTAGCTCTCCAAACATTGTCGCCATCAATGTTAGTAAACATCACTCTCTTCCTTACCAGCTTCTACTACTTCAAATGCCAGCGTCATGATATTCTCTCCTTTCCATTTTTTTCCCTGAGGGTCTAGATCAGTTCCCTTATTGGTGTTTTACTTTCAGGTGAGCCCCATCGAGTACGGGCACGTTCTTCTGATTCCTCGAGTCCTCGAGTGCTTGCCCCAAAGGATTGATCCCGAGAGCTTCTTGCTTGCTCTTCACATGGCGGCTGAAGTAGGGAATCCATACTTCAGGTTGGGATATAACAGTCTAGGTGCCTTTGCCACCATTAATCATCTTCACTTCCAGGTTGGTTCTTTTTTCTTTATCAGCTGCCAGAATTTCAGAAAAAGTTTGGTTGTGACATCAATACATATCTATTAAAATCAATCAGTGAATGGTGATAGAAATACTGAATTCGTGATGACAGGCTTACTTCATGGCGATGCCCTTCCCCATCGAGAAGGCTCCAACTCAGAAAATAACGACTGTCAAGGGGGTATTAGAAAATGGGGTGAAGATATATCAGCTGTTGAATTATCCAGTGAGAGGGCTGGTCTTCGAGGGTGGGAAGGCCCTGAAAGATTTAGCTGATGTGGTCTCCACTGCTTGCATTTGCCTTCAAGACAGCAACGTTCCTTACAATGTCCTCATTGCTGATTCTGGCAAACGTGTATTCCTCTTCCCACAGGTAATAAATGGTAGCCATTTTTCTCGTTCGGTTGATTACTCTAAAATCCTGTTATGCTACTTTACGGTAATGGTCAGATGCACCCTAACTTTCCATCAATATACATGGTGAGTCAGAGTTTATCAGAATGGAGGTGTTGTTCAGGTGGGCATTACTTTTGATTTACATCTGTAAAGGTTGTGGAAGATCATATGGAAGGAAACTAAGTTCAGGAAACCCTAGCTTTGATAGTATGTAGAAGGGAGAAGAGATTTGGGGGAAAATGTTGAGCAAATGAAAACACACACACACACACACACACACACACACACACACATACACACACGCGCGCGCGCGCGCTTTGGGGGGAAATGTTGTGTTAGGGAGTAAATGAAAACACACACACACCCCACCATGCACACGTGTGCATGCAGTCCCAAATTGATATCCAGATGGACACCCAGATGAACCTTAAAATATAAGATTTGGTGAACAAGTTTGGATCTTGATCTTCCTATGTATATACATCTAACTCTATCTCTAAAATGATTTACCAGTGCTACGCTGAGAAACAGGCTCTTGGAGAAGTGAATCAAGAGCTTCTAGACACCCAAGTGAACCCAGCAGTATGGGAGATCAGCGGCCATATGGTGCTAAAGAGGAAAAAGGACTATGAGGAGGCATCTGAGGATAATGCTTGGAAGCTCCTTGCAGAGGTCTCCCTCTCTGAAGAGAGGTTCCAGGAGGTGAAGGCTTGCATCTTAGAAGCCATTTCAGCATATGCCAAAGGAGTTGGTAAGCCTACTCACCAAGAGGAGGATGAAGAAACTGAAGCTGTGAACCAAGGCCACCGCCAGGCCATGACTCCCATGAAGGAAAAATGCCTTTTGCTTCGTTGAAAAAATATATAAAATAGAAAGAAGGATGAATGGGTGGTATTGGTTGTGATTCCCTAGTCAAGTTTGCAACCTGTCTTGGTAAATAAAGTGAAAGACACGTGTTTACATTCTAGAGAAGCCTGTAATGGATAGTCTTTCACTGTTGTTATTGTTATTTCTTGCTGCTGCTGCTGTTGTGGTTGTTGTCTATCTCTAGTTTGGTTTGTATTTGTAGTCTTTCATGTATAGAACCTTGTTCTTAGGGTAACGATAAGAACTTATGATTCTGTGTGTATTTGGAAGACTAATGAATTTGGTTTGCATAATGATAATGTGTCGACTTATGTTTTGTTCTGAAATTTCTGTTGTACAACAATTCAGATAGACATGGAAGATCACATAAGATTGATTCCATGTGAACACAGACAAATCATACGAAGAAATATAGTAACTAGTCAAGCGGAGCATATCTCCACCGTTGTTCAGCAATGTATCTACGTCAAAGTCAAAAATGGGAAAGATTGCTGCGTGTGAATCACATTGATGTGTGATCTCCGTAAGATGGTATAATGTCTGGGGGGGCCATGACTCTGCAGAGATGTCTCCAGGCATATGACTCTGCAGAGATGTCTCCATGTCGTCTTTTGGTGTTTATAGGTTAACAAAGAGGTGATTGTGGTGGAGAATGTGGCTAACAACTATGATGGTGTCCGTCTATCTTGGCGGTGATAAAGACACTTCGATTTTGCACAAGAATGTGCTTAGTTGCAGGGGGTGCTGCAGGAACCGGAACTGTAGAACATGAGGTTTCTAATACATAATTACAGGCATCATCTAGTGTTGGGAGCAGCACAGTTGGCTCACCTTCACCATGACTGCATGCCTCCTTCGCATCTGGACACTGTGACACTGACAATATACCTTGGGCCGCCTAAGCATTTGAACTACTGAAAATTTATCAGGTCATCCAACATCATTGTAGGCTCCTTTGGATACACTCCCCAATGCTTGCATTTGCAATTTGATTGAATCAAGTGAGGCTCATCTTCCACCACGGGGATTTCACCGCACACCTGGTACCACGCATACAACTGATAGTTATCTGACTTATTTCCTTGTCATACTATGACTGAGGAAACATATGAGAAAGGGATGAAGATGTTGGATGAAGTTGGGCCCATTTACTTTGGCACATTAAAGAGTTGGATGAAGTGGCTTTTGCTAATTGCCATCCAAACCTACTCGGATGTTGATGACCTGAACATAACAGAAGGTTTGGTAATGTAAATAAATGAAGTTTCGCTATCGTTGTTGAGGTAAGAAACACTGCAAACACATGATTTGGAAAAGGCCATGTATGTCGCTTTACCAGACATCAACTAGCGAAAGATTTCCATGTTCAAGTTCTCTCTCTCCTTGCACAAGACAGATACACATATGTACATAGAAGATGAGCAAAGCAGCCTCAAATTTACAAATGTCCCCAACCCTGTCCCAACCCCCACCTTACTAACAAGTCTTCTTCCTCCAATGCCTTGAAAAGGAGGCAAGCACCTGAGAAGAGAAGTCAAACAGGCAGGCTTTCCAATGCTTTGAAAATGTCAGTCCGAGTAACCATGCCTGTTTCAACATCCCAAGTGAGTTTCTTCTTCGAAAAATAAGAGATGCTCCAGTGCTCTCAGAGCACTATTAAGTTATCGAGCTTCTAGTTGCATTGGGACACTTACACAGTTCGGCCCATTGAGCTAGACTGTTCATTAGGTTCAGGGCACATTTCATTAGCTACCATACAAAAATCACACCAATCTGACAAATATGAACCATTTGATTAATGGTCTTTAATATGGATAGTCAAGATAATTTATAGAAAAAATACGCCCAATTAACAGTTTGATCCATCGGCCTATCATGGATTGCTCAATATTTTAAAGAATCACAATTGTTAGGCAATTGTAACCACCCAATCCATGGCTTTGAAAATGATGGCTGTAGAAAATAAGGCCAAATCAAAGATGGATTGGATATTCGATCAGTAAGATTTTTGTATGATAGCCTATGAAATGCGTTCAGGACTTGATGAACAGTTCAGGTCAATCAAATGGACTGTCCAAGTGAACGATGCAACTAGGAGCATTGTAACTAATAGTGCTCTGAGAACACTGGAGCATTTATCACAACTAATAACCCCTACCTAAGCTATATTGTGATAAATAGTAAAGTAAGACATCTCTACCAATAATTCTCACCTACAACCTGGCCTCCTTCATTCACAATCGGTATCCTGTGGATCTTGCTCTTGAGCATCAGTGCTGCAGCTTCTGCAATTACATGACCAAAGGCAACCTTCTTCAGACACAACAGGCTTATGTGATCATCACCCGTGAAAGAAAATTGCAAAGAGAAGTGGGGAGATAACATTACCGAGAACTGTCTTGCCAGGTGACAGTGTTATGGCGGGAGATGACATTACTTCATTCACCTTCGATTTCAGCTGCACATATCATGACAAATCAGGAAACAGAAAGTAGGGAGAGATTCCAACTTCCAATATATATTTTTTTTTCCATCAATGAGGAGCAAGAAACAAATGCCACTGAACTGCAGAGATTCGAATTCTAGACAATGTATTGGAAAAGCATCTGAATTTATGATTATTCATCTCTTTGTAAAGATCACAATTCAAACCAGTCTTAATGTACAAATAGGGATTTTTGTTCATTGTCTTGAAGTAAATGATCCAGTTTTGTTCCTTGTCTTAACTCTTAAGAAGATGATTGGATGTTCTTAATTAATCAAAAAATCAATTATGCTGCTTGGTAGTTGCACTCTTAGTCAGAAGCTCTAACCGGAACCCACTCTTAGGGGCAAGTTCTACAAGGAACTTTATGAATCCAAAGAAAGGTAGGGAACCATGCAATGCCGCATTCTCTTCTGAAAGGCCACTTTTGTGCTTGGAAACCCAGCTATTTACTTTTGAGTATTTGGCAAGAAAGTTCTTAACATTTAAAACACTGCCCAGTGGGGAAGTTTCCTCGAGTCAGACTTAGTTTGATTGCGCTTAGATATTGGGTTAAGAAGGAAACAAAGCTCAAGGGAGATTATTAAAATCTCTATGTTGTACTAAGAGATGTATGAAGATAGAGAGACAATAAGAGGAGATCTAGTGAAGATTTTCAAATTTACATCTGGCTTTCAACCTGCAGAAAGTCACCAGGCATCATATCTAGTATGGAGACATCACTCCCATTACGTTCTATTTCCAAGAGAAGTTCAATCACCTGAGCACTAGGCCTAAGTCCTGAAACTGATGCTCCCAATGATCAGTGGTGCACGGATTTTGCAATGAAGTTAATCTTCGTAGAGAGTTCCCAAGACCTGTGTTTCTAAATAAAGTACCTGAAAGAATTTGCACTACAACAACGCTGCTCCTCTCTGTTTGGGATTCTCTCAGCAGGATATTTTGAGAAAATTGCACATTGCGAGCTATAGCCTGCTGAGAATAATGATTCATAACAAGGTGACAATGCCAACATAGACAGTTTGGATCCAATTGAAATCCTACAAGCCCAAATAATAATATATATTTTTCTTTTGAAGATTCAAACCCAAATAATAATAATAACCCAAAGGTTAAGAACATGCTCTTGTACTCATTACCATCAGGAGATTGGGGTGAAAGTACCAAAGATTGGTGGGAAGATCAGATTTCAATAGTCCCCTACAAAGCCAAGGCCATTAACCCCACAAAATAGAATCCGGATCCCCATCCCTCAAGGCAGTGTGACGTAAGACAAAGTCAAGGAAAAACCCAATGGGTGGCCAAGATCAAAAGAAACGTGCCAGAAAGTTCAATCAGGATCTATCATGCACTGTAGCTTCCGATGGCCATAACTTTGCGACCAATTATCCATTTCATGTGCATAAGATGTCATTGGAGAGCTATTGACGAGATCAAAGGCCATTAGGCCTTCAACGTTTTATCTATCCTTCTTAGGGCAGAGTTTTTGGACGCAAAATGCTTCTGTGTTGAATATGTGCAAATCCACAAAACAAAGTTCACACAATCACACAAGGAGGTGATGAAAAAAAAGTAAAAAAGAAAAAATAAAAAAGAAAAGTATCGGACCGAGTCCTAGGAAAAGAAGTTCCATCATAACATCTTAATCCATTAAATAAGATGTTACCACATGTAATCGTGAATACTTTATTTTCTTCAATCTATTCCTAGTTGTAATCAGGTTAATCAAATATGAAAAGCTGGAGATATCAGGAAGGATTTGAAGCCAAGATTCAAGTTTCTAGATCTTAAAAAACAAAACTCTTTTGGATCATACGAAATTTTCATATTAGACAAATGATGCAGTGCAGGTGGGCCTGACCTATATGGAGGATGGGGACTGATCTGGGCAGCCGACACCGTGGGCCGCACATGTCAGGGCTGGTCCTGTTTGAATTAGAAAAGTGACAGGAATGCTGAGGATATTTTGGACATTTTCTTGTGGGTGGGTGATAGTTAGTTAGGTGGTTAAGCTTAGTTGGAATCTTAGGAAACTAATCACAATATTAATTTTGCATAATTAAGATTAGTTAGGAAGTTTTTGGAGTTTCTTACAAGGTTGTTGAGTAGTTGCAGGGCTTAGTATTTTTATTTTTTTTTTCCTTAAAGCAACGGGAATTCATTAAGAAAGAAAGAAAAACTTACAGAGCGGGGCTGCTGAGGTAGCAAGCCGAAAAAAAAAAAAAAAAAGAAAACTACAAACCTAAGAAAAGGAAATTAAAGTCTTTAAGACCCAAACATAGGAAACCCATTCGATCAATAGGAACTTAGAAAAAGAGCCCACTTTCTGAGCAGAGTGGTGAACATTGTTGAAACAACGATCATTTCTTTCCTTCCAGATGGCCCACCAAATAGCAAGGATAGCCACCCTCCAGATACGGGTTTTAGAGTTGCCTAAATTAAACCCGTGCCAATAAGCTAACGTAGAGGGAGCAGAGCTAGGAAGACACCCACTAACGTTGAAACGGGAGAAGAACTCGCTCCAGATTTGGGAGATAAAAGGGCAGTGGACTAAAAGATGGTTCACTGATTCCTCGTGCCCCATGCAGCATAGGCAGACGCTGACCAATTGCATACCTCTCTTCCGCAAGTTGTCGACCGTTAAGATACGGTTATTAGCCACCAACCAGGCGAAGCAGATAAACTTGGGGAGAGCTGGATACTTCCAAATAAAAGGGAAGGCCTGAGGTGGAAGGGCAGGGGAGGGGTGAAGAGAGGAGTATTGAGATCTGACCGAGAAAACGCCCGATTTTTCTTTTTTCCAAACAATGGAATCCGAGGCTGTAGGATCAGGGACCGCCCTAGTTAAATAAGCCATCAGATCGATGTATTCATTGGCCTCCCAATCATGAAGATTTCTGGCGCAAGGAATGTTCTACACCACACCAGCTGGCGAAATAGTATAATGACTTACTACCATGCTGTTTTTATCAAAGGCAATAGTGAAGATACTAGGAAACCTTCTTCTCAGAGAACTGTCTTCCACCCAAGGGTCCTCCCAGAATCTGATTGCAGCTCCATTACCCAGGCAAAAACCGATATTTTGAAGAGTGGATTTTTTTGGAGCGAAGAATACCTTTCCAAACGTAAGATGCTCTGTAGGTGGTTGAGTCATTGGTCCACCAGCCACCCGGAGAGGAGCCGTATTTACCTTTGATCAGTGTTCGAAATATCGGTATCGCACAATGTATCGCACCCTTGGGATACAGATACGTATCGGTTATCGCACGGGATATATCGTTTGTATCACATAGTTTATCGCACTTTTTGGGAAACATGGGGAAACATTGGGAAAATGGTTGAATTTTTTAATGAAACTTTGGGGATTGTTAAAAAGGCCCTTAATACACACTTTTAAATCATAACATCTCAAAAAAAAAGATGCACATAATAAATTTCCTTTGTATGGGGTCCTAAGTTATGCGATGTTTAACTGAACTAATGCAACTATATTTAAATTGAATGCATGATATTTATAAATATATCATAGTCATGTATGAAAACACAACCAATTCATTGAAAAGCAAAATAAGAACTGAATAAGTAAAATTTGATAAATATACATGTATTTGATGAGGACTAGTTGTGGTCTAGACCCACATAGAGTTGCGTGGTGGCTCATAATCATCATCTCCATCTCGACGGGTCGATAATTTTTTCTCCACTAATCCACAATATTGTACCCAGGTCATAGAAGAGTGGTAGCGAAAGATACTCCCGACATAACGCCAGGTACTCATCTTCTCCGAATCGAATCAATACGCCCATTCGTGGGTACTTCGCGTAATCGTCACAGATCAGAATCGATATGGATCTGGGAAGGGCGGAGATGAAACTCCTTGGTATCCATATTGTTGGCCATATCCATACCGTCGCTCATATCCTTGCCCATATGCGTAATGAACTCTTGACCGGGTTGAAAAATGATGTGCCGTAATCCATTGGAGTCACTCGTCGCATATCCACTAGGTCCATATCCATGCCCATGTTTGTGGCACGTAACTTGAGCTACTCTCCGGTGTTTGTGATCCAGATTCATGTTGTGGCCTGGCTCGAGCTCCCCTCCTCGTCCGTGATCCAAATCTAGAGCCACCTCGCCCCGCCACGAACGCTTGTGTCCCTCATGCATTTTGCCAGCAACTCCTCCTCAAAATCTGAAAGTTTACGAGTCTTCTTTTTCTGCAGTAGTTTTTGACGTGTGTATGTCTTATTGTAAACAAGACGAGGTCGTGGTTCTCCTGGACGAGAACCATGGTCAGTGTCCTGCGTGGAATTATCAAAATTCTCCTCCCCGGTAAAAGGGCTAAGAGGCCTCTTATCCTGACTCCCACCCGCGTCACCACCACCACCACCATCATCATCATCATCATCATCCTTACTGTCATCAGAGTCATCGTCACCCTTATTGCCGCCATCATCATCACCGGACTCATTTCCCGCATCACTCTCTGACTGAGTCTCGGTGTCAGATAATGTTTCCCCACCATGTGTCCCTCGTGATAGTGACTGCCGCGGGCTGCCCTCTGGACTCCTCGTTAATGAGTCGAATGCCTCATCAGGAGACCTCTGTTGCTCCACATGTTTGTCAACATCAATCCCTTGTGTCTCTGCTTCATACCGCAATATGTGGCTCGTCGCCCATCCGAGGTATCTAAGTCATCTGACCTAACCCACTGGTAAACCATGTCATCCTCCGCATCCTCAGCATATGCATGTTGTCCGACCGTCATCAGGTCTAGTGGGTCTTCCTGTGCTTTTCTTCTTCCTTCCGAGCGGAGCAACCTCTCTCGTAACTTCATATTGTAGTGACAATACACTAGCTTCTGAAGCCTCTCATACCCTATTCTATTACGTTTATTTGTATGTATGAGGGAGAATGTACTCCAATTCCTTTCACAGGGTGACGAGGACACCGTCTGTGCAAGCACACGGACAGCCAGTCGTTGTAAAACCTCGCAGTCAGTCCCATACATGGACCACCATTCACCTGCATATCATAAGATTCTTTCATTATCCTAGATTTTCCAAAATAATATAAATGTTAAGTTTACTACAGTGACTCACATGGCATCATGGCGTTCCTTGACTTCACCGCGGGGTGACACCCAAACATCTCAATCACACAGAATTTAACAATCTGTTGATGGCGTATAGCAACTAGAATAAGTATTTAATAATTGAGATGAAGATAAAGAGAATGTAAGTGCGGAACATATTTACCTCACTACCAAAGGTGTCTTTCCCCGGACAGTCGGGGAATAAGTGATCGTACACCTCATGCACAGCCCTCTTTAATGAATTATCTTCGAAGAGGTTCCGGCTGTAGTGGTATTTGGGATTTAGGAAATACGCTGAAAACCAACATATACACATCAGTACAACCCTCGCTTATTATTGCATATGGAAAAAAAAATCCATTTAGGTACTTACCAGCCTGATGTAGTGGGTGAGAAAGCGTCCTTTCCCAACGGTCGTCTATTATTGCATGCACCCACTTATATGCATTGGGAGCTTTAACCATGATGGCCTCTTTCATTAGTTGTATAGACGGATACAACGACCCCATCGACGGATTTGTCTCATTGTCCACCATCCTCAACACCACATAAATGGGCTCTAGAATACCCACAACACCACGCACTTTATCCCAAAATGTCTTTCCCAGCACCAGCTCCTCAATTCTATAGGTTACTTTCGTCAATCTCTTTTTCCATTCTACGTAATCATGAGAGGCGAAAAGCTCTCGTAACCCTTGTTTGTGTTTGAGAAGGCTACTTAAGGCGATATAATTTGTGGCGAACCGCGTCGCTCCGGGGCGCACTATATCCCCACCACACCTCTCGCGCATTGCAGCTAATAACCAGCCGTGGTTGTATACAAAGTTTGTGATGAGCCGTGCATCGATAATTACAGTCTTCACCGACGGCCTATCTATCCGATCCCCTCCAGCATGAGATCGATGCAATGGGCTGCACAGGGGGTCCAATACATATGATACTTGCTCTGAATATCCTTCCCCGCCTTAACAAATGCACTCCCATTATCCGTAACAAACTGCACAATATTTTTTCTCCCAACGTCTTGCATGATGTTGTGCATTAGTTTGTAAATGTAGTTATAATCTTTGATCTTACTACTCGCATCTATACTTTTTAGGAACACCGCCCGTCCCCTGGAATAAACCATAAAATTTATAATCGACATCTTCGTCGGTCCTGTCCAACCGTCACACATGACGGTACAGCCGTACATCTCCCACGACTGCCGATACGAATCAACGTATGTCTTCATTTCTGCATGTTCATCATCCAAGTATTTCCCCATGATCTGTGCTGGTGTGGGCGGCTGCACACCCTCACCCCCACGCTGCACTTCACTTATCATATTTTTGAAGTGCGGGCTTGCTGCGGCATTTGCGGGGATTTGACCGTATATAAAAAAATTTGTTATAAATTTTTTAACTTTTTTCCTCACATCCCCTCCACTAAACATCTCCTTTATTTTCTTTTGTGCCCCTCCTGCCTCTTTGTACATCCTCGGATCTGAAGGTAGATCCGGCACCCGCATGCTACTACTCCTGCCCATGCCCCATATTCGTCCCCGCCTACTACCCTCCCCTGATCCACCCCTAACACTCTCCCCTGCTCCACTCCCCCCTGCTCCACTCACTCCACCACGCTCATGGATAGACCCCTCAAATCTAGGCCTACTTGTGTCCCACCTCCTATTCTGATCCCTCTCCCACTGATCCCGTATGGACTCCTGAATTGCACGTCTGTATTCGGGATCATCATCATTATCGAGATCCACCACATCATCCTCACTTGCATATGGTGGCCGTTCCAACTCCTCCCTAATCTCCCTCTCCCGCGCATGTCGTTCATCTTTTGACTTCACATTTTTTTTTCAATATGGTCTTCATATGTTCTCGCACATCCTGTGGGCACTTAGGGCAATCCACAACATTGCGATACCCTCCTGCTAAATGTTCCTTTAGGCGGGTTACTCCACCACTCCTCGATACATGGCCACGTAAATCACAAATACTCCCGAATCGATTATCGGGAATGGGTCGACCGTACGTCCACCTTATCAGGTTGTCTCCCTCCTCTTCCTCCTGACATATTTTATCTGTAAAATAATAATTTATCTATCACTCAAATGGGCCACACCACATGGAATAATGAGATTTGATGCCAACAATAAGTTAGTAATTAGGGGCTACCATGATGTGTACCTTCAATCAAAGCCGTTAATCAGGTGTAACTCATTAAAATAAAGAGAATGTACAAAATTCATCCTGATAAAAGAAACTCAAGTGGGCCTCACAATGTATTATTTTGTCACTTTAGGGGCTGTTTGATTTTTAATTTCCCCGGGTAAATACACTAATTACGATTATTGCTTACTACAATTTGTTTGAAAGTCGCCAGGAATTATGTTTCAAAATCACCATACAAACGTTTTTATTGTTGATTTAAATATATGGGCCCCACCATGATATATATGAGTTATCCACACCATCCATCCTTTAAAAAATATATTTTAAGGCATGAGCCCAAAATTGAGGAAAATAAAAAGCTCAAGTGGACCACACCTTAGGAAACAGGATCATTAAAACATCTATGGTTGAAAGTTGTTCTCTCCCTAGGGCCCAGAGATGTTTATTTGTCATCCAACCCGTTAAACATGCATCTTTTTTGGTTCATGCCCTCTACCCATTCTTCCATATGATTTTATAGTATGAACCAAAAAAATGAGGTTGATGGAAATCTCAAGTGGTCCACTGATGGCAGCGGCGTCACTAGCCAAACCGCGTCCGTGGTCCATTGGAAATTTGGATGAGTGAAGTTACCAAGTTATGTGGGACCCGACATGATATATTTGTTGTATCCGCACCGTTCATTCATTTGAAGATATCAATTTAGGGCAGGAGCCAAAGAATGAGTCAAATCCAAGGTTCAAATGGACCCCACCATAGAACACAGTGGAGAGTGACACCCACCATTAAAATTCTAAGGCCCTTAAAACAATGTATTTGACTCATTCTTTGTCTCATGCCTTAAAATGATATGCCCAAATGTATGGACGGTGTAGATACAACACATACATCTTGGTGGGCCCCACAGAACTTGGTGCGTCACTGCCACAGAATGGCTACGCAACCCGTCGATCAATGGGGAGACGTATTGGCTACTCCCCCTGACACCGGCCTCATGGCTCGTGGTCAGTGCTTTGTGGGCCCCACCATCATGTTTTTGTTTAATCCATTCCGTTCATTCATTTTTACGGATCATTTTATGAATTGATAAAATAAATCATACGAATTTAAATCGAAAGTGGACCACACCAAAGGAAAACAATAATGATTGGATATCAACCATTAAAATCCTCCTAAGGCCCACTGTACTGTTTATTTGACATCCAATCTGTTGGTTGGGTCCTAAAGACCCAGATGAAGGGAAAAAATAAATATCAGGTTGTTCCAAAGGTTTTATGGCTCCCACAATGTTTTTAATGGTCAACATTCATTCAACACTGTTTCCTGTAATGTGGTCCACTTGAGTTGTGGATATGGTTCAATTTAGGGCTCAAAGCCTAAAATTATCAGGAAATGGATGGACGGCGTAGATAAGTCACGTGTAATCACGGTGGGCCCAAAAGAGTTTACACAGTAAGATAAGAGCGTACTGATTACGCAACCCAACGTGAACCCGCGGGACGGGTGCACGATACATCACCAAGTTACGTGGGTCACACCATGATGTATTTTTTCTATCTACACCGTCTATACATTTGAAGAGATCATTTTACAGCATGAGCCAAAAAATGGTTCAGATCCAGAGCTCGAGTGGACCCCACCATAGAAATTAGCGAAGAAGGTTTCAACGGTGTAAACATTTACCCATTTGGCGAGAGAAGCAGATTAGCGTACTGAGTAACTCAGTATGCTAAGCGTCCTGAGTAAACTCGTGATGGGATACACACTGTGATTTTTATATTTGATCCACACCGTCCATCAATTTTAAAAGTTAATTTGATCGATATACCAAAAAGGAAATTATATCCAAGGATCAAATAGACCACACCACAGGAAATAGTGTGAAATGAGTGTCTACCATTGAAAATTTCTAGGGGCCACCGAAGTTTTGGATCAAGTTGATATTTTTTATTTCACTTCATCCAGGTGTTTTTTAACTTATGAACATGGTGGATGAGAAATAAATATCACTTTGGGCACTAAAAAGATTTCAACGGTCAAATCACTATTCCCATTGTTTCCATGGTATGGTTCACTGGGTTTTGTATATGCTTCAATTTCGAGGCTCAACGTATAAAATTACGTGAAAAAATGTATGGACGGATTGGATACAAGTACACATTCAAGGTGGACCACAACCGAGTTTACTCGAAGACGATAAAAAGCGTTCACGGGTGACTAGTACGCAAACCCATTTCCATCTCAAAGCGGATTTTGATGCACCCCGTGCGGAGTAAACTTTGTGGGGCCCATGTCATTCATGCATTTTATCAAATCATATCATCTATTTTACCGTATAATTTTAGGGTTTTTGAAAGAAAAATTAATAATATCAAAGCTCAAGTGGACCACACCACAAAAAAACCATGTTTGAATTGAACTCTACTGCGATGAAAAGTTCTTGGGGGCCCTCGTTTTAGATCAAGATGATATTTATTTTTTCCAGCATCCATGTCTTTGTGATATTATGAGCAGTTTGGATGACAAATAAACATCATTGGGGTCAGTATAAAGATTTCAACGGTGGAAATCAATACTTCCACTGTTTTCCTTTGGTATGGTCACTTGAGATTTTGATATACTTTATTTTTGGGCTCCACCCCAAAATGATCTGAAAAAAACGGATGGACGGCGTGGATGAACTCGAGATGCTAACCAATGGGCCCTACTGAGTTTACTCGGTACGATAAGAGCGTACGTGACTCAGAACGCAACCCAATTTCTCCATCCACCCCACTTTTCATCTTCCCTCTTCCATCCACGCCGATCCGACCCAACTCCTCCACTCAAATCTCGTTTTGCGGAAGCAACTTGAGTCGATCCTACCTGATTCCTCGTTGAATCTCCGAGAAAAGGGAAGATGAAGAAAACGGAAGAAAATCGCACTTACCCGTCGAGTGGCCCACCTCCGATCACCGCTACAAATTGTGGTACCCTCCGATTTCTGTCTCTTTTTTTAATTCAATTTTTTTTTGATTTTCCATTGCTTGATCCGATTTTTATGGTGCATGTGGGTGGTTAGCTACGTGTGGGACCCGTGAGTCCCCAATCCACCGTGACTGTCCGTGCGTTGATGTCCGACAATAATGGAGAGGAAAGAAAGCGATATCGTCGACATATCGTGCGATATCGCCGATAATATCGGCCGATATCTAGATTTGGGATTTTTTGGTATCTTCCCGACGTTATCGCAAGTATGTCGTCTCGCAGTGGTGCGATACCGATAATATCGGCTGATATATCGGCCGATAGTATCGATATTTCGAACACTGCCTTTGATGATCCTATTCCAGAGCGCGTGCACTTCTAAACCCAACCTCTAGGTCCATTTGCCTAACAAAGCACTATTCATAGTCCTCAGATTTTTAATACTTGCACCCCCTTCCCTATAATGATTACACACTTCTTTCCAGTCCAGAAGGTGTAGCTTTTTCTGGTTCTCCTTCCCGCTCCAAAGAAAGCTTCTTCTAAGGTTGTTAATCCTAGCTAACACAGAAGAGGGACATCTGAAAAGCGACATGAAGTAGACTGAGAGGTTGGAGAGGGCAGCTCTGATTAGAGTTAACCTACCACCCATTAAAAGGTAACGACATCTCCATCTGGCGAGAGATCTTTGAACTTTCTCAATAATTTTCTCCCACATTGCAATCGGAGGGGGGGCTAAAGAGAGGGGAAGACCCACAAAAGAAGTGGGGAAAGACGCCACGGAGCAGCCCGAGAAATCAGCAAAGGAGGAGACCTCCTGGTCAAAGATGTTGATGCCGAAGACCTTTGATTTAGACATATTAATTCTCAGGCCGGACACAGCCTCAAAGCATCTCAAGGTAGTTAAAATGTCTTCCATCGCCTCCGGCTCTGCTTCAACTATAATCAACGTCTCATTGGCTAATTGGATATGAGAAACAGGCTCTTCAACACTCGGCATTGAGATGCCCTTATACAGACCAGCTCGTTGACCCAAAAGGATCATCTGCGATAATGCTTCAGCAACAGTAAGGAACAGGAGAAGGGACAAGGGATCTCCTTGACGTAAACCGCGAGTACCAGTAAAAAAACCTTTCAGGAAACTATTTAGGAGGACCGAGAAATGTGCTGCACCCACGCATGATCTTATCCAGCTTCTCCACTTAAGCCTGAAACCCATACGCAGCATCAGGTACTGCAGGAAGTCCCAATCTACGTAGTTGTATGCTTTTTCAACATCCAATTTACAAAAAATAAATTCGTTATCAGATCTGTGGCAAGAACGAAGGCATTCGTTCGCGATCAGAGCTGCGTCGATAATTTGTCTTCCCTTGAGAAAAGCATGCTGATGGCAGGAAATCAGCTTTCCCAGAACTGTGGATAATCTAGCTGAGAGAATTTTAGCTAGGATTTTGTAAGGGCCTCCAATTAAGCTGATAGGCCTGAATTCCGCGAACGTAGCAGCACCTGGCTTTTTTGGAATTAGAGTGATGAAAGTCGCTCCCATAACTTTCGACAGTTTACCCCTGGCGTGGAATTCATGGAGGAAACTCATGATATCTGGACGCAGGGTGTCCCAGAAGACCTGAAAAAATATGATAGGGGAGCCACCAGGGCCTGGTAATTTATCTCCCCATAAGGCAAATAATGCTGATTTGGTTTCTTCTTCAGAGAAAGGGACCTCCAATAGATCCGCATCCTGTCTTTGAAGGACAAAAAAAGCGATGCCATCGAGATGAGGCCGCACCCAACCATCTAAAGAAAGAATGGATTAGAAGTAGTCTATCGCACAAACGGTAATTTCATCTTTATCGTCAATCTGAATGCCATCAATCGTAATGCTCTTAATGGATTTGGCACGAGCTCGCATATTGGCTAGACTATGGAAGTACTTAGTATTTTTATCGCCCTTAGATAACCATTTTACTCTGGATTTCAACTTCCAAGAGATTTCATCTTCCATCGCTCTTGTTGATAATTCCTAAATAATCTGGATTCGCCTGTTCAACACAGGAAGGGGAGTAGGCTGATCACCAACTGTCACATCAATCTGTTGGAGCTCTGAAAAGAAGGCTTTAGACTCCTTATCTCTCTTACGAAGCTCTTCTTCCTTCCATTTCCGGATCTTCTCCTTGAGAAGTCCTAGTTTACACATCAGCCTATGGCCAGCAAAGCTTTCCACATGAAATGAGATCCACCAATCCACAATTTGTTGATGGAATCCCTCCCTTTTGAGCCAGGAGGGGTCAAATTTGAAAGGTCGGGGACCCCAATTATCTTCTTCCGAGGAAAGCAAGATCGGGCAGTGGTCCGATGTTGTACGAGGTAGGGCTAGTTGGAACGAGGATGGGAATGTCTCAAGCCAGTCCGTAGATAGGAGAAACCTATCCAGACGAGACTGAATAGGAGATCTTCGGCCATCGGACCAAGTGAATCAAGCTCCGCACAGCGACAGGTCAACTAGCTCTTGAGATTAAATCCAATTGGAGAAGGCATTCATGGCGAGGTTAACTCGCCTGTGCCAAGAGTGCTCGCCCACAAAATGGATGACATTGAAGTCCCCCACAAAACAGCAAGGACCTGGAAAGGATTGCCTATGGTCAGTTAGCTCATCCCAGAAGGACGACCTACAAGAATCATTGTTAGGGTCATAGACAGCAACAATCATACAACAGAAATCAGATGACTTACCTTGAAGGGTAACTACCACAGAAAAGGTCCCTGATGAGGAATTCTGCATGTCCCATTTAGAAGACTTCCAAGCTATGAGGATGCCTCCCAAGGAGCCGATAGCATCTAGAGAAACGCGGCAGGCGTCGTTAGTTCTCCAAATCGAGGTCATCAGCCTGCCCGAGAAGTGGGGAACTTTAGTCTCCTGGAGACAAATAATATCCGGATTCTTTCTCCTGATTGATTCCTTAATCAAGCTCCTTTTTTGTTTGGAGCCGAGTCCCCTAACATTCTAGGATAGAATATTCATTGGGAAACGGAGCTTCTCTGGTATCCCTTACGACCTCTTCTTGCGGAGGAGGATGGACCTATGTCAGAAGACGCTCGAAGATTAGCCAGCTCTCTGTTAGTATGAGATCATGATGCATGTTTGGGGGGAATCTGGGGGGGAGGGAGGGGTCGTCCCCTGTTTTCAATGAATTGAAAGAGGCCCGTATAATCTTCAGTCCTGTTACCGAACGATAAGCCCAAGGATCGCCTGACGTGGCCTACAGCATCTCAGATCCACTTTTTGTCCTGGATTTCATCGAAAATTTCCTCTCTAGTTTTTCCTTCTTTAGTGACCATCAAGAAGTGAGGCTGCTGGTGATGAGCATTCTTAGAGCCGTCGTCCTGTTGCCGATGAGGAAAATCTGCGCACATCTGCAGGGTTCGGCTGCTATCACTTCATTGGGGGCGTCTTCCTGAAATAAAGTAATTGGACCCAGGTCGGCCCAATCTCTAACTTGGGATGAAGAGTTGATAGGAGAAGGAGTGGATAAGAATCCGTGGGAGTTGGTCATGAGATTATCAGAGATTTCCCCTACAAAGGTACCCTCCCCCAGGTTATCAGACGAGTGAGTAGAGATAGAAGGGCCAGGAGTATAGGTGCGATCGTGAAAATTTACAAAAGTCGGATATCGGGATGGGGTACAGGAAGGTCTTGGAGTGGGGTTAATGGGTACGGGTTTGGTTATGTTGAGAGAGGCCCGATTAGCAGGGGATAAGAGGATAAGGGTCCGGAAAGGATCCGCCTCGACGGACCTGAGGTCAACAAGAGATGTCAGCCTTGAAAATGGGGGACGATCTACGACGTGGACGACTGTGATGAGATCGTGAGCCTGATCAGGGGTTATGTGGCGAAATTCTGCTGGCGAGGTGTCGGGTTCGTAATTGCGCCTCGGGAAAGTAAGAAGGGGCCAATGAAGTATTGAAGCAAGCGCAGGTCGTAAAGGCGGGAAGGACTCATCACGAGTGATGAGGATGGGCATCAGGCCACGTGTCGAGACATTGTTAAGATTGAGAGATTTTTTGGGCACGCGAATGATGGCGTCTGACGAAGGGGGTGGCAAAACAGCGAAGGGGCTGCCACTTGTAGTTTGAAGCTAGCAAGTGCAGGCTCTGTGAGCGATCGCATCAGGGAGAGAGATTGACTACTCTGTTGGTGGTCTAGAGGAGTAGGGAGCGCGTACACCTTCTTCCACCGACATCTCCTGGCGTTGCGACGAAGAATGGATAGTCGACTCCCTGATTCTCCACATTTCTCCCAAACTCAGCTGGAATGAATCAGGGGCCTCCTTCTGGACAGGGAGCAGGATGGTACGGCTGTCAGCCTTAAGGCGGATGTGGGAAGGGAAGGGAGATCCTTTCTTCCTGCGAACTCTAGCTCTAATAACATCGAGCTCCGAACCCAGTTGGGTCATAGGGTCCATCTCCAGAAGAAAACCCAGTCGAGAGGTAGCCGATATAAGAGATTCATCATACCAGCATTTTAGAGGAACATCCCAAATCAGAATCCATATATTCTCCTTACCGAATACCGAGTATTCCTCCCAGGGGATAATCTTAGTAACCGGGCTAGTAGCATGCAACTGATTCTTCATCCTGAAGGATTCCGGATTGAGGCCAGGGCACACCTTTAGCCATAGAGTATTGGGACCCAACGATTTGATATCAGAGTTCCCATATTGTAGTCTGGAAACCTCTTTGATCCAATCTCTGACTACCGTAATGGTAGCACCATCCTTAGTGAGCAGGATCACAGATTTGGCCAAGTCCGCACGATTTTTGTCGAACTTTTCCTGGTCAACAAAGATGGTAGGATCCGATTTATCATTCTGATCATCCACGAACAGAGGATTGGGCGGGCTAGTAGCATGCAACTGATTCTTCATCCTGAAGGATTCCGGATTGAGGCCAGGGCACACCTTTAGCCATAGAGTATTGGGACCCAACGATTTGATATCAGAGTTCCCATATTGTAGTCTGGAAACCTCTTTTGATCCAATCTCTGACTACCGCAATGGTAGCACCATCCTTAGTGAGCAGGATCACAGATTTGGCCAAGTCCGCACGATTTTTGTCGAACTTTTCCTGGTCAACAAAGATGGTAGGATCCGATTTATCGTTCTGATCATCCACGAACAGAGGATTGGGCGAATCCTTAACCTCATCATTCAGGGGGGGGGAATGGGGTTGCAGGGCTTAGTATAAATACTTGCTTGTCAAAAAAAATCTGATTACATTTGAATGAAATTTCATTTCTTGGAGGATGAGGCTTGAGAGCCCTTCTTTTATAATTCGGATGTGTATATGGATTGCAAATTGCAATCCAAATACTTTACGATTTCCACTGAATTCCCTTTTTTTCTTTCCTTCCTTTGTTTTCTTTTGCACAAAGGCCTGGTTTGTCGATTTGTCTATCCTGTATGCGTCGACAACCTAATACAATACAGAGAATTTGAGGAACCAGGATTGAAACGAAAAAAGTTACATCTCCCAACAGCCATCCACTGTTTTTACACAGAAATGTCAAATTTCGTGATTTGGGCTGGAAAATACACCTTTTTTGTTTCAAAAGCAGATCATGCTATCCCAAAAGACCTTTCGTTTGGGAACAGAACCAGAAAAGTTGTATCCAAACAGAGCCGGATCTGACTGACATCCAAATGCAACCTTAATCTCAGGGGCTAACTGAATCAAACAAGAGAATTGTAAAGGAGAAGAGAAAGGGAAATGCCTCACTTAGATAATTCTGAATGAAGATAAACGAAGCTACTTGCAGGCTTTCACACAAACTCATCATTTGTGCAGAAGTTCCAAGTGTGAAAAAGATTTCATGATTAGATAAACTTCAAGTGACACACCAACAGCCATATCTACAACAGGAATATATGAACTTTTTACAGGAAGTATCCCACCAATTCTTATGACTCTAGATAGACAATCAGGCAATGTTTGATTTGAAATATGATGACAAAACATAGCACTGTTTCCTAGCATCCGTAATGAGGAAGTAGCCAACCCAAAGGCAAAGCAACTGCAGTATGGCGTATATGTAACCTCAATATGCATACTAAGAAGATCACAATGAGGCTGTATACAATACAAAGCTTTGTAGGTTAAGCTTAACTTGCAATTTGATGTGTGAGGCCAACGATGATGTGCAAACAACATCGAATCCGTCCCTCATGTGTTATCATTGGGGCCCAAACCTCAGGTGGGTCACAACTCACACTATGTAAAATCATGCCTAAAACCTCTAAAATCATGTGGTATCATCCACCTGATTATTGAAATAACCAGAATTTTGGGGTGCCCAGTCATCCCAGTGGGGTGCATCTTCGGAATGGATTGGATGGCATATATAAAACACAGCTGGCCCAATACATAATCAAGAAGGTTTTAATGGCGGGCATCCCCATCCTAACTTTTCCCTCAGGTATGGCCCACCTAAGTTTTGCATTTTGCCCGATTTTTGGGTGCCAAAGATAACATAGATGGATCAGATGTGATACATCTCAACTCTATTCTGCTAATAATTGCAATTCATTTGGATCGTCCATCCAAACACACCCACAGTGCCCCAATCAGAAATCAACCATGTAAGAGCTGCAATATGCAAAAAACATACACATCGAATAGACAGAAACCATACAATTCAAGTACTCGAAAGATTATACAAGAAAGATGGCATAACAGAGAGATGGAGAAAGAGAAGCAAACCCCATTTGAAGCTCTTTCCTTGTCTCTCTTGGCCACGACACCGATGCATCTGAACCGATCATCAACTACAGGAAGTCCCGTTACAAGCTCGAAATGATGGTCGATCTCCTCCAAAGTCTGATCAGCGGAGGCCGTCCGGATAGTGGTGGACATAACCTCCTCCAAAATAGCAGAAGGTTGTGTCTGCAGATGAATATACGAAATATAAGATTTTAAAAAAATAATAAAATAAAATAAAAACAAAAAACAAAGAGAAGAGTAGAGAAGAGGAGAGGAGAGGAAACCTTGTCTTTGAAGAGATTGGGTTCTAAATAAGCTCGAAGATCGTCGTAGCTGAGGAGAGAGAAGTTCTGGGGCCATTCTCCAGAGATGATGCCTTCTGGATTCTCGTCGAGCTCCTTTCGATCAACCGTAGCGCGGGCCCTCTGCAGATGAAGGGCTCTGTTCGTCTTGCTTATCTTGGAGAGTGAATTCTTTCTGCTGTTCGAGCTACTCGGAGTAGAGTAGGATTTGGTAGTGGTGTTACTCTGTTTTGGTGGGAACGGTACAGAACACATCAAATGCAGACTCATAGTACAAATGCTTCCCATCTCTCTCTCTGAGTTTGAGAATTTTGTGAGAATTTCCTACAAGTAAGTTTCGTTGCTTAACTGCAATCGCAGGGGCAGGGAAGGACGTAGCGAGTAAAGAAGAATCAGATCATACTCCGGTTTCCTGTTATCACGTGTGGGACCGATGTTTCCGTGAATCCAGACTGTTTGCGTTTGTATCGACCTTCTTTCAAGAATCGCCCAATCATAAAATTTCATGGTGAACCCCACAGAGTTTACTCAGTACACGTGTTTGGACGTTTGCGTATGTATCGACCTTCTTTCAAGAATTTGGGTACCATCCCTGCCTGTTCCGTGCTCGGGACAGGCTGGGGCTCCCTGGGGCTAAAGTGATGCATGAGTTTTATCCATACTGTCCATCTATTATTTCATGTCATTTTAGATTATAAGAACGAAAATTAAGCATATCCAATACTCAATTGGACCACACAATGAGGATAAACTCTTACCGTTGAAAACTTCTTGAAGCTACAGAAATTTTGGACAAGCTTATATTTGTATTTTCCTTCCATCCACGCATATTTGACCTTATCAACACGCTGGATGGAAAATAAACATCACGGTGAGCCCTACGAAGGTTTCAACAGTGGCTGTCATTAACACCGGTGCTTCATGTGTTGTGGTCCACTTGAGCCTTAGATCTGCCTAATTTTTGGGCTCATAACATAAAATGATATGAAAAAATGGTTGGACGGTGTGGATAAAATAATACATCACGTTGACCTCTCAGAAGCCGAGCCTGTCCCAAGCTTGAGACAGGCGGGGAAGTACCCAATTCGTGTCCGTTCCCGATTCGGACACTGACACGTACCACGTGTCACGCATTCCCTGAGGATCTAATATAATACGGTAGCGGATCTGGTGTTACCGAGTAACACGTTGGTTGGTGTTGTCTTGACAGTGGGGCCCACCTTGATATATGTATTGTATATCCATGCCGTCCATCAGCTTTTACATCTTATTTTCGATTATGGTTTTTGAAACAGATCCAAATCTCAAGTGGACCACAACACCACAGGAAACAGTGTACCCCAACATTGAAAGCTTCTTATGGCCCACCTTAAAATTTACTTGCCATCTAACCTATTGATAAGGTCACAAAGCCCCCGATGAAGTGTTAACAAAAAAAAAAAAAAACAAAGTCAGCTTCATCCAAAACTTTTCTGGCCACCCAAACGGGTTTAATGGTAGGCATGCGATCCGTACTTTGGTCCACTTAAGATTTCGATCTGTTTATTTTTGGCCTGTCAGTTCTATTCTGTAACCGTGACTGAGAGACCGTGCATTCCACTATTCGTTTGTTTGAACTAACGCATGCTGCCTGTACAATTTTAGCGTGCCTGTGTATGAAGCTTGATAATTCACCAGAGTATCAAATAGCTCCCCTAACAATTATTTTATCCACTTGCCAAGACAACCCGTACAGCCAACCGTCCACGTGGAATATATTCATCCGTGCCGTAACTGTGGGTCCCACTATCAATTATTCCTCACTTAAGATAACATTGGAGATGGTTCTAACCTTGTGACCTTCGGCCATAAAATGAACGGTTCGAAATTATTAACAAGTTCACAACAAAACAAAACCCAGTGATTGGAGTTTAGGGCTATTAATCAATCTGATTGGATGTGGATATGATCGGTGTAGATTTATTGACATGGATGCTGCGGATACAATGTCTGCGTGTGGGAGAAAATCCTGACTCATTCCCATAGTTCTTATCCCCGTTTTTGTCCACCTCTATCTACGCTTCTTGGGGCCGTCGAGTCGAGATATGACGTGATTAGACGTTTTCGGATGATGCGCGGTGCACGTGGCGACGTACCAATTGCGCCAATAGGATGGAAAGGATTCCTCGAAAGGACTGCCAATGGGACCCAGCTAATCTGTCCCACTTTTGGAAGGATGCGGATTTCCCGCTTTCGGAGGAAGTTCCTGCGCAAGGATTCTGGATGGGCCATTGTGATGTTTGTTAGAAATTCAACCCGTCTCCGTTTTTCGAACTCATTTTAAGACATGAGACAGAAAATGATTAAGATTCAAAACTCAGTGGGCCATATCAGATGAAACAGTAGAGAAAGTAATTTCAACTGTTCAAACCTTTCTGGGATCCACCGTAATGTTTATGTTCCATCCAAAATTTATACTGAGGTGAAGTGAAAAAGCCAATTATATAAATGTTTCAACAGCAGTTACTAAATCCTCACTTATTTACTTTGGTGCGGCTCACTTAAGTTGTTTTTATCATCCTCATCTTTTGTCGCGTGCCCTGAAATGAATTCGAAAACGGACGAGCGGAGTGGCTTTCTCACAAATATCTTAGTGGACCCACACAGAATCTCGCGGAGACGATCGCCGACGAGCGCCTAGGAGCTGGTCTAACCACACATCAGCTATATAGCGTAGATACGTGGCGTGTGGAGACGAGCGCCGACGCTCCTCGAGCTGCGAGTTGTACGAACAGCTCAAAGGAGATCAAAGTCACATGAGCCCCAATTATGTATTTATTACATCCACACCGTTCATCAATTTCTCAAGATCATTTTTGGGCATTAAACAAGAAATGAATCATATCCAAATCACAAATGGACCACACCAAAAATAGTAACGGGATAATGATTTTCACCATTAAAATATTAGTGCGGTCCGTGGTAACGTTTATTTTCCATCCAATCCATTCATAAGGTCACAAATACCGGTACGAAGAGAAAAAACAAATTTCATGTTGATCCAAATCTTTTGTGAGCCCAGGGTTTAAATGGTAGACGTTCAATGTCCCACTGCTTTTTGCAGTGAGGTCCACTTTATCTGTAAATCCATATTATTTGGATATAACAAATAACTAGTGATGGGACCCACAAAATTTGCTGATGTCAATACACCGGATATATAGCTGGTGTGTGGTACGCCAGCCCAATCCGCTTCCTGCGCTTTCAGGCCTGGTCGAATTCAGGGGAGACTGAGCATGAGGGCTCACCTTTTTTTTTTTTTTTTTTTTCTGTTTTTTTTTTTTTTTTTTTAAATTTACACACGCGCACACACCCCCACACACTCACGCCGTAGTGGAATTTCACCCCCTATGATACTTGAACCCTTGACCGTGTGTTGAAACTCCCCAGAGTATACCACCCTGACCTAGAACGTAAGCTGGATTCATTAACCAGCCGATCTCAGGCCGTGACTAGGAACCTTCGGCCTAGCCAGAACCCAACCGACCCAACGTGACCGGTTTAAGGTTTCAAAGGCTTTTTATTTTATTTTTTAAAATATTATGCCTGTTAAATAATTTATATCTTGAATAAAAGATTGTGGTCTAGCTAGTCCCCAGGCCAGGCTAGACCCTGCCATGCATCATCATCGCCAGTTGAGGATTGTGTTCAACCTTGTATTGGCTTGTTATAGGTCTAGGTCAGAGTCAAGTCTGGGAGTTTACTTTGGGGGTTGAGCTTGGATAGACATTGGCCTGACCCGAACCGAGCACATGCAGTGTATATGGAAAGAGGAAGGAAGACTTTGGAAAGAGAGCTCAGTTGCAAAGGGTGTAGTAGATAAGTGCCGGCTACATAGAGAGCAAAGAGGAGTCGTTTCAACGGTGTACATGCCCATCCCACTATCTCTAGTGCTTGGGCCCATTTGAAGTTTATATATGTTTCTTTTTCTTTTGGCAGACATTCTAAGCATGCTCTGAGGCAACTTAAGGATTGTGTGGATGTTACACAAACATTATGGCAGTGGGCTCCACATTTTTTTGCTGGTTGCATTAATTTTTAAGGAGTTTTTCTCAGTGGCAGCCTATACCTAAAGAACAATGAAATGGGTGCAAGCTACTCTCCCACAAAGAAAATGACAAAATTACCTAAATTGAAGGATACATGAAGCAAAATCTCCCCTGATGAGGGGGTTGTTTGGCACCACGGATTTGGAAGGATTTAAGGGTGTTCTGAATCCATTGGTGGTTTGGTAGGGTGGGTTAGAGGGGACTTTGGATATTTCAAATCTTCACTTTTTGTGAGTTTTACAATCCCTCTCTTTTGCTTGGATTACCAATCTTTTATTTTTTCTGATTTTTAAAGATATGAAAGTCACATATAACATATGTATTATTAGGCTACTAATTTATTATATATGTGACATGTTAATTATATTATAAAACAATTATATCATCAATTGCATCACTAAAATTACATCAAAAGAATGATCCAAGCAATCCAAACATTAGTTATGTAAATCAATGATTAAAAAATGTTGGTCAATTCAACTATGATCCAATACTTGCGGTATATTTAAGGTTTGGAATTTTATCATCTATTATAATTGTTGATGACAAAATCTGGACCACCCTCCACTCTGTGTGATGCTCCTCGAATAGACTCTGGCCCTGCACAAAGGGTGAGCAAAGAAGACCCTGGCTAAGCCGGGGGACCCTTTGATGCCCAAGTCAAGTCAAGGGAATCGGGCTCTAAGTTGAACTATAGAGGGAGAGTGCAAGATATTGTGTACCTGTAGCAATGGAGTCTTCGTGTATTTATACCTGACTGTATGATGATCTACGTCCGTTAATCACGGCACGATTCCCTCAATCAGGGAGATTTTTAGATCGTGGAGATCCTGTGTGCAATCCAAGGATCGCGTAATATATGGTGCACATCGTGTGTATCTGCGAGCGACATTACCGGCCTTGTCCTCTTATGGTAGTTTCCAAGTTAAGCTTGAGAGGTGTCCACCTCAACCTCCGTCTCGGAGTACGGAGTCGGCTCGGACCTTTCAGTGGGTAAGGTTTCCAACATCAACCTTCGCTTCGGAGTATAGAATTGGCTCGGACTTTGACCTTTCAGTAGGTAAGGTCTCCTACTGGCAGAGGACATAGGCCTTCATCGACCTTTATCTGAGTTGAGCGGGTGATTATTCCTCCGATCAGATTAACATGCCGCAGAGCCTCGGAGTTATGAGGAGCTCGGATCTTCCCATAACAATAATTATTGTGTCAAACATCACATATCTATACTAATTAAAGATATTACTGTGAATATACTATATGATTCATGTGCATAGTTATTTTTGGATTATGGGGATTTTGAATTCAAGGTGCCAAATACAATTGAAGAATTCCAAATCTATTCAAATTTAAGAAATTTCCAATCCAAGTATTTTAAATCAATGGTGCCGTGGGGCATAAAACTAACCAACAACTCCACCCATTATACATGGTAGAGGTACTTAGGCTATGTGTGATGCTTGATATGCAGGCAAATAAAAATTGAGCACGTGTCATACACCATACACCAATTCACTGGCTAGATTATGGAATCGACCGTGGCTTTGTCACCCTTCCAAAATTACAATGGATGAACAATCCGAAGCTGTGGTTTGTGGAAACTAGTTCATAGAGGTTAGACCATTAATTGGATACTTTTTATGGTCATTTTTAACCGTCCATTAAATGTCTACAAATCTGACGAGTTAAACAGCTTTATGTTTTTAGTTCATTATGGACATTAAGTTACCCGCATATACAAGTTTCAATTAATTTCAAAGTGGTTATCATCCGTCTCTCTCTCTCTCTCTCTCACTAATAACTATAATTGTTATACACCACTGTTTTAATTGCCTGTAATATCCCAACGTCAAATAGCTGTAGTTTTTCATAAACATGGCCCATGGCCCAAAATATGAGTGAAACTAATTGGCTCGTATATACACACGCAAAGTTCAGTGAAGGACGGTTTTACCGTTTTAGTGGTCCTCTGGCTCCAAATCTCATCTGGTTAAGCAGTTTACTTGGTAATTGCAGCAAGTCTCACTTCAAGGTTTGGTAGAAAACATCACAATTCATTGTTTTATTATATGCTTAAAATATAGCTGATGGATATGGGCGTTGGAATGTATCACTATGACAGTTTCTATTTTTTTGTTACCCCGGCCTATATATCCAAGGTAAGGCTCATAAGTCAGTTTAGATTAGAGGTGCAGCTCAAGTGGGGTTGGGATGGGTTATGGGTTAACCTGAGTCCAACCTAACCTGCACTGAATTCCAACCCAAGGTGCCTAGCCCAAACCCAACCAAAAGTCCTTTATACTCAACCCAACCTGACTTAATTAGATGTGATGCACGGTGAGCAATGTAGACATTGCGTCAAGTGCATTCACACACTAGGAGCATGATGGGCCTAGTAATGGAAATATTAATAAAAGGCCATCCACTTAGCTCTATATTGATGGTGAGAAAAGAGAAGAATGGAAAAGAAAATTACACTAAATATCTAATAACTTTTTTTCAAGATTTTTCTGTTATGGATTTTATTTTGTGGGTCGTGTTTGGATGAAGTCACTTCACATTTTGTGTGTGAGAATTTGACTATAATGTTTGGATAGTAATTGAATTTTAAAATTTAATGTTTGTTTTTTTTTTTTTTTTGTTTTTTTTTTTGTTTGTTTTTGTTTTTACTATCCAAATATGATGAAATGTAAGTTATTAATTTTCTTTTCTTTTCTTACAATCCAAACATGAACATTAATAAGAGCACTATTTCGCTCCACACATTGGACATTTTAGGTATTGTTTAGGAAGGTGAAAATGATTGTTGGGGGATGTGCGGAAACAATCTCGAGTTAGAAATAAACAAACCAAGCACACAGAGAACACAAGATCTTGTGTGGAAAAATTATTGTAAGAAAAAATTATGCACAAAGTGACAACGAATTCACTATGATAATGTTACAAGAGATGGAAGAGCTTAACAATCCGAGAATACACCCCAAATATCACAAAAATCCTAGCTTTGAACTCTATTTGCTCACTAAAAGCCATAAGCACATTTCAATGCCATAATCTCTTATTACAAACCCTTAAAAATGATTAAAATAATAATTCTGCAAAACTGCACAAATCGTTTGATGGGAGCTTTGATTATATTAAGTGCAATCAATAAGATTGAAGCCATCTTCTGTCAGATATATTTGGACTCAAAAACTGTCTAGCGAGTAAAGGTTATAATATGAAATCTTCTCGATGGGATCGAGTGGCTTGTTGATATCATCAACAGACCCAGTTACAGACAGATTAAAGACATCTAACAATAAAGGTATCTAGTCCCATGAAAAAATAAATTTTATATGTTTGAGAAGAAAAGAATAAAAGAAAACGGAAACATGGAAATCAACTTTGATTTTCAACTTCTTTCTCAAAATATATGTGGATATCAATTTCTAGAAAAAAAAAACATATTAAATGTTGATTACTATGACCACAACAGATATCTCTTGTTTTATGAACGTTATAAACTTTTTAACATATTCATTTAAAAAGAAAAAAAACACAATACTTGAAACTGAGCAAAGAAATTACTATTAGATACAGTAGTTTTCTATTTCTTGACATTTCTTAGGGGTTTTTCATGTCCTCATTTTGAATACTCTTCGTCCAAACAAGCCGGTCTTTGGCATTTTATTTTTGCCTTTAATATGATAAAAGCCATTGATGGGAGACACGTGGGTGCAATGGCATAAACTCTCACAATTACGAATTTTCTTTTCCATAGATGGGGAGTTGTCTCCATGCACAGAGTAGTCAAGTTGCTCCTTGCACATTGTAACGCTCAATCCATGAATTGACTGTGAACTTAGTCTCCACCCAACTATGCTTCCCCTACCCTTTCAAGTTGTATCCACCATATGCATGTAGTCCAATTGTGTGGTAGTATAAATCCTCAAAATCAAAGGTAGGATCTTGCATGGAGCGTGATCAAAATTTCATAGATTGAACTATCTTAACTATATCTTTTCACCCTTTGAATTCGGACCCTTGGTCATTTTATTTTAAATTGTCCGTTTGAAAGTGGTATCCAATGTCATAATCTTTGACTATGGTATCTATTGTATATATGGTAGATGAGACACGGCTTAAAAACAGTTGTGAACAACTATCTTATCAACATCATGATGTAGGACGTGGCACATAGACATTCCTAATGCGGTTGGACCAAAAGAAAGTGAACTGTCATAACTTTTAATTTGGGTATCGTTATGGGGCGCGCAACCTATCAATCTTTACTGCAACGGGTCATCCAAGGTGAACCGACTCACGTGGTGGGTCACATCTATCTGTTTCGCTAGAAAACACACGCTTTCTGCTCAAAAACGAAAATTTAAGAAAATTTTACTATTTTTAGTCATTCTGATTTTTAGAGTTTTAGATATTTATTTATTTATTTATTTTTATAAAAGAAATAACTTGTAATCATGCTAGGACTCTTCTAGCAAAAGTTTATTTGAAATTTTTATTTTTAGAAATTAGGTTTTAGAAGAGTTTTACTAGAATTAGTATTGTTATTAGAGTTAGAATTTTGTTATTTTTAGTAATTACAAATTTTAGCTTTTTGTTCTTTATTAAAGGTATAACAATGACATATACACATCAACAATTATCAAGCATTTTATTCTGAATTTTCTAGAATTATTTTTAGTTTCTTATTTTCCTCATGGATGAGAGGTCTTTTTGTAAGGAGTCCAGAGAAGCTCCGTAGATTTGGACTAGTTATTCCCTTGAGGAAGACGGTGCTCAACCTCAACACGTCCTTCCCTGCATCACATGCATCATAAAATAACATTGCAGTATGCTAATCTCACCACAAATAAGATTTAAGGTACTTCTAGTGGGATCTGGTTAATGGTTGGTTATTAGTGACTAGACAGATTGGATCCAATCTAAACATGGTTTTGACTTGGTTTGAAGGCAGAGTTGCTACCATCCATGGCAGAGGTCTGCTATACCAGATGTGTTAGTGAGATCGCAAAGGGAGCTTCATGACATAGGTGCCAACATGACATTTGAGAAAGATGCACCATTCATGTGAATGGGAGAAACTTTTGTTAGGGAACCGCAAAAGCACACATAGATGAATTAAGCAAAGTACTCTAATTGCACAACCAAGTTCAAACACAAACAAATTGAATTTTTACAGAAAAATCATCAGGAAAAAACCACGGCACAAAGCGACAGTAATGCACTGTGAAAGCAGAAAATTGCAAGAGATAAAGATTACCGATTCGAACAAGCCTCGAATCTCCCTCACAAGCTAAGCAATACCCTTAAAACCTTATTAACGAATTAAAAAAACCTTTGATACTTCCAAATCTTGATTATGCCTTATTACATAAGCTTCCATGAGAATCACAATCGAGTAGGAAACAAATCCTGCGTTTATGCGATTTTGCACGTGTGCACGATGTCACATTTGATTGCATCGGCAAACTGTCGATGGCATCGATAAACACTAAAACATTCCAGCAAAAAAAAACATGAATTTTCTAAATTTTTCTGATAGCATTGAGCATTTGTCGATGACATCAACAGACCCTATTATTTACAAATTTAAGACATCAACAACAACTTTAACATGCTATCCTTCAGGCAAAAAAAAAAAAAAAAAAAAGGTTAGTCCACCAATCAAGTAGGCGAAAGTTGAAGTGGACAGGTAGCCGATGGGAAGTTCAAGAGAATGTGATTTATAGTTAGTTCTTTATCCTTGCCGGCTCAATATTCAGATGTACTCTTTGCCCCTCATCTTGTGTGGGAAATCTTTGATGAATACTTTATAAGACTTATTAGGTGGACCCCACATGATCATCGATTTAGATTTGATTGGTAAATTACATGTATTGATCACACCGGTGAGCATACAATGGTTGTGATCACTTAAGATAGATTTGAAGTGGTACATTCGACTTCGAATGCACTACTCATACATAGTATTCAAACGAAAATGGATTTTATCTTGTGTGGAGACTCCCAAAGAATTATACGCTCAACTACTCTAGACCATTTTCTATAGCAACATTCTTGATCCCTTTGCTCACATATATAATAGAATTTAGTACGTTGTAGGGTTTTTAATAAAGGAATATAAGGTGCGGAAGATCCAAAACATCCTAGTGCATTAATATCAAATATCAAAGGAGTATGATTTCCCAGCCAGATGCACAGTTAAGGTAAAAGTTTGACGCAGGGGAGGACGTGAGGTCAAGCACCATCTTCCTCAAGAGGATAAGTATTCCGAATCCACATAACTTTATCCTGAACGGCCATCCACAGAGAATTCTCAATCCACAAGGAAAAAACAGATAAAATACGAAATAAAAAATTCTAATACATTCGAAATTTTTAATGAATGAATAAAAATTTTTCGAGTTCAAACCCTTTAAATAACTGTTACAAGCAATGGAAAAGAAATCGAATCAAACTACAACTATAGCTCTAGAATTCGCGACTTACTATAAATAGTAAACTTACTATTTATAAACGAATCTTATGTCTTAACGAATTTTAATGGTAAAAATAGTAAGTATCCTATTTGGCTTCACCAAACCGTTTCTCCTAATTATTCTAAGCTCTTTTCACGTTGGGCACTGGGAACAACTCGTGGAAAGCCCGACGGATGAAGAGTTATAATCAAATTAAAACTTACTATTTATAATAAAATTGCGAAATTAAAAATAGGAAACGACTGTCGATCCAGGGTTTTTCGTAATTCGACTAGCGTCGCAACCAATCCATAAACGGGTTGGTTGGCTAAAGTAGCTTGTTCTACCCCAAAATCATATATTTTACGTTAGCTAACTCATTTCGATTGTGAGATACATTTGATTTAAGGTCCATGGTCATGATCAACCTCTGTTGGGAACCATGGGCCTTTTTAAGCTGATCCATATTGGCCATGAAACTGTCCACGACCCGCTCTACATCAAAGTTTGTATATGGTCCATAATTTTCCAATTAAGTCTTACAGTCTTCTTTTATTTGGGGCCTACCACTGTACTGTTGGCCCAATTATTTACTAAAAGGGCCAAAAATTTCTAGCCCAACCCATCTTGAGACCACTTGCCTGTATCTCGACCTCGCCCACTTAAAATTCATCAAAACCCAAGCTTGACCCAAACCATTTAATTGTAATTGGTTCAAGCTAAATGGACCCAACTCGATCAAGCATGACACAGATTGAGTTTAAGAATGACATATGACATTATTGATACATACATCCACAATAAACACACACTATCATATGTATGAATACTTACCTTCCATCATTTTGTTTGCTGAAACTGTCTGTGGGCTGACCCGATCCCTAGCCTGGCCCTTTGGTTAACATGGAGGTTCGCCACACCGGGCCCGAGTGTTTAATCGATGTAGGTGCGTGCGGAGAGAAACTGACCAAGGATATTTCTCTATGGTTCCTCCTCTGCCTAACTTCCTCACAAAACTTGTATAACTGACCTCTTCACTGCTTTGCGTAACAAGCAGTGGCTTTAGAACATGTAAAGATATCAATATAGCCCATCATATAGGGGAAAACCGGAAAAGGCCCTAGCTCTTTTCTCTAGGCTTTGTACTTCTATGCCACTTGAGCAGGGCCTTAGAGAACAAAGGTTGTTTTCAGGCTGGTTCAATTACATGGACTACTGCAAAAAGAATAATACCAAAAAACCTCTAAATTCACTTGGTTTGGTCTATCTTAGTTTTGAAATACTGTGATTTTTGGCTTATTCTTTCATCCTGATGAGGCACATAAGATGAATGGATTTGATGGCATATAAACAAGAAGGTGGGCCCTACACAAAACTAATGGCAGGTATTCCATCCCAATAATTCTCTATGACGCGGTTAACTTAGTTTTAGATAATGATGATTTTTGGGTTCATTAGTTAACGTGAAATGTAAGTTATGGAAGAGGTGAAGTCCATGTAAGTTTCACCCACATAGCTCTCGGTTTGCAAATGTAAACCCGGTAAGTTATTGGGCTCGGGCAGGCCCATGCAAGTCTATATATATATATATATATATATATATATATATATATATATATATATATATATATCATGGGGTTGAAGATCTTGTAATTCCTGACCATTTTTCTTGATTTACTGGAGCTCATGCTTTGGTGTTGTTTGGCACCTAATATTTGGGTGTATATGGAGGTAATTGGGTATAAATGCACATGTTTTTATTCGTTTGGCATAGTAGGGGTAAATAAAAATCAGTGGTAAATAAAAAATTACCTTCTCACGTGTTTTGAAATCTCTTTACTTTTACTTTGATGTGAATTGGAGTCACTAGGTAGCTGGAATTTCAGAGGGTTTTTTTTTTTTTTTTTCGTTTTTTTTTTTTTTTTGTATTTCAAATCTATTTATTATGATTTCGCATGTGGCGAGGTTTTTGAAATACACAATTTTAATGTATTTTGAATTTTATTTATTTTTTACTGTGATTTGAGTGTATTAAAAGGGAAATGTGTTTTTATTTATTTATGTATTTTGAAAGGTCTTTATATATATATATATATATATATATATATATATATATATATATATATATATATATATACACCCCTTTGAAAGACAAGAGAGTTAAATAAGCAATCAAGTTGCTACTAGGCTACTACTCTACCAAACACGAGGTACATTGATGATATCCTAAATTAATTTAATTACCGGCTACATCACTAGAAACACACAAATAAAATGATCGGGTAAGTCATTTGTTTGTGATCCTTACAGAAGTGGCCCACCTAAGGTTTAAAATTTTCTCTTTTTTTTTTATTTTTTATTTTTTAATTTTTTTAATTTTTACTGAAGTATATATTTTGGTAGGCTTATTAAAATCACTCTATCAAATATCACTTATATATTACTAATTTAAAATATTAAAATCAATTTTCTCAATTAAATTTTAATTGTCCTGAATGTATTAAAGAATTCTAATACATTTCAATTGCACGCATCCAAATATAAATTTTGGATTCCAATGCATTTCAATTGGAAGCTAGGATTCCAGATACAATGTCCCAAAAACCTATAAGTAGTACTGAAGTTAGCCGTGCACAAGTTAAAAATGATACCGACTCATCTTCATCATATGCGGCACTGTTGTACATCAATCCAAGCCATCCAAAATGCGGGTCCCATTGTTGATAGAGCACACATCCAAAATCACTCTGATCAAGCTATCCCGGCCATCTAATTAACGAGTATAATATAAAATGGATGGTTAAGAGTAAAATAGTGAGCTGTCCAAGTTCAAGGGAAAAAATCACGGACGCCGATTGCGTCCTACCCCCGTAATCCTTCCGGTCAGGAATCTGTGTGGCTACCATGATGTAAGTGTTTCATCCACGCCGTTCATCGTTTTCCTCGTATAATTTTAACATATTATCAATAAAACTAGGAGGGTCCTAGGCTTAATTGAACCACAAAGTGGGGATTCATCTACGTCTACATGACTTTATGAATAGCTTGGATGGTAAAAAGGCATAACTGTGGCCCTTAGAAGGTTCTGTGGACCTGACTCATTTTAGTATCAAGCCTTAAAATGACATGAGAAAAGCGATGAACGGCGTGGATAAAACACTTACATCACGGTCCCACAGATCCCCTCCCGGACGGATTACCGTCCGGGCGGGGTAGGACGCAATCAGCGTCCAAAAATCACATAGTCAATAGTCCATACGCAGCTGGGCAGAGATTTGAACGGTCTGGATTGCCTTAGGACGATGCCATATGGTCTAAGCCGTCCATAGTCCATGGATACCTCTCATGTCTGCTTTTTTTTTTTAAGTGTTGTAAAGCTTTAGTTATAACGGGAGGTCTTCGAAGTGATTAGAGAGAAAAGAGAGAGGAGAGAAATGGCGACAACAGCTGCAGCGCGCACGCTTCTGTCAAGACCCGTAACCTTCGTAACGGGGAATGCCAAGAAGCTTGAGGAAGTCCGGGCCATCTTAGGTCATTCCATTCCCTTTTCCTCTCTCAAGCTCGACCGTACGTTCTCTCTCTCTCTCTCTCTCTCTCTCTCTCTCTCTCTCTCTCTCTCTCTCTCTACAGAGCGCTGTTAGTGTAATATGTTCCTTGAGCAAATTCATCTAGGGTGTGCGTTTGGATGCACTATCAAATTGGATTGCGGTTTTTAGTCTAATAAATTATAAGTAACTGAATCGGGATTCGCTTCCTTTACTTCTTTCGTAAGTAGGGTGTCGGCTGCAAATCGAAATTGCGTGGATATCAAGTCGGACCCAAACGGAACGTTTGAGCGCGATTTTAGGGCAGATTTTCTCTTCATGAATACTTTGAAACATTGCCTTTTACTTTTCGATTTTGTACTGATTCTTCCCAACCCAAGTTACTCTTTTGGCGAATATTGAACATATTCTCTCGACACTTTGAAAATAAAGAAAAATGAAGGAAGGAAGAAAAAGAGAATTCAAGTAATTGATGATGAAAGGGGAGAGAGACAGGCCTTGTTGAAGGAGCTGAGAACTCCCTGTAGCTGGTGGGGTTTCGGAAGATATAACCATCAAAGGTCGACTTCTCTGCTGCCAATCTTTCCTCAAGTCGAACTTCTTGAATAGAAAACCCTATCCATGTTGTATGCCATTTTGATATTAGTATTCACTACAAAATGTGGCCTTCAAATTATGAGCTGGTGATAAACCTTTTTTAAGAATAACCACAACAGTCTCTCTAAGTTGTGTTGCATAACGAAAAACACTCATTAAATAAAAGAAGTTATAATGGTAACGGGACACTCTACATTGTGATATGTAACAAAAAATGCCTATTAAATGGCAGTCGTTATTTTCTCAGGAATAAGCATTCTATGATAGAATAACAGCCTTTATGTGTGGAAGCTATTTTTTTAGACCATAACAGCATTACATTATTGATTATAACACTGGTTTTTGGTAAAAATGACCATTATTTCCCATGGGATGTATGTTTTCCTTGCATTTTATAATGTAAAGCCAGTTGGCTGTTATGGCGTTGTAACACTGCTTTTTTAAAACTATGGTGATAACTACTTCATGGGGAAAAACAGGTTAGTAAACTCCTGGTTTCTTTTGAAAAGAGTGTATGGTTTGATCGGCAAGATGGGGAGCACACTATACTATAGCCTTAACACTGTGAGAACTGGTAAGATTAAGGGGCTTGTAGTTAGATAGCAGAGAAGCTTTTGGGGTTGGTGCAATGAAGGTTAGCTTAGTGGAAAATATTGGTCGTATTTTTAAATCAGTCAATTCCATGTAGAGTGTAAGGCCTTGGTAAAGAGTTCAACTTTCAGGTGAATGACAGAAGGGAAGAGAAGTTCGTTGTGGTATCTTAAGCAATTCAATCTTTGGAAATTTATGCAGCTAGACACCTAGAACCACCATCTGCTCTTTATTGAAGTTGTTTACCTACCCATTACTTGTCTTTTTTTTTTTTTTCCCTTTTAAATACTATTTTCTTCCCTTTCCTTTGCACTATCACACACTAGTATGTTGTTTCAATGTCACTATTGTTAGGGGAACCTTGTCTAGATCTATTGCTTAACATGACCCCATTCAATTCATTGCTCTACTTCAGGGTTCTTGGTTATTAAAAATCGAGGAACTGTCCAAACTACTATAAGATTCCTAGGGAATTTTGTGAAGTAGCATCTTGATTTTCCTTACATCTCTTTCCTTCACTTTTTTAGGTGTCTCACTTGACTGATTTCGAACATTTATCTTTACCATGCATCTCTTTTCAGTGCCAGAACTGCAAGGGGAGCCTGAAGAGATTTCTAGAGAGAAGGCCCGTTTGGCTGCAAAAGAGGTATTTTTACAGACAACTTTTATTTTTTAAAAGTGAATTGCATATAGGTTTAGGCAGACCGAAACGATTACATCGGCGGGATTTCAGCCTTGATATTCCCCTATGCAAAGGGAGTGCGAAACCAGCTTGGATACGAGCAGTTGGCTATACACACATTTGTTTGGTTATTCTTGGGTTGTCAGTGGGCTGGTCTCCTGCTGAGAGGAGTCAATTTTTTTTATTAGGTCTAGTCCGACCAATTCAAAAACGTCACCTAAATCACTAACCCCTACATTTTCCATTCCATGTTTGCGATCCGGATTATGGTTTTTTTTTTTTGAGATCCAGATTGCTATTTTTACCAAAATGAAGTTATGGTTCTATATTCCTGGTGTAGATTAACTTGTAATGTCAATTATATTCAGAACATAGAGGTTTGTGCTTTGATTTATCCAACAACATGCATATATATGATATTATGCATGTGAGATGAAGAAAAACAATATTCATAATTTCATATATAAATTACACTAACAATTTGTATATTAAATTATACTGTAATGCCTAGTGTATGTATCAGAGCAACCCACATGTTCCTACCACATATTTGAGGAAGTGGCATACTATGCACCCATTCTCTTACCATGTACTAGAGTAACCTGTTATCCAGGTAACCTCGGTTCAAAATCCAAGCCCAAACCAACTGCAGGTCCAGCCAATTTGTCATGGTATTATCTGCTTGGGGAAAGGATGGCAGCCCTCATGCTACCAAAGTAAGTACGTGGATTTGCATGACTGAAGGATGGGACCGATCCTCACAATGATGGAACCATGGATTGGGTTCCCAGTTGAAAACAGGTGTGCATCTGATTGCTAAAGTCAATGGGAATCCATAGTTTACCTTCCTGTGGGAGCATGTGATCCACCAAACCAGCCTTGTGTCTGTTGTTTGTACAGTGGATTTGTGTTTAAATGGCTACTGAGTTGCAAATTAGGTTCACCAAGAAAATCAAACTGTAATTATGTAAATATAGTAATATGTATTTCACATTCTATGAAGTTATGCTCTCCTCTAATCTTTTGCACGTTTAGAACATGTAGTATTGAAAACAAAATGTCTTGTACTCTTCCCCTGAAGGTAAATGGACCTGTGCTCGTTGAAGATACTTGCCTCTGTTTTAATGCTTTTAATGATCTCCCAGGTATCTGACACATTATTTTCCTTTGTTAGTTACTTTACATTATCTTATTTAGTACTTTGTTATGACCTTTGGATCATTTAAACTATTTCAGGACCTTACATGTAAGTTCTCGATCCTGTCCTTCCTGTTAAGGTGAAGCTTTATTCCCTATATATTTTTTGACATTGTTATTTTCTCATAATATTATGCTAGCATAGATAAATTCTTGAGAGAACTTTGATGCTCCGGCAAGTGTGATGGATGATACACAGGCACATAAAAATTGCTTACATAGCATACTAGTTATTCAAATAAAACTGTCCAAATTATGGGTCTGAGTTTGGGTGTATCATGAACCAAAAATTATGCTTCTTTGATTATTTGACTATTGGATTGGTGGACATTTATTGGATAGTTAGAAATGAAAAATATTCAATGGTCCTATCATAGGAAACAAATGTCCATGAATCGGAGATCAGGTTTTCTTGACCAAACTGATTTCGAGACCATCACTCAACAACAGTGGGTTCCACAATTTAGTCACTTTGACGTAAGTTAATGCATGCCTCTTGTACAATTTCTGAGTGCATGCGTATCCCACGTCATACTCTACCAGAGTACCAAATAACTTAATTCTTTGCATCCTTTGCTTTTGCTCATTTGTTTTTCTCATCACTTCTCAGATATGCTGTAACACCAAAATCCTATCAGTCCTGACGTTTTTGCTGTTCCAATCTGCATGTTTCATCTCAAAACATCATATCAACCAGCAAGTGGTTTCTGGAGAAGATTGGTCATGAAGGTTGTAGTTCCCATGCTCTTGTGATGCTTTTTGTGTCTTATATATTTCTTTTTGTGGGAGAGTGGAGTGTGTGCTTCTGTATGTTTGTCTGAGTGTTTAGGATTTTACATGTATATGGAGTCTCATATATAAGGGTGTGTTTGTTGGTATGTGTGTATGCTTTGGTACTCTTTCATGGGACCATTCCTTTATGTTCATTAGGGTTATCAAAATATTGTTAGCATGTGAGGAGAGATCATCTCTGAAGTTCTCTTTTCTCCTCCTCTCTTCTCCACCATGTGATTATTTACATGGTATCAGAGCCTTAAGATCCCCACCACCTCCCTCCTTTCCCTCCCGCCTCTCTTCTTTTATTTTTCTCTTCCCTTTCTTTCTTTCCCTCATTTCTTTTTCTTTCTACCCTCTTTCTTCTCTTTCCTTTTGTTTCCATTGTCTACCAAGCAATCAGATGTTGTAGAGAAGGATTCCTTACTGTGCTCAGTGATGCACTCTACTCTCCTATGCTTTTTATTGGAAGAATGTCTCATGTTGGTTTCAATTTCTTTTAGCGCTTACACCTGCCTTTGCAGGTCTGAACAATCTACTGAAGGCTTATGACGACAAATCAGCTTATGCACTGTGTGTATTTTCTCTTGCTCTTGGGCCTGATGTGGAACCCATAACATTTGTTGGAAAAACTCAGGTAGGCTTTGTTTTAGCTGCAACCCTTTGTTCTCGAGTACAATTGATGATATCTCTGAACACAACATGTTCGCACTAACCAGTTTTACTTCATCTGCAACAGAACAGGTGTTCGGAAATAATTAACGGCCTTTTTGTTTAATTTGTACCCATTTATACCCCACAAATACAATAGGAATCATGGAAAGATATGCTGTAACTTTGACTTGGCAAATCTCTGACAAAAATGCCATCCAGATAGTCATAAGAAAAGAAGTTTGATAAATGCTATGTATTTGAAAGTATGGGGTATTAATTTGGTTGTTAAGGCAAAAGACAGGAAGCCAGCTTTTGTTCCTACTAACAGTGAAATTCTAGAGTGGCTTAAGTTGTATGAATCTAACAAACAGAGACATTTGCTTAAGTTGGAGAAGAAGGGAGGCCTTGTCTTGGTGGGCATCTTTCTTGGTAGAAGGCCATTCGGGCTTCATTTTTTTATTTTTAGTTTTCCAGAAATTGAAGCTTCTTAAAGATAAACTCATTGGGTGGAAGGAGGTGATTGGCAATTGGGCGTAGGAGTTGGGGAGCATTCTTAATGAAATCCAAGTGCTAGACATAAAGGAGGAAGGGTTAGAGTTGTCTGAGGAGGAAAAAGTAAGGAGGGAGGCCTTGTCTCTCAAATACAAAAGCCAATTCAAAGAAGAAGAGATCAAAGGGAAGCGACACTCGAGAGTAACATGGCATAGGGAGGGGGATAGGAACACAAAATTTTTCATAGGTAGCGCAAGGGCTAGGAACAATAAGATCCATAGCCTGGTGGTGGATGGAGTCAGGTTAGAGGAAAAATCCAAAGTCTATGTTGCTATTGTATCTTTCTACAAAAAGCTTCTTTCAAGTGATGGGTGAGTGAGGTTGCAGTTGGATAACTTGGAATTTCGGTCTATTACTGAGGAGGAGGCTTCTTCCTTTGAGATGCTGGCAACTGAAGAGGAGGTAAAGGTAGCGGTGGACGAGTTGGGAAGAGATAAGGCTCCAGGGCCAAATGTTTTCCCCTCGGGCTCTGGGCGTCTATAAAAAGAATATCTGCTCTCTTTCATCTTCGTGTTCTTTGATAGCAGATAGCTTCCAGTTGAGTTCAGCACTTTGTTCATAGCCCTAATTCCAAAGAAAGAGGGAGCAGAATGTCTGCAGGACTATAGAACCATTAGTCTGATTGGTGCCCCATATAAAATTCTAGCTGAAGTGTTGTTATCAAAGTTTAGGTCAATCCTCAAGAAAGTCCTACCAAAAGTCCAAGGCACCTTTGTTGAAGGTAGATGGATTTTGTATAGCACTCTAATTGTCCAACAATGCATTGACTCCCACTATAAAGAAGGCAAGAGTAGCGTTGTAAGCAAGCTTGATCTGGAAAAAGGCTTATGATCACATGGAAGTTTTTATTTTTATTTATTTATTTATTTTTATTTTTATTTTTATATTACATGTTAGGCCACTATGGGTGTGGAGGGAAGTGGAGGAGATGGATTCGGGTGTGCGTAAATTCAGCCGAGTTCTCGGTCTTAGTAAACGGGTTATGTTGAAAGTATTCTTCAAGTCATCTCGAGGGCTCAAGCAAGGGGATCTGTTATCACCATTTTTATTCTTTAGCGGAAGCCTTGAGTAGAATGTTGAACAAAGGGGAGGCAGCAGGGCTAATTATCCTGCCTTTGAGGCAGACAAAGGAAACTTTCATGTATCTACCTTCAGTTTGTGGACAACACAATCCTTTTTTGTGATGCAGAGGAGTCCAAGGTGGACAACCTAAGGAAGATTTTCTGTTGCTTCGAAATGGTGTCAGGGTTAAAAGTGAATGTCCAAAGAATGAAATGCTGGGTGTAGGCATCTCTAAGGCGGATGTTGAAAAGTTAGCGTAAGTGTTCGGGTGTAGGGCTAGTTCATTTGGGAAGCCTGCAGAACACTAGTAGGATATGGTCATTGAGAAAGTTTAGATGGTGTTAGCTTGGAACCGTAGGCATCTTTCCTTTGGGTTTGACCAACCTCGATCAAAGCAGCTTTATCTAATCTAGCACCCTACTTCTTGTTGTTGTTCCTGAAAGGTGTTTGGAAGAAGCTAGACATGATTTCTTATGGTGTGGTGTGGAGGAGGAGAACAAATTCCACCTCATGAAATGGGGGGAGCTGTGTAGACTGATAAAGGGGGAGTGGGAATTAAGAAGTTGGAAATTATGAATTTGGCACTTTTGAGCAAATGGCATTGGAGGTTTGGCTTGGAAGACAGAAGCCTTTGGAAGGAAATTGTAATGAGGAAGTATGGGACTGAAGTAGCGGGATGGTGGATGAAGAAGTCCTTGTGCAGGGCCATGGGGTTGTAGAAGGCTATCTTGAGTGTGGGGGACATATTCAAGGAGGGGGTGGGATTCTGTATAGGGGAGAGGAGTAGGGTTAGGTTTTGGAGGAATGTGTGATTTCACGAGAGGAGGCTGTGTGAGGTGCACCTGAAGCTGGCCAACTTTGGGAGTTTTCTCAAGGGCTAAGACAGATGTCATAGAGTGGGCCTCAATCTCAGTGGGCTTTTGCGACTGTGATCTTTCTTGTATTTCTTGGGCTGCCTTGTTATTCTTTGGTCTTTTGTGGCCTTTGATCAATAAAACCGTCATCTTTCAACTGAAAAAAAGGTTTTCTTTTAAAAAAAATCTCTACTGAGGTTTAATACTACATCTCTGGAAGATGGTCAAAAATAAATTTCCATATGGTTGCTGCAAGAGGACACAATGTGCTAATAAATCAGTTCTTGGAACTTGTTTTTCTAGTGATCTTCGTGGATATTATGCTTATGCTCGGTGACAAACAAGAGTGGATAACCTGGATATACAGATAGAGCTGAATGGAAATTCTATAGTAATGCAGTCAGAAAGCAGGAACAACAGAATTGTAATTTTCTTCACACCTGTATTGAGGTTGTGTACCAAATTGCATTGAGCTTCCTCATTGTGAGCAGGAAGAGTCGCTAATTTTTGTCATTTCCTCTTTAATTAAATTGAATGTTTGGGATTCAGCTTACTTGTGTATCCAAACACGGCTTAAATGAAGTAGGGCTTCGTAGGTGGTTGGATTATTATTGTTTTTTTCCATGTTAACTGCAACATTGCGACCATGTTACAACATCAATATCTGTACAGAAGCTATGTTAGTTGAACACTGGTGTTGACATTTAGCTGGTGGTTGGGACTTCAGGGGAAGATAGTACCTCAGAGGGGGCCGGCGGATTTCGGATGGGATCCCATCTTTCAGCCTGATGGCTACCAGGAGACGTAAGCCTTCCTACTGCTAACTCTTCTCTGCATTCTAACCATGCATCCGTAGTCTAATTCCTACATGTTGGGCCGATGTGTGGTGCAGCTACGCCGAGATGCCAAAGGAAGAAAAGAACAAAATTTCGCACCGCTCCAAAGCTCTCGCCATGGTGAGATCTCACTTTGCCACAGCTGATTATACCTTTCAGGAAGATTAATCCAATTTGGGAGCTTACTCTGCAAAAGACCCAAGTCCTCCCTAAACCAGCTGACGATTTGAACTGCTTCTGCATGCCCAAAATATTTGAATACACACACACACACACACACTTGTCTAGGAATGCAATCACAAAGCATTCTTTTTGAAACCCTAATTTGAAGGGATGAAACAGAAAAACAAAAGGTTCTCTTAACTTGGTAGATTTTTTATTGAAAGGTTCAATCATAGAAGAATTTTCTAGTTAGGGCTGCCATTGAGGGGAGAGGATTAGGTGAGTGTGTGGCCCTTACAATGGGGCCCACCTTGATGCACGTATTCTGTATCCATGCCATTCATCTGTTTTGCCAGGTCATTTTATAGCATGCACCCAAAAATGAAACATCCAAATCTCAGTGGACCATGACGTAGGAAATAGTGGTGATTGAATGCTCCATCATTAAAAACTTCCTACGGCCCACCGTAATTTTTATTTGTCATCCTACCTGTTGATAAGGTTGCATAAACCCGGATGAAGGGAAAAACAAATATCATTTTATCCAAAACTTTTGTGGGCCACAATGTTTTTAATGGTCAATCGCTACTGTTTCCAGTAGTATGGTCCACCTGAGATTTTGATCTGCTTCAATTTTGGGTTGCGCTATAAAATGGTCTGGCAAAACAGATGGGTGGCGTGGATATAGAGTTCATGCATAAGGTGGGCCCCATGGTAAGGGCTACACCGTCTTGGGTGAGGCCGGGCCTCCACCTAACCCGCTCCAGCCATTGAATGGGATTTAGTCCGTTTGTTTTTCATTTTTTGGACCCCACCTGACGAGTGGGCTTGAACATCAGGCTCAAACTTGGATGATCCCATTACCGGTGGGCCACACGTACACAGATGGTAAGACTGGTGATCAATTTTCTTTGCCGTTCATTTGCTTTATACAGGTGTAGCCCACCTGGCTAATGTATGGAGATAAGGCATCTGCGTGAGCTGATCTGGACTCACACATGTGGCCTGTTTGGCACGTGTGACTAGTACTGGGCGTCTCATACTACTGCTTCTCAGGAAATTGCGGGAGTCCTTTGGTAGTTCACCACAATTCTGAGAACCATCCAACATGGGCCACATTTTAGATGGACCACATCCGTAAAAGCACACGCAATCAAATGAACCGTTAGCTCCAAATTCATAAGGCGGAATCAGACGGTTTATATCAACTTCTCGGCATAACCTTTTAGGTTATACTCTAATCACAGATGGCTCACAATTTAGTTGGGTCTGGAATGTTTCCATGTGGGTGAGGTTGCAAAGTTGCCACCAGTTTTTAAATGATGGTCGACTATCATGGGACACTAGCCAGTTGTAAGAATTATGTGGCCCCATATGATTGGACCCTGATTGGACCCTTGTATGAACCATGGGTGCGAATATACCGGCACTAATGCACTGGATCCCATCAAACGTTGCATTTGAGTGTTTGAAAGCGCTTTGACTAGCATTAGGATTTTTGACATCTTCAGCAACTCCGAGCCGTACCTGACTCGTCCGAGTGGACTCAGACTCAGTTGAGACTAATACGGTTGGGTACCACAAATCTTGACCCTAGGTGACTTGGGCCCTCCTGAGTCAGGGAGATCGAACAGTGATAGTCGTCTGGTAAAAAAAAAATAAAAAATCAGCTCATCTGCCAGCTGCCCATGCATCTTCCATGCCTACTGTGTCATTGGTGGACGCTGAGCAGGTACGCCACCCAGTGTTAATTTCTACCGAATGAGGCCCATGGTTGGGAAATCCAGACCGTTGATATGTTGTGAACACAGGGTTGGACCAACCACATTCCAAATAATTTCTAGATTGTTGGCTATATTTGTCAAAATAACAAAAGAAAGGTGCACGTGGCCGAGTCGCCCCTGACTCAAACGGTACAACTCAACTCGAATTGAGACTGGATGACTCGGTCCAAGTCACCAAGTCGGAAACCATGGTTACAACACTAAACTCTCGCGTAGGATGACGGCATGTCTACTAAACCTCTCATCCACTGCATAGTATGCCTGGTGATGGACAGGCCTGGGGTTCGTTTCAGCCCCACCTTTTAAACTGATCAGCGAGCCAGGCTTTTTTAGCCTGGCCGGACCCGGCCCATTTGATAGCTCTAAAAGTGACTAGTTTATCCATTGGACGGAAAAAAAAAACCCTTTCAAAGCTCAACGTGTGGAAAGTCAAACCAACGGTTTAAAAAACGAAAAGAAGAAAAATCTTCGACCGTCCTCATTGAGCGGGTAAAAGCGTCTTCAATCCGACCGTTGGAAGAAAAGAGAAGCTAATTGATGGAATAACATGATGTGCATGGTGTGATGGTTGATACTCAGGCGCACCAGCACGTGATATTCGCGTACCTTCAATTAAACTGCCCAAATAACCGTGTAGACGGGGACGTAGGGTCAACATCAATAGACAGCTATGTGCTCTGATTTATGGCCACTTTTCTGTTGAACTCGGACAGTCAAACTTTTCCATCTTAACCGTTCATTGTATTTCCAAGCTATCATGGTTGGATCATAGTTCCAAGGTAATATCCGGATTAGGTGTGGCATTGACTATGGGGCCCACCTTGATGTTTGTGTAGTATATCCACACCATCTGTTTTGCCACATCATTTAGGGCATGAGCCCAAAAATGAAGTAGATACAAATCTCAATTGGATCATATTAGACTTGATAAAGCATGTTAGAATGAAATTTTAGGCTAATTTGTTCTATAGGACCCTTGATGTGGGCCCGCCATATTTCTTATTTGTATTCAACTTATTCAAATGATTGCATAGACCTAGATAAAAGGAATCACACAAATATTAGCTCGTCCTAAAACTTTTGTGGGACTCACTAACCACGGGCTCTACCATCATGTTCATACCCCACATGAAGTTCTTTCTACTAAGTTGTACTGAAAACATAAACATTACTTTACTTTCATCGAAGCTTAGTTAGTCCATGACCCTCCCAGGATCAGCAAACCTGAAAACAATGGTGATTTAACGTCCACAATTGAAATCTCCACGCCCGAAATGTTTATTTGCCATTAAAATTTTCATAAGCACCATAATGTTTATTTGCCATGTAACACATACTTGGATGAAGGGAAAAAAACAAACAACAGCTTGATCCAAAACCTTTGGGCCTACGAAAAGGTTTTAATGGTCACTCGCCACTAACTAATCCACTGTGATGCATCTATAATGTGATCGTTTTAATTTGACAAAGATACTCTCACGTGTCCTAGCTTATGGCTTAGTAGTAGACTCACAAAGTCATGGGTTGGAGTAACCATTGTGGTATGTGTGAAAATAATAATAATATTTTATTATTTTTTTATTTTTTATTTTTTATTTTTATTATTATTTTTTTTAAAGTGCGTATGAAGCTTCCTTTCTGCTAGAGTACCAAGGTTTTCAAAAATAAAAAAGAAAATGGTTTTAAGATGGAGCCCCTCTTTAAGCCACATGTGGGCACACATATACTTGCAATTTGGAACGTTCCTCACTTAATTGGAACCTTCTATATGCTTCTTATGGATCTAGGCCTGTTAAGCACTTTTTTTTTTTTTTTTCCCGGTTTGGATGCTTTTGTCATGTGTGGTGCATGCGGGTGTAACAGAATCAACCGTGTAGCTAGATTCCAATCAAAGAACTTGACCCTGAGCTAATATAGGCAGATATAATGATTGTGACTATATATAACTGAAATCTGAACAAATCGATCACCTATTTAGCCACTCACAAATTATTTTATATAGTGATTAGGCGATATTTGGAAAGTGAGGTTTTTTAATTGAAAATGAGTTTTATTTTGCTTTCCATACAATAAAAAACTTTTGAAAATACTAACCATCAATTAAGGTGTAATGGTAAGAATCCTTTCTAAATGAAGACCTACTTTATATTGAAATAAAAGTTAGTGTATAAGTATAAACTGATATTACAACCAATTGATTACAAATACTCCTAAGAAAAAGTTAAACTATGATAAGAAAAGATAAATTACAAAATAATTAAAAAAACAATTTAATTAGCTTATTTAATTGGTATAAGATGATTTGCCCTATTAATTTTTTTTTATAGACTTTCTTGCTAGTCCAATATTCTATATAAGTTTATTTCTTTACTTCAGTTGTTATTATAGCTAAATCATTGCAATGTTGGTCATTTAAATTATACTATCTTTTAGTACTCTTCTAACCAATTTTCTTCTCTCGATCACCGTCGGCCTTTTAGGCTTCCTAGCCCTTTCATAGGATAAAACGTGCTTTCATAAAAAGCCCTAATATTTTTAGAGATCTTTCGGCGTGATATTCCTTATTTGTGTAAAGACACGTGTCGCTCCTGATTTATTAATCCAAAAATGATTTTTTTTTAAAATTCTTTTATTTTTTATTTATAAGGGAACAACTCGTAGAAACGTGGATTTTGATGGACGCCAATTGCGTCCTACCCCTACCGTCCGGGCAGGGATCTGTGAGGCCCACCATGATGTAAGTGTTTTATCTACACCGTTCATTGCTTTTATCAAATCATTTTAATTCCTGATCCTAAAAATGAAGCCGGTCCATAGCTCCATTGGACCACACCAAAGGAAGCTGTAGTGATAATGACACCCAACGTTGAAACCTTTCTAAAGGCCACCGTGATGTTTTTTTTACCATCCAACCTGTTCATAAGGTAATGTAGACGTGGATGAAGTTAAAACACAAATATCAGCTTGATCCGAAACTTGTATAGCTCCCAAGAAGTTTTTAATGGTGGACATTCAATCCACACTTTGTGGTGCACAAGCCCTGTAACTGCCTCATCTTTTGGTTCACACCTTACAATGATCTGGAAAAAAAATGATGAACGGCGTGGATAAAACACTTACATCATGGTGGGCCCCACAGAGACCCGCCTGGGGTAGGATGCAATCCGCATCCGATTTTGACATATGCATCTATGAAGTAAGGATCGGCTGAGGAGTGGCAGCTATGTTTTCATAGGTGTAATTAGCTTCCACATGCGCAGTTCGTGGTCCTAGGGAACACTAGAAGGCAGGACTGTCCCAATCCACATGCCTCCCTGCCCTGTACGGCTGATAATATGGAGGCGTCATTTCAGCTTTTAGGCTCCCCGTGCTAGAAACTTTGGTAACTATACTTGCCTCACACGTGGAGGCGAGGTACGCCTGTGCAAGATCGGAAGCACTCATCAACTACTGTCCCGTTTAAATGCATTTTGTAGAGGGCGCGGTTTGTGTGGGGCTCACTGTGATGTATGTGCTTTACATCCACACCGCCCATTTTGGCAGCTCATTTTGTTGATGGGTTATAAATAAATAAATAAATAAATAAAGAGTAACGCTAGGGAACGTGGACTGCCTGCGGCGCCCGGTTTAAATATACAGAAAACGTGGATTACCTGCGGCGCCCGGTTCAAATACATTCTGTAGGTGGGGACTTATCCTGATGTACGTACGATATCCAGGCAAAGAAATACTCCACTTACATCTCAAGATGGGAAACATGTTCAAGTAGACCACACTCAAGACCCTAGTGTTATGCTCTTCAGCCAATCCACCTTCAATGCTATGCCCTATACTCTGACGCGATCTCTGCTCCCGAGGCATAGGATGCAAATCTAGGTGGGCCCACTGAAATCATGATGTTTATATGGCATCCAAACCATTCACAATGGCATGAGAGTAAAACACAAATACTATTTCATGTATTCTACTCGACTTGAGCTTTTGCTTCCTGTACTACGGTCCACTTGAGTTTTGGATCTGCCTCATATTTTTTTAGAAACATTAACTATATCACGTACACTGTTATACACAAGTAGGAAAGGACTCATGGGACAATGTGAAACTGCTACTTCAGACGGTGCAGCCTGCCATACATTCCACACCACCTTTCCAGCTCGTTTTAAGGCATGAGTTCAGAAATTGAAATATATCCAAAGTTCAAGTGGACCACACCACAGATTGAAGGCATTCTGTTTAGTGAACCACTCACCTTCTATTACCATGGGGTGAAGAGTCTGTAGGGGCACACTTTGATGTATGCTTTTCAATCCACACCATCCATCCATTTTTCCATCTCATTTAGGACATGAACCCAAAAGCACCACAGAAAACAATGGGAGATAATGACGTCCACCTAATATATGACCCATGATTAGGATTGTGTTGATAATATGTACACAAGTGCCAAGTGAAGATAAGTCAAACCACTTTTCAGACTGCTACTTCAGCTCCACACATCCCAACATGCTTCACAAGTCATAAAAACCCAACAAACACTAATTTATTCATATGGACCCATCTGTCAAACAACACCGAACAAACCTCCAGATGAGCGACCACCTAAGACCGCAGTATCACCCAAAATGGTATACTATATATAACATAACACATGCATGAAATCTCACACGAAGGTTGCATGCACTAATGTAGTCCATCAAACCACCTTACCTACTCTTCCATACTAATAATACACCGTAGACTCTCCCCCTTAATCATGTAATCAAAGGCCTTGTTTATCTCAGAGAAAGTGACCCTATGTGTAATGAACCTGTCCAATTCCAGTTCCTGTACAAGATCAAACTCCCAAAGGTTCATATCTGCAATTCACATTTATAGAACTTGTAAAAGAGAGATTGTTCTACATACCTTCTTCATGTACATATGGACAACAGATGGGAGATCAGTCCGAGGCTTGTAGTTACCAAAGAAAGTTCCTTTAAGAGTCCTCTCATTCAACACATTCAAGGGATTGGTTTTGAAAACTGCATCTTGGTTGGGGACTCCCACTAGAACAGCTACACCCCATCCCTATACAGAAAAGATTAGAACAATGAAATGACATTACATGCTAATTACAAGTTGGTGGTAGGGATGTGGAGAGTTGCATACATCATGAACACATTCAAAGGCGGATATCATGGCATCGATGTGGCCTGTGCAATCTATGCTACGGTCCACTCCGCCGTTAGTCATTTCTGCAATCACCTGTGTGGGCAGAAAGAACAATCAAGTATTGAAAAATAGGAAACTTAGAGTGAATCAGGACTCGGTCAACGACACCATGAATCACTCAACTAACTTGTGTGGTCTTGGACAAGTGGGTCAGAGTCACCGAGTCTTTTAACCATGGTCTAAAGGAACTCACCTCTTGCACTGGTTTATTGTAGTCTTTAGGGTTCACGAATTCAGTGACTCCAAATTTCTTGGCTGTAAACAGGGAAGCAGTGGTAAATACATATGATGAAACAAGGGAGGGGTTTCAGATCAGCGATTAAGCAAAGGATGGCTGTGATCGACTGGAATTTTACTAGTGTTTTTTTATGGTCAATGAATTACCTTCCTCAAACCTTTTCGGGTTCAGGTCGATCCCCATAATTCTTGATGCACCAGCAATCCTTGCCCCTTCAGCAGCCTGTAAATCAACAGAGTGACATGTTTTAAAAAATTGATGGTAAATGAGTGGACATTGAAGCAGATGCAGATCTTATGTGGGGCTTCTCTTTGCGTCCATGCCTTTAAACCATATTTCAAAAACTCCAACACTCGACTCTAAACCATATTTCAAAAACTCCAACACTCGACTTGACTTGGTGTCAAACTGGTTGGGCCAATTTGAAGACTCGACCAACTCGACCGAATCTTAAATCTGATCAATATTATAACAATTAAATTTATAATATATAATACATTTTAAATTGCTGGAAAGAGATAAAGTAAGATGCAAAAAAAAAAAACACACACAACTGCATTGTGTAATTGAGTGCTAGCATGTTCTTGCTTTGATGGATGCCTCAAGTAGTTTTTAGTTTTAAAATAAAAGATACTACGTAACTTGATTGGGTTATGCTGAGTTGTACCAAGTCGGGCAAGTTTCTGAACCTACTCAAAATGTCTTGTTGAGGCCCAACTGAGTCACAGTACTCAGCTTACCATTAGAATCAAATATCGTCGAGTCAAGTTGACCAGGCCAAGTCCACTCACTGAGTTTCAAAATGATGATTTAAACCAAAGGTCATGATAGAGTGCAATCTGATGATTCTACTAGAGTAGTTGCTTATGTTAAGGTGATAACTCCACTGTACTAGAGTAGTTGCTTATGTTGAGGTGATAACTCCTCCATGGCAAAGTGTGGCAAAGTGTGGATTACATACGCTTCTCTTTGCTCAAGTTGTTGTAATTCCGAACCCACAATAAACCCGGATCAACCCTAACATTAGAAACTCAGATCTCATACTGTTGTCAATCATGTGCTTTGCGGAAGCATGTTCAATAAAGATAGAACAATCAAAACTAAAATCGACCCATCAAGCAGTCACAAACACACGATTTTATATATAAAACCCTTTCAGAAAAAAAAAATAATAATAATAAAAAAATAAATCATGGCACAAAGTGATAGAGATCTCCGCTATAATAAAAACCTTTAAGTTATACTACATTTCTTCTATTACAAAAGTAATCTAATATCTCATTGCAATGCACACCCTGAAACCCTCCCCTCGAGAAAAATACATTCCCAACCCCTTACAAGTGTAGAAAACTGTCTCACATAGTAAAACCCTTGCCCTATGAGAGAAAACCCTACTCCTCTCAAGCCCTAATCAAATCAGGACTTAAATAGCTCGACTTAACGCAAAACCGCGAAACTAGGTCGGCAACTGTCAGTTGAACCAAACTAACCTTCGGTTCGACCGAAAGAGTCCAACTCTGCTCTTGACTTCTTTTTTTTTTTTTTTTTTAATAAAAAAATTTAAATGAAGGGCTCATTCATATATATCCATCAGAGGAAATTACAAGAGATTGGGCCTCTCCAAAATTGAGAGCCGCACCTATCTTGTGGAAGCACTAACAGCTACTTACAAGAAGGGGAGCTATTTACATCTGCCAAATCGGATGGCTCCTAATCCCACCTTATCCAGAAAAAAGGCGCCCCTGGCAGGGAACGGAAGATCAGCTACTGTCAAGAACTCGGTCCGGCCCTGGTTAGCGCTCCCGAACTTAGCCAGGCCGTCCGCGACGCCATTTGCTTCCCTAGGCGAGAACTCTGCTCTTGACTTCTAACTAAGAAATCCTACACTTTTTAGGTTGGAACAAATCCAGTTAGGTCTGACCAACAGAGCCCTGCTTCATCTCCCAAACTGTGTAGAATCCAAGGCATCTGCACAACACTAGTTTTATTAAGCTTTGCCATGGGTTTCATTGGTGAGAGATTCCTAGTGCAGTGAGAAAGTGAGAGAAAAGTAAGCCTTGTACTATCTCACTTTTGTTGTTTTATCTCTTGTTTTTGTCTTTGCCTCCTGGGCTTTTGGTTTGCTCCTGTTGCGGTTACATTAACTATCAATTGTGTGCGTGTGCGGGTGTTTTTCTAAAGCGGCTTCACTGATGTCATCTTCAGCTTGTAGATATATACAAATACATATAAGATACATAAACGTATAAACTGGAGGTTGGGAGAGATTCTCAAAAAAGATAGTAAAGGAAGATGCTTCCCAAGGCTCGTAAAGAGAGTTAAGGGGACACTCAAGGAGAAATGTTACCATAATGAGAATTTCCTGCAATTCTCATGAGAATGTCACGGGTCGTTCATGCATCCACATGGATGCCACCTTGACATCTCAGGTCCCACTTTCCAACAAAAATGAAATAAAGGTTAAAACAGCTATTGCTGAACACTAAATCTAAAACACATAGGAAAATAGGTCCGCCTTTAATGGTCTAATTGTCCACAGGGAGACAGGATTCTGAAGCATTTTGAAAGTTGAAGAGGTAGAGTCAGAAAATCCATCTCCAGCTGAAATATCTAAATTCAATCGGGCATTCAAAGGATCAAGTTCAACAATCTTTTGCATCCTTGCCACAAATTTGGAGAACTTCAATGACTCCTGTGGTGGCATTTTTTGATCTAGACACCTGAAGACCAGAGGTGTTGTTTATGTAGGAAAGCATCCATGTCCCCCAAATTCGTATAATCAGAATAGGGAGATTCTACACTAAGTGTGGATCTAGGAGTTCTGAATCACATGTAGGAGCCAATCCCATAGAAGACAGGTTCATATCATCCTTTCTTTTTTGTTAATGGAGTTATAGACTATCACAAAGAAAACGAATAAAACCACATTGCACTTACAGCGAGCCCTACAGCTCCCAACCCAAAGATGGCAACTGAAGAACCCTTCTTTGGTTTAGCTACATTTAAAGTAGCTCCCAAGCCTGAAAAACAAGAAAAATGAGTGCCAATTAAAACCACCAACATTAGGGGAAATTCCATCTTGATCAGCCATGGAAAAAAAAGGTTATGTAAGTAATACCTGTTGAAATGCCACAACTGAGGATGCAAACTTTGTCGAGAGGAGCAGAAGGATCAATCTTCGTGAGGCAGCCCGAGTGTACAACTGTATACTCACTAAAGGTTGATGTGCCAAGAAAGTGATTAATAGGGGTCCCATTAATTGAGAACCTAGAATTCCCGTCATTAAGCATCACTCCTCTATCTGTGTTTATGCGGAGGAGTTCACACATATTGCTTTCCTCAGACTTGCAGTGAGCGCACTCCTTGCACTCCCCAGTGAATACAGGGAGTACATGGTCTCCAACTTGAAGGTTGGTCACACCCTCACCCATGCTCTCTACGATCCTACATCAATTTAGGACCAAAGCTCTATTTAATCCCATGGATGTAGTCACATGTTGTAATGAACCACATAAAACTATGTTTCTTGAATGTTTTAAAAGCAGACCGGATTGGGGGGTTGGATTGGTTCAGAGAAGAACTAGCTCTGGTGTAACCCTAAAAACTGGCCAGTGTTTGTTTGGGTGTGTGTGTCTATATATAGGCATGTGTGTGTGCATCTTCATGGGGATGTTAGCAATGTCCCCAATCATTTTAAACAGCACATGGTTTAATTATCGTTGATATGAACCATTCATTCATTTATACAACTAGGAGCAAGCCACAATGCAAGAATGGGGGTCAGATAATCCTAACCCTCTGAATCGTTCATTCCTCCATATAAAGAAGTGCTTATACCACTAGGCTAACAGCAGAGCAGTGATACTTCTATCTCCTTTTTGTTGTTGGGAGCGGATTAGGTGAGACCCCGGCCTCATCCAAGATGGTACGGCCCTTACCATGGGGCCCACATCGATGTATCTATTCTGTATCCATGCCGTCCATCCATTATTCCAGATCATTTTAAGGCATGATCCCCAAAATGAAGAAGATCCAAATCTCAAGTGGACCATACTCTAGGAAACAGTGGTGATTGAATGCACTACCATTAAAAACTTCTTAGGGTGCATCTTAATGTTTTTGAAGGGAAAAGACAAATATCAGCTTGATTCAAAACTCTTGTGTCCTATTAACGATCAATCACCACTTTTTCCTATGGTATGGTCCACCTGATAATTGGATCTGCTTCATTTTTTGGATCATGTACAAAAATGATCTGAAAAAAGGATGACAGCGTGGATACAGAATAGATACATCCAGGTGGGCCCCACATTAAGGACTGCACCGTCTTGGGTGAGGCCAGGGTCTCTCCTAATCCACTCCCAAGCAGGTCTGGCCAGTTGCACAGAACCACCTACAAAAATGGGTCAAGGTCGAGTCCAGGTTATAAAATAATGGTCTTCTTTGTGCTTTTCTTATCATTTATTGCTTCTTGATTGCAATTGAGATCTGTTGATCTAACAACACGATCATCTGATCTGCAATATAAAAACCAAAGCACTCCTACCATCTACCTTTCTTTACACTTCATTTAAACTCAAAAATAACTTCTTCTTTTTTCTTATTTGAACTCCCTAAGATTATATATAACATTCTAGAATCCTAAACAAGAACCCTTGGTTATTCCTAAGCTTTCCATCTAAAATGCAATATACCATGCAGGGGAAATCAAAAGAAACAGAAACAGGGGTATACTACCAATGCAGGGGAAATCAAAAGAAATAAAAACAGGGGTATACATATGGGCTCATGCCATTATCATCCTCCTCCTCAGTTTCTATCATCCAAACAGAAGAATTTCTTCAGGAAATTCAAAATAAAATTCTTTCCAAAGGTGTTAGCTATCAAATATGACGGTATTCATCGAAGTATTATATGAAAATATCTACTTTATAAGGTTGTGTTTAGTCACACCAAATATCACAAAATTAGATTCATGATAGTTGGTGCAACCAAAGATTCCAATTTGAAATTTTCTTCAAAATTTCATATACCCATTTGCTGATATAACAGATTTCTCTCACTAATGTGATTTGTGAAAGCTGAGCATATAAACAGACTCCAATCAATCAATCTAAAATAAAGAGAATAAGAGAAAATAGGCATCGAATCAACCTACCCGGCAGCTTCATGGCCAAAGATGCGAGGAAATAATGGCACCTGACCCTGAAATCCGGAGCAGAAAAATCTTAGACCCAAGAAAACATTAACAAAAAATGCAAATTCATATTATGGGCAACTTCGTGAACTAAACAAAACAGAATTACAAAGAAAAAAAAAACTACTGGGTTTTACGTGTGGAAGAGAGAGAGAGAGAGAGAGAGAGAGAGAGAGAGAGAGAGAGAGAGAGAGAGAGAGAGAGAGAGAGAGAGAGAGAGAGTGCATTCAAATTAATAGAGTGGGTTTTATCAATCTCTCACTTCTTTCAGAAAAGATTAAGAAATAATACATCTTTTTCTATTTGATCCTCAAGCTATGACCTCAGTGCGAATAAAAAGACAGTCTACCAAAGGGTATATCCATGTAGAGACAGAAAATCCAACTTCAATGAAAATCAAAAGAACTTATTATTATTATTTTAAAACAACGTTTTTTGGTACCTTTGCCTCCCAGAAATATAGATCAGTGTGGCAAAGGGAGGTGTACTTGATCTTGATCCTCACTTCCATGGCCTGGGGTGGGTCCACCTCCACCTCCTCTATCACCAGAGGCTTCCCTGCTTCCCATGCTACAGCAGCTGTACCCAAAATCCACATCCATTTGCCACAAAGATAAGAGAAAAACAACACACAAATTACAACATGGAAGGAAGAAAAACGATACGTTTTTTTTTTTTCTTCTGGAAAAAGAGAAAAAACGATACAGTGGCAATGGTTTCTACCTAAGCAGCAAATAACAGCACCTGCTGTCGTAGACATTTTATGGTAAGGAGACTGCAACCAGAAGAAAATGAAATCTAACAAAACAATTAATTTTTGTGACGAAGAAGAGAATGAAACAATGTTATTATTATTATTATTATTATTATTATTATATATAAATAAACAAAAGAAAGGCTTCGAGGAAAATAGTTGATCTGGCAGCAGCACCAGTTTCCACGTAAGCTGTTTTTCGGACCCGTCTTTGCATGAGCAACCACCTTGTAGGCAATAGGCCACGCGTTCCTGCCTGGACTTGCGTGTAACCTGGGGTCGCAGGAATCGCCAGATACCCAAGATCTGAGTGTTTACCGGCATGTTTGGTTTATATCCGTTCGTTTCGCCGGCACACTTCAGGACATGAACTTAAACCTTAGTGAGATTCAAAATGTTGGACGTGGGCCAGTGGGGCCTACTGGTGAGCAATCACTAGTGGGTGGGTCCCACGGGCTTTGGCTTCTTACGGCCTTTTTTCCTCTTCTGTTATATTTCAAATTCAATTTTGAATTTGATTTATGATAGGAGATAGGGATAAGACCGGATGATGTGGCCTTATCCCAATCCCACCCAAACTCTCCTTCTTCTGTTAGGGATGTGATCGGCTCATGTGGCCTTATCACAATCCCACTTAAACTCTCTTTCCTCTGTTATATAAGGAGTGCGCTTCTCTCATGAAAAGAATCGATTCATACGAAACACGGTGAGAATATAGAGAGGAAGAGAGTATCCTATAGTCTGTTCATATTAGCTTGTCCTTAGGACGATCTGGTCCATCCATAGTAATCCGGGGCCACTATATACCGTAGGATCAGAGGTGTGAAAAGTTCGATCTGCTCCAGTAGTAGATAGGCGGGCCATTGGAGCACTGTTCTTCAGCTTTGTAAGGGTTCCAAATTACGTATAGACCGTCAGATCTTGAGGGCTCATCTTCCGCATTTACCAACAGTGGTATCAAAGGAATTTAACGGCGGATCTCCGATTATTTTCATCTAGAAAGGTAAGTGGCCCATCCTTTCTTTTAGATTGGAATCCATATTTTTTGAATGGTATTGCATCAGCATATGTATGGTAGATTACATTTAATATACAATACCTAGTTTGGATGGATTGGATCACTGGATCAGTGTTAACTTTTTTTTTATATATAATTGTTGTACACGTGATTTCTGTACACAAGAATGGCTAATGTACATCACAGCAGTAATCTTGTCTTTACTTTGACATCAGCCCCTAGTTTTTCGGTGGAGAATTTCGGTGGAAATTCTCTTGAGGGCGTGATAGTCTTCGCTATGCGGAAGATGTTGCTTCCGGTTGAAGGTCAAGGTAGGATACATCATGATAAATTGTCGATAAATCCACACCCTCCATTAGTTTTGTAAAATGATTTTAGGCCATGGCCCCAAATTTTAGGTGGATCTATGGAGTGGACGACCCACACTTGGAACAGAGAAAATGGGATAAAACCCATTGACGTAACAACATGTTCCTGGTTTTTCATGGAAAGATTCGGTTGAATTTGGGTTGGATAGGTAAGGTCCACTAATGATGCCTTCTCGAAGATCCACTCCAATCTTTATTTTCTCGGTATCATGTCATGATATGGAGTTTAAAATGAGGAAGATCCACTCATCTAGTGGACCACACCACAGAAAAAAAAAAAAAAAAAAGTGTTCAACGGCCGTTAATCAGTTTAATCCCATTGATGATTAGATTATTCCCTAGAACAACATGGATGCTGGATTAAACCCATCACCATACGACTACCATGTGTACTATATGGACGGTTCAAAATAATTCACAAAGGGCCAAAAACATCCCTGTTTTGATTAACGGTGAGACGCACTTGTTAAATGACGTATACAACCAAAACACGTCAAATATTTTATTCACTTGAAAGATATAAATTGTAAATACGTCAGCAACACACAGGACTCATCACTAGATATGTGATGAATCCAAACCGTCCATCCATCTGGTGTATCACATGATTGGCTGTTGTACACGTGTACACATATTGTACATGATTGGCTGGTGTATCATGTGATTGGCTGGTGTACACATAGCTGCAAATCACGTGATTGGCTGGTGTATCATGTACAGTGACGTGTTGTATCAAGTACATGTGATGTACACGTATGATCTACATGTGACGTGCTAACACATGATTACTATTCACGTGATTGCTGCACATGTGTGATTTCTGTACATGTGTATACAGTGACGTGTGCACATGTGTGATTTCTGCATGTGTATACAGTGAAAACATATACTGTACATGTGTGATTTCTATTCATCTAATGATTACTTTACACGTGTACACACCAAGTTTGTGTATATAAGTATTACTAACGTGTTGTAGTACACGTGATTGTTGTACACGTGATTGCTGTAACATAATCTTGATATGAAAACAGTGATCTCGTTGACGTGTACGTGTAATCTGTACATGTAATCTGTATACATTTACTGTTTCTACTATACACGTTCTTCGTACAAGTTCTTGTTTCTATACATGTTGTGGTGTACACGTGTTGTGGTGTTACCGTTCACGTGTTGGTGATGTACACGTGCAAGAACTATGTTTTAGTTTTGCTAATTCCACATGTGTAGATCTGTTAAAAGATGAATGCAGAATATTTGTTAAATTCATGTTTAATCTACAAAGCAATAGTGTGGCCCACATATATATGATATGATATTGTTTTCTTTATAATATTATCTTCACTTGTTGATCTAGAGATCATTAGTGAGCGGCGATCATCAACCATGATGATCAATGTTGATGAAAGGATCCATCATCAACAATGATCATTAACCAATGATCGATCTATCACTAATGGTCGTGATCACGATGAAGATAGAACTCTCCGATATCTTAGCACTTTATTTTCTTTCTCGATGATGTTTACATGTGTGAAATAATTAGGCTTGATGTGTTTAGATCTAAGCCCTCCTTATTTTCATTTGAACATATAGAAAAACTTAGTGCTAGAATCTTCCTAAAACTAAAGGTTGTGCATAACCTGAGTGGGAGTTTAATCTCCACCACCAAATGACGCATGCAACCAAATAATGGAAGGTTGCATGTTATACAATTATAATTTTATAAAAGTACCAATTTCATCTTAATTTGAGAACTTGATTGTTCTACACCGCCCATTCGGGTATGTGGACTTTCAGATCTCGTTAAGATGTGTTGACTACTTTTATATTATGAAAATTTGTATAACACGTAGAAATGCTGATGATTAGTGTCAATACCTTAGATCTTAGCTAAGTAGTGATACTCATGCAATGTAGAGATAACCAAAGCGTTGATCATTAAAGGACAACATTTCGACTGACAACAACAACACGAAGATTGGTCCACATGCCTTCTAGACGAGGATGATATATCTCACACACTCGATGTAGTTCAAGAGGAACCCATCTTAGGCCGGAAATTTACAAGAACATAGGGTTGCGATGACTCGCTACAATAAGTGGCGAAAATAAAATCGTTCAAACAGTAATGTTCTTCTTAAGCACCATGCACAAAGAACTCATACCTACGTATGAAGTGCATGAAACCGCTAAGGGAATTGGGAAACCGACGTGCCTATCTTGTAAGTCGAATGCAAGAGTTAGGGCAATGGAATTGGAATTTCGGTTATAAGATGCCCGTCTTAATACGCCCCATCAAAGATCATATCCGTAAGGTGGAGCAAATGATAGGTGCCCTTAGGAATGTTGGGTGTAAATTGACCGAAAATCAAAGATTATAGCCATGCACCGTTCCTTCACCTTGGGCCCAAATCAAAAGAATTCAACCATACCGATTCTATCACTACGTTCAGAGACTTTTGTGGCCACTTGGTACGTGAGGTTGAAATGAATGCAATTCAGCCAAGTTCGGCCAGGGCCTTTGTAGCAGAGACCCATAAGCGGAAAGCTAACAATAAACGGTCCAAAGCTCGCAAGAAGGCGAAGAAGAATAACCAAGAACAAGACCACAAAGACTCGCTCCAAATCTCAAGAAGGGGAATGGAAAGAAGAAGCAAAAAAAGACAAATGTAGTGGTGGTGGAAATTTCGGCCATTATGCTCGACATGCGCCCATAAAAGGCGGTAATTTCTCAGTCACTAGATACTTTGTATGTAGGCGTTTGTTCTGAAATCCTTTCCGTTGATACTATATCTAACGAGTGGATTTTGGATTCAGCGCAACAAAGCACGTGACAAGTAGTCGTCGAGGACTCGAGGAATTCCTACCGTAGCCAAGGGGAGTTACAAGTCGTACATGGGCAATAATGTTTGTTGAAGACGTCAAGGATTGGCGTTTTCCATCTACGTACGCGCATAGGGCGAACAATCATACTCCGTGATATTCTATATGCACCGGGATGCGTCGGAATTTAATTGTTTTTCTAGGTTATTAGGCGATGGTTTTGATATTTGATTTTCACGGGATAAGAGTTTCTTTGAGAGAATAACCTCATCTATGAATGGGGTAATTTAATTTCGATTTATTTATTCTCACGTAGAATGTGATAATGCATCTATTGCTTTGTCTGCTATGTCGAATGAAACCCAGTATCTGAATCTCAAAAATGGCACGTGAGGTTAGGTCACATTGGAAAGGATCGTATGACAAGACTAGTACGTTCTGGTCTGTTAGACTTCTTATCCAAAGTTGATTTGTCATTTTGTGAACATTGTGTGTCCGGGAAGACTTCGAAGAAACCATTTCCCAAAGCGGCTAGGTCAAAGGGCACACTAGAGATAATCCATTCAGATATCTGTGGACCCTTTAATGTACATGCCAGAAACGGATGTCAATACTTTGTCACTTTCATTGACGATTACTCGCGCTATGGATATGTGTATCTCATCTCACACAAAAACCGAGGCTTTTGATTGTTTTCTTAAATACAAAGTCACTTGAGAAAAGATTAAAATCCTTTGATCCGATAGAGGTGGCGAGTATACATCCAAACGTTTAAATCATCTTGTGAAAATGTTGGCATCGTTTAAGAAGACACAATGGCTTACACACCACAAAAAATGGTGTTGCTAGAAGGAATAGGACATTATTGGACATGGTTAGATTGATGATGGCTCAAGCCAATCTCTATCACATTCGGGAGACGCATGCTAATGGGCCGCTTAATGTCACGTCCTAAATAGAGTCCCATCCAAATCTATTCCTAAGACTCCATATGAGATGTGGTCTCAGGAGGACTCCTTCTCTACCAACCTACGCCCTTGGGGATCTTTGGGATATGTTTTGCTACCTACTCCGCATAAGGTAAACTTGATAGTAAAACCATTGAATGCGTGTTCATTAGGTACCCTATGCATTCAAAGGGATACATTCTAGTTTATGAGGATCATGGACGATGGATTGAGATAGAATCCCGAGACGTGACCTTCGTTGAAGATAGATACCCAAGCCGAGAGAAGCAAAGGTTCCAATACAACTTTTTGAAATACCGATGTATCTCAGGAGAGTGGGAATTCTGCTTTTCAAGATGATGATGCTCCTATAGTTCGTCAGGACAGTGGGAGGACATCTCAGCAGGCTCCTGAATTACGTCGAAGCGAAAGAGGATTGATTCCCCGAAGATACTTCGATATTGAGGGGCAAACATTCTCTTGTGTTGCAGTTGATGATGATGAACCTGATTCGTATCAGGATGCATTATTATCTTCTAACTCGGCCGATTGAGTGAATGCTATGGACGAAGAGATCGCTTCCATGGAGAAAAATAAAGTCTGGGAACTTGTTGATCTGTCTTCCAATCGCAAAGCGATTGGTAACAATGGGTACTAAAGATCAAAAGAAAGGCAGATGGTACAGTGGACAAGTATAAAGCACGATTAGTTGCTAAAGGTTTTACACAAAAAGAAAGCGTTGATTACGAGGAGACCTTTTCACCTGTTGCAAAGTTCTCCTCAATCCGCATGATCTTGTCCATTGTCGCAAGTTTAGACTTAGAGTTATATCAGATGGATGTAAAGACCGCATTCTTAAATGGTGACTTGGATGAAGAGATATACATGCAACAACCCATGGGTTATGTGGACAAAAAGCATCCAAAGAAAGTCTGCAAATTGTTGAAATCTATCTATGGGCTGAAGCAATCTTCAAGACAATGGTACATGAGGTTCCACTTGGCCATCACCACTTTTGGATTCACGATGAGTGAAGAAGATCATTGTGTATACATGAAACGGTCTGAAAAATCTTTTCGATATTATCTCTATATGTAGACGATATCCTGTTAATGGTAATGACATGCAATTGTTGACATTGACTAAAGATTGGCTATTCTCGAACTTTGAGATGAAAGACCTCGGTGAAGCCAACTTTATCCTTGGGGTAAAAATCATCGTGGATCGCCCAAAGAAATTTTAGGTTTGTCTCAAGCAACCTATATACAAAAGATCTTAGAGCGGTTCGATGGAAAACTCAAAAGTCTTGTTGAAACCCCTATGGATAAAGCTACCAAGTTAGGCAGAAATCGTGTCCCCGAAGCCGAGAAATTGGCTATGTCCTCGCATACCTTATGCAAGCGCAGCAGAGGGAGCTTAATGTATGCTATGCTTTGCACCAGATCGATATAAGCTATGCGATTGGCATAGTCGGCCGTTATCGAGTAACCGGGACAGTCTCATTGGCAAGTCAAAACGTATATTCCGCTATCTCGGAGGAACAAAAGACCTAATGTTGTGTTATGAAGGCACAAGCCTCGAACTCAAAGGATATTCGATCTTGCTTGGGGTAATGACGCCGACGAGGAAAGTCTACTTCGGGGTATGTGTTCTTACTTGGAGGAGGAGCTATCTCATGGTCGAGTAAGAAACAGACATCCACACTCTTTCATCTATGGAGGCTAAGTACATTGCATGTTGCTTTCACAGTCAGAGTGTGTATGGGTTCGCAGATTTTTATTGAGTCCGGGTATTGTTGATGCCAAGTGTTCGTCGGCCTATATATCGTGAAGATAGACAATACTACGCTATTGACTTGGCAAAGGACCCTAAACACCACCGTTCTAAGCACATTGAGATCAAGTATCATTACGTCCGTGATCAAGTGAGAGATAAAAAGGTCGCCCTCAGCTACATTCCTACCAAGGAGATGATGGCTGATCCCATGACAAAACCTATAGCTAGAGATTTATTTCAGGTTCACGTCAGGCAGATGGGATTGAGGAAAACTTGATTGATGTACTTGTTTTGTAATACCTTTGATCTTTCATTAATGAATAATATATTCCATTTATTCCGTATTGAACACTAATATAAACTAGGTAAGAAGATCATCAGCATTTACCTTGAGATCATGTAGGATTTCTATTTTTGTCGGCAGGCCGGTCACCCACTCGCACGGGTTGACCAACCTTGAATGTACAAGAGAGGTACATTTGAGGCTATGTTTATACATAGAGGTATAAACTTCCCTTTATTGTGAATAATAAAGGATGAGGATATGAGTGAGTCGTATCCGCCTACAATCTAATAAAGATTGTAGATGAGACCGATAAAGTCGAATAACATAATCGCACCATTCCTATACTTGCGATTGATGTTATGGCCTGAAATTAAAGCCAGGTTATGAGGTTATGAGATGAGTCATACCTCATGTAGAATAACCTGCGTATTGTAGACCCGACATACACCTAGTATTGTCTACTTTACGATGTGGATTGTAGCCACATGCAGGGACCCTTTACCTACAGATTGCTTTGATTCGATCTAATCATTGCAACGTGCGAGTAGCCAGTCCTGTAGGTGACTCTTTGTGTCCTTAGCTACCCTCCTCTTGTATATATGAGGATGAGATTGAGTGTCGCTACTTTAGTGTACAATGACGAAAGGTCCTTGATTGGCTAGACTTCGGTTACGCTAGGAAAGCGGCTTGATTAATTCCAAATTACACATTTGCGTGGGGAAGATCCCATGACACTACACCAAGTTTCTAGAACTATAAATACGCACTTGAAGACTTATCCGTACGTGATGATCGAGTTGTTTTTATTAGTCTTTTGCAAACAAGATCTTTTCTTAAAAAGCATATATATAAATAAGTATTGCTTTGAATTGGTTTTAATCGAAGTTTGTGAAAAATCAAGTTTTGAATAACTCGATAAGTTGGATAAGTGCGTATGTTGGCCGAGTACTCGGATCGGGAGTTAACTCCATCCGGTGTGGTCATGCGGATTAGGGCGGGCATTGCAAAGCTTGGGTTATTGAGTACTAGTTAGGTGGTCACCGAGTACTTAAACACTGTGAGAAGATTATGGTGATCCAAATGGTCCCACGCCTGATTTTTTGATCGCGATGTTTGGTATTTGATTGTTATAAGGCAAGTTAATTGGACATGATTTATGTGCCTATCCCACTATGTGATTGAGTGGGAGATGTTGGACGTGGGCCAGTGGGGCCTACTGGTGAGCAATCACTAGTGGGTGGGTCCCACGGGCTTTGGCTTCTTACGGCCTTTTTCCTCTTCTGTTATATTTCAAATTCAATTTTGAATTTGATTTATGATAGGAGATAGGGATAAGACCGGATGATGTGGCCTTATCCCAATCCCACCCAAACTCTCCTTCTTCTGTTAGGGATGTGATCGGCTCATGTGGCCTTATCACAATCCCACTTAAACTCTCTTTCCTCTGTTATATAAGGAGTGCGCTTCTCTCATGAAAAGAATCGATTCATACGAAACACGGTGAGAATATAGAGAGGAAGAGAGTATCCTATAGTCTGTTCATATTAGCTTGTCCTTAGGACGATCTGGTCCATCCATAGTAATCCGGGGCCACTATATACCGTAGGATCAGAGGTGTGAAAAGTTCGATCTGCTCCAGTAGTAGATAGGCGGGCCATTGGAGCACTGTTCTTCAGCTTTGTAAGGGTTCCAAATTACGTGTAGACCGTCAGATCTTGAGGGCTCATCTTAGCGATTGCTCACCAGTAGGCCCCACTGGCCCACGTCCAACACAAAACACATGTAAAATAGGCTACAGATAAAAAGTGGTGTGAATCGTAGAAGGTATTAATTTGGGTCAATAATTACTGAGCCCTAATGTTTAAGTTAAATCTACTCGGGTCATCCGGAGCGTCACCCTATTTTAACGATAAGGGCTAAAAATCAGCCTTAGTCCTTTATTCCAGTGAGTCATATGGAGGAAAATAGTTGGGAGAGGAATGCCATCTTTTTAATTTTTTCAAGGCCCACCATAATGATTTTATGAAATCTAGTCTCATATGTTAAGCTCAAAGCTAAATTTTAGGCCTCGTACCGAATATCAAGCACATCCATGATTCAAGTGGGCCACAAGAAAGGAAACAATTTAGAGGGTGGTGAGCATTGCCCCTTACTGTTTCTACTATGTGGTCCACTTAAATCGAGGATAGAGTTGATTTTTGACCCTACAGTTAAAATGGGATGACACTCCTAGTGATTGGCTGAATTTCACTTAAACATCACGGTGGGGCCATTAATTCTTGAAGTGGATTTGAGCACAACCACATGGAAAGCTAAAAAGTTCTCACATGCAGCCCACCATGATGTTTATATGAAATCTATTTTTGATCACCGGGCGTGTCACCCCATTTTAGTGGTATGACCTAAAAATAAAGCCTAATTCATGATTCCAGTGTGCTATACGAAGAGAAATAGTTAGAAGAAGGATGCCAGCACTTGATTTTCTAGGCCCCACTATGATGATTATATGAAATCCACTCCAACCGTTTGATGCAAAGCTAAAATTTAGGCTTCAAGACAAAATAAGGCACATCGTGTTGATTTAGGTGGGCAACAAGAAGGGAAACAGTTTGGATGGTGAGCATTGCCTCGTATAATATTTTCAATCGTGTGATCCACCTAGTTGACATACTAGGCCCATTTTCGGACCCTACAACTAAAATGGGGTAACACACCTAGTGATTAAGGTGGATTTCACATAAATGTCACGTGGGCCATGCGTGAGAAGTTTTTGGATCTTTTAGTGGTTGATGTTAGTGAGGTACACAAGAAAATGGTCAAAAACTTGCTTCTATAATTAGTGGGCCCCACTATAATGTTTAAGTAAAATCCACTCCGATCACTAGCTGCATCACCCCAGTTTAGTCACAGGGCTAAAACAACCCAATCTATAATTCAAGTGGGCCATATAAAGGGAATTTTAAAAGAGGGACACCCACCTTTGAATTTTTCAAGGCTTACCAATGATCAATACTCACTCCATGTGTTATATGCCAAGCTAAAATTTAGGCATCATGACGAACAATTAGGCCCATTTGTGATTTAGGTGGGCCACACAAAGGGAAACAATTTGGAGCGTGAGCGTTGCCCATATACACTTTCCAATTGTGCAGTCCACATAAATCAGATCTATGTCTAAAATGGGGTGTGTACCTAGTTATAAAGGTGGACTTACATATACACCACGGTGGGCCACATGAGAAAATTCGTCGCATGTTTCACTCCATCCGTATCATGGTAATTATAATTTGGATTCCAATTCATACCAACTCCACATTATCAAAGGAGTGAAAGTTAGCCTGAATGGGTGGCCCAAATGAAATGAAGGGTATAAGGTCTTAAGACCTTTGCAAAAACTAAAGAAGGATGTTGAATGGCCAGAAGTCCGGCTAACCACAATGAAAGTAGAGAGGATCTTATCACCTGATGGCCGTCAAATTACAAGCATTGGATGCCAAGCTAAAATTTAGGCATCGAGACAAAATTACGACCATTCGTGATTTAGGTGGGCCACATAAAGGTAAACAATTTGGAGGGTGAGCTTTTCCCATATACGTTTTCCAATTGTGTGGTCCACCTAAATCACAACCCAAGCTGATGTTTCGGATCTATGTCTAAATGGGGTGTGCACCTACTGATCAATGTGGATTTCACATAAACATCACGGTGGGCCACATGTGAAAATTCGTCAAATCTATCCGATGCATGTTTATAAAATGCATGTTTCACTCCATCAATTCAATGGTAATTATAATTTGGATGTCAATTCATACCAACCCGGTACTACCAAATGAACCTTTATGTGAATGGGTGGGCTCAAAGGATATGAAGGCTTACAAGATCTTAAGACCTTTGCAAAAGCTAAAGATGGACGTTGAACGGCTAGGGATCCGCCTAACCACTAAGAGAGCAGGGAGGGTCTTATCACCCGATGGCCGTCAAATTACAATTAATGGCTTGGATTGTTTATGGGGGTGGACCATATGGAAAAATATGGGTGTATTATCTTTCCCTGTTTTCTCTCTTAGAACTAGTGACTTTTGGATGGGATTGACAAGAGAACCCTTCTCATTTGATATTAGACCAATGGAAGTTAGGATGAGATATGAATTATCTAATCTCATCCAATCTTTCTTTCCAATACTATTCGAAAAACTAATTTTAACTTTGATTTTTTTTTAAAAAAAGTTTGATTTTAAACTTTAAAAAGAAAATGAAAAACAGAAATAAGAGGAAATATATATAGGACACACCCATTATTGGTTGCCCACACATAGGCCCTATGGGCCATATCTAACATTATGTGTCATCCAACTTTTATAAGTTAATCAAACACAGGTATTAGATTGATCAAAACTATTGTGATAAACTGAGCTCGACTTTCATACAACTTTGTTGTAGTAATCTTGAAATCCGATAGACTTAAATCAACCCTAAGTATTAGAAATTATGATCTGATACCACTATCAATCTATGCGCTTTGCGTAAGCACGTTTGACGAAGATAGAATAATCAAATAAATAATCACTAAGAAAGCAAACATAGAACACAATATTTAAAATGGAAAGCCATTGTGGGAAAAAAAAAAAAACTATGGCACAAGGCGACATATATTTCTATTATAATCAAAAGCCTAAGAATTTATACTACTCACCTTTTCCTATTACAGAATCACTCGATCTCCCCTTTTAATATGCATATAGGAAAACTCTAGTCCCTTGAGAAAATTCTTTCCCAAACTCTTACAAGTGTAGAGAATCCTCTTACCTTGCAAAACCCTTGCCCTTAGAGAGAAAACACTCTTCTCAACAAGTCCTATTGTAATTAGGCTTAAATATATCGATGGTCATAAAACCGTGTAAGTATTTATGTCCATCGGTTAGACAAACTCAAACCGACAACGTCCTGCTCTACTCCTTAACTCCTCGTACACTAATATTGGTCGGACCGACAATGTTCTATTACAACTCCCAAATTATATAGAATCCAAGGCATTTGCACAATGAAAACTTTCCATGACCCCATAAGGTTTCAATGATGGGTGATTCACCATTCCCTATGGTGTGGCCTTGTTGAGTTTGGAATCTCACTTAAATTTGGGGTAATGTCCAATGAGTTAGTGAAATAAATGACAAAGTAGATATAACACAAATATCATGATGACCCTAAGAGCTTGTCATAGGCATTTCCCATCCCATGGTGACCATTCAAGTGAAAATAAAGTTTTTCTTTTGGAAGATAAAAGTTAGATACTTCCAGTTTATCACTGAGAAGTAGGTAATGGGAGTTAGTAAAATTAAATGTCAGTCATAATATGTTGAACAGTTTAAATTGTGGGACTTGATCAACATGGAGAGGACTGAATCACTGTTTATTGACTACACATGAATCCCCTACCATTTTTAACTAGGTTGGAAAATCACATGTAACGAAAAGCTTTCTGGAGCCAATCATGATGTGTGTGTGATTGCCTGTTACTCAGGTTATATGAATTCCTGGAATCCCAAGCTCTATAATGCCCACTATGATATTTGTGTTATATCCAATTTGTTCATTTCTTCATCCATTTTGTTAGTTAAGTTTATAACATTAGCTCAAACATGCAAAAGATTCAAGTTTATAGACCACAACATGAGAAACAATAAAAATGTCTACCATTGAAACCTTAGATGCCCACCATGATTTCTATATATATATATACCATCAAATACATACTGATTTGCGCATGGGTCATGAAAGGAACACAAGTATCAGCCCGATCTAAAATTCATGTGACCCTCTAAGAAGGTTTCAATATTAATAGTGGGTGTACAATCCCTAATGTTTCTTGTAATTTGGCCGACTTAAAATTTAAGCTTGCAGGTCCTAATTAAAATGAGTTGGCAAAATAGATAGGCAGTTAAAATACAAATGTCAAGGTGGCCTCATGGAGGTTGGGGTTATAGGGCATTCCTGTAACATTGGGTTACATGCAAGTCGTGTACCTGAGTTTAATTAAGCCACATCATAGGGAACCGTGGCAATAGGGACACCTCACATTAAAACCTTTACGGGGCTAAGGTGATGTTTATATGTCGTAAAATAAGGTGAGTATATATAAGAGGTAGAGAAAAACTAAATATAAACCAAATCCAAAATTTTGGTGGGTCCCAGAAAGGTTTCAAAGGTGTGCATCACATCGTCAGTGTTCCCTTGCCTCACTTAAGTTTTGGATCTGCATAGTTTTCGAAATCACCTCTTACGTACCATAAGCTAGCATGGTCGGACTGAATGGATTCTGTTAGATTATATTAGGGTAAATCTTATTAGGTTAGGTTATTTTCTATGTTTATTGAGATGTATATATTAAAGATCCCTCTCCTCTTCAATATGAATATTCAAGTTAGTCTCATTTAAACAATTCATAGAGTTTCTACAATGTAGTCTTTTGTCAACCATACTCATATGAATGGGCATAAGATTGTTGTATTCACATTGTTGGTTGTTTTGCATCATTTGTTCATCAATGATGAAGATAGAAAATTCCATCCATTTATACTTTACATAATTCATCTGGTTTTGTGGTAGGGACCTATCAATGATAGATCCGCCAATTTGTCAGTTATATCTTTTTCTTCTTTTGTTTTTTATTTTTATTTTTATTTTTCACCTACACACTCACGCTCAGACATGCATACCCTACATGAGCACTAGAACTCATGACCTCAGTGTTAAAACACACTCTATCTACCACTGAATTATGAGTTGGATCCCACTGTTTATTATTTTAATGTATTCCCTATGTACAATTTCTAAATGCATGCCCAATATGCTCCACATTTTCAACTTAACATGTGTGAGTGAGATCTTAGATGTTTATCAGGGTTTCTAATGCAGGGGCATTTTCATACCAGGTTCGAGTTGGGTAGCCCGTGGGATGCGAGGACACACTTAGGGTGGGTGGATGGAGTAAAGCGGGTCGCGGACAGTTACATGGCCAAGATGGATCAGAAGAGGCCTGGTTGATGACAGAAGTGATCCAGACCATCGAACCTTAAATCGGGCGTATCTCGCAATCCGTAATAAGTTATCAGATGTAAAATATATGATTTTGGGGTAGAACAAGCTACTTTAGCCAACCAACCCCGCTTTGCGCAAGCCGGATTTGCGAAATACCCCTGGATCGATGGTCATTTTTCTATTTTAATTCCATTTTTATTATAAATAATAAGTTTTAATTTGATTATAATTCTTCATCCGTTGGGCTTTAGGAGTTGCGCCCAACATGAAAAGAGCTTAGAATAATTAGGAGAACGGTTTGGTGAAGCCAAATAGGACACTTACTATTTTTGGCCGAAAACCTTGTGCACTAGTAGACATTATGACCGTCTATAAATAGTAAGTTTACTATTTATAGTAAGTTGCGAATTCTAGGAGTTTTAGTTGTAATTAATTTGATTCTAATTTCTTTCTCATTGCTTGGTACCCCTATTTAAAGGGTTGTGAACTCGTTTTTATTCATTAATCAATCAATTTCAAATTTATTAGAATTTATTTATATTTTCTTGCTTTCTTTCCTCGTGGATTCGAGAAGTCTCTGTGAGGAGTCCAGAGAAGTTTTGTGAATTCGGAATAGTTATCCTCTTGAGGAAGATGATGATCGACCTCACGTCCTTCCCTGCATCAGTGGCTCTTGTGATGCAAGCCCAACCCATGTGAAACGGGTGGTTGTGTGAGGCACTACCCATGTGAAGTGAGGCCCACAAGGAAGGTTCGGCTGAGGTCTTAACCCATGCGATGCTGGGCCTGGACTATGACATAAAAAGATCAATTCACCATAATATATTAGTTCAAGCTTTTAGAGCAAATGGTTAATTATCCTGCATGAGTTTCCCACCATTTATTTGGAAAGCTATTAAATGGACATTCACCTAGGCTCATCATTTACTTGGGCTGTTATGAATGGACAATCCATTCACCTAAGCTACATGTGAATTTGATCAGTAACGCTTGGTTTCCTTTTTTTTTTTTTTTTTTTTTTTTAAACTTTTTCTGGTTTTTTGCCATACATCATGGTCACACTCGCCTCTTTCCAGCTCCCTACAATATCACAGCTAGCTAGTTCAATGCTGTAAATGGGACCAATAATTTGAATGGTCAGGATTATTTGATCAGTGCAATTTTTGAGATATGCTCTATCTAGAAATGGGATTCACAATTTGGATGGTCAGGATTTAATTTCGAACCCACAGTTGCCACATGTAACAAGGATGTGTCACTGCCAATTAAGAAATAAGAAATGGTGCATAACTAATATGAATCTAGTCCTTCCACCATGATGGTAAACCCAAGGTCTCGCACTATTATAAGTGGTCCGACAACCAAGACCACACGATAAAAAGCATACAGGACACCCGAACAACTGTGTAACATCAGTTTAGGACCAAAAACCAGCCACATTCAATAGTCTTTATTATTATTATTATTATTATTAGTATTATTATTATTATTATTTTATTTTTTTTAAAGTTTAAACCACGCCCCTAAAATGATAGGGATAACAAAACATCATTAAAATCTTGTTGAAGGTCATCTAAGTTTTGTATCAGGCATGTTACATCCAATCCGTCTATCACCTGAGCCAGCTCATTTTAAGATCACAAAAATTAGATAGATCCAAAACTCACATCACATGATCCACCGAAAATGCCAGGGATGGGAGGGACAAACATCACTGAAACTCTCTTTTGGACCAGGTATTTTCTTGCATTGTGCATGAACACGTCTTTGCATGGTTTTAGATGGTATGGCCCACCTAAGTTTGGTATACGGCTGATTTTGGGATATCCGATAACCTCGAGGGGACCCATCAAATGCATGGGGTTGATGCTCGACACACATCATGGTGGGGCCCACACAGCTCCACCTCATGGAAAGCTCCCATGAGGTCAGCCTCCGAACGGCACACATGACATGGAATCCCATGAAACCTCAAGGGACAAATTTTCACTCGATACAAAATTCTAGTGGACCATAAAACAGGAGAAATGCAAATCAAGGGATGAAACTATTTTCATTTTTCATGGCCTACCAAAGTTTTGTATCAAAGTAAAAATTGGGCTGCGGGAGGTTTCTTGAGGTGCTGCTGCTTCACGTGTACCGTTCCCATTTTGGAGTCACATAACATATGATGAGTTCTAAAAACTGTTAGCATGAGAGAACTCGTAGGCTGCTGAGCATTTGTATATATATATATATATATATGGAAAAGGTTCTATGTGGTCAACCTCATGGGAAGTCCGAGCTGTGTGGGCCCCACCATGATGTATGTCGAACATCAACACCGTGCATTTGACGGGTCCTCTTTAAATTATGGAATATGCCAAAAGTTAGCCGTATATGGAACTCAGGTGGGCCATACCATCCAAAATCATGTAAAGACATCCCTAAAATATATAAAAACACTTGGTGGGGCCCACGTGAAATTTGGATGCTGCTGAAACTTAGTCTAACCCCTCATCCAAGTGGGACACACATAATGGATGGGCTGGATTTGTGAACCACATCTCGGTGAGCCCAACAAATGATTATGAATGTTTTAATGGAGGGTAACCTCTCTCAACTTGTATGTGGTGTGGCCCACACAAATCACTAATTTACTTGATTTTTAAGCGTGAGGCCCACCATGGAATGGTGCATCTGACTGATGGGATAGATGTTCGACACGCATCACGGTGGTCCCACACAACACGACCTCGGAGGTTCCCATGAATGAATGGATATATATATATATATATATATATATATATATATATATATATATATATATATATATATATAGAGAGAGAGAGAGAGAGAGAGAGAGAGAGAGAGAGAGAGAGAGAGAGAGAGAGATGCGCTCACCTGCGAACTCTAGTAGGTTCCCATGAATGAATGATATATATATATATATATATATATATATATATATATATATATATATATATATATATAGAGAGAGAGAGAGAGAGAGAGAGAGAGAGAGAGAGAGAGATGCACTCACTGCGAAACCGTCCACATGAAGCAGAACCTCATGAAACCCTATAGTATGAATTTTTACTATGATCCGAAACTTTGGTGATACCGTGAAAAAAATTCAAATCAAGGAAAGAAACTTTCTTTCCTTGATTTTTCTCTTTGCTATGGACCATGGATAAAAGTTTTAAATCAAAGTAAAACTTCATACCATAGGGTTTCACTGAGGTTCTTCGCTTCATGTGAACGGTTCAGATTTGCGAGATTCATCACGTTTGATGGGTTCTCAAAAAAGTTCGTACGTATACGAACTAGTTCGCAGATGAGTCATATATATATATATATATATATATATATATATATATATATATGAGGTCGAGCTGTGTAGGCCCCACCGTGATGTGTTTCAAACATCTACCCCATCAGTCAGATGCAATATTCCATCAAGGGCCTAGGTCTCAAAAATCAAGTCAATTCGTGACTTGTGTGCGCCACACCACATACAGAAGTGGAGAGGGGACCCTACACCATTAAAACATTCATAACCATTTTTGAGGGCCCACCAGGATGTGGTTTGCAAATCCAGCTCATCCATTATGTGTGTCCCACTTGAATGAGGGTTCAGACCAAGTTTCAAGCGCATGCAAAACTCAGGTGGGCCCCACCAAGTGCTTTTATATGTTTTAACGGTGTCTTCACATAATTTTAGATGGTATGGCCCACCTGATTTCCATATACGACTGATTTTTGGGATATCCCATAATTTAAAGGGTACCCATCAAATGCACGGTGTTGATGGTCGACACGCATCACGGTGGGGCCCACACAGCTCAACCTCAAGGGAGCTTATCGTCAGCTCGAGCGCATTCTACCTTTTCCATATATATATATATATATATATATATATATATATATATATATATATATATATATATATATATATATAGCTTGCATTTAATGAGAAAAAAATTCTCTTAATTACAATACAAGTTCTCCGTGGGAAGATATGTGACATAGCATCTTACGTAAGTATAATGTAAGTTATATATCATAGATCCAGTCCGTTTATCAAATAGGGCCCATCAATAAAATTTTATGTACTAAAACTTAATAAATAATCATCATTATTACAACCATATATATAAGTGGAATTTATATTGTTGGAATAGATTTTTAGCAACTCACTTATCTTGTAAATGAATATTATATTATTGATTAAAAAAAATATATATTTAATATGCTTACATAGGACCCAATCTAATGAACGAACTAGATGTTTTATACATAGCTCCAATATATCACACATGTACAACTTATTTAATCATCCCACTTTATTTAGAAACAACCATTCTCCATATTTCTCTCCTCATTTAATTCACTACTCTCCTTCTTTAATTATTTATGCGGATGACTATAGTCGCTGCCACTAGCCCAGTGGCTAGTGGTCGGTGCTCTGTGCTCTATGAGCCCCACAATGAAGTAAGTGTTTTATCCATGCCTTCCATCCATTTTTACAGATCATTTCAGATCTTGATCCCAAAAATGAGTGGAATATAAATCTCAGGTGGACCACACCACATGAAAACAGTAGTGATTGAATACACACCATTAAAATCCTCATAAGGCCCACTGTCCTATTTATTTGATATCCAATCTGTTGATTAGGTCATGCAGACCTAAATGAAGGGAAAAACAAAGATCAGCTTGATCCAAGACTTTTATGGCCCCAAGAAGTTTTTAATGGTGGACGTTCATTCAACACTGTTTCGTGTGACGTGTTCCACTTGAAATTGAAATATACTTCTTTTTTGGTATCATACCATAAAATGATATAGAAAAATAGATAAATAGCATGGATGAAACAAATACATCATGGTAAGGCCCACCGAGCACCAACCACTAGCCATTGGCAAGTGGCAGGGTCACTAGCCAATCCGCTCTCCATCTTTACAGCGCTGGAACTTCCAACTCCGCATGGAGTGGATTAGGTGCAACCCAGTCCAAGCATATTACGGTGCATCCCTTACTGTGGGGCTCACTTTGATGTATGTATTATATATCCATGCAATCCAACCATATTTTCAGTTCATTTTAAAACAATTTTCAAAAAATGTAATGGATATATATATCAGATAGACCACACCATAGGAAACAATGGTGATTAACCAATAGAAACATTTTGTAAACCACAAAATTTTTGGATCAAGAAAATTTTATTTTTTTATTTTTTCACTTTTCCATGATCTAGGTTTTCATAACTTTATCAATATTTCAAATGGAAAATAAACACTAAAGTGGGCCCTAGGAAGTTTTTAATGATAAATGTTCAATATCAAACATTTCTTATTGTGTGGTAGTCCTGAGAAATTTATCTTCTCACTTTTTGAAATCTTGCTGTAACGTGACCTGAAATATGGACCAATGGCATGGATATACAATACATATACTAAGGTGACCCCACGGTGAAGGATGCACCATATTGCGTGAGGACCATGCCACACCTATTTTCGTTGGTATTTTATTTTTGGTGAATGCCCCTCTTCTCGAAATGATGAGCAGGGAGGCCCTTTTCTCGGAGCCAACTGCGGGACAGGGAGACTAACATTGATTTTTTATAAGGCCCACCATGTGATGTATATATAAGATCCCCTCCGACCATCAGATTTGTAATCTCCTTCTAGGTAAAGAGTCAAAATATCATATTTGATTCAAGTATGTTGATGCAAAGACGTTCACCCTTAATTTTTATAAGGCCCACGTTTATCGTTATGTGAAATCCACTCTAGCCGTTAAAGGCCACACGAAAAGCCATGTGCGGTACCAAAATATCATGCTTACATGTGATTCAAATAGGCCCCATCAAAGGAATCATTTTGAATAGTGAGATTTTTTTTTTTACACTATTTTAAATTATGTGGTCCACTTGAATAATAGATTGGGCTAATTTTTGGACCCGAGGTTTAACATGAGGTGACACACAAATGATCAGAGAAAATTTCATGTCAACACTATGGTATGTCCCATGATTTTTGATCTCTTTTTAATAAGATAAAAAACCGTCTCTCTTTCTAAGCATTAATTAACATTAATTAATCAAACTAGTTGGACGATCCAACTAGCTGCGTGTGAGTATTATTCTCTCTCTCTCTATATATATATATATATATATATATATATATATATATATATATATATATATATATATATATAAAAAGCTCCCGTGAGGTCAAGCTGTGTGGACCCCACCATGATGCGTGTCGACCATCAACACCGTGCATTTGATGGGTACCCTTTAAATTATAGGATAGCCCAAAAATCAGTTGTATACGGAACTCAGGTGGGCCATAACATCTAAAATTATATGAAGACACCTTTAAAATATATAAAAGCACTTGGTGGGGCCCACCTGAGTTTTGCATGCTCCTGAAACTTGGTCTGAACCCTCATTCAAGTGGGACACACATAATGGATGGGCTGGATTTACAAACCACATCTCGGTGCACCGTTAAAAATGGTTATGAATGTTTTAATGGTACACGGCCCTTCTCCACTTCTGTATGTGGTGTGGCCCACACAAGTCACAGATTGACTTGATTTATGAGACCTAGGCCAACGATGGAATGGTGCATCCGATTGATGGGGTAGATGTTCGAAATGCATCACGGTGGGGCCCACACAGCTCGACCTCATGGGGCGTTAAAATCAGCTCCAGCGCATTGTACCTTTTCCATATATATATATATATATATATATATATATATATATATATATATATATATATGCAGAACGCTCACCTGCCAACTACCTACGAACTTTTTTGAGAACTCATCATACATGATTAGTTTCAAAAATTTGAACGGTCTACATGAAGTAGAACCGCATGAAACCCCATGGTACCAATTTTTACTTTGAACCTAAACTTCGGTGGGCCATGAAAAGTGCAAATGGCCCTCCAGAATCCTAGATCATGGTGAAAATTCACCTCCTGGGGTTTCATGGGATTCCACATCTTATGGACTGTTCGGATTCGACTCCCATGACACATGTGCAAAGGTGCACACATGAGCATATATATATATATATATATATATATATATATATATATATATATATATATATATATATATATATATATGAAAATGTTCTATAAGGTCAAGCTCATGGGAACTCCCCATGAGGTTAAGCAGTGTGGGCCCCACCATGACGTATATCGAACATCAACACCGTGCATTTGATGGGCCCCTTCTAAATTATGGGATATCCCAAAAATCAGCCATATACGGAACTCTGGTGGGCCATGCCATCTAAAATCATGTGAAGACATGCTTAAAACATATAAAAGAACTTGGTGGGGCCCACATGAAAATTGGATGCGTTTGGAACTTGGTCTGACCCCTCATCTAAGTGGGACACACATAATGGATGGGCTATATTTATGAACCACATCTCGGTGGGCCCAAAAAATAATTATGAATGTTTTAATGAAGGGCAACCCCTCTCAACTGTTGCACTGATGGGGTAGATGTTCGACATGCATCATGGTGGGGCTCACACAGCTCGAGCTCATGGGGAGTTCCCATGAGCTCCCCTATATATATATATATATATATATATATATATATATATATATATATATGTGTGTGTGTGTGTGTGTGTGGGAAAAGGTACTATGCGCTAGAGCGTAAAGTGGTTGTCTGTGAGGTCGAGCTAGGTGGCCCCATCGTGATGCCTTTTGAACATCAACACCGTTCACTAGATGCACCATTCCATGGTGGGCCTGGACGGGCCAAAATAAAGTCAATCCGTGACTTAGGTGGGTCACACCATCTAAAACCATAAGTATACATGCCAAAAACATATAAAAGCACCGGTGGGACCCACCTAAGTTTTCCATGCACCTGAAACTTGGTCTGAACCCTCATTCAAGTGGGACACACATAATGGATGGGCTGGATTTGCAAAACACATCTCGGTGGGCCCTCAAAAATGGTTATGAATGTTTTAATGGTGCGTGGCCCCTCTGCACTTCTGTATGTGGTGTGGCCCACTAAAGTCACAGATTTACTTGATTTTGGGCCGTCCAGTCCCACCATGGAATGTTACATCTGGTGGACGGTGTTGATGTTCGAAAGGCATCACGGTGGGGCCCACCCAGCTCGACCTCACGGGCTATATATATATATATATATATATATATATATATATATATATATATATATATGGAGGCCTAGGGCTTAAAAATCAAGTCAACCCATGACTTTCGTGGGCCACACCACATACATAAGTTGAGAGGGGCTACCCTCCATTAAAAAAATCATAATTATTTGTTGGGCCCACCGAGATGTGGTTCATAAATCTAGAGCATCCATTATGTGTGTTCCACTTGGATGAGGTTTCGGACCAAGTTTAGATGCATCCAAATTTCAGGTGGGCTCTACCAAGTGCTTTTATATGTTTTAGGCATGTCCTCACATGATTTTAGATTGTATGGCATGACTGATTTTTGGAATATCCCATAATTTAAAGAGGACCCATCAAATGCACGGTGTTGATGTTCGACACATCACGGTGGGGCCCACACAGCTCAACCTCATGGGAAGTTCCCATGAGCTCGACCGCATAGAATCTTTTCCCATATATATATATATATATATATATATATATATATATATATATATATATATATATGGTTCATAAATCCAGCTCATCCATTACGTGTGCCCCAATTGGATGAGGGGTCTGACCAAGTTTCAGACGCTTCCAAGTTACAGATGGGCTCCACCAAGTGCTTTTATATGTTTTATGCATGTTTTCACGTGATTTTAGATGGTATAGCCCACCTGAGTTCCCGTATACAGCTGATTTTTGGGATATCCCGTAATTTAAAGGGGACCCATCAAATGCACGGTGTTGATGTTCGACACACATCACGGTGGGGTTGACCGCATAGAACCATTTCCCTAATTTGGATGGTGCAGATAGCTGTACATGAGTTCATGAGTTCTAAGGAGGATAGAGTCACATTAGTCTAGTCTCTTTCAGGATCACACATCACAATGCGCTGACAGTAGGGGGAAACTCCAATAAAATATACATTTCTATTTATGTTTCATGTGGAGCATTTCACACCTCTGTGATGCTGCTCTTTCACTTATTATCAGAAAACACCAAATAAACAGACAACATAAAACCCCATATGAGTGACCACCCAAGTGTGCAGTACCACCCAAAATGGTGTACTAGTTTATATAAGACATGCATGAAACGTTAAGACTTTCTTGTACTACTGTTTGTAGTCCATCAGACCCCTTACCTACTCTTCCATACTAATAACGCACCGCAGACCTTCCCCCTTAATCATGTAATCAAAGGCCTTGTTTATCTCTGAGAAAGTGAGCCTATGTGTGATGAACTTCTCCACTTCCAGTTCCTGTACAAGATCAAACTCCAGAGGGTTCATATCTTCCATTCACATGCATATAGCTTGTAAAAGAGATTGTTCTAAGTACCTTTCTCATGTACATATCCACGACGGATGGGAGATCCGTCCTAGGCTTGTAGTTACCAAAGAAGGTTCCTTTAAGAGTCCTCTCATTCAAGAAATTTATGGGTTTGGTCATGAAAACTGCATCCTTGCTGGGGACTCCCACTAGAACTGCTACACCCCATCCCTATACAGAGCAGAACAACGACATTACACGCTGAAATAGAATTACAAGTTGGTGGTAGGGATGTGGAGAGGCACATACATCATGAACACTTTCAAAGGCAGAAATCATGACATTGGCATTGCCCGTGCACTCTACACTGCAGTCCACTCCTCCGTTAGTCATTTCTGCGATCACCTGTATGGGTAGAAATAACTATCAACTATTGAGGAACTTAGAAAACTTGTCCAATTTAGGAAATTTGACAACATGACTCACTCCTGACTCGACTCAAAATCGGAGGAGTCGGTCCAAGTTACCGACTCTTTTAACCATGGACTGTCACGTGAACCAGCCCAAAAAGGAACTCACCTCTTGCACTGGTTTGTTGTGATCTTTAGGGTTCACGAATTCAGTGATACCAAACCTCTTGGCTGTAAAAAGGGACAATAATTATACATATGATGAAACAAGGAAGAGAGTTCAGATCCATGAATAAGCAAAGGATGGCTGTGATTGACTGGAATTTTGTGGGCAATGAATTACCTTCCTCGAACCTTTTGGGGTTCATGTCGACCCCAATAATTCTCGCTGCACCAGCAATCCTTGCCCCTTCAGCAGCCTGAGAATCAACAGAGCAACATGTTTAAGAAAATTGAATGTAGATGTGTGGGTCTTGACGCGGAAGCATATCTTAAGTGGCTTCTCCATACATCAATGCCAGTAGTAAATTCAAAGTTGTTGGATGATCACTACTAGAGCGCAGACCGATGATTCCATGTACTAAATCCTTTGGGATGATGGTACCCATAAGAGTCGCAAGCACACGAGGATAGGGAGAGATTGAGAGTTAATTAGATTGGTTGCTTACATGAACGTCTTCCATGTCCGTACATACATGTATGTGGGAGGTTGGTTGACATGCATTCATATAGGAGGTTGGAAGAGGATCTTGTGGAGGGAGTTAAAGGAAAGCTGATTCTAAAGAGGGTTACGGAGACATGTTTAATGGAGAGTTAAGTGAGATTCTCATATGAATGTGGCAAGTTACATGCACACCCATGGACGCCACATCGACATCTTGGGTCCCAGTTTCCAACAAGAATGAACTAAAACATCTATTATGAAACACTGAAATCTGAATATGAAAGTAGGGGGGAGCCAGAGGGTCTCCGGAAATCCATCTCCAGGGGTGGAATATTTAAATTCAATCTAATGGATTTTAGATGGATCAAATTGAAAAATCTTTTGGCATTCTTGACACAAATTTGGAGAACTTCATTGACTTCACCGTGGCATTTTTCGCAAGTAAAAGTTCATTTTCTCAATTGGGTCTGTTTTCTTGGGGAGTATTCGTGCTCTTCCACCATTTATTTTTTAAACCTGCTAATTATCTAGACACCTGAAATTAGAGGTGTTGTTTATTTGGGACAGCATCCATGGCCCCATGGCAATCCAGAGATTCTAGACTAAGTTGTATCTGTGGGAGTACTAAATTGATCACACATGAGTGCAAGCCAATGCAATAGCAGATACGGCTTCATGTCATCCCTTCTCCTGGTTTAATGGAGGTACATACCAAAAAGAAAATAAATAAAATACCATATTGCACTTACAGAGAGGCCTACAGCTCCCAATCCAAAGATGGCGACTGTAGAACCCTTCTTTGGTTTAGCTACATTTAAAGTAGCCCCCAAACCTGAAAATCAAGAAAAACAAAATGCCAATTAAAACCACCAACATTTGGGGAAATTCCATCTTGATCAGCCATGGAAAAAAAAAAAAAACAGAGTTATGTTAAGTAATACCTGTTGAAATGCCACAACTGAGGATGCAAACTTTGTCGAGAGGAGCCAAAGGATCAATCTTCACGAGGCAACCAACGTGGACAACTGTATACTCACTGAAGGTTGATGTGCCAAGAAAGTGATTAATAGGGGTCCCATTAATTGAGAACCTAGATTTCCCGTCATTAAGCATCACTCCTCTATCTGTGTTTATTCGGAGAAGGTCACACATATTGCTTTCCTCAGACTTGCAGTGAGCGCACTCCTTGCACTCCCCAGTGAATACAGGGAGCACATGGTCTCCAACTTGAAGGTCGGTCACACCCTCACCCATGCTCTCTACGATCCTATATCAATTTAGGACCAAAGCATCCAACATATGATCTCCTTAAAGGGTATATTAGTTATCAAATAACGGTACTAAAGAATGAAATTTACGAAAATTCTGAAGAGAATGCACATTCTTACAGCACTAGGAGATGGTAGATGCGTAAAAACAGTGTTATGTGTTACTAAGGCCGCAAATTGGGTGGGTTCAGTCAGGTTGAGGGTCAACCCAACCAGCAACCCAACCTGTCCCAAGTTCCAGCCCGAACTCAACACAATACTCAACCCTAAACTTACTCAACCGAACCTGACCCGACCCAAGTACATGTGATTATTCCCAACCCGACCCAACCCAACCCAAACCTACCCAATTTCAAATCAGGTTAGAGTTTTCCAAAAATAACCCAATCCAAGGACCCTGGCAATCCGATGGGTTGGGTCAGGTTCAGGTTGACACCAAGTTGCAGCCCTATGTGTTACATTGCATGCAGCTGTCCTATATTCTATTTTACCTGATCATGGGTCCTGGGTTGGGGGTGTTGATCTTCAGAGCATTGTAATTTTAGTGTAGAAACATGTAAATTGGCTTGAGTAGGATTAGGATTATGTCGATATAAAACCTAAATCAGAAGTGACACTTCTGCGAAACATTTCTACATGAAGTCATGTTTTGTGGTTGGTTTAATACCATCATTGCCATACTCAAGTATTATCACGAACCACATATAACTGTGTTTTCTTCAATGTTTTAAAACCCAGACTGGATTGGGCAGTTCTGAGTGACCCTAAAAACTGGCCAGTTAACTATAGCCAACAAGGCTCGCACCCTCTACCTCTATTCAAGAAGCAAACACTTATGCCACAAGGAAACAGCAGAGCAGCAGTTAATTCTATCCATCTTTTATTGTTTTCAATAAATCGAATTTCCAGTCCAAAATGGGCCAAGCAAGTCTGGCCTCTGCAAGAGTGGGTCTAGTACCAGTCCAGCTTATAAAACATTGGTTTCCTTTGTGGTTTGCTTTTCATCTATATAGCTTCTTGTTTGCAATTGAGATCTGTTCATCAAACAATACAATTCTCTAATATGCTATGTAAAAACCATAGTACTCCAACCCTCTATCACTCTTTACACTTCATTTAAACTCAATAACATTATTTACACTCTATAACAATATATGTAACAATCTAGAATTCTAAACAAAAAGCAATATAATTCCACAGCTTGCAACCTAAAATGCAAAATAACCAATGAAGCCAAAGGAGTCTTTTCAGACAAATTTTGGAAGTATTAATGAAAGAACCGAAAGAAAAAAATAGAAAACAGGGGTTTTTGTGTAGTTCTCCATGGCTTATTATTGTCATTTTTTCATTCTCTATCATCCAAACAGATGAACTCATTTGTAAATTTTCAAATAGAGCACTTTTATGGGTTTAGCGATCAACTATGAGGGGGTACTCATCAAAGTCATTATATGCAAAAAAAAAAAAGACTTAATTTACAAAAGATACCACTTCGTAATTTACTTTTTTCCAAATTTCCATATTCCTATCAGCTCAGATAACAAATTTCTCATGTTAAAAGTGAGATATAGAAGCTGAGCACATAAACGGACTTCATTGATCATCTAAAATAAAGAGAGGAGAATATGCGAAAATAGGGGTACAATTAACTAACCCAGCAGCTTCGTGGCCGAAGATGCGAGGAAATAATGGTGTATGACCCTGAAATCCAGAGCACAAAACTATTAAACCCAAGAAAACATTGAAAAACTGCAAAATTCACATTATCAGCAACTAGGAGAACTAAGCAAAACAGAATTACAATGCATTAAAAAAATTTTAAAAAGCTAAGAAAGAAAGAATTTTTAACTGAATGAGAAAACTTTGATACTCTGGCAGCGTGAAGGATGATGGGCAGGCACTTAGCAATTGCATAGTTCGAATATAAGTAATTCAAATTAAACTGTCCAAATTATGGGTCCTAGTTTAGATGGACATGAAACAAAGGTTAAGACTAATTGATTACTGGACTATGGATCAATGGACATCTATTGGATGGTCAGAAATGGAAAACATCCAATGGTCCGGTTCAACAAGCGACTGTCATTGAATCTGAGATTATGATCATTCATCAATCTGGTATTGGGACTGAATTAGTGACAGCGGGTTTCCCAATTTAATCGCTTTAACCGGATTTAATGTAAGCCACTTGTACATGTGAGAGTGTCCGTGCATCAAGTGTCATACACTGCCAGAGTATCAAATAACTCCCCTTTAGGAATAGAAATGTAGGATGCGGATTGCCTGTGCCCCTGGGAACAGAGATATTCATGGGGCACCTGTTGTTGGAAGCTGTGTGGGACCCACAGAGATTCCCGTGACAAATCCACTCTGTCCATCAGTTTTTGAAGATCACAATAGGATAGGAGTCCAAAAATCAGGCAGATCCAAAACTCATGTGGGCCAGACCACACAAGACAGTGGTAACGGAAACATCCACCATTGAATCCTTCTTAGAGCTGACCATGATTTTTATATGCCATCCAAACCGTTCATAGGGTTATTACCACTCAGATAAACAACCAGCACAAATATCATCCTGATACAAAACTTTCGTGGCCCCTGCAAAGTTTCCAATGGTGGGAGTTCAATCCCCACTTTTTTCGTGGTATGGCCCACATGAGTTTTGGATCTGCCTGATTTTTAGGGGTCATTTGGATGCCTGTAAATGAGGCAAGTTGTAAATGATTTGCAGGAAAATCATTTAAAACTTGCATTTGGATGGCCATTTTTGATTTACAGGCTATAAATTATTTACAGCTTTTTGCCTCTCTCTCTCTCTCTCTCTCTCTCTCTCTCTCTCTCTCTCTCTACAGGGGCAATTCTTGCTACCGGCCTCCTTTCCCTTGAGAGCATTTGAATTCGTGGGCCCACTTCTATGGCTCACCTAATGCTTGGTTTTAGGTGAGGATCAACCATAAGTTTTAGTGAGATGAGCTTAACCCAATGATCCACTCTTATATGCCATTTGAATGTTTTCTAAGGAATTACTTTTCTAAACTATCTAACCTGTAAATACCCAATTACAGGCTATCCAAACACTATAAATCATTTACAGCTTAAAGCCAAACATTTACTACAGGTAAATCATTTACAACTTAAACCATTTACAAGCATCCAAACGACCCCTTATACTCCTGTCCAGTTGTGGTCTTGAAAAACTGATGGACGTAGTGGATTTGTCACAGGCATCTCTGTGGGCCCCACACAACAACAACGGGCACAGGAATATCTCTGCGCCTGGGGGCACAGGCAATCCACTTACAGAAATGCATGCCCACACTTATTCATCTGCATGCTCCTCCTCTTTCCTTCCATTTTGGGTACATACAGATAATAAAAAATTCAATACCCAAATGAAATTAAATAAATATATAAAAATCTTTCAAATCCTTTTTCTATTTGATCCCTAACTGTTGAGTTTGGTTGCTCCAAATATCATCTAAATGCAAATAAAAAGACAAATCTGAAAAAAAGGTATATGCTTTAAGAGATATGAAATCCAACTTCAATGCAAATCAGAACTCCATGTTATTATTATTTTTTATATACCTTTGCCTCCCAGTAATAGAGATCAGTGTGGCAAAGAGAAGTGTACTTGATCTTGATCCTCACTTCCATGGACTGGGGTGGGGCCACCTCCACCTGCTCTATTACCAAAGGCTTCCCTGCTTCCCATGCTACAGCAGCTGTACCCAAAAATCCACATACAATCAAGAAAGATGGAGACAGAAAAACAACCTAGAAATTCCAACACCAAAGGGGGGAAAAAAAAGATTTAAGTGGCGGGGGTTCCTACCTTTGCAAGGAATTACACGACCTAATGTACTCGACATTCTAATAAAAACACTGTAAGCTGAAGAAGCTGAATTCTAATAAAAATCACAAGAAGAGAATGAGGGATTACTATGTTTTTAGATGTCGGAAAGGAAATATCATTTTCTTTTTCATACGTACTACAGTTGGAAAAATATTATTTTTCTGCATTGTGATTAGTCCACGTGGTCACTCACATTGTTACACGTAGAAGCGCAGGTGGCGGAAACGTATAATGAGGGACGCGGATTAGGTACTACCCTCGCCTATTCCGAGCTAAACAGGGATCCGAGGGTCCACCGTGATGGATGGATTTTATCCACACTGTCCATCCATTTTTCAATATTATTTTAGATCATGATCAATAAAATAAGGTAGATCCAAATCTGAAGTGAGCCACATAGTGGGGATTAAACTCCTACCGTTGAAAATTTCTTAGGTACGATATTAGTCTTAAATCATGCTGATATTTTTATTTTTCCATCATTCAGGTTAATATGATCTTATGAATTGGTTAGATAGTAAATAAACAATACGGTGGGACCTACAAGACGTAGCTTGTCCCAATCAAATCTCGTCACCTAGGATCATAGGTTCCCGTTGTGACCGGGTAAAGCGGTAGCGAATATAAGGGCGACTGTGTGTTTTATCGGAAGCGGATTGGCTGGTGTACCAGACGCCGGCTACATAGTTGATGTATTGACGTCAGCAAGTTTTTGTAGGTCTCATCATTAGGTATGTGTTATATCCAAACTGTCCATCTGTTTGGTGAGCTCTTATTAAGGCTTGAACCGAAAAATAAGACATATCTAAGTATTAGGTGGACCACACTGCAAAAAGTATTGGAGAATTGAGCGTCTACCATTGAAACTCTTTTTGAGGTTTCAAAGTTTCGGATCAATATGAAATTTATTTTTCTTCTTCAGCCATTTATTTTTTACCTTATTAACAGACTGGATGGAAAATAAACATTATGATGGGCCTATAACTTTTTAATGGTGAAAATTATTATCCTTGCTGCTATTTTTAGTGTGGTCCATTTGTGCCTCGGATATGATTCATTTTTTTCCTCATACCCTACAATGATCTCAAAAAATAAAATGGATGAACGGCAGGGATATACTAAATACATTATTGTGGCGCCATGTAACTTTGTTCTCCTTTGAACCGTTCGTACAACTTGGAGATCGAGGAGCGTCGGCGTCGTCTTCGCACGACACGTATCTACACCAGCTATATAGTTGATGTGTGGTACATCAGCCAATCCGCTTCCGTTTTATCCATTTAACCCTTGGATCTGCTTGATTTTTGAGGTGGCACGTTAAAATTATATGGAAAAAATGGATGAACGGTGTGGATAAGATCCATACATCAGGGTGGACCCACTGAGCCTCTGTCGGTTACTAGCTAGGAACGGGCAGAGCAGTAACCAATCCACGCCTCTGTCGGTTACTAGCCACGAACGGGCGGAGCAGTAACCAATCCACGTCCCGCGGCGTCCAGAGACGATGTCAGATTCCACGTAAACGGAGACGGATTGGCTAATTTTTTCTGGAATAAAAAACCATTTTGATACAAAGGCAGAGTGACTCTTAATACACGGCCACAGAGACATGCATGCGTGATAAGCAATCAAGCCAGATTGAACCGTTTAAACTGTCTTGGTGTATCTTGGACGAAATATTTTAGACTTGTCGGATTTTCTACGTTGAAGATTGATGAAGATTTGATGGACGGAAGATGAGAAGGAGCCAACATATATGTATGTTCATCTCAGTCTATGATGGCTCTTTCTATCTAATTTCTTGGAAATGATCTATCAAACGTTGATCCCACAGTTTAGAATGTTTAATGTATTTCTCGTTAACTATTTTTGAGTGCTTGCGTATCAACCACCACATTATGTCAGAGTACTAATTCCCCGCAACAAAACTCAAACTGTGCGCACAGGGCTTAGGAAAGAGAAATTTCCGAGTGTGATCCCACCTTTTACCCACCGTCTTTTCCTAGCGCTCCCAAACCTTACATTCCCAAACTAAACCATTGTGCTGTCCCTATAGCTACGGATCGGGTAAGTCCGTGGTAACGGCTTACTATTTCGGTCCCTAACCGTGGGGCCCACCTTCATATATATATTTTTTATATCCATTCCATCCATTAGTTTTTACAGCTCATTTTATGGAAGCGGATTGGCTGGTGTACCACACACCAGCGATATCGCTGCTGTATTGACGTCAGCAATTCTGTGAGTCTCATTATGATGTTTGTGTTATATCCAAATCGGCCATCCATTTAGCCAGATCGTCTTAATGTTTGAGGAGAAAAATAAGACAGATCTAAATATCAAGTGGACCACATTGCAAAAAGAAGTGGGGGATTGAACGTCTACCATTGAAACCCATCTGGAGTCACAAAAATTTCGGATCAATAAGATATTTGTTGTTCCTATTCATCCAAGCCTTTGTTTTTCCTACCATTGAAAGTTTATTTTCCATCCAATCTGTTAATTTGTTGAGACAGACCTGGACGAAGGGATAAGATAATATTATATTAACCTAAAGCTTTTGTAACCCCAAGAGGGTTTCAATATTAGTTGTTTAATCCCTTGTACTGTAATTCCCTTTTTTATTGGATATGTCTTATTTTTAGGCTCCAAGTGTTGCAACGAGCTCGCCAAATAGACATATGGTTTGGATACAACGCATACCTCGTGATGGACCCACCAAACTTGGTGACGGTAACACACCAGCCAGGCCGGTGGTGTGTGGTACACCAGCATCCGCTTTCGGACGACACTTGCATGAACCAAAGTGCGCGACTGGGCTGCGGGTGAAACCTTGATGTGGGGCCACGTTAATGCATTTATTGTATATCCACGCCGTCCATCTGTTCTGCCAGCTTATTATAAAGCAAAGTCCCAAAAATAAAGAAGATTAAAATTTTAGTTGGAAAACATCACAGGAAACAGTGATTACTGATCATTAAAAACATTTTATGAGCCAAAAAGTTTTAGATCAATCTTATATTTATTATTATTATTATTATTATTATTATTATTTTATCAGAGTCCGTTTGACCATATCAACAGGTTGATGGTCAATAAACTTTACCATAGATCTTAGGAAGCTTTTAACAATGAGCTTTCAATGACAGTTTTTTGCTGTGGTGTGGTCCACCTAGAATTTTTATCTTCTTTATTCTTGAGAGCAAGACCTATAAGCTGGAGAAACAGATGGACGGCGTGGATATACAATGAATGCATCGAGGTGGGCCCTACGTCTGGGTCGCACTCCATCGCAGGTTTCATGCTGCAGCCAAGTCGCGCTCGGCTACTCTGATATTGGTGTTTTATTCTTTCCGACTCTGATATTCGTGTTATACTCTCTCCTGGCGCCGGTTAGGAGAGAAACAGAGGTAACAATGGGTGAGGCCTTAACCATGGGCCTGCCTTGATGTATTTGTTGAAATGAGTTGCCAAAAAAGGTGAAAGTCATGGATACGCACATGAAGTGGATTTTCTGCTGCAACATTTATAATAAGATCCTGCACAAGAATGCCGGGTGAGGCCCACCGTGATGTTTGTGAGGAATTTATTATGTTCATTCATTTCGCGTGCTTATTTTAAGACATAAAATAAAATTAAAAATAAAAAGGTAAATCCAAAACTCAAGTAGTTCATAAGAGGAAAATTTGGGAAAAGAAATTCCTACAGTTGAAATCTCACTAGGCTTCACCTTATGTTTTTAGGCAATTCAAATCCTTTACAAGGTCATTCTCGCTGTGATGAAGTGAAAACATTAAAAGCTAGCTGGAAGTAAAACTTTTATGGTTATGAGAATGTTTCAAGTAAAACTTTTATGGTTATGAGAATGTTTCAACGGTGCTTATTAAAATTTCATTTTTTCCAATTGTATTGACTAATTGAGTTTATATCCACCTCTCGCAAAGGAACTTCTTGCAAAACTTCTTGCAAAAGCCTTCCCCAGTAAATCAGGGTCCATGTGACATATCAATCCTAATGGGTCCACGGTTAGGGCAACACCCACTAAAAGCTGTTACCCAAGGCATCCTAATACAGTGAAGTAGACTTGGTCCTTATAGAGGCTTCATGGCCCATCCCAATATATGTGTTTTATACACACCGTCCTTCCGTCTAATTCAATAGATCAATTTAAGACATGAGCTCAAAAAGAAGGCAAGTTTAAGGCTGAAGTGGGCATTCAATCCCCATTAATTCATAGGGTATGGCCCACTGGAGCCTTGGATCTGCCTCCTTTTTAGACTCATGCTTGAATAAAACATATACAGTCCCAATCCTCTGTTTGCCAAAACCACGACTTTCCTGCAATTTTCCTCCTTTGCTGTATAGTGATTGGTCCATCACAGCGATGCATTATTAAATGCATTAAACAATGACGCGGTCCAATTAAATTGCAACAACCACAATTTTGCTGCTCGACGCAAACAGAGGATCCGTGTTGGACATATACATCATGGTGGCCCCACGGAACCCTGCACTCGGTCCTGACAATCCATTGCGTCACCTAATCCGCACCCATTCACTCCGTGCATCCTTTTCACTGGCTCATTCTACGGCATGAGCCCCCACACGAGAGGGAGTCTCTACAGGATCGGAGTCCCGTCCATCTACTTGCAACAGAGATGCAAAGAGGCAATGATCTGTCCTATCTTCCCACCATCACGCTACAGTGAACAGCTTTTACGGGTTTTCCATACACAGTATCACGAGGTGCCCTGATATGGCAGCCACTTGCGTCTCATTTTCACTCATCCTCCATACCGCACACGTGTGATTTACCTGGTGAAAAGCCAGGCGTAGGTACACGGCTGCGTAACTTCCGCTGGCCGTGCCTCACGTGGAGAGTGATTTACGCTAAGCCATGGAATATTGATTCTGCAAACGTACACATACCGAGGTTGCGTGGAAATTTCGACCATCCAATTTGGCAGCATAAATGAACGATTAGGATCGATTGATAAAAACTTATTTTTAGATGTATGCTCCATCCACAATGGACCCATAATGTGTAGGTCCAGATGGATGTACATCCATGCCACGTCCGAGAGGACAAGTCACTACCATTTTTTTGGCTAACCCCAGGTACACCCACGTATTTCAATATGTATTGGGTTCTAACGCATTGCCTATAGGTAGATAGGGTGCGTTTCAACTCAGGTGGGCCACACCATTTGAAATTACGTAAAATCATGTTTAAAATATTTAGAAGTACCTGGTGAGATTCACTTGAGTTTTGTAATGAGCTGAAATTTGAAATGACCCCTCAATCAAGCTGGATGTCTCATTAGGTTCTATACAAATTAAGGTTTTAATGAGTGGTCATCTGCTAACAATGTTGTTTGGTGTGCCCTATACAAAGGTTTTAAAGAGTGGTCATCCACTCACAATGTTGTTTGTTGTGTGGCACACCGAAGTCACGGATTAGGCAGGCACATGTCTCACAATAAAAGAGTGCATTTGATTAATGGGATGGATATTAATCACACATCATCGGGCTCAATCACTTGAGAACCTTTCTGCAGGACCTAACTCATAGTACCATTATATATATATATATATATATATATATATATATATATATATATATATATATATATATATATATAAAATGGGGTTTTCTCCCCAGGCTCGACCGGTCGAGAGCCTCACTCGACCAGTTGAGGGTGCTGGTCGACCAGTCGAGGACTGGCTCGACTCAGACTCCAACGAGCTTGGTTGGATTTTTTTTCCCGTGGTGCTTGACCAGTCGAAAGAGGTGTTCGACCGGTCGAGTAAGCCGCTCAACCAGTCGAGGACTCCGCTCGACCAGTCGAGCTTATGCAAATTTGTTCCAGATTTTGTGCGGACTACGTAAAATTTGAGCGGGTGCGAAAAGGGGTTTCCAAATCTATAAATATGGGTACCTAGGGCTATTTTAGGTAATGCAAGAGGGTTTCATTAAGCTTTACAAGGGTTTGCTAAAGGGTTTAAAGCTATCAAAAGTGTAAGAGAGAGAAAAAAAAACTTATGGAAGGGAGGTTATGCTCGTAGAGGTGATCTACTATCCCTTAGCGTTTCCACGTCTTCGTGATCAGTGAGATCTCTCTATTTTTCTTTTGTTCTCTTATTGTTTATCCACTCTTGTGTGAGTGAAGAAGGTTGTAACGTTCTACTTCATAATGGATTCTTGATCTGGACGAGGTCTCGTAGTTTTTACCTCTTTGAGGGTTTTTCACGTAAAAATCTCTTGTGTGGTGTGGTTTACGCTTTGATTTATTTCATTACTTTATTATCTCATAATTTTGGTTTGTTTGGGGAGGCTAGATTCTAAGGTTTTGTGCAAGGCACCCAACAAAGTGATATCAAAGCTAAGTTCATTGAACGGAGTGAGATCGGTTCTGAATTATGGAAGGTGGCTCATCAAGGATGATCAGCCTCAATGGTTCTAACTGGATCATATGGAAGGATAAGATGGAGGACTTACTTTATTGCAATGACTTGTATTCTCCAATTCAAGGCATATCAGTAAGGTCAAAGGATATGTTAGATGATGATTGGAAGAAATTGGACTGGAAGGAAGTGGGGCTTATTAGACAATGGTTGGATGATTCCGTATTCCACTATGTGTCTACGGAGACCTCAGCCACTAGCCTATGGCTAAAATTACAAGGGTTGTATGAGAGAAAGACAGTTGGCAATAAGATTTTCTTGATACGACAACTTGTGAATCTCAAGTTCAAATATGGTGGTTCTGTAGCCGAGCACATGAATGAGGTCAGCAATATATTGAACAAGCTCTCCGCTATGAAGATGGTCCTTGATGATGAATTACAGGCTTTGTTATTGCTTAGCTCATTGTCCGATAGTTGAGAGACATTGGTGGTGTCTCTAAGTAACTCCGTGCCAGACGGTAAGGTATCCATGGAACAGGTAACTAGTTATTTCTTCAATGAGGAGACGAGGAGGAAGTCTTAGAGATCTACTCAGTAAGAGACCCTTGTGACATAGGAACGGTGGAGAGGAAAGAACAAGAAGGGTGGAAGGCCCGAGATAAATCAAGAGGCAAGTCGAGTACCAGGAAGGATGTTGAATGCTGGATTTGTGTCAAGAAGGGCCACTATAAGTATGAATGTCGTAAGAATAAGAACGACAAGAAAGAAAAAGGAAATGAGAAGGAAGATGAATCAGATTCCACTGTAGTCGCTTCAAATGGCAACGTTGTAGTTATTTTTCAGCAGATCATGATGTTTATCTCACGACTACGAGTCAGGACACCGACTGGGTGATTGACTCGGGAGCCTCTTTTCATGCGACTCCATGCAGGGACTTCTTCACAAGCTACAAGTCAGGTAACTATAGGACCGTGAAGATGAGAAATTCTGGCGTATTGATGATCGTAGGGGTCGATGATAATTGTGTGAAGACTGATGTGGGCTTCAAATTGGTTCTCAAGGATGTGAGGCACATTCCAGACCTTCGCCTCAACTCGATGTCGACGGAAGGTTGGATGATGATGGCTATGAAAGTCGATTTGCTAGTGGATGCTGGAAGCTCATCAAGGGTTCGTTGATCGCAGCCAGAGGAAAGAAGTGTTACACCCTTTACAAGGCAAGTGTCAGTGTGTGCAAGGGTGGGTTGAACGCAGTGAAAGATTCAGCTATTAACATGTGGTACAAGCATCTAGGCCACATGAGTAAAAAAGGACTTCAGGTACTAGCGAGAAAGTGGCTCCTTCCAGACGTTGCAGGTATACCTCTCAAAACCTGTATTGATTGTTTATCAGGGAAACAACATAGAGTTTCATTTGTTAAATCTGCTTCTCATGTTAATAAAGTGCATGCATTAGATTTGGTTTATTTTGATGTTTGTGGTCCTATGAGGACAAAAACCTTGGGTGGGGCATTGTATTTTGTCACTTTTATAGATAATGCATCTAGGACAGTTTGAGTTTATTCTTTGAAATTCAAGGACGAGGTCTTTGGTGTGTTTAAATTGTTTCGTGCTATGGTCGAGAGAGAGACAGGTAGATCATTGAAGTGCATCCACACTAACAATGGTGGTGATGAATACATTGGCGACTTTCATGAGTGTTGTAAGTTCCTGAGTATACGGCATGAACGGATGGTTCCCAAGACCTCCCAGCATAATGGTGTGGCTGAGCGAATGAATCGCATCATTGTAGAGAAAATCATATGCATGTTATCACATGCGAAATTGCCTAAGACGTTCTGGGGAGAAGCAATGTACACAACAGTGTATCTGATAAACAGGTCTCCATCAGCCCCGTTGAATGGAGAAGTGCTTGAGAAGGTGTGGACTAGATAAGATCCATTGTACAGTCATCTCAGGGTGTTTGGATGCAGGGCATCCATTCACGTACCAAAGGACGAGAGTCCAAACTCGATATGAAGATCATGGCAGCGTGTGTTCTTGGGGTACGGTGATGAAAAGTTCGGTTATAGATTATGGGATCCGACCGAGAAGAAGCTCGTCAGGAGCAAAAATGTGGTTTTCTTTGAAGATCAATGTATAGAAGACATTGATAAGCCAGAGAAGAACTAACCTAGTTCAGGTGAGCTAGAGGACATGGATTCGATTATTCCTCCCATAGTGCCTCATAACAGGAGAGTATAATAAGGTGTAAAGGACAAGGGAGTACCTTCAGAAGATGAACCAGAGGAGCAGCCCCCACTTAATTCACCTGTTGAGCCACAGGTGAGGAGGTAATCTAGGGACAGACAACCGTCCAAGAGGTACTCGTCGCATGAGTACATTATGCTGACTGATGGGGGAGAGCCAAAAGATTATTCTGAAGCCCTAACCGATGAGCATAAGGGGGAGTGGTTGAAAGCTATGCAAGAGGAGATGAAATCCTTACATAAGAACCACACCTATGATATTGTGAAATTGCCTAAGGGCAAGAAAGCTTTGAGCAACAAGTGGGTGTTCAGAAAGAAGGTTGAGCAGAAAAATTCACAGACAAGATTCAAGGCCAGACTTGTGGTGAAAGGGTTTGGTCAGAGAAAAGGTATAGACTTCGAGGAGATATTCTCACCAGTGGTGAAGATAACATCCATACGGGTGTTGCTTGGGTTAGCGGCTAGCATGGATCTACAGATAGAGCAGTTAGATATGAAAACTGTCTTTCTCCATGGTGACCTGGAAGAAGAGATCTACATGCACCAACCAAATAGGTTCGAAGTCAAGGGCAAAGAGTATATGGTGTGTAGGTTGAGGAAGAACTTGTATGGGCTGAAACAAGCTCCATGGCAATGGTACAAGAAGTTCAACTCATTCACGATTAAGCATAAATATGATAGAACAAAGTCGGACAACTGTGTGTTCAAGCGCAAGTTCTCAGATGGTGATTTCTTATTTTTGTTGTTATAGGTTGATGACATGCTCATCATGGGAAATGACATCAAGAAGATCGATGGCTGAAACAGGAGTTGGGCAAGTCATTTGCAATGAAAGACTTGGGTCCGGCTAAACAGATCCTAGGAATAGAGATAACTCGTAACAGAAGCAGCAGGAAGCTTTAACTGTCACAGGAGCGGTATATTGAGAAAGTCCTAAAGCGGTTCAATATGAATGCAGCGAAGCCGCTCAGCACTCTACTAGATGGTTACTTCAGATTGAGGGACAGACAGTGTCTTAAGACGAAGGCAGAGGTTAAAGAGATGCAGAAGATACCCTATGCATCAGCTGTAGAAAGTTTGATTTATGTTATGGTGTGTACACGCTCAGACATAGCATATGCGGTTGGTGTTGTTAGCCAGTACCTTACCAATCCTGGCAAAAAATATTGGGCAGCGGTGAAGTAAATACTGCAGTATCTAAGAGGCTCATCCAGGTTGAGCCTATGCTATGGTGATGAAAAATATGTGTTAGAGGGCTACACAAATATAGATATGGCAGGCGACATAAACTCCAGGAAGTCTATATCGGGGTTCATGTTCACGTTTGCAGGGGGAGCGGTTTATTGGCAGAGTAAGTTACAGAAGGTCGTAGCATTGTCGACGACAGATGCCGAGTACATTGCGGTCACAGAGGCATGTAAAAAGATACTTTGGATGAAAAGGTTCCTACAGGAACTTAGCCGAAGCAGGAAGAGCATGTGGTCTATTGCGATAGTCAAAATACTATACACTTAAGGAAGAATCCAAGTCAGCATTCCAAATCGAAGCACATAGAGATTTGGTATCACTAGATCAGGGATACTTTGGAACAAAAGGTGTTACAGCTTGGGAAGGTCCATACAGATGATAATGGGTCAGACATGATGACCAAGGTTTTGCTCATGGGCAAGTTTGAGGTTTGTAGAAATATGGTTGGCTTGAAGAAGATGAATCCCTCCTGAGTCGAAAATGGGAAGATTTGATGGAGTTTTCTCCCCAAGCTAGACCGGTCGAAAGCCTCACTCGACCGGTCGAGGGTGTTGGTCGACCAGTCGAGGACTGGCTCGACTCAAACTCCAGCAAGCTTGGTTGGATTTTTTTTCGTGGTGCTTGACTAGTTGAGGGAGGTGCTTGAGGTGCTGGGCGACTAGTCGAGACTCTGCTCGACCAATTCTTACGCAGATTCATTCTGGATTTTGTATGGATTGCGTAAAATTTGAGGTGGTTTTCACATAAGCATGGAAAGGGGTTTCTAAATCTATAAATATGGGTACCTAGGGCTGTTCTAGGTAATTTAAGAGGGTTTCCTAAAGCTTTGCAAGGGTTTGTTAAAGGGTTTAGGGCTATCAAAGGTGAGAGAAAGAGAGAGAGAGAGAGAGAGAGAGAGAGAGAGGAAGCTTGTGGAATGGAGGTTATGCTCGTAGAGGTGATCTACTATATCTCAGCGTTTTCACGTCCTCGTGATCGGTGAGATCTCTCCTTTTTTCTTTTATTCTCTTATTGTTTATCCACTCTTGCATGAGTGAAGAATGTTATAACATTCTACTTCATAGTGGATTGTTGATCTGGACGAGGTCCCGTGGTTTTTACCTCTTTAAGGGTTTTTTACGTAAGGATCTCTTGTGTGGTATGGTTTACGCTTTGATTTACTTCATTGCTTTATTATTCCATAATTCTAGTTTGTTTTGGTAGGCTAGATCCTAAGGTTTTGTGCAAGGCACCCAACAATATATATATATATATATATATATATATATATATATGCTCAACTACGCACCTGTTCACACGTCATTACTTGTGAACATTGCTATCAATCGTCGGATAAGGCAGGCGGTCTGGATAAAGGCGCTCTTATGCGCGAGTTTAAAAGAGCAAGTTTCCTTCTGGCACGCCTCTTCACCATATTCTCTAACTCTCCAAATGATGCGGTGGAAGCCTTTCACATGAAATTCTTCTGCTGAGATGCTAGGTGGGTCCCACAAAGTTGTTAGTGATAAATCCACGCAGTCCATGCATTTTAAAAAATAATTCTATGGTATGAACCAAATAGTCCCGCAACCAACTGGAGAAATTTCGAATTTCTTGATGGGATCGAGTAGCTATTTGATGGCATCGAATGGTTTGTTAATGGCATCGACAGATCCTGTTTCTGAATTGATTTAAGACATCAAAAACAACAATATATATATATATACATACATACATACATACATATACATATATATAGACACACACACAAATACACACACCCCATTGTATCTCCATCTGATTCGTCATTCACAAAACATGGTAAACAATATAAGCTATTGTTATTTGGCTTGTAGAATTAAGGTCAGTGTTTCCATATGTCACAATTGGTTATCCTGCACTGGTAGTGCGCGCCATGGAAATCTAAATTGATTATTTATTTATTTATTTATTATTGAAGTAGATTATGAGCAACTTCTCATGATGAATAGAATTTGGCCATTAATGGCCATTATATTTATCTTATTCTTTATCAACATATAATTCCGTAAAGAAATAATTGTCTTATGAGCAGTAATTATTCTTGAATTTGCTCCAGAGTGAAAGATAGTGGGCATATCAGCAAAATTTTAGTCATGAGAGAATTGTATTCGGTGACTCTAAAGTACCTAATTTCCATAATCTTTAAGATATCACGCCATTTAGATATAGTTTGTGGTTATTTATTGTGTTGTTTTAATAGTTGACAAATTAGGATGGCATGATCTTTCCCATCTGGTCATCTAACATATCTTTGTTTAGATCCTTTACCTTAAGGGTGTAGAGATATTCATACTAAAAAATCACATCAATGTCCTAGTCAAGGACACTATACTTCAATTTGATTGAATGGACAATGCATTAGCTTAAGCTTATCTTCTTGTCCAAGGACATCTATCGTCATATAATTCTTGATATTATTACTTTGACATATCTAGCGATGCTATTATAGACACCTCATTCAGAATGGGACTAAATTACTCTTTAAATTTTGGTCGAGCTTTGATAAAATTATCCCTAAGCAATTTGAGGATTGTTGAAAATTTAATTGATCAAAGGGGTAGGACTGCGGGCATGTTATGAGAATCATTGACAACTCTGATAGGTAGATTCGAAACCTAACCAATCAAATCCTAGCCAATCATCTAAATCATATGGAGACCTTGTTTAACACCTTAAAATTGTCTCTATCCGAATTGTAAAGAATCGGAAACCCGAACGTGTCGCATATTAAGGGTATTCGGCATCTCCCTCAAGCAACCAATGAACTCATTGACAAAATAAAATAGTAGGCTCGTGGTGAGCCAACAATGATGTCATCATCCCTACTTTCATTTTTTACTCCCACAAGTATTGAGGAATCTATTTTTTTGAACAAAATGGTATAAGGTAGACCCTCAGCCTGCCACAAGCAAACATTCACTTGGCATACTATTTACTTAACCAAGATCTCAATTCCCTTACATGGATGCTAAAATGATTATAAAATAAAAATAAAAATTGACAAATGTAACATTGTCAGCCCACCACAAGTTGACAATCTTAATCTATAAATGTAGTTCCGTAATTGTCATTCTGGGGGAGGGGCCTAGTGACACAAAGTGCCTATAAGAGTTTGAGGGAGGAGATGTTGGGGTGGGTCATCTTCTTTAATTAGTACTTCAAATATTCCTGATCGACGTCAAGGCTAGGTACAAGGAAAATAGTTTGCAAGAGAAGTTATTAAAGTCAACAATATGGTTAAATTTAGAGATATCCAACCATCTCATTTAAACAAAAAGGATATCTAGTCTCTCATTTTCTTTCTCACATCTCAATAAAAGCTCAGATTGCATTCTACTCACACATCCGTAATATATTTACATATCCAATCACACTTATTTTCTTTCTTTTGCATCTCTTTTTTATCACATTTGCCTAGCTGAAGTCATTTGACTATGTGAAGTAAAGTTAGGATCTATTTACTTTTGCATGCCTGACCCCTCCTCTGTTATGCGAAGCGCGGCTAAATAGATAATATCAAAATTCTGTTGAATGTCTTTAAAAGCCATAGTATTTCATATAGTAGAGATCACACGCTATAACCAGAAAATGATGCCTAACCCTTTCTCTTTTATCATCGAGGCCCTTGCTCAAAGTCGACTATCAATGATTAACCGCAAGAATCACTTGAGTTGGAGAATTTTGCAATTCTTCTACTCATAAGTGATTTAACAATTTCTAGCTGACTATAAATTTTAAATTTCATTGGACTAGTGGTAACTTCAAAAACCAATTACCACTTTACTCCTAGTCAATTCTACACTTCATCTGCACAATTGAAAACAAAAACAAAAGTGATCACGTACATGTTAGAAGGATTCACAACTTTTATACTTAGCTGAAATGCATTCTACTCTAGTACATGCATTGAGGTTAGAAAACTTCTTTTCTCTAATACACAATCTGCCATGCATGTAGATAATAGTTAGTAGCTCAAATCTTCATCAACAAAGTTTTGCTGATTTTCACTGTCACATTTCTAAATGTTTTGAATATATATATATATATATATATATATATATATATATATATATATATATATATATATAGCACTATATATATATATATATATATTGCTCACTGCACTTTTTTATGTGAGCACCTTTGCACACGTGTCTTATGCACAAATATATGAACGGTCAACATGATGCGGCACCCCTTGAAACCTCACAAGCCCAACTTTAAGCTCGATACAAAACCTTGGTGGGCTACAGTAAAAGGAAAGAGTTTCTTCTTTTGATTTGCATTTCTCTTTGCTATATGGCCTAATAAAGTTCTAGTTTAGGCTGAAAATTGAGCTGGTAAAGTTACAACGGATACCACATCACGTGGACAGTACAAATTCTATGCCCATGACACATGTGCAAAGGTGTGCAGGCGAGCATTCCTCTCTTTCTATATATATATATATATATATATATATATATATATATATATATATATATATGTTGAAATGTTGAAATTTAACGTTCGACTGTTAATTTATTTCATTATGTTCAGTAAAAAATCAACGATCGTGAGCCTACCAAAATCCAACCTCCCAGGCCCACATAATATTAGGACAAAAGTAAATAAGGCACAATGATTTAAGGGATTTTTACCATGAAATTCTTGGGAAATAATGGTATTACCAAAAAAAGATCTCGGAAAAGTAAAATATGCTCATACAGAGGTTGAAATAACCAAAATGTCCTCATCCACTTTTCTGTTAAAGAGTGGTTGAGTTGAGGATTGTTCGGTCCACATGTGGTTTCTATAACATCCAACCCTTTCAAAAAGTGTACCCAATTATGATATCAGATAAATAAAAGATGAAGGTGATCCATTCACTGGTAGGCCACAACCATTACAAAAAAAAAAACAATTAGACCATCCATAAAACTATAAATTCACATGCACCCCACCTGATGTTGTTAGTTTATCTAATCATTATGAATAAGTGTACCTGTTGAACGGCTTGGATATCACACATAAAGCACAAAGGCCCACAATGCACTACTCCAGTGAATTTTCGAAGGGTAAAAAAAGAAAAAAGAAGAAGACAATATAGGGTGATTTGGTCATTTCAGACCCTGAAAGACATGTTCTTGTGCTCAGTAGGCCACTTTTTGGTATATATATAAAAAAAGGAGTAAAATCCCGTTGTTTACACCAGTTTTGAACGGAAAGGGATTGGTTACTCCCATGCCACTAGCCAATGGCTAGTGGTCGGTGCTCTGTGGGCCCCACCATGATGTATATTTTTTCATCCATTCTGTCCACTCATTCTTCCAGATAATTTTATGGTATGATGCCAAAAATGAGGATGATCCAAATCTCAAGTGGACCACGCAGTGTTGATTGAATGCTTACCATTAAAAACTTCTTTAGGGCCACAAAGGTTTTGGATCAAGCTGATATGTATTTTTCACTTCATCCAAGTCTGCATGACCTAATCAACAGGTTACATGTAAAATAACGATTACAGTGGGCCCTAGGAGGTTTTTAATGGTGAACATTCAATCACTACTGTTTTCCCATGGTGTGGTCCAATTGATATTTATATATACCTTATTTTTTGAATCAAGCCTAAAATTATCTTTCAAAATGGATGGACGGCGTCATGGCGGCGTCACTAGCCAAACCGCGTCCGTTTTGAACAGTGCAACACAAACACGCTAATAATGCTGGTCTTCGTAAAGTTCTATCCCCTTATCTAAATCTTCATGCTTTTCCCTGTATGCATCGGATTGCATCCACCTCTTCAATTGAATCATAATCCTCCACACAAAAGCCAATCTTCCTGTGTGGGGCTTGTTGTGTGTGTGTGTAAGATCTACTTCGTCCATCAGGGGTAGCCCCTTGTATTTATTGTACACATCTCAACAATCAACTTGGTAGAAACCTAATCATGCATGGTACCTTAAGTTCACGCAGTGGGGCCATCTCAGTTTTGGCTGATTTTTTTGGATTGTCCTTCATCCTTCTAAGCCACCTCTGATGAACGGCTTGGATGGAATATAAGCTGTTGATTGGATTTTTTTTTTTAATTTTTTTTTCTTTTTTTGAGTTAGCTTCTAAGTACACACCCTACTGTCAGTCCACACTCCACTGTTAGCCACCCCCAAAATAAAAGTGTTGATCGGACGTAATTTTTTAGACCGAGAGTCTAACATGAGACACACACTTGATGGAGATGGTATGCAAATTCCAGCCGTTGAATTAAAAATCATGTTCTCTCAATGGACGGGGCATCACATGGGCTTGGTGTACCAAACCCTTGCTTAGATTTGCTAGTTACACACGCAACATACGTGGCACTCTGCAAATGTGAGGTAAGGGACCCACTTTCAAGATAACCACGCGCAAAAATCAAGCTGCTCCGATCAACAGCAAGCCACTCGATATACCGCATGGCGTGGGGCCCATCTAATGAGGAGAAAAGCCTTTTATTTTTCCATATCATCTTCTCAGTGGGGAACACCTCGTGCACCGCTCAGATGTATCCATCAACATGCCAGGTTGGCACGTGCAACGCATGCAAAGGTGCTCATGCAGAGGTACGAATGTGTGGGGCCAGAAAACCTCAACAGAAAACATGCACGCTTAAGCATAAGATGGATATTTTGTAAGCAATAATGGCAACAGCTCTTGCCAAAGGCATTTTGATCTTGTATTGACGATGTCACCCTATTAATGGTAGCAAGCGTGGCAAGCACTTTCATACAATCCCCACACGCGAGTCTTGCTTCGGCCCACTTCGAATCAACGGTGTATATTTGGAGCTGTGCACATTCAACATAATGTGAAACCACAAACGTATTCTTTTGACTTTTGACTGTCCTGCAGTGGAGCATTAGCCGTAGAACATTAATTGCATTGACTATATCATTCTAAAATTTGGGCTTTTTATTAGCGGGATTCCATGCAAGGTCCCTATGAGTCTGGTGGGATGATCTTGACCGTCTGAACTATCAGCCTGATTATTCAGATGTGGTGGATCCATGTTAAGCCCCACCAAATGAATGGTTCTAACTACACTTACTTCATCACTTATTTCTAGTGTGGATGTATTATAAGTGGACTCTCTATGATTAGATTAATAGCATAGAGCTCTTAAACTTCTCAATAAATAAATAAATCAACTCATAGAGAAAACTCTACCTGAAAATTCCCCTGCAAGTGTTTTATAAAATAATATTCTTGTACTAGTCATTCACCTGCCTGTACCAAATTATTCACATGCATGTACCTGATTATTCAGCGACTCATACACTATACTTTGTGTGGGGCCACCTTGTTAGTGCATTCAGCTCATATTAAGTAAGTCCCACTATGATGATAATGGAACGCCCCAAAAGTCAGGCCTATCCAGTCATTAGGCGGGCCATACATTGTTATCTGTCGATGACTATCCTAAATATATACTCTAATTCACATGGGGCTGCTAAAAACTTCATAATAGAGCAATCCCAATGGATAAGTTGGATGTTATATCCCACTATGGTAGGCCCGCGTATGTTAGGGTATAGGATTTTTTCTACATGTCTCCCTCCTCTTCTATATATGAGGCCAGGCTCATGGGAGCTTCTCAAGAGGCTGAGCTTCATAATCCCCACCGTGATGTGTGATAGACATCCACACCGTGCATTTGGTAGTTCTTTATTAGGTTATGGCATGTGCGAAAAATCAGCTGTATCCAGAACAGAGGTGGGCCAAACCTTCTGAAATCAAGAAAAGTAATACTTAAAACATCTAAAAGCACTTGATGGGCCCACCTCAATTTTGTAATGGCATAAAGTTTGGTGTCAGCCCTCATCCACGTGGGACATACACAATGGATAGATTGGATGACTGAGCCACATCTCATTAGGCTTATATGTAATAAGACATACACAATGGATAGGTTGGATGTATGAGCCACATCTCATTAGGCCTTATATGTAATAAGAAAGGTTTCAATGGGCGAAAATCCACTCTCACCTGTTGTATGTGGTGTGGCCCACCTAAATCATGGATTGGCTTGATTTTTAAACCCATAACTCACTGTGGAAGCATGCATCTGATTAATGGGATGGTTGTCTTTCATACATCACAGTGTAGCCACGTAGGTTAACACCATGGGAAGCTTCCCGTGAGGTCCACCAGAGGTACATTTCCCAGGCATGCTCACCTTCACCTATGCACACGTGTCATGGGCGTCTAATCCGAACGGTCCATGTGATGCGGCATCCCATGAAACCTCCAGGAATCAATTTTCACCCAAATCTAAAACTCTGGTGGGCCATAGAAAAGAGAGATGCAAATCAAAGGAGGAAACTTTTTTCTTTTTCTATAGCCCACCAAAGTTTTGGATCGAAGTACAAGTTGGGCCCCAGGGGTTTCCTGGGATGCTCTATCACTTGGACGGTTCAGATTTTGGACTCACATCATGCATAATGAGTTCTCAAGAAAGTTTGCACGAGTTCCATGCGAACCGGTGGCCAGGATACCAGTACTCTCTCTCTCTCTCTCTCTCTCTCTCTCTCTCTCTCTCTCTCTCTCTATATATATATATATATATATATATATATATATATATATATAACTCTTTCGAAAATGAAGTTATTAAATTCTAAAATGCATAATCTCAATACGCTTATTTCAGAAAGATATGTTGGGAAGCCGGCATCAGATAAAGCTAAAAGAAAAGAGTAGGAAAACGTTACGAAGAAGAAATGCACTTTGGAAAAGTAAGCGGCTACTTCGGAAACCTTACCTTAGGCCCTTTTTCTAAAGTCGTGCAAATCATATAAAACTAGTCAGTACTGAGAACTGTCTGCCTGCAACATTTCATATTCAATGCTTTCTTTTCCATCAATTTATCAATCGTGTACAGCATCTGAGCCATAGAAAAGGTGGGCCAAACCATAGAGATTACCGTGGACAAAAATCGGATAAAACAACACATTACATTGGCAAAACTATGTATTGAGTCATACAATCGGCTATCTTTAAAGTTTGACAGTGGATCCCGCCTGATGAGTGGACCATCTTGGTTTCCGTTCCAGGTGATGTTTTCCATGCGGTCGACCTTTGGCACGGCTAAGATGGACGCGGATTTCCTGCGAAAGCCTTTCGCAGGAAGTTCCTGCGCTGGTAACCCAGGTGGGCCTTGCAGTGATGTTTTTCAGGAATCTGGTCGGTCCATCCATTTTGTGAGCTCATTTTAGGATAGTAGATCAAATTCGAGAAGAATCCAAGACTCAAGTGGGCCATACTAAAAGAAAAGGTATTTAGGGAAATTACTACCGTTGAAACCTCCCTGGGTTCAACAGTGATGTTTGTATGCCATCCATACCGTTAATAATGTCATTCCTGCTGGGATGAACTGAAAACACAAATATTAGAATGATTCAAAACTTCTTTTGGCCCACATATTTCAACTGTAGACGTTCAATTATCCCGTTTTCAGCCCACTTGAGTCTTGGATACGGTTCATTTTTGGCCTCTTATCCTGAAATGCACTCAAAAGACGGATGGATTTTGGCCTCTTATCCTAAAATGCACTCAAAAGACGGATGGATTTTGGCCTCTTATCCTAAAATGCACTCAAAAGACGGATGGACGGGGAGGATTTCTCACCAACATCATAGTGGGCCCCACCTGGGACTCCGCGTCCGGCTAAGATGTTCTACACAAATAACACGTTGGCAGGAGAGAAAGTGTAGTATGTGAAAGCTCTCATGCAGACATTTCTACCTTTTAATCATCCACTTTAAAATTGCTAGGAAAAAGCACTACAAGCATATAACCGTGTCCCACGAAATGGGTGGACTGGATTGATTTTTGGATAACTTCATGTACATGGTGGAGCTTGATGGACAGCTCATATGTTCCACATGTCTGCACTATGCCCCTCTATTGATTTACTTGCAAAAAAATGAAATTTCTTTAAAATATATTCTCTTTATCAGATTTAAGTACTAAGAATGGAATCACATAGAATAAAAGAATTGCTAGGAATTAAGAATCTGAAATATGAGCATTCACAGGGAATTCATTGCCATGGAATTTGCAAGCCAGCTACTCCAAAGGAATTACAAAACAGCTATTTTGCTGAAGATGGATTCCAACAAGAAACTAATTTCAAGCATTTCCCAAGGCCCGAATATAAGAATTTGCTTATGGATAAGAATATTTTCAGGACATTCAAACAACCCATTAACATCACATGAAGCACGGAAGGAAAAGAAATTACTAGGTACTGGATCTTCCTAATGAAATGACAAATTCCTCTTTCAAAACTAGCTAAAACCATTACTATCTTTCACTCAAGCCATCCCCCAAATGGTATGTATATATGCAAAACTCTCGACATTCCCTACATCTTACAACATGCTCTAAAAAAAGGCTAAAAGAGAGTGAGGGAGAGAATGCTATCAAATTCAAGGAAAGCATCTCCCTACATTCATAAACAGAATACAACAACATACTTCAGTGGTAGAGGAACTCTCACTCCTTTTGTAGCAGACCACAAGCTCAGAAAGGGGTCCCTATTTCACTCCTTGTATCAGTTGGGCTGTACAATGCAGACCTGTTCCTGGGTCTGTTCTCCTCCAATTGCTTCACCACTTCATCCATATCAGGTCTAACGGACGCCACTGGAGCACAGCACCCCATTGCAAGTTTCAACGCCTGCACCAACCCATCTTCCATCGGACTCCTTATCCCTTTCAGCACCTCCACGTCGAAAACCTCCATCGTTGTCTCCTCCAACACAGCCACCTTTACCAGTGATGGTAAATCCACAAACTCTCCGCTCCTGGCATCCTTGCCGGGCTTCTTGCCCAAGAGGATCTCCAACAGGAGTATCCCAAAAGCGTAGACGTCGGTCCTTGAATTGCACTTCTTCATCTTGTTTAGCTCTGGAGCCTTGTAACCATCGGTCTTTGCAGCGGCTACCATCTCATCGGCAACAGCAGGGACCATTAGCTTGTCGAGGCCGCATTCTGTCAACCTGGCGACGAAGAACTCATCAACGAGGACATTCTTAGACCGCACATTCCCATGGGTGATGGGTGTTTCCTGGCCTGTGTGGAGATAGGCGAGCGCACGAGCAATGTCCAGAGCAATTTTGTGCCGTCGGGCCCAATTCAGAAATGGCTTGCCTGCCCTGGTTTCTGTACAAACCAACAGTACTTGGGGAAATCAACTCCCGTCTGCCATTTTAACACTCATGTTTGACATTGGATTTGGAAATAATGCAAAAAGCAAGATGAGAAGGAAATCCACGAGTTCTAAGAGACTAGAGAAATATCTGTTTCAAAAATGAAAAATCTGTAATTCTAAAAGAAGGTGATTGTGACACTGATGAGAACTGTGGGTCCAGAACGTAACAACATCTGACTCAAGGATGGAAAAATACTGTTAAAAGATCGTGCGTTCACATTGCTATACAGGAGATTGTACAAATGGTTCTCATACATCCATTCATGGTGGGAGGTTTATCTCTACAAACAAGCGAACATGGTGTCAATGAGGAGACTGTACCAAAACACCCGCTTTGAATGTGCATAGAGATTCCTGCCCACCATGAATGAGCAAGCGGGAGCCATCAGCATGAAAGCTCTTGCTACCATTTGAGACAGTGAAATCGAGCTCGACAAATGAGGCATTAGGAGATGAAGCATTGCACACTGCTGTTCATGATAAGCCCATTCAGTTACACGCTTAATTGTGACTGTTTTCTGTTGTTGTTGAGTATGTCCCGCCTGTGTCGCCACACAGAACCACCAACATGTGTCACCTCATGGGACCCACATGCAGAGCTGGTTTGGTGATAATAGCCATCCATCCCAGGTGCTACTCTGAATACCCTACTGTCCAATAATCACACCGAAAGGATGATCCTGAGTCCTGACTCATCCATTTGTGGGGCTTAACATCAGCCATTGAAGATCTTCTCCATCTCCACATTCATCTATATGTGGAGATTGAGAAGATCATCTGAATCATCCTTCAGTTTAAGTTTCTTACTATGCTCTGTATAGGGTACCACAAGAACATGGACAGTTGCAATCATCAGAACATCTCTGATTTGGGTCGCGATCCTGAATCGCCATATAGGCAAAATTAGTTGATGCAGGTCCCAATCAGGTGGCACATGGTGGTGTGGCCATGGCCATGGCTATGTATCCACCTTTTTAATGTACTTTCTCTAAAATTATCGGTCTAAAACAAGTAGCTTACCTAGTAAATGAGAATTGAAAAAAAAAATAATTAAAAAAAAATAAAATAAAATCCATACTCCTAGTTTCTAAGCCACTCAGCTTGGTTTGTTCTGGTTTTCATTATTGTTCTTGAATATCATTTCAACAGAGATTGTAGCTTTAGAAATGGAAAAAGGCAAATATATGGAGACTCACCATGTAGAATATCATGAAGGTTCTTGTTGGGAAGATAGTCATAAATGAGGAGCTTCTCCCCTCTCTCTCCTTGATAGAAAGCCCTGAGTGGAACCAGATTCTCGTGCCGAACACGGCCCAGCTGCCTGATCACAGGCAAACACGAAGCTCGATCCTTGCAGCTACCTTCCCTCAACAGCCTCAAAGCGATGGTCCCACCATCAACAAGCTTCGCTTTGTAAACTGTCCCATAGCTCGTCTTCTCCATCACCTGACCCGTTGCATTCAACACATCGTCCAGTGTCAAATGCTCACCGCCCTGAAACAAAACCAGCTTCCCTTCGGCCCCACCACCACCAACACCACCATTCTCCTCATCTTCCCTTTCCTCCTCATCATCAAGCTTCTGTGCCCTGTTCTTCCTCCTCTTACCTTGCACAAACCCAATCGACAACGAAGCCAGAACAACGACACCCGCCATCAAACCAATCACAATCCCCGCAATGGCGCCCGAACTCAACCCAGAACTTCCCCTGCATTTCCCCAAAGGTGGGCCACAGAGCTCGGGATTGTTACCTATGAAAGCCTCAGAGCCAAACTTCGATCCCACTGTCGGCAATACCCCACTAAAATTATTGTAAGAAAGGTTCAACCGATCAAGATTCAGCGCAGATAGTGTCTCTGGAATCGAACCGACAAACAGATTGTTCCCAAGATCTAACTCCTTCAACCCACCGAAATTCATCAAAAAATTCGGGAATTCGCCTTCAAACCTGTTATTGCCCAAATCCAAGACGTGCAAATTCGGACATGTCGAGTTAGGCAGCGCTGGCTCGGGGAGGAAACCCGATAGATGGTTCCCGTGGAGATGGAGCGAGCCGAGCCGATCGCAGAGGTTCCAAATCGACGGAGGGAGTGACCCGTTGAGCGCATTCCCGCCCAAGTCGACCTCGGCAAGGGATGGGCTATTGCCAAGCTCGAGCGGGACCGACCCCGAAAGCGAGTTGACGGCGAGGTAGAGGGACTGTAGGGAAGAAAGCTCGCCTATCTCTTTTGGGATTGTGCCGGAAAGTCCAGCAGCGGCGAGCTGGATAGAGAGGAGCTGGAGGGTGGATTCTTGGGTGAGAGAGAGATTGGAAAAGGAAGGAGAAGACTGATCACAGAGAAGAGGAGAGCCGTTGGATAAGGCCCACTTGAGGCCTCTCCAACGGCAGATGGGGATGGAAGCGTTCCAAGTAGAGAGGAGGAGGTTGTCTGAGGAGCCTTGAAGAGATGGTTTGATTTTCTGAAGGAGGATGGTAGCGTCAGACGCGTCTGAGGCTTTCGGAGAAGAGAAGAAGGAGAGAAGGAAAAGGAGATAGAAGGAGAAGGAGAAGGAGAGAGACGCCATGAGAGAGTATGATGAGAAGAGAAGAAAGAAAAAGAGAAAAAGGAGAGAGAAAAGGAAGGAGAGAAAGGGGGGGAGGTGGGTGTGGGGTTTTTGAGGTGGGTTTTAGAAACGAGAAAGGACCGTTGCACCGCGGGAGCACCGATTCCCGGAGTACTCTTCATCGGGTACCAAACACCCACCACGTGGACTTGATTTTGTGGTTCGACCCATTCGGTCCGTACAGGTGGGGTCCATTATCTGCGGATTATGGTGGGACCCACTTTCGGATGGGGATGTCTCAAACAGTCACAGATTGGATAGCAAGAGAGAGAGAAAAAAAAAACTAAAAGGGGTTGTTGATATTCTAGTTTGGAAGATTTCTGGAGCGTAGCTCATCTACCATCGGGCCTATTATGTCAATGGTCCGGATCAAAAGATCATGGGCTCCATTTTTTCAGAATTCATACATTACATCCAATCACTCTCTTTTCAACAATTTAGGCACGTGTACAGATCGATCGTAACTGTTCAAGATGTATGGTAAACATGCTTCACATTAAACACCACATAAAAAAACGGAAATATGAACCTTTTACAATCAACAGAAGCATTTATAGTTGAAGTTTTTTCCATGGCCTATCCACGGTGGGATCCACCACTTGAACGGTTCAGATCACTCTATTAGTCATTCTCTAACGGCGATCTTCACATTCCAAAACACGTGCTCCGGCCGCGCACGCTACCTGTTCTCTTTTAGAAAAGCTGGGTTTTGTTGACTGGGAGTGCTTCGTAAGGAGCTATCTCCGACTTTTTATTTCTCTTGCATTTTCAATAAAATGGGTTTTAGCATAATTAATGATTTTGAGGAAGTAGATGTGTTTGGGAAGTGGGCTTAAAAGAGGTTGGTTTTGTGCACGCCCGCTATCCTGACTGTTGATTGTTTGACGGGAGAAGAATCCGGTGCGGTGGCCTTCGAGTCTTTTGTCTTTTCATATAAAAGAAAAAGAATGATTTGAAATTTCCTATGTATTTTTTAAAAAAAATAAATAAATAATGGAGGGGATGCATGATAGCCTGCTTGACTACGTAATTATTTGGTACTGCGGGCTAAAGATAGGACCCGATAGGATGATGGACCCGATTATAATTGGCCGGGTGGAGTTTTAGACTTTTAGTCCAGAGGTGACTCGTCTGAGTCGACTTGGAATGGGTGAGACCCAAGCCGATTCAACATCACGAGGCACCCCTTCAATCGACTTGAGACACGATCACCGAGTCTTTTAAATATGATGGGAACGGCTGAGTAGTCCCAGGTGAAGTCCTGCAACTGCGGTTGCAAGTGGCAACCATAGGTAGGTGGGATTTGCAATGGTGGCTCTGCTGTCACCAACTTCCTTCTGACCTGATTGACCCAAGGTGGCTAGATTTAATTGGGTCATGTCCGATTATGACCTAACAACTTTTAAACATACTTTTGTGTGGGCTGTAGGACCTATTTTGGACAGTAGTACATATGCTAATTATAATTTGAAACGTCCACTAGTAACTGCAAAGGTTAGTGGTCGCAGGGTCACTATACAATCCTCGTTTGAAGTAGGTAGCTCTTTTGTTAGTCCAATGTTACAAAGGAATGGCTGTTTCGGTCATGTGGCGGATCCTTGTGTGACATGGGAATGGACATTTTAGAAAAAGGAGAATGACTGTCCTTTTTTTTTTTTTAGAACGCATGGTAATCACTGTACCTTCCTCATGGATGGCCTAGTTTCCCAAAGCAAGCATGGTCCTTAGAATCAAACGGAACAATGGGAGCACTGGGAGGGAATGCCTACCGTACCAAAATAAATAAAAAATCGTCCAGATCGTATGTTGAATTCACCATATTATGTCTGTATTTCATTTCATCCATCATGTGCACCCTTAAAAGGTAAGGGGGCAATCCAAAACTCAAGCTATTACAAAACTAGTTGGGCCACATTTGTTTACACTCATTTTTAGTACGTTGATTGGGCCAATAAAATGGCATCACATTTCAACACCATGTGATTGCAATTGATGCAAAATCTACTCTCATTGGTGAGTAGTGTTGTTTGGGTTCATGCATTTGCATTTATAATAGAATGTGAATTGCCAAAGGAAACGCATGGCACATGGTTACGTTTACTGTACTTATTAATGAGACAATGTGCCCAACATGATTATAAGAGATATTTACCAAGAGAACAAATCTACCACAAATTAAGTTATGATATTCTCGGTGAAGTTATCTCTCATAGTCTTTTTAAAATAAAAAATCTCTCCAAAGACGTTTAGAGAAGTCGCATTCAAGAAGATTATGAAAATCCAAAGATTGAATCGATGTTCAAGTAAACCCAATCCAAGTGAGGAGAAACATACACATCAGCTTGGTTGGGTCCTGAGCAGTGCCCAATCAAAGCATGGAGAACAACAAAGGGACCCAAAGAAGAATATGATCTGACTAATAATGAATTATCAAATAGATTTGGGCCACCCATCAAAAAGATTGGAAAAGACAGAGATCACCCAAATGACTTGTAGAGTAATCAGATCAAATGGTTGTGGTTTCATTGGGATCGAAAGAATGGGAGATCTGAATGTAACATATTCGGCCCATCTTTGATAACATATCAATATTTTGTTTCAAATCTCACTCCAACGATTAGAAATCGAGTGAGTGATTTAGACCAAAGCACTTACGTGAATGGTCATGATGGATCTAAAGGCCGGATGCTCCCTAGACCAATGAGGATTATATAAGGAAGTATTTACGTATAGGAGTGAAATTTTGAAATTCAATCGTATCAGGCTTTTCGGAGACCTTCCTAGTTCGGAAGTCCTAGGTCAATAGAGCGGACTTTCTTATATGGAAAGCTCGTAACATAAGCCCAATGGATCCAAAATTAGCATAGAACACCGCCTCGATATTTTATAAATAGAGCAATCAAAGAAGAGTTTGGAGCCCTATGCCAAACATATTAACTTATATTTTATTTTATCTTTTATTTTTCCTAACATAGTCTAGCTATAGCTAATGCCTAGTGGCTCCTGCTATAGTAACTTAGGAGTAAAAGTAATCTTTTTGTGACTTTAAGTTGTAGAACCATGATTATCTAAGTTTTGATTAAGTTTATCATACTCCTTTAGATTGTCTGCTCTGATATGCGTATCTAGTATTTATCTTTTATTGTTAATTTATTTATTTAGTTGTCTCACAATTTATTGATTGTAATGCACATCATTTTCAAATGTTAATGAAATTGACAACATTTTATCTTCTTTAATTTGTATGTATTCCATTGAGAAGTGCTTTGAACGTGCAGTGTCATTGAAAGTCTGTAGACTTGCGTCTATTTTCACAAGGTAAAAATAACTCATTTGAAAAGATTAACCTAATTTCTTTTCACAAATTATCTAAACCAACCCAATATCAATAGCCAAGAAGACTCTGGATACTGTGTCTAGTTTCTAATCTATACAACTCATTGAACCTGACACCAACCATCCAATCAACCCTTAAATCAGGCAAACTCTAGCACACACATAAACCTTATTCACACGTGTATCTAATTCAAGCCCTCACTCATGCATCCCGCCTCATCCAATTGAACTGAGGGCAAAACTCCTATTGTGATTGTACATTGCTCCTTGTGGCCTTTCCCACCTGAGTTTTGACAGGAATGATTCTTCTAATGTACGGCGACCACAAGGAGGCACGCCAAATGAACGATCTAGAATCCACATGCACATCACGTGTGGACCCCGCACAGCTCCAACACATGGTAATTACCACTCCCCCCAGCGCATGTCACCGTTCCCCTTAAAAAAGACCAGTAGCCAACATATACCGCTTTTTTCTTGCCCATCAGACTGAGAGCGTACTGACTCTGGCCCAGGAATGTATGCTGCGGGCCCCACCTAATGAGCACCTTTGCTATCGCACATCCACCAAAAGTGGGTTTCTCATCCCATTTGGAACCCCATCTAATTGCGTGGTCAGGCGGACTATTAATCAGAGGAATATATTCAGCTATAATTCTTGTAACTGGTGGGACCTACCTCAGATGGTTGATGATGCCAGAAAAGGAACGGCCATGGCGTGGCAACATTGTCAATGCAGTTTATAGGTTAAAATGGCTTGGGCTTTCGAAATCTACGCAGGCCCATTATTATTTCACTGGGTTTCTTTTAGAAATGATCCAGTGCTCACAGACTACTACTGACCAAGCAACTCCTAGTTGCATGGGGATAGATGGTTAGCGCATTCAATAGATCCAGACCGTTCATTAGGTTCAAGGTGTATTCCATGTGCTGCAGCATCAAATTGACGCTGATGGGATGATTCAATCCATCCACAAGTTGGACTTCTCTTGTATAGACACCCTTTTATCAAAACCATAGATGGGATTGTTAGGATTCTTTGATGAACTATAAGCAAGCCAAGATTCACCGTCCATTTTGCAGCTATGGATGAGAATTTTTTAACGGTTGGAATCATCCGGTCCGTGTGACTTTTACGTGCTAAGCCATGAAGTTTGTGCCGGACCTATGCTATAGCCCTACTCATTTGATGGGACCGTCCAAGCATCCCGATGCAGCTAAGAGCAGCGTAACTTTTACGAGCCGAGCGCGGATGCACCGAGATATCTCTATGCCTGGGGTTGTGTGGGGTCTTAGAGATGTTCGTGACAGATCCACTCCGTCTATCTATTTTTAAACACCACGGTATGACAGGCTTCTAGAAATCAGGTATATCCAAATTTCATATGGGCTATACCGTGGTGACAGAAGTTTTGTTTGATGATGATATTTGTTTATCTGAGTGATAATAATTCTACGAACGGTTTTTGGATGGCATATACACATCATTGTCAGTTCCACCAGGAAAGTTTCAACGGTGAACTAAATTGAGTGTTCCCACTGTTTTGTTGATATGGCCCACCTGAGTTTTGAATCTGCCTGATTTTTATAATCATATCCTATTGTTGCCTTTCAGAACAGATGGAGGGAGTGGATTTGTCGCCGATATTTATGTAGACCACACACAGGCCACAGCCCTGGCCATAGAGATATCTCCGTGCCCGGCGGCTCATGCAATCCCTTCTCTACTGCGGAGTGACGCTGCCACGGTGCCACCACCAGGGGGCGCGGCTTATGTGGATCCCTGACTGTGGGGCATACCATGATGCATTTGACTTAAATCTATGCTGTCCATCCGTTTGGAAAACTCATTTTGGGTCACGATGCTAAAATTGAAGCAAATCCAAATCTTAGGTGTAACACACCACAGGAAACAGTATTGATAGACAATAAAAAACTGCTTGTGGGCCACAAAAGTTTTGGATGAAGCTGATATCCGTGTGATCCCTTCATCCAGGACTTTGTGAGCTTATCAACAGGTTAGATGGAAAATAAAAATTCCAGTGGCCTCAGGAAGTTTTTAATGGTGGGTATTCAATCACCACTGTTCCTGTCATGTGGCCCACCGGATCTTCTTTATTTTTGGGATAATTCCATAAATTGAGCTATCAAATTTGATGGACGGTATGGATATAAGGCATATGTATAACGGTGGCCCCACAGTCAAGGACTCACCCACGTCGGCGGATATCCAGGGATCCACGGAAGTTGCACCTCTACTAAGTTCCTGATGTCAGCACGCGTAGCAGCACATGGTACCGGAACCGTTGATGTGCATCCATCCATTTGCCAGCTCATTGGCATGAGCCCATAAATGAGATCCTAATATGAGGCGGACCACAAAGCAGCAGTGATTCAATGCCGACCATCAAAAGCTTTAGGGGCTACAAAACAATCAAGCTGATATGTATTTTACCTTCATCGAAGTTTGTGGGACCATCAACGGTTAGGACAGCAATTAAACATTACGAGTTTTTAATGGCAGGCATATATTCACCACTATTTTTCCAGGTGTGGTCTACACTTGATATCTGGATCTACCTTATTTTTAGAGTCATGTTTCTTAAATAAACTGTCAAATAGATAAATAGCTAGGATAGGGGTTCGAGTCCTTACCTGTGTGGTAGAGTCTGAAGAGTTTCATGAGGTCTTGGGTGGTAGACGCCGTGCGTAGGTGCGTGTGTTAAAAAATAATAATAATAATTGTTGGGGACAAAAAATACCAAGTCCCGAGACTCGGACTTTGCACCTCGGGTCGCCGAGGGATACGTCAGGGCCGAGGCGAAGTCATAAATTCTATAAACCGAGACAAAAGATAAGTCGGTCCAGACGACGAACCAGTAGTCCGGGCATGCATCGGGCCGACCTTCTAACCGGACCGGCCGATAAAGGAGGGACAGCGCGAAACAAGGCCTCATCCCAAATATCTCGGAATAAGATCCCCGATCCCGAAGCTCACGGGATCGGATGAAGACAAGAGACGGGCACAATCCTGTCTCCGCGATACGAGGAGAAGAATCCTCTTACGATTGCACGATACTAGGAGGAGAATCCTCCCACGATTAAAGGCTCCAGCAGCTATAAAAGGAGGACCTCCATCATCTTGGGAGGTACGCAAAAATTCTTTCCCAAAAACCCCTCGAAACATTTAGATCCAGAATCCAAGCCTGACTTTGGCATCGGAGGGTCCCCCTTCAAGCCAGGGTGTCCTTTGTTGTTCTTTTTGTGCGGTGCATACGAAGGTCTAAGGGATCAAACCGGAATTTTGCATCAACATCTACTTCTCACGTCTCAAACGTACAAAAAGTCATCCCTTATTTCTATATTAAATTCCATGGTGATGACTAGAAGAACAATCCCCATCTCAAGATCTGAATGAGATCGCTATTTACATAGGCCAATCCGATCGCGGTCCCCGCAGCCCGTAACCCACCTAACAACCGCCAACGAGGAGCGACCGAACAAGCAACAATCACGGGGTCTTCTCATGAACGATGGGCGGTTAGATCGAGGTTCAAGAAATCCGATCGATATGAATGTGATGAAGCGTATCTCAAACGAATGGATCAAGAAGAATGCAGATACTCCCGCTCCCCCAAGGGGAGACAGCATGTATTGCAGCGGTTGATCCTCAACCTTCCGCGCGCATTTTTCCGGCCGAGCCAACCCCAAGGCGTCTCAACCATCTCCATTCGGTCGGCCAACGATCTTTGCCCCTCAACCGACCTTCGACACGAGATAGAGCGAAGGAGGCGCATCCGACCTTCCATAGAAGGCACGGCAGAGTAGTGAACCTTGGAAAGTCGATATTCAAAATTTTAAAAGAGAAGTACGGGAGGAAATGGCAAAAGAAATGGCGGACATGAGGCATAGCCGAAATATGCATCCAACCAGTCCGAAGCAAAGGCGTCCCCCTTTGTGGACTCGGTAATGGAGGCTCGGTTGCTTCGAGAGGTTTCGCACCTCGAAATCACTCCTTTCACCTAAGCAAGACCGACCCGACGAGCATATCGAATGCTTCAAAACATATATGGAGCTCCACGATGCCTCGGATGCGAATGTGTCCGGGCCTTTTCTCTTACATTGACCGATGTAGCTCGACCGTGGTTCAAACAAATTAAACCAAAATCCATTAGTTCATTCGTTGAGTGAGCGACGCCTTCCTCACCAACTTCATCGGCGGAAAAAAGAAATTAAGCCCCTCGCACATCCGAACAACATAGTTCAGAGGGGAGAGCTCATAAAGATTATATCAAGCGTTTCAATTTTAATCCCTTCAAGTTCGAAAACACTTCGGAAGAAACGGCTCTCAATGCGCTCATGCAAGGAGTTAGAGATAAGCCATTCCTAGCATCTCTAGACAAAACTCCGCCCGATACTCTGGCAGAGTTTATGGCACGGTCGGATAAGTATGCAAACGCCGAAGAAACGCGAATTCTGCGTGAAATTAAAACTTTGGTCAAAGAGTCGGCCAAAAAGGAAGCCGACTCGACCGGAGGAAGGAAACGCAAGGATGATCAGGCGCACGATGAGCGAAGGTCAGACAAACGCCCGGATCGACGATTTTCCACGTATACCCCCCTGAACAAAACTCAGGAACAGGTATTGATGGAAATCAAGAGTGAAGGCTTTGTCAACTGGCCCAATAAGCTCAAAAGTAATTCGAATCGGCGGGACAAGGATAAATACTGCCATTATCACCGTGATCACGGGCATAACACAAGTGATTGCCGTCACCTAAAGGAAGAGATCGAACGGCTCATAAAGGACGGCCGACTCAAAGAACATATAGTCAAAGCTGAAGTAACTGAGAGACGTCCGACCGAGAGTCAGCCGATGGAAGAAATCCGGACAATCATCGGCGGTCCGCGAGGTGGGGGCGACTCAAACAATGCTCGAAGGAATCATGCGAGAAAACTTAGTCAGCCTGAGTCTGAGCTTATGATTATAGATCGGCCACCAAAGGAGAAGAAAAGGGAAAGATATTACATTTCGTTCACAGAGGAAGACGCCCGAGGTATCTATCACCCCCACGATGACGCATTGATTGTCACCCTGACTATCGCTAACCGGAAAGTGTTCCGGATACTCATCGATACGGGATCATCTGCAGACGTATTATTTACTCAGGCGTTCGATAAAATGGGAATCGAACAATCCATGCTACGTCCAGTTCGGACCCCGTTAATCGGATTTTCCGGGGGACAAGTACTGCCCGAAGGAATTGTCTGTTGCCACTCATGCGGCAATGCCCCACATCAGACAACGATGATGGTGGAATTCTTGGTCGTCGATCAACCCTCGCATACAACGCAATGATATCTCGCCGACCTTCTTTAAGTCTCCTCCAGGCCGTGGTATCCACATACCATCTTTCATTGAAATTCCCGACTGAGACGGGAGTAGGAATTGTCAAAGAAGACCAGCAAGATGCGAGGCGCTGTTACATGATAACTGTAAAAGGGACAGCCAACAAAAGTCCGATCAATATATCAACGATCGAATCATTGGACCCTCGGGGCGAGAGTCATGAACGAGGGCAGCCGGTTGAAGATCTTATCTCAGTCCCCCTGGTCGAAACAGATGGATCCAAGACGGTACGAATTGGCTCGTCTTTACAGTCCCCATTGAGAGAAAACCTGATAGTCTTGCTCCGAAGGTACGCCGACGTATTTGCCTGGTGCCATGACGATATGCCCGGGATCGACCCATCTGTGATGACTCACCGACTCAACATCGATCCGTCATGCCGACCGATCCGACAGAAGCGACGACCGCTCGGCCCTGAACGATACGCCATCATTGAAGAAGAAGTCAGCAAACTTCTCCAGGCTAATTTCATAGAAGAAATACACTATCCGGAATGGGTCGCAAATGTCGTGCTCGTAAAGAAATCCAACGGAAAGTGGCGAGTCTGTATTGATTATAAATTAAATAAAGCCAGCCAAGGATAGCTTTCCGCTTCCGAGGATAGACCAGTTAGTAGATAGTACCGCCGGACATGAGCTCCTTAGCTTCATGGATGCATATTCAGGGTATAATCAAATTGTAATGCATCAGAAAGATAAATCAAAAACTACCTTTGTCACCGACAAAGGCCTTTATTGTTACCGAGTGATGCCATTTGGTTTAAAGAATGCCTACGAACTTACCAAAGATTAGTTAACAAAATCTTTGCTCGGCTTATAGGCCAACCATGGAAGTATACATTGACGACATGCTCGTCAAAAAAAAAGCATACACGCGGCATCATGTGAATGATTTGGAAGAAATGTTCCTCATCCTACGGAAGTTTCGGATGAAGCTAAATCGAGTAAATGTGCTTTTGGGGTGGGCTCGAAAATTCCTCGGCTTCTGGTTAGTATCACGAGGAATCGAGGCGAACCCCGAGAAGATAAAGGCTGATAAAGTTGATCGATATGGAATCCCCTAAAACCATTAAGGACATCCAAAGGTTGATTTGACGAGTCGCCGCACTTAACCTGTTCTTGTCCGAGCCACGGATAAATATCTCCTTTCTTCAAACAGTTGAAAGGACGACAAACAATGGGTTGGACGGAAGAATGTGAAGCGGCATTCCAACAATTAAAATCATATCTCGGTTCTCCACCTCTCTTATCAAAGCCCGAATCGGGGAATCCCTTAATTGTATCTAAGCATTCCGAGCGGCACTATGTTAGCTCGGCTTTGATACGAGAATCCGAAGAAAGCAGCTGCCGGTATATTACGTCAGCAAAGCATTATTGCCAGCAGAAACGAGATACCCAAGTTTGGAAAAAGTAGCCTTGGCACTAATAACTTCTTCTCGCCGACTCAGGCCGTATTTTCATGCCCATACTATCATCGTGATGACCGATCTTCCGCTTCGCCAAGTATTGCGAAACCAGAAGCCTCCTACGACTCACGAAATGGGCTAGTCGAACTGAGTGAGTTTGACATTCAATACAAACCGAAGGTAACAATCAAAGGGCAAGCCGTAGCTGATTTTATTGCCGAAGGAACCCCACCAATCGATCTCCCGGTCAACGATATGCCAAAGGATGTTGCAGTTCCAACAACAGCCGCTACACCGACCCTACCCGGCCCCATCCCCTAGAAACTGTTTGTCGACGGATCTTCCAACTCGAAGGCAAGTGGGCCGGGATTGTGGTTTGAAACCCCGATCATACCTATATACAGTATGCCTTACGACTTGGATTCCAAGCGTCGAACAACACGGCGGAATATGAAGCATTGTTGCTCGGCCTCCGACTCGCCGCCAGCATGGGAGTCACGCACCTAAGTGTTTTCAGCGATTCTCAGTTGGTTGTAAATCAAGTCACCGGTGTATACCAGACACGGAAAGACCAATTAAGAGCATACATGGAGAAAGCGAAAGAACTTATCAATGGATTTCAACTCTGTCATGTCACTCGGATCCCTCGTACAGAAAACGGCAAAGCCGACTTATTAGCAAAGCTGGCCTCCGCTGATGAAGATGATATACCCAGATCCGTCCCTGTCGAATACGTCGATAAACCAAGCATAAATGAACCAGCTAGCAAGGTCGTCAATACAATCGATTCGGAACCATCCTGGATCGATCCAATCTGCCAATACCTTGACAAGGGGAAACTGCCTGAAGATCGTGCCGAGGCTCGACGAGTGAGGTTCCGAGCCTCCCGTTACACCATACTCAACGGTACTCTCTATAAGAAAGGTTACTACGCTCCGTTGCTGCGGTGCCTCAAACCTAGTGAGGCGAACTATGTATTACGTGAAATCCATGAAGGAATCTGTGGAAACCACTCTGGAGGGCGGTCTCTCACCCACAAGGTCCTACGACAGGGGTATTACTAGCCCACTATCCAACACGACGCTCGCAAGCTCGTCCAAAAATGCGACAAATGTCAAAGGTTAGCAGCGATTCCGAGACAAGCTCCCGAGGCATTAACGCCAATGACCGGTCCTTGGCCCTTCGCGCAGTGGGGTGTCGACATTATCGGTCCACTCCCTATAGGAAAGGGTCAGACCAAGTTTGCTTTGTGGTAGCAGTGGATTATTTCACAAAATGGGCCGAGGCAGAGCCGTTAGCTAAGATAACCGAACAAAAGATCACCGATTTCATATGGAAAAATATTATCTGCCGATTCGGAGTACCCCGTATCATTATTACGGACAATGGAAGGCAATTCGATAACAGAAGCTTTCGCGAGATGTGCGGCAACCTCGGAATCAGAAACGTTTATTCTTCGCCCCATCATCCACAAACTAATGGGCAAGTCGAGGCGATTAACAAGATTATCAAGCAACATCTCCGGACCAAGCTCGACCGAGCCAAAGGAGCGTGGGCCGAAGAAGTCCCGAAAATTCTTTGGGCTTACCGAACCACGGTTCGAACCGCCACAGGAGAAACTCCCTTTTCACTCGCTTACGGCTCGGAAGCCGTCACTCCCGTTGAAATCGGCTTACCTTCGGCTCGAGTCACTTCGTTCAACGCGGAAGAAAATGAAGAACTCCTCACACTCGGACTCGATCTCCCAGACGAACAAAGAGAAGTAGCACGGCTACGTACAGAAGCCCGGCAACGACAAGTGGCTCGGTTCTATAATGCCCGAATTAAGATCAGACGGTTTCGGATGGGAGATATGGTTCTCCGAAAAGTATTTTCCAATACCAAGGAGATTGGATCGGGTACATTAGGACCAAACTGGGAAGGACCTTACATTGTCTCGGGTACCATCCGACCAGGAACATACCGATTAGAAGATCTAAACGGACAATCGCTGCCTCATCATTGGAACGCTGAGCACTTAAAAATTTACTATCCTTAGCTCAGCTCTTAAGATTCAATGAAACCGAACTACGAAAGATTTAAAGCCAAATTCTACGAATAAAAATGCTATCTTTCATTCATCTTTCAAACTGTCCTTACAAAAAAAAATATATATAAGGGGCCCATCTTCGCCCCTCACAAGGGAGCGATTTAAAGCATTCTCGCATGTCACCCTCATTCCCGCGGTGACTTCAAGGCGGCGTCCGGATTCTTGGATTCCGAGGCTCCTCCACCCTCGATTTCTGAGAGATCAAGGTCAGGAAAAGATTTCTTTATGTCTTTGACGCATTCCAGAAATCCGCTTTGGAACAAGCGATCCCTCTCATCCTCGAACTCCGCTGACTCAAGGAACGCTTGGACGGCTTGGTCCCTAGCCTTCTCAGCCTCCCGAGTCTTATCGTTGGCCTGTTGAATAAGCCCCGCCGCCTCAAGCTTAGCCCGAGAGCTAAGTCATCCGCACACAGAAGCATGGATCACAAGGATTCGCCGGTTTTCTTCTTCGGCTCGGAGAGGAGAGCCGACACTCGAGTAACCTCGGCTCGCTTCATCAAGGGCTCTCCGAAAGAGTCGCCTGCGCACTGCGTCTTCGGCGACTTTCCCGGCAAGGGCCGCCTCGCCCATCGAACGCCAGATATCTCGGCATTCTCACGTCGCCCATTCGCTTCAGGCATAAGGGTCTCACTAGATGGGCCGAGGATAACTCTTTACAGGCCTTAACCAAGCAGGGAGCAAGTTAAAAAGCACCCTTGCTGCATGGCCGACGGTTTGTGACGAAGGAGCATTGTAAAGACTGATGAACTCCTTTTCGCTCCCATGGGCTAAGGCCCAGGGAACCATCCCCGACACCATCTTCTGCAAAACGGACGGCCCTTCCTGGTTCGTTTCCTCCCCTCTGGAGGATGCAGTCCTCGTCTCTTCTTCCCCTCTGGAAGACGCAGTCCTTGTCTCTTCCGCCTGTCTCGGAACATCCGTCGCAACGTGTCCCGAGTCAGGTGCCGCCTGAGGTTCCGAGGCAGTGGCCACCGTCACTTCCACCCTTTCTTCCGGATCAGGATCCGGAATTACGACGACAGCAGGGGTAGAAGAACTCGCAGGCTCCTTCTCCTTCTGCACTACTCTTTGTCTCTTCGGCGGCCGAGGCTCTGACAGAAGGACGGATCGCGGAGGAGCCTTTAACTTCGAAACCGCCCTAAGAGGAGGACGAGTTCCAGTCATTTCCGAGGGGGCTGATTCGGGAACAATCCTTAGATGAGGACGAGCTTCGGGCAGATCTATATATATATATAAAAAAAACGAAGTAAATCAGGAAAAGTTCAAAAGGCACATGAAAATACAATTTCAATTACCTGTGACGGCCGAGTCTAGACCTGCGAGATGAAGACGCTCCGGTTGTAAGAGCACCTTCCAGGACCTATCTGCCGGATCCAACGTCCTCAACTCTTTGATCCGAGCCGAAGCACTAGAGCCGAGCTTCTGCCGCTTCTTTGGGATGTCTGCCAGACACAAGCCCATTAGACTCAAAATATTACAAAAATAAAGAAGGGCAAGAGAGAAGAGCCAAGTCACCTGCTCTCAAACGCCCGAGGAACACGAGCCTCGTAGGACCGGACTCGGTAGTCTCCCAACGGCCACGAGCCCAAAACCAACGCTCTCTCCAATGTTTGTTGGAAGTGGGAGGTCGTCGCTTATTAGGGAGCCGCCTCGCCCCGCAAGCAGCGAAGACATAAAAGCCGGGGTAGTTCGGATTCACGCGCACTTGGTATAAGTGAAGAAATTCGTCGACTGTTAGCGGCGGTTGTTCCATCTCAGCCCACAGTCCGCACACCCGAGTAAGTTCCTCCACCCATTCGGAACTATTTGCCCCGGTGCAATCCGAATACGAGACAAAACTCCCCGGACAATGGGCTGAAGGGGCAGACGCAAGCCGCATTGCATCGAGACTTGGTAGATCGCGACCGCCCCAGCAGGAGGATGATCAGGCAAGTCTTTCGGACGGGAGAGATAAGTGATAACCGATTCGGGGATGTGGTACCCGATTCGGATTCTGTCCAAATCCGCCTTGGTTAAGACCGAAGGAACCGGGCCGCTTAGGTCATCCCCCAATTCTTCTCCGTCAGACTCGGCATGTGCCGACTTATCAAAAGGAACCGACCCAGAGGTTCCTTCAGCAATCAATATTTCCTCTTCTTCCTCCTCTTCTTCTTCTTCCATATCCCTTGGAAGATTAGGCCTTCCCGGGCGAGTTATCAAAGACGACCCACCTCGAGAAGGGTCAACGGAAGCAGGGCGCTCCGCCGGAGCTTCAGTAACCCTCTCAGATAAAAAAGCAGCGTTCGCATCAACTGCTATCTCCGTTAGTAAAGAAGGCGATTCCACAACGTTCCAAAAACGTTGCGCTTCGCCTTCGTCTCCGGAAACTCCTTCTCAGGGACTTTGAGAACCTCTAGTTGCCATTACCACTAAATAAAGAGGAAGGAGAGACTTACCGGAGGAAAGAAGGACAGCGGAAATGGCGAAAAGAGCCGCTGACAGTCAAGAAAGAGGAAAGGAAGAAGAGGAAAGACCAAAAAGCTCCACAGGAAATACAAAGCGGGAATGACAATAGAAGTTCGAAATGCGGGACCCCCACCCTTTTATAAGATTGCCATGTGGCGGAGGCAATTAAATGGGGAAATGATTCGACGCCTGCATCGACTCCCCCACTCGACACGTGGCGCGCGTCGACTGACAATAATAATGCCCTTGCTACGTGTCCGAACCTCATTGGCGGGGTGAGCGATTTGACGATTCTTAGGCGCATGCGATGTCGGGCCCAGAATCGTCTCCGTCAAAGGCGACACAGAGTGCATTAAATGCCTATTCGTCTCGGACCAAGTTATGAACCGACTTAAAACTCGCTACTCCTAAGTGTCTTATGAGACACACGGAGTAAGGGGGCTTATTGTTGGGGACAAAAAATACCAAGTCCCGAGACTCGGACTTTGCACCTCGGGTCGCCGCCTCGGGTCGCCGAGGGATACGTCAGGGCCGAGGCGAAGTCATAAATTCTATAAACCGAGACAAAGATAAGTCGGTCCGGACGACGAACCACGAAGATCCGGAATGCATCGGCCGACCTTCTAACTGGACCGGCCGATAAAGGAGGGACGACAATGAAACAAGGAGGCCTCATCCCAAATATCTCGGAATAAGATCCCCGATCCCGAAGCTCACGGGATCGGATGAAGACAAGAGACAGGCACAATCCTGTCTCCGCGATACGAGGAGAAGAATCTTCTTACGATTGCACGATACTAGGAGGAGAATCCTCCCACGATTAAAGGCTCTAGCAGTTATAAAAGGAGGACCTCCATCATCTTGGGAGGTACGCAAAAATTCTTTCCCAAAAACCCCTCGAAACATTTAGATCCAGAATCCAAGCCTGACTTGGCATCGGAGGGTCCCCTGCTCAAGCCAGGGTGTCCTTTGTTGTTCTTTTTATGCAGGTATACGAAGGTCTAAGAGATCAAACCGGAATTTTGCATCAACAATAATAATAATAATAATAAAGCAAGCTAGGATAGAACATGTAATGCAAAGTCTTCTACAAGTGCAACCGGTATACTTTTTAAACCTTTGAAAACAAGAAAAATAAGATAAGAAATAAATGCACCCTCTCCCTCTAAAACACCAGAAATATTTCAGTGCTCTCATTTATAAATTATAGTGCTCCTAGTTGCATTAGAATACTCAAACAATCCAATCTATTGAGCTAGACCGTTCATTAGTCCAACTCATAACTGATAGGCTACCAAGAAAACATAACACCATTGTGATAGACAATGATGGTTTGATCAATGACCTTCAAAATGAACAGCAAAGATTATTTACACAAAAATAGGTATAACCAATAATGTGATACATCTACTTCTCAACTTCTCAAGGCCAATAATGGATTGCCTGTGATTTTAAAGAATTTGTTTTTGTCGGGCAATAGCAACCATCTCATTCATGGCTTGGAAAAGCGATACCTATGTAAAATAAGGCCAAATGAGAGATGAGTAAATCACAGGGTGTCTTCTCATGCTAAACATTGAAATGCGTTACAGATATAATAAATAGTTTGGATTGATTGGTTGATTGAACTATCAAAATGAACGGATCCAACTAGGAGTACAGATACTTACACTGCTCCAAGTGCATTGAAGTAATTATTTATTTATTATTATTTTTTTAAAGATCATTTTATGTCTATATGGAGATGATTACAAAAACAAATTAAATAATAATAATAAATGTAAGGTTGATTGTTCATCTTGGCACGTACACACATAATCATATACTTCTCTGATTCTTGATTAAAGATGTTTTCTTGATGATATTGTGAAAATTTCAAAATTTAGACACTTCGTTAATTTTTGAAAATTTTAGAGAGACACAATATCAATCGTAATACTATTCAAAGATTAAAATGATTCATCTATAATTCCACATTAGGAAGGATTAGTTCAGATACCACTGAATAAGTGGTTTTCTTTCTTTTTTTTTTTTTTAATGAATTAAGTGATTAACTTTTTTTTACTTAACTTGGTAAGAATCATTATAAAAGTAACATGCACACTCAACTCAGAGGAGGCTCTCTCTTACCGATTATATCAAAGGTAGCCTTAAATGATGAACTGTCCACATCGAAGGTGGGGCTCACATGGTATCCATTGAAGGTGCCTCCCACATGATGAATAATCCTATATTAGTGTGGGTTCATGTGATGGATGGTCCACGTCGATGTGGGACAAAGTTTCATCTTCACTGTGTGCACAGTAGCCTGTCAGCCATCTTGGGGCCCGCCCACATGTGACCACAGTGACGAGGCGTCACAATATCTCCCACCGAGGGCAAAGCCGTCCTCGGCTCTGATACCACTTGTAACAGCCCACGCCCACACTGTATGATATTGTCCGCTCTGAGCACAGCCTGTACGGTTTTGTTCTCGAGGTCGTCCCCAAAAGGCCACATACAGTATAGGGTGACAATTCCACATATAACCATCATAACTTCAGACGATACTTTTAGTGTGAGACAAAGTTTCGCCTTCACTGTGTGCACAGTAGCCTGCCAACACAGTAGCTTGCCAACTACACAATAGTCTGCCAACCATCTTGGGGCCCGCCCACATGTGTGCCCGCTCACGTGTGCCTGCTTACATGTGACCACAATGATAAGACATCACATTAAAGGTCATTCCATGATAAAAAAAAATCCTATGTCCAAAGTGTGCTAGCATGATGGACGACCCACTTCAAAGGTGGAACCTATACAATGGCCACATAATTTGTGAGATTAACATGATGAGTAGTGGACATTGAAGCTAGGCCGCATATGATAGATGACCCATATTAAGATGGCCCCACATTATGACCGGTCCACATCAAAAGTTGGCCGCTAATGATGAATAACTTACATCCAAGGTGAGCCCCATATGATGGGCAACCCACATTGAAGGTGGGACCGACATGATGGATAGTCTACATCAAAGGTCAGCTCCACATGAGGAGCAATTAATAATGGTGGGCCCCACATAATAGATGATCCACATCACAATGGCCCCACATGATGGATGGTCCACATCAAAGGTCGGCCCTAATGATGAGTGACCCATATCATGCGGGACTCATCATCCAAGGTGGGCCCTGTATGATGGACCGCCCACATCAGAGATGGGACCCACATGATGGACGGTCCACATCAAAGGTGGACTCCACCTAATGGGTGGTGGATATTTAAGGTGGGGATCACAAGATGGACAATAACATCCATGGTGGCCCCACATGATGAAAGGCCAACATCAAAGGTGGGCCTTATATAATAAATGGTGTAGATCAACGGTCGGCCCCTGATGATCACTAACCTACATGCAACGTGAGCCCCACGTGATGGACGTACAACCCCGTAGTACAGGAACTATGAAGACAGACATTCCTGGATGAATCGATTGGACCTGTCTAAACGTTCTAACGCAGTTGGAAGCGGGCGCAGCAGTTTAGCTACACACCATCCAGCTAGATGGTGTCAAATGAGAGCGGATTAGATTAGGTGAGACCTGAGCCTCACCTAAGAGGGTGCGCGGCTTACCGTGGCGTTACAGTGGGAACCACCTTGATGTATGTATTATGTATCCACGCCGTCCATCCGTTTTTAGAGATAATTTTAAGGCATTATCCGAAAAATAAAGTAGATCCAATAATCGGGTGGGCCATACCACAAGAAACAGTATTGATTAATAGACCTACCATAAAAGACTTTTTAGGGAACACCTTAATGTTTCTGTAGTGTTTATTTACCATCTAATTTGTTAATAAGATCAAATAAGCCTGGATGAAGGGAAAAAACAAATATCAGCTTGATCCAAAATTTTCATGGCCCATTAATGGTCAATTAACACTATTTCCTATGTTTCCTATGGTATGGTCCACCTGATAATTTGGATCTGTTTCATTTTCTGGATATGTCATAAAATGATCTGGAAAAATGGATGGACGGTGTGGATACATAATCAATAAATTAAGATAGGGCTAACGGTAGCCCCACAGTGAGGGCCGCACCGTCTCATGTGTTTCCGGGGTCTCACCTACCACCATGATCTACATGTTTTATCCATGCTGTCCATCCATTTTCGCCAAAAATGAGGCAGTCCATCTCAGGTAGACTACACCACAGGAAAACAATCTTATTTAATGTCCACTGTTAAAAACTTTCTAAGGCCCACTGTAATATTTATTTGCCATCTTACCTGTTGATAAGGTCACGTAGATTCCGATGAAGGTCAAACACAAATGTGAGTCAAAACTTCTGTGGCTCAAAAAAAGTTTTCAACAGTGAATGTTAAGTCCCCACTGTTTCCTCTGGTGTGGTCCACCTAAGATTTATATCTGCCTCATTTTTTGAGATATTCTCTAAAAATAGCTGAAAAAATGGATGGACGGCATGGATAGTACATATACATCATGGTGGGGCCAACAGAGCTTTCACACTAGCTAGCTGGCTAGTGCTAGGGTCACTCGCCCAACCGCGTCCGCTAGAATCACCTTGTTGCGTGAGTGCCATCCATCATGTGGGGCTTTGATGATCAGGAACTGTTAGAGTTACATCGGCCCACCGTGTTGCGTGAGTGCCATCCAAACCGTCCATTAGTTGTGGCCATCCATGTCAGGCCTGGATCCAAAATCCAGCCTGACAATTCCAGTGCCCAAGACCAAAGGTAAAAAACGGGGAAATTGATCCGGTGTTGTGTATATGTCATTCAGGCTGTTCATCAGGTAGGCCCCACAAAAACCAAAGTGACTCACCAAAATTCAGGCCATTTCAAGATTTTAGTGGACCACAACAAGTGAATATTTAGGCATGGTTACACATTGCTGCCTATGATGTGTCCCACATGAGTTCAGTATCAGGATGATTCCTGGGATTTACAGTGAGAATAGGGAGGACCAGATGCATGATTTGGATTCCAAATCCACATCACCTTTGGGCCCCACACAGCTCCAACGTATGGTAACTAATATACGATTGGGACGAATGTGATCATTACCCTTTAAAAATAATAATAAAAGAGAAAGTCGTCATAATGGCTGCCAGCGGGCCCATCACAACATCATCTAACAGTTTTGGCAAATGGAGAGGTTGCATGGCCTTAATGCCATCTTAAGAGGCATGGCCCACCTTAGTATGAAGCAATCTAAGCCACACAACTTGCTTTCGGGTCAGGCATGGTTTGTAGCAGGCTTCAGTCGAGGCTTTAGGCTCTAGGCCGTAGTGCAAAACTTATATACTAAGCCCATAAAATTCAAGTGTTAGGCCCATTTATCACGTTGCCTGGGAGACCGCTATTTCATTCATCATTTGCAGTTGCTCATGTTAGGACGTGAGCTCATAAATAAGCTGATCCAAAACTCTTAAGTGAACCACACCATAGGAAATAGTGGAGACAGGAACACCTGCATGATGTTTATAATCCCATCCAACCCGTTCATTAAGGTGAGTCCAACTAGTAGAAAGGAAAAAAAAAAAACCAAATAGTTGCCTGATTGGTGGGCCCCAAAAAGGTTTAATTGGTAGGCTACCCATCTCTACTTTTCCATATAGTATGATCTACTTTGGTTTGGATTAGCTTTATTTTCTACTTACATCTAACATGAACTGGTGCAAGTCATCAATCCATGGGCAAAAATTCATGGATGTCACACATATCACAGTGGCCCCCAACACAGCTTTTTGTTATATGGGCTCATCCAATCTAGCTAGCTTGCTAACAGAGACTAGTGCAGTCCACTAGCTGGGAACCCAACCCGTCGCCATGTTCAGTCTGATTGGTTGGGATTTGAAAGTCATCTTGAGGCCCAGTAAGGGAAGGTACTGGATTCAAATGGAAGAAATGAAAAAGTTGGGTGTCCTGAGAATAATGAGTAATAGTGAGAGAAGATAAAAGCGGCACGCGTGAGGCTGCCCATAAAGGAGTGATTGGGTACGCATGCATTCATATATTTGTACCCTTTCAACTTGCTAATTTCTCAGGACTGCTTTAGATTGCTCATAATTTCAAATCAAAACAATACTAACCTTTTATCAGTGGACATCTATTTTTTAAATCTTGACCTTAGATTCTTTTCATTTTACTATTTGTTAGGGGCCCATTTGGCCGCAACTCCCAAAATGAGTTTTCTAGAATTAGGGGCTCTTTGAGAGCTGACGTGGGTAGTTTCTCAGCAAGTGGGCTTTTAGTGACTATTCTTTGAGTGGACAATCAATGGGATTTGTGAGAGTGTATCCAAACGCAAAGTATGAAATGGAGTTTGGCTTTAAATAGCAATTAGCATCAAACGCTCCTTTTGAGGGTTCGTCCAAACGAGCCGTTGATGCCCACAATCAACCCAAGATAGAATATTCCACGTTTAGTTATTGGTATATCCTTGAATTTAGTTACCCACATTTCATGTGTTCAATTTCTTTGTACCTTTGGATGACACATTTGCCACAGTATGGTAGAGCACGCTTTTCCGTAATGGGATAGAGCACCAATCAAATACTTTATTGGAGTCTTAAAAGCATTATATAATAATAATAATAATTAACCCTCTATAATTTGATTAAGTACGTCTGATTATATCATTTTACTTCCCTCTTTGTCCAGGCTTTGATTTGAATTTAAATATTGGAAGCTTATAAATGGAGGTAGATGAGAAATGAAATCACTGATCAATGAATTGGGAGTTCCTGATTACTCAATTATAGTTGAATGGAAGTAAATGAAATGCATTTGAAATTCAAGTATTTTGTTTGAATGATAGTAAATGAGTGTAATTGGAATGCACTTAAATTTCTGCATATATTCACAAAAATGATATTTCAAATCAACTTTAATATTTTATAGCTTTAATATTTTAAATTAGTGTACATATAAAATATTTAATAAAATGATTGTCATAAGTCCATTGAAATATAGACATTTGCCAAAAATGAAGAAATTTTGAACCTTATGTGCTCCACAAATGTAAGGATTACAAACAAGCAATTTGGCTAATCTTTGGATAATTTGGATCATCCATTGGTGTGATTTTATTGATGTAGGGTATAATTAAATTGTTTCAAAGTATTATCAGCATATTACATGTCCGGTAGACATGTGCATAGCAGCAACTCTACTTACTCGTATGACTTTCAGAAAGCTTGAAAAAGTATTTCATCCCATTCATTATCAAATATTTCCAATTTCTATTTCATTTCATTTTTGTACATTTACTCTCATCCAAATACACTTCCATTTACTGGCAAATTCTTCTCATTTACACCCATCCAAGCAGCTCCAAGTAAATACATGTGTGAGGCAGTCCATGTCAGTCCAGCTGCTGGGTGGGCACGTGTTTAGAAATAGAAATAATAGGGCGAACGGACGAGTCCGTACGATGCCTTTAGTATTTTCGCTGGCGGAAAGTTAGTATTGGAAAAACGACTTTCAGGGTGAGTCAGCTGTTATTTTTACGAAAATATCCTTGGACGGTTAGGATAAGCAGTCGTAGAATGAGAAGTATTTTAGTGTTTTTAGGTTAATCCGTACAACCCTAGGTCTAGTTTGCAAATTAAGGTTTCGGTGCAGCTTGGTGGCTGAAACCTGCTGTCTATACGCCTCAAGAACCCTTAGAAATATATGCATCGCTGAAAAATTTTTAGCTGGCTGTCCAACTGTTTCTAACGTGGTGGTCCACCTACTAATGGTTCATATTTATTTTTGGAGAGAGCATCTATTCAATGAGATCCACCTAATCGATGACTTAGATATTGCACCTGTTAGCCACACTGGCTCGTGCGGTCACGATTACATGAGCTGCTTTGTAAACGCCCCTGAGCTTAGCAAAGCTATTCATTTCAGACACAATGTCCCCTTTTCCCCAAACAGCAGGCACGGAAGAAAATTGAGTGTCCCGCCCAAGCAATGATCTAGACCGTAGATCAGATGGGCCTCCCACCAATCACCTGGATTAGACCATTAGGAAAGTATTTATACCGACAACCAACATCCAACTGGAAACGGCCAGTAATTGGATGGAGGGATTGGGAGGACTTTAGGGCTTTGCCTGGCTCATTGCGGTCCACAATATCAACGGTCTGGATCACTACGTATTAGGGCACTATTTGCGTAAAGTGAAGATCATGGGAGGCTATGTACATCCTCATGAATGATATGGTTCCACTCTCAGTGATCCAGAAAAGTGGCCCCCACATCTGGGTCATCCAGACCATTGATAGGTAATAGCCCATTCACAACGAGGGCGTAGGAGGTGGGGCCATAGTTATTCAAGAGAAATAATCTAGTCCGTTCAGTGTATGGAAACCTTCGCATGCACTTATCTGCATTTGGACATATCAGATAATTCTAAACATCCGGGGTTGGACCTATCTTCTAAGATTAATCTCATCCATCCATTTTCGCACACCCCTGGCATTTTCAGATTGAATCATCTGACCGATATAAAATTTTCAAGTCGGTAGCATAATAAGAGTATACTGACTTAATGGATGGTCCAGATAGGCAATGTGATGTGAATGCCAGCACGTCCATAGGTAATCGTACGACATTGAATGGTTTGTATGGCCATTGCTCCATAAACCATGTTAAAAGTGGGTCCACTGTACAAATGGTTCAGCTCGTGCCAAACATTATTGCTGGCGCGATCTATGTGTGTGCGTATCATCCATCGGCCTCTACCAGTGTATCAAACCCAGACATTGCATTGATAAGATGATCCTAACCACCCAATCAATATAAATATGATTAAATAAGATCCCAATTAATAAGGTAATATTTTATAAAAATAAATAAATAAATCTCTAAAATTGAATAATTAGGGGCCTTTGTAGCTGGAGGATTATAGTATTCATGCTACTGGGATCCGCATGGTATATGCCACCTTTTTTTACTCGGACAAGTGGGGCTCATGCTTCCATAATCCAGACCGTTGTTTTCTTTTCTCCCAAAGTAGATGCTAGCCACCAATCTTTGAATCTTTTCAGTTGAACGATCCCATCCACCAATCTTTGGTTGTATTTCTTCTTTTCTTAGCTGTCCATCTGTGGCCCACAAATTAAAGGTCATGATTGTTCCGAGTCTTCCAACAGGAGATTCTTTTGGGTACGGTCCATCCACGTGAGATGAAGTAGACCAACGGTGTTGATCACAGTGCATGGGTCCCACATATGAAAAAAAAAAAAAAAAAAAGAATGGTTAAAAGAAATTGAGAAATAGTCCACATGTGACCCAGCTGATGAACCCATTCATTGGCACATCGTGTCTTTACAAACAAACATCCGCCGTCCATTTTTTCTTAGTGGCCCTGAAAATTTGGAATTGGAACCTGCATACACGGCAGCTATTAATCCACAGGACCACAGCAGCCGTGGATTGATCATGATATCGGCCCTACCATGTCGACCCCATGTTTCGAAAGTACACTTTCCATCAGTGAATATTGACCGTTAGGCAATTTTATTTTATACTTTTGCTTTGAAGGCCACCCGATCAGATGGATAGCATTAGCCATCTCCACGTATATTTGATCCATTTGCCATCCACGCTTAGGATAATTAAACAGACGGTCCAAATTGACTAGTCACCCGGCTACAGTGGCCAATGTCTAATATGTAGGGTTGGGACGGGCCGTTCTTGAAACCAATATGCACATTCAAGCCTAGTAGCTGGCAAACTACTACTAGTACCTAGGGTTGTAAAGGGCCTGGGCTGGCTCTTCGGGTTGTTAAACTTAGCCCTCTTTGTTCTGGGCTTGGGTTGGAAAATTGGTCTCAGAGCCCATGAGCCTGGCCCAGCATGCACGGGCCTTAAGCTTCAGTATATGTGTGTGTGGGAAATGGTACTATATGGTCGACCTCATGGGAACATCAACCCCATTCGTCAGATGCACCGTTCCATGCTGTGCCACATGCTTAAAAATCACGTCAATCCATGACTTGGTTGGGCCACACTACATACAATAGTTGAGAGGAGTTATGCTCCCTTTAAAACATATATAATTATTTATTGGACCCACCAAAATGTGGTTTACAAATCCAGACCATCCATTGTGTGTTTCCCACTTGGATGAGGGGTCAGACCAAGTTTCAGCCGTATCCAAAACTCAAGTGGCCCTTACCTAGTGCTTTTATATGTTTTTGACATGTCTTCGCATGGCTTTAGATGATATGCCCCAATTGAGTTCCATATAGGTATGATTTTTGGAATATCCCATAACCTAAAGAGGACCCATCAAGTGCATGGTGTTGATGTTCAACGCACTTCACGATGGGGCCTACACAGCTCAACCTCGAAGGGAAGTTTTATATATATGTGTGTGTAACATGCTCTACTCACGTGCACACATTTGCACACGTGTCATGGGCCTCTAATCTAAATGATCCATGTGATGCGGGGTGTGTGTGTGTATGTGTGTAAGTGCCGGCCCCACACCATGCATATCATCATGGTCTGGGTTCCATCTTGTTTGTTTTGGCCCTTCAAAGGCCCAGGCTGCTCTCAGGCCTATGTTTTAGTTTGTGGGCTAACTGGGATAGACCTTGGCCTCACCTGATCCCGGCCTCTAGCCAATGGCCTAGACTTAGGCCCAGGTTTAATCCATGGCCCCAGCTAAGATTACTGAACTCTAGCTAGATCCTTTTGCAACCCTGAATATGGGCTGAGAGTAAGATAAGGGCATTAAGGTCGGGCCAGCTTGTCCTGCCTTCATGCCATGGGATGAGCTTTACAGCAGGTATGAATTTACAGCTTTGATCAAATTGTTTAGGTTTGAGTGGACAGCTCAAACCTGACCTATTTGATAAACGGTCCAATAGCTTATAACCCATTACGTAATGGCCCGATCGAACCCTCTTAAAAAATTCATCATGCCCCAGCTCGACCTGCACTGACCCGTTTATTCTTAGGTCAGGCCATGACCTAAATCATATTTAAGAAGGATATGGGTTTAAAGGCATGCAGTGACAGGCCCAATTAGTGGAAACAAGCATGTATGTTATAACTCGAAAAACTTTTGGACATTTTTGCCCCTGCAATTAGTTTCACACGGTGGGAAATTTGAATATTCAAAGGATATAAGAAAATATTTTAAATAAAATCAAGGTATTACGAGAACTCAAAATGTGGCTGTTGCTCGTTGTATGATTTAAATTTTACGCTTAAAAAGTCTTTTAAATGACTTATGAGTCCCTTTAGATGGGAGTAAATAGAGGCATATAGGGTAAATTCAGAGTAAATGAAGATAAATGGCATTTGAGGTATGTTTGGATGGGAGTGAATGTGTGAAGATAAAATGGAATGAAAATAAATGGGTCCATAAATGAAATCCTCTCTAGGATAGCAGATTTGAAAGTAAATGGGGTGCAATACTTTTTGGGGCTCTCTGAGTAAACAAAACGTGCCACCACGCACATGTCTGCTATACAAATGGCATGGTGATGATACTCCGAAATGATTCAATTATCGGCTCTACATGAGTAAAATCACATTAATAAAATAATCCAAACCATCCAAAGGTTGGTAATCTGATTAGATGATAAAAAAATATTGGCAAGTTACTTGTTTGTGATCCTTATGTTTGTCGCACACCTGAGGCTCAAAATTTCCTTGTTTTTTTACTAAAATATATATTTCAATGAGCTTGTTACAATCATTCAGTTAAATATATATTACGCTAATTTGAGATATTACATATGTACCTATTAATATATTGAAAAATTCCAACGCATTTCCTTCCATTTACCTCATCTAAAAAGAATTTGAATTTCAAATGCATTTCATGTACTCCCATCCAAACACAACTAGTAAGTTATTTACTCTTAGTTCATTTACCTCTAATTTCATTTCTCATTTACTTTCATTTACAAGCTCCTACATGAGTCCTATATTCCATTTGCAACCAAGTGTATTTATCTTTTCAATTCTTTGATGCAAATATAGACTCCTCAAACTTCTTTTCCTTTATGTAGAGCCATCAAAGAACATAGAAGCAGGGAGGCTGTGTAACTAAGTCTTTGTAGGGCCATTGTAATGGCATTGTAAAATAAATCCATATTACACATGTTTGTGGTTAATGTTATGATGTAAGACAAAAAAGCTTAAGTAGGCTATAACATAAAAAAATGTACAGTCACCTACCATTGCAACCATAGACACCATATGTAGTGAAAGTTAAACAAGAATGGTGGAAAACTCTGTTGTGCATCTAGCGAGAGATGATGTATTTTTACATCATTAACTATACAATTGTGAGGATTTGTTTACAGCTGTCTAGAATCAGATTTGTAGGAATGTGCAGACAAGGAAATGTGTTAAGGAGATATACATGGAAAAGAAATAAGGTTGTGGTCGTGAATCAAGGTGTAGTTGCACTTAATTTGCTGCCGTGATCTTTTGTAGAGATTTTCTCCGTAATATGCCCCTTCAAGTTCAGCGGGGATGAACGCACGTTGAGCTTGTCGCGTAGGAAGGCAAATCTTGCAGACACGATTGGTTTAGTGAGACCATCAGCGAGCTGGTCTTTACTGGAGATGAAGCGAACTTTCAGAGTTTTTTGTTGAACTTTTTTCCAGACAAAATGGTAGTCAATTTCCATGTGTTTAGTCCGTGCATGGAACACTGGATTTGCCGTGAGATAGGTAGCACCGATGTTGTCACACCATAGGATTGGACGTTGGGCCAAAACAATACCAATTTCACGCATCAAGGATTGTATTCAAAGTGACTCAGCAGTGGCATGAGCAATGGCACGGTACTCGGCTTTAATGCTTGAACGTGCCACAGTTGGTTGTTTCTTAGAGCTCCATGAGACTAAGTTGGTACCAAGATAAATGCAAAAACTTAAGGTGGACTTTCGATCATCCCGGCAACCTGCCCAATCGGCATCTGAGTAGATAGATAGCTGGGTGGACTTGCTTGGCAGAATAAAAAGTCCAAAATTAATTGAAAACCTTAGATACCGAAGGATCCTTTTGACTGCTATCCAGTGTTCTTCGGTGGGTTTGTGCATGAATTGGCAAACCTTATTGACTGCAAAAGAGATATCTGGTTGAGTCAGTGACAGATATTGTAACGCCCCAACTACACTGCGATATTGTGAAGGATCTGAATAAGTGGCACCCGAGAACAATGAGAATTGCTGAGAAGAGGACGTTGGAGAGGAGACGGGTTTTGCATCTGACATATTTGTCCGTTGAAGAAGAGTGTAGATGTATTGGCTTTGCGAAAGGAGAAGATTGTCGGCTATTTAATGTGCTTCAACGCCCAAAAAATATTTTAGGTGCCTGAGGTCTTTTACGGCAAATTCATGACTTAGGTTTGTGATCAGCTGTGAGATGGCTAGTGGACTTGACCCAGTGATCAGGATATCGTCGACATAGACAAGGAGAAATAATGAAGTCATTCCCTGTCTGTAAATGAAAAGAAATGTATCAGAGCATGAGTTCACAAAGCCGAGAGAGAGTAGATGCTCTTGTAGGCGATGGTACCAGGCTCGTGGAGCCTGTTTCAGTCCGTATAAGGCCTTGTGTAGTCGACAAATATGATTTGGGAAGTTGGGATGCACATAGCCAAGAGGTTGTTGCATGTAAACCTCTTCAGTCAAGTTGTCGTGAAGGAATGTGTTTTTTTATATCAATTTGATAGATCAGCCAATGGTTTGAGACAACATAACTTACCATGATTCGAATGGTGGTGGGCTTTACCACGGGGTTGAACTTATCATCGAAGTCAATTCCTTGTTGTTGGTGATAGCCTTTGGCAACCAATCTCGCCTTTCTCCGTTCAAGAGAACCATCGGACTTGCGCTTGGATTTGAAAATCCACATGAACCCGACGACATTGAGACCAGGTTTGGCAGGAACTAAGGACCACGTTCCATTCCTCATTAGCGCAGTGAATTCTTCATCCATGGTTGCATGCCATTCACTTTGTTTGGAAGCTTCTGTATAACAGGTCGGCGATTATAGAACTTTACCGGAAATAAGAAATGTTTGTAGCAGTGGATACCGAACTGTTCCATCTGTGAGCATATTTGGTTTCACAATATTGTTCTGAGTTCGTGTGACCATTCGATGAGGACGGTGGCGCAGGGAGTTCTTTGGCAGTAGATGGTGGTTGGGCTAGTTGGGTGGTGAGAGCAGAGTCGTTGGGTGGAGTAGAGGAATTTATTTCAGGTGGTGAAATGTTTGAAGGAGAAGGAGGTAACGAGGAAGATGATGATATATGGTGAGTATTAGGAAACGGTGTCATTAGGGTAAAAGAGTTTATGGCATGGGACAGGTCGGTTTGTGGTGACAGCGGTAGAGGTGGGCTTTAAGGAGTGACGTGTCTGAAGAGAGAAAATGGGAGAGAAGTATGTGGGTTAGATTAAGGCAGAGTTGGGTTTGCGTCTGGGCTAGCAAATGGGAATGACCCTTCATCGAAGATCACATGTCGGGAAACAAATACCTTACCAGTGGAAGTATCAAGGCACTTGAACCCACGATGTGAGTTGCTATAGCCAATGAAAACGTAGCGTTTTGATCTAAAGTCAAGTTTGTGGCGATTGAACGGGCGAAGAAAAGGAAAATAAGCACACCCAAATATTTTTAGTGATGAAAAATCTGGAGCATGTTTGTAAAGTTTTTCAAATGGTGAAATGCTAAGAGGAGTGGATGGAAGCCGATTAATGAGATATGTGGCCATGAGAAAAGTGTCATCCTAATAGGTGTGAGGAACACGACCATGGGATAAGAGTGAGAGGCCCGTTTCAACGATGTGATGGTGTTTTCGTTCAATGGACCCATTTTATTGGGACGTATGGGGGCATGTGATTTGGTGTTAAATGCCAATATTTGCAAAATAGGTGTGAAGAGAGCGATACTCTCCACCCCAATCAGTTTGCACAGATTTAATCTTACAATTAAATTAGTGTTCAACAAGTCTTTGAAATGAGTAAAAAATTTGCATGACATTAGATTTGCTTGGGAGTGGAAATAGCCATGTAAATTTGCTAAAATAATCAACAAACGAAACATAGTATTTATTTCCATTGGTTGACATAATAGGAGGACCCCGAACATCTGAAAAAATTAATTCAAGAGGATGATTAGATATGGATTGAGAACTAGAAAAAGGAAGGCGATGGATCTTTCCTTGTTGATAGGTCGTACACACACCCAAAATTTTATTAGACGAAGTAGGTAATGAGAACTTGGAAATGAGATGGCGAACAGTTTGATAGGAAGGATGTCCCATTTGACAGTGCTAGACATCAAGAGGCACCCGTTGAGATAAGTATGTTTGAGGATGGTTTGTTGGTGACATGGAGGTCGGAAAAATGTAGAGCCCGTCTTTACGTTTGCGGGGCAGAAGAACTCTCCCCGTTGCCTCGTCCTTCACCAAAAAGGAAGAAGAGTGAAATTCAAGATAAATATTATTATCACTCGTAAACTGGCTCACAGAAATCAATTTTTTCTTAATCTGAGGTACATGCGGTAACTTATTTAAAATAAAGAAATTTGTGGGGGTTGAAAGGATAGTGAAACCAATATTTTTTATAAGTAAACCTGCCCCATCGCCGACATGAATCTAGTCATTGCCAAGATAAGGTTCTGATTACACAGTCAAGTTGTGGAAGTTGTTGGTAAGATGGTTTGTGGAGCTAGTATCATGTTGTAGTGAGGGAGATGTCACATAAGCCGCCATATTAAGAGTGCCTTGGTAGGCATGATTGAACTTGTAATAACATTGGATGGCTGTGTGGCCATTTCTTCCACAGACTTGGCATTGTAGTCTTGGGTTGTGATGAGGACATCGTGCACACGCACGCTCGTACACCATCACCCCTACGCACGTACGTACACAGAAGGAGGACCCCACCATCGATCTGGCTCGATGACAATATCAAGGGAGGGCCTTCTAGTTAGAAGACAAGTTTTGGTTAAAAAAGTGGGCTCGATGTTAAGAAAAGCCCATCATGGGATCTCATGATCATGGCCCACTCATCGGATTGATTTCATATTTTAGGTTTTACTTATTGTTAGTATTTAGAACATTGTGACCCTTTAGATTTCTCTGTTTAGTTTTTATTTTAGTTTATTTCATCGCCAAGTAATAGGTTGCGCACATAGTGCGAGTTTTGGGGTATAGGATTTTTCCTATAAATAGGCACCCCTTGTAGTTCTTTTGATTGATTGAAGATTAATAAAAATTCTATTTTTTTCCTACTCTCTGAGTTGTGAAGCCTAATTGGGTGCGAAGCCCTTCCTTCATCGAAGAGTTAACTACCGTGGTGTGAAGCCACATTTATCCCGATTCGCCCCCATCCATTGTCATCTCTACTATCCATCTTCTATCATCCCATCTTCTCACCTTACCCCATCATTTACACTTCAAATCAATCATCTATTGCAGCAATTCTCATTCCCACATCAGAATTTTAGAATCTGGCCCTACAGGAGGCTGAAACTTCGGCGGAGCACCACGCACAAACCGTACATTGGATCGAGCTGAGATTTGGAAGTTTTGGAGTCCATCCTTGGCCGACCAGGGCCAAGGTGGCCTCTTTCTGAATAGTAGGCCCCACACACGTACGACCGAGATCACACGCATGTGCGTTTGGGCCATTGTTGTTGTCCACGCGTGCGGTACTTCTCTGGTTCGTCTCTCTCCTCTCTTTTACTCCGCTTCCACCCAAAATCCCTAAACCTAACCCTAAATTACTCAAATCTTCAATTTTATGCCCCTTTTCTTACCCTAGGGTTCCTTGATTTAAAATTGGTGAATCCCTTGGATTAGGGACTGATTACTATGCATGTGTGAATGATTATTTCTTATCTTTGAGTATCGTATGGTTCATAATTTTTATTAATCCAGCCCTATCATGTGTAGGCCTGGACCCGCATAGATTCCCCTTAATTGAATGTTTAGGATTTCATATGGGATATAGAATTTGTGTGATTGTTTCTGAATTGGTAGGATCTAAGCCTGAAATCTTGCATGTCATATTTAATTTTCCATGTCCTGCATCAGGTTGGAGTAGTTTTGAGGCGGACCACCTCGTCCTCTATTTCCACGTCCCCTTCCTCTGTAGATGGAGTTGGAACCATAGGACTGGTGCGTAGAAGAGTGTTGTTGCTATGGATGTTTTCCACCGCGCGACCTGGAGTCATTCTGGGTGGCCATGTTCACCGAGCCAACAGAGGTGTGAACAACAGTTTGTTGTTGTTCAAGGCATAATTCAAACGTAAGAAGATGGTTAAACATATCTTCTGAAGTCGTTTTGTCAATTTGAGTGGAAATGGACGTGACAATAGCATATACGAAGTATCGAGACCACCAAGAAGGTAAGCTGTAAATTCATGGTGTTGAAGGGGCTCTTCGATGGCAGCCAAGTTGTCTGAGAATGATTTCATTTTTTGAAAGTAATCGGAAATTGACAAGTTTCCTTTCTTGGTGAAGGCCAAAAATCGTCGAGTCTGTATGGCGCGAGCGAAAGAGTGAGAGGCGAACATTCTCTCAAGGGCGACCCAGACTTCTCTAGAAGTTGAGAGGCCGACCATATGGGCCAGGATATTCTTGGATAAGGAGGAAACCAAGGCACTTAGAACAACCTGATCTTGATCATACCAGGTAATGTATTTAGGATTTGGTATTTCAGTAGGAGCGGTTTGGAAGGTTGCTACTTCAGGATTGGGAATGGTGGTTCTAGGACTAGAGATGGTTCCATCAACGAACCTAAACAGGCGCTGAACACGCAGATAAGGGACGATCTGAGTTTTCCAAAGAAGGTAATCGTCCTTGGTGAGCTTAACCGTGACGAGGCTATGGATGTTTATGGGAGTAACCAAGTTCGAAGGAGATGAAGCCATATTGGAGGAGCGGAAACGAAGGTTATGTTATGGCTCTGATACCATGAAAGTTAAACAAGAATGGTGGAAAACTCTGCTGTGCATCCAACGAGAGATGATGTATCTTTATATCATTAACTGTACAATTGTGAGGATTTGTTTACAGCTGTCTAGAATTGGATTTGCAGGAATGTGCAGACAAGGAAATGTGTTAAGGAGATATACATGGAAAAGAGATAAGGTTGTGGCCGTGAATCAAGGTGCGTGAATCAAGGTGCAGTTGCACTTGATTTGCTGTCGTGATCTTCTGTATAGATTTTCTCCGTAATATGTAGCCGTACATTTCATAAAATTTCCTCGTTTTTCTCCCCTTCATGCGATTTCTCCCACCTTTTCACTCTGCCATATTCTTTGCACTTGCATTGCAAATACCAGTTTCCCTTATGAAATTTATGTGTCTAGACTTAATTATTATTATTTGTTAGCTTGCTTCGGGTTTTGGATCAGTATGTTAGGACTCATTGATAACCTATATAGGCAGGTCAAGTTGGGTAGGGTAGGGTAGGGTAGGGTTCAATCCAAGCCTAACCCATTTACTTAAATATATTACATTTTCTAACCTGTTGTGGAGGATGCTTTGGATTCTGCCAATTTGTTGTGCAAAAAAGTCCTATCTTGGTTTGAAAAAATATTGAGCGGATTCTCAATTTGCACGTTGTGAAGATTTGTACATTTTCAGTCTGATTGAAAAGTGTGAGTTGGTTTGATTCGGTTCGACCGAAAGTCTCATTCAATCCAACTGAACAGGTTATGCTAGCATAAATCAAGGTATTTAATTCCAATTTTGATTAAGGCTTTGTTAATTTGAGTATTTTCTCTATAAGGGCAAAGATTTTGAGATGTGAGAGGGTTCTAAACACTTGTAAGAGATTTGAAAGAGATTTTATTAAGGGGTAAGAGTTTTTCTTTGGTGCACATCGCAAAGGGGGATTAGTTTCGTCTATAATCAAAGATGTAATCGAAGAAGGTGAGTGGTGTAAACTCTAAGTTTTCGTTACAGTGGATCTCTATCATTTTGTGCCATTGTTTTTTTGCACCCACGAGGGTTTTTCACATAAAACATTTTATATTTGGTGAACTTCCTTGATTGTTTTCTTTTTCTGATTAATATGATTATTTTATTTTTGTTGAACGTGCTTTCACAAAATGTATGTATTGACGTTGGTACTAGATCCGAATTTCTAATAACTAGGTTTGATTTGAGTTTGTTATAACTCAAGGTTACATCATAATGGTGTGATAAGAGCAGATAACTAGAGTTGGGAATCGAGTCGAGTTGAACCGAGTTAAGGCTGACCTGACTGGACCCTGTTTTGAAATAGACTTGACTTGAACTCGACCCAACTTGGTATTGAGTCCAGCATGCCAGACTTGATCCAAGTCTGGATCTGGCTTGGACTAATTCGGACTGAGTCTGACCCAGTCACAAGTACCGAGTTGGGTCGAGTCAGCATCAAGTTGGGTCGGGTGTAGCAGGTATCTGCAGACTGAACTCACAACTCAGAACTTAGGGGCACCTGCCGGAATTGCAATCTCTCCATCAACTACACGACATCTCATATCTGAAACATTAAATTTGAGTTTTTTTTTATATGTACGAGGGGTTTCGGATCAAGTTGAGTCAGTACCAGTTGGGTTTAGGATTGAGTCGAGTTGAGTTACTAGATAACTCAAACTCAACTCGGTTTGAATTCAGATTAGATAAAGTCCACTAAATTCGGATCGACTCACCCACTCGGTTTTGGATAGTAGAGTCAGGTGTGAACGAGTTGGATGAATGAGTTTGCCAAATTGAGTCGTCCCATGCCCAACTCTACCCTTGACTCCAACATAACCGAAGCCCGATGTGCAACCCATTTTGACTCATTTGCCACCCGTCCTTGATAATGATCACTTATAGATCATGTACACATGAATCAAGTTGATCCACTGGTCAGGTGTGCCATAGAAGATTGCTAACCCACCAACCTGTTTAGAATATTACGGCCATCTGCTAAGAGGACTAGATATGTTTTTTTCTACAATGTCCGACCATCCATAATGTTTATATGGAATCCAAACGGTTAATTTGGTGTGAAAAATCATGTTCACCGTACATCCCAGGAACATCCTGATCCAAAATTCATATGGGACACACAACAAGAAACAATGTACAGTTACACGTAAAACCTATATATAACATGGTGTATCCCACCTGAGTTTTTGAATAGCTTGCTGTTGAGGGTCAAATATTGCATATCAGACCCCAGTTATTACCTGGATTTATGAGCATGACACTATTTAATGACCCGTTTAATCGTAATTTTGATGCAGGGTGTATTTATGAGCTTTGATGGAAATATGGTGTTAAAAGCATGGATTTAAGGCTTGGGCATCACCAAGGCATTGGATGGGACTCCATGGGACCAAGATCAAGGATTTACATGCCGGAGATCAGAGAAATTCCAGCCACTCACGATGAAGAGGCCTGAAAGTTAGCCAGAATGAGAGATTACAGAGTTCCCACCATCTTCCGAGGACGCTAAATGAACCGTACACGTTGAAATTTATCTGTCGGATCATCGCGAAAGCAGCCCAACGGACAGATCAGCCCTTAAAATCTGGATTCTGGGTGCACCTGATCTCTGGATACGCTTCAACTTTGGTTTCAACCATTAAAATGAGATGACAAAGTTGATGAGCGGATTGGATTTCTCACAAACATTACAGTGGACCCCACATGTACACATGCGTGTACATAGCATAGATTCACCGCTCCGCTTCAATGGTCTTCATATTCGCAAAGCGCCGACCGAGGAATTCTTTAAAAAAATAATAATAATAATAATCCGTGTGCGTTTCATACGCCATTACACTCGTGGGGCCCACTCCTCATCCAAATCCTCAATCTGGACCGTCCATTGTGTGAAAATGAGGGGTGTTAACCTCACCAAGGTGGCCTTTTGAGATCATGCAAGTCATTGTAAAATCATAGCCGTTAAACGTCAGATGGACGGCGGAATAGATAAGTTTGTGCGCCACACCAATTTCACTTGAAAAATACTCTTTACGAACTGGTTTTTAGCCAGGATTTCAATGGACGGGGTGGATTTCTCCATAGACATCAAGGTGGGGCCCACCAATCGTCACAGAGCCGCTACGCAGGCTCTGTTTCGCGTCCGAACTTGCAGACGGAACTTGTGGGCCACCATCACGGCTACAAGTGATCAATCTGGACCATCCAGTCACACCAGAAGGCCGAGCCGACCATACAAGAAGGGTTCTTTCAAACCCATGCACGCACACGCAGGGAGAGAGCTTTCTAAAGCAAGACGGACTGCTGGGTGAAAATCCCGTGGGCCACCACAGTTTTGAGTTAAAATCGATCAGGTCTGAACGGTTTTTTGACGCCGATCTAATAGATGGAGTGGATTTTCTCACCACTCAACAAAGTGGGCCCCACCAATTGTCAGCGTAAGAAGAAGCCATGCGAGCGCTGCTTCTGGAATGGAACTGGTGCTCTAGGTGGACCACCATTGCTGCGAATGGGAGTAATCTGAACCGTTTATCTGGTCCATCACTCGATTCAGATCTAATACAAGATTCGGCTATCCCCACGCAAGTCAGGTCAGAAATTATCCACACGTTCTCTGCTGCGTTAAGAGAATCCAAACAGAGCATGGAGTTGCTGCGTAAGGAGTCCAAATCCTTAGTTACTGCGTAAACCGACCCCAACACCTAATCTGCTTCGTTTTGTCTATAAAAGGGAGAAAGCTGGGACGTGTTTGGGGGGATGGGATGGAAGGCTGTGGGCTAGAACGTGAAGCACAGAGGAGAGGGAGTAGAGTTGTTCTCTTTTGGTTTTTTTACTTTTGTTTATTTTATTTTTGTTTAAGAGATTAGCCTAATCATGTTTATGGGCTAAACCTCTTAGCTAGGGCTAAGAGGTGAAGCTTGTAGCGTGATGGGAGGACCTGTTGCTTGTGCCTTTTGTTTAAGACTGAATTGATGTTGATTTTAGTGTGATTTTAAGGGAATGTTTTTAGTCGTTAATGGTCTGTTGTGACTGAAATTACAATGGTCAATATGGCTTTGAGTGTTCTTTTCCTCTTTATGTTTATGACGTCGGGAAGCCCCTTGTTCACCATCGTCTCTCCTGGCATGGTCGGATGACGGTACCCTCCCTAACCTTCATGGCATGTTGATTAGTTGGTAATTAGTTTAATTCTGTTGTCTGCTTGGTCTCCTGGGCATGGTTTGGTGATGGAATCCATTCTAATTCATATACCTTTCATCTTTTGAACAATATATCAAATAAGTTCAGATTAAATTTCATGATTCTTGAAGCAGGCATAAGATCTCTCTGATCCCTACAAGTGGATCCTCTGAATCCCTAGTTTCACTCTCTCTGAATTCTTTAAGTTTAGATTAATATTTCACCATTATTCCTCAAATCACACTCGTTTTAGATTTCATCTTAGTCTAATTCTAGTTCTATTTAGTTTCAGATAACGTACAGGTTTCAGTCCCTGTGGATTCGACCTCGGTCGTACCGAGTTTATTACTACATCACAACCCTATACTTGGGGTGTGAACACTTGCGTTTTGGTATTTCCCTTCATCCTAGTGGTTCTCAACTGATGAATGGTTTTGATGGAATATACAGAACATGGCAGATACCAGATTCCATCTGGAGTTTCTATTGCAGGCATCAGTACCCTCCACACTGTCCTCGTTTTTCCCTATGGTGTGGCCTACCTCAACTATGGATGAGGATGGTCTTGAAATATGAGCCTAATATAATTGGCCCACCAGATGCTTAGTTTGGATTCCACTATTCTTTATGATGGGCCACAGATATGGAATGAACTGTAGTGTGTGTTCGAGCACATGAGAACAATACCCATAATACATGGACATAGATAATAACGATCATTATTAGTATGGTCTTGATCCAGCGGTCTGCCTCACTTCGACCAATGAGATGACTTGAGCATGGCCTGAAGTTTTTACTCCACCCGATCTGATGGGTCGGGCTCAAAGGCCTCACATGCTGGTTGAACCCATGGTTTATTTTCAATATCTGAACAGTTTAATTTGAATTACTTGTATATCAACCGATGGGGGTGTTACTAATGTCCCAGACCTTTTGAATAGTACATGGAATGCCTAATTACCTATTTGAACTGTCCATCCTTATGAGCTAGAGTAAAAAATCATGCAAATTAAATGATCGGAAGAATTCGATCGATAGCATGAAAAATTGACGGTTAAGATCAAGCAATAAACAAAATAGGTTAAATTATCATTTTGAACCATTTATTTGAAAGTCTGACTTTGTATTGCTTTTGATTTCTGTTGTACACTATTTCTAGCCATTATATGAAGGTCAATAAGAGGGTGACATGTGGCATCGCAATGAAGAAGTTGATGAAAAGATCTTGAACCACTTTTTGTAGGATTATAGCAAGCAAATTCAATTTTACATATTAGGAATGATTGACGAAGTGTTGTGATCGAGTTATGAGTAAAGAGAGAAATGTGGTCGAGTTAATCAAGATACAAAAGGAGCCCAAGAAAAAGCAAAGTCTTTGATTGATATAAGAGAACCGTCGTGTAAAAAACGTAGCAAAAAAAAAATTAATATAAGAAAATGATTTAGAGAGACTTTTCGACTACCGTAACTGTTGTAATAATGTAAGAAGGACCTGTAAAAATAAGCTGCAACAGAACTCTATAAATAATAGAGAAATCCAATAAAGAAAAAATCAACCAATCCAACACAACAACCAATCAAATCAAATATATCATTTTATCTTTTATCTCAACTTATTCTAGGAGTAGCGATAATACAATAGTCGTAGCAGTTCTTAGTTATAATATTTAATTGTAATATAAATCTACTCATACGTTGGATTTGGTTTTTTATCATATATTCAATAGTTCTTTTAAGAGACACATTCTTGCAGTTGTTTCGAGTAATCAATTATAAGTTTTTCTTTTTGTTTGATTACACTGATATTATGAAAGTCATTTCTTATGAAAGGCACAAAGTAACCCATTATCGAAAGAATAACCACACCATTCGATTACCACCTAATCATTATTAGATTCTATAAGTAGCTGAGTAAGCGACCAATCTTCTCATAATATGATCATATATGTTCATATTGGATATATTTGCTTATTTCGACGCTTGGCGTCGAAATTAATCGGTTTGAATCAAACCGCTATATCAATTTTGACATGCCCGCGCACACTACACGTGACGGAAACCAAATCGAAATGCAACATCGAATTGACACCACTCATAAGGTCAAGATCTAATTCTTACACCATGGCTTGCTCCCAATGGTGCTATTGAATGAGCTTCCCATTTGATGATTAGGCATCCCACTTGTCGTTAAAAAGGTTGGATGTTGCAAACCTTCTCGTTAAGTTGTGGACATTAGTAGAACCTTATAAATAATAATTACTTAGACGTATACACACGTAAAATTTTAAATTGATTTCCTAATTTATAACAAATACTTTTCAATTTTATATTTTGGGTAAGATTTTCTTCCTAAGAATCTGAAAATCAAATTTGAAGCATATAAATTGCAGAGAACAATGCATCCTACATGTGGTAGTAATTGAGCTTATTAGGATCTTGGCGACAGTTACATTTGTTGCCCTATAACAACAATTTATTATTATTATTATTATTATTATTATTATTATTATTATTATTATTATTATTATTATTTAACTATTTCTATATTTTAAAAAAATAAAAATTTGAAACTTGAAAAAGTAATGTTAAATCATGAAGAAATGATTGTTTGCAGTAAATGGGAGAACACTATAGTCGATATTGTAGTCTAGAGGATCAAAGAAAAAAAAAAAAGAGGAGAAAAGACTGGATCAAGCCATATAAAGCCCTATACTCTAATAAGTGTTCTCTTGCAATTTCCTTCTAAGAACTTTTTTTTAGTGAAAGCATATCAATATCTACTTTTGGATCATCTGATAATTGGTATAGGAGCCCATGAAGTGGGCGGTGATCCTAATTTATAGTGTAGACCGTTTGGACTCTCCAAGTGTCCAAATGGCAGGGCCATCCTGATCTGACCTTACCTCATTTTTCATGTCCTGTATCATTCAAAATATGCCATTCTAATCCACCATGCAGTTTGAATGTAGGCCGTTGATTTTGTTCCTCAAAAGTATATATTTATTTGTGCATGTGTGGCCTCCTTGATAAACAGATAAAATAGGAACATTTAAATGGAAAAATAGGGATTTTATAAAATTTGGGCCAGGCCGAGTCGGGCCTGAGTCCAACTAATTTTTAAAGCTCGGGCCTTTGCTAGCCCATGGAGGGGTCGGTCCATCGGTCTACTTGTCACAGATGGTTCTAGCCAGCCCAGTCCACGACCCATTTCCACTCCCGGGATCTTTTACCACGAACGTAAAAGTAAAAGCTTAATAAGGAGACATCCACGTCATCATCCTGGATTGCTTGGGTTGGACGCGTCTTCGGTGGATCCAGCAAACATGCTCTGTTCACGCTTGCATGTGATAAATGAACGGTTCAAGGAGGAGAGAAAAAAAGACAAATAAAACCCATCTCTAGCTAACTTGATAAGTGAACTAGCCCCATTTTCCAGTCAAGGGGTGTGGTGGGCCCCACGTAAAGAATGGCTCCCATCTCCCCAAGTGAACTGTGTAGTGTAAATAAGGATGTCAGCAGGTTGCACCATGGATTGTTGACACGTATGAATCGGTTTTGATCCTTATGAGTGGACTCTTTATGGATGTATCATCGACCAAAAATAATAAGATTATCTGATTACCGGACATGACATTTATTGGACGGTTAAAATTGAAAAACATCCAACGTTCCTGTCTCAACAAAGGCATCACAGAATAGGATTCCTCAACCAATCGGATCCTGGGAGTTTTATTAGTTTATTTTGAGTTAATATGTGAACGTGTATAACTTCTAAGTGCAAGTGTATCCACCTTCATGCTCTGCCCATGTTTCATTGGACTCCTAAAGATGGTGGTGATTGTTTAAAGGTACATATGTATATTCGGTCCACCCGTATACCTGACTCAGCTGTGAATGGGGCATAACCCAAAAATTGCATTGAAAAGAAAATATTAACTATCATATTTATTTTTATTTTTTTTCATTTAAATTTAAAAATCAATGGAGTAGGCATTAAATGGATGGCTAAGATTGCCTGATTAGTGTGGTTTTAGATATGTGATCCATCCACAATGTCACCCACGATTTGGTTGGTGTGGATACCAACACGTCACATGTAAGAAAGATTATCACCACCATTTTTTAAATGATGCAAAACTAACACTGGAACTTTGGCCGAGTATTAGAGGTAATGTCTAGATTTAGGGTCCTTACTCTTACCCGGGTGGTAGACTCCTTGGAGTTTCAACACCAGGTCGAGGGTTCGAGTACCCATGGTGGTGATATCCCACGGTGTGCGTGTGTGGGGTGTGTGTGCGTGTGGTGTGAGTGTGTGGGGGTGTGTGTGCGTGTGTAAAAAAAAAATGTCTAGATTTAAATGTACGGTTGAAGGGGAAGCGGATTGCGTACTGAGTAACTGAGTAAAGTCTGTGGTGTTCACCATGATCTATGTATTTTATCCATTCCGTCCATCTATTTTATTAGATAATTTGATGACGTGGGTACAAAACTGAAGGATATCCAAGCTCAAATGCACCACGCCACATGAAACAGTGTGAATTGAACTTGTACTGTTGCAAAACTCTTGAGTGTCACAGAATTTTCGTATTAAGCTTATATTTATTTTTTTCCCTTCATCCATGTCTTTGTGATATTATTAACAGCTTGGATGACAATAGACATCACTGTAGGGCTTAGGAAGGTTTCAACGGTGGAAATCATTATTCCCACTGTTTCCTGTCTTATGATCCACTTGAGAGTTTGATATGCTTCAACTTTGGGCTCAACCCCTTAAATGAGCTGAAGAAACGTATGGACGGTGTGGATAAACCACTTATTTTCACGGTGGGCCCAAATGAGTTTACTCAGTACGATAAGAGCGTACTGAGTAACTCAGTACGCAATCCAATTCCGGTTGGAAGGGTCCCTATGGCATTAGGAACCTGGTAACTTACAGTGTTGGATGAGGCCTATCGTTATCTTGTGGGACCTACGGTTGTCATGGTACAGCTGGATTACCTAAGATGTAGGAAGCCGATTGCCTGGTTACCCTATGTGGGGCCATCGTGATGTATATGTTCCATCCATGCTGTCCATCTGTTTTTCCAATTCATTTTAGGCCACAAGCCCAAAATTGAAGCACATCCAAATCTCAAGGGGACCACACCACAGAAAACAGTGGTGATTGAACGCCCACCATGAAAAACTGGGCTGCCAATGTTTTGAATTAAGCTGATATTTTTTTTGTTTTTTTTTTTTTTTTACCCTCATCTTGGGTGAGTGACCTTATGAATAAGGTAGATTGCAAATAAACATGAGCGTGGGCGCTAAGGAAGGTTTTACCGTTAACGTGGTTGTACTTATCCCCATTGTTTCCTGTGGCCCACCATGATGTATGTGTTTCATCCAGCGCATTCATCCATGTTTCAGCTCATTTTAGGTCACTGGCTATAAAATAAATAAGATCCAAGTCTCATGTGAACTACACCATACGAAACAGTGGTGATTGAACTCCACTATTAAAAACTTTTAAGTGTCACAAAATTTTTGAATCAAACTGATATTTGTGTTTTGTTTCATTTAGGTCTCTAAGAACTAATCAACGATCTGTTGAAAGTTACATAAACATTACCGTTAGACCTAAGGAAATTTGAACGGTGTGCATTCAATTATCACGGTTTTCTATGGTATGGTCCTCCATGTTGGTCTGTTTATTATTTATTTATTTATTTATTTATTTTTTGTCACATGCATTTAGAATGAACTAAAAAAATGGATAGACAGTGTTGGGGAAGAATATGACAAGCCCGGAGACCCGGTTATGGAATGGAACAACTCTATTTACACTGCTCGAGATTCCGAGGCAATAAGCCTAACTGAGGAAAAAGAATGCCTCAAGGAGAGACTTAGCTCAGACGGTAAGGAACGAACTCCGACCGAGGTTTACAGACTCATGAGCCATAGGCAAAATATATAAGACGCATAAAGTTGACTCGGATAATAAGGTAGCAATGTCTAAAGGGACCGATTAAGGCCTAAATGCTAGAAATCTCCTAACCAACCATAAAACCGTCCCATATTAAGTCCGTTACAGTGTCGGCTATCGGATTAAGAAAGGATATCAGTTATTGACCGACCCTATCTCATCTGACAGAAGGCAAAAAGCCCCTATCCTTGCAACCAGCCGAGACTCGGTTATTACTAGAGTCGGTTAAGGCCAAGCCGAGCAACGAAGATATGGTGTAAACACAAATACCGTCCCAAAAATCTTGTGAAATGATTCCCGACTCCGAAGATCTCGGGATCGGGCAAAATCCATAAACAATTACAACTAAATCAAATCTCTGAGATACTCGGAAGAGAATCCCTGCACGACGGGACCCTCTCATTCCTATAAGAATAGGAAATCTCTACGGTAAAAGGTACGCAGAAAACTCTCTCAAAAACTCTTCTCTTACACAGTCCTAGCGCTGACTTTAGCATCGGAGGTTCCCCGGCTTAAGCCAGGGTCTCCCTTGTCTCCCTCTTGTGCAGGTGGTAGGATGTGGGAAGAGGACGCAACAGTTTTTTGCATTAACAGATTTTCAAAGCATACATGAAGAAATCCAAAGAGTTGATCGAAGATTTTCAGCTATGTATTGTCACTCGCTACCTTGAACAGAAAATGTTAAAACCGACCTTTTGACAAAACTTGTCTCTGCTGACGAGGATGACATACTCAGGTCCGTCCCGATCGAGTACGTTGCTAAACTAAGTATCGATGATCCGATTAGCTCGACCGTGCATACAATCGATCCAGAACCTACTTGGCTTGACCCGATCGTCCGATATCTCGGCAGTGGAGAGTTGCCCGAGGATCGTACCGAGGCCCGACAACTGAAGATCCGAGCATCTTGTTATACTATACTCAATGGAGTATTGTATAAAAAAAATTTTTCTCTCCTTTGCTACGATGCCTAAATCCCAACGAGGCTAATTATGTATTGCGGGAGATCCACAAGGGTATTTGCAGAAATCACTCAGGAGGACGATCACTCACGTACAAGGTCCTACGTCAAGGATATTACTGACCCACCATTCAGCACGACACACGCAAACTCGTCCGGAGCTGCGATAAATACCAACGATTCGTGGCCGTTCTGAGACAACCTCCCGAAGAACTGACTCCCATGGCCGGTCCTTGGCCATTCGCACAGTGGAGAATCGACATCATCGGACCGCTCCCTTTGGGGGAATGACAGACCAAGTTTGTCATCGTTGCGGTGGACTACTTTACAAAATGGGCTGAAGTCGAGCTATTAGCTAGGATAACCGAAAAAAAGATAACAAACTTTATCTAGAAAAACATCATCTGCCGATTCGGAATACCTCAGACCATTATATCGGACAACGGAAAGCAGTTTGATAACAAGCAGTATCGGGAAATGTGTGACAATCTCAGAATTATGAATGTCTATTCGTCCCCCCACCATCCTTAGACAAACGGATAGGTTGAGGCAATCAACAAAATCATTAAACAGCATCTCTGAACCAAGCTCTACCGAGCCAAAGGAGCATGGGATGAAGAACTCCCAAAGATATTATGAGCATACCAAACCACTGCTCGAACCGCCACGGGAGAAACTCCCTTCTCCCTCGCGTATGGATCGGAAGCTGTCACCCCGGTCGAGATAGGACTGCCTTTAGCCCGGGTAAGCTCGTTCAATGAGCAAGATAATGAAAAACTCTTGACGCTTGGACTTGACCTCGTGGAAGAACAGAGGGAAAGAGCTCGACTGCGAGTGATGGCTCGGCAGCGGCAAATAGCTCAGTTCTACAACACCTGAGTCAAGGTTAGACGTTTTCGAGTTGGGGACATTATCCTCCAAAAAACGTTCCTAAACACAGAGGAAGTTGGTGCAAGCACACTGAGACCCAGTTAGGAAGGACCCTATGTCATCTCAAGCACCATCCAACCTGGAATGTATCGGTTGGAAGACCTAACTGGTCAGTTATTACCTCATCCATGAAACACCGAGCATCTAAAGTTATATTATCCATAAGTCGGGCGTTGAGCATTCATGAAGACTTAACGAAACAGAATACTTGTAAGATGAGTCAAATGAGTAAAAAGACTAAGTATGTTCATTCATCAAATGATTTTTGCATCGGATTACATGAGTGTCCACAGTGGAATTACATTGATAAAATTATAAAGATAAAAGCAAAAGGAGTCTACCACAACGCGGTATGTCTTCTTTCGGCTGCAGATGCTCTCAAACTCGCCTTGAAGCTTGGTGTGCTTAAAGTGCTTGAAACTTGGTGTGCTTGAAGTGCTTAACACCATACTAGCCCCAAGGTTCATCAGGAGCTAACTTAGGAGATGGCCCAGACTCAGCTACCGCCGCCATTTGGAGCGACCCCTGGAGCTACCTCGGACTCGACCGCTATACCAGCCGCCGCGTCAGCAGACTCAGCAGCCTCAGCCTTCGGACCCTCAAATCCAGCGGCATCTTCATCGAATCCCGAGAGATCAAGGTCGGGAAAGGATTGCTTCATCACTCGGATACATTCGGCGTACCTTTCCTGATACAAGCGATCCCTCTCTTCCGAAAACTCTCGGGACTCAAGAAAAGCCTTTATGGCTTGATCCTTGGCCTGATCTTTAGCCTGCTCAATGGCTGCCCCGGCCTCGACCATGACCCAAGTCAGCCTCTCCTTGCAAGAGGCATGAGCCTGATGGAGTTGTCGACTCTCCTCCTGAACCTCTTTCAATAGCGAGGCTACATGGGCACACTCGGCCTTGGCATCATCGATGGCCTTCTTGGCAAGCCCCAAGTCGCCCGATAGTAAGCTAACTCGAGCCATAGTAGCTTCAAGCTGTACCTCCAATTCTGCAACTCGCTTCTCAGTGTCGGCAAGATCTGAGCTACCCCTAAGCACACAAGGGGTGAACTGCAAAAAGAAAACTTAAGGTTAGAACTAAGTCGCCGAGACAAGGGCAAGGCTCAAGACACAGCACAAGACCAAAGACATTACCTCGAGCAACACCTTTGCCACATGAGCGAGAGTCCGCCTCGAGGGAGAGGTGAAGAGGCCAGCAAAGCCTCTCTCACCCCCATGAGAGATGGCCCCGGGGACCATGTCCGACATGACCTGCTGGAAGAGCGAAGACTCCTATTGAGTCATCTCCCCTCCAGAGGTCCCCCCTCTCTGCTCCTCTCTCTGCTCTAAGACCTGCTCTGCAACAGGTCTTGGCTCAAGAGCCGCTTGGACCTCGGCAGTTACGGCGTCTGCCTCCTCCACCCTTTCCTCCGGGTTAGAGAGTACAACCACGGTCGGGATGACCGGGGGCAGCTAACCCTTTGGCCTTTGGAGCCGCCCTCAATTTCTTCGAAGGTCAAGTCTCCGACAGAATCATCAACCTCGGAGGGGCCTTCATTTTGGAAACAAGTTTTAGAAGGGGCCGATCCTCAACCATCTGTGCATCAATAGAAGCAGTAGAAGCACAAAGTTAGACAAAATTCGAGAAAATGCATTAAGATTACAGAAAGTATCTGTCACGGTTGAGTCCAAACCCGAGAGAAGAAGGCACTCCAGTTAAAGAAGAACCTTCCAAGACCAATCCCCCGGACTTAGCGCCCTCAGATCCTTGATCCGAGCTAGAGCGTCGGCTTCTAGCTTTGCCCTTTTCTTGGGAATATCTGCAAAACGCATTTGGTCAAACTCAAAAGTATCATAACAAAGAATGAAAGAGAAAAGACGCGCCGAGTCACCTGCTTAGGAGAACGCCCGAGGAATGCCAGGCTCGAAGAGCCCTGGCTCAGCAGTCTTCCAACGACCACATGCCCAGAACTATCTCTCTCTCCAATACTTGTTGGAGGTAGGAGAGTCGGTTATCAAAGGATCGCCCTTGTTCAGCCAAGCGCATAAAAAGTACCAGTCGGGCTGTTGTGGGTTTGGCCATACTTGATACAAGTAAAGAAACTCGTCAATGGTCAGTAGGGGCTGCTCTGTCTCAGTCCACAACACTGAGCACCCAAACATGTTCCTCCACCCGTTCGGAACTATCTGCCCGGGAGCGATTTGGAGTTAGGTAAGAAAATCCCGAACAACGGGTTGAAGGGGCAGACGCAAGCCGCACTGCAGAGCGACTTGAAGAATCGCAACCATCCCAGCAGGAGGAAAGTCGGGTAATTCACTTGGCAGAGGAAGGCAAAGAATGACCGAGTCCGGTACATGATACCTGACTCTAATCCTGTCCAAGTCTGCCTCAGTTAAGGCCGAAGGGACCGGACCCCTTTACTCATCTCCAGCCTCCCCTTCCTCGGCGACCTCTTCTTCCTTGGCAGTCGATGCAACAGCCCGTGCCGCCCTCTAATGGGAACCGACCCAGTGATTCCCTTGATCTCCTCATCCTCCTCCTCCTCCATGTTATCTCCAGGAGGATTAGGTCTCCTAGAGGCAGTCACCAGCGACATACCTCCATGAGAGGGACCTGCTGAAGCAGGACGCACTGCTGAAGTCTCAGATACTCTCTCAGAGAACTGGAAAGCTTCATTGGCACCGATCGCCATCTCCGCCAGCAGCGAGAGCGATTCCGAGACATTTCAAAAATGTCCCGCTTCGCCCTCATCACCGGAGGCTCCCTTCCGAGGGCTCAAAGAATCTCGCATTGCTGTAAAAATTAAAACGAAGGGGATGGAAGAGTTAGAACTCACTAGAGGGGCGAGAAGTACACGAACGTGGATGCAAAAATGAAAACGAAGATGGAAATAGCGGAGGAAATTGGAACAGTGAAAACGGGATTGGGATAGAGGAGAGCAAGCGCACGAAAATGAGGAAATGGCATCTCGCTCCTTTTATAGTCGTGCCACGTGGCAGAGGCATTTAAGGAGGATTCGAATCGACGGCGGTTTCGACTCCCCCGCCTGACACTTGATGCACGCTGACTGACGAAAGAACCGTACTCGCCACGCGTCCAGCACTTATAAGCCGGAAAGGCGCTCCGACGGCTGTCCACACGTGCGGCCTTGGGTAATGAATCGACGTCCGTTATGGACGGCACAAGGAGCATTAAATGTTCCATCATAACATCGGTCTCTAGTTCAAGCCGATTCAACAACTCTTTACTCCTTAGCATCAACAAGGTGGACATAAGGAGTAAGGGGGCTTACTATTGGGGGAAAATATGACAAGTCCGGAAACCCGGTTATGGAATGGACCAACTCTATTTACACTGCCCGAAATTCCGAGGCAATAAGCCCGACCGAGGGAAAAGAATGCCTCAAGGAGAGACTTAGCCCGGACGGTAAGGAACGAACTCAGACCGAGGTTTACAGAGTCATGAGCCATAGGCAAAATACATAAGACGCATAAAGTTGACTCAGATAACGAGGCAACAACGTCTAAATGGACCGATTAAGGCCCAAATGCTTGAAGTCTCCTGATCGACCATAAAACCGTCCCATATTAGGTCGGTTACAGCGTCGGCTATCGAATTAAGAAAGGATATCGGTTATTGACCGACCCTATCTCATCCGACAGAAAGCAAAAGGCTCCATCCTTGTAGCCAGCCGAGATTCGGTTATTACCAGAGTAGGTTAAGGCCAAGCTGAGCAACGAAGAGATGGTGTAAACATAAATACCATCCCGAAAATCTTGTGAAAGGATTCCTGACTCCGAAGATCTCGGAATCGGGCAAAATCCATAAATAGATTACAACTAAATCAAATCTCTGAAATACTTAGAAGAGAATCCCTGCACGACGAGACCCTCCCAATCCTATAAGAATAGGAAATCTCTACGGTAAAAGGTATAAAAAAAAAACTCTTTCAAAAACTCTTTTTTTTACCTAGTCCTAGTGCTGACTTTAGCATAAGAGGTTTTCCGACTTAAGCAGGGCCTCCTTGTCTCCTTCTTGTGCAGGCAGTGGGACGTGGGAAGAGGACGGAACAGTTTCTTGCATCGACGTACAGAACGGTGGAGCCAGCAGCGCCAACCAGTATCGAGATCTGAGCGCTAGATGGTCGCCGGGATCGGATTCTGCTTGAGTGACAGATAGTACGGTACCACATGTTATGGTACGGTTGCTAGGTGATCTGTTATTCCACTTTTTCAGGTCTACAGACTTGGATGGTAGTCTGCCACCATTTCCAAAAATGGTAGTGATTCGTCCATTCTAAACATACCATACATACATAGCGATCTGGCAATCTAGACCATTCAAATTGTGGTTCCTACTAAGTGGAGTTGAGCTTGAAAATCATAATATCCGAGCTATCCTAACCATTTAAATTTATGGTATCAAATTTTGATGGTTAAGATCATCAGATCTGTGTTTTATTTGGTGGTACGATCCATCAGATGGGCCCGGGACTCTTTAAGTTTCCTCATGAGATCCAGAATGGTTCACTAACCCGTTGGGCCAGACAATGTATGAAATCAATGGACAGCTATAAAAATGGAATTGCTTAAGTTTATTTCAACCACGAATGAGTTTCTTACATCCCCCACTTGATGAATGGAACAAGTCCGTCGATTAGATGCTGAAAGTGCGGGCAACGAGTCGCCTTTAGATGGTGATGTGGTCAGCTTCATGACAAGTTGCCACTGGACGGTAGTCGGTGGTCCCCACCATGATATATGTGTTTTACCAGAGTGGGCCATCTAAACAACATGAGCTAAAAAATGAGGCAAAGCCAGACCTCAGGTGGACCACACAAATAGTGGTAATTGAACTCCCATCATTTAAAACTTATCACAGGGATCAAGCATGTATATGTCCTTTTCCTTCATCAGCAGGTTGGATGGAAGCCTGATGACATTTTTAATGGTAGCCATCAATCATCATATTTACCACCATTTTCCTGTGGTGTGGTCCACCTAACACTTGGATCCGCCTCTTTTTTGGACACGGATTGCGTCCTAACCTGGGTGGCTCTAGCTATGAATGGACAATTCTATGGGCTGGCTCATTGTGATTTATCTGTTTATCCATCTCGTCCATCCATTCTGTTATATCATTATCTATGTCGCATAAAAATAAGATAAATCCATAGCTCGAGTGAGCCACACCGCATATTACTCTTGGATTCAATGCCGCTTCCATTTCATGCTTTGTATATTTAAGGCACCCAAGCCTATTTTTTTGGTGTGGCTATTTAAGTGTTAGATTTGCTGTATTTTTGTGTACATACGGTTGGGGATAAAAATACTAAGTCCAGAGATTCGGACCTGATGCCTCGGCTTGGGAAGCACTACGTCGGATCCGAGGCAGGGTTATGGATTCTATAAACCGAGACGAAAGTTAACTCGCCTCGGGCGGAGAACCAGTAATCCGAGGATGCATCGAGCCGACCCTCTTAACGGAACCAGCCAAAGGATAGCGCAAAACCGGATTTCGTCCCGAATATTTTGGGATAAGATCCCCGATCCCGAAGCTCGCGGGATCGGACGAAGATCACGGACGGGTGCCATCCGGTGTCCGCGATCCTAGGAAGAGAATCCTCTTTCGATTGCACAAGACCAGGAGAAGAATCCTCCTACGATTAAACGCTCCAACAGCTATAAAAGGAGAGCCTCCATCATCTAAGAGGTACGGAAAAAAGTTCTCTCTAAAAAACTCTCAATACATTTAGACCCAGGATCCAGGCCTGACTTTGGCATCGGAGGGTCCCCTGCTCAAGCCAGGGTCTCCTTTGTCCCTTCTCTCTGTGCAGGAATACGAAGGTCTAAGGGAACGATCCAGATTTCAGCATCAACAGTTTGGCGCCGTCTGTGGGATCCGTACAAAAAAGTCATCCCATATTCCTCTGTTGCATCCCATGGTGATGACTAGAAGGACGGTCCCAGAATAAGATCTGAATGAGATCGCTGTTACAGGGCCAGCAGGTCCAGTCGCGATCCCCGCAGTCCAGAACCCACCTACCAACCGCCAACGAGGAGCGACCAGAACAAGCAACAATCAGTGGGGTCGGAACGATGGGCGGTTGGATCAGGAGGTCCAAGAAATCCGATCCGATATGAATATGATGAAGCAGATGTTAGAACAATGTATCAGCAGCAAATGCAGCCACTCTCACCTCCTCAAGGGGAAACGGCACATGTACCGACTGCAGCGGTTGATCCTCAACTTTCTGCGCCGCAGTCTTTTCGGCCGAGCCAACTCCAAGGCGTCCAAGAACCGGCCGAGCCAACTCCAGCTCAGTCGGCCAATGCATCTTTGCCCCCAACCGACCTTCGGCACGAGATAGAGCGAAGAAGGCGCATCCGACCTCCGTGAAGGCACGGCAGAAAGTAGTGAACCGTGGAAAGCCGATATTCAAAACTTTAAAAGAGAAGTGCGGGAATAAATGGCGAAAGAAATGGCGGACATGAAGCATAGTCGAAATATGCATCCAACCAGATACGAGGCAAAGGCGTCCCCCTTTGTGGACATGGTAATGGCGGCTCGGTTGCCCAAGAGGTTTCGGTTGCCTCAAATCACTCCCTTCACCGGCAAAACCGACCCAACGGAGCATATCGAATGCTTCAGAACATATATGGAGCTCCATGACGCCTCGGATGCAGTGATGTGTCGGGCCTTTTCTCTTACATTGACCGATGTAGCTAGACTGTGGTTCAAACAGTTGAAACCAAAGTCCATCAGTTCATTCGCTGAGCTGAGCGACGCCTTCCTCACTAACTTCATCGGCGGAAAGAAGAAATGAAGCCCCCTGCACATCTGAACAACATAGTTCAAAAGCAGGGAGAGCTATTGAAAGATTATATCAAGCGTTTCAATTTCGAATCCCTTCAAGTTCGAAAACATTCAGAGGAAACGGCTCTCAATGCGCTCATGCAAGGAGTTAGAGACAAGCCATTCCTGGCGTCTCTGGATAAAACTCCGCCCGATACTTTGGCAGAGTTTATGGCACGGTCGGATAAATATGCAAACGCCGAAGAGACACGAATTCTGCGCGAAACTAAAACTTTGGTCAAAGAGTCGGCCAAAAAGGAAGCCGACTCGACCGGAGGGAGGAAACGCAAGGATGAGCAGGCACACGATGAGCGAAGGTCAGGCAAACGCCCGGATCGACGATTTTCCACGTATACCCCCCTGAACAAAACTCAGGAACAGGTATTGATGGAAATCAAGACCGAAGGCTTTGTCAACTGGCCCAGTAAGCTCAAAAGTAATCCTAATCGGTGGGACAAGGATAAGTACTGCCATTATCACCGTGATCACGGGCATAACACGAGCGATTGCCGTCACCTAAAGGAAGAGATCGAACGGCTCATAAAGGATGGCCGACTCAAAGAACATGTGGTTAAAGCTGCGGAAACTGAGGGACGCCCGACCGAGAGTCAGCCGATGGAAGAAATCCGGACAATTATCGGCGGTCCGCGAGGAGGGGGCGACTCAAACAATGCTAGAAGGAACAATGCAAGAAAACTTAGTCAGCCAGACTCCGAGCTTATGATTATAGAGCGGCCACCAAAGGAGAAGAAAAGGGAAAAATATTGTCTTTCGTTCACAGAGGAAGACGCCCGAGGTATCTATCACCCCCACGATGACACACTGATTGTCACTCTGACTATCGCTAACCGGAAAGTGTTCCGGATACTCGTTGATACGGGGTCATCTGCAGATGTATTATTTACTCAGGCGTTCGATAAAATGGGACTTGAACGATCTATGTTACGTCCAGTTCGGACCCCGTTAATCGGGTTTTCCGGGGGACAAGTATTGCCTGACGGAATTGTATCGTTGCCACTCACTGCCGGCAGTACCCCACATCAGAAGACGATGATGGTGGATTTCTTGGTCGTCGATCAACCTTCAGTATACAACGCCATACTCGGCCGACCTTCTTTAAGTCTCCTTCAGGCCGTGGTATCCACATACCATCTTTCACTGAAATTCCCGACTGAGTCGGGAGTAGGAGTTGTCAAAGGAGATCAAAGATGCGAGGCGGTTACATGATAGGCTGTGAAAGGAACAACACAAAATCCGATCGACATCTCAACGATCGAATCGTTGGACCCTCGGGCGAGTCATGAACGAGGACACCGGTTGAAGATCTCATCTCGGTCCCCTGGTCGAAACAGATGCATCCAAGACAGTATGAATTGGCTCGTCTCTACAGTCCCCCTTGAAAGACAAGCTGATAGCCCTGCTCCGTAGGTACGCCGATGTATTCGCCTGGTCTCATGACGATATGCCTGGGATTGACCCATCGGTGATGACCCACCGACTCAATGTCGATCCGTCATATCGACCGATCCGACAGAAGCGACGACCGCTCGGCCCCGAACGATATGCCATCATTGAAGAAGAAGTCAGTAAACTCCTCCAGGCTAATTTCATAAAAGAAATACACTATCCAGAATGGGTCGCGAATGTCGTCTTTGGTAAAAAGTCCAACGGGAAGTGGCGAGTCCAGATCGACTATCTTGACCTAAATAAAGCTGCCCAAAGGATAGCTTTCCGCTTAGAGGATAGATCACTAGTAGATAGTACCACGGACATGAGCTTCTTAGTTTCATGGATGCATATTCGGGTATAATCAAATTGTAATGCATCAAAAGATAAATCAAAAACTACCTTTGTCACCGACAAAGGCCTTTATTATTCTTACCGAGTGATGCCATTTGGTTTGAAGAATGCCGGTGCAACTTATCAACGATTAGTTAACAAAATCTTTGCTCGGCTTATAGGCCGAACCATGGAAGTATACATTGACGACATGCTCGTCAAGAGTATACACGCGGCGGATCATGTAAGTGATTTGGAAGAAATGTTTCTCATCCTACGGAAGTTTCGGATGAAGTTAAATCCAAATAAATGTGCTTTTGGGGTGAGCTCCGGAAAGTTCCTCGGTTTCTTGGTTAGTCAGCGAGGAATAGAGGCAAACCCTGAGAAGATAAAGGCTTTGGTCGAAATGGAATCCCCTAAAACCATTAAGGACATCCAAAGGTTGACTGGACGGGTCGCGAAGAGGTTCTGTCCCGTCCAGAGCCACGGATAAGTGTCTCCCTTTCTTCAAGCAGTTGAAAGGACGACAAACAATGGGTTGGACGGAAGAATGCGAAGCGGCATTTCAACAATTAAAATCATATCTCGGTTCTCCGCCTCTCTTATCTAAGCCCGAATCAGCGAATCCCTATTTCTTTGTATCTAGCATGATCCAGAAGCGATCGTTAGCTCGGCTTTGATGCGAGAATCAGAAGAAAGCAAATTCGCCGGTATATTACGTCGAAGAAAGCGTTATGCCAGTAAACAAGATACCCAAGCTTGGAAAAAGTAGCCTTGGCACTAATAACTTCCTCTCGCCGACTCAGGCCGTATTTCCATGCCCATACCATCATCGTGATGACCGATCTCCCGCTTCGCCATGTATTGCAGAAACCAGAAGCTTCCTACCGACTCACGAAATGGGCTATCGAACTGAGTGAGTTCGACATTCAATACAGACCAAAGGTAGCAATCAAAGGGCAAGCCGTAGCTGATTTTATTGCCGAGGGAACACCACCAACTGAAATCCCCGTCAACGATATGCCAAAGGATGTCGCAGTTCCAACAACAACAACCGCTTCCCCGACCCTACCCTGCCCTATTCACTGGAAACTGTTTGTCGACGGCTCTTCCAACTCGAAGACAAGTGGGGCTGGGATTGTACTAGAAACCCCCGATCATACCTACATACAGTATGCCTTGCGACTTGGATTCCAAGCCTCGAACAATACAAATGGAATATGAAGCATTGTTGCTCGGTCTCCGACTTCGCAGCTAGCATGGGAGTCACGCACTTAAGTGTGTTCACGATTCTCAATTGGTCGTTAATCAAGTGACCAGGTGTATACCGGACACGGAAAGACCGATTAAGAGCGTACATGGAGAAAGCAAAAGAACTTATCAATGGATTTCAACTCTGTCGGTCACTCGGATCCTCGTTTAAAATGGCAAAGCCGACCTATTAGCAAAGCTCGCCTCTGTGATGAAGATGACATACCCAGGTCCGTCCCCGTCGAATACATCGATAAACCGAGCATAAAAGAACCAATTACTAAGGCCGTCAATGCCATCGACTCGGAACCATCCTGGATGGATCCAATCCGCCAATACCTTGACAAGGAGGAACTGCCTGAAGATCGTGCCGAGGCCCGACGACTTAAGTTCCGAGCCTCCCGTTACACCATCTTCAACGATACCCTCTATAAGAAAGGTTACTACGCTCCGTTGCTTCGGTGCCTCACACCCGTGAGGCGAATTACGTATTACGTGAAATCCATGAAGGAATCTGGAAACCACCCCTGGAGGGAGGTCTCTCGCCCACAGGTTCTACGACGAGGATACATGCGCCCACTATCCAACACGACGCTCGCACGCTCGTCCAAAAATGCGACAAATGTCAGCGATTCACGGCAATCCCGAGACGAGCCCCCGAAGCGCTAACGCCAATGACCGGTCCCTGGCCCTTTGCACAATGGGGTGTTGACATCATAGGTCCACTCCCTATGGGAAAAGGTCGACCAAGTTCGCCGTGGTAGCGTGGGATTATTTCACGAAGTGGGCCGAGGCCGAGCCATTAGCCAAAATAACCGAACAGAAGATCACCGAGTTCATCTGGAAAAACATTGTCTGCCGGTTCGGAGTACCCCATACCATTATTACAGATAATGGAAGACAATTCGACAACAGGAGTTTCCGCAATATGTGCAACAACCTCAGAATCAGAAACGTCTATTCTTCACCTCATCACCCTCAAACTAATGGGCAAGTCGAGGCGGTTAACAAGATTATCAAGCAACATCTTCGAACCAAGCTCGACCGAGCCAAAGGAGCATAGGCTGAAGAGCTCCCGAAAATTCTTTGGGCCTACCGAACCACAGCCCGAACCGCCACAGGAGAAACTCCCTTTTCACTCGCGTATGGCGCGGAAGCCGTCACTCCCGTCGAGATCGGATTACCTTCGGCTCGGGTCGCGTCGTTCAATGCGGAAGAAAATGAGGAACTCCTCACATTCAGACTCGACCTTCTGGATGAACAAAGGGAAGAGGCGCGGCTGCGCACGGAAGCACGACAACGGCAAGTGGCTCGATTCTACAATGCCCGAGTGAAGATCAGGAGGTTTCGGATGGGAGATATGGTTCTCCGAAAAGTATTTGCCAATACCAAGGAATTTGGATCGGGTACGTTTGGACCCAATTGGGAAGGACCCTATATCGTATCGGGCACTATCCGACCAGGAACGTATCGGCTGGAAAATCTAAACGGACAATCGTTGCCTCATCCGTGGAACGCTGAACATCTCAAGATCTACTATCCTTAGCTCGGTGCTCAATGTAAAGACTCTGAATTACGTAAGATTAAAGCCGAGTCAAATAAAACTAAAGTGTTTTCTTTCATTCATCGACCACATGCAAGTACAACATGTGAATACAGTAAAAAAAAAAGAAAAAATTACTGTCTAGGAACGTTCTCGCATGTGCCGACCTCTTCCCCAGCGGTGACCTCAGCAGCGGCATCCGGATTCTCGGATTCCGAGGCTCCGCCACCCTCGATTTCCGAGAGATCAAGGTCGGAAAAAGATTTCTTTATGTCCTTAACACATTCAAGAAATCCGCTTTGAAACAAGCGATCCCTCTCATCCTCGAACTCTGCTGATTCAAGAAATGCTTGGACGGCTTGATCCCTAGCCTTCTCGGCCTCCCGAGTCTTCTCGTTGGCCTGCTGAACAAGTTCCGCCGCCTCAAACTTAGCCCGAGCCAAGTCATCTGCGCAAGAAGAGTGAACTGCGAGAACTCGTCGGTTCTCTTCTTCAGCGCTGGAAAGGAGAGCCGATACCCGAGTAACCTCGGCTTGCGCTTCATCGAGGGCTCTCCTGGAGAAAGCCGCCTCTGCTTTCGCATCTTCGGCAACTTTCCGGGCAAGGGCCGCCTCCCCTGTCAGAATGCCGACCCGAGTTTCGGCATCTTCGCGTCGCCTTTCAGCTTTCTGCAGCCGATGAGTCGAAGATAACTCCTTGCTAGCCTTAACCAAGCAAGGAGCAAGTTCGAAAAGCACCCTTGCCGCATGTCCAACGGTTTGCGACGAAGGAGAGTTATAGAGGCCGATGAACTCTTTCTCGCTCCCATGGGCTAAGGCCCAAGGAACCATCCCCGACACCATCTTCTGCAAAACGGACGGCCCCTCTTGGCTCGTTTCCTCCCCTCTGGAGGATGCAGTCCTCGTTTCTTCTTCCCCCCTGGAAGACGCGGCCCTAACCTCCTCCTGTCTAGGAACCGCCGTCGCAACGTATCCCGAGTCAGGCGCCGCCTGAGGTTCCGAGGCCGCAGTCGCCGTCACTTCCACCCTTTCTTCCGGGTCAGAAATTACGACAACAGGAGGAGCAGAAGAACCCGCAGGTTCTTTTTCCTTCCGCACCACCCTTTGTTTCTTCGGCGGCCGAGGTTCGGACAGAAGAACTGATCGTGGAGGAGCCTTCAACCTCGACACCGCCCTAAGAGGAGGGCGAGCTCCAGTCATTTCCGAAGGAACAGATTCGGGAACAGTCCGTAGAGGAGGACGAGTTCCAGTCGTCTCCGAGGGGGCGGGGGCAGATTCGGGAACGGTCCTTAAATGAGGACGAGCTTCAGGCAAATCTGAAATTAAAAAAAAAAAAAAAAAAAAAAAAAAAAACACTTAAAGTCAGGGAAAATTTAGAAGATACACAAGGGTACATTTTCAATTACCTGTGACAGCCGAGTCTAGACCTGCGAGATGAAGACGCTCCGGCTGTAAAAGCACTTTCCAGGACCTATCTGCCGGATCCAGCGTCCTCAACTCTTTGATCCGAGCTGAAGCACTGGAACCGAGCTTTTGCCGCTTCTTTGGGATGTCTTCCAGACACAAGCTCGTCAGACTCAGGATATTACAAAAAACAAAGAAAGGTAAGAGAGGAGAGCCAAGTCACCTGCTCTTTGAAACGACCGAGGAACACGAGCCTCGTAGGACACGGACTCACTGCGTCTCCCAATGGCCACAGGCCAACGCTCTCTCCAATGTTTGTTGGAAGTGGGAGGGTCGATTATTAGGGAGCCGCCTCGCCCGCCAAGCGGCGAAGACGTAAAAGCGGGGTAGTTCGGATTCACGCGCACTTGGTATAAGTGAAGAAATTGTCGGCGATCGTTAACTGCGGTTGTTCCATCTCGTGATCAAGGAGTAAGTTCCTCCACCCATTCGGAACTATTTGCCCTGCAATCCGAATACGAGACAAAACTCCCTGACAATGGGTTGAAGGGCGGACACAAGCCGCATTGCATCGAGACTTGGTAAATCGCGACCGCCCAGGAGGAGGATGATCCGGTAAGTCTCTCTCGGACGGGGAGATAAGTGATGACCGATTCGGGAATGTGGTGGATTCGGATCCTCGGAAGTCCGCCTCGGTTAAGACCGAAGGAACCGGCCGCTTAAGTCATCCCCTGATCCTTCTCCGTCGACTCGGCATGTGCCGACTTATCGCCAGAACCACGCGCAGAGGTTCCTTCAGCAATTAATACTTCCTCTTCCTCCTCCTCTTCTTCTTCTTCTTCCATTTCCCTTGGAAGATTAGGCCTTCCCGGGCGGGTTATTAAGGACGACCCACCCCGAGAAGGAGCAACGGAAGCAAGGCGCTCATGAGCTTTGACCCTCTCGAGAGAAAAGCGGCGTTAGCGTCAGCGCCATTTCCGTCAATAAAGAAGGCGATTCCGCAACGTTCCAAAACGTTGCGCTATGTCATCTCCTAAGCTCCTTCATGGGGACTTTGAGAACCCTAGCCGCCATTATCACTAAATAAAGAGGAAGGAGAGACTCACCTGGAGGGAGGAAAACGGAAATGGCGAAGAGAGCCGCTGACAGTCAACAAAGAAGAATGAAAGAAGAATGAAAGAAGAAGAAAGGCCGAAAAGAGCTCCAAAAGAAATGAAGAGCGGGAATGGCAGTAGTAGTTTGAAATGCGGGACCCTTACCCTTTTATACGATTGCCATGTGGCGGAGGCAATTAATGAGGAAATGATTCGACGCTGCATCGACTCCCGGCCGACACGTGGCGCACTTCGGCGACGACAAATAACGCCCTTGCTTGCGTACGTGTCCAACCCTCATTGGCGGGATAAGCGATTTGACGGTTGGCGCATGCGTTGTCGAAACCCAATCATCTCCCATCAAAGACAACACAGGATGCATTAAATGTTTACTTATTGCCTCGGACCAAGTTATGAACCGACGCACAACTCGTTACTCATAAGTGTCACGTGAGACACACGGAGTAAGGGGGCTTACTGTTGGGGACAAAAATACTAAGTCCAGAGACTCGGACCTGATGCCTCGGCTTGGGAAGCACTACGTCGGATCCGAGGCAGGGTTATGGATTCTATAAACCGAGACGAAAGTTAACTCGCCTCGGGCGGAGAACCAGTAATCCGAGGATGCATCGGGCCGACCCTCTTAACGGAACCAGCCAAAGAATAGCGCAAAACCGGATTTCGTCCCGAATATTTTGGGATAAGATCCCCGATCCCGGCTCGCGGATCGGACGAAGATCACGGACGGGTGCCATCCGGTGTCCGCGATCCTAGGAAGAGAATCCTCTTTCAATCACACAAGACCAGGAAAAGAATCCTCCTACGATGGAACGCTCCAGCAGCTATAAAAGGAGAGCTTCCATTATCTAAGAGGTACGGAAAAAAGTTCTCTCTAAAAAACTCTCAATACATTTAGACCCAGGATCCAGGCCTGACTTTGGCATCGGAGGGTCCCCTGCTCAAGCCAGGGTCTCCTTTGTCCCTTCTCTCTGTGCAGGAATACGAAGGTCTAAGGGAACGATCCAGATTTCAGCATCAACACATACCTTTAAATGATACAAGAGAATCGATGAATGGCGCAGATAAAGATATAAAACACATTGGGCCCACCCATGGAAATGCCCGTTCCTAGCTGTAGACGGACGGTGGTTGGTACGCAATCCACGTTTCTATTTTTTGGACTCATGGCCTAAAGTAACTTAAAAATAAATAAATATAAAGTGTCAAGAAAATACATACAACATGGTGGGGGCCTAAAGAGCACCGTCCAGCAGCAACGCTTATGGCTGTGTCAGTATGCAACGGGCGTCCCTCAAACAACCTAACTTTTGGACCACAATATCCTCACATCAGGTCCTGCCTAATGTGACAGCTCACAATTTTCACACGTGTGCTGCTGCTACATTGGGGGACGACGATCGTGAATGCCATTTGATAGATTGCTCGTTTGCCTGCTGACTCCAACATCACATAACTCGGTGGTGTTAGTAAGTAGCCAGATTTAATTGAGTCATATGGTGCTATCAGACATGCCTGATTCAACCCCATCGAGCCGAGCGATGTTGGGTTCACCACACAATCAACGGACGGGCTAAAATACATTTGTTATAGGATAAGTTGGGACCTCAACCGTTGGTTATGGGTCCTTTTCAATTAACCTAAACCGTTCACATGATGGGTCTCATCGTAGATAGCGAATAATTAAAAAAGAAAGTAATAATCCATATTGAAATAGTTCAACCACTTTGATTATTCAAAGCTGAAGGAGACCGCCAAGATTCAAAGGAAAAGAATCAAATGATTGAAGGGTTGAAATTTCTCAACGGAAAGAATTCTCTGTTTTTCGGATATCCTCATCCTAAGGAACTTCATTTAAACGGTTTGGATCAGCCCCAGATCGAAAGGCTAAATTCCTGGCATCACGTCTTTTATATATTGTTGCAAACCACCTTATAAATAAATAACCTCTTTTTAGTTTGCCTCATGTATGCTTGCAAATTACACCCTGTGCCATCCAATTATATCCGCATTTTCATATCAGTTCCACGCCATTCCCAGGTTAGCAGTCCACATGAAAATCATAAGGTCCGGAATACAGCACCTGTTGTGCCAAGCTTATCATGCCGCACCATCTTACGAACATGCCACGTGTAAGAAATCCGATCCGTCTAATAGTTGGGGACCCATCATAAAGATCACCTGACACAAAAAAGCAAGCTGATCTACCCATCACGTAGTCCCACCATTGAAATGATGAAAGAACCAACGACCTGATCAACGCACAGTAATAGCCCACCTGATGAGTTGGTCAGTTTGATTTTTGTTAAAAGTGATCTTCATGACGGTTCCCACCTACTGAACGGCTACGATGACCTGAACCCATTGCACGTGGCGGGGAAAAAGGGAGCTTCATGGTAAGCTGTTGATGGTGGGACCTGTACGTTTGGTCATACCTCTCCATCTGACTATCTCTATCTTATCCACTTATACCTACCAAACGTCTACTCGAGCATGTGGTAGAGCATACACGTGTTAGCAGCAGAGGCCATGAATGTGGGAGAGAAAAGATAGGAGGCCATGTGGGGACATGGCCATGTTATGCCATTTACGGCACATGGGGGTGATGTGTATCAGTGCACATGAGGGCCATGTGCATGGGGCAAGCAATAGAAAAGACAAACATGCCCACATGATCGAAGGGCATTTTGGTAATTAGATCGGATAATTGATGGACTCTCTGTCGGAGGAGAGTCTTTAGGCCTTGGCTGTCATGTCTAACAAGTGATTAAGCTGGCTAAGGGCTGGATTCTGTTGGACATTGACGTCTGGTGATCCACCAAACTCCCAATTCACGTGGTCCCTTTCAATCCCATTGGCAGAAATTATGTGGGCCCACCTATCAAAATGGACAGTGGGATCCATCGTTTTCACCAATAGGCGTCACTTAAATTGGTAGACCACCGACACATTTAAACTTTTTTTTTTTTTTTTCAATTATGAATTCCGTTGGGTCGTCTAGAAGGGCAATAAACCCCGATTGGGCCCAGCCCTTTTCAGCTGGGACCCATGCAGTACGTGAGTTGGCTCGCTCTTTGATCGAGGGAGTTGGGAGTACCAATTAATTTGGTGGTCCCCATTCCACATAAACTTTGAATTTGGATTCAGTGGATCAGGGAACCACTTAGGTCGGTGGATTCGTGACTATGGGCCCACCTTGATGCATATGTTTTATATCCACTCCGTCCATCCGTTTTGACAGATCATTTTAAGATGATATACCAAAAATGAAGCAGATAAAAATCTTAGGTGGACCACACTATAGGAAAGAGTATTGATTGAACTCTCAGCAATAAAAACTTCTTGGAAGCGGTAAAAGTTTTGTATCAAGCTGAAATTTGTGTTTCCCAACATCCAGGTCGGTGTTACCTAATGAACAGTTTGGATGGAAAATGAACATTACGATGGGCCCAAGAAAGTTTTTAACGGTGGACGTTCAATCACCACTGTTTCCTGTGGTCTACTCAACTTAGAAATTTATATCTGTTTCATTTTTTGGATCGCATCCTAGAATGAGCCAGAAAAACGGATGGACAGCGTGGATTTAAATCCAATACATCAAGGTGGGCTCCACAGTTACGGATCCACCGAATCGGCGATAGATTTAAGAGGAAGATGAGAAACTTTGATACTCTGGCTGAGTGGGATGGATGATACAAAGGCAACTTACAAATTAATTACATATAATACAAAGAATTGAAATTAAACTGAACAGAATATGTGGGTCCAATTTGGACGTAAAATGAACCAGAAATGACGATTATTTTACATTCTGAACATCGGATTGGTGGGCATTTATTGGACGGTTAAAGATGAAAAGAATCCAACGATCCACAAACAAGTGTCCACTAATGAAAGGTTACAGCTCCCCAACAAATGTCAGTTTTGGAATGTGATTTAGAGACAGTGAGTTCCATAAATTGAGTTAATTTATGCCACGTGTACATTTTTAGCGTCATGAGCTAGCGGTGTATCAAGTAGCTGCCCTGCCCAAGCAAGGACGCGAGGAACACGGCGCATTGGCGCGGCGTACGGTTGACGGACGGTGGATGCCTTTAAGGCGCTTATCCAGGAAAACTTTGGGAAGTTCACGCGCGTGTGGATCTTGCCCATCCACACGCATCCACGCACGCCAATGTGAAACACGTGAGCAGGATCCAAGCTTTCGATCAGGTGGGCCTTTCTGTTTAGATCTCGTGGACTAAAATCAGGTTGATTTGCTCCTCATGTGGCATCATGTGTTCGAAACAAATGTGGATATGGAAATATTGATTCAGCCGTCCATTTGTATGTTGCCATATGAAGAGAGGAAGGGCCTGATTCTAAACAGTATTGCCATCTACAGGAAACTCTGATCTCTCACACGTGCTCATGATGGCAAACGTATTTGCGTGTGGATGGGCAAGCCTCCGCACACGTGTGGGATGAGCAAACCTAAAGATACGAGAGGAATTATATGATACTTGTACGTACGCCTTGTCATAGATAAAGAAAACCGGCTAGATGGTGCATCCCACAGTCACCAATCCCCATGTCAGATTGTTTGAACAATCACAACCTCTGTTTTGTGGAGACTTGTTTCTAGGACGGTTGGATATTTTTGGCTCTCAACCGTTCAATTAATGCCCACGAATCCGATTGTCAGATTAATAAATACGATCAATATTTGGTTCATGATGTATCTACATCGTGTACTATAACTTGGACGGTTTATGTTGACTACTTGTATGCCACGTGTGCAATTCCTAGTGCCTGCGTATCATCCATCACACTCAGTCAGAGTTTCAAAGATACCAGTACACAAGGACATTGTACGACTTAATACAGTAACGTGGCGAATACGGTTGCCACGATCCCTCCGGGAATTGCGGTTTGATTCTTTTTTCTCGTCGGATAAGTAAGGCCATTTCCACCATAGATCTACTCTTCCACCGTACACGTGGAAGTTTAGATGGTGGATTGGCTCATTCCACCCAGCGAATACTACCATGGATTGTTCGGAAATTCATACAAAACAAGTGATTTATTTAACGGTTAATATTGATGGTGGAAAGGTACAGAAGTTGATGGCTGAGATTGTCCTATTGGTTAGAGTTTTTAATAATTGCCCACCAGGTAGAGCGTCCAGATCCACCGTCCACCGAGCCACGTGTATGGTGGAAGGATGGACATATCATCTTGAACAACAGCACTTCTAAGTCCACTCGCTACCCCTCACAAGCTAATCTGTGCAAGATCCTGGCCGTTCATTGCCAAACAGTCGGATCCAGGAATCACTGAATCAGGTTGGCTGAAAATGTTCATGGAACGTGGACTGTTGGTCAGAATTCCTGTAGACCATTCAATCTTCTACATGCATGTGGCCGACCCGATGACCGCTACCAACCTAACTTTGAGGCCACGCTTCATATATAGTGGGCTCCACCTAACGAATAGACCAGATCTCACGTACCCTTGCATGTGAGAAAGTAGTGCCCTCACACTCTTTTTTTGGTCACATTTTGGTCAACCCAAGTGTGAAAAGACCTCCTTGCCCCCTCTGCGTCTCACCGTCCATCGAGTGGTAACCCACAGGGACCGTATGATGAGATATTCCGACGATTGCCATTTCCCTAATGAAGCTTTTACGTGGATCCTGTCCCTTGATTTTTTGGATCTGGGAATTGTTAGTTTCATTCAGTGCCTGTGTAACAGACTGTCTGGAAAATGGACCGTCCGTCTGTTGGACCATTTGGGATGTGGACCCCTGTGGGCGGCAACACACGGTGGATCCTGAGTCGTGACAAATGCAAGACAAGATGGAAACATTACACTGGTATTCCGTTTTCAACTTGATTGTATGGGAATCAATGGAATACGTGCGGAGAATTACCCATTTGGATTGAGAGAAAAGGTTTGCTTTTATGGGAATGAGAAGGATTTTTCGTGATGGGACTAATCCTCCTCATCTGAATGCAACCAACCATGTCAATGTATTTCCCTTTCCACTTTTTGGATTGAAAACAACAACACATCATTTCATCTCTTCAATTTATTTTTATTTTTTTTTAAGAAGAAAAAAAGAAAACTTTTATATTCCTCCAAAGTACCCACTGAGGTTTTTTTGTTTTTTTTTTTCTAAGGTGGGGATTGACTTAATGTGCATCAAATCCACCTTGTCCATTATTCATATACACCAACCTTTCTTTGGCCCCATCTTAAAAATTAAGCTGATTCAACACTCGAAGTAGGCCACCTTATTAAACCATAATTAAATTCTTTAAGTTGAGTCTGGGAATTCTATGATTTTTGGGTAATTCTTTCACGCTGATTAAACACATGAGATGAATGATTTATATGGCATTTGAAAATGAGCGTTGTGGAGCACAGTTGCTTGAGTATAAAGGTTTGAGCACATATGAGAGCTTGTACGTATTTGAAATGAGTTGAAATAAAAATCACAATTACTATAAATTGATGTGAATTAAAGTCCTTAAATGTGCTTTCTAGCTTGTAATTGGAGTGCATTTGAATAAAAAATTGTGTTTAGATGCCTGTAATGGAAATGTATTGGATTTCTTTAATATATTTAGAAAATTTTGAATTTGATTAACTAAATAAACTTTAATATCTCAAATTAGTGTGCATATGTGATTTTTGAAAGAATGATAGGATTGAACACATACTTTTGGTAAAAAACAAGAAAGTTATAAGCTTTAGGTGGGCCACAAATATAAGAATTGAAAATGAGCAACTTGCCAATGTTTGTTAATTGTTCATTTAGATGGCCAACGTTTATACAGTTTATATCATTATGTTAGTATTACTTTAGTGATGGAGCTGATAAATGGATTATTCATAGTAAATCATCAATGTGCCATGTGTACTACAAATTAGTAACTTAGTGGAAACTTTGCTGCCTATGCATGGATTAAACTGAGTGAAGATACTTTGTTTCAACATCGGGTCCATGTAAGTATCCTCCAAGGTGTCAACCTCGGTGGTATCTGCATTTACAATAATGTTTGGTTGGTATTTTAAAACATTGTCCTAAGTGAGAATGAGTGATCAACTCAGTGGTACCATTTATTCTATGTTACACATGTCATCAACACAATAAGCACAAGTAATGATAGCATAAACAAACAACAAAATCTTATCTAATTGTTAAATGCATGAATGTTATGATATGCGAATGCATGTTTTACACAATTTCAACACTCCCTCAATGAAATGATTTCAACACCTTTTTACACTAATGCTAACACTTCCTTATTACGCGACTTCAATGCCTTTTGCAAAAATCCATATCCCATGGTAATGTGGCTCGTCATCAGCATTACTAATAAGTGTCATGATATAAATGATTAAGCATATGTTTATTAGTATATATTTAAAAAACATATTGGTGAAGTTAAAGTACCACTATTTTATCACGAGTCTAACTAGATCACGAGGCTTATTATGGTCATAGCAGTTTCTCACCCGTGTCCTTATATCCATTTTAAGGTCTGTCACCCAAGAACTATCACAGTAAGGTACGGGGCTTGTTAGCCAACACTAAGTCAATCCGAAAAAGGCTCGTCATATTTTCTTAATACAACATCGTAGGCATGTCGCTTCTATCAGTGCTCACTGATCACTACGGGGAGGTTTGTCACCTCAGCATTGGCTAATAGCTCAAACACAGTGTCCCATACTACTATACTTGCCTCTTGAGTTTTTGTAAGATCGTAACACACTAATGATTATAAATGAACTATTTTTGTAGGAACAATGGTATCCTAAATTCAATCGAGTATTATATAATATTAAGAATAGAAAATAATCAGTTATGAATTATATTGATCCAATTGATTTGAGAGAACCTCAACGTAACCAGCATTACCTTGACTAATAAATCACATGGTTAGTCTCAAAATTTAGGTGATCGAACGCATTCTTTAGTTTCACACATATTTAATTGAGTTTGTATGGTTCTTTTAATGATAATATATACTATCACATTTGATAAAAGTAAGTATTAAAGAGCACCAAGATTATAGTGGAAAAAATTTTAGGAATTTTTGAAATCTTTTTTTATTTTTTATTTTTTCCACACGCACACACACCCCACACACTCACGCTATTGGAATTTCACCACATATGGGTACTCGAACCCTTGACCGGGTGTTGAAACTCCTGAGAATCTACCACCCGAGCAAGAGTAAGGACCCAGAATTTTTGAAATCTGAGTTGCAAAAATCCAAAGCTTACAAATTGACTCAGCTGTAAATCGAATCGAAATCTCCATTATTGAATAAGATTGTATACACCAATTTCAACATAGTCCAATTGAGCGTTGGATTTACTTCATTTTTAAAGCTTATATCCAATAATGAACAGGCTCCTCGTTGAGCAGGGTGGGCTCATTAGAGCACCAGCCGGAGAAAGAACGCAATCTGAGTCCCAACGCATCGAAAAAGGTGCATTGACGTTAAGTTAGATTTTCACACTTTTACACGTAAATCCAAACAGATGATACGGAATGGACCACTGAAGATGTTGGGGTCTCCTTAAAATGTGAATTTCTATTCAATGGCATCAAATAAAGCTCACACGATGCGGTTTGGGTGGATCCCTAACTGTGTGCCCACTGTGATGTATGTTACTTACATCCACACTGTCCATCGGCTTTCACGTATCATTTTAGTGAACCATCTAAAAAATAAAGCAGATATAAATCTCAGGTGGACCATATCATAGGAAACAGTTGTGATTGAATCCTCACCATTAAAATTTTCATAGGGCCACCAGAATTTTTATTTGATATCCACCCTGTTGGTAAGGTCACAAAGACCTGGATGAAGAGACCACACAAATAACAGATTGATCCAAAACTTTTGTGGTCCACGAGAAGTTTCTAATGGTAGATTACCACTGTTTCCTGTATCATGGTCCCCATTATATTTGGATCAGCTTAATTCCTTAGTTCATGCTCTAAAATGAATTTCAAAATGGATGGACGGCGTGGATATAAGTAACATACATCACGGGGTGGCCCACCGTATGGGATCCCACCCACGTCAGTGCATCCGGTGATTCACCAAAGCCGCGCCTGGGATGCTAAGTGGGGCCCACTATGATGTTTCTAAAAAATCCACCCGTCTATCCATTTTTTGAAAGATCATTTTAGGATATGAAACCAAAAATCAGGTGGATCTAAAACTCAATGAGGCAATAGGAGAACGAAAACTGGAGAGAGTTTTTCACCGTTGAAACCTTCCCGGGCTCCATCTTCATATTTATATACCATCCAAACCGTTTATAAGTTTATTTCCACTGGGATAAAGTGAAAATACAACACTATTAGCCTTATACTAAACTTTGAGCTATACGAATGTTTAAACGGTGGTCACTGAATCTCCACCGTTTCCTCTCGTACAGCCTCTTAAGTTTTGGATCCATCTGGTTTCTGGTCTAATACCGTTAAAATGATCTGAAAAACACAAATAGACGGTGTGGATTTTTTAGAAACATAATGGATTGGCTACTCTATAGTATCCCAGCTCAGGAACTTCCCGCAAAAGGCTTTCTTAGGAAATCCGCGTCCTCGTACCATTAATTCCAATTCCCCGTGGGAACGGATTGGCTATCCCCCTGACACCAGCCCCGTGGCTGGTGGTCGGTGCACTGGGCCCCACCATGATGTATTTGTTTCATCCATTTTTACAGAGATACAAATTTCAAGTGGACCACACCACATGAAAACAATAGTGATTAGATATCCACCATTAAGGTTCTCCTAAGGACCAGTGTACTGTTTATTTTACATCCAATATATTGATTAGGTCATACAGCCCAGATGAAGGGAAAAAAAAAAATCAGCTTAATCCAAAACATTTATGGCCCCCAAAATATTTTTAATGGTAGACGCTTATTCAACACTATTTTCTTTAATGTGGTTCACTTGAGATTGGGATATACCTCATTTTTGGTCTCATACCTTAAAATGATCGGTAAAAATAGATCCATGACATAGATGAAACACATACATCATGGTGGGGCCCACAGACCACCGACTACCAGCCATTGGCTGGTGTCAGGGGGAGTAGCCAATCCGTTTCCTTCTACCCTTTGTTTTTGGGCCATCATTCCATGCGTCTGTACGATGGAGCTTCTTCACACAGGCCATGTGAGCTGGCATGTGTGTCTACAACCCCTGACAAGTTCATCAACTTGTTCCTATCGTGCAGATGATCCGAGCCAACATATCAGGAAGCTGCACTCACGATGTGGGCCAGTGGGGTTGAAACAAATGGATGGATAGGAAAAAAACATAATCATTTCACTGGAATCCTGGGGCACACATGATGATTAGATCGCCTGATCTTTGACCCAGCAATCTATACAGGAAAACCCAAGTTAGACGGTCAAAACCGGCCGTACCCATGTGATGAGGTGGCCCATGTGGTACCTTCTAGGTAACCCGCACTCCTCCGTCGGAGGATTCGCAGATTCACACGTACGGACGCGGTTTGGATGGTACCCCCACATCAGCCAGCTAGCAAGTGTCAAAGCTCTGTGATCCCCACTATGATGTATGTGTTTCATCCATTCCGTCCATCATTTTTCCATCTCATTTTAGTACATAAGCCGAAAAAATTGAGGCAGTTCCAAAGCCCAAGTGGACCACACCACAGAAAACAGTAGGGATAATGATGACATCCACCGTTGAAACCTTCTTAGGCCCACAATAATGTTTATTTGTCATCCAACCTGTTCATAAGGTCACTTAAACCTTCGTTGAAAACAAAAATATCAGCTTGATTTAAAAATTTTGTGGCCTATGAAGTTTTCAACCCTTGTTAAAGTTTAATTCCCACTATTTTCTATGGTGTGGTCTACTTTAGCTTTGAATCTGGCTCATTTCTTATCCTAAGTGTCCTAAAATGAGATGAAAAAAATGAACGTACAGTATTGATAAAAGACATACATCATAGTAGGGCCCACAGTGCTTTGAGACCAGCTAGCTAAGTTGGTGTTATGCTCACCAGCAAACCATGTCCTACATATGCCACTAGGCCTGAGTCAAAAAATAATAATAATAATAATAATAATAAATAAGTTTATTTTATTTTAGTTAATAATAATTATAGTAATTATGTATTAAAAACTTTAATTTATAATATGTAATACTCTAATACATAATAGATATTAAGCATTTTTAAAAGTCTATCAGCACGGACAGCATTTTTCCTCATTTCCTTCACGTTACAGCCTCTCATGATTAGAGATGTTGACTTTCTTCGATAATTGCATGTGGGATGTACATTTTGTGTCCCAAACGTGTTTCTTCGTTGCAAATGCCACAGGCAAAAGTTGGCAAATTTCAGAAATGGTTTACGTGGCATGTGTAACATGACATGTAGGCCACATGTCATGCCTGTATCAATGTGGTGCCATGTCATGTCATACAACTACATAGCATGTGGCATGCATCCAATCTAGCTGTCCAAAGCCTACTGTTTGGCTCAAAAGTATATACTATAATGATTATCTCTATGTATCCATGTCCTTTGCTTCCCCGAATGGCTAGAGACAGGGAAGATAAGAAGGGTTTTAGGCCATGAGCAAGGGTATTTAAATAATTAGGTAATGTCATCCGGTAATGTAGCTTTAGATGAGCAAGGCTCCAGGTAATTACGTAATGTCATCAGTATAAAGTAGCATGTCACTGGGAGTGACCAGTCACCTTATGGTTGAAACTCTAAGAGTTATAGGGGATACAACACAAGTAATCTCGAGTTGGAATTAAACAACAAGAAATCAAACATAACAAAGTACATGGAGAACATATGAGATTTACGTGAAAAAACTCTAACAAGAAAAAACTACGGTGACGAGTCACACCTAATGAAAGTAATATACAAGAGATACAAGAAACTTGCAATGACGAGAGTTGTAATTAACTTGAACTTCTCTGCATGAACCACCTTTGTAATCTTGTCGGCTAAATTTATGCTCGTATGGATCTTTTCGAGAGTTCACATCGCCTTCCTCAAGCACCTATCAGATAAAATGATGACAGACATAGAAAGTATGGTAAACTGAATCCTTTATCAAATTAATTGTGATTTCGCTGTCATAATTTACTGGCAAAACTTCTTGTTAAAGTTCAAGTTGATTTATCATCCCTATCAATCAAATGCCTTCTTTGAAAGCTTCTGTCACCGTCATATACTCAACTTCGGTTATGAAAAGAGCAACTATAAATTGAAGCTTCAACATCCAACTGATTGCACCACTCGATAGAACAAACAAGTAGTCGAAAGTTAACCTTTTGTTATCCACATTTCCTGCATAATCGATATCCACATATCCTACCAATTTTTCCTCTAACTTTTCTTTAATGTCCCGAATTTCAGGGGTCGATCACATACTCAATCTCCAATATTTAAGATGTCACTTATGCTTTGCTGAAGCGAGGCCCTTCAATACATTTAGCATTATATCCAAGCAATCATAGAGCTAAGTCAAACAGTGCAGCATGCTCTGGAATAATAATCATATACGAAATGAATAAATTAACTATGCATGTAAAGTATGCTTATCCAGAGCACGGGTCTACGGTAGGGGTCCAATATACAACTTAAAAAATAAATAAATGTGTCATGGTGAAGATCTCTTAATGCCCAAAAGGTGTCCGCCATGACTCACTAAGCGACTGGCCTACTACATCGTCCCGTCCAACAGCTTGAAGAATGAGAACTCCTCCTAATCCAGGTACGCATCCTCCAATGTGTCCACCTCAGTGACTCTTGCATTTATAACAGTATTTGGTTGGTGTTTTAAAACACCGTCTCAGAGCGGAAGTGAGCGATCAACTCAATGGTTCCATTAATTCAAAGTTACGCATGCTATTAACACAATCAGTGCAATAATGATAATCAAGAAATCAAACAATTGTTAAATACTCTTGTTAATTAAATGTGCATATGAATATATGACATGATGCGTGCTTTTTCCAAACAGCACTCCCTCCTAAGCGACTTTGACGCTTATTTCACACATGCCAAAATTTCCTCACAAGCGACCTAACGCCAAATCGCAAAATCATATCTAATGCAATGCGGTGAATGCATGTTAGCCGAGTAGTTACTAAGTTTCATTTGTCCAGCATATTTGAGAAGTTAGAGTACCCTCATTTTATCGTGAGTATCAACCGGATCATGAGGCTCGGGGTGTCCGAAGTGGCTCCTTACCCGTGTCCCTTGATGTGTTTCTAGGCTCATCACCGAAGCGACAACTCCCCAACCAATGAGGGATTAACACTGGATCAACTGATCACATATAACCCAGATGACACTGCCCCAACGAAGAGGGTTAGGCACCCCATCGACATGTGGAGGACACCCATAATTGATGCGAGAGTCGTCACTTAAATGCAACTGTGAGGCGGTCGCGACATTATTTCAGTTTGATGTAATAGGCTCAGTCTTTTTGATTGCTCATTGGTCACTAAGGGGGGACTCATCACCCCAACGTGGCTCGACAGCTTGGACACGATGTCTCATACTACCATGCCTGGCTCATGAGTCTAGGGGATCGTACTGTTAACGGTTATAAGTAGACTTATTTAATGTGAATGCGGTATCTTAGATTCTATTTGTCATTATCATACATTGTGGACACACATGGTCAGTCGACTATTGGACTAATTCAATTGACTTGGAGAACTCCAGCATGACCAGCATTGGGTGTGAGCATCTCGTGTAGTTCAGCTATTATTGGTTGTTCGTGTTCGACTTGGGGTCAATCGAACAAGCATGGGGTGGCCAACCTAATTCAAGTCACCCCTTAGTTCGGGCGGTTAGTAAACTTTTCCAACGCTGTAAGAAACCTAAGCATCACTACAAGCTAACGATACGATCACTTAGGCACTTCATCAAATATGTGACTATCAATAGAACAACATGCTTACTTAAGCATTTTATCACACATGTAAGCATCAATAGAACAACACACTTGTAACATCCCGGATTTTTACTGTTTTGGATTTCCAAAAATCCTTAAATTTTTTTTATGTAATTAACTTATATTATCACTTATTAACCATTGGCACTCAATGCTAGCTTATACATGGGCATTGTAACGTCCCGTCCAACCAGCACAGTGTCCTGGGGCGTCCACGTCGGATTTGTCGCAGGATCATTCGTTAAAACTACTCAGGGTGAGGTATCATAAGTAAATTAAATCTAGGATTATCCCATTAGACTAGACTAATCTGGTTATGATCGAACTAAGTGCAGGCTGCCAAGCCAGATGGCCTGTTTACACTTAACAACAGCCCATGTGGGCCACCCAGCGACCGAGAAGGGTCAAAAAAATCTAAAAATTTAGAAAACTGAAGATCTCACTGGGCTTGTGGTCCATCGCGGACCACGGACCCAGTGGACTCCCAGAACTGGGATCTGGCACTAGCCGAATGCACCCCACCAATGCCAAAATTGGAATCTGGCACTTGCAAATAAAATCGAGATACAAGGCCTTCCAGCCATCGAATTTCTTCCAAATTTACGAAGAATGTTTAATGTATTTTTCTACGCCCGCCCACAAAATCTGGGTCCCGATCGAGGCACGGTGACCGTTGATCGCAAATCGGGCCTGTACGATCAAACCTCATATCGATCATTTTCAAATTTTACATGGCCCATCATTGGGCCATGGACCACTTATCCTATAAATTTCATGGCCAGAGGGCCATCAGAACTGCTCCAATCACCATAATGGCCCCCACAGGGCCACTTAAAGGTCAGAAACGCTTACTTAGATCATATATCCGTTCATCCGTTTGATCTCAGATTTGCATGGCCCCTCATCGGGCCATGAGACACATACACACCAAATTTGGTGGCCGGAGGGGTGATAGGGCTGCCTCAACATCAAATAGAGTTCTATAGGGCTATTTTGGAAAAACTTGGAAATATAAGGCCAAGGGAGCCAACTCTAGGGAATAAACCCTAGCTCTCTTTCATAACTCCATTCTCCAACAATAATTCCTTCCTCCTCTCCCTCATAACTTCTCCAAATCTCTCACCACCAAAGCTCTCTCCCTCATAAATCCTCAATTCCCCTACAACCCATCTCTCTTCCTCATAACTTCTCCATCTCCCAACAACAAATCTCTCCCTCATAACTACCACATTATCCAACGACCAAGGAGAGCTATGGTAGACCCTAGAATCGAGGTGGGGCCCAAGGAAGCCGGTCTTGCATCTCCCTAGCCTTTCTCCAAGAGAAATCCTTTCACCACAACCACAGTAATTGCTCCATCGATCATCTAGGTAAGATCCATCATCCATTTTTCTTAAAACCCCTCATGTGGAGGGTAGATTACATGGAGTGCTAACATGCAAATGGGTATTTTAAGGATTTCGGCCGATCGACCCCGAAATCCATACTCCTAGGTCATTTTTCCAAATCTCCAACGACTCAAAGGTGCGGATTATTGTTCTTAGGTGGCCTAACACCAATTTTAGCATGAGCTTAATGATTTTGATTGCTTGGATGTTGTGTTTGAACGTCTAGAGAGACCCTAGAAATTGTAGCTATTGGATTGTATGGACATGCTTGCTTGATTCTTTCATGATTGGGATCTTGTTTCTTACATGGTTTGTGTATGGATGATCACATACTCATGCTTGATTGATTTTTCATGTTTTGTTGCTTCATAGTACGTAGGATGTCATTATTCTTTGCGTATGATTTTGTAATATGAAGTACTCAACTTCCTCACTAACCCACACACTCACATGCATTTTATTCTTGATAATGCTTGGTTACTTATAGGAGTATTCATATGTATGTTTAAAATGCATGAGAACATGTGGTTGTTACGCTAGTTGAGAATCTGTATAGTTAGCTTATTATGAATAACCTTCATCCTATTGGGTTGGTCAGGAATCATGAGGAGAGACGGTTGTCCCATTGGTGGGACTACCCTCAGGCTAAACCCATGGGTTTGGGCGGGTGTGTTCGGGTGACTGTAGTTCGACTACATGGGTCTTTTGTGCCTGAGGTCACTCATCTCATGCTTGCTTGACTCGTGCGGTCTAGCCTACTGTTTGACCAACCTTGTATGTTAACCATCTTTGCTCACATATGTATGGAACCTGAACCACCCTATAACCATTGTAGCCCATCAAAAATTCACTTGCAACTGGTCCACAGCCTCGTGAGCCAGGCATGGTGGAATGGGACACTATATCCGAGTTGTCGGCCTACGCCGGGGTACCGCGCCTCCCCGTAGTGACCGCGAGCGATCCCTTCCTTTCGGCACTCCTCATGTGCTTGGTGTCGGGGATGAGGAACCCGACGGGATCACGGACCGCGAGGTCTCGGCCTCACGTGTTGATGGGGTCTTGGCCTCGCAACCAGTTTAGGGCATTGATACATAGGGTGAATCAGAATCCCCAACCTGCTGGATGAATAGACTTAACTAATAACTCGGCTAACACGATCGCATTGCACGCATTAGTTAGGGTGGCGACTCGGAAGTCGAGGTCGCTCTGAGGGAGTGTTGTCATATGCGATCGTTAGAGGGAGTCCCATGAGGGAGTGTTGTGGCGAGGGTATGCATCATATCATCCCGCATGCATGCATTTTAAATAAGAGTTATTAGGTGTTGATGATTGTCTGCTTTTCATTAAGTTCATATTACAATTGATGCATGTTGTAACTTGAGACCAATAGTTCACACTAAGTCGATCACTCACTCCCACTCTGGGACGGTGTTTTAAAACACCAACCAGACCCATTCATAGATGCAGGTGACTCAGGGCATGAGGAGTCTGGCGAGGCGAGCTTGGACAAGGAGGACGGACTCTCCTACTTGCAGCTGATGGGCGGCTCGCCATCGGCTTGATCGGGCTGAATTTGGATTTGTTGAGCTGCGGGCTCAGCTTTACTCTTTTAGGACATAGCCTTTTTTTGTTGTTCTGTTGGGCAATGCCTTGGGCGACCCTTTATTATTTTGGACCTGTATATATGTGAGATATCCTTCATTTCAGTAGACTGGTGTGATTGTACTTCGTGCCTCAGGTAATTCCAAATTGCGCAGTTAAATTTGATTAATTATAAAAAACCATAAATGCATGATAAGTGACACTCGGGAACTCGGGAGTCGAGTTTATGCACGACCCCCGATTTTTCGGAGCGTTACAAATGGTATCAGAGCAATAGTTTGGAATCCCTTGGGCCATCGGTCATGAACTCACCAACACATCCGCTGACTTGAGAGGAAATACAATAACGATACAGAAACGATAGAAAACGCAACGAAGACGTAGAATGGTAGGAACCATCCTTGAACAGGAACCGACAACCTTAGACGAACTGTAAGACTTCCCAGGGATTAGGATTGGGTAGCGAGAGATAGTAGGGACGCTAGGAAACAGGTCCAAGAAACTTACAATACCTTAGCCCGATGATAGGAAGAAACCAGAACTAAACGATTAGAGGGTCAAGGCCACCGTCCAAGTCCAAATGAGCTAACACCAAACCAAATTTGATAGTTTCGACCTATTAGGGGGTAAGGACTTAAGGGAGAACGAAATTTCAATGAAAATAGTGAAAATATAGAAAAATATAGTTTTGACCTCTAACCGGGAGGAATCTTATAGAATGGATAGGCTCATTGCGTAGATCAACTCGTTCTACCCCAAAATCAAATATGGCATATCCCGGGGGCCTTACTAGCGTCCGGAAAAACACCCGACAAGTTACCCCCGCTAACTGGCATGGCCACCCCGCCACCCACCTCGCCAGTGGCATTGTCACCCCACCAACAGTCTAGAGGACCGCGTGGCCCCCGCCTCTCACCCCGCCACCCACGTGGTCACCCCGCTGCTCACCCCGCCGACCCACATTGCCACCCCGCCGCCCACGTTGTCACCCCGCCGCAGTTTCTGTAATTTTTGGTCAACTTCAAAAATTCATATCTCCTTCGTTATAGCTTCGATTTAGGTGATTCAAAATCCAGATTGAACCTTGATAAGTCTATTTTCATATAAAAATAAGTCAAAATATGATAAAATTTTTAATATAGTTAAATATGTGTTGTTGTGATAACTATCCAAAAATTATTAATTTCGGACAGCTGTTGCTCCTTGAATTTTAATAATTTATCTACATCTCCAAATGATATGAAATTTGGTGGGATGACTTAAAACTTGATGATAAATCATCATAAAAATTTTTAAAATAATTAATTTACTAAAAGTAAAAGAAGCGGACCCCAAAAACTTGGTCCTACCCCCTTTGCAACACATACACGTGTGGGGCCTACCTTTCTTACTATTTAGGGATGCTTAAAACCCATTCCCTCTATTTCCACTACATTCCATCCCCTCTAAACCCTCTCCAAAACCTCAACACACATTTTCCACCTCTCTTACTCTCTCACCCTAAATCTTCCCTAACCCATCTTCTTCTCCTTCTTCACATCCTCTTATCTCCCTAATTCATTCTTTCCTTTCCTCTCCTTCCACTACTCTCCATTCTCCCAACCCATCTCCAAACTTCATTTCCAAGATCCACCAAGCCTAACCCATACTCATTCTAAAACCCAATCCTCCAAACCATCTTCTTCTCTTTTTCAAAATCCATTTCTTTTGTTTATTCCCACGTATTCACTCTCAACTCATTTCCCAAATCCCTCTCATCACTCATATTTCCTTCTAGACCCATTCATCAAAACCCCACTCCTTTCACTCTCTTCTCCCCATTTTCAAGTTCACTTCCCACAACCTACCTCAAGACCATCTTTAACTTCATTTTCCCAAACACCATTCTAATATCACTTTCAAAGCCCATTCATAAAACAAACTCCCAAAACCATTCCATCCCCATTTCCCAAAACCCATCTCAAATCTCAATCTCTACTCAAACCCCATATCCTCAATCACCTTCCATTTTATCTTACACAACCTCATCTCAAACCCATTCCCAAATTTCATTTTCCAAACCCTTCTCAAATCCATTCACACCCAAAACTCATTTCCATTTCTCAACTCTCATTTTAAAAGTCATCCCTAAGACCATTCCTCCAACAATCCACCCACATTCCTCACACCCAAATCCTTCCTAACCGAGGGAAATGTCGTTCCTAACGACCGTCATCTCCTTTTTCACCATTCCGACGATTCTTTCCTTTATGGGGAGGAAGCGCCCCCACTTTCGCCCGACTCAGACGAGTAGCCCCACGACCTTACTAACGACTAGTGGTTTGTTAATGCGATTAGGTCTAATGCATGTATTGAATGATGGTTAGGACCTTTGCTTAATTAGCTTGTATTTCTGTTGCGTCTAGCCTATTTAGTAATGCTTGAAATCCATGTTGTAACATGTAATTGGCCATACCTATGGCATTTTGAAATTTATGTGAATGTATGGATTGTTTTGAAATTTTCTTGTCATCTTGTGAATGCTTGTATGAATAATTGCCTTACTGCGTCCATATTAGCGTTATTAGCACTCTAAACCACCGAAATACCTTAAAACTTTCGATTCTTCCTTCCCAGTTAAAATTTATGAAACCAAAGAGTGATTTGCCCATAACCCACTAGCCATAGGATTGAAATGGTAATAATTGCCTTACTGCGTCCACATTAGCGTTATTAGCACTCTAAACCACCGGAATACCTTAAAACTTTCGATTCTTCCTTCCCAATTAAAATTTATGAAACCAAAGAGTGATTTGCTCATAACCCACTAGCCATAGGATTGAAATGGTAATTCATATATATATATATATATAATTGTGACTTTAAAAACTTTTTAGGATAATCGTTGCTCGTAGGCATGTTGAGAGAATTATTAAGCCCCAAATTGGATATAAATTAAAACGAGGACTCTCGTAGACAAAGACCCAAGAGACAACCTTATAAATAGGAAATGTAAACTTTTCAATGATGACTAAACAATTATATTGATCAGACTACGGAATTACGGAACCACACATCTGCGAGGTACTCGCGGCTTAACCCAATTCTCATTGCTGGATGAATACCAATGGACTCACTGCTTTGACCGAGCAGAAGACCAGGATCTATCAGGACTAAGAAGGAATACAACGATCCTTCTGCCCTGATCAGACAGAGGATCGACGTATGAGATCAAAGCCTACCACAACTGTCTTTCCGTATTAGCCAAATCATAAAAGAGTAAAATATACCACCATTAGGTAAACTTTACCAACAACCACTTAATACGACAATAATGATTTTGACATTTGTTTTCAAACCTCAAATGTGAAAACTTTTAAGGGAGGTAGAATATAATAAAGAAAACTAGTACAGTTAGTATGCACCCTACCATGCATATAAACCTCAAATCAATAAAACTTAGGCAAACAAAATGATAATATCTTTATTTATTAACCTTAGGCAATTTCGGGGATAAAATTATTTTTAAGGGGGGTAGATTGTAACATCCCGAATTTTTACTGTTTTGGATTTCCAAAAATCCTTATATTTTTTTTATGTAATTAACTTATATTATCACTTACTGACCATTGGCACTCAATGCTAGCTTATATATGGGCGATTGTAACGTCCCGTCCAACCAGCACAGTGTCCTAGGGCGTCCACGTCGGATTTACCGCAGGATCATTCGTTTAAACTACTCAGGGTGAGGTATCATAAGTAAATTAAATCTAGGATTAGCCCATTAGACTAGACCAATCTGGTTATGATCGAACTAAGTGAGGGCCGCCAAGCCAGATGGCCTGTTTACACTTAACAACAGCCCATGTGGGCCACCCAGCGACCGAGAAGGGTCAGAAAAATCTAAAAATTTAGGGAATTGAAGATCTCACTGGGCTTGTGGTCCATCGAGGACCACGGACCCAGTGGACACCCAGAACTAGGATCTGGCACTAGCCGAATGCACCCCACCAATGCCAGAATTGGAATCTGGCACTTGCAAATAAAACTGAGATACAAGGCCTTCCAGCCGTCGAATTTCTTACAAATTTATGAAGAATATTTAATGTATTTTTCTACGCCCGCCCACAAAATTTGGGTCCCGATCGAGGCACGGTGACCGTTGATCGCAAATCGGGTCCGTACGATCAAACCCCATATCCGATCATTTTCAAATTTTGCATGGCCTATCATCGGGCCATGAACCACTTATCCTATAAATTTCATGGCTAGAGGGTCATCAGAACTGCTCCAATCACCAGAATGGCCCCCACAGGGTCACTTAAAGGTCAGAAACGCTTACTCAGATCATATATCCGTTCATCTGTTTGATCTCAGATTTTGCATGGGCCCTCATCAGGCCATGAGACACCTACACACCAAATTTGGTGGCCGGAGGGGTGATAGGGCCGCCTCAACATTAAATAGAGTCCTATAGGGCTATTTTGAGAAAACTTAGAAACATAAGGCCAAGGGAGCCAACTCTAGGGAATAAACCTTAGCTCTCTTTCATAACTCCATTCTCCAACAACAATTCCTTCCTCCTCTCCCTCATAACTTCCCCAAATCTCTCACCACCAAACCTCTCTCCCTCATAACTTCCCCAAATCTCTCACCACCAAACCTCTCTCCCTCATAAATCCTCAATTCCCCTATAACCCATCTCTCTTCCTCATAACTTCTCCATCTCCCAACAACAAATCTCTCCCTCATAGCCACCACATTATCCAATGACCAAGGAGAGCACATTATCCAACGACCAAGGAGAGCTATGGTGGACCCTAGAATTGAGGTGGGGCCCAAGGAAGCCGGTCTTGCATCTCCCTAACCCTTCTCCAAGAGAAATCCTTTCACCACAACCATAGTAATTGCTCCATCAATCATCTAGGTAAGATCCATCACCCATTTTTCTTGAAACCCCTCATGTGGAGGGTAGATTACATGGAGTGCTAACATGCAAATGGGTATTTTAGAGATTACAGCCGATCGACCCCGAAATCCACACTCCTAGGTCGTTTTTCCGAATCTCCAATGACTTAAAGGTACGGATTATTGTTTTTAGGTGGCCTAACACCAATTTTAGCATGAGCTTAATGATTTTGATTGCTTGGATGTTGTGTTTGAACGTCTAGAGAGACCCTAGAAATTGTAGCTATTGGATTGTATGGACATGCTTGCTTAATTCTTTCATGATTGGGATCTTGTTTCTTACATGGTTTGTGTATGGATGATCACATACTCATGCTTGATTGATTTTTCATGTTTTGTTGCTTCATAGTACATAGGATGTCATTATTCTTTGCGTATGATTTTGTAATATGAAGGAAGTACTCAACTTCCTCACTAACCCACACACTCACATGCATTTTATTCTTGATAATGCTTGGTTGCTTGTAGGAGTATTCATATGTATGTTTGAAATGCATGAGAACATGTGGTTGTTACGCTAGTTGAGAATCTGTATAGTTAGCTTATTATGAATAACCTTCATCCTATTGGGTTGGTCAGGAATCATGAGGAGAGACGGTTGTCCCATTGGTGGGACTACCCTCAGGCTAAACCCATGGGTTTGGGCGAGTGTGTTCGGGTGGCTGTAGTTCGACTACATGGGTCTTTTGTGCCCGAGGTCACTCATCTCACGCTCGCTTGACTCGTGCGGTCTAGCCTACTGTTTGACCAACCTTGTATATTAACCCTGTTTGCTCACATATGTACGGAACCTGAACCACCCTACAACCGTTGTAGCCCATCAAAAATCTACTTGCAACTGGTCCACAGCCTCGTGAGCCAGGCATGGTGGAATGGGACACTATGTCCGAGCTGTCGGCCTACGCCGGGGTACCGCGCCTCCCCGTAGTGATCGCGAGCGATCCCTTCCTTTCGGCACTCCTCATGTGGTTGGTGTCGGGGATGAGGAACCCGACGGGATCACGGACCACGAGGTCTCAGCCTCACGCGTTGATGGGGTCTTGGCCTCGCAACCAGTTTAGGGCATTGATACGTAGGGTGAATCAGAATCGCCAACCTGCTGGATGAATGGACTTAACTAACAACTCGGCTAACAAGATCGTATTGCACGCATTAGTTAGGGTGGCGACTCAAAAGTCGAGGTCGCTTTAAGAGAGTGTTGTCATATGCGATCGTTAGAGGGAGTCGCATGAGGGAGTGTTGTGGCGAGGGCATGCATGATATCATCCTGCATGCATGCATTTTAAATAAGAGTTATTAGGTGTTGATGATTGTTTACTTTTCATTAAGTTCATATTACAATTGATGCCTGTTGTAACTTGAGACCAACAGTTCACACTGAGTTGATCACTCACTCCCACTCTGGGACGGTGTTTTAAAACACCAACCAGACCCATTCATAGATGCAAGTGACTCAGGGCATAAGGAGCCTGGCGAGGCGAGCTTGGACGAGGAGGACGGACTCTCCTACTTGCAGCAGATGGGCGGCTCTCCATCGGCTTGATCGGGCTGAATTTGGATTTGCTGAACCGCGGGCTTAGCTTTACTCTTTTTGGACATAGCCTTTTTTTTGTTGTTGGTTGGGCAATGCCTTGGGCGACCCTTTATTATTTTGGACTGTATATATGTGAGATATCCTTCATTTCGATGAGACCAAAGGTGTGATTGTGCTTCGTGCCTCAGGTAATTCCAAATTGAGCAGTTAAATTTGATTAATCATAAAAAAAACTATAAATGCATGATAAGTGACACTCGGGAACTCGAGAGTCGAGTCTATGCACGATCCCCGATTTTTCGGGGCATTACAGCACTTACTTAGGCATTTTATTAAACATGTGAGCATTAATAGAACTACACATATACTTAAGAATTTTATCAAACATGTGAGCATCAATAAAACCACATATCTACTTATACATTATATTAAACAGATAAGCATCAATAAATAACTAATAACATATGTTGCAATCAAACTCAAAATACGGACATACCAGCAATCGATAAAACATTCACTACAAAAGATCATTAACTGGGACCCTCAAGGGTCGATGAAAAGTAATTTAGGAATAATGGTCTGCACCTTTACGACAAGTCACCTGGCTTAGCGTTTTTATGATTAGGGTTTCGGGGGAAATCGTCGAGACCTATGCAATGCCAATGGGCTTATAAGGATTTTAGAGAAAAACTCTCGTTGCTTTAGGGTTTGGAAGCAAAGGTCAAATTTTACCTTATCACTACTGGGAGAATCCGAAGAGGGTTTCGGTTGTGGCATGGACAATGACCAAAAAAGGAAAAAACAATATCTCCTTATCGATCCGACTCTCACACCCCATTCTCCTCTTTGTTCTTCTCTCTCTCTCTCTCTCTCTCTCTCTCAAGACTAAGGCACCAAATTCGTGTAAGGAGAGGGGGTGTAAGATAAAATGGTATTTATAGTGCCAGTTTGTGCCCAAATGGACAGGTAGATCTAATATCACAAATGTATGCCTTGTCTCCACGTGTGAGCGAGTGCTTTTTCAAATTGCACCCCATCGACGCCGGACACTATTCCTTGAAACGTTGAAAGTGACATCTAATTGGATTTGTTTATGGATAATGTTTCTAATGGGATTTGTTTAAGGATAATCGTAATTAAGAGAAATGTGCAGGCAAACCTCGTTAAACGAAACACGTGCCAATGAGGCATGTGTCACATGTGTGAGCTAGGCAAAGCCTTACCATGAACATCACTACACAAAAATCTGGCCACTCCACTCATCAGGTCAGCCACACCGTACGAAATAAATGGACAGGTTAAGTGATCAGACTGGCCTATGGTCTGATTCTTACAAGTCTGGCCCATTGGATGAGTTAACATACATGTATACAGATCTGGACCATCCAAATCATGGAAAGATTGTGGATGGATCATCTCCCAAAATTCAAACTTATGTAGCGGAGAAACTTGTGACCACCAGATGAGGGGATAAAAGGAAAATGGTCGGTGGTCGAATTTTAACGTGTAGTCCGATGGTAAAAATCTTCGAATCACTGTCATTTCAGGTTTTGCTCAATCCATAATGGGGCCGACAATTTGGACGGTCCAAATTAAAATAGACTGTTGCAGGACCCCAGTAAGGTACTACCTGCCCGATCGCAGGGCACCACTTGGCGGACCCAGAACAAGCGATGTGGGTGGTGCGGCCCACCTCGATGAACGCATTGTATATCACGCCGTCCATCCGTTTTGCGAACTCATTTCATGGCATGAATCAAAGATGAAGCAGAAACAAATTTCAGCCGAACTACACACACGAAATAGTGTACTTTGAATGCCCTTATTCACCACTGCTTCATGTGGTGTACTCCACCTGTGATTTTTATCTTCTTTGTTTTTTAGCACCTGTCATAAAATGAGTTGGAAAAATGGATGGACGGTGTAGATATATAGTGCATACATCAAGGTGGGCCCCATATTCAAGGTACCACCAACATCGCTTGTTTGCGTAATCCCAGCCAAGTCACACCCCAATACCATTAAAAACCACTTTAGACCGAATGGTCCATGGAACCCACATAACTTGTGAGTATCATAAATAGAAACAGTTTACATATTGTTGATCAAAATTAACAGTGGGAAAAATTAAAATAAAATAAAATAGAAGATCAATTCAGAAAAAAGCTCGAAAACATGCACATATTAGATCAGATTTCCTTAAAGCGCTGTTGGCCCCTGTAGTTGGTATGAGGTTGTTATTGGGTTTCTAGCAAACTACTTCTTGCATTAAACAAGCCTTAATAGTCTGATAAGCAATAATCATAAAGATTCCACAACAGAAACTCAATATGTAGTTTTCTACTCTGGCAAACTGTATTGTGAAAAACAGAAAACCTACTTTGGCTATTTATAAAGAGAGAAAGAAGAGAATTGTTGTAGTTATATTTAATCCTCGATTTAAAGAGGTTTTATAGAAATGAACGGACAAGCATTTTCACAAAAAAATAATAATAGTAATAAATAAAAAATCTTTTCACAATGGTTCAGTCTTTTAAGAAAAGACCTGACTACAATTGTTGTAGTCCTTCTATGGTCGATTCTGCAATAACTTAGCATAACCTCACAAATACAATTTAGGTCACACGAAGTGCACGGTATATCACTGGCGCATTTACAATCACACTGCATCTCAACCCGTGTATTCTTCTCTTTATATTCTACCAGTAATAAAACTAAAAAAAAAATGTGAGATGATGATTTATTTATTAATTATTTATTTTTTAAATCACTTTTTCAGAAAAGTTTTTGAAAGGAAATAACAATGAAAAACTCTAATAATTTTATTATTTTATTTAAGCAATTCGATTGAAATAAAATCTCAACACATACATGGTCCACGAAGCAATCTTAATCGGCCATCTGAGTGGGTCCTGCCGTCAACACAAAAGTTGCTTTATGAGATGACCGTCTATTGTTCGTTCGGTGTTTTCTGATGGATGCTATCGGAGTGCTAACACTCCACAGCCGATAGAGAATAAAATAATATAAAATCGCAACGACTTGACAATTGTATGAACGCATGTTTGGCCACGTGCAATCCAAGGTCAGGCTAAATAGATGGACGGTCCAGATTCATATGAGTTATAGAAGATAAGTTTTTAAGCTGAGATGGATGGTATCTGGCCTGCACGTGGTAATCATCTGATGGGCCATTGAGATGGACCATAGCCCAAATAATTGCGGTGATTGGAAATTCCTAATTTCCTTGTTGAATGTTGACCACAGTTCACTGTTTTCAACACTGCATTCACGAGTGCTTGCATTTCAGTGCTGTGGTTTTTTCATGTTGTGGTCCACCAGATCTACGGTCTCAGATTCCCATCTCAATCCATTTCAACTTTTTTCTTTCTATTTTTTTTCTTTTTTTCTTTCTTTCAATCAATTAAAGAAACAGCTGCCAAGCTCTGAAACAACGACCGTCCAAATTAAGCATGAAATGCACACATCTATCTGATCTAGACACTCATCTATTGTAACCTGCGGTCTATAGACCATAGCAAAAATCTCACCGTCAGATGATCTTAGCCATCAAATCGAGGATTTCTGCCCATTGATTGTACTCAAACATTCACTGCACCTTCTTCTAATCTTCATAGCCCCCAAATCAGTGGCTACGATCTTCTGATTAGCACTTTGGTTTTTGGGTAATGTCCGATGAGTGCTGGGTACGACAGGTGAAAGGTCCAAAACTTGCGCATGTGCACCGCGTGTACGGACGCTGAACGTTTCATAACAAACTTAGGAGGAATTATCGGGTCCTGCTGATCCGAAAATGTACAGTTTGCTGTTTCTAGGCAATCCATGTCATCGTTTGCGTGCTCCGGTTTTAGGCAAAAGAATAAATAGCTGGGCCCATCAACACGTGGAGGTAGTGGGGTCCACCCACATTCCGGCCTGAAAGTACGGTCCAACAATGCGTGTGGAGGTAAACTGTCCAATGTTGACGTTTGCCAGTTGTGGGTTGGCTTTTTAATGATCCACCAAGGAATTCCATTCATGGCTATTGGTAGCGACACATCTACATGCACCAAAATGCTAGTGCTTCACACGTGCCTGAGGTATAGGCCTTTTATCAGGTGGGACACGTTGGTGCCGAAGAATCTGGTATATCTACTCATCAGGTGGATCAGATACTCAGCAATCCACATTACACGTACATGTATGACCGTGTGACCACCTGCTGAGTGGAATTGTCCCGCGCGTCTAATGAACGTCCCATATCTGACACACGTGCGTCACGGCTACAGATGTAAGGCTTGTGGTACTTTTTGGCAGATGTGCATGGGCGGCCGAAAATACATTCACACGTTTTGTTAGTGTGGAACCCATCCTTTTGGGGCTCATAATAATATATGCGTGAAATCCTTTCCGTCCATCTGCTGTGCTGGATTATGTTAATATGCGAGCCCAAAAATCAGGAAGATCTAATCATCAAGTGGACCACACCGTAGAAAAACAGAGGGATGGGGACGCCTACCATTGAAACCTTATTGGGCCCATCTCGGTGTTTATATGCCATCCAACCCGTTCATAAGGTGTGTCCCACCAGGATAAAGTAAATACAGACGTATCATTCTGTTACACATACTTCATCGTGGGCCCCACGGAACTTTTTGTTGCACGGGTTCTCCAGTACGCATGGGACGAGGGAGGATTGGAGATAATGGATGGAGTTGGAATGAAGGCATGATTGCTTACATGCAGTGTCGGGCGTGGAATGGAATCGAAATTAGGACGAGAGACTCTCTCCCGACAAATTGGAGGAGAAGATACCGTACAGCGGGAAAAACCCCAATATGGTAGAGCCTTCTCTTGGCAGTCCAAGTGGCAGGTTAAAGAATCCATCAGGTCCGTCCATCTAGTTGAAACTAGTTTTTGGATGGATAGTGTTACCAAGTACAGTATCCGATTATCCGGCCTGAAAATAGTTAATGGGTAAACGCTCATGAAGGGAAAATGGGTAAAGGTGGTGGCCATGAATATGTAATTGATGTGATTTTTGAAATATTAGCCATCCATCGTAGAGTTCACTAGATGGACGGTCTCGATTGATCTTTTTGTCACGTGTACTATGGCCTGATGGCACTGCCATTTTCCGTTTCTTCCAGCTCCGATGGAAGTGAGGAGTACGGAGAACTATAATTGTACGGTGCGAGTGAAAAGGAGCCAGCTGGCAGTTTGTATCAAAGGACATGATTGTGGCCATAGAGACCGAAAACACGGCCGAGACAAAACCTCTATGCCTCAAACGCTCTCCATCAGCCTTTTTCCTCCCTACAACTGGCAAATTGCCATTCCTCACGGAGAGTAATTACATGATCGCCACACGCGTTTTTTTTTTTTTTTTTTTATTTTTTATGACATGCGGGGCCCATGGTTCGATTTTATTTTTTATTATTTTTTTTGGAAGGGATTATTTTTGGATGACATGGCCGGGCGCCAAACATGGTTCTGATAATCCATACCACTGGTCTGTTCCGTCCCACTTTATGCCTGAAAACATCCCAGAATAGAAAATCCGAGTCACAAATCTCTGAGGTTTTTAGTTGAATGCGGACCATGGCTGTATATCTCATCTTAACCGTCTACATATGGACCGAAGGTCCAGATTCTCCTATTAGGACAACTCAGAGATCCACCGTGTAACGCAATAGGACAGTGGTCTGAATTAACGAACCATGGCCCACTTGTCCCAATCGCAAAACTCCCGGGTACCCGAAAAAGCCAGGACCCGCCGAATTTATCCGTATGATTATCGAGGTGAGGACATGGAGACATACTCGAGTTTACAATTTGTACAAGTGGGCCCCTTGGATCGGTGATCCAGATCATTGGTCTTCTCTACCTCACTGTGGCCGGTCTATTCCGAGATGGGAAGATTCTGACCATTGATCTTGGGCCTCTTCAGTTCGGAACCTCTACCGCAATTCTCTTGTCGACCGTCTGTTTTTGGGCCACAAATTTAAAAGGTTAGAATTAATCGTATGATGGATTTTTTCTAAATTTGATCCAACAGACCAGTGGTCTATTATTGCTGAACCGTGAGCCCCACACGCACAAACAGATAACCCGAGTAAACTGAGCCATGCACATGCGGCGCACTTGAGATTATTCACCGTTTAAGGTTACTTTGTTATGATGTGGTTAATTGAACGGTGACCCATCACCTTCCTGTAGTTAATTAAATAAAATGAAGGGGTGCTTCTGTCTGTATGAATTTATTGGTGATACATCTGTGAGAAATGAATTTATGAGCTATCCGCATCACCTATCAGGACCGTCCATTAGGCTTCTCCACTCTTCATAGGCTATGTTGTAACAATCATGATGGAATGATCGAAACCATCAACATTATCTTCCATAAAAGATAGGTCCAGCTCCGGATGTTTAGGACCATCTAATTAGTGTGATTTTTATACACTAGAGGAACAAGTGTAGACTGGACCTGATGTACGGTCCAGATAGATGATGTCCTGGTCAATAGGTCCATGTGCGACTAGGTGCATGGAAAATTTCTCATAAACATAGTCCATTATCTCTCGCAATGGTAATTGTGTTGAGATGATATGGGCAACCGAGTATGAGTTATTACCACGTTTTGATGGGAAAACGTGAATTGCAAGACAGCAAAAAGGGAAACGGGAACGATTCTGGGAGTATTTCTGACGGGCCCACTTCTTTCTTTTTTCTTTTTTCTTTTTTCCTTTTAAATTCCTCATTTTTCTCTAAGCAAGAATCTCAGCTACAGAAACCTTAGATGAAAGTGGAAATTGATATCTAGGCCCATATTGATCTTGCTTAATTGGATGGTTTGATTCTAGTCAATTAAGTGCATTGGTTCAACTAATTAAATGGAGGAATTTGAGATGGCAGTTCTGGTGTTGGTAGATCTTGACAATTTGGGAGAGATACTTATATCACTACATTAACGTGTTCAAATGGGAGAGTGGCACGTTGGATAGAGACCATCACATGGCTTCAATTTCATACCACGTATCTCATGCACCTTTTATCAATTCCTTGACTAAGGATTTTTTGGGAAGACTTTGGTAACAAAAACGTATATGAACAAGGAGTAATATCTTAGTGCTCTTAAGTCATTGTAAAATTAGATTATTTTCTCAAGGGCTATGTGTTTGAGCCCAAATAGGGTTGCCCACCATGCAAGGTGGACACCCTAATAATCTTGCCGGTCAAACCTTCATGTGGGCCATCACATGAATTTAGAGGCTTTTAGGTGGTTGTTTATTGTTTTCTTTGGTGTAGCCAACTGAATAATTGGATAGGCCTGATCAAAGTGGTGGCAATCACATAATTTAATTTTGGGTTGAAAGGTAAGGGGATTGGGTAATACCCCTACTAGGCTTAGCTAGAGACATCCAATCCTATTAGGGTCTTTACAGGGCCCACCATGACATATGTCTTATCAATGTCATCCATCCATTTGACATCATTTTAAGGCATCAATCCAAAAAGAAGACAATTCAAGTGTACCACACTACAGGAAGCAATGAGGATTGAAATCCTATTGTTTAAAACTTCTTAAGGCCCACTTTAATGTTTATTTGCCACCTATTTATAAGGTTACGTAGACTTGGGTGAACGGAAAACATAAATATCAGTTTGATCCAAAACTTGTGTTGATCCCATATAGTTTCCAGCAATTGGCTTTTAATCCCCACTGCTTCTTGTAGTATTGTCCACTTGAGCCTTTGACCTGCATCCATTTTGAGCTCATGCCTTAAAATGTTCTATCAAAATAGATGAACATGTTGATAGAACATATACATAATGGTGGGCCCCATGGAGCCCTTGACAGGTCTATCCATCTCTAGCTAACTCATGATGGGGTAGTACCAAATCCGCGTCCCAACAGCACATGGACAATAAAGTGAGCCCTACATAAGCAGCAGTGCAGGAGTAAATGAATGACCCGTAAAATAAAGTGTATTCGTAAAGGAATTATGTTAGGATCACTGTTTCCTTTATCCAGGACCATGTCTCGAACTCCTGGTGTAAGTTAGCAACGCTATGTTTTCCTTTGAGAAAAAGTAACGGGAAGAATAGAGATAAGGAGGGGACAATGCTACCGTGTTGGCTCAGTGCGCACTGCTTACTTCCATTCAAATACCTGCCGTTAAAGCAAAGATGCTTTTTCAAATTCTGTTAGTAACGAAATGGAGAAAGGCCCAACTACCTGTAAAGCTGATTCCCTTCTTCTCTGGCTACATCTGACCTGATAAAAGTGTCCGTATCACATGGAAATATATTATTATTTTTGAGTTATGCCTACCGTCAATCTTCAATTTTTGATAGACAGTAAAAAATGCAGACCGTCAATCCTCCCTTAATTAGCTCGGAGTGGCATGTGATATGATGCTCTCCCTTTGTTGGTGGCTTGGTGGGCCACCCCTCTCACCCTTCTCAACGCGGATTGCATACTGACACTCCTAGTAGCAACGTACGGTGCTCTGTGGGCCCCACCATGATGGATGTGTTTTATCCAGGCCGCTCATCCATTTTGGACCATTATTATTTTAGGGATGAGACATTCAAATATGGTGGACCAGTCCGTAGGGAAAAAAAAAAAGTTGTGATTGAACGAACACCATTAAAAACTTCTTGGGCCCACTGGAATGTTTATTTTCCATCCAACCTGTTGATTAGGTCACAGGGACATGCATGACGGGAAAACACTAATATCTGCTCGTTCTAAAACCTTTTTTTAACAACAGGACGTTTTTAATGGTGGGCGTTCAATCACCACTGTTTCGTGTGGTGTGGTCCACATGATATTGGGCTCTGCCTCATTTTTGGTTTCATGCCCTCAAAAAAATTTGGAAAAATGGATGAACGGCGTGGATAAAACACATACATCATGGTGGGCCCAAAGAGCAACGTCCAGCAGCAGTGTACGTATGCAATCCGCGTCCGCTCGCAACACCCGGTTGCGAGGAATCCGTAGTCGAAGGAACTGTGGCCCACCTTGATGTTTTTGTTATATCAACTTCGTCCATCTATCCGTTTGGCCACCTCATTTTAGGACATAAGCACAAATAGAAAAGAGATCCAAAACTCGAGTGGGCCACATCATATGCCATCGTAGGGATTGACCATCCACCGTTGAAACCTTTTTGGGTTAGAGTCCATTTGGATTAGGCCAATATTTTTTGCGTTTTCCGTTCGTTTAGCTGTGATTGACCTTATGAAAACGTTGGATGGCATATAAACACCATGGAGGGGCAAAAAAAGTTTCAACCGTGGGGTGTTTCCGTCCCACTGTTTCTTATGGTGTGGCCCAATTAAGTCTTGGATCTCCCTGGTATTTGGGTTCATCGCCTAAGATGAGCTATTAAAACGGGTGGACGGAGTCGATATAACAAAAACATCATGGTGGACCTACAGTGCTTAGGATTGCAAGGATCCGTCTCCCTTGCAGACGCTTCCGACGCTTTTCATTTCTCTCCGATTAATCGGATGTTGGTCGTATGGCCCACTTTAAATAATCTCTGGCGAGTTTTCCCAGCTTTAGTCGCACGCAACCGATTCTTTACTGTCCTTGGCTTCTCTATCTTAACAGTTGATCTGGTGACAGAGAATCCAGCTTTTCTGGCCATCGTATCTACCGCTAGAGAATGGACGGTTTACCAAAAGTTCCCAAAAGAGAATAAGAATCGATTCTCTGCAGAGAATTAACAGCCATTCAATGTCTACGGTTATCAAATAACATCGTTATCATCCCTGTGAGTGCCACGTGTACAGTGAAGATATTAGAAGTGAGCCAGCAACGGACGTGGATTGCATACTGATACCGCCGGTAGCAAGGTTCTCCATGGCCCCACCATGATGTATATGTTTTATCCACACCGTCCATCTATTTTGCCAGCTCATTTAAGGGGATGAGACCAAAAATATATAATTTAAGTGGATGAGAAACAAAAAGCCTATATATACTCGTGTTTTCCTTCAAAAGGTTGATGTGACTCAAGTGAATGAAAATAAACATCACGAACTTATTAAGGATAAGCAATTGAAAGGCTACAGTCATCAGATAATTGATAGTTTTGGGATATTTATCATTTTTCATTACCACTTTTTTTTTTTTCTTTCTTTCTTGAAATATTACACTCCAGGTATTTAACCCTGGATCATTCCCACACGTTACATTCTCCACCAGCTCGAGATAGTTTTTCATTAGCACTTAAATTTTAAAAATTATAAATAATATATAAATAACGTTGCATTGTGCTAAGTGAGTTCAAGTTTATTAAGCATCATTTTCAATTTTTTTAGTCAATAGCTAGTTAGGTTAAACCTTTTTTTTTTTTAAATTTAAAACATGTTAGATTGATTTTTAGGTAGAGGACCTAGAGGTATATATATGTGGGCATACGGAAGTGAAATAAATTAAATCGAATATACTTCTAAACATATATAAATTAACATGAACTTCAAACCAAGCCTACCTTTCATGGAGAATGAAAAATGATCAACGTTTGCTCTTATTCTTTCATTCTTCTTTTAAATCGACAATTTTAGGGTTTTTACTCTTTGTGCCAAGAAAGTTTTTTAGAACACAAAATTCTATAAGATTTCTTAGGTTGTTCTCATATATTTAATATTTATAAATTTGTGAGCTTTTGCCGTGAAAGTTTTTTAGAACGTGAAATTATATAACATTTCTTAGGTTGTTCTCATATATTTAATATTTATAAATTTGTAAGCTTTTGCCATGAAGCTTTTCTTATTAAGATTTATTTAGAACAATTTTGATAATTAAATTACTTAAACTACAAGCAACACCCACTATATAAGAATTTTGATTGAATCAAACCCATTTAAATTTAGACATTTCCACGAATACATGATATAAATGTACATGAATACTTTATCTCATGTTATCAAACATACATTCTTCTACAAACGACTTTAAGGTCCACCGTCGTAGGCTCACCATATATTATGGTTTGGTTGATCAACCACGGACAAATATGAACTCTTTCGTTTTATAAGACAATATATGTAATCATCTCAAATTTAATTATACTGTTGATGCAAATTTCTGATGCGCCTTCCCCTCGTGCTCATCGCCTACACAAGAAAGAAACAGAAAGGAGATCCTGGCTCAAGCCCGGGGAACCTCCGATGCTTAAGTCAGCTTCTTCGACTAAGAGGAAGGCCTTTTTCGTGTGTTGAGTTGCGTACCTTTCATCAAGATGGAGGTTCCTTATTTATAGGTGTGGGAGAATCTTGCCGTGCAAGGATTCTCTTCTTGATATCACGGAGATTTGATTTTGGCCCGCTTGGTCTCCATCCGATCCCGAGACCGTCGGGATAGAGGATCCTTTGGTGAGATCTCCGGGATAGTGTTTTCGTTTACACCGTCTTTTCTTTATTTGGCTCGGCCGTTTCTGACTTAAGTAACAACTGGGTCTCGGCTGGCTTTATAAAGATGAGCTTTTTGCCTTCTGTTGGGTGGAACGGTCTCGGTTTATGATCATTGTCCTTTCCTATCCCACAACTGACAATGTGACCGGCTTAATGATGAGTCGGTTTTCACTGTCAATCGTGTGGCTTATAACTTTTAGGCCTCAGTCGGCTTATGCTGACGTTGCTAGCTCGTCTACCGAGCTAACTTAATTCGTCTTATTCTTTTCACTTTATTATGTTTGCATGACATTGTTTCAGCCCAACTGTTGCCTCGAAAATCACGGGCAGTGTCAGTAGAATTGGTCCGTTCTATATCCGAGGCTATGGACTTAGCATATTTTTTCCCCAACAAATACAATGAAAACAATTTACCAAAATAAATTTGTTGGCTATATTAGTTAATCATTTTAATTCTTCATATAATATTAAATCCATAAAGGTGAGAATTACAATTCCCATGGGAGTATAATTGACCACCCAACTCACCACAATCCACCCAAGAGACTCACATATTAGTAAAAATCTCCACTAAGGCCTTCAATTCTCTCAAGTCCAAGGACAAGTATAATAGGTACAAAAAATACAAACTACTATGAAAAAATAAAATCAAACATGAATTCATAGATCCAATCAATATTTAAACTTGCACACACGTACACACGGGACAATGTACTATAATAAAGACTTGCTATTTGCATAACAGTCATACCATATATAATAGCCCAAGAATTATATAATTTTAAATTTTCATAACAATATTTTAAATTTATAAAGATTTATACTAGTTAGACCTAATAATATATTTCACATTAAACTTGTCCTACTTCATTTATTATAGAATAGTAATCTTAATAAAGATTTTCAACGAAAATGTCAATACCATATTTATTCCGTACATAAATAACAATGAGCAAGAAATAAAATATTAATGAAAAAATATATAATTCATATACATTTCAATATAACACCATCATGCGCACATTTCCCTAAAAGAAAGTCTCCTTATTGTTGGTGCATTAAAGTGGGCCCACCTTCGACTTTAACATTTATAGTGGACAGCTTATAGGGAAGCATGATATGAATCAAAAACCTTTGACCATGAGCTATATTGCAACACAGGGAAGCAAAAGGCTAGACCTCATCACCTCTCACTATCTACTTTTATTTTTACTAGTTTACAAATAAAGCAAGATTTGGTAGATCACTCCAACCACTGTAGACTTTTTCTTTTTTTTTTTGTAAAGATTGCTAATATGCTTCTCTTGTCGTACATGTTCTTCTACAGCCATCCCTCCTCACCGGTACATATGTCAAACACGTGTGGTGATCAGAACCGTTACAGACCTAAATAATAATTGGACGACTGTAATGTCCCATTTATGAAACTTTGTATGTTGAATCTCAAGTACCATCTATTAGATATTGACTAATCAACTAGTCAAAGCATCACTAAAGCGCAATTGTAATTTTATAAACCATCTAGACGGTCTGATTTAACTTCCACATATGCCCACTTGCAATTTATAAGCACATGTGTATCATCCATGCCGCCCGTCGGAGTAAGTTCTTAGTAATGGGAAGGTCACAAGGTATAAGCTTTTGTAGTACCTTTTTTTTTTTTCCCTTCAACCACCGTAGGTTTCTCTTTAACCTGAAAGCCTAATTCCTCCACTCGACATGCTATTAAATTCACAACCAATCCCAAACCAAAAGAGAAACGCTTGTCCCAAAATCACAAAAGAGAAAAAGAGGCTGTATCATACAATACTCTATGTGAATGATACACTCTAGATTTTCAATTGTACCAGTGGGGCCATGGCTCGCTGATCCAGTGATCCAAGTGGGTCCCATTGTCGATGGACCATATCTAAGAATCTAATGGAAGTACAATCCTAAATTTTCATTTTCTAGAAATGTTCCGGTGCTCTCGAAACACTGTAAGTTATGGCATTGTTCAAAAACTTGAAAACTCAACTCAAGCTAATATTTAGTCCTGTTGCGTCAACTCAAAGACTTTATTGAGTCCTTAAAGGGCCGTTTGGATCATAAGTTACTTAAGATAAACTATTTATACCTTAAATAATTTATCTTAATTTTTACTTATTAAATTGAAGTAATTAAGAGCTCATTTGGATACCACCAAATAAATTACTTTTTCTACTTACAACATAAGATAAACAACTTATTGAGACAAGTAAGTTTGGTATATGATCAATTATAAGTAATTTTTAATTTAAAGTTACTAAATTAATTCAGTTTAATAAGTATAAATCAAAATAAGCTATTTAAGGAATAAGTAGCTTATTTTAAATAACTTACTATCCAAACAACTCCTAATTAAATAACTTTAAATATTATTATGGGAAAGTCTAAGCCAAACCAACAAGGGCCGACTTGGGCAAACCAAACTGACGAGTAGAGCCTTGGAAGAACAGTGTTGCATCAGAGCCGACCATGCTTCTAGACTACAATCTCAAAACTAGGGTTCCGGAAGAGAGGCAGGTTGAGCCACCCGGGCGACTGGAGCTCTCATCCGAAGAACTACGGCTCTGGATCAACCGACTGGAACTCTCATCCGAAGAACTACGGCCTTGGATCGGCTGACTAGAACTCTCATCCGAAGAACTACGATCCTGGATCGGCCGACTGGAGATCTCATCAGAAGAACTATGGCCCTAGATCGGCCGACTGGAGCTTTATCTTCAGCCTTTAGGCTAGAGACTGAGTCTAAGACAGGCATTCCCAATAGGCTCCGACCACAAGGTCATGAACTCCTACCATGGGATCCATGAGATCCAGCCATGGGCTCGGATATCTTAAGTCTGAGGCCCGAACAAAGTTAGTCCCATCGTGAGCTCGGGGAACCGAGTTGCGAGACTAGCCCGAATAGGAGCATGGTTGAAGATCGTGTTCAGAGATACAACCCAATAAGGCATATGGGAGAATAATTCGGTGCACGATCTAAAGATAATGGTCGATATCTCTGCACACATAACATCTGCTTGATGGAGTAGATCGTGCAGAGTTTAACAGTAGTGATCCCTTCGATCCTCAGGTATAAAGACCAAAGAAACCCATTGCAATGGGTACGCAATATCTGGCACCCCCACTCTATTTTACACAACTTATATCCAGTTTCACTAGCCTGACTTTGGCATCGAGTCATCCAACCTGTCCCTAGGTGAAGCTTGAGCCAAGGTCTCCTTTGTTTATTGTTATTTTTGGGTTCTTAACCTAAAATTATATGTAAAAATGCGGTAGATCATATATCATGTTCGCTCCGAGCACGCATAGCTAATACTAATCAGAGGGTGATCCAAATTTTAGCATCAACAAATATTAAAAAATAATTACTTATAATTAATCATAAACCAAACTTATCTCAAATAAGTTATTTATCTACTGTTTTATGTAAAAAAATGTAACTTATTTGGTGGTATCCAAACAGGCTTAATTGACTTGGCTCGATATTTTAAAATCAAATTTTGAATATTTAGGCACATGCGGATTCGGTACTACCCCGCTTGTTCGGAGCCAGGACAGGCAAAGGCACCACGGGCCACTAAGGGATCACCATAATGTATGAATTTTACCCACATCGTCCATCCATTTTTCTATAACAGTTTAGCATACTAGACTTAAAAAAAGGTGAATCTAAGTCTTAAGTGGACCACACCACAAAAAGTAAATGTGCTAAGAATGCCCATCATTGAAACCTTTTTAGGGTCCATCGAGTTGTTTATTTGCCATCCAACCTGTTGATATGGTCATATACACCTAGGTGAAGTGAAAAAAGCAAATATCATCTTAATCCAAAACTTCTGTGGCCCCAAAGAAATTTTCAACGGTAAGAATTTAATCCCCACTTTGTGGTCCATTTGAGCCTTGGATCTTCGTTATTTTTTGGCTCTTAACCTAAAATTATATGTAAAAATGGATGGACGGTGTAGATAAAATTCATATATCATGTTGGCCCTCAGTGGCCCGTGGAGCCTCCGCTTAATCCGAGCTCTGACAAGCAGGCTAATACCTAATCCCTGCCATATTTAGGCAAGAGAAATTATTAAACTTATTAGAAAACATAAATATTTAAAATATAGATTTCTTAGAAAACATAAATAATTATAACATGCAAAAGAAAACGAAAGTGCACTCCGTGGAGTAATGATGGCGGTTGTGGACTTTCTCACCTGAGTTACTATTTGAATCATGTTACAAGCACATTTTCTTTTTTTAAAGTCAAACATTAGCTTCCGGTGTTGACTTAGCAAGTCCCGTCAAGACCCAATCAAGCTACCCTCTTTACCTTGTTTCCAAAAGACTCAAGACTCAAAATCTGACTCAGCCAAGAGCTGACCCACCAAGTTTTAGAACTATTGAGTCTTGGGACTCCTAGTTTCAAAGGTTCATTTGGACAGTCCAATCGATTGGTCTGAAGAAAACGTTTCCTGAGCTACCATGCAAAAATCAAACTGATCAGATGATCTAAGCCATCCTTTATTTGGCCTAATTTTTTATAGACATCAATTTTCCAAGACATGGATATGGGATGGTTGGGAATCATTAACAGAAGCGATTCTTTAAAAACATGAGCATTCCATGATACTTCCTAATAAATAGATGGATAAATTTGTTAATTCGAATTTTTTTTTCTAATGATCTTGACCGCTTATGTTTTAAGGCTGTTGATCAAATGGTTAATGTTTATCAGATCTACTTGATATTTCCATCGTATTCTGTGAATGGTGTGTCCGGCCTGATGAACACTCTAGATCAATGGATTAGACTATGTGCTTGCAACTAGGACCATTATAACATATAATGCTCCCAAAGCATTTCTCTTCATTTTATTGCCTGCAAATAGATAATTTATTTTTTTTTACGTGCACTCACGGTTGGTTTTTACTAAAATGAATACTCGAATTCATGACCTTGTATTGAAAATCTCACAAGCCTCCAAGTAAACAATCACGGAGAGAATAAAGCCGTGGGTCTTGATGGCTGGGATTTTCCACGTATGAAAAGGTACTGGCCCAGTCGGGGCGTGACTCATCCAAGATGGGTGGGCATATTTTCTCTGAGTCCGGATCCTTTGTTATGGTAAACAGGGATTTCCTGTTACCTTAAATGGTTTGGCGTCCCAAGCTTTTTATTTTTATTATTATTATTTTTTTAGTGAGTGGTGACGTGGACCAATGAGGATTAGGGTATCAGTAAATCCCTGTTGACCAGATGACAGAGGATCTGAACTCATTTTCTATGCTAACCTCTAGTTTTAAAAATGATCCAACTCGAACGAGTCTCTGAGTCGACTCGGTTGAGGCGGCAATCCATGATTTTTTTGAAGCATGATACATCCATGGTGGAGCCTAACAGCGGAAGCGTCCAGATATTCCCACGTGTACAAACCAAGAACCCGTGTCTTGTGCATACCCTCAAGATCTATGCATAGACCATATGTAGTACGCTGTTCCACTCTATTCAGTGGGCCACCATAGAAATTGCACCGATTGGGTGATCTAAAGTGCTTTTAACCATGTAATGAGTCGCTCCAAGATGGATGGTTGTACGCAACGGATGGAAATGGTCAACTGCCGCTTTAAGTTCGATCGGTTCAAAATGTTCTGTTATTACCTCCACCCACATGGAACGGTCCACACGCAAGTTTTCATCAGATTAACGGTTTGGATCTATCAAACATGGTCCCTTCTGGTACAACATCAGAGCTCGGACGATATCCAAGCATACCAGCAGAAAAGAGGTTTACTAATCCTACACGCAGCTCTACGTGCATTCACACGTGCTAAGGGAGCACGTGTGTAAGACATTTTAGCCGTGTATAATGTAGGATCCACTGTTCTGATGATCATTGGGGAAAAAGTAATCAGGGCTCTAATCACCAGGTGGGCTATACACGTGCTCAAACAATGGATGATCTGGTTTTAAATATCTTCTGGCCCATCTTATCGTTGAAATGCCTGATTTCTTTATGAGCTCATTTAGATGGCCCATCCCACATGATACACGGCTCAGATGTACTACACATTTCTGTTTTTTACACAAGCAAGGTGGGGCGTGTGTGCGCGCGTGCATGTGTGTGATTAACTAAACCAGCTTCAACCTATCAGCTGGCAACAGCAATATCTCACCGTACACTCCTTTTGTGTCCATACAACCTATTCAAATTTATAGGGTCTATAGACCTTATGGCCAGTATTCATTAGACATGGTTTTCCATCTAAGATTTGGATTTCAAATTAGGAATCAACGGTCAGGATTTTCGATCCTTAAATTTTTCATTTTATGAATTGCATTTGACAGCTTGGATTTTCAATTCTCCCTAGTAGTAATTGGGAATCTGAATTTTCAAGAAGACCACTTTCTACAGAGGAGCAAAGACTAATTATATCAGCTGTAGAAACTTGAGAATTCTTGAATTTCACGTCACACCTTTTGGAGAATAATATCATTAAAAATCCTCCTTTTTAGGGGTGCACACGGTCGGGTCGGGCGGTTCGGTTCTGGGGTGAAATTGGAACCAAACTATTCCTAACAGTTCTACAATTTTGAACCGAAATCAGGCCGTTAGTACCTTAGAACCGAACCAGAACCAGACCATGAAAAACAATTCGTTTCCGGATCGGTTCCACAATTCTGGCCTACAAATTAGGTTGTTTCAACAAGCTTAAACTTGCCAACGTCAATACATAAGGAGTCAACACATTGTCCAAAATGCATTGACATTGTGAGATGTAATCAATGTTCACAGAAAAGCATTTCAAAGTGCTCTCCACATGAGCTCTTTCAGTTGAATCCTGCGAGTTGTAAAGCCTTTCACACAAGGCTTCTAGTTGTGCTAAGTTGTCCATTGATGTAAGAATAAGAAGAATTTCCAAAATTTCAGATGTTCAGCAATCCACCATTAAAGAAGTCAATAGCTTCCCCTTCGCACGTATATCGAACATACATCTACAAATTTCCCAAATGTTGTTATATATTTAATTAAAAAGAGATGGCGATAGAGAGAGAAAGAGAGAGCGCCACAGAGCTTGGGCGTAAGAACAACAGAGATAGAGACGGTAGAGAGAGAGAGAGAGAGAGAGAGAGAGAGAGAGAGAGAGAGAGGAGGGGGAGGGGGGGGGGCGGGCGTCGGCAATCGGCGAGAGAGAGAGGGCAGGGGCAGGGCAAGGGTGAGAGAGATTAAGCTTTTTGTTTTTTGTTTTTTGTTTTTAACTCATATTCGGATCAACGGTTCAGATCCACAGTTCAAGCCACGATTCAGATCAACAACTTGAATCTATAGTTTGGATCAACGGTTCAGTTCATGGTTCGGTTCTACAGGGTCCTAAACTAGAATCGATCCGTATCTAACGGTTCTTGAAAATGTGGAACCGAAACCGGAACCGGTGTAGTTTAAAACCGAACTGTTGGATTAGTTTCTGTCCAGTTCCACAATTCTACTAGTTCCATGTGTACCCCTACATTTTAATCCTTAAGTGAATGTGAAGTTCACCAACACAGGGATACCGAACATGACTTGGATTCAAAATTCAGGATTGAAATTTTAACTATCCAAAATCTATGCTGCCCATTGCCCAGTTACCACGTGGCTTAATTCCCACCTTAGGATAGCCTACATGACTAAGATCTAGGCCACTCATCAAGTAGTGTACGTTGCTAACATTTCTCGGATGGACCAAAAACAGTATTGGTACCTTGTTCAGTACTCATATCACACGTGTACCAGAAAAATAGATGTTCATGATAAGAAAAATAAAAAAGAGTTGAGCATGTCCAATTAATTCATCTGCATGGTCCACTTGATTAGTGTGCTTCCTAATTTTTGGTATATGACATTGTTCACGTTAACTAGCGGATGGCGGAGGTCGATCACATGTGTCTCATGTCACAGTGGGACCTAGGTCCAAATCTATTACATGCCTAGAGTTGGGCATGTCTGATCCGATCCAACCCGATCCAAATCGAACCGACGACCTGGATCGGTGCGGATCGAGTAGGGTCATTCAGATCTAACGATTTTTTGGATCGAGTTCGGATCGTGGTTGATTCGGACCGATCCGAACCGAAATCTGAATCGAATGAATCCGATCCGGCCCGATCCAGGGTGATTCTTATGCATATTTAACACATATATTTATCTTATACTTTTTCCTGTGGTATGGTCCACTTAAGCTTTGGATATCCATCAATTTTGGGTTCAACCACTAAGATGATCTGAAAAAACGAATGGACGGCATGGATAAACCACATGCATTCACGATGGGCCCTAACAAAGTTTACTCAATACAATAACTCGATAAGATATCTCGCAATTGGGAAGCGGATCGCGTATTGAGTAACTCACTACGCCGAGTGTATTGAGTAAACTCCGTGGTGTCCACCATGATTTATATATTTTATCTACTCCTTCCATCCATTTTATAAGATAATTTTAGGACTTAAGCCCAAAAATGAAACATATCCAAATCTCAAATGAACCACTCCGTGGGAAACAATGTGAATTGAAAATCTACCATTGAAAATTTCTTGGGGGCCACAAAAGTTTTGGATCAAGCTTATATTTCTATTTTCCCACATCCATGTCGATATGATCTTATGAACAGGTTAGATGACAAATAAACATCACTGTGGGGCATAGCAAGGTTTCAATGGTGAAAATCATTATTCTCATGTTTCTTATGGTATGATACACTTGAGCCTTTTATATGCTTTAGTTTTGGGCCCAACCCCTTAAATGAGGTTTAAAAACGGATAGATGGCATGGATAGACCACATACATTCACGGTGGGCCCAACTGAGTTTACTCAGTACGATAAGATACGTGTGTATCTACATTCATGGTGTGTAAATGCAGCTGTAGTCGTGCAGAGATGTGCCGTGCACGACACGCCAACAGACTCAACACAGCACTACAACAGGTTATAGCTGTAGATATGTCTCATGTAAAGAGGAGAGGAGATGCGCCTTGAGCTCTGAGTTGTATGAACGGCTAAAATGACATCAAGATTACATGGGCCCCACAATAATGTATTTATTATATCTATACTATTTGTCCATTTTTCGTGATCATTTTAGAGCATTTGAAAAAAAATGACTCACAGATCCAACCCGATCCGAATCATACCCAACCTGATCCGACTCGGTTTTCCTGACCGAGTCGGACTCGGTTTGGGTCAGGCCAACCGTACATCAGATCAGTTCAAATCAGATGTCCCAGATTCAATCCCGGATCGGATCGAGTTCCGGTAAACCCACATACATTTCGGATTGAATCGAGTTGGACCCAATCCGGTCCGACTCGGTCCGGTGGCCAGCTCTACACATGCCCCATGTGACAGTAGGACTCACACCCCAAGCTGCAATACATGCAGGGCCCCACATTCTTTAAAAAAAGAACTTGCATTCTCCTAATCTCTAATAACTGTTATTTAATAAAAACAAGTCTAAACCACTTTTGAAAACATAACCTACTAACCAAATCACACCATAACCCAACTAATCATGTTTCGAAACGGGATGTGATCTTCTTTATATATTTGTCAACTAAGAGACCTTAATAAGCTGAAACTCGGCCGTGTAAACTGATTTTACTTCTGGCAAGAATAGCAATGTACTATCATGATCAGTTGGGAAGAAATAGGTTTGTCCGGGATAGCTTTGTTTGGGATAAAGATAGGAATCAGGAGGAAGATTTATTTTTATTTTTTTTAAGAAAAAAAAAGAAAAGAAAAGTGGAGGAATCTCACTGAGAGGGTAGAATCGTAAATATGTCAGGGTTTTATAGCCAAGCGTGAGATAGTGCTATGATGGGAGTGGATGGTGTTGTGTATGTGAGCATAATAACGTGATTATGGATAAAGAAAGGAAGTGGACACTCGTCGGCACTAATCGAGGTCGAGAACTGTCCTCTCCATGAGATGTTCGGCACATACCTTCATCGCGGCGCCAATCGGGCCAACGGTCTTGATGATTGAATCACAGCCCCTCTTCTCCGTGGGGCCCACCGTCATGTATGTGTTCTATCCACGCCATTCATCGTTTTTCCAAAGCTCAAGTGAACAACACCATAGAAAACAGCGTCGATTGAACGACCACCGTTGAAAACTTCTTATGGCCTACAGTGATATTTTATTTGCCATCCAACCTGTTCGTAAGCTTGATTTCAGAACTTGGCCCCCCAAGAAGTTTTCAACATTGGACGTTCAATCCATACTTTTCTGTGGTGTGGTCCACTTGAGCTTTGGATCTGCATAATTGTTGGTATTATGCCCTAAAATGAGCTGTAAAAACGGATGGACGGCGTGGATAAAATAAATACATTAAGATAGGCCATACAGAGCTTGGGCTACTTCTTCCACAGGGTATCCCTGAGCGGGTGCAACAGGCAATCTGCTCCCAAAATGCGGATCCCTTTAACTCCGCCGAGAAGAGCGGTTCGTTAATTGGAATGCGTGTAAAGCCGTACACATCCACACGCTGGCACACGTGCAAATTCGAAATACGTATATGTGATCTGAACTTTCCATAAGGCATGAAATGATGCTCGGATCTTCTGGTTTAAAAAATCCGATAATTTCAATCTTTAGATGGACCACAACATACAAAGTAAACTAACGGTTATTTTTTCCAAGCCATTCCTTTGCCTTGATATGCTGTGGTCCGCCTGAGAAATGAACTCGCTCATCCCAGAAGATCTAAGCAGAGTAGCTCACGTGATGGAAAGCTCAAATCTCCCACGTGTCCCTTCTGACACGTACCCAATTGTGGAAGCGTACCTCCCATACGCGTGTGGAATTAACCAACCCCTAAAAGAGAATTACCACACCCGAAAAAGGTCCCAAAAAAAAAAAACCGTTGATAGGGGAGATTGACGGTGATCGATTGGGCCAGCTGTATGCGACGGACGGAGAGGGGGCAGGGGACCCACATAGCCATCGTTACTTAAAAGCGTTACAGCTGGGTGACGTGGAAGAGAGACCTCACACACACGTGACTGACCGACAACCGTTCACACGCGGCAGGTGGCGTCGTCGGTGGTCACACGTTTGGGGGGAAGCAAATCCGTTAATGACGGTTAGGCGGGGTTTTTGGTTTTCGCTTGGGTTAATTAACCTAACCAGGGTCTTGGGTTAAGACCCGAATGAGTTAAGCTAACGTTCTATAAAATGACCGTTTCAATGCAACTCTTGTAAGACCGTTTTTGCTGCTGCTGCTCGTGTCTGTCAGAGAGAGAAAGGAAGAGAGAGATAGAGATAGAGAGAGGCTCTGAAACGGCAATGGCGGCTTCTCTGAAATGCTTTTCTCTGCTGTTTTTGCTTCTGTTGCTGTTCGTTGGAGCTCTGGCGCGAGTCGGAAGCGAGGAGATGCAGAATTCGAGGTATATCTGCTTGTTTCTTTTATGTAACAGCTAGGGTCTCTGTGCGTTTCTTCCTCGAAAATTCCCGAAATGCGAAGGCATTGAAGAAGAAATGAAATTCTCTCTCTCTGGTTTTCGGATTTCTAGAGAGATTTCTGAAGTTTCAAGGCTTTTTCTGCTTCTTCTACGAACATGAGAATTGTTTCGATTCTGCATTGTGTTGATTTTGTTCGATTTGAAAATTCTCTTTTGCTTTTTTTTCTTCTGCTGGATCTTAGGAAATTTGGGAGATTTAGATGCATAATGGTGGGTATTAAGGTTTTTTTTTTTTTTTTTTCTGGGGGTTTTCGAAATAGAGGAGTTTCTGGGCTTTTTCACAAGATCTGCGAGGAATGCAGGGAGTTTCTCTGCTCTTTGACATGATTTGGGAGAAATGCGTGAGAACAGAGGATTTTCTTTGATAATCTTGTCAATTCCCGTTGGTTTTGTCGATTTTTACTCTGTAATGCAGTCATCATAGAAATACCGATTTTGGAGAAATGGAAGATTTTCCTCTCAGAGATCTTACATATCTCTAGCGCCCGTTCTGCTCTGTAGGACTACAGAAGTAAGCATAGCTTCAAAGAAGATCCGGCAAAAGAAGCGTTAAATGCAGATAGGTTATTATCTTCTATTTTAGCAAACTCCCCCATTTTCGGATTTTTGAAGAACGGATCTGGACCGTTCCCTTTTTCCTGAACTCAGCTTCCTTGGAAATCACCGTACCTTTTTCTCTAGTGCTGTATTTCTTTTCGCTCTATCCAGGGTTCTGTGAAGCCGGGAACCGTCCATATTAGGATCTCGAGATCCGGACCGTTCGATCAGTTAAGTTAGTTTTATATCCGCCTTTCCTTTTGAAGAAGGTTGTGAGTTGTGACAGAAGTTACCATAGTCCTCACACCTACCTCAGAGCGGATTAACTGATTCTCCTCGTATCTTTTAAATTGCCTAAACATACCCCTGACAACGAATAATTAATGCTACCTTGGCAAGGGGGCAGGCTGTCTATAATAACTTCTATCGAGGGTATTTTAGTCTTCACCTTAGTCGAAGACCAGAGTCAAGGCGAAAAAGGTCTCGAAAGGGCATTTTCTCAAGGTTGCCTTCGGTCTTCCTTTCCTGCCCTTTTTCTCTCTCCCACGCTTTTTACCGTTTTATGGGGGCTCGAGCATGTTACGGATTCCTGCGCCAATATTATATTTCACCTCCCAAGGCGAGAAATCTGACTGGACGGTGAATTTCCACCATGTGCGGTCTTTCTCATTGGTGGAGATCAGGAAATTCAAGAAAAAGTCATGACTCTGCCGCCACTCTTGGAAAATTACCAAAAGCTCCCTTTAGATTTAATCTTGGCCTGATACGCGGGCGGAGTAGATGAGCCATGGCCCCAAAATCAGATGGCTTAGATTGATCCATGGACACTTTTTGGTTGAGCTGGGATTTTTCTTTCTTTAATACCGACCGGTTGAGATCATCTGTTCAATGTGACCGTGCATTATCTGCCGTCTACAGTTTGAATGGATTGGATTGAGGCGTTATACGCCACGTGTACGGTGGCTTTGTGTGTGTACGTAGAATAGGGATTTTTAATTGATGGGATGATCTCGATCCAACCGCTACGATCTCTGGTTATGGAATTCCTGAGCGGGTTTTGCATTTTGGATGGATGTGCGTTTACAGGTCCGAGTGGAAAGCAGGGGAGCATGTTGTGGATGATCCAGAGACGGTTGCTTCTGAAGTTGATAGGTAACTCTCTCTCTCTCTCTATCTCATTGATTTCTTTCTCAGTTCTCATGTGATCTATGATTTATTTAATAATTCTCTGTTTTTCCTATTTTCTCAAAACCATATGATGTAACATTCTTGCTTTTTCTCGAGTCGTTTGCCCACTCGCATTTATCGCTTGCCTCATGGATCTGGTGCCTTCGCTGGAAGGGTGCAGAGAACTCACATGGTCATTCCACCGCCGGAAATAATTCACTCAAGCTCGAGTGCACTCGCCTTACACGTGTAAGCGAGTAACACGTATTCCGTGATTAGTGCACCTAATCTCGTCAGAGTCTCATAAAATCGAAGTCAATGAAGAAGAATTAACCAACGGCTTGAATTCTATGCACAGTGTGGCCCACTTGATGACCATCTCAGCATCATGTTTTAGCCCGCACGTGTGTATCAGGCAACTCATGCACATGCCACACATGTGACAACGTGGGACTTAGGCACGAGATCTAATCCATTGATCAAAACGGTTGCAATACGTGGATAGGCTGGAACAATAATTAGGATGGTCCTCTATTCAGGTGGGCAACAGTTTAAGAAACAGATGCACGGCTGAGACAAGCTTGGGAACTGTTCCAACATTGTGGCCCACCTGATAAGTCAACCATATATGCACAGCCAGACCCACCTGATGGATGGCTTGGATGTGGCACATGTGGTGGTGTGTAAATGGTATTCCTTGTACATGTAAGGTGGACTTACCCAAGCTTTTGACACAATCAAGCATCCAGTAGGGATCACCTGATTAATGGCGTGCGCTCCAGCGACTGCAAGCTGTAGAAAACCTCAAAATTTGAAAATCTCCAGTGAAATTTCCGAGCGTAGCAATTGCGGAGAAAGGACGAGTATATAATCTAGAGGTTATATTTCTCTGCCCTTTTGTTTTTTTTTTTTTGTTGGAGTAAGGTTTCCAAAGTAAGATGACTAGGCATATTGAACGCGAACGCATTATGCTATCTTTACAAAGAAATTTCTCTGCTGTCCAAGGAATCTCATTCTCGTGATCGTTCTTTATTGGAAATTATTCGGGATTCGGAATTCGACCTAAACCACCTTTTTTTAATTGATTCCTTTGGAGAGGAATAGTTGTATTTTTAATATAAACTGTTTATGGGTCGGTTGGGTTTCAGAAACCCGAACCCATGTTGGTGGTCAAATGTCAGCACTACTGATTCTCCTGAGACAGACCAGCCTTTCATATGCATTTGCAATGAAATGCGTGCCTTTTTGTATTGACTCTTGACTTACCATTTGCCGTATAGCTTGTCCTTGGTGCTCCAATCCTAGTTTTTGGCCACGTTCTTTGGAATGGTTGTTCTAGTGGTCCATCACGTGGATGGGCCATATTTAAAAAATGAAGGGTAGTTATGGGTGCTTGATATTGGATAAGTGGCCTATTCAAATCATCATTCCACCCCTGCCTCTACAATTTCTCCCTTGAATGGGGCCCATACTCGTATGTGTAACAATACAGCCTTTCAATCCTTTAAAAAAAAAATCTTGCATTATTTATCATTATTATGCTTTTCCTTTCCTTTTCATTCAAGAAGGCTAACGACACTGGCTTGAGGAATGATTGAAGGAGTGATCTGAGCCATCCATCAGCTCGGGCCTATTGTAAACACACGTGGAGCAAATCTCAGTCCAGACCACTGGCATGTGGGTCACATGCAAGAGTAGATTAATTGGTCATTTTTTTTCCAAACCCCCATCCCACTGGATAAGTGGACTAGACTGAGTTTTGGTCCAGCGCCTGTTCATGGTGGAACTAACCTGACGAATTGTCTAGATTTCACGAAGTATGTAGTGTTGGCTGGTATGCTACGAATAGCAATCCTTGAAACGTTTGCCTTATCATAAATACTCCCTCATCAGAATTAGCGGTGCCCAACAACTTCCTACCACCATTAAAATGCACTTTCACTGTGCATTTAGTCCTAGCAGCAGTACGAGTTGGAAGCATGGTTGGACTTGACATTATTCCTGAAGAAACCCCAAGCCATTAAGCCCACTCACTAGCCGCTACCATGTAGATGATGCATTAAATGCCATCCATTTCTCTTCCCCACACACTTTTTCAATTTAATCCATCAAGACCATTAATCTCAGCTTATGCCAATAACCAAAACACCACTGGCCAGTCAATGTACTCTGTGGGTCCCACAGTTGAAACAGGATTCCACCCATTCACCTTCCAATCTTGACCGTGATAAGCAGGCTAAACTAGCTCTGTATTTTTAGGAGGTAGTTTGAAGTGGGATCTGCTTTTATAATACAATGCCAATACAGCTTCTGTATTAGAAGTATTGGACAGGGATATGCTGCTGAAATTTAATGGAATACCTGGAAGTTTTACTAGCTAACTCTTCCTACTGATGTCCAAAACTGGATCCTTTCCTATTTGTTATTTAATTATAGTTAATTAAGCTTGTTGTAATATAATGTGGGGTGGATTTGAGCAGGAGCATAAAGAACAGTACAGAACGGAGGAACCTTGGCTTTCTTTCCTGTGGCACCGGCAACCCCATCGACGACTGCTGGCGTTGTGACCCCAACTGGCACCTACACCGCAAGAGGTTGGCTGACTGTGGGATTGGCTTCGGACGCAATGCCATCGGTGGACGCGATGGGCGTATCTATGTGGTCACTGATTCCGGCGATGATGATCCCGTCAACCCTCGCCCTGGCACCATTAGGCATGCTGTCATCCAGGAAGAGCCCCTCTGGATCGTGTTTAAGCGTGATATGGTGATCACCCTGAAGCAAGAGCTCATCATGAACAGCTTCAAGACCATTGATGGCCGTGGCTCCAATGTCCACATTGCGAATGGTGCTTGCATAACCGTTCAATTCATCACTAATGTCATCATCCACGGTCTCCATATCCATGACTGCAAGCCCACCGGCAATGCGATGGTTCGCAGCTCCCCATCCCACTATGGATGGAGGACCATGGCAGATGGTGATGCTGTCTCCATCTTTGGTTCTAGCCATATCTGGGTGGACCATTGCTCCCTCTCCAACTGTGCCGATGGCCTTGTCGATGCTGTCATGGGCTCCACCGCCATCACCGTCTCCAACAACTACTTCACCCACCACAACGAGGTACTATTGTCGAACTACATCACCTATCAATACAAGCGAAATGATCCAATGTCGAACACTCCTATAAGAGCAAACTAAGTTCATAAAGTCTGATGTAGATCAATGAACATGATAAAATTTCCACCCATAGTGATACTCTAAGCTATGGGTGTTTCAAACTGGCTCAGTCCCTTCAATTGATTAATCCAAGTAACAAATCACCATTGTAGAGGTTGATATTTAGGCCTTTTTCCTTCCATTGGCTTATTTTGGAAAACTGTGACAGGTGATGTTATTGGGCCATAGCGATTCTTACACAAGAGATAAGGGGATGCAGGTGACCATTGCTTACAACCACTTTGGCGAAGGTCTCATTCAAAGAATGCCAAGGTAATAAATAATAGAAGGATTTTCAATTACTCGTGGGAAGATGAAGCGAACAGAAGGGCTCCTTTCTCAAATCTTCTTGTGGGAAAATTGCAGGTGCAGGCATGGGTATTTCCATGTGGTGAACAATGACTACACTCACTGGGAGATGTATGCTATTGGTGGAAGTGCTGAACCCACCATCAACAGCCAAGGAAATCGATACCTCGCCCCAGTCAACCCCTTCGCCAAGGAGGTAATGTAGTCAATCATCTTCAACAACTCTTCAATTCCTCACGATCCAAATGCCATCAACTGCATTTCCATGTTGAGTACCTAATTTGGTACTTGGGATGAGCTGTCAATGGCGGATTGATCGTAGCCTGCCATTGTATTGCCGGTTACCGGTTAGCGACTGGACACAGACGGGTTCTCACCATTGCTAGCAAATATCAATCTGTAGACTAGCTATTTCAGATTTATCTCCATTGGTGTTGTGCTGCAGCTATGACCGAAGGCGTCTATTTATTTTTGAGCTGAAATGCTTATTTAGTTATTTTGTGATTGGAATGGACAGGTGACCAAAAGGGTGGACACGGACACAAGCGTGTGGAAGGGCTGGAACTGGCGATCGGAGGGCGACTTGCTGCTGAACGGCGCCTACTTTACCCCTTCAGGTGCTGGTGCTTCAGCTAGCTATTCCAGGGCCTCCAGTCTAGGAGCAAAGTCATCTTCCATGGTTGCCTCCATCACTTCAGGGGCTGGTGTTCTATCGTGCCGCAGTGGATCTCAGTGCTAAATAGCACTGGGCTCTTCCTCTTGACAGTGTACACATTCCTTACACAGTCAATCACAACAAACACCATTATTCCCCGCTCCCTTCTCAACCTCGGCCTGCTTCTCCTTTTATAACTGCATTCATGAAGCAGGTGCGGAAGCGTTGTTCAATCCAATTGTTGCAATGTATCCTCCCTCTGTTTCTCTTTCTTTTTTATTTTTACCTTTCCATGGTCTTATCGTTGCCACTGCCGCCGTTGCTTCTCCACCACAGGATTGAATGTTCTTGGATTTTTCTTTCTTTCTTTTTTATTTTCTCCCTTTAAAAGCCGATGATACGTGCATGATATGAATGTTGAGCATGCAAACTCTGTTACAGATGCATATAGTGAGTGATAAGTGTAAGAAGTACTTTTTACTGGAAGGAAGCAAGTTCTTTCCTTCTGCAATCAATTAATGCTTGTTTACTTTTCTTGTCTTTCTACCTCCTTTTCTTATGTGATTTTCATGTGGAAAGCCTTTCTGAAGAGCATTGGATCTGCTTCCATACTAGCAAGCAGAAACAGAAGCTTAGGGTGCGTTTAGATGTTCTATTGAATTGTAACAGATATCAGTAATTCAGTAAAGTGGGGAATAACCAAATTGCAAGGTCTGATCTCCAAACTGCAATTTCATTACTTTGGTGTAGATATGGAATCTGCCTGGTGAGATAAATGGAAGTGTAGATCGTACTTATCATCTGCACATTGCCCTCAAAATGGGAGTAGTTTCAGTCAGGCTGCTGGGGTAACCCTGAGTTCGGTCAGGCTGTAACGTGGGATCATTTCATTAGCAGGCCGAATATAGTACTCGATCCAACAACCCTTTTAAAAGTCGGTGGGCCTATCTGACAAGCGTGACTAACAAATTAAGAAAATAGTACCACGTCACAGTCTAATAAAAATGGATATTACCCAAACTGAATCCACTTACCACAAAATGACTGTTAATTGCACCTTTAGCCATCCTTTTAATCCATTCGTAAGTCACCAAAATTACTATATTTCAGTTACCATGACTTTCAGAGCAATGGCCCATCCAGATAACGGCCCACTGTCAGCACCCCAGAAATATGCCATATGTACGGTGGAGATGGGAGGAAAAGTGCAAAATGCGCACCTAAGATGACCGGATAGTCTTTCATAAGACTAGATTTTCTAGTGTGTCAGGGCCCCACCTAAAAAACAAGGGGAGTTATTTGATACTCTAGCTTAGGTACGACGCTTGATACATAGGCAATTGGAAATAATACACGTGGCACATATGAATCAGAATTAAATTGATTGAATTATGAAAACCATTGTGGCTAAGTTACCTTCCAAAAATCAGGTTGATTAGACAATCCTAACCTCTGATATATGAATACTTGTTTCTTGAAATAAGATCATGGATAGTTTTCATTTTTAACTATACAGTAAATATCCACCAATTTGATAGTCTGCGTATCATCCGGTCACACTGCCAGAGCATCAAAGTTTCTCTCTAAAAACAAACTAGAAGTCGACACTTTCAATGGGAATATCTTGGGCTCCAAGCCTGGCATGCGAAGTAAATAGTAAATACTAGGTCCATGTTCAGGCAGGCCCGTGATGGGTCAAAACAAACGGGCCCAAGCCCATGATGATTATCCACAGCCCGAGCTCTGCCACCCTTTTTTGCGCAAGATCTGGGCTGTTCATTTAGTGTGTCCCATCATGCATGCTATGACAAAAATACCCGAGCCACCCGCGCCCAGCAGTCGGTCCTAGTATTACAGTCCAAGCCCATTGCAAAAGCAGACCACCTGAAAGCCCACATAGAGCCCGGCCCATTGAGAGTTGTAGTCGCCCACACGAATGTTGATGTACAGGTAAATGTGAAATTATTCGATACGCCACAGGCGTCACTATACTTGGTTTCAACTCCGACAATTAGGGCATAGGGTTAAGCAATCCAGACCGTTAACATGATTCATCCCACCATGATTGGATCAAAACAAAAGAAACTCCTAAGATGGGAAGATCGTAGCCACCAATCATGGGATCTCGTTTCAATTAACTGTGGGCTATTGTTGCATTGACAGTCTATTTGTTGTCCATGAATGGAAATCGTACAGTTGTCTCCGAGTAGGAGAACAGATCAATGGTACGGATTACATAACAATGGGCCGCATATTGCCAGAACTTAAAACCCGTGTATGTTGTGCAGAGACGCAGGTCAGGCATCATAAAATCCATCCTAATCCTATCCTATGTCAACGTCACCATTTCTCTTTTCCGTATACGCATATACAAGGAAATTGAAACGCCAACAGCCACTGGATTTCCAAACGGATATTCCTTCCTTGAAATATCATTCAGCCTCTACCCAACACTCCAAAAATCACTTCACTTGATTTCTCCAACAAATAACCGAATCTACGTTCTCTCCTAATTTCTTCTGACTCACTGAGTCAAGAACTTAGTTAAGAAGGAGAAATTGATGGGTCACACTCGTTCATGTCTGCACTCACTCTCATACCTGTTCTTGATTCTAGAAATGGTGGTGGGGGCCCACATCCCGACCACCCTCGATGGCCCATTTACTCCGGTCACTCGCCGCTTCGATCCGTCGCTGCGGAAAGGCAGTGACGACTTGCCAATGGATGATCCCAGGCTTAAGAAGAAAGTTCCCTCTGTCTTCCCCGACCAGATAGCTCTCGCCATCTCTTCGTCGACTTCCATTTGGGTGTCTTGGATCACCGGTATCATTCTTTCCTGTCCTGAGCATTTTGAATTTGCATTGGTTCGATTGCTTGTTGATTCTTCCTGTTTCATGGGTTTTTTATTTTTTATTTTTAATCATACTGTCGTATGCATCCATAATGCTGGAATAAATGACGAGAATTTGATTTATTTTATTTTCTTTCTTTCTTATGTGTTTTGCTAGCACATTGAGAATTTCCTCTTCGACTGTCGGTTGCCCGTGGAATGCAGTAATGACACTGATAAAAGGGGTGTTGTAGAAATGATTAACGATGATTTCATTTGGCCTGTGTGCCATACCAACAAGCCCTACTTATTGGTGATTCTTGCAGTTCATCTAGCTGGCCCCACCATGGATGAGCAGGGCAATCGACCCATCCACCTGCAGACTTTTTATCATGCATGTCATACTTTTGGGGGCTGACAATCAGATGGCCAGGATTGTCTTGCAGAGGCTTTCTTTTGCAGCATTTTCCATCCACTGTGGGGCTCACTAGATGAATGGCCCAGATCACCAAAAGATTCATGATACTCGCATCAATGGGATAATCGCCTAAACTTTCGTGACTAGTTGGGACCAACCACTGCATTTTTCCTCCAGAAAAAATGGGAAAAATTCATACCTTGTTGATGATTTACCTTGCTTGATTGTCGATCGGGTATAGAGTTATTATGGGGTGAGTTCAACTTGTGTAGGGGATGCTCAGATTGGCTCCAATGTGACCCCTCTCGACCCATCAACGGTTGCCAGTGAGGTTTGGTATGGGAAAGAAAGTGGAAAATATCCATTTGTTCAACGAGGGTCGTCAACTGTCTACAGCCAAATGTACCCATTCAAGGGCCTTATGAATTACACTTCAGGCATCATTCACCATGTTCGACTCAAAGGTGAGAAGACCCATTTGTTCTCTGTGATGATGAATGAGTTTGTACTCTAATGCTTACTAATTCCCGTATGAATTTTGTACTAATCATTCATGATATGAATGTCTGAATTTTTGTATTGGTTTGTCCACAGGGCTTGAACCTGGGAAAAGATATTACTACAAGTGCGGGGATAGTTCATTGCCGGCTATGAGCAAAGAACACGTATTTGAAACTCTACCCTTGCCTAGTGCAAATGCATATCCTCGTCGAATAGCAGTTGTAGGAGATTTAGGCCTGACAAGCAATTCAACAACAACCATTGATCATCTCATTGAGAATAACCCTTCGATGGTATTAATGGTTGGAGACATGTGTTATGCGGACCAGTACCTTACTACGGGTGGCAAAGGCGCCCTTTGCTTTTCATGTGCATTTCCAGATGCACCCATTAGAGAGACATATCAACCACGGTGGGATGGGTGGGGAAGGTAAATCTCCTGTTCTTGAAAATTACACCGTCTTCAAAGTTCCAAAACCTGGGGACCAACTTGACTCAATGTCTAGCCAAGTTGTGTCGACTCAATGACTCAACTGGGTATTTAAGTAGTATTTTCAACTTTCATATGCACATGTATGATTCACGAATTAACGTATCGATGTAGCAATGGTCCAAATTCAACAAATATATGTCCATTAATCAGAGGCCAGGTTTATCTTTTCAGGCTGATTCTGGGAATATGATAAATCTACAGTGGGTCCCACTATTTGACCGGTGCAGATTTTAGGTACATGACATGCATACCATAGACCCAGCACTGTATTTGTTATATGATGCCTTGTGCCATATGATCCACCTATGCATAGATGTGCTTACGATAACCAAGGGTTGACATGCCACATGCTGCATTTGAAGCTTCAAATTACTAACTAGTTGTTTGGATGCCTGTAAACAGGGCAACTTGTAAATGATTTACAGGGAAATCATTTACACTCTGCATTCGGATTACCTTTTTTGCATGTAAATCATTTACAGGCTGTAAATGATTTACAACATTTAACACCATCTCATTTACAGGCAAAAAGGTGGGATTTCATTTACAGGCTCTCCATTTACAGCCTAATAGCTATATTTTCAAAGATTGTCACAGGACTCAATTTACAGGCTATCCAAACTTAGACAATCATTTACAGATTACAGCAAAAAAGGACAGGCTGTAAATGGTTTACAGTTTTAAATCATTTACCACTTAAACCATTTACAGGCATCCAAACAACCCCAAGGTTGTTGATCTTTGTTTATGAAATTTGGTTCACTGAAAGAGTCTCTAAACTGTCAAAATACAAAGAAACTAAAGGCTTTTTTTCCCTACTGAAGCATGTCATCTCTTCCTTACGTAGGCTATGCAAATCTCATTATAAAAAACCGTTCATTCCCATTTATACAAACAGAGGTTGCTAACAGTTCCCCAAAACTGGTGCTCTTTAAATTGGCTGAAAATTTTACTCTCAATTGGAAAAAAAAAAAACCATTAAAACATTGTTGATTGTCTACTGATGGTCATAAATCTTTGATAAGGCTTTCCAACTTGTGGGTTTATCATATAGAATTCTTTCAAACTTTCAGGAACTTTGATGTAACTAAAAACGACATGTAGTTTCATACGTACAATGTGAATGAATTTGGCTACACATATAAACAGGATTTACCCAAAGTTGATTTTGCATTATTTCCAAGTGTAGTTTTTAAAAGATCAAATTTTTTTTTCTGGTCTAAATTTTTCTAGTGTATACAATGTGATTTAGACTTTCCAATCATTTGCCTATTCATTTTCTATCATTAGGTTTATGGAACCCCTGACTTCAAGTGTCCCTATGATGGTGATCGAAGGCAATCATGAGATCGAACGTCAAGTTGATGGGATCACTTTCAAATCTTATCTGACACGATTCGCTGTTCCATCGCAAGAGAGTGGCTCCAATAGTAATTTCTACTACTCATTTGATGCAGCGGGAGTCCATTTCATCATGTTGGGAGCATATGTCGACTATAATAGTACTGGTGACTGATGCTATCCCTTTCATATATGGATTTTGGATTATTGCTATAGAGAAAGATTGATGGTCCATGAGAACCATAGTCCTTGCGTTTCCATTGGTGGAAGCATGGGACCGACCATAAAATGACAGAACGCTCCAAAGCTTTTAGAAGCTAAGGGGCAGCCATGAAATTTGAGAAATGTAGTTCTCATGGACTACTGGTCCTTATTATACGGTAGCTCAAATTCATGGTTCCTATTCAATGCTCAGAATATGAATTCGATCTTCGTATACAAAGTTGCATGTGAGTCCCATTAATCTGTTATTATTTCTAACAATGGCACCATCTTTTACAGGTGCCCAGCATGCTTGGCTAAGGGATGATTTACTTCAAGTGGACCGCAAGGTGACCCCATGGCTGGTGGCTGCATGGCATCCTCCTTGGTACAATAGCTATTCATCACATTATCAGGAATTTGAATGCATGAGGCAGGAAATGGAAGCACTCTTGTATCAATATGGTGTCGATATTGTCTTCTCGGGTCATGTAAGCGCCTTTTCAGATTTGTTCTTATGGACCATAGAAAGCTGTTATCCTAATGAAACAAATGATATTGTTTTCTTCTTTCTTTCCTCTTCACTTGTACATGTGCATAAGTTTGCATGTGTAGATAATATTATAAAGGACTCTGGAGACCTTTCGGGTGGGGGGAGGAAGGGTAGAAGGGGGCAGATCAGTGTCTTAATGAAGATATTGAGTGGGAAAATTAGGGGTCTGGGTTGCCTGCAGAAAAGGGGGCTGATTAAAGAGGGTTGTCGAAGTTCGAAGCCTCAGGTGATTTCGTTTCAAGAAACCAAGCTCCAAGGTATGGACAAGGAGGTGATGGACTCTCTGTGGAGAATTCAGTCAAAAAATTGGGTGGCCATCGACACTGTATGGTCTATGAGGGCGATTGTGGTGGAGTGAGATGCTAATGTTTGGGTGAAGGAGGATCGGTAGGGAGGGAAGTTGTCTCGGTGATGTTAAAGGATATGCTAACGGGATTCCAGTGGGATGTAGAGACAGGATTTTTGGAGTGAGCTGAGTGCAATGCAGAACACAATGATCTTCCACGGTGCGTTTGGGGGGGGGGGGGGGGGGGTGGTAAGGTTTACATATGAGAAGTCCCACAGCGAGAGGATCATGTGTAGCATGAGAGACTTTTCAAACTGGGTGGTCTCTCACTAGCCAGTTGACTGTTGGGGGATGTTAAGGGCCTGTTTGGATACCACCAAATAAGTTACTTTTTCTACTTAGAGCAGTAGATAAGCAACTTATTGGAGATAAACAAAGTTTGGTTTAAGATCAACTATAAGTAACTTTTTTACTTATAGTTACTTAATCACTTCAGCTTAATAAGTGGAAACCAAGATTACCTACTTCAAGCATAAGTAGCTTATTTGGGCCTGTTTGTTTTGCCCATTACCACAGTATTGTAAAGGAAATGGGCAATGATTAGCCGTATCTTGACAACAACTGCATTTGACTACAATGATGTCAATTTTACATTGTTTGATTTATCCACAGTAAAATCGTAATGATTGCAATTTTACATTACTTCAATGTCAAATCATCATCAAAATAAACTGATGTTGCTATTTGGATGGAGTTTTTCTTATAGTAATTACACACAAAAGTGCAATTGATACAAATTTCTTGTCTGTTGAATTCATTTGCATTTGACCGACCATTCTTGTGTTTGGTTTGGTAGTGGTAAAACAACACTGATGACACAATTACTTTACATTACTAAGGAAATGGGCAAAACAAACGGGCTAAGTAACTTACGATCCAAACGCCCCCTAAATATACTTGGTTCAATAGGCAAGAGAGGGACGGTTTTGTCCAAAATCAATAGGTTTTTTTGTGTCAATAAGGTGGGTGTTTTCACTACTAGCATAACAAGGGCTGTCAAAGTCGATCTATGACCATTGTCCCATTCTCCTAGATGTGGAAGAAGAAAATCGAGGGCCGTTGTTTAGATTCAAGCTCTCACGACTGGACATGGAGGGCTTCTCAAAGTTGGTTAGGGAGTGGTGGGAGCCTTTTGAAGTAGAGGGCTTTGCCGGTTTCGGGTTGTGTCAAAACTCTTGAAGGGAAAAATTAGTATTTGAAAGGAGGTGTTGGGGAATAGAGAGGTTGAGATTGGAACGATCCTCGAGGGTATCCAAGTCATTAACATTGAGGCAAAAAGGGTGGAGCTAACAATGGAAGATAAAGCATTAAGGGATAAGTGATGGGGACATCACACGCATGCACGCCACCCCTTACACACGTACGCCAGAAAAAGGAGGACTCCACCGTCGATCTAGATCGATGATGACGTCCAGGGAGGGCCTCCTAGTTAGAAGACGGAGTTTTGGTTCATTAGAGTGGGCCCGATAATCAAGTAAAGCCCATCATGGGATCTCATGATCGAGGCCTACTAGTCAGATTAAGTTCATACTTTAGGTTTTACTTATTTATATTATTTAGAACATCATGAACACTTTAGATTTCTTCAATTGGTTTTTATTTTAGTTTACTTCATCGCCAAGTAATAAGTTGCACACATGGCGCGAGTTTTAGGGTATAGGGTTTTCTTATAAATAGGCACCCCTTGTAGTTCTTTTGATTCAATGAAGATGAATAAAAATTGCTGCGTTTTCCTGCTCCTTTCCGAGTTATGAAAACCTAATTGGGTGCGAAGCCCTCCCTTCTTTGAATGGCTAACTACTGCGGTGCGAAGCCACATCTATCTCGTTTTACCCCTACCTTCTTCTATTCATATTTCTCTTCTCTTACAAGTCTGCAAATCCATCAATAGTTGCAGCTGTTTTTCTCTCTACAGTAGATTTCCAGAATCCGACCCTGCAAGAGGGCTGAAACTTCGGCGGAGCACCACGCACAAACCGTGCATCGGATCAAGTTGAGATTTAGGAGTTTTGGAGTCCATCCCTGGCCGACCAGGGCCGAGGTGGCCTTTTTCTTAATAGTGGGCCCCACACACGTGCGGCCGTGATCACATGCACGTGTGTCTGGACCATTGTTGCTTTCCGTACGTGTGAACTGTCTTCTGGTTCAGGTTTTCTTCTTATACCAGTTTTTCATAAACCTTTACCCTAGATCGCATTATTCTTAATTTGTTTGCCCCTTTTCTCACCCTAGGGTTCCTTGAGTTGAAATTGTTGAATCCTTTGGATTATGGACTGATTGTTGTGCGTGTGTGGATGATTACTGCTTATCTTTGAGCATCGTTTGGTTTATAATTTTAACAGATTCAGCCTTAACCTGTGTATGCTTGGACCCGTATAGATTCCTCTTTACTTGAATGTTTAAGCTTTTGTGTAGGATGTGGAATTTGTATAATTGTTTCTGAACTAACGTAATCTTAAGCCTGAGATCTCGCACATCATATTTGAATTTCATGTCCTGCATCAAATTTGGTATCAAAGCTTAGGGTTCTTATAGGGTTATGCATTACATGTTTAGGGTTTGGTTGTTTATGTCCATTACGCATCAATTCTCATCATATATGACTATTTAGAGGTCCATAAACCCTGACATAAGCTGCTGAAATTTTCTGTTATCCCTTATTTGAATTGTTTTAGAAATTAACTTAGCTTTCTATTTCTAGGTTTAGAAACTTTCCTTTTCTGTTTTTAGAAACTAAATTTTTAGAAATTTTCTTAATCCATGTTTAGAAACTAATTTACTTTCCTTTTTCTTTTAGAAATTAACTTACTTTCTATTTTTAGAAACTTTCCTTTTTCTTTTTTTAGAAACTATGTTGTTTTTTTAATATAGATACTTTCCTAATTTATTTTTTTTAGAAATTTTCCTAATTTGTTTTTAGAAAAATTCCTTTTTTCGTTTTTAGAAACTAGGTTTCTTTTTTAGAAACTTTCCTAATTTGTTTTTAGAAACTTTTTTTTTTTCGTTTTTAGAGACTAAGTTGCTTTTTTAGAAACTTTCCTAATTTGTTTTTAGAAACTAAGTTGTTTCTTAAAAAAAAAAAAAAAAAAAAAAAAAATCTTATATTTTGACAACTATATTGCTGAATTTTGGTTTGCACCCTACACTAAACATGGAACAACTGTTAGAGTCACTAAACAAGCTGTCCCAGCAGATCGAGTCTTTGGATAAGCGCTTGGAAATGGACCAATGCTTTAAACAACTTGATGTATGCATTACCCGACTAAAGACCATTGCCAAGACAAACCCCACCATTGGGGTAGATGTCCAATCTCAGGCAGGTGGCCCGGAGAATAGACCAATGAATGAAGTTGGTTAAGGAATCAATTATGGGCGTGCACCCACCCCATGAGGGACATCAAGACCACTATTTTGAGGGGTACAACATGTGCGGCCTTGTGGCTGGAGAGAGTGCACCAGAGGCTAGTGTAGAGTTACCCACTGAGGTCATTCCGGTAGTGGATGAGTTTTGTGATGTCTTTCCGGATGATCTAACAGATGAGTCTCCCCTTAGGAGAGATATAGAGCACACCAGAACATGGGACACCGTAATACCTGTAGCTGAGTTTGCGTTTAATAGTTTTGTCGATAGGTCCACAGGTCTCAGTCCTTATGAAGCCGTTACTAGTTATAAACTTGAGAAACCTATTGATCTTATCCCTATGTCATTGTCTCATAGGCCGTCAGAGCCTGCAGAGTCTTTTATGCACCACATTCATTCATGTTATCAAGAAATCAAGCAGAAGATCACTACTAATAATGAACATTACAAATTTTCTACTGACCAACATAAATGTTTTAAGGAATTCAATGTAAGGGACTCTGTGATGGTCCGCATCAGGTCTGAGCGATATCCTCTGGGGGCCGTTCATAAGTTACACGAGTGTAGCGCTAGACCCTTCAAAATTATAAAATGAAACGCTCTCAATGTGTATGAGGTAGATCTTCTACTTTCCATAGGAATTAATTCCACATTCGATGTGGAGAATCTACTTACTTTTCAGGGGACCACGGATACTTTATCTGGCCCTTCACCCACCCATCCTGATTTCTCAGATTTATCCTTTGATTCATGGCCCCCTCTCAACCCATTTTCCCAGCCTCTACCTCCCATACCTACCCTTCCCGACCCATTTTTCTAGCCTCTACGTCCCATACATACCCATCCCGACCCATTTTCTGAGCCTCTACCTCCCATACCTACCCGTCCCGACCCATTTTCCTAGCCTCTACTTCTCATACCTACTCTTCTTGACCTTTCTTTCCAGCCTCTGCTTCCCATACCTAACCTTCACACACCCAGAGAGGAAATAGAGGATATCCTGGATCATCAGATAGTTTCAACATCGGACGGCGGGTTTCAGAAGTACCTTGTTAAATGGAAGTTACGCACAGCTTCAAACAGCACGTGGCTCACTGAGGAGGAGCTTCAGAGACTTGATCCTGACATCCTGGAGCGGTTCAGGAGTTTTATTTCGCCAGTGGCGAAATCTTCGCAGCCGGGGAGAATTGATAGGGACATCAAGCGCGCAAACGCCGCCCCTTACGCATGTACGCCAGAATGAGGACCCCACCATCGTTCTAGATCGATGATGACGTCCAAGGAGGGCCTCCTAGTTAGAAGACGTAGTTTTGGTTCATTAGAGTGGGCTCGATAATCAAGTAAAGCCCATCATAGGCCCACTAGTCGGATTAAGTTCATACTTTAGGTTTTGCCTATTTATATTATTTCGAATATCATAAACGCTTTAGATTTCTTTGATTTATTTTTATTTTAGTTTACTTCATCGCCAAGTAATAAGTTATGCACATGACGTAAATTTTGGGGTATAGGATTTTCTTATAAATAGGCACCCCTTGTAGTTCTTTTGATTCAATGAAGATGAATAAAAATTGTTGTGTTTTCCTGCTCCTTTCCGAGTTATAAAAACCTAATTGGATGCGAAGCCCTCCCTTCTTCAAATGGCTAATTACCGTGGTGCGAAGCCACATCTATCCTGATTCGCCCCCACCTCTTCCATTCATATTTCTCTTCTCTTACAAGCATTTCATCTGCAAATCCATCAATAGTTGCAGCCGTTTTCTCTCTACAAAAGATTTCTAGAATCTGGCCCTACAGGGGGGCTGAAACTTCAGCGGAGCACCACGCATAAACTGTGCATCGAATCAGGCTGAGATTTGGAGGTTTTGGAGTCCATCTTTCGCCGACCAGGGCCAATGTGGCTTTTTTCTGAATAGTGGACACGTGCGGCCGTGATCACACGCACATGTGTCTGGGCCATTGTTGTTGTCCGTGCGCGGGAACTGTCTTCCAATTCAGGTTTTCTTCTTATTTTACCCTCTCATACCAGTTTTTCATAAACCCTAACCCTAGATTGCATTATCCTTAATTCGTTTGCCCATTTTCTCACCCTGGGTTCCTTGAATTGAAATTGGTGAATCCCTTGGATTATGGACTGATTGTTGTGCATGTGTGGATGATTACTACTTATCTTTGAGCATCGTTTGGTTTATAATTTTAACAGATCTAGCCCTAACCTGTGTAGGCCTGGACCCACATAGATGGAATGGTCATTTTCTGAGGAAGAAGTCAAGGCCACAATAGACTCTGTTTCCATTGCGATTCTTCTAGGTGTTTTGGGATGTAGTGAAAGGCAACGTGTCAAGATTTATGGCGAAATTCTTTGTGAGGGGAAGGCTTTTGGCAAAGCTTGGGGTGTCTTTCATTGCAATTATTTCCAAGGTAGCAGGTGCAGAGAGTTCAAGGGACTTTAGACCTATTATTCTAATTGGGGGACCTTATAAAATCCTAACCAAAAACTTAGCAACCAGATTTTGTGCAGCTTTGGTGAGCATCATCCCCAAAAGCCAAGGTGTGTTTATTGTAGGAAGATGGATTTTGGACAGTGCCATTACTCGTGACCGTGAGTGTATTGATTCCAGATATAAGGAAGGTTTGACAGGCATCATCTACAAGCTAGGCATCGAAAAGGCTTTTGACCATGTAAATTAAAACTTTCTGGATTATATGATCGGGCGGCTTGAAGTGGAGAAGGTGGATGAGGGAGTGCATTTGTTCTACTAGGTTCTTGGTTCTAGTCAACGGATCCCTCAAAGGTTTCTTCAAAAGTTCGAGTGGTATTTGATAGGGCAGTCCACTCTACACCTTCCTATTTATAGTGTTGGTTGAAGCCTTGGGCAGAATGTTGGATAAAGGTCGGGAGATTGGCCTCATTCGAGGGTTTAGGGTTGAGAGGACTAGTCCCCTGATATCCCATCTCCAGTTTGCCGACGACACTATCTTATTCTATAAGGCATATGCAGGGATGATGGAAAAGTTGATAATCATTATTTAATGCTTTCAAGTGGTTTCGGATCTAAAAGTTAACATAGCCACGAGTGAGATGTTAGGGGTTTGAATTTCAAAGAAAGAGATTAAGCAAATGGGAGAAATATTTTGTTACGGTGTAGGCTCTTTTCCATCCACTTAGTCTCCCTCGTTGCTTTGGAAAACCTAGAAAGCATCTTTGAGACAAAGTTGTGGAAAGGATCAAAAGGAAGCTATCAAGATGGAAGAATTGGTATCTTTCTCTAGGTGGCCAGCTAATTCTCATCAAAGATGCGCTATCAAATATGCCTCTTCAATTTATGACTCTTTTCAAGTGTCCAAAATCAAAGTTGGTCTAATTGGATAGATTAAGCCGTGATTTTCTATGGCAAGGTTCGAACGATTAAAAAAAAAAAAAAAAAAAAATCTTTTGTGATGTAGAGCGGGTTGCGGACACTTTCATGTTCGAGATGGACCAGAGAAGGCCCAATCAGAGGCAGAAGTCATCAAGACCATCAGAACCTTAAAACAAGCATATCTCACAAACCGGAATGAGTTACTCGACGTACCATATGATTTTGGGGTAGGACGAGCTACTTTAGCCAACCAATCTGGCCATGCCGGGTTGCCCACGCTGAATTTGCGAGATTCCATCATATCGACAGCTGAATTCCATGTTTAATTCCGTTTTTACCATAAATAGTAAGTTTTAGTTTGATTATAACTCTTCATCTGTTGGGCTTTAGGAGTTGTCCAAAATGAAAAGTGCTTAGAATAGTTAGGAGAATAACGTGGTTAAGCCACATAGGACACTTACTATAGAAGTAAATTTACTATTTATAGTAAGTTACGAATTTTAGGGAGTTTTAGTTATAGTTTGCTTCTGATTTCTCTCTTATTGCTTGGTATCTCTATTTAAAGGCTTGTGAACTCATTTATTTTAAATTAATCGATTAAATTTCAAATTTATTAGAATTTATTTCTATTTTATTGCTTTCTTTCCTCGTAGATTCGAAAAGTCTCTGTGAGGAGTCCAGAGAAGCTCCGTGGATTCGGAGTAGTTATCCTTGAGGAAGACGGTGATTGACCTCATCACGTTCATCCCTGCGTCATTTTGGGTTTGGGGGAGGTTTGTAAGCCGTATGTAGAGGAAGGGCTGGAATCAAGGATCTGGAGAATGTTATTCTTGTGCTGTTAAGAAAGCGGTTGTAGAGGTTTGGGGTGGAGGATTCTTTGTGGAGACACCATCGCAAATAAGTATAGGTGCAAGATGGGAGGTTGGTGGGTGAGGATTCCTCTTTATACCAGGTTTCAGAGATTTGGAAGGGGATTTCAAGCTTAATGTCCAGGTTTAAGGAGGGGATAGGGTTCTCCCTCGGCAATAGGGAGAAAATCTTATTATGGGAAAATGTGTGGGCAAGTGAGACCTCTATTCAATCAGCATTTGCAAGGTTAGTGCACCTCTCATCAGGAAAGGCAGATCATGGTTTCTAGATGCTTTTCTTTTTTCTAGAAATGTGGTGGGATGGATGCCGCGTTGTCATAGAAACTTGACTGATGGGGAAATTAGAGAGTTAGTGTCGCTCTTGGGCAGCCTTCAGAACTATTTATCGACAATAGGGGTTTGTGACAGGATAATATGGTTAAAAGACAAGTCAGACAGTTTCTCAATCTGCTCTTTCTATAGGATGCTTAGGTCGAGGGGGGGTTGGAAGCCTACCTCCGAAAGTTGTTGCCTTTGCTTTGCTTGTCGGAAGAAAGAAGGCTTTGGCTATTCACAACCGTCAGAGAAGGTCAATGGTGATTCCCAACACTTGTGTGATATGCATGGGGGACGCCGAATAAGGTGATCATTGTTTTATGCAATGTTCGTTCGCTTGCAAGGTGCGGGCTAGCCTTTTTAGGTTGTCCAACATGCCGTGGGCAATGCCGATTTCTATGCGTGACCTATTATTGGTTTGGCACGGTGTCGGGCTAGGGAAGAAAGAAGGAATTATTTAAAAGATGTTCTTGTTGACTATCCTTTGGGCGATTTGGGGGGCAAAGGAATGGAAGATGCTTTCGTAATATTAGCAGATCGGCGATGGAGGTTTTCAGTAGGGTGAAGCTATATGTAATGGAATGGGACTCATATATTAAACCCCTTGAGGGTTTCAATTTCCCCCTTTTGTTTGCTTTGTAACCTGGTGTGTCATCTTGGCACTTCTTTTAATAAAGTATTGTTACCTTATATATATATATATATATATATATATATATATATATATATATATATATATATATATATATATATACACGTACGGAAACGCTCACCTGCGAACCAGTTCGTACGTACTAAGTATGAACTTTTTTGAGAACACATCATACCTGATGGGGATCCAAAATCTGAACCGTTCATGTGAAGTAGCACCTCGTGAAACCCCCTGGGCCCAAGTTTTACTTTGATCTAAAACTTTGATGGGCCATGAAAAATGAAAACAGTTTCCTCCCTTGATTTGCATTTCTCTTTGCTATGGCCCACCAGAATTTTAGATCGAGGTGAAATTTTGTCACATGAGGTTTCATGGGATTCAGCATCACATGGACCGTTCAGATTAGACACCCATGGCACGTGTGCAAAGGTGCGCACGTGCGTAGGTGCGCAGGGGAGCATGACTCTCTCTCTCTCTCTCTCTCTCTCTCTCTCTCTCTCTCTCTCTCTCTCTATATATATATATATATATATATATATAATATAATATAATCAAGTCTATGCGAAATCTTAAATAAATGTAGCTTATCCATATTTAGAATTCGAGCTAAACATGTTTTTTTATAATGAACTTATAAACCATGAGGTTATCGGGTGATGCTCGATCAAAATAAATTAGCATTTTGGTTTGGCCCGTCAATGGTACAGGTGGGGATGAAGGTCATTCATCTGGTGGCCCACATCGTTGGATTAACCAGTCCCCAATGTTCCCCCATCAGATGATCCTAAGCATCTAATTGATTGCTTGCAAATTCCGCATTTAACAGGAGCCCAATGAGAAAGTTAGGATCATCCGATGCAGACTTTTGGGTCCATGATTGACAGGACCCACCATGAATGGTTTGGATCACTAAACTTTGAGCCCCACAGGTACAGCTAGCTGGGCTGAGCAATTTGCTCAATCAAACATGGTATACTTTCTCTATAAACAAGGCAATAAACAATACTACAAAGAATCCATGATTACCAGGTGCATGCTTATGAACGGATGAACCGAGTGTATAACTATACATTAGATCCATGCGGGCCTCTTTACATAACCGTTGGAGATGGTGGAAATATAGAGCAAATTGATGTCGATCATGCAGATGACCCTGGAAAGTGTCCTTCAAGCAGCAGCAACAAACCAGAATTTGGAGGAGTGTGCCATTTAAATTTCTCTTCGGGCCCAGCTAAAGGCAAGTTCTGCTGGGACAAACAACCAGAGTGGAGTGCATATAGAGAGAGCAGCTTTGGACATGGAATATTAGAGGTATCACTGTGTAACCATGCAACATTATCATTGTGTAATATAAAAAGGGGTGGCTCCAGTGATACCGGTACCACCGTAATCTACGGTGGTACTGGCCATATGTGGGCCTATGTGATGCATGCACGGCATCTAACACATCCATCAGATGCTTCAGTACATGTTACCTCCAGGTCCCAAAATTCAGGCTGATCCATGAATCAGGTGGGCCACACCACAGTGAAGAAGTTGAGAGGGGACACCACCATTGATTTACTTGGGGGACCCACCATGTTGTTTATATGGAATCCAGGCCATTCAGACCCTTCATCTGGCATGGATGAAGGTTAATACCAAAAATCAGGCTGGTTTACAACTCTGGTGGGCCCTGGTGCATACCAAGGGTGGGCTTTCCCTCCCAACTTGTTCCCTGTGCTGTCACCCATCTGAGCTTTGGATCAATCTGATATCAGGGAACTGGGAGTAACGCGAGGTCACACATCTGATCAATGGGTTGGGTGTACTGTATGCATCATGTAAGCCCCATATCTGTGCGGTACCACAGCAAGCTTACGGTGGTTCCAGTACCACTCGAGTGCACCCTATACAAAAACAACTCTACGTGCTGCATCATGGGGTGTAGATCAGTTCACATCCCTCTTTCTTCATTCATTTGTATTTTCTGTTGCAGATAATCAATTCCACATATGCCTTATGGACTTGGCACAGAAATCAGGATACATATAAAGATCAAAGCCGCAGTGATCAAATATACATAGTACGACAACCTGAATTGTGCTTGCCAAACATCAAATCGGCCACTACTTCAACCAATGCATCGGTCACTACTTCAACCGATGCATCTGCCAATCTAAGTAATCAGAAGAGGTATGACTAAAAGCACCAAGGTAGAAATGAAATACTGAAGGATTGTATATCTATAAAAGAAAATTCGACTTTTGCATGTCCAACACTTCATATATGATGCATGATGCCAACCTACTTCAAAATAGGTAGTGTACATGTAATTCATGTCTGATGCTTCAATTTTGTCTGTAAACACCATCCTCTATATACATGCTGACACTCCACTTCCTATGAAAATCTCGACCGTTGCCTCAATTAGTTATTGGAAGAACATCTTGTTTATATCCTTAATAATTGTTGTCGTAGGAAATTTGGCTAAGAATCAAACCTATTAATCCTATCTTAACCTACCTCATTTCCAAGCCTAACCCAAGTCTAAACCGGCTGCGATAATTGAGCTTCAATCTGGAGTGTGGGGCCCAACCAGCTTTGATCTGGGGCCCACACATGTTTTTCTTTTAGCTTTCTCTAGCTGGTGAGAATCCCATTTCCACCAGCCAGAGAAGACTTTTTCTAAGAAAGCTCTCTGGATCATGGAAATGGTTTTTCTGCCAGATAGAGACTTTTAAAAAATGGTGATCCCTGGTTGGTGAAAATACTATTTCCGCCACCCAGGCAACATTCACTGAAATCTGTCATTTTCAGGCTCCAATTACCCTAGCCTCGTGTCCAATTTCCTTGATCTTGGGGCCTATTTTAAAGTTCATCAGACGAGCTTCACAATGAACTATGGATCATTTTTAATCTGAGGTCCAGGCAGGAAGTTGTGGCCCACTCAAAAGGAAGGTTTGAGTGGACTGGGTTTCAAATCTTAGGGCTGGCTTACTGATCAAAAGATAGAAAATCTTTAAGGCCGGATCTCTCTCCAATTTTTGAACGCTTTCCTACCAAATTACCGTTACAACGTTTTCTTCACACCTAACCTACCTTCTAATTGTAAAGTTACCGTCTAACTACCTTGCCTGTGAAATCCCCAATCTATCCTTCTAAGTTCCCTCCATCCTAACCCTTAACCAACGGCCCTCCTAGAGCTACGTGTCATTTCACCTCCCCTTAGCAAGCCATTAGGTTCCCTCAATTTACACTCGTCATTCATAATTCCTGTAAATCCCCTCCTCTCTCAGAAGAGGGGTCTTGCTTCTGTAGAATTCTCATCCTAGCCCTAAACAGGACCATCTTGGAAAATTATCTTCCTCAAATTCATGCACAGCAAAAGCAGAGAACCGTCAAGAAGCATACGTATCTTGGGTTCCATTTGGAGAACTTGAAAGTTTTCCAAACTATGATGGGTAAGTGGCATGCCTCAACCACTTGGCTTTGAAATACAGCTTCCATATCCTTCATTATCTGGAGAATTTCCTCGAATTCTAGATCCTCCCTTTTTTGGTCTTCTTCTTTTTTTTCTAGCTTAGATCAAGATGATTCCAATCAGAATAAATAAAATGACAATTCGAGTCATTAATGAACTTTTCTAGATCCTCCTTACCTTTCTTCTTCTTCTTCTTCTCCTTTTCTAGCTTAGATCAAGATGATCGCGATTTATTTTTTTCAAGGACAATTCCAGATTTTTTTATTTTTTTTTCCTCAGATCAGATTTTTTTTTTTAAAGGATAATTCCAGATATTAATGAATGTTTTTTCCTCCTCTTCTCTTCTTTTTATTACTTGTTGCAATCTATAAATATACTAAATGAATTCCCATTCCAACATGGGGCTGCCTACATTGCAGCCCTCTCCTCTCATCTTCTATTTTCCTAGTTTATGGTTCTTTTGGTTTTCCTCTTTCAACTCTACAAGAAATGTTGCCTTTACAAGTGGAAACCACTGGTAACTGCAAGGGAACTTTCTCGCACTATATAACAGGATCAGTGGGACCCACTATGTTCTGTCTGTGACATCCACTCCGTCCATCAGGTGAGCCCTTTTCTATTACCCAATGGGGAAAAATATCCAACAGATCAACAACTCTTGTGGGCCACAACATATGGAAATCGGAAGAGGTTGCTGAGCATAGGTTTTTGTGTGGGGAGCACCTAAACTGGGATGCAGTTATTTTTTCTATGTATGGTGAACATAGTGTGCCTAATTTGACGGACAGATTGGATTACACATGGCTATAATGGTGGACCCCATAGGGCTCAGGTGTTGTACATGTTGTGCTACACACCTCCAAGACACCTGTTCCACTGCATGCATGTGCAACGCACATTGCGTGGATCCCTTCTTGTTCGTTTTATTTTCAAATTTTCAAAAACTGTGTAGAACTTCATTTCAAATAGAATTTTGCTTTTTCAAAGAGTAGAGACTGCACTTGAGGGTGAAGGATGCCTAACACCTTTTCTCATCACCGAGGGATGTTCTTAGAATCCCTAATTCAGTGATCTATTTGTGGAGTTATTTTGTTTACATTGGCTTTTTAGCTTACCTTGATCAATTTTTTCTCAAAACAAGCTAGTAGTGACTCTCTCTTTCTTTCTTTCGTTCTTTTTTTTTTTTTTTTTTTTTTTTTTCATTCATGGCGATTTAGCCACCTTTTCTCATCACCAAGGACAATCTTACAGATTGGCAACTCCACTGGGGTGACTTGGAATATGTGAAGCGAAAATCCTTTTTTTTTAAAAAAAATCACATATTTCCATGTTTATATTTTCAGTATATTTCACTCTTTCTTTATTTCTAATATAGAATACTTGCTCTTTGTTTCGTAGGTACCTACTCCCTCCTCTATTCTCTTACAGTTCTGTTCTCTTGTATTTCCTTCTCTTCTTTTGGTTGCAACTGTAAGCTGGGGTGAGAGAAATCCTTTGTATATTCATTGTGCATTTAGTGAGTTGTGAGCAATCTTTGGGGACCTGCGCCCATATAAAGAGTACCACTCCGCTCCATCATCGGCTTAGTAATGTCGGCTCCGGAAGGGTATCCTCTTCAACTCCGGAGGTGTATTGTCGCGTGAACCTGAAGTGAGGAACCTTAGAAATGAATTTGCGAGTATGCAAGCAGGTCATATGGCAACACCAAGCATGACCCTGGTTTTGGATTTGCAAGTTTGTGGATTGAGTATATGAATTTGTATTGTGTTGGTGAGTATTTGTCATTAGCAAATTGTAATTTTTTTTCAAGTGGTTGAACTGTAAGTTGAGGAGGTTGTAATTTTCAGAGTTCTGTGAGGATATTGTAATTGTGGTTTACGGCACGAGATGATTGCACCGAGCAAGAGGCATGCATGGCAGAAGGGTCCAATTCGAAGCCCTATTGTAACAGAACCCAATCAAGAAAAATGTCTAATTCACAAGGTTTTGGGGCTGCTAACCTGCCAAGTCAGCCCTTGGTTGAGAACTATCCAAATTCCACATCTCCCTCGAATGCAAGTAGATGATGGAACAAGTTTCACAGGCCATAAAACAAACATACCAAACGATCACTCTGAGTCAAAAATCTCTAGCCAATGTTCACAATTCTCAAAATAGCCATGGTAATGTAGATTCTATGTCATTGCTGGCTCAAGCACAACCCTTTACAATTCGCATCAATCAAATTCCTTGAGTTCCCGATAACTGCTCGTAATGACGTTAGTCACTAAGAGGAGGTGGCAGATCGCTTGATGGCCCAAAACATCGAAGAGTGAGATCCTAGCACATGGAGGAGAAGTGGAAACTCAAAGCGATGGATGCACATGCTGACTTATTCGATGACGTGCGTTTGTTTCCAGAGGCCAAGTTGCCTGAAAATTTAAGGCCCCAGAATTTCGAGTAGCATTAAGGCCAAGGATGCCTGATTGCACACTGCAAGCTGCAGTTCATCTAAGTAACGGTTTTTGGGACGACGACATTCTCTTAATACACCTTGTTCAGAAGATCCTGGCTGGGCTGGTGGATTAGAACTGTCTGTATCTTTTGATCCTGTGGCTTTCTGGACAATTTCGTTGATCAATATTCTTCCAATTCTGACTAAGAATGGAAGAAATTTGATTCAATGGCTTTGAGCCAAAGGAACAGCCATGAGAGTTTTAGTGCATGTGTAGGAAGTAGAAGCTATCGCCACCACCCAGACAAACAATAAACCAGACGAGGAAGAGCAGATGTACAATCAGCCTATCCAAACCTTTCCTGATTCCTTGTGTATCGCTCACGTCCTAATTTTCAATCTTTGATTTGGCTAGGGTCATAAAGTTTTTGTGACTGATGAACTGATCTACCCTACCTAATGAATGTCTCAGAGCTTTGACAAGGTATTTTGTCTGCACAGATCTCTAACATGTGTTCTGCACCCTCATTGAAGTGCTCTGGACGACTCCTTTTCGAGACCATTCTCGGAATTGTCTATAACACATATTGTAGGAAGCATGTACATCATGTGAGCTCTGTGGGGCCACCTTGATGTTTGCGTGGCATCTACTCCATCCATCAGTTGCACCACTTAATGTTCGCCATACACAAAAATATCAGCTTGATCCAAAACTCGGGTGGGTAACACCACTAGGGCAATATAAAATCATGACTTAAACCTCCAAATTCGGTCAGTGTGGCCCATGAATTTTCTATCAGACTTTGTGGATGTCTCTTCTTCTAGGTGGGCCTAACCTCATGAACAGGCTAGGTATATATGCAATAAAGGTTTCTACGTTGGTGTCCCATCCCATTGTTTCCTATAATGTAGTGCACCCAAGTTTTGGATTGTCCTGATTATTAGGTTCCATTTTAACTAATAAAATATGTAATGGGGCATTGGAAGTGTCGGAGTAGCCTTGCTACCACGATCCACTGAAATTCAGCCCCACATCACATCAATTCATCCCTTTAAAAATAAAATAAGATTTCACAACTTACGTATAAGGTGGATGTCACAAAAATATCACAATAGGAAAATAGCCTGACTTCTAACTTCTCACACTTTTCCATTGTAATGGACTAATTAATTAATTAATTAAACAATCTTAAGTTTTGATCTATGCCACTTCTTTTTTATTTTTGCTGAAGTGCGCTAATTGTTTAATTTGTCTAACTACACAATCGTAACCTTTGAATTAGACTTTGTTGTTGTTGTTGTTGAAAATGACTTAATCTCTAATTGTATGCTTTTTTTTTTGTTGAAATGGGCTAATTGCTTTTTTCGTTATGTATGTTTATGAAAGGCCCTTTGCGGTTATATTGCAATCACGGTATTTCTAGTCTGGACTCAAAAGGAAACATACCTGTAGTTTGGGGTCTACTTGTGCAGTAAATTCCCATTTTTGGAATTCTAATTGGACAATGCAACCACAGTTGCTGATGTGAACCTGCAGCTTGGATATGAACTCTCTATATTCTCTCTATGTTTGCATGTAACGTACTCTCCTTAGTTCATGTTTTTTTTCTGGTATTTCTCGTTTACAAGACCATCTATTTATAAATCCAATTAGTTGCTGTGGCTTTTCGATGCCGTAATCCTAATAGCTTCCCCATTATAAATGCCATGGAATGTCAAATCTTGGCAATTCATCTTGATTACATTGAATGTTGCAATTCAGTTCCCATGTACATCCAAACGCTATCTTGATGTTTTTGAGTAGGTGAGAATGTTGTAGAGTATCCAAAAGCATTTACATCGAATAACCAGATTCAAGTATCAAAAATCGCAATGTGCCAAAGTGCGCACACAGCTTTTTTTCCCTCTCTTTTTCTTTTTAAAATGAGTGTTCCCAATACCATCAATGTTTTCATACCATTTTCATCACCATCTAAGCCACATCCCAACTAGTTGGGGTCAACTACAAGATTCATATTCCACCGTTTCACTTTATCAAGGACCACATCCTCAGCTTGAAATTTCATTCGTTCTTGTGGAGAATTTCATTATTATTGGGTTGGGGAAAAATGAAGAAAGAAGAAAAGATAGGCCAAACAAAAAATTCTTTTTTTCTTTGAACTCCCCCAATCTAAAATCATTCAATTCTCAAATGAGAATAGTTGTTCGAATCCTTTCATTTCAAGTAATTGGTTGGTCGTACAGTAGCAGCAGATGGTAATCGATGAAAGAAACAAAACAAACAATAGTTGTAACAATCATGACAAAAGTTATGCTCCAAGTTTAATATTTGTTTCCAACCTCATGCAAAACTCCTTTATCCAAGATTGGGATCAACACTGAACAAAACTCCCACTGGCATTATTATCTCTATTGGTTTGATGGTCTGATCATATTAAGAAAAATTCTTCCATTTGTTATAAGTGGTCATTAGAAGCCTTTTGGATGCATGCCGGCATTTTTCTTCTATGGTAGATTTTAGACAAGAAAGTACCAGCTTACGCATTTAAATTCTAGTGCATGGACATTGCTTCCTACAAATGATTTAAATTTCAAATTATGATCTCTTCATAATAGGTTTTGGGTCATTGAAAAGACAATTTAGGGCGGGTTTTTTTTTTCCATTTTGTTTGCAAGCAAATGAGAAGGTTTTAGGACAAATTGATGTAAAACAAAGTGTGTAGGGCCACATTTGTTAGGATTTTCCAAATGCAAAGGAAAATAGATGTATTCAAAAATCAGATTTTAGATTTTACGGCCCAATAAAATAACAAGTTTTTATGTTCAACTATTCTCGAGTTTTTAGAAAGGAATAACACAAATTTAATGGTTAGGATTTACCTGATCAAATCTGACTATAAACCATCAATTTTGTTGATGTCATTTCTTTAACTAGAAGGTCTATCCTTGATTTATTATCCTAGATGAATGAGAAGGTTGACAAGCAACACATCACCCCTTAAAGCAGGAACAAAGGAGATGCACAAAGCTATCCATGCAAGTGGATCTCACACGTGTGAAACATGGGATAAAGGAGAAAGAAGGAAAGATTGAACCTCTCTTTCTGCTTCTTTTTTCTCTTTTCTCTCTCTGCGGGTGATGCCTAGGGTTGAGGATGTCCCAAGCTCTCTCTACTATCATCTCTTCCTTTGGTATAAGATTTATATATAAGGAGTTAAGACTTTAAGGAGATTTCAATTATAGTACTCTACCATCTTACACTCCTACATTGGAAGTATGTGATCTTGCCTTAACCATGTATTCCATATATGATTGAACCATCCACTATTATGACCATCCACCATTGATCCAATGCCCAAGCAAATTAATTGATAGACACCCTGATTTAAACCATCAAATTATTATCGAGTGAGGTCAAAACATTTTTAATGGTTTAAACAAAAGTTTAATGGTTTAAAACATTTATAAAACCTTTTAGAACCTTTTAAATATTAGGCCCAACCGAAACACCACTTGATGAATATCTAATGTCGGTATCTCAGTCATACTCGAGTTCTTAGGAAACCAATGGATCCCTTCTTAACTCATGTAAGCCTTAACTAGACCTCGATGGATATGCTTAGATGCACCTACTTTTTGTTGGCTATATGATGATCTCGTAAAGCAAATCACAGCACCTGTATTCAAAATCTTGAACTCTTCGCATGCCCTCGAGTCTAAGGATTAGTTAAATCTAATGTCTTCTTAAGTCAATCATGGTCTAGGTATAATAGATCTTTTCATCTAAAGACTTGAATTCAATCTACTAATGCAAGTATCCAACAAGTCCAACAACAAGAGGCTATTCTCATGGCACACTCATGCTCCTATCTGGAGTAGGACAAAGGTACACCGATGTGGTTGTGCCCAATAGTAGAGACCTTTCATCCTAACTTGTCATCATTACCCTCACACAGGATTACCACATGATAATGATAGTAACCATAGGTCTGTCCTACAACCTACTAAGTAGTCATGGAAAAATAGAATATTGAGATTTATGGCCCATAACTCTTCCTTGGCCAGTGACTATTGTGTCCAATCTTAAGTATCAAGGACAACTAGAGGAATCACTCTCCTTCAACTCATATTCATATACATTTAAAGTAGTCTCACATATTAACTATGGCATCATATCATGTCCATTTAGGACCATGGTTATCATAATATATAGATAAGACAATACCACATCTATGTCATCCATGAATAAGATTCACATTGGTTTTCTAGGGAAAACTCCAACACCATCCCATTCGATGCCCAAAATGCTTATCTAATTAGGGTTGTACATGAGCCAAGCTAGCTTGAAAAGCTCGCTCGGCTTGGCTCGATCTAGCTCGGCTTGGCTCGACTCGAACGAAGACTCGAGGCAAGCCAAGCTTCATATGACCCAGCTCGTTTTGAAAACAAGTCAAGTTCAAATATAGTAGAGCTTGACTCGACTTGACTCGAACCCGGCTCGGCTCGAAGCTCGAGCTCGACTTGACTCGACTCGAACAAAGACTCAAGGCGAGCCAAGCTTCATATGACCCAGCTCATTTTGAAAACAAGTCAAGTTCAAACATGGTAGAGCTTGACTCGACTTGACTCGAACCCGGCTCAGCTCGAAGCTCAAGCTCGACTCGACTCGAATATATATTATATTATATTATTATATTTAAAAATTAAAAAAATTAAAACTTAAACCATATCCTACCCGTCCGTCCATTTCTTACCATTTTCATTCCTTACCTAACTTGTCACACTTGAGCTCCTCTCTCTCTCTCTCTCTCTCTCTCTCTCTCTCTCTCTCTCTCTCTCTCTCTCTCTCTCTCTCTCTCTCTCTCTCTCTCTCTCTCAGCACCAACAACAAGGTACCCTCTATGGCTCCACACACACACACACACACACACACACACACACACACTTGGGTCAGTTGGGTTGAGTCAGGTGCGGGTTGGGTCGGGTTTCTAGGTTGAGTCAAGTGCAGGTTGGGTGCTGGGTTGGGTCGGGTTGCTAGGTTGAGTCAGGTGCGGGTTGGGTGTTGGGTTGGGTTAGGTTGGGTTGGGTCGGGTTGGGAGCATACTCGACTCGACTCGAGGTAAGCTCGCCTCAAACTCGACTCAAAAGGTTTGGCAAACAAGCCAAGCTCTAATGGTAAGCTCGAGGCTAAGGCCAAGCTCGAGCTTGAGCTCTAACTCGATGAGAGCACGAACGAGCCAAGCCAAGCTTGACCCACCTAGACTCGACTCGGCTCGACGTACAACCCTAAATCTAATGAAGAAGGAAGAGGATAGGAGTAACTTCATCACATTCATACGAGGAGTTTCAACACAAGGTCTTAGGTTTGAGACCCATAGGTGGTGAAATCCCACTACAGCAGCATGCGTGGGTGTGTGTAAAAAAAAGTAAAGTAGAGTTTTGTTGATTTTATTTTTTTATTAATAATGTCAAGTTGTGCCAAGTTGAGTTTTGTTGAAACTCCTCAGATGATTGGGATGAAATTACTCCTATCCTCTTCCTTCTTCATTAGATTAGCATTTTGGGCACCGACACATGTATATAATAGAGTTGCATGAGCCATGCATGTATATAATATGGGCTAGGGTTAGGGTTATTAATGAGGACCGACACATGTATATAATAGAGTTGCAAGACCCATGTATATAACATGGGCTAGGGTTATTAATGAGGATGCCTTGCTAACAATCTTCGAATCTTGCATGAGCTATTGCTTAGAACCCAATACTTATCCATGGAATGCAGTTATCCCATTATTGTATTTAAATAATTTTGTAAACAAGAAACAAAATCATGAATTTATAAAATATTTAATATTTAAAATATAAACTTTTGAAAAACAGTTTTCAGTCTGCATTGAATAACGCACTCGATGTTAATTCAAGGTGTAAGCTTCACTAATTTGTGATTATAGAGGGACCTTTCTTTAACATATGTATGAACTTAGCTTTGGATTGGCTGCTTTCAATTGTCCTTTTAACTTGGTTGAATTGATTTGCATGACTTTTACAATATACGCTGAAGTATCATAACCATATCTTAGCTTTGTACATGATGATCAAAAGTACTGTGGGCATCTTGGTTTTCTACGATACCTTTGAAGTGAAAAGTATACTCAAAGAATTCTATCTTGTATTCCTCAAAAGGGGCATGAAATCCATTTTCTAATTCATGGATATAAAATGACCATTTTGATTGTTGACTTTCTTCACATTTTACATGAATCCATGAAAATTTGAATTGTAAGCTAGTCACATAATTTTCACTTTTGTTGATGCTCAAATCTGATCGATCCGGCCTCAACTTTTGTGAGCTGTTGAGTACCTGCAATTTAATGGAGAACAAGAGAAGATAATGAGGTGTCAGTTAAGGTCGCGACCCTCCGATACCTAAGTCAGGTGTATGGACTCACAGTAAGCATAATAGAATCGAAATCGGATTGCCTACTGAGTTACCCAGTACGCTCTTATCGTACTGAGTAAACTCATTTGGGTCCACCTTGAATGTATGTGGTCTATCCATGCCGTTCATCTATTTTTCCATCTAATTTAAGGGGAAGAGCCCAAAATTGATGCATATCTAAAGATCAAGTGGATCATACCACAAGAAACAGTGGGGATAATGATTTCTACAATTGAAACCTTGCTAGGCCCCATAGTGATGTTTATTTGTCATCTAACTTATTCATAAGATCATGCAAACATGGATGAAGGGAAAACATAAATATAAGCTTGATCCAAAACTTTTGTGGCCCCCAAGAAATTTTCAACGGTAAAATTTCAATTCAATTGTTTCCTATGGTGTGGTCTATTTGAACATTGCTATGCTTCATTTTTGGGCCCAATCCTTAAAATTATCTAGTAAAATGGATGGACGGAGCAGATAAAATATATAAATCATGGTGGACCTTATAGAGTTTACACAATACGCTAAGCGTAGTGAGTTACTACGCAATCCGCTTCTAGTAGAATCGGGATAGTTGTTTGTACCTTTTACCCATGGTATGGGATATATTTATAGGCTTTATAAGCAGTCTACGTATATGAGTTGATTTGTGGAATATGCTGAAGGGGCCCATATTAAATTCAGGATCTAATTTCAAGAATATATCCGACTTTACCTCGATCGGCGTGATTTTCGGTGGAAATCTCGGGAGGTAATCCCACCCGTATACAGAGAGAATTCTTCTTTCTATTCTGAGGTCGAGGTCGGGTTGAGGGCCAAAGTGACAACTGAGGCCAATGTAGAAAGTAGCCGACGCCAAAGGTCGGGATGATTTTCTGGCCCTCAAGCAATATATAAAGTCACCGAGTCTCGCTACTCGGTTCATTTGTCTCATACATTTGTTTAACTCCATTTTACCCATAAAAACTTTCATGTGAATTTCATGTTTGTCTTTCATGCCAGCAAAATGGTAAAAATGAAAAGAAACACACACCAAGGGCATTGCAGTCACTTACACAGTAACAAAGGTCATGATCAATTGTCATTATTAGTAGATAGAGACGTGAATTCGAGTTTGGATTGGTGGAGCTAGAACATTGATATATAAAACCAAACATCACATCTACATAAGGGAAATATGTAAAAAAGAATTCAAGTTAACCTGATTGTTTTAGCATGCATGATTTCCAAGAAAATGGTAAAACATCAACAATAAAGAAAAGAAAAGAAAAAAACAAGTGTTGTCTGTAATAATCATGGAAATCTAAATTTAACAAATTTTTTTTAAAAAAAATAAAATTACTTTTTTTCCTAAGAAAAATAGTGAATGGAAATTGATTTCCACACTGTGAATGCCCTCTGCGCATGTAGATGACGGCAGCAAAATGATGCCCACACTTTCTTGGTTTTTTTCGTCGATCGATTTTAGCTTTGGTTTGATTGTACGTGAGGTTGACTCAGAAGTAAAAATGTGTTTGACTTATAATCACCACTAGTTATATAACAATGCTTCAAAATCTACGGTTGGCTAGGACTCGTAGAATTGCTTGGAGAGCGAGAAATTTTCAACTTAAGTGACTCACATGTCGATCTTCACCATAAATTTTGAATAAGGTCATTGGTAATTATAGAGAATGAAGGAGTTGGGCACCATTTTTCTACCCGTGCAACACATAGTCTATACTTTACGAATTGTACTGTCTTTTGAAAGATTTAGAGTAACTTCCAATATAATAGAGTTGAGTCATACTACGCTAAGTCATAAGGCTAGGGTAGACAAGATAAAGTAAAAAAAAAGGAAGTGGTAGCAGTATATACACAGTATTAAGTCTCGGGTTTTTTAAGACTCGAGTAGGTGAAATGAGGAAAATAAAATAGTAGTAAAGTAAAGAGAATGCATGGTATTAAGTCGTACTACGCAAATTTTTTAGGACTTTAGTAGGTGAAATATTAAATAAAATGAAAGTAAAAAAGAAAAAAAAAAAAAAAAAAAAAAAAAAGATGTGAGTAGGAGATGTTGTTGGTGTGTAGCGCATCTGTAAAGTGAAATATGGTTTGATTTTAAGATATGGGAGGGAAAATATGAAATCAGACACCCTTTTGACTTCTCAACCAACATAATGGTAATGTTACTTTTGACCTCTCGACTAACCGAATGGACGTCAAAAAATGTTTCCTAGGTGACAAAGGATTGCATGCATTTGATTATCTTATAGCTCTGTAGAAAGAGAAAGCTGTCATTCCCGTGTACATCTCAAGAGAATATTTTGACAGGGCTTCGCTGGCTCCTCCTCTTTCTGATCTCTTTTCGATCGTTGTCTCGTCGGTCATCACCTTTTGCTCTCCTCCACGTTCTGTCTCGATGAGCTGTTTAAATGTACGTACGCATCCCATGCATCGCGACTGTAAGAGTTTGTTGACGCATCACCCGGCTAGCTCAGCATCATTTGATTGGTGATTGTCATGATTAGACATGATACTATTCTTAAGGTTCGATAGACGTGGATGAAAGGGAAGCATAAATATTAATTTGATTTAAAACTTCCACCAGGTTTTCAATGGTAGGCATTCCATCCTTATTGTTTTCTACGGTGTGGTCCACTTTAATCTTTGATCTGCCTCATTTTTGGGCTCGTGACTTAAATGATTAGTCAAAATGGATAAACAACATAGATAAAACACATAAATCAAGGTGGGCCCACGTAGCCTCTACCAATGCCGTCCATCTCTACCTATGTCACGGTGGGGATGGTACCAAATCCGCGTCCACATTTGTTTGGAAATTGCATGACAAGCTGTCAGGCGTGCAGGCTAAGCTCATGACAAGCTGTACGGAAGAGGCAGCTGATTAGCTGTTACTCGAGTAACACCCGGCAACACCTTAATGGGTGTTATCCTTACCATGTGGGGCCCACCTTAATAAATGTGTTGTCTATCCACTCCGGCCAGCAGTTTCTTCGGATCATTTTTGACGTTATTCCAAAAATTAAGGGGATTCAAATCTCATGTGGACCACACCATTGGAAAAGGCAGTAAATGATCATTAAAAGCTGTTTTGTAGGCTACAAAAGTTTTTGAATCAAGCTGATATTTGTATTTTCATCTTCTTCCAGATAAGTTTGACATTATCAACGGGTTGGATGGAAAATAAACATTACGGATCTGCTTACTGTTGGACCTGGGTAGCTTTTAATGGTGTGCATTCAATCATCACTGTTTATTGTGGTGTGGTTCACCTGAGATTTGGATCTTATTAATTTTTGGACCACGTCCTAAAATGAGCTTGAAAAACGGATGGACGGCGTGGAATATAACACATCATCAAGGTGGACCCCACGGTAAGGATAACACCCACGGGTAACACCTAATCCGCTCCCCAGCTATTCCCTAAATCATATGATCCTCGACCGAGTACCATTGGGGGAAGACATGGACTGACCGCTCCTTCGAATCTCGGAGATTCATCCGTCCCGATCCGTACAAGCTATGCTTCAATAGGAGTTCAAGGGTCAGGGATTCCGGATCACTTAACAACGTGCTACACTTGTACAAACTAAAAACCCGAGTATACTATGGATTTTTCTGGGTCGAGGATCATATAATCCCAATGTGGGACTTTGGCCTTTCGATATGGGCCATCATTCATTGATCTGAACCGTTTATTTAACGGGCCTCACTTTCGACAGGGAATTACTAGAAAATAAAACTCTTTAGGTTTGAAGATTTCAACCGTTTGATCATTTGACCATCTTCCATTGCATATGGACGGTTTGGGTTTGAAAATATTTCAATCTTGGACCATTATATGAACGGTTTCATTCATTGAAAAAGATTCTAATCAAACGCTAAAGCCCCAAATGTATCCACGGCCATGCGTGGAAATCGCACCATAGTAAACCTCGTCCCAAAATTCCTACACAAGTTAGAAATTTCCAAAGCCACCCGCGGAGCGGAGAGTAGATTCCCTGTACCTAAATTATACGACATTTTCAATGATAATGAATTTATTGAATACAAATAATCAGCCAAATTGTAGACAATTGATTTTATATACAGGATAAATGTATTTTCACTAAGTTAAACGGAGTCCAATTGAAATAATTCTAGTATTGATAGAAAGCTTATCCAATTATTTTTCCAACGGAATTAAGATTACCAAAAACGGATGAACAACGAAAAAGATGCAAATATTTAAGCAATTCAAAAAAAAAATTAATAATTACGCTTTTTATATATATGAAAAATAAGCAATGATTAATTTATATATATAAAAAATAAAATTAATCATTAATTTTTAACTTATATATAATATTATATATTATATCATTTGTTTTAAATTACGAGTGCTCACAATGTATCCAGATAAATTACGGCCGTTGGCAGCAGAATTCGGCTGCTAATGCTTATATAAGTGATTCGAGAGACGAATAAAAAAACACACATAAAGACATATACAAGGGGGGGGGGGGGGGGGATGAGAAAAGTGAGTCGAGAGGGAGAAAATGAAAGAAACAAAGAACAAGAGAAAAAAAACAAAGAGCAAAAAGAGAGATAGAAAATACACAGAGAGTCTGAGAGTTGGAGTTCACCTGGATATATTGCTTAAGGTGTCTTAAAGATTTTCAACATGCCGATATACTACCCAATATAGGAAACAAAAACTGTCATACCTCAAACTCGGAAACCGGGCTCACAAAATTTTCGATCGCCGGATCCGGTACTGACAGCCTCTGTAGTATCCCATTCTCAGCTCCTAGCGCCCATACGTCAAATTTTGATCCCCGGATCCTATAAGGAGAGTTTTTTAACGTACATTTAACTCGTAATAAGCATAACCACAAGTTTACCCAAATCACAAAGGCAACATCATCATCACATATCTACTAATATAAACATTTAAATAAAGTGTTAAAAGAGAAATACATATATCGAAAATCAAAGCTCCAGTAGACAGTTGTACGCTCCAAGCTCAACAATGGTGCAACCTAACGCCACCTGTACACTTCTATCATGCATGAGCTTATAGAAAGCTTAGAGGGTGGTGTAAGTGTGTACGTAAGGTAAGTGTCAAGTATGCAATATCGAAGCAATGCGGAAACATGTTGGTAAGTCCATAAATACCATCAACCTTATTCAGGTTATGCGATACAAAAACATAATAAGCCAATGTCATATACTGAGGAAACAATGCAATATACAAATCCTGACGAGTCCACGAATACCGTCAACCTCATCTAGGCTATATTAATGCAGAAACATAGCAACTCAAAATATCATATGTTGCGGATGTAATGCAATATGCGGGACGAATGAAATAACCAAGCTAGAGTGTGAAGTCGGGATGATAGTACATAGTATCGCAAGTTATGAGGTCCATCACAATGGACTTCTATCCAAACCAGTCTCATACATAAATTTAGATAGTAAAACTCAATGTGGTAAACTCCTAATCTCAGGTTAGTCGCGCGCCCCAACCGAAATTCTGACCATTGCGAAGGTACACAATAATTAGTTGCACACCACCAGCCCGAGTGAATAGTGAAGAATGAATGAATGAGTAAAATACTGAATATGCAACTCCTGCTCAATAAGTCCATGTATCAATATTGTACATCTCTGGGATCATCACCGGAGTCTAGTACACTCTGTACTGACTGCCGCCTCCCTAGTAGCACAGCCTAGCGAGTGGAAGAGACCACACTATCCACCTGCCAGCAGTATACCAATGCCTACCCGGCTCGTCGATAGCGGACCCATTTGCGAGCTGGTCAAACTCAACCTAGCTTGTCAAACTCAGCGTAGCTTATAACCCCCTCACTCGGGCGGATAAGGCCACACCCCCTTCCAACCGACCACGACACAATAGGATATGCGGTCTACTGGTATTTGGCACTCGGGTGCTCATGTATCCACTCAGTTTAGACGTTGGAGTGTCTCCTAGCCATGGAGGTTTAAGAAATTTCACCCACGGACATCCAACGTGCCCAGATGCTCGAACCAAACATTTTCGGTGTCCCATCTAGCCATTCATGACATGCCTGTGGAGGCCATAGCCCTGATGTCACTAGGGCATATGGTAGTCATTTCACAAAATGTGAGATGCATGAGTCATCCAGTCATGCATCAAACCTGCGCGTACCGTGCGCTCACGTCCCATAATAATAATCCGCCCTACGACATAGGCAATGGTCAACCACATCTCGTAACAAACATGCAAATGATGCGTATGGGCATGTATTATGATACTATGTTGTCACATACTCATAATCAATATCGATAACCAGCACCGATAATCGATCTATATGCAAGGCAGGGTCCATAGATGAACAACTGATTTAAACTATAATATAAAAATTGGCCCTCGGCCGTAAATATGCCAAATCTGGTAGCATGGAGCCATCCATCTACACTGATGATGGACCATGCAACATCAATGGGGCCCAATGATTTGAGTTGACCCCGAATAATGAGAATGGGCCTAACAAAGGTTTAAGGAAATGTCACAATGTGGACATTTAACCATCATCGTTCATCAACGTGGACATTTAACCAACATTGCTCCCAATGAGTGAACCACATAGAGCCAAATGTATAGTAGGCCCATAGCCTCACACAAGGGCCTAATATACATCATCATGGGCCTCACTCAAGGGCCTAATACACATCACGATGGGCCTCACTCATGGGCCACATATGCATCACATTGGGCCTCACTCATGGGCCTCGTATACATCACATCGGGTCCCATCAAATGGGCCGTAAATACATCATATTAGGCCACATCTCATGGGCCTCGAATACATCACAATGGGTCATAACCCATGGGCCTCATATCTGGGCCTCAAATACATCACAATGGCACACGATAATGAGCCTCTTATACATCGAGTGGGCCGCATCACATGGGCTTTAAACATCGCAATGGGCCACAACAATGGGCCTCTTATAGATCATAATGGGCCGCAACAATGGGCCACATGTCTATATATACAATGGGACATACATCACAGTGGGCCGCACAAATGGACGACATAGATATACAATACATACATCACGGTGCGTCCCACGGCACGTCCAGATGGACGATGCTAATGTATAATGCATACATTAAGTGGGCCTCACCCTAGAAAACATATGGACGGCGTGGTAAGGCTCATACACCACGGTCGGCCCCGCATACAGATAGACAGCGTGGGGGAACACATACATCATGGCTGGTGTCCCACAGCACACCATCCAGATGGACGGTGTATATAAAACACATACATCAAACTGGCCTGTAACGTCTCGAAAAAATCCGTACGAAGACCCGAGTATCACCTCAGGTAGAAATCACTGAGGACCGAATCCTTTAGAAATTAGATAAAAATTAATGAAGTGTTAAACTAAATAATCAGTGGAATTAGCTTGAACCACTTTCTATACGAACTATAAGACCCAAAACCAGTAGAATCGCTAACTCTACACTACCTAAAAACCTAGGGTCAATCTCAAAACCCAGTTGCTCTCGAGAGCACATTAAAACTCTATATCGGACCTGGACCATCGAAAGTCTGACTACCGCGAAACTATACGGTTATGACCGCCTTACTGGGCTTGATAACCATTGCGAGAATCGATCCTGAATAGTATCTAGAAATGCACAACTAGAGCCCTGAGTAAAGTGTGTGAGAAACGCGAATATCTTTAGGAAATTAACTCAGATTTAAGTGAATTGGGCCGATCACTTGCAGGCCAAATTTAAGGTTTCAGACCGTCAAATTCTGACCCAACTACACCATTGGATCAGAAAAATTTTCCTACACATGTCAATGTACTTGTGGCCCTGATCGAGTGACGATAGCCGTTGAACTGAAACTGGTCCTCCACGGTCAATCCACAAATCCGATCAGACCGAGATCTTAGCCTGACATAGATCCAATGTCAAGGAACTTTCTCTGGACCGTATGCAGGTAATGGACCTCCAGATGAGCTTCGTTGGCCTGAAACAGCCACCTCTTGGCTATAACCTAAGTATACCATGTCCCTAGGGTCATTGACATCACTTCTGGGCTTATTTAAAGCCTTAAACCCACCCCTCTCATTCCAAATGAATTTTCTAAAACCCTAGGAGAGAGAAGAGATAAAAGAGGAGGAAAGAGTGAGGAGAAGAGAGAGAGAGAGAGAGAGGAAGAGTTGTTGGGATTCATTCCCACCACTCCACGTGCCGAATCATCTCTCCCGTGTCACTACACCGTCGAATCTGAATCTGATTTGGGTAAGAAATCCTAACCCTAATCTGTTTTAAGAATCTGAATAGAGAAAACGGTAAAATAGCTAACCTATTTCATGATTTAGGTAGCTGTTGTGTCGTAGACAAAGGCGTAATGTACGAACCGAGTTCGTAATCGGCGTATTGGCGAAAGGCACGGACTATAAACGTTTAGGTTACAGTTTTCAAGGCCTTCAATGTCAGCTAATGATTTATGTCTGACTTGTTTGTCACCATATGATCTCAGTTACGATGTACCTGATAAATAATACATGTGTGTGAACTATGTGAATATATAATGCATTCCATGTGGTTGTTAAAATGTTTGAATGAAATTACTATCATGATTTGTACTTGTCATGAGTATTAATCTTGAATACATGTTTGTTGTATGTATAACAACTCCTTTACGAAAGGATTTGCTATAATATATGTCATAACTAAGTTAGGGCATGTATGTAGTAATGTGTAGGTTAAGTGTTTGATAAAATGTCTGAATGAGTAATTGTTTGTTGAATTGTAATTATTAAGGGTGTTGAGATAGGATTCTCAAACTACCTTATCTATGTGTATAAATTCTTTCATGTAACCTTAATTTCGCATACGTGATTTATGTATAAAAATACCTTTGTATAATAGCATGTTCTATGTGTTTGATAAAATGCTCAAATGATTTTTGTATTTGTATTTATTGTTAAATATTGTTATGATTATTACATGTGAATATCTATTGCACTTGAGTGTGATTGGGACTACTACGTAATCCAGGCAATCGGTAACGGTTTTTGGTTGAGTGGCCGAACTAGATTTGCCATATTGGATACGTTCGATGAATCCGAGTCATACGATGATTATCGATAGTGGTTAGGCCACGTGGAGTGCTTACGCGCTTCATGTCGATTAATTCAGGGTGCACTTGTAACAATCGAACCTGTCAAATAACCTAATTAGCCTATTGTGTGTTTACCATGTATGGACGCTATTGCTTGAATCTAAGGTGCCACTTACCAATGTAAAGCCCGTTTCAACCTTGGTACCACGATCCGCTAAGACTCATGAGCCGGACATAATGGTATGGGACACCGTGGTCGAGCTGTCGACCTACGCTAGGGTGACGAGCCTCCCCATAGTGTCCAGTGAGCAACCCAAACTCGTGAGCCGAATACAGTGGTATGAGACACTATTCGAGCTGTCGGCCTACACTAAGGTGACGAGTCTTCCCGTAGTGACCTCGAGTGTAAAATAGGCCTACACTAAGGTAACGAGCCTTCTGTACTGACATGAACTTGCCTATCCACTGCTTTTCAAATCAGAGGCGATGTTGCCCTATAACTTGCCTATCCACTGCTTTTCAAATCAGAGGTGATGTTGCCCTATAACTTGTCTATCGTATATGATTAACTAGGATTGACGACCCTAGATGGATCATCGTTTGGATAAATGATATAAAGGGAGGTACCTTAGCTTCCTGAATTTGCTGTATGAATAAGCTTAATTAAATATTGGCTAACACGACCATGCACCGCATTGCATGTGCTTTGGGGAGGAAGTGCACGTGTTCGAAGTGGTGCATGTGCAATCGTGAGATGATGTCGTTGAGGGAGTGCAGGCGAAGGCATGCTGTAACATCCCGGATTTTCACTGTTTTGGATTTCAAAAAAAAATCTTGAAATTTATTTTTTTATTAACTTATAATATCACTTAATGTCCATTAGCACTCAATGTTAGTTCATACTGGGGTGGACCAGTCTAGTTATGATGGGACCAGTACGGGCCATCAAGCCGGATAGTCCGTTTACACCTAGCATCGGCCGTGTGGGCCACCCAAATGCTACAAGGATGTCCGAGGAGGTTCAAAAAAAATCTAAAACCTTAGAAAATCATAGATCTCACTGGGCTTGTGGTCCATCGCGGACTACGGACCCAATGGACACCCAGAAGTACCATCTGGCGCTTGCCCAATGCGCCCCACCAATGCCAGATTAAAAATTTCTTAATGCCGAGTAATGCAATGCACCGACAAAAGAAACTGAGACTCAGGCCTTCCAGCCGTCGAATTTCTTCCAAATTTACGGTGGTGATTTAATATATTTTTCTACACTCGTCCACCAAATCTGGGACCCGATCGTGGCACGGTGACCGTTGATCGCAAATCGGACCCGTGCGACCAAACCCCGCATCCGTTCGTTCTCAAATTTTGTAAGGCCCCTCATCGGGCCATGGACCACTTATTCTATAAATTTCATGGTCAGAGGGCCATCAGAAATGCTTCAATCACCAAAATGGCCCCCACAGGACCACTTAAAGATCAGAAACACTTTCTCAGATCATATATCCGTTCATCCGTTCGTCCTCAATTTTTGCATGGGCCCTAGTCGGGTCATAAGGCACCTACACCCCGAATTTGGTGGCCAGAGGGGTGTTAGGGCCACCCCAACACCAATAGGGAGTCCCATAAGTCTATTTTAGGAAATTGTAGAAGCTTAGGGCCATTTCCACCAAATTTGGCATTATAAAAGGGCCTCATTTGGGGCACCCCTCTCTCCATACGAATTTTACCCTAGAGAAAGGGAAGAGAGAAGAGAGAAAAGGGAGAAGAGAAAGAAGAGAAAGGAGAAGAAAAAGAGAAGGAAGAAGGGTAAGGTGGACCTTAGATCGTGGTGGGGCCCAAGGGAATCAATCTCTCCTCTCCCTACACCTTCTCCAAGGGGAAACCCATCCGAAAATCGGCCTCTTCATCTCATGGATCGTTTAGGTAAGACTCAACCCTCTTTTTCTTTGAAAACCCTTGTAAGGAGGGGGTTTTGCTTGTAAATCTAACATGTGAAGTTGTTTTGGGATTCCAACCGATCTACCGCAAAGCCCTCTTTCCTAGGATGTTTTTCCCAAGCCTCCAACGATCCTAGGTGCGGACTATTGTTCTTAGGTGGCCTAATTTTGGTTGCTTGAATGTTATGTTTGGAGAATCTAGAGAGACCCTAGGACTTGTATGTTTGTTAGATTTGTATGTTGGGTTTCCACATGATGTTGTTCTTACCTTCCACATGATGTTGTTCTTGCCTTCCACATGATTTGGTGTATGGACGATTAGATGCTCATGCCTTGTTGATCTTCTCATATGATGTGCCTCATAATACGTATGATTCCTAAATTTTTGTGTATTTTGATCCCAAGGGAGGTAGGAAGGTCTTAACTTCCTCACCAACTCACACCACACACACACTTCTTGTTTATAATATTAGTAGCTTTACATGTTGGTGGAAATTTAGAATTGTTTGTTGAGAAGCATGAGAACATGATGTCGTTTATGTTAGATGATGCATTGATACTTGGTATGTTATGGATCCCCTTCACACCTTTGGGTTGGTCAAGGAACATGATGAGAGACTAGTCCCACCTGGTAGGACTATGTTAGGCTATATCCATGGGTTTGGGCGGGTGTGTTCGAGTGGTCAGTAGTTCGACTACATGGGTCCCTTGTGCCCGAGGTCACTCGTCTCATGCTCGCCTGGCCCGTGCGGTCTAACCTACTGTCTGACCAACCTTGTTTGTCAACCCTGTTTGTTCACATATGATTGGAATCTGAACCACCCTGCAACCATTGTAGCCCATTGAAAATCCACTTGAAACTGGTCCACAGCCTCGTGAGCCGGGCATGGTGGAATGGGACACTATGTCGAGGAATGTCGGCCTACGCTGGGGGACCGCGCCTCCCGTAGTGACCGCGAGCGATCCCTTCCTTTCGGCACTCCTCATGTGCTTAGTGTCGGGGATGAGGAACCCGACGGGATCACGGACCGCGAGGTCTCGGCTTCACGCATTGATGGGGTCTTGGCCTCGCAACCAGTTTAGGGCATTGATACGTAGGGTGAATCGTAATCCCCAACTGCTGGATGAATGAACTTAATTAATAACTCGGCTAACACGATCGCATTGCACGCATTAGTTAGGGTGGCGACTCGGAAGTCGAGGTCGCTCTGAGGGAGTGTTGTCATATGTGATCGTTAGATGGAGTCGCTTGAGGGAGTGTTGTGCCGAGGGCATGCATCATATCATCCCGCATGCATGCATTTTAAATAAGAGTTATTAGGTGTTGATGATTGTGATGCTTTTCATTAAGTTCATATTACAATTGATGCCTGTTGTAACTTGAGACCAATAGTTTACACTGAGTTGATCACTCACTCCCACTGGGACGGTGTTTTAAAACACCAACCAGACCCATTCATAGATGCAGGTGACCCAGGGAATGAGGAACCTGGCGAGGCGAGCTTTAGACGAGGAGGACGAGCTCTCCAACTTTCAGCTGATGGGCGGCTCTCCATCGGCTTGATCGGGCTAAATTTGAAATTTGCTGAGACGCTGGCTCAGCTTTATTCTTTTTTTTATAGTCTTCTCTTATTACTCTGTTGGGCAACGCCTTGGGCGACCCTTTATTATTTTTGGACCTGTATATTTGTGGGATATCCTTCATTTCAGTAGAATGGTGCGATTGTGCTTCATGCTTAGGAAATTCCAAATTGCGCAGTTAAACTTGACTAATCATAAAAACCATAAATGCATGATAAGTGACACTCTAACACGAACTCTCGGAGTTGTGTGCTTTCTATGCACGACCCACGATTTTCCCATGCTTACATGCATCATTATAACATATCATTCTTACATTAACAATAATACTTAGGACATGATTATTGTACTACTTTATCATTACTGCTTGAATGAATTGATAACATGTTAACCTTTACCTTATAGCTCCACTGAGTTGATCACTCACTCTCACTCTGGGACGGTGTTTTAAAACACCAACCAGACTTTGTTGTAGCTGCAGGTGATGGCGAGGCTTACGAGATGAAGCCTGACTTTTAGGACGATGAGGAGGAGTTCTCTTACATGCAACTCTCTGGCAGGTCTATGTAGACCTAGAGTTGCATCGCCGAGGTTAATAGGGATACGGAAGATGTCATTACATTGTATCATTTTATAAATTTTGGAACTATACATGTAATTATTTAACCTGGTGACATGTTCATACTCTGGGGACTTACGACCACTTATATGCTTTATATATCTATCACGGTCTTCCGCTTGCGTAATCTAATTGTCGCTGGAGTATAATATATTGATTTAGTGTAATCTCATTCATATTTAATGCACTAATACGGACAACATTTAATCATCATTATATATATTGCATAAGTGATGCAACGGATCTCGGGAGTTGAGCCTTCGCTCGACCTTCGAAATTTGGGGCGTTACATGGCCCCACAGCATCGTCCCAATTCATGGATGGTGCAGATAGAATAAATACATCAAGGTGGGTCCCACCTGTCCACACGTGTGGGGTGGGCCCCACGCCTCAAGAGATGGACGACTGGATGTAAACCACATGCATCATGGTGGTAGGGTCCACGTCCTCAGTGGATGGACGGTTGGGATGGGATCCACACATCAGGTGGGTCCCACAGAACTTGCTGATGTAATTCGTCAGCTATATAGCTGCACGGTACACCAGCCAATCTACATCCACCGTCCATGGATTGGACGGTGTGGATGTAACACACCAATACAAGGTGGGCCCCACATGCTGCCATGGTGGGGTCCACGTCCAATGAATGGACAGTGTGTATAAGACAGATACATCACAGTGGGGTCCACACCACCGTCCTAACAAGTGGACGGAGTGGATATACAATATATACACCAAGGTGGGTCCCACCCCCACACGTGTCACATGTGTGGGGTGGGCCCCACGCGATCTGGATGGTCATGATAAAGCATATACATCTGGTGGGTCCACGTGGTGGCCCACCAGCTTGAATAAAGCTGGGATTTATGTTATCACTCACTCGTCCAGGTACACAGGACGTCCAGCAATCCGACGGTCTAGATGAGACGCGACCTCAAGGTGGGTCCCGCGTGGCTGGATGGCATGGATGAAATACATGTATCATTAGGTGGGCCACACATCAAAAGGGAGAGAGAGAGAGAGAGACGCGTGTGTGAGGGAGGAGCTCTGTCACTAGGAGCTCCTCTCCAAGTGTTGCAACACGTACATCAAGTGGGTCCCACTACAAGTGGGCCCTCAAATAAAATCAATGGTGGAAATTCTAGGATCACCCACCGATTACAAATCTTCTAAGCTCCTTGGAATGTTAAGCTCTTAAGCTCCCTCTTTGATGGAAGATGATGATGATTGAAGGGCTAGGATGAAAGATCTTGGGGTAGGAAGTGGGCCACACTGGGCTCTCCTTAGAGTTTGGACGATTCTTCTCTTGGGAATTGCATGGAATGGAGTGAGAAATGAGAGAGGGAGAGGAGTGATTAAGGGAGAGAGATGGGTGTGATGGGTGTACTTGGGAGATATGGTTGTGTTGACTATTGGGTGAGAGAGATATGGTGTTGTACTTGATTGATTGATGGGATTGATTTGATATGTTGTAGAGATTCTCTTCTCAAGATTGTAAATGCGCGGCGTTTCTTCGAGATAAACGCGGACCCACATCTCTTGCCTTGGGTATCGCATCGGTGCGCAAGTTGTGGCGTTAGAACCGCGGCGACGGCACGGTCGTAAGGATATAAGTTTCGGGTCGATCCGACTCAGATCGACAGGATGCGACTCAAGGTCGCGTGCAAATGCTATCTACATGTCGCGGGTCACTGGAATTCGACCGAGAGGACCGCAGGAGTCTACGGAATGGTACGGTTTATGATACAGGTCTTACAAAATGGTCATTAAAGAAGTCATTGAAGCTAAGAATTTGCATATCTCTATTTAATTCGCATTACACTACACATATTCCAAGTGCATCAACTATATTCTTCCTCTTCCATATTCTCTTATATTTCTTATTTTAACTTAACACAAGATCTTAAATCGAACGAAAAAAGGCTAGTCGAGATTTTATTTTATTCACTGCATTTTTACTTTATTTGCCTATTTAGAGCCATTTGACTCTATGATGTAAGGCTAGATAATTATTTTTCTATTTTCGCATGACTGACCCTTATGTATTATATAAAGCACGACCAAATATAAAAATGTCAAAACTCTGTTGAATCCCAGAAAATTACAAAATCTCGTGAAATAGAGACCATATATTGTGCGAACGGAAAATGGTGCTTAATCCCTCCTTTTCTGTTACCAAGGCCTCTATTCAGAATCTATGGTCGTATACTAACCGCGAAAATTACTTGAGTTAGCGAATTGTGAGATTTTCCGACCTCTAAGTGATTTTACAGTTTATAGTCGGCCGTATATTTTATGCTTCATTTGGCTAGTGGGCACTTTGAATCAAATACACTTTTTATACACTCGAATCAATAACACACTATGACTATAGTAACAAATCAATACCAATGCCAGGGAAGTGAGGATCGCCGCCGCGCTCGCGCATGGGGGGGTACATTCACGGGCCCGTTGGAACTCAATGCTCATTTCATGGCATAACAACAACGTGGCATGCTTGTGCAGGTTTGGGTCATTGTAGGATAGGGCTAACATGGGGTGTGGATTGGGTACTACTCCCATTGGGACCTAGAAAGAGACAGAGGGTTCTATTAAGTTTCTATGGGCCTATTGTGATGTATGTGTTTTACCTATGTTATCTATAGGTTTTATCAAGTTTCTATAGGCCCTATTGTGATGTATGTGTTTTACCTATGTTATCTATAGGTTTTAACAAATCATCTTAGGGCATGATCGAAAAAAAGGAGGTAGATCAATTGCCTCCTGTGGTCAGGAGCACACGGAATAGGGATTGAAAGCCTACTGTTAAAAACTTCATAGGGCCACAAAAGTTTTGGATTAAGCTAATATTTATGTTTTTCCTTCATTTAGGTCTATGTAACCTTAAGAGCAAGTTGGATGGCAAATAAACATTACGGTATGCCCTATGAAAATTTTAATGTAAGAGTTCAATCTCCATTGCTTCGTGTATGGCCCACTTGAGCCTTCAGTATGCTTCCTTTTGGGTTTCATATATTAAAATGATTTGTCAAAATAGATGGATGACATGGATAAATTACATACATCATGTAGCCCAAAATAGATGGATAAAATGATAAATTATATACATTATGATAGCCCAAAATAGATGGATGACATGAATAAATTATATACAACATATAATAGCCCAGAATAGCTGGAAGACATGATAAATTATTACATCATGATAGCCCAACAAAGGTCTTTGCAAGTTCATCCGTCTCTAACTAGATCCTGGTGGTGGTGGGATGGTATCGATTCCACACTCACCGACATGACGCAGCGAATTTTAACATCCCACCATGTTGTAGCAGAAGAAAGATGCGACGCAACATGATTTGGTTGGCGGATTTGGTAGTATCCCACCAACACGACGTACTAGAAGAAAGATGCAACGCAACATGATTTGGTTGGCTTGCAGACCTCCGTGAGACGTAGGGCAACTAAATCCCACCATGTGGCATCGGTCTGCTGCTGTGTCCTGGTGGGCAGTACTCGATCTGCGTCCTTCACGATAATACATCTGGATGTATTGCAACTGGATACGTTGGGGGTATGAGCCCTTGGTTAGGATCTTTTCCAAGGACATGGATTGGGTAACACGCCCACCAAGGCACGGCATGTGACGAACACAGCGTGGCTGGATTTAGTTGGTCACAGGCCTCAGTTAGAGATGGGCCCCACACAAAGTATATTGGAAAGTTGTTGGGTAGAGTACTTCACCGGTCCCCTCTCTGATTGAGGTCTGTAGGCTAATCAAATCTTGCTGCGGCCGGTCTGTTTCCCCTACACTTCGGTGGGGTTGGTACCTGGTCCACATCCTATAGCGTGCCTATGGTGGTGGTACCTGGTCTACAGCGTATAGCGTGCCTCTTTTGAAAGCCGACTGCGTACCGAGTAACTCAGTAACTTATTACTGGACTAAATGTTGTGATGCTCACTGTGATTTATGTTTTTTGTCTCCTACTTACATTCATTTTAACAGATAATTTCAGGACTTAAGCTAAAAAAAATGAAGCACATCCAAAGCTCAAGTGGACCATACCATAGGAAATAATGTGAATTGATTTCTACCATTGAAAAATTCTCAGGATCCACAAAAGTTTTGGATCAAGCTTATATTTGTGTTTTCCCTTTATACATGTCTAGGTGATCTTAGGGCCCGTTTGGCCGGGCGGATTGGAAGGGATTGGGTGGTATTGGAAGGGATGGCATGCTCCCAGGATATAGCAATCCCACGGATCTTAAGACAATCTTCTGACAACACCATCATTACCATTAAATCCCATCCAATCCAGCCTAATCCGTTCAAATTTGCCTAATAAGTGTTTGGTTCGAGGGATTGGAAGGGATGAAAAGGTTTAATCCCGGGATTGGCTGGGCGTGCCAAACAGACTCGATATAGCAACCCAAGGATACGACAATTCCATGAATCTTCAGACAATCCACTGACAACAACATCATTATCTTGAAATCCATGCCATCCACCCCAATACCATTCAATCCTTTTCAATCCACCCGACCAAACGGATGATAAATAAATATCACTGTAGACCTTAGGAAAGTTTCAATCATGGAAATCATTATTCCTACTATTTCCCATGGTATAGTCCACTTGAGCATTGGATATGATTCAATTTTGGGCTCAACACTAAAATGAGATGGAAAACAGATGGATTGTGTGGAGAGACCACATACAATCACAGTGGCCCGAACAGAGTTTACTCATTATGATAAAAGCATAATGACTAACTCAGTACGCAGTACAATTTGGCCTCTTTGAGGGCTTCCTATGAACATTATCAAAGTAAAACAAAAATCCAAGCTACACAGACTCTGCAATCTTCACAGGACTGACCATGATGTTTATCTGCCATTTGCCGACCCTCCTGCTGGCAAGGTCTAATAAACCTAAGGAAAACAAATTAAATATCAACTTAATCCAAAAAGCTCATGAAAAGCTTTTAATGGTCAATCATCATTATTTCCCATGCTATAGTCTACTTGAGATTTGAATCTATTTCATGTTTGAGCTCATGCCTTAAAATCATTTGGAAAATGGATAGATAACATGGATATAGAATAAATACATCAAGATGGGTCCCACAGTAAGGCCTGCACAATCTCCCTATAGGGTGGGGCCAACATGAATATTCTCCATCCAAAATCATGCAATCACGCATCAGGTGAGCTGTATGATGTGAGAAAAATAAATGGTTGGGAATAATAATAATACTGGTGGCACCCTCTTGACGGGTGGCCCAAATCTTGCAAATGTGCACAATGTTAAGTGTGTGTGCATTCACTCTCCTTCCAATATTACATCACATATGACATCAGTTGAGAGAGGCTTGCTAATTCCACACACATGACGGGCCTGGTTTGCACCAGCAAAGCCCAACACTTAAGCCCCAAGGCCTAAACCTGGCTCACAGATCTACATTCAAAATGCATGATTTGCAACTCGAGGATTGGAATGATATATTTGTGCGATATAAGGCATTGTACATGCAAAGAGTCCGGTAGGCTTCAGCTAAAATGACTTAGGACCAATATGGAATAAAAAATCAGGCCATGCATACCAGGTCTATGCTACATAGTCCAAGGCCAGTCCAAAGCTAGCTCGGGCTGGTCGGGCCTGGTGAGCTTGGGCATACGTGCAAATATGAAACTAGTATTTCAGATATTAGCTTTTCATGATGATGGAAACAATGCTTAAATTTCCTCCCACGTTGTTCTTGTTAGTTATGGGCATGGTCTGCAGGACAAACAGGGATTGGGCACTACCACACCTGCATGATACGGATGTGATCTGGTAAGATCTGATTAGCCTGTAGGCCTGGTGCTTTGGCATGCTCGAACAACTTTTCAACATGCACCCCATCTTACACAGGCTTAGGCCGTGTTTGTTAACGCTTAATTTTTACACTTAACGCCGAATTGGAAAAATTTTCCGTGTTTAGTGGTGTTTGTTAATGCATTGTTAACACGGAAGACGGAAAGTGCTCAATGGTTTTTCACTGAATTCTTTAAGTAATAGGAGTCTGACTTAATGGTGAACGCGGAATACGCTCCGTGATTTTTCATTAAACAAAAATTTTTGCTTCCAAAAGAACCCCTTTTCAAGTTCCTACGGCAATCTTTTCTTTTAAATTGTTCGCGAAATACAAAATCAACTGTGAAACTTCTTGATGCCCCACAATGATTTATGTGTTTGATGCACACCGTCCATCAACTTTTTCAGATCATTTAAGGTGTGAGCTAATACAAGACACAGGTCTAATGATTAATTGGACCAAAAGGTGGGGATTGAACATCCACTGTTAAAAATTTCTTGGGAGCTGGAGAAGTTTTGGATCAAGCTGATATTTGTGTTTTCACTTCATCCATGTCTACCTGACCTAATGAATAAATTGGATGGCAAAAAAACATCACAGTGGCCCTTAAAAAGGTTTCAATGGTAGATGTCATTATCATTGTACCATCCTTTGGTGTAGCTTTGGACCTGCTTTATCTTTTGAATCTTATATTAAAATAATATGAGAAAAATGATAATCCACTGATCTTATATTAAAAAGTTTATAGTGCTCCTAGTTGCATTAGGACACAACTAATCTAATCCACTGATCCAGATTGTTCATTACATCGATCACACATTTCTGAGCTACCGTGAAAATTTCAAATGGATGTGACACATATTAACCATTTGATCAATGTCCTTTAATCTGGATGGTTAAGATTGTTGCACTGGGTTAGGGCATAGTTCAAGTCCAGCCCATGAGCTTAGGACTTGAGTCCACACGAAGGAATCAATCAAATTTCCATGTGGTACACCGGGCGTAGATTGGATGGACATGAATTTCCTGCGAAAGCCGTTAGCAGGAAGTTCCAGCGCAAGGATGCTAGGTGGGGCCCACCACCATGTTTTTAGAAAATATATTCCATTCATTTGTTTTGCAAGCTAATTTTATTACAAGTGATAAAAAAGAGGTGGATCCAAGACTCGAGTGGGTTACATGAGAGGAAACAATAACTATATAACGCTGAGGATCATTGAGCTCTGAGTTGTACGAATGGTTTAAAGGAGATTAAAGTTGACGGGAAATCTGCATCAGGTGTAAAACATTTCCAAACAGGAGATAGGGGCAAATGTGTCAAATTAACATATTTCAGACATTTCAGATGTTTGTTGACAAATATATTGTTTCAAATTCAATACTTAATTTTCAGACTTCAGCCATAATTATCAAACAAGTTTTTTGACTTCAGATTTCAGATTTAGGCTTTAGATTTCAGATTAAGCTTCAGATTCAGGCTTTAAACTTTAGATTTAACAAACGGGGCCTTACATGCCAATTGAATCTAACCATATTGCCTCCGTGTCCTGGTGCAGCGGGCAGAGGGTAATACTCAATCTGGAACCGCGTGAGACTAGGGGGTGGTCGGATGCAGATTAGGTACTACCCCAACTTATCCTAAGCCCAGCACATGCAGGTGCTATGAGGGACGACTGTGCTATATGAGTTTTATCCACACCGTTCATCTATTTTTTCATATCATTTTAGACAAACAATGTGGTAGATCTAAGGTTCAGGTGAACCACACCACATGAAGCAGCAATGGTGATGATGCCACTGATGAAACCTTCCTAGGGCCCACTATGATGTTTTTTGGCCATCTAATTTGTTCATAATGTCACCGGACATGGATAAAGGGAAAACACAAATATCAGCTTTATTCAAGACTTCTGTAAGTTACACCTTGATCTATAACTCAAGTGGTAGACCGAGTGAAAGATACTTGATTTCAACACCGAGGTCTTGGTATCAATCTCTAGTAGGGTGGCTAACAATGAAGTGTGAACTTACTGTAGGGTATACTAACAAGCTAACCAAAAAAAAGAAAAAAAGAAAGAAAGAAGGGTGGGTATTCCATCCTCACTGTGTGGTTCACTTGAGCCTTGGATCTGGCTCATTTTTGGGCTTGTACCCTAAAACGGTTAAATGGATGAACGATGTGGATATACCAATACACCCAGGTGTTCCTTCATAGCTACTACCTATTCGGAGCTCGGGAGAGGCGGGGTAGGTGCCCAAACGGCGTCCTGGCTAGTCAGGGTAGTGCGGTTTTATACCGAACCTAGCAGCGGAAAATGAAAGAAAAAAGCGGAGCGCGTGTTTATCGCTTCTGCTGCCTGCCGTTACACAACTTACAAACTCCTCCGCCTTTTGCTATCTTTCCACTCGCCATATAATAATCGAATAAAAAAAAACTAAAAAAGAAAAGGAGAAGGTCGCGAATCTTACCAAAAACCCCTCACTGTCCTCTCTCTGTCAAGAAAATGCGATTCTAGGGTTTGAAAACCGAAGAGCTCCTGAAGTTTATCTCCATGGCGACAGAAAGAGGAGAGAAAGATGTTTCCGATCTGGATCTGAAAAAGACTAGAGAAAGCGATGGAGAATCCAGTAGCAGTTCTTCAGATTCCTCGTCGTCGTCGGAGGATCGGAAGAAGTCTGGCAGCGGCGGGGATACGCCTACTGTCGCGTTGGAAGCGGGAATTCCGGAGGCTGGCATCGGTTCGAGTGTCGAACTGGAGAGTAGCGCTGTGCCTGGAGCGGAAACAGAAGCAAGGATTTTATCTGAATTAGCCGAGGCAGTGAGCGATGGCAAGAACTCTGGCGAGATTGTAGTGTCTGGCCCTGAAACAGAGGCAAGAATTTTACCTGAATCGGCCGGTGCAGCAACTGATGGGATGGATTCTGGTGAGATTGCTCTTCATCGGCATGACGGAATTGCTTCAGGTACTTTGTGGTTTGGAAATCATTTCGGCAGTGAAAATTATTAGTATCTGTAATTTCCATGCTGAACATAGTTTCTTTTCCTTTTTCCTGTTTTGGTTTTGGATTGTTTGTTCATGCACAAAGGTAGGGTACATCTCATAACAACACACTTAAATATAAAAGCATCAAAATGTAAAATTTATAACATCTCAACACTCAACCTCAAGCTAGAGCATAGATGTGGACCATCACTGGCTTGCCTATCATATTGCATAACCTATTTTTACCAATTGCTCTGGTAAGAGTATCGGCCATGCGAATTTCTTACTGAACATGTGGCATAGAAATGAGCTTTGTGACAACCTTTTCCCTAATGAAGTGAGAGTCCACTTCTATGTGTTTAATTCTCTCATGATAATCTGGATTATTTACATATGAATCACATCTTCATTATCATAGCATAGAGAAACAGAACTAACTTCGATTTCCCAATTCAGTTAGAAGCATACTTAGTCATGTCAATATGCAGGCATAGTGTACGATGGCCTAATATTCTGCTTTAGCAGTTGATCTTGTCACTATGTATTGCTTCTTGCTCTTCCAAAAGTTTCATATCAACAAAGGTGCAATACCTTGTAGTTGATCGGTTATCAGACTTTTGACCTTGCCTAGCATGCATTAGGGTATCCTTCCATGTTAATATGTCTGTTAATATGCCCATGATTTGAATAGAAAATACCTTTTCTAGGAGATGACTTTAGTTATCTTAGAATAATGCTAACAACTGCCATATGAGATGAACTAGGAGCATGCATGAATTGATTAACAACACTAACTGCATAAGAAATATCTGGTCTAGTTGTTTTCTGGTTTAAGAATCGAAAATTGGACTTTTGCCATCAAGAATAGGGGCTGGGAGCCTATCTATTATGTATGAAGCTGTTAGGACAATTGCATCCCAATATATTTTGAAACATTAATTTCGAGAGGTAAATTTCTGTTACCTTCAAGGAGAAGATAACTCATTTTCCCCAAAACCTCAATCTTCTTTATTCTTTGTTAGAGTATATTATGCATTTGTCTCATATTTCAGTGCTACCTGCACCAAATAATTTTGTATAGGGTTGTTTAATAAAATAAGATAACTCAGTTTCCCCAAAATCTCAATCTTCTTTCTCCTCCCTATGGTATCAGAGCTAGGTTTTATCAACCCCAGTTCCTACCTTCCTCTCCCTTTTTCCCTTTTCTCATTTCTTCCCCATCATCTTCCTTTGCTTTAGTTGCTGGTGCAAGTGCAAGCAACCCTACCACCAACCAACGTCAGTGTTGCCGCTAGTGGAGGGTGGTATCTTTTCCTTGAGAAAGTGAACATTACAACTACCACTAATCACTTTCCTCATTTTCAGGTCCTGTAATATAGTGAGAAGGAAAGATAGTTATGCTACAATTTTATTGTTGAGTGAAACTACTGATCTGAAAGAAGATCCGCTGAAAGTGATGGACCGTAAAGAATTGACGGCGAAGATAATACAAGAGTGACTTGGAGGGTCCCTTTGCCTGAGGTAGGAGTTGTGAATCGTCAGCAATGTGAACTATCTCAAATCTAGAACTTGCAGAAAAGAATGCAAATCTATGTTCTTTACAGTCATGTGATCTGATGTACCTAAATTGATTGTTTAGGAGGTACTTGGTTTAGAGATTGAGGCATGATGAGCAACACATGTTATCAGGATGGCAATTAAAGAAGGAGAGGGCAAGTTGAGTGAGCTGCTTCCTAAAGTTCTCAATGATTGTATCCCTAGGATCATCATGAGTACTCCGTAATGGTGTCAGGTAGTGGTTATTAGCAGTGTCATTAATCACAATGTTGTCCACCATGACTTGAGGATTTGGATGAAACTCTATGGTTAGAACTCTAGATGAACGAGCCAACACATGTTGCTGGTGTGTTTCTTTTTGCCACAGTGCTTGCTTTTCAGTTTTGTGATTCTTCTGTTCCACCTGGTTTCCCCTGAGATACTTCAAGAATTTGCTGCCGAAGCCGAGTGCTCAGGGACAAGATTGGTGACTTGCTGCATGCTAGATCTTTTGCCAGCTTCCCCACAAAGGTAGTCTATGCATCGAGTCAACAAACAGAAGTGGATTATTTCTAACAATTTGAATCTATCATTGCATCTCATATGCTGGATTCAAACCAGCCAAGAAATTGAAGATTCTTTATTTTTCTGTTTGCTTCATGTTTTCTACTGTAAGAATGGGAGGTTGGTAGTGATTTAACTCATCCCATTTGTTACATAGATAACTATTGTACTCTTCCATAATTATCTCCCCTCGTACATGGTTGCAATTTCTTGGTGCAACTGCTATGTCCTTAATATCATCTTTTCGTGAATATGCTTTAGCAACCTCGTCTCATATTTCTTTTGTTGTCATCAAGAAAAGAAAACTACTACTACTGTTTGGTTGCATAAGGGGGCAGCACCGAAGACATTATCATTGAGTTTTAAGCTTCCTACGTAGTCATATCATATGAAGGATCAGCAGAACTGGGTTCAACAAATTTTCCAGTAATGTAGCACATTTTCATTTGCAATCGTGTGGATTGGGACCATTCAAGGTAGTTTGCCCCATTCAATTTTACTCTCATGATTTGTAACCTCGGATCCTCCATCTGAGGGGTTCCCAAACTAGTTTGCATAATTGGACTACTTAATATAGTCAAGGATGATGCATCCATGGAAATATTCCAAACTCAAGTGATATTCATCTCTAATTGGATCTATGGAAAATTACCAAGAAAAATTGGGCTTACCAGCTGTACTGGCTGATCCGATTGGGCTGGCTGGTGAATTTGGTTGGCTCTGCTGGTTAGTCTGGCAGAACCGGCCAGCAACAAGAATGATGAGAAAAATTAAGGGAAATGAGAAGAAAAGAGTAGAAGAAAATGGACAAAAAAAAAAGAAAGGAAAAAAGGACGAAAAAAAGAAAGAAAGAAAGAAAGGGAAAGGAGAAGAGAATGGGAAAAGGATGGTCCTAGATTGAAAGCTTTGATACCATTATCAAATCATGGCGAGATGAGAGAGAAGAGAAGACGGGAGAAAAAGAGGAAAAGAGAGATTAAGCAAACCCTCATACAAAAACGCATGGTCTATAGTAGGACCATAGAGATAAACACTCATAAAAATATAAAAATGTAGAATATCTCAACACAAACAAGCCCATGAATGAGCAATCATGATGCTAATTTGACGTAGGTTGGATGAGAGAGAAGAAAGAATAGGAGAAGAACAGATTTTTGCACAGCACTCACAATTTAAAGAAGTTGATTTTTTAGGGTATTCTCCCTCTGCAAGAGAATATTTTATGCAAATGCTCACTTCTTTTTTGTCCCAATCATTCATCATTATCCCATCTCGTGTTTTCATGGAAACAAATATTTTTAAAAAGACATTGCATTTCCTATTATTTTCCACACACAAAACTGTTTATATTATAGCCATAGATTATGGAATTCGTTCCAAAAAATAAAAATTTATGAAATATGGAATCTCATGATTTTTCTAAATTAAGCAAACTGAGAAAATATGGTAGCTATGTTAATTTCTTGTAGGATAACTAGATGAGAAAATGTATTTCCCACCATACGAGAAATCGAAGAAGGGAAGATATCTAGTCTTATTGGGTAGTGATGGGATTGATCTCGAGCAGTTTTTCCCAAAGAAGAGAGCATGCACAAGTTCTTTTTTCTAAGGGGACTTGGTTTACAAGCTTGGTCTTTCGAGTTATAGTGACAATGGAACTAGCTAGGTTTCTCTCTTCTATAAATACTTTCCTAGGGTCACACTTCTAACACAATTATCAATTGGATTTTCTCCCACTGTAGAGAATATGGGAGGGACAACAGTATGTTGACATGGAGTCCTCATAGGAACTGCAGCCCGATAACTGCAGCTGTCTAACACAACTGTCAAATTCCTCTAGAATTCAAGATAACCCTAAACTAGTCTGGTGGTTTTGATTGTTCCATAAAATGATTGAAAACCGATTGATCCAAGATTTCACCGCGCAATTCATAAATAAAATATCCAAAGGTACCTTCATCAGTATTCACATCGAGTGAACAGGCTCCAATTGAAAGGAACATAATTGTGATTTGAGGGTAGTTGCTCATCACAAGTTATGTGAAACATTATTACAATTTTATCAATTTCTCATGATTAAACTAATTTGTTGCAATTCCATTCATAATGCATAGAGAAGAGACGCAACTTTAGTAGGTAATAGGTTCAATCTAAAGTTGGGCACTGCTAGAAGTGAAAATAAAAATAAAAATCTTCTCCTTGAGTGTTTTATATTTATGACTCTTCCAATTCCCTTTCAAAATATGCTGTATTTATATACTGGGTAGTTGGCAATCACCATCTCTATTATCTGCAATGCACGCAAAGGAGGTCACTTCTAAAACGTGGATAACTATTCTTAATGGATCAAAAAGGTGTGTAAAACTGGCATATTACAAATTGATGGTATTCTTTGCAGTCATAATATCATTAAATAAGTTTCCTGACATGGTTGAGATTTGCCACTTCTTATCTTTTTATTCAGGAACGGTTGATAGGAGCTTGCCCAGAGCGAATACTCTTCCTGGAGGGAAAGCAAATGCTGACAAAGCAGAGTCATCAGTGAGTCAGTTTAATTTGGATAGATCCAAAACTGAGAGGCGGAGGCATAATAATATCCGCAGTGATGCAGCAGCACAAATTTTTGATGACAAGATTTCTGCTCGAAAGAAGGTCTAAACCATTGGAAATGTTTTCTGTAATTATTTCTCATGAGATACTCTTTTCCCTCAAATTGACAAATAAGGGGATTTATTATTACTTTTTTCCTTTGTATTCTTCTGTTTCTATGGTTGAACTTCTCGTTTAATGCTTGGTAATGTTATACTAAACTATCCAAATTCTGCAGCTTAAAATGTTGAATCGGATTGCTACGGTGAAAGGTGATGGAACTGTAGAATTTGACCTTCCGGGCAGTGTAGAACCGGGAACTCTTAATTTTGGATCTGAAGATGTTTGTAATGAGGTTGTTGATGAAGAACCTATAGACTCAACAGACATTCAGTATATACCACCGCTGCAAATTGTGGTGATTATTGTTGGAACTCGAGGAGATGTCCAGCCATTTATTGCCATTGGTAAACGCTTACAGGTTGTCAAGCTATTCACATTATTTTTGAGCTTATTGGCTTTATTTAATTTGTATATATTTACTTTGTTAATTTTTTTATCCCAACTATCATTCTAGTTGCCAAGTCAAGTCTAGAACTGATGTAGGGCCACGACCCTCCATGGATCCCACTGTCTGATGAATTTTTGACTATTTGTTGCTATTGGGTGCTAAATGTCAGACTAATATTTATTATTTTTAGAAGATAGGGGGCTGATTTTGAAGATATTGTTGTGGATTCTCTGAAGGTTTTGGGGATTATTTACTAGATCATCATCATCATCATCATTTAAGCCTTATCCCAACTAATTGGGTCAACTACACGAATCCTGTTTTGCCATTTCACTATCACGGATCACATCCTCAGTCAAAGCATCGGTCCTATCCTCGAGTCTTTTCTTACTACCTCCACCCATGTCCTCTTGGGTCTTCCTGTTGTGCTTATAAAGCCTTCAACTTGAATCAACTCAATCCTAACCATTGTTCCGAGTATCCCCGATATATTAATAATATCCCCGATATTATCCGTATCTCTAGTTCGGCGATGTTGATGACATTGGTAGCGATACTGATAATACTAGTAGCATAAAAAATTCCAGGTATCGGCGATATATCGCTAAGTATTGCCAATGTATTGATATCGCCAATATTTTCGGCTGTGTAAATTTCAGGTGTCGCTTGTATCACTAGTGTATTGGAGATATTTTGATAATATCGCCAATGTTTTGCCAATGTATCGACACTGCCAAAATCTGTTTATTAAAAAAATTTCCACTTTAAAATATTTAATTTTTTTATGGGTGTATGGTTGTATGATCAAATGCATGTTTGCAGGTGTATATATGTATGCATGCATGGTTAGATTGTTGGTTGGATGGATGGATATGTATAATATGTGTGTGTGTGTGCACGCATGGATGGATGAATCATGCATGTGTGTTTGTATATATGTATGTGCATTGATTGATGGTTGGGGATGGATATACAATTTTCCCCATGTTTCCCTGAGTCAACAATACATGCTTAGAGGTAGGGGTGTACACCGAGTTGAGTTGGCCTCAGCTCGACTCGGCTCGGCCACTAGCTGACCCTAACTCGAACTCAGCTCAGCTCGGTCCTCGAGCTTGACTGGCCAGCTCGGCTCGGTTCGGTCTGCAGCTCGGGCCAGTTCGAGCCAAGATCGAGCCGAGTTCGCCCGTGCAGCATTTTCACCAACACATGGACTGCACCTTCAAAATCCCATTGTATGTAAAATAGCAACAGTGGTTTTACAAGTATTTTATCAAACACCTTCTAAGCAACATAAAAATCAAGAAAAAAAAATGGTATTTGTTTCATATACATACCTTCCTTGCCACCAACCACACTTTGTTGAGTCATTTCATCAAACACTTGGTGAGCAACATCAATATCAAAGTAACCGAGTCACTGAACTGGTTCGATCCGAGTTCAATTCGAGTTGGGTTCGATCTGAGTCGAGTCGAGCCGGGGCTAGCTCGAACTTATTTTCGAGCTAAAAAAATCAGCTCGACTCAACTCAAACTTAACTTCGAACCGAGTTGAATCGAGCTTTTTCGAGTTGAGTCGAGTGAGCTAACCGAGCTAGCTCGGTTCATGTACACCAAACTTATTATTTGATTCCTAAATATGCAAATATGCGTCTTTTTCGCTATTATTTAATTCTTAAATATGCAAATATGCTATTTTAGTATCTCCTGAAATATCATTCAAAAAATTCCACCATTTCCCGTGTTTCTCTAGTATTTCCCTGAGTCAGCGTTACGTGCATTTTTATTTATTTTTGAATGATACGCCATTAAAGAGGAACTTATTATGTATGCATCTCTTTTGCAATTATTTGTTTCCTAAATATGCAAATATGTGTATTTTAGCATCTCCTAAAGTTTTATTGAGAAATTCCACCATTCCCAATGTTTCCCTCAATTAGTGATACAATTTCGGTTATCGGTGATAACGACCAGCGAAACTTGTAGCGATACCGATAACTCGAACACTGCTCCTAACCAGTGTAGTTCTTGGTCTTTGTTGCACATGGCCAAACCATCTAAATCTACTGCCTGTCTGCCCCCCATCTTATTACCTATTGATGCTACTCCTAAGTTCCCTCGAATGCATTCATTTCTAAATCTATCCTTCCTTTTCTTGCCTCCTATCCATCACAACAGCCTCATTTCATCTATGTTCAACCTATGATCATGCGATTCCTTAACTGCCCGGCATTCTGTCCCTTAAAGCATGCTGGTCTTATAGCCATCCTATAAAATTTCTCATTCAGTTTGATTGATATGGGACAATGACATAAAACTCCAGGGGCATATCTACACATCTTCCAACATTCTGTCCCATAAAGCATAGTAGATCTTATAGCTCAGTTTGATTGGTATGCGATGATCACATAAAACTCTAGAGGAACATCTCCACCTTTTCCATGCAGCTTGAATTCTATGAGCAGCATCATTCTCAATCTCTCCTCCCTCAGTACTTATCACAATATCTAAAATGGTAAATTTTTGGGGTACTTCTTGGTCAACAATCTTAACTAACTAATTCCTTGTTTCTAGTCCTATTGGAAGCAAATTTCAACCACTAGGACCATACTTAGCTTAGAAGCAAATTTCCCAAGCTATACTGCATCCTCGGTAGCCTATATCCACGTATTCTGCTTCCATTTGGAATCTGCCATGCACTTTTGTTTCAGGATTCACCAATTGACAGCACAACCCATCATGAAGATGTATCCACTTGTTGATTTCTTGGCATCTCGATTGGATTGAATATCCAAGTTGGTATATCCTATCTTTGATTGGTTGCCATTCACATAGACGAACACCAGATGCGTAGTCCTCAAGTATTTCATTATATGTTTGACGATGTCCAGTGCTCCATTCCAGGGGTTGCTTTGGTGTGGGCTTACCACTTCCACCACAAAGCAGATGTTTGACCTTGTGCCTAATATTGCATATGTTAAACTCTCAACTTTAGAGACATAGGGGATCCTTTACATGGCTTTCTTGTCCTAAGGGGTCCTAAGGGATCCTTTCCATGGCTTTCTTCTCCTTTTGCATGCTTTGATCTGTTGATCTGGACTTCAATCTATGTATTTTGCACTTGAACAATCTTGGGAGTTAAAAAATTGATTTTCCATTAGTTTCCACATGCAAAACACGAGAACAAGAGGTATTTCATAATCAAAATACTATTTGCCTTTTCTTTTGTTTTAAAGGTGTCATGTGTTTGAATTTTTGTAATATAGCATTTTGGTTGGGTTTAGTCACTAAAACAGCCCATGTTTGGCCCAAAGATGCCAAGACATGCCTCCCCTTGGTTTTGTGCCTATGCTCGAGCTTGATATACAGCCTATGTTTTGTCTACAAGCATTTGTAAGAATACTTAATTATTCAGGAGTGACCTACCTTGCTATAATATTAACTAAAAATGAGAATATATCTTGCATAATATGATGTTTACACATCCTCAATTTTAAGCCTCTTTCACATTTTATTTTATTTTTCCTTATAAAAATAACACTATCCTTTTCCACTAGTATTGTTTATATTCCCTACGTTATTCTCCTAAACTTTTAGATTTTCCGAAGCACTTTGAATGGTATTCGCTCTTCCCAAAAGTGAAGACAATTAACAGTGTTACCTTGTTCTTGTTTCATTTTTTGCTACATTGAAGCTAAAATTCTTTAGTTTAGCAAAAGCAAGAAAATTATATTTGTTGCTATTGCCAATTTACTTATGTAAGTGTGTGCTTTATTCACTACTGTGTACTTTATTACTGATATTGATTATATGGCTTCTCCATAGTTCATTATAAATTTTGTATTGTTTGGAGTTCTTCTTGTTGGATTCTATCCGCTTACTGGCACTGCCAAATTTGTTAACTTCCAGATGGCATATACATTCCAGAGTATGTAGGGCATTTTAAAGTTGATTTATTGCTCCATCTGTTTGTTACCACCAATGTTGCTATTGACATGGATTCATGGGAGTCATTTAAGAGTTTTGGTTCATTTTGTGAATGTGAAGAAAGCATTTTCATTCTGTGTTCATACCACTGAAAATATTACTCTGGTGAACTTGAGCTCACATGGGTGTTCATCTGCAGGACTATGGACATCGTGTTAGGTTAGCAACTCATTCGAATTTCAAAGAGTTTGTGTTGACTGCCGGGTTGGAGTTCTTTCCTATTGGTGGAGATCCGAAAATTCTTGCCGAGTGTATGTGACCTAAACATATTTTATGTTCTTGTTTGGTACACTTTCCGAATGTCCTGGATTGGGCTTTTCTCTTGTTTTTCAGAGATTGTAAATGATTGAGGCTGTAAACAAAGCATACAGTTAACTTCCCCTTTCTCAGAACAACTGAAGAATACCTTCTCTGCTATTTGCCTATTTATTAATGCCTGGATTAACCTTTTTTCAAGACACCAATTTGCCTAGTATACGGAACAATAACTGAAACCATTAAGCGTCCTTGTTCATTCCTTTTACGCTATATCGAATATCTTTCTTTTCCTTTGACCACCTATTGCAACTCTTCAGTGTGTAGAAGATTGTTTGCCTTCAATAGCTTTGAACACAACATCTCGCATTTGTTTGACTTGCCGACGGGGTTGTTGTATATCAGTACCTTATTAATTGGGTTTTTGCATCGTGGTTCCTACATAAATTGGATTTACGTTTACATGCCTGGTTGATTCAAGTATGTTGCATTGTTGGCCAAACCACTTTAATAGTGGGTAGTACTACAAATGGATAGGTTGATTTGCCCAATGGCTGTTAGGTTGAGTTGCAAAAATTCTTAAAATGACATTAGTACCATTGTTTGTAAGGTACCTTCCAACCTTCTGACAGGGTGTGATTCTCCATACCTGTGCAACACAAATTGTACGTGGCATATGGTTATTAAATTAAACCACAAATAATCAATTGCCGGCTCCCATATTGGCTGACACGGCTGTGGTGGTTGAAAGATCTTGAAATTTTTGGTAAGATTCTAAAAACTGTGAGGATCCTAATCATGCAATTTTTTTTATTTTTTGGACGTGTTTGATGGTGTAACAGCTGTTCTTTGGTAAGAATGTTATCTGTTGGGCAGTATCGACTTGCTAAAAATCAACCAACAAGGCCCTAATTGAACAAAAATCAAGCATGATTGGGTGGATTAAGGCCAGTTATATATACAGCAAAAGGAAGTTGGAAAAATGAAAAGAAGTGATGGTTTACCCCTTCTTTTGATATTTCTAAAATGGTCCACTCCACTTTGATTCATTGAATCCCACATTTTGTGTTATGATCTTCAAAATAGGCCTAGATCTAATCTAAAATTAGTTTCCAAGTTCATGTTTGGATGAAGAAAGAAGTGGACAATAAGAAAAAACCTTGAAAATAATTTATTTCAAAATGGGCCCTTATGGCTGCATTAGGCATTGGCTCTATAATGGTTGCTGATACGTCTTTTTCATGATGGACCGATTCACCCTTGTATGTGTAGTAGGGTTGACTTTTTGTTATGTATCAACCAATAATCATTTTTGAAAACCATGCCAAATAGTGGCATCCAATATATAGATGGGACATTATCTGAAAATCAAATTGAGCAGACAATCCTAAACACCTGATTGATTAACATACATTTATGTGTTGAATTTGGAAGTTGGAACCGTCCATTGGATACCCATCAATCAACTAGCTAGAGTTGCAACTTTGTTGAAAAAGAAATTGGGTTATGATCCATTTGTAGTACTACCCACTATTTAAGTGGTTTGTATGACCCTCAAAAGAAAATCAGAACATGTATGCCATGCTTATGCCAGGTATGCCACAACTATGGTTCTACTGCATACGTGGCATCTACCACAAAACCAAGCTTTCCAAATATCAGGATCCACTGTAGATCGGTTCTGTTCCCAAGACTAAATTAATCAGACAAACCCACTATTTAAGCAGTTTGTATGACCCTCAAAAGAAAATCTGAACATGTATGCCATGCTTATGCCACGTATGCCACAACTATAGTGCCACTGCATACATGGCATCTACCACAAAACCGAACTGCCCAAATATCAGGATCCACTGTAGATCGGTTGTATTCCCAAGACTAAATTAATCAGACAAACCCACTATTTAAGCGGTTTGTATGACCCTCAAAAGAAAATCAGAACATGTATGCCATCCTTATGACACGTATGCCACAACTACAGTGCTACCACATACATGGCATCTACCACAAAAGCAAACTGCCCAAATATCAGGATCCGCTGTAGATCTGTTGTATTCCCAATGGCCAAGACCAAATTAATCATACAATTCATGGGCTTTGATTAATTGATAATTTGTGGTTTCTTATTGGCTGTATGCCTAAGACCAATCGATATTGGAAATTATTATTTTTTTGGGTGCTTGTAGTCATGAGGGTAGTTTCATCATTTTAACAATATAGTCACTTAACCTACAGATCAGGGTCAGGGATTTGGAAAGCGTGAATCTTTCTTTGCTTGACAAATGGTTGTGGAGGTTTGCAACAGATGAGAGGAGTTTATGGAGAGAAGTAGTTGCAGGTAAGTATAGAGTTCAAGAAGGTGATTGTGGCGGATTTAGGAATCTCCTTAGACTAATTGGTAATTTCAGGGAGGGGATTTGCTTCTATGTGGGGGATGGGAAGAGAATACGGTTTTGGGAAGATGTGTGGCTTGGGAAAATGCACTTGAATCTGAGGTCCAAGATTAACTTGTCTTTCTCCAGAAAGAAATGTCCTGATTGCCTGTTGTTTCTCTCGATGTGGAGATGCTACTGTTTGGTCACCTCCTTGCCAAAGGAACCTATTGGATGTGGAAATAGAGGAGTTTGTCAAGCTTTAGGATCAGCTTCAAGGCTACCATCCATCTATGGGGGAGAGGGATTCCATGGTGTGGAGTAAGGATAAATCGGGTCGCTTCTCTGTCCACTTTGTCTATAAGGTGTTACCTTATTTCTCAATGGGAGAGAGTAGAGTCTACACGTCCAAGATTTGGTTCTATGGTGCTTTCTCCAAGGTAGCAAATTTTGTTTGGCTATTGGGAAGGTGCTAACAGTAGACAATCTTAAAAAAGATTGTTGCTCCTTCCCCATCATTTGCGTCATGTGCATGGAAAATGCAGAGTCTATTGATCATGTTTTCATTCATTGCCCTTTCGCTCAAAGGGCGTGGGAGGAGTTCTTTACTATCTTCAATGTGTTGTGGGTTATGCCATGGACAATTGAAGACCTTCTCTTGGCCTGACATGTAGAAGGAATTGGGAAACAATGTAGGATAGTGTGGCCATTGGTCTTGATGGCTGTTCTATGGTTATTTGGGGGAAATTGTTTTCGAAATAGGAGCGGGTTGGATTGGAAGTGACTAGGAGGGCTAAGCTTGAGGTGTGGGTTGGATCTTTAGCATGAAGGTTGGTGATTTTGTAATCTATATATCTTGTTAGGTTTTAGCGCTTGTGCCTAATTTTGGTGCTTTCTAATAGTAACATCCCCCCCCACCACCACCACCCCCACCAAAAAAAAAAAAAAAAAAAAAAAAAACTGAAGGAAAGAAGGGATGACGATGCAACATACTTGAATGCAGGAGCTACCTAAATGTAAACACAATTTGAGTACCAAGATGTAAATACCCAATTAATAAGGTATTGATATGCCAAAACACCTTCAGTAGTCTCCAACATGCAGTACTCAAAGAGGCCTATTGCAAATGTTTGCGATATCGATAATATCGTAATATTGGCCAATATTATTGATATTGAATCTCAACGATATAAAACCTGCAGAAAGTTGGACTTTTGGATATAGACAATATTATCACAATGTATCTCATTGTATCGATGATATATCGTCGATATATCGATACCAACAAAAACAGTTGGATTAAAAAAAAAAAAAATGAAAAAAAGCTTACGAAATCCCTTTTTTGTCAAATCTTCCACTTCTAATTCATTTCTTAGATTTATAAATGATATGAATTGATATTGAATATGGTATGGTTGCTTCAATTTTGTCAAACAGCGCATTGTTTAGGACCTTATACAAAAGAAACTTATTATGCACACTTTTTTTTGTGATCTTTTAATTTCTAATCATATAACAATGCCTTTTTTAACATCCCCTTGAGTTTCATTAAAAATTTCGACCAATTTCCCAATGTTTCCTAGAAACAGTGAAACATTATGCGATACATCAATCGATACTGATATTGGAAACATTGGCTGCACCACACTTGCTTTTCGACTTGTCACTTTTCGACCTTTTTACCCAATCAGATGAAAAAGTTTTCACCAAATATTTTTGGATTTGCATTTTTACGTCAATTTATTGTTCTTGATGCCTATAATTGACGCTCAATAATCTCCCATTGTTAATGTAGGGTGAGTGAAACTAGCCTAGGATGAATGATGCGAGATCAAACTACGTATCAATTTAAGCGTTCAACAAGTAAAATCAAGCACATAACATTATAAGTTATGAAAATTCAGATTAACCACTCAATGGACTTAGGCTATCACATACACAGTGCATGAAAGTATAAAATATCACAAGAGTGGCCCACTTGGAAGTTGGGACTTCCAATCTACAATAGGTAGGGCAACATTCACATGAAGAAACAATGACACTATAAAAATCAGATTTGGGGAAAATGGGTTTGTTTGAAAATTAGATTTTTTGAAGGGGTTTTTGAGAATCGAGGTTTGGGGATTTTGGGAATTGGGGACTTAGGGATTTAGGGCAAAATTGCCATTCGCTTAAGCATTATGGCTCAAAATTCAAAATAAGCACACTAAAACATGTAAGTGCAATCTCAATTGTATAATAAATCCTAAAATAACAAAAATAAATAAATAAATAAATAAAGCAAGATCAGGGTCCAAGAGGCCCTGATTTGGTGGCCAGATGGCTTGATCAACGAGATCTAATGGTTGGATCAACACGAAATAAAAACATATGACTCAAAATGTCTCCTAAGCAGCCCACTTGCATTATCCCAATGTGGGGTATTCAAAGTGGTCCGACTGGCCCCATCTGAAACTCGTCTCCCATCCATAGAGAGGGCTACGCTGATGTTGGTGGTCCCCTCCGCCTATGGTATATTCGAGTATGTCCTCTGACGACCCCTTCAATTGTCCTATGTATAAGGCCCTAGTATGCATTTAAAGGTCTTAATAATTTTTTAAATGAATAAATTTATTGAAAAATTAGAAAACTAAATGCAAAATAGAAGATTAGCAATTGGAAGAAACAAGAAAACATAGTCCCAAACAGCTAGGCTTAGCCTACTAAACAAGAAAACATAGTCCCAAACAGCTAGGCTTAGCCTGCTAAACAAGAAAACATAGTCCCAAACAGTCAGGCTTAGCCTGCTAAACCCTTCCAATGATTGCAAGCTAGGATCTAGAGACTCCTTCCCCTAGATGTCTGCATGCGAGTTGGGTGAGTGGTGAATGTGCACCAATATGAACTGCCTTGTTGAGCACAAATCAGTAGCCTCTTCTATCAAATTTGCCATTTCCCATGGAAATCACCCACTTTGTGGCTAGCCATCAAACCACAACACTCAATTCTCCTTTAATAATGAAGCTTAATTCCAATGGGTGTTCATTGGGAAACCAGAGGCTAGCTGGGATCAATGGCTTAGTTGCAGGATCCTTCAACTACATGTCGCTTTTGCTTCAATCACGCTTCAAACTCTTGCTCCTGTTGGGTTTTTGATGAATCACAGCGGAATAAAATTTTCTAAATCATATTTTAGGTCACTTAATCTACAAATCCCCGTCATGACTAAGCCATATTTTTAGAATCAAAATAACCATCCATCATGTGTCCATATCTGTCTAATGAACTGATCTGATTGTCATTGCGGATCTCCCAACCTCTCATATCTATTTGAGGTTTAGGAAGATGTGAAACCGCATCATGATCTCTAGTAGGGGCTGAGATCTTACATGAGCCATTTGATAAGTGGACCCTACACCCGAGGGCCGTGCACACTTTTGATGGTGGATAAGAGTTGGTGTGGTTCATCTTCTCTCTCTTGGGGGGATCCTATATGCCCTACTGTGAAGGGAAGTTGTTTACCTTTCTAATTCATGTATCCCAACTGCCCAAATCCTTTTATGAGCCGTGGTCACCAACCTAAGGCCATCCCATACGTCCTAATGCAGGGGCATTTTCACACCAGGCTCAAGCGGGGTGGCCTGCGGGATGCAGGGGCACACTTGGGGTGGGCGGCCCGTGTGAGGCGGGCCCATCCGTGTGAAGCGGGTGGCTCATGTGAAGTGGGGCCCACGAGCGGGGTTCGACCGATGTCCTAACCCATGAGATGTGGGGCTTGGGCTATGAGATAAAATGATTGATTCGCCATGTTCTATCATTTCGAGCTTGTAGAGCAAACGATTAATTGTCCTGCATCAAAGTGATATCAAAGCGGGAGGTCTCGTGTTCGAGACTTCTCATTAGAGGTGATTAATGCAGGGGCATTTTCAGACCGGGCTGGTGTGCGGTGGCTTGTGGGATGTAGGGGCACACTCGAGGTGGGTGGCCTGTGTGAGGCGGGTGGCTCGTGTAAAGCGGAATTCATTTGAAGGGGAGCCCACGAGGGGGGTTCAACCGAGGTCCTAACCCATGAAATGCGGGGCCTAGGATATGAGATAAGGGAATTGATTCGCCATGCTCTATCAATTCGAGCTTTTAGAGCAAGTGATTAATTGTCCTGCATCACTTCCTCAAAGTGTTTGGTTCATCAAGTCTTAGCCATTAGATATCCATCAAGTATGGTTTAAAATAAAGCAACAGTTACAACTCAAAGTTAACAATTGAAAATTCATGATTAACCAATAGGAAATCATAGAAGTACTAGCCAACCTTTAAAACACTTGATGGATGATCCATACCCCAGATCAAGCCACATGCTAATGTCTTAGGCGAACCAAGTGAATCCCTTACCAGGTCGTGAATTTTGATGACTTGATGAAACCTCTTAGCCACACCTACTTTTAGTAGCTTCTAGGTATCCTTTTAAAGGGAGTTAGAGAAGTATCAATCAGGATCCTTCCATCCATACAGCTTTATGTCTAAGGATTTGACGAAGCTAGTACAACTGCTGGTACACTCTAGCTTGGGCATGATGGGGCTTCTTGATTAGTACTTGCAAGCGATCCTGCCAATGTAAATGATCAAAGGTCCCAAGCCAAGTTACCATCCATGACACATTCACACACTCATGTGGGGTAGGGCGAAGGAATGTTGACACCAAGTCAGTCTCAATGGTGTTGACTGTTCATCCTGACACCAAGTCAGTCCCCTCACATGAGATGACCAATCTAATAGCATAAGTGTGTCCAAGCACTTACATGGTCATGGCCAAGGCACTGATATCCATGGATCACATCTCTTGCCAGTCATAGACTGATGTATACAATCCTTAAAAAAAAAAAAAAAGGACCGACGTATACCATTTCAGAGTGCCTACAGACAACAAACCCATAATCATAAACATGTTCCACACAATTAATTAGGCTAATCAATGAATGATCATATGAATAGGTCAAGGAGCAACATAAACATTGGTTTTCAAGGGCAACAGCTCCAACTTCCTACTTGTTTATAGTTTGAAAGACACTTCCCCACTCCTACACCCAAATTTATTGCCACTTTGCTTCGTGCTTTGTGCAACTAAAATCTGTCTCCTGATAAGAGACCAGGGCATAATCTTATTCATTCTCTCCTTCAATGGGACCTCATGTTGAGTGTCCTGAAATTTTACTGCTCATGAAAATGTCTTTTTATTTGTATTTTGAGTTCTTATTGGCCTTTTTGTTGCATTTTCCTCCAATTCTGCTCCTGTACTAAGACTCCCATCTTGATAGGTATGTGGCCTTGTCACTTTTTAGCTCAGACATACTTTCTTATCTGGCTCATTGAATTTGTGCTCACTAATAATAGGAAAATAGCTTCTTTATGTATTCATCTCAATTCACCTTACAATGATATGACTGTTTTATTTTTTATTTTTTTTAAAAAAAACTGAAGTTGTTTAGTTGCTGTTTTCGGCCCATTGGAAATACAGAATTAGAAAGATGGTTTTATTCACAATTTTCAGTTTGATTAACTAAAAATGAACACATAAATTGTCGTTAAGTTTTACTTTCTAATATCGGGTTTGCTTTGTGCAGATATGGTCAAGAATAAAGGCTTCTTGCCATCTGGGCCTTCAGAAATACCTACTCAACGAAAGCAAATGAAGGAAATTATTTATTCTTTACTCTCAGCGTGCAAAGATCCTGATATTGAATCTGGCATTCCTTTTAAAGCGGAAGCCATAATTGCCAATCCCCCAGCTTATGGTTAGATTCTCTTGTTTTTTTTGTTTTTTTTTTTCTTCTTCTTCTGCACGTCTTCCTAAGAACATTCTTTTATTTTTCTTCACCATTTTTTTTTTCATCTAAACATTGTTCCATTTTTTGCCTCGCACTTCTTTGGTGCCTTCTTGTAACTAAGTTATATATATATATATATATATATATTATATATATATATATATATATATATATATATATATATATATAACCATCTCTCCCTTCATTGCTCTTTCCTAATACATTATCTATTGATTCATTTTTTTTAAAAAAAATTCTGATTGTTTATCAGACTGGAATTATCTTTGTTCTGGTTTCAAGTAGTTTGAAGAATATAACTAGGTTCTGCATGTACTTCTTTCAAACTTTCTTCCACGAAGTCACCTTCACATTCCATGCTACATGCTATTTTTTATTTCTGGACTTTTGTTATTTGATTGACTACAATCATCAGGATCTTGGACTCCGTCCTTTCCATAACAATAGCATTGATGTCCTGTTTAGATTTTGATATATTTCTACTTTTCTTGGATCCAGGGATTAGTAATATTTCTGTTTTATGCACAATTGGAAGTCTTGAGTTCAACTGCTGACCCGGACGAATGCTTGTTCAGGACATACACATGTGGCAGAGGCACTAAAAGTACCGATTCACATTTTTTTCACAATGCCATGGACGTAAGTCTTGTTCTGAATAAGTGTTTTCATTATCTTAATATTATAAGAATCACCAGTTCACCATATGGTTCAGTTGCACTCTCTAGTGCATTGATTATTCTTTCTCTGATATGGTCATTTATTGAAGAAGCATGCTGAAGCAAGATAAATATATACATACTGCCGACAATATCTTCTCTTAATTTTGCATTTGTGAAACATAATTCTGAAAGTTCAGTGTGATTGGATGTCTCATTCTGTTGACAGGCCAACTAGTGAATTTCCACATCCTCTTTCCCGTGTCAAACAATCAGCTGGATATAGAGTGAGCAAATTTTATACTTTTATCTGTCTTACTAGTTTCGAGGCCCTTTTTAGGTTCGACTTGGTACTACGTCAGTGTTGTTGTCTTACTTAATCTTTACCTGAATTTATTTTGCAGCTATCCTATCAAATTGTTGACTCATTGATTTGGCTTGGAATACGGGACATGATAAATGATTTCAGGAAAAAGAAGCTGAAGTTACGACCTGTCACATATTTAAGTGGTGCCCAGGGTTCTGCTTCTGACATTCCTACTGGATATATCTGGAGCCCTCACCTTGTCCCCAAACCAAAAGGTCTTTAGGTTTTCATCTTGTATCTTTTTAAATTATGTCAATAACAATTCATCTTGAATGATTAGTTCTTAAAACAAAAATGGAAATTACATCTGGATGCTAAAAGGCAAGATAACACAAGATTAGGTTCTTTGAGGTGGCTTCATTAACAAAAAGAGATGCATTTGTCCTAAAAGTATATATTTTTAATTCTTTTATCTAATAGAACCTTTAAAAATGGTGATGATTCTTCCTTTGTTAATTTGAAAAAACAGAGTTTATCTGCCTAAAAATATTTCATGTTTAGTATGTGGTTTTGTGTTGATTTTTGCAAATGAGCAATATCATTATTTTACAGTAGGCCTGTTGCTGCTTCTGAGGAATCTTTTTCCCCATTTTTCTTAGTGCAATTTTTAATTGTGTGACTTGCAGACTGGGGGCCAAGGGTTGATGTGGTTGGGTTTTGCTTTCTTGACCTTGCATCAAATTATGAACCTCCCGAATCACTCATTAAATGGCTTGAAGCTGGTAAAAAGCCTATTTATATTGGATTTGGTAGCCTTGTGAGTTTCTTTTCACTGCTCTCTCTCTCTCTCTCTCTCTCTCTCTCTCTCTCTCTCTCTCTTCCACTATTGAATATGTAATCCTCTTGTTTGTGATTTGTTTTCTTTCCGAAGATTTATCTATACCATATATAACGTGACTAGCTTTTGGACATTTTCTCCCCTGTAAATAGTTTTCCTAGGGCAGAGAATTCCAAACATTTAAAGGCCATGGGAAGACATTTTAAATAAAGTTGGGGGTATTTTAGGAATTGGAAAATGTGGCTATTGTCTAACGGACTTTCAGACTTCACTTGCAATAAGCTTTTAAACGGCTTAGATTTTACCCACAAAGAAACTCTCATCTTCTTTGCATATAGTAGCTTGTGACGATAGTGCTACTAGAGAGTGGTGTAACAAAGGCTGTATGAGGCCAACCATGATGACTGTATGAAATACACATTGTACATCTACTTTGCCACATTATGCTAGGATATCAATTCGAAAACAAGGCATATCTAAAACTCGAGTGAGTCACAACACAAGAAAAAGTGGAATGAGTCACCCACCATTGAAACATGCCTCTCTGTATGTGTGTGTGTGTGTGTGTGTGTGTGTGTGTAGCATGTAGCTACAACCTTTACCTCCATCTCTCTTCTTTTTTCTCTCCCCTACTCTCCCTCCACATGTTGCACATGCCATACCCCTAGTCTATTATATGTCAACAATGTAAATTTCACGTAATGTTAACTTCTGTTTAAAGGGTATCAACTTTCACACAAAAACCTTGCGATCAAATTATTCATTTTGCTTTTTTGTTAGTCATTAGAGAAATAATGACAACTTTGTATTAATGATTCATTGACATACATCCTATTGTTTCCTTCTCTTCCACGTGACAAGATTCCCACAAAAAGGTGAGGCTAAAGGCTGTGTCAGGCCAACCATGATGACTGTATGAAATACACGCTGTACATCTACTTTGCCACATTATGCTAGGATATCAGTTTAAAAACAAGGTATATCTAAAACTCGAGTGGGCCACAACACAAGAAAAAGTGGGAATGAGTCACCCACCATTAAAACATGCTTCTCTCTCTCTCTCTCTATGTAGCATGTAGCTACAACCTTTACCTCATCTCTCTTCCTTTTTCTCTCCCCTATTCTCCCTCCACATGTTGCACATGCCATACCCCTAGTCTATTTTATGTCAACAATGTAAATTTCACGTAACGTTAACTTCTATTTAAAGGGTATCGACTTTCACACAAAAACCTTGCTATCAAATTATTCATTTTGCTTTTTTGTTAATCATTAGAGAAATAATGACAACTTTGTATTAATGATTCATTGACATACATCCTATTGTTTCCTTCTCTTCCACGTGACAAGATTCCCACAAAAAGGTACAATAGCTACACGTAGAACAACGATTATAGACACTAACAACACAATCAACATCAGAGTATCCATAAATGTGAAGATGGCCATGGAACCGAAAGTGGAGCTCAAGACCAAGAGCCGATTTAAGATACCTGAGAATGCAATAGACATCAATAAGATGCGAGGAATGAGGAGCATGCATAAATTGGCTAAAAACACCAACCGGATAGGAATCATAGATCTGACTGGGTAATAGTTAAGTAGATAAGCCAGCCAACAAGGTGCCGATACATCCCTGGATCAGATACAAGGGCACCATCATCCGATCGAAGTTTTTGAGAAGGATCCATGGGAGTAACTGTAGGTTTGCACCCCAACATACCGGTTTCCGCGAGAAGATCAAGGGCATATTTACATTGAGACGGAACCACCCTGATTTGGAGCGAGCTACTTCAATGCCCAAGAAATAGTGAAGAGGGCCAAGATCCTTGATTTCAAAATGAGTCTTTAGGAAGGCTTTGACATCATCTATACCAACAATGTCAATCTCGGATAAGACAAATATCATCCACATACACAATGAGCACAATAATTCCTGTTGATCGGCAACATATGAAGAGGGAATGATTGGCGTGACTATGCACAAAGCCAAACTCAAGGAGAGCATGACTAAATTTCTCAAACCATGCATGCGGAGACTATTTAAGGCCGTAAATCACTTTCTTCAATCGGCATACAAGGTAAGGCTTGTCGGAGGCCACAAAACCAGGTGGTTGATGCATATAAACTTCTTCTGTGAGATCCCCATGAAGAAATGCATTCTTCACATAAAGCTGGAAAATGGGCCAAGATAAGTTGGTAGTCAAAGAGATCCCCATGAAGAAATGCATTCTTCACATAAAGCTGAAAAATGGGCCAAGATAAGTTGGCAGCCAAAGAAATGAGCACCCGAATGGAGTTAAGCTTGGCTACGGTAGAGAACGTCTCAAAAAAGTCCACGCCGTGTATCTGAGTATAGCCTTTAGCAACAAGCAGAGCTTTATGACAATCAATGGAACCATCGTGAAGAAATTTGATGGTATAAACCCAACGATATCCAATAGGCTTGTGTCCCTTAGGAAGAGGGACCAACTTCCAGGTATGATTTTTTTCAAGGGCAAACATTTCCATCTTTGCCTTTGTCCAGTTAGGGCTGTTGAGAGCATGGGAAATAGAATGAGGATGTCCACTGAAGAAACTGAAGCTGCAGAAGACTGAAAAAAGGGTGAAAGACGACCATATGAAACAAAACTGCTAATAGGGTGTTTAGCGCAAGATCGAGTCCGTTTGCACAAGGCAATAGGGATATCTTGATTGGGAAGGGATTGATCACCTGAACAATCATCCGAAGTGAGCGGAGTGGTGGATGGAAGAATAGTCGAAGGTTTAGCCTGTCGATGATAACACTTGGAGAGGCTCAGTGTTCGAAATATCGATACTATCGGCCGATATATCGCCCGATATTATCGGTATCGCACCACTGCGAGACGATATACCTCCGATAACCACCGGAAGATACCAAAAAATCTAAAATCCCAATATCGGCCGATATATCGTCGATATCGCACAGATCTGACTTGTGGAGAATTTAAAAAAAAAATAAAAAAATTTTGAATTAGAAAAAAGAAGAAAGAAATCGGAGCGTACCTGGCTGCAGCGGCGATTGGAGGTGGGCCACTCGACAGGTAAGTAGGATTTTCTTCAACTTTCCTCTTTCTCGGAGATTCCGGCGAGGAATCAGGCCGGATCGACGAACCGTAACTTCCGGAACGAGATTCGAGGGGACGAGAGCTTGCGTGCATGAAAGGTTCGGATCGGACTGTGTGGATGGTGGTGAAAATGGAGAAGGAGAGTGAAAGAGGGGCGCGGCGCGGATGGGAAATCGGATTGCGTACTAAGTTACTCCGTGCGCTCTTATCGTACTGAGTAAACTCTGTAGGGCCCATTGTTGGGTTTGTTAGTTCATCCACGCCGTCCATCCGTTTTTCCATATCATTTTAGGGGTTGAGCCTAAAAATAAAGTATATCAAAATCTCAAGTAGACCGTACCAAAAGAAACAGTGGAAGTATTGATTTCCACCGTTGAAATATTTATAAGGCCCCCAATGATGTTTATTTGTCATCCAAACTGTTCATAATATCACAAAGACATGGATGAATGGAAAAAACAAATATCATCTTGATCTAAAACTTCTGTGGGCCCCAAGAACTTTTCAACGGTTGACTTCAATTCAAACTGTTTCAGGTGGTGTGGTCCACTTGAGCTTTGGATATGATTAATTTTTCGTTTAAAACCCTGAAACTATATGATAAAACGGATGGACAGATTTGATAAAATGAGTGAATGACAATGGGCCCCACAGTTTACCATGTTTACAGTTCTCAATCCACGTACGCGGATGGCTTGTCATGTTGTGTGGTTGGTTACGCTCTTATTGTACTCAGTAAATTCACTTGGGCCCACCTTTAATGTATGTGGTCCATCCATGCCGTCCATCCGTTTTCCCATTTAATTTAAGGGTTGATCTCAAAATTTATAAATTCTAAGATCATACCACAGGAAACAGTGGTGATATTGATTTTCACCATTGAAACCTTTCTCCATTGTTTTCTATGGTGGGGGTCCACTCGAGCTTTGGATCTAACCCATTTTTTGGCTCATGCTATAAAATGATCTCTTCAAATGTATGGACGGTGTAGATAGAAAAAAATACATCATGGTGGGACCCACGTAACTTGGTGACGTCTCGTGCCCGTCACTGACGGGTTCATACGAGATTGCGTACGTACTCAGTACGCTCTTATCTTACAGAGTAAACTCTGTTGGGCCCACCGTGATTACACGTGGTTTATCCACGCCGTCCATCCGTTTTTAATGATCATTTTAGATGTTGAGCCCAAAATCGAACCATATCCACAACTCAAGTGGACCACATTACAGGAAACAATATTGAATGAATGTTGACCATTAAAAATGTTGTGGGAGCCATAAAAGCTTTGGATCAACCTGATATTTATTTTTTCCCTTCATATGGGTCTTTAGGACCCAATCAACAGATTGGATGTCAAATAAACAGTACAGTGGGCCTTAGCAGGATTTTAATGGTGGATATCCAATCATTATTGTTTTCCTTTGGTGTGGTCCACCTGCGATTTATATCCCTATGATTTTTTGTATCAATCCCTAAAATGATCCGTAGAAATGGATGAACGGAATGAATGAAACAAATACATTATGGTGGGGCCCACAGAGCACCGACCACCAGCCATGAGGCAGGTGTCAGGGGGACGCGGATTGCGTCCTACCCCCGCTTGGACTCTCACCGTTGAAACCTTTCAAAGGGTCACCATGATGTTTTTTTTTTTTTTTACCATCCAACCTATTAATAATATCATACAGACGTGGATGAAGTGAAAACACAAATATCAGCGCGATCCGAAACTTCTCCAGCTCCCAAGAAGTTTTTAATGGTGGAGGTTAAATCCCCACTTTGTAGTCCACTTAAGCCATGGACCTGCCTATTTTTTGTATCATAAATTAAAATGACGTGAGAAAAATTATGAACGGTGTGGATAAAACACTTACATCGCTTTGGGCCCCACAGAGGCCTGACCGGACGGATTACCATCCGGGCAGGGGTAGGACGCAATCGGCCGCGGATTTCGGTGGGAAAGGCTTTCGCAGGAAGTTCCTACGCTGGAAACTTAGGTGGGGCCTACCGTGATGTTTGTGAGAAATCCACCCTGTCCATCCGTTTTTTGAGATCATTTTAGGACTTGAGAGAAAATTTGAGAAGGATCCAAGACTCAAGTGGGCCGCAATAAAGGAACATGTGTACAGGGAAATTCTTGCCATTGAAACGTTTCTGGCGTAGACAGTGATATTCTTGCCGTTGAAACGTTTCTGGCGTAGACAGTGATGTTTATATGCCATCTATACCGTTTATAACGTCATTCATACTGGGATGAAATGAAAACAAAAATATTATCCTTATTCAAAGCTTCTGTGGCCACACAAATATTTCAACTGTTGGCATTCAATACTCACATTTTTAGCCCACTTGAGTATCGGATACAGTTCATTTTTGTCCTTATGTCCTGAAATGAACTCAAAAAATGGATGAATGGAGTGGATTTCTCACAAACATGACGGTAGGCCCCACCACAACTAGTCGTCTAGTCCCCATCACTGATATGTATATTTCTCAAATTTTACTTCTTCGGTTCTTCTTCTGCTTTTCAATGAATTGGTTGTGCTTTCATACATGACTATGATATATTTATAAATATCATGCATTCAATTTAAATATAGTTGCGTTAGTTCAGTTAAACATCGCATAACTTAGGACCCTATACAAAGGAAATTTATTATGTGCATCTTTTTTTTGAGATGTTATGATTTAAAAGTGTGTATTAAGGGCCTTTTTAACAATCTCCAAAGTTTCATTAAAAAATTCAACCATTTTCCCAATGTTTCCCCATGTTTCCCAAAAAGTGCGATAAACTATCCGATACAAACGATATATCCCGTGCGATAACCGATACGTATCTGTATCCCAAGGGTGCGATACATTGCGCGATACCGATATTTCGAACACTGGAGAGGCTTAAGAGTACCTAACTCACTAGCAGATGGAAGAATAGAGGAGACAATAGACTCCCTTGAATAAGTAGAAATAGGGAGAGGAGGACAGGATGAATGCTCCCCCTGAGTCACAAGAGGGTCATCAAGAGACCTACCATGATTCGAGAAATAAGGAATGTCCTAAAAAAAAGTGACATCAGCCGATATATAGTTCTTGCAAGTCAAGGGGTCATAACACTTGTACCCTTTTTTACTGTGAGAGTACCCAATAAAAACACATTTAGTGGCCTGGGGAGTAAGTTTATCATTACTACCATCCAAAATTTGAACAAAGCATATGCAACCAAACACTTTAAGGGAGAGGTGTAATGGATTATCATGGGGATACAAAATACCAAAGGAAGATCTATAAGATATAGTGTGTGATTTTATGCAGTTAATGAGAAATGTGGCAATAAGAAGATCATCACCCCAGAAATGTTTCGGTACGTGCATACCAAGAAGGAGAGTTCGAGCTACTTCAAAAATTGACACGATGGTGCTTAAACAGTTCACATATCTTACAACACAGTTTAAAAACCAGGCAGATGGGAACAAGAAGCTCAATCCAACTAAAGATGGATGCCCTAAACGGCAATGCGATCATGACATGAACTTGTGAATCATGATCAGGGGAAAGAGTACCGAAAGGTGCAATAGGTGTATCATCAAGAAGGTAAACGCCTCCTCGCTCATGAACCCTAACCAATCACCCTCTTCGTCTGAAGGTCCTGGAAAACACAATGAGAGGGAAAGAAAGTCACAAAACAATTGAAGGTTTTAGTGAGAGAATTGACAAACAATAAATTGAGTGGAAAACAAGGTAAATGTAAGACAAGATAAGGTAGGAAAGAGAAATGGACCCAACTCCTGAGACAAGATTTCGATTTCCATTGGCAACAATAACAAATTAAGGGCAAGAGGAGTAAGAAGACAAGAGTTGAGACTTACCATTCATGTGAGATGATGCCCTAGAGTCGATGACCCATGAGATAGGGGATGAAGACGCAAGAAGAGTAATACCTGATTGAGCGGAAGCTGCATGGGAAGGCTAAAAAATATCACGAACATGAAGTCGCATCAAGGCATCATAGGTAACCTGAGAAATAACAAGAGAATGTATAGAATATGTCTGCTCAATAACAGGGAAAGAAGGTTGTCCCTCGGTAGTATCTGTAGTAGTCAGTGTTTCAAATAGCGCCCGTAGCGTCATAAATAGCGTAAATCCCATGTAGCGTACGATACAGGGGTTGTAGCGTACGTTACAACTACATAGCACGTAGCATACACTATAATGTATTTTTTATTACAATTTTTTTATTTTTTCATGTTTTCGTTGTATCTAATGTTGAGGAATGTTACACTTATATTATACTTGATACTTTTAACCTATGAGATTTTTATTTCTTTTCATAATTGTGACTTGTGGTTTCAATTATTATACATTATTAATTAAAGTAGTTTGCTTAGAAAGTTGTTGATGTGATAATTATTTGATTTGGTTTATGTATGTGGATCGTCTTTTGATAAATGATAACTAATAACTTGTTTGAACTTATGCTTATAATTGATAAAATGAATAATCTTTTAGGCATTTATATGTGTATATATATGTATATTATTTTTTTTTCTTTTTTCCATTATTTATTTTATTTGTCCTATTTTTAAATTAAAAAATATAAGTATCGTGTATCTTATGCTACATACTATGTATTTACGCTACACGCTATAGAGGGTTGACAGTTGAGTGCTACGCATCATGATACCCTGTTCAAAACACTGGTAGCAGTAATAGAGGCGGCGACATAAGGAGGACAGCCATGCAACTGCCAACAATAATTAGCAGTGTGACCGGTTCCACCGCAGTGAGAGCATGAGTGGGAACCATCACGACTTCGGCTACGTCCTTCGCGACCACAGGGGGAACAACCACTGCGACTACGGTCGCCATCTCGACCCTTGCTACAACCACCTGATCTAAAGTCACGCCCCAAACTAGGAGGTGGTAATCGGGGTCCATGAAGAGCAGGAGGGCGATCCACAACAACATGAGCCGACCGATCTGGAGGCACGAGGGAATAAGAGGAAAGCGCAACAGTGGAAGCCTAATGATACATGACATAGACAATCATCGACGGTGGGAGATGATTCATCACAACAGCCTGACTCCAGACTCTATGATAGTCGGAGTTTAGGCCAGCCAAGAATTGCATGATGCGAGTGTTGTCGCATTACTTCCGGGCATGTTCATGATTGTCTTTACACTTGGAAGGAAGAGGTTAATAGATATCAAGTTCATCCCACATGCCCCGTAAAGTCGAATAATCATCATTCAACGTTCTGGACTCTTGTTGAAATCGGCCAATATCTAAGATAAGTTGGAACACTCTTGAGAAGTTTTGAGCCTCAAGAGAACATATCATGAAGAGTGTCCCAAATGCTCTTAACCATAGATAGAAACATAATAGAGTTATTCACGGAAGGCTCCATACTATTCAGCAACCAAGTGATAACTTGATAATTTTCCTTTGTCCATGTCTTGTAACTGGCATCTGAAGTGCTTGGAGGGCCATCCAATATGTAAGATAACTTTTCACGGCTCTCTAAGAATACTTTGACAGATTGAGCCCCTTGAAGATAGTTGTTGCCATTCAACTTAACTGACGTAATCATCAAAGGGCTAGATTCAAGAGATGCGACAAAGGAAGACGATGCCCTTTTGTCTTCCAGAGCTGACCCATAATAGAAACTCATGAAAAGAGAAGAAAAATGGTCCACACAGACCAAAAGAGGAAAATGGCAGCCCGAAGCTATAAGGCAACCACCAAATAACCAATAAGGGAAGAACAACAGCTAGAGATAAGATTGAACAGTCAAAAGGACAACACACAACAACTAGGTGTATGTTCGGAATGGTAAATTCTCGGAAAAAAAAGAAGAAAAAAAGCACAACCGGCCATGTTATTTTTTATTTTATTTTTTTCGTATAAAACCCTCTATAGAAAGATTGAGGGAGGTATTTTGACCATTCATGTTGAGGGGATTTGAGAAAAAAAAGAAGCTTATTTGATTAAGAGAAATCAAGAAAATGGAGGATTGGGGCCTGTTTTCTGAAAAACCCTATTTTAGGAAAAAATCAAGGAAAGAGGGATAAAAAAATCCCGAAAAATCACCAAAAATCTTCTCATGTCATGTTCTCCCAGAATCTAAAAGAAATCTCTTCAAATCACGTGTACATCCGTACGCTGCTGACGGCAGCAATCTACTGTTCACGGAGACAAGATTTGACGCCGGAAATCCGCTCTGATACCAAGTAGGAGATTAAAAGGAAGAAATAATGGTGAAGGGAAGAGAAGAAGAGTGGAAGAGTAGAGGAGGAGAGAATTTGGGAGCAACACTCTTATTATTATAAAGGTACAGAGTTCTGCAGGAACATGAAGGAAGGTGCACATACACTAATACAACAGGCAAACAAAACAGACACACACACACACACCAAATGCTAATATATAATCTCTACATTTTATGTATTGAATTTTGTTTGCTTTATGCAAGCCTGATTTTTCTGAGGAGAATGGTATGCCTTGATTTTGTTTTGCACTCTTTTTTTTTTTTTTTTTTCCCTGCAAGCTTGGTCGTTTTGATTAGTTTGATTTGGACTGCGTCATGCACCCTATCACTGAGATAATCTTCATAATCTTCTTTTTCTTTTTTTGGTTGCTAGACTTGGTCAATAGTAGGGCTAAATCACACTTTTTAATGAATTTTCTTGCCTATGACGTGTGCTGATAGTGCTTTGGTTTTTATTTGCTTCATTAACATGATAGCCTGTTCAAGAACCGGAAAAGATGACCCAGATAATTGTTGAAGCACTGGAAATTACTGGACAGAGAGGCATCATTAACAAAGGATGGGGTGGTCTTGGGAACTGTAAGTTTGTAGCTCCTGTTTTCTCCCATCTTGTCCCATATGGCACAATAGTCTGGGGACGTAGGCAATTCCTTGTATTTATTTACCTGAAACTTTGTTTTTTCCAGTAGCAGAACCAAAGGACTTTGTATATCTACTGGATAACTGCCCCCACGACTGGCTATTCTTGCAATGCATGGCTGTGGTGAGACTCAATTACACATCTCCATTTCTGAAGTTGTGCGACTGGATTGAAAAACCCACATTCTATAGTACCATGTGCATGTTCCAATAAAAAACACAATCCATTGCATTTCAGTATTACACGACTCTCGTGTAACACTCAATTATGTGTCGTCATTGGCATAGATTTATGTGATATGGAAGTAGTTGTATGGCAAAATCAGTATATCATTGTTCTATTATGTATATGCAGAACGATGTCTCCTTTTCTTGCGGCCATGTGATTCACCATTATGTTTTGACCACTCAATTTCTTGGAAATTGATGAATTTGTCAAATTCATGGAAAGTTTGAACAATTGCAAGTTGTAGCCTGAGATTGGGAAGGAGAGAGAGATGAATGTTGCTGGAATCTAGATAGTATTAGCATTTATTCTGAAACTATTCCTTGCACATAAATGGGTTTTGGCTATGGATCAGGCAGTCAATCATGTGCAGGCCGTGGAATTCAGTCAAACCATCCAAATAAACATGTAAACAAACAAATGGTAGAGAGTTGCCCTGAGCCATAGGTGCAACGGATTTATCTCGCATCTTTGTTTCACCCCGTGCTTGTCACCTTGGAGTGTTGAACGACCATGATATAAACTCCTTCACAATCAATATCTGGGATTTCCCTTGGCACACATTCTCTCCTATTTCTCTCTTAATCTGAAGGGGAAAAGATGGGAAAACACCATACATCTTCTAGTATAGAAAGAGGTCAGATCCTCTTATTTATAGGGTTGGGTTCCATAACCTATCATGCAATTCAACTTCCACAAGCACCAATTTCCCAGTGTTAGCTCATACATGGATTCTTAATACAATTGGGATTTGTTAGATAGCTTCGGAACTCAAGTTTCACTAAAACACAAAACGATACACGTATTTGTGGGTGAGCAAGCTGCTTAATGTGGTGCATAATTTCTCCTAGTGGTGCATGGCTGGGATCTCCCTTGGCACACATTCTCTCCTTTTTCTCTTTTAATGTGTCAGGAAAAAGATGAGAAAAACAACGCATGTTTTTAGTATAGAGAGAGGGCGGGGTCCTCTTATTTATAGGATTGGATTCCCTAACCCACCATGGAATTCAACTCCCACAAGGACACTAATTTCCTATTGTTAGCACATACACAGACTCCTAATACAATCGGTATTTGAGAGAACTTAGGAACTGAAGTTTCACCAAAGCACAAACGTTACATGTGTGAGTGAGTGAGCGAATAATTCAGGGGCATTTTCACACCGGGCTTGAGTGGGGTGGCCATGGGATGCAAGGGCACACTCGGGGTGGGTGGCCCATGTGAGGTGGGCAGCTCGCTTGAAGCGGAACCTATGTAAAGTAGGGCCCATTAGGGGGGTTCGGCCGAGATCCTAACCCATGAGATGTGGGGCCTAGGCTATGAGATAAAGAGATTAATTCGCCATGCTCTATTAGTTCGAGCTTTTAGAGCAAGTGGTTAATTGCCCTACATCAAAGTAGTATCAGAGTGTGAGGTCTTATGTTCGAGACTCCTCACCGAGGGTGATTAAAGCAGGGGCATTTTCACACCGGACTCGAGTAGGGTGGCCTGTGGGATGTAGGGGTACACTCAGGGTGAGCAGCCCGTGTGAGGCGGGTGGCTCATGTGAAGCGGAACCCATGTGAAGTAGTGCTCACGAGGAGGGTTCGGCTGGGGTCTTAACCCATGGGATGTGGGGCTTAGGCTATGAAATAAAGGGATTAATTCACTATGCTCTATCAGTTCAAGCTTTTAGAGCAAGTGGTTAATTGTCCTACATTAAAGTGGCATCAGAGCGGGAGGTCTCGTGTTCGAGACTCCTCACTGGAGGTGATTAATGCAGGGGGGCATTTTCACACCGGGCTCGAGTGGGGTGGCCCTTGGGATGTAAGGGCACACTCGGGGTGGGCGGCCCGTGTGAAGAGGGTGGCTCATGTGAGGCGGACCCCATTCATGTGAAACAGGTGGCTTGTGTGAAGCGGAACCCATGTGAAGCGGGGCCCACAAAAGGGGTTCGGCCGAGGTCCTAACCCATGAGATTTGGGGCCTGGGCTATGAGATAAAGGAATTGATGACAAAAGCTTTGTATTTATATAATCAGTGGACACTTGAATGATTCTAAACCTTCTCTAATGACAAAAACTTAATTTCCATGTGTTTTGCATCAGTGGACCCTCTCTCTCTCTTCAATGTTTTTCAATGTGAACTGGGGCATGTGTATGTACATTTCCTAAATCTTTTCACACACACACACACACAGCCTGCTGCTCCTCTCTCCAGTGCTGCCAAAACTTAAGTACGGGCCTGGGGCCAGGCCTATGGCCAAGTCAGATTTCCAAATCAGGCTCATAATTGACCCTCGGGCCTCTATTACAGGCCTGAGCTAGACCCGAAACCTGACGGACTAGAACGGCTTGTTGCCACCCCTGGTAATTCCATGTGTCAGTACACTTGTGTTCTTTTTGGGTTCCTTTCGAATCTGAATCATGAGATGGTGGTCTTCTGCAAATTTTCTTTCAGGTGCATCATGGGGGTGCTGGAACAACAGCTGCTGGCCTTAAAGCTGCGGTAATTGCCTCTGCATGTTTGCTTATTCGGGTTCCTATTTCATTGCATTGCTCTCCTAACTGCCCATTGACCCTCATTTTCTTATTGTGACGTCTAGTGCCCGACAACTGTTGTACCTTTCTTCGGAGACCAGCCCTTTTGGGGAGAGCGAGTGCATGCCAGAGGAGTAGGCCCCCCTCCTATCCCAGTCGATCAGTTCTCATTACAAAAGCTGGTCTATGCAATAAAGTTCATGTTGGACCCAAAGGTAAACTTTTTCAAATTTACATACCTTATGCAGTGCTCCCATGCTTGTTGCTTAGATCATGGTAGACACCTTTGTATCATGTTCCAAAGTTCATATTTAGTGAGGGATTTATTTTCCATTTTGCCTTGTTCTCTTTTTGACATGTCTTATTTTTTTTATTCTGAACTTCATTTTTTTTTTTTTTTGTAAAGAAATTGATTAATAGGCATACAACATCTGCAATTTTGTACAATAAAAATGTACAAAAATACAAACGGAAATGACCAAAACAAACAGCTGGAAACTCATTTTACATTTCCACCCACTCCTTTACATTGTGAACTGCCCTTCTAAAAACATGTACAGCTCCTCTCTTTTTATCCCTAAAGCATTGATCATTTCTTTCCCACCATAGAGCCCATAGAATCGCTAACAAGCTTAATCTCCATATCTTTTTCCCCACTTTCCCTTTCCCCCCACCATGCCAAGATAGCAGGAATTCGTCAACCGATTTCGAGAAGAACCATAGAAGAACCCCGAACAACTGAAGCAGAACACCCCACACCTCCCTTGCAAAAGAACTGTGAATAAACAGGTGATCCACCATTTCCGCATCTTTGAAGCACATCAGACATGTTTGGAAGGACCATCTTCCTTTTGCATAGGTTGTCAATAGTAAGAACTTTTTTCCTCCCAACTAACCACCCAAAAGGTGCCACCTTCAGATGAGCTCCATAGTGCCAAAGAGAGGTCATTGTGTAAAACCCTTTGCTTGTTTTCAGTCAAAAGCCGATAGAGAGATCTAACTGAGAAAGAACCGGACTTATCTTTTGACCACTTTATGGAATCGGAATTTGATTAGACTGGGGAAACCTTTTCTAAAAGTTGAAGTAATTGTACCAATTCTTCAATCTTTCTTCAATCTCCTCATGGCCAAGATTTCTTTTAAAGGTAGGAGCCCAAATCATTTCCTCACCCCTGAGTTCAAAATAATTGCTCACCTTCACCCCCTCTACCCTTTCTAACCCTCCTAAAGATGGAAACCTATTCCTCAACCAGTGTTTTAAATAGCGGTAGTGTGATGCGTAAGCTACACGATACTTCTATTTTTAAATTTAAAAATAGGATAAATATAACAGATAGTGAAAAAAAAAAAAAAAAAAAAGGAAAAAAATATAAAAATGCCTAAAAGATGATTCATTTTATCAATTATAAGCATGTTCAAAAAAGTTATTAGTTATCACTTATCAAAAGCTAATCTACATATATAAGCCAAATCAAATAATTATCACGTCAACAACTTTCTAAGCAAACCACTTTAATTAATAATGTCTAATTGAAACCACAAGTCACAATTATGAAAAGAAATAAAAATTCCATAGGTTAAAAGTATCAAGTATAATACAAGTGTCACATTCTCCAACATTAGAAACAAAGAAAACGTGAAAAAAATAAAATAGTAAAAAAATACATTGTAGCTTACGCTATGGACGCTACACGCTAAGTAGCTGTAGCATACGCTACGACCCCTGTAACGTACGCTACAGGGGATTTACGCTATTTGGGACACTACATAGCGCTACAGCCACGTTATGCTACGGGCGCTATTTGAAACACTGCCCTCAACTTGGTATCTCCAACCCATATCACAAATGTCTGCCTTCCCCTCAACTCTCTCTCCATCCACCAATAACAATGAGATCCTATTTGTTCGTGCTCTAGCACTGGCCATAGCATGTAAAAACTTGGTGTTTCAAATTTGTATAGTTTGGCTATGGCCTGTTAATGAAATATCGTCATAGTTTCAAAAAAATAAAAATGTATAATAAAAATGTTAAACCCTAACCCAATGCTTTACATTGTTAAATCTAACTATAGTTTCTAATTTAGCTAAACCCCTAACCAAACCCAAGTACTAACCAGCCCAAATGCGTACAGTCTGGTATCATACGGTGTGTAGGTGTTGAGGGATCTAGTTTTGTTGGTTTTGAATCTGCTGAATTTTATTCAGCTTCTAACCAAACAGTTGCAAGAAAGTGTTGATCCTGCTTAGAAGGTTTTACAGCTGTATCCCTTTTTTTGAGAAGATAGTAATTTCGGCAGGGACTCATCTGTGGGGTAGGCACAACGCCAAACCATGTAAATCCGCTGTGTTTTGCATGTTAGTTATCTTTATCGCATCGGTTCGTTTTTTACAGATCCCCAGCAAGATTGTTCCTGATAGCTCAATGGTAGACAATGTGTTTCAGTATTGAGGTCTCGGGTTCAAGCCCAACTCACCTACCCAGTTAAAAACGGAATCATATTTTGAACTTCTCTGACTGCTATAACAGGGTATTAAAATAAGGGACTCTGCATGGATAGTGCCATCATGTTCTGGGCGTGATTTAGGTTAGAGGTCGGCTTGGGCGGAGGTCTGCTACAGTCTGGCCTTTTTCTTTGATTGGGCATGAACAGTTCAACTCATTTATTTGTTAGGCTTGATAATCAGGCCTGAGCCTGGCCTTTGGGTCAAAAATAGAACCAAACCTGGCCTATGACAGTCCAAGCCCAGAAGCCCATCAACCTGGCCTGGATCCTTGACAGTCCTACTTTTGGTGATTAAATTAAAAACATCCTCTCTCTTTTTTTTTTATCCCCCAAACCACACAAGATCCCTTGTTGTTGTAAAAGATTACTGGTTCCAACGAGCAGCCCAGATAGCCATATGGATCTGATTTTTTATTACAATAACACAGGTAAAGGAACGGGCAGTTGAACTGGCCAGGGCCATGGAATCAGAGGACGGGGTGACTGGAGCAGTGAAAGCATTTTTTAAACATCTTCCGCGTAGATTCCCTCAGCCTTCTCCTTCGCCAATGCCATCAGGATTATGTGAACCATGCTTCAGCTCTATAAGGAAATGTTTCGGCTGTACCTGATTTCTTGTTTCTCACCTCCACATTTTCTATGCTTGCGGTCCTTGGCCAACTTCTGTTTGTAGCTATTTTTTATTTAAATATTTTTGATTTAAATATTTATATGTTACTGTAGATCCAATCGGCTTTTGAAAAGTTTGTTTGGCTTTGCACATGAGGTGCTGCTGCTGCTGGTGAAAACTTTCACCAATGGTGTCCCCTTTTGACTTGTTGAGCATGGATTTTCTAGAAGCAAGTGTTTCTCGTTCCCCAACCTTCATGGAGAAAATTCTTTGGATGTGACATGTTGGAGGCCCCAGTCATCAATTTGGACTGTAAACTTGTTCTATACCACTCTTGGCTGGCCTTGTTAGGGAGAGTTTATCCCTTTGATCGTCATTATGCAATTGCCGTCCCTATTGATTGAATGGTTAAGAGTTGTCCAATGGAAGTGCTGATTTAGAATTGGAAGCAAAATCTGAGGGCTTTATTCAATAGATGTTTCCGAATGTTGATTAAGACTTTTTATTAAAGTTAAGAGTTGTCCAATGGAAGTGCTGATTTAGAATTGGAAGCAAAATCTGAGGGCTTTATTCAATAGATGTTTCCGAATGTTGATTAAGACTTTAAAAAAAGAAAACCTCGCTGCTCATGCTTGAGTGTCTATTTTTCATGCTGTTGATCAGACGGTTTGGATTATTCAATTGCTGCTATTTTTGCAGAACAGCTTGCCACCAGCAGAAATAAATGGATGCCCCTGGCTAACATGTCTGATGCATTGGGCATCTTTGAGCTAACCATGCGAAAGCTTGGTCACATTAACGGGGACACTAGCTCGAATCTGTAATTATAGGATAATTCTGTGGTACGATTGTAGAAAACACTAGTCGCCGGTGGGAAGTATGCTCCTTCCTCTGCCATTAGCAGAGGTGTAGCTCTCGTTTCAGAAGCAACGAGTCTTCAAGCTGAAATCGGATTGCGTACTGAGCTGCTCAGTATGCCCTTATCGTACTGAGGGCCCACCTTGAATGTACGTGGTCTATCCGTTTTTCCATCTAATTTAAGGAGTTGAGCTCAAAATTGAAGCATAACCAAAGATCAAGTGGATCATACCACAGGAAACAGTGGGGATAATGATTTCCACTGTTGAAACCTTGCGTGATGTTTATTTGCCAACCTGTTTATAAGATCATACGGGACAAGAATTTTTCAACCTAAACGTTCAATTCAACTGTTTCCTATGGTGTAGTTCATTTGAACATTGTATCTGCTTCATTTTTGGTCTCAACCTCTAAAATTATCTGGTAAAATGGATGGATGGAGTGGATAAAATACATAAATCATGGTGGACCTCACAGAGCTTACTCAGTACACTAAGAGTAGTGAGTTACTCCGCTTCCCTTCAAGTTGGCGGATCATGGACTGGGTAGAGACCTCGACACCTAGCCCATAGGGTTTAAAAGTTCAGGCCAGTTTACTAACGGTTGTATTGTAGGATTCCTGTGGACAATAGTATCTGCAACAGACGTTGAAGATGGTTTCAGTTTTCTTTAGCTGTTGACGAACAGGAATGGTTAACATGTGATTACAGCCATCTTCATGAAAACCCTATTGGTATACGTATCTTCTTGCTTGTTTCCTTTTATTTTCTTTTTTCTTTTTTGATTAAGGATGGATCTTGCCATCAATGTTTTCTACAGTAACGGGTGTTCTTCAAGGTAGATTGGAACTTGTAAGTTGGAGAAGGTTGCTTGCCTTGAACCTTGATTGAAAAAAAATAATAATAAATTGTAGGAGAAGCTTTATGATGGCTATGGAATGCTGCTATATGCATTATTGCCCATCCCAGTGGCTAGTTTTGAAAATAATAGGATAGGAAAAAGATGATGCCTAATTAAGAAACATGTTGAATATATATATATATATATATATATATATATATATATATATATATATATATATATATATATATATATATATATATATATATATATATCCATTTTTCTTCCTAATTGTTCAAAAAATAAGAAGAAGAAGAAGACGAAGGAAAGATTTGAGTAGTGATCTGCTCCGTTGGCCTGTATGTGTGACTGCACATTTTTGAGCTCCCAAGTGTCCATCTGGTACGCCACGGCTCAGTTGGCCAAAGGACAAAATCATACTAAAGGATTATCCCAGCCATCTAGTGAATGGGCATGGGTAGATGGTTAAAATAATAAAGAAAAGGTCATAGGTGCATGTTAAAAGTCTGCTGATTGAATAGTTAATGTTTTCCCATTGCAGCCCATCAATGGTGGTGGTCTGACCGCCCCATTGTGTAGTCTTGTGCATGGTGGATTTGGCCACCCAGTGGGATGGGATTATGTAAGAATCAACTACGTTAATAGAAGAGTAACACTAGTGTGATTAGTGGGGAGCAATCAAATGGCTAAACAACAATCTATTCTCAACTATTTAGTATTAAAATGAGAATGCAGCTTCCATTGTCATTCGGATTGAAGTAGAATGAATTCAAATTTTAAAATAATAATAATAATAATTATTTTTATTTTTATTTTTGTTATTTTTTTATTTTTATTTTTAAGTAGTGAGCTTTAGACCGTAATTTAATAACCAAGGTAAAAGGAAAGCGTGAGTGTATGGTGTTAATGGCTTTAAAATAATTAAAGTGATTATTAGCATGTTTGCACCTTAGTATTAAATAATAATAATAAGAACAATGTCAACGATTGTGAGAATTGACGATGATGATTTGTGTTTTGATTAAGATGAGCCACAAGAATATTTTTTAATCTAGGATACTAGTTCTATCTGATACTCCCTATATCATGTCCACTTGATGGTTGGATTGGCATGATTTATGTCTGCATGTGTGTTTGTGTACATGTGGTGATAGATGATCCATTTGCCACTAAAATGAAAAAGAAAAAAAAAAGTTATTGAGAAGGAAAAAACTATGACCACGAATAAATTAATGCTCCTCATGTTGGTATCATGTCATCTTATTTCCTTAACATGCATGGAATGCATGCGTTTATGCACTTGACCGTAACCGGTCCACCACATGAACATTAATCTCCAAAACGATGCAAAAATAACAGATACACAAATTGCATCATTAGGGCATTGGACATTCCTGTCCCGCACTCATAGAAAAGTACCATGTGTATGTGTCAGGCATAAATGCACTAAAAAGAAAGTAAAAATTGATTTCTACATGAAATAATAATTTCACCTTTTTTTTTAATAATCTATGCCTAACACATATATATTGATTTTTCATTGATGCCAGATGGCATCAGCGTGATGCTAGACAAATCCGAATCCAAAATTAAGACAGGATGTTTGTGGTCTCATTTTTTCTCTTTTGCTTCTTTTCTTAGGACTGGTCTGAGAAAGAAACAAAGGGTCCATTTCAATATTCAAACCTCTTGAGTAGGTTATACTACATGTGGTGATAGATAATCAACTGGCTGACAAAGTGATAAAACAAAAGAGGAAGTAAGCGTTATCAAAATGCAAAAACTCTTCCACCACACATGAAATTCAACACGTCGAGATTCCCTCGAAGTAGCATTAAGAAAAGAAGAAAAAAAAGAAGAAGAAGAAGATTACCACAGGTGGAAACAACGTCCATGAATAGACAAAAACGAGTGGTCGTCTCTGTTTAAAAGAAGAGATTCGTTTTAATTGGAGGATGAGGATCATCAGATGATGGTATTTAATTTTAAGGTACCTATTCGTGATGGGTCCTCCTAATAAACAGCCAAAACTTGTTGTATGAACCATGTTCATTCTCAGAAGGTAAGGATGGTCCACCTACTATGGGAAGCCCATTTCAAGGATGGTCCACCTACTAGAGTTGGCCCACTCACCCACAAATTATCAGCATGATGGGACTGTTCAATTTTTTTTTTTTTTTTTTTTTTTTTTTCTTTTTCACAATTAATTTCACCACCTATGGATATGATGACCGGGTGTTGACTCTAAGAGTCTACCACCCGAGCAAGAGTAAGGATCCGATGTTCATTTAGGGCATGTTTGGATACCACAAAATAAGTTACTTTTTCTACTTACAGCAGTAGACAAGTGAGTTATTTCAGGTAAGTAGTTTGTTTTATGATTAGTCATAAGTAACTTTTATTACTTAAAAGTACATAATTATTTCAGTTAATTTTTTTAGGTTTTCTATTTTTGCATAAGTTGCTGAAGAAAGGCATAGGGAGAGATGAAAGAGAGGACAAGCTCATAAGCACCCTGTTTACCAAACATAATAAGTAGAAACTACGATAAGCTACCTTATAGAATACGTAGAAACCAAGATAAAATACTTGTGGTATAAGTTATCTTAAGTAACTTAAGATCCAAATGCCCACTTACAGACCTCAAAATGGACTATACAAGTTATTATCTAATTAGCAGAAAACTTCCAACCTTCCGTGGAAGTATGACATCCAACCCATCCAATAGGTTATCCTCGTCATTAAGATCACTTTTTGAAAAATGGAGAGACAACCAATTATTCAAAGGACCACACTTGCATTGTTTTGATATTTGTTCATTGCTAGGAATTTCTTTATATGTTGTGGCCCATTGATTATAAATAAGGCTTATTTTTTGTCCTAGGCAATCTTCATGGTGGGGCTAATCTATTGTGAGGACTGAATTGAAAGTTATCATCTTGGTGGATTATAACTTGTGGTCCAACCTGTTGGACTTGACCAGTCCTCATGCATGTGTATGTTTTATTTCAAAACATTAAAAAATAGTATGGGGCCAGTTTTGTTTTTTTTTTAAAAGGTTCGGAAAAAGAATTTCTTTACTGGAAGAAAAGAAAAAATATACAGCGATAACAGCCAGACACTTTGGGCGGCCCGCAACATTAAGAGATGCCGGGAGCCGCCTATCATATACCTCAGATAAACAGAAATATTTATGCTTCCTAAATATCACTAAAAACAGTGGAGATTTGACGCCTAACATTAAAAATAATAATAATAACAAATTAAAAAGGTAGCTACAGAAGTTTTGGGTCAAGCTGATATTTGTGTTTTCCCTTCATTCATGTTTGTGTGACCTTATCAACGGATTGGATGGAAATTGGATGCTACAGTAGGCTCTAGGAAGTTTTTAACGGTGGACACTCAGTCAAATCTGTTTTCCTGTGGTGTGGTCCACCTGAGATTAGGATTTACCTCATAATATGCATATGCCCTAAAATGGGCTGGAAAAATGGATAAACGGCATGGATAGAACAGATTCATCATGGTGGGGCCCACAAAGACCTAGCGGGCTGATGTTGCGGTCACTAGCCAAATCTCGTCCTCCAAAAAAATCCTTTATATTCAGTCCGTGACCCACGTGGTATTTGAATCGATAGTGCTCGAAGGCACCCACTTTCTTGGTCCGGAAATGCCCAGAGAAAAAACCAAAGCGTGTGAGTGCGCCATAGCTAGAATACATACCAGGCTCCCTATCTACACATGCCATATACCTTAAATGAAAATGACTCTGAATCGGTAGTGGCACCTTCAGATCGATGCTGGAAAAAGTATGTGGGACCAATCATGATGTAATTTCTTTCATCCACACCGTTCATCCATTTTATCAGCTCATTTTACTAGATGAGCCAAAAAAAAAGAGGTAGATACAAATCTTAGATGGACCACACCATAGGAAACAGTAGTGATTGAACGCCCACTATTAGAAACTTCTCAAGGCCACCAAAGTTTTGGATCAAACTGATATTTATGTTTTCCTTTAATCCAGATCTACGTGACCTATTCAACAGATTCGAATAAACATTACAGTATGCCCTGGGAAGTTTTTTATGGTGGGCATTCAATCACCACTCTTTCTTGTTGTGTGGTCCATCTGAGATTTGGATCTGCCTCTTTTTTGAATCATGCTTAAAAAATGAGCTGCCAGAATGGATGGACGGCGTGGATAAGACGTATACATATTGGTGGGTCACACAGATCTTTTTCCAGCACGTACGAGTACCGAGGTCCAAGTGAAAAGAACCGGCTGTAGGGAGGTCATGTATCCTCAGTCCGCCTGATTTGAAAGTCCCGACATCTGGTCATTGAACATTTTTTTGCTGTATTTGGACCGTTCAATTCTTTCACTTTTTGGTTCAATTCATGGGTCCTACTATTTGGACGTTTTGGATTTAAAGTCAGTGCCACGTGTATACAGGAGAGCCTTACATATACCCTAACTACAGTGCTTCATGCGCTCAGTCAAAACAAGTAGGTTACGCAGCCTCTCACAAGTGAAAACAGGTAACACGTGTTTAAGATCGGATCCACTAGCTCGTTAGATGTAGGCCACTTATTTGGACTTGGATTTTAGAAATAGGCTGAAGTGATTGTCATCTTGACCACACGTGTACAGAATAAATGAACCTTAAGAGAAGTGAGAAACCGATCAACGGTCCAAGTTCTTTGTAAATCCTTAGCCCAGGCAGCTGATGAGATGACATTGGCCTGATTACAGGCATGAGCCTAGAATTGAAGTAGATCTAAAGTTCAAGTGGATCACACCATTAGGAAACAATGGAGATAATGATATCCACGGTTGAGACCCTTCCAGGACTCATATAGATATTTATTGGTCATCTAACCTGTTCATAAGGTCACATAGGCATTGACGGATGAAAGACACAAATTTAAGCTTGATCCAGGACAGTCTTCTTCTTCTTCTTCTTTTTTTTTTTTTTTTTTTTTTTTTTTTTTTTGGGTGGGGGAGCCACCGTCAGTACATACTCCACTGTTAGCCACCCTTAGGGAATCGATACTAAGACCTCAGCTTTGAAATGAAGTATCTTCACTTAGTCTACCACTTAGAGCTATGGATCAAGGTGTCTCTCTTGATGGTCCTTGAAAACTTGAGATTGGATATGATAGTCATTCACTTGGGAAAGTCATGGTTTATTAATATCAGTATCTTATTAGATCATGATTGTCACAGATGCGTAATACATATCTATGGGCATTAGTTCATGAGACGTATGGTTATCTTATATGAGGGAACTGACTTAGGTTAGGATAGACAATCTCCACCATAAGAGCCAACTTGGTGTTGATTTATGCATTGTCCTTACCCTGCATAAGAGTGAGCATGCCATGAACAAATTATTTACGTACAAATATTTGGTTACTCATATTGGTAGATCGAGGTCAAGTCAACAATCTGGGAGTCCGTTAGCTTGGACCGTGATCGTGAGATCAAGACTTGATGATGCTTGAAAAATGGTTTAATTCTTAGACCTAAGGACGTGTGGGGGTCATGATCTTAACTAATCAACTTTGACTCTTCCTACGAGGTCCATGCAGGGGCCAATAAAGTGGACGTAACTAGGTACTTCTATCAAGAGCCATTGATTCTTGCACAGGCCAACAAGGGATTCACTAGTTTACCTAGGAACATGTTTATAGCTTTGATCTGAATATATCAGGGACTCATCAAGTGATTTTTCCACCAGGCGTAATATTCTGATTGTTTTAATCGGGTTTTCAAAGGTATTTAACCACTGAAGTTCTGTTTTAATCGTTAAAATTGTTTTGAAGGCACTTGATGATAACTTTATGGCCTAGATCCGATTATCAATTTTTGATTGGCATGAAATATGATTATCAGTGGATATGTCATGACAGTTGAGGGATTGAATCATGAATATATGCATGGATGTGGCGGATTGATGAATTTCCTTCATAGTAAGTTATACCAAAGTCCGTAGAGTAATGGAGCACCATATTGAGTGCACTCCTAAAACTCCAACTCCTTGTTATTTATATGATCATATCCTAAAGAAGAGGAAAGATGGTCCTTGACATCCCAACCCCATGGGACGTGTGAGTATTAGAAAGTATGTGAGAGAGCGGAGATCTACTCCATCCTTTTTTATTGTCCTTATGTGTGATATACTTGTGTGGATGGCATATGTCTTCCTCGACACCTACAAGAGGATTAGATGTGAGGTTATCTTGATTCTCCGGTATTGGGATAAATTAAGGAAAGACACATTAGTTTTGGAGATCGGCATCGACAAATTGGCATCATAAACATTTCTTTCTTGCACATCGCGTGCGGGGAAGATCTCCATTGTTTATGTCTTATTGCATTGTAGAAACTTGATGTTATTGCAAATAAAATTTCTTAGAATGAGTCTGATGATCAAATTATATTGTACCATATTCCGCTGTGTTTATATGCTAAATACCCAACACTTGTAACCTAAAATGGGCTACCAAAACAGATGGACGGCATAGATAAAACACATACATCACCATGGGCTTCACAAAATTCTTGCACCAATTAGCTGCGTGGTGTTGGGGTCACCATGCAATCCAGCGGTACATGGCACCTAGGGGTGTCAATGGGCTGGGCTCAGGTCAAAAAAAATCAAAGTTTTGAATAGTGCCAGCCTGATGGCCCGGCCTGAAACAATTCAAAATCTCTGTCTAGACTAGAGCTATACATGAGTCGAACTGAGACGAACTTGGCACAGCTCAACTCCGCTCCGCTACTAGTTGACCCTAGCTCGAACTCAGCTCAAATTGGTTAGCAGCTTGGGCCAATTCAAGCCAAGATCGAGCCTGTGCGGCATTTTCTCAAATACATGGAGTGCACCTTTGATTTCTCACAGCACGTAAAACAACAACAAATGTTTACAAGTATTTCATCAAATACTCAATAGGCAACATCAAAATCAAGATACAGGGATATTTGTTTCATATTTGTACCTTCCTCGCCACCGGCCGACACTTCGTTGAGTCATTTCATCAAACACTTGGTGAGCAACATCAATATCAAAGTAATCGAGTCACTGACCTGTTCTATTCGAGTTGGGTTCGATCTGAGTTGATTCGAGTTCGAACAAGCTTGAACTTGGCTGCTCAAATTTTTTTTTCTGAGTCGAATCGAGCTTTTTCGAGCTGAGTCTAGCGAGTTAACCGCATAACTCAGTTCGTGTACAGCTCTAGTTTAGACTTATCCCAGGCGTAGCCTGTTAACAGCCCTGATATCGCCTGTTCCCAACTCTGTACTCCTCTACACCTACTGAAGATCATATACCCTCGTAAATCTCCCCGACGTTTGGAGAGGTTTGCTAATTCCACACGCGTACGGAAGCTTTACAAATCCACTTGCAGTATCACGTGTGACACGTGTGCGAGATCCGAGCTTTCAATCAGTAAACCGAACTAAAAAATGAATGGCCAGATTAAAACAAACTTTAACCGTCAATTACTTTCATTTTACCCCATCTGCATAGTTAAATTGTCTGACATTTAAAAGCAGGCCTATGGATTATTTTCAACCATGGGAAAGCTCAAATTCATTCATATTTGCATGTGTGCCACGCGTGGATCTGTACGGATTTTTTGGAAAAATTTTATCACTGTAGACGCTCTCTTTTAAGATAATTATTTTTCTCACTGGCGGGAAACTTTGACGGGAGAAGAGGACTTTTAGGGTACGGACGGACGAAAATAACCCTCAGATCTTAAGTTGAAAATGAGAGTTAATTTCATTTAAAATAGATTATTCGTACAAACAGAAGTCTACTTTGGTTATCTATATTTGTGATCGGTCGCTGCTGGTAAGGTAGGCAAAAGTTGGTGTCTACGGTAACAAAATGCCCTTTATCAGCACGTGGAATTAACAAACCTCTTTTTCTGTGGTGGCCATCCCCCACAATGAATTAATTTAATATCACGTGACCCGAAGAGCCACGTGTCAAATTTTAAACTAATAAGAACAAATACTACAGTACTTGATATGAGTAAAAGGCACGGGGAATTAACAAACCTCAGCCAGTGATATCAACACTCCTGTTGTTCCACATGCCTGTGTAGATCCATACGAATCAACTAGCAGGCACACGTGCAAATATGAAACTCGTGTGAGATCTGAATTTCCCTTATAAAGAGTATGGGTAAGATCATCTCTGTAAAATTAGCCAAAGTAAATGACTGATGAAATATTTTATCCACCCATTCATTCGTTTTAACATGCGGCCCACCTTTGGCATTTGTTCTACCATGTGATCAAAAGAGTGTAACTCTCCTCATGGAAAATTTAAATTAATCTCACACACGTGTCAAAATGTGACACATGACTGGCCCTAACCCTCCCGCACACGTATGAAATTTGCAAACCTTGCTATATTATATACGTAGAGAGTGTTACGCTCCACACGCATGCACACAAATTATACGCGTGTGATATATTATCAAACTGAATCATCCGAACAGTGAGCCACAGTGTAGATGGGGCATGATCGGCTTGGGTTGTTTATGACCGTTCATTGTAGACTTACCGATCCACCTGGTGGAATCATAAGTGAACTTTGTGTTATGATCCATCTAACGTGTAGGCGGTTTGGATTTTAAGTGCATGGGCACCACCCTTGCATGTAGGAGATACAGTTCCTAGCCATTGATAAATAACAAAATATAAGTGTGGTCCACTTGATGAATGGATGTGGTTGATTTTTTGCCATTGTGATCCTCGAGGTGTAGCCAACAGATATCTGCAGGTTTAGATAACTCATGATCTAACGGGTTTAAGAGAATATCTGCCGTTTGTTACAAATCAGTATATTAGATTCTTTTAAATCTTCTAAAGTTGGTTACCACTGGATAATGAGAACCAGATCTAGTGAGGTCGGGAAACGGCGAGTTTGGTGAGCCCTGACGTGGCAAGATTTGGATCGTCCAGCCCCTGCGTAAAGGACGCGGATTTCCTGTAAAACCCTTTGGCAGAAAGTTCCTGCGCTCGCAAGCCAGGTGGGCCCACCGTGATATTTGCGATAAATCCACCTTGTCCATTAGTTTGTTAGGACATAAATTAAAAAATGAGGCAGATTTAGAAATTAAGTGAGCCACACGACAGGAAAAAGTGGGTAGGAAAGAACCTACTGTTGAAACCTCCTTAGGTCTTCCATGATGTTTATATGCCATCTAAACCGTTCATAAGGCCATTTCTATGGGATGAACTGAAAAAAAAAAAAAAAAAAAAAAGAGAGAAAAGGTAAAACTAACCTGATTAACATCCGTCTCCCGTGAATGTTTCAACAATGGACGTACAATACTATGGTGTTGAAACGACAGATTAGATCCGGTTCAATCTTTTAAACGGGGGACCTTCCTACCGAATTTAGAAGATTTTACATAAATATTCCGTACTGTTCTGTGACAAATGTCAGATAGCGTCCGCTATACGATAAATGACTTGATATTCAATCCTTTTTCCTGTTAACGAGAGCAGATTAGTTTGAACACCGGTTAAGGTTCGAGTACCATGAAAATTCTACCACGGCCTGAGCGTACGAGTGTATATGGTACTCGAACCGTAGTATTCAACATCAATGTTGTCCGTTACTTTTTATGAATCATTTTATGATACGATCTATCTATAAAAAAAAATTTAAAGGATTAAATCCAATTCTTGAGTGAGCCATATTTGTCACGCCCCAAAATTCGGGTACCTAAATAAGGTATTCAGGACCCGAATCCCAAGGTATGAATTATGATATGATGACATTTATTACATTCTAACTGATTCAACCAATATTCAACATAATCTAAAAGGAAATACAACTGAATATTTATTAAACTCAACTCTTTGATAGTTGTTCATTTTTACATCGAAATTTAAATATAAACTAAACCTAATTAACAAAAGAAAACTGAATTGAATTAAAACTAAACAAATTTTCTAGAAAATAATATTAATAGTAGAGGCCCGCCTACTCGTAGTATTCCAGCTCTTCACCTGTACATTTTATTTTAGTAGGATGAGCATAACAGCCCAGTAGGGTCATTTCTTACCCAAAATTTAATATGTTCAGGTAATATTACTTTTATAACAATGAAGGAAAAATAAAATACCGATAATGAAATTTGACAACAGAATTGTAAAAAAAATGCGATGCATGTGATATTTCCATGAATACTTGTAACATTTAAATTATTTCTTACAACACCGTACCCAAGTGGATGGTCACGTTGCATTAACGCCACATGCCTTTGGTACCTCATGGTGAGGACCCATTTACACATTAGTGGTCGACTCTTGCTCAGGTTGTACATCCTTGCGTATGTCCACGCACACAAATGTACTCATACGCCGTACACAAAGGAGACTCAATGGATCCAATGGGTTCTGGGTCTTTCACCCAAGGGACACGATTGTCCTACTTGCTAGCTTTAGGGTCTCTCACCCAAGGGACACGATTGCCCTACTTGCTAATTTATACACATTTTTTTTCAATTAAATAATCAATAGATAAACATGAATAGCATGAACAATTTCAATATCGACAAAATAATGATTAATAATTTAATCAATCCAATTTCTAAACTATAATGCAAGTTCTGAACAAGGTGTATAAATTTGTTAAAATATTAGGTTCTACATGAGCTCCACCCTTGAGCAATAAAGCTCACATTGAGAAGATGGGCCTACTGAAATTCATAGTTATTTCACATTCTCAGCTCAAATTTTTGGTGGTCCACCATTAAAAGTTGGTTCATCAATTTGGACGATCAAATTTACCGTACAAGCATTTCATGATGGACGGTTGAGGAGTCACCACCATATTAAAAATGACAGTAGACTATCATGATAGTGTTATTTAATAAGGAGGCAGAGTGTGGAAATAAATCCATACAACAAACTCAGTATTTGGTGTCACTCAAATTAATAATTTAAAAATACAGGTATATGTGAATATTTACACTACAGAATCTAAGGGGTTATGACCCTTTGCACAATCCAAAGCTGTTGGTTCATTTCTAGAATTCATACAGCAACTCCAATGCACAACCATTCATTTCTTCATTAAAAAAAATGGGAAAGCTACTTGCGCAAGTAGGATTTGAATCCTACTCGTGTGTCACGTGCTACACGAGCCACGTGTGTGATATCTATTCCGTTCATTTGAGAGGTCATGTTTTCAATGTTCCTCTTACTGAAAATTTGGTAGTTAAACTAAATAGGTGGACCATACTTGTAAGTTGAATAAGGAACATTGTTAGCTTTCATTCATTCATAGTGCCTAAGAAAATAGACAGACCGTGCTCTTTTTATTTATTATTATATATATATATATATATATATATATTACTTTATCTGGGAAAATTGAAGATGTGGATTACGTAGTAGATTTCTCAGACTTACACACGTATGCTATATTTCGCATGTAGAGACGAGTAAGATTGTAGTCATACTGATATATCTCGTACTAATAGAGTTCCATTAAAATAAAAAGATCTCCAGTACAACCGGTTGGAAACATTACGGTCCATCAAGTAAATAACTTCTAACCTTTAATATATATGAAAAATCTAACCCATTTACTAGGTTTATTAAACAATTAGAATCATTTAAAAAAATACACTTACATTCACTCATTAAATGGATAATACTATTTATCAACAGTTATAAGTTATTTTCTAATTTTGAAGATATCCCGACTAGTATATAAGAATAAATTTTCATATAAGCGATCTTCATGATGTTTAGATGTATTGGAAGGGTTGGATTTTGTATGAACTTAGTATGTCATAAATCTACTGGTGGGTGGACCGTAACTTGTGGTCCAACTTGATGGACTTGAAACCTTCTCCATTAAAGTAGGTTCTCACAGTGCATCCTCTGACATCTCATGAGGAGTTATTTGGTACTCTGGCATAGTATGACGATTGACACGCATGCACTCAGAAATTGTAATTGTGGCATATGATAACACAAATACTTTTATAAATTAAATTATAGCTTTAAATAAATTGTTTATTTATTTATTATTATTATTTTTTTAAAAACTTATATCAGAGTTTAAATTAGTATGAATTGAAAGTTTAATTTAACATCGAGTTAAGATTTTGATTTAAATAATTTAATAATTATCTAAATTAAATCATATAAAACCTTAAATGCTTAAAATTTAGACTTATAACAATTTAATTTGACCAAAAAGGATTTTAAAACTTCTAAATCAGAATACAAATTTAGTAAAATTATTTTTATCTATTTATTATATATATATAATATGTATAGTTTTAATTTAGAATAAATTTAATTAGTATTTATTTTAACCAACTAATTTAGATTAATTACTCTAACTCAGATTTATGATATAAATCTTAACACTTAATTTCGAAAATACAAGATATTATGATCTAATCTACAAGTTAAGTAGATTCAGTAATTACAAAAATTCAGAAAGGCAGATATCATGTATAAATGAATTTGGAAATATTTATTAAAGTCATTATAAATAATTTCAAAAATATATAAAATCAGAAAATTCATAGTGGAGGAGAATTACCCACATAATAATCACTACAATAATATTCCTATTAAAATGCTGGAATAATAAAAATAATAATTAACTGAAAATATTAAATTTTGAGATAAGATCACCTACCTCAAAGTTGATGATTCGGCCCCGCACAAATCTCTCTCTTGATCTATCGGGTTCTCACTCTCTCTCTCTATATTTTTTTGATTCTTTTACACTCTCTCTCTTCTTTTTTTTTTTTTTTTTATATAAATGGATGCATAATGAAAATGGAGGTGTAGATTATGGGACGGTTTCAATTAGTGGGAGGTTTCGGCGCCCATTACCGTACGAAAAAGAAGGAGAACGGAGAACGTGGTTTAGTCGGCGTGCGAAAGGTATAACTTATTTTATTTTTATTTCTTTAGATCTGATAGGTCCCACTAGCAATAATATAATCTACTCCGTCCATCATCTCGGCCTGGCCAAGAGAAGATGTAAGGCAAAAAATGAGGCCAATCCAAAACTCAGGGGGGCCACGCATAAGCCGACGGTGGGGTTACTTCCCCTAAAAAAATGGGTTGTTACAATATTAGTGATTGAACAGCTCACTGTTAAAAACTTGCCAATGCACTCACAAATGTTTACCTAATGTTTATTTTCCCTCTATTATGTTGATGAGGTCACATAAACTAGGGCCGAAAGTCGGGCGAGTTGGGTTGGGTTGGGTTGGGTTGATACTCAACCCTAGCCCAACTCAAGGTTCCTATACTTTAACTTTAACTCAACCCAACCCAACCTCACGGTGGGAATTCTCAACCCAAGTCCAACCCAAGCGGGTTCAGTCGGGTTGGCCGGGTTGGTCAGGTAAATATATGCTAATATTTTTATTATTATATTAGTTCATTATATTTTCAATACAAGTTTTATTCTTTATAACTATAATTTTATTAATTATATATGTAATTATTTATCGTAAAGAACATTTTTTATAAACAAACAAGCTAAAATATAGGATAACTACTCCTTTAAAATTTGTCTTGTGTATTAAGCAATTTATTTGGGAAAGAGAAATCCGGTATATCTTGTTAGCTTGAGTCATTAGAAATGACGTAGAGCAATAAAACCCGACGGCATTGGAATTTCCAATGCCTTCAATACAGACGATCCACACGTAATTATAATTAATTTATAAGGAACTTATATATTGATCAAGTTCGGGTTGGGTCGGCTAACTCGAGACCTCAACTCAAGCTCAATCCAAGTTTTATCAGGTTGGCGTTTGTATGGCCCAAGTTCGAGACCAAACCTGATATATCCTGCTCAAGCCTAACCCAATGTCGGGTCAGCCACGGGTCGGTTGAGTTGAACCCGCACAACTTTCAGCCCTAATATAAACTTAGATGGATGAAGAAAAAAAAAAAAAAAAAAAAATTCTATTATAAACTTGATTCACAACGTTTGGTATATGCAAAGTTATTAATGGTCAATCATCACTATTTTTATGTACAGTCAGCTTCATGTTTAAATATGTTTCAATTTTGAACCCATATTTTAAAATGAAAGGACAGCTTAAGTAAAAAATAAACATATCAAGGTATGGTAAAGGCTGCCCGGCTTAGCATTGGCCCGGTCGCAACAAATCATCTTCGCAATAAATATGACGAGATTCCACCGAGTATAATTATAAAAATAAAGTCCATGGCTGGTCAGAAAATGGGGCACGGATTAGGTACTTCCTCCGCGTGTTCGGAGCTTGGGACTGGCGGAGGCTCTGAGGTCCACTAATAGTCTCCCCTAATGTTTTAATTTTATTAATTTAAACCTTCCGTCCATTATTTTTGTATCATTTTAGAGTATTGAATAAAAAATAAGGCAGATCCAACGCTCAAATATATAGACGCTAAAGGAAGTAGTGGTGCTAAGGATGACCACCGTTGAAACCTTCTTAGGGTCAATTGTATTTTTTTATTTGCCATCACCTGTTTATACGGTCATATACACCTAGGTGAATTGAAAAAACAAATATCATCTTGATCCAAAACTTCTATGATCCCTAAGAATTTTTCAACGGTAGGAATCTAATCCCCACCTTGTGGTCCATTTAAGCATTTGATCTTCTCCATTTTTATCTTAATAATCTAAAATGATATGAAAAAATGTATAGACGGCTTGGATAAAATTAAAACATCACAGTGGACCCTCAGTTGCCCTCGGAGCCTCCGCCTGTACCGAACTCCGAACAGGCGGTGGAAGTACCTAATCCGCGCCCCAGAAAATGGTAGTAGTCTCTGGTCAGAAAATGATTGTCTCTTTTATACAACGAAGATGCTTGGATGACTGCACGTATGACCGGCTGCCGTGACCATTCGCTGACGTGGATGGATGGCTTCATTTGGAAGAGATCCAAACCATGCCCCACCCCATGTTTGGCGTTCATCTAGAACATCGCAGTTACTGAAGAACCGGATTCAGTTGGGTCTTATATCATAATAAAGAGTATGAAATTTGCCAAAAGACTACTAAATTTAGGTTGTGTGGTCCACCCAAGTTTCAGGTAAGAGAGTTCCTTCATATTCATCTTGGTGAGAGCAATCATATGAACGGATCGGATGACATATAAAAACTATGGTGGGCCTCATGCATGACTGATGGTGGGATCCTATCCCATCCCAACCCTTACCGGTCTGCTTGCGTTATGAACCAACGATTTTATGTTTCCAAAGAAGGTGAACATGACGCAATGCACTTGACGAATGGTGCGGATTTCTTGAACGTTGCCGCCCATGTGGTGCTCGGTTGTCTGTAGTCATTGACGCGGATTGCCGGCTGACCCTGTAAGTAGACAGTAGCTACTAGATTCGTGAGCCCCACCTTGATGTATATATTTTATCCACTATGTTCATCCTTTTTTTCAGACAATTTTAGAGCATGAATCCAAAAATGAGAAAGATTAATTTCTCATGTGGACCACACCACAGGGAAACGGTGGTAATTGAAGGCCCGCTATTGAAACTTCATGGAGACCAAGAGTTGCTTTTCCCTTCACCTAGGTCTGTGTGACTTAATCAACAGTATGGATAGCAAATAAACATTTTAGTGGGTCTTAGGAAATGTTTAACGGTCGACGTTCAATCAGAACTTTTTTCTTATGGTGTGGTCCACTTGAGATTCGGGTCTACCTCATTTTGGGCTTATGTCCTAAAATTGATTTTCAAAAATAAATGGATGGTGTGGATAAATAACATAAATCATTAAAAGGCCCACAGAGCACCGTCCGGTAGCCACCTGGCTTCGATCAGCTTCAACAGTAGGGGTGTACATTAAACCGGTAGAACCATGTAACCGGACTGGAACCGTTGGATCGGTCCAGTCTAGTCCAGTTCTAAACAGGACCAGTTCTAGTTCCGATTCCAAAAGTTCAAGAACCGTTGGATACGAATCGGTTTTGGTTTAAGGTAATGTAGAACTGAACCAAATCATGAACCAAACCATTGTTCTGAATCGTTAATCCGAACCGTGGCCGGAACCGTCGATTGGAACCTTTACTTTAAAACAAAAAATAAATAATAAAAAATAAAAATGAAAAAATCCTAAATATCTAAAACCCGACTGCTATGCTGCCGCCCCCGCCCTTGCTCTCTCTCTCGCCGAATGCCACCCCTGCCTCTGCCGATCTCTCTCGCCGCAGCTAGGGTTTGTGAGAGAGAGAGATGGCTGAGAAGGGATTGTCGCAGACAAAGGCAGATATACAGATGATGCTCGCGGCAGACGTGCATCTGGGCACCAAGAACTGCGATTTTCAGTTTGTGTTCAAGATTACAATGTCCAAGTACGTGCATATCAATCGACATACTCTGCTAAAGCATTTCTCCCTCCTCAAAATTCCAAAATACCAATGAGGCAACAGCCGCAAGACCGTCGTAATAAGAAAAAATCAATCTGTGGGTAGTTTCGGTCATTCCAAGAAAATCAATCCATCAGTTGCATTTCATCTCTCTCCGCATAGAAGAAACGCAAAGCATCTCAGTTTCTCAGGCTCGCAATGATACTGCTGCAGTCACCCTCTAGATTTCTCCTCCAGATCTTGCTCAATTGCCTCCAAAGCTCTCTCTCTTGAACCATGGAACCGAATCGTTTTTCACGGTCTCTTTCTCTGGAACCATGGAACCGATCCGGAACCGAACCGTTTTTCACGGTCCGGTTCTCGTTCGGTTCTAAGGTGTTAACAGTCCGATTCCAGATCCGAAAATCGTTGAACCATTAGGAATGGTTCGGTTCGGTTTCACCCCATAACCGGACCGGACCGAACCGACCCATGTGCACCCCTGTCGGTAGGCAATCCGCCTCCGTCATTGACGCGTTCTTTGTGTAAATGAGCTTTGGCAAGTTAACACGTGCGTACAACAAAAATCATGTACATGCAACTATGGAAGGCACGTTTAATATCTAATCTATCCATTAGCTACATCTGACTGTGCAGATGTTCTGAAACAAAATCGAACCTGTTCCAGCCGACAGATGGGCCACGATATAAGAAACGTTAGAACATATTTGAAAAATTCGGGAAAGTCTCTCCGAACCTTACATTGGTTCTTGATTTGTGGCCCAATTGACTTGTGAACGGGCCTGATTCTTCCAAAATGGCATCTACGCGGTTGAACCCCTCCGATGGATGGATCCGTGTATATAAGCCATGCAGCACGTGTGGGTCATGTGCAGGAGCCTTATTGTACACGCATGTGCTTTTCATTTCTATGTTTCTAAACCTTCGCCGTACAGCTCTTTGTGGCAGCTCATTCACACGCCACACATCTGCCACCACTGCACATGCGTGTAAGATCCAATCCACCCATCAGAGAGTGACCAACTGCTGAAAAGCCCAGCTTCATTTTGGGCTAGAAATTCCATGCGAGTAGGTCCACTTGATAAGAGGATTTGGACATCGAACCTATTTGCGACGCTGTCACGTATATGGCCCTTTCCCAGCGTGTGGGCTTAACGAAGCGCCCACACACACACTCTCTCTCTCTCATCTTTGTTAGTCATTTAGCAGCTAGCATGGAATCAACGTCCATCGGTAGTAGTTGGTGGTAAAAGCAGAAAGTAAGTGGGAGCGGATTGGATACTGAACACTTCAGTAGCAAAAGGATACTGAAGTGACGTGGCAAAATGGCATGGGTGGATACCAATAGGCTCTTTCTTTCCAATAAATGCTCTTCCAACGGAAATCTGATACGTCGATTTCCTGCCACCTTTCGTATGAAGTTCGTGTGCTGGGACCTAGGTGAGGCCCACTGTGATGTTTGTAAGAAATCCTACCCGTCCATCCATTTTTTGAGTTCAATTCAGGACATGAAGCCAAAAATGAACCGTTTCCAAAGCTCAAGTGGGCCAAAAACGTGATAATTGAACATCCACAGTTGAAATATTCATGGGCCACAGAAGTTTTGAGTCGTGATAATATTTTTATTTCAGTTCATCCCAGTAGGAATGAAGTTATTAACGGTACGGATGGCTTGTAAACATCACTGTCGAACCCAGGTAAATTTTATCAGTTGGAGTTTCCCTAACTACATTTTCCTTTAGTCCGGCCCACTTGAGCTTTGGATATGGTTAATTTTTTGCTTCATGTCCTGAAATGAACTCAAAAAACGAATGGAATGGGAGGATTTCTCTCAAATATCACAGTGGGCCCCACCTGGGTTCTAGGAACTTCTGCGTTCACAAAAAATGCATGTGGAGTTTACCGGTACATGGCCAAGGGAAGCGGATTGCGTACTGAGTAATCTCTGTTTAGTCCACCGTGATTTATGTATTTAATCCAGTCTGTTCATCTTTATAAGATAATTTTAGGGCCTTAGCTCACAACCTAACCATATAAAAGGCTAAAATCGGCCGCACCAAAGGAAACAGCGTGAATTAAATTTATACGGTTGAAAATTTCTTGGGGCCACAGAAGTTTTGGATCAAGATTATATTTCTTTTTCTTTTTTTTTTTTAACCTTCATCCTTGTTTTTTGATCCTTTGAACAGTTTGGATGAAAAATAAACATCACCGTGGAGCCTGGAAAGGTTGCAACGGTGGAAAGCATTATTTCCACTATTTCCTGTGGTATGTTCCACTTGAGATTTTTATAACCTTCAATTTTGGGTTCAACACCTAAAATTAGATGGAAAAATAGGTGGAAAGTGTGGATAAATCACATAAATTCACAGTGGGCCCAACTGAATTTTCTCGGTATGACAATCCGATTTCATGGCCGAGTGGGTGCACGGCGGAAACGGAGAAAGATCCATTAACGGATCTAACAGAGTTGCATTTATACCCAGGGAACGGACGCGGATTGCGTCCTACCCCCCGCCCGGACGGTAATCCGTCTGAGCAGGGCTCTGTGGGGCCCAAAGTGATGTAAGTATTTCATCCACGCTGTTAATCGCTTTTATTAGACCATTTTAAGTTATGACTAAAAGGAGGCAGGTCCACAGCTCCAGTGAACCACACCAAAGCTGCAGTGATAATGACCTCACCGTTGAAACCTTTATGAGGGCCATTGTGATGTTTTTTTACCATCCAACCTATTAATAAGGTCATATAGACATGTATGAAGTGAAAACATAAATATAACCTTGATCCGAAACTTCTCCAGCTCCCAAGAAATTTTTAATGGTGTACGTTCAATCCCCACTTTGTGGTCCACTTAAGACTTGTACCTATCTAATATTTTGCATCATACCTTAAAATGATCTGAGCAAAACGATAAACGGCGTGGATAAAACACTTACATCACTTTGGGCCCCACAGAGCCCTGCCCGAATGGATTACCGTCCGGGCGGGGGTAGGACGCAATCCGCGTCCCCAGGGAACATGCCATTGGTATCTAACCAATGGCGTTTTGCCACATCACTTCAGTAGCGTCTTGGCTACTGAAGTGTTCAGTATCCAATCCGCTCCCAAAGTAAGTCCATTTGGGATGACACGGAGGAGTGATAATTACTTCATGCATTTTAAATTTCAAGTTCATTATCATAATTCCTTCGGTATTATATTTATCATGAAAATTACAGTTAATTTGATTTCAAAGAACTAGAGTGCAACCATAATATTTTAAGTAAAATATATCTAATCATCAAGCACGTCGCCCCATTTAAGTCATTATACCTAAAAGTCATTTTAATCCATGATTTAGGTACGCCATAAAGGCGAGCAGCTGGGAGAGGTATACCCACCCTTACCTTTTAGGATCCATCACAATGATTAAATGAAATTCGCTACAGCTGTTAGATGCAATGTTAAAATATAAGCCTTCTTATTCAAATAAGCCACATGCAAGGAAACAATCTAAGAGTGATCGTTACACCTTAATCATGCATAGACTAAGCTTATTTTTGAGCCCTACGGCTAAAATGAGGTCACACCATGCGAACAAAGTGGTGCGAACAAAGTGGATTTTACAACATTAGGCTGAGCCATGTCTTAGAATTTTTTAGGCATGGATTGGTTATGTAATGACCGAAGATAGTGGAGTAAAGTTGACTTCAAGAATTGGTAATTACACCATGATGTTTGAGTAAAATTGACCTTGATCATCCAATGGCACTCCATTTTATTCATATAAAGCCTAAAATTCAGCCTGGTCTGTAATGCAAGTTAGCCATATAAAGAGAAATAGCTGAGAGAAGAACACCTCATATATTATTTCCAATCGTACAATCTACTTGAATTATAGACCAAGATAATTTTTGGGCCATATTATTAAAATGAAATGACACGCTTAGTATTAAGTGGGGCAGACTTTACATAAACATCGTGGTGAGCCATGTCTTAAAATTTTTAAGTCTAGACGAAGTAAAAACTTTTCCGTGAAAATGGTTAAATTTTAATTCCAAGATCAATTAGTGGGCTCAATCACTATATTTAAGTGAAATCTCACTAGCTGTATTATCCTATTTTAACCGTAGGGCCCAAAAATCAACTTAGCTTGTGATGCAGAGTCATTCAAAGAGATGTTTTTGGAAGAAAGATGACTTATATTGTTTCCAATCATGTTATCTACCTGATTCACTGACAAAAGCTACATTTTAGTCATAACACTAAAATGAACCAATGCACATATAATTTAGATAGATTTAACATGCTAGAATTGAAAAAATATGAATTATGATTAGTAAATTGTTAGATGCAAATTTTGAATTCACAAGAAATTCTTTTACATGTTACTAAATTGCTGGTGAGAATTTTATTTCACATGAATTTTATAGAAATTGTTATTTGAATACTAATCGGTATGAACATGCTGACAAATAATCCTTGTCCCTTCCACACCGAGAGGCGAGGGCAAAGATGAATGGATTTCGGAAAATGATATCATGCAGGGCCACGTGGCACGTGTACCTCGTGGAGAGCAAACGGAGGACGTAAGAGAAAGTAACGATACTCTTGCAGACCAGCACAACTAATACACATTGAAAGAATTAGCACTGTCGACTCTTCCATACAATGCCTTTTGTTTTTAATCCTACGTCGGAAAACTTATGCTACTAAACTTAAATAGGGTTATGGGCAAAAATACCCTTACTCTTTAAGGTAAAGTAGCTGGTTACCTTTTATTGGTTCGTTTCGTCTGGGTAGAAGTCGAGTTTGGTTTAATAAATTTTGTCGGGATCAAGTAAAAAAAGATGGGTCTATACTAAAAACGTGCCCCATACAAATATAACTTTGCATGTGGTGCATATATGGACGTAAATCACATGATCAAAACATTTTGCGTGGAGCCCACTATACGTGTTCCTATCCATTAATCAACCTAAAATAATAGTGGCAAATTATAAGCCGACAACTGTCCAAATTCCAGGCGTCCATCAGAATACCCACGTCTCCTATAAGATCCAAGATACAGACGGTTTGGATTAAGTTTATGATCATCTATTGCATAGCGGCAGTATGAAAGCGTATGGATGTGCATAATCCCACAGTGTATCGGATGAAAAATGGACAAACCAAGGGCTTGACACGATCACATGGTGGGGGAGATGGTCATGCGTTTGGGGAGCTCATGGCCCTTCAATGGCATAGCCCCAAACGACGTAGGCCCACGCGCAGCCCCACGTGCCAGTCCTCATCGACTGTCGACACGTTACGTCCTCCCCTCCTCTTCGACACGTGGGAATCACACCTCGTTGGGGTGTAGAATCTTCACTTCCTCCCTTCCGCATATAAACCAAAACGAGTAGGGAACCCATCTCAATCCCTCTCTCTCTCTCTCTCTCTCTCTCTCTCTCTCAAAGAACCATGCCTCAGGCCTTGCTTCGTCTCTCTAACAACCCACCATGCAAATTCCAGGCGCCTGAATGCAGAATTCAGGCACCCAAATGCAAAATTCTCGTAAACCCATTTGAGAAAACGATCCAAAGAGATGTATGGAAGCAGCTACATCTCCGTCCGTCTGACGCTCTGCCGTCTTCACCATATTTAACTCCATTGCCTCTATCGTCTCCTTCGACGCCATCCAATCCTCAAATGAACCTGCTCCAGAGACTCGCTGCGTCGGCCTTAGACGCGGTCGAAGACGCCGTGATTGTGAAATTGGAGAAGCAGCACCCGCTTCCGAAGACGGTGGACCCCACAATACAGATCGCCGGTAATTTTTCTCCGGTGCCAGAGTCGCCTGTCAAGCACAACCTCGAAGTCGTGAACCGTATACCACCAGGCTTGCGGGGCGTGTACGTGCGCAACGGTGCCAACCCCATGTTCACGCCCGCCGGTGGGCACCACCTCTTCGACGGTGATGGCATGATACACGCTGTCAGCTTGAACGGCGGCGATGAGACCAGCTACAGCTGCCGGTTCACACGCACGAACCGCCTCGTGCATGAAGAGGCAATGGGGCGGGCTGTCTTCCCGAAGCCGATCGGGGAGCTGCATGGCCACTCCGGAATTGCGCGGCTCGCACTGTTTTACGCACGTGCAGCGGCGGGTCTGGTCGATGTCCGCCACGGCACGGGTGTGGCGAATGCGGGCCTCGTCTACTTCAACGGGCGGCTCCTCGCCATGTCCGAGGACGACCTCCCTTACCATGTCCAGATCACTCCCAGTTGCGACCTCAAGACAGCTGGACGGTTCGATTTCTCTGGTCAGCTCAAATCACCAATGATCGCACACCCGAAGGTGGACCCGACAACGAACAAGCTATTCGCTTTGAGCTACGACTTGGTGAAGAGCCCTTATCTCAAGTACTTCTCTTTCGACAGCCGTGGAAGGAAATCCCCTGACGTCGCCATCTCTCTCGATCAACCGACGATGATCCACGACTTCGCCATTACAGAGAATTCAGTAGTCATACCCGACCATCAGATCGTATTCAAGCTCTCGGAGATGATCCGAGGCGGTTCACCGGTGATGTATGATCCGAAAAAGACGTCCCGGTTCGGCGTCTTGCCGAAGTACGATGTCAACGAATCGAGAATTCGGTGGGTCGACGTTCCGGACTGCTTCTGCTTCCACCTCTGGAATGCATGGGAGGAGTTCGCAAGCAATGGCGACGAAGTGGTAGTCGTGATCGGCTCGTGCATGTCGCCGCCCGACTCTATCTTCTCCGAATCGGACGAGCCGCTGAAGAGCGTCTTGTCTGAAATCCAACTCAACCTGACAACAGGCGAGTCGAGCAGGAGGGAGATTGTGTCGGAGATGAACTTGGAAGCTGGGCAGGTGAACAAGAACCTCTTGGGTCGGAAGACTCGGTTCGCATTCCTCGCCATTGCCGAACCATGGCCGAGGTGTTCTGGAATGGCTAAAGTCGATCTTAGCACAGGAGGAGTGACCAAGTTCATGTACGGAGATGGGCTTTACGGAGGTGAGCCGACCTTCGTGCCGGCCGAGTCGGGCGTGGAAGACGAAGGGTACGTGCTGAGTTTCATGCATGATGAAAACTCGGACGAGTCAGAACTCGTTATCGTGAATGGGAGGAGCATGGAGAAAGAAGCGGCCGTGAAGCTGCCTACTAGGGTGCCGTACGGTTTTCATGGGACGTTCGTGAGCGCTGAGAACTTAGGGAGGCAGAAGTTTGGACATTAGGCATGACAATTGAGAAAATTAAAGTTTTCTTTCTTTTCTTTTAGTTTCGTTTGTAGAAACAGGGAGAGATGGAAGGTCCCTTTGGTAATTTTTGTATATTGAGAAGTTTGATTGAGTTCCGAGTCGGAAGACTCGTTAACCAGAGGTAGTTTCTAGTTTGAGAGTGATGAGTCGGGATCCTCTCTGTTGTCAGGTCAACAGAGAATTCCTGTTACCTAATGGTTCCGCGTCTGAAGCTGTTTTTAATTTTTTTTAATTTTTTTTAGTGAGTGGTGACGTGGACCAATGAGGATTAGAGTATTAGGATTTCTCTGTTGACCTGATAACAGAGGATCCGGACTCGAGAGGGCTGGTCCACCCAAAAGAAAAAGTACATGGGTTGCGTAGGACTCGTCTGGAAAAGTAACCCTTGCTCTCAAGGTGGGACCCACCTGAAGAAAAGAGTACAGATTACCCAAAAAGCGCGTTGGATGTGTTTGTCTTTTCTTGTCGCTTGCTGGTTGGTCCTTTAATCTGCCACGTAAGAGGGGTCGTTGTGAAAAGTGCTCAGTGGGTGTCATCCTTACCGTGTGGAGCCCACCTTAATGATTTTTTTTATATCCACGCCGTCCATCAGTTTTTCAAAGTCATTATATGACGTGGCCCCAAAATTCAAGCAGATCCAAATCTCAGGTAGACTGCACAACTGAAAACGCTGTTAATGACTATTGAAAGCTTTTTGTAGGCTACAAAAGTTTTGCATCAAGCTTATCTTTTCATTTACCCCTCATACTTGTCTGGTTGACCGGATGGAAAATACACATTACGGATATTCTTACGGTAGAACTTGGAAGTTTTTAATGGTGGGCGTTCAATCACCACTGTTTCCCATGGTAATGGTCCAGAAGAGATTTGGATCTGCTTAATGTTTGTAACTAATATGGGCTTGGAAAAATCAAATGGACGGCGTGGATGTACAACACATCATCAAGGTGGGCCCCATGGCAAGGGTAACACTCACTAACGTGTTACGCGGGTAACACTCAATCCGATCCCCTGCTGACTCTGCCACTAGGGATATCCCTGATGTTAGGCTACGTGGAACCCACACGCCGTGCATCCATTTTTTCGGCTCATTAATATGCATTAATCCAAATTTTAAGAACTACCAACGCTCAAATGGACCACAGGAAACATCATGGTAATTGAACGGCCACTGTTAAAGACTTATTGCAGGCCGCAAAAGTTTTAGATCATGATGATTTGAGTTATCCACGCCGTCCATCCAATTTTTCCTTCGGTGTTGTCTGCTTGAGCTTTAGATCAGCTTCAATTTCATTTTTCTAATGCTCTTAAAACAAGCTGGTAAAAGGAAAGTTAGCAAGATAGCTTGTAATAAAACATATGCATCAAAGTGGACCCCATGACGCGTGCTCGCTTTGGAACCGGAAGCGGATTGGCTAGTATACTTCACACCAACTATATAGCTGCTGTATTGACTTAAGCTAGTTCTTTAGGTCTGATCATGAGGTATGTGTTGTATTCAAACCGTCCATCCATTTTGCGAGCAGTCTTGAGACAAAAAATAGCACAGATCTAACTATCAAGTGGACCACACTTCAAAAGGTAATGGGGGATTGAACATCAACCATTGAAACCCTTTTTGAGGTCACAGAAGTTTTGGATCAATATTAAATTTGTTTTTCCTCTTAATTCAAGTCTTTCTGACCCTATGAATGGAAAATAAACGTTATGTGGGAGCTACAAATGGTTAACGTTCAAAATCATTATCTCCATTGTTATTTGTGGTGTGGTCCAAATAATTTTTGGATATGATTTATTTTTTGCATAATGCTCTAAAATGATCTCTAAAAATAATGTAGATATAATAAATACATCATTGTGGGCCCATAAAACTTTGAACCGTTCGTACAACTCAGAGCCCGAGAGGAGCATTCGTATACGCACAACACGTACCTACAGCAGCTATATAGCTGCTAATGTGTGGTACACTAGCCAATCCGCTTCCTCTGGAATCCGCTTTGATAACCGCCTGCCGGTCGTGAGCGGAATAGGTCCAGCCTCGACCTTACCCAAGTCGGTCCGTCCCTTACCGTGGATCCCACCTTGATATATGTATTTTATATCCTCGCCATCCATTCATTTTTCTAGGTAATTTTAAGTTACAAGTCCAAAAATGAACAAGATTCAAGTGACAAGTGAACCTTACTTTGGTAAACAGTTGTTATTCAACAATCATTGTTAAAAACTTACTAGGATCTACCCTAATATTTCTTTAGGGCCATTTGGCCAACTGCATTGGGTGAGATTAAGGTGGATGGAATTGTAAAAGTAACAATAAATGTATGTGTAAAGTATTGTTCATGGATTGGGAGTATCCCATGTTTTCTAATACCATGTTTGGAATGTATATAATTAAAAGTAAATAAATCTCAGGATTTTCTTTCAAATTACACTTGGGCAAATGAAAAATTCATCATCCATGGGATTTGGAAATCCCATCTCACACTTTCCAACACAAGGCTCATTTTCCAAAGCATATAAAATTAATTTTAATCTCATCCCACACTCCTTCCAAACATGTCATTCCCAATCTTAAGGTGGGATTAGCAATGCAATCTCATTTAAAACAACTTAATACCACTGGCCAAATATGCCCTTACTGCTTGTTTTCCATCCATCCTTATGATAATGTCACATTCAGCTTCACGGGATTTGATGCATGTTGTACCTCACACCATGTAGATAGTAGTGGTCACATCCCTTCTTCCTATGCATAGTAAGGAGCCCAATTGGTGAAAGGATTGTTAAAGATAAATAATTATAATTTTTTTTTAAAAAAAAGGTAGAATTATTAAAAAGCTTATTTTCATGATTTCACCACCTATGAGTGTAAACTCCTGAGAGTATACCATCCGAATAAGGGCAAGGACCCTAATTGAATTATCTTTGTTGAATATTTGAACAAGTGTATAAAAGGTCTCATTAAAATGTTCTGGATAAATTTATAAGTACACCAATAATTGGTGAATAGTTGTCATCATATTATAGTTACATGTGATCTACCGTAATTTTCACTATAATTTTATTTTATATTTTGGAGAGAAATTAACACTGAAAAATGATAATGATTAAATTAACTTCAAGAACTCCATACGGGAGTGGCTGCCACACATGCATCACACATGCATGAGATTTGAACCACTCATCTTTAATCACAATGTCAACCATATGTTGGAATTTTATGTATATGTCCTATCATAATCATTGAACGTCTTCCATTCATAGGCTAGTATTATCTAACCATCATAACGTTTAGGGTGTAGCTGTCCATTATTCGGCACCAGATGAACGCTTTGGATTTTGTAATTGTGTGCACATGGATATTCTCGTCAATACTAACTAGGAAATCTTTATAAATGTGATGTGTTCATGAAATCAATCATGGTTATCGTGTTGATCATCAATGTTACGTGGTTGTACACGAGAAAAAAAAAAATCATGATTTAGACATTCTAATTGCATGTTATTCATTAGCCTATATGTATCGATCACTATAGCATTGAATTATGCATTCAAATGAATGTTGTAAGTACAATTTAAAGCTATACTAACCAACAAATAAAATTAAAGTTGCTTTTAATTCATTACTGATGTTCATTAAATTGTAGTTTTTATTTTTACAAATTTTATTAGGTTATATGAGAAGTTGGAGTAAACTGAAGAAAGTTGACCTGTCCACCTCCGAACCCCATGCCAATCGGCCACAATCCCCGTACCTCGCATGCCAATCGGCCATGATACCATTGCCCTCCAAGAATCACCCACGAGCCACCAAGAGCCAATGGACAGCTAAGAGCACCCACGGGCCACCAAGAGCTACCATGTGCACCCAACCATGTTCAGGTGATTTAAGATGTCGGTTGGCACGTCAAGAACCTGCTGCATCTGCACCCACCAAGGAACTGATATTGAAATGCTCTCTTTTTTATATATATTTTTGTTTTTTCCAAAGGAAGGCTTCTGGTGTTTTGTTTGTGAGTAAATATAGGCGGGTGGGACCTTTGGAATTCGGATGGGCCCTACATATGGGCAGGCATCATGTCAAAGAATGTTCTATTTTTTGCCCCTCTGCCACGATCACATCCACCAAGAGCCAACAGCCAGCCAAGAAACAGCACCCGTGAGCAACCAAGAGCCAACAGGCAGCCAAGAAACAGCACGCAACAACATGAAATCTTGGTTCAGTTGGTTTAAGATGTGGTCGGCACATCATGAACCGAAACTCCAACAACCGGATGTTTCACTTGTCCATGTTATAGTGGATGCTGGATGCCAGAACAGAACCTTAGTGGAAGGATTGTTGAAGAAAAAAAAACAGCTAGAATTATTAAAAAGCTCGTACAAATGAATTGTCTTTGTTGACTATTTGAACAAGTGTATAAAAGGTCTCATAAAATGTTGGAGATAAATTTATAAATGGACCAATAATTGGTGGATAGTTTTCATTATATTATAGTTACATGTGCTCGACTGTAATTTTCACTAATTAAATTAGCTTCTAGAACTCCATGTGGAGTGTCTGCCACACATGCATGAGATTTGAACCTCTCATCTTTAATCACAATATCAAGCATTGATTGGAATTTTCTCTAGCTGTCCTATCATAACCGTTGAAAGTCATCCATTCATAGGCTAGTATCATCTAATAATCATAATGTTTGGGGTGGGGCCGTCCATTATTTGGCACCAGATGAACGCTTTGGATTTTGTAATTGTGTGCCACATATGACATGGATATTCTTGTCAGTACTAACCGGGAAATTTTTATAATGTGATGTGTTCATGAAATCAATCATGGTTATCGTGTTGATCATCAATGTTACGTGGTTGTTACACAAAAGAAAAGAAAAAAAAATTTCCATAATTTAGACATTCTAATTGCATGTTTAAAAGAAATTTTATTCATTAGCCTGTGTGTATCGATCACTACAGCATTGAAAATATGCATTCACCCAAAAAAAAAAAAAAAACTTATGTGGCCCATTAATGCTCAATCAGTACTACTGTCTTCTAAGGTTGGCAGAAATGGATGTGCTTCATTTTTTGAATAACGCCCTAAAACAATCTTACAAAACAGACGACGGCATGGATATAGAATACATACATCAAGCTGGCCCATGGTAAGGGCCGCACCTAATAGGCTCTCCAGAGCCTGTGAGGCCACTAGGTGGGCCATGTGCAGTTCGAGTGTGGACCCAGTTCTGCTTGCACGGTGGGCCAGTTCATTAAGCAGATTCGATCCTCCCACAGGAGCATATGTTAGGAGTCCGGATCTAAGGGTGGGCGAGCTGCCTCATTGCTAGGACATACGTGTCATCAATCTACTTCATCTGACAGCTACTGCACACGTAGCGTAAAAGCGTCTATATTTTAGGGTGAAAACCGCCCAGCCATCTTGAATTTTGGACTGTTGGCTGCTTTGTGAATGTTTCAGCCTGTTCACATGGGCTTGTGTAGATTGTCGGTACGGTGTACTCACCCTGCTAGAAGCACCGAAAACCATCAGGCCCCACCTACATGCTATATCCATCTGCAAATAATGACCATCGCTTCAGCGGTGGGACCCACCTGTACCTTACTTGGAAACATGTGGGTCCCAATGCCCCAATTATTCCACCCACTTCAATGAAGCTACTAGGTCAGACTGCCGAAGCTATGAAAATTGAGCCACCGGCATGCAAACCGGACCCGCTAAGTAATACAAAGCTTTCATTAGGTGGACCCCACTTGATCGATTGGTTTGGATGTCACCATTGAATTATTTAGACTGAGTATACTGCTGTGCTTATAGTAGTTATGATGGTATATATTTGAATATATTATGTAAGGACAGTATTTCAATTAGTAATTGTGATGGGTTAAACTACTTTTGTCTTCATTTTTATAAATAAAATCTTAATTCTCTCACAAAATTAAAAAAATAAAAAAATTCCTCCCATCTTAGATTTTTAAAATAATAGTGTGTTTTATATATTCTCATCTGTTGACATGAAACATTGCTTTCCATTTAGGTATTTGAGTTAAATTAAATGTGAATCATATCCAGAAGTTGTGCGTGGGATAATCATTTATTTTGTATTGTTATTTATCTTTTTACTTTTTATTTACAATCAAAATATGATATTATTGTGTTTTTACTTTTTATTTACAGTCAAAATATGATATTATTGCAACGGAAGCCTTGGGTGAATGTATTAACTTAGATTTTCAACTTAGAAATTCAACATGTAATTTAGAGTAGGCGGTGGTTTCCCAATGGCTCCGCTCGAGGGACCCATAATCGTAAATTTACTTCATTGGGCCAACTGAAAATAGTGAAATAGAACAGCTATAAGATGATAGGAAGGAAAGAAAAACATTGATACTCTAAAGATTGTGATGGATGATACACAGGCACTTACAAATTGCACATGCTATAATTAATTCAACTTAAACTTTTCAAATTACATTGCTAATTTAGTTATATCGTGACCTAAAAATTACTGCTTATTTTGATTATCTGATTATCAGATGGGATGGTTAAGAATGAAAATATCCAATGGTTTTATTTCAACAAATGAGTGTCCATGAAACAGAGGCTGTCCAGCGAAGAAATGAGGTTAAGGTTTTTCAATCAATCTAATCTTAGAACTTTGACTTAGATAATATAGGTAATGAGGTTAAGGTTTTTCAATCAATCTAACTTTAGGACTTTTGACTTAGAGAATATGAGTAACACCGCTTAGTATCATGGGCATTGCTGCCAGAGTATTAAATAACTACCCTTCAAAGAAATTCCAAGTTAGGCAAATGCAATCCAAGGAAAAATGCAACAGAAAGCCTAAGTTTCAACCCGAGCTTGAAAGATTGCTTTGCTTATGTTTGATCAATAAAAGTTGATTAAGCCAGCTTTTTAAATTGGGATTTTTACGAATAAAACATTATGGCCCATTGTATCATCAGATGGGCTACACTTGAATTGAGATATTTTGAGTGGTATATATTATTTTTTATGTATGCCCACCTTAGGATTCGATCTGCCAAATTTTTTGTTTTCCTAATAATAATGTTGGTGTGCATATGTTGGTGAGGTTCTATCTAAGACACACGTTTCCATTCTCCAATTTGTTGTAAAGAAAAACTAAGGAAAGATAGAAATATAATTTTCTCTATGAAAAAGGATCTATTGAGACACTATTCCTGGTGGAATTTTGCAGTAAAAATCTGTTTTAAACATATGCCAATTGCCTTTTGCAGGAACTTCCTCAGTTCCTTTAAGGAGAAGTTAGGTGGTGGGCTACGATCAAGGTTTGTACGGTTGTCCGATTCCTGACGAAGATGGGAAAGGCAGAAGGAGGATTTCTCCTTCAGGCTCGGGTCAAACTTTGTTTGACCGAGCCCACAGTCCAGTGCACCGTAGGTGCACACTTACTGTGGTACGCACACGATGAAATGTGGGTCCCCAGCAATGCCGGAAGAAATCCACTCCATCCATTCTTAAGGTGCAGCTCACTTGAGTTTTGAATAAGGCAGATTCAAAACTAGAGGGGGCTGCACCATTAGAAGAAGTGTGTATGGAAATGCCTACTGTTGAAACCTATCTGGTTTTACTGTGATGTATATATGACATCCATACTGGTCAGAAGATCATTCCTACTGGGATGAACTGAAAACATGAAAATATTAGCCAAATCGAAAACTTCTATGGCTCTATCAATGAATCAATGGTGATCCTCACTGTTGCGTGTCATGCGGCCCATTTGAGTTTTGGATATGCCTCATTTTTTGACCTTTGTCCTAACATGATCCAGAAAAACGGATGGGCAAAGTTGATTTCTGCAGGTATAGATCCCAGCCAGTCAAAAAGTGGGGCTCACATGAATATCCCTCATCTTGAAATCAACACCCACCCTGTTGGACATTGAAGAAATGGAAAAACTTCAATACTGTGGCAGAACCTGATGGACAAGACCCAGGCACTTAGAAATTGCATACTTTGAGGCAGAAGTAATTATAGTTTACCGTTCAAATTATTCATGTTGGATGTAGACCAGTGGGGGCCCACTTGTGAGTAATCGCTAGTGGGTGAGTCCCATATGGTTAGACTTCTTCCGACTTTTTTTTTTTCGCTGGGATATCAAATTCGATTTTGAATTTGATTTTGAATAGGAGATAAAGAGAAGATCGGATAATTCGTTCTCATCCTATCTCCTTCCTTTCCTATAAAAGGGATGCGCTCTCTCTCGCATTGAATCATAGGAAACACCGAGGGTATACGGAGAGAGAGATAGTGTGCACTTTAGTCTGTCCATTTTAGCTTGTCCTTGGGATGATCTGATCCATAGATCGTAATCCGGGGCCACTATATACCGTAGGATCAGAGGTGTGAATAGTTTCATCTGCTCCAGTAGTAGATAGGCTGGCCGTTGGAGCACCGTTCTTCTGCTTTGTGAGGGTTCCAAAATCGTGTAGACCGTCAAATCTTGAGAGCTCACCTTCCGCATTTCCCTACAATTCATGCATCATGAGCTAAAAATTGTGATTATTTGATTATCTAACTATAGGATCAGTGGATGTTTATAGGACAATTATAAATGAAAAATATCAATGGTCTTACTTCAACAAACAAGCATTCACCGAACAAAGAATATTACTATTGAGGCATTCTGATTTTGGGAATTAAGGCATTCTACAACTTCATTGATTGAATTTTTACAGGGAAGTTGTGGATAGTTATGGATACTCAAGCACTAAGTGTAAGGCTTCTATTAGGTGGGCAATATATATTTTCAGTTTTGATTTAACCATTGGATTATTTAAAATGAGCGATTCGATAGGCTCTTCTACAATCGTGATTGATATAAATAAGGTTGGGATAAGAAGTTTGAATCACAGTCTTATATGATTGGTTTTTTTGACCCGTCGTCGACCGGTCGTTAGCCTCGCTCGACTGGTCGAAGGCTGGTCTCGACCAATCGTAGGAGTCAAGCCGTGGCACGACTCAAAGTCCAGCGACTTGGGCTATTTTTCTCCGGGGTGCTCGACCGGTTGTGGGAGGTACTCGACCGGTCGTGGGTGGCGCTCGATCGGTCGTAGGTTCGTCACGACCAGTCGTAATTACGCAGATTCGTTCCATGATTTTGCGCGGATTTCGTGTCTCAAGTCCTTTCGCAACTGGGATGAGGAAAGGAGTTTCCTAAAACTTTAAATATGAGGTACTTGGGGCTTTCTAAGTACGACAAGAGGGTTTCCTAAAGCTTTACAAGGGATTTGCTAAAGGGTTTAGGGTTATCAAAGGTGAGAGGGAAAGGAAAAGAGAGAGAGGAAGCTTATAGAAGGGAGATTATGCTCGTGGAGGTTATCTACTGTGCAATCTATATCTCAGCGCTTCTATGTCTTCGTAATCGGTGAGATCTCTCCGTTTTTCTTTTTCTTTCTCTCATTGTTTTATCCACTCCTGTGTGAGTGAAGAAGTTTGTAACGTTCTACTTCATAGTGGATTGTTGATCTGGACGAGGTCCCGTAGTTTTTACCTCTTTGAGGGTTTTCCACATAAAAATCTCTTGTGTGGTGTGCGATTGATGCATTGATTATTTTCATTGCTTTATTATCCATAATTCTGGTTTATTTTGGAGGGCTAGATCCTAAGGTTTTGTGTAAGGCCCCCAACAAAGTGGTATTAGAGCTAAGTTCATTGAATGGGTAGGATCGGTTTTGAATTATGGAAGGTGGCTCATTAAGGATGATCAGCCTCAATGGTTCTAACCGGACCATATGAAAGGCTCGGATGGAGAGCTTGCTTTATTGCAAGGACCTATACTCTCTAATTTTAGGCATATCAGCAAAATCCAAGGATATGACTGATGATGATTGGAAGAAGATGGACCGAAAGGCGGTGGGGTTTATTAGACAATGGTTGGATGATTCTGTGTTCCACCATGTATCTACAGAAACCTCAGCCGCTAGCCTATGGCTAAAATTACAAGGGTTGTATGAGAGGAAGACAGCCGGTAATAAGATTTTTCTGATAAGACGACTTGTGAATCTAAAGTTCAAATATGGTGGTTCTGTGGCCGAGCACATGAATGAGGTCAGTAATATAGTGAACCAACTCTCCTCTATGAAGATGGTTCTGGATGATGAATTGCAGGCATTACTATTGCTTAGTTCATTGCCTGACAGTTGGGAGACATTGGTGGTGTCTCTAAGTAACTCCGCGCCAAACGGAAAGATATCCATGGAACAGGTAACTAGTTATCTCTTCAATAAAGAGACAAAGAGGAAGTCTCAGGGGTCTACTCTGCAAGAGGCTCTTGTGACACAGAAACGGGGGAGAGGAAAGAACAGGAAGGGCGGGAAGGCCCGAGATAAATCAAGAGGCAAGTCAAGTAAAAGAATGGATGTTGATTGCTAGAATTGTGGCAAGAATGGCCACTACAAGCATGAATGTCGTGGTAAGAAGAAAGACAAGAAAGAAAAAGGGAAGGAAGATAAATCAGATTCCGCTGCGGTCGCTTCAGATGGCGACGTTGTAGTTATTCGTTCTGCAGATCATGATGTATGTCTCACGGCTACGAGTCAAGACACTGACTAGATGATTAACTCGGGAGCTTCATTTCATGCGACTCCACGCAGGGACTTCTTCATAAACTACAAGTCTGGTGACTATGGGACTGTGAAGATGGGAAATTCTGGCATATCAAAAATCGTGGGAGTCAGTGATATTTGTGTGAAGACCGATGTGGGCTGCACATTGGTTCTCAGGGATGTGAGGCATATCCCAGACCTTCGCCTCAACTTGATGTCGACGGGAAGGTTGGATGATGATAGTTATGAAAGCTGGTTTGCTGGTGGGCGATAGAAGCTTATCAAGGGTTCATTGATCGTGGCCAGAGGAAAGAAGTGTTGCATCCTTTACAATGCAAGTGTCAGTATATGCGAGGGTGGGTTAAACGCAGCGAAAGATTCAGCTATTGACATGTGGCACGGGCGTCTAGGCCACATGAGTGAAAAAGGGCTTCAGCTACTAGCAAGAAAGCGATTCTTTCCAGACGTGACAGGTACACCTCTCAAAACATGTCTTGATTGTTTATTAGGAAAACAGCATAAAGTTTCATTTATTAAATCTGCTTCTCATGTTAATAAAGTGCATGCATTAGATTTGGTTTATTCTAATGTTTGTAGTCCTATGAGGATAAAAACCTTGGGTGGGGCATTATATTTTGTTACTTTTATAGATGATGCATTTAGGAGGGTTTGGGTTTATGCTTTGAAATCCAAGGATGAGATCTTTAGTGTGTTTAAATTGTTTCATGCTATGGTCGAGAGAGAGACAGGTAGACTATTAAAGTGCATCCGCACTGAGAATGGTGGTGAATACATTGGCGACTGTCATGAGTACTGCAAGTCCCTGGGTATACAGCATGAACAGACGGTTCCTAAGGCCCCCTAGCATAATGGTGTAGTTAAGCGAATGAATCGCATAATTATAGAGAAAATCAGATGCATGTTATCCCATGCGAAATTGCCCAAAACGTTCTGCGGAGAAGCAATGTACACGGCAGTATATTTGATAAACAGTTAGCCTCATTGAATGGAGAGGTACCTGAGAAGGTGTGGACTGGACATGATCCATCGTACAGTCATCTCAGGGTGTTTGGATGCAGGGCATCCGTTCACGTACCAAAGGACGAGAGGTCCAAACTTGATATAAAGATCGGGCAGTTTGTGTTCTTAGGGTACGGTGATGAAAAGTTCGATTACAGGTTGTGGGATCCGACCGAGAAGAAGTTCGTCAGGAGCAGAGATGTGGTTTTCTTTGAAGATCAGTGTATAAAAGACATTGGTAAGCTAGAGAAAAATCAACCTAGTTTAGGTGAGCTAGAGGACATGGATCTAGTTACTCCTCCCGTGGTGCCTGATGACAGGGGAGTACAACACAGTGCAGAGGACAAAGGAGTTCCTTCAGAAGATGAACCAGGGAAGCAGCCCCCACTTGATCCACCTGTTGAGCCACAGGTGAGGAGGTCATCTAGGGACAGACAGCCGTCCAAGAGGCACTCGCCACATGAGTACATTATGCTGATTGATGAGGGAGAGCCAGAAGATTATTCTGAAGCCCTAGCCGACGAGCATAAAGAGGAGTGGTTAAAAGCTATGCAAGAGGAGATGGAATCCTTGCATAAGAACCACACCTATGATATGGTGAAATTACCTAAGGTCAAAAAAGCTCTGAGCAACAAGTGGGTGTTCAGAAAGAAGATTGAGTAGAAGAATTCACAGACGAGGTTCAAGGCCAGACTTCTGGTGAAAGGGTTTGGTCAGAGGAAAGGCATATACTTCGAAGAGATATTCTCACCAGTGGTGAAGATGACATCCATACGGATGTTGCTTAGGTTGGCGGCTAGCATGGATCTGGAGATAGAGCAGTTAAATGTTAAAACCGCCTTCCTCCATGGTAACCTGGAAGAAGAGACCTACATGCACCAACCAGAGGGGTTCCAAGTCAAAGGCAAAGAGCATATGGTGTGTAGGCTGAGGAAGAGCTTATACGGTCTGAAACAAGCTCCACGGCAATAGTACAAGAAGTTCGATTCGTTCATGTTACAGCATGGGTATGACAGAATGGAGTCAGACCACTGTGTGTTCACGCACAAGTTCTCAGATGGTGATTTCTTAGTTCTACTCTTATACGTTGATGACATGTTCATCATGGGAAAGGACATCAAGAAGATTGACAGGCTTAAACAGGAGTTGGGAAAGTCTTTTGTGATGAAAGACTTGGGCCCGGTTAGACAGATCCTAGGAATGGAGATAACCCGTGACAGAAGCAACAGGAAGCTTTGGCTGTCACAAGAGTGGTATATTGAGAAAGTCCTACAGCGGTTCAATATGAATGCAGCGAAGCCGGTCAGTACTCCACTGGATGGTCACTTTAGATTGAGCGACAGGCATTGTCCCAAGACGAATGCAAAGGTGAAAGAGATGCAGAAGATACCCTATGCGTCAGCTGTAGGAAGTTTGATGTATGCTATGGTATGTACACGCTCAGACATATCATATGCGGTTGGTATTGTCAGACAGTATCTTGTCAATCCTAGCAAAGAGCATTGGGCAACGGTGAAATGGATACTGCGATATCTAAGAGGCTCATCCAGGTTAAGCCTATACTATGGTGACGGTAAACCTGTGTTAGAGGGCTACATAGATGCAGATATGGCAGGTGACATAGATTTCAGGAAGTCTACATCGAGGTTCATGTTCACGTTTGCAAGGGGAGCAGTTTCTTGGCAGAGCAAGCTACAAAAGGTTGTAGCATTGTCGAAAACTGAGGTGAGTACATTGCGATCCACGAGAGGCATGTAAAGAGATGCTTTGGATGAAAAGGTTCTTACAGGAACTTAGCCTGAAGCAGGAGGAGCACGTGGTCTATTGCGATAGTCAGAGTGCTATACACTTGAGCAAGAATCCAAATCAGCATTCCAAATCAAAGCACATAGAGATTCGGTATCACTGGATTAGAGATACTTTGGAACAGAAGGTGTTACAGCTTGAGAAGGTCCACACGGACGATAATAGGTTAGACATGATAACCAAGGCTTTGCTCAAGGGCAATTTTGAGGTTTGTAGAAACCTGGCTGGCTTGAAGAAGGAGGATCCCTCTTGGGTCAAAAAGGGAGAGATTTGATGAGTTTTTTTGACCCGTCGTCGACCGGTCGTGAGCCTCACTCGACCGGTCGAAGGCTGGTCTCGACCAGTCGTAGGAGTCAAGCCGTGGCACGACTCCAAGTCCAGCGACTTGGGCTATTTTTCTCCGTGGTGCTTGACCGGTCGTGGGAGGTGCTCGACCGGTCGTGGGAGGTGCTCGACCGGTCGTGGGTGGCGCTTGACCGGTCGTAGGTTCATCACGACCAGTCGTAGTTACGTAGATTCATTCTGCGATTTTGCGCGGATTTCATGTCGCAAGTCCTTTCACAACTGGGATGCGGAAAGGAGTTTCCTAAAACTTTAAATAGGAGGTACCTAGGGCTTTCTAAGTACGACAAGAGGATTTTCTAAAGCTTTACAAAGGATTGACTAAAGGGTTTATGGCTATCAAAGGTGAGAGAGAGAGGAAGCTTATAGAAGGGAGATTATGCTCGTGGAGGTTATCTACTGTGCAATCTATATCTCAGCGCTTCTATGTCCTCGTAATCGGTGAGATCTCTTCATTTTTTCTTTTATTTCTCTCATTGTTTTATCCACTCCTGCATGAGTGAAGAAGTTTGTAACGTTCTACTTCATAGTGGATTGTTGATCTGGACGAGGTCCCGTGGTTTTTACCTCTTTGAGGGTTTTCCACGTAAAAATCTCTTGTATGATGTGTGATTGATGCATTGATTATTTTCATTGCTATATTATCCATAATTCTAGTTTGTTCTGGAGGGCTGGATCCTAAGGTTTTTTGCAAGGTCCCCAACACTATATATAGTCATTCAAATAGATATGGAAACTTATAATATGATAACATTTGAAGGAAAGAAGTGTGATGGGTAAGTTTTTCAATTCTCTTTTTATATGAATATAACGCTTGGTCTTCTCACCAATGGAGACCAAAAAAAAAAACTTTAATCACATTGAGAGATTTTTTTAAGGGTGTAAGGTGTGAAAATTTGATCATCACTTCTCAGCAACATCACGGCATCAAGAATGCCTTTACATTAAGACACGCATTTAAGATTTCAGTTATCAATCCCCATTATTGATGTATAAATGATCCGTTTATTCCATTATTCAGATTATACTTAAAATTTGTATCCACTATCATACGCAACATACATATTAAATTAATTTCATTGAGGAATAGCTCTAATCTGTTGAACACTGATTGGATTGTGGAAAAAGAAAATAAAAAAAGGGGGGGGGGGGGAGGTTCGGGTCATCTATTTGGATGACAAATGAAATATTTGGATTGAAAATAGTAATCATTAGTTTATAGTTTAGTTCTTGGGCACGAATGATAATTAGAGAGAAATATGAGATTCTCACTTGTCAGCCAAACAAGACCTTCAAAATGAAATATTTATTTCAATAGTGCTCATGGACTCTACAAGGAATCCATCATTCCTATTCTATGTGATATGTGGCCCACCTCTTTACACAAAATACATGGGATCTCCAATGTAAAAAGTGGGGCCCGTGGCTGGGTAATCCAAACTATCAATTGCCTCAAAATCTCCCTTGAGGCCTGTTTGTTACAATGTAAGTACCTCTAATCCTGTGATAAAAGCATAATAATTACATCAATTTTCTGTTTGGAAAAAATGAACCACTCTAGCAAAACTCAACCTTGATATATTATCAAACTCTATTGGACCCTGTTATATATGATGTGTGCATTATATCCTTGCGTCCATTCATTTTTTCCAATCATTTTAGGGCATGAGTCTAAAAATGAGCAAATCCAAAGCTCTAAGCGGACCACAACAAAGAGAACAGTGGGTTCAATGATGACACCATTATTCCCACTGCTTCCTATGATGTGGTTCACTGGAGCTTTCGATTTGTCTCATTTTTAGGCTCATGCTTGAAAAAATCTGAAAAAAAATAAAATAAAATAAATAAATAAAAAATTTAAAAAAAAAATGAATGAATGAATGGCATGAATATAACACATACATCAAGGTGGGGCTCATATACATTATACGCTGATAGTTATTGTGATCTAAGGGGCCTTGAGGGATTGAATGGGAACATGGATTTTACTATAAATTTCTAACTTTGGATTTCAAATCCTAAATATCAAATCTTGAATTTTTAATTGTGTTTAGCAGTCGGATTTTTAAAATCCTAGATTTTAAAATTTATGTTTAAAGTTAGAATTTGAATTATTAAAAAAATAAAATTATTTTATTTATATTCACAAAATGATGAATGTGATGAATTAAATAGCTTTGAATATTCTAACACGAGATATATATATATACACACACACACACACACACACGCAATAAGTAAGATAATAACTATGTTGATCCCATTATAAGAAAACCTTAGCCTAAAAATATGATAGTTTCAGGCTTTAAGTAGCCTATAGAACCATGCACTAATTTTATGAAAATTTTAATAATTAAAAAAAAAAAATTCCATTAGAATTTTTTGATGGTTGTCATTTTTCTATAGTAATTGCATAGGCTTTATATTGGTAGCATCTAATTCTTGTAATGTGAATCCAAGTCAAAATATGTAACCATGTAAGTTGAATAACTTAGATGAGAAAAATGTAGCCACAACAATTGAAAATGATATATATATATATATATATATATATATATATATATATATATATAGGAAAACGCTGTGTGTGTGTGTGTGTGTTGACAAACCGTGTGATGTCTCGCAAATTGTAGAAAGAAACCTCATAGTATATATATGAACCACAAATCTGAACCTCATACGTGATGAATCTCACAACATACAGCTTCGTACGGCCTATAGCATATATATATATATATATATATATATATATATATATATATATTATAAAGCAGGCCGATCCACACATACAGCTGTGTGGCCTTAGCAATGAATAAATATATTGGTCCTGATTTTCTTTTTAGGTGAACATCCTGGTGTGGACCACCTTTTATATGGTTGGGATGTTCAATACGTGGTTGAACGAAAAACCGGTTGTATCATAACTTTGGTGCAGCCGCTGGGTATGATCATTTATCTTGAACCGTATACTAATAGTGTATATTAAATATTTGCACTTTATTATTTATAAAAGCTGTTTATTAGGTAAGTTAGATTGTCAACTGAAAGTATTCGTTTAAACTTCCAAATCATGTATGGATGTGGACACGTGTTGCAGTCTGGGAGAGTGAGTAATCCTAGTCAGAAAGTGATATTCCCAATCCGAGGTGGCAGTGTGTTCGAGAATGTTGTAGGGATGGACGTACATGTGTCACAAGGTCATTGGATTGAAATTAGCTGGCATAATAGAATAGATGTGTGCTTTCACTTTTTTGGGGGGGCCCACCAACCAACGGCTGTTGGGATTAGATGTCATCTGGACGTTGGTAGTGCGCCTCCAAGTCAGCAGATTAGGTATGGGACCACCCGTTAAGGATGTCTTCGACGACGTCATTCCGCGCGTCAGATAGGGGAATGGTTGCGCCACGTGGCATCCAAAAGGATGAGACTATGAGAGGTTGATTGTTTGTTTATTTGTTTACGGACGTGGGGCCTAGCGTGATGTATGGGCCCACATAGCTTAGGAGTTGGGGAGGATCTCCCTCCATTTCAAAAGGTGAGAGAGCTCTCAACCCCATATTCGTACCCGATAAAAGAGGCATATATACGATCAACACATTTAATCCTCTTCTCCCCACTCGTGTCAATTTCTCACGTGGTGTTGTACACGGGTGCGGGTTCTTCAACAGCTGTGCCGCAAGTGTGCACACCGTGGACAAAAATGAGGCTGATCTGGTCATTAGTGGCCCACATATGCGTATAAAAAAAAAAATTTGAATGTTTATAAAAGACGTCCACATGTAGCCCACCTAATGATTTGGATTGGCCTGATTTTTGGGGCCGCAACAGTCACGTGATGAACGGCCCACAAGGAAAGTGGTATTTTGAGACCTGACGCATTTAGAGTCAGGTGAGAGTGATTGAAACCCAACATATTTAGCTGTGTTGGGTTTGGTTCGGGTCTTGGTCGGGTTTACACTTGTAGTAAGCTACCAAATATTTTCTTTAGATGGGATTTTAGGTTATAGCCAAAGATCTTAATTAAGGGTGCGATATTTCCACCAAACACGTCTAATCAAAGAGACTTGAAACAAAATTCATTGGTTTACCAAAGCAACTAGGGACAATTTAAGGAGATAAACTCCATTGCATCCAATCCGTTGATCCAATGGCCCCAATCATGGGTGGACCATGCCCACCCACAGGGGAAGATCTTAACCGCGGATCCTCCTCTGAATACGGATTGTCAATCATTTCGCTTCTTATTAACCATGTATGAACATGCCAGCCAATGATTGAATGGTAAGAAAAAGCTCCTGGAGCACGGTCCATCAAATAAAGATCAATGGTCTGGATGACCAAAACATGGGCCCTAAATACACCTTTTTTTTCTTATTTTTTACAAAAACTTTGTGCTTAGTAGCAGTATTGTAGAGAGCAAAAAGTGGTGAGAAGGGTGTATATATATTCGTTGTTTGGGCGTAGATATCATACAATCATGGGATTATTTCATTTTGTCGATGATAATGTTTCTGCATTCATTCTTGTCAATAGCCCTTCATCACATTTATTAGTGTTCAGTATCATGTAGAACAAACCACCATTCATCGTTAGGGACGCTAGCAGTATTTGCCCCCACGTGAGAGAGAACATTCGTTGAAGCAATCAACCAAAAAATAGCAGCCCGGTCCACTACTCCATTTTTTCTCATGTCTCCCCCCCTAATGATCAGAACGGACTGAGATTCGAGCCAGATCATGTTTGAGGAGCTGATTAGGTGCCGCCCAATATGGTGTGGCGCTTACTGTGGAGCCTACATTCATGTATGTATTCTATATCCACAGCGTCCATCCATTTTTCCAGAGTATTTTAGGGAACGGACCCAAAAATGAAAAAGATCCAAAATCTCAGGTGGACCATACTATAGGAAACAGTAGTGGTTTTTTTTTATATATATATAAAAAAAATATATCAGCTTGATCCAAAACTTATGAGACCCATCAATGGTCAATCACCACTATTTCCTGTGGTATGGTCCTTCTGAGATTTGGATCTGCTTTATTTTTGGGTTCGTGCCATAGAATGATTTGGCAAAAATGGATGGATGGCGTGGATATAAAATACATGCATCAAGGTGGGTCCCACGGTAAGGACTGCACCCAATCTGCTCCCTGTTTGGGTCAGTTTGGATACACGCGTTTGACACCTAAACGCTGCTGTGTAGTCTAAACACCTTTTGTGTTTTACATTTGAAACCTGTTCGCCGAAATTGGTTTTTGGAAAAGTTAATATGGTCTTGCTTTTGCAGGAAAACCCTCTTTGCCTAAGATAAATCCAACGGCCCTTACCGTGGACTCCACCAGCTAAACGGCCTAAATCTCTCCAGCTGGGTGCCTTCGCCATAGTCATTGGGAACCGAAATAATGGTATTGCTGTTAAGTAGCAAATGGGCCAACCTACGCTGGGCTTTAGATGTCCAAGTACAGCCCCATGAGCTATGGAACTGAGTCGACCCCAGCCCAGCCCTTGGGCAAAGGAATTGTTTGCATTTGTCTGGGCCACAGGTCAAGCAAGGCCCACTTGTCAGGCCCTTGGGCAGATGAGCTCCCAGCTCTGACCCAACTAATTTGGTCGGATCTGACGCACCATAACCTAAAGAAGTGTGCATTTCAGTATTATTGAAATACACCAATTGGAGAGGTGGCCGATCGACACCCCAAGCATATGTTATTCTGCAAATGCAGTGAAAGGGAAGGTGAATCATAAACGTCCATCTAGTGGCCCCCCATGATAATAACCAACAGTTTCATAAATTATTACACTGTTCTGGCCATCCATGCTCAAGGCCGAAAGATGGACCATTCCCAAATCACCACCTCTCCTTGTAAAAAGCAAGTTGGGTGTTGTTCCAACCAATAACAAGCATGTCATGCTTTGGCTGAGAAGCATAGCCAAGACAGCTCCATTGAATCATTTCACTACACGTCCCTGATCACACCGAACGATCCTACCTGTCGAATCATTTCACTACACGATCCTGATCACGCCCAACAATTCAACCCATCCAACATGAAACCGACAGTTTCATGCTGATTTGGGTCACCAGAAACAAAGGATAGAGTTTTCCCATTTCTTTTTACTGAGCATTTTGCGCATTGAAGAGCAGTTGCAGCACACTGATCCAGTGATCTGGACCATCATGTGGTGGGTCCCGGTGGATGGGCCATGGCCAAATAACTTCACAGAGCATCCTGGCTGTTCAATTGATCATGTTTCCTTTTTCTGTCTTTTTTTCTAAAGGAACGATGACAGTTGCCAATATTCATTTTCACTGTTCGTTCTGCTGTCACCCATGGAACTTACATTCTTCCAGTGAGTTTGATCTTAACCATCCATCAAACAGTCTAAACCATATAAACATTGAGATTTCAGTAAGTTGTACTATGGTAATTCCCCAAAATGGCCCACGGGTTTAAGCAATCTTAAGGGGTACATGAAACTGGTAAGTCCCTGTGAAAGTATTATGTAAAAACATCATTATCATCATTTATAATGGACCCTTTTTGCCACATCTCCGGTGCGGAGCCCACTTGAATATATATCAAGTAGTTGATATAGGAGATCAGGCCGGAAGAATAAATAAATCAAACGTCATTACCATCATCAATACATCCACCTGCCAGTATGCCCATATATCTTAAAACCAAATTCAAATCAAAATATCAGTTGTAAGTAACCCTTCAATGCATCACATTAAAAAATGAACAGCAAAGACCAGATATTTCCATCATCAACACCCCAAATCATTTTTAAATATTTTTTTTAAAAAAAAAAAAAAAAAAACCTATAATTGAGCATATCCACCCACTCTCAACTAAACAAACCAAAGGAATGGTTGGATGAATAACGTCATTTTCCATAAACATCAACAGCGACCACTAGTTCATAAGTCTTCAACTTCTTCCCCTTTTTTTCTTGATAATTCACCCATCACATGAAGGGGAAGCAGAAGAGCAGATTTAGTAGGCCAACTTACCTGTATGATTCAGCACGTTTGGGCCTGCTTTGGATGACCCCTTCAATCTTCTCCAGCACTTCAGGCGTCAGCAATGGAATGACGTCAATGGCCTTCATATTCTCTTGAATCTGCATTAAAACCATAACCTGTCTCAATACGGAAACATACACAGAAACGGCTCCAGTGCTCCTCCCACAAGCTATGGGAGCCAGGTGTGTAAAATCTGTGATACCATGTCAACAATGGTTTTCCTTCGATTTTCAGATAAGAGACTTTACATTCCCAAAATCATGACACTTTTTTTTTCTGGAAGAAACATTGACACCCAAATTTCATCCCACGAAAGAAACCTTGACATAAATCTTTACAATCTATGGAATGAAAATCTTATAAGAGAGAGAAATGAAACTTACACATTTGAAAAAGGAAATGTTTCAAAAGGATAAAGGAAAAGGGCAAACAGTTTCACAACGAGTTGAGTGAGGCTGAAGCTTGTGAAAGGCACCAAGCAAGCAAATGATGCAAGACAAGGGATCAGGGAATTTACTATGCTGCTCTAGCTAAGTAATGCCATAGACTGAGGATGTTTTAAACTAATTTCTTGAGGGAAAATGCAACCAAGAAATTAGTGTCACTAATTTTCAAGCTCTACATCTTACACAAACATTATCATCGTCTAAGCAGAGGTTTCAAAGTGCATGGGAGATATTGGTTTGTTTAGACACAATTAGATTTTGGAAGTCTGATGTGGAGATTCTTCGTTCCACTCATCCTACCCATCCCTGGGCGATCTTTCTCCTGTGAAAGATATTTTCATGGCCAGATGCTTCTCCGGCCTAGATGCTGGACATGTCTGGGTCTCTCCTTGCCGCCGGAGTTTAAGGGATTCTGAGATAAACGATTCAATCTGTTTGCTATCCAGTTTGCAGGCATTAGTGCTCTCTCCTGGAGTTAAAGATTCTGTGTTGGTGGCTGGACAAATTGGGCGTCTTCTCAGCACAATCCTCTTATCTAATCCTCTCTCAGTCCGATATTTATGGGTGTAGCCGTCACACGGGTCCTGTTTGGTTGTGCGGAGCCCCTCCGAAATTGCTACTTTTGCAAGGCTTGCTGGGAGAAATTGGATTCTCACTATTGATAACCTCCACAAATTTGATCCTGCCTAACGCTCGTCTTCTGTGCCTCAAAGACAGAGTCTGTCGATCATCTCTTCAGTCTTCATACACTGCCCCTTGTCCTTGGCAGTTTGGTCTGCTATTTGCTATTTTTTTTTTTTTTTTTAAGTAACGATGATATATTAAAGATAAAAGGAACTTACAAAACAGGACTGCTGAGATAGCAGAACTGAACAACTTACAGACCGAAGAAAGAAAGATTATAATCTTTTAGCCCCAAAACATTAACCACTCATTCGAATATCAATTTTTTAGCAACGGATCCCACTGAATTAGCCGAGGACTGAGAGTTATTGAAACATCTTTCATTCCTTTCTTTCCAAACCGCCCACCAAATGGCAAGAATAGCCATTCTCCAAATACGGGATTTAACTTTGCCCAATTTAAAACCATGCCAAGCTGCTAACATAGCCGAGGCAGAGTTTGGGAAGCAACCGACGATATTGAATCAGGACAAAAAATCCCACGAAATCTGATTAATAAATGGGCAATGGACCAACAGGTGATCCACAGACTCCTCACTTCTCATACAGCAGAGACAGATGTTAACAAGCTGCATCCCTCTCTTTCTGAGATTGTCGATCGTAAGGATTCGATTCATCGCTGCCAGCCATCCAAAACAGATGTATTTAGGGGGGGCAGCATATATCCAAACAAAAGGAATAGCCTGCATCGAAGAGGCAGGGGTGGGGACTAGAATAGAGTATAACGACTTAACCAAAAAGATGCAGGACTCTCTTTTCCAAATCAGGTTATCTGGGGAAGACTGATCCAGGGTCACATTTGATAAGCAATGAAGCAGATCTGCATACTCCTCCCGATCGTGAAGATTCCTGACACAATTTATTTCCCAAACCCCACCGGCTGCAGAATGGGAGTGGTAGCTAGCTATCATACTATCTTTATCAGCTGCGATACGATAAATATTAGGAAATCTACCTCTCAGGGAGTACTCTCCCATCCAATGATCTTCCCAGAATCTAACCGTCGTCCCATTTCCAGGATCAAAGCCTATATTGTCGGTCACATACTTTTTAAATCAGAGAATGCCTCTCCTAACATAAGAGGCCCTATACGAGGAGTTGTCCTTAGTCCACCATCCACCAGGAGACCAACCATATTTGCCTTTGACGATGATGTTCCACAGTGCCTCTAATTCCTTGCCTAGCCTCCAGGACCACTTACCCAAAAGAGCCGAATTCATAATCTTTAGGCTTTTTATATTTGGTCCCCCATTTCAATAGTGACTACACACCTCCTTCCAATCCATAAGATGACGTTCCTTATGATTCTTCTTACCACACCAAAGGAAGTTTCATCTGAGATAATCAATACGCTTCAAGACTGAGGCCGGGCATCTAAATAGGGACATGAAGTAAACAGGAAGGTTAGACAGCGCAGCTTTTATGAGGGTGATCCTGCCCCCATTGATAGGTACCGGCATTTCCATGTTGCAAGCTTCTTTTGAAATCTATCCACAATTTTTTCCCACATCGCGATCGGAGGAGGCCCAATAGCAAGGAGGCCAACGAAAGACGTAGGAAAAGAAGCCGCGGAGCAACCAAGGATATCAGCGTATGCAGAGAGATCCTAGTCCGACACGTTCACCCCATAAACTTTGGATTTGGCCATGTTGATTTTCAAACCCTACACTGCCTCAAAACATCTTAATGTCGTATGCAGATTAGCAATAGACTCAGAGTCAGCTTCAACCATGATGAGGGTATCATCAGCAAATTGAATGTGGGAAATAGGACTGTCCACACCAGATATCGATATGCCTTTGAAAACACCTACACTCTGCCCCCTGAGGATCATCTGCGACAAGGCTTCTCCAATCAGGAGGAACAGGAGAGGGGACAGGGGGTCACCTTGGCGAAGTCCTCTCGAGCCAGGAAAGAAACCTTTGGGAGTACCATTTAGGATGATAGAGAAATGAGCCGATCCCACACACGACTTGATCCATCTTCTCCATCTGTCTCCAAAACCCATGCGAAGCAACATACATTACAGAAATTCTCATTCAACGTGGTCGTGAGCCTTTTCAATATCCAACTTGCAGAAGATAGATTTCCTTTCAGACCTATGACATGAGTGAAGGCATTCATTAGCTATCAGCGCACCGTCGATAATCTGCCTACCCTTGATGAATGCATTCGGATTTTTAGAAATAAGCCTTCCCATGACTAACGATAGTCTAGTAGACAGGATTTTAGCCAAAATTTTATAAGGGCCTCCAATGAGACTAATAGGCCTGAAGTCTGACAGAGATGAAGCACCAGAAACTTTGGGTATCAGCGTAATGAAGGAGGCCCCGAGACTTTTCGAAAGTTTCCCCCTAGCATGAAACTCGAGCAGGAAGTCCATGATGTTTGATCTAATCGTGTCCCAAAAAACTTGAATGAAAAGCATTTGAAATCCATCAGGACCTGGATACTTGTCTCCTGTCAATGCAAAAATAGCAGCTTTAGTTTCTTCTTCAGAGAATGGAATCTCCAGCAGGTCAGCCTCCGATCTTTCAATGGCTGAGAATGCAATCCCATCGAGACAAGGTCTGGCCCAACCTTCAGAAGAGAGAATGGTCCTAAAATGGTCAATCACACAATCAGCAATCTCCTCTTTATCTTCGATCTGTCTTCCTTCAACAGTGATACTCCGGATGGCATTGACACGAGCTTTCATATTCGCAATGTTATGGAAATATTTAGTATTTTTATCACCTTCTGCTAACCACTTCACTCTCGATTTAACCTTCCACGAGATTTCATCTTCCAAAGCTCTGGTTGATAAAGACTGAATGATTTGAATCCGTTTGGACAGAATTTCCAACGAAATCTCTTCGCCAACATTAGATACATCAATCTGCTGCAATTCTGCCAAAAGGGCCTCTGTTTCCTTCTCTCTTTTCAGAAGCTCTTTCTCCTTCCAACCTTTTATTTTATCTTTGAGGAGCCTGAGTTTGCACATCAGTCTATGCCCAGCAAAAGCTTCCACCTGGAATGAACCCCACCACTCCACAACTTGGAGCTAAAAACCTTCAATTTTCAGCCAAGCAGGATTAAATTTAAACGACTTAGGACCCCAATTAACTTCTTCCATAGAGAGCATGATCGGGCAATGATCTGATGTTGTTTTGGGGAAGGCAATTTGACATACCAAGGGGAACGCCTCCAGCCACTCAGGAGATAGGAGAAACCTATCCAATCGAGACTGAGGTTTCCAATCGAGACTGAATAGGCGATCTGCGACCGTTAGACCACGTGAAAGAAGCTCCAGACAGCAGCAGGTCAACCAACTCCTGCACTTGGATCCAATCAGAGAAGGCTTGCATGGGAAAAGAAGATCTCCTTGGACGAGAGTGTTCTTCAGGGGAACGAACAACATTGAAGTCTCCAACGATACAACAAGGACCTGGAAATGATTGTCTAGACGTAGTCAATTCATTCCAAAAGGAAGACCAGAAAGAGTCGTCATTAGGACCATAGACAGCAACAATTTTACAACAAAAGTTAGAAGACTTAGCTTAAAGAATGACTGAACAGAGAAGGCCCCAATGAAAGAGAACTGCAAATCCCAATTGAAGGATTTCCAAGCGATGATTATTCCTCCCGAAGAACCCACAGCGTCCAAGGTAACACGGTTGACATCTTTATCTCGCCAAATCGACGCCAAGAGTCTATCAGAGAAATGAGGAAGTTTAGTTTCCTGAAGATAGATGATATCCGGGTTCTTTCTCCTGATGGAATCCTTAATCAGCCCCCGCTTTTGCTTGGACCCAATCCCCCTTACGTTCCAAGAGAGAATGTTCATTGGGGAACAGATCTGCCCCGGGCTCCCTTTCGTCCACGACAAGCCATGGATGTAGACGCTACTTCTGGACTTGGTTGGAGACTTAACAGCTCTCTGTTCCTGGAGGAACACACAACTACTTTGGATGGAGTTCTGGGAGGAGGGAGGGATCTTCCTCGATTTTCGATGAACTGGAATAGACCACTATGATCTTTGGTTCTATTCCCGAACGATAATCTGAGGGATCTGCCCACGTGTCCAACCGCATCCCTAATCCATCTCTTGTTTTGGATTTCATCGAAGATTTCCTCTTTACTCTTCCCTTCAGAATTAACATTAGATTTGCCTTCCTGCTAATGATGAGAAAGCAATGAGATATTATCCTGATGCTAATGAGGGAATTCAGAGCACACCTGCAAAGGTTCAGCAACTAACACTTCACTGGAAGAATTCTCCTGGAATAAAGTGATAGGGCCCATATCAGTCCAATCTTTGGCCAGGGAAGATGAATCAGCTGGGGATGTAGGGCTGGAAAGCGGGCTCTGAGATTCAGACAACAGGCTTGCTGAATCATCCCCTGTAGATGAGACGTCTCCCAAGGTATCAGGGGGGTGAAACCGAAGAGGAGGGGGGCCAAGGAGTTTGGGGAGGACTGGTATACGGGGGGAAATGTTTGGGAGATGGGTTAATGGGAATAGGCTCAAAAATGTTAAACGGTCCCCATTTACAAGGCGAGAGTTGGACCCGGGTCGATATTGGACCCACTTCAAAGGATCCAAATTCGATTAGCGATGTAGGTCTCGGGGGGGACGCACAATCATCCAAGTGGACGGCTCTAATGGCATCAGCAGCTTTGTCAGACGGCATGTGGCTGGATATAAAAGACACCTCCCTCATTAATGCAGGAAGGAGACCGTGACTTACGTGGCTGCTCCAGCAAGTTTTGGACTGACGGGCGTCTCTCCAAATGAGGAGAGGACACAGAAGGGTTGCCACATGGAGAGCTCTCCAGGACGCTTGGTTCCTTGGTGGCAAAGCGAAAGATTGCGTCAGGCTTTCGAGACGCGAGCTCAACGGATAGACAGCCACATGTAGCATATAGACGGGGCCTTTAAAGGGACAGTGAAAGATGGCTGCAGACATTACCGCCCCCTGTTCATCCAGAAGTCCGCGAGAGAAATGAAGATGTGCTCCTTCATCTAACCTCATCTCCTGGACAGAGTTCTGGTTAGCCGGTTCTCTGGTACTCCAGACGTCTCCCAATCTTGGTTGAGCAGCATCAGGATTTTCCTTCTAGACCGGAAGCAAAATAGTCCTATTGTCAACCTTCACCGAAACATGGGAAGGCAAGGGGATACTTTTCTTCCTCCTCACTTGGCACTAATGACCCCAACCTTGACCCCTAATTTTAGTCTTGGGGTCCATTTCCAAAAGAAAACTAAGGGATGAAGCAGCCAATATTAAGAACTCATCAAACCAACATTCCAACGAAATATCCCAAATAGAACCCAGATATTTTCTTTACCAAGGATGGAGAACTCTTCCCATGGCAGAATCTTAGACACCGGACTTGAGGCACTCAGATGAACCTCCATCAATAAACATCTCTGGGTTAAGGCCCGCACTCACCCAAACCCACAGGGTATTAAAACCTAGTGGTTTAAACTTAGATTTCCCGAGTTGGATCTGGTACAGTCGAAGACCCAGGCCCTAACCAACGCAATGGAAGCACCCTCTTTTGTAATAAGAACCATCGACTTGGCCAGATCGGCTCTGTTTTTGTCAAAAATTTCCCGATCAACGGTGATGGAGGCTTCCGAGAAATCAACTTTCTCATCTCTATGGGCAGGGGTACACGGAGCCCTGGCCGTCTCCTCCAAGACAGAAGTGGATGAAGAATTGAGCGAGGGAGAGGTGACACAAATAAGAAGGGCATCTTTAAATGATTGTTGTACTAAAACTCTTGGTGGATCGCAACCAGGGAGATGTTCTGACCTTGGTTGATGGGGATGAACGGCTGTAGGGATGAGAGATTTAGACTGACCCTTTCTTAGAGACCCGGACTTAGCAGAAAGCGTTTCTGGACCAAAACGCACTCTTTGAACCAATATTTTGTTGCCTCCAAATCTTACACCATAGAGCATACCGACTGCTCTAGCCAACTCAGCTTCACTACCCATGCGAACAAGAGCGAAGCCGCAATAAACCCCACTCGATTTATCTCTAGGCATCACAACATCCATCACGACCCCCGCCCTTCCAAATACCTTCTCAATTTTAATCGGGAACCACCCTTGAGGATAACCTTTGACATATAAGGTAGGGTAAAAGGCGTATTTCCGACGTCCAATATCCACTGGGCCCCTCTTACTTCTTCTGGACTGAACCTGAATCCATTCCCCATCTTCTGCTCCACTAGCTGCCCCTCGAGGATCATCCGCTTTGTTTTTTCCTTTCTCTATTGCAATGAACTTATCCTTTCCAGTTATCCTAACACTTTTGTCGTTCACGAAATCAATCGTGGGCAACGATGAGTGCATATCGTCCGACGTCACAGAACACTCGCGGCGGTCGTCGTTGATAACGTAGTCAGCTCTCCATCATCTTCATCGTCGTCGCAGTCGTCGTAGTCGCAGTCGTCGTCGCAGTCATTCGGAGCACCTTTGTCTTAAAAAAATCGTTTGGTCTGCTATTTTATTCCACTTGAAGGTCTCTTGGGTTATGCCAAGATCCATTGAAAGCCTTTTCCTGTCTTGGCACATTGATGGTGGAAGGAAGTTTGGTAAATCCAAATGAAGGGCATGGTATTCCAAATCGGTTACGTAACGCCGTAGCACGTCATTCTGAGCACATAACCGCTTTGTTACTTCGAAAAATCGTTTGGTGCACGCTATTTTATTCCACTTGAAGGTCTCGGTTAACGGTTATGCGGCCCCGTAAGATCCATTTTTTCAAAAATAAAAATAGCCATAACGGCCGATGTCTTGGCACATTGATGGTGGAAGGAAGTTTGGTAATTCCAAATGAAGGGTTGCGTTATTAGCAGTTCTTTCGGCTATTTGGGGTGAAAGAAATAACCAATCCTTCTGTAACAAAAGTGGTTCGGTTGTTGGGGTCATCAACCAGGTTATGTTGAACACCAGGGATTAGGTTTCTTAAGGGGTTTTGTGTTTGTTAGGGGGTGGATAGCCTTGGGACTGCATTGTATGTTGTATTTTATTTCTGGTTCTTTTTCTTCTTTGTTTTGTTGTTTTGTTGTTTCTCTTTTCTTTCTTTCTTTTTTCTTTTTTTCTTTTTTTGGTTGGCCTTTGGCCTTAATAAATTGCATCATATTTCAAAAAATAAAATTAAATAAGTTGTTCAACAAGATTGTGAGATCAAAGAAAATGATAGATTGAGTAAAATAAAAGTAACGTGGTACCTATTTGAAGAAAAAAGGAGATGTCAAAAGCCGCACTACTATCGCGGGATTGAACTTATGGGTCAGTTGAAGATCAACCATTGAAGCTATTTTCCTACTTGGACAACTGACGAAGAAATGTAGGGAGAGGAGGATCTCCACATTGTCTTTATTGCATTAGAAAAAAGCATATGATGGGGTCCCTATAAAGATAATCTAGTGGGAAGGAAGGAGCATTAAGAGGACAAATTGACATGACTAAGGATATTTACAATGGAGTGGTAACAAATGTGAGGACAACCATTGGAGAGAACAGTGAGTTTCCAATCACTATAAGCTTACACCAGGGGTTGGCATTAAGCCCGTATCTTTTGGCACTGGCTATGAATGAGTTAACAAAGCGTTGTCAATAAAGAGAAGAGGAAGAGGGTAATGCAAATCTAGAACTATGACAGGATGCTTTAGAATCAAAAGGTTTTAAAATCAATCACACCAGAATAGAATAAATACTAAATAGGATGCAACTTGAGTAACAATAGGCATGGAAACAAGGAATTATTTCAGATTATTGACCAAGAATTACCCCCCATGATGACCATTTTCAATATCTTGGATCGATAATTCGTGAAGGCGGAGAGATTGAGAAGCGTTTTGTTCATAGATTTAGAGTTGGGTGGATGAAGAGAAGTGCCTCTAGAGTTTAATGTGTCCACTGCATAGCAATCAAACTGAAGGATATTTATAGGATATATATAAGACTAGCCAGATTTATGGGACAATGTTGACCAGTCAAGTAACAAGATGTTCCAAGGATGATTGCAGCTGAAATGAGGATGTCGTGATGGATGAGTGGCAAGACTATGAAGGATGGAATTAGAAATGAATGCACTCAAGGGAATTTAGGAGTAGCACCAATGAGCAATAAAATGAGGGCAAGCAGACTTGGATGATTTGGCCATGTGCTATAGAGACCAAGACCTACCAATCAAACTGAAGGAGAGATTTTATAGGATGGCTGCAAGACCAGCCATGATTTATGGGACAATGTTGAGCAGTCAACTTGACAAGTTGAGGCTCTAAAAGGGCATGAGGTAAGCCCAAAAGGACAAGGGAGGAGGTAATAAGAAAAGTTTTGACGACCTAAGGTTTAACTGGGGATATGGTACTTGATAGAGTGGAATGGTGGAATAGGATTGCAGCCAGACCAATTAGTTGGGACAACAATATATATATATATATAAACTCATCAAGCAAAAATAACTGCAAACATCAACTGGATGTAAAGTACTTAATTGTATGGAATGCAAGCAAGTAGCATTTATGAAACTAGAACAACCAAACCAACAGAGTAACTAACAACACAAAGCAGTGGACAACTAAAAGACAGGCTTCTCATAACCCATGCCACTAAAAATAGCCACACAATTACAGAAGTCCCATGCATTGAGCATATTATTGTTGGCAGAAATTGCAGATGAAAATTACGGGATAGAAAATATTCAGTTCCAGAACAATGGCGACCCAAATCAATGAACCTAGTAATCCACTATAACAGCCAGAGACAGCCAAGGTAGAGTGTATATACCTGACTCTCCTTTGTAGCACCAGTAATGACCGATGAGACATTTGGATTTGATGCACACCAAGCAATTGCAAGTTGAGATAAAGGCACGCCGAGCTCATCCGCAATGGGGGCAAGTCCCTTTACTTTTTTCAGCACATCGTCAACCAATGATCTGCTTGCGAGATTCTACCAGACAAATAGAGTTAGAGATTCTGAAAGAAAAACATTAAGAAAAAAATACCAAAAACTTATGAATCACAGTCGTCCCTGCTTAAGAATATTTCTATACACAGATTTCAGGTGGACAGCCAGTCCTAAAACTCCCCAGCAATCATGAAAATGGCCAACCCTAGATGGCCAGGGAAGGCTATGGTGATAATAATGACACAGACAATTAATTCTAAAACATCCAGTGCTTTCCTCAAGTAAAATTTGAAACGCATTACAAAATCCCAATTGTGGTTAGTTAAAGAAATAATAACATGAAAAAGATCAGAACAGCAGAAACAACAGTACAAATCTGGCAAAATTATTTTCTTCTAAGGCTATATTCCAGATGTAAGGCCTAAGGCCTCTCTCCATGCAAAGGGAACTACATAAACACTTGTGACCTTGTGTATCTGCTTAAACATGGCACCCATTACCAGTTGACATGGCTGGTCAGGATAAATCTACCAAAGGGTCGCTGACTATGGCATAACCACATCTATCAGTGTAAAAAAGTTAACAAGCGAACCCAAATCCATGCCAATATGGTCATATGACAATTTTGACAGTTGGTAGTTTGTCAAAAAGGTGTCAGGATGACACAAGACCTGCTTAAATGGTGCATAAATAACACCGAAAGAAGAAAAAATAAATCCATATTTTGCTCTAACAGCCACACACGTTGTGGGCATACATGTCCCACACATATCACACATAGGAGAAAATTGGAGTCATCCTTGTCGAGTAAGTGTGTCTACACAATGAGGTGAAAATGAATTAGGTTATGTTAGCAACTGTGGACGCCAGTTTTTGTATTCAAAGCAAAATAATTATTAACAGTGAATGTACGCATCATAGTGTGCCGTAAAGGCCATTATGGGGCCTTAAAGGCCGTTACGTAAAAGTAACGGTGGCAACCGTTACACGTTACGGAGTCGTAACGGCCGTAACAACTGTTATGGAAAAAAAAATGACCCATAATTATTGTTAACAGCACATTACATCCCCTATAAAGGCCATAATAGCCTCGTAATGATCTATTATAGGACATATATAGGTTTTTCATACTTTTTAATCAACATAATGGGGCAGATACAGGTTTTTCAGGGGTTTTTTCAATTTTTTTTTATTTTTTTTTTTTAAAAAAAAGAAAGAGAGAGACCGTAACGGCCGTTATGGGGCCGTAACAACCATTATGCCCCGTATCGTAAAGGTAACGGTGGTGACCGTTACGGCCACCGTTACCGTTACGGAACACCATGGTAAGCATAACAAGTTCAGGTAGCTCTCTCTGGTAAACAAAATAGAAAAGAAGAAAGCGAATAAGGCCATCATTGGCAATAGTGGTTTATTTACTGGGCTGCAAAGCTCAACCAGTGGAGAATTTTGAACTAGGATGCAACGAGCATCAAAATACTCAAGAAATGACCTGACGACTTCAAGAATAAACCTATAGAAGAATGGGCGAAAGAGCACGACATTATGATTGAATGTGAGACTTTAAATAGTTAATTTGTATGGCAAATAAATAATGTAATTCAATCAGATCTTGAATGAATAATAAGATTTATTTTTCCTGTTTACCTTGTGTGCGTGATCAAGTAATTGTTGATTTGTACCTCCAAGTCACTCCTGTGACTCAGTGATTGGCCCAATGAGTCGAGCACCGAGATCGAGGCATGACAGGAAGACTACCAAAAGACTCCAACATTTCATCAATCTAGTTCACAAGAATCCAAGAAAATTCTCCTGAAGTGATCGCCTATCTCAGCTATCCGAGTGGTAGCCTTTGATCACCTTCGGGGTTGAAAAATCACTCTTCAACTCAGAACCAAACTTAGAGATACCAATACAGATCAGGCAAGACTAAACAAATTGTACTCTAACTCACCCTGAATGATTCCCTCCATCCTGGCTGTACCGGGGCTTCAACACAAGCTACCATCTAAATTGAGCTACAAAATCCAATAGGTGGTGGATTTCAAACTATTTTTCTTCCTCCATTTTTTCTTCTAATATAATGACATATGCATCTCAATAATCCCCTCTAAGGAATTGTGCTTGAGACTGATTGTAGACCAAAGGCCACATCATTATCCTCCTCCCCAACTCTCTCCATAACCTCACCTACTCCCTCCCCTTCATTTCTTACTTGGGATTTTCTTTCAATGATCCTACTTAGGATTGCTAAGCAACAGGAAAGCACAGGACCAAGTGGATTGCACATATTTCACCTTGTTCCACATATGGTTCTGTTGGTATATTTCTCATTTATTAATAAGTAGCACTTGGTAACCCCTTTTTTTTCTAATTGGCAATTTGATAACCAAATTTCCGCAGGGAATAGTCTCGTCTCAAAAGGGGCAGGGTCACCCGTGTTGTCAAAAGAATAATAATAATAATAACCAAATTTCTGCAAGCCTCCTAAATGCTGAATAATCTTCAGACATGTGAATAACTGTTACATTTAGGTCACTAGACCACAACTATGACTACAAACAAAAAACCAAGGTGACATTGCAGGAGGCTCAACATATATCGAATCGTAGAAAAGATATGTGCATTATGCATACCTATATCCACCTTACACTTCAGGAAGCTAAATATGGGGATAGAAATTACAAAGGAGATTGGGCATTCAGAATCACCATAAATGCAAGTATTTTATGTACGTATGCAAAGTTTAACATCGTAGCATAATGCATATTGCAGATTCCCGATGCTTCGACTGAGGTGTGGTGGAGGTGGGTGGGTGTGGCAGCAGCATTTGGCAAGTTTGGGGCCTTTATGCAACAAAGTGAACATGAAAAGATAAAACATGGGAATGAGTATTGGATCCGCGTCAGTATTACCCAACATAAGTATGGGTACAACATTTGTGTTCATATGGCTCTGTCACCCCTAAGTTCTTTATTTTTCTTAAAATTGGTGCACCTCTTTTATCAGTATCATCAACTAATTTATATTGAAGAATAACTTAAATTTAGACAAGTATATCAAAAAGTTAAAAATTGGATGAATTTTTTAGTGACAAAGGATGCTAAAATATTACATATATAGACGTGTCCTGACATGGTCCAAAAACCAGCCAACAGATGAATGAAAGTTCTCAATCGAAGTCCAGTTGATAGAACTTTCTGCAACTAAGCAACACCAAGCAAATTTCCAAGAGAGGGAATGGAAATGAATAAAACAAGGAATTAAAGCAACGCTCAGCAACCAAAACGCTTATCTAAGAATAGCACCAATACCAGGTTGTAAGAAGTCTGTCCTGAGCAAAGAAAACTCACCTTGTAGTTTTCTAGGGCAAATCGACTATCAGGAGGTACGACCCCTTTGTTGTATTTTCCAGTCAGTACACCTGAGGCAAGCGGACTCCACGTGGTAAGACCTATACCATAGTTGCTGTAAAGCGGTAGGAACTCAACTTCAACCTGCATCAGCATACAAAAGGTTAAGCTCTCCAAGTTATGCATAAATTCAGTAACTTTCTTTATCATAAAGGCTATCATCAACAACAAATAAGGCCAAATAACAGATGTGGATCCCAAATCCCTACGATAGGGTACAGTTGGATGTATGTCATGAAGAGAGGGGCAGATGGTGCTTTTCTGCACGAAACAGCATTCAAAACATTTCAGATCCTGGTTGGATCTGAAACGTGTTGTGGATCTCGATCTGGGGCGGGAAAGGGAGAAAATTTTGGTCTTCACAGCGAATTCCATGTCAATCCAAACACATCAGCTCCGACTCGATATCAGCCCCATGTGATTTGGGGTACATCCAAATGCAGCATTAACCTTGGAATAATAGTAATTAGGATATTCTTTGTGCCTATGAAAGCAGATCTTTCCAACCCACTTGCATCCCTTGATCAGTCTCCCCACAGTCCTGGCAGGCCCAAACTACCAGCTAAGCCAGCATCAAGGTTCAACTCAAGAACCCAATCGAGAGGCTCCATCCACTCTCAACAGTCTAAAACAGTGCCAAGCCTCCCTGGCCACAACTGGTTTTCCAAAATAAATAGACTCAGGACAGAATCATGGCAAGGCCTTCGCAATCAACAACAGAAACGCAATACAAGCCGAAATACCAACTTGACAGGGAAAACCCCATCTTCTTCCTTCTCACCCAAATCCAACAGCGAATGGAAAATAACCCATTCAACGAAATGCAGTCCACCCAGCAAAACCAATCCCCTCCGCATCTGAAATAAATATGCCTGTTCCAGAAGATATAAATATACATACATATTACATACATACATACATATACATACATACATATTTCAGTACAATAAATAAAAACCAGTTTTGATCAGAGACACATTACTAATTTGTCAGTTCACCCTTAAATTGTAGAAGCAAGTAAAAAAAAAAAAAAAAGGCCCTTCCACCCCAACAAAACAAAGATCGAATAGAAGCAGAGAATGACCTTGTGCCTGTTGAAGAGATTGTACTCAGGCTGCTCGACGATAGGCCCCACGAGATCGAGACGGTGGGCGGCGGCCCACGCCTCGGTGATCTGCTGGGCGGACCACTCGCTGGTCCCCCAATAGAAGGCCCAGCCATGGTCGATGACGTAATTCATGGCACGGACGGTCTCCTCAATGGGTGTGGCAGTATCAGGGCGGTGACAGTAGAGGATATCGACGTAGTCCATGTCGAGCCGCTTAAGGGAGGCCTTGGTACCCTCGACGATGTGCTTTCGGGAAAGGCCCTTGTCGTTGGGGCCTGACCCACCCCAGAAGAGCTTGGTGGAAATGACGAGATCGGAGCGCTTCCATCCGAGCTCTCGGATGGCCTGGCCCATGATCTCCTCGGCGCGGCCATTAGCGTAGACCTCGGCATTGTCGAAGAAATTAACGCCGTTATCACGGCAGCATTGGAGGAGGATCTTGGCTTCCTTGACGTCGAGCTGGTTGCCGAAGCTCACCCACGCTCCGTACGATAGCTGGCTCACCTTCAGACCCGATCGGCCTAGATTCTTGTACTGCATTTTCTCCTCTCTTCTCCTCTCTCACTTTCTTTCTGGTCCTTTCTTCTTCTTCTTTTTTTTCTTTTACTTTTCTTCCTTTCTTGCTTCCTTTATAAAGAAGGACCGTGGAGGGAATGTGACTGTGGCGGTGGCGTTTGGGAAGGCAGTGGATACAGCCTGTCACTTGTAACTCTATGGGGCCCACCGTGATGTATGTGTTGTATCCTCTCCGTCCGTCGGTTGGGCCAGCCCATGTTAGGACGTGATCGGAAAAATCAAGAAGCTTTAAAACTCCAATGCGCAACACTAACAGAAACAATGTGAGTTGGACGCTCACGATTAAAGCTTTTTTGGGGCCACAGAGGTTCTGAATCAGCCTTATATTTCTGCTTTCCTTTCACGCGTGTGGAAAACACTTTATGAACGGATTGGATGGCATATAAACATCATACTTGGCCCATGAAAGTTTCAACGGTGGCGTTTCCATCTCATCGTGTAGCGCACATGAGGTCTGGATCTACCTCGTGTTTCGGATCATTTCAAAATGTACGCGGCTTCGGTGGATGCCGGCTCCACCTAGGTCGGGGACGCGGATTGCGTCCTACCCCGCCCATCTCCAGCTGGGAACCGGCAACAGTTTTGAGTGGCCAACGTGAAAAATGGGTCTTATCCAAACCGTCCATTTATTTTTTTACTATCAATTTAAGGTATAAACCCAAAAAATGAGGCTGGCTCAAATGAACTACACAATGGGGATTAAATTCTCACCATTGAAAACTTTTTAAGGGCTACCAAATTTTTTGATGAAGCTGATATTTGTGTTTTTTGTTCATACATGTCAACGTAACTTTATGAATTGGTTGGATGTCAAATAAATATCATTACACCTTTGATTATTGTGGTGTGGTTCACTTGAGCCTCGGATCTGCCTAATTTTTGGCTTATGTGTATGACCTTCGGATGGATGGCAATAAACATTTCCACGTGAAGTTTACTGTTTCGAATGATATAGGCCACCTAAGATTTGGATCTTCTTTATTTTTTAAATAATACTCACACATGAGCTTTCAAAATGAATGGATGGTGTGGATGTAAGGAACATACGTCCCCACGGTTAGGGATCCACCTAAAGCGCCCTTTCAAAATGTGCGGACAAAATCGGACGTCTACTGACCAGTTGAATAAGAAATTAGCTAACGTCAACAAGTTCCACCATGATGTATGTTTTGTATCCCTACCATCCATCCACTTGAAGAGATCATATTAAGTCGTGACCCAAAGAACGAGTCGGATCCAAAGCTCGAGTGGACCCACCACAGACAACAGCGGGAGAGTGACGCCCACCATTAAAAACTTCTAATAGCTACAAAAGTGTTCGGTATTTGTGTTTTTCCCTTCTTTCATATGTGCATTAACACATGAACAGGTTCGATTTCAAATAAACATAACGGTGGACGTTAGGACTATTTCAACGGTGGGTGTCACTCTTTCCACTGTTTTCTGTAGTGGGAACTACTCAAGCTTTGGATTTGACTAATTCTCTGGGTCATGACTTAATATTATCTCTCCAAATGGATGGACGGTGAGGATACAAAACATTCAGCACGGTGAGGCTCACAGAACCTGGTTACGTCACTTCAGTAGCTTCTCGGTACTCAACCTGTCAGTATCTAATCTGCGTCCGACAAAACCGATGGACGGAGTAGATATAAGACAAACATCACGGCGGGCCCACAGGTTGCCGAGGGCCGAGGCGTCCGATGATTTTAGCCGTAAGTTCTGGACGTTACCATAGAAAAGTTATGGTTGTCAATTCATACTTCCATGATGAGCTAACTAACCCTTGAATTTTATAGTTCAATGCTAGCCATTGAATAGTTCTTTTCATTTTCATTGTTATAAAATCATTATTAGTGGTGGTCAAAATAATCCGAAAGTGTAGTTTTCTCAGGGTGGTCCCCCAGGAAGAGGGTATGCAACGTGGACAGTTCCGATCGTCGGACCACACAGCATGTGAGACCCAGCCCCAGTAGACGGTGCACGCGCTGGATCCATAGTCGCGACGGAGACAAAACGAACTCGTCCAGAACGTACTGTAGGGAATGCTATTGGGCGTTGATTTGTGAACAGCATTCCTCATTCAACCGTGGAAATCATCGAATTTCCTCATGCATGGTAGGAAGGTGTGAAGGCAATGTAGCCGTTTGATCTAGGGTCATGTTGCAATGATATAGGACCGTTTATATGATGGGCCTCACCGTCGATTGGCGGCAACTCAAAAAGTTCTACAACTATAAACTTTTAAAGAGAGTACGTTCGTCCTTGCTATTTTGTTTTTTTGTTCGTCGAGGCGCGTGGGGGAAAGGGACGCGGATTGTCTGCAGTTCATGGGGGGATTCCTGAAGCCTCTTCGGGGCCACCTTGATGTATGTGTTATATCCACGCTGTCCAACCATTTCACCAGTTATTTTTTGGCATGATCTTAAATATGAGGCAGATCCAAGGGGCCACACCAGATGAAACAGTGGAGATAGGAACACCCACTGTTGAAACTATTATCAGGGTGTTTATTTACCCATGGGTGACTCAAACTTGATGAAGGGAAAACACAAATATTAGCTGGATCCAAAACTTGTGGTCCCGAAGAAGTTTTTAACGGCGAATGTACATTCCCCACTGTTTTCCTTAGTGTGAACTACACAAGCTTTGGATCTGGCTCATGCTTTGGTTTGTGTCCCAAATGAGTTGATGAAAAGGATGAACGGAGTAGATATAACACGTACGTCACAGTGGTCCCCACTCATCGTAAGGCCACATGCAGTATGGGGAAACGTTACAGGGAAGCGGATTGCGTTGAAAGTAAGTGACTACGGCAAGCATAGTAAGTAAACACTGTGGGGTCACCTTGATTTATATATTTTATCCACTCCCATCATCCATTTTAATTTTTACAGATAATTTTAGGGCCAGTGTGAATTGAACATCTAACGTTGAAAAATTCTTGAAGTTTACAAAAGTTATAGATAAAGCTTATATTTGTTTTTCTCTTCATCCATGTGTTTTTTTTTTTTTAATCTTACCAACAGTTGAATGAAAAATAAATATCACCTTGGGGCCAACCAAAGTTTCAACGTTCCCACTATTTCTTGTGGTATGGTCAACTTCAACTTTGGATATACTTCAATGTTGATCTCAATCCCTTAAATTATCTTAAAAGATTGATGAATGGTGTGTGTTGGAGACAAAATGTACTAAAGTCCGGAGACTCGGACTTGGTGCCTCGGGTCGCCGAGGGATATATTGAATCCGAGGGAAGGTGGTGAACCGACTAAACCGAAACAAAAGATTAGTCGGCTCGGACGACGAACCAGCGACTATGGCATGCTTCGGGCCGACCCACTTCGGACCAACCGAACGAAGGAAAGACAGTGCAAAATATAACGTCATCCAGAGTATCTCGGGATGAGATCTCCAATCCCAGAGATCACGGGATCAGATAGATATCAGAAACGGGCGAAATTAAATCTCCGCGATACCAGGAGAAGATCTCGCATACGATATTGGGAAGAGAATTCTCATACGATAGAAGGCTCTCGCCTCTATAAATAAAGGAGCTCAATCGCCATGAGAGGTACGCAAAAAACTCTCTCCTAGAACCCATCAATACATTAAGACCCAGAGTCCCAGCCTGACTTTGGCATCGGAGGGTCCCCTGCTCTAGCCAGGGTTTCCTTTGATTTTCGTCTTGTGCAGGTACTCGAACGTCTGAAGGGGTTCGATCAGAATTTTGCATCAACAGTTTGACGCCGTCCGTGGGAACCGTACGAAAAGCCATTTGACGCTCTTATATTAGATTTTATCCTCATGGTGATGACTCGAAGTACGGTCCCAGAAGAAGATCTGAATGAAATTGCGATTACAGGGCCGGCTGGCCCAATAGCAGGTCTGGTGGCCCAAAACCCACCTAACAACCGCCAACGAGGAACCGCTGGAGCAAACAATAACCAGCGGGCTCGGAATGACGGACGGTTGGACCAGGAGGTTCAAGAAATCCGAGCCGACATGAATATGATGAAATAGATGCTGGAACGAATGTATCAGCAAATGCAACCACCTCCACCTCCCTAAGGGGAGACAGCACATGTGCCGACTGTGGCGATCGATCCTCAACCTTCCGCGCCGCAACCTTTCCAGCCGAATCAACCCCAAGGCGTATCTGAACCATCTCCAGCTCAGTCGGCTAACGCTTCTTTGCCCCCGACCGACCTTCGACACGAGATAGAGCGAAGAAGGCGTAACCGACCCCCCATTGAAGGCACGGCAGAGAACGGTGAGCCTTGGAAAGCCGACATTCAAAATTTCAAAAAAGAAGTGCAGGAAGAAATGGCGAAAGAGATGGCGGACATAAAGCAAGGCCGGAATACGTATCCGACCAGATCCGAGGCAAAGGCATCCCCTTTTGTTGACGAGGTAATGCAGGCCCAGTTGCCCGAAAGGTTTCGATTACCTCAGATCACTCCTTTCACCGGCAAAACCGACCCGACAGAGCATATCGAATGCTTCAAAACCTATATGGAGCTCCATGATGCCTCGGATGTAGTAATGTGTCGAGCCTTTTCTCTTACGTTGATCGACGTAGCTCGGCTGTGGTTCAAACAGTTGAAACCAAAGTCAATCAGCTCATTCGTCGAGCTAAGCGACGCCTTTCTCACCAACTTCATCGGCGGAAAAAAGAAGCTGAAGCCCCCTGCACATTTGAACAACATAGTTCAAAAGCAGGGAGAGCTATTGAAAGATTATATCAAGCGTTTCAACTTCGAATCTCTTCAGGTTCGAAAACATTCAGAAGAAATAGCTCTCAATGCGCTCATGCAAGGAGTTAAAGACAAGCCGTTCCTGGCGTCTCTAGATAAAAATCCGCCCGATTCTTTGGCAGAATTTATGGCACGGTCGGATAAGTATGCAAACGCCGAAGAAACGCGGATCATGCGTGAAACTAAATCTTTGGTCAAAGAGTCGGCCAAAAAAGAAGCCAATTCGACCGGAGGGAAAAAACGTAAGGATGATCAAACGTGCGATGAGCGAAGGTCGTGCAAACGACCAGATCGAAGATTTTCCACATATACCCCCCTGAACAAAACCCAGGAGCAGGTACTGATGGAAATCAAAAGCGATGGCTTTGTCAACTGGCCCAACAAGCTCGGGAGTAATCCCAATCGCCGGGACAAGGACAAATACTGTCATTATCATCGTGATCACGAGCATAACACAAGTGACTGCCGTCACCTCAAGGAAGAGATCGAACGACTTATAAAAGAAGGCCGACTCAAAGAGCACACGGTCAAGGCCGGGATAGCTGAGGGACGTCCGACCGAAAATCAACCTATGGAAGAAATTTGGACAATTATCGGCGGCCCACGAGGCGGCGGGGACTCAAACAATGCTCGAAGGAATCATGTGAGGAAACTTAGTCAGCCTGAGTCCCAGCTCATGATTATAAATCGACCTACAAAGGAGAAGAAAAGGGTAAAATATTGCATTTCATTCACAGAGGAAGATGCCCGAGGGATTTATCACCCCCACGATGACGCGTTAATTATCACCTTGACTATCGCTAACCGAAGAGTATTCCGAATACTCGTCGATACGGGATCATCTGCAGACGTGCTGTTTACTCAGGCGTTTGACAAAATGGGGGTTGAGCGATCTATGCTACGTCCGGTTCGGACCCCGTTAATCGGTTTTTCCGGAGGGCAAGTACTGCCTGAGGGGATTGTCTCGCTACCGCTCACCGCTGGTAGTGTCCCGCATCAGACGACGATGATGGTCGAATTCTTGGTCGTCGATCAATCCTCAGTGTACAACGCCATACTCGGCTGACCTTCTTTAAGTCTCCTCCAGGCCGTGGTATCCACATACCATCTTTCACTAAAATTCTCGACTGATTCGGGAGTAAGAGTTGTCAAAGGAGACCAGCAAGATGCGAGGCGTTGTTACATGTTAGCTGTAAAAGGACCCTCCGACAAAAGTCCGGTCAACATATCAACGATCGAATCGTTGGACCCTCGGGGCGAGAATTAAGAATGAGGGCAATCAGTTGAAGATCTTATCTCAATTCCCTTGGTCGAGACAGATGAGTCCAAAACAGTACGAATTGGCTTGTCTTTACGGTCTCCCTTGAAAGAAAGGTTGATAGCCTTGCTCAGCAGGTACGCCGACGTATTTGTCTGATGTCATGAAGATATGCCCGGAATCAACCCGTCTGTGATTACTCACCGGCTCAACATCGATCCGTCCTATCGACTGATCCGACAGAAGCGACGACCGCTCGGCCCTGAACGATACGCCATCATTGAAGAAGAAGTCAGCAAGCTCCTCTAGGCTAACTTCATAGAAGAGATACAATATCCGGAATGGGTCGCGAACGTCGTGCTCGTAAAAAAATCCAACGGGAAGTGGCGAGTCTGTATTAATTATACTGACTTAAATAAAGCCTGCCCGAAGGATAGCTTTCCGCTTCCGAGGATAGACCAGTTAGTAGATAGTACCGCTAGACATGAACTTCTCAGTTTCATGGACGCATATTCGGGGTATAACCAAATTGTAATGCATCAAACAGATAAATCAAAAACTACCTTTGTCACTGACAAAGGTCTTTATTGCTACCGAATGATGCCATTTGGGTTGAAAAATGCCGGTGCGACTTATCAAAAATTAGTTAATAAAATCTTTGCTCGGCTAATAGGCCGAACCATGGAAGTATACATCGACGACATGCTCGTCAAAAGTATACACGCGGCAGACCATGTAAATGATTTGGAAGAGATGTTTCTCATCTTACGGAAATTTCGTATGAAGTTGAATCCGAGTAAGTGTGCTTTTGGGGTCAACTCCGGAAAGTTCCTCGGCTTCTTGGTCAGTCAGCGAGGGATAGAGGCAAACCCCGAGAAAATAAAAGCTTTGCTTGATATGGAATCTCCTAAAACCATTAAGGATGTCCAAAGGCTGACTGGACGAGTAGCGGCACTTAACCGGTTCCTGTCCAGAGCCACGGATAAATGTCTCCCTTTTTTCAAACAGTTGAAAGGTCGACAGACAATGGATTGGACGGAAGAATGTGAAGCGGCATTTCAGTAATTAAAGTCATGTCTCGGTTCTCCGCCTCTCTTATCAAAGCCCGAATCAGGGGAGTCTCTGCTCCTCTACCTGGCAGTATCTGAGGCAGCCGTTAGCTCGGCCCTGATTCGAGAATCCGAATGAAAGCAGCTGTCAGTCTATTATGTTAGCAAAGCGTTATTACCAGTAGAAACGAAATACCCAAATTTGGAAAAAGTAGCATTGACCCTAATAACTTCCTCTCGCCAACTTAGGCCGTATTTCCAGGCCCACACCATCGTCGTAATGACCGATCTTCCTCTTCGCCATGTTCTGCAGAAACCAGAGGCATCCGGCCGACTCACGAAGTGGGCGATCGAACTAAGTGAATTCGACATTCAATATAGGCCGAAAGCGGCAATCAAAGGGCAAGCCGTAGCTGATTTTATTGCCGAGGTAACGCCATCAACCGACCTCTCGGTCGACAATATACCCAAGAATGTTACAAGATCTGATAATGTGACTACTCCCCAATCCCGCCCCTACTGTTCTTTGAAACTGTTTGTCGACGGCTCTTCCAACTCTAAGGTAAGTGGGGCTGGAGTAGTGCTGGAAACCCCCGATCATACCTATATATAGTATGCCTTACGACTTGGATTCCAAGCGTCGAACAATACAGCGGAATATGAAGCGTTGATACTCGGCCTCCGACTCGCAGCTAGCATGAGAGTAACGCACCTGAATGTGTTCAGCGATTCTCAGTTGGTCGTTAATCAAGTTACCGGTGTATACCAGAAACGGAAAGACCAATTAAGGGCGTACATGAAAAAAGCGAAAGAAATGATCAATGGATTTCAATTATGTCTTGTCACTCGGATCCCTCGTACAGAAAATGGCAAAGCCGATTTATTAGCAAAGCTCGCTTCCACCGATGAAGATGATATACCCAGGTCTGTTCCTATTGAATACGTCGCTAAGCCGAGCATAAATGAACCAGTTAGCTCGGTCGTCAATACAATCGACTCGGAACCTTCTTGGATCGATCTAGTCGTCCAATATCTCGACAAAGGTAAACTGGCCGAAGATCGCGCCGAGGCTCGACGAATTAAGATCCGAGCCTCCCCTTACACCATTCTCAACGGAACCCTGTACAAAAAATGTTACTACGCTCCGTTGCTGCGGTGCCTCAAACCCAGCGAAGCGAACTATGTGCTATGCGAAATCCATGAAGGAATCTGCGGAAACCATTCTGGAGGGCGATCTCTCGCCCATAAGGTCCTACGACAGGGATATTATTGGCCCACTATCCAACATGACGCTCGCAAGCTCGTCCAAAGATGCGACAAATGTCAAAGGTTCGCGGTGATCCCGAGACAAGCTCTCGAAGCACTGACGCCAATGACTGGTCCTTGGCCCTTTGCACAGTGGGGTATCGACATTATAGGTCCACTCCCTGTGGGAAAAGGTCAAACCAAGTTCGCTGTGGTGGCAGTGGATTATTTCACGAAGTGGGCCGAGGCAGAGCCATTGGCTAAAATAACCGAGCAGAAGATCACCGACTTCGTATGGAAGAATATTATCTGCTTGGCTTCGGAGTACCTCGTACCATCATTACAGACAATGGAAGGCAGTTTGATAATAGAAGCTTTCGCGAGATGTGCGACAACCTTGGGATCAGAAACGTGTATTCTTCGCCTCATCATCCTCAGACTAATGGACAGGTTGAGGCAGTTAACAAAATCATCAAGCAACATCTCCGGACCAAGCTTGACCGGGCCAAAGGAACATGGGCCGAAGAACTACCGAAAATTCTTTGGGCCTATCGAACTACAGCTCGGACCGCAACAGGAGAAACTCCCTTCTCACTCGCCTATGGCTCGGAAGCCGTCACTCCCGTTGAAATCGGATTACCTTCGGCTCGAGTCACTTCGTTCAACACGGAAGAAAACGAAGAACTCTTAATATTCGGGCTCGACCTCCTGGACGAGCAAAGGGAAGTGGCACGATTACGTACGAAGGCCCGACAAAGACAAGTGACACGGTTTTACAATACCCGAGTCAAGATCAGGAGGTTCCGGACGGGAGATATGGTTCTCCGAAAAGTTTTCTCCAATACTAAGGAACTTGGATCGGGTACACTGGGTCCCAACTAGAAAGGACCCTACATCGTCTCGGGTACCATCCGACCAAGAACATATCGGCTAAAAGATTTAAACGGACAGTCATTGCCTCATCCTTGGAACGCTGAGCACCTCAGGATTTATTATCCTAGTTCGGCACTCAAAGCTTGAAAGATTAAGAAAGATTGAAGTCAAGTCATATGAATAAAACCAAGTGCTTTCTTTCATTTACATTTTACATGGGTTTACAAAAAAAAAAAATAAAAAAAATTGGCCTGATCAATGTCCCGAGGCATTCCCAGATGGACCGGCCTCGTCCCTAACTGTGGTATCGGCAGCATCCGGATTCTCGGATTCTGAGGCTCCTCCACCCTCGAGTTCGGACAGATCGAGATCAGGGAAAGCTTTTTTCATATCTTTGACACATTCTAGATATCCGCCTTAGAACAGGCGGTCTCTCTCGTCCTCGAACTCCGCAGATTCGAGGAAGGCTTGAACGGCTTGGTCTCTGGCCTTCTCGGCCTCTTGAGTCTTCTCGTTGGCTTGTTGAATAAGCCCCACCGCCTCAAGCTGAGCCCGAGCCAAATCGTCCGCACAAGAAGCATGAACTGCGAGAATTCGTCGATTCTCTTCGTCAGCCTTGGAAAGGAGGGCCAACACCCGAGCAATCTCGGCTTGTGCTTCATCGAGAGCTCTCCTGGAAAAAACTGCCTCTGCTTTTGCATCTTCGGCAGCTTTCCGAGCAAGGGCCGCCTCGCCCATCAGAACACCGACTTGTATCTCGGCATTCTCACGTCGCCCCTCAGCTTCCGATAAAAGAGTCTGCAGTCGATGGGCTGAAGATAACTCCTTACAGGCCTTAACCAAGCAGGGAGCAAGTTCAAAAAGCACCCTCGCTGCATGGCCGACGGTTTGTGTCGAAGGAGCGTTGTAGAGGCTAATAAACTCATTTTCGCTCCCATGGGCTAAGGCCTAAGGAATCATTCCCGACACCATCGCCCGCAAGACGGACGACTCCTCTTGACTCGTCTCCTCCCCTCTGGAGGATGTAGCCCTCGTCTCCTCCCCTCTGGAGGATGTATTCCTCGCCTCCTCCTCCTGTCTCGGAACATCTGTCAGGACATGTCCCGAGTCGGGCGCCGCCTAAGGTTCTGTAGCCGTGACCTTCGTCGCTGCCGACCTTTCTTCCGGATCAGAAATCACAACGACGGTCGGGGCGGAAGAACTGGCAGGCTCCTTCTCCTTCCGCACTACTTTTGATCTCTTCTGTGGCCGAGGCTCTGACAGAAGAACTGAACGTGGGGGAGCTTTGATCTTCGAGACTGCCCTAAGAGGAGGCCGAGCTCCAGTCATCTCTGAGGGGACTGAGTCAGGAACAACCCTTAGATGAGGCCGAGCTTCGACCAAGTTTGAAAAGAAAGATGAAAAAAGTCAGAAAATATTCAGAAAACACATGAATATACATCTTCAATTACCTGTGACGGCCGAGTCTAGACCTGCGAGATGAAGGCGCTCAGGCTGTAGAAGCACCTTCCAGGACCTAACTGCAGGGTCCAAAGCCTTCAACTCCTCGATCCGAGCTAAAGCACTGGATCCGAGCTTTTGTCATTTCTTCGGGATATCTGCCAGACATAAGTTTATCAAACTCAAAGACAGTGTGAGAATGAAAAAGAAAAAGGCCAAGTCAAAAGAGGGGCCAAATCACCTGCTTTCTAGAACGCCCGAGGAACACGAGCCTCGTAAGGCCCGGACTCAGCCGTCTCCCAGCGACCACAAGCCCAGAACCAACGTTCTCTCCAATGCTTGTTGGAAGTAGGAGGGTCGGTTATCAAGGATCCGCTCCGCCCGCCATGCAAAGAAAGACATAGAAGCCGGGGTAGTTCAGATTTACGCGCACTTGGTATAAGTGGAGGAATTCGTCGACAGTTAGCGGCGGCTGCTCCAACTCAGCCTACAATACTGCACATCCGAATAAGTTCCTCCACCCATTCGGGACTATCTGCCCCGGGGCAATCCGAATCCGAGATAAAATGCCTCGGACAATGGGCTGAAGGGGCAGACGCAAGCCGCATTGCATCGCGACTTGATAGATTGCGACCGCCCCAACAGGAGGGTGATCTGGTAAATCATTCGGACGGGGGAGATAAGTGATAACCGATTCGGGGACGTGATACCTGATTCGGATTCTATCCAAATCCGCCTCAGTTAAGACTGAGGGAACCGGGCCACTTAGATCACCCCCCGATCCTTCTCCTTCGGATTCAGCCTGCACCAGACTATCAAGGGGAACTGACCCGAAGGTTCCCTGTGCCGGCCTGTCAACGGGAACCGACCCAAACGTTCCTTCGGCAATCAGCATTTCTTCCTCCTCCTCCTCTTCTTCTTCCAAATCCATTGGAAGGTTAGGCCTTCTCGGACGGGTTATCAGAGACAACCCACCACGAGAAGGACCAACAGAAGCAGGGCGTTCCGCCAGAGCTTCAGTGACCCTCTCGGAGAGAAAAACAGCATTTGCGTCAACTGCTATCTCTGTCAGTAAAGAAGGCGATTCTGCAACATTCCAAAAACGTTGCGCTTCGCCTTCGTCTCCGGAAACTCCTTCCTGGGGACTCTGAGAACCTCTAGCCGCCATTTTCAATAATTAAATAGGGAGGGAAGGACTCACCGGAGGATGAAAGGAAAGTGGAAACGGCGGAAGGAGCCGATGACAGTAAGAGAGAAGAGAGAAAGAAGAAAAGAATGCACTGAAAGATTTCAGAAGAGATGCAGAGCGGGAGTAGCAGTAGAAGTTTAAAATGCGGGACCCCTCCCCTTTTTATAAGGTCGCTATACGACGGAAGCAATTAATAGGGAAATGATTCGACTCCTGCATCGACTCCCCTGCTCGACACGTGGAGCACGCCGACTGACAACGTTAATGACCTTGCTACGTGTCCAACCCTCATTGGCGGGGTGAACGATTCGACGGTCGTCGGCGCACACAATGTCAGGAAATGAACCGTCTCCATTAAAAGCGACAGAATGCGCATTAAATGCCTACTTATTGTCTCAGACTAAGTTGTGAACGGATTCAAAGACTCGCTACTCCTTAGTGTCATATGAAGCACACGGAGTAAGGGGGCTTACTGTTGAGGACAAAATGTACTAAAGTCCGGAGACTCGAACTTGGTGCCTCGGGTCGCCGAGGGATATATTGAATCCTAGGGAAGGTGGTGAACCGACTAAACCGAGACAAAAGATTAGTCGGCTCGGACGACGAACCAGCGACTATGGCATGCTTCGGGCCGACCCACTTCGGACCGACCGAACGAAGGAAAGACAGCGCAAAATATAACGTCATCCAGAGTATCTCGGGATGAGATCTCCAATCCCAGAGATCACGGGATCAGATAGATATCAGAAACGGACGAAATTCAATCTTCGCGATACCGGGAGAAGATCTCGCATACGATATTGGGAAGAGAATTCTCATACGATAGAAGGCTCTCGCCTCTATAAATAAAGGAGCTCAATCGCCATGAGAGGTACGCAAAAAACTCTCTCCTAGAACCCATCAATACATTAAGACCCAGAGTCCCAGCCTGACTTTGGCATCGGAGGGTCCCCTGCTCTAGCCAGGGTTTCCTTTGATTTTCGTCTTGTGCAGGTACTCGAAAGTTTGAAGGGGTTCGATCAGAATTTTGCATCAACAGTGTGGATATTCACGGTGGATAAACCACATGCCACATAAATTAGTTTCCTTAGTAGGATGAGAGCGTAACTCGGCACACAATCCGATTTCACGAGATAAATGGAAAAGGCAATGGTGAAACGCGAGTAGCTATCTAAACCTACTCACAGCAAGATGCGGGGTATCTGGTGTGAAAGCCTTTCCCAGGGAGTTCCTGCGCAAGGATACTAGGTGGGGCCACCGACATGTTTTTGATAAATCCAATCTGTCCTTCCGTTCTTGGAGATCATTTAAAGACTTGAGATCAAAAATTAGGTATATATAAAAGTAAAGTGGGACACACGAGAGGAAACAGTGATCATTCAATGAGCACCGGTGAAGCATTCTTATGCCCAAAAAATTATTGTATCAGTCTATATTTTTTGTTTTTTCACTTCATCCCATTGACAATGACCTTATAAGTGGTTTAGATAACATATAAACATCAAGGTGGAGCCTGGGAAGATTTCAACGGTAGAAATTTCTTTCCCTAATTTTCCCTCTCATGTGACCCACTTGAGTTTTTTATCCACCTCATTTTTTGTTGCACGCTCTAAAATGAGATCTTAAAACGGATGGACGGAATAGATTTCTCACATACATTGTAGTGGGCCCCACCCAGATCCTTGCGCGGAACTTCCTGCGAAAGCCAGAGTAAAATGATTGGGGTTGGTATGGCTATCGCGGGACCCTCGAGAGGAGAAAAGGACACGCGGTCCACATTTACTCCATATGTGGCCCATCCTATGAATAGCCCTGATCTCTCAATTCTACGAAAGGAAAGGCTTTTAATGGTTCACCGGACCATCTAGTGAACAAATTATCCAAGATCATTCTCGCCATCTAATATTTCGCATGCCGAAAATGGCCGAGCGTGTTTCATATCTAACGGTCAAGATTGCTTCGATCAGGTGGCGATGAGTGTCCGATGCAAGAGATTTTTAGGTAATGGCCTATTCAGGGACCATCCAACGAGTGAGCTGGCATGCTAAAGATGTGCGTCTCATGGGAGCGGATCAAGTGCGGCCCCACCTCAGTCTCACCCAAGATAGTGGGGCCCACCTTTATATATGAATTCCATGTCCATGCCATCCATCCGTTTTTTTTTTTTCGTATAAATAAGCCCAAAAATTAAGTAAAGTAGAAAATCGGCCATTAATGGGCACAAAAGGTTTGGATCAAGCTGATATTTGTTTTCTCTTCTCATCGATGTTGATGTGGCCTTGTCAACAAATTGAATGGCAAATAAGCATTACCGAAACGTTATAAGTTATAGCATAATGCCCTGGGAAGTTTTCACTTGTAGGATGTGTTGTACATATTTTTTGTCATTACGAAAAAAGCTAATAAAAAGACAAACATGTTACATTGCTTAAGAGATGAGAGATGGACAAAAAGATCTTCAAGACATTTGGAATGCTTCTTATGAAATTATAGTTGGCATAAATCTAAAGCAACATGTCATTGAATTGTCAACGAAGTGGCCAAGCTATTTAAATTTAACGAGCTAAGAGAAAAACATACTTGAGCAATTTAAGATATGGTAAGCAACATGGATTCTAGCCAACATAAGAGGAATAATTACAAAAGGAAAACATGACAAAAAAAAAAAAAAAAAAATCTAGAAGGATGCCCTTTGACTATTGTAATTGTTAGAGTAATAAAATACACATCTTGAAGAATAAATTGTAATAGAACTCTATAAATAACAGGGAAATCTGTAAAGCAATAATCATCTACAAATCCAACATACAATTAAATCAAAATAAATTTATCTTTTATCTCAGTTTATCCTATGAGTAGAGATAATTCTTAACTAGAGTTTTTAGTTGTAATCCAAATCTATGCTTATATGCTAGATTTGTTCTTTATCCAATATCACGCAGTTCTTTTAAGAGATGCATTCTTCTGGTCACTCTTAGTAACTAACTATGAGTTTTTCCTTTTGTTTGATTGTACTAGTATTGTAAAAAACTCTTTTATTGTAGAAGGCAAAGTGCAACCCATCTTCGGAAGAAGAATCCTACCATTCGACAATTACCTGATTATTATAAAATTTTGCAAATGGCTAAGTAGACGACCGATCTCCTCAGATTATGGTCGTATATGTTCATATTGGACTAATTTGCTTATTTCGACGCTTGGGGTCAAAGTTAATTGGTTTGGATTGAGCCACTTTATCAATCATGGCATGCCTGCATACACAACATGTGAAAGAAAACAAACCAGGTGCTAACAATTTCAACAGTGTTGGCACACCTGGTGGGTATTGAATTACAAAGTATACTTATCGGTGTAATAATTTCTCGTAATCATGAGCTAAAGGAGTGTCGTAGTGCTTTAACAGTTGCCACTAATGTTGTTGACCAATGAGCCTCCTACTCATGAGAAATAGTTATAAGCTCAACGTGTGCCTAAGTAAGTAAATCAATCACCTGGTCTCATGCCTGTTCCCCAAACCCGAATATGCCATTGACATTTCAGGGCGAACCGTTCGAGATTGATTGAGATTATGTCAATCAGGATATTTGATGTGCATAGAGGAATTTAGCGCATCGCATAATTATCTCAAGTCCAGGTTAAGCAGTCACAAGCTGACACTAAAGCCTTTAATAGGTGGATAGTCGGCTATACCGAGAGCATGAATCGATTGGTAACTTTGTTTATCGAAAGAGCAACTGTTGCACATCAACAACAGGTCAATACTAATTCTATTGGGAATCTAGTAAATTGTACCAACAATCCAACCAATGCGTACAATCCAACTAATGCCATATATATTTCATTTAAGGTGAAATACACGACATGTTCCTGTCTATGTTCCTGTAAGGCCCGTATCCTAGTCAGTACCGTTCCTTAGGCCTCCGCAGTCCTCCCGGTCGAATTCCGGTGACCCGCAATCTGTAATCGGTATTTGAGCGCAATCCTAAGTTGCATCCTATCGATCTGAGTCGGCTTGAACCAAGACTTGTACCAGTGCGACGGCACCATCGTCACAGTTCCGATGCCACGTCTCAAGCGCCGAGGCAATACCTGAGGCAGGAGATGTGGGTCCACGTTCAGTTCGTGGAAAACGTCATGCGTTGCAAATAATAAGAGAATCCATTACATCAAATGTCAAGTACACTCCCATCACTCACCATCACTCACACCCATCCCCAAGTACAACACCCATCCCTAAAGTCAACTCTCTCTCTCTCACTCACCCATCTCTCTTACAACATCTCTCTCTCCCTCGTTCTCCAAGCAACCGTCCATAGCTTCCATGGGAGAGAAGCTAGTGTGGCCTCCTACCATCCAATCCCACCCTCCATGATCAATCTCAACTGTTGAAATTCTTTCCTTGAAGCTCTAACATGCATTGGCGAAAGAAGGAAGATGAGATCCAAAGGTGGGCGTTCATAGTACCTTCTTTTGATTTGAGGGCCTACTTATGATGGGACCCATCTTGATGTATGCATTGTATAAGGAGGGCCCATAGTGGCGGGGTCTCTCCCCTTCTCACCGCCCTCTCCCTATCTCTCTCTTTCTTTCCTTCTTTTTTTTTAGTAATGATGTGGCCCACCTGATCTGTAATCCATGCCATCCAGCCGTCCATCTGGACGTGCTGAGTAGGGCTGACTGTTGATATATGGGTTTTATCAACACCGTCCATTTAGATGGTGTTGTTTGAACCACTATGATGTATGCATTTTATTCCAACCGTCTCGATGGTTGGATGGTGGACCACTGTACTGTATGCGTTGATCCACATTATCCATTTATGTGGACCCCACGCAGCATGCAGTTGTTGTTGTTTTAACGTTAGCAATGGGGTCCGATCATCCACCGTCCATCCATTTGGGGACGTGGAGCCACCATGGTGTATGGGTTTTATCTACACTGTCCATGCAAGGAATCCATCGTGATGTAAGTAGAGCTGTACACGAGCAAACTAAGGCTCGAGTACTCGCTCGACTCGACTCGGAATACTCGACTCGTACTCAACTCGTCAGGTGTTAGAGCCGAGTACGAGTAGTTTTTTCCTACTCGTTTTGAGTTCGAGTAGAGTACGAGCAAACTAGTACTCGACTCGGTGCTCGATTCGGTGCTTGACTCGGTGCTCGAACTCGGTACTCGACCAAGGCCATATATATACAACTAAAGCCCTATTTCTCGGTCGCTTTCAGCTTTCGCCCACCCTGCCCAAATCAAAAAACCAAACCCTCCCTTTCCTTCCCTCCCTCCCATCGTCCAGCGCTCGTCCCTTCTACCCTACCCATTCGGCCATTCCTCTCTCTCTCTCTCTCTCTCTCTCTCTCTCTCTCTCTCTCTCTCTCTCTCTCATTCGTCCATCGTCCAGACTCCAGCACTCGTCCCTCTTCTTCCCTCTCTCTCTCACTCCCTGCCGCTCGCGGCTAGTCTCTACGGCCTGTCCGGTGCTGCTCGCCTGCTCGTCCCTACCCCCGCCTGCCCTCCCCTCGTCCCGGCTCGCCCGACGCCCCGTGCGCGTTTCTCGTCCCACCCCTGCCCAGTGCCCCTGTCCGTCCATCAGGTAAGAATTTCAATTTGAATCTGTTGCTTTCCAATGTTAATTTTGATGGATTACAGAATCTATGTGTTGGGCCCACCATTTTGTGTGTATGCTGTCCAAGCTAGACGACGGATGATTCTGAACAATGTATTTGAACTTTAACATACAATGGCTTTTTCCGGCCATTTTATTGCTTGTGTAGAACATCTAATCCATATAAATGATAGACCGCAACAAAAATGATGAATTAGAGAGAAATCTGATTAATTTACAAATTAGGTGTACCAAACATGTACATTCAATCAATCCATCGGCTGTCCATTGGTATTAATGGTATTGCTCACCTGATGAATGGACCGCCCTTTTTTTGCCTCCAGCTAATCTCTGTGGGGTGGCCCACATTTTGCATGGCTAGGATTTTACACACAGCTGACACATTGGTAGGAAAGACGTGTCATGTATTGAATGTCACATACAAGGATTGCATTCATGTATTGAGTTGCTACTAGACGGTGCTCTATAGCCCCACATTGAACTCGCACTCGGTACTTAACTCGTGTGCTCGTACTCGGACTCGACTCGAAAACTCGGACTCGACTCTACTCGTTTATTACTCGTACTCGGGCGAGTAGAGTACGAGCAGGGGGTCCTTGCTCGTTGGCCGAGTAAAGTCGAGTACGAGCAACACTCGGGCATTAAGAGCCGAGTACGAGTAGGGCGATACTCGACTCAACTCGTGTACAGCTCTAGATGTAAGGTTATATCTGCACCGTCCATTGATAGGGACGGTGGGTCCCAGCAGCTGCAAAGCTGTTGTGGTATTGACGTCAGCAATTCTATGGGCCACCTTGATGATGTGCATCATCCAGCCGTCTGTGTGGACCCCACCATGATGTGTATATCTGCACCGTCCAGTTGGGACGGTGCTGTATGTGCTGGGCATGCTACACGTGATACGTGGGACCCACTTGCGTGGAAACGGATTGGATAGTGTACCGCACACAGCTATATATAGCTGACTGTATTGACGTCAGCTGTGTCCTTGGGCCTCCATCATGAGGTATTATTATACCCAAGCTGTCCATCTCAAGGGTCCACCGTGATGCATGCATTTCTCCTAGCCGTCTATCTGTTTCACCAGCATGGGACCCCCATGATGTATTTATTTCACCCAAACGTCCGGATTATGCTGGATGGTGCTGGACAATGTATGGGCAGTGCAGATTTATATAAACAATGTTTGGATGGTGCTGATTTACTTGGACAATGTTTGGACAGTGATAATCATCATTAGGGAGCCATGTGCCCCATGGAATGATAGTGTGCAGTGATACACATGTGACACCTACAACTATTGAAATGATTTTTGGTGTGGTCCAAGCCCACTTGAGACCCATTGGTGCGGCCCATCATGATGTATATTTGAGGCCCATGTGATAGGGCCCACCTGGCTTGTATTTGAGGCCCATGTGATGAGGCCCACCTATTTTGTATTTGAGGCTCATGTGATGGGGCGCACCTGTTATGTATTTGAAACCCATTGATACGGCCCACTTAATGTATAAGAGGCCCGTTGATGCGACCCATTAATACGGCCCACTTGATGTATATTGAGGCCCATGGGTTACAGCCCATTATGATGTATATCGAGGCCCATGGGTCGTGGCCCATGGTGTATATTAGGCCCGTATGAGTGGCCCATTGTGATATATTTTCGGCCCATATAATGAGGCCCATTGTGATGTATTTCTGACCCATTTGGTAAGGCCCAATGTGATGCATATGCAGCCCTTTTGACGAGGCCTAACGTAGTATATATGTGGCCCTTGAGTAAGGCCCATTGTGGTGTATATTAGGCCTCTATATGGGGTCATGGGCTCACTTAATGTTTGACTCTATGTGGGCCACTCCTTGGGAGCAATGTTGGTTAAACATCCACATTGTTGGGCAATGATGGTTAAATATCCTCATTATGACCTTCCCTTAACCATTTGTTAGGCCGATTTTGACTATCAAGGCCGATTCCGATTGTCGAGGCTGATTTCGACTATCGAGGCTGATTCCGATTGTCGAGGCCGATTCCGATTGTCGAGGTTGATTTCGACTATCGAGGCTGATTCCGATTGTCGAGGCCGATTGTTGAGGTCGATTCAGATTATCGAGGTCGATTTTGATTGTCGAGGCCGATTGTCAAGGCCGATTCTGATTGTCAAGGCCGATTGTTGAGGCCGATTCCGATTGTCGAGGTTGATTCCGATTGTCGAAGCGATTCCGATTATCGAGGTCGATTCTGATTATCGAGGCTCTGATACCAACTTCTGTCACGCCCCAAACCTAGAGATCGGAATCACAAGAACCCCGATCACTGAAACCAGTGCCGACAGCCTCCATAGTATCCCATTCTCAGTTCCCAGCACTTATGCACTAGATTTCGATCCTGGGATCCTACAAGGAGGATTTTTTTGTGTACATTTATCTCATAATAAGCATAACCACAAGCATCGTGGTGGGGTCCACACACGTGGCCCACCAACTATATAATATATTACATTATAATATATATAAGGGAGGTCTCCAGCGTTCAATGTCCAGGAAGGGATGGACGGCTGGGATAGAAAATACACGCATCAGGACAGTGCCTGCAAGGGCTTTAACCGTGGACGTCATCATCTCCACTATTTCCTGCCGTGTGGTCCACCTAAGGTCTGGATCTTCTCGCCCCGGCCATAAAATGATCTGGAGAGGTAGATGGACGGAATAGATGTGATACATACCTCATGATGGAGGCCCACCGAACTTGCTAGCGACCATCCAGCAGCCACATGCTGTCGGAACCCATCGTCCACGCATGGACAGCGTGGATATACAACACATGCATCTGGTAGGCCCCACCTCGACACGCGCATCACGTGTGGGGTGGGTCCCACATGGATGGAAAATGGGTGGGCGGCCTGGTGAAACACACACATTATGGCAGGGTGCCACCATCCATGGCCTGGACGGTGGGCTGTGTACTCATCACAACAGGCCCCACCTCCTATGGACGGTCTGAACAGTTTAGTGGGTCCCATGTGGCGGCACGGCGTGGATCAAGTGGGCCACATGCATATAAGAGAGAGATCGAGAGAAAGAGAGAGATCGAATGAGGTGGGAGGAGCTTCGCCACTATGAGCTCCTCCATGATACAAAGCACAGATCAAGAGGGGACCCACCACATGTGGGCCCTCAAATCACAAAAATCAAATGGTAAAAACACCCACCTTTGATCTTCTTGGACTTCTTCTTTCCTCAACGCATCCCAAAGCTCCAAGGAACGTGATCTAACGGTGGAGATGAGGCTTTGATGGTAGAGATGAGAGGTAGGAAGGTGGGCCACACATGGCTTCTCTCATGGAGAGGTTGAGACGTTGGAGTGCTTGGAGAATGAGGGAGAGAGATGAGAGAGAGAGAGTTATAAGAGAGAGAGAGATGGGAGAGTGATGGGTGATGGAAGTGTACTTGGTTGTAAGAGAGTATTGACTTTGGGGTTGCTTGGGGATGGGTGAAAGGTGACATGTACTTGACATGAGGTGTGATGTGGTACTTGATTGATGTGATGGGATGTGATGTGATTAATTTGAAAGATTGCTTGGTTTTACAAATGCGCGGCATCTCCTTGAATTGAACGCGGGCCCACATCTCCCGGCCTGGGTCTCGCCTCGCACGCGAGATGTGACATCGGAACTGCGGTGATGGCACGATCGCTATGGTATAAGTCTCGGGTCGACCCGACTCTAAAATATAGGATACAACTTAGGATCGCAAGACACTGCTATTTACGCATCGCGAGTCACCGAAATTTGACCGGAAGGACCGTGAAAGCCTACGGAACGGTACAAGCTAGGATACGGGTCTTACATCTCTCTCCACCTAATAAAAATTTTGTCCTCGAAATTTAAATCATAATACAACTAGGGCTGTAAATGGGTCAGCGGACCCGATGGGGTACCCGGACCCGACCCATTAAGACCCGACCCAAACCCGACCCGTTTGCTAAATGGTACGGGTCTGGGTCCAAGGATAGACCCATTTGTCAAACGGGTCTGGGTCTGGTTCCTTTCATTTAGACCCGACCCGACCCGAACCCCGTTAGTAAATGGGCGGGTCTCGTCTACCTTACATGAGACCCGCCTGCACTCGACCCGCCTGCACTCCATATCCTTCCCACTTTCTTATATATTCTACTGGCGTTCCCACTTCCCTATATATTAAGCAACTAATGATGTTCCCACTTCAAAATAAAATACAAACTAGTTTGAAAATAAGATACACCTCCTTGATTTTTTATCTGACCCACCATGTTGTTTATTTGAAATCCACTCCAGCCAATAGATGTATAATCATTAGTTAATATGGAAAAGTCTTTCCTAAATCTCTATTAACTAGGTTGTATGTCATGTGTAAAATTTATAGATTTAAAGGAGGAGTTGCATGTAGTAGAAGTGGATGACGATTCTAATGAGTTAGAGGATTGGTCTAGAATTGAATCCTAAGGTATATCTTGTTTAATTTCTCAAATTTTTAATTTTGTTTCTATAACTTTAATATTTACAAACATTTCATTTGAATGATATTTAAAATAATTTCGTGTTTTGGAAAAAGTTTATTTATTTAAGGCTAAAAACAACTACACTTCTCATGCATCAACAACTGTTGGACCCGTTTCTAAACGGGTTTGGTTGAGTGGTCCTGGATCTCCCTTAACCAAACCCGTTAGACTAACCCATTTATAAATGGGTCCACCGCACCCGGACCCATTTATAAATGGGTCTAATGGGTGACTCCCGAACCCCGCCCATTTAGTAAAAGGTCCGGGTCTAAAATTTGGACCCAGACCCATTTAGTAAATGGGCGGGTCTGGTTTTGGCTAAACCCGCCCCGAACCCGACCATTTACAGCCCTAAATACAACTAATACAGAGCTCACCAAGGGTGAGAAATCCTATTAGAACACTCCATACCAACATAATCAAACACCTAAGGGATGGGGATAACGCCCACGAATCTCAGCTTCTTGCTCTTAAGACGCCTTATCAGCACTATGACGACCCCACTGATCCTGGATCTCGAATCAGAATGATCGAAGCTCGATTACTAAGCAGTCTTACAATCTCAACGGTAGGGAGCTATGTCAGAAAATCTCTAAGTTATTCGAACTCGGGGATCTAATCATTCTAAGTTCTCAACAATCATAGAGTGCAGGGTAACTATCAACAGATATGTGATGTTATCTTCAGGTATTTCCAAGTTATGCTCTGATACCAACTTCTGTCATGCCCCAATCACGAAACCCTTGGTGAGCTCTGTATTAGTTGTATTATGATTTAAATTTCGAGGATAAAATTTTTATTAGGTGGAGAGAGATGTAAGACCCGTATCCTAGCCCGTACCATTCTGTAGGCTTCCGTGGTCCTTCCGGTCAAATTCCGGCGACCCGCGACGCGTAAATAGCAGTGGCGTGAGATCCTAAGTTGTATCCCATATTTTAGAGTCGGTTCGACCCGAGACTTGTACCCTAGCGACCGCGCCATCGCCGAGGTTCCGATGTCGCGTCTCGCGTGCCGAGGCGATACCCAAGCCAGGAGATGTGGGCCCGTGTTCAATTCGAGGAGACGCCGCGCATTTACAAAATCAAGCAATCTTTCAAATCAATCACATCAATCAAGTACCACATCACACCTCATGTCAAGTACACATCACCTTTCACCCATCCCCAAGCAACCCCAAAGTCAATACTCTCTTACAACCAAGTACACTTCCATCACCCATCACCCATCACTCTCTCATCTCTCTCTCTCTTACAACTCTCTCTCTCATCTCTCTCCCTTATTCTCCAAGCACTCCAACGTCTCAACCTCTTCATGAGAGAAGCCATGTGTGGCCCATCTTCCTACCTCTCATCTCTACCATCAAAGCCTCATCTCCACCGTTAGATCACGTTCTTTGGAGCTTTAGGATGCATTGAGGAAAGAAGAAGTCCAAGAAGATCAAAGGTGGGTGTTTTTACCATTTGATTTTTGTGATTTGAGGGCCCACATGTGGTGGGTCCCCTCTTGATCTGTGCTTTGTATCATGGAGGAGCTCATAGTGGCGGAGCTCCTCCCACCTCATTTGATCTCTCTCTTTCTCTCAATCTCTCTTATATGCAGCCCACTTGATCCACGCCGTGCCGCCACATGGGACCCACTAAACTGTTCAGACCGTCCATGGGAGGTGGGGCCTGCTGTGATGAGTACACAGCCCACCGTCCAGGCCATGGACGGTGGCACCCTGCCATAATGTATGTGTTTCACCAGGCCGCCCACCCATTTTCCATCCATGTGGGACCCACCCCACACGTGATGCGCGTGTCGAGGTGGGGCCTACCAGATGCATGTGTTGTATATCCACGTTGTCCATGCGTGGACGGTGGGTTCCAGCAGCATGTGGCTGCTGGATGGTCGCTAATAAGTTCGGTGGGCCTCCATCATGAGGTATATATCACGTCTATTCTGTCCATCTACCTCTCTAGATCATTTTATGGCCGGGGCGAGAAGATCCAGACCTCAGTGGACCACACGGCAGGAAATAGTGGAGATGATGACGTCCACGGTTAAAGCCCTTGCAGGCACTGCCCTGATACGTGTATTTTATATCCCAGCCGTCCATCCCTTCCTGGATGTTGAACGCTGAAGACCTCCCTTATATATATATTATAATGTAATATATTATATAGTTGGTGGGCCACGTGTGTGGACCCCACCACGATGCTTGTGGTTATGCTTATTACAAGATAAATGTACACAAAAAAAATCCTCCTTGTAGGATCTCAGGATCGAAATCTGGTGCATAAGCGCTGGGAACCGAGAATGGGATACTACGGAGGCTGTCGGCACCGGTTTCGGCGATCGGGGTTCTTGTGATTCCGATCTCTGGGTTTGGGCGTGACAGTTGGGGCTGATTCCAATTATCGAAGCTGATTTTGATTATCGAGGTCGATTGTTGAGGCCGATTCCGATTGTCGAGGTTGATTGTTGAGGCTGATTCCAATTATCGAGATCGATTCCGATTGTCGGGGCCGATTTCGATTATCGAGGTCGATTATTGAGGCCGATTCCGATTGTCAAGGCCGATTCCGATTGTCGGGACTGATTCCGATTATGGAGGTCGATTCCAATTGTCGAGGCTGATTGTTGAGGCCGATTCTGATTGTCGAGGCTGATTTCGATTATCGAGGCCGATTCTAATTATCGAGACCGATTGTTGAGGTCGATTCCGATTGTCGAGGCCGATTATCGATGTCGATTATGAGTATGTAACAACATAGTATCATGATACATGCCCGTACGCATCATTTGCATGTTTGTTATGAGATGTGGTTGACTATTACATATGTCATTGGGCATGTTGTTATGAGACTCCCCGAAAGGCGAAAATTACCTCACATGAGCACACAGTATACGCAGGATTGATGCATGACTAGATTGTATGACTCATGCATCTTGCATTGTGTGTTGTGATTACTATACGCCCTAGTGACATTAGGGCCATAGCCTCCACAGGCATATCGTGGATAGTCAGATAAGACACTGAAAATCTATTACTAGCATCGGGCTGTCATAAATGGCCTTGGGTAAAAATTCGTAAACCCTCTTGGTACCAGAGGACGCCCCAACGTCGAGACCAAGTGGATATATATATATATGCACATGAGGGCCATATACCAGTAGGCCGCGTCTCCCACTGTATCGTAGTGGGTTGGGAGGGGGCGTGACCTTACCCGCCTAAGTGAGGGGGCAATATCTTGGTTGAGTTTGACCAGCTTGAGGAATGAGTCCGCTATCGACAAGCCGAGTCCGCTATCGACGAGTCAGGCCCGATATTGGCAGGCGGATAGTGAGATCTCTTTCACTTACCCAGCTGTGCGCTCGGATAGGGGCGGTATGCTGGCGTAGAGTGTATTAGACCCCGGTGATGATTCCAGAAATGTACAGTACTGATATGTGGACTTATTGAGTAGGAGTTGCATACTCTTTCATTCATTCGTTCACTATCCACTCGGGCTGGTGGTACACAACTAATTGTTATGTGTACCTTTTCAATGGCCAGGATTTCAGTTGGGATGCACGACTAACCTGAGATTAGGAGTTTACTACATTGAGTCTAACTATCCAAATTTAGGTATGAGACTGGTTTGGATAAAAGTCCCTTGTGGTGGACCCCATAGCCTGCGATACTACGTACTATCATCCCGACTTCACACTCCTGCATGGTCATTTCATTCGCACCGCATATTGCATTACATCCGCGGCATATAGCGTTTTGAGTTGCTATGTTTTATATGATATTGGCTTATTATGTTCTTGCATCACATAGCTTGGATGATGCTGATGGTATTTATGGACTTACTAGCATGTTTCTGCATTGCTTTGATATTGTACAATTTATGGATTGCCAGTATTTCCGCTTACTCTGATATCTATGTGCTTGGCACGTGCATCGCACACACTTTCACCACCCTTTAAGCTTTCTATAAGCTTATGCATGATAGATGCATGCAGGTGGTATTAGGTCGCAACAGTGTTAAGCTTGGAGCGTGCAGCGAACTCCTGGAGATTTGATTTTGATATATGTATTTCCTTTTCAACATTATATTCAAATGATTATATTAATAGATATGTGATGATGATACTGCCTTTGTGATTTTAGTATACTTGTGGTTGTGCTTAGGGCTGTAAATGGGTCAGCGGACCCGATGGGGTACCCGGACCCGACCCATTACGACCTGACCCAAACCCGACCCGTTTGCTAAATGGTACGGGTCCGGGTCCAAGGATAGACCCATTTGTCAAACGGGTTTAGGTCTGAGTTCCTTTCATTTAGACCCGACCCGACCCGACCTGAACCTTGTTAGTAAATGGGCGGGTCTGGTCTACCTTACATGAGACCCGCCCAGACCCATATCCTTCCCACTTCCCTATATATTCTACTGGCATTCCCACTTCCCTATATATTAAGCAACTAACGACGTTCCCACTTCAAAATAAAATACAAACTAGTTTGAAAATAAGATACACCTCCTTGATTTTTTATCTGGCCCACCATGTTGTTTATTTGAGATCCACTCCAGCCAATAGATGTATAATCATTAGTTAATATGGAAAAGTCTTTCATAAATCTCTATTAACTAGGTTGTATGTCATGTGTAAAATTTATAGATTTGAAGGAGTTACATATAGTAGAAGTGGATGACGATTCTAATGAGTTGGAGGATTGGTCAAGAATTGAATCCTAAGGTATATCTTGTTTAATTTCTCAAATTTTTAATTTTGTTTCTATAACTTTAACATTTACAAACATTCTATTTGAATGATATTTAAAATAATTTTAGGTTTTTGGAAAAAGTTTATTTATTTAAAGCTAAAAACAGAACTACACTTCTCATGCATCAACAACTTGTTGGACCCGTTGGACCCGTTTCTAAACGGGTTTTGTGGGGTTTGGTTCAGGGTCTGGATCTCCCTTAACCAAACCCATTAGACCCGACCCATTTATAAATGGGTCTGGGTGGATCTCCCTCTATCAGACCCGGACCCATTTATAAATGGGTCTAATGGGTTGACTCAGACCCGACCCGGACCCGCCCATTTAGTAAAAGGGTCTGGGTCTAAAATTTGGACCCAGACCCATTTAGTAAATGGGCGGTCCGTTTTAATAAACTCGCCCGAACCCACCATTTACAGCCCTAGTTGTGCTTCTTACGAGATAAATGTACGATGAAAAAATCCTTCTTGTAAGATCTCAGGATCGGAACCTGGTGTATGGGCACTGGGAGCTGAGAATGGGGTACTACGGAGGCTGTCGGCATCGGATTCGGTGATTGAAAATTCTTTGAGCCCGGTTTTCGAGTTTGGGACGTGACAGTTCCAGTGCAGGACATACGAAATTCACCGCCACCTGTGGCTTTTAGATGTCCCGAACGTGTTCCTGTCCAAGATGTACGATATTCACCACCACCTATAGATTTCAAAAGTCTCGAACGTGTTCATGTCCAGGACGTATGAAATTCACCACCTCCTGTAGATTTCAGGCATCCTGAACGTAAGAATATAAACTTAATCCCTAAAGCCATTAATTAAGGGATACTTGAGGAAACCTTTGCTTAGGAATCAACCTTATAGTTAGGAGCAATATCAGATTGGTCCTGTAACACCTACAATTGTCACACAACAATATTGAGATCATAATTAGATTATTCAAATGGTTTTGGAGGCCAAGTTCTTGGCTAAACCACTACTCCAATGTATCACAAACCTTATCCTGACTGAATTAACTAGCAATACTCATTGTCGAGAAATTTTTTACCAAACTTTACCCTATTTACAAGTGATACCAATTAATCAACCATGAAAACATATAAGTCATTTTTACCATACATGTGGTGAATAGGACAACAATGATCACTATAAAAATTGTAATTGGTCAACCAGTCTCTAATTGGGATAACATTTACTTGGTATTCTAATATATTACCAAATTCCATACAAACCTGGTAGGATATATATTAAAAGTTTCATGCTTAGTTCTTTTATATGGACAAAGGAATTTTTATGGTTAATCTTATCCATTTTTGGCAATTGTCAGGAGAACCGGTCGAGAATTTTATTACTTAGTTTAAGATGGAAAAAAACTAATATAAGGTAATTACGATTGAGGCAGAATTTATCCAATTGGTCCATGATGGTTTAGAGTTTATGCTTTGAAAAAAGTTTATCATGACATACAGTTGGAGGACCGAAGCACATCTGGAGGTTCCTGTAATTTGAAAAGTCATTTCTTATAGAAGGCAAAGCACAACTAATCTTCAAAGAAAGAAACCCACCATCCAACAATCGCCTTATCACTATAAAATTCTTCAAGTGGCTGAGTAGGTAACCGATCTCTTCATATTCTAGTCATATGTATTCATATTGGACGTATCTTATTATTTTGGCACTTAAGGGTTAAAATTGATTAGTTTGAATCAAACTGCTTTATCGATTATGTCACACCGGCACACACTACATATGAAAGAAAACAAACCGAGCACCAATGGGATGTTCATTACCACTCTTTCTTAGGTATTTAGATCATTTTCATTTTTTGATTCATGAACTAAAATGACCTGGCATGGTGGATGGGGGATCAAACTAGCTGTTACCCGAGTAACACCTTAGTGGGTGTTACCCTAACCATGTGGGGCCCCACATTAATGTATTTCTTGTATATCCATGTCATTCATCTATTTTTCATCTCATTTTGGGACGTGATCCCAAACCTTAAGAAGATCCGAATCTTAGGTAGACTATACCACTAGAAATAGTGATGAATAACCATACAACTAGAAACAGTTACAAATAATTTAAAAACTTTATGGGCTATAAAAGTTTTGGATCAAACTTATCTTTATATTTTTCTCTTCATCTGATTCTTTTTTACATTATCAATAGGTTGGATGGCCAATAGACATTAAAAAAACCTTATAACGGGCCCTTTGGAATTTTTAATGTTAAGGCACTCAATCACCAATGTTTTATGTGGTGTGGTCCACCTAGGATTTGGATTTACTTAATTTTTGGTGCCACATTCTAAAATGGGTTGGAGAAACATATGGACAACATAGATATACAACACATCATCAAGGTGGGCCCCCAGACAGGATAACACCCACTAAGCTATTACCCGAGTAACACCTAATCCACTTACAACAGATGGAAAGTGTGGATATAAAGTAAATACATCATGATAAGGGCCGCACCTAATCAGTCCCGGCATCGCATGCCCTCACAGGCCACGTCGCTTATAATAAATAAGTTGGACTCTTTTTACCGAAGGCAAGCAAAAATCTTTTATCACCGCTAGGGGTCACTTGACATCATAGATTTAAGGGGATTTCAAATCCCCTGATATGTTTGACACCATAAGCAATGGGGGTTTTGAATCCAGGGGGTTTCAAATTCAAGATGAAAGCTTAGATTACATCTAAAATCCTTCCAAGAGTTGCATGTGTAACACGTGGGTCACTAGGTTATTAATCTATTAGGCACACGACCCACTAATGATATTCCAAAACAATTAGATGATCAATTACATAACTATAATTACTTTAATACGATGATCCGCGTTATCGAGACATTGTCCATGTAAATCGATAGCTAAAAATTGTTGGTTAGTCATTCGAATGTGACCTTGTGCTTGTGGCCCATCCGAGACTTGGAATTCCATCATTTTTGGGCAAAGTATATATTTCAATGGGCTTATTACAATCATTATGTCAAACATTACATACATACACTAGTTAGAGATATTAAAGTTAATTTAGTAATTAATTTCAAACCTTTATAAATATAGTATGAAGACTTTTAGATTATAGGGGATTCTCAATCTACAGTGTCAAACACAATGTAGGGTTCCAAATCTAGGGGTTCTGAATCCAAGGTTCCAAATCCATGCTCCCAAATAGGCCCTTAGCGCGTGTTTGGTCCGTGGAATAAAATGGTATTGATTTATATTAAATGGGATTAACGTCATTATTGCATAATGATTGCATGTCTGGAAATACCATGGTATTTTAGCCATCAAATCTCATGTTTGGGATAAAATTCTTGCTACGAGAAAACACTGGATTAAGCAAAATCTTGTTTGGTGGACATGGAATTGTAATCAACAGACCAAATTCATAATAGATGTTGTTCACTTGTACAGATATATAACCAAAATGTCACGTGTAAAAACTGTATATGGATAGATGACATGAATAAATGCATGAATCAATGTGGGGCCCACATGGGTAGTGGATTTGAAAATCGACGGAAATCCCGCATCGGACCAAATGCAATTCCATCCCACCTAATCTTAACTTCTCTCATCCTCTCCAAATGTTGGATGGAATTTGCACGGGACCAAATACAATTATACTATCCCACAGATGCAGATTTCTGGCGAAAGGCCCACACAGGAAGTTCCTGCGAAAGAGGAAGTGTCCCAATGAAAAAAAGCCATATAGTAAGTGACGTGGCATGATTTAAAAGAAACTAATGGAGTCTTTGTTAGCCGTGAGACTCGAGCATGTACGCGGGTGCCTCTTTGTTTTCTATTTTCTGTTTTCTTATTTCTATTTTATGTTTTATGTTTTCTGTTTTCTCTCCTTCTCTAAGACGAACCTAAAATAATAATAATAACCCACCAAGATGATGGGGGTTCTATTTCCCGTTTCAAAATGCTGATGCAATTTGCAAATTTTCATGAATATAAGGTTCTATTTCCCATTGATTTATTAGTTGAAAAGCATCTCACAAATCAACCAAACGAAGCTAAAGAATGAACCAATTTCAGTGTATTGGAATTTTCATAGTTCCCATGAAATTTGGAAGTTTTTGTTGATACATGTATTGATCTGATAAAAAACCATTTTGCAAACCAATAAAAAAAATAAAAAAAATGAAAGCCCATTTCAGTTCACCGTGTTTAAGACAGAATAATTGGTAGATAGTTTTCTTTTTTGCTTTTTTTCTTTTTTATTTAAAGATTTGCAACGTGTTCATATGTTTAAAGTGATTATAATAAGCCTTCAGATTGATTTAGCGTTGCTGCGAAAAACCCATTTCAACAAAACATAAGAAATGTAAAAGGAATTGCAAATTTGCAAGTGCATTTCAATATGTTGAGTTTGATGCAAACCCCTGCATCTTATATTTTGATTTGAACTGATTTGTTAATTATTAGTTAGGAAAAAAGAATCAATTTGAGTAGGCTGTGTTTGAATTTAGATTTCCTCCAAAATCATGTGGTCACATGCAGAAAACTATAATCTTTAATTTTTGAACTATCTTGTTAGGTTCAAGATTGCTATAAGTTTTCTGCCGAGTACAAGGGGCAACACAACCCTCAAAAGCTAGAAGAACTTGGAAATGTGTTAACAAGTTTGGATGCTGGCGATTCTATTGTTGTTGCAAAATATTGATTTTTAATAAAATATATTAAATAATAATATAAAATATATAAAAAGTTGTTTTGATAAAGCACTGTTTTGCGGGTTTTTTGGGAATAGTCTCACATGGGAAAGGGAAGAGAAAAATCTTTGGTTTAAATGATAATAGTGGAGTATTATAATATTTTCCTGCCTAGTCCGTGGACTATGGACCTTGCGCCCGCGCTCAGGCACGGGCACGGGCTCGGTCTCAGTCTTGGGCACGGGCTCGGTGTGAGGGCGTGGGCATGTGAGGCAGTGTGGTTGTAGAGGCGCTAGTGGCGCACTTTGCACTTCACTCGTGTCGCAGAGGGTCGCTCCCTTCGCGAACCGGAGCGAGTCGCGGTGCGACAAGTGGCTAAGGCAGATGGTTGGCTGGACAAAAATCTAAAGGACTGAATGAGAGTCACTCTGATTATATAGAGAGCTGAAAAATAGAGCTGTTGCAGCAGATCTGAATACTGTATTGTACAAATTAGTGCAGGTCCACAGAATCGCTGCATGGCTAGCCCAACAGCTATAAAACGGCTAGTCATCTCATTGATCAACAAGATGCAAGATGCAGCAGCTTAATGGCCCATGCACAACAGCTAGAAAACGGTCATGGGATTTATTTCCCTGGACCATAACCCCCAGCCACCATAGCCTATAAAAGGAGGACTTGGATGGGTTTCCAATCCATCTCAAAAACCCACTCCAACAGACCCATACGAACTAAGACAGCCTACTACTCCTTTTCTATACTCCAATAGTTTCAGCAAGACATTAAGGGTTAAACCTTTACTAGAAGAACAGGCCAAAGGTGTGGTCTAGAACGGTTCAACTAAACCAGTGGCTGAAGTACTGACCAGTGCAGTGGTCTTAATCTAAAGAAACCTTTTTCTCTTTCTTTTTCTTTGCTTTGGAATTTTTCTCTATGTTGTAATACTGCCAGAAATTGTGTAATTGAGTTTCAATAGGTGGCTCTTCGTGTTTGCTGAACGCAAACCCACACCAGGCTCGTCGTATCCTAGAAGCTATTTGCCTGTAACCTATCGGCATACTCAATTTACTTGAGTAGGGGCCAATAATGCTCTAAGGACAGCGTTTTCAGACGTGCTTCAGCCTGTCCTTATTTCTGTTCATCGTAATTTTTCGATTTCCATATTATACAGAAAATACAATATTAACCTGTATAGTTTTCAACACATTCTCCTTGCCAAGGTGTCGTGTCCTCAAATAAAAGCTTGGTAGGTATTTTTTTTAGCTTCCGGTTTAGAGAAGAAGAAAAGGAGGTGGAGGAAAGAGAAAAAAGAAAACAGAAAATGAATAGGCACCCGTGCACATACTCGAGTCTCATGGCCAACAGAGACTCTGTTAGTTTCTTTTAAAACATGTCACGTCACTTACTATATGGCTGGTTTTAAATGAAACACCTCATCTTTTGTGTACATATCCCACCTTTCATCTAATTCCCTGAGCCAAACGGCCCGCCCGAGTAAAAAATCAATATCCTAGAGAATATAGAGACAACAATGGCTGGGAGAATATAAAAACGAGGCATGCGATTCCCTGACAAGGGAGAAAACAACTGGAAACCACTTCGAAATACCCGACGATATCAATCAAGGACAGTAGCTTGACGGAGCTGCTCAGCAAGATTGGACTAGTATCAACAATCTCTTTCCGTACGGTTTGAGATGATTCCAATGCTATGGCACTGAAAACCTGATAGCATAACGCTCGCTGCTTTAAATTACAACTGCAACTTGGGTTTGGATGGACTAGAACCTGAGGGCCTGCTTGGCCCGGGGAATCGGATTAGGAGGGATGGGATGGATTTTAAGGTAATGATGGTAGTGTCAGTGGACAGGTTTAAGATCCATGGGATTGCTATATCCTAGGACAAGTTCACTGGGTTTGTTTGGCACACCCGACATATCCTGGGATTTTACCTTCCAATCCGTCCAACTAAGGGATGGGATCAATTTTAAGATAATGATGGTGATGTCAGTGGATTGTTTTAGGATCCATGGGATTGCTTATATCCCGGGATAAGTTCACCGGGTTTGTTTGGCTCGTCATGCATATCCCGGGATAACACAATCCCATCCCTCCTAATACCGTGGGATCGGTCCGGCCAAACAGGCCCTGATTGACCCAACCTGAGTTCCTGCGGGGTTGAATCAGGTTGGGTTCGAGTGGGAAAACGCAAGCCTAATTTTAATTCTGGCTGGGTTTGGTTGAGCAAACTTGGGTTGGGTCAGGGTGAGTGCAAAAGAATCACATGTATTTGCATGGGGTCAGATTGGTTGGTGTACAAACGGATGTCAGTTTGGGTTCAGGTTAGCCACCTTGGATTGGAATTCAGGTTGGGTTGGATCCTGTTGAGGGCGGGTTCGGGTTCGGGTTAGGGTTGGGCTAAGACTCTCCAATGTGCTAGAGCTGGACATTTGCTAACTCCCCGCACCTACACTTTGCTAGATTTGTGATGGCAGCTTTCAATTGGATGCTTTTTTGAGCTGATGCAGCTTGTGTGGTAAGCTTATTGCTACATACATCCATAGTGACGGGATGTGTTTGATTGTGCTGTCTGTCAAAACAAAGCAAAGCAAACTTGAAAGCTGTCACATCAAAGTAATGAGTCACCTCTAAGCAAGGCATGCAATCACCTCGGGTCATCTCAGACATTTGAGGTGGTATGGTCACCTGAATTTGTAAGGACCATCCTTTGCCATCATAATATGTAATCATATTACATGACGGGTTGAAAGTTGAAATGGGACGGTCCATCTACTGGGCGACCAACCGCTCTTTAACGCAAGATTCACGAGAGTTTCAACAAGAGATTATGGGTCTGAGTACCCATTGTGGTGATAATCTATTATGGCGTAAGTGTGTGGGTGTGTGGAGTGTGAGTGTGTGTTGAAAAACAAAAAAAAAAAAAAAAACTGTTTGGTTGGGGTTGGGCTTAGACTTTCCAATGCGCTGGAGCTGCACTTTTGCTAACTCTGTGCCGCATCTACACTTTGATAGATTTGGATTTCTGATGGCAGCTTTCAATTGGATGCTTTTTTAGAGCGGAGGCCGCTTATGTGGTGAGCCTATTTAAAAAATCTGATGATGTGGCACTAATAGTGAGGCAGAGAGTTCCTGCCTCCGGGAGGCAGAGGATCCGCAGTCTTACTATATATATCCATGGCAATGTGTGGCGAGCCTATTGCTATATATATCCATGGTGACGCAGTGTATTTGACCGGGTTGTCTCTGAAAGCAAAGCAAAATTGAAAGTTGTCAAGTCAAAGCAATGAGTCACCTCTAATCAAGATATGCAATCACCTCAGGTCACCACAAACATTTGAGGTGGTACTGTCACCTGGATTTTCATGACCATCGTTTCCATCATAACATGTAGAGCATGTAACGCACGACATGATGAAGGTTGAATTGGGACAGTGCATCCACGGGGTGACCAGCCCCTTGTTTAACACCTACGAGAGGTAGATTCACAAGAGTTCTATGTATTTGAGTACCCATTTTGGTGAAAATCTACCGTGGTGTGAGTGTGGGGCTGTGGGGTGTGAGTGTGTTGAAAAAAAAAGAAACTGTTTAAAAAATTACTCTTATCAGGCAATCATATCCGTCACTTTCTTTTTATAGACCTGAAGTTTATGCAACAGAAGCTACATGGATCCCACTATGATGTTTGTGAGAAATCCATCCAATCCATCCATTTTTCCATTCATGTTAATTCATGAGCTTAGAAAATAAGATAGATTCAAAATTCAAGTGGGCCACACAATAGATGAAGTGGGAAGGAAATGCATTTTTGAAACCTTTTTGAGGTCCATCATGATTTTTATATGCCGTCCAAACTCCTCGTAAGGTCCTTCTCACTGTTACGAACTAAAAATGACAAAATATTAGCCCCAAATAAAACATCTATGGCTTCATGAATGTTTCAACACATTTCAATCCCCACTTGAATTCATGTTGTTTCCATTGGTATGGTCCACTTGAGTTTTGGATTTCTCTTATGTTTGGGCTCAATGTCCTAACACAGCTGTCGGGATGGATGGACATGGCGGAATTCTTACAAACATCACAGTGGGCCATATCTGGCTTCCTAATGCAGGAAATTCATGAGGTTGGGATCCACCTAGGTGGGTGAGACCCCAATTGTTGGGCTCTCAGTGATGTATGTACCTTAAATCCACACCATCCAACCATTTTGAAAGCTCATTTTAAGTCATGACACACAAAATGAATCTAACTCAAATCTTAGATGGACCACACCACATGAAAACTTAAATCGATGCTGTCCAACCATTTCGAAACAATCCTGATTGAATTCCCATCATTAAAAACTTCATGAATTCCACCAGAATGTTTATTTGCCATCTGACTTGTTGATAAGGTCAAAATCACCTAGATGAAGAGACCACGTAAATATTATCTTAATCCAAAGCTTTTGTGGCCCACAAGAAGTTTTAAATGGTCAATCACCGAGGTTTCCTGTACTATGGTCTAGCTTGGATTTGGAACCGCTGCATTTTTTGCATCATGCCCCAAAATGAGCTCTCAGTACAGATGGATGGTGTGGATGTAGTCACATACATCATAGTGGCCCCACAGCCAGGAGTCCCACTCACCTTGGCGAACCTGGGGTGTCGCCTAATCCGCTCCCGTCGTTGCAACCCGCGTTCAATTCTGACCGTTAACGATAATTTGTTTTATACTGTTTGCTACGATGAAAACTCAATGGATGGCTAGGATCACCACCTGGTCTAAATCTTTTCCATTCGTAGCCGGAGCAACTTAGATGGACGGACCAGCAATACTTGGGTGAGACCCCGAAACAACAATGATGTAAGTGTTTTATCCACGAACGAGTTTTTCAGATAATTTTAACCTGTAAACCAAAAAATGAGGCAAGTCCAAGGCTTAAGTGGACCACACCAAAGGAACTTGCACTGATAATGACACCCACCGTTGAAACCTTTCGAAGGGCAAACGTGATGTTTTTTTTACCAAACAACCTGTTAATAAGGTCATGTAGATGTGGATGAAGTGAAAACACAAAATATCACCTTGATCCGAAACTTCTCCAACTCCAAAGAAGTTTTTAATGGTGGACATTAAATCCCCAATTTATGGTCCACTTAAGCCCTATACCTTGCTCCATGCTTGGTTAATACCTTAAAATGATCTGAGAAAATCAATTAACAGCTTGGATAAAACACTTACATCACGGTGGGCCCCACAGAGCCCTGCCCGGACGGATTACCGTCCGGGCGGGGGTAGGACGCAATCCGCGTCCATACATTTAGTGGTGGGCATGTCGGGTCCGATCCGGTAGATCTGACCCGATCAGGTCCAATCCGACCCGTTCCGAATAGAACCGACGGCCTAGATCTGGCCTGATTGAGTCTGTACATCCAGATCCGATCTTTTTCGGGTCAGGTTCGGATGGTAGTCTATCCGGACCGATCCGAAAACTCGAACCGAAAGGATCCGGACTGATCCGACCCGTCCCAATCCGAAGCCAAGAGAAAGCAGTACGACCCACTGCAGTACCTGAGCCATTCATTACACTATCCCCCAACAAAACAAATCAATCTTTTATGTGTGTGTGAAATAGAGAGGAGGTGTAATGGGTTCTACTCAAATCCAGTTTAAGAAGAGTTAGATAGTTGAAATCGATGAAGATAAGAGATATTTTTCTTAGGTTCTTCTGAAAATGGAGTTTCTAAGAGAGAGAGAATCATTTAATGGGTTTTACTCAAATCCAATTTGAGAGGAATGAGAGAGTTGAAATAGTTAAAGAGATAGAGGAAATAGATATAATGGGTTCTTCTGGAAATAGAGTTTAATTCTGAGAGAGAGAGAGAGAGAGAGAGAGAGAGCTTACATGTGCTTGAATATGAAAGCACGTGAAGGGCAGGGAAGAAGGGAGTTGGAGAAGCCGATATCTCCACAGAGGCAGCACTCATCTTAGTCAGAAACCAATCCCCACTCTTCATTGCTTTCTTTAATCCAGTCCATATACGTACACAATCGTCTCCACCCACCACGTGGCACGATCTGCCTCTCCTACTCCAATTATCGACGACTAATAATAATGTGAATCGCACAAGTGGAGAACGAAGAACCAAATCGTGTCGCATGTGGCAACCTGCCACACGTGGAAGAGATCCGATCAGTTGAGTTTGTATTTTTTTCATAAATCATTTCGAATTTCTCATTTTAATGGCAAAATTTAATTGAGAAAAACGGACGATTAAAATAAAATCCCAAGGGCTCTTATTCATTGTACATGTGTGGCCCACTGGCGAGTAGATCAGAATAAATCTTTAGGGCATTTTGAAATTGACCCCGCTTGATTATGTACTTAGCATTCAACATGTGGGAATAATTGGCACGTACGACGTGATTCACCTCTTCAATCCGCATGTACGACGTGAATCGCCCATCTCAAACACATCCTCAATCCACACACTCCGGAATTGACCAATTGCAGAGCAGCAGTTGCAAAAACCTTTAATCAAGTAAAGTGTACCTAAAACAATCGCGTGGTGAACTACTCACAATACATTTTCTTGACATGGTTAATGTAGCTGTACGATTACTAATTTTGGACCGTCCATTTAGTGGAAAAATAATAGAAAAGGCCCATCGAAGAGAAAAACAATATATAAATAATTTCATACTTCGATTTATTGTCAAAAACTGAACGGTTACGATTAAAATCTGTAACAACTCAAAGATTATTTGTGGTGAGCCAAAGACTCATCAATCTTTGCCAAACGAAACGCAAACCTGCTATGATATGAATATTTAATTCTTACTTATCCTTAATCCTAACCTTCGCCGTTTATCTCTCACCACATGTAAAATCCAACGGTTACCCTCAAACATGTTTCGCTCTATTTAACAGACGCACTGCTTCTTTCCTTCTTCTTCTTCATCTGTTTTTCTGTTTCTTGAAAGCAAAAGAAGCAGATTCGAATTCACTGAAATCCAACCGTCGGATCTCTTCATTCAGCCATGGCATCTACACACGCTCTCTCCTCACTCATATAAAAAGCTTTTCCCGGGCCGTGATCGTTGACGTGGCCTGCCGTAACAGGGAGATTACCATCCGAACCGACTCATGCCTAGTCCGATTCGACTCGGTTTTACTGACCGAGTGGGATGCGGATCGGATCAGGCAATACAAATTTTGGCTAGGTCCGAGGCAGGTAACTCGGACTCAGTTCCGGATCGGTCCGAGTTCGGGGTCTAGTGATTGAAATTTCGGATAGGATCGGGTTGGGCCAAATCCGATCCGATTCGGATCGGTACCCACCTCTACATACATTATATATCCACGCTGTTCATCTGTTTTTCGTAAAAATGAAGGCGATGAAAATTTCAGGTCAACCACACCATAGGATACAGTGGGGTCATTGAACTCACACCATCAAAAGCTTCCTGGCGTCGATTGTAATATTTACTGACCATCTAAACTATTGTTAAGGCCATAAGATGTAGATTTATCTAAATATTTTATGGCCCATAAAAAGTTTTCAACTGTCATTAACCATTATTTCCTGTGGTGTGGTCCACCTGTAGATTGTATCTGCTTCATTTTTGGTACCATTGCCAACAATAAGCTAGAAAAAAAGATGAACGGCGTGGATATACAATGCATAAATCGAAGTTGGGCCCTACGGTCAGTGTCTCGCCCAAGTTTCTCCCCACTCCAGACGATAAGTTACCGTGCCACGTGTACCATAGGTAAGGGACGCGGATTGCGTCCTACCCTGCGGGCGGGGATCTGTGGGGCCCATCATGATGTAAATGTTTTATCCACACATGTCATCTCTTTTCTCGGATCATTTTAAGCTATGATGCCAAAATTGAGGCAAGTCTACAGCTCCAATGGGCCACAAAATGAGTATTGAACTTCCACCGTTAAAAAGTTCTTGGGAGCTGGAGAAGTTTCAGATCAAGCTTATATTTGTGTTTTCATTTCATCCACCTCCACTTGAACTTATTAATAAGTTGGACGGTAAAAACAATAAAAATAAACATTACAGTAACCTTTAGAAAGGCATTAACGGTGTGTGTCATTACATATGCATTTTCCTTTGATATGGTCTACTGAAGCTTTTTACCTACCTCATTTTTTGTGAAATAATTAGCAAAGTAGGCAGTGTCTTTTAGGGTAATTAGTTTTTGCGCTGGCGGGAAACTTAGTCACCGGAAGGCGATTTTCAGGGTACGGATGGACCAAAATACCTTCAGGTTAAGGTACGAAGCGGTTGAAAAAGGAGGGTTATTTTTGTCCGAAATAGGTTCTCCGTACAGTCGGTGGTCTATTTTGATTATCTAAGTTTGTGGTCGGTCGCATCAGGTCAAATAGGTGAAAAGTCATGCCTATGGTAAAAAAATTTCCACAAAACATGAGCCATGTCCGGGGATTAAATGGACCACAAAGTGGAGATCTAAGGTATACCATTAAAAACTTCTTGGAAGCAAAAGAAGTTTCATATCAAGCTGATATTTGTGTTTTTATTTCATCCACGCCTCTATGACCTTATGAATAGGTTTGATGTTAAAAAACATTACGATGGCCCTTGGAAATGTTTCGACGGTGGGTGTCATTATCACTGCATCTTCCTCTGGTGTGGTCCATTGGAGCTGTAGACCTGCTTTAATTTTATGATCATACTTTAAAATGATCAGGGAAAAACAATGAGCCTTGTGGACAAAACACTTACATCAAGGTGAGCCCCCATCCGGGCAGTGTAGTACGCAATCGGCATCCCTCTATTATTTCCTTGAAAATGGGTTCTTAAGGTGTATAGACCGCAGGTTTCAGCCAGCAATTTCATTCACTACTAAGAAACTTTAATCGTGAAATTAGACATAAGATTGCAGGGATGAACTAAATAGACTAAAATACCCCACCCTTCCTTCAACAGCTGCTTACCTTAACAGTCTCAATGGATATTTTGGTTAAAATAGCTAAAGTCGCCTTTTGCCACATAAGTTTCCGGCCAGTGAAAATAATAAAGGCACCGTACGGACTCATCCGTTAATCCAATTATTTCCTTGAAAATAAAAATGCAGCCGTGACAGATGGACCAGGCAACATATGCTCTTTCTGATTTCTACTGACAGCTGACTTGACCTCAGGCGCCTGTAAATCACGTGGAATGGCCGCACAAAGGATCGAGTGAGGTAATATTGTGGAGCAGGAATAATCATAATAGGGTAGAGCCATCTATACACGTGGGACCTAAAAGGTTGATGTACAAATCAGGTCCGCTCGTATGCAGGGACCTAGCACGAATAGTTGTTAGTTGATGACTAAAAACGTTACCCTTAATAAACGAACATACCTATCTGATTTGTGACCACTACACCGTAGAAATCAGAAGCAGCCAACGGTGAGATATACAGCGAGTAAAAAGGCAATGGATATAACTATTTTTAAACTGAAAACCATCTGTACGATGCCGGTATATTGGTAGAACCAAGCAAATGATCACTCTACCACGTGTCATGTGGAGAAATGGGTCTACCGTATTATGGCTCATCTAACCCTACTGTATCAGGAAACGGATTGGCTACTCCCCCTGACACCAGCCCCGGAGCTGGTGGTCGGTGCTATGTGGGCCCACCATGATGTATGTGTTTCATCCATTCCGTCCATCTATTTTTGTAGATCAAATTATGGTATTGCAAAAAAAATGAGGTATATCCCAATCTCAAGTAGACTACATTACAGGAAACAGTGTTTAATGAACTTCGACCGTTAAAAACTTTTTTGGGGCCATAACAGTATTGGATCAAGCTGATCTTTGTTTTATCCCTTCATCTGGGTTTTTATGACCTAATCAACGGATTGGATGTCAAATAAACAGTACATCGGGCCTTAGGAGGATTTGAATGATTGATATCCAATCACTATTTTTTTCCTGTGGTGTGATCCACTTGAGATTCATATCCCTCCCATTTTTTGGATAAAAACATAAAATGATATTTAAAAATGGATGAAACAAATACATCATGATGGCCCACAGAGCAGGGGAGTAGCCAATCCGTTTCCACTGTATCATTCATTTACTAATAAAGCATTTTTAATAGGTGCGGCATCATGTGTCAGATCCATATGCCACTGCATTAGCCAGACTGGCACGTGGGTAAGGATATAACCAATGCACGCGCATTACTGTTACAGGCACCACGGGAATCGCGGATTGCCTGTGCCCTGTAGTCGGAGGCTGGGGGTCCATGGATGCCCTTAACAAATCCACTCCATCCATCAATTTTGCAAGACTCCAGTTCAACATGAATCTAAGAATCAGGTAGATAGAAAACGCACGTGGACCACACCACTGAGAACAGAAACGTTTGCCTCAGAGAAATCCACATGGCAGCATCGGTTGGGGCCGAAAGTTGGATCCTATTCCTCGACCCTAGACCAACGCACGGTTCCTATACCTAGACCCTAACCCAACCCAACTTTAAGTAGGGAATTCTTGGTGTCGTGGACACATGCTAATATTTTCATTATTATATTAGTCTATTACATTTTCATTAGAAGTCTTACTTTTTCACCTATAATTTTATTAATTATATAAGTAGTTAATTAAAGTTAAATTTTTCATTTTTTCTAAACAAACCAGCTAAAATATGGGAGAACTATTACCACTCCTTTAAAAGTCATGTTGTGTATTAGGCAATTTATTTGGAAGAGAAAAATCTAATGTATCTTATTAACTTAAGTCATTAGAAATAATGTAAACTAATGAAACCTAATTGCACTGAAATTTTTCATGCCTTCAACATTGATGATCTACACTTCGTTATAACTTAGAAGTAACTTATATATCGATTGGGTTTGGGTTGGGTTGGGTCGGGCAACCTGAGCCCGACCCAAGTTTTATTAGGTTAGTGTTTGGATAGCCTAAGCCTGAGACTGAAGCCGGTACATCTTGTTTGAGCCCAACCCAATGTTGGGTCGGTTGGGTTGAACTCACCCGACTCTCAGCCCTAGCATTGGTATAAACAAGGGCGGTGCATGATCAGTAGAAGATGAAGTGCACAACTGTTTGCTGAACATTTTAACCTCCCAAAAGGGGCCCACAGTAATTCTCCCATACAATCTTGATTAACTTCGACAACTAGAATCTATGTTCTGCCTTTGTAGATTGTATCTTGTTTCAGTGGCTGTAACCATGCCCCTTGTTCCTTCTCTATGGCACATGAGATTGCAGAGAGGTTGAGATTGAAAGATTGTTCCGAGTCACAACGGGAGGGTAGATTGGGCAATATATATTTTTACCTCTGCAAGAGCGTAGCTTTCGTTTACCTCTACCTGGGATTAAGTTCATCACGTAATCGGCGTCCGGATTAAAGTCGTTTAGCAACAATGTCCCACATCATATGTCCCTTGGACCTAATTTCGAGCGGCCCGTTAGTCATGATACTCGCAATTGGACCGATGTAAGTGGACGGTTTTAAAAATTAGACTAGTCATCTACATTCAACTTATGGGAGCAAAAATGGCAGCAAAACAGATTGCTTGATGAGTTGTGTTGTATAAGTTTCTTTACAAACGGCCCATCTATCTCAAAGGCCTGCATGCATGTTGGCCCGGCGTTTGCGCTCACAAATAGCCTTTCATTTCCCATATCCACTCTCTTACGTGCAGGATCGCCAACGGATGCGGTTTGCATGGTGGCAGGGCTCTGTGGGGTCCATCTTAATGTATATGTTTTATCCACACCATCCATTGTTGAAACCTGCTAAGAGTGACCACACCACAGGAAATAATTGTTGGGATTTGTGTTGCGAAATCACACAGATATGGATATAAGATATCAATCCAAGAGCACCAAGCAAACACAAGAGAACACAAAGATTTAATGTGAAAAATCCTTTCGGGAAAAAAACCACGGCACAAAGCAACAAAAATCCATCATGAAAATAGAAATTACAAAGAGAGAGAACTTACCCGACTCAAATAACCTCAAATCTTACCCTTCCTACACTCTTTGATAACCTTAAAACCCTTTTAAAAACCCTTGGAATACCTTTTGGAAGCCTTAGAATATTTGAGAATAACCCTAGGGACTCCTATTAATAGATGGGGAAACGCCACTTACGCACCTCTGTAACACCCCAAACTTTTCAACACCCGAGTATTGAAAGTTCTTGAGCGTTACCATAAGATTCAACGTAACATACACATGTGTACGATACCAATCCAACTATTCTAGCCTTACATCCTTTCCCCGACACTAACTTAACCGTTGGGGATGATCTTCATTCATAAATCAAGTCATTTGACCGTTGAATTTCAAGACAAGCTCACCTATCACATGATTTGACATAAGTACTTTCCCATGAAGAACACGACGAAGTGCTCCCTATCCGTAATGATTTAGATACATACTCTTTTGTAAGAACTTCTTAGAAACGTGTCTATAACCATGCAGAGCCATTGGATTTCCCAAAACTCACATATTAGCAACAATTACGAAAATGCCATTGACCTAGACCCCTGAATCCTTGATCACATGGTTCCCACAATCCATTTCATGTGAAATTGTATACCGGGCCTAATTATCATAAATTAACCATACACGTCGAATTTCAGCCCTTAGATCGTAGTAAATCAGCTACTTGACTTCTACATCCGTTCGTACACTTATCAGATCAAGATTCTGATCCGTCCATCTTGTTCACCCCATATGGATATGCTTAACCTACCATTAGAATTTCAATCCAAGGAACTTACACATGTGAACAAGTCACTCGAATCCAATAGTATATGTGTCATACCCATAATCACTCCAGAAACACACCTTATGACCATCCATTTACTAAACTAACCGTACATCCACTGACATACATGGCCAGAGTGCTAACCATCAAGTCCTTTTATTATTAACAAGTCATCTGACCACTCATTATGTTTGGATCCGCCAAACGGGTCATGTAAACATCATGACAAACTGATCATCATGAAGATCTTAGGGTTTAGGTTCCAACTGCCCGGTAACTTGTCAATCAGAGGAGTACAAATATTATTTTAGAATTTTAAAATATATTAGCCATTAAAAGAGATCTTAGTCATCCTTAAGAGATCATAGCTCAAATTTCGGCGACGGAAAGAGCGTGAAAAATAAAGATCACCTGTCAAATTTCATCACATTTAAACGGTAGACTTATAAGTTACAGATGTCAGAAGTTTTGCAAAGAAAATGAGTAGAATTGTAAATATGTTAACACCCCATGCATGCCACTGTTGACGAAGAGTTACGGTTAAAGTTTCAACGTTGGATACTATTAAATGCATTAGTAGATCGTGCGGCTCACCTGAAGTTCGGATCTACTTCAAAATTGGGACCATGGGTTTGTACGACGTGCCAAAGACGGTGAATGGAGTGGATCTTTCAGAAGTTTATCACAGGTGGACTCATCTATATTTTTTTTATAACAAGATAGAAAAGAAACATGTACATGCTGTGACAGCGGATGGTGAAACCGGGAGTTGCAGTGGTTTCCACCCCCATGTCCCTACAACATGTGGACCCAGTCATCTGATAAATTCCGGGGACCGTTCTAACCGTTGACATTCAATTTAGGAACAATCTAACCATTAGATCGATGAGAATTCACTGTTAGAGCTAGGAATTGAACCTTATAGGCCACCCGGACCTTGGATTTGCCCCATCTTTGGTAAAGAGTTATGGTAGGGCTCGCCAAATAGAATGGACGGTGTAGATTTATCACAAACTCCACTACGGACCCCATTCCAAGTAAATGTGCATAGAGTGCACGTGCACACACGGTGCACTGGGCTAAGGGATTTCCAAGAGAAGGAAAAAGAGAAATTTCCAACTGTACGACCAGTATATGGGCCAAAACATTTTTAAGCCCATTTCTTTTTAGTTGCCAAGAATACTCCCCAGGCGTACGGCCCCATTTCTCTGGTCGAAAATGCCCTCAAATCTTTCCTTCCTACACGCCTGGTGCTCGAAGACGAGCGCTTACGCTCCTCGAACTCCGAGTTGAACGAACGGTTCAAAAGAGATCAATGTTATATGGGCCCCACAGTTATGTATTTATTATATCCACAACGTTCATCCATATTTTGAGATCATTTCGGAGCATTTACAAAAAAAAAAAAAAAATCATATCCAGAGATCAACTGGACCACACCACAAAGAGCAAACAGAAAAGTTGATTTTCACCGTTGAAACTTTTGTAGGGCCCACCATAACATTTATATTCCATCCAATCCATTCATAAGGTCACAAAGACCTGGATGAAGAGGAAAAACAAATTTCCGATGATCCAAAACTTCAAACCCCTAAAAGGGTTTCTTTATTCAATGGTAGACGTTCAATCATCCACACCTTTTAACAAATGGGTCCACTTGATAGCTAGATCCGTCTTATTTTTCATCTCAAGCCCTAATACGAGTTCGCAAAAATATATGGACGGTTTGATATAACACATACCTCATAATAGGACCCACAAAAGCGGTGGGATTACAACAAAGATTTAGAAAAAAAAAAAAAAAAACCGTCGATATATCGAATGTCTTTCGATATATCGAAAATGGTCCAGAACTGTCCAGTGAGTTTTTCTCAAAAATCCAACAATTTTCGATATATCGAAAGACCTTCGATACATCGAAAAAGGTACTTTACCTTTTGCTACATTATAACCTAGCCAAAATGTAGTCTGTGCCTTGATGAAATTTTTTTTTTTTTATTTTTTTATTTATTTTTTACATGGAGATATTTATTGTACCTACAATTTTCTCTAATACATATTTATAAAAATACATATATATAAGCATATAAGAAATTTTTCCCTTTTTTTTTTCATTTATTTCTTTACTCATTTAACAAGAATATCTTCTAAACCAAAATTAGTTACTTGACGTACCATATATGATTTTGGGGTAGGAGAAGCTACTTTAGCCAACTAACCTAGTTATTTTTCAAGATTCCATCAGTTCGATGGTCGAAAATCCATTTCATTCACTTTGCGGTTAATTTCATTCACGAAAATTCACAGTCATTTCCGTGCATTTCACTTCACGGTCATTTTTCATTTAGTATTGTGTCATCATTTCCCTTCACTGTAGCGGTCATTTTCATGCATTTAACGGTCATTTCGCTTCACTTTATAGTCATTTCCGACATTTCACGGTCATTCCAAACAATTCTGTGTTGATTAACAGTCATTTCAAGTCCATTATTAACAAGTCATTTCCCCACTCATCATTTTTGCATTTCACGGTCATTTCGTAAACATGAATGAAATGACCGATCAAATCATGAAATGATCTTAATCAACACGGAATTTTTGGAAAGACCGTGAAATGCTTCGGAAATGAACTAAGTGAAGCAATCAGTCATAAATGAGTGACAAAATAATCGAAATGACCGTTAAATTTTGGAAATGACCGCTAAGTGAAGCCATGACCGCTAAATGCGAAATGACCGTTAATCAATACTTGTTTGGAATGACCGTGAAATGCATGAATATGACCGTGAAATGAATCGAAATGACCGTTAAATGCATGGAAATGAAAGTGAAGAAATGACCGCGAAATGCGTCAAATGACCGTGAAATGCGTCGAAATGACCGTGAATGAACACGGAATAGGCGAGAATGACCGTGAAATGCATGGAAATGACATTTAAGTGAAGAGAAATGACCATGAAATGCATGGAAATGAATGAAATTGACCACGCAACCATTAAAATTGACGAAAGTGAATGAAATGGATTTTCGAAGTTTCAACGTTGGAATCTTGAAAAATAACTTATGTTAGTTGGCTAAAGTAGCTTCTCCTGAAGTTCATATTGGGTACATCAAGTAACTAATTTTGGTTTAGAAGATATTCTTACGACGTAAATGAATAAAGAAAGAAATGAAAAAAAGAGAGAATTTTTTTTTATGCTTATATATACATATTTTTACAAATATGTATTTGAGAAAATTGTAGGTAGAATAAAGTTCTCCATGTAAAAAATAAAAATAAAAATTAAAAAAAAAAAAATTTTATAGATTGGCACATGCTGTGACACCGGCTACGGTTATAATCCGTAGCTAAAGGTAAAATACCTTTTTCGATATATCGAATGAGCTTCGATATATCGAAAATTAAAAGAATTTTGAGGCAAACCCACGTTTTGGACCTTTTTCGATATATTCGAATGAACCGATATATCGGCATTGTCTTGTTGGGCTATAGTTGACATAGCTACGGTTTTAATCCGTTAAAGGTACAACTCACATATTAAAGAGCGAAAATGAGAAGATCACGTTTTGAGCTACGGTTATAATCCGTGAAAAGGTAAAATTTTTTCGATATATCGAATGAACTTCATATATCGACCTTTCATTGGATTTTATGCCCCATCATTTGGCTATAGCTACGTTATAATCCGGTAGGGTAGCCAAATCACACATTAAAGGGCGGAAAAGGTGTAGGGCATTTTCACAGAAATGGGGCTACGGAGTATTCTTCCAAGTAAATGTGCATAGTGGCTTCAAATGGTCACACGTGCATATAATCTGGGCGTAAGGAAATTTCTCAAGGAAAAATCCTTCTTTCGCGTCTGAAACAGACGAATGCCTGTTCGATCAATTTGTGATCCACCATCATGGCCAGAAGCTTGATCCAATCCGTCCATCTTGTTAGCTAGAAAATGACAACAAAAACCATAGCCGTCCCACCTGACAGTATGCATGGACGTGCACACAAACTCCATCACAACAGCAGCGTGTACAGTTGGTTTTCTTCCAAGAACGGAAAGGAACGCTGTTTCTTCTGCTTGCCAGCTTGGAAATCCGCGTCAACACCCATCCTCGAGCCTCAACCGGCCATTTTTAGCACTCACGGCTGGATCTTTAGAAGACGGACAAACTGCTGACGTGAAGGCAAGGCAGCGTCAGGATTACCGACGTGCACCGCCAATCAATGAGAGTTCTCTCTCTCGAGCCATAAACTCCCAGACTGCGGAGACGGAACTTTCCATTTCTAGAAAGCAGCGACTGTCACCGACGGTCGTCGCTTGGGGATGGGCAGAACCAATCCCAGCCTTTGGATCTCCATCTCTTTATCTATAAAAGGGGACGTTGGTGCCCTCAGAACCCACACCCAAGGAAGGAAGGAAAGAGGAGAGAAAACTGAGTGAGGGAGGAAACAGAGAGAGGAAGAAAAAAAGGGAGGAAGAGTGTGCGTTGTTGGTGAGCCTGGCACCCACTGTCCCAACTCAGTCCGTGAGAAGCGGACCGAGCCGAGTCAGTGTGAGCCCATGGCCTCACCACGTGAGTAGGAGAGAGAGAAAAGGAAAGAAGAAGGTGAGGGTGGTGGGTGTGTGCGTGACAAACCGAGACCGGATCAGACCCAACAGAGAAAGGTAGAACCTTGCGCTTCCTTTTGTTAATAAAACTCTAAAATAAACCCATACTAAACTCCATCACACCTCACCACACATGTGCATGGCTGAAACATGGGCTAGGAACGGCCTGCAAACGAGCTGCAGTATGCCTGAAAATCGGGCTGAAAATGATCCAGAAATAGGGATGAAAACACCTGTTTCGGGCCATCTTTGAACTATGAAAGTGGCAGCTACCGTACTTCGGGCTGGGCTCTGAAATGGGTCAAAAAATGGCCGGAAAAGAATCACGTTTGGGCTAAAAACAGGGCCGGAAATGGCCTCCAAAAATAGCCTGCAACAAAGGTTGTTTCCATGTTGCCGGCGTTGTGGGCTGCCCTGGTTTTGGTCCTTCACAAATGCAGGTGGGCCTCACCAAAATAATGAGAAAACCAGGTGGGCTGCACTGTGCTGGGCCTTACCAAATTTCAACTGGGCCTCACCAATTTGCAGGTGGACCGATGGCAAGTGGAGGGCCACACCAAATTCAGACCGTCCGTCCGTTTCAACAGCCCTGTACGTTTCAAAGAAAGAAAGAAAAATTATTGTTATATTAATATTATATTATATATATATATACATACATACATGGTGGGCCCCATGTGGGACCCACCGGAGGAGGAAGTGGATTAGCTGGGGTATTGACGTTAGAGGGTCCCTCATGATGTATGTATCCCACGCTGTCCATCAGTGGCCCCAACAGCAGGACGGCTGCTGTATTAACGTTACCAAGTTACGTGGGACTGTTGGGGGTATGTGTTATTCAACACTGCCCATCAATTTTGATTGAAGTGGGACCTCACCTAAATGTATGTTATGTCTCCACCGTCCATTCCATTTCCCACCTCATTTTAGGCGTTGACCCGAAAAATGAAGCCAACCTAACTCTTTGGTAGGCCACACTAGCAGAAAGACTGATTTAATAGCGGTAAATCATTAGGGCCCGCTGTGATATTTCGGTGCGTCAAGACATATCCAAAATTGGACATTGGACCTTTCTTGAGCCCTGGAACCCAGTCAACAGAGTAGATCCTCCTTAGACGGGCCCCACCTATCAAAACAAATAAATATATATAATATAAGAAACATGCACGAGACGTCCTCAGGACGCTGCCTCATTTTACTTGAAATTTTGGCTTGAGCCATTGCCCCCACCACATGCTCTACCATGATGTGTGTTGAACATCAACACCGTCCATTTGATGGGTTCCCTTTTTATATGAGATGCCCCCAAAAATCAGCCATACATAGAGCTCGGGTGGCCCACATCATCTACAATCTTATGAAGACACGATAAACCATATAAAAGCACTTGCTGGGGTCCAGATGAGATTTGGATGCACCTGAAACTTGGTTTGACCCCTTAAACTAGCAAGACACACTTAATAGATGGGTTGGATTTGTGAACCACAACGTGGTGAGCCAAACAAATGATTATAAATACTTTAATGGCGGATTTTAGTATATATTATCATGATTAAATCCATTATTTGATACTTGATAGCTATTATTATTATCATTAGTATTACGATAATAATTACGGTTAATAAACACAACTAACCATTACTAGATTATTCATACTAATAGTAGTGCTTACAAACAAAACTATCATTATTACATATTAGTAATTATCATTCTTAGGTACAATCATTAATAGTAGATCATACCATTACTTGCATTATAATGATTATTATTGGCTAACGTTAATTATAACACTAATGTTAACAATTACTCTTCAATTATTAAAATTATCATACGCCAACTACAATCCAAATCCTAAAAACCTATCGTAGACCTAAATTTTAGGATGAAAACCTAGTTCTACATTAAAACCCTAAAACCAAGGTAATCCAAACCTTAGGTTAAGACCTTGACTAAGAATAGCGTATAAAGCTTGAGCCTAACAGTGTAACTTTATAAATGGTGATAGGAATTGGTTCTAAGGAAACACGCATTCTCCAACAGTACTGGTAAGCAGTTCAAAATATAAGGTGATGATTCTTCCCCTTGAGCTTTCCATCTTCTCATTAGCTTAAGTTATAGTTTAAATTCATAATTGATATCTCCCTTATAACCACATGTGTTAGCTGGTGGAAATTGAATTGTTATATTACATGCGTTATGATTATCCTCTATAATTGTTCATGCTTGTGGATTTCTTTTGTGATTGCTTATGGAACTTAAACTAGTACATTAGTGGAAAATTCCCACATATGAATGTACACTCATACTTGGGATGTAACTTAACTAGCTGTGATTGTAATGGACCTTCGACTTGGTAGTTATTGAGTGATGGTCTAGATGGACCTTTGATGTGGGCCTACCATTCAGGGTTGTTGTGCCCAATGGTTTTCAAGGATAGTCTTTTATCGCATGATTTTGATATTCGCCCTATGTGGCTCGTTTTGATACTCGCCCTGCGTGGTTTTGTTTTGATATTTTTCCTATATGGTTCGATGTTTTATACCGTGCAACCATGTGATGGTAAGCCCCATACACTGAATATGATTGGCCACTAGTCGATTGAGTGCCATTTGACATCCTAAAATGATAGCCTCATGAGCCGGGGATGGTAGTAATGAGACATTATGCCCGAGCTGTCGGCCTACGCTGGGCTCTGAGCTCCCCGTAGTGACCCTGAGCTTATCCGAATTGGCTAATTGCAACTGGACTAATAATGGTTTGGCTAATCATGCATTCATGGCATATTGGCGATGACGTGTGACTAATTCTGGATGTTGTAGCACGTGCCCTAAAGTTGTTGGGGTATTGTTTCGCTAGCTCCCAGACCACCGACTATCGATCCCTGTCCGACTGGATGATTTTCTCAGGTCGATGATTTGCATGGGCAACGAGCCCAAGTCCAACTAGATGTGCATCCCAGTCGATGTGCATTCACGCATCCATGCATTTAAAAAGACTGCATCATGTATTGTTTTGATTGCCTTGTTGTTTTATAACTATGCTTACCTAATGCGGTGGTGTGTAATCTTGAGGAAAATTCACACTGAGCTGGCCACTCATCCATCAAATATACAACCGTACAGGCAAGGTAGGTGGCCCAGATGATGTATGTGTTCAGACTTGATGAGGAGCTGTGCACGAGTGCCATGGATGCACGACCGTATTACTAAGAGGAGTTGCGTGGTCATGCGACTTACATTTATATGTTTTCTGTTATTTCTTATGCATGCAATTCTTGTAATCGTTAACGTTGAGACATTGGTTTGTATAAGTCATTATGGGCTGCTTATATATTTGAATGATAATGAGGTTTCCCTTACGTTAATTTGTCCACTCTACGCTCATCTGCTTACTCTGATAATTGAAAAAAAAATACTCGAATTTGACCATCCTTTAATGTTAACACTTGGGTTTTTGGGAAACGAGTCATATACTCGGGTCCTGAAAACATGGGGCATTACAACCTCCCTATAAACGACCTCAAATTTATGCAGTTCGGGCAAAATCTGCACACCGTCTGTGTAACCCTCGACTAGTCGAAGGAGGGTCGATCCCTCGACTGGTCGAGCACCTCGGAACTCAAAATACATCGTTGTTAGACTTCAAGTCGAACGGGCATCGACCAGTCGAAGGGACCTTCGACTAGTCGAGCCGGTCCCTCGACTGGTCGAGCAACGCGGACAGACAGATTTAAGACATCTATTTTTACAACAATCTTCACCATGTCTTCAATCTTCAACCGTGTAACTTTTTGACATATTCTCTTATCTTTACATCACATCATAACTTCAATCAACGCTTCTCGCGCACACTCCATCCTTATTTTATGTCATCACCGAGCCGAGAGGAGTTGCACAGAACTTGAACTTCTCTATGTGAACGACCTTAGTGAGCATGTCCAGCGGATTCACGCTGGTGTGAATCTTTTCTAGTGTCACGCCTCCTTCCTTAAGCACCTGTCGGATAAAGTAGTGGCGAACATCAATGTGTTTAATATGTAAGTGATAAATAAAAATTTTAGCCAAATTAATAGCGCTCTCGCTATCACAACTAACCGGTACGGCCTCTTGCTGAAGTCTCAACTGATTTATCATGCCTCTTAACCAAACACCTTCCTTAAACGCTTCCGTCACTGCCATATATTCTGCTTCGGTCGTGGAAAAAGCCACCACAGACTGAAGCTTCGACATCCAACTAATTGCTCCATCTGTCAGTACAAATGAGTATCATGAAGTATACTTTCTGGAATCCACACTGCATGCGTAGTCGGAATCCACATACCCTGCCAATTTTGTCCTTGTCTTCTCAAAAGTTAAAATGTAATCTTTCGTACCTCGAATATATCGAAGTAGTCATTTCACCACTTCCCAATATTATTTGTCAGGGTTTGACATGTATCTGCTCACAACACTGATTGCCTATAAAATATCCAATCTTGTATAGACTATGGTAAATATTAAACTGCCAACTGCATTCGAATAAGACACATGAAATATAACCTGCTTTTTCTTATTTGATTTAGGACATTGTTATGAGGAAAGCTTGAAGTGAGCCGTGTGGGGAACGTTCACTGGCTGTTCCTGGTCCTACCATATTTGATCAACACTTTTTCAAGGTTTTATGTCTCTGATAAACAAAGTATGCTTCTCCTCCTGTCTTTATGAATATTTATGCCAAGAACCTTCTTTGTAACCCCCGGATATTTAATCTCAAATGTCCCTAATAACTGAGTCTTCTGTACGTTGATTTTAGACATATAATGACTGTCGATCAATATGTCATCAATATACAATATTAGGATGATGAATATGCCATCACTCAGTGTCTTGTAATAGACACAGTGATCATATTAACTCCGAGTAAATTTATGACTCAACATGAAAGAATCAAAGTTTTTATACCACTGCCTAGGCGACTATTTCAGGCTGTACAACGACCTCATTAACCTACAAACTTTTTTTCTGCCCCTTTAACTTGATAGTTCCCTGATTGCTTCATGTAGATATGTTCTTACAACTTCCCGTACAAGAATGCAGTCTTGACATCCATCTGTTCTAGCTCAAGATCATATTGGGGCAACCAGCGCCAATACGAATTTGATATATACCTGCTTAACCACCGGCGCGAAGATCTTCGGGAAGTCGATTCTTTTTCTCTGAGCATAACTCTTGGCTACCGATCTTGCTTTGTATATATCCTGTTTTTTTTAATAACCACTTGCATCTGATTGCTTTTCGGCCCACTGGTAGCTCTACCAGCTCCCATGTGTGATTTTTATGCAACGAGTTCATCTCATCATCTATAACCACCTTCCACTTTTCTACATCAGGCCCACTAAGAGCCTTATGAATAGTAGACAGGTCCCCCTCATCTGTAACAATAGCATATGTAATATTAGAGTTGTCCTTATATCTTGTCAGTAACCTTCGATCACGCGATAGGTTTCTTCTCACAGGTGGCTGCTCCACCTGCTCTTGTACCTCTATCTGCGAATCTATCTCTGCCTGAGTATCATCTGTGTCAATCTGGACGTTTACGATTAACCTGTTAGGTTCCTTTTGCTCCTCCTGATCATTCTTGTGGAATACGGAGTTTTCATTGAATCTGACATCACGGCTAGTGATGACTTACGTGTAACATTGTCGAATAACCTGTAACCTTTCACACCAATGTCATAACCAACAAAGATGTATTTTTTAGCTCTATGGTCTAGTTTATCTCTCTCAATTAGCGGTACATGAGAGTAAACCTCGCAACCAAATATGTATAGATCTGAGTAGTCGATTTTCTAACAACTCCATACTTCCTCTGGAATTTTACATTCAATTGCTATCGAAGGAGACCGGTTTACCAAATAACAAGGCGTGTTAACGTCCTCTGTCCATAAGTCCTTGCCCAACGCAATATTACTTAACATGCATCTGGCCATCTCCAGAAGAGTCCGATTCATTCGCTCAACCACACTATTTTGTTCTGGCGTGTGGCGCACTGTGTTGTACCTGATGATCCCTTCATCCTTACAACAATCATTAAACTCAGTAGAAGTAAATTTTCTACCATTGTCAGTCCTTAAAACCTTTAATTTTTCGCCCTGACTGTTTTTCCACCAATGTCTTCTATTGTTTAAATAAAATGAAAACTTCAGATTTACGTTTCATGAAGTAAACTCAAACTTTTCTAAAGTAGTTATCAATGACTGAAACAAACCATGACGACCCCCAATGAAAACTTCTGGCAATGGCCCCCATACGTCAGAGTGCACATAATCAAGCACTCCTTTACATACAAGTTTTTCAGATTTAAAAGATAATCTAGATTGTTTACCATATATACAATGCTCGCATATATCTAAATAAAAAATTTTAAAAGCTTGAATCAAACAACGATCAGATAGTACCTTCATGTCTCGCTCGCTCATGTGGCCTAGACGAGCATGCCACATACGTAGAGACGTAGAATCTGTAATAGTTGTTGCTGCTTTACCTGCTGAAGTGTTCTCGATCAACTTGTAAAGGTTTTCATGCCTCTGCGCTCTCATAACGACGAGTGCCCCTTTTGAAACTTTAAAAACACCATCAATACCAGTAAACTTGCACCCTATAGCCTCGAGTGCGCCGAGAGAAATTAGACTTTTTTCCATATCAGGAACGTGTTTGACGTCAGTCAAGGTACGCTCCATCCTATCAAACATCTTGATGCCCACTGTATTAATAGCCACAACATTACAGGCATTGTCATTGCCCATAAAAACCTGTCCATCATCGCATTTTCTGTAACTAGCGAACCAACTCTGATGAGGAGTAATGTGATATGACGCTCATGTGTCAAGGATCAACTCATCTTCATGATTGTCATGCAAGTGTCCGATCATGGACACAGATAATATATTACCACCACTTGTCTCTTCATCAGATGTAACAATATTGGCCCCCTTAGAAGAAGCCGCTGAATTTTTTTTATTCGCTTTAGGATTAGTACAATCCTTCTTCATGTGTCTAGATATCCCACAATTACAACACTTTACTTTTCCTTTGCCCTTGCCCTTAGATTTGGATCTAAGTCTTGAAGATCTTGTATCTCGCTTAGAATTTCTACCTCTCGTAATCAGTGCATCGGAAGATGTCTTTATGTTATCGTTTAGCTTTCTCATGGCCTTCCCTTGAAGGGTTGAGATAACGGCGTTGACACTCATGGTTTTATTTATGGTGTACATTGTGTCCTTAAATGACTCATACGATACCGGAAGAAAATTCAACAACATACATGCTTGTTCCTCATCTTTGATCACTTCCTCTATATCCAACAATTTGCAAACTAATTTATTAAAGTTGTCAATGTCAGTCTTTAAAAGTTATACCACTGTCGCTTCAAGTGTAAGTAATTTTCAGATGATTTTTTCTCATAGATATCCTCTAACTTCGCCCATAAACTAGCCGCAGTTTTCTCCCTAAAAACATTATAGAGAACCTCAACTGTGAGACATAAACGGATTGATGATAAAGCCTTCTTATCAAGAGTATTCCATTCATCATCAGTCATACTAGAATTTCTCGCTTCAAGAGCACCATCATTGCCTTGCTTGGTTAAGAAATTGATCATCTTAATCTTCTATAACTCAAAATTATTTTTCCCTGAGTACTTTTCAATATCATACTTAGTACTTCTCATTATTGTTAATCCTACAGATTCAGATATGTGCCCCAACGATTGCTCTGATACTACTTGTTGGGATTTGTGCTGTGGAATCACATATATATGGATCTAGGATCGCAATCCAAGAGCACCAAGCAAACACAAGAGAACATAAAGATTTAGTGTGGAACACTCTTTTGAGAAAAAAATCACAGCACAAAGCGACAGAAATCCACTATGAAAATATAAATTACAAAGAGAGAGGACTTACCCGATTCGAACAACCTCAAATCTTACCCTTGCTAAACCCTTTGATAACCTTAGAACCCTTTTAGAAATCCTTGGAATACTTTTAGGAAACCTTAGAATACTTGAGAATGACCCTAGGGACTCCTATTTATAAATGGGAAAACCCCACTTACGCACCTCCCTAGAAACCGCCTCAAATGGGTAGGCCTCTCAATGAATCAGATCAACTTGATGATCCGATTCGATCCATTTTCATGAAAAATGTGTATGATATTTTTTTGGAGTTGATATTTAAAAGAATTTCGTAATTTTGTTTATTTTTGTAGTAGTTTACTTTTAAACTATTAATTTAACTTAATAGAACTGATACTTGATAGATTTTTTAAAAATTTTAGATTAGTCCTAACTTTGGCATGAGCAGATGTAGATCCGTTGACAATATCTGGATAAGTAGCTAGCATATCTAATCTGGCTCCGACCTGTTGACAAATCCCGTCGAACGGGTCTGGTTCTTAAAATGTCAATCCGTTTATAATCAAATCGGTCTAGATCCACTCTGATCTGATCCGGCTCTTACCCATTAACAGGCATAGCTCTAGGGCTGTCAATGGGCCAAGTCCATTGATAGCCTTAAAATGCTCTGGCGAGGAGTTATATCTTTCCAGAGCATGAATTCCATCTTAATGCACCCGGACATCCTACACGCGGCATACATTTAACGAAAGCGGAAGTACTGAAATACAGAGAACCACTTAGATAGTCATATGCCAGAAATCCTAAGCTCTGATTACCGGATATTAATCTGTTGAAATAAGGCCATCGACTTTTCTGAAGGTCATGATTATTCTTCCAGCGTGTATTTGTGTCATTGAAAGCCGGGTCCATCAGTCCCGCCATCTACACAGTTTGGGTCATTGAAAGATGACCCAAGATCCTATGGATAAATTCCAAACGATTTCTACTACAATACAATGGGATGCATCCTAAGAAGCCCCATCTCTCCGATGCATCTTTGCAATATGATACTTGGGGACTTTAGCTATTGGATTTTGGTTATCTTCCAATGATCCAAACCGCTCATTGAACACGAACGATCATCGTAATCTTTTTATAATCAAGGTATTGAAATGTTCATTACAATAGTTTTTTTGGGCATCCCTCATTCAAGGGAATACCTATCAAATAAAAGATATGGGTCATTAAAAATACTCAAATCCAATGGCTGAGAAATCCTAACGTATCATATTACAATACATCAGCATGTATTCGAGCAAACCTCCACATGGGTAATGGACTATTGATACGTACATCCTTATATCTTACTTAACTGTACTTGTTTTGCCAAAGTCACGGTAGAAAGGGAGTATTAAAAAAGAAAAGATAGAAAGAAAATAAAAGTAAGGACTTAAAACTGTTGAAGTCAAAACTTTAGCTGTTGGATTTAGGATCATGTTCTAGTGAAGCAGGGTATCAAGTCAAGTTGGACTGAGTTAGGGCTGACCCAACTCGATCAGATTTTGAAATAGGCATGACCCGAACTCGACTCGACTCGGTACTGAGTCCAGCATACTTGAACCGATTTGAATCCAGGTATGAGCTGGACTAATCTAGAACGAGTCCGACCCAAGTCGATTCAAGTTGGCATCGATTCAAATCGAGAGATGAGAGAGGGAGGGAGTAGAGAGGAGTATGGTGGTGAATCCGGTGATGGCGGTGAGTGTTTATCGGGCTTGGAAGAGGAGGGTGGGAGAGAGAGAGAGAGAGAGAGAGAGAGAGAGAGAGAGAGAGAGGAGGGTGGTAATGATGGTGGATGGTTGTCAGGCTTGGAAGAGGAGGATGAGGGAGGAAGCGAGAGTTTGGGATTGGGTCGGGGTGGGGTCGGGTGTGCCGTATAGGGTTAGAGATACTTAAAAACTAGGGTTTGTTATTATATATATATACCCGAATCCGAGTCGAGTTGGTTTCGGATCGAGTCGAGTCTGACCAAATCGAGTTTCGAGTTGAGTCGGGTCAAGTTACTGGGTAACTTGAACTCGACTCGGTTTGAGTTCGGATTAGGTGAAGCCTACTCGGTTTGGACCAGCTCACCCACTTGGTTCGGGTCAAGTTGGGTCCAAACGAGTCGGACGAGTCGGTTCGTGCCCAACTCTATGTTCTAGTAATCCAAATCGTTCATGTGATGGGCCTCCTTGTTGATGGGGATATGAAAAGGAAATATTTTAGCACTTTGATCATTTAACTCTTCTTTGAATACGATGTGCCCAATATAGCCCATCATATAAATGATTCAGCTTATTTGCCAATGTTTAATCTATCATCATATATGTGCTGCACGTGTGATGGTTGTACACATTATACACTTGACATACTTAGACCATAAAGCAAGAATTGCCATGACTCATTCTTTTAAATGGCCAGTTAGCAGATATTTAATGGAGAGCCAAATAAAAGAGTCAGTGGCATAGATTCAATAATAATAATATTAAATCCACTAACCAGAGGCTAGACTCGTTTAATCAATCTAAAGTGAGTCTTAAAAGAGTGGCTCCAAATTTTAGTAAAAGTCATTTTATGATGTTGTATCTATTTGTCAAAAAACCTTAAAGAGATTGTTATGATGAGAAATATGTCATTTGTTGGTGTCATAAGGATTAGTGTGCTACTTAAGGAAACACAACATTTTCAATCAAAAAGAAAAATCTATGTGAGAGGGGCATGAGAGAGATTTTGTTCCGTCATAGAATTGTTTGGCTCTTGCATTCCAAATAATTTCCATGACACATTACAACCTAAAGATTGACGTATGGATGGACATGATGAGGTCGATCATAATCTTCCTTGGTTTATAATTACTCCGAATCCACGGAGCTTCTTTGGACTCATCACTGCGATTCTTTGAATCTACGATGAAAATAGGAAAATAAATATAAATTGTAATAAATTTGAAAAAAAATTGATTGATGATAAAAATGAAATTACAATCCTTTAAATAGTGATATTAAACCTAAGAAGAAGTTTCATGATCAAACCCCAACTCAAACTCCCTAAAAAATGTGACTTAAGATAAATAGTCGACTTACTATTTATAGACAGTCATGATTTCTACTAGCTTTCGTGGATTTCGACCAAAAATAATAAGTGTCCAATTTGGCCTAGCCACGTTATTCTCCTCATTTTTCTAAGCCCTTTTCATGTTGGCACAACTCATAAAACTCAACAAAGAAAAAGTTATAATTAAATTAAAACTTATTATTTACAGTAAAAATGGAAATAAAATGGACTTTTGACCGTCAATCTGACAGAATCTCACAAATTTGGCACGGGCAACCTGGCATAGCAAGGTTGGTTACTAAAGTAGCTCCTCCTACCCCAAATCATATATGGTACGTCAAAAAACTCATTCTAGTTTGTGAGTTGCATTGTTTTAAGGTTCTGATGGTCCTGATCACTTCCACCTTCGATCAATATTTCTCTGGTCCATCTTGGCCATGATAGTGTCCATGACCTGCCCCATGTCAAAGGTGCATCAAGGGAGCGATCTAATTGAGCAAGTTGCCGGTATTTGAAAATGAGTGTATCATGGCATGTGTTAGCTGGGTTAGGAAGTGGGGTATTTAAAGAGTCATGTTATTCACTAGCGTTAGCGGGGAGAGAGGGAGAGGGAGGGAGAGAGAGAGAGAGGGAGAGAGAGAGAGAGAGAGAGAGAGAGAGAGAGAGAGAGAGAGAGAGATGTGGTGTTTTAAGTGTGATACTCCTGGAAACATCCTTTTGTCTATTGGCAAGGGGGATCAAAGCTGCTTATCAGTGGGCCTCCCATGTAGATACCTAGCCAGGATGAGAATTATATGGTTCGTTGATCAAACCAGCCACAAGCCCAAGTTAGATCGATGGTCAATTTCTCTCATCCATTAATGGAATATGTTTGGAACATACTTCTAAAACTTTGTGATTTGAATTGAAATTAGGCTAAGTCACCCTGGCGAGATTTCAAACTAAGATATTAGAAAACTCAGTCATCAGTGTTACTCGCATTTAAGTTAAGAAGAACCGTTGAGTTCAACATGCTAACTTGGTGGGTTTAACACAGTTGCAATGACTCGAAGAAGTATACGAATGTAAAATTAAAATTGAGTGTTTGGTCTCAGACCCATGACTATTATTAATGAAATAATCTCTCTGTGAAGACCGTACCAACAATCTTTGGCTCCTTGGGTGTGTTGCAAAGGCTCATCCCCACATAGTACTGATCCTAGCTCAAGCCACGCGCATGCAATGGCTAGGTTGGCCTGCGGTTCAACTGGCTTGACCTGCTTTTGAGGCATTTGGGGTTGAGCTAAATGGGCAGTGGGTTGAATTCATGTCAGAAAATGTGGCCCATTAGGTAAATGGGTCGGACCTGAGTCGAGCCCTACCCAACCTGCCTGTATAGTTATTAATGGATTGGGCCAGATGACTTGACCCGGCCTAAAGAATTAAATAAATTTAATAGACTTTAATTAAACACATGGGCATGATCTCCTTATGTCTGTAGTCTGTATGCATCTCCTACTAGGAATACCTTGGCCTAACTTTAGCCCGTATCCTATTCTTAAACCCAGGTGTAACTGACATGACCCATCTTGAGCTCAACCCATTGCAAACCCCTACTTATCAGTTTAACGTTGTTGTTTTTTTTTTTTTTTTGGAAAAAAAGTAGGTAATCCAAGCAATTTTAAATATTTGTAACAAATTTAGTATCTATAATTATTTTAAATATATTAATCATTAAATACATAGCCCAGTGTTAGGTGATGATGTGACAAGTTTCCAAGTTGGTTCACGGTAGCTGGATTGCCGGAGATATGGTGCACAGAGATATTCGTGTGCCAGGGTTTGTGTGGGGCCATAGAGATGCCCGTGACAATTTTACTCCATTCATTTGTTTTAAATGACCACAATATGAGTAGATTTTAAAAACTAGGTAGATCCAGAACTCATGGGAAATATACCATATGAAATAGTGGGGGATTGAACGCCCTGGGGTGATAGAAGTTTTATGACAGGATGATATTTGTTCCTAAAGCTTATCTGAATAGTAATAACCCTATGAAAGGTTTGTATGTCACATAAACAACATCGTCGACTCTAGGAAGGTTTTAATGGTGCACGTTTCTGTTCCCACAGTTATGTTGATATGGCCCACTTGATTTTTGGATCTGCTTGATTTTTAGAATTATGTCATACTGTGGTATTACAAAGCAAATGGGTGGAGTGGATTTGACACGAACATCTATGTGAACCCCACATGATTGTGCCTTGGGTCACCGACAATCAGCTTCTTGGTTCAACCAAGTTAGAGATAACGGTGGTGTAGTTTCTACCTTTGTTCTCCACGTAGGGCTTTGAAAGGCAAAGTCATGATCAAATGTGGATCATGCCAACCAACTAGTCTAACTTATCATACTCCATTTTTGGTCATTCCAGATTAACTAACCAGAGAATGATACATGTTATTGTATGGAGGAGAATATATGTAACGCCCCCATTAAAAAAAAAAAACAGTGTCCTGAGGCGTTCAGGTGCGAATCGACGCAGTACCGAATAATTCGACTGCACGTGTGGGTCTGTTACTGATAAATTAATCTAAATTTAGCCATTGATGCGATTAAATCAGATCGTGGCAGGGTCAAGCACGGGCTATAGAGCCAGAGGCCTAAGCTACACTTGGCGACTATCCGTACGGGCCGTGTATCCCCGGAGGAAGGATTAGAAACTCCGATACTTTAGCAGACCAAGGGCCTCACTGGGCTTGTGATCTTATGTGGATGTCAGGCTCAGACGATGCCTCGGGATGGACAAATCGCGTCGTCCAGCCGGCACTTGAAAGCCGCGAGTTGCCAAACATAAAGAAGAAAATTCAGAAATTTAAATCAATTGGCTCCGTTTCTTAAGACATCAAATCCGGGCATTTCAGCGATCGGATCTCTTCTAAATTCACACCGAAGGTTGAAAATAATTCCGAGCCCTTGCCTACAAAATCTGGCTGTTAATCGTAAGACGATGACCGTTGATCGCGAATCGGGTTGCTGTGGCAAAACCCCACATCCGTTTGCGATAAAACTTTGCCCAACCCTTCATTGGGCTATGGGGCACCTATCCCATAAATCAGATGTGTTAGGGGTCCATCAGAGTAACTCCAATAACTTAATATGGGCCCCACTTGGCTATTTGGGGAATTACCCAAAACATTAGGGTTAGTTGAAATAATTGGGACATATAAAAGAGTTGCCCTCTCTCTCAAACCCCATTTCTCAGCAGCTGAGAGAGAGAGAGAGAGAGAGAGAAAAAGAGAGAGGAGAGAGAAAGCCCTACTTGGATGTGCATGTGAGCTTGGTGCTCGGATTTTGATGATCCTGGCACCCTCACCTCTCCTTTATCGAAAAACCTTGTCGTTTTCCGCCGTTGGAAAAGAAATTCTAACCCATCTAAGGTAAATTAAGATCTTAAACCTCATTTCCCTGAATTTTCGCAACATACATATGAAATTTGCCCATTCTATGCAATGTAGGCACCTGACACCTCGAGCTTGTGGACCCGGCGTCGTTAGAACCATCTCAGCAACCTCCAGACAAGAATAGGTGCGGACCATTACCTTTAGGTGGCTGGTTATTGCACCTAGCATGGATTTAATAAATGTGAATGGTGAATTGTTAGTGCATGTAGCTGAATTTTCAATTGGACTGCAAATCTAGGTTAATGGACTAGGAATTAACAAAATGTCGGGAAAGGGTTTAGCCCTAATGTCCCAATTTGTGACTCATGTCTTTACATGTCAGTGTAGGTTGCAGTTACCTAAATTTTCCCAATTTGTTGCTAGTTGATTGCTAAGTTCCCTGTTTGGGTGTTAACTACGCTTAACATGATGTTTTGGATTGCTGCAAAATGATAAATAGTAATTGATTTCTTGCTTATGTGAATAACTATGCTTAAGTGGAAACATGAAATGTTGAAACTTAATGAAAGTTGTGATACTTATCTAATAATTCTGTGTATGGTTGAGGTGTATGTTTCATGTTGATTTTAGGAGAGATAAACTCCTGTGTCTCAACACTTATGCTTGTTCATGGAATAAAAAGGGCTGGAACATGTCACTTATAACCTGTAAACGTGGGTAGAACGTTGTATGTTACTATCCATGTATTGGTCCCACTAAAACCCTGTCTGCCATATATAATATGTATGCATAGATTTCATGTTGACGTGTATTGTGCATATTCACCCTTGGGATTGGCCGATTACTCGGAATTCCTTGGGCGGTCCTCGTCGGACCTGTTCATGAGCGAATCTGGCCTGAATAGTTGAACCATAGGTTGTTGGCCATAGTTGGACTACACGAGACAATATTCTCGGGCCGATTAGTTATGGTTCAGCCCGTCGGGGCACATTGACTTTAGTCGACCATACTTATACGTTACCATGTTTGCTATATGAACTTGAAGTACCCAAAGACCATTGTGCCCACTTTTAATTGTAGTTACGACCCACAAGACTAATGAGTCGGGGATGATGTATGAGACATTATGCCCATGCTATCGGCCTACGCTGGGGTGATGAGTCTCCCCATAGTGTCCATTGAGCACTTAAACTCGTGAGTCGAGGATGATGGTATGGGACACTGAACCTGTATTGTCGGCTTGTGTCAGGGTGACGACCTCCCCATAATGACCACGAGTAGGATATTCAAGTCTCAATCGCTTCCGTTTATGATTATAATTCTTTCTGGGATTAACGAGCCCTTCATAGGGCTAAGGGTCACGAGAGTAATACGACCACAACCCCTGAGTCGCGTGATCGGGTTAGGGCAATAACTCCATTACGGTATTCCGATTTCCCCAACCTGCTGGATGAATGAATTTAATTAATCAATCAGGCTAACATGCTCCATGACATTGCATTATTATTGTTGACAATTATGTAGTCGAGGTCGAAATTAAGAGAATGTTATTCATTGCGAACGTGAGATGTCGTCGCTTGAGGGAGCGTTGGTGGGTGAGGAGCATGTGAGGCCCCATAGGCTTTCGTAGTCCTCCCAGTCGAATTTCAGCAATTCACGATTCGTAACCGGCGCGATCTTGAGTCGTATCTCATATTCAAAAGTCGGCTCAACCCAAGACTTGTACCATTCCTACCGCACCATCGTCGCGGTTCCGATGCCACATCTTGCGCACCGAGGCGATACCCGGGCCAGAAGATGTGGGACCATGTTCAGTTCAAGGAAAACGTTGTGCGTTGCAAATCCCAAGAGAATCCATCACATCAAATGTCAAGTACGCTCACCAGCACTCACACCCATCCCAAGTACAACACCCATCCCTAAAGTCAACTCTCTCTCTCTCACTCACCCATATCTCTCTCTCTCTTGCAACCTCTCTCTCTTCCTCATTCTCCAAGCAACCGTCCATGGCTTCCATGGGAGAGAAGCTACTGTGGCCCACCTTCCTACCATCCAATCCCACCTTCCATGATCAATTTCAACTATTGAAATTCTTTCCTTGGAGCTCTAGCATGCATTGACGGAAGAAGGAAGAGGATATCCAAAGGTGGGTGATTTTATTTGTTGATTTTGATGATTTGAGGGCCCACTTGTAGTAGGACCCATCTTGATATATGATTTGTATCAAGAGGGGCCCATAGTTGCGAGGCCCCTCCACTACTCCGATCCTCTCTCTCTCTCTCTCTCTCTCTCTCTCTCTCTCTTTTTCCTTGATTACATGGCCTATCTTAAATGTGTGTTTCGCATCTGCACCATCCATCTAGACGGTGCCATGAGCTGCTCCACCTTGATGTATTTATTTTGCCCCACACCGTCCATCTAGACCATGCAGGCATGGGGTGCACTGTTATGTATGGGTTATACCCACACTGTTCATCCGATGGTGGAAGCCTACCATGATGTATATGTTTCAGATCTGCACCGTCCATCATCTGGACGGTGGGTTTGATCGTGTGGCATGTGCAATATCTGGATCGTCCATCTAATGAACGGTTAGCAGCTGCCTGTTGTTATTGATGTCAGCGGATTTGTGGATCCCCTTTTTTGATGCACCACCGTCCGTGCTAATGCACGTGGGGCCCACCTCTTTGTGGGACCACCGTGATGTGTGTGACTCATCCCCATCGTCCACTGTTAGGGACGGTGGGACCCACCAGACGCTGGACGTACCCCCCCTGGGATATAATAATATATATATATGCATGTATATTATATATTATTTTATAATATAATATTATATTATGTGGGCCCCACATGGGATCCACCATGATATATGCCTTCATCCACACCATCCACTACCTGGGACGATGGGACCCACCTTACCTAAACCGAGGCAGATTCAAATCTCAGATGGGCCACCACATGGACTCCATTATGACGTATGTATTTGATTCACCGTCCGTCCAGGACATGACCCATCCCACACATGCGGGTGGGATCCACATTGATGTATTTATTATATTTACATCGTCCAAATCTCCTGGACGGTGGCCACCCCATGATGTATAGTTTCATCCACGCTGTCCAGATATTGCTGGACAGTGCTGGACAATGTTTGGATAGTGTTGTGGCCACACCAGAATGCATTATTTCATCCACACCGTCCAGATGATGTTGGACAATGCTGGATCATGTTTGGACAGTGCTGATTTTTATGGACAATGTTTGGATAGTGTCGATCATCATTAGTGGGCCATGTGCCCCATGGAATGACTATGTACAATGATACACATGTTGCACCTGCAACTATTGAAATGATTTTAGATGTGATCCAAGCTCCCACTTGTGAGGCCCACTTTGATGTAGCGTATTTATGGCCCATTACCGCAACCCATTGATGCAACCCACTTGATGCGTATGAGGCCCATTAGTGCGGCCCATTGATCCTGCCCGCTTGATGTGTATGAGGCCTATTAGTGCGGCCCATTGATGCAGCCCACTTATGTGTATGAGGCCCATTAGTGCGACCCATTAATGCAGCCAACTTGATGTGTATGAGGCTCATTAGTGCGGCCCATTGATGCAGCCCACTTAATGTGTATGAGGCCCATTAGTGCGGTTCGTTGATGCAGCCCACTTGATGTTTATGAGACCCATGTGCAGGGCCCACTTGTGATGTATATTAGGCCCATGTGTAGGGCCCACCTATTGTGTATTTGAAGCCCATGGGTTGTGGCCCATTGTGATGTATTCGAGGCACATGGGCAAGGCCTTATGTAATGTGATTATGACACATACGATGAGGCCCATTGAGATGTATTTTCCGGCCCATGTGATGCGGCCCATAGTGATATGTATTAGGCCCATGTGATGCAGCCCATAGCAATGTGTATTAGGCCCATGTGATGCGGCCCACTTGATGTATGAGACCCCTGTGTGAGGCCATGGGCCTACTATAGTTTGGCTCTACGCAGGCCACTCATTAGGAGCAACGTTGGTTAAATATTCACATTGATGGGCAATGATGGTTAAATGTCCTCATTGTGACCTTCCCTTAGGCCCTTTGATAGGCCGATCATCGATGCCAATTATCGATATCAATTATGAGTATGTGATAGCATAGCATCATGATATATGCCCATATGCATCATCTGTATGTTTGTTATGAGATGTGGTTGACCATTGCATTTGTCATTAGGCAGGTTGTTATGAGAATCCCCGATAGGCGGAGATTGTCTCACATGAGCGCACGGTATGCGCAAGATTGATGCATGACTACGTTGTATGACTCATGCATCTTGCATTGTGTGTTGTGATTACTGTATGCCCTAGTGGCATCAAGGTTGTAGCCTCTACAATCATGTCGTGGATGGCCAGATGGGACACCGAAAATCTATTACTAGCATTAGGCCGCCATAGATGGCCTTAGATGAAAATTCATAAACCCTCTTGGTACTAGAGGACGCCCTAACGTTGAGACCGAGTGGATATATATGAGCGCATGAGGGCCGTGTACCAGTAGACCACGTCTCCCACTGTATCGTAGTCAGTTGGGAGGGGGTGTGGCCTTACCTGCCTGAGGGAGTGGGCATAGCTAGGCTGAGTCTGAGCAGCTTGAGGAATGAGTCCGCTATCGACAAGCTGGACCCGATATTGCAGGTGGATAGTGAGGTCTCTTACACTTACCCAGTTGTGCGCTTGATGGGGCACCAGTTGGCGTAGAGTGTACTAAACTCCGGTAATGATCCTAGAGAAGTACAGTACTGATACGTGGATTTATTAAGTAGGCGTTGCATATTATTCATTCATTCACTATCCACTCGGGCTGGTGGTGCGCAACTTCTTGTTACGTGTACCTTCGCAATGGGTAAGATTTCGATTGGGTTACGCAACTAACTTGAGGTCAAGAGTTTACCACATTGAGTCTAACTATCCAAATTTAGGTATGAGACTGGTTTGGATAGAAGTCCCTTGTGGTAGACCCTGTAACCTGCGATACTACGTACTATTATTCCGACTTCATACTCAAGTTTGGTCATTTCATTCGCATCGCATGTTACATTACATCCTCAGCACATAGTACTTGGTTTTACTATGCTTTTGTATTACATGGCCTAGATGAGGTTGACAGTATTCGTGGCTCATCAGGAATTGTGTATTACATTGCATCCTTGACATCTGACATTTGGATCTTTATGACTCCTCATTTGCATAGCTGATCTGTATTGCATACTCTGATATTGTATGACTCATGGACTTGCCAGTATTTCTGCTTACTTTGATATTGTACGATTTATGGATTGCCAACATTTCCGCCTACTCTAATATCTACATACTTGGCACGTGCATCGCACACACTTTCACTATCCTCTAAGCTTTCTATAAACTTATGCATGATAGATGTGTGTAGGTGGCGTTAGGTTGTAGCATCGTGAAGCTTGGAGCATGTAGCTGACTTCTGGAGCTTTGATTTCGATATATATATTTCCCTTTCAGCATTGTATTCAAATGTTTATATTAGTAGATATGTGATGATGATGTTGTCTTTGTGACTTGGGTATACTTGTGGTTATGCTTCTTATGAGACAAACGTATGTTGGAAAATCCTCCGTGTAGGATCCCAGGATCAGAATCTGGCGTATGGGCACTGGGAGCCAAGAATTGGGTACTACGGAGGTTGTCGGCGTCGGATTCGGCAAATCGAGGATTTTGTGAGCCCGATTTCTAAGTTTGGGGCGTGACAGAGCATGCATCATATCATAACCATGCATTTGTACTAACAACAGTATTTAGGGTTTTATGCTGCTTGCTGTTTATTAAATGTATTATATGCATGATAATTTGTGTGCCTATTGCTAATGGTACCACTGAGTTTATCACTCACTCCCACTCTGGGATGATGTTCTAAAACACTAACCAGACTCTGATATAGATGTAGGTACCTTGAAGCAGCACACATTGGATGATGTCGGTGCCGGCGACAACGAGGAGCGAGCGTACTACCAGGAGTTTAGCAGACCTTACTAGCAAGGTGGATGACGGCGGGACTGGGCCAGGGCTCATATCATTTTGGGGTGTGATATGCATATGGGATTGGATCTCTGGATGATGATACTTGAATTATCGAGTCCGTTTATTATTATTGTGGATTTGTGACAGAACTTTATCTGGTTTAGTGACACTTGAATTTCATTTTCATAATTATTATTAAACACGCTTAGCTTAATTCGTCATTGTTTGTTAATACCTGTTAACTGTATGCATTCGTGACTTATCATTGCACATGTGGCACTCGGGAATTCGGAAGTCGAGTTGCTACTTGTGTAATAGCTCATGCCCACACTGTATGATATTGTCCGCTCTGGGCACAGTCCGCACGGTTTTGTTCTCGGGGTCGCCCCCAAAAGGCCTCATACAGTACAGGGCGACAACTCCACATATAACCACCACAACTTCAGACGACACTTCCGATGTGGGACAAAGTTTCACCTTCACTGTGTGCACAGTAGCCTACTAGCCACCTTGGGGCCCACCCACATGTGCGCCCGCCCCACGTGTGACTATAGTGATAGGGCGTCACAATATCCCCCACCGAGGGCAGATTCGTCCTCGGTTTTGATACCATTTATAACAGCCCATGCCCACACTGTATGATATTGTCCACTCCGAACACAGCTCGTATGGTTTTGTTCTCGGGGTCGCCCCCAAAAGGCCTCGTACAGTATAAGGTGACAACTCCACATATCACCACCACAACTTCAGATGACACTTCCAATATGGGACAAAGTTTCACCTCCACTGTGTGCATAGTAGCCTGCCAGCCACCTTGGGGCCCGCCCACGTGTGACCACGGTGACGGGGCGTCACAACTTGGTCCTCGAATTTCGAGGCATTACAATATAGCATGCAGAAATATATTTAAAGATGGTTATAACATTTTCTTTTCACGAAAGTATAATTGTCATTGAGCTAGATAATATACATCATCTGATGGCGGGTGTGACCAAAAAGTCCAAAAAGCGAAAAGCAGTCCAGAGAAGTGGAATGGTTAGAAGAATACAAAGAGTTAGAAGAATTTGAAAAACCGAAGTGGTAATGATTCAACTATCATAACGATTAAAGTAAATAGGAGAAATAAATATAGAATATCTGTGTAGCAGATAAGTCTATAAATAATAGATGAAATCCACAAAGTAATTACTCTCACACCAACCCTACAAATTAAGTCAAATTTATTTTATCTTATCTTACCATAATTTTTCAGCATAAGTTCTATCTTATTTAATAGCAGTATTCTCTTAGCTTTAATTGATTAGCTATAATCAAAGTCTACGCTCACACGATGGACTTTATCTAGTACTCTATACAAGCAATTATTTATTTAGAAATCCTCACTGCAATTGCATCTTGATTGACGGAGCCTCGTTGCAATCACATATCGATCGACGGTAGGCATTTCTTTATTGTTTGATGACAACTGGGTACAAGAAGTCCTTTAGTTATGAAAGGTAAAGCCGAACCCACTTCGGAAGAAGAACCCCACCATCTGACTATTACCTGGTCATTCCTTAGACCAATTTGTGAGTGGTAAAATAAGTGGCTAATCTGCCTGGATCTTAGTCATATACGATTACAATCATCGTATCTACCTATATTGACGTGTGGGGTCAAGTTGTTTAGTTAAAATCAAGTAACACAGTTAGTTCCAATAGACCCGCTTGCTGGGGCTATATACGAATTGAGTTAGCTCGCTTGGCTTGACTCAAAAAAGCTTGAATCGACTTGGTTTGAAACTAAGTACGAGCTTGAAAAATTTTTGAATCGAGTTCAAGCTTGACCGAGCTTGACTCGACTTAGATTGAACCCCAACTTGATTTGAACTAGTTCGGTGACTCGATTACTTTAATATTGATGTTGCTCACCAAGTATTTAATGAAATAACTTAACAAAGTGTCGGCTGGTGGTGAGGAAGGTATGTATATGAAATAAATGTTTTTATTTATTATTATTTTTTTTTATGTTGATGTTACTTATAAGGTGTTTGTTTAAATACCTGTAAACAACTACTTTATTGTTTTACGAACAATAAAAAATTGAAAGTACACTCCATATGTTTAAGAAAATGCCGTACAGGCTAGATATTAGCTCGAACTCGATTCAAACTGGCTGAGGTGTTGGCTGAACCAAGTTGAGCCGACTAGTCAGGCTCGAGGTCCGAGCCTAGTTGAGTTCGAGTTGGGGTTAGCCAGTGGCCGAGCCAGGCCCGGCTCTCGGTTTGACTCGTGTACAGCCCGACTGCTCGTGCTGCACGTCACCCCAAAATCCAAACCCAAAAAAGGTGCTGACCAGAGCCCTAACTCGAGTAATGTCTCGGGCCAGACAGGGTCAAATCATGCATGTTTTCAATGCTGATTCGCAGTGCCGGACCAGATCAGGCTCGATCAACTTTGGTAGAAGTCACATCCAAGTGGGATGAGTTGGCAACCGTCGAATACTTCACACCTTTTTTCGACGTGAATTAGTGCGTGGTCAGATGGGCCACTCATGATCAACAAAGACCACTGGATCGATTAAGCACGACTGGTTAATCGGTCATCAGATTAAGGTCATGCAAGATGACCGGCTTGAGTAAAAGTGGCCCTACCGTCCATTTTTCACGCACTTATTTGAATGGATACGATCGTGTGATCAGGATGAAAATGGGCCGTGTGCAGTCCATAGTCCAATCATCAGTCTAGAATGATCAGACGTGGACCCAATGCGGCCCGCATGTAAGGCTGCAGTATAAGAAGGCGTAAAGAGTTATATCTATCTACTCATCCGTCTATCCGCTGGCCACAGATTAAAAGGCTACGATTGTCTGATCAAGGAGATTTGTGGGGCATGGCCCATCTACGGTGAGACGTAGCATGCCAATGGTATAGATCACCCGTAAGTAAAAAGAACCGAGACTGTAAGGGTGCAATGCGAGGATCCGGTACTTGATCTTCTCAACATCTCTCGCACACATATACGTAGTCGGAAACGGATTGGCTACTCCCCCTGCCACCAGCCATTGGCTGGTGGTCGGTGCTCTGTGGGCCCCACCATGATGTATGTCTTTCATCCATACCGTCCATATATTTTAATAGATAATTTTATCATTTTTAATTAAAAATTAGATATATATCAATCTCAATTGGACCACATTACAAGAAACAGTGTTAAATGAACGTTGACCCTTAAAAACGTTTTGGGGTCCATAAAAGTTTTGGATCAAGCTGATATTTATTTTTTCCCTTCATCTGAGTCTTTATGACCTAATCAACAGATTGGATGTCAAATAAACAGTACAGTGGGCCTTAATAGAATTTTAATGGTGGATATCCAATCATTATTGTTTTCCTGTGGTGTGGTCCACCTAAGATTTATATACCTATTATTTTTTGTAAAAATCACTAAAATGATCTGTAAAAATTGATGAACAGAATGGATGAAACACATATATCATGGTGGGGCCCACGGAGCACCGACCATCAGCCACGGGGCTAGTGTCAGGGGAGTAGCCAATCCGTCTCCTACGTAGTCGTGGTCCCATGGCATGAATTCCGAGCGCGGATCACGTACTTAGTAAACTCTGTGGGTCTACGGTGTCGTATTTATATTATTTATTCCGTCCATCAGTTTTATCAGATCATTTTAGAGCATGAGGCCAAAATAAAAATACATCCAATCATAAAGTGGACCACGCTAGAGGAAAGAGGGGGGATAATGATGTCCACCGTTGAAACTTTAATAGGGCCCCAAGGATGTTTATTTTTCATCCAACCTGTTCATAAGGTCATACAGACATGGATGAAGGGAAGCCATAAATATCAACCATATCCAATACTTCTTTGGTCCACAAGAAGTTTTCAATTGTAGCCGTCCAATTCCCACTATTTCTTGTGGTCTACTTGAGATTAGGCTATGCTTCAATTCTGGAATCATGCCCTAAAATGAGCTGGATAAAACGGATGGACGGTGTGGATAAGACGCATACATCATGATGGGCCCACAGAGTTTACTCAGCTGGGTGCTGAGTTACTCGGTACGGAGTCCGCGTTCATGAAATCGCTAGATGCGACGTAGCGTTAACAACACACCACGCGTTGCTCACGTGTTTGTGCATCGGGACGGTAGAACTGGTGGGCCCCGTTACGGTTGGAGTGTAAACTAAAAATACTCTGATCGGACGATCTTGTCCCTTGGCACTCGATGGTAATTTACTCGCCTGGGAAGGGCAAAGATCAGTTCTCTTCTGTCATTTTTTGGTAAAACACGGGCATTTTCGTGAGACTATTCGAAAACCTTAACCACTCACGCGCATCCGCAAACACACATGTTGCTGTACCCCTGGGATCATTTGACTTGCATCCATTATTTGGAGATCCAAGCCGTTGATCAGATGTGGTCCACCTTGAATAACTTAAAGTGCGTAAATCTCTCAGATTGGTAAATCCCAACCCTATGTTATTCGCGCCTTTTCCCAATGCTTGTGGATCGTTGTCGTGTTTCTCCTTAGCCGTTTGTTCATAGGCCATTGATTGAAGGTGTAGGATCTTCGAGTGATCTTTTGGTTATCATCATCAGATGAGTGGTCCCGATCTACCTCACCGGTTGGTTTGCTGAGACATGCAGGGGAGGAGCAATTGATCCATATTAAATTGAGCTGGTCCACTTATCACGTGGGCTAATGGACGGTATAAAGAAAGAATACCGAAGGATTACCGTCAGCATGAGTAAAGCGGATTGCGAGGTGTGCCCCACACCACCTGCCTTGGTGTGGTAACGTCTCGAGGTTTGTTTGAGCCCCACGATGATGTATGTGTTATATCCACACTGTTCATCCATTATATGAGATCATTCCACACCACAGGGAAGTGGAAAAAATGATGCCCACCGTTGAAACCTTCCCACGGCTCACCATGGTGTTTATTTTCCACCCAGTCCGTTCATAAGGTGTTTTTTTTTTTTTTTTTTTTTTTTTTTTTTTTTAAATTTAAAATTATTACAAACGGACACACCCCCACACACTCACGCTGGTAAAATTTGACCACATACGGGTACTCGAATCCTTGACCAGTCTACCAACCGGGTAAGAGTAAGGACCTCTGATGTGGTTACAAAGACCTGAATGAAAGGAAATACAAATGTCAGCTTTATTTATAATTATGTGGCCTCAAGAAATTTTCAATGGTAGCCGTTCATTTTACACTGCTTTCTATGGTGTGGTTTACTAATGTTTAGATCTACTTCATTTTTTAGACCAATACTTTAAAATAATCTCAGAAAATAGATAGATGGTGTGGATATAAAATATATATCACAGTGGATCCCACCTTTATGATGTGGCGTAGATCCATGCTCGGTTTCATTTTAGGGCATGGTCCCAGAAAATGAAGCAGATCCAAGGTCGGTGTTACCCAGACCTGATCGAATACGCTGGGATTGTCAGCTTGCACATATGGTCCGCCTGATGACTAATCTTATAAAATTTTGGTCCAAAGAGTACTCACATCATCTCTCTACATGTACCGAACGTCGTCACGCGTGCGCCAATTACCTCTTCAATCTCTCCTCGCGAGAATCGCCTCGGCACTCTGTGATATCTTAAGTAGCTCCAACGAATTATACTGTATATAGGCGGCATTTTCACATTATTCCCGAGTTTTAAACTCTGACAAGTGGGGCCCACCACACTAATCTAGACAATGGGGATGTTGGGACCCAGGGTGGATGGACCATCAATCTAAAAACTTTCTTCATAGTACGACGTTAACCTTCCGATTTTTTGTCCACTGATATACGGATGAAAAAAGATACATTACAGATGTCCACATTCAACCCAAAAAACTCATAATATTCATAGCTGGAATCTTCCAGTTTCGGATAATTCTGGGCCATGCTACATCTACGGTGAAAATAAATAGAGAACAGTTCGAATCACCTAAATGTAGGGCCCATTTTGTCAAATCTGAGAACCCGTGTATAGTGTGAAGATACGCGGGCCATGTATAATATAAATCCTCACCAGCCAAAAAACGAACTAAACCTTAAACACTCAAATGCCGAAAATACCCTTCAACGCCCTGCTGAAAAATAAAACCCCCGCGGTCCAAATACTATAAATACTGTCGAAATCCCTTTTTCCTTTCCGTTCTTTTACCCTTCATTTGACAAGTAATCTCTCGCCAAACGCAAGAGCCGATTTTTCTCTTCCGTCTGCAGCCATCGTTTCGCTCCTCCCCTCTTTTCAAACCCTAAAGGGAAAAAAAGAGAATCTGCAGGTAAGTCTCAATCCTTTCCCAATCTTTCTTCGTTGATATCGTCTCATCTACTGCAATTCTAATCACGATTCGTTATCTTATAGTCGTTTGGTCTCTCTTTTTTTCTCGATTTTTTTGCGGTTGAGATTGAGGTTTCCTAGATCTGATAGGATTCCTCCTTGTTGATAAGAATGGGTGCATGCAGCAATGCGTAGAAGTTTAGGGCAAAGAGGATAAGGAATTCGATATTCGGAGTTAGAATTCGGTATTCGGAGTTGAAATCGAGTGAATTGAACGAAATTTGGTCGGAGTTGGACTCTGAAATTTGGTTTGTCTGGACTTGTTTCACCTAATCGTGTAAAGGACAATCGGGCATGATGTAGTATGGCATTTGCACTTGGAACTGAAGTGTTAGGCGTGGAGCATAATGTATATTTTTTAAGTTTCTGGTTAGTATTGGCAGTATGGACGTTCTGCATTGGGTAAATGCACAAATTTCCTTTTCTGGTATGCTGCGGACTAACTGGACATGTGGACCCATGTCCCCAATCTAGACCTTCAACTGGGTGGTCCTCACCATGCATCACTTGGAGAAGAAATTTTCATTTATTTTGATGATGGGAACCACCCAATCAGCAATCTGCAAATGTACGGTGTAAACCTTTATTATGAATGGGCAGATGTGATCGGGAAAAGGTCCGCCAATTTTTCGGGCAGGAATGTGATTGTGGGTATGTGCCTGTTGTGGACACACCGGAGGCAGTCTGGACTCAGTTATATCAGATAACACAAACAGGTTAGGTAATTGGTGTGTCGTGTTTGGGTTAGGTTTCCTATTATTTGTCTTGCTAACACACACACACACACACGTGTTGTGGCTAACATGTTTCTATTTTGGAATTTGAAAATTTGAGGGGTTCCTTTCATTTTAACAGGCGTTTTGCTTGTCACACACACACACACACGCTATCTCTCTTCTTTTGAGATTTGCAATTAAAGTGCAGTTCATATTACTGTTCCAAAATAGAAAAAAAAGTGTCCATAACTTTAGGTTGTGTTTGTGGTTAGTTTGAAGATCCATTCAGTTCTGCTGTTGAGTACAAGATGGCATCCTTCGCATGCTTCCATGTTCCTTGATATTTTTTCTGTTGATGAAGTATATTAAACAGCATGATTTAGGTCTTCATCAAGTTGCTGATACAGTTACATCTGTTGCCAGGCGATTATCATTTTGCAGGAATATTTTAGACCAATGAAATTTCAACATGACTGAAATGGACGGACAGCTGAAGGAAGCAGAAGAGTCCGAAGTGGAAGATGCCTCAAATGTGACTAAAATGGAAGGACAACCGGAGGAGGAGGAAGATGCTTCACATGTGATTAGAATGGAAGAACAGGAGGAAATGGAAGAAGCCAAAGTTGAAGATGCTTCAAACATGGCTGAGATAAAAGGACAGCCGAAGGAGGTAGAAGATGTTTTAAATACCACTGAAATGGAAGGACAGGGGAAAGAAGTCGAACATGCTGAATTGGAAGAGGATCCAAATTTGACTGACATTGAAGGGCAACATAAAGAAGTGGAAGATGCAGAACTAGAAGCTGAGGAAAATGATTCTGATGATTCATTTATTGATGACTCTGATGGTGAAGAGCCGTATACGTCTGATAATGATCACGAAACCATTGTCGAGGTAAGTCCCCCCCCCCTCACAAACTGAGAGAGAGAGAGTCTAGTAACATTGACGTATGTAGGATTGGATTTTATCTGAATTTGATACTTCCCTAGGGCCTATTTGGATTTGCTATCTTAAGTGTTTTTTTTTTTTTTGTGATTTTAATTGCTAAAAGTACAATTATTTAGCTTAAATATGTTTGGTGAGATCCGCAAATTAATTGCTTTTTGACAATAATTATTGGAATGGATACCTTGAGATGTTTCTAAGACGTGTTTTTACACTAAGAGGTGGATGTGTTTTTGCACTAAGAGGTGGATGTGTTTTTGCACTAAGAGGCAGATGTGATTTGAGGGGGGCGGAACATGTGTTAGGTCCGTGTGGATACAACATATGTCAGAGATCTGGACCATTCATCAATTAGGGTGCGCTTTCAACATGCTAAGTATTAAAAAAAATCAAGGTATCACACTCATCAAGTGAGCCAAATATGTGCATTGAATATGGACTATTGGACTTATTATTATTATTTTTTTCTTCTTATGGCCCATTTTTCTTATACAAGTTTGATTTACCTGATTAGTGGACCAACATTATTTTTGGTCTATGGTGGCGAGAGGTCATTACAAGGTAGTACAAGTGCTAGGAAGGTAGATGATGCAAACCCGAATGGGGAAGCAAATGGATTAATAAGAAAAGAAAGAGATCACGGGAAAAGACCCAACAATCCTCTAGCCAAATGCTTGAGATCATGAATGCAAGATTGTGAGCAAGCTCAACAGTCCTCTAGTCTTGAACTAGAGATCACTTTCCCCCCTTCAACAAATACTGTAGAGAATAAGAAAATTTCATAAGAGAGAATTTCATTCAACTTGTTTTATTCTACAGGCCATAGGCCTTATTTATAATCAAACCTTGCAATCTATAATAAAAGCCTTGGAATCTAAAAATATAAGAAAATAGGAAAACACTTAAATAACAAAGCATTGTAATTAAGAAAGTGCCTAAATAAGAAAAATCTAAAATTATTCCCCTGCCTAATATAACGATATAAAAGAAATAGGGAATTTCCTGATATAGAGATTTGAAGGAAAATGAAAGTAGAGATGAGCTAAAAAGGGAAAGTGGGTATTTTGTGCACACTTGCGGAGCGTGCTTGCGTGAGATGCGGGCCTTTTCTTCAAATCTTGATCAATTGGCATGTGTTGCCATTTAGTTGCATCAATTCCTCCTAGCTTTGAAAACAACTTGTCCTCGACTTTAAATTGGTAGTCAATCTCCTCTGAAAATCCTCATTTGTAGCACATCTTCTTCGCCTTCACTGGTAGTTGATGGTGGAGACCTACACGCTTAACGGGTAGTTGGTGCATAATATGATGTTCAAACACGAACCATCTTTTCTTTTGCTTCTTGTTGGTCCTCCATGTTCTAGACTCGATTGTGGCTCCTTTGTCATAATCCACTTTCGATTTGCATACCTTGATTGATGTTGAGGTGGTACTATTGTATTGACCTCTATGGAGTTTGCCACTATGATTGTAACACTATCCATCTCTTTGACCATTGGATCGTCCATATATGTTAAACCTTCAGTCTCCTCAATTGGATCATCCATCAATTAATCTTTTGGTTTTACTGGAATTTCCTCTGATCTGACCATTGACCATCAACCAATCCAAAGGAGGATTTGTTGCCACACTATTTATAACCACGTTATTCCTTGGAATGCTAGATAAAACACATTGAAGCCCATAAAGCTTTTCCTATTCAATTAAGGGCTCAAAGCAAGTTCTCACAAACTTCTTGAGATCCTTGAATTCGTTTGCAATATCTTCACTGGATGCTTCTCCTTCTTTACCTCATGCAAGTTCTCCTTCCGCATCTTTTGAACATTCTTAGGCGTCACTGACATTTCCGTGTGATAGGATGCTTTTGGATAACCGACATGTGGGGAGGGGTGTTGAAAGGAATCACCATAATGCACATATGAAAATGGGTATGACTCAAGGTGATATGAATGGCGATCTTGATCATCGAAGAAACTTGGATAAGAATAGCGTGATGGATATGGAAAGGCATATGAGTCCGAATAGGGATAATTGCATGACACATGAGAACATCTTCCTATCCATGACATCTTTTTTTTTTTTTTTTTTTTTTCTAGTTTCCCAAGAGCAGAACTTGCTCTGATACTAATTTGATGCAAACCCGAATGGGGAAGCAAATGGATTAATAAGAAAAAAAAGAGATTGCAGGAAAAGATCCAACAATCCTCTAGTCAAATGCTAGAGATCACGAATGCAAGACTATGAGCAAACTCAACAATCCTCTAGTCTTGAATTAGAGATCACAAATTTCATTCAACTTGTTTTATTCCACAGGCCATATGCCTTATTTATAACCAAACCTTACAATCTATAATAAAAGCCATGAAATCTAAAAATCTAAGAAAATAGGAAAACATCTAAATAACAAAGCGTTGTAATTAAGAAAGTGCCTAAATAAGAAGGTACTTAAATAAGAAAAATATAAAATTATTCCCCTGCCTAATGTAAAGATATGAAAAAAAGAGGGACTTTTCGAATATAGAGATTTGAAAGTAGAGATAAGCTAAAAAGGGAAAATGGTCATTTTCTTGTGCACATGTGCGGAGCGTGCTCGTGTGAGATGGCAGGCCTTTTTCTTCAAATTTTAATCAATCGACATGTGTGGCCATTTGGTTGCATCAACAGGAAATTACAACCAGGGTTAGCTTTTGCTTAGGTAATGGGGAGGCAATCAGTTTTTGCGAGGATGTGTGGGCTAGAGACTTTCCTCTTCAGGTTGTGTTCCTAAGAGGGTCCTTACTCTTACCTGGGTGGTAGACTCCCAGGAGTTTCAACACTAGGTCAAGGGTTCAAGTACCCACCAGTGGTGAAATCCCATGACGTGCGTGTGTGGGGTGTGTGCGCGTGTGTAAAAAAAAAAAAGGTCGTGTTCCTAAGAATGGTGTCTATCCCTGGGAAAGAATAATTTGGTTTCAGAATGTTTCTCCTTTGTTGGAAACAATGTAGTTTAGTCCCCTTCTTGTCATATAGATATGTTGGACGAGGAAGCGGAGGAATTTATGATGCTTTTGGACAATTTTCAATTGTATGTATCCGTAAGAGAAGAGCGACACAAGTTGATTTGGATAAAAGACCAATTGGGTTGCTTCTTTGTTCGGTCATTCTATGGGTGTTTGCGTAATCTGCCTAAGGACGAGCGGTGTGTTCGTGCGTCCCACGCGTGGCATGATGGGGCCCCTTTGAAAGTAGTTGCATTTGGTTGGCTGGTTGGAAAGAAGAGAGCTCTCACCGTTGACAACCTTCAAAGAAGAGCTATGGTGCTCCCCAATGTGCGTGTGATGCGATGGCAGATGCAGAGTCAATTAACCATCAAATCCAATCAGCCCCTCTCACGGTGGAAGACCAGATAGTTACTATTTATACCGGAGCGAATGGGTATCTTGATCCGTTAGAAATTGGGCAGGTAAAGAAATTTCTCGTCAGTAATGTACCATTCCTCTTCATTAATCTTCGTTTGTGAATGATATACGACTTGTTCCTCTTTTCTTGTCATGATCAAAGATTTAATGATACACCTTTGCTTTGGTATACCCAACCCAAGTCAATTTATGAAGTCAAACTCATCAGATAAGCCTGGTTAAAAACTCTAACCTGACCCAACCAAATCAAATTGAATAGTAAGTCACATGGATCTAGTACCTATTCTTGTTCTTGTATTGTAGAAAACCAGAGTTTCAAAAACAAAGTTGGTAAGTTTCATTGTAGAATAGGCTTTCATCCGTTGTAAGTTTGCTTGAGAGATGTTGACTCATTTTATTAGTTTTAGGCTTTCATCCGTTGTAAGTTTGCTTGGGAGATGTTGAGTCATTTTATTAGTTTCTTCGTCATGTCCTGGGCAATGCTTGACTCAGTTGAGGAGTTACTCCTGAGTTGGCATGTGAGAATCGGGAGTTAAAAGATTGCACTTAAAGATTGGCTCTAGTTGCCATATGGTTGGCGATTTGGGGGGAAAGAAATAGTAGATGCTTTCGAAATGTTTTTAGTTAGGAGGCGGAGGTGTTCTCAAGGGCGAAATCTTTTGTTATGGAATGGGCATCATGTATAAAGTCCTCAGGGGATTGTAGGGTTTTTGCTTTGTTCATAGTTTGTTGTGTTGGATTGGCTTCTTTTCAATAAAAGTTTTTGTTGCCCTTTAAAATTTTTTACTTTTATTTTTGGTCTATGGTCTGCTCAGGGTTTACCCTACTTGATGAATGTCTTGGATCTCTAATATGTGTGCCGTCCCTTGAACCTCTGACACACTAGAATATGTGAAATGTATGGTTAACCCAATCATGAAAGTTATAAGGGGACTGGAGCAGGCTATCATGAGGCAAAAGACTTCCATTCCTACTAAATACGGCATCATATGCATATTTCCTTTTAGAGGCTTTCTGCAATTTGATCAAACATTCTCCTTTTCAACAAAGAGGTTTGGTAAAATATATTTGGACCTATTATAATTGGATATGGCGGGACTGCAACCATTGGATTTGGGTAATTTTTAGTAACCTAAACTGTTTATGTGATGGGCTTCACTACAGATGGTAGATACCAGAAAAACCCTCACGTATCGAAATAATTTAACCCCATCTGTTATATGAGGATTAAGGAGTCGCCCATCTTATGGGCATCAATAAGATAGTTAGGAACAACCATTCAGTATGATTTTTGCGTGTTAAGATATTCATAGTGGAGCCTACACTTTGGATGGTTCAAACTGAAGTACATATGTAGTATGTAGTTGCTGTGTGCATGCATATGGATAGTCATGGTCTTGGAGAATGTCAGGCAATTCCGAGTAAATAAAAGCTTATGAGAGAGGAACAATTCCATGGATATTATCTTAGTTATCCACAGTTCAAAAATGAATGCCCCCTACAAATATTCTAGGTCTGGACCCTTTATCTATTAGTCTGGCCACCATGGATGGGGTGTAAACGTGCTGATTGAATGATCCTAGTCATTGGCACCAATTATCCAATCAATGGCTATTCTCATCTGACTCATGTGAGTTTTGGCATATTTTGTCTATCCATGGTTGGGTACAAACTACAATAGATGAACACTCTTGATCTCATGTGCGTTCAACGAGTATGCAGATTGAGTGCTTGTTTACCTAAAAATTGTGGTGTTGGCGTTGGATCCTCTCTCTTGTGATATCTCATAATTCAATATGGACCGACTTATGACCTTCATATCAATTATCAAGCATGTTTATTAGAATCAATTTTGCATAAACAATTCAATAGTATTGTTTATTGTGAATCAAGTTTGCCTTTGCTAGAGGCAACGCGAAATGGGCCCTTCGTTCTTTTGTGTTTCTTCTTCTGTTTTATCCATGCTTAAAGTATAACACCCCTGGAGAGCCTTCAATAAAAGCTTGAAAGTCCTTTTTATCAAAAGACTTTTGTACTTGTTCTCTGTTTCTTTTGTCTATTTTATCCATGCTTAAAGTATAAACCTTTAATAAAAGCTTCAAAAAAGGGCTGCTCCAGTACTACAAATAAATACTTTAATTAAATGTCCTAATCTAATTAAGAGTTTTCCTAAACCTTTTACATTGGAAATAGAAAATCCTCTAGATCTCCCTTCATATGTAAAGGGAAGTTCAACTATCTCCTGGAACTAGAATACACAAATAAATCCTTTCCTATGTAATGATGATGTCATTTAGAAATGCCCATATGCACTGAGCTTCTTTTTCATTTCTCGGTTTGTGAGGGTCCAATAGTCCAATGGTGATGGGTTTGCTACAAGATGTTCTTGTACCCACATAAGCTGAACATTCATGGAGGTTCAAGACCTAAAGAGTATGAAGACATTAGTCCATTAGGAGGAAGTCCATGATTAGAACAAGCCAACCACATATTTCCCGAATTGACTACCATGATGAGATGTATCAAGGGAGAGTTTGAAGTGGATCTCGAAAAGTCTCCTACAGGCTCTGGAATGAACCGCCAAAGCTATTGGATTGGATTTTTCTCACCATTTCTTCTTCGTAATGATGAAATCGACAACTAATTGTTGGCAGTGGTTTGTGTGCAAGTGAATGAATTTCTTCTTTTATTTCTCCTGAATGTTCTATCAAGTGTCAACCAATGCTACATCAGGTTACTGGTAAAGGATAGGTTGATCAAACAGTGTATATGAATGAAAGATTGGTTGATTGAATATTGTGTTCTCCAAGTCTTATCTGCAGAACATGATTTAGTTCTTCCAGTGAAACGTGGTTGAATGATCTTCGCGTTCTGCTCATGGAGAATGATTTGACCAAGTTTTGACATATTAAATATCCATTACTGGTATGGAATGCCCGATATGTTATCTCCATGAATGATATGGCAGTGAATGATTCAATGCACAAAAACCGATTTGCAAACCATGGATTTCATTAAGCTCATAACTCAACTATAGAGGAGGGTGTTTAGGTCGATACCCTCAGGTTCTTCATTCAATAATCCATAGTTCCTGTTAGCTTTAGTACATCACGCATCAGTAGATTGGATCTTCTAGTTAGTTCTGGCATCTAATAGACGTCAAATGTTTTTTTGTTTTTTTTTGTTTTTTTGTTTTTTTGTTTTTTTTCAGGCAGCTGTGTGTTAGTCAGAGAAGGGTATACCCTAGCAATTGTTCCAAAATGATTTTTCTATCTTGGAAAATCAAATTCATAGGTTGTGATGAGAAAAGATTGGCAATCAAGGGGCGAGTTTGCAATTGCAAGTACAAAATAAATGTTCTGTTCCTCCAGCAGGTGAAGAAGGAAAGCCTTGTCATGGTTGGTAGTTAGAGATTTATGTGATGGTGCTCACTGTAGCTGAGAATGCAAAATGGCAGTGGGGACGTTCGGTGGCATTCTTATAATATGGAACTCTTCAGTGTTGGTGAAAGAGGACGAAGTTGTCGAGCAATGGTTGTTGCAAGTCTTGCTTAAATCGATCTAGAAGGGCTCTTGCTGGGGCTAAAGTTCTAATACCTTGGGGAAAAGGCTGGAGTTTTGAGTTGAATTGGATATCATCTTTGGTAGGTGGAATGCTCCTGGTTGCACGTTGGACCATTTCCTGGTTGACAGCAGAAGCAAAGATTTGTTCTTGAAGCAAATATGAAGGCTCTATCTAGGCTTGCCTTGGTCATAAATTGTTTTTTCTTTCATCCAAGTTGGATAGGGCCTTAAGCCTTTCCGGTTCAAGAATGTGGCTGGATTCATCGTTAAAAAAAATAAAAATAAATGTGGCTGGATTATCCCCAATTAATTAGCTCCCAATTGTTCTAACTAAACTATTGAAGGTCCGGCACTTGATAGAGCGGAATGGCGGAACATGATTCATGTACCCGACCCTAATTAATTACGATAAGGCTTAGATAATGATGATGGTGATTATCCCCAATTCCTAGAGCTAGTTAGGGCTTAGTGGGAGTCCTAATTTGTAGAGGGTGCAAGTGTCTTTGCTGAAAGCTGTGACTTGAGCCAACCTATGGGTTTAGAATAGAGAGGTCTTCGGAGATATAATAGTTGGCAAAAGATAGCATTCTTCATGAACTAACCCGACTTAATAGGATTAAGGAGATTCATAGGGTTACTTCGGAAGAATGAGGATCTATGGTCAGGGTGCGGTCATGCCGCTCCTGCACTCGTAGCGCGTTAGAAAATAGGTCCGATGGACCCAACGTCCATCCACATCAACTCCTCCACTCCGGTACTCTGTCGGCGACGCCTCCTCCTCTGGTACACTCTAAATGGTGCACCACTGATGTCCGCATCATCTTCCCCTTTGACTGCTGGGATTCATCTTTGTTGGCTGTCCTCTGGTGTATCTGGACTGAACATAATGGGCATTGTTTTAGGAATTCTAAAAGCTCGGCTTTGGGGGTTACCAATAGGGTTTTCAGCTATGCGAGAGAGTGGCTTCATTGTCAGCTTTGGGGCTTGGAACCCGTTTGGCTGCTGTATTATATCTTTCTGTTTTGTTCTTTTTCGTCTGTTTTGGTTTTCCTTTCCGGCCTCTTGGCCTTTAATAATATTCAATATCTTTTTTTATTAAAAAAAGTCTTTTAATACATGGGAGGGTTGGCCAATGGGGCGTCCAAGTTTGTCTGGTCAGAAATTATAGTTTTGCATTGCTAGTAACACGTAGTGCTTTCTTCCCTCTAATATAGGTGGATTAGGGCGAACTGTTCTCTAAAATTTCTATTTAATTTGCCGTTCTCAAAAAAGAAAAAAGAGAGAGAGAAAGTTCTGTAAATTTTCACCAGGTCACATGGTCCATGAAATGTATTATGTCTGGAGTCACCAGTAAAGTGTCTGTGAACTGGTAGTGGAGCTCTGGCCAACCATATTTTTCTGTTCTTTAGGTGCATGCCTTCCAAAAGCTCTGGCCATGGGAATTTTCTGTTCTCATTGCTGGTCCAAAGCTTGGGCAAAGGAGGGGTTGCATTAGGTTGGCAGCTGGTGTCAAACTTTGGCTGCATCTTTTTCTCATGAATCCTGACAATCTAACATTTCAAGTAAAGTGGAATGGCGGAATAGGATTTGTGTCCAATCCCATTTTGTTGGGACAAGGCCTAGATGTGGATGATGATGATGAGGGTTGAGGCAATTGGGCAGCTGGTGTCAAACTTCGTTCACATCTTTTTCTCATGAATCTGGGAATTCGACATTTCAACTAGAGTGAAATGGTGCAATAAGATTCAAGTAGCCAATGCCATTAGTTGGGATAAGGTTTAGATGACGACGACGACGACGACATCAGTGATGACAACAACGATGATGATGAGTTGCATTCTAGAGAAGTGTAAGAGTGAATGGGTTGATCATCAAACAAGAACTTGCTAGCATCACACAACATTTCTTCTCAGGAACTTCTGTGTACTGCACTCGACACCTTTTCAGATTTCTGGTTGCGATATTCAAATTAGGGAAGGTAGTCATTTTTAGCGGCTTTTGATTTACTTAGTTACAGAACAAATAGCTCCAACCTTTCAGTTTTGGATATATATTGGGCTAGTGTTCCTGACTTTTTAGTAGTGTCTAAGAACAAGTTAAAAGAGATCCTCTCGAGTTAATTTATGGCATCTCTTGGCCCAATTTATTCGGCTTGTGTTTCAATGTATCAGTTTTGAATTCCAAGTTTAACCCTTAATATGTGGTCACGATGATTTCAAAATCTGAAAGGCACTAGTTGCTGCAGGGTTTTGGAGTAAGGAGGGAAAGTTTTCACGATCACATTTTGTTGCAGAGAAGCAAAGATCATATTTACTGAGCTAAGATAGGTTGGTCAGCTTCATTTTTGACCTTTGAATCCCTTCAGGCTGAAGGCTGAAACTGTGATGTTGAAAGATGAAGAGTAGAAGACCTTACATAAAAGGGGGGAAATTGAGCAGTCAAATACATGCTCTGCTGAGTGGCTTCCCAGACCTGTCTTATTAGTATGTACACGTGCAATATTATTATTATTATTTATTATTTTTATTTTTTTGCAGATGTGTGCTCTTCTCTAGTTAGAATGGATTAAGATCTTCCGGATCTCCTGCCAATAATAAAATTTGATCCAAGTGTACTCCCAAGGCAACTTCGATTGCCAACATTAACTATAACAGAGTCTTCTATTAAAGTCCTAATTACTACAACTACTGTCAATTCCCATCTTTTAGCCCTCTAAAGGCATTTCTCTCCACATCCGACGTTACATTGGGCCTCAAACAGCTGTCAAGTGCTAGATAAAGCCACATATCGGTGTGTCAGAAGCTAAAAGCTAATATCCTCCTTTTGTAATTAATAGTAAAAAGGAGGCGTCTTTATTGCAGAGTGGTACTGAGCCTTTAGATCCATGAACACATGTCTGAGCTATAACTTATTAATCACAGTTCCCTCTTTATCTTAGTATCAAAATAAAACCTTTTATGGATCGGGGTTAAAGACAAAGTAAAACTTAATACCTGGTCTACTCTACTCGTGGGATCCACCGATACACCCTAAGGGTGAGGACTTCTCAACATGTGGGGTCTTACATCACTCCTCCCCAGCTAGGTATTTGTTGATTATTCATCAGATATTGGTGATAATTCTAATTTATTTCATTATCTTCTTTTATAATTTTTCTTTGCGATCTTAGATTCAGCAATTCTCATTATAGCACCAGTTGCAAAATTTGTTTGTGCATTTGTTAATTTTCTATTTGGTGTTCTGCCTGTTTGGCAACTAGTGCTGTACTTCTGTCTTGTGTAAACAATTGTGTAATTCTTAAATTATTTTTTAAGTTGATCTTCAATCAACAAGTCACACTGCTTTATCGGATTGCATGATGTTTAATCTTCCTTCTATACCATCTCTTATCCCTTCTCATTCTTCTGTAAGAATGTAACATTCATCTCAACAACTGCACCATGCATTTTTTTTTTGGTATGGATTGTTGGGTAGAATACTCTTATTCCTTTATTGCCAGCAATGTCTTTGTAGTGTATAGTTGATGAGTTTCTTTGTCCAGGCACCTATGACTGATGCAGAAATTGAAGAGTTAGTTGCAGATTTTTTGGAAGTTGAGAGTAAGGTATTATTCTCCCTTGCCCTTTTCTATTGCTTTTAAGCTGTTGAACGGTGAGTTTTTGCTTTCTTCTTTTTTCTCCTCTCATTCTAATTTTTAGGCAGCAGAGGCTCAAGAATCACTCGAAAAGGAGTCACTCGCACAAGTGGAGAGAGAAGTCAGAGCAGAATTGGCTCAAAATCTTGAAGGGGATGATGTCAGTTTCTGCTTTTCTTTGTGCACTGTGCCGTTGAACCTGGTTCATGCCTATACAATCCTATTTCTCTGATTTTCTGTTGGTTTCTTTGCACAGCTGGAAATGGCCGTATCGACGGAAATGAAAACGTTCATAGAGGAATGGGAGAAGGCTCTTGATGACCTAGAGGCGGAGAGTGCCCTTTTGCTGGTGTGCATTTTTTTGTACCTTATTTTCATGCTTGCATTACATGTTATGTAAACTTGAAATTACGTTTTAGATGTTTGTCATTTGGGTACTTATTTGTTTAGTGCATATTTTGAGCATTTCTGTGCGGATGTTTCTTCTTGTTCTAGAGGCTGATGACGGTCTCACTAGAAGACTCCTTATTTGTGGATGTTTTGGACTGATAAGTGGTCTCATTTTCATAGTTACTTTCCACTATATAACATGATTAAAATCATGTGAATAAAACTGACCTGATATGGAAACATGCTGCTCAAGTTGTAATATCAAATTGAATTATGGAAGCAGGACATTTGTACAAAATCTTTTCTCAGTGGGGGCAGTCCAACTTACTTGATGGCTGGAATCTTGCACGTCATTTCTTCTTAAGACGAAAGCGTTATGGTTTGAGATTTGGAATTTGAATAAAGTGCTAATGACTAAAATGAATTCAGAAAGAAAAAAACAATGACATCACATAAGTCGTGATGTCATGCACGAATACCATTCCTCATCTCTCCAGATTCTAGTAACTTTCTTTAACAGTACAAATTTGATTAGAGACGAGCACATTATGGTATTACTGACAGTTCTATTGTGGGAACTATATAATGAATAACTGAGGTGAACATTGCAAAACTGCCATGTAGTTCAAATGACAAGAAGCGTACATCTCACTTTAAATGATGATATGGGTTCCTGGTACTAGTAACTTCTCCCTCATCTCATGTCAAGGTCACCAAAGATGCAGAGGCCATACTCCCCACCCCCCAACTACCAGAACGAAAACTCCTATCATTGCTCATTGGAGTCTGTCTCTGTCAATTTTTTGTCGTACTGTAGTCTGTCATAAAATTTTAAATATCTTTGTTTCAATTTTCATGGTGGGACACAACAACGTAAGGTAAGGTTCAAATATTATGTTAGTCTTGCACTCTTATGCCTTTGTTGCTGCTGGGAATAGCTGGAGGTTTGCCTTATGCTACATGTGACTCAACAAGGGAGAATATCACCATGAAGATTACACATATTTTTTCATGAACATGGTGTATTTTGGATAGTTTATATACACTGAGAAGCCAAAATATGTGGCTGGGCTTGTTCGGGCTTGTTGGCTTGGAATCACCTTCTATTTTTATTTTTATTTTAATTCTTCTCTATTTGTTGGTATTTTTTACTGTCTAATACGACTTTTGCCACCAGCCGACTCCTTCTTATTTATTTTTAATGGCATATGGTGTTTGACATGACTTCTAATGGTTAAAGAAAAAGTAACTTGGTCTCTGATGGCATTTATTTGGTTACATAGTCATTTTGTTTAAATTTCACAGGCTACCTATTTTTTGGTGATCTGACTTTTTTTTTTTTTTTTCCGCATTGGGTTTGGTTTTACGTAGTGTGTTTTTTAAAGTTAATTTTGGCACGGAAAATGCCTTATGATATGAAGCTTGGAGTGTGAGCTATTTGATAATCTGGTTTTCAAAATCACTGTATGGAAAACTTTGCAAACTTGTATTCCATTTGTGAGACAGTCAAGGTCCCTGGCGGGTATGATTAGTGGCATGAGAATGGTTTGGCTTTATAAAATAATTTTTGAGTTTAGCTGGCAGTTGATGACATCTCTTTGGCAGATAAATTGAAAACTAATCTAAGGATGCTGGACATGAAAACTTTTGGTAATTTTATGAGAACTTTAATGGAATTTCAAACAGAAACTAACGATGAAGAGGCATAGGTTTATTTCTTAAAAGTTTTGATAGGAATGTGTATGCAGTTTAGTATTTCAACATGTCACATTATTTTAGCATCATGAGTTGCTGAGCTAGCATAACTGTATGAAATGTGAGAGTATTTTACTTTATAAGACTTGAGAATTTAGAATTAGGTTCAAATGTTTGAGTCCTATATTCAACTCATGAAAATATAGAACTATGTTCGAATGTTTGAAGTCCCTATTCTACTCAAGTTGCATTGTCACATTTTTTTCTGCACACAGGAACAACTTGATGGGGCTGGTATTGAACTTCCTAAACTCTATAAATGGATTGAAAGTCAGGCACCTAATGGTTGCTGCACTGAAGCTTGGAAAAGAAGGACACTCTGGGTAGGGTCTCAGGCAACTAATGAAATTGCTGAATCAATTGCAGATGCAGAAAAATATCTGCAATCCTGTCGGCCTGTAAGGAGGTATGACTATTTAATTATATTGGTTTTTATGGGTCACACATTGGTTAATGTTGTGCTGCTTAATTTATTTACCTATCCTGGGACCAGACAGCGGGGGAGATTGGTGGAGGAAGGTGCTAGTGGCTATCTTGGAAGAAAACTTTCCATTGAAGATAATGGAGATACACCGAAAGAAATTTTGGAGAAGGATTGGAGCTCATTTAATGACCTTATTCAATCTCATAAGGCGTCTGACACTTCATTTGGTGGTAAACACTGGGCTTCTGTGTACTTGGCCAGTACGCCCCAGCAAGCTGCAAAATTGGGGCTCAAGTTGCCCGGAGTTGATGAGGTAGTGAATCTTTTATATAGGGCTGCATCTGGAAAATTCTATATTTGCATTGTGTGAAATGGCCATTAGTTGAATTGAAATGCTAATTGTGCTCAAATCCACTCTTGCTACATTGATCTCACTTTGCATATGGGGTTGGTTCGACAGACTTCATCCATTCTGCTCGATGTGTGGTGGAGTGTCCACACTTTCTAAACAGGATCCAATTTGAATATTGTAGTTGGCTCTATCTAAATCATGCACAATAGGGTTTCACCCACTTTCCAAATGGTGTCCTGACATTCCTTTGATTCCTTGCCACTTACTCTAATCGTATATTTGATTCCTTGATTTCTTTTCTATCCTTGAAAGACTGCACTTGTTTCACCGTTAATTATTTGGTGTATTTTCTTTCACCTTAGAGCTGGAAGCAGAAATGATGAATGAATGAAATTGCAATTTTATATAGGCGTGTGTCCATATTTTCTCAAAATATTTTGTTTGTTGCCACCAATGATTTTCTGTTTAACATGGCTAATATTTCTTCGGTCAAAACTATGGGACATGATGAGTGATTTTTATCCAGCTTTTCTGCTTGCCATGATTGTTGGACCTCAAATTTTGGTAGATGTTATACGTATTTACTATGTGCAAGCATTGTGTACAAGATGTTTGGGGAAGACAAATAATTGATAGGGCCCTTATAGCGAATGAATGTTTGGACTCAAGTCATAAATCCAGATCAAAGGGTATCTTATGTAAACTTGATCTCGAGAAGGCATATGATCATGTGGACTGGGGCTTCCTTCAGTATATGTTAATGCGGATGGGCGTTGGTGAGAGATGGAGAGGGTGGATGGGGGAGTGTGTCGGTTCGGCCTATTTCTCAATACTACTCAACGGTTCCCCAAAAGGCTTCTTCAAAAGCTCAAGGGGGTTGTGTCAAAGCGATCCATTGTCTCCGTTTCTTTTTCTTATAGTCAGGGAGGCCTTATCTAGAATGCTACATAAAGGTCAAGATGCGGACATTTTAAGCGGAATTAGAGTGGAAGGAATGACTACTCCGATCTCCCATATTCAGTTCGCGGATGATACGCTGTTATTTAGTGAAGCGGACCAAGAGAAGGTGAGTAATTTGTGTACAACGGTTCGATGTTTTGAGGTTGTCTCAGGGTTGAAGGTTAATACGGCTAAGTTCAAGATGTTTGGGGTCAACACGGAGTAAGAAGATATAAGAAAATATGCTGAACTTTTCGACTGTGCAACGGCCCGTTTCCCGACCACCGAGCGATACCGACATTCAAAACCATGGCTAGTTGTTTATTTCATATTTTTCATTAAAGAAAGGAATGGGTGAGTTCTCGCGAGGGGATAATTCGAGGGGGAATCGCTTGAGAGGAGAGAGCCAATTGCGAGGACGTCCTTGACAGATGGTGATTCAGGAGAAAATTTACATCCTGCTTCGAGGAAGAAGCGGGCAAAGAGTTCGGGTAGGCAGGTAGGTGAGGTTGAGTGTCGAAGTGGATCAAGGGATGAAAGGAGTGGGAGTAATGATGTCGGGGGTAAAAGGAAGAAGGATAGTAAGGGGAAAGGGAAGCTAATAATAGGAGAGGGAGCGGGAGGGGAAAATAGAGGAGAAGAGGTTCGATCTCTTGGTAGGTCCTTGAGTTGGGGAGATGTAAGGGAAAGGTAAGCAAATTATAGAAGTGACAAGAGGTGAAATCGAGATGGGAAGGCATGTCCCTGAAGAGGAAATCGAAGGGGGCAAGGTACGCTAGGAACACTGAACCCCTGTCCAAGCTTCCGACATTGTTTGCATAAAATTTCCAGTGGGATGGGAGAAGCTTAACTTCAGGAGGGCTTTTATAGGGGTGTATGCTCGGTGAAGGAGGTGATTGTCCCTAAGGAGAGGGGCTCCTAAAAATATAGGGGGTTTGCGTTTGTTCAGCTTGGGAACCCGAAAGATGTTAGGAGGGTGATGGTGGAGATGAACGGGGCCGGAAGCTCTCAGTGTAGAAGGTGAGCTATGAGCCTGAGGTTATTAATAGGTTAGTAGGCAAGGAAGAGGAAGTGGAGGTTGGAAATCATTGGGGAAAGGAGGAAGCAGTTACGACCAGTGTTCCCATTGTTGTTGAAAAATCGATAATATTGTCGATAATTTTGGTGCCGCCGAACCAGCGACAACAAAACCCCTTTTATTCGTATCTCTTACTGAAATCAACGATTTATCGCTGGAATTATCGACAAATACGAAGCGAGATACCACAACTACCCCTCCTTTCATACAGTTGCAAACTACCCCATTTTCCTTTAAAAATCGCGATCTTATTGCTCAATAACACCTCAAGCTCGAAAATCTCGAAATAGCCTGTGTCAGTTTTTTGCATAAATACATTGAAAATTGGAAAAAAAAGAAAAATTGATAAAACCTTTTGTAGTTTCTTCGAATCTAGGTGAGGGCACGTTGTTCTTCTTCTTCCATTGCAATGACTCTCTCTCTCCTCTCATTTTCAAGGCTCAGTAAATGATCCTGTAAAAAACTAGACTGAGAACCTGAAAAGGTTGTAACTAAAAAGTTTCTCTATCATTTTCAAGGCAAGGTCTTTGCATTTTCAAGGCACAACAAATGAGAGAGCCTTGCATATGCTGCTTAGGCAGTGTATGATACTCAGGTAGTGTATGAGTTATGATACTGGGGCAGTGTTTGATGCTCGATGCACAGGCAGTGTATGAAGCATGATACCCTAGCATTCAGGAATTGTACACGTGGCTCTCATATGAACTTAAATATATTAATTAAGTTGTAGAACTTACTAAGCCACGGTCTCTAAATTAGATTGTTTAAACAATCCAAACCTTTGATTCATGGACTCTTGCTTATCAAAAATCAAAATAAAGTTAATTTCAATATTTTCAAAAATCGTTTGGATGGATGGATGTTTGAATGGATGTTTTGATGGATGGTTGGATGGGATGGATGTTCGGATGGATGTTTGGAATGGGATAGTTGGATGTTTGGATGATTAGACGGGATGGTTGGATGGATAGATGGGATGGATGGATGATTGGATGGGATGGATGGATGGTTGGATGGATGGGGTGGTTGGATGGATGGATGGATGGACGGTTTGTATGGATGGATGGATTGGGTGGTTGGATGGATGGTTGAATGAATGGATGGTTAGATGGGTGGGATGGATGGACAAATAGATGGGATGGATGGTTGGATTGATGGATAGATGGATGGAGGTTTGGATTGATGGATAGATGGATGGAGGTTTGGATGGATAGTTGGGATTGATGGATGTTTGGATGGATAGTTGGGATTGATGGATGTTTGGATGATTGATGGGATGGATGGGATAGTTAGATGGTTGGATGAGACGGCTGGATGGATGTTTGGATGGGATTGTTGGTTAGATGGTTGGTTGGATGGATGGATGGAATGGTTGGATGGATGGAAGACAACACAAGCTTTTAGGCCCCAATTAAATGGAAACTTGTTATGTATGCATTCTTTTTGCAATTTTTTTTTTTTTTTTTTTAAAATAAATTCCTAAATATGCAAATGTTTGTGTTTTAGCATCTTTTGAATTTTTCTGAAGAATTCCATTGTTTCCCCCATGTTTCCCCATGTTTCCCTCGCATTTCCGATTATTGGTGATATTATTGGCGATAATAATATTGTTTTCTTTTAATCTCCGGCCAACGAAACTTGTAGCGATACTGACAACTCGAACACTGGCTACGACAGAAAACATAGAAGAGAAGAGAGGGAAAGAAGAGGAAGGGGGAGAAGAACAAGCAAGGTTGGTTGCAACCTGGTTATTAAGTCAATGGGATCCTGACACCTGAATCACAAAGAAATGGACAAGTGTCCACCCGCAAGAATATTTGAGTAGAAAGGGAGATAATTTTATTGATATCAATTTTATTCTCTTACAATACTTAAGAAAACTCACACTAAATTTTTTTGGAATGCCTGCCTCCTGCACCCTCTCCCCTCACCCACTTTTATAGATCCTAAATGAATCTTCAACGAGAATCCTCATCCAACTAAGGATTGATTTCAAATCAATCTAATCTGCCTAAGATGGTGAAAGCCTAATAATGCAGTTTCGGAAGGGCTGAGCTGAGCCCTCATATGAATATGATGAATAGGAATGGAAGAACTACCCTCCGGAATCGCAAAACCACTGAAATTCTGTCCCCTTGCCATCTGTTCGAGAACATCCGTAGCCAAGTGACAGGTGGCTCTGCCTGATTGAACTTCAGCACTACTCTCTGAGATGAACACATCAAGTAGGCACAACAATCCTCTGTTAGAAGAAAAGACTAAGCTTGCTCTAGTTGTCCTCTCAACGTTATTGGACTAAACCAGGTTGAGGCCTGGGTGCCACCTTAACACTCTCCCACGTGATAACTACCGCCAATCCCAATGCATTGTATGTCTAGTTGGACCAATATAAGTCTCATACCCTACTCCAACCCCGTATGATTCACCTGCTACCTTTCTAAGTGAATTTGACTGATGACTTAACATTGTCGCCCCCATCGCACCTTTGCAATACCTCTGATTATCATCAATTCATCATCTCCCCTTGCAAGGCACACATCAACATATAGATCCGAGGCAGGTGTATCAGAGACTTCTCCTTTCCCCATTTGCCTACTGTGAACATCTTGACTGATTGGTGCTGATGATGGCCTGAGCTTCAAAAGAGGCAAAATAGGGTAACGCGAGCTCCCCAACCTCCAACTCGACTACCTTGCACACTACTGCCTTCACAAGCAACAACATCTCAATCCTTACAAACATGAAAAAGTCCTCGAGAACATCTTATCCTACTCTGCAACCTTACCAAACATGGATCCTAGCTCTATAATCACAGAATTTGTCCCAGCGTGAGCCAGAATGCTGAACAAGTGAATCCAGGACCACTGTTTGTCACCATTTCTGATGGACACAAGTTCTATGCGTTAGACAGACGTTGTTAGTTGTAGGCTAGATCTGAAAAAATGTCACCATATCCTCCCTTGAGTTAAAGGGAAGGAAATGATCTACAGATAATAGCATCACTGAAATCCTTAAAGTATCAAAAGAAGATCTCTTCAGAACCTCCACAATCTCCAAAATAGAAACACCACCATAGGAAAGCTGTTGCCACAAGACTATAAGTCAACTTCTTCATTCTCCTGTTTACAAATGCCTCAGGCACTCTAACCAGATTATCCACTAGTTGGGCTGTCAATGGGCCGGGCTTGGTCTGGTCAAAATTAAAATTTTGAACAGGCCCGTTCCGAACAGTTCAAAATCCAGGCCGAATCCAACCCTTGAACCAGCTTGTTGACAGCCCTATCCATTAGAGCATTAGGCAGGCCTAATTGTCTCTTCTTGGTTTTATGGGAAGCGATTTTCTCTTCTTTGACTCCAATCTGCTTACCCCAGTTGGCCTTTACAAAATGTAAATCAAAATACTGATGCCTTCCCTCTTAGACTCGATTTCCCTAGCTTCATACTCCCTAAATGACCTCAGAGCATATGCCCATTTATCATGTTGATGCCCTTACAGGCTTTGTCCTTGTGCCGTAACCTTAGAAATAGCCTTGTAGGCTTTATCCCAATCGAAGCCACGACTTTTTACCGAAGCTCTTCTCCTATACGGTAAACACATCTCTGCTATCACCCCGAACTTCCCAAAGACTTTCAAATTGCCAACAGAGATCGAGAACAGTATATTGCCTACAACAATACTGAAAAGGACCTTTACACTATGATCTTCCACTCCACCTCATCTTCCATCTAGTGGAACATCTTTTATGCATTGTGGTTCCTTGAGCGAAAATGTCTTGTGTGTGTGTGTGTGTGTGTGTGTGTGTGTGTGATGGTCTTGGTGATGATAGAAATGATTGAGGATTTTTCTTGGGCGGCATGGGTTGGGGGCAAGGGAATAAAAAGGAAGGCTTTGTAGCAACTCTCTCTGCTTGTGGGTGTGATGTCAGTTTGGGATGAGAGAATGCTTTACTAGGCAGGGGTATCTTCAGTTTCAAAGGGTTTTATCCATGATCAAGGGAAAGGTCTATATACGGTAACGGGTGTGAGTATCTCTTATGATTTTTTTTGTTTTCTGACCTTTTTTTTTCTTTTTCTTTCGATAAAATTCTTTGATTGGGTGGTGGATTGTGATAAGATTTTGACTATGGACCATCTCAGAAATGGGTAAGAACTATCATTTATGGGTGTTGCATGTGTTTGAGGAACATAAAGTGTGAACAATCTCTTTATTCACTGCCCTTTGGCTAGTGAGATTTGCTCATGGTGCCTTATCAGTCCAGACTGTTGTGGTCGATATATGGGTACGATTGTCAATTCTTTGAGGGTTGGTTACTTGGCCTTTATGAGAATCAAGTATGGATTCTGTGGAATGTGTTTCATGATGGTGATTTGGTCCATTTGGGAGGATACGAACAGCAGCACATCTAATTTGAGTAATATGAAAATCAGAGTCAGGCGATTGATGGAGTGCTGAGTAGAGTGAGTTCTCGGGCTTGTCCTTGAGGATTCTTCTGGGTGTAGAAGTGATGATTTCATGGGGGAGTGGAATGGTTTTCTTTTGTAATGAGGGAGCCCTAGCGGCTTGTCTTGTAGGGGGCTGTATTCTTTGCTTGTTTGGGTGTTGCATTTCTAATAAGTTCCTTTAGGCCCTGTTTGGGATCATGGAAATGAGAATGTGAATTTTGTAAATCCATGAACTTTTCAAATTCATGGATTTTCTTTGGTTTTGGATTTTTGGTTATATGCTTGTAATTTTGCGTACTCCTATTCTTGATTGTCTGGACTGCATACGTCAATGTTACATTAGTTTTTTTTTTTTTTCTTTCACTATAAAGTTATAAAGACCCCAACACTTCTAACTATTGCTCTGTTCTTGAATTTTCTTGTATCCCTTTTATAAAAAACATGTTATGTCATTCCTTTCGCCAATTCTTGTTTATTAACGAAGCCATTGTCTTCATCAATTTGTGTTGGTCATAAATTGGTTGTATTGCTTGTAGCACCCCAGATGTTTTTGTGACCTTGTTGTTTTCCTATCCAGGTGGAGGAGATAGATGACATTGAGTGCACATCCAGCGATCCATTTTATGCCGATGCACTTGCAAATGAAAAAGATATTGATCTTTCTGAAGAACAAAAGAGAAACTTTAGAAAGGTCTGTAAGGGTCAATTGCATTGAATCTTTTTATCAATCAATTATGCTTATTTCATACTTGAAATCCTTTGATAAATCAATTATGTTTAGTTCATATTCAAGATCTGTCTGCACATTTTAATGGGTTTCATAAAAGTTCAATTTATATTAGTTACAGAACTTTCTGATGTGAGTCAGCTTAATCATTCTTTGCTGTTGCAAGATTCTGTTCATGCGAACATTGATACCATCCTGTCAGATTCTGTTATCACTTGATAGAAACAGTCTTCCCAATCACAATTGTTATGATACCATTCAACACCACAATCTGTATCAGTTCACTCTGACACAGTTTTCGCAATATCGATACTATTGGCCGATATTATCGTTATTGCTGGCCAGCGGCATGAAACCCGTCAAAAATCCCACTAAAAAAAAAAAACAGAATAATGTGTATCCTGCGATATATCGCATGATTTTTTGCAATATCACTGACATATCGCACGATAATTTCTACGATAAAAGGGCCAAGAACGTCGGGGTTGCATAATTACTGAAAAAATTGATTTTTTAAAGGAAAAGCTTTCAATCGATGTAAAAGATGGAATTTCCGTACCTGTAGAAGAAGATTGCATGATCGGAAGTAGAATTCGGTTGGCCACTCGATCAATCGATAGCTGTGCGCTGTAAGCGTGAAAAGAAACTTCCTATTTTTTTCTTCGATTAAATGGTAGATTTGTACTGCAAAGGAGATTTCGACAACCAATGTACAAAAAATCATGGAGATTTGGGTTTTTGGGTGAGAGATTTTAGGGATTTCAGGGTTTTGGTCCTTCTGAAACCCTCTCTATTTAGAAAATGGTTTCAGAAGCCTTTTGTACAGGAGCACGCATTGGGTATTGCCCCCATCAGACGCAACTAGAGACGGACGGTAATGTCATGGGCTGTGGGGTCCACCTTGATGTATATGTTTCATCCAATCTGTCCATCCATTCTGGAAGATAATTTTAGGACATGAGGTCAAAAATGATACATATCAAAGGCTAAAGTGACCACACCATAGGAAGCATTAGAGATTAAACACCTACCATTGAAAGCTTTTGTCAGGGACACAGTTTTTGGATCAAGCTGATATTTATTTTTTATCTTCATCCAGGTCCATGTGACCTTATGAATAGGTTAGATGGCAAATAAACTTCACGGTGGGCCCTAGGAAGTTTCGAACTGTAAGTGTTCTATTGCCACTGCTTCCTATGGTGTGGTCCACTTGAGTCTTCAATCTGCCTCTTTTTTGGGATCATGTGCTAAAAGGACCTGTCAAAAGACGTGGACCTCCTCCTGAAAGCATGGCACGACATCAGATTAGGCAACTCGAAAACCCAGCTGTGGCGGATGGCGATTCTTGCCACATGGTGGTCTGTGTGGACAGAAAGAAATAGCTGATGCTTCCGAAACGAATCAAAGCCCTCTCACTTAGTGGGTTCCAACGTCAAATGTCTTATCGCTGAATGGGCATCCCATTCTGATGTTCTTAAAGATGTAGATTTAGTCTTTTTGGGGCCTAGTTAATTTCTGCTCCCTCAGCAGATTTTAGGTCTGTTGTAGTTCCGTTTCTTTCTTTAATATAATCAGTTATCTTTCACATAAAAAAAAGGACCTGTCAAAATGAATGGACAACTTGTACAAAACATATGCAGCATAGTGCACCCCAGACAGCCCCTGACAGGTCCGTCCGTCTCTTGCTACGTCCTAGCCAATCAACTCCCTTTTTAGGGGAGCGGATAAGGCGTGTTACATGCTAGCTATTACCCTTACCGTAGGGCCCACCTTGATGATTTGATTTATATCCACACCGTCCATTCGTTTTTCCAGCCCATTTTACGTCAGGGTCCAATAATTATTTAGATCCAAATCTCAGGTGGACCACACCACTTGAAACAATGGTGATTGAGTATCTCACCATTAAAAATTCCAAAGGGCCCATCGTAAGGTTTTCATAATGTTTATTTGTAATCCAACCTGTTGATAATGTCAAGAATATCTGGATTAAGGGAAAATACAAAGATAATCTTGATCCAAAACTTTTGTGGCCCATACAAAGTTTTTAATTATCATTCATCATTGTTTCTAGTGGTATGGTCCACCTAAGATTTGGATCTTCTTAAGTTTTAGGATCACACCCTAAAATGAGATGGAAAAACGGATGGATGGCATGGATATATAAAAAGTACATCAAGGTGGGCCCCATATGGTTAGAGTAACACTCACTAAGGTGTTACCCGGGTAACAGCTAATCCGATCCCCTTTTAACATGTGCAGTCGATGTGATTTGTGGGCCCCACTATGATCTCATGTGTTTTATCCACACCATCCATCATTTTGGATGATCAACTTAGGGCATAAATCGAAAAATGAGTCAGATCCACATTTCAAGTGGACCACACTTAGGAAAACAATAGTGATTTAACGCTTACCATTAAAAGCTTCTTTCGCACACTGTAACATTTATTTGTTATCCAACCACCTTTTGGGGTCCCTTGTTTCATTAGATAAGATGTGGATGAAGGGAAAATCAAATATCAGCTTGATTGAAACTTTTGTGGCCTCAACAAGTTTTTAATGGTAGACATTCTATGATCACTGCTTCATATTTGGATGTACCTCATTTTTTTTTTTTTTGGCTAATGCCCTAAAATGATTTCCAGAATGATTTGACAGTGTAGATATACCATTTTACATTGAGGTGGCCCCACGGTCTGGGTCCCACCCAATTCACTTTTTACCTCCTGGATTTCTCGAAGCAGATTGCATACTGAATAAACCCTTTGGGGGAGCAGATTAGGTGATACCTAGGTAACACCTTAGTGGGGCCCACCTTGATGAACTTGTTGTATACCCTTTTTCCAGCCCATTTTAGGACATGGTCCCAAAAAATAAGCAGATCCAAATCTCAGGAGGACCACACCACATGAAATAGTGGTCTGATTGAACGCCCAACATTAAAAACTTTTGTGGGCCCACTTTAAGCAGAACAGTAATGTTTATTTTCCATCCAACTTATTCATAAGATCAAACAGACCTAAATGATGGTAATGTACAGAGATCAGCTTGATCCCAAAATTTCGAGGCCTATAAAAATATTTTAATGGTCATTCACCACTTTTTCCACTGGTGTGGTCCACCTTAGAGTTTGATCTGCTTAACTTTTTGGATAATGTCCTAAAATGAGCTGAGAAAACGGATGGGCGGAGTGGATATACAACACGTTCATCAAAGTGGGCCATCACACAACTCTATGTGGGTCTAAGCCATAGCCAGTCAAATCATTAATAGGTATGTTTTTCAATTTCTACTTTTTTTTTTTGCTTTTGAACGAATTAATTATGTTTTCATGCATGTCTTGATATATTTATAAATGTTATGCATTTAATTTAAATATATTTGCATTGGTTAAGTTAGACAACGCATAGCTTATGACCCTATACAAAGGAAACCTATTATGTGCAATTCTTTTTTGAGATGTTATGATTTAAAAGTGTGTATTAAGGTATTTTTTAACAATCCCTAAAGTTTCATTGGAAAATTCAACCATTTTCCCAATGTTTCCCTATATTTCCCAAGAAGTGCTATAAATTACCCGATACAAACGATATGTCCTGTGTGCTAACCGATACGTATTTGTACCCCAAGTGTGTGATAGATTGTGCGATACCGATATTTCGAACACTGCTATGATGTTACTTTGTAATTTTCTTAATGATTGATTTTGTGACTTTAGGGTAATCATTACTTTCTAATTTTCTTTAATGGTTGATTTTCTGACTTTTAGGGTAATCATTACTCTCTAATTTTCTTTAATGGTTGGTTTTGTGTCTTTAGGGTAGTCATTCAAGACATGAATTGAAATGGCTCTTAGTTGGCTCATCTTTATGATATTCACTTGCATTGTGTGTGGAAGTGCTTATGATGATCGTAACTTTAAACGTCTAGAGGAGAAATCTGAGTTCAACATTTGTATGATTGTGCCAGCTGCCTAATCTTCGAGCTTGTTGGTCTAGCCTGTCTGGGCTTAGTAGAACACCTAACTGAAGAGTTTTATTACAGTCAAAAATTGATTTGAAGGGAAAAGATCTCTCAAAAAAGAAAATGAAGGGAAAAGCAATTAGAAAGTCCAATAATAATTTAAAGAATAAAATAATTAGAAACTGCAGTATTAATTTAAAGAAATAAACTATCTTAATTGGAAGAAGATGTCTACTGAGAGATGAAATTATTACAATACTTTTGGAATTGCAAGTTCATTATAAATCTGAAAACTTCAACAGCTGGAGCTCATAAATGCAAATGTCATGAGAGTAAAATTAGTGAATATGCTAAAAGGGTTCGGGGGTTGTTCCGTGCAAAGGATTTTTTTTTTTTTTTTGGGTTAAAAAATGATTAACATATCACCAAATATTTGGAGGGCTTTGCTTGGAAGCCTGTCTATTTCTAAGTACATTTTATAGAACAGAATCCCCCTCAATTAAGTTGCAGTTTGATGTAAAAATGAGATTTAAAAGGTAAGAAAGCAGAAGCTTTCTTTGACAAAGAACGCTGCTTCTTAGTTCTTGGATGGTTTAGTGTTTGTTTTATTTTCTTTTACCAGGTCTGCTAGCAAAATTTTTCTTTGCCATATTTAGCATCTTATTTGTTTTAAATTGGTAACAGGGGAAAAGCCTTGCAAATATTACATAAAAGACTTCTCATTATTGATAATGGAATAATGAATAGTTCCTTAAAAAAAGTTAATATAAAGTAGCCTCTCTCAACTAGCCAGTCCAGACAAAATTGTCTAATCAATTTTTTAGACCAAACAGGTTGGAGCACTTCGTCTGTCAAAAACTGGCCAGTATTTATTTTTTGGTTGAATTGGTTTATAGGGTTTTTGATAGAAGTCAATTCACTGGATAAATAGGTTTTTGTTGGTCTGGCATTTCTAAAAATATAATTTTCTGGCTAGCTAACTTTTATTTTACAATAACGAAACTAAGACTTCAGGTGGCCAGCTGGTCCCTCCATGCGTAAAGGAGGGTTGATGTCAGGTGTGAGCTGGTCGTTGAACTTTTGTCAAGCGAGCATGTGGAGCTAACGGCAAATTGCTGGGAGTCTGGGACAAGGATATGATGATGATGGCAGCAGTGGCAGTGATGATGAAATACTATACAAATGAGATGACAATCATCTGTCAGTAGCCAAAAATATCTCAAATAGAAAATGAGTTGCTGATAAATAAAGGGCAGAAAAGACACCACCTGCTAAAGATCAGCTTCTACATTTTCTTCGTTTTAAAATCAAGAAAGGAAACTTGAACCTTGATAAGCTCCTCAGTGCAGTCTTTCTATATCCATGGGTTTGCTTTCCCTAGCCCATCACTTAGTGTTGAGGGAATCAGTTTCTTCAATCAATGGCTCCTGCAGTATGCAATGAACATGCATATCATTGGAGAAGAGGAGGGAGTCGAGGGACTTTTGGCAATGTCACGGGTTTGACTTCTAGAATTTTGTGTGTGATTTTATACATCTATTAATTATGAAGTCTTAAGGCTGAGCTTGAAGTAACATTAAAATCAGATCATGTTTCTTGTTGAACTGTTTTGAGGCTACCCTGTAGTAAAAGGTGCCATTTCACTGTTGAAAATGGAGGGTGGGTGGACATGTAGGTGGGAAGTCATTTATGGAGGTTGTAATAGTTAGCATGGAGTGCGGTTTTAGGAGCACATTTGGGGTAGGCGAAGTTGTCAGTGAATCATTTTCCTCTTTTTTTTTTTTTTTTTTTTTTTTTTTTTTTCCTTTTTTGATTATTGTGACAATACGGATTAATTTTGTTGTTACTTATTCAAATTCTTCATTCTCATTTGGATTTTTCAAGGGGTGGTTGCTGATATTGTCAAGGATGGGCTGGGGTTCCGTTTTGGGCTTGTTTGGGTGCCTGGAAAATACTTTAGTTGTGATGGATTTACAGTTAAAGGGTTTGCAAGTAATGTTTGAATGGGAAACTTTGGACATAAAATGTTTGCAAGTTGTAAACACTTCACAGGCAAAATCCCCAAGTGTCAGATTACATGTGAAGGGATTACACCTGCAAAGACATTCTACATAGCATACACCTGCAAAGACATTATACATAGCAGAGTGTGCTGGTTGATACACAGTATTTGTGGAGCCCTCCGTGATTTGCACTGTACATCCAATCTATCTATCATGTTCATCCCTTAATACTCTCCCAGGCCCCCCAAAAAACAGGCTGATTGATTCAGTTGGTGGGTCACATGACAGGGAACAATTGGGATGGGACGCGCACCATTAAAAGCCTTCTTGATTGCATGTGGGCTCACCATGATGGGTGTAGGACATCCAAACCATCCATCACATGTGTCCATTGATGCTCTCTTAAGGTCCCAAAAGAATCTCCATTGTTTGTTAGGTTGATAATAATATTGATGGGTACCTTGTTTGTTGTGCCCTTTCTCATAAGCAATTTAGCAGCATTCAGCTTTGGATATTCCCTCCAATTGAAATTGTGTGATATTTTCTACCTTGGTCTCTAACATGACCTCTTGTAGACTAGTGTGCAAGCATCCTATGAAGGGAATGTGGGAACTGAATTATAGTTTATTTTCCTCCACAATGACTGGCCTTTCCGGATCCGGAACAATTCTTAATGATTGGAATGGGCATACAGTTCTTGTCCTCTGAACCTGTAGGAGAGGTGGGCCCTTGGTTCAAAAGGCTAATGTCTTTTCTGTCGAGGACTTCAGAAATATTGGTAGGGTGTCTAACAACTGTAAGGAACTTTTGGGATGTGCATTTGTCGTGGGGAAATTAGTGATGTAGCTTTGAGAAGGGATGCTTGGTTTTCCTTGATTAGTGATGCTGTGTGGTTTTATGGTTCATTGCCTGAACAATTTGTGCCCAACCATGCAAGACAACCCCAAATGCAGCCTAAATCTGTGTACATAAATATGATGTATCTGAGCTCTCTCAAAACCTAATATATTGGGTCCAATCTGCTGTTTTTTTATTTATTTTTTTTTATTTTTTAAAATTTATTTTATTTTATTTACTTCCTAAGAAAGCCATGTTTGGTGATATGCAAGGTGCTTATGTTGGCGTGGTGAATGGTTTGTATTTTATTCAATAAAACAAGGTTGTTTTTGAAGTATCTTTCATAAAAAAAAGGTTGTTTGAAATTTTGTTCAAGTATATCATTGATACTTCACAAAATCACCGAAAGTTTATTGAAAAATACTTTTTTAGTTCTATGCATTTTCAGTGCTTTCCCCAAAATAGAGATGTTAGTGCATTCCACTAGAATATCTGGCGATTACTTTTATCTTAAATTTTTTATTAACAAGTCCCATCAAGAGTTCTGCGTATGTTCTTTGTGGATTTCTTCAGTTCATAATATCTGTCTTGGCAGGTGAAAGAAGAAGATGATGCAAATGCTGCACGGAAACTGCAAATTAATTTGAAGCAAAGGAGACGTAGAAATCGATGTTGTCAGGTTATCCTCTTTCTTGCATGATTTTCTTGGCTTTTAAGCATTTTCTGTGCCTACTTAAGTTCGATAATTTTTTTTCCTCAAATAGTTTCCAATTCTATCCTGTTTTTTGCTGGGTGAAAATATTTGCATGGGTAAGGAAATTAGTAAGTGTGCACGTACCAAAAAATACCATTCCCTGTTCGGTTGTGCTTTGGTTCATTTTGGACATTCTGGTCTGTTTTAAAATGTTTTCTTCTGCTGAAAGTTTGAGTGAACATTTCAATTTCTGGCCAATTTAGCTTGTGATCTCTGATCTCCACGACTTGAGGGAATGTTAGTTATAAAAATAAAAATGATAAAAAAGAAGATTGGATGTGGTTTTAATCTTATGTTTGAAGTCCTCTTTCTCCTCCCAAAGCCCTTAACGCAGGTTGAAGGCTCAATATATTCCTTACATTTTGCAATTTATGTCTGGACCATGATTACTTCCAAAAAAAAAAAGAGGAAGAAGAAGAAGTTTGGATCATCATCTGGGCTAAAATGGTCATTCTATTTTGTGAATATGTTTTTTTTGAACAATCTGTTTTGTGAATATGGTTATTTATTTTTGTTAAAAGATTATATTTATTAATTTATCTTTTGTTCTTGTCTGAAACTGCCTATACACATCTCTGCTTCTGTTGGAAAAACAAGAATATCATTGTTAAATATGCTTTAATAAGTTGTGCTTGGATTTGGGGCAGAGTTACTTGGCTTTCAACGTATAAACTAACCTTGTGTTTTGGGGGACCTAAATATTCAACTGAGTTTTGAGTCAGTCAAAAGAATATTCTTCTTAGATTTAGAAAATCTGAGTTGAACTCAAGTCAGTTTTTGGAAAATGTTTTTCTTTTCTTTTGTGTCATTGATTCTTTATCTTATATGTTAATGTGTGCACTTGTCTATCAACTTGTCTAAGTTGCCAATCATTTAAAGGTTGGCAGAGAAATATTCTGTTGGGGATTAATTGTGTCTTGAATCATCTAGTTTTCAGTTGGTTTCCTATATTTGTTTTGCCAGTTTTTCTTCATATCAGTTAATATTATTTTGTTAAAAATAATGAAAGAAACTTCTTCTGAGTCTTTGATTAGAATTACCAAATGTGAAACTGTAAGATAACCTTTTGGTTGACGAAAATACTGGGATGATGTGGATGGAATCAAGTTGTCAGCTGTTTCGCTTTGTGTAGTTGCATGCAAGATTCCACCTTAATAATGTTCTGATATGCCTTGTCTATGCCATGTTTCTTGTATCAGGATAACGTTAAAAAAGAGGTCTCCTTAGTTGATCGGATTGTGGAAAGTGAATTATGCGACTCCATGTCTTTGGATGAATCTTCTCATCTAGTTTCTGTAGAGAAAGATTCTTCTGAAACTTGTGAGGGTGCACGTAATATCAACAATAAGAATATTTCTGTACGAAATAAGGCTGAAATGATTGACACCAATGGAGCTTCTGGTGATCTCAATAAAGAAAAGAAATTGGTCAATGGTACTTCCTCGGTGCTTGCTACATGTGCGTCATCTGATTCGTCTGAACTCAGAGGGTCCAAGCGTGCACATGATGGTGAGGATCTTGAAATCGACAATAAAAGAAGTCGGACTGTTGTCATAGATAGTGATGATGAAGTGCGACAGGAGGAACATTCTGCTTCTTGCAACGATCCCAACATGGTTGGAGATTCTGCATTGCAAGCTAAGGAAGCAGTTGATAGTGTAGATGCCACTGCTCATCCTTCATTAAGTCCAGCTGGTTCAGGTTTTGATGTGACAGAAGATTCTAAGAATTTTCATTGCACTGCTTGTTCCAAAGTCTTGGGAGCTAAAGACGTGCACCGTCATCCACTTTTAGAGGTCATCATATGTGGAAATTGCAAGGGCATGCTGGAAGAAAAGATGCAACAAAAGGTATGGATAATTGTGTTTTTCTCATTTTTGCTCCGTTTGTATATGCATCATTTATCCATCCAATTTATTTGGAAAATTTATGGGGCTGATTCAATAATTTTAAAGCAATATATGCTTGTCATATTGAAAACCATTACAGGCTGTTTGGATGTATAAACTTATTCACTTCATGTAGTTTGTTAATTGGCACCATCACGGAAATTGGAAATTTAAGATTTAATTTTTGGTTGTTTTGTTCTTTCCCTGACAAATTCATTATTTAGGATGTCTACTGTTCGTCTTGCCTTGTCAAATTATGATTTTAGAGGGAGGTTTGCATGAATTTGGCATATCCTTTAAGAATCACTCTGATTGGACGATTAAAAGCATCCTATATATGGTCATCCAAACTGGCGTTCCAATCAGTTCTGATATAAAAATGTTCATTTGCGCTGTCAATGGGCTGGGCCTGGGCTTAGCAAACCCAAAATTCAGTTCCAAATCTTGGCTTGAGAAACCCTATTAGCCCAGCCAATTGACAACCTGATGTAAAAGCTCGAACTGTTAGAGCATGGTGAATAAATCCGTTTATCTCATAGCCCAGACCCACATCTCATGGGTTAGGACCTCGGCCGAATCCCCCTTGTGGGCCCCAAATCACATGGGTACCGCCTCACACAAGCCACTCGCCTCATGCGGGTGAGCCCCGGAGCCACCCGCCTCACATGGGCCGCTCATCCCGAGTGTGCCCCTGCATCCCACAGGCAATCCCACTCGAGCTCGGTGTGAAAATGCCCCTGCATTAATCATCCCCAGTGACGAGTCTTGAACACGAGACCTCCCGCTCTAATACCAATTTGATGTAGGACAATTAACCACTTGCTCTAAAAGCTCGAACTGTTTGAGCATGGTGAATCAATCCATTTATCTCATAGCCCGGGCCTCACATCTCACGGGTTAGGACCTCGGCTGAACCCCCATGCTCCAAATCACATGGGTACCGCTTCACACGAGCCACCCACCTCACACGGGTGGGGCTTGCCTCACACGAGCCACCCGCCTCACATAGGCCGTCCTGTGCCCCTACATCCCACGGGCAGCCCCACTCGGGCCCGGTGTGAAAATGCCCCCGCATTACAACTGTAGTATCCAATCATAGGTCTGAACCATTTATCACCAGGTTGGAACCATTTCACATGCTTTATGATGATTACTTTGATTTGGTGATCATTACCCACAGTTAGTGGCCACGAATGTATGGTCAAGATTGAATATAGCAGAAACATGTAGAATGATCAGATTTTGCTGCACGACACCTGGATCCTGTTGAGGATTGTCCATTTATTTTTTCAAGAATCACCTCTATCAAATGATCCTGAGAATCTAATTGATGACCAATGAAATGTATGGTCAGTATCAATTATATTTTTTTGTCATAATGGTTCGTCCCTAATGGATGGCTCATCTCTCAAGAATCACTTTGATTGGTTGACTGTTTCCATTTGATCAGTTGTGTCACTTGAACAGGTAGCTAGATTGATTATGAGAAGTGGTTGAACAATTGATTTAGACCAGTCATCATGTATGTGCACATTAGGTTCTGAATATTTCATAAAAAGACTTGATTGGATGGTCCCAACATGTTATTGATGGACAATAAAATGGACGGTCCAGATCAGTTATAATGAAGATGGTACAACAATCATTTTAGAACATTCAACATGCTAACTACTAGGATTGTACGAATCTCCCTGGAATCACTCTGACCGTACAATATTGACTATCCGATTGATGACAAATAAAGCGTATGCATCCACATTGGTTATCGTGCAGAAGGTCAGGTGATTGATCTGCACCAACCATCACATGGGCCCACCTCTCATTGTTTGTTTGTTGTAAATTACTTTGGTCCAATGATCGTAACCATTCAATTAATGACTGTAGCAAGGGAGGTCCAATTGAATTTTCAAAATGGTTACAATAATTATTTGGACAAGCCATTATGCAGTCTCCAGCTTGGACTTCCCTATTTTTCTCGAGTACTATCAAATTATCGTAATCATTTGCTGAAAATAATTAATATAATGAAATTTTCACGTCAATTGCAAATGTCTAATCATGATCTGGGTTCCTTGCATGGTGGAGCCCACCTTTAATTGCCATATCTCCCATGAATAACTTTGATTGAATGGTCTTATCTGACTGATGGCCAACTAAGACATTCCTGATCGATACAGCCATGCTTCAAACACAGATTTGGACTCTGTCGTGTGCCTCACATTGGATTATCTACCTCTCTCAAAGCACCACTCCTATCGGACAATGTGGAGTCCTAACCATTCAATCAGTGGTCAAGAAGATTGGTAATATACTGGATTATAAAGGTCCAGTCATCAATTTCCTCCAACCAATCCTGTGGACCTCACTTTGTAATTGCTCATTGCTCCGCATGAATCACTTTGATGTGATGACTCGACCCAATCAATGTTCAGTAAAATTGATGTTTGAACTTGGGACCTCTTTACGAATGGAATTGGTCAATTAATGAATTGGGTAGTTTCATCCGTTTCTCCGGATCTCTCACTTTGAATGAGGATTTTACTAAATCCTCATTCATGAATTGGATAAAGGCATATGTCCAAAACATACTTTGGAAGCCTGAAAACTCGACTCAAAGATCCATTTGATTCAGTTTATTCGAAAACTAGTCCAACAACTGGACACAAAAATAGAAATTTGATAACTAGTAACCATTTAAATTATAAAATATGGTATAGAATGCATAGATTATTTAAAAAAAGACAAGAAGCTAATGAGATGTTATAAAGGCTCAGTCTGAAGGTTTGCACCATGTATTTGAGCTTTCATTTTGTACAGTTGAGGCCTATCGTTCAATTATCCAAAACAGTGTTGTGATGGGATTCATTGTGGATGGCCCATATACAAACAAAATCTCCTAGGTTGGATTATGCTAGTATTTTTGGCCTTCTATTGGTTGAATGGAAAATTGTTTTACTAACTTTTGAACTGTTTATGCAAGATAATCTTTAATTGGTTGAATGGGAAATGTTGCTTTACCTAGTAGATCACCTTTTTAGATAAACATGCTTGTTGTAAGATAAATCGTTCAATATATCCAACATCGATTCCTTACATTAGTTTTTGGCCTTCATTAATGTTTTTATGTAGGTTCAAGTTAATTATTGACTATGGGTGTGAAGAATCTATCCCAAATGTCATTTTTTCATGGTTATATGCAACATCATTCCGTGGGAATCACCAAGAATTCACAATTACTTTCTTTCCCCAATTGGCAATGTTCCTAGTAATTATTTTCTGATTTTCTTCATCAATTTGGACAAGATGTATTGAAGTGTATGGCATAGATTTATTTTCCACCTTGTTTTTGTGTCTGTTGATACCACATATTGATATGGTTAATGCTGCAGGATCCTGATTGCTCTGAGGGTTATTGTGGATGGTGTGGAAGTTGCAATGATCTTGTAACTTGTAAACTGTGCAAGTCGTTATTCTGTACCAAATGTATAAGGAGGAATTTTGGAGAAGAACGCCTGTCAGAAATTCAAACCTCTGGTTGGAGCTGTTGCTGCTGTTCTCCCTCTCTATTGCACCCATTTATTCTTGAATGCGACAAAGCTCTCAAAATTGATAGTCAGGCAGTTTCAAGTTCTGATAGTGATTCTGAGCAGTCGGACGCAGGCGGCAATATTCCAAGAAGGTAACACTTTATTTCTTGTTGGTATGGGAGCTTGAAACATGGCTAGGAAGGATTACTTTGCACCTTTGAATTTAGGTGTAATATACGATGTGCACAAAAATGTCTAGCATGTCTCTTTTTTGACCGATATATTTTTTTTTAATTGCAAAACATCCCAAAAACAAAATCACAAACTGACAAGAAGGTAGAGAATGCACTACAAAAAAAAAAAAAAAAAAAAAAAAAAAAACACCCAACTCCTTGCAATGACAGCACCCATGCCCTGGGAAAACTTCCTCTCATCACGTGGGTGGTCATTTCGCTTCAATTATGCAAGATCCTACCATTTCTCTTCTACCAGATGGGCCACTGCATGGCGGGAAATTAAGATTCCATAACGAACTGCTGCTACTACCTATTGGGCTTGCCTTCCATGTCTCAAGGACTGATGCCATCAATTCGAGCCAAAAGCACCAACCTGTCGACTAGCTGCAAACAAACAATGAAGACAGGATTGACACATTCGTGGTCATTGGGAGGACATTGGTAACAACAATTTTCCTATCACAAAGGTGGTCATTGGGAGGGCATTTATTGTGTTCGGCCCACCTACCATTCAGAATGAGTCCTGAAGGAGCCTTAGCTCCCCAATTCCAGGTTGTTAGGGCAACATTTCTTCCTTCCTCCCATGGTGTGCCGTAAAGGTCGTTACGGGGCCGTAAAGGCCGTTACATAAAGGTAACAGTGGCAACCGTTACATGTTATGGGGTCGTAACGGCTGTAACAACTGTTATGGGAAAAAATGACCTGTAATTGCCGTTAACAACACGTTACATACCCTATAAAGGCCATAATAGCCTCGTAATGGTCTATTACGGGACATATACAGGTTTTTCATACTTTTTAATCAACATTACGGGCCAGATATAGGTCTTTTGAGGGTTTTTTCAATAAATAAAAAAATAAAAAAGAGAGACCGTGATGGCCATTATGGGGCCGTAACAGCTGTTATGCCTCGTATCGTAAAGGTAATGGTGGTGGCCGTTACGGCCACCGTTATCGTTATGGAACACCTTGCCACCAACTTTTGATAAGAGAAATTTGCCAAGAAACAGTGGAATCAATCCTATCACCTTAGTCTCCTATCTAACACATGAATATTAGACACCTCTCTTGCTAACAAACCTTCAATCTGATAAGATCCTCCGCCTCTCTACCTCCTAGATATCCAAGCTTCCGTATCCTGAAGAATTGCCTCCGCCCATCTTCTTGCTGGCAATACTTGGCAATGATGAATCTCTTCCACAATGAATCATTGTCAACTGCAAACTTCCATAACCAATTTGCCAATTAGACTCTGTCCACGACCTTTAGCTATTTGATGCCTGCTTATTTCTTCTCTCTCAGCTTGCAAGCTTCTATCTGTTAAGTGGAATTTCTGCCTTTGCCCTGATCCTTGCCAAAGCAACTCCTTTTGTATCTTTTCTAGTATGTCAATTATGCTTGTTGGACACAGAAACAGAGACATGAAAAAACTGGCATTTCTGACGCTTCTTCGATTATGGTAATGCGAGCTGATGAGATACTCTGCTCTTCCAAAGCAGATGACCATCACTCCATCCTCTCTAATGCTAGTTCCCCCCAACACACATAGAGGGCAAGGTGAAAGCCAAAAGGACATGGGTGGAGGTAGTAAGGACAGACTTGATGTCATATGGTCTAACTGAAGTTATGTCCCTTTGTGGAGTGGCATGGCATAACATGGTTCATGTAGCCGACCCCAATTCGTTGGGATAAGGCTTAGATGATGATGATGGAACAAGTCTATCCCGAGCTTTGCCTTTAATTGCTTTGGAAATGGATGTAGTGTCAGCAATGAGAGCCGTGGAAACTTGAATAGTGCCACATCCGTAGAGATGTTGGGAATGATCAACATAAAACAGGTTGTATACAATGACATATCTAGCCTTCAAAAGTTTCTAATTTTGCGGCAGACACACATTTGTAAGCTAGATTCGAACTCGAGACCTCTATGTTGAAACTTGAAACACAATCTATCTACCATTGAGCTATGGTCTAGACCCGATGGTTGTACAATGGGTTTTAGTTTGGTTTGCCTTAATATATAATGATGGTAATGGTAGTGAAGACTGTAATGGATGGAGTGAAGATTGTTGAAATATATCGTTTTTTTTTTTTTTTCGAAGGATAACAATTTATTAATGAAAGCGGCAAAGCCTAAAGAATACAGATGAAAGAAAAAGAAAAAGGAAAACAAAATAACACACCCAAACTAAAGCCACTTAACTACTAGCCCCTCTACATTCGAAGAGATTGTATCCCATTCAATTGCATTTGATTTTACCCTAAGAAAGATTCCTCTTGGATGATTAAAAATGTCCTGAAAGCATCTGTTGTTCCCTTCCCCCCATAAAGCCCAAAGCCCAGCTATGCCTATAAGAGACATCCTTCTTGCCGTTCTATCCAATTTATGATGATCCCCACCATGCAATTGCCTTAAAAAAGCCTTCAATTGACCTTGGCATAACCCATGACACACTGAAGAGCCTGAAGAATCTTTCCTGCACCTCCCTTGAGTACAAGACATGGATGACAATTTAAATGAACTTAGGGGTGGTTTTGGGAACTAGAAAATGTAGCTAGTGTCCAACATATGGTTCATATTTCACTTGGAAAGGCCACTGAATGGCTTAGATTTTATCCGCGAGGAGTGTTTGGGCAATTTTACCCTATATATTAATCGGAAGAGATTGGACATTTTTGTCTTTTCAATTACTTAATGTGGGTAGTCCACAAGTACCTCTCCTCTTTGTGTGTATAGCTCTGACAAAGCATATTATTAGGGAATCCACTATGTGCATTTGTTATGTCAGCTCTTGTTAGGACATTAGCTGGCCAGAAACGAGGGGAATCAGATACTCGAGTAGGCCAAAGCATGGAAAAGAGTTAGGATGGGTCGCCATTGTTGAAACCATTCTCTCTCTCTCTCTCTCTCTCTCTCTCTCTCTCTCTCTCTCTCTGTGCGTGCGCGCATGTGTAGCCCACACCTTATCCTCTGCCTCTCTCCGTTTGCTTCTCCCCTCTCCATGTGAGTTGCTTGTGTCATACCTCCTACTAATGATAATGATGCCAGTGAAGATTGTAAGGGAGGGTGTGAGGATTATGAGGGAGGCACTGTGCATGTGGTCATTCCCCTGTATATGGGAGGGTGGGTTGATCTGTGCATGTGATCATTCAGTTGTATATGGAAGGGGAGAGATATGAGCCATGCATGCGATTATTCCCCTATATGTATGTCTATGCGTGTGCGTGTGCATGTATGTATTCTGCTCAGGTACCAAAAGAAAATGATAAAATTTTCCTAATAGATGTGTGGACAAGCGTCAGACACAGGTATCAAACAGAGCTTTTTATGGAACAGCATGTCCCTACATCTACCATCATCGTATCCTTATCCCAGCAAATTGGGTTTGGTCCTGTCCTTGTTATATCACCATTACCATCGTGATAGCCTTGTTCCAGTCATCTGGGTTTGCTTATGTCCTTGTTACATAGCTTTTAGTTTTTGAAGTTTCCCCCTTCTACCAAGAACTGGTTCTAAGGCCTTTGGAACATTTTTAATTGAATTCTCTTTTGCTTTGTTTCTGGTTCCAGCAATAAGAAAAGACGTAAAAGAAGGATTAGGAGAATCCTTGACGATGCTGAACTTGGAGAAGAGACCAAGCGGAAAATTGCACTTGAAAAGGTTCTTTTTATAGAAATTACTCAGTTGAAAAGGGATCTTTGTGGTTTCACCTTGTATTAATTATGGTTCCTGATCTGGTAGGCACGTCAAGAACATCTCAAGTCAATGCAAGTACAGTTTGCTGGCAAATCATGGGGTAAGATCAGCACAAGTTGTAATGGAAATGCAACAGAAGGTACAAGTGTTAAAGTGCTGGGTGATGCAACAAATGGTTTCATAGTGAATGTTGCAAGGGAGGCAGATGAGGAGCCAGTGAGGATTCCTCCTAGTATCTCTGCCAAACTGAAACCCCATCAGGTTAAATTTTATTTTTTTTTCTTTCCTGTATTGTCTTAGTAATTTATTATGTTTGCATTTTAGTTTGTGAATTGTATTTGAAAAGTCATTTGTGATATTATCATATCCTCTTGTATTATCATATACTCTTGTATTTCACTTTTGAGAATTGGTTGTTTTTTGCTTTGTGTTTCATATCTAGGAGTTTTCATGTCAAGCTATAACAAAATTTTCTGTCCACCTGAAATATTCATTCTTTTTGTTGTTTTCTCACCAGTAGGTATATCCAGCTCTATGTACTATATTCTTCTGGAGAAGCTTCATGTTTTGCCTATTGCTTTCTTTCCCATTTCCCTTCTCTTCTTTTTTGTGTTTTCCTCCGGATTTCCAAATCTCTAGTATTCTTTTGAATACAGGCCCCGTTAGCTATTATTGTGACTTGAAAAGACTCAATTGTTAATTTTGTGGTGGTTGATTTCATCATTATGGCTGAATGAATACCAGGACTGTTGGTTTTATGTCATTTGTCTTTTGAAGACCTAATCACATATTTTCTGATGGTCGAGCATATCATTGTGTTGGTGTCACAAATGTTACTATCATCTATAAGCATCTCATTTTGCAATTGTGTGCTCCTTTTTTCGTGTTCTTGTGTGGATTGCTTGGCTAAAAAGAGGCTTGGATGATATTATACTTTGATACTTTTTGTATATTACTGCAGATCGCTGGTATACGATTTATGTGGGAAAATATCATACAGTCTGTCAAAAAGGTTAAATCTGGCGATAAAGGTCTTGGTTGCATTCTAGCTCACACCATGGGCCTTGGAAAGACTCTCCAGGTTTGCAATATATGTATATATTTTTCTTCATTTTGCAATATTGTAAATCTGTCTGTTGAATGTTTTACTGCTATGAATTTGTGCTGCTTCGTTTATTTGCTAGTTGATTCTCACTTTTGATTGTTCCATTTGCTGTTGAATTTGTGGGCTCAGTCAGTGCCATACTGAAATAGTAACACATTAAAATATGTCAGTTTTCAAGATGTCCTGCTATGTCCTTTGCAAATTTGTTTTGTGTATTGGTTATATAGTAGGAAACTGATGATCTATGGCATCTTTTGGTTGATGATGGAAGTCCAAATATTCTTAGGGGCTGTTTGATTTTTCATTTCTGCAGTAAATACCTAGGAAATAGGTCATTATTACTCACTGCACCCGTTTGAAAGTAGATGAGTATTTCCGCGTTGAAAAGTGGTCCGAAAAGGACTGACTTAAATTTGTGGGCCCCACCGTGATGTAGTGACATATCCATGCTCTGTCCATTTTACCGGAACATTTTAGGGCATGAGCTCAAAAAATGAGGCAGATCCAGAGCTCAAGTGGCTCACATCACAAGAAACAGTGGCCGTAAAACTTCCACCATTGAATGGCTTTTTCTTCCTAAGGCCCACAAGATTGTTTATTTGTCATCTAACCCATTCATATGGTCACACAAACATGGAGAAGGGAAAACACAAATATCAGCTTGATCCAAAACTTCTGGGGGCCCCAAGAAGTTTTTAACAATAGGCGTTCATTTCCCACTGTTTCCTGTGGTGTGGCCCCCTTGAGCTTTGTATCTCCCTCATTTTTTGGCTCATGCCCTAAATTCATCTAGCAGAATAGATGGATGGTGTGGATAAGCCATTTTCATCAGTGGGCCTCACATGAAATTCACACCCCTCGATTTTAGCATTCAAAAAACAAAAATGTCACGTCTGCATTGAGTGTAGAGTTGGAATTACATTGCTAAATAATAAATGCACATTTTCTATGTATTTACCATGTAATTGAGAAAACAAACAGCCCCTTGGGAATCTAGTTGAGGGGAAATGCAAATATTTCACGGATGAACAAGTGTGGTATCTCCAGCATCTTTTTGGCTGATGATGGAAGTCCAAATCATCATAGGAATCTAGTTGAGGGGAAATGTAAGGTATTGCACAGATGCACAAGTACGCACTCACATAGAGGAATGGAAGGGAGTGCATATTGTTGACAATCTGAGGTTTGTGAAAGAGGGAAAATGCCGAAGAATTATGGGCTCTCTCTAATTTTTGGAAAAATAGGGCATAAAGTGATGAACGTACTTGTTTGTGTATTGTTGAAACTTCAATCAATCAGGTCAGCTGGTCAGATTGCATGTCTTCTCCTGATGATGGACACTGGTGATTCATTATCTGAGATCTTCAGTGTGTTTTCATCTCAGGTGCATTGTATCTTTTTTGGCAGCATGGTCAGAAACATCTTTAAACGGAATTTGATTATTTTATCAGATTTAGCAATGATTTTCTTTATGTGGTTCTTTGACATGTTGAAAGTTGGAATTTACATGTTTTGTGCCTTAAAATCTTTTCAACAAATGGATTTGGTTTAATTAGGAAGCAAGAAGGCTCTCTCTTTTTTTTTTTTCCAGTTAGTTTTCAAAGATTACTTGATTACTGTTAGTGTCTTCTAGTTTTGTCCTGCTGTCACATTACCGAACAAGATGGCTTTCTTGAAGGGCCAAGGACATCTGTTGGAACTTAAACTCAATAGATGTTCCATAAAAGTCTTTTTTTTTTTTTTTTTTTTTTTTTTTTTTTTGGGGGGGGGGGGGGGGTTGTGAAAATGTTCTGATAGCTGCTCTCTATTACCAGCACCAGTTATCTATTTTAATGCGTGGAATTGGATCTGGAGACGGTTTTTGTAGATGGCTTAGACTTTGAAATTTGTTTGGAGGTTTCCTAGTTCTCATTATTATGATCACCATTGTACAGGATCGCCTTCTTAATATGCATGGCCTTCTTAATATGCATGTGGTGCATGTTTCATTTAGGATCAGGGGGTTGGAGCTGGGATGATTGGAGGCTTGATTCTTTGTTGATTACTATATTAGGACTATTTTTGAGATTCTCGTCCTTCTATGGATGGGTAGAATTTGATGTGAGTTTTAATAGTTTGCAACTCATAGCAGAGTTTGATTTATTAGTTCTTTAATTATGTCAGCACTGTGCTTAGACTTAAGAGGGCTGCACTAGGATTTGATTCGAGTTTCAGTAGTTTACAAGTAATAACAGAGTTTGATTTATAAGATCTTTAATGATGTCAGTACTGTAATGGGGTTGCACTATACAGGCATGACCTTTTGCCATTAGATTTTTTTTTTTTCGAACTGAGTTTAATCTGAATATGGGTTGTGTCCTTGTTCTTGTACAACCTTTTAGCCTAACATCTCATTCAGAGGCCTCTAGTATTTTTTTTATCTATATATTATAAATTTTATGGTTTTCTAGTATTTCAGTTAATTTCTTTAGAAGTTCTCCAAAATTTTGAAGTATCATTGTATGGTCCTTTATCTTTAAGGTAGCTGTTAAGATGTCTTTCTTGACTTTCAAATTGCATTTGCAGGTTATAGCATTTTTGTACACTGCTATGCGAGGTATTGATTTAGGATTAAGAACTGCACTTATAGTTACACCTGTAAATGTGTTGCACAACTGGCGGTATGAGTTCGGCAAGTGGAAACCTGGGGAATTAAAGCGTCTCCGTATCTTTATGCTAGAAGATGTTCCCAGGTTTGAATCCTGTTTCATACTCCTACTCATCAGAAAGCCACTTTCCATTTTGCTGACAGTGATTGTTTCTGTGTGGTGACTGGTGACCTCCAATTTTCTTAGAGATTTTTTTTTTTGTTTCAGTATGCTGCAAATTCATTTCCTGATTATAACAAAATTTTCGACAACTGATGACCCAAAATCACCCTCGAAGGAGATCAAGACCCCTAATAGGGCCTGGCAACGCAAACATTGATTTCCATGTGTACCCACGTGTACAAGTGACCATGTGTATGAGATTAAGGAGGGGACTGACATCCAAGGTGTGCTGTATCGGTTTCGGTGGGTGTAACATTGCCTGCTGAAACCGGTACGTGTAATGGCCATAGCAGGGGCGTAACGGCCATTAAGGCTCTGTAACGGCCTTTAAAAAAAAAAAAAGAAAACTCCAAAAAAATGTCAAAAAATTCCAGAATATTAAGATTCCAAATATGCATTCTTTCAGGGTTTTTAACATGTTTATAATGGTATAATGGTCCATTCTTTGGTAAGAATGTTGTCTCGGCCTGTCTGATGATTTATGACAAGGCTTAGATCGATCCCAAATTGGCTCAAAATCCATACAAGCTATGACACTCATCCCACTAATGCACATCTCCAAGCATTTGACGTCATTCTCCCCAAGTAATTTTAAGAAAAGATTAAAATTAATTTTGAATAAATAATGATGCTGATTTGTGGGACCACTCAAATGCCCCTAAAGTGACCTCAAATTCATACAATTTATGAAACTCATCCCACTAATACATACACCATTCTCCCTAAGAAATTTTAAGAAAAAAAATAGAATTAAATTTGGATGAATAGTGTCTTGAATTTTGGGAATTACTTGAATGCCCCCAAATGGCCCGAAATTCATGCAATCTGTGACGCTCATCTCACCAATACAATGGGCTCTAAATTATGCTTATTTCACCATCCGACCATAAGATCGATGGACATTTATTGGACTATGAAGAATTACAAATATTCAGCGGTCCTGTTTTAATAAACATGTCCACAAATCAACAGTTAGGATCATTCAAACAATCTAATTTTGATTGTGACTAAGCAGTAGTGGGTCTCATATTGTAATGGGTTTAATTTCATTCAATACATGCCATGTGTGCAAATTTCTGAATACAAGTGCATCAAGCTTCATACACCACTAGAGATCATATAAGGAAAAAAGAGTTTCAAGTCAAATCGGTTGGACCACAAGCTACGCTCAACCCAACAAGTAACTTCCAACTGGTTAAGTGCACATGAAATCCAACCTTTCCAATATATTGGCCCCAAAATGAGGGTCATCTTGTGAACAAATCATCCATATCTACTCATCAGGTGGGCCACACCTTAGTGAAAAATTTCTAGCCATTGATAAATAGTAAAAAAAAAAAGTGTGGTCCACTCCGTGCCTGATTTTTGCAAAAAAGCAATCCTCGTGATTAGTGGATGGATTGGATTTGTCACACATAAAACATTAGAAGTTATCTGCTGCTAGACTGTAACTTGTCCAACCAGTTGGACCATCTCTTTTAAATACTTGGAGAGAGAGAGGGGGGGAGGGAGTTTACAGAAGTTGATAGCAAAACCCTAATGAGCTGGGCCGGGCCGACAGGCTTTTGGACGGCTCATTAGAACAGGAACTATCACTGAAATGATGGGGCCAACTTCAATGGTTGCACCATGTTTGACATATCAAGTTCAATTGACATATCAAGTTCAAAAAGGATTGGCCTTCTGAATAATGCATGGAAGGACGACGATGATGCCCATGAGGATGTGATTTGATTAACTTAGTTAACAACACAGAAGCATCAAAGGGGCCCACCACTCCCTCTCTCAAAACGCGCATCGCAGCACGTCGGGAGAACTTCCTTGCAAAGAGGAAGCACGGCATTGAAGTAGCATTGCTATGGCACCATTCTGTTCGATACTGTCTCATAGTACACATGATTGATACCCTGATACAAACGGCAAACACAAAAAAAAAAACATCAGAACATCATTCAACATCTGCACGTACACATCATAATTTGTCAAAAGAACAAATTAAGAGTGATAAATTCTACATGTAACAAAAGCAACTTGTTAGGTTGATATGGGATAGATATGGGATGCATCACTGATAATGAAAATTCAAATGGGTAAATCTCATCATTGACCAACCAAAATCCGATGACAAGGGGAAGCAGCCTCACTTCGATATTTTAGGAAGTGGCATGAATAAGTGGAGCCCACTATAGCTGTCAAAATTCTATGATTTATGATTTGAGTCGAATCTTAGGAAAAACGATTTGAATCCCAGCTTGAATCCTTTTTGTAAAAACAAATCCTATGATTCTATAATTTGAATCCAACGATTTATGATTCAAATTATACTTGTACTCTTGTTTTATGAACTTAGCTTTCATTTTATGTTTTTTTTTTTTTTTTTTAAATAAAATTTGTGGGGGCTTTAAGAATCGTTTAAAAAGGGTCAATTATTTTATTTTATTCTTTATAACATATGAGATTTGGGGATTTCAATATTCAAAATCCCAAAATAAGGAAATCAAAATATTGTTTTCTTCGGTCCACAAAATTGAATGCCCTTTTTCCAACTATCTACACTAAAGAAGTGTAAAATGACACTTGTACGTTTTTAAAGCTAAATTTCTTGAAAGATAGATCGTAAAGGAAAAACAAGAATCGTTTAACACTATCATGATAGGAATCAGGTATGTCATGTACAAGTTCTCAATTGCCAATATCATTACATGTATTACTTTTCTCCGTGAATTTTTTATGGGCAACGAGAAATTGATGAGTTCTATTTTTTGTGATTTATGTATAATTTTTTATGAAAATCAGAGAAAAACATTTGATTTACGGTAAGATTTGCGATTTAATATGATTCAATGCCTATTTGACAACCAACTTCCCATCGATCTGATCATGATATTTATAGTGAAATATTCAGCCATGGAAAAGCTTTGCCATTAGTGCTTCAAATTTGATCATGCTCCCTTATATTTTTCTTGTTTATTGAAGTCTGGAAAGTCCTAGTTCCTTCACATTCTGTATCTGCTGAGAGAGAGAGAGAGAGAGTCCTAATTCCTTCACATTTTGCACCTGCTGAGAGAGAGAGAGAGAGAGAGAGAGAGAGAGAGAGAGAGAGAGAGAGAGAGAGAGAGAGAGAGAGAGAGAGAGAGAGTACCGCCTTGCTGGCGTCATGCCAAGGGAATCCCACCTGCTGTTGATAGTTGTCTTGAGGAAAGAATCTGGAATTTTAGCAATAGTATATTAGTGGATTTGGAAAGGAGATTCACTGATTGTAATCATCTTGTTGTTTGTAATAACTTCCAAACTCATGCTAGGGCATTTAACAATGGTCTAACTAAAGTTATGACCCTTGATCGAGTGAAATGGCATAACAATATTCAAGTGCCGACCCCAATTAATTGGGATAAGGCTACTAACCACAAGTAGCTGACCCCAATTAATTGGGATAAGGCTACTAACCACAAGTAGCTGACCCCAATTAATTGGGATAAGGCTACTAACCACAAGTAGCTATTTGCATGAAATTCTCATTTGCAACTAGTTGTGTAGGACCTCTTTGATGTAGGACAGTTAACCATTTGCTCTAAAAGCTCGAATTGATAGAGCATGGTGAATTAATTCCTTTATCTCATAGCCTAAGCTCCACATCCATAGGTTAGGTCCTCAGCCGAACCCTCATCGGGGGCCCCAAATCACATGACTTTCGTCTCACACGGGCCGCCCAGCACGAGTGTGTCCTCGCATCCCACATGCCACCCCACTCGAGCCCGGTGTGAAAATGCCCCTGCATTAATCACCCCCGGGCCCTGGTGAGGAGTCTTGAACACGAGACTTTCCGCTCTAATACCAATTTGATGCAGGACAATTAACCACTTGCTCTAAAAGCTCGAACTGATAGAGCATGGTGAATTAATACATTTATCTTATAGCGCATGCTCCACATATATGGGTTAGGTCCTCGGCCAAACCCTCCTCATGGGCCCCAAATCACATGAATTCCACCTCACACGAGCCACCCGCCTCACACGGGCTGCCCACCCTGAGCGTGCCCTCGCATCCCACTGGCCACCCCACTCATCCTCGGTGTGAAAATGCCCCTGCATTACTCTCTCTCTATCTATATATATGCATGTATGTATGTGTATATGTATATGTATACATATATGACTTTAAGTATTGAATAAATAAAATGTTTTTTGTTGAGAGATTCTCTTGTAAAAGGAGAAAATCCTATAACATTCTTAAAATGTGCATCGATGCTACTACTAAAATTATATCATAGTAAATTCCCTGGCTAGCTTGTTTGGAAGATCAATAGCGAGCGATGAGAAGAACATATTGGTTGTAAGGAGACATGATCTATTGGAGGGACCACTCTAGGAATTGATATTGTCTACACAACATCAAGGAGATCACTATGCTAAAAAAGGTGTCAACATTGTGGAATCCAATGATACTATGATATGCATTTCAGTTGTTTTTCATTCAATCGTCACTATGGTAAAAGAGATGACGGTTTGGGGGATTGTGACTACAGATATGGTGTACACGTTGCATGGTTCAAAATGAGGATATCTGCCGCCGTATCGGCCTTGTGGAAAAATGATACGATACGGCGTCGCGTATCGGGTGTATCGGTCAGAAAATTTTTAAGCAAAAAAATATGAAAAATAGGATAAAATGAGTTATTCACGAGTATATTATTTTTTTATATATATATTTTATTTTGACCATGTATTCAATGATGTGTCTGACCATTCTTTGGTAAGAATACTGTCCTGACAGGTTGACCTACTATAAGTTCTGGTGGTGATTTTTTCTTTATATAAACTGTTGATATATGTCATAAATTGATATCATATATGGCTAATAGTCTAACATGTCCAAGAACTCAAGAAGTATCACTACTAAGTACTCAATACTCATTAGTCTATACACTAGTACGCACGTCGTACGTGTTTGCTTGGAGAATGTGTATGACAGGTGAGGTGTATGTAACAACTAACAATGTAAGTGTAGAAATACTTAGTACTTACCAATTTCCTTAAATGTGAATAATCTCTAAAGAAACATTATTCTTTATTCTTAATAAATACTCACCAATCACCACCAAAATGAAAATCTGGCTGCTTGTGGTTGGTCGACTTCCACGTCCTCGTCATCATCCGACTGTGCCTGTAGCTGTGCAACAGGTGTTGTTGCTGCATATCCATAATAACGAGGGCTGGATGGAAAGAGTAGGTCAACGAAACCTGAGGAAGACTGATCCTAACTAGAAACCGACTCTAACCCAAGTAAGGATATCCATCAGCGCTAGACGAATCACCGTACTGCTGAGACTGTGATACTGATGACAAATAACTTGGATTTGGATCTGGATATCCATTTCCATACCGACTACTCCAACACGTAAGTGGCGCAACATGCTCCGTGTATTCGTAAGGACCGTATCCATAATGTCTGTAAGTCTCCTGATGTCCCGGTCCTCCATGAGTGCCACTGGTGCTAGCTTCTCCATGATGCTCCTCTCCCCATGATTGGTTGTATCGTGACTCAGTATACTCATAAGTCTGGCTTTATGTACTATGTCGGTGCTCATCAGCCTCATGATCTGTAGATGGTCGTATGGTATGCTGAGGAATAGGAGCAGCAGGTGCATCACCGCCGCCGCCACCACCACCACCACCATCACTGTCACCGCTATGAGTATCAATTTGAGTTGCACTATTACTACGTTCTCCTTCGTCACCTTCTTCAATAATCAGCTCTGAAGGACGGCTTTGAGCGGTTTCTGCAACGAGTTCTGGGTATTCAAGTTCGTCACTTTCAGTTGCTTCTTTGCCTTTCTCCCCTTCTTCAAGCCATAGAAGAAGAGGGTTATCTTCAACAAAAATATAGTCCAAATTTATTAGATAATATTGCGCTTGGTTATCAGCTTGCCTCTTGCTTTCTTCATGTTTTTCAAACGTAGCCTCACATTACAGTGGATAAATACATTTCTCCTCTCCTTTATCTCCTTCAATCGATTTCGCTGCTTAGTGTGGATGCGAGCGAAAGTGCTCCTATTTCTTTCACAACCAGCAGAAGATGTACATTGACTTAAGATTCTTATTGCAATGTCCCGCAACGTAGGTGCACTTTCTCCATAATTGACCCACCATTGAGTTGCATAAATAACAAAGAAATATATCTTAATATCATATATTGGTTATTTAGTTTATTAAATTTGTAAAAACATGCTTTATAGTTTATAACTTGATACACCTACCTGGATTGGTTCTTTGTATTGCAGCTCGTGCAAGTGGGTCTCCAAACCTGCCCATTACCTATTCATACACTTCTACCTGTGAAACGGTAGCTAATAATAAGTACCACAAGTCTTAGACTCTACACAATACAATCTACATATGTAAATAATTATTAACTTTATTAATAGGATCAATCCGTCGATTAATGTCCGACTCCAACCTTTTTATAACATTCTTCAAACCGATAGTAATCTCGTCAGCATCTTTATATATAGTCGTATATCGTAATTGTGGGTTTAAAAAGAAGCCTGCAAGTTGATTAAAAGAGTGAACAATAGAACATATCAAAGATTCAACACTACATAAAGAACCGAAGGAAAAATAATAACTAAATTTAATCAATGTATGTAATTTATGTTTACCTGCCGCCTGGATATTATGATGAAGTTGTCTATTCCCACACCTATCTATGAGCTTCCAATATTCTTTGTAGTGTTTACAATCATGTTGAATTGACAACTTTGCTCTATCCATTGCTTCATAAAGAAAGCCCATCGTCGGTCTATCATCACTTTCAACTAGTCAAAGAACCTTAATAAAAGGTTCTACTGCTTTCATAATTTCTTGGACTTTCTTTCAATACACGTTGTCTCTTATAATTGCACACATCTCCACATGCATGCCACTGGTTTTTTATCCATACTTCGAGTTGAACCATTGCTGAGATACAACCATCTTGCTAAGTGCCCCTCTATGATTGTATTGGCTATCCATGGCTATTAGTTTTGTGGCGAATCTAGTCTCCCTAGGCCTCAACAACTTCCACCCACCTGTGAATTTTTTCATAAGAGTAATTATCCAATTGCGATTGTAAATATATGGCCTAATCAATCTTGCCTTTTCAACTAGTATCGAATATCGATACATTAGGCTTCTTCCCAATATTCTCAAGGATGAGATCAATGCAGTGTGCTACACAAGGTGACCAAAACTAATGAGGCCTTTTTGCCATAAGATATGTTCCTGCTAGTTTATATGTTGCCTCATTATCAGTGACAATTTGCATCACATTACTTTCTCCAATTTCTTCTACAATTCTATCCATTAGGCCAACTATATACTTAGCATCCTTCACTTCATCTAATGAATTGATGGCCCTAATAAAGATTGTACCCAGGTGGGAGTAGACCATGAAATTTATCACACTCAATCTGGTTGGGCCAGTCCAACCATCACACATGATTGTGCATCCTTTACTTGCCCATATGCTTCTAAATGATTGTACATAAGCCCACACTTCCTGGTACACTTCATTAGAATAGTTTGAATCTATGTTATAAGAACTAGGGGCTTTAATCCCAGGTCCTGCATCAGCTGCTGCATCCACAAACACCTGGAAGTATGGGCAATCAACAACATATGGAGGAACACTATTGTGTAAGAACAATTTTGCAGTTGCCTTTCCAAGATTATCCACTATTTGCTTTTACCACATGTTTCAATTTCTTCTGCGTGCTAGTGGCCTTTCTAAACACTGTTTCATCACCAGGAGGTGCTCGTGGCTCCCTCTTGTCATCAAGATCGTGAATATGAGGGGAGGGGTTAGGCTGAGAAGGGTGTTGCTCTTATGGTTGTGTGCTAAAGGCACGATGTAACCCCGCTGTAACCCCCCAAATAATCCTCTGCTATCATGCGCACTACCACCATCACTTCCCCCACCCACATCACAAACCGAACCGGTCCTCCCAAACATTTGATGCTGCTCCATATCCTCATGGTGGGCTCATAAACTTTCCCTCCTTGCAATCGTCATTTCCCTATTTGAATGCCCCCCTGACTCAATGGCCTCATTAGGCAAAGGCATAGGATCCCCAAACACCTTTGCTCAACATTGGTCAAGCTTAGCTTTCTTCTCTCTCTCCCTCATTGCCTTTTTACTTTTAAATTCTTTTAAGTTCTTTTTCTTCTCCTCCCTTACTGCTTGAGGGACACATGGACACCCTGAAACTTGACCATTTTGATGGGCTAAGTGTTGTTTTAATTGGGTTATGCCCTCGCTTACACTCCTGCTGTAAAACTTGCACATTATTTGCTGTCTACTCCCACATGTGCTTACACCATACTTCCACCCTACATCTTCATTCTCATTTCCAGTTCCAGCCATCTCAACAAATACAATTATACAACAATGGCCACTCTAGTACTTTACAGTATGAACAACCCACAAAGCCACAAACAAACACCACAAACAATAAAAAAAATATTATCAATTTGCATCATCAAGACATCAACATATTTAAAAAAATAACAAAAAAATAAAATTAAAAACTAGACATAATATTTGAAAAATGGCGATATGTTAAAAAAACAACTCAAAAAACCCAAAACAATAAACTTAGCCACCCTCCCAAAGCATTACATTTGAAAAAAAAAATCAATTTTCAAAATTTCCATAAATCTCGAAATTAAAAAAAAAAAAACTACATTTTTTATCAAATCTGATGTAGATCTATTAAAAAATGCATGGCCTCTCCAGATCCGTGATCAGAAATATAAGATTTAAAAAAATCCGAAATTTACATATTTTTAACAAATTTAATAAATTTTTTTTTCCAATCAGATCTACATAATTCTGCTTGAAAATGGCTGGAGAGTACAAATTTGAGATCAGATAAAAAATGGTTTTTAACAAGTATAAAAAATCGGGCGTAAATGCCCAAAAAAGCTCAAATCAATCTTCAAAATTGATGTTTTTTGGTCGATCTAGGGGTCTAATAAACATAACAATGAATTAGAAGAAGGGATCGACAACAAAAAATGGAGTTTTTAAAACCTATTTTCCGACTTTTTCAAAATCGGCCCCAAATTTTTTCGATCCTTCAAATCGGCTAAAATCGGATGTTTTGATCTTCCAAGTTCCTATTAATGGCGTCGGAAATCACTTAAGAATGATTTAATCGAGATATTGTAGAGATTGGAGCGGAAATAAGGGAGAGAGAGAGTGAAAAGGGGAAAGAAAGGGTCGGTTTGGGCCTTTTATATGCGTATCGGGTCTGACCGATACTCATGCAGGATATCGGACCTGATACGCCCATATCGGCCGATATTGACCGATATGACCTCGATACGGTCCACGCGTTACCGATACAGCTGTTATAGGGCCGTATCACGTATCGTATCGGGCCGATATGGATACGGTACACCTGTATCGCCAATACGTTGCCGGTATTTTGATCTATGACAGGTCGTGTTGCATAACTTCTGAGGAGATTGTGAAATAGAGAACTTTTTCTATTGGTGGGTTCGTGCAGAGAACATTTTCACGCGGACAAAGATGCCATAAAAGATGGTTTAGCTTGTTGTGACATGATAGCTAGGTTGTGTGTTTGTGTGGACCTTTGTGATGGACCCACCATCAGAAGAGATGATTGTGTTTTGGGAAGAAAAGGTTGGAGAGTTGGAACAAGAGGAAGAAGCCAATGTGATTGGAATTATCGCTCTGAAATTATGGGCAAGAAGTCAAGAACTTTATCACTATCAGAAGTCACACCAGTAATGACAATTGATAGTTAGACTATTGGGATATGATCAAGTAGGGTGGCCAGGTCAAACCTAGACCTGCAACTCCTTCCCTTTACTTTATGGAAATCTCAAAATTGTCTATGCATTTGGGTTTCTCTCTCTCTCTCTCTCTCTTTTTTTTTTTCATGCTCAAGAGGCTAATGAGATAGTTGATTCTCTAGCTAGTGATGAGTGATGAGAGGGTCACTCATTGATGAGAGCTATCTACTTGGTACGAAAAAAGAATTCTAGAGGAAGAGATTAAATGGAGGCAAAGGACTCGGGCTCTTTGGCTCAAGGAGGGGGACAAGAACACCAAATTCTTTCACAGCATGGCGAGTTCAAGGGCAAGACAAAACAAGATTGGATGCCTCATGGTAGAGAACACTCGGGCGACAGACAAGGATAGTATTTGTAAGGCCATTGTGGATTTCTATAATCAGCTGAGAGGAGAGAAAGGCCTTGGCTAGATCATCTCCAATTTGCACAGATCACTCACTTTCTGGCAGAAGACCTTGAGAGACATGTTACGGAGGAGGAGGTGCACTTGGCAGTCAGGGCACTTTGGGGAGACAAAGCCCCGGGCCTGGATGGGTTTCTACTTGCTTTCTCTCAAGTGTTCTGGGAGGATGTTAAGTATGACGTAATGGCCTTTGTTAAAGAATTCTTCGATAGAGGAAAATTATTGAAAGAGATGAGGGCCTCATTCATAGCTCTCATTCCTAAAATTGAAGGAGCAGAAAATTTGAAAGACTTTAGGCCCATAACTTTGTTAGGGACCCCATACAAGGTTCTACTGAGCATTATGTCAGGGAACCAGAGTGTGTTTGTGGCCTGTTGTCAAATTCTGGACTATGTGTTATTCACGCATGAGTGTGTTGATTCGAAATTCAAGGAAGGTAAGCCAGGAGTTGTGTGCAAATTGGACATTAAAAAGGCTTATGATCACTTCGATTGGGGCTTCATGGACTATATGTTGGCGTGCCTCAGCTTTGGTCAAGTTTAGAGAAAATGGATGCGGGAATGCGTGGGATCAGCCTCTATTCTAGTTAATGGCTCATTGAAAGGCTATTTTAAGGCGTCTAAGGTCTCTGACAGGGAGACACTTTATCCCTTTTCCTTTTTTTGATCGTGGCAGAAGCTCAAGGGAGGATGCTACAAAAAGGTCATGAAGTGAGCCTTATAAGAGGGTTTAAGGTGGTGAGATTGGGACCAACAGTCAGTCACCTGCTGTTTGTGGTTGACATCATATTATTTTGTGCAGCGGAGATAGAGATGGTCGATAACTTGCGAAAGATAATCGCTTGTTTCGAAGCTGTGTCTAGGTTAAAGGTGAATGATCGGAAATGCGAGCTGCTAGGAGTGCACATGTCAGAGGAAGAGGTTAGTAACCTTGCGGGCAGGGATTGTTGGGTGTGGTCCGGGCAAAATCCCGTCTTCATACTTAGGTCTCCCCTTATGTATCGGCAAGCCGACTAGACATTTGTGGGACCCGATGATCGAGTGGATAGAGAGGAAGCTATCTAGATGGAAGAGTAGACATTTGTCACTTGGGGGCTGGCTAACTTTGATAAAAGCGGCCTTTTTTGACATGCCCATTTAATTTTTGTTGCTGTTTAAGTGTCCGAATGGGGTGCTTGACAAACTAGAGAAGATAAGGCGAAACTTCCTTTGGAGGGGGAAAGAGTCCATGAAGAAGTTTCACCTTATAAACTGGGAAGGAGTGTGCAAGCCTACTCAGGAGGGGGGAGCTGGTTTGAGAGTGCTGGACATTATGAACAAGGCTCTGGGAAAATGTTTATGGTGATTTGCTTCGGAAGATCATAGTTTATGGAAAGAAGTGCTAATAGCCAAATACGGAACTAGCTAGGGGGGGATGGTGGCTTAAGGAGCCCTCTAGATACAAAGCTTCGGGTCTTTTAAAAAGAGTTTTTGCAATAGCCCCTAAATTCAAGGAAGAAGTTGTCTTCTTAGTGGGAGAGGGTACATGGGTTCGTTTTTGGGAAGATCTATGTCTGCATGATTGCATTCTCAAAGACGCCTTTCCGAGTCTTGCAACGATTGCAATTGACAAGGACGTGCGGGTTGCTGATTGCTTCTCTAGAAACGAAGGTAGTGTGTTTTGGGCGGCCCCTTGTCGTAGAGGTATGAGCGACGAGGAGTTCGATACCTTCATTAGGCTTTTGGAGAAGCTGAACTTTGCGGTGATAGGTGGGGAGGGAGGATTTGTTGATTTGGAGAGATCAGAAATCTGGATGCTTCTTAGTCCGATCCTTTTATAAGAAGTTAGCAACTCCTACCACGTCCCCTTTGTTCAATTACCAATTCTAGAAGTATGGTGCTCCTAAGGTGTTGGCATTTGTTTGGTTGGTAAGTCGGAATAGAATCCTTACCGTTGACAATCTTCGAAAAAGGGGTGTGGTGCTCCCTATTGTCTGTTTACTATGCATGAGGGCTGAGGAAACAGTGGATCACCTCTTCATTCACTGTCCGTTTGCGAGACAGATTTGGGGGTCCTTCTTAACAACCTTAAATGTCTGCTGGGTTATGCTGGAATGTTTTCCCTCCCTTGCCTCTTGGGATGAAGGAGGAAGCGGAAAAGAAGGTAAGGTGGTCTGGCATCTTGCAGCCATGGCCACTCTTTGGGCGATTTGCGGAGCAAGGAACATGAGGTGCTTTGAAAACAAGTAGGTCTTAGAGGAGAGAATCTTTAGGAAAGCTTTGGCTTGTACTCTTGATTGGACCACGGGTTTGAAGGATTTGGATCCTTGTCTAATATGTGCCCTTTTGGGCATCTAATCTTTTTTACTTTTTTGCTGTCCTGTTCATTCTTTTCGACTTTGTGCAGCTTTCTAATAAAATTGTGTTACATTTCAAAAAAGGAAAACATTTTTTTCTTGTTTCTTAATAGTTTTGTTGTTTATATGGAAAGAGTTCTAGCAATAACATATTATTGCGCTGATATACTTGGCTCATGCTTTTAGGAAACAAAATGCATGGCTCAGGTGGTTGGGCCTTTTCAGTTTGAGGCATAAGCCTCTAGGTACTGCCATAGGCCTCGAGGTGCCAAACCATAAGCCTTAAAGGTTAATTTAGATTATTAAATTAGAAAGATAAACAAGAGAGAACAAGTAGAAATGGCCTGAAGATGATGAGTGATATTTTTTGGTCCGTGTTTCTGAATTAAAAAAAAAAAAAAGAAGACGAAGAAAAAAGTAGAAATGGCCTAAAAGTCGAGATGAAGTACAAACAATTGAATAGTTTTATGGTAATTAAGTATATTATGAATTAGGCATTCTGTACTGCCGAATTTCTGAAATTATATGTTGATTATGTAGGATCAAATGTCTAGGGACTCCTATGCCCTGCCACCATGTGAAGCAATCCTTTTTTTCAAAGGACTCTAGCATGAAAAACTATCTGGAATTTGCTGAAATCAATGGTAATTGAATTTTGCAATCTTAGGTACTTGTGACACAAATTAGGCATCGGCTGCAGCTCTACTTGCAATTCTTAAGGTTGAATTGACTCTGGCACTTTGGTTAAGCTGGTTCCCCAGCAGAGCAATCGCTATTCCAAAATATCTGTAGGCATATTTTGCATTTGGTAGTTTTTGTCCATGGTGCTTTGCTGCAATGCAACTTTGCTTTTAGCTGTGATAGAATGCATTGCTGTTTCTTTTGTTTGCTCATTTGTTCTGGAAACATAATTTGTAGAAATATATTTTCTTTTGCTGTCAAGGTGTGAATATCCTGTTTCCTCAATTTATCTGGCGAGTATCTCATTTCAAAATTTTGAGTAGATTGATTTTTCCTCTGATCTAGTGAAAAATACTTTTTCCCTGTTCTTGCTTTGAGTTGATTGCACATTCATGCAGCCTGATTATTCTTTCAACCGTCAACTATTGGGAATGGAACACCGGTTTTGACTTGGCCTTCTTCACAGGGAGAGAAGGTTGGAGTTGCTCATGACGTGGAGAGCTAAGGGTGGTGTCTTTTTGATTGGCTACACTGCTTTCCGTAACTTATCTCTGGGAAAGCATGTGAGAGATAAGAATACAGCCATAGAGATGTGTCAAGCACTTCAGGTTCTCGTTTTAAGTTGTCAGAGTTATTTCCTTTGTTCATATCTCTGCCAGTTTTTTTCTCATTTTTTCATAGCTATAGTTGCATTCTTTATAAAGGATGAATTTCTTCATTGAACAAAAATGCTCTTCAGGTTTCCTTTTTTTTTTTTCCCTGCTTTTTTTCTTATGCTATTCTCTTGCATGTAGTTCAAACATGACTGTTTCCAGTCTAAGGCCATAAGAATGTTGATTAGACATGATCAACTACTCTCTCTCTCTCTCTCTACACACACACACATTTGACAGGCTCTCTGGAGAGATAATTTGGTGGGTGTCTGGAAAGAAACGAGTTTCAAGAGTATATATTGACATGAATAACGATATGTACGGGGGTGCAGTAATAAATGTAACCACTAGTGTGTTTCTAGTTCTGTATGCTGACACCAAAGTTTGATCCCATATCTTTCTGCATTGGTTAACAAGCATTTACAAGAAGAGGTCCTGTGGCGTATGTTTACAGATTGCATAATTTTGATTGACAAGGCGAGGGAGGGGGTAAAAGCAAATAGAAGCTGTGGAGGAAAGCTTTAGAATCCGGATGAAAAAAGAGTATTTGGAATGCAAGTTTATTAGCAATAAGAGTGGAAACGAGAAATCAGTTAAGATTGCCAACCAAGTAGTACCCCCAAAATGATCCTTTTCGACATCTTGGGTCCATAATTCATGAGAGCGGCGAGATTGAGAACAATGTTGCTCATAGAATTAGAGTTGGGTGGATGAAGCGGAGATGCACCTTTGAAGTTTCATGTTATTTCCGCATACCAATCAAATTGAAGGGTAGATTTTATTGAATGGCTATAATACCAGCCGTACTTTATGGGATAGAATGTTGGGCAGTGAAGGAACATGTTCATGGGATGAGTGCGGCTAAAATGAGGATGTTGAGATGGGTGGGTGGGAAGATGATGAAAATGAGAGAATTATGAATGCAGTCTGGGGGATTTAGGGATATCACAAATAGGGGTAATAAGATGAGGGAAAGTAGACTTGGATGGTTTGGCCATGTGCAATGGAGACCAAGACTGCTCTGGTTGGGAGTGAATTGGTTCAAGCCGACGGCTCTAAATGGGCAAGGCTACTCCGGTTAGGAGTGAGTTGGATCAAGGTGAAGCCTCTACAAGGGCAAGCAGAAGGCCTAAAAGGACACTAGTAGAGGTAAAAGGAGTTAATGACCTATGTTTTAATTTGGGAGATGGCGCTTGATAGACTGGAATGGTGGAATAGGGTGCGTGTAGCAAATCCCATTTGTTTAGGATAAGGCTTTTTGTATGGTCTTCAATATTGATGGCTAAGTTTATTCATGTAAAGATACGTCAGTCTAACCAACACTTTGATCCATCTATTAGTTCGCATCATTGATTGATTATGATTCTAAAGAACCATTTCTCTTAGGCAATCCTAGCCATCCCATCTATAAGATGGATACAAAAAATAAGGCCAAATCTAGGATGGATTTCATCATCCGATAATATATATATATATATATATATATATATATATATATATTAATTTTAACTTTTTATGGTAGCCCTTCAAATGTGTTTTAAATAGATCAATCTATTGGCCTGTCAAAGTTGCCTGATGCAACTAGGAGCACTACAACTTATAGTGCTATGAGTATGAGATCCTTGGAGCATTTCACGCACACCGACACATTTCTAAATGGCATCCTATGCTAGCGATGTTCTGAAATTATTTTAACTCACACTTGGCATGCCCATTAATCAATCTGGACCGTGCATTCAATTCATGTAAGATGGGGAAGCCATGGTGAAAAAGGCTTGCTTATCGCATGATCTAACTATGCAATCAATACCAAGAACGATGTATAGTTGAGATTGAGCTGAGAATCAAAATAGTGTAGTCATCATCTTGAAATGACCTTTCTATGGGTCTCACTGTGGATTACTTATGATTTTGAAGAAGCACTTTGGTTTGATGATGTGAACCATCCGATCTATGGCTCGCGCAAAATGGATGGCTGTAACAAATGTCCCGCATTCAAGGGGTTTTGTTCATCCTATCGGTGTGATGTTTTGACCATGGCTTTTCTCTAATTTTATGTATGAATGGACAATGTGGATTAATGACTGGCTTGTTACATGAGAGTTGAAATTTTTGGGAACATTGATAATGCCCCATGAAAAGGTGAGGTTGTTAGCATTCATTCATGCCATTGGGGGTAGGCCATGATGCAAAAATCACACCAATTGGACAATGCCAATTATGTGATCAATGGCATAGAAATGGACAGCCAAGATCAAGCGGATAAAACAAAATACATCTAATCATCATCTTGAATCATCTATTTACCATGCCCAACTGTGGATTGGTTGACTCCAAATAATTATTTTGTTTTCATGATGCTAACCCACCGTTTTGTGGCTCATAAAAATGAGCTGTGGTAATAAAATGGTCAATATTTGAAGGGGTTTGGTTTGCCTGTTTGGTATGTTTTTTTTGTGCCATGTCTTGCCCCATTGGTATGAGTTTAATGATGAATAGATGATTGGCGATCCTGCATGTCGATGAAAATCTTCAGGGATGTTGCTTACATCTCCTTGAAGGTGTGAATGTTAGCATTTTATTTATCTGTTTGCAGACACCCTCGTGTGTTGTGAAAAGTCTAACATGCCCGGCTTCATGGGCACAATATCATTGTGCCTAATGCTTTTAATTGACGTGTGATGAGCAAATTATCATTATGAATTGTCCATTTATTCCATACCACTATTAGCAGGGCACGACGCAAAAGTCACACTAATTGGACCATATTGACCCTTAAAATGTTTGTTCAATTTGTTGTGACTGTATGCTTTTACTAGCTGTACATTAGATGTTTAGCATCATTTGACAAAAGTGCCTCTTTGGAATCATAAGCAATTTGTAGTGGGGTCTTCTAATAGATGTTTCAAGATGATGATTATATGCATTGTTCTTTGCTCCAACCTGACTCCATTTTTTCCTGCTGCTGATCAAATGGTTGGAATAGTCTTATAGGTGCTTTTTTCACTTCATGGCTGGCCAATTGGTTACATATTGATGATTTACACAATTGAGAATCACTAGTTACACCTGTCGTCGTTGAAAAGAGTCATCTGAATTGAATGGAAAATGTCCCGTGTTAAAAATGAGAGAAAGGGGTTTGGGAAGGTCTTCTAATGCTTGGGTTTCTGTCCTATCGTTGAGTATGACTTGGCCACTGTGGATGAGAAAAAAAAATGTTGACGAGTCTTACAAGACCAATATAAGGTACTTGTGCAGCTCTAATGGTGATAGTTAACGCCAATTATTAAGTCTTGAAACTCTGGTTCAAAGAAAATAGTGTTAGGTTTTGATACATAATGACAACATAAGAATCAAAAGGCTTTTATTTGTTGGCTACCCTGACTGCTCGAGTTACTTTTCTTTACTTGGATATAGTTGGTATTTTATTTATTTATTTATTTATTATTATTTTTTTGAGAGAACTACATTTTATTAAAGAACATGTCAAAAGGTGAGAAAAGAATACAACCCGACTCCACAACTTAAAAAAGAGGAGAGATTGGCAGATTTGATTGCCCTTACGTAAGATGCCCAACCCAAAACACTAGACTTAATGTTAGTAATAACCTCTTCCACTGAAGAGCTCCTGTTCCGAAAACAATGGTTATACGGATCCCCCCTAAATAGGCCAAAGGATCGCCATAATAAGAAGTCTCCACACCACTTTCCCAACTTTCCCCACCCCACTCCCATGCAAAGCCAACGGGAGGCCCTCAACTGACTTTGTGACTTTGACATCACCCAAGCAATATGAAAGATACAAAAAAAGTGCTCCAATTCCTTTCGAGCAAAATGGTAGTGAATGAGAAGGTGATCAATCAACTCCACATCTCCCATACACAACAAAAATTATTGGGAAGGATAAAGGGATCTCTTTTGCAAGTTTTCGATAGTTAGTGCTCTCTTTCTTCCCACTAACTAGACGAAGGCTACGATTCTTGGAGGGGCTCCATAATACCATTGGTGGAATGCGTAGGAAAGAACATAGATACAGGGTGTCTCACATGTCATTCTGATGAAGGAGTGGATAGAGAAATGGCTCGAACTATTCACATTCCGTACCACACCATCAAATCCTCCTCTCGAGCAGAGGGAACAACGCTCTTCAAACGATCTAAGAAATTGGCTAAATCTGCCATCTCATTCGTCAAATCTTTGTGGCAAGGGAGAGACCACACCATAGAACTGCCGCAACTGGAGTAACAACAGTCCATAGAGATCTTACTATGTTTAACAAAAAAGAATCTTTAACATGTTTATTGTATCCGTAATACTTCAATAATTATGGACTTTACACCATAGTAGAGGTTTGCTAATCCCAAAGACATGAATGAGGCAGCTCATCTATAGGGCACGGATGTGTCAACATGTCACGCAGATGTGAGATCCAAGACATCCTTCTGGTGGGTCTCACTGTCTAGATGCCTTGGTCCAAAAATCACTCGGCTCTACTCATCTCATGGGTCTCACTGTCTCAAAAATAGCGGTTAATTGATATGTGGAATGGCTTAATTTTTGGGCAAGGACATGGTGGGACCTACTTGATGGGAAATTTGGATCCCGCACTTGTTTGCCTCGTTAGCATGTCTGGTAGTAGGTAGGCTTGTTTACTAACACATGTGACCTCAACAAATCTATACAAAAATATAGGATCCCGCACTTGTTTGCCTCGTTAGCATGTCTGGGATTAGTCTCACTTCAAAAAAGAGGCGGGGACACCCTGTGTCTTCAAAAAAAATAAAATAAATAATTATACAAGCGGCCTATAAAGTCACATAGGATTTTGCACTTCAAATAACAAGTGAAATGGGCTTGCTTATATTGTTGAAACATCTCCTGTTCCTTTCCCCTCACAGCCCACATAACAACCATAAATGCCAATCAAGGTATTCCGTAATGGTAATGGTAGCCGTAACAAGTACCACCGTTACCTTTATGATACAGGTTGTAACGATTGTTACGCTCTCTCTCTCTCTCTCTCTCTCTCTCTCTCTTTTTCTTTTTTTTTTCTTTTTTGAAAAAAACGAAAAACTTGTATTAGCCCCATAATGGACCGTTACGGGGCCATTACGGCCTTTACGAGGGTTGTAACGGCCATTACAGGTCATTTTTTCTGTAATGGTTATTACAACCCCGCAACGTGTAATGGTTGCCATTGTTACCTTTACATAGGCCTTTACGGCCTTGTAACGGCCGTTATGGTACACCATGATGCCAATCTCCACTTAGCCCTAATTTGCTTCTAGAAGTTCACCCCATGCCATGCCATGCCATTAGCAAACTTGCCAATGAGTCTGGCATAACCCATGGCACGTTGAATGAGTCAAGAAGGCTACCCCAAACCCCACACATGAAGGGGTAGTGAGTAAATAATGGTCCACTGATTCGACACCTCCCATACACATTGCTCATATACTGGGAATAACCACCTCTCTTTCTGGATACTGTTAATGTTCAAGACCCTCTTCCTAATTATTAACCACGTGAAGGCCACCACTTTCGGAGGAGTCCTATATGCCTTTGCAGTTGGAAGTTGATTCTTCACCTTCGGATGGCGAAGCAACTTGTAGAACGAATGAATCGAGAATTGGCCTGAATTTTCCTTTCACCATAGCGTGCCATCTTTCTTCCAACGAAGAAGTGATAAGATGTATTCTCTCTAGGCGCAAGACTTGGTCTTCAATTTCTTCATCTAATAGATTTCGACGGAAGGGGGGAGACTACACCACCGAATTTCCACTAACTGCCAAAAATCTAGCAACATTCCTGTCGCTATCCACTGCAATGTGTGCCAGTCTTGAGAACACAATTTGGAGGGGAGTCTCACTCATCTACGCATCCTTCCAAAACCGGATATTTTCTCCGTTTCCGATCAATAAGTCTATCCCCTCCTTAAACGTGGCTTTCATACTAGAGACGCCCTTCCACAACCTTGACGCTTTGTATAAGGAGAGTCCTTAGTTCACTAGCTCCCTTCCTCACATCCATATTTGGTTACTATCAGTTAGGTAGACCTAGGAAGGTGAAAAGGAAGAACCCCGCCTAACCCCGCCTTACACCCGAACACCCTTGCTGATTGCCCCACCTCCTCAATTGGGATCTTAAAACCCAACGTGTTTACTCTTAGCCATGTTTATCCTCAACCCAAACACTTGTTCATAGCATCTAATCACCATTCTTTATTTGCCCACCATATATGGATTTGCTTCGCAAAAGATAGTAGTGTCCTCGTCGAACCATAAGTGAGAAATCAGAGAATTGCTTTTGTCAACCTTGAAGCCATAAAGAAGGCCCACCTCCTACCCTTTTTCCAACATTCTTCTTAGAACTTCTGCTGCAACCATGAGAAAAAATAGGGATAGGGGTCCCCTTGCCGAATGCCTCTCGAGTTTCTGAAGAAACCTTTGGGGGATCCATTGACTAGAACAAAATATCTAGCAAAACGGATATACTCCCTCATCCACCTTCGCCACTTTTAGTAGCAACCAATCCTAGCAAACATGTAGTCCAAAAAGTCCCAATCAACATGGTCGTAGGCCTTTTCAATGTCTAGTTTGCACGCTAGACTTTTCGAACCCTCCTTGTAGTGCGAATCTATACACTCATGAGCAATTAGGGCGCAATCCAAAATTTGTTTACCCACTACAAAAGTACATTGGTTCTTGGAGAAAACACTTTTCATTATCGTTCTAAATCTGGTGGCTAGGATTTTTGTAAGGATTTTATAGGGCCCACCCATCAAGCTTATAGGCCTGTAATCCTTTATAATTTCAACACCAATCACCTTTGGAATGATGGCTATAAACGGAACTCCTATATTTGCCGACAATCGGCCCCTCTCCGAAACTTTGCTATGAAGCTCATGATATTGCCTTTTACTATATCCCAAAACAACTGGTAGAAAGCTATTGGGAAACCATCCGGACTCGGTTTCTTATCCCTTCCTAGTGAATTCACCACTGCTTTGACTTTCTCTTTGGAAACTGGGCGTTCTAGATGCTCAACTTGTGTTTTAGATAACCCGCAATAGTCCAAGTTGTCATGCTTCAACCTATCCCATTCTTCCCCTATTAGCATTATTTTGTAGATATGCACTACTACCTTGCATAATTGATCATGCCCTTCAATTCTCTTCCCATCAACTATCATACTACTAATCTTGTTGCATCTAACCAGAGCGCTGGCGATGTTGTGAAGGAACCTTGTGGTTTTTGTCCCCTTGAACCAAACCACTCTAGATTGCCGGCACCACTTGATTTTTTCTTCCTTTTTTATTCCTGTAATCTTGAGTTAACTCTGCCCTTAACGCTTTGTCATTCTACTGTAGATCCGAACCTTCTTCCTTTATGTCTAACTCCTAAATAGCCTTGGACTTTCTACGACCAGTTTAATCTGTCCTCTCTTCTGCCAGTCACCCAACCCCTTGATATTCCAACAGGACAATTATATGGAAACCAATCGTATCCTCTGCCCAATTAACTCCCCCAGCACACCCCCACCAGAATCATAATTTTACTAATGAGACCTATACTTGTTGTCGCTGACCTTTCGGAGTTATCTGAATCTTCATCGGAATTCACAACGCCCTCTTTTTGACTTCTGTAGAGGTCTCTGAATCTTCTTGTTGACCCTTCTCGATTACTATTCATTTACACTTGCAAATATTTTGAAACAGACACTTCCCCAGATCCGCATATAACTCTCCCCCACGGTCCATAAAACTATAAATCGTAAACCGAGCAAATGGATTCGCTTTATTTATTTGCTTGATCTCTCAATTCTGAAATTTCTGGAAGGCACAACATCCTCCTTTTGAGTTCCGTGGAGATATCTGAATCTACTTGTGGACCAGTTCTCACTTACCAGCTATTTATTCTCATGAATATTTTGAAACAGACACTTCCCTGGTCCCTATAGAACTCTCCCTCACACTCCATAAAACTATAAACCATAAACCAAGCAAATGATTTGCTTCTCAATTCTGAAATTTCATCCTTTATTTCACAGATGTTATTAATTCTCGACATGCTCTTGTTGTTTTTATTTGATGCCTCCTTTAATTCCAAAATTTGTGAGTTTTGCGAATTTGCATGGCTATGTTCTTTTGTTACCATTGTGTTAGTGCGAGTTTTATACCATATTTTAATGATTAGAGGTTGCAGTTATTTGATAATGGATTACATTTCTCTTTTCAGAATGGGCCTGATGTTGTAGTCTGTGATGAGGCCCATATGATTAAGAACACAAGAGCTGATATCACCTATGCCTTGAAACAAGTGAAGTGCCAAAGAAGAATTGCATTAACTGGATCACCATTGCAGAACAACCTGATGGAATATTATTGTGTAAGAATATTCTACTTTTGCTCAAGTCATATATTAGTACGTTAGATGGTTATTTTCTTTTCTTGTGTGTGGCAGATGGTTGATTTTGTAAGAGAAGGTTTTCTTGGGAGCAGTCATGAATTTAGGAACCGGTAAGACTTTTGCTGTGTTCTTCTAGCTGAATTTCCCATAGGTTGATCAGAATTTAGGTTTATTTGCAAGTTTGTTTCATTCAGATTATGAAATACTACATGCAGGTTCCAAAATCCTATAGAGAATGGGCAGCATACTAATTCTACCTCAGATGATGTAAAAATTATGAACCAAAGGTCACATATCCTTTACGAGCAATTAAAAGGATTTGTGCAACGGATGGACATGAATGTGGTGAAGAAGGACCTGCCTCCTAAAATTGTTTTTGTAATTACTGTAAAGCTTTCAGCTTTGCAAAGGAAGCTATACAAAAGATTCTTAGATGCGCATGGTTTCACGGGTTCTAATGAGAGCTCTATAAGGAGAAGGTGCTTTTTTGCTGGATATCAGGCGTTAGCTCAGGTACAGTCTTGTTTAAGTGATACTTTACTGGAAGCTGCTGGATTTTGATGGATGAATATGTTTTCATCCACTTTTACCTACAGTGAACTGACATACGAATTTCTTGTAGATATGGAACCATCCTGGGCTCTTACAAATGGCCAAAGAACACAAAGACAGCCTAAGACGTGAACATGCTGTTGAGAACTTTGTTGTTGATGACAGTTCTAGTGATGATAACATCGACCGTGATATGCCGAATGGAGGTAATTGTTTGTGAAGTTCACGTTCTTTGATTTTATATTTCACAGGATATATATGGAAAAATACTTGTTAAGAACTTGTTTCTGATCTTTTGGTCAGGGAAGTCATAGTCTATTAGTGTGTTTGGTTTACATTTCAACTTCAATAATTATGCACGTTGCAGTGACACCCAGCTTGGGATCCCAGCTGGTAGTGTATTCTCTCTTGGTGCAGCATACACCTGGGATTGAGTCTCACCACCGGTGTTTGGCATGCAGTGGATGCTATGCCCTACCAAAAAAAAAGAAATATTTATGCACTTCCAGTGGCCTTGCTTCCTCAGCAAGGTTTACAAATTTGTATGCCACCCACAAGGGTTCTAGTCTATATTGGCATGAAGGTCGCCCGTGTGCTGGGTAGTGAATGAGTGATTCTTTTTTCTTTTCTTGTAAAGGAAAAAATGGTTAGGAATGTCAGCTGCTCAACGGGCATTTGTGGATGTGAGACAGATAGTTGATTGGTCCTTGTTAGCTAACGAATGTATTGATTCTTGCAAGAGAAGAGGGGATCAAGTTGTGGTTTGCAAACTTGATATTGAAAAGGCATATGGTAACGTGGATTGGGCTTTCCTTGATTACATGTTGGGGAGGTTGGGTTGTGGGGTCAAATGGCGAGTGTGGATCCAAGTGTGTGTAAGGTCAGTTGAATTTTGATTATAGTAAATGGCTCGCTGAATGGTTTCTTCTCAGCTTCTAGAGGTTTGTGCCAAGGCAATCCAATATCTCTTTATTTGTTTGTATCAGTGATGGAGATCCTTAGCCAAATGTTAGAGAAAGGAGAAGAGATAGGTTTGGTGGAAGGATTTGGGGTGGATAGATACACTTTTGTTTAGTAAGGCAGATGCGTTCAAAGTGCAAAACCTTCGGTCGATTATTGTGTCTTTCGAGGCGGTATCCGGTTTGAAGGTGAACATATCCAAAAGTGAAATTTTTGGAGTCGTTCGCTCTAAAGAAGAAAATTTTCCGTTTGTATCTATCTTTGGTAATAGGGAGGGGGCATTTCTGACCACTTATCTTGGGCTCCCGTTATGTTTCGGCAAACCGGCAAGACACATGTGGGACTTTATCATCGAGCAATGTGATAAGAAGATTTCCAAATGGAAATCAAGATGCCTATCTATGGGCGGGCAAATGATTTTCATTCATGCATCAACGTCGAATCTCCAAGATTATTTTGTCTTTATTCAAGTGTCCAAAGTCTGTTTTAAATATTTTAGAAAAGCGTAGGAGGGATTATTCGTGGAAAGGATCGGAAGAGAAATATAAGTTCCCTCATATGAAGTGGGAAGAGATATGTAAATCATGAGTCCAAGGAGGAGCTGGGTTGAGAAACTTAGAGGAGATGAACTTAGGTAGTGTTTGTTTTTTAATTCACCATAGTGTTTGTAAATACGTAATAATTATTTACCAATGTAATTTCAACATTGTTCTCAATGCAAATGCTAACATTTTTCTTTTTGACCACTATAATAGAGGAGCGGTGTGAATTTCACGTGGGGCCCACTGTGATGTATATGGCTTATCCATGTCATCCATTTGTTTTGCTAGATGATTTTAGGGCATGAGTCCAAAAATGAGGCGGATCCAAAGCTCAAGTGGACCACACCACAAGAAATAATCGGAATTGAACACCTATCGTTAAAAACTTCTTGGGGGCCCTAAAAGTTTTGGATCAAGCTGATATTTGTCTTTTCCTCTTATCCATGTCTGCGTGACCTTATGAACGGGTTAGATGACAAATAAACAATCTTGTGAGCCCTAGGAAGAAAAATCCTTTTAATGGCGGAAGTTTTACGACCACCGTTTCTTATGATGTGGTTGACTTGAGCTTTGGATCTGCCTCGTTTTTGGACTAATGCCCTAAAATGTTACGGTAAAACGTATGGATGGCCACATACATTATGGTGAGGCCCACAAATTTAAGCCGGTCCTTTCCAGACCTTTCAAGGTGGAAATACTCACCTATTTGCAAATGGGCACAATAAGTGATAATGACCTATTTCCTAAGTATTTACTGTGGAAATAAAAAATCGAACAACCCCTTAGCGTTGCTAGGGAAATGGGTGCGGAGTTTTGGGGTAGAGGGGGGAGCTAGATGGAAGGAGGCGTTAGGGAGGAAATATGGGGTAGATGATAGTGGATGGTGGACTAAATCTTCTTCTTTATATCGAGCTTCTTATCTATGGAAGTCGGTGGCATCCTTAAAACAACGGGTTTGGGAAGGGATAACTTTGAGTTGGGGAATGGAAAACATATTTGTTTTTTGGAGGACTGATTTGAGGGCTAACTTTCTAAGGCTAGCATGCTTAGCAACGGAAGCAAATTTGAAGGTTAGTACCTGTTTATCTTGGAGGGGCGATGAAGTTATTTGGGCTCCTCCATGTAGAAGGAACCTTGATGAGTACCTGTTTATCTTGGAGGGGTGATGAAGTTATTTGGGCTCCTCCATATAGAAGGAACCTCGACGAAGAAGATTTTCTAGAATTCTCAGCACTTCTTCAAGTGTTGGATAAGGTCTCTCGGGTTGCTTCAAGTATGGATTCATTAAGATGGTTAAAAGATAAATCAGGAAAATTTTCAGCTAAATCATTTTATGGGTTATAAACAAAGACGGGGAAAATGAGGAGATTGCTCTGACGTCATATATATGGAAATATGGTGCTTCGTTGAAGGTAGCGGCTTTTGAGTGGCTTGTTGGGAGGAACTGGGTGCTAACTATTGACAACCTTTGCAAGAGGAATATGATTCGCTTCTTTCTTCATTGTCCTTTTGCTAGGAAGGCGCGGGATCATTTTTTTTTCCAACTATTTGGGGTGATATGGGTGCTCCCAGGCTTAATAGATATATTTCTTCTATCATGGCAAGGTGAGGGTAATGGGAAATCAGAGAAGAGATTATGGAGGATGAGTGGGCTAGTGGGACTATGGGTGTTATGGCTAGAACGAAGTGACCAATGTTTTAAGAGAAAGAAGGGGAAAGCATTAGATGTGACCAATCTTTTAAGAGCAAGAAGGGGAAAGCGTTAGATGTGTTTAGGAGGGGTAAATCTTTTGCTAAAGTATGGGTTTTGGGTTCGGATAGGTGTTTCCAATTTTCGATGGGTTGGTAGTAGTGTTGTTGCCTCTTGTTTTTCTTCATATTCTTTTGTAAATTTTGGCTGCGGGCTGCAGTCTTTTAATGAAATGATCACCTTAAAAAAATGGTTAGGAATCTACTGGAAAAACTTTTTTTTTTTTTTTTTTTAATGAAGAAACTTTAGTAAAATCAGCTTGGCATAAGCCAAGACAAAAAATATAGTTAATAGAAAACTTTAAAATTCCAAAATAGAGCAGACTACATTCAAATCAACTTGAAGACGCCTAGTAGCCCATTCAACTACATCCCTTTTCACTGTCCTCACGATTTGCTCCAAAGATGTGTGCGTTTTGTCGAAGCACTGAGCATTACGTCCACAGGTTCCATAGACCAACCATAAGAAGAAGCTGTCAAATTGATAATATATCTTTTGCAAAGCGAACTCCAAGCCAACCCCAAATCATATGCAGGACAAATTGTTGCATAATCCAATTTACCTCAAATAGGTTGATAACGTGGATCCACAATTGAAAAGTAATGGGGCAATGCAAAATAAGGTGGTCGATTGATTCCGCACTACTCATGCACAGAAGACAGATGTTAGGGAGAACTAGTGTTTTAATTATCGACGATATCAACCGATATATCCCACGATATATCTTGTATCCCACCTATGCGATATGAAACGCACAAGTAGTGACGATATATCCCACCTATTCGATCCATGTTTTTGTCATAAATCACGTTAAACCAGTGTCCAATGGTTACAAATCTATGATTCTTCATGTTTTCCATGAAAAATCATGAATTTGGAACTTCAATTTCGAGATTTAGGGGAGAGGGATCAAGTTGCGGAAAATTGAGAAAATTCAAAATTTCTCAATTTCTCGCAAATTAGTTGCAATCTTTATATCCAAACACAAAATTAAACATGTAACCTGATCTAGCGATTCTTCTTTTGCTTTTGAATGTATTGCTTGTGTTTCCATGCATATCTTCTTACGTTTATAAATTATATGAATAGACTTTGAATATGCTTGCATCAATTCAGTTGGAAAGCGCATATATTAGGACCCCATACAAAGGAAACCCTATTATGTGTACTTTCTTTTTGTAATGTTTTGATTTCTAAGTGTGTATTGATGTCTTTTTCAATGATCCCTGAAGTTTCATTGAAAAAATCGACCAATTTCCCAATATTCCTATATTTCCCAACAACGATACATTATGCGATACAACCGATATATCCTATGCAATAACCGATATGTATCCGTATCCAAAGGGTGCGATACATTATGCGATAACGATATTTAAAACATTGGGGAGAACCATGCCTCTTTTTTTAAGGTTCTCTATGGTTAGAATCCACTTCTTGCTTGTGAGCCACACGAACAAAGAGAACTTGGGGGGAGCCCCATAGGACCAAAAAGTTGAAGGAGCGGAAAATTTGGAGGCGCCATGAGGCCTTACCAAATTATAAAAAGATCTAACCGAAAAGGAGCCACAAGGTGAAGCCGACCAAACCAACGAATCTGTTAACTAAGGATTGGGGAAGAAATGCTGAAGATGGAGTCATAATCTGACGTAATTTTCACATTTCGAGTTTGATAGGCCCGTTTTACACGGAGGGAACCAAACTCCCGATCCTTCTCAAGAAAAGCAATGATCTAATGTGATATTCTTCTCAAGGGAGGGGAATGTTGGCAACGGGAAGTCCTCGACCAAAGGTCTAAGGCCACACCATAAATCCTCCCAAAATCTTATGTGGACACCATTCCCAAGAAAGAAGGACGATGTGGATGTTACTGAAGGAGAAATGGAATGAATGGCTTTCTAAGTGGCGGATGAAACACATTCCATCATCCAATTAACATCGAGAAAGAGGCAGATGAAACACATTCCATCATTCAATTAATCCACTTGCTGCCACATCCAATTTGGCCCAACATGTATTTCAAGAAGTTCCAATCTTTGTGGTCGTACGCCTTTTCGATGTCGAGCATACAAACCACCCCTTTTTTTTCTTTCTTTCATGTGTCTTGAATCAATACATTCGTTGGCAAGAAGCGCACAATCTAGAATTTTGTAACGATCGCTTGTGGTAAAACCTTCTTGAATATGGAATTCAACACTTTGGTTAGGATTTTGTAACGATCCCCGATGAGACTAATTGGTCTGTAATGAAATAAAGATTTCGCACCTCCTTTTGGGGAATGAGAACAATGAAAGTGGCCCCCATGCCTCTGGGAAGGCAACCCTTGGTTTGGAATTCTTGGATAAATTCGACCAGATCTTTCTTCACTGTATACCAGAATGCTTGGAAGAAATGAATGGGAAACCCATCTGGCCCCAGATCCTTATCGCTCCCCAATGAGTCAACAACTTCCTTGATTTCCTCTTCCAAAATCATCCTCTCTACGGAAGCTTTGTCCATATCTAATATCTTGTGAAAAGGAAGATTGTCTAATGAAGGATGAGAATGATCTTCCCTGGATAAGAATTTGGAGAAAAAATCTACTGCGGCTTGTCAAACAACTTCCCGATCTTCTATTCTTGCTTTGTCGATCAATAAACAGCTGATATGATTCATTCTTGCCCGGGCACTAGGTACGCCTTGATAAAAAAGAAGTGTTGTTGTCGCCTTCTTTAAGCCACATAGCTCGCGATCTGTCTCCAAAAGATTTCTTCCTGTTTAAGAAAGTTTGAGCAATCGACAGAGTAAAATAAGCGTTTGTTAAGATCTTTTGTAGATAATGAATTTGCCTCTTCTTTTATGTCCAAATCATGTATTTCCTTGATGACCCAGTCATTCCGTTCTGATCTTTTGTTATACACCTCCTTCTAGAGCATTAGATTTGATTTGAGGAGCTCGAATTTTTGAAATAACTTATTTGACCTGATCCATCAACTGAGAATGATTGCCACCAATCTTTGATCATCTACACGAAATTTTCTTCCTCCATCCACGCAAGCTTAAAGTGGAAGGGCTTGGGGCCCCAACTTTTTTCCTTGACGTCAAGAAGGATCAAACGACGATCAGAAGTGGATTTGAGAAGGCCTTGTCAGCATGTCAGAGGATACATGTCTAGCCACTTACGCGAGATTGGAAATCTATCCAGCCAAGCTAGCATGGGGAATCTCTCTCCCATTCGACCAGGTGTATCCCCCCCCACCTCCCTCATTACGCTTCACCCATTCCTCGAAGCCTTTCGTACTTCTGGTTCCACGACCAGCAAGATTCTTCTCATGCATGAACCTAATTACATTGAAGTGAAGATTGCACTTAGCTCTAACTTGATTGAGTTCCTCCCAGAAGAGATTCCTTTCGGTCAGAATACACGGTCGATAAACAACAGAGAAGAGCCATCTGACTTGAGAAGCCTTGTCCCTAAAGATGACTGAAAGTGAGAAGGATCCCAAGTGGTGATCTTATGCCTCCCAAATATCCATGTTCCACGAGACCAAAATACCATCTGCTGAGCCTACCGCATTGAGGTCAACCCAACCCGCCTTTTCTAATCCCCATAAAGATCGAAGGATGCTATCATTGAATTCTTCCAGCTTGGTTTCCTGAAGGGTTGGAATTTGAATTTTAGACTTATTGCATACCTCTTTGACATGAGAGTGCTCATCTCTACTCCCTAGTCCCCTAATGTTCCAACACAGAATCTTCATTGGCATACTAATTTTGATTCTTTGCCCTTATGGGCCTCGCTGGAAGTATTGGCATTGTCATAATTGATCGAGCTTCCGATACTAGTGAGTTCTCTCCATCCTCTTGGGTATTTGGACCTGAGTTTCTATTTGGACTACGCTCTCAGCTTGCGATTGCATCAATCTTCAACAAATTTTCTTAACAGTTGGACGTCATCATCTCCTGCACAAAAAGAAAGGCCGATGGATCTGCCTACTCTGCCCTACATTTCTTTGAACCACTTCTTGTTCGAGTTGGACATAGCGTTGAAGCCTTGGCAAGGAGGGGACTTGGCGGCAACGGGCGAAATACGACCTTCTTGGAGAGGAGAGCGCGGGGTGCTGGCGAAACCGAGGGACAGAGAACCTTCCGCCTTCTTGCTTGGTGAAGGAAGAAAGGTCTCTCGAGTCAAACCCGGTCGATATTTGGATTGAATTAGGCAGAACATGTGGTTCCGATAGCACAAGTGTGGAGTCGGAAATAAAAGGGTTTGCTCTTGCCTCTACCTGACGCACGAACGAGGGGGTAATGTGAAGGGGTGGCACATGAAACCCATTGGACACATGTGGGAGAATATCGAATGCCATGTCGTTGCTTGTATAAATCTCCACCTAACATGTGTCTCGCGAAAGTGTGGAAGCCTCAAGACCCGAGGCTCTCACGTAGCCTTGAAGGGAAATGATCACCTTCGACCACGTTGCCATTCACTAGGTTCGGGTTCTGATCCTCCGATCGAGCCTCTAAAGAATCCTTATTCTCTGAATGCCTGCCCACACCATGGTGCAAGGATCGATCTGAATCATCTACGTTCTTAGCGGACCCTCCATCCACCATCAAATCTTGCCCCGTGTCCCTGCTCGAGAATGCTTGGCGTTGCCCCCCCCCCCCTAGTGAGTTTGTCTCAACACGCCCATTGAGACTTTAACTTTTCCGACCCAAAGATCTATAGAAGGAGGGTCTATGCATAAGCTTCTTCTTCGTACTTGGATCCTAGCTGCGGTAATGTCTTCACCGTTGATAGTGTCCTGATCGATTTCCTGAACCTTGCCCAGGCACAATCCAAGAGCCTTTAACACCTCTTCGACCCATAATTCTAACGGAATGCCTCGCAATATGTACCAGACATTGCTTTCACTGAAAATGGATTTGTCACCCCACCTGTGCACCTCCAAGATCAAACCATCAATGAACAACTTCCCTTCAGCTAACACTTGATTGATATCGGCATTTGGAGAAATTGAGACCCATAGCTCGGTCTCTCCTATAGGTTTAAGATCGAAGGCATCAGGTTTGAGCTTACGTCAACTCTCAAACCATGATTGGATATCAAAGAACGATGCATCTTTTCTGCTTATGATCAAAAGAGTGAGAAAATTGGAAATGGGTCCTCTTTAGGAGTTCCGGCTTGACTTTGACCTCCTCTTGTTCCCCTTCTCGATCTTTCCATGCCTAGGTCGTAGAGACGCCATCAGAGATCGGGATTTGCTTGGATTCCTTCGAAGTATCGATGTTGTCCTTCCTTCTTTCTACGGTTACTTCCAGATAAGATTTAGGAACCAATATAGATTTTTGTTTACCTCTTTCAATCGGCTCCCTCTGCCTAGAAATTGCTTCCAGATAAGATTTAGGAACCCATATAGATTTAGGAACCCCTTCAATGCTGAAAGTTTGGATCCTCCAAACCCACAACTCTTCTAGGAGATGATTTTTCCACTGTAGCTTTCCTGCCTAGGGGGATTTTGTCTGTCGCTTTCTTCGGCCTGAAATGGGCCTTGTGCACAACGATCGAATTCCCACAGAAAATTTTGTCATGGGCCTCCCTTACTGCTCTTTTGGGATCTTCATTAGATTGCATTCTAATGAATGCAAAGCCCCAGGTATTCTCGGTACTTTTGTCTAGATGGATGACGACTTCCCTAACCGTGCCGAAGTTCCGAAACATCTTAAGGAGGTGGGATACCGAGAGATGTTCCCTGGTTATGCTTCTTTCTTGTGACTACGGTTCATTCTTTTCGGTCTCTAATCTCGAAAGCATAAACGTCTTTGTCTCTCCGATTTTCCTACTACCTTTTTCTTCAATCGAGAACTTCCCTCTTGTGGGCGAGAGAGGGTAGAGCTTCTCACATGCTAGGACTCTTCAATGGGGACCAGTCTTCAATGTGGACCCATTTCTCTGGTGTAAGGAAGAACAAGAGCCAAATGCTTATTTGTTGGAAAAACAACTTGTAAATAAAACAGTCATGATAATACTTGCTCATAAGTTTTATGCTTTTCTATGATTAAAATTTTAGTTATCGGTTCTCAACATTTTTTTATTAGACTTAGTTCCCAAGAATCATTACTGAAACCAAAATGGTATTGAATCACATGTATCCAAGGTGTCATAGTCATTGCTCCTTGTCATTCTAATCTAGATTGATTCAATCGAGAACTTGATGGATTTAATGGCTTCTTCTTCTAGTTTTCTGTTAAAAAATGTTAAAAATACACTGGAGAAAAAAATTCTATGCATTGAATTCATGAGAGTTGGAAGACAGGTTGTTATCTTTTGTCTTTTATTGGGAGGTGGGTGGAACCAGTGTTTAAAGTATTGACGATATCGGCCGATATATACCACGATATATCTTGTATACCACCTGTGCGATACAAAATTCCACATGTTCGATCAAGTGAGCCTTTTTTTTTTTTTTCGATCATTTTTTTATGTAAACATATTAAATCAGTGTCAAATTTTTACAAATCCATTATTTTTCATGTTTTGCATGAAAATTCATGGATTAGGAGCTTCAATTTCGAGATTTAGAGGAGATGGGCTAAGTTGCGGAATTTTATTTTATTTTTTTAAATCAAAATTTCTCAATTTCTCGCAAATCGGTTGTAATCTTTGTGTTCAAACATAAAATCAAACATGTATGTAACTTGATCTAGTAATTCTTCTTTTGCTTTTCAATGTATTGCTTGTATTTCGACATGGCTTCTTATATTTATAAATTAGTTGAATAGACTTTGAATATACTTGCATCAATTCATTTAGATAGCGCATAGATTAGGACCTCATACAAACAAAACCTATTATGTGCAGTTGTTTTTTGTGATGTTTTGATTTACAAGTTTGTATTGATGTCTTTTTTAACAATCACTGAAGTTACATTGAAAATTTCGTCCAATTTCCTAATGTTTCCCCCTGGTTCCAACAACAATGATATGTTACACAATACCGATATTTCGAACATTGGGTGGAACCACTGATATTTGTGAGGTGTGAATGAAACAATCATAATAATACTTGAATAAATGGACTCAGTTCCCAAGAATAACTACTGATAAATTAAAACAATACTGAATCACATGGATCCGAAGTGTCACCACTCGTTACTCCAAGTCATCCCAAACTAGATGGATGCAGTTGTAAAATTGATGGATTCAATGGTTCAATTTTTCTGTAAAAAAAAGTTAAAAATACATTAACTTTATATATATATATATATATATATATATATATATATATATATATATATATATATATATATATATATATATATATATATATATGCTAGTTCAACTTAACTAAAGCATGATGACAGCTTGCTATCCTTTTTTTTTGGTGAAGGTGGACGGAACCACTAATGTTTATTTGATGTGGATGAAACAAGTATGATAATACTTGATTATAAGTTCCAAGTTTTTAAAATCAAATTTAAATTCTCAGTTCTCAAGAATCACCACTAATGTGGTAAAATAGTTGTGAATCACGAGGATCGGAAGCGACACCAGTCACAACCCCAGTCAACCCAAAATATTAACGAGTCAAAACTCATGCCTTAAGTGTAATCAAGCTTGAATAGGTGCACTATGTTTATTTGACACAAAATCTAGGAGTTCTTAAGTAATTGATCTGTGCTGTTTTTGTTTTTGTTTTTTCCCTAAAATTGAGCTGTACAGAAAACCCAACCAAATTTAGGCAACTAATCAAGTTATGTTGGGTACCCGGTCATGTTTTTAACCATGTTCATCAGTTGTTATTATCAAAATTTTCTTTGTCACCGGCTAATTGCCATTGATCTCACTTGCTGTTGTGCTTGAGAGAAGCCTTTTGAGAGCTCCCTTGTTTCCTCTTTTGGTCAAGGTTTTAGATTTCTCGAGGAATTAAATTTTCCACAATTGTCACTGACCTGAAGAATACCTCTCTCTGTACCTTTCCTCATTCATTGGGGCTTGTAAACTGTGAGAAATTGTGAAAAGAATACATATTCGTCTGATGTGACACTTTCCTTTTTTTGAGAAACAAAAGAAAGAGGGGAAGTCAATTTCCTTCTCCTTGCTTTTCATTTTAAAAAAAAATGAAAAAACTATTTCCTCAAAAAAACCTGTGAAACTTATATGTCTATGGTTATGAGAGACAATTCCTAATGTTTGACCGCTGACCTTAATTTTCCCTGCGAAATGCACTCATAACCAAACAATGGAATTAGTATTGGATTCCATTTTTTCATAGTTTTCGATTTCCTCTGTATTCAATACGGGTTTTCCATTTCCATATTTTAGATTCTCTCTAGACAAGCAGGCCTGTAATTTCTCCAGCTTCATCATTAATTTGTGGCCAGCCGGACGATCACCTCTAATCAAGTTCCACCATCCCTTGAACTTTTATATATATATATATATATATATATTGGGAAATAGTCTGACATTGGCTTTGAGAGGTCAATTTGGGTAGCATTCTGGTAATGATTCTCCCAATCAAATTATACTAAGAATCTAACCTTGAGATTGTTGGATTGAACTAGTTATTTGAATCCATACAATCCAATCCAACTTACTGTCTTTGTAAACCGATCAAAACAATGTGGTTTCCACTTCTAGAGCTAGTTTTCTAGCATGACCACCAGACAACTTTCTGCTTCTTACTTGCACATTTTCAGACATATGACCTCTTATAGGGGCATCCCATTTCCCTCGCATTCCAAATCAACTGCCCCAAGGTCTCGTTATGGGCACCATCATTACTTATGTTATGCGGGCTGTAACGGCCATTACAGCCCTCGTAATGGCTGTTGCGGTCTCTCTCTCTCTCTCTCTCTCTCTCTCTCTCTCTCTAATTGAAAAAAATCCGAAAAACCTGTATTGGCCCCGTGATGGACTGTTATGAGGTCATTACGGCCTTTACGGTGGGCGTAATGGTCCGTTACGGATCATTTTTTCCATAACGGCCGTTATGACCCTGTAACGTGTAACGGTTGCCACCATTACCTTTATGTAACAACTGTTACGACACACCAAGGGCCCCATTATTGACACTTGTTTATCTTCTCCCATTGGGTTTCCCACTGTCATCTTAGATTAACCCCTTCCCTTGACATAGCTAACAAAAGAAATCAGATTCAATAATTACCTTGTCGTTTCTTCTTCACAGTGATCAGTGCCTTCTTAATTTGCTTTCCTTCTCCCTTTCTTCAATAAAATGAAAAAAAAAAAAAAAAGAGGCTCAAATGTCTTAATTTGCTTTCCTTCTCCCTTTCTTCAATAAAATTAAAAAAAGAAAGAAAAGAAGCTCAAGAGTCTTGCTTTTCTCGAAATGATACCCTGACTGCTTTTCCTACTCAACCATCATGTCACGGACCTAGGATTCCCTCTTCCTTTCCTCTTACAGGCCTTTTGACTGCCCTAAGTGTCGATTGTTCAGCTGAATCAGTTCATCTCCGTCTTCTACCTGGTCTCCCCAACTTCGCCACTTACTCTCTCTTGGTCCCGACCTTCCAGCTTAATTTAGTGAGATCGATGGCATCCAGCAAAGTGCCATGCCCTCTTGAGAGTGTTTTGGCCTGGCAAGTTGAATAACATAGAGATCATCTGGAACATTTGGATTGAATTTTAGATCATGGTCATACTTCCCATTCTGCTGATACTGGTAAGTCGTATCTGCCTCATGTTCCTTCCTTCTCACCTTGCTGATCATGACCTGCCCTTCTCTCTTCATTCACATTTCCATTCATGTTTGTGTCACAACCCAGGCATTCCTTTCTTCCTCAACACAGCCTCACCTAGTAAGCTACCAGAGGATATCAGCATTTGCTTCACACTTTGAATGACATTTTGCCGGTTATCATCATAGTCCTGACTCTGAATGACATTTTTGCTGGTTGTAGTGCGTTGTTTTCCTTCAAGGCCTTATACTGTATTAGGGGCTGGATGCAAGGATGATATCAGATCAACTATAGGATTTTGCGTCAATCATCTTTCTACCAAACACAGCCTCCCTCTAGCTTCGCACGTGATCACTCCCTTCCATGCCCTGAGACCTTAGTAGAGACCTCTCCACCCATGAATCTTCAAGCCAACCCTGTTGTTTGACTTCACCATATCCTGCATTAGTGTCTCCTTTCTCTCTTTCGTACCCCCTCGTCAGTGTGCCTAGGATTTCCATCACCATCCCTCCTGCTGATTTCTCATATAAGACTTGTACCTTGCTGACGGCCTTGACACTATAACCCCTCTCCCCTACCCATTGGTGCACCTGATTTTGCGTCTCCTTTTTATTTCTACAGCACACCCATACTCTTGCACAGTCAACCTCTTCCATCTGAAAGGGCCTGTTGTCAATGGCCTCCACCATTCCCAAATAGGATCCAGTGGATCCAATCACTTCCTTGCACCAAGCATGGTTCGGGATCCCATGAAGCTTCACCTAGAAACCAGGCCTCTCTTCCCTGGCAGAATCTGACCATCAGGATAATCCTATGTTTGGACAATAAACAAATCGAATGTTGTTCCTTAAAACCTTTTCAACTTCCTCAATAGATTCTAGCTTGATCAACAAATTTGTTGTGTGAAGGCGCTTGATAGAGAGGTTCGGTGTCTGCTTTGCCCACGTGCTTGGAAATTTCTCCAATGGTTGCCTTTGCACCTACAAGTCCTTGCAATTTTCTTCCTCATCTCCACCTTAAACTGTTTCATCATCATTACCTCTTTCTCCAGCATGCTTGCAACTTCTGTATTTCAACTCAAGACAAGGGTTTTTCCCCTTGAGATCTGGGATCTACAGGCTACAGTTATCCACTATCCCTCATCCATGTGACCACATTCCTCTCCCTTACCTCTCCCAATCAGATTTGACTCTTTCCTGCTGCAAGCTACTGCTCTCCAGCCCAGCTCTTTTCTGCCCTCTAATACCTAATAGCCCCTCTTGCTGCCAGTTTCTTATGATTCTCTGGTTCATAAACGGGCCAAATTCTCTGGGATTAAAAGATTTCGATTTTCTTTTCTTGGGTTCCTAATGTACTCTTTTTGGCTGCTAGCTCAGCAGTCTTTTGTACGCTTTTCTTCCTTAATGCATTTTCTTTGTTGCTTTCCAAAAAAAAAAAAAAAGTCCAGCCCGAGCCCGACCTAGCATATGAAAAAAGAAATAGAAGAAATGGTGGTTCCGCATGTACCTGCTGAAGAAGAAATAGAGAAATTCGGAGTATTATGTCGTCAGCAATGGCTGCAGCGGGGGCGTTTCTAGAGCTGGGGAGATTTATTGTTAGGATTAGGGTTTGGAGGAGGTAGGATTTGGAGGGGCTCTTCATGGGGTTTGGGTTTAGTTCGATTTTGGGGGAAATGAGAGAGAGATGGGAGGAGAGGTTTGGGTTTAGTTTGACTTTGGGGGAAATGAGAGAGATGGGAGGAGAGGTCTGGGTTAGTTCGATTTTGGGGGAAATGAGAGGGAGGGAGGGAGGGAGGGAGGGCTCTTTGTGTGCAAACCTTGATTATTCTTTCCCCTTTGAATTAAGTATGGAGCTAGCTCTGGCATCATGATCCCATCTGGCAGAATAGAAACATACTATTCACTTTCCCAAACAATCTTCCATGTTTTTTTCAAAATAGTCTGAAGATCCTGAAATTTGGATTATGAAAATTAGAAATAAATAATCCTTGTACTCTTCTTCTTCATTTAAGTAAATAGTTTCATGATCCATCAAATGGGTACATTTATCGAACATTACCAATATTGTGGATGATCATGCCGTATAAAGGCATATGTTGCCAATGTACAATATATATACATATTTTGACAATATACCTACATCTCTAATATGCTCGTAGTGTGTGGTTTGGTACTTATGAATAACGAGAATTTCTGCTTACACAGGTAGTATAAAAACATTAGACAGTGGTTTGGCAGTTATGTTGGTTATGTTGTTTCCATCACAGGAATTGGGGACATCATTTAAAATCTAGATAAAGCTGATGGGCTCCTAGGTTTGAGATGATGATCACTTGCCAATTTATGTACTTCCTTGTATTTGCAATGGAAAGAGCGACTGAAGGAATAAAACATATATTTACGAGTAAAAGGATACAGAAAGCATTTCTCAGGTCTCATCGACAAAGTTTAAATTGCTTTTACGCAATTGAATGGAATATATTTGCAAAGTCTGAGCTAAAAAAATCGCAATATCAAGTTTTCTAGGTACCAACTACCAAGGTATTCAATAAGGGTATGTTACCGTTACGACATGGGCCATAACGGCTATAATGGCCTTCCTTTTGTTTAGAAAAGAATGTATCGACCCCATAACGGCCGCTGCGGGCTATTTAACGTATAATGGTTCCCACAATCCCACCATTACAGTTATTACATAACTGTTTTTGGATAAGTCGCTGGGTAGCAAAATATAAAACTTTCTTCTGTATGTTGTTGTGTTAAAATGGAGATTATGGTTGCATCAGATGTCTTATGGATCTGTTATGCAGAGCTTCACTAAGTGCACACACATGTGCAATAAAGCTCATATACGTGCCCCAATGTGCCAGCATGGCACAGGTGCAAGATCCAATCCATCCATCAGGTTGGTCCAACCTTGTACATGTTATCCCAAAAATAAATCTGATTCATTCAGCATGTGGGCCTGATATTGGAAACAGGTGGATGGTTAGAAAACTTCAGCAATTTTTTCAGAACTGTACATTTGTTTTGCGAACCGTGGCCCACCTTACCAGTGGATCAACCTGATTCTTGGGCTAGGTGCTGTTTTGATGGTTGGATTGGATCATGCAACTATCGTGCATTTGTGGCATGCACATGCGCTTTATTGCACACGCATGCGGAGCTTGGCAAAGCTCATTTTATGCCTATTATTAGTAGCTCCATGTTTACAATATTGAACAATTCTTGTGTAAGCTATTCTGATGATGGTTGGGATTTTCCACACTCTAAGCAGAGAGGCCAAGGAGCAAGAATGATTTCACACAGAAGAGAAATGATAATGGCTTTTTCCGTGAGGTATGTCCTAATGATGCATCAACCATTCCATTCTATCCTCATGACAATACACTGATCAACTTCGATGAAAGATGGTTGGATCTTCATTCCATTCCATTCCATCCTCACTATCTTGAAAGGTGGATGCCTGTCTTTATGGATCTTCATTTATGATGAAAGTCAGTTTAATGTCATAGCTATGCTTTTTTGGCCGTAACACTCAGAAAACGTAATAGCTCATTGTGACTTTTACCAGGAAATTGACTGGTGGAGAGATCTTCTACATGAAAGGACTTACCGGCATGCAGATTATAGTGGCAAGATGGTTTTGTTGCTTGAGATCCTATCTATGAGTTCAGAGGTGGGCGACAAGGCACTAGTTTTTAGCCAGAGCTTGACAACTCTGGATCTCATAGAGCTGTTTCTATCAAGATTACCAAGGAAAGGGAGGGAAGGCAAATATTGGAAACCAGGAAAAGACTGGTATAGGTGTGTATATATATGATTTTGCTTATGGAGAACATTATTGGACATTTCATCCTTTTCAACAAGGAAAGCCTTGCACACTCTATCATGTGCGAGGTTGTGAAAGCTTCTTGAACTGGATGGGATGATGGAATGATATCATGGATTTTCAGTTTTCATATATATTTGAAAAAGCCCATTGGGAGCATAAGCCAAACATCATAGTTTTTATATATATATATATATATATATTCTTTTTAATGTTGAATTTATGATTGCCTGAAATAATTCACATGCATCAGTCATCATGTGAATCAACCACCATCCATATTTGAAAAGAAAAATAGGTTGAGGATATCTTGATTAAGTCAGGGCTTTGAAAGTCTTTTATGATGTTCCATGCATTTTTTTGTAGTCAACATGCAAACCCGAGAGCTCAGTGCGTGTACACGCGCACATGTGGGTGTGTGTGTGAGGGGAAAGCCATAAAGGATGTGGGTGGAGGTAGTCGGAAAACTGTTTGATGACCTATGGTACTAAGGATATGGTCCTTCACAGAGTAGAATGGCGGAACCAGATCTGTGTAGCTGGCCCCAATTAGTTGGGATGAAGCAGAGATGATGATGATGATCAGTTGTATATATAGATACCGTATATGTGTATGTATATGCATGATGTACATGTATACAGGAATTATAACTAGTTGGCTGTTTGGGAGTGGTTGTCCATTTTTTTCTATCGTGTGGCCCTTCTGCATCTTCTTTTCATGATGGGGCAATCCCTGTTGGATGGATTGGATGGCATGCATATGCCATGGTTGGCCCAAAATGCAGCAAGTCGCACCTTTTTCACCTACAGCTAGCTGGCATGTGAGACCTGCCCCACTCACCCTCATGCATGAGCACACATCTGTGCATGCACACGTATGGCTGGGTGGGCATGTGGTGTGTGTATGAACCATGATCGAATGGTTAGCATCATCAAACCAATGTGCAATCCATGGTGGGATCTATTGAATGGATGCTTCAAGATGATAATTAGCAATTTTTGCACCATGGCTGCTCCCAATGGTATGATCGATGGACCACCAGATTGCTGATTGGCCATGCCATGTGTGACTTCAAAGCTTCGGGGGTGTTTCTAGCGTTCCAATAAGGCGGACATTAGCATTCCCCATGCATGCATGTACACACATAGACAAACAAACACAAACATGCATGTGCATGCATGGACACATATAAAATAGGCCTCTTCTCTCTATGTTTGCATTTCTTGGGTATATCATATAATATAATTGATTTCTTCAACATAATAAATAGGCTTGACGGAAGTACAGAGGGCTCTGAAAGGCAAAAGCTTGTTGAGAGGTTTAACGAACCCAAAAATAAAAGGGTTAAATGCATTTTGATATCAACTCGGGCTGGATCATTGGGCATCAACCTTCACGCTGCTAACCGTGTAATCATTGTTGACGGTTCGTGGAACCCTACTTATGATCTTCAGGCTATATATCGGGTTTGGAGGTACGACATAATTGAGATATTTATTTTCTTAAAAAAATTAATGCTTAATCTTTTGGAGTGCAGTTTTCTTGTTGTTCTTTGTTTCTAAAATGCATTGCATTCTTGCAGGTATGGGCAAACAAAGCCAGTTTATGCATATCGTTTGATGGCACATGGAACTATGGAAGAAAAAATATATAAACGGCAGGTATAGGCAAAACATAACTACTGATAAATGATGTGTATGAGGCTTTTCTTACCATCACATTGTAAATCTCTAGATCCCAAATTTTTTTCTTTAAATAAAAAAAAAAAAAAAAAAAAAAAAAAAAAAAACCGATAGATCTCATTTTATTTTCAAATCTTTCTTCCACAATCAAAGTTTGGAAGGGAAGAAAATGGAATTTTTTTTTTATGTGATTTTTTTGTGACTGCAACAGGTGACAAAGGAGGGACTTGCTGCAAGGGTGGTTGATAGGCAACAAATACATCGAACCATGTCTAAGGAGGAGGTCCTGCATCTCTTTGATTTTGGTGATGAAGAGAGTGCAGATTTAGAGGAGGGCCTTCTTAGCTCTGATATAGATGTTGGAGGTTCTTTGAAGCCGAAACCCATGCATCTTTCTAAACTGAGCTGCTCTTCCGACAAGTTCATGGAAAGCTTGCTCAGCAGACATTATCCACGGTAAAATCACAAAACTCCTCACCCATCTTAAGAAGTTGCTGCTACTTCTTAGGCATTAACTTGACTCTTTGCCCTATTGTTATTCTGCCTCTGCTGTGCAATGTTGCCCTTATTTTATTTCTGCTCACCGTGCACTTGTTGGTTTCCAGCAATGTATCTGTTTAGTTGAATGGTTTCCTCTGTCCTTTGTATGAGTTCATCCCTTGGTTAATCCCCAGGCAGTTGATCCCATAGGTTCCACACTAATGCTTCATACCTAAATGTCTCTTATACGTGATAAACCTGTCTGATCCATTGGTGGCTTGCAATTGGACAGTTAGAAGGTAAATACAGCAGCTGTCCATATTCAAGTGAAAAAAGGTCAAATATTTGATGCCTAGAGTCTTCCATTTCTGGGAGATTTTGGGGCATGGTCCCTCCATTGTCGCCCCAATCAAATGAATGGAATGGATCAGTGTTTTAAATAGCTACGATGTGTAGTGTGTAGCTTACACTACATACTATAGCTTAGCCTTAACACTACATAGCTCATGAAAATAGCTTATGTCGCGTGTAGCCTCTGCTACATGCTACATAGGCTACGCTACACACTACGTAGCTCACATTACAAGTTATTTTTCACTAGAACTTAAAAATCAATTAATTTTTTCAATGATTTATTACAATTTTCTATTTTCAATAAAAATTAGTTAATCTTCAATGCTTTTAGTAAAATAATATAAGTAACGGTATTAAATCGGTTTTGTTGTTCTTCTTTACCTTTATACTTAATCATTGCCCTTTCCTCTTACTTTAGGTTGCATTTAGTTTTTTGTTTTTTAATCGATGCGGAGAATTCATTAAAAAAGGTAAAAGCCAGAACATACAAATATTCAAAAAAACAACACCACCAGAGATCAAAAAGCAAGGAAGCTATGCTTCCGCTCACTCCCTCAACATGTGAAGAGCTGATGAAAAGACTTGAAGTGGACCTTTCCTTTTGTTCTTGAAACATGGTTCGTTTCTCTCCCTCCATAAAGCTCAAAGGATTGCTAACATGCCTAGTCTCCACAACATTTTCCCTGATTTCCCTATCCCCCCACCATGCCAAGCAATGAGTAATTCGCCTATGGTGTTTGGAAACACCCATAGAACCCTCGAAATCTGAAGAAAATGGTCCCAAACATCTCTAGCGAAAGCACAATGAACAAACAAATTGTCCACCGATTCTGCATCGTTAAGACGCATCAAACAAGCATTTGGAAGGATCATCTCTCTTGCAAAGATTATCGATAGTTAACACTTTATTCCTTCCTGACAACCAACCAAAAGTCGTCACCTTCGAAGGAGCTCCATAATGCCAAAGATATGTCATTGGAGAAATTCAAAAGTTTTCATCTTTTGTGCACAAAGACTAATAACATGCCCTGATTGAAAAGGAACCTGACTTTGCCTTTAACCACAGTATAGAATCCTCCTCTGATAGCACTGGAGAAACATTCGCTAACACCTCAAATAAAAGAAGCTCTTGGACCTCATCATCTAATAAATTCCTTCTAAAGACTGGAGCCCATACCACCACCCCACCCCTGATTGAGAAACAATTACTCACCTTCACCCCAACTCCCCTAGCTAACCCTACTAATGATGGGAACCTTTTGCCCAACTTGACCTCTCACACCCACCTATCCTCCCAAAATCTAATCCTCTTACCATCTCCCAAATGAAAGCCTATACCCTCTCATACTTTGTCTTTAAGGGTCGCTATGGACTTCCACACATATGATGATCGATACAAAGAAGAAGCCTTAGGCCTTGTTTGTTAAATTTGAAGTCTGAATCTTGAATCTGAAATTTGAATTTGAAGTCGGAAAAACCTATTTGGTAATTGTCTAAAAGAAGTGTTGAAGTTTGAAAATTAAGTGTTGAATCTCAAACAACCTGTTTGTTAACAAACGTTTGAAATGCCTAAAATTTGTTAATTTGACACATTTGCCCCCATCCTACAAGAATAGTCGTGATTGAATCCCTACCATTAAAAAGTTGATGGATTCCACCAGATTTTGTTTTTTTTTTTTTTTTGCCATCCAACCAATTCATAAGGTCATAAAGACAGATGAAGAGACCACACAAATATCATCTTGATCCAAATCTTTTGTGGCCCACAAGAATTTTTTAATGGTCAATTACCACTATTTCCTATACTATGGTCTATCTGAGATTTGGATTTGCTTCATTTTTTGGATCTTGCCCTAAAATGAGCTTTCAATATAGATGGACAATGTGGATGTCATCACATAGATAATGGTGGGCTCCACAACTAGGGGTCCCACCCACCTCGATGGATTCGAGGATGCAGATTGCCTGCTGACGATGTTAGTAGCCCATAGCTACTAGACGGTGTTGTGTGGCCCCCACCATGATGTATGTGTTTTATCCATGCTGTCCATCCATTTTTCCAGATCATTTTAGGGAATGATCCCAAAAATGAGGTTTCCAAATTTCATGTGAACCACAGCATAGAAATATTGGTGAATGAACGCCCACCATTAAAAGCTTCTTGGGGACCTCAAGTTTTTAATGAAGCTGATATTTGTATTTTCCCTTCATCTAGGTTCGTGTGACCCAATCAACAAGTTGGATGGTAAATAAACATTACAATGGGTTGTGGGCCCTAGGAAGTTTTTAATGGATGGCGCTCAATTACCATTGTTTTCTTGTGTTGTGGTCCACTTGGGATTTGAATGTCTCATGGTTAGGCTTATATCATAAAATGATTTTTTAAAAATAAATGGACGGCGTGGATAAAAACATATATCATGGTGGGGCCCATAGAACATTGTCCAGTAGCCACTAGGCTACTAGGCAATCCACGTATGGATCCGGGATCCACCAAACTTGCGCCCCCAAATTCGGGAAGCAAATTGTGTGGTGTGTTGTGTTGTGTTGATGTCACCAAGTTTTATGAGCCTCACCATGATGTATGTGTTATATCGACATTGTACATCCATTTGAAGACATCATTTTAGGTCATGAGCCTAAAAATGAGGCACATCCAAAGCTCATGTGAACCACGAAACAGAAAGCAGTGGGGACAATGATTCCTACTATTGAAACCTTCCTATGACCCACCATGATGTTTATTTGTCATCCAACGTGTTCATGAGGTCATAAAGACCTGGATGAAGGGAAAAAACAAATATCAAATTGATTCAAAACTTATGTGGCCCCTAAGATGTTTTCAATGGTAGACGTTCAACCCCCCCTGCTTTCTGTGGTGTGGTTCACTTGAGCTTCGGACCTGCCTCATTTTTTGTTCCATGCCCTAAGAGTATCTCGTAAAATGGGCAGATGGTGTGGATATAACACATACATCATGGTGGAGCCCACAAAACTTGGTGACATCACCATGCACACCACAATCTATTTCCCAAATCCGGCTGGGATTGGGGACTAGAGACGGATGATCCTATCAAGGGCTTTGTGGGGCCTACTTGGATGTATATGTTTTTTCTACACCGCCCACCCATTTTCCCATACCATTTTAGGGCGTACGGCTAAAAACGAGGCAAATATAAGGCTCAAGCAGTGTTCGAAGTATCGGTATCGCTACAAGTTTCGCTGGCCAGGGATACGGAAACAATATCGATATCACCAATAATATCGCTAATAATCAGAAATGCAGGGAAACATGGGAAAAACGATGGAATTTTCAGCGAAACTTCAAGAGATGTTAAAATGTACATATTTGCATATTTAGAAATAAAAAACTTACAAAAAGAATGCATACATAACAAGTTTCCATTTAATGGGGCCTTAAAAGCATGTTTTGTAGTAAGAAATCATTCTAACCATCCCATCTGGCTTATTTAACCATCCAACCTTCCATCCAAACATCCATCGATATTGCAAAATAGCAACAACACATGATATTTCACCAAGAAATCATCAATAATTGGAAAGGAAACGAAAGACTGTGGTCTCAATATCGCGCATGTTGCGATATTAATAATATCGAGATATTATCAATATTATCAATGATAAATTGAACACTACGTACAACCATGTGCCCATGAAAAATTTTTGAAATAAAGTTTTTTCTAATAAACAAAAATTCGATAATATCAATACGTTAGTACTATTGAAATATTGTTGATACACTTGTGATACAAGCATTACCAAGAATTTACATAGTTGACAAGATTGGCAACACATTAGTGATATTGATGCATTGGCAATACAAGCGACACTTAGAATTTACATAGTTGAAAATATTAGCGAGTACATTAGCGATATTGATATGTTGGCAATACTTAGTGATACATTGCTAATACCTGGAATTTCTAATACTACCAGCGTTATCGATATCGCTACCAATGTTATCGGTATCGTTGAGCTGAAGATAATGATAATATCGGAGATATTTCGATAATATCGGAGATAATTCGAACATTGGGCTCGAGTGGGCCACACTACAAGAAACAATGGGAATTGGGAGCCTACCGTTAAAAACTTCTTGGGGCCACAAAAGGCTCTGATCAAGGTCTGTGTGACCTTATCAAGAAATTAGATGGCAAATAAACCTCACGGTGGACCCTAGGAAGGTTTCAAGGGTAGTCAGTCAATTCCAACTGCTCTTTGTGGTGTGGTCCACTTGAGCTTTGGATGTGCCTCATTTTTTGGGCTCGGGCTCTAGGATGTTCTGGATAAGTTGATGGATAGTGTGGATCTAACACAAATCATGGCAGGGCCAGAGAAGTTCCACACGTTAAACGTTGGGTTGTGTATTACCTAATCTATTCGGAAATCTTGTTTTTAGAAGAATCTGCGGAGCGCATTCTGTATTCCCCATTAAGCTAGACCTCCATCACAGAAAAAATTCTGGTAAAATCATGGAGCGCTTTCCGGATTCAGAGTTAACAAACAATACTTAATGAGGAACACTTTTAGGTTTCCGCATTACGTTATTATTATTTTTTGTTTGTTTTTTTACGAAATGACCTCCCTCCATCTCGCCTCTCTCTCCACCCATTTTCGCAACAAAGCTAGATTCATCTCTTCTAATTTCAAGATACCTGCTCCAGCTAGGTCCGTCGGCTTACAAACTTCATCCCATTTCATAAGATGGAATTTGTGCTTCTCCCGAACCTTCCCACAAAAAAGTCCCTCCTTCGTCTCTCCAACGCATTGATAACAGATTTTGGGCACTTGAAAATGGAAATGAAATAAACCAGGAGATTAGACATAGAAGCTTTGATCATCACCATTCTTCCCCCAATTATAAAATACATTGATTGCCATTGTGACATCTTTCTATCACACCTTTCTATAACTTTGTTCCACATGCGTTTCACCGGTTTCCCTATACATAACAGAAGACCCAAGTGTGTTGTTAGAAAAGAGGCTTCCCTGCAACCAAATACCTTTGCAAATTCGAGTACTTTCTCTTTGGATATACCTACTACCAAATTCTCACTTTTAAAAATGTTAACCTTCAAACCTAAAACCACCTCAAAACTGACTATAATCGATTGAAGATTCTCCATGTAAAAGTCATCTGCCTTACACAATAGAAGAGTGTTATCTGCAAACTGGATATGAGAGAATTGAAAATTCGTGTCATCTAACCCAAAACCTTTGACTAAACCAATCTAAGTGCCTATATCTGTCATTCTGCTAAGAGCTTCCATAATTCTGACAAATAGGAAAGGCGATAGAGGATCCCCCTGATGAAGCCCATGCGAGGCTGTAAAAAAACCTTTAGGAGAGTCATTCACCAGGGTGGAAATTTAGCGGATCTCATACACGGTTGAATCCATGACCACCATTTTGGACCACAACTCAACCTACCCAACATATAGTCTAGAAATCCCCTATCAACATGATCATATGCTTTTTCAAAATCAAGTTTGCACTATTCCTTCCTCCCCTTGTCTATGACAAGAATCATTGGCTAGAAGAGATCAATCTACTATCTGCCTTCCGTCCACAAAGGCCCCTTGAAACTCTGAAATGACATTGCCCAAGACCTTCCTAAATCTTGTGGCTGAAACCTTTGCTAGAATCTTATTAGGACCTCCAAGCAAACTAATAGGATGGAAGTCTTTCATGCATTCAGCTCCTTTTTTGGGGATCATAGCTATGAACGTTGCCCCTAGTTGCGGGGCTATTAAACCTCTTTCAAAAAATTATTGCATGAAGGCAACCACAACACCCCTTTCACACTCAAAAATTTTTTGAGAAAAAAGCTAATGGAAAGCCATCCGACCCTGGAGCTTTATTGCTTCCCAAATCTACAACTGCTTTCTTAATTTCATCTTCTAAAAACTCTCTCTAGCGAAGCTGCCTCTTCTACTGAGATTGTTTCAAAATGCAAATTATTAAGAATCGGTCTAGAACCCCTTTCCTTTTATAAGAGATCTTTGTAGAATTGGACCACGAGGTCGCAAATTTGATCTTTCCCCTCGATCCTCTGCCCATTCACTGCCAATGGGGAGATCTTATTGACACGTGATCTAGCACTTGTTGTCGCATGGAAAAACTTGGTATTTCTATCACCCGCTTTCAGCCATATTACCCTAGACCTTTGTCGCCATTTAATCTCCTCCTTCTGCCTCGCGTTATGTTTTGCTTTATGAATTTCCCTCCAAGCCATTTCATCTTCTGAAAGATCTTCTTCCTCTTCTTTGGAATCAAACCTTAATCTCTAGGAGCACATCATTCTTTTCCTCTTGACTATTGAAAACCTCTTTTTTTTTTCATTCCCCTATCTTCTGTTTAAGCATCTTTAACTTTTGAAAAAGAACAATGCCAGCACCCCCTTGAACTGAAAAGGAAGACCGCCAATCAACAATCTTTGCCCCAAATCCTTCAATCTGTTACCACGCTAGCTCAAACCGGAAAGGCCGTGGGCCCATCCTCCTCATCCATCTCCAAGAGCACTCGGCAATGATCCAAGAAAGGTTTAGGAAGGCCACGTTGAATAATCAACGGAAATTTCTCCACCCATTCCGGAGAGATGAGGAATCTATCTAACCTACTCATAACAGGAGATGCTTGCCCATTCGACCGAGTGAACTTTGCACCGCCTAAAGGAAGGTCTATCATCTCATTTCAAAGATCCATTCGGACAAGTTTTTCATACTTATAGACATCCAGTCCCCATTAGACTTTTCATGTATAACTCTAACTACGTTGAAGTCTCCTCTCACACACCATGGACCGTCCCACTTCAAATGACATTAATCCAGTTCCGCCCAAAATTCGTTGTGGAATTTCGGTTTACACGGTCCGTACACTTAAGTGAAGCACCATCTGAATCTAGGCCCCCTTTCCTTGAGCACCACTGAAACAGCATACTTCCCAATCCAACTATCCTCTTTGCTCCATATTGCCGAATTCCAAATCACTATCGTGCCTCCAGCTGAACCCTCTGCGTCCGTTACTAGCCATTGCTTCTCCTCGCCCCACCAAATCAAGTTAATCATGCGCTAATCTGTCATCTAAAACTTTCTGACTTGACTCAAAACTCGGCCGAGTCAACTCAACAATGTGAGATTTGGAGCCTCGTCTCTTGAAAACTTGGTTCTGGGTCTGACTCAATCCAGACTCGGAATGACTCGTCAATTAGACTCAATCACTTGGTCGACCCACTGAGTCACAGCGAGTTATATTAATAAAGTAAGTGTTGAAGGAACTCGCTGAAACGAAGAGACGGGCTTTACCAATGCGCTAACTCCCAAATTTCATGAAAACATCTATTTTTTCTATTACTCATACTATTTTAACTTATTTTAGATATCCGACCCAACATGGGTAGAGTTGGGGCGAGTTGGATCAAGTCTTCGAGTCGACTCAACCTTGTTGAACTGCAAGTCGAGTCAAGTTTTTTGGTTTTTGAACTTTGCATGGATCTCTATGTTTCCTTTCTTGATAGAGGTTTGCTTATTTATGTCATCTCAAACAATGTGATGAACATCCGTTTTGATTGCACTGTTAAATCAGGTGGATAGCAAATTACCACGAGCACGAAACACTGCTGCAAGAGAATGAAGAGGAGAGGTTATCAAAAGAGGAGCAAGACATGGCCTGGGAAACATTCCAGCGAACAATGGAGTGGGAAGAAGTGAATAGGGTTTCCATCGATGGGTCTGCATTGTTTGACCAGAGGCCCACTGGTGACATCCTTAGAAGCGTGGTGGAGGACAAACTGACACTAACCAAGAGCAGCTTGAGGAGCCAAACGATCCCGCGGAAGTGCACCAACCTCGCGCACTTGCTAACCCTGACAAGCCAAGGCACAAAACCCGGGTCGAGCACCATCTGTGGTGAGTGCTCTCTGGAAATCAGTTGGGAGAAGCTACACAGGGATGGGAAGTTGAGGTAACACATGCATGCCCCTATCTGTCCATAATGTTTGTATGTATTTTCTTAGGGACTGTAAATTTTATGTGTCAACATCATTCAATGGTTCAATTGAATTTTAAAAGGTAGGATATTGAGCATTTGCTTGTATCCGCTTTTTTATCACAAGTCCTAACCTCTTTTCTTTTCTTTTTGTAAGTCTCCCATCCCCGGCACCATTCAGATTCTCATATTCATGACCCATTGATTTTTGTTCTTATTTTTCCTCTTACCCATTTGCATGTCATGGTGGGGCCGTAAAGGACAGGTTGATTTCCATATTAACTATGAACTGTGACCCACCCCATTGGGGTCTGAGCTCATTCACTAGTTTAAACTGCATTTGAGAAATGAAAACGCTTGCTTCACTTTAGTATGGATACGGAGTTTTACTATCTCTGACATGGACAGAATGACTTCATGTGGATGAATTCCACTCCGTCCATCAGGTGCACCACCCTGTGATCAGGCTGATTCAACACAGGTGGGCCCACACCATGGGAAGTCCCACTGTTTAAATTATTCAAATTGTGTGTGGATCCAGGATTAATGATTTCCCAGAAGATCAGGACATTCCAAGACTCTTTTGGGGTAAACCACTTGCCAACTCAATCCACACACCACATGAATTTAGAGTTTTAGGCATTGATTGTACGCTATTCCCTTCCTAGCCTGCCTAAGCATTAGATTTAACTGAATTTTGGGATCCATGGTGAAATTGTGACTGCACGCCTGATGAACAGAGTGGATCTGATGCATGTTTATACCACATTGCAAGCAATTAGCGGAAGTCAGGCCCTTGTGCGTCTACCGGCCCTTTGCAAAATCAGATGAATCGGGAAAAAAAATGAAAATGCGTGGAGGATTGCCACATATGTAGATTTACATTTCCTGATATCCTATTACTGAAATATAGTACCAAATAAAGCCTGACAGGCGCCATCTTTTCTTGTGATTTTTACAACAAATTTCTTCGGAAAAAATAATCCCTCTACGAATTAGGGAAGTGCTCTTTGAGGGGAGAAACTACCATTATTCCTTTTTTTTCTTTAGAAAATGGTAAAATGGACGGCCATGATATCCAACCCGTCCAATTGGAAGAACAAGAACTTGGTCAATCTAAACATAAGGTGTTCAACACCATGAAAAATAATATACACCACTTAAAAACATCAAATTCACATGCGGCCCATCTGGTGATTGGAATAGCAACATTTTTTGTTTATGTGACTATCTTGGTGGTGTGCATTTGTTGTACACGGTGGATGTCATACATGTGGGCCCTAAAATTTTATCATTTCATTACTTAAAAGAAAAATGATATATGAAGGGTGCTTGTTAACTTCACTCAAAAAAGCACCGCCCAGGAATTTTGATTGATGGGGGATTGGGGCATTCTTTTGTAAATTTGAAGTTCGTGAGGAATTCTTCGGTTAGGATTTATTATTATTAGTATTGTGTTTATTATTATTATCTTTTTCACTTTTTCTGATGCAGCATCGGTGTGGGAGGGACAACCTTTCTGATGTAACTTAAGCTGTTGATCTGGTGGGGCACATCTTCTTCTGACCAACTATAGTAATAACTATCTTTCGGATGATCCTGGTCGTTGGACAAAACATGATCACAACCTATGGTTCGCTTATAAAGGACGCCAAATTAGACAGGATCATATGGTGGGGAGATTTCGTGTGCCTTCATTCATCATGGGTCCAACGATATGAATGATTTGGATCACCAAAAAAGTTCCAAACCCAAACGTGCAGTTTGGTGGACAAAACAACATTTACTTAAAAGGCCTTTAATATTTCGCACCAGGCCATTGAGACGCCTACATTTTGCAAAATCCAACCAGCAGACGCATTCCATCATGGATATGATTAAGTAAAAATAGATTCAGATACTGTTGAGTCAACTATCATTTTATTATCTATTTCTAGGCTTCCAATACGTTTTAATAAAGCTGATATAACACATTTTAGCTCCAGTGAGAAGGATGTCACCAGTGTTACTACTCATGATTGCATTTTTCCCCAGCAAGGAGCGTTCTTTTTCAATGACAGACATCCCATTGGCCTTATACAATAGCTTTAATCTAACAGCATCATATGATGTGCCTAAGTGCTTCCCCCAAGCGTAGAGCGTCCATCACTCAACTCACAGTCCCGTTGTAAATCAGCCTATTACCCAAGTCCAAACCCCACCAAGATGCAAGAGATTTGTATTACTCAATAGCTCAGAGCTTTCAACTTTGATACCACTAATTAGTGTACATGATGTTTGACAGAATCATTGTAATAAGCCTATTAAAATAGATACTTTGGCCAAAAATGATGAAATTCGAAGGGCGCACAAGCATACACTGCCAAACAACCCCTAATTCTGCCATACTCTAGAATCTTCTACAAATTTTCACACACTCTGCACAAAACCTGTAATATACAAGAGCACAACTCAGCTAGGTCACTTGAAAAACCTCCCATGAATAACCGATCCATGACATTCTGGAGGAGCATGACGTGGCAAGTTATGATAAAGAAACAGTCATATGGCTTGTGAAAAAAGTGCACGAACTGAACCATATCATGTCTGGAGACCCCACAAAGTTACACTATAGACCTCACATCTTCCTGCATGTATGACCAGCAGCGGTGCCTGAAAGTTAAGCTTCTTCCACTGCTGCTCATAACACCACTCATGAACCAGCAATCTGCCTTCATCAATCATCATTGCACACGCTAGTTGAAACCTGCTACAAAGACCAGCTACTCCAATGAGCTAGTGGTGTCAACTGCCTATAGAAACACTACACAGCTGCTTGAATCACATCGATTTGTTGTTCTATATTTACTAAGTAAAGTTAAGGAAATTCACAATTCTAAAGGCATTTTATTCAGGTAACTTTCAGAACAATTCGGTACAAAAAAAGTCTTGCAACAAGAGCGGTGCTTCCTCAGCCAATGTGACATTCTCCTACTATTTGATTCATACAAGAACATAACATGAAAAATAAAAACAAATAAATCAACTTTCCCATGCAAAATTTTCAATAAATTTCACTTTTTTTCTGGGCTCACGGATTCTTGAGACCTGCTGCAATCATTGCATTCTGTAGAGGCAGGAAGTGGAATGTTGTCTGACAGACTGATCCGGAACGTCTGGTGCTTCTCTTCATTCCCAGGAACATGAAGGAGGGCTTCCATTATTAGAATGTCCCAGTCTCGGTGCCCTAAATATGGAAACCACGAATCATCTGCAACACAAAAGCCAACTGGTTAACAGATGATAAGTTGAAGCATGAGAAGAGTGGCACTAATGAATCCAGATTTGGTGTCACAGATTCAAACTCCCAAACAAACTCTTCAATTCAATCGGTGAGTCAGCTTGTCTCATGATTGCTTGGCTAAAGTTCAACAGCATTTGACATGGCACAAGTGTGAGAGATCCAGGCCAATCATTAGGTGGGGCAGATCAGTAAGATGCTCTGGCTCATAAAACCGGGCCAATCCACTCATCATGTTTGCCACATTCGTTTGAGGAACATGAATGGCTAAAAGAAGCACCAGATGCTATTTATTCAAAGTACATGTATCATGTATGGGCAACCTGACGAGTTGATGAGCTTGGGTTTTGGGATAGGGCATTTTCATATAGAACTCCATCCTGGATCTCACACGTGGTGCCACAATTTACCTCTTCAATCTCTCCTAAGTGAATAGTGTTAGCATTTTTCATTTTGCAAAGATCACGATATCGGTGTACCGTTGCCGCAAGGACATGTTGGAGATGCTAACATATTGATGAAATCCAACACATACCCTGAATTTTCCAACAGGTACAATATGAATATAATGAGAGATTTCTTGTTTCTTCATGACTATCACTTTTCTTTACATGACTTAGCATACACATTCAGGCACGGAAGTTTATCCTCTCGCATATTCCTCTCCACACACAACTGTTATGTCCAGCTGACCCCAGATAACTAGGACAACACCATGATGATGATGTCTCAAGTCTCAACTATATTTCCAAGCCTGGCTAAAGTTCCCAATTTTTCAAGCATTTGTTGAAAATGAAGTTGAGGTGTTTCTTGGACTTTCCAGCAAATATGAATTTCAAATGAATGGACTTATTTCCTTTTTGAGTGATATTTTCCATCATCACCATCACCATCATAATCTAAGCCTTATTCCAACTAATTGAGGTCAGCTACATGAATCCTGTTCTCCCATTCCACTCTATCAAAGGCCTATGTGATATTTTTCCCAACATAAACGTATTGAAGATTGGAATATAAAATATTTGTAGTAGTTGATTTTGAAACTGATTCTATGACTGTATTTGCCTCGTATAAGAAAAAAATTAAGCCTTCTAGAGATCTTCGAGCAGCAAGCTAACGTCAATGGTGCAACAGGGAAACATTATGGGTGAGTCAAAAGTAGAACCCGTCATTTGGATTCTACAACCTTGAAATACCTTCTCTTTTTCTTTTCTTTTTTTGGTGGGAAACCATTGCAAGGACAAATCTCATATCCATGTGCCTCCCCATACAAGAGATTTGCTGAATGTTGAGAATCGACATAAACGGTCCCGAAAGAAGCATATGTTTGAGCAGCCTCAAAGTCTCAATAACTTTTGTTTGAAATATTTGGATTGACATCACATTCCACCTTCGTTTGCACAATTGGACAACCCCTTGGCTCCACAGATCATAGGTGTATATGCTCACTCCCTAGAAATTCCAGTAGCTATTTTACAAAAGGCTCCTGCCCAGGACCATTCCCCTTGAGTTCCCAAAAAATCCTCGCCCACTGCCACCTTCAGCTCTGTAATTCAAAACGAGAAACAATAGCAACAACAAGATTTGACCTGACTACTTCCAGGCAAATCCCAAAATTTCATGGTCTATACAAGTCCAAAGTAACCCTTGTCAAGATTACTTCATCTCTAAATCTACCTTTCTGGTCTTCCAGAATATTCTTTTGCTCTACGGCACATCCTCATTACATAGCTCTTCTTTTTTTACATTTTGTTCATTTAATTTGCAATTCTCAAAAGGTCAATTTTGGAACATCTTCTATTAGAACATTACAACATTGTGTTACATGGGGAAAAGAGTTGATTAAAATAAATTAATCTGATGTGTAGGGCCTAGGACCTGCCAGAATCAGGATTAAATCTAATTTTACAGGATTTCCTTCCCAGAATCATTGTTTTGGGCTTGGCACAAAGGTGGAGTGGGCAAAGAGGGGAAAGCTATTTGGCATCTGCTCTTTTTAGCAGTGCTGTGGTCCTTTTGCGACGACTGAAACAGGAGATGTTTTCGGAATAGAAGATCTTCAATTGAGGAGGTCCTCAGGGAAATTAAATGTAATGTTGTGAGATGGGCTTCTTATGTTAAAGGCAGTCAATCCTGCCTCTCTCCTTTGCTTTTGAATTGTAGAGTCGATTTTTTATTTTTCTTTTCTTCTTCTTCTTCTTTTTCTTCTTTTTCTCTAATGAATTTTCTGTTCTCTCAAAATAAAATAAAATAAAATAAAATCCTTCCCCACACAAACTCTCAACGAAATTTCTGCATAAAATTTGATAACGTCTATAGTGATTGCTAGCTCACTAAAATTTCCTAATGCCCACCCAAAAGTCTGCAAGTAATAACAGAAAGCAAAGGAATACTCTTCGAGGAAAATAAATAAATAAAGGAATGTGCATACACAATGGAATTGGACAAGAAATGGCAACTTCCAGAGGATGAGCTACTAGGAGATGATTGTCACATAGGACACCTGTATGAGAATACTCACTCCAAATTAGATAGGCCACTGATCTACTTACTTTTCCTTAGATTTAAAGGAAGGATATGTGCAAGGATTCATTGAAAAGCTATCCAAAAAAACATTCAAAAGTCACAACATAGAGATGTAAAAATGAGCAAGAAACTACAAACTTAGGGTAATGGTGTAGAATGTAGCTAATAGGACATGATAAATGCACCCTTTAAGTAACTAAGAAAAACTATTTAACTGAAGGATATGTGCAAGGATTCATCAAAAAGCTACCCAAAAATCATTCACCACATAGATCTATCAAGATGAGCACGAAACTACAAAATCGCTCGCTTAGTGTAATGGTGTAGAATGCAGCTAACAGGACATATGAAATGTACCTTAAAATAACGATGAAAAACTATTTCTACAGCCACTTCTTGGGGTGCAACACCCTCGCGTGATGCCACTTTGAGAGAGCAACTTCCTTACAAGCACTCGCATAACTCTCCATCATTTCCTAACATGTGATGTTATTTTTAGGGACTCATAATGTCTAGAACAGACAGTCTTAACAATTAACATCAATCGAACCTTAACAGTAACATTCTAACCAAAACCGACACAATTCTCAGAAAAGGCGAATATTCCAAAAGCTTTCTCTAACAAAATGTAGTATGCGACACATGATCTAACCAAATGATTTCTGGTTCAGCCTGGAACCTATACAGGTGGGACCAACTATCATATGATCCAGACTTCATCTGGTGGGTGCAATTATATGATAGTTGATGAGAAACGGGGGCAAAAAAAAAAGAGTTCCACCATTGGATGATCTTAATTGTCCGATTGGTGGCCTGGAGATTGATGGTTTAGTCAACAATCCCATCAATGGTAAAAATTCTCTAATTGGATAGATAGGATAACAAGGAAGATTTTCAGAGCAAGATTATTCAGGATGGGTCCCAGTTGAGAAACATCCTGAACGAAGAATGGTGAGCCAACAGTAGATATGCTGGCCAAACAAAGAAACACCACTTATTTGATCCTGAATTGTCTTATTTCCTCCAAACAAAATAGCTCAAATCATGAACACAACCATAGAAGATAAAATCTAAAAAGCACCCAACATCTATTTCGTTAAATCACGGTAAATTCCATAAATACAAAGTCACAACAATGTCTTTAACTCTGAAATAAGAAATATGTAAAACTTGCAATAAATAAAGTATTAAATTGTGCGGAACGAACCTCCATGACGAACAGCCTTCAGCTGAAAAATACCAGTTCCTTGTGGCCCGGACACGGGAAATGTGCAAGATACAGAATTCCTTCGATGGGCCACTGCAAGCGATGCATTATACCATGGACCCCTTAGGATCGGCTCCCCAAGAGCATCTAGAATTGTCTGGTGCTGACTGGCTTTCTCTATAGCCTTACTGAAAACAAGTTAGAAGGAAAATGTAAAGCTGATTGAGGAGTTCCCTATATAAGAGAAGGGAGTTGATTCAGTGTGTCTGGAGGCATTTTCATGCCCCCTCGTCATTTCCGCGGGTGCTATTCATGGATAAGATCAAAACTGCTGATGTTGAATTTCCAGTGATGACTAGGCCTTGGCCAAAAATCCAAATGTTTGGACTATCCTAGCCTTTTAATGGTAGCAAACAAATGAACACTAAAGACGAAAATAGTATCACTGCCATTCAGCAAGAAATGATCCATTTATCAGGTGGTTAAGACAGTCAATCAGAGCAAATTTTGGTCACAGTCCAATCAACGGCAGAATGCCTAGTTTTGATCATCATACACGTGTGCCTCACATATAGCAGACAAGCTCAAGGCATGAAAATGCCATGAATTAGGATGCAAGCAATCCGCCCCCTACTGTTTGTCTTGCTAAAATCAAGCTTTTAAGCTCTTGTAGTTCTCAAAAATGGCTTTTTAAGCACTAATATGTCCAGTAAGAGTTGACAATTAATTAATCATTAATATGAAATTCCCCATCTAAGTGTTTTTTCCCTAAATCCCCAGGGGAGCATTTCCCAACTTTCTATCATTTAAGATTTTCCCTACTTAAAAGGAATCAATTGATACATGGGCAGAGTACGATTATTCATATGCATACACGCTAACCTGTACACAACATATATGGACCACAATCCAAACCGTCCAAATAGTGGCCTCTACTTTCAATGGGTCACACCCATAAAATCCAAATATGGATGTCATTTTTGTCATTTTGTCCATTGTGTAGGTGGGAACTGTTGTGGATGGCCCACTGAGAAATTTTATAAGAAAATGAAGTGTGGCGATAAGACAATCCTATCTGGTTAATGTGATTAGACAATCCTGACTTCAGAAGCAATTTTCTGCAAGAAATTATTATTTCATTCACGCTTATGAAACATGTTATATTATTATCTTTTACATAAGCAATTCTCAATAAATTGTTTATTGTGAATCAATTCTACACTTAATAGAAGCAATGCTAAATGGGCTTTGAGAGAAATGCCATTAGCACACACACTCCATAGAAATTCTATGAAGTTGTGTCCCAATGGTACACAGTGGCAAGCATGTACTGTAAAATCAACACCGTTGATCAGGTGCACCATCACATGGATTAGACCATAAGCTGAAAATCGTAGTTATCCCTTGCCTCTGACCACGCGATTGCCGTGGGCCTTGTGACTGCTGACAGTTGCTCAGTTTTTGAGCTAACCTTACCTTTTTAGACCACTGATTGGGAGGTGGTAACCGTCCAATCACTTTTGAGTTTCAGGAAACAGCTCGTTTATGTAATGGCCAACCAGATCAATGATCTCAATCACCGTACACAAGTGCCACGTGTACAGTGGAGATGTTTCAATGCTCTCGTGGTAGCAGTCCTCTTCTACAAAAATTGCGCACAAGGAAAACTCTGCAGCAGCATTTTATGCAGCTTTTCGCTGATCTTTATGATAAGTCACATTCAGAAAAGAAAATTAAAATAAAATCCACTCTACTATATATATATATATGGATGTATGGATATACCTGCTACATTGATGATAGATGAGGAGATCGTCGAGAGCGCTGAGACCTATGCCGCCGGTGAGACTGAAAAGCAAAACTGGAATTACCTTGCGAGCTAGGGTTTTGGGTTTTCTGGTCTCCACCGACGTCGAGAAACTGCAACAAGATTTAATACTAGCATTCGTGAGAAATGGGATTTTTATTTTTATTTTTTAATCAGGAAAATGAGAAAAGAGAAGAGTGAATGGACGGATGGATGGGATTACCGAAGAAGATTGGAAGGTCTTGAGAATGATGAGATCTTCAACAGGGGAGAAAGGACCCTTGTCCATACCATCTCTCTCTCTCTTTTTCACTCTCTCAAGGGTTTTCTGGTTTCGGGAAGGAGAAATGGGGTTGAATGACGTGGCGTCCCAACTTACAACGTGGCAAAAGGGTATGGTGACACCGAATCGGGACCGTTGATCTTGTGGGGTACCTCTTGGATGTAACAGTAGGCCGACAATATAGAATGGATTTACTCTTATGATCCGACTCCAGCGAGTTTTGGCAGTTGAACGTGGAAGCAGAATCACCTGCCACACCTGTTGCTGGGAGCGCGTGCAATAATCAGATCTGTGTGGCCTGTGGCCTACCTTGATGTGCGTGTGTGTGGCATCCACACCGTCCATCAGTTTTGGCAGATCATATTAGAACATGACCCCGAAAATTAGGTAGGTTCAAAACCAAGTGAGCAACGGCCACGGTGGGGCTGGGAACACCCACCATGAATACTTTCCTGGCCCCACCGTGACGTTTATGGGGGGCGTTTGTATCCTAAGTAAACTTAGGGAGTGTTTGGATCTTATGTTACTTTAAGCTATTTATGCCTAAAGTAGCTTATCTTGATTTCTACTTATTTTATTAAACTGAAAAAATCAATTCACTTTTTAAAAAAATTAAATTTTTTTTTAAAAAAAATTACTTATAATTAATTATAAAGCAAACTTAATTCTAAAGCAAACTTACTTGCCTCTAATAAGTTACATAACTACTCTGTAAGTAGAAAAAGTAACTTTTTCAGTCGTATCCAAATGAGCCCTCAAGATAAGTTACTTGTGCTTTGAGTAGCTATTGGTGATTTCTACTTGTTAAACTAAAGTGAGTAAGAAACTTTAAATAAAAAAGCTACTTATAATTTTTCATAAGCTAAACTTATTTAGTGATATCCAAATGAGCCTTTATGTGACATCCAACTTGACCAAGCTCTATCTAAGCTAACTTACAACGTTTAATATAGGCCTAAGCTCAGCTTTCGCCTGTAATAAGCCAAAATAGTTCAGCCGAGTTCAGCCCAAAATATTTAGGCTGCATCCAAGAGTCCAACAAATTTCATGCTGGGCCTAAGCCCAAGCTTAAGACAGAGATAGAGATGAAGAGTTGTGATAGAGAGAGGGATAAGTGGTATGGGTTGCTGTGTGGATAGATGAAATGTAGGGTTTTCTATAGTCCAAACCTAACCTGGTTAAAATTTTTACCACGAGCCTAGTCCTCAGGCCCAATATTCCAGCCCGTCTGGTGGAAATGCCGAAAAGTCCTGATGTGCTAGCTTGGCCCATTGACAACCTGATACAAGGATGAAGGGCAAATCAAATATCCTCCTTCAGAATGTCGGTGGGCTCATAAAGGTTTCGGTGGTGGGTATAGCCATCCTCACTATTACCTTTGGGTGGTCCACTTGGGTTTTAGATTAGTCTTATTTTTTTTATCTCACGTCTTAAGATAAGTGGAAACAAATGATGGACAGAATGGATGCTAGGTAGCAGTAAGGGTCAGTCCCACAGAGCTTTTGTACCAAATGGGTGATTCCAATTGATGGCTTGCCAAATTTGTCCATAAACAATCCTGACCGTTCATCTTATAGTTGATTATGTTGTCCTGATTTTTGAGACTAATGGGAATGGCCCAATACAGACTAAGCTTCTCGCTGCTAGATCAACACAAGTTGGAATGTGTATGACTGCATTTACAAGGAACAGAAGACTACACCAACTGTTTCAAACCAATGCATAGCTACTCCTTGATGCTACCTTGATGTCCATGTGAAATCCATTCTGCATTGCAGGTGATGAAGATTAATCCGACCAAAAAAAAAAAAAAAAACCCCTAATGGGCCACACTAATGAGATCGATATCATAAAATTGCAGTTAAAACCTTTTAAGTCCACATATTCCCTTCATCCTGATGAGTCACACTCATAAATTGTGTTTGATGAAAGGTAGACACAAAGGTGGCTGCACACACAAACTTAGAATTAGCATTCCATCTTAATCTTTTCTTTTGGTACGACCCACCTGAGTCATGAATTTGGATGATTTTTAGCCCTAGAAGCTAGCATCAATGAGTGGACCTGATGGAAGGAGTGGATTGTACATACCAAATACCATGCTATGTATCCAATGCAAATCATCAGTATGTTGAGTCCCACCGGTACATAGCATGCTTTGAAAATGCTTTGATTGGAATAACTTAGAATAGATATGTTATGACCTATTTTAATTGAAAATGAATGTTGTTGTGCCCATGCAGGTGGTATGCAGGGTTCCTAACTATTATTTTAGGACACTCACCTTGTCAATGCTTAGATCCGGCTCTACTCAAAATTTTCTTGTTCACCCAACATTACATATTGAGTAGTTTTTTAAAATATTAATCTTAGCGTTATTCGTTTATCCTCTTTTATAATCAATTTCACCAAAGCCCTTACTGCTCTAGTTGATTGTCCATCGTTTTTAAATATAATTTTTATATAATTATATGGTCATCATGGTTAGATTATCCTATTGAGGAAATTCCATAGACGTAGAAAACTACCGTTTGATTTATCAAGTGCTACTTGTGAAAAGATGTATTACTCTTAAGGAAAAATTATGCGTGTGTGTGTGTGTGTATATATATATATATATATATATATATATATATATATATATATATATATATAAACGTTCACTCATGAACTAAGCCGTTTCTACATATGAACTTTTTTGAGAACTCATCATATCTGATGAGTTTCGAAAATCTGCACTCATCATATCTGAACTTTTTTTAGAACCTCATGAAATCCCCTGGTACAAAATTTTACTTTGATCCAAAACCTCGGTGGGCCATGAAAAATGCAAACAGTTTCTTCCCTTGATTTGAATTTCTCTTTGCTATGGCCCACCAGAATCTTAGATCAGGGTGAAAATTCGCCCCCTAAAGTTTCATGGGATTCCGTATCTTATGGACCGTTCAAATTCGACACCCATGACATGTGTGCAAAGGTGCGCACGTGCGTAGGTGCATAGGTGAGCATGCCTCTCTCTCTATATATATATATATAGAGAGAGAGAGATATATATATATATATATATATATATATATATAGAGAGAGAGAGAGAGAGAGAGAGAGAGAGAGAGAGAAATGCTCACACACAACTAGTTGGACGCTTCATTTTCGTCCAACTAGCTGGGCATTTAACGAACAATTAAAGCTAGTAAAAATTTCCCTATAAAAATTATTTCAATTGATGAAAAAGAGTTGCTTACTTAAGTGGCCCCCACTATAGTATTACGTAAAATCCATCCATCCGACCATTAGGTGAACCACCTCAAGTTATACCCAGTGCAAAACAATCAACCCCATCCCTGGTTCACTTGAACCACATGGTTTTAAAATGTGTATGTAGAAAGATCATCCTCCAGACTCTTTCCCTTGGTGTGATTCACTTTAATCACTTATGTGCCAAATTTTTAGGTTTGAGGCCTAATTTTTGGTGTGAGACCTAATGGTTGGAGTGGATTTTATATTCTCATCATGATAGGGCCTATAAAAATCAAGGGTGGTAGTCTCTCTCAATTGTTTCAATTGGTATGACCACTTAAATCATTGATTAGCCTGATTTTTTTTGTCCTAGGCTAACATGGGATTATATAACTAATGATGGAAGTGGATTTCTAAAAAATGTCACGGTGGGGCCCTTAAAATTTGAAGAGTGGGCGTATCTCAAACTATTGTTGGTTGTCATTATCACTGCAGCTTCCTTTGATGTGGTCCACTGGGGATGTGGACCTGCCTCAATTTTAGTTTCATATCTTAAAATGGGCCGGTAAAAGCGATTAACGGCATGGATTCATAAAACACTTACATCACTGTGGGCACCATCCGTCCGGGCGGGGGTAAGACGCAATCCGCGTTGGCAATCGAGTCTCTTCTGGGAATACCACGCTTTTCTCAAAACTGGCGCTATTTTCTTGGAACCTGTGGGAGACGGACACCCACACGTGATTTTTGAAGGGGCTCCAATGATGCGTGTGTACGATCCATGTCAACCACTTAGATGTGTGATCTACACTACGCCTAAGTCAAGAAATCAGGTTGATATATGATTCAAGTGGGGTACGCTAAAAAAACATTTGTGAGAAAGACGTTCACCCTTGATTTGTATGGGCTCACTATGCCCAACTATAGTGAGGATGTAAAATCCATTCTAACCATTAAATGCTTGTCCCTGTATACTTACCGATCGTGTGGTCCAACTGAAACACTTAGGGCTGATTTTTAAGCCATTTGGTCATGCATGAGATGACTCACCTGATTGTTGAAGTCACATTAATGCTAAGGTGGAGCCCACTTAAGCTGGACACTCCTTGTGATGCTTAAATTACTAACGCGGATTTTACTGCGGAGGCCTTCTGCGGAAAGTTCCATAGGTAAACTTAGGTGGAGCCCACTGTGATGTTTGTGAGAAATCGACTTCGCCCATTCGTTTTTTGAGCTCATTTTAAGGTATCAGAATAAAAATGAGGAGGATCGAAGACTCAAGTAAGTTGTACTATAGGAAAAGGTGGGTGGGGAAATTCCTACGGTTGAAACCTCCCTAGGGTAGACCGTGATGTTTACATGCCATCCATACCATTCATAACGTCATTCCTACCAGGATGAACTGAAAAAACAAATATTATGTTGATTCAAAACTTTTGTGGCCCCGTTAATATTTTAACTGTGGACGTTCAATCCTCATGTTTTTGACCCACTTAAGTATTGGATCCGGCTCATTTTTTTATTAATCGCCTAAAATGATATCACCAAATGGATGGACAGGATGGATTTCTCACAAACATCACTGTGGGCCCCACCTAAGTTTACTCCCTGCAAAAGTTTTTGAAGGAAATCCGCCTATTTGAAGGAAATCCGCCTATTTAAATTACGTCTCCCAGCATTAATTATCATTAATTGATTCATAAATGAAGCAACTAGTTGGACCGTCCAACTAGTTGTGTGTGAGCATTACTCATATATATATATATATATATATATATATATATATATATATATAGAGAGAGAGAGAGAGAGAGAGAGAGAGAGAGAGAGAGAGAGAGAGAGAGAGAGAGAGTCCTGGTCTCCGGCGCACAAGGCCGCATGGAGTTTCAATGCGAGCTTGTATATGAGCGGTTAGATTCCACTCACGGCTGGGATTCAGCAGCCATGGGAATGAGAGTCTGCGAAACAAAGACTCAGCGCCAAGATTTTCGGATTGCATAACTCAATACCCTTAGCGTACTGAGTAAACTCTGTGGGGTCCATCATTATTTATTTATTTTTATTGACTCCGTTCATCCATATTAACGAATAATTTTAAGGCTTTAGTTCAAAAAGGAAGCATATCAAAATCTCAAGTGGACCACACCACAGGAAACAGTGTGATTGAACCTCTACCATTGAAAACTTCTTAAAGGCCACAGAAGTTTGGATCAAGCTGATGTTTATGTTTTCTCTTCATACATATCTTTTTGATCTTATGAACAGTTTGGATGATAAATAAACATTATTGTGGGCCCTAGGAAGATTTCATCGGTGTGAATCATTATTCCACACTGTTTCCTGTGGCATGGTCTACTTAAGCTTTGGATTTACTTCAATTTTTGGATCAACCCTTAAAAGTAGCACGACAAATAGATGGATGGTTTGGATAAACTACATACATTCACAGTGGGCCCAACTGAGTTTACTCAGTACGATAAAAGCATACTGAGTAACTCAGTACGCAATCTGATTTCTTGAAAATTATGGTGAGGTCGCAACGGACCACGACTTCCTGTAACACAAAGATGTGGGCCCCACCACTATGTTTTTGTTACATCCAATCCGTTGATCTGTTTTTTCACCTCATTTAAAACATGAGCCCAAACATGAGGGAGACCCAAAACTCAAGTGGGGGCCACGAGTGAGTATTGAACGTCCACCGTTGAAAAATTAGTGGGTCTATTGAAGTTTTGGATCAGGGATATAACTGTGTTTTCAGTTCATCCATGTAGGAATCACCTTATGAACGATGTGGATGGCATGTAAACATCACGGTGGTACCATGAAGGTTTTAACGGTGGTGCCATGAAAGTTTTAACGGTGTAATGGACAGTGCTTTGTGTGCCGATCATAAGGTGATTGATGTATGTGTTTTCCATTCATCCATGTCTGCGTAATATTATCGAGTAAAATGGATGGATGGAGTGGATAAAATAGGTAAATCATGGTGGGCCCCACAGAGTTTACTCAACGTGTTAAGCATACTTAGTTGCTTAGTGCATGTAATTCGCTTCCGGTTATGATGGACGTGGTGCCGATGTGTTCGGGGACTCGGATTGCCTTCTTACTTTGCCAGTCGCTAGGTGGCTACTGTAAGGTACTTTGTGGGCCCACCATGATATATGTGTTTAATCCACGCCGTCCATCCATATTAAATGATTATTTTAGGGCATGATCTAAAAACGAGGTAGATCCAAATCTCAAATGGACCACACCACATGAAATAGTGGTGATTCAATGCCCACTATTAAACAGTGGTGATTTACCTATTTTATCCACTTCGTTCATCCATTTTACTGGATAAGATTACATAGACATGGATGAATGGAAAACACAAATATTAGCTTGAGCCAAAACTAGGATTGGCCTGAAGAATTTTTCAAAGGTGGACATTCAATTCACACTTTTTCTTATGGTGTGCTCCACTTGAGCTTTGGATATGCTTGAATTTTGGGCTCGACCCATAAAATGAGCTGGAAAAACGGATGGACGGTGTGGATAAACCACATACATTAATTCATAGTGGGCCCAACATAGTTTTGTTGAGCATGATAAAAGCCTATAAAGTAACTCAGTGCAAGCAATTTTATTTCATGGGACCTTGCTACAGTCGGATGGCAAATAAACATTATAGTGGGCTTAGGAAGTTTTTAACGATGGGTGTTTGATCACAACTGTTTTCCTGTGGTGAGGCCTATTTGAGATTCGGATATACTTGGTTATTGCGCTCATAATTGAAAAAGATTGAAAAAATTAGATGGACGGCATGGATTAAACACATACATTATGATCAACCAAAAGAGCACCATCCAATAGCTTCTTAACTATGTCCAACATGCGTGCGAGTCATTGTTTTGCAAACTCTCTCACTCTCACGGCTGTCGAATCCCAGCCGTGAGTAGAATCTAACAGCTCATATAAAAGTTCGCATTAAAGCTCCATGCGGCCTTGTGCGTAGGAGACCATTTTTGTATATATATATATATATATATATATATATATATATATATATATATATATATATATAAAACGTATAAAAGTACTTGTGGGGCCCACCTGAAATTTGGATGCATCTAAAACTTGGTCTGACCCCTAATCCAAATGGGACACACATAATGGATGGGCTGGATTTGCGAACCACATCTTGGTGGGCCCAAAAAATAATTATGAATGTTTTAATGGAGGGTAAGCCCTCTCAACTTTTGTATGTGGTGTGCCCCACACAAGTCATGGATTGACTTGATTTTTAAGCTCTAGGCCCACTATGGAATGGTGCATCTGACACACGGTGTTAATGTTCAAGATACAGCATGGTGGGGCCCACACAGCTCGACCTCATGTGTGTGTGTGTGTGTATAGAGTCATGCTCCCCTGCGCACCTACGCACGTGCGCACCTTTGCACACGTGCCATGGGTGTGTAATCTGAACGGTCCATGTGATGCCGAATCCCATGAAACCTCATGTGGCAAATATTCACCCCGATCTAAAATTCTGGTGGGCCACAGCAAAGAGAAATGCAAATCAAGGGAGGAAACTGTTTTCATTTTTCATGGCCCATCAAAGTTTTAGATCAATGTAAAACTTGAGCCCAGGGGGTTTTACGAGGTGCTGCTTCACATGAACGGTTCAGATTTTGGATCCAAATCACGTATGGTGAGTTCTCAAAAAAGTTCGTACATATTACGTACGAACTGGTTCGCAGGTGAGCATTTTCGTGTATATATATATATATGGAAATGGTTCTATGCCGTTGGGCTCATTTGAACTTTCCATGAAGTCGAGCTGTGTGGGTCCCACCGTGAGTCGAACATCTACCCCATCAGTCGGATGCACCATCCCATGGTGGGCCACGAGCTTAAAAATCAAGTCAATCCATGACTTGGGTGGGCCACACCACATACAAAAGTTGAGAGGGGTTACCCTCCCATTAAAACATTCATAATCATTTGTTGGGTCCATCGAGATGTGGTTCACAAATCTAACCCATCCATTATGTGTGTCCCACTTGGATGAGGGGTCAGACCAAGTTTCAGACGAATGCAAATTTTAAGTGGGCCCCACCAAGTGATTTTATATGTTTTAAGCATGTCTTTACATGATTTTAGATGGTATGGCTCACTTGATTTCCGTAGAGGTTGATTTTTGGGATATCCTATAATTTAAAGGGGAACCATCAAATGCACGATGTTGATGTTTGACACGAATCACGGTGGGGCCCACAGAGCTCGACCTCATGGGAAGTTCCCATGAGCTTGACCGCATAGAAACATTTCTGGGCCAAATCCGATCCGATCCGACGGATCCAACCCGATTTGACGAATCGAGTCGAATCAAGTAGGCACACTCAAATCCGACCGTACATCGAGTCGAGTTCGAATTAATGGCCAATCCAGACCGATCCAATCTGAGATCTAATCCGATTGGATCTAGTCCGATCCGGTCAAGTACCTATATAAGATATTTTTAATTTTTTACTACCATCACCCGAACGAAACCATAATCCCTTCTCTTTCTCTACCCGAACGAGCGGCGTCGTACCCACCCCCATCTCAATCCGGCCACTTAGGAGCCCAGCACCCATCTTCACCGTTCATCTTCCTCCATTAATAAAGTAGGTTCCATTTTATTTTATATTTTTTTTTTGTGTTTTCGAGCGTTGGCCCACCTTAGCTCGCTGGTGGACCGCACGAGGTGTTGGCTCAGCTGTAGCGTCCCGCCCTGGCTCTCCTCCTTTCTCTCTCGATTTTCCACCTCTCCTTTTTTCTCTCCTCCTTTCTCTCCTTCTTTCTCTCCCGATTTCCCACCTCCCCTTCTCTCTCCTCCTTTCTCTCTCTCTCTCTCTGGATTTCCATGACACGAGAGTATCCGGCTCGGCTTGATTTAGCCGAGTCTGAATCAATTGGACAGACTCAACTCGATCCGACTCGGTTCGGTTTCCCTGACCGAGTTGGACTCGGTTCAGGTCAGGCCAGCAAGGATTCGGATCGGATCGGGTTAGCCCTGTTGGACTCGGTCCCAGATCGGATCGAGTTCGGGTCGGGTTCTTGGAAAAATCGGATCAAGTTGAGTTGGACCCAATCTGATTCGACTCAACTCGATGCCCACCTCTCTCTCTCTCTCTCTCTCTCTCTCTATATATATATATATATATATATATATATATATATATATATATATATATATATATATATATATATATATATCAAAATGTTTCTCTGCGCACTAGTTCGCACTGAACTTGTGCGAATATTTTGAGAACTCATCATACATTTATGTGAGTTCAAAATCTAAACAATCCATGTGATGTAGCACCCCATGAAACCCCGGGGCACAACTTTCACTTGGATCCAAAATATTGGTGGGCCATGAAAAAAGAAATAAGTTTCGCCTCTTGATTTGCATCTCTCATTACTATAGCCCACCAGAGTTTTAGATCAGGGTAAAATTTGTCTATAGAAGTTTCATGGGATGCCACATCACATGGACCATTTGGATTAGACGCACATGACACGTGTGAAAATGTGCGCACGTGAGATGAGCCACAAGCATAAGATCACATCCTAATGACTAACCAACGATTTTTAACCATTGATTTACATGAACAATATTATACCAAACATATTATTACGAGATTTGAAATCCCCTCAAATTCTCTCGAATATATCATTAGGTGCTTCTCAACTTAGGGCCTGTTTGGGAGCATGGATTTAGAACCCCCTGGATTCGGAACCTCCGGGATTTGAAACCCCCTGGATTTGAAATCCTCCCATTGTGTTTGGCATTGTGGAGTGTGAATTAACTCTAATTCAAAAGTAGCTATGTATGGTATATTTACAGGGGTTTGAATTTAATTACTAAATCAACTTTAATATATCTAATTAATGAGATATGTAATTTTTAACACAATGATTGTGATAAGTCCGCTGACATATATGCTTTGTTCGAAAATGATGAAATTTCAAGTCTTGGATGAGCCACAAGCACCAGATCATGTCTGAGTGACTAACCAACAATTTTTAATAGTTTATTTACATTGACAATGTTTGAATAATTTACATGTCTTTGGACGGTCTTGACATCATTAGTGGGTCATGTGCCCAATAGAATGATAGTATAGTGACACATATGTTACACCTGCAACTATTGAAATGATTTTAAGTGTAATCTAAGCTCGAAACCGTGGGTTTCAAACCGGCTCAAAGAGAGGATTCAAAATCCCCTTGAATCCACAGTGCCAAACGACCCCAAGCAAGTGGGGATGTTGTTCTCGGATATAGACGGTTGATTTGATGGTTGGACTGGGAATGCCCCGAAAGTCTTCGAGATTGCAAGATGGGAATCCATCAGCGGACCACAAATAAACGGCTAAGAAAAAAAGAATAACATAATAGTCTAGAAAGAAGATTATAGGCTGCATTGCTGCCCGTAACTCTCAATCTCGATGATATTGGGCACCCAACCACCTCATAAGATCAATGGTCCAGATTGCCAAGTCATGGGCCTCACTTATGACCTAACCAGAATGGGCACAACTTGACACTATGCAAGCAAATAGCCTTGGAGAATATATAGTGGGCCTTGTGCACAAAAACCCGGGCTAAAGCATTTTCCAAGGATATGAAAACAAATAAGAGCTCTTCAATGAAATTGATAAGAAATATAGCTCCAATTCGTTTTTAAATATTAAGGTCTTTGATGCAAGAAAAAGGAATTGATCCTTATTACAAATCCAAACCGTTGGTTGCGATGGGCTACCAAACTAATAAGGGAGTGGATAAGGTGTAGCGTGACCCGCCTCACCCAAGACGGTGCAACCCTTACCAAGGGCCACCTTGGGTTCTATATCCATGCTGTTCATCTGTTTTCCCGATCAATTTGAGGGCATTGGGCCAAAAATAAAAGCAAATCCAAATCTCAGGTGGACCTACTATAGGAAAGAGTAGTGATTGCAGGTCACACTATTAGAGCCACTTTAACTGTTTTCATTTATTTTCCACCCAACCAGTTGATACTGTCACAAAAACCTGGATGAAGGTAAAAAACAGGTATAGGTATATTGAAGTTTTTAATGGTCAATCACACCAGTTTCCTATAATATGGTCCACCTGAGATTTAAATCTGTTTCATTTTGTGGGCTTGTTTCCTAAAATGGTAGGGCAAAACGGATGGATGGCGTGGATATAGCCATATAGGATATATACATCAAGGTAGGCCCCATGGTAAGAGCTGCACTCTCTTCGGTGAGGCCAGGGCCGCACCTAATCCACTCCCAACTAATAAGCGGTTAAGAGAAAATCGCAACAACGGTTAGTAAGAAATTGCCCCAAAAAGTTTTTAATGATTGACTTTCATTCAACACTGTTTTTTGTAATGGGTCCACTTGAGATTGGGATATACCTCATTTTTTATCCATGTCATAAAATGATCTAGAAAAATAGATAGACGGCATGGATGAAACACATACATCATGGGGGCTCACAGAGCACCGACCATCAGCCATTGGCTGGTGGCAGGAGGAGCAGCCAATCCGTTCCCGGTGATTGTTTTGTTATGATCCTCCCATCCGAAAGAGCCATGCATGGTGTAGACCGTCGGGTCAAGAGCCATCCATGGTGTAGACTGTCGGGTCAAAAAGTGGCCCCATTTCTCGGCAGCGCTATTCCCTGTCACTGAGGAATAAAAAGATGAGTGACCCTCAGTCTTAAATCATGCACATGTCACACGTGCACATAGGGCTGAAAGTCCGGCAGGTTGGGTCGGGCCGGGTTGGTGCTCAACCCTAGCCCACTCGAAGGTTCCTATACCCCAACCCAACCCAACGCAACCCAACCCAACCTCAGGTTGGTATTTCTCAACCCAAGCCCAACCCAAGTGTGCCCAGTTAGGTTAGTCGGGTTGGTCGGGTGATACATGCTAGTATTTTATTATATTTCAACACACACTTATTTTTTGTATATACGATTTTATTAATTATACATAGTTATTTATTATAAAGAATTTCATTTTTTTTCTAAACAAACAAGCTAAAACATAAGACAGCTACTTCTTTAAAAGACGTGTTGTGTAGCACGTAATCTATATGTACCAATGAAACTCGATGACACTAGAATTTCTTGTGCCTTCAACACCGATGATCCACACTCAATTATAATTTATAAGTAACTTATATATTGATCAGTTAGGGTTGGGTCGGGCAGCCCGACACCTCAACCCAAGCTCGACCCAAATTTTATTAGGTTGGTGTTTGTATAGCCCAAGCTTGAGATTGGACTCGATACATCTTGCCCAATCCCAACCCAATGTCGGGTCAGTCACGGGTCGATCATGTCGATCCCACCCAACTTTCAGCCCTAAGTGCACATGACATATGGCGCTTGCAAATAAGAATGAGGGACACAATTCACTGTGTCCCGCGAGGACATGTTGAACTTCCGTTTTTCACGAAGCGAGTTCGGTAAGCAGTCCGCATCGGACTCGGATTCCTGCGCTGGAATGACGGGTGGGTCCATCGTGATGTTTTTGAGAAATCCACTCTGTCTATACGTCTTTAGGGATCATATTAGTATAATAATCCAAAAATCAGATGGATCTATAACTCAAGACGGCCATACGATAGGAAAGAGTGTAGATTCATTGATCACCGTTGAAACATTTTTATGGCCACAACAGTTTCGTATTAGGCTAAGTTTTTATGTTTTAACTTTATCCCAGTAAGAATGGACTTATAAAAGGTTTAGATGGCATATAAACATCAAGGTGAAGCCCAGGAAGATTTCAACGGTAGGAAACTCTTTTCCCCGTTTTCCCTCTCGTATGGCCTACTTGAATTTTTTATCCACCTTATTTTTGATCTAATCTCCTAAAATGATCATGAAAAATGGATGAACGGAGTGGATTTCTCACAAACATCACGGTGGGCCCCACCTACCATCCCAGCGCAGGAACCTCCTGCGAAAGAGTTTTGCAGGAAATCCGCGTCCGTCCACATCACACGTGTTCCACTTCCGAAAGCAAAGTCAACCTACTAGTGGGTCCGAACATGACCGTCGTGTTGACCGTAAGGGAAGGACAATGCTAATTTCCTCGAGTGTACTCGAAAGTGACTTGTCTCACACGTGATAACGAGATACACATGTGTGAGATAAGAGTCAGTCAACAGGCTGGGTTCCCACGTACTCGAAAGTGACTTGTCTCACACGTGAAAACGAGATACACATGTGTGAGATAAGAGTCAGTCAACAGGCTGGGTTCCCACTATGTGGATGCCATGTTGGAAACGTCAGGCCAAATTGATTACCACACAACATAGAACGTGAACTATAGGTCATTAAAAATAAAATTTTAAAAAGAAAAAGAAAAAGAAAAAAAGAAATGAATTAGGGTGCGTTGATCTTAACCGTTCATTTGTTAGGTATGCCCATGGCCCACCCGATGATGAGTTTGACTTTCGATACATAGCATGTAGAGAGTGTATAGATCCAACGGGTGAGAAGCTCAAATCCGACAACGTGTACTAATGAAGGTTGGAAGTTGGAACACGCGGCACAAAAACTTCTGAAGGTGGTCCGGTTTCAAACGATATTTCGGACGTGAGTGGCTAGTGCAGCCGGACCGTAATCATCTACAACTTCAAGCCATGTGGATCAATCATTTTGTATAGTTAGTACTTGTGTTTGAAATTTATAAAGAATAATAATATTTTTGTAAAATATGGAACCCGAAAAATCAAGATGATCTGAACTAAGGACAAGCTGAAGCACGTCTGAGACGCTATCCTTAAAGCGTTATTTGCCCCTACTCAAAAAGATTGAGTATGCTGATAGGTTACAGGCAAACCACTTCTAGGATACGATGAGCTTAACGTGGGTCTGTGGTAAGCAAACACGAAGGCCCACTAATGGAACTCTGTTACACATTGTCTATCAGAATTACAATAAAAGAACAAATCCCAAAAAAGAAAAGAGAAGGAAAAAGAATTTGTGATTAGACTACTACACTGGTCAGTTCTTTAGTCATCAATTCAGTTGATACGTTCTAGACCACACTGTTGGTCTGTTCTTCAAGCAATTGTTCAAGCTTGTTGTCTTGTTGAATTCACTAGAGTATAGGAGAGGAGTGGCTGTCTTAGTTTGTATGGGTCTGCTGAAGTGGGTTGAGAGATGGTTTGGAATCCCATCTAGACCCTGTTTATATAGGCTGTGGTAGCTGGGGGGTTATGGTCCAAGGAAATAACTCTCATTAAGTCATTTCTAGCTGTTTTATGGCTGTTTTCTAACTATCGTGTATGAACCATAACCACTGCTGCATGTAACTGTTGTGAGACAGTAGCTAGTCGTTTTCTAGCTGTTGGGTTAGCATGCATGCAGTAGTTACAGCTGGTCTCTGCACTAATGGCACAGCTGTTACAGATCTACTACAACAGTTCTTTTCAGCCTCTCTATATATATTGGAGTACTCTCATTCAGTCCTCTAGTCTTCCTATCAGCCAGGCATCCTACTTAATCAGTTAGTCGCACCGCGACTCGCGCTTGTCTCGCGAAGAGAGCGACCCTCTACGACACGATGCGCACGTGTGAAGTACAAAGTGCGCCACTAGCGCCTCTACAGCCACATTGCCTGGCATGCCCACGCCCTCGCACCGAGACCGTGACCGAGACCAAGATTGAGACCGTGCCCGTGCCCGTGCCTGAGCCCGAACCTGAGTACGAGCAAGGTCCATAGTCCTTGGACTAGGTAAGCAAATATTATAGTACTCCACTGCTTTCATTTAAATCACAAAAAGTTCTTTTCTTTTTCACAATGCCTCACATGCCCACGCCCTCGCATCGAGACCGTGATCGTGATCGTGCTCGAGACCGAGCCCATGCCTGTGCCCGTGCCCGAGCCCGAGCGCGAGGTCGAGCGCACGAGCGGGTGTTCCAGTGTTACCCACTGGAACACGCAAGGTCCATAGTCCTTGGACTAGGTAAGCAAATATTATAGTACTCCACTGTTTTCATTTAAACCTCAAAAAGTTCTCTTTTTTTTTTTTCCAATGTGGGATTATTCCCAAAACCATGAAAAAAGTGTTTTTAAAACACTTTTCGAATATAATATTTAATATATTTAGTATATATATATATATATATATTTTTTTTTTTAAATCAACTTTTTCCAACAATCCCCACTTAATTTTTAAAAATATATTTTTCTCGATTAAACATTTCTGTCAGAATAATCAGCTTATATGCATAAAGAAAAATATCTTTCGATTTTAATCTTTCCTTAGTGTAAATATCTCAAAACTCTGTCGAAATAATTAGTAGTTGTAGCGTTGAACCAGTTATTCCTAGATAAAAGAGTTGAAGAAATCACGCACATATTCACTATGTATTAGTTAAAGTTCCCACAATCTTGCTGAGCACAATTAATGGCCATGTGTTTATCCTATTTCGTGAATGATCTCGAGAGAAAACTCCTAACTCTCATGAGAAACGGCACCATTTCTACGTTCATATAGGTAAAATCCTTCCTGTGTCTCCATTATTATAAGACACTTGTCCTATAGACTGGATTTCATTAAGAGTTCTAAAAATCAATCCTCTTTCGTAACGCTCAGCACTTATCTATTATGGATGAGGTTCTATAATTTAGTGCTGAAAACTTTCTACATATCAGTGACTTGTTCTTACCCATTAAATCCAAAATTAGAAATTTTCTGACTTTAGGTTGGGTTCGTGAAACTTTAGTTGAAGAGTTTCAACCACTTCCCTCTAAATGAAGCTTTGGTTGAAGAGTTTCAATCACATCCCTCTAGATGTAGCCTTTACTACTTCTCTCGGTAGAGGTTTAGTAAAACGGTCTGTCAGGTTATTGCTTGATTTCACGTAGGAAATAACAGTGATTCCATCTCGAATAAATTGTCTGACATAATCATGTCGAAGACTGATATGTCTAGACTTACCATTATATGTGCCGCTATAGGCTCTAGCTAATGTGGCTTCACTATCACAATGTAGTGACACAACCGATATAGGCTTTACAAAGAAAGAAATTTTTAATAGAAGATCCTTTAGCCACTCAGCCTCTTTGTCTGTTGCAGTCAGGGCTATGAATTCAGACTCCATAGTCGAGTGTGTTATGCAAGTCTGTTTCTTAAATCCCCAAGATACAGCTGCATCTCCTAGGGTGAATACCCACCCTGTAGTAAACTTGTTGTCCCCTGCATTTGATATCCAACTCGCGTCGGTATATCTTTCCAATACGGCATGAAACTCTGAATAAAATAGTCCTAAATCTTTGGTTTCTTTTAAGTAACCGAAGACTCTACTGATTGGATTCCAGTGTTCAGTACTGGGGTTACTAGTAAACCTACTAAGTTTACTCAAAGCATATGCGATATCAGGTCTAGTGCATTGCATAGCATACATAAGACTCCCTATAACACTCGCATATTCTAATTGTGCAACTGTTCTTCCGGTATTTTCTTTTAGTTTAATACTTGGATCAAATAAGGTTTTTGCTTCTTTTATATTTAGATTGTAAAATTTGTTTAATATCTTCTCAATATAATGATATTGACACAAAATATAACCCCTACAATATTTTTTAACTTTGATACAGAGGATGGTATCAACTTGTCCAAAATCCTTCATTTTAAATACAGAAGATAAAAACCTCTTCATTTCAGTCACACCTTCCATTTTATTACTTATTATTAACATGTCATCAACATATAGATAAATAATAATCATGCAGCTATCATCTACTTTGGAATATATGCATTTATCAGCTACATTATGCATGAAACCATGAGATAGTATTTTGGAATCAAACTTCTCATGCCATTGTTTTGGTGCTTGTTTTAATCCATATAAAGATTTGACTGATCTACATACTTTATTTTCATTTTCTGGTAGAACGAATTCTTCAGGTTGTTCCATATATACCTCCTCATTGAGGTCACCATTTAGAAATGCGGTCTTTACGTCTATTTGGTGGATGTGAAAATGATGTATGGAAGCTAGCGCAAATAATATCCTAATGGATGTTATCCTAGATACAGGAGAGTATGTGTCAAAGTAATTTATCCATTCTTTTGTCTAAAACCCTTAACTATTAGTCAAGCTTTAAAGGTTTGGATAGTCTCATCAATGTGAAATTTCTTCTTAAACACCCACTTACAACCTATGGGTCTAGAACCTGGAGGTAAGTTTACTAGTTCCCATGTTTGATTTGACATTATGGATTCCATTTCATCGTTTATAGCTTCTTTCCAGAAAGCTGAGTCTCTAGAGGTTACAACCTCTTTATATGTTTTAAGATTATCTTCTATAGTCATCACTATAAGTATTTTTCTTATAACATTTTCTCTATCTTCTTCTACAATATGGAAAATGACGCGTTATGAGTCTATGTAGTCATCTCCTAGACTCTTCTCTATTCTTATCTTTTGACTAGTACGAGGTTCGACAAGAGCTTTCACTATCTGTGGAGCTGTGCTATCTGGTTCTCTATTAGGAGTTTGGATTTCATTATCCTTTGACTCCAAGAATAGTGAGTTCTCAAAGAACTCAATGTCTCTTGATTCTATTATTGTATTAGACTCTATGTCTAGAAGTCTATAAGCTTTACTATTTTGTGCATACCCTACGAAGGCGCACTTAATAGCTTTGGGTCTTAACTTAGTCCTTTTTGGATTAGGGGTTTTACAATATGCAAGACACCCCCCACACTTTAAGATATCATAGGTTAGATTTTTTACCTCTTCATGTCTCATATGGAGATATTTTATATTTTTTAGACGGAATTTTGTTTAGTATATGACACGCTGCAAGCAGTGCCTCACCCCATAGACTTAGTGGCAACTTTGCTCTTATTAGCATTGAGTTGACCATCTCTACTAATGTTTTTTTTTTTTTTTCAGCTATTCCATTTGTTGAGGTGTGTATGGCGCAGTACATTGATGTATTAGTCCATATTCTTTACAGAAGTTATCGAATTCATTAGAGAAGTATTCTCCTCCTCTATCGCTATGGAGAATTTTTATCTTCTTATTTAGTTGATTCTCTACTTCTGCTTTATATCTTTTAAACATGTTCAACGCTTCATCTTTACTCTTTAACAAATAAACATATACATATCTAGAGCAATCATCAATAAAGGTTATGAAGTACCATTTACCTATACGAGTAAGAATGTCGTTTAACTCACAGATATCACTGTGCACATGATCCAATATTTGAGACGATCTTTCAACACTTGGAAAAGGTTTTTCCGTCATTTTGGATCGTATGCACACTTCACATATATCAGTTTCATTATCTGTGTATGAGATTAAACCATTCTTAGCCATGAATTCAAGGTATTATACCCTATATTGGCTAGTCTATCATGCCACAGTCCAACGGATTCAACCATATACGCAAAAGTGCTACTTTCATTTAGAGAAAACGTGGCCATCATGTTGCAAGCATATCCCTTTCCAACAAAATTCTTATTATTCAACAGAATCAATTTTCTTGATTCATACACCACTCTTATGCCTGGCTTACCCAGAAGATCCCCAGAAACTAAGTTTCGCCTCATGTCTGGGATGTGCGGTACATTAGTCAGAATCGCTTTCTTCCTAGAGATGAATATCAATTCGACATTTTCTTTGTCAACAACCTTTGATCGGACTTCATTACCCATTTGGACTTCTTGACCATCGGTCAATTCCTCATAAGTTTTGAAGGCTGATTTGTCATAGCACACATATACGGTAGCGGCAGTATCATACCACCAACCTGGAACTTTGACTTAGATGGTCTTCATCTCAGTGATCATAGCCACAATATCTCATTCTTCCGCTGCGCTTGCCTCTTTTCTAGATTTGCGATGTCGGCATACTCGAGCATAGTGCCCGATTTTCCCACAAACATGGCATGAGCCTTTGAACTTTCCGTTCTTCTTTCGGGCGCTTTTCTTAAATTTCCCTTTATTGGGTTTCAGGGAATCGTCCTTCTCGAGATTCTTTTTATTAGTGTTCTCTACTACATGTACCTTGGACGAGGCATTCCCGTTATCATTCTTTCTGTCGCGGTTACGGGATTCTTCCTTAATTCTGAGGTGTTTCTAGATTTATTCCAGTGTGTAGTCCTCAGTTTTATGCAGTAACTTCTTTCTATAGTCTTTTCATATCGGTGACAATTTAGCGATTATAGCCCCGACTTGGAATGATTCAGGAAGATCAATTTTGATGGCTTTGATTTTGTTTACTATTAGCTGCAGTTCCTGGATTTGGGGCAGCAACGGTTTGTTATCTACCAAGTTGAAGTCAAAATACCTGGCGATGAGAAATTTGTTGGTACCTTCTTCTTCAGCCTTGTATTTGAACTCCAAAGCGGCCTAGATTTCCTTTGTTGATGACGTCTGTTGGTATAGATCGTACAGGCGGTCGGAGAGCGCGTTCAGAATGTGTCATCGACACAAGAGTTCATCTTCAACTCATTTGGTGCAGGTAGTTATTTATTCAGGTGTATTAGCTTCAATTGCTTCAGGTAATGGCTGAAGACTAGGATCTAAGATGTAGTAAATCTTTAACGCTGTCAGAAGAAATTTTAGCTTGTCTTGTCATCTCGTGAAATTGGTTCCATCGAACTAGTCAAGACGAATCAAGTCCTGATCCATCAACTTGATGGATGATACACTGTCGACTTTCATCACAAATAACGCTTTAAGATGGTTGGAAATTTATACAAAATAATAATATTTCTGTAAAATATGGAACCCGAAAAATTAAGATGATCTAAACTAAGGATAGGATGAAGCACATCTGAGACGCGGTCCTTAAAGCGTTATTTGCCCCTACTAAAAAAGATTGAGTATGCTGATAGGTTACAGGCAAACCACTTCTAAGATATGACGAGCCTGGTGTGGGTCTGCGTTCAACAAACACGAATGCCCACTAATGGAACTCTGTTACACACTGTCTGACAGAATTACAATAAAAGAACAAATCCCAAAAAAAGAAAAGAGAAGAGAAAAGAATTTGTGATTTAGACCACTGTACTGGTCAGTTCTTCAACCACTGATTCAGTAGAACCGTTCTAGACCACACCTCTAGTCTGTTCTTCAAGCAATTGTTCAAGCTTGTTGTCTTGCTGAATTCACTAAAGTATAGGAGAGGAGTGACTGTATTAGTTCGTATGGGTTTGCTGGAGTGGGTTGAGAGATGGTTTGAAATCCCATTCAGACCCTGTTTATATAGGCTGTGGTGGCTGGGGGGTTATGGTCCAGGGAAATAACTCCCATTAAGCCATTTCTAGCTGTTGAAAAACTAACCGTTTTATGTCCGTTTTCTGACTGTTGTGCATGAGCCATAACCATTGCTGCATGTGACTGTTGTAAGACAGCAGCTAGCCGTTTTCTAGCTGTTGGGCTAACCATATAGCAGTTACAGCTGGTCTCTACGCTAATGGCACAGCTGTTACAGATTTGCTGCAACAACTCTTTTCAGTCTTTCTATATATACTGGAGGACTCTCATTTAGTCCTCTAGTCTTCCTATCAGCCAACCATCCTACTTAGCCAATTAGTTCGCGTAAAGTGCAAAGTGCACCCCTAGCGCCTCTACAGCCACACTGCCTCACACGCCCACGCCCTCGCACCGAGCCCGTGACCGAGACCGAGCCTGTGCCCATGCCCGTGCCCGAGCCCAAGCCCGAGCCCTAGCCCGAGCGCGAACACGCAAGGTCCATAGTCCTTGGACTAGGTAAGTAAATATTATAGTACTCCACTGTTTTCATTTAAATCATAAAAAGTTCTCTTCTTTTTCCAATGTGAGACTATTCTCAAAACCATGAAAAAGGTGTTTTTCAAACACTTTTTGAATATAATATTTAATATATTTAGTATATATATATATATATATATATTTATTTAAAATCAACTTTTGCAACATTCGGTCCATTAGACAAAAATCCCTATTTGAACGGTACACAAAATATCAGACCGATAGAAAATTCCTGCAGCCACAGAAATGGAAATAATATAAAATTGCTCTTAAAACCTCAACGCTGAAGTGGTGTGGCTCACTTTGATGATATATGGTATATCCACTCCTTCCATTTGTTTTTTCAAACTCATTTAGAAGAGATCCAAAAAAATTTAGCAAATTCAAATATCAGATGAATCATACCATAGAAAATAGTAGTGATTGAATGCCCTACCAAGAACCCGCCCAACCTAACTGACGAAGAACCAAACCTGACAGACATATCTTTTTTTTTAGGAGGTTTCGGACATGATTGGGCTTTCTCCTGTAAGTACTTATCTTCCAACTAACCCCTTTGATTCCCCCCCCCCCCATAATGTTTAGGTAACGTTAGTTTTATCCAAAACTTTTGTGGCCCACAAAAAGTTTTTAATGTCATTCACTGCTATTTTCGGTGGTGTAGTCAACCTGAGATTTGGATCGACTTAATTTTGAGAATCACGTCCCCACACGGGCAGGGTAATACCTAATCGACTGTCCTACAGAAGATACGCATCCCGATGGCCATGCAAACAAATCGATGGTTAGTAACCCATCCCTGCTGGTGCAGGTAGGATGCCCACCTGAGTTATGGATGTAGCATATTTTCTTAATTTGAGATCTATGATCACAATCAAACTGTAACATCCCGAAAAAATCTGTACAATGACCCGAGTACCACCTCAGGCAGAAATCACTAAGGACCAAATCCTTTAGAAATTAGACGAAGATTAATTAAGTGCTTAACTAAATCATCTGTCGAATTAGTTTGGACAGCTTTCAATACGAACTGTAAGACCTAAAATCAGTAGGATCGCTGACGCTACGTTACCCTGAAACCTAGGATTAATCTTTATACCCAGTTGCTCTTGGGAGCGCATCGAAACTTCGTATCAAACCTACACCGCGCATTGATAGTCCGATTTCTGGGGAACTATACGGTTATGACCACCTTACTGGGCTTGACAAACACCTCAGAAATCAAGTCCTAATAATATCCAGAAACGCACAACTTGAGCCCGGAGCGAAGTGTGTGAGAAACGCGAATATCTTTAGAAAATGAACTCAGACTTAAGTGAATTGAGTCATTCGCTTGCAGGTCAAATCTAAGGATTCAGACCATTAGAATCTGACCCAACCACACCCTCAGATCAGGAAAAATTTCCAACACACGTCAGTGTACTTGTGGCCCCGATCGAGTAACAGTGACAGTTGAACTGAAACTGATCCTCCGCAGTCGATCTGTAAATCCAATCGGACCGAAAACTTAACTCGACCTAAATCCAATGTTAGGGAGCTTAAGTCCGACTGCATGCAGAAAATGGTCTCATGAAGTGTTCTGTTGGATCGAAACTGTCGCCCTTTAGCTATAACCTAAGTATACCTTGGCCCTGGGGTCATTCCCATCAGTTCTGGGCCTATATAAGCACCTTAAACCCTCTCTCTTATTCCATACGAATTTACAACCCTAGGAGAGAGAAGAGAGAGAAAAGAGAAGAAGAAAGTGAGGAGAAGAGAGAGAGTGTTGGAGTTTGTCTCTGGGATTCTTCCCTGCCATTCCATGTGCTTAATTACCGTTGTCGTAATGCTATTCCGGTGATTCTGGTTCCATTTTTGGGTAAGAAATCTTAACCCTAATCTGTTTTAGGGATTTAAATAGAGTAAATTATGAAATAGCTAACCTATTTCATGCTATAGGTTGTCGTTGTGCCGTAGGTGAGGACTTAGTGTTTAAACTGAGTTCGTTACGGGTTTACCAGTGAAAGGTGCGGACTATAAACATTTAGGTTATGGTTTTCAAGGCTTTCAATGTCAGTTAATAATTTATGACTGCTTGATCGCTATCATATGCTTAGATATGATGTTTCTCGCGCTTTACACATATATATGAACTATGTTGAATATAGTGTATTCCAGGTGTTTGTTGATATGATTGAATGAGTATGAAATTTGGATTCGTGCTTGCCATGATTATTTATCGTGAATATATGGTTGTTATATGTGTGACAACTCCTTGGTGAAAGGATTTTCCCTAACACCTGTTATAACCAACATACGTCATGTATGTTGAAGTGTGTAGTCTAAGTGCTTGTAAAAATATTTGAATGAATATGAAATTTAGATCTGTGCTTGCCATGATTATTAACTATGAATATATGTTTGTTGTGTATGTGGTTACTCCTTTGTAAGAGGGCTTACCACGATATATGTTATAACTAGTCTAATATATGTATTTTGAAATGTGTAGTCTAAGTGTTTGATAAAATGCCTGAATGAGGAAATGCTTGTTGGAATGTATTTAATGAGGGTATTGAGATAGGATTCTCAATCCCCTTCTCTATAATTACAATTCCCTTTATGTAACCTATCTTACTACTATGTGTTGTATGGATGAAATGCATATGTAAGATAACATGTGTATTATGTGTTTATTGAAATGCTCAACTAAGATTTATATTTAGATTTGGTTGTCACATACTGTCATTGATTATCACTTGTGAATGCTATCGTTTGAAGTATGATTGGGGCTACGATGTAATCCAAACAATCGGTAATGGTTATCGAGTAGTGACTGAGGTCATTTCGCCACACAAGATCCGAGGCGTACGATAATTGTCGACAGTGGTACCATGTCGATTAATTCGGTGTACACTCGTACTAGTCGAACTTGTCTAAAAAATCGATTGACCTATTGTGTGTTTATCATGTATGAAAACTACTGCTTGAACCTAAGGTACCAACTTACCAATGTAAAGACCCGTTTAACCTTGGTACCACGATCCGCTAAGATTCATGAACCGGGCATGGTGGTATGGGACATCGTGGTCGAGCTGTCAGCCTACGCTGGGGCGACGAGCCTCCCCGTAGTGACCAGTGAGTAACCCAAACTCGTGAGATGAATACGGTGGTATGAGACACTGTATTCGAGCTGTCGGCCTACACTGGCACAGCCTGGCTGTGGTCCCCAGTCGGGTCAGTGACGAGCCTTCGAAAATAGATTACCAGTTGGTAGGGCGTTGGTGGAGTGACCTCGAGTATAAAATAGGCCTACCCCAGCGCATCCTAGCTGTGGTCCCCAGTCGGGTTGATGACAAGCCTGCGAAAATAGACTGCCAGTTGGTAGGGCGTTGGTGGGGTGACATCGAGTGTGAATCAAGCCTACGCAGACGGTGACAAGTCTCTCGTAACAACCTACAGTATAAACTCTCGAACTTGACTATCGTATGTGATAAATTAGGATTGACGACCCTAGATGGATTATTGTTTGGGTAAATGATATAAATGGAGGTACCTTAGCTTTCCAATCATGTTGTATGAAAAGGTCTAATAAGAACTCGGTAATCACGCTCATGCACTGCATTGCATGTGCCTTTGGCGTTGGTGTTAAGCACAAAGGAAGGGGTGCATGCCGCGATCGTAAGAGGAAGATCGCAGAGGGAGTGCAAGTGAGAGCATGCATCATTAATACATATCATATTTGCATTAACAAGAGTACTTAGGGATGTTTGATTGTATTGCTTTATCTTACTGCTTGATTGAATTGATAACATGTTAACCTTTACCTTATAAATCCACTGAGTTGATCACTCACTCCTACGTTCAGGGACGGTGTTTTAAAACATCAACTACTCTGTTGTAGTTTCAGGTAATGACGAGGCTTACGAGATGAAGCATGTCTTCTATGATGACTAGGAGGAGTTCTCCTACATGCAACTCTCTGACGGGTCTATGTAGACCTGGAGTTGCGTATCGGGGCTACAGGGATATGGATAGATGACATTACGCTTCACCATTTTGTATATTTTGGAATTATATATGTAATTGTTTAACCTGTTGACGTTCATACTCTGGAGACTTACAATCACTTATATGCTTTATATACTTATCACAGTCTTCCGCTTGCATAATTCAATTGTCTCTGGAGTATGATATGCTGTTTTAGTATAATCCCACTCATGTTTAATTGCACTAATACGGATAACATTTAATCATCATTATATATGTTGCATAAGTGATGTGTTGGAACTCGGGAGTTGGGCTTCTGCTCGACCATCGATTTTCAGGGCATTACATAAACGGACGGAGTAGATATTACATATGAATATTGTGGGTTCCATAGAGCTTTGGTGTTATACATGCTGTGCAAAATTAGTAAGCTGATTGCGTGTTGTGTCACACACTACCTGTAACGCCCCATATTTTCAGGACCCAAGTATATGACCCATTTCCCAAGAACCCGAGTGTTAACTTAAAAAGAGCAAAATTCCATATATAATCTTTTTTCTTTTATCAGAGTTAGCAGATAAGCGTAGAATGGACAAGTCAGCATAAAGTAAAATTTTCATTTACATTTAGAGTATACGAGAGTTTGCCCATAATGACTTATACAAACCAATGCCTCCACGTTAACATTACAAGATTTACATACATAAGAAATATATAAAAGCATATAAACAAAAGCTGTAAGATCACGCAACTTCCTTGGTAGGTACAACTACGTATCCTTGACCGTCATAATGGCTCCTCATCAGTCTGAACCTACATATTACTTAAGCCACCTGTGCTACCTGTACGGTTATATATTTGATGGATGAGTGACCAACTCAGTGTGAATTCTCCTCAAGATTTCACATCGCCGCTTTAGCTAAGCATAATTAAAACAACAAGGCAATCAAAATAAAATATGATGCAGTCTTTTTATATGTATGAATGCGTGAATGCACATCGACCTCTGGATGCACATCCAATCGGACTTGGGCTCGTCACCCATGCAATCATCGACCTGGGAAAACTCATCTAATCGGAATAATGGGTTGATTATCGATGGTCAGGGAGCTAGCGAAACGATACTCCAACAACTCTAGGGCACATGCTGCAACATCTAGAATTAGCCACCCGTTATCGTTAATATGTTATGAAAGCATGACTAGCCAACCGTTATTAATCCAGTTACAATCAGCTAATTTAAGTAACTCAATGGTCACTACGGGAGGGCTCGTCACCCAGCGTAGGCCGACAGCTCGAGCATAGTGTCCCATGACCACCATCCTCGGCTCATGAAATTCCCTATCTTATGATGTTTAATGGATACCCGTCGACCAGTGGCCAATCAAATTAATTGAGTAGGGAATTCCATCACATAGCTATAGGCCATCGAAGGCACGCAAGACAATCACCAAATCATACGACAGACGTTAAATCGCAGCAGAAAAAGGGTGCTCGGTACATTAAATCGAAACGGTAAATGAGTCAGATAAGAGTAAATCAGAGTGGTTAAAGAGGTCATTTCAAGCTATTCAAGCAGTATAACCCATGGATGATAAATCCCATATTAATATTCCATGTCCCACATAGCCTCTAATCGATGGTCCATTCCATTCTAAACTCCATCATGTTACATCGTAAGTATGGGTTCACATACATAACAGGGCTTACCCTCTAATAAGTGTAGTGAATATAGATCTATAGTGACTTACAACAATTCATGTGAAAGTATACCGGTATAGAATGAAAGGCATATGTTAAGCATAATAATCACAATAGGTCATGATGTGGATTATAAATTAAAATGAGAGCTATCATGTAAACAACTATCGCATGCAATCATGTTTCACAATTATCAACCGTAAATCAGCTATAAATCATGTAAGAGATCGCATGCTATGAATTAACAATTTTAACATCTAATTAAGACTATAACTTAAACCAATTCGGAAATGGAAAGCTTAAGGGGAAGAATCATCACCTTATACTTTGAATTCCCTTTTAGTGTCGCTAAGTGCTTGCGCCCTTAGAATCCGGTCCTATCATGAATTATGAAATTGTATGGTTAGATCAAATTCTACATATTTTTTATGGTTGAGATTATAACCTGAGGTTTGGATTACTCATTTCTAGGGTTTTGGTGTAAAATTAGGATTTTCATCCTAGGGTCTAGTTAAACGCCTAAATGCTATGATTTAAATCCTAAATTATTATTATTTTTATCATTGCACGATGGATCAATTAACATTCGTAATGGGAGTATTTATCAATCAATATTGATAATGATGATTCTCAAATTTATATTTAAATATTCCAATATTATCTAATATTTTCTGTAATTACTAATAACCTACTGAGTATTACAAGTAATGATACTAAAATTTTCACTAACAATGATAAGGAGCAATACTAACAATTATATTAACAAGAATTATACTAACCCTTAAGGAAAATGATAATATTTTCTAATAATAATAGCCATAACTTTCAATGATGAATCTTGCCATGATAATAGGTACTATGACCTACCATGATTATGAATTTCTACAATTAGATTCATACACTAACTTACCAGTTATGTCTTAAGTATTGGCCTAGGGTTTAAGTTACTTAGGTCTAGAGTTTTATCTTAGAGTTTAGGTCTAGGGTAGATTTTGTGTAATTAATTTTCTTAGTGCTAAGTAAATAATTATAAAATATTTATTAACATTAGTGTTATAATTATTATCAGTTAATTGTCATTATGATGACACCAATTAGTGAAGTCCACTATCAACAACAATTATTTAAGAATGATAAATAAAATACTATGTGTAATAGTCGTGGTTTTGCTCACAATAGCTAGTACTAGTATATATAACATGCTAATGGCTATTCGGCTTAACAATTATCATAATCATGGTAATGAAACTAGTGGAAATTCAGGATAATCTAATATGAGAAGAGAGTGTTGACTCACATCAGAAGATTTGACGATTCGGCTTGATTAGAGCCATTCGAGTGGATTCTCTTTCTCCCTCATCTCTACCCTCTTTCTGTCTAACCTGTCCAGCAAGGTTGCTGGACCACGATCAACCTGTAACTTGGTCAGCGACTCAGCCAAGTCGAGTCTAGTTGACTCGGTAGGGAGGGTAGTGCGGCCCATGCTCGCACTCTCTCCCACTCTTCTTCTTCGTCTCTTCTTTTGTCTCTCTTCCTTTCCTTCTTTCCATTCCTTTTCTTCCTTTTCTTTTATCTGCTACAAGTCCAGCAGAACCACTGGACGACCGTTCCGACCCGACTCGAATGCATCGCCTCGATTTCAGCCGAGTCAATTCGGCAGCCATCAACCCACACTTTCTTGCTTTCTATCCTTCCCTTCTCTCTGCTTCCCTTTTCTCTCCCTTCTTGTTTTCTTTCTCTTTTACCTCACTCAAACCTGCACCAACAGGCTAACTGGACCAAACTAGGCTTGACCTTACCCATGCAGCTCGACTCGGTTTGAGTCAGCAGCCGAGTCGGGTCAGCCCGGAGGGTGCAACCACCCGACTGCCACACTCTCTTCTCTCTCTATATCTTCATCTTCTTCTTTCCTGCTTCTGGAAAGTCCAGAGGTGCTGGACTCACCTGTACACGGCCCACCCTTGCAGACTCGGCAGCGAGCCAAGGTGCAGCGCAGGCGCACCCTCGCCCTCTGTTCTTCCTTTTCCTTTCTTCCTTCTCCTCCTCCTTCATTTCTCTTTTCTCTGGATCTCTCTCTTATTTCCGTTTCTTTCTTCTTCTTTCTTCTAGCTGGGAACGTCCAGCCATGGAAGTCTGGTTTGGACAGACCCGCACTCCCCTGTTCACCCTCTCTCCATCTGTTTTTTCTCAAATTCGGCAGCGTTTCTAGTGCAGCCACAGAAATAGGGGGAAGGGATGCTATCCCTCCCCTTTTGTAGGGATTCCGATGCCATTTAACGGATGAGATTCATGCCAACGTATGACACGGAAGGGCTCAGATCATGCTTGTCTATTTTCCTGAAATGGAATTCCTCCAGCAGTCTTTTCCTTTTGGCGAGGGGTTGCCTGCCCTGTTTTGGTGCAGGAAGAAGGGCTGAGATGATTGTTATGGGAGGTCGGGATTTGCGGAGGAGGGCTCTCACACAGATTGCCATTGCGGCAAGGAGAAACGAAAAGGATCCCTTTTCAGAAACCTCTAACCGTGCGCGCACCCCACTCGCGCCATTCGCTGTGTTCATGCACGTGTGCGTGGGTGCGTACGGACGGCGTGGTTAGGGTTGAACGGAAGTCCCCTACCTAATGGACGGTCCGGATCGTCTCAAGATGACCCAGGAAGGTCATAATGGATCATTTTTAAAACTCTCATAGCATATTACTACCCACATATTAACATTAATATTAATTTCATTGATACTACTATCATTGTTTACTTTACTTTATTATTACTTTCTCACATGTGTGCATTCCATCATGTTGTGGGTCCCAGTCTGTAGATTATTAGGACTATCCATCTTATGCTTTTACGTTATTAAATATTTAGTCATTATTACATATACATTGTTATTTATTTATCTTTATTTAATTATTTATTTATTATTGTTATATCTATGCGTAGGATATGAGACTACTCGTTATGCGTTATTTTGCTACATACCCTAACATTAGGGTTGCTTTGTATTTAATGTGAGCTACACCGTGTGAATCTCTAATTATCAAACCACGATTTACTGTGCACTCAAATAATCCAACGATTGGATTGATTAATATTTAATTATCAAAATCCCCTAGGATCCTAAAAATGTTTTAGGTGTGACCCGGGAGTTGGATATGAAATCAAATAATTCGATCTGTATTTTCAAGTGATGGATCGCCCTTCGGGACGTTGTAAACTTGGTGAATGGTGGATTTTGTGATTCAGGACTATAAATCCGTAATTCAGCTAGATTCGTCCGTTAATGCAGTTGGGATCCTAGGAAAATAGGTCTCTTAAGTGGTATGATTATCCATCTTGGGAATTATCAGATAGGTAGCTTGATGTGTGGATTGGGACTATATTTTACGATTGGATTTTGGCTAGGATGAATGTGAATGTCCACCTACGCCTGGCTTGTATTTATACTTAGTTTGGTTATACGGTAACACTCGAGTACCGAGAGTACGGGGTGTTAAACTACCGACCACCGGTATGAATGGTGGTGTGTGTCACACCACGCTATTAGGAGTGCACACGGTTTGGTCCGGTCCGGTCCGGTTCCAGGGTGAAACCGGAACCGAACCGTTCCTTACGGTTCTCGGATTTTCGGAACCGGAACTGGACCGTTAGCACCCTAGAAACATACTGGAACCGGACCATGAAAACCGGTTCAATTCCGGATCGGTTCCACGGTTATTGGCTTTTTATAATCCAACCCAATTGCATGTTCTATTTTATAATTTAGCCCATGTCCATTTACGTTGTGATCCATTTGATGAATGGTTTAGATATTGTATATGGTGTGAAAAAAATATATTTATGAAAACAATCAAAATGTGCATTGTAAACTATAAATCATGAGTCAAATATACAACTAAAATATACTGTAGACTTACAAAGTTCAAGGTTCAAGGCATCCACTATTGCTTATTTGTCATCTAACCTGTTCTTCACACTGACACGTATGAAGTGAAAACATGGTTCGGTTCCACGGTTCGGTTCTATTTTGGATCCACGGTTCGGATCCACGGTTCGGATTCAGGGTTTAGATCCACGGTTCAGATCACGGTTCGGTTCAGTTCTACATACCTCCAAACCGGAACTAAACCGAACTAAAATATTTAGAAATTCTTTAATTAATTTTGGAGGCTAAATTTTAGAGCCATTGGAATTCCAGATTGATACAATCTAAAAATAGTGTGGACCAAACCGGACCATTTGGTCGGTTCCTCGAATTTTTACTCCTAAATTTTTTTCTCAAAACTTAAATTTTAACGATTGGCCCATGTTAAGCCTAAATTAGTACAATATTTTGACCATACGGATGAATTTTGACAAGTCATCACATAATCGAACAGTTGACCTCACACCCAGCTATATAGGCTTTTTAAGCTATAGGTACGTGTTGTGCCAAGATCGAGCACTTCCGATGCTCTCGAGCTCGAGTTACAAACTCACATCGAGGAACAGTTCAAAGTAGATCAAAGTTAAATGGCCTGAGGATTGTCAATCCTCTCCAATCCCATAGTATTGTATTTATTATATCTACACTGTTCATCTATTTTTAGAGATCATTTTAGAGCACTATTCAAAAAATGAATCATATCCGAAGTTAGTCTGGACCACACCATAAATAGCAGCGGAGATAATGATTTTTACTGTTAAAAAACTTGTAGGGCCCACCATAACGTTTATTTTACATCCACTCTGTTAATAAGGTCAAAAAGACCTGAATGAAGAGGAATAAAAATATTCATATTGACCCAAAACTTCTGTGACGCAAAAAGGGTTTCAATGGTAGACGTTCAATCCCCCACTAGTTTTTGCAGTGTGGTCCACTTGATAGTTAGATCTGTCTTATTTTTCGTCTAAAGCCTTAAGACGAGTTCGTCAAATGTATGGACGGTTTGGATATAACACACACCTCGTGATCAGACCCACAGAACTTTCTGACGTCAATACAGCAGCTACATAGCTGGTGTGAGGTACACCAGCCAATCCGCTTCCCAGGAAAATGCGTCGTACGTTCTCTCTCCTTCACGTCTATTTAAAAACATCGTCCATATGACTTTCTGTATATTTCCATACTCCCAACCTTCGCCTAGCTCTCTCCTCTTTCCTAGAGAAGAGAAATAGCAAGCGATAAATAGGAATGGAGAAAGCTGTCGAGAGGCAGAGAATTCTGCTCCAGCATCTTCAACCCTCTTCTTCTTCTTTCTCTTCTCCACTTTCCAATATCTCGGTAATTTCTCTCTCTCCGAGTCTGACGTTTATTTCGTGGAGTCTGCTTTTTCAGGGTGTTTGAGTTTTATCTGACGCGAGTATATGTTTTGGTGCATTTTTTCAACTGTAATTAACTGTAATTGGTCTGTTTTATCAAAAAACAGGGCTCCGTTTGTTCGGCTGCATATCAGAGAACTGCTACTTTTGGAGATGATGTTGTAATCGTGGCGTAAGTTCCCTTCCATCGTCTGCCCGATGACCTGAGCTCGTGTCCTCCGGCGTCAGGTCCGAATAAGTAAGGCCCACGGTTCTGCGATTCCGGCCGTTGATCTAATGTGTCCTAACGTGGATGATCTACTCCCCTGAAAATCTCCCTATTTTGGTAGATGCCATGGAAATTAGGCGGTTCATACAAATTCAACGATCCGTGTTCAATAGGATGGATGCTGATGATCGGACGACTAGGATGCTCCGATCGGGGAGATTTTTGGGGCACGGTCCATCCGTAGTGGGTTCCATCAAATCGACAGGCTGGATGGTCGAACCGTAGGGCCTGCTTGTATGGACTGGACATTGGATGGCGATATCCGGCCTGCTTGTATGGACTGGACATTGGATGGCGATATCCATGTCCGATGGTCGATGATTAGATAATTCCTTTGTTCTGTTGGGTGGAAATCTGAAGCTTGTGGAATTCTTGATGCTCTTCAATCTGGTACTCAGTTCATATGTTGTTTTTGAATTTCATATGTTGTTTTTGAATTGATTAATGATGTGCAGAGCATACCGAACTGCGATTTGCAAGGCGAAACGTGGCGGTTTCAAGGACACTCAGGCAGATGACTTGCTTGCGCCGGTCCTTAAGGTTTGTTCATTCTTCAAGGCTTATTTGAGATATAATTTGTTTTTCCTTTTAATTTGAATGGTTCTGATGAAATATTTGCATTATAGAAAGGGACCCAAAAAAACTACGATGCTTATGTGGTATGAATGCAGCTTTACCCCTGAGGCTGCATGTGGATGTATGATCCATTTCAATTACAATCATTAAGTTGCAGCATAGTGAAATGTCCAAGTTGGATTAGTGTCGCTTTAGTTGAAGTGAATAATCCGTGCCAAATCATGATTGCTTCCGTTTTTAGTTTGAATTGAAACTAAAACAATTGAATTTTTATAATTCTCTCCATTTTGTCCCGTCTTAGTTATTGCAATTGAAATCCATTTTATGGCCAGAATCTGCCTCAATATTGAAGTAACTGACATGAATACAATACGAATACATTTCCTAATTTAGAATATCTCGGACATTATAAGACATGCATTTTCCATATTTGTTGAATTGGGAATGAATCTAAGCATCTTGGTTTGTGGCGGTTATTCTTCTCCTTATTCTCTTTGTGGGTGTTTACTGTAGGCATTGCTCGATAAAACTAATCTCGACCCAAATGAAGTCGGGGATATTGTCGTTGGTACAGTGTTGGCACCAGGTTCTCAAAGAGCAATGGAATGCAGGATGGCATCATTTTATGCTGGTTTTCCTGGTATTTTACTTTCACATGCATCTTTTCTCATCTGTCCTTCTTATAGCACCCTCTGCCTCTTTCATTTCAGAAGTGGCCTTTGAAACTTCTAATTTTGAATGTTCCTGGAGGTATGAGCGCACAAACCTCTTGGTGGCAAGGGGCACACTGAACTCATGACCATTAAATTTTTTTCCCCTTCCCTTTCTATTTTTGTCTTTGATGTTTACAATTATGTGTGTCATGTAGAAACCGTGCCGATCAGAACTGTGAACCGGCAATGTTCGTCAGGTCTCCAAGCAGTTGCTGATGTTGCTGCCGCCATAAAAGCTGGATTTTATGACATAGGTAAGGCTACATTGTTGTGGTCATGTTGCATGCGAACTTGTGTCTTTACCTTTTTCATCTGTTAATACAGGCATTGGGGCTGGCTTGGAGTCTATGAGCACAAATTCAATTGGTTGGGACATTCAAATAAATTCAAAAGTATATTCTCTCACCTCATTTTATAGCCTCTAATCTTAAACATGTTTGATTTAAGAAAGGATTTTTAATGGGGGCATTTGTGTATTTAATTTTCTTCCTTAATTTCCCAGTTAGAGAGATTTCCACAAGCTCAAGACTGTCTTCTTCCTATGGGCATTACTTCTGAGAATGTTGCACAACGTTTTGGCATCACACGGGAGGAGCAAGATCAGGCTGCTGTGAGTTTTGTAGTTGTGGTGTTCACGTTCCGATATCATGATATAGTTGTTTCATGTAATTGTCTAATATTGTGAAATCTATGTCCAGGTTGCATCCCATAAGAAGGCGGCTGCAGCAACTGCTTCTGGTAAATTCAGAGATGAAATTATCCCTGTGGCCACAAAGGTGAAATTTTATTGCAGTGAGGCCCTAGTGATCCTAGCTCTCTTTCACTGTTTGGATTTTTAGAATTTTATGCTAGATGGGCTGTATTTTGGATTTGATGGGTTTCTTATTAATGAAGATTGTAGATGCAAAAACTGGAGGGGAGAAACAGGTTACAATATCTGTTGATGATGGAATTCGGTCAAACACATCATTGTCTGATTTAGCAAAGCTCAAACCTGCATTTAAGGAGGGCGGAACCACCACTGCTGGTATTCAATGATATTCTACATGTGTAATTCCTGATTGAACAACAACTGAACATGCCTGCTTTACTAGAATGTAACATTTGATGTATATATTTTTTGGGAATTAGATTCTGTTGGGGATTAGATCTTGTATGAAATTTCTGTTTCATACTTTGACAGGGAATTCCAGTCAAGTGAGTGATGGTGCCGGAGCAGTGCTCCTCATGAAAAGATCTTTGGCAATGCAGAAAGGGCTTCCCATTCTCGGTGTATTCAGGTATATGCTTTTCCTTGTAACTAAAAGATGACTTGGCTTATTCAAAATAAGCTATGCACAACCATTCATCTGGTAAAAATTCTAGGGCAGATGCTCCACACTATTAATTTTCTATATTGTATGTGGCACCACTTAGCTATATCTCAGGCAGCCTTCAGACATGACTGGGATTGTTGTTGTTCTGTGTTTCGTTATCCCAACTGCTGTTTTCTTGAGATTGCTGCCATTTATTATCTAGTGAGCCTGGCAACATATTAGGTAATGGTAACAGCCAATGTAACTGCTGTCTGTTTGATCATTACAATATGGGGTGTAACAGCACTGTCGTCATCATCATCATCATCATCTAAGCCTTATACCAATTAGTTAGGGTTGGTTACATGAATCTTGTTCTGCATTGTTTGAAATCATGATGAAAGTTATGGCATCAGTTTGACTCTGGCTGCCAACTTGATGCAACCCTCCTTATCCAGGCCGGGGACTGGCAATGAGTGCACAAAACTCCCACAGGTTCAATGTAGTAGACTTTTACATAGGTTGATTACAATTAAGCACACTATCTAATAGTCTATTACATAGGTTGATTACAATCAATGAGCTTGTAATCACGCAATGATAAACAAATTTGAAGGACATTACAGCCCCATATCATACCTAAAAAAGACATTAAAACCCCATACTGCAAGCAGGTCCCACTGTTACCTTTACATAATGGGTCTGTTATATAACCATTTTTTAATACCTAGCAGCCCAGGCCAAGAAAAATCAAAATTTTGAACAGGCCAGCCATGACTGGGTTGAAAGCTGGGGCCAAACCAACCCCAGGTCCGCCCACTGTTGGGTATATTATCTAGGGTTGCTAAGTACTCATTCTCGTATATCTTCCTATTCTAAATGATCATGATGGTCTCTTTCTCAAGTCATCTGTATGTTTTACTCTAATTCAATCGGGATGCTTCTTTCTTATCCATCTGAGTTTCCAAAGGAATTAGATACATCACTTATGTTGATTATACCATATTCATCGTTTTCTATGAACTTACCTTTCTAAGAGATGAATCCTTCTCATGCATATCACATTTCTTTCTACTCCGGTGTTACCTGTATAGGAGTTTTGCTGCTGTTGGAGTTGATCCAGCCGTTATGGGCATTGGTCCAGCTGTTGCAATTCCTGCTGCAGTGCAGTTGGCTGGTCTTGAAATTAAGGATATTGATCTCTTTGAAATAAATGAGGTAAGAGTTCACGCTATTTCTTCTAATTTCTTTCCTTGCCTCATTGTATTCAAGCTGAAGGTCTTCAAGTAATTGCATCTTCAATGTTCCATGTGTAGGCATTTTCCTCCCAATTTGTTTACTGCTGTAAGAAGCTGGACCTTGATCCAGAAAAAGTAAATGTGAATGGTGGTGCCATGGCTCTTGGGCATCCTTTGGGTGCAACAGGTATTTATAATAACATATTTCAATTTATCACGCCCTTTTTTTTTTTCTATAAGCCAGTAATTGTTACTAGAAGCAGTGTACCAGTTACAATAACTTGAATGGTGATGATTTCACACACATGAGATATGTTGGATTTACAATGTTTACCATCTTTGTTTCCAGACTAGTACATTTCTGCTACTTGTAGCTGTGATTATATCTGTAGTTTGTGGTGGGAGTGTGCCAGAAATGAATGACAGAGGCCGATCTTGGCTTTGATTAATATAGAGCATATGATTGTGAGTTGTTGTAGTCACGTGTTTTAGCTGACTAATGAAATGGTTGAAGTTTTAACCTTCAAGAACCGTAAATTGCTTCACCAAACGTAGAGCTGCAAGTTGGGTTCAGGTCAACCTGAACCTGTCCCAACCCAATCCTGGTTCCTTAGTTCAGGTTGTGTTGGGTTTCCGGGGTCATCAAGCAGGGTTAAGGTTGAAAAACTCCAGCCCGATGTGAAATCGGGTTGGGTTTGGGTCGAGCAAAATCAGGCCAGGTTAGGGTAGGGTTGGGAATAATCACATGTATTTGGGTTGGGTTGGGTCAAGTCAGGTCGGGTTGGGTGGCTTAGGGTTGAGTATACAGGAATTTTGGTTGGGTTTGGGTTGGGCACCTTGGTTTAGGAGTTGGGTCAGGTTGAGTTGTGGGTTGGGTTCCCTCAAGGTCGGGTCAGGTTCGGATTGACCCTCAAACTCAACCCGACCTACCCGAGTGGCACCACGAACTGGGTGGATCTCATGAATTTCTTTGATCTTTTGTACTTGTTCGCCTGTAGACTGGTTGGCTATGTGATCCATTTCTTGAACTTTGGGTAGTGCTGCCAGGGAGGATGAGCTAGTCTGCTTATTATCTTGACAGTAGTTTGGTTTTTATTCCCTCAATCTGTCGATCCATGAGTGGCACAATAGCAAGAAGTTTAATTGCTTGCAATATGTGGACCTCCATGTATATCATATTGATAATACAACATCAAGTCATGTCCAGCCAAAGGAATGAGAAAAGAGGAATAAGGGAAGAAAATTCCCAACTAGGGAATCAAGGCTGTGAAACATCACCCAAAGAGACCCATGGTGAACATGTGTCGGAAAGGTTCGAGACATGGGCACAAGTTCATTCAGGGGTTTATGTTGTACTGTATATAGTCTCCATAATGTTATTAAAAGCATTAGCTATAGAGTTCTTTATACCATGTTGAGAAAGTGATCTTTCTTGGTTGCATGCAGTGTTCGAAATATCGGTATTACGTATTACATCCTTGGGAGACAAATATGTATTGGTTATCGCATGGGATATGTCGTTTGTATTGGGTAATTTATCCCACTTTTTGGAAAACATAGGGAAACATTAGGGAATTGGTTGAATTTTTCAATCAAAATTCAAGGATTGTTAGAAAAGACCTTAATACACTTTTAAATTATAACATCTCAAGAAAGTAGTAACAAAAGAAATGCACATGATAGGTTTCCTTTATATAGGGTCCTAAGCTATGCTTTAAGAAAAAGGGTCCTAAGCTATGTGCTATCTAACTAAACTACTGCAGCTATATTCAAATTAAATGCATAATATTTAGAGTGTACGTGATGATCATTTAATCAAACACTCTTAAATACCTTGAAATTAGTCTCAATTGACAACTGGTTGAAGGAAAATTTTGGAAAAAAATAATATTTTAATAAATTTTTTATATTAATTTTTAATTAAAAAATGAATTTTATTTTCCGAAAATTGACAAGTTCTTAACAAATCAGTAGATTAGCCCTCATGCATTGTTGATTTCATGTTTGGAGTGCAACATTGCAAGCAATTTGAGAGAAATTGGAAAAGTTTTGAATTTTCTCCAATTTTCCTCAAATTGGACCACCTGCACTCAAATTTCGAAATTAGAATGTATGTGATGATCATTTCATCAAATACTCCTAAATACTTCAAAATTAGTCTCAATTGACAGTTGGTTGAAGGAAATTTTCAAAAGAAAATGGAGAACATGAAGAACCAATGAATATCGAAATCAAAGCTCAAAGTCCATAATTTTTCATGCAAAATATGAGCAACCGATGGATTTAAAACCATTTGACACTGATTTAACATAATTTCAAAAAAAAAAAAAAGGGATCAAAAATTGAAAATGCTCGCCGGATTGAAAATGTGGGATACATTGGCACTACTTGTGCATTGCGTATCGCATAGGTTGGATACAAGCTATATCATGGGATATATCGGTCAATATCGTCGATATTTAAAACATTGGCTACATGTCTTTGGAAACTATTGACAAAGAGATTTCTGAACTAGGATATCCTGATACTTTATTCCCAACACAGTTTTTTGTACCCCCATATGATGTCACATGATCTTTCTTGGTTGCACTTCTGCATTTGCATTAATTCTGTTATTTTCCTAACTCGGAGTAATTCTCTCATGGTGCAAAATTGGATGCGATATAGGCCTGGCAATGGGCCAGGCTGTGAAGCCTGGCCTTGGATTTTGAATTGGGTAGGCTGGGCCTCCAGGCCTGCCCTGTTCAAAATTTTGATTTTGCTGGCCCAGGCCAGTCCATTGCCAGCCTAATCCCATATTCATGTCCTAGATTTTTGGAAATGCTCGCACCTTGTGTTCATGTTTTGTATGCGTATCTGTATTTGGGCAATGTAGCATGTGAATATTGGGGGGTGGGGGTGCGTCCCAGGAAATTTAGTAGCTTTTGTGGTAAATTCTTTCTTTCCTTCTCTAAAAACTGTAGGCAGCCTCCATCGAAGTAGAAATTGAGAATTTCATGAACAAAACCATCTGGCTGCATTGTGGAAATTTCTATGCAAGATGTATGGGCAACCTAAAGATTCAGTAGTTATGTTTAATGAAGTATCCCACAAACAAAACATAACAATAATTAAACACAAAAAGTTATGGTCTATAGACTATAGCTGTGTCCGGTAGTGTAGTATCTGACACATGAACATGGACATGTGTTGACATGGTACAATCCAAAGAGAAGTGCCTTGTACGTAGATGATAATTGTGATCATAACCCGCTTGCATGGACCCTACTCTGTCGTGATTAGGCCAGTCAAATCAACCGTCATACAAGCTCCTTAATGTTTATTCATCTCACCATGGACTACAGCTACTTACAATTTTGCAACATTTTGTTCAGTAATTGCTCTAGATTATTTCATTTCCATGAAAAAATCACTTCATGAATACATTTGCCAACACCACCAAATACAAATACACCTCCATGAACGATAGTACTGAAAAGAGATACCTGCAGCCTATTGGTGAGGATCAAGTCCCATGAAATTGGAGAAAGAAGAAATTTTGGTCGAATATTATGAACGGGTTTCCAGACCCAATATGCTGTGGATGTCTGTGTTGGGAAGGTTGATTATTTTTTAAGCAATCCTGTTTTTTCGCAATAAACCGACACCATTTTTTTTTTTTTGTTTAACTGAACCTTGACTTGTTGGGGCTATCTTTCTGAATGATTCAAGAATGTGTTATTGAATTCTCAAGGAACTTATTGATTTTCATCAACCTATGTAATCGACTATTACATAGCACCTGTGGGAGTTTTGTGCTCTCATTGCTGGTCCCAAGTACAGATAAAGAAGGGGGTTGTGTTAGCTTGACAGCCACTGAAGCTTTTGCCCTAACTTTCATCATGAATCCTGACAATATGACATTCCAAACTCATGCTAGGGCCTTCTGACTTAATGACCTATGGTCTGACTGTTATGGCTCTTAATAAAGTTGAATGGCGGAACGGGATTTGTGTAGCGACCCCAGTTATTTGGGATGAGGCTGAGATGGTGATGATGATTATTGAGTTCTTAATGCTCTCATTGTAGATTTATTTTACCTTGTACCAATGACAAGGGCAAATTGAGAGATAACCATGTTACTATTGTGTACATGTGACCTAAGTCACATTACTGAGTCGCTGGGGATCTGACAATGAAAACCAGCTTAGTACCTCATTTGACAAGACCGAGAAAATAATGCAGTATTTAGGAATATTTTAGGTTGAAAGGGGTGTCACATCTAGGTCCTTCCAATGGAGGCACATGCCTTTGACGCCAGCTGGGGTTGTGTCACACACCTTAGTCCACCTCAAACCTACAGAAGCACAAAGCTAGCCTTTCATATTTTCTCATCTGTCAGTTGCATTTTTCAACTCAAATGTGGAAAGGAGTCTATATGCTCCCAATCAATCCATTGAAATTTAGCAAATGTATAATTGGATTTAAGGGAACTAAGCCATAATATGTCGAGAATCTGAAGTAGAGCAGGGTTAAGTCAGGTTGCAGATCAGTCTCATTAAAATAAGTTGTTTGAGAGACGCGCGGTGTAGGATAACTAAAGGCTTTTCTTCTTTTCTTCTCAGACTTTATTCTTTTCTTCTTCTTTCCCATACATTTGAGGGACAGCCGGAAATGGGTCCCTCAGAAACTGCACGTCATTCTGTGAGTTTTTCCTTCACTGGCAAAGCACATTTATATGGAGGGTAATCTTTTTCTGTTTCTTTTCACAGGCGCCCGCTGTGTGGGAACTCTGTTGCATGAGATGAAGCGTCGAGGCAAGGACTGCCGGTTTGGAGTGATATCGATGTGCATAGGTAGGTTTGCATGCAAGTGCAAATGTGTGTGGTTCAGGTGGTGAATGGGATTTTGTGCTGTTGTCCTTATTTTTAGGTGTATTTAACTGGTGGCGATGTGTTTGCTACCCTGACAGGCACAGGAATGGGGGCTGCAGCTGTTTTTGAAGCAGGAGATTGTGTTGATGAACTGACCAACGCCTGCAGGATCCAATCCAACAATCTGCTATCCAATGATGCTCTATAACCTCTTCCATCCATCCTGTCCGTCCATCACAAGGTATATGTGCTTATTGTTTGGCATCCTAACGAATTCAAGTACCATTACAAGGTAAAATAAATTAGGAGAAGATACAGGTCCGCATAAATGGGACATGTGGGTCCCATCTGTATGTTGACATGACCTTCTGTTGTCTGTTTTAGCTCTAGAAGTCCTGTTTTGTTAGTCCCTTTTCAACTTCCTCTATTAAGTGATATTTGTTTTGGAAGGAGAACAAAGGGTGGAAAACAACCCTTATAGTCAAAAGAGAAATGGAGATTTTCTTGTTGTATTATGGATTCTTTTCTTCTTCTTCTGCTTCTTTTTTTATATAGTGCACATACAATGTACGGCTATTTCTTTCAAGCCAACCGAGCCATGCAAAAGGTGGGCTGCATCATAGAGATCACCAGGGCCAAAAACCAGGATGGTCCATTTATCAGGAGAACTACGACCTAGGAATCAATGGACAGCTGATGGTCTTGACCCAATGTTTGTGTGGTCCACCTGATTAGTGGATTGTTCCAATTTTCACTCCAGGTGATCTTCATGGTATGGTCCACTGTTTTCATAGGTTGGGTGTTCCATTGAAGTGACACATCAGCCGAAAATAAAATGCCATTTGCTGAAGTAAATGGAACAACATGATTGTAATGAAATAGTAATCTGGCATGTTAACCCACTCAATATTTGCTTCAAATACAAAGTGTATGTAGGGGAGTTATTACTCTGGCAGTGTATGATGCTTAATATGCATGCACTCGGGAGCGCCTAAGTGCCCTATCATCTACGGATCATGTTGAGCTGGGCCCACCCTTGCATGGCCCAGTTTGAACATAACCCAAGTAATCTTGTTTTCCTTGATAGGTAAAGCTGGGCTTGAACCTACACCTCAATGTTGAAACATGGCCTGTTGTCACAGTATGGTTTTGGCATGACCGGGATTGTTCTGTGACCAAAGCTGCTGGCTCGATGGACCCATGGTCTGCAGGTTACCTAGGCTTGAGTTGGAAAATGTTACCCATTTAAGAAAATGGGTTGGACTTGAGTTGAACCATACCCAACCTGACCTGCTCATATGGCATGTAGATGGTGGCCTAAAAACCTGAGACCAACTGATAGAAAACACATAATGCATGTATGTTTCGTATGTTTTCGCTAATTGGGCATAGCTGGATAATGCCTTTAACCTCATATTCCATTCTTAAACTTGAGTGTGGTTGTGCCAGGTCAGGTTAGGTTGATCGAGCCCAACCTGATTACAATTAAATGGGTTGGATAGACGGTGCTCTTTCGCCCGTTTAGTCAACCAATTGGGCTCTGTGACCCTGACCCGACCCATTGCCACCCTTTCTGTGATGCTCCATGCAACAAACAGTACTTCCCCCATTTCAAAAGATCCTATCCGTCGAATAGGGCTATCCATAGGCCGGGCTTGGGCCAGGCAAGATAAAAAATTTGAATAGGCCCGGCCGAACAGTTCAAAATCCAGGCAGTAGCCAACCTCGGGTCATTACCGTCCAAGGCATCCAAGCCGCTTGAAAGGTTGGCCCATGGCCCACCTTAAAGATCATCGGCCGATCCAATCATGACCATAGAAAAAAATGGGTGGGCAATTGATTCACTCAATGTGTTCGTGTCACCCAGCTGATGAATGGATTGTCCTGATTTTAACACCCAATGATCTTCGAGGTGGACCTAACCTTTTGAGCGGCATGGATATCACATGCACTTAATACATTGGCCACATGCAACTCATGCAATGTAACTCTGTGGTCCAATCGGGTGGATGTGAACACTCCTCTTCAGTTTATGCTCCATTTGTAACGGGGCCAACGGGTTGGATAGGATGGGGCAAAAACAAAAATAAATAAATTTCAAGAGAAAAACTTTGACACTCTGGAGTATGATATCCTTGATACACGGGCACAAAGAAATTCCACATGCAGGATGCAAGTAACTCAAATTTAATCATTTAAATTTGGGCCACACTTAAAGTGGACCACACAACAAAAATTATACCTTTTTAATCTTTTACTTTTTTTTTTTGAAAGGTAAGCAAATTTTATTACCAAGGTCCCAAGAATAATTACAGTAAACTCAAGGGCCTAAGCTCGCTATAAGCAACAAGCAGTTCATACGGCTGAAGAAAACCAATAAAATGAATTTGAAATCCAAATATCCTTTTTGAATGGGAGTAAATGGGAGGAATTGAAATGCATTGGAAATTCTCAAAATATTTGTAGGTACATATATGATATACCAAGTCAACTTTAACATATTAAATTAGTGTACATACATGATATTTAATAAGATAATAGTAAAAAAACCCATTGAAATATATACTTTTACCAAAAATAAAGAAATTTAAAGCCTTGAGTGTGCCACAAATGTAAGGATTATGAACAAGTAACTTGCTAATATTTTTTAACCATTAATTTAAATGGCTAACCTTTGGATGGTTTAGATCAGCCTATTAGTGTGATTTTAGTTATATAACCGATAATTGAATTATTTCGGAGTATATCAACATGCCACGTGCATGGCATAGCGGCACCTTTGTTTACTTGCGTGACTTTTCAAGGGAGCTAAGAAAAGACATTTCACTCTGTTTACTTCCAAATCCCCTTCAAGGAGAGGATTCCATTTATAGGCTTATTTACTCCTATTTCATTTAATTTTCATGCATATAAAACATACCTCAGATGTCATTTACTTCCATTTAACCAAAATTCTCCTGTTGACCTTCATTTACTCCCATCCAAACAGCCCTTTAAATTAATTCTGTACCAGTCTTATGTGACTTCATTTGAAACGATGTTTTTTATTATTATTTTCTTGTTCCAATTTATTTCATATCTTCATTTGGCACGGAAAAGAATCAATAGAAAAGGATAGAATTCGAATGGATTGATATCTTCAAAACAAATAAAATGAAAAAAAAAAAAAAAAGAAGAAAAAGAGAAGAAGATGAAACATTCATAATATTCTTAGAAAATTTTGCTCCTATTGGACCAAATGTATCTATATATGCATATGATCCTGATCTATGGATCTCTCGGTTTAGCAATCCCCTACAACACCATTTATGGATATCTCGGTTTTGCAATCCCCTACACCATCATTTGAGATATGGTGTCGAGTTGTATTAGGCAAAGGTTAGCCTAGGTCCATTTGTTCTCATTTGTAAGTAACATCTAACTATTTAGATCCCATGAACTGGCGACATCTATAATAGAAAAAGGATAGAGACACGTTTATATACGAGAAATCGAGATCAGGTGATATAATGCAAGGTCTTCCAATAAGATTCGTAAAGAAAGTCAGTCAGGAAGAAATATATGTAATAGCTATAAGCCAATTCCGTATTTGTTTCATGCATGCAGAGTGCTCAAACTCATTGAGTCGACCCAAAAGCCGGTTGAGTCAACTCAACTCGGTGATAGATTTGAACCTCTTATTTCTCACACATTATCAACCGCACATAACTAGGGTGTTGGACGTGGGCCAGTGGGGCCTACTGGTGAGCAATCACTAGTGGGTGGGTCCCACGGGCTTTGGCTTCTTACGGCCTTTTTCCTCTTCTGTTATATTTCAAATTCAATTTTGAATTTGATTTATGATAGGAGATAGGGATAAGACCGGATGATGTGGCCTTATCTCAATCCCACCCAAACTCTCCTTCTTCTGTTAGGGATGTGATCGGCTCATGTGGCCTTATCACAATCCCACTTAAACTCTCTTTCCTCTGTTATATAAGGAGTGCGCTTCTCTCATGAAAAGCAATCGATTCATACGAAACACGGAGAGAATATAGAGAGGAAGAGAGTATCCTATAGTCTGTTCATATTAGCTTGTCCTTAGGACAATCTGGTCCATCCATAGTAATCCGGGGCCACTATATACCGTAGGATCAGAGGTGTGAAAAGTTCGATCTCGCTCCAGTAGTAGATAGGCGGGCCATTGGAGCACTCGTTCTTCAGCTTTGTAAGGGTTCAAATTACGTGTGAGACATGTCAGATCTTGAGGGCTCATCTTCCGCATTTACCAACAGTGGTATCAGAGCATTTTTAACGGCGGATCTCCGATTATATTCATCTAAAAAGGTAAGTGGCCCATCCTTTCTTTTAGGATAGGAATCCATAACTTGATGTATATGGACGTGATGTACATGGCTAATGTAAATGAATGTACACATATTGGATGTTGTATTTGTTGCCTACACATGCGGTAAACGTATTACCTACACATGTTGCCTACACGTATAGTACATGTACTGTTGAAAGTAGACCAATTGAGTACAATGATTCAGCGTGTAATATTATCCATCTGTTAAAATACGTTTCATGTTACAGTTTCATGTTACAATACGTTTAAACTGTTACAATGCGTTTCATGTTGTAAAGAAACTGTAAACGTTTCATGTTGGATTACAACACGTTTCACATTTAATCCAACACGTGTATACACATGTTGGCAGATCTGCTATAAATGTGATCCGCTATATACATATATACATATGTTGGTGATCTGCAAATGTACACTGTTGATGCCTATATTCCTGATGTACACATGTGCGGATGTGCAGACTACACATGTTGATGGCTAATCTGCAGATTACACATTTCCCTACATTGGTATCACATGCATACGTGTTGTAATGAAAGACATCTTAACCACTAGACACGTTTTGTGATACGTGTTATACATGCATACATCTTAACCACTAGACACGTCTTGTATTGAAATACGTTACATGTTGGACACATACACGTTTCTGTACACATGTAAACGTATGTAAAAGTACGGTAACTCACGTATGCTTTGTGATGTATACATGATTATACATAATTATATGTGATGGATACACATGTAATGTGATGTACACGTTTTGAAATCCATCTTAACACGTGTTATACATGGCTGATGTACATGTACATGAGTTGTACAAGTGTACACATGTTGTACTTATGACATCTCTCTCAACAGACGTACTACACACGTATTGTACAGGAGGTGTGTTGTACAAGAGACATGCTACACATGTGTTGTACAGGGACATGTTGTACAGGGATAGCTAAATTTGAGACTGTACACGTGTGATGTGCTTCAGTTGTACACGTTTTCTGTATACGCGATCTGGTGCTTTACTGTACACGTGATTTGGTACTTCACATGTACACGTTTACCAAATGTTGAAAACGTATACAGACGTGTTGCACCATGACTGAGATGTATTTATTAATATAATGGTACACATGTACATTTGTTGAATAATGGTACACATGTACAAATCACGTAATTAGCTAACGTACACGTGTTGGATGAAGTCCACGTGTAGTAACTATGTTTTAGTTTTGCTAATTCCACATGTGTAGATCTGTTAAAAGATGAATGCAGATATTTGTTAAATTCATGTTTAATCTACAAAGCATGTAGTGTGGCCCACATATATATGATATGATATTGTTTTCTTTATAATATTATCTTCACTTGTTGATCTAGAGATCATTAGTGAGCGTAAGCGATCATCAACCATGATGATCAATGTTGATGAAAGGATCCATCATCAACAATGATCATTAACGGTAATGATCAGATCTATCACTAATGGTCGTGATCACAGATGAAGATAAAACTCTCCTGATATCTTAGCACTTTTTTTTTCTTTCTGATGATGTTTACATGTGTGAAATAATTAGGCTTGATGTGTTTAGATCTAAGCCCTTCTTATTTTTCATTTGAACATATAGAAAAACTTAGTGCTAGAATCTTCCCTAAAACTAACGGTTGTGCATAACCTGAGTGGGAGTTTAATCTCCACCACCAAATGACGCATGCAACCAAATAATGGAAAGTTGCATGTTATACAATTATAGTTTTATAAAAATACCAATTTCATCTTAATTTGAGAACTTGATTGTTCTACACCGCCCATTCGGGTATGTGGACTTTCAGATCTCGTTAAGATGTGTTGACTACTTTTATATTATGAAAATTTGTATAACACGTAGAAATGCTGATGATTAGTGTCAATACTTTAGATCTTAGCTAAGTAGTGATACTCATGCAATGTAGAGATGGCCACAAAGCGTTAATCGCGAATGACAATTTGAAAGGTCAACATTTCGACGGCAACAACTACGAAGACTCAGTCCCTTGCGGTGCGATGCCTTCTGACGAGGACGATATATCTCACACACTCGATGTAGTTCAAGAGGAACCCATCTTAGGAAAACGGAAATTTACAAGAACATGGGTTGCGATGACTCGCTACAATAAGTGGCGAAAATAAAATCGTTCACCGAAATGTTCTTTCTTAGCACCATGCACAAAGAACTCATACCTACGTATGAAGTGCATGAAACCGCTAAGGGAATGGGAAGCACCGACAGATGCCTATGCGTCAGAAGTCGATGCAAGAGTTAGGGCAATGGAATTGGAATTCCGGAGTATAGGATGCTCGTCATTTGCCCCATCAAAGATCATATCCGTAAGATGGAGCAAAATGATAGGTGCCCTTAGGAATGTTGGGTGTAAATTGATTAAATCAAAAGATTATAGCCATGCACCGTTCCTTGCTCAATCATGGGCCCAAATCAAAAGAATTCTGAACCATACTGATTCTATCACTACGTTCAGAGACTTTTGTGGCCACTTGGTACGTGAGGTTGAAATGAATGCTATTCAGCCAAGTTCGGCCAGGGCCTTTGTAGCAGAAACCCATAAGCGGAAAGCTAACAATAAACGGTCTAAAGCTCGCAAGAAGGCGAAGAAGAATAACCAAGAACAGAAGACCACAACACCTGCTCCAAATCTCAAGAAGGGGAATGGAAAGAAGAAGCAAAAAAAGACAAATGTAGTCTGCTTTGTCTGTGGAAATTCCGGCCATTATGCTCGACAAGTGCGCCCATAAAAAGATCGTAATTTCTCAGTCACTAGATACTTTGTATGTAGGCGTTTGTTACAAATCCTTTCCGTTGATACTATATCTAACGAGTGGATTTTGGATTCAGGCGCAACAAAGCACGTGACAAGTAGTCGTCGAGGACTCGAGGAATTCCGGCCTGTAGCCAAGTGGAGTTACAAGCTGTACATGGGCAATAATGTCACATTGAAGACGTTTGGCGTTTTCCATCTACGTACGCGCATAGGGCGAACAATCATACTCCGTGATATTCTATATGCACCGGGGATGCGTCGGAATTTAATTTCTGTTTCTAGGTTATTAGCTGATGGTTTTGATATTCGATTTTCTGGGACAAGAGTTTCTTTGAGACAGAATAACCTCATCTATGCATGGGGTAATTTAATTTCAGATTTATTTATTCTAGACGTAGAATGTGATAATGCATCTATTGCTTTGTCTGCTATGTCGAATGAAACTGTAGTATCTGAATCTCAAAAATGGCACGTGAGGTTAGGTCACATTGGAAAGGATCGTATGACAAGACTAGTACGTTCTGGTCTGTTAGACTCCTTATCCAAAGTTGATTTGCCATTTTGTGAACATTGTGTGTCCGGGAAGACTTCGAAGAAACCATTTCCCAAAGCGGCTAGGTCAAAGGGCACACTAGAGATAATCCATTCAGATATCTGTGGACCCTTTAATGTACATGCCAGAAACAGATGTCAATATTTTGTCACTTTCATTGACGATTACTCGCGCTATGGATATGTGTATCTCATCTCACACAAATCTGAGGCTTTTGATTGTTTTCTTAAATACAAAGTGAGGTAGAAAATCAGCAGAGAAAAGATTAAAATCCTTCGATCCGATAGAGGTGGCGAGTATACATCTCGAAACGTTTAAATCATACTTGTGAGAAAATGTTGGCATTGTTCGACAAGACACAATGGCTTACACACCACAAAAAATGGTGTTGCAGAGAAGGAATAGGACATTATTGGACATGGTTAGATCGATGATGGCTCAAGCCAATCTCTATCACATTCTGGGAGACGCACTGTTAATGTACTGCCTACGTCCTAAATAGAGTCCCATCCAAATCTATTCCTAAGACTCCATATGAGATGTGGTCTGGAGGACTCCTTCTCTAACCTAACCCTTGGGGATCTTTGGGATATGTTTTGCTACCTACTCCGCATAGAGGTAAACTTGATAATAAAACCATTGAATGCGTGTTCATTAGATACCCTATGCATTCAAAGGGATACATTCTAGTTTATGAGGACCATGGACGATGGATTGAGATAGAATCCCGAGACGTGACCTTCGTTGAAGATAGATACCCAAGCCGAGAGAAGCAAAAGGTTCCAATACAACTTTTTGAAATACCCGATGTATCTCAGGAGAGTGGGAATTCTGCTTTACAAGATGATTGATTCCCCGAAGATACTTCGATATCGAGGGGCAAACATTCTCTTGTGTTGCAGTTGATGATGATGAACCTGATTCGTATCAGGATGCATTATTATCTTCTACCTCGGCCGATTGGGTGAATGCTATGGACGAAGAGATCGCTTCCATGGAGAAAAATAAAGTCTGGGAACTTGTTGATCTGCCTTCCAATCGCAAAGCGATTGGTAACAAATGAGTACTAAAGATCAAAAGAAAGGCAGATGGTACAGTGGACAAGTATAAAGCACGATTAGTTGCTAAAGGTTTTACACAACAAGAAGGCATTGATTACGAGGAGACCTTTTCACCACATTGCAAAGTTCTCTTCAATCCGCATGATCTTGTCCATTGTCGCAAGTTTAGACTTAGAGTTATATCGATGGATGTAAAGACTCATTCTTAAATGGTGACTTGATGAAGAAATATACATGCAACAACCCATGGGTTATGTGGACAAAAAGCATCCAAAGAAAGTCCGCAAATTATTGAAATCTATCTATGGGTCAAGCAATCTTCAAGACAAGGGGTACATGAGGTTCCACTTGGCCATCACCACTTTTGGATTCACGATGAGTGAAGAAGATCATTGTGTATACATGAAACGGTCTCGGAAGATCTTTTCGATATTATCTCTATATGTAGACGATATCCTATTAGTCCGGTAATGACATGCATGCAATTGTTGACATTGACTAAAGATTGGCTATTCTCGAACTTTAAGATGAAAGACCTCGGTGAAGCCAACTTTATCCTTGGGGTAAAAATCATCGTGGGATCGCCCAAAGAAATTTTTAGGTTTGTCTCAAGCAACCTATATACAAAAGATCTTAGAGCGGTTCAGATGGAAAATTCAAAAGTCATTGAAACCCCTATGGATAAAGCTACCAAGTTAGACAGAAATCGTGTCCCCAGATCAGAAGTCCGAGAAATTGGCTATGTCCTCGCACCTTATGCAAGCGCAGAGGGAGCTTAATGTATGCTATGCTTTGCACTGCACGGATATAAGCTATGCAATTGGCATAGTCACCGTTATCGAGTAACTCGGGACGCCTCATTGGCAAGCCGTCAAACGTATATTCCGCTATCTCGGAGGAACAAAAGACCTAATGTTGTGTTATGAAGGCACAAGCCTCGAACTCAAAGGATATTCGATGTCTTTGCTTGGGGTAATGACGCCGACGAGGGAAAGTCTACTTCGGGGTATGTGTTCTTACTTGGAGGAGGAGCTATCTCATGGTCGAGTAAGAAACAGACATCCACTCTTTCATCTATGGAGGCCGAGTACATTGCATGTTGCTGGCCAACCAGTCAGAGTGTATGGGTTCGCAGATTTTTATTGAGTCCGGGTATTGTACCGAGTGTTCGTCACCTATATCGCGAAGATAGACAATACTTCGCTATTGACTTGGCAAAGGACCCTAAACACCACCGTAAATCTAAGCACATTGAGATCAAGTATCATTACGTCCGTGATCAAGTGAGAGATAAAAGGTCGCCCCTCGGCTACATTCCTACCAAGGAGATGATGGTTGATCCCATGACAAAACCTATAGCCAGAGATCTATTTCAGGTTCACGTCAGGCAGATGGGATTGAGGAAAACTTGATTGATGTACTTGTTTTGTAATACCTTTGATCTTTCATTAATGAATAATATATTCCATTTATTCCGTATTGAACACTAATATAAACTAGGTAAGAAGATCATCAGCATTTACCTTGAGATCATGTAGGATTTCTATTTTTGTCGGCAGGCCGGTCACCCACTCGCACGGGTTGACCAACCTTGAATGTACAAGAGAGGTACATTTGGGGCTATGTTTATACATTGAGGTATGAACTTCCCTTTATTGTGAATAATAAAGGATGAGGATATGAGTGAGTCGTATCCGCCTACAATCTAATAAAGATTGTAGATGAGACCGATAAAGTCGAATAACATAATCGCACCATTCCTTTACATGCGATCAATGTTATGGCCTGAAATTAAAGCCAGGTTATGAGGTTATGAAATGAGTCGTACCTTATGTAGAATAACCTGCGTACTGTAGACCCGACTTACACCTAGTATTGTCTACTTTACGATGTGGATTGTAGCCACATGCTGGGACCCTTTACCTACAGATTGCTTTGATTCGATCTAATCATTGCAACGTGCGAGTAGCCAAATCCCCGTAGGTGACTCTTTGTGTCCTTAGCTACCCTCCTCTTGTGTATATGAGGATGAGATTGAGTGTCGCTACTTTAGTGTACAATAACGAAAGGTCCTTGATTGGCCAGACTCTGTTACGCTTAGGAAAGCGGCTTGATTAATTCCAAATTACACATTTGCGTGGGGAAGATCCCATGACAGCCTACACCAAGTTTCTAGAACTATTAATACGCACTTGAAGACTTATCCGCCGGCAAAAGATGTCGAGTTGTTTTTATTAATCTTTTGCAAAACAAGATTTTTTCTTAAAAAGCATATATATAAATAAGTATTGCTTTGAATTGGTTTTAATCGAAGTTTGTGAAAATCAAGTTTTCGTAATAACTCGATAAGTTGGATAAGTGCGTATGTTGGCGAGTACTCCAGATCGGGAGTTAACTCCATCCTGGTGTGGTCATGCGACTAGGACAGGCATTGCAAAGCTTGGGTTATTGAGTACTAGTTAGGTGGTCACCGAGTACTTAAACACCTGTGAGAAAATTATGGTGATCCACCGGTCCCACGCCCGATTCTTTTGATCGCGATGTTTGGTATTTGATTGTTATAAGGCAAGTTAATTGGACGTGATTTATGTGCCTATCCCACTATGTGATTGAGTGAGAGATGTTGGACGTGGGCCGTTGGGGCCTACCGGTGAGCAATCACTAGTGGGTGGGTCCCACTGCTTTGGCTTCTTACGGCCTTTTTCCTCTTCTATATATTTCAAATTCAATTTTGAATTTGATTTATGATAGGAGATAGGATAAGACCGGATGATGTGGCCTTATCTCAATCCCACCCAAACTCTCCTTCTTTCGTTAGGGATGTGATCGGCTCATGTGGCCTTATCACAATCCCACTTAAACTCTCTTTCCTCTGTTATATAAGGAGTGCGCTTCTCTCATGAAAAGCAATCGATTCATACGAAACACCTGAGAGAATATAGAGAGGAAGAGAGTATCCTATAGTCTGTTCATATTAGCTTGTCCTTAGGGACAATCTGGTCCATCCATAGTAATCCGGGGCCACTATATACCGTAGGATCAGAGGTGTGAAAAGTTCGATCTGCTCCAGTAGTAGATAGGCGGGCCATTGGAGCACTGTTCTTCAGCTTTGTAAGGGTTCCAAATTACGTGTAGACCGTCAGATCTTGAGGGCTCATCTTCCGCATTTACCAACATAGGGAACCAAGCCATGGATTATTACCAAGTTTTGTAATTTATATAACTTCATGAAGTTAAATATCTACCTATCTTCACTCTTAATTTTTTAATTTAATAAATTAATAAATATTGGGCTGAGATGACTCAAGCCTTCCAGCCAACCCGACTTATTGAAGTTGGTTCCTTTTCATTCATTCATTGATTGATTCAAGGTAGCTTTAGCTTGCTTCCAAGTCCAAGCGCTAGCGGTAGAAGCTAGTCGCCAGAAGCGAAGCGATCTTCCGGGCCGAGAAGGTATGAATATGGAGTCAAAGTTGGGTGCTGTATGATGGACGGTCCACATTAAAGTTGGGCCCTGAGACAATTTGCATCTAATGTCCGACATGATGGATAACCCATATCTAAGGTGCCCTGCATGATGGATAGCCCAAGTAAAAAATGGGCCTATACAAGGTGGATGGTCCATATTGGTAAGCCCCACACAATGGATAAATCACCTTGAAGACAAGGTGTGGCCACAATATAATGAGCAATCCACGTAAAAGGTTAACTTGCATGATGGATGGTATAATTAAAAACGGTCATGAGTAGGGGTGTACATCGAGTTGAACCGTGTCGAGCTGGCCTCAGCTTGACTCAGCTCGAACATTGGTAGATCTCAGCTCGAACTCGGCTTGCTAGTCTAGGTTCTCGAGCCTGACTGGCCAGCTTGACTCGGTTCGGTTAGCAGCTTAGGCCAGCTCGGGCCGAGTTCAAGCCAAGATCAGGCCGAGTTCGCCATTGAAGCATTTTCACAAACACCTGATGTGCAACTTCAAAAACCCACTATTTTACAAACAGAGGCAATGGTTTTACATGTGTTTTATCAAACACCTAAGTAACATAAAAACCAAAAGAAAAAGAAAAAAAAAAAAGAGAAAAATATTTGTTTAATGTACATACCTTGCTTGCCACCGGCCAAACCTTCCTTGCCACTAGCCAAACCTTCCTTGTCACCAGCTACATCTCGTTGAGTCATTTTATCAAACAGTTGGTGAGTAACATCAATGGCAAAGTAATCGAGTCATCATACTGGTTCGATCCGAGTTGAGTCGAGCTGGGGCATGCTCGAACTTGGCTCGAACTCATTTTCGAGCTAAAAAAATCAGCTCGGCTTGGCTCGAACTTAGCTTCGAACCGAGTCGAGTCAAGCGAGCTAACCCAACTAGCTCTATTCATGTACACCCCTATCCTGAGTGGATAAGAGAAAATTTTAAGAGATTTTAATGAAAGATATTTTAAAAAGGAATGAAAAGAAAAGAGAGAGAGAAATTAATAGAAGAAAAATAAAAATTATTTATATAAGCATAATGTTTACCAAACATATTTATTTGATAAGTAAAATCCAAGATAAACTTGAATTGCCAAATATGGATTTGAATCCTTTTCAGATCCACTTAGTGAATTCACATTCAAAGAAAAGATGGTTGCAATGATTTTGGGAGGGGGAGGATAAATTAGAAAAATCATAAATACAAATAATATGAAACTAGTCGACTGGTGGACATTTATTGGACGGTGGACATTTATTGGATGGTCGAAAAGAAAAATATCATAAAAGTCAGTATTCAGTGAATATGAGTGAACTAATCAGAGGTTGGAATTATTCAACCAACATGAATCTTGGACATCATCTGTTAACACTTCACGGTGTGTCCCTAACTTGGACGGTTTAATTTAAGGCATGCATACGTATAACATCTGTGCCTGTGTATCGAGCATCCAACTGTGGCGGAGTATTAAATAACTCCCCAACAAACAAGCGCCTCGTATAAATTATAAAAGTTATGTGGGACTTGATCATATTAGAAGGCTCAATAGTGGCCACGCGACTTGCCTGTGTCTTCCTGTGGTTGGAAGCTAACTGGGGCCCACAAGATTCCTGTGATAAATCCACTCCGTCCATCAGTTTCGACAGACCACCATATGATAGGATTCCAAAATTCAAGAAGATCCAAAACTCAGGTGGGCCACACCGCATGAAACAGTTAGAATGAAAACGTCCACCATTGAAACCTTCCTGGAGCCGACTATGACGTTATATGCCATCCAAACCGTTCATTAGGTTACTACCACTCAGATAAACTGTAGGTACAAATTTCATACTGATACAAAATTTCTGTAGCCCCCACAAAGTTTCCAATGGTGGGCATTCAATCCAACATTTTCGTGTGGCACGGCCCACCTGATTTTTGTATCTGTCTGATTTTTGGAGTCCTATACTACTGTGGTCTTTAGAAACTGATGGACGGAGTGGATCTGTCATGCGCTTCTCTGTGGGCCCCAAATAGCTTCCGTCCACAGGAACATGTGGTGGGGGTCCTCAGGCAAGTCTCGTCCGTAGATCTGTCCAGTGTCGTTGTGTCCCCAAGTTTTGTATAGGTGGGGCCCACAGTTTCTCAATCCAGACCATTAGTTTATTGGGTCCTGTGGTGCATGGACATGGCCTGGAATTATCCTCGAAATCCAAACCATGGGTCCTACTTTCAGATGGGACAGTACATCGCTCAAAGCAGATTGATCAAACCACCCATGAACTTCTGTTGCATCTTGACATGAAACCATGCATTAATTCGACGTTGGTGTTGCCCTTTCGGTGCATTTATTACTAGAAAATGCATAATCCATGATGGGGCCCGCATTTGGACAGTTTGGATTGACCCAAATTCATTCCACATGGAAGTATTTATGTACCCAGTGGACCCCACATAAATGAACCCTCGGATATCATTTTTTAATATATAGATTGCAAAAGAGTAGTGTTCTCAATTTCTAATGCGATAGGACGTCAGGAGTTTTGATTCGCCACTCCATGCAAGTGGGCCCTTTGATCTGACAGGCCGTTTTAGTTTAAGAATAAAAAAAAAAAAAAAAAAACTTGAATGCTCTAATAATATAATGAAAAATATGTACCTTTAGAAAACAGGTGTTGTGGCCCCCATCGTGTGTCTCTGGCCATAGAAATCAGGATGTTCTCCTGATGAATGTTCTTTCTTTTGATAGTCCACTGAACCACCGGAAATATTTATTTTACATGCAGCGGAAGGGCTTTTATGTTTATTTTTATTTTTACACACGCACGCACACTGACACACACTCAAGCCGTAGCGGAATTTCACCACCTATGGGTACTCAACCCTTGACCAGGTATTTTACATTCAGCCGAAAGGGCTTATACCCCAACTAAAATCAACGGAAATGTGCTTTTATCAGATTTAAAAAAAAAAAAAAAACATAAATAAAAAAGGAGAAAACAAATGAAAATTACGACACCAGCCCTGTGGGGCCCACTGTAATGTATGCATTTTATCCACGCTGTCCATCCATTTTAACATATCATTTTAAGGCACTAACCCAAAAAGAAGGCAGATCCAAGGCTCAAGTCGGCCCCAGTACAAGAAACAATGGCATAAAACCTTTACTGTTGAAATTTTTTTGGGAGCTACAAAAGTTTTTGATCAAGATGATATTTGTAAACTTATAAACAAATTAGATGGCAAATAATCATCACGGTGGACCCTAGGAAGGTTTTAATATAGTGGTGTCATTATAACCATTGATTCCTATGGCGTGGCCCACTTGAGCCTTGGATTTGCCTCCTTTTTGGGTTCATGCCCTAAAATAATCCGTTAAAATAGATGTATGGCATGGATAAAACACATACACTATGGTGGGCCCCCATAGATTTCCTACCGGAACCGAGTTCGTCTTGGCACTGGTAGGACTCAAATCGCATCCACATTGGCAATTCATGTTTGAAAAAACTCTAATTTTCCTTTAATTTAGATTTATTACAAATGGTGGAATTGCAATACTTGCCATGTATTGTTGTTCAATTTGGACACAACCACATGTGTAATAATTGACCCGATTTCGATAAATATGTAAGATTAATATGTTTAAGTGTTTGGCATGTTAGAGTTGTATTCAACTCAAATTAAATTGAATGCCTCCTGACCCTACACGCCGAATTAGCCAGAATGGGACTAAATATATGAAGATTGACTTAAATATTCTAACTCCCTGATTGTTAAATATATCATGCAATTTATGAAAGAGAGTATTAGTCCTTTTGATGAATACTTTTTGCCCTGAAGACAACGACTTTTCTTACATGGTAATAGCTTTGGTTATATTTCCTTAACAAAATTAAAAAAAAGATAGAAAAACTAAAAATAAAAGTTTGATTACCAATTTTATTAAATCAAGAAGTAAAATAAAGTACAATTAACAAAAGAAAAATAAGCTAAAGAGATTATCGATAACGGCCTGCAATAGTGAAATGGGTGTGATCTTAACAGTACTTCGAATTTAGATAGTTTTGGAAATACCAAATGATAGTAAGACAATCGTGGTATAAGGTCACTAGATTATGATCAGAAAATTACCAAATAAGAACTCAATAATCTAGGTGATCGACTACAGAGTCGTGGATATTTATACTAAACCTACATGCTTACTACAACAATACGCTAGATGGTAAGTCAAAACTAAGATAAGAAGCTAAATCTAGAGATTCTAAACTTGTTATAGTATGCTGTTGAAAAGAAATGGAAGATTTAAAAAATTAAACTAATAGATATACTCGTCCATGAGGGATGAGAGATTAGATAGACAACTGTGTAGAGTTGAAAGGTTTGTGTGTAATTATATTGCTCAAGGCCCCAAGTTTTTCTTTATGTGCCACTTTTATAGTTTTGGAGAGGTGGTGGTCATGCATAAGATTCCATAGGTAGCAGCCGTATTCTATTTGATTTTGGAGTCCTAAAGGTACTACGCTTGTAATGACTAAGGATTTTGGTGCACGTGCATACACGTGGATGCATATATATATCTGCATTCATCTATATAATTCATGAATAGATCCATCCATTTATCCATACATGCCATGCATCCATCACACCTATGCACTCTTATACATTCCTTACATGTGCATTCCATGTATCAAAGATGGTATGCCTCTTTACCACACATGTTAGACATGCCATTTATCATAGACGCACAGCAGTTACACGATTCCAATCGTGTCATGCCTTACTCACATGCCTTACTCACATGGGTGCTTTGCTCTCTATCGTTTTTCAAATGGATCAGTACAGGTACTTTGCCCTGAGTCGTTCTCGAACGAGTTAGCATGGGTGCTCTGCCTAAGTCATTCCCTAGAAGAATAGCACAGGTGCTTTACCTGGGATTACTCTGGAAGGATAAAAGAACATGGGCGCTCTTCCTAGATTACTCCAAAAAGAATCATATAAGAAAATATTGTTGATTTGATTAGTCATTCCTATTAAATTTCAAATGTCAAGTATCCATGCGATTTAATGTCTTGTTATATATACTTTAATTTATGTTTAATATGTTGACCTTGCGTATGTATCAGCTGGAAAATTTCAAATATGGAAATGAAATGATCTCACCCAGCAATTGTGCTTACCCTGTTTAATTAACCATTTCAGATACTGAGCTGAAGTAGTTCGAGCAAGCAGATCTCTTCCAGTAGCACTTTGGATGATTAAGCTTAGTTAAATTCTCAGAAAAGATTGTATTTATTCTTTTAGTACTTTAAGATAGTTTGATTTCCAGTTGCTATTATGTATGAAATTATGAACACTTGATTAGTGAACATTATTTTGAGAATAAAATTTATTTTAGTAGAACTTCTATTTATTTAAGACGTCAGTTTTATTTGGAATAGAATAGATGTGTTTATAATATCAATATTTAAATAATTATAGTTCATGGGCTTAGGATTTGGATTTCAAGTAATGTTCTTGGGTCAAATTTCAGAGCGTGACATCATTACCATGAGTGAGGATATCTATTTACAGACAACTTCCTACCATTCATCTTCAGTTTTGTAACATTCTAGAAGATTTGTCATGCAGTGATTGGTTCAATGAGAGTCTAGCAACAATGAGTCTTTGGTGAAACTTTTTCCACATGTCGCTCCTTGTGTCTGTTGGTCATGTATTGTGAGATAAATAACCGCCTTTAGAGTTTTGGCTGTACACGCATTTCTAGGCATTCGGCCTTACTGTAAGATATGTGTCCTCAGTAGATAGATATTTGTAGTCCTTGTATATTGTGAATATGTTTGTCCCTTTGTTTTACAAGCATGGTGACATGTGGCGGCTTCTCACTTATTGATCTGGACTGTGTCAGACAAGGTGTAAACACAATGAAAATCATTCCACCCGTTGAACTTCAGCAAAACTGTGCGTGCACCAATGTTCTTAATTTACTAACACTTTTAAACACATGGATATAGAATCGTGGATCTTGACCATTACTATACATGATCTTCGACCAAACATTGGCATTGATTATAGGAAAATTTCCTTCCCACCACTAACAGGCAAAAACACCGGTTTCCATTAAAAAAATAAATCCAATTATTGACATTAATTAATAGCCCACTTTGGACAACATATCTCCAAAGACACCATTTTGAATACAGGAGCATTTAACCATCCAATTAGTGGCTTGGCAAGATGATGGCCCTATGAGGAGAGGCCAATTTCAGCTTCCTCCTATCAAAATGAATTCTCACGGCTGTATAAATATTAATTAACCATAGCACAATTAATGATTAGGGTTCCATCTCTAGATAATTATGAAACACATACATATACAAGCTTATCATATTGGAAACTATAATATGTTAGAGATCTTATGCATACTTTAAGCCACATGGACCAATCATGCACCGCAACGCTTAACGATGCTTGAACTTGAAGATGAACGATCTTCATCAATAGTACACACATCCCACACAGTGTAAATCTCTCTCAACTTACCTTTAATTATATTTCTTAAATTGATTGGGTTACAATTACTTAAAGTTCAAATTTTCTTAAAACATAAAAAAGCCACTATATATGTGTACAAAGATGCATGCTTGTGCATGTGCATATGAACCACCCAAAATAATGATTCTAACACACTGCCCCTTGAATATAGGCTAGATTAAGTGGACGGTCAAAATCAATGATTTAGCACGTGGTCCATAACTCAATAATAAGACAGACCATCAACTTTTCTCCATTATTTATGTGACAAAGAGGTAGAACTTGTCAATTTAAGGATGCTAACTTTCAAAACATGGGACACGTACTGCCCATATGCATGCACCGAAGTTCGTACAGGTAAGATGTGGCAGGATTGGTTGATGAACGGCTGCTGTTAAAAATCAATATCAATATATATATATATATATATATATATATATATATATATATATATATATATATATATATATATATACACACACACACACACACACACGCTTTGAAGTTGTTTAGTCTACTCAATTGGGTCATCCTGTTTAGCAATTATAGTAGCTTGCTGTCCAATTAGATACCTCCACAGCGTGCGCATGTGTACAAGAAAGGCAGTACCTAATTCCCAATAGATTAGCTTTTTATAGTAATATCCTTGTCTGCAAAGTAACAGTTGCAATGCCTGTGTACATCTGATCAAAATGGTTGGTGGAGACATGTTATTTAAAGCTGATGACTGTCAATGGATTATTTATATTACCACTGGAACTCTAGACCGTCCATTTCATCAGGAGTGAGCATGATTTCCATTTCAACAGGAGTGAGCATGATTTTTTTTTAAAAGGCTAATTTAATATAATGCACATCTAGACCAAATATTTGGCGGTCCACCTTTATTAGGCGATTAGCTGATCTTCCTCATTTGTATGAATACCAAACCCATCAGTCACGTTATCTATTAACCATAACCAGGTGAGTTATTTGATACTGTTGTAGACTAAGATGGTTGATAAGCTGGCACTCAGTACACATGGATACATTAATTTAAATTAAACTGTCCAAATGCTGGGAACCCATGATCAAAAAGCCAGATTAATTGAAAGATCTTAATTGAATACTTTCCATTTGGACGGTCCGTATTAAGTGCCTGATCAATTGTCATGTATTGGCTAAGAATGTCATCTGATCTTAGTTCCTGGGAAAGAAGACATATATCGCTTCATCCACCTCACTTGATGCACATATGGTAATGGTGTGTGGGCCCAACAATCATCTCATCCCACTATTAAAAAGGAGGTATTTGTTGTAGACAAAAACCATGATACTCTGCCATAGTGTGATGGTTGATACAAAACACCTAACTGCTTAGTAAATATTAAACAGGTGGAATACAAGTAATTTTATATTAAACTGTCTAAATTATATTATGAACCAAAAGTTATGCTTGTGTAATTATCTAGCCTAATTATTTAGCTATCCGCTCTCTTTGGTTGTCTAATTGGGAGCCTGTATGAAGGAAGAGAGTTGTATCAGGTTGACTGCTGGTATGAAACCATAAGCGAATCTTTTCCATGTGAACCAAATAATAGGCCCTTTCAAGCTCATGCTATGACATTTTTCTGTCAGTTGGAACGGTTGAATAAGGCTCTTAAGGTTTCTTACTCATGCCTTAGATGATAGGCTCACGAGAGTTTCAACACAACGTCTTGGGTTCTAAGTACCCATTGTGGTGAAATTTCAGTTCTGTAATATGAGTGTGTGGGGGTGTGTGTAAAAAACAGGAAAAGAAGAAAGGAAAAAAAGATTCATGTGGCTAATCATAATTAGTTGAAATAAGGCTTAGAAGATGATGTCTTACTCTCAGATTAGTGGATATTTATTGGATGGTAAAAAAATGGTTTAAAAAAAATAAAACATAAATGGCCTTAATTCTAACAAATAAGGTTAACATTAATGAGTTATTTGTTAGAATTTCAGCTAGTCTGATTTTGGGGTAATTACTTAGCTCTAATTAATATATGCGAAGCGTACAATTTCTGCATGCTTGCATATCAAGAGTTATATGCTGCCAGATTATCAAATAATTTTCCTTCCAATAATACACTGGTAGAGGAAGCAGATTGGGTGGTGACCCTTGGCGACACTCAATTAGTTGGTGTTGGGTGCTATGGGGGCTACTATAATATATGTATGCACGTTGTCCATCTGTTTTCCATTTCATTTTAGAATGATCGAGAAAAATGAAGCAGATCAAAAGTTCTAGTTGACCACCCCATAGGAAACAAGACCACCCCACAGTTAAAAAACTTTTGGAGACTGGGAAAGCTTTGTATCAACCTATATATATATATATATATATATATATATATATATATATATATATATATATATATATATATATCGAGCTGACAATAAGCTCCCATGAGGTTGAGCTGTGTGGGCTGCACCGTGATGCGTGTCGACCATCAACACCGTGCATTTGATGGGTCCCCTTTAAATTATGGGATATCCCAAAAATCAGCCGTATACGGAACTCAGGTGGGCCATACCATCTAAAATTATGTGAAGACACCATTAAAACATATAAAAGTACTTGGTGGGGCCCACCTGAGTTTTGCATGCACCTAAAACTTGGTCTGAACCCTCATTCAAGTGGGACACAGATAATGGATGGGCTGGATTTGCAAACCACATCTCGGTGGGTCCTAAAAAATGGTTATGAATGTTTTAATGGTGCACGGCCCCTCTCCACTTTTGTATGTGGTGTGGCCCACACAAGTCACAGATTGACTTGACTTTTGAGACCTAGGCCCATGATGGAATGATGCATCTGACTGATGGGGTAGATGTTCGAAACGCATCACGGTGGGCCCTCACAGCTCGACCACATGGGACAACTGGTGAGGTAGAGCGCATAGTACCTTTTCCATATATATATATAAAAGGTCCTTACTCTTGCCCGGTGGTAGATTCTCAGGAGTTTCAAAAGGGTTTGAGTACCCATGCACACATGTGTGTGTATATACACACACACACCCACCCACATACTCACACTATAGTGGGATTTCACCACCACATGCTCTTGAAATCCTGACTGGTTGTTGAAACTCCTGAAAGTCTACTACTGAGCAAGAGTAAGGATCCCATCAAGCTTGATATTTGTATTTTCTCACGCAGGTCAGTAAAACATTATCAGCGGCTTGAATGACAAATAAACATTATGGTGGGCCATAAGAATAGTAGATGTCATTATCCCCACTGTTCTTCATAGTGTGGTCCACTTGAGCTTAAGAATTTGCTTGGCTGATGCCCTACAATGAGTGGGAAAAACAGATGGACAGCATACATATAAAACACATCCATCAGGACCACCCAATCCGCTCCTCTAGGGTTACTGCCCATGCACGCATCCACAGTGCACGTGGAATGAGAAATGCTAAATCGATTCACACGTGAGATATTTAAGAAGTGAATTACGGCACACGTGCCAACCGTGGCAACTGAGTTCTCGACATCCGAGCCTTTTAACAGGTTGGGATGATTCTTAATTCAAAGTTCGTGCAGGTCCACTCATGAGGCGAGCCACGCTTGTGCGTTGAATATTGGCTGTTGGAATTTTTCTTGGTAACTGTCCATTTTCAGCCTCCTTCCTTCCCCAGGGAAGCGGATTGGCTGGTGTTCCACACACCAGCTATATCGCTGGTGTATTGGCTTCAGCAAGTCCTGCGGATCCGATCATGATGTTTGATATATCCAAACCGTCCATCCATTTGGCGAGCTGGTATTAAGGCTAGAGCCGAAAAATAAGACAGATCTAAAGATCAATTGGATCACACTGCAAAAAGCAGTGGCGGATTGAACGTCTACCATTGAAACCCTTTCTGGGGGGTGGGTTCACAGAAGTTTCAGATCAATATTAAATTTTTTTTTTTACCTCTTCATCCATGTATTCATGACCTTATTAATAGATTGGATGGAAAATAAACGTTATGGTGGCCCTACGAATTTTTTAACGGTGAAAATCATTATCCTCACTATTTTTGATGTGGTCCATTTGAGATTTAGATATAATTCATTTTTTTTTTGTAATGCTCTAAAATGATTTCAAAATATGGATGAACAGTGTGGATATAATAAATACATCATTGTGGGGCCATGTAACTTTGATATCCTTTGAACCGTTCGTACAACTCGGAGCTCGAGGAGCGTCGACGCTCGTCTTAACACGACACCTATCTACACCAGCTATATATCTGATGTGGTGCATCGGACGCAGATTGCGTCCTATCCCCGCCCAGACGGTAATCCGTCCGGGCTGGGCTCTGTAGGGCCCAAACTGATGTGAGTGTTTTATCCACACCGTTCATAATTTTTCTCAGATAATTTTAATACATAATAAAAAACTGAGATATGTCCACACCTTAAATGGACCACAAAGTAGGGATTTAACTTCCACCATTAAAAACTTCTTGGGAGCTGGAGAAGTTTCGGATTAAGTTGATATTTGTATTTTCACTTTATCCACGTCTACATGACATTATTAATAGGTTGGATGGTAAAAAAACATCATGTGGCCCTTATAAAGGTTTCAATGGTGAGAGTCATTATCACTACAGGTTTCTTTGATGTGATCCAATGGAGCTGTGGATCTGCTTCAGTTTTTGTATCATACCTTAAAATGATCTGAAAAAATTGATTAACGGTGTGGATAAAACACTCACATCAGTTTGGGCCCCACAGAGCCCCCCCCCCCGGACGGATTATCGTCCGGGCGGGGGTAGGACGCAATCTGTGTCCGTGTTACATCAGCCAATCCTCTTCCCTTCCCCAGTGAGTGGCTTGGCCTGATCTATGGCTAGGACATGCCCACGGCTGGCTCTACCGTATGATCATTGGACTGGATCTAGCGCATGTGTGCTATGCTGGCAAGTGCATGGCACTTCACCCCTTCAATCTCTCCCAAATTTGCGTGTGCGTTTCCTCAATCTAGGCTCCTCGGATGGCTGGGCCCACTGTAAAAATGCACAGTAAAATAATTCCATTGGTAGTTAATAATGCAACAAACAAAGTAGGGCTATTCATGAGTCGAGCAAGCTCGAAAAACTTGCTCGACTCGGCTCAAGTCAGTTCGGATTGACTCGGCTTGAATGGCCGATTCAGGTCAAATCAAGCTATTTTTGTAAAGCTCGAGTTGAGTTCGAGCCAAGTTCGAGCATGGGGGTATTTCAATTGGACTCAACTCAATTAATAAATATAAAATTTTTAATAAACGCGCACACACACACACACACACTTAAGTTTAAGTTTAAAAAACAAAAGAACAAAAGAAATCTTAGCTACCTGATCGGCCCTACCTTTCCTTTTCTTCTCTTTCTCTCTACTACCCCACCCAGCCGTTGCCTGCACGCCCGCCCGACCAGCACTCCATCAGACCTCCGGCTTTCAGGCTTCCAGCATGTTGCCGGCTCGCCCGTACGGCCAACACTCCACCAGACCACCAGTCTCTATCTCTCTTTCTCTCACTCTCCCGATCTCTTCAAGCAAACCTGCGCCTAATCCCGACTCGACCCGATCTCTCTCTCTCCCAATCTCTCCGAGGTAGGTGTTTAACTTAATTTTTTTTTTATAATTAACTTGTAGATTTATTTTAGATTTATATAATGTAGATTTATTATAGATTTATTGTAGATTGAGGGTTGGGTCGGGTTGGGGTGGTTGGGTTGGGTTGGGTTGGGTGCCGAGTCGAGTTTGGGGGGTTGGGTTGGGTTGGCGAGGGGTCAGACCAAGTTTCAGATGCATCCAAATTTTAGGTGGGCCCCACCAAGTGCTTTTATACGTTTTAGGCATGTCTTCGTATGATTTTAGATGGTATGGCCCACCTGAGTTCCGTGTACGGCTGATTTTTAGGATATCCCATAATTTAAAGGGGACCCATCAAATGCACGGCGTTGATGTTCTACACACATCATGGTGGGGCCCACACAGCTCAACCTCATAGAAAGTCCCCCCCCACCACACACACACACATATATAGGCATGCTCACCTACGCACATGCGCACCTTTACACATGTGTCATGGGTGTCGAATCTAAACGGTGCATAAGATGCGGAATCCCATGAAACCTTAGGGGGTTAATTTTCACCCTCATATAAGATTCTGGTGGGCCATAGCAAAGAGAAATTCAAATTAAGGGAAGAAACTGTTTGCATTTTTCATGGCCCATCGAAGTTCTGGATCAAAGTAAAAATTCGTATCAGGAGGTTTTATGAGGTTCTGCTTCATGCAGACCATTCAGATTTTCGAGAATCATCCGATAATATGATGAGTTCTCAAAAAAGTTTGTATGTAGTATGTACGAAGTGAGCGTTTGTGTGTATATATATATATATATATATATATAATCCGACGGCAGGGAAATGCGCGTCCGTAGGGAGAGCGTACGGTTGGGGGTCGTGGGCAATCGGCGTGCCTTTACTACAAACACGTGCATGGGGCCGAGTGTGATGTGTCAAGACATCGACTCCATCCACCCTGCACTCGCACGTAATATTCTCCTTGCAGCCCAACAATATGCCAACCAAAAAATAAAGTGGACTCCACCGGAAAATCATGCCTAAAACCTCTAAAGTCATGTTTCAATGTCTCACCCGAGTTTTGGAATGTCTGAATTTCTTAGATCTCCATTCATAGTAGTTGAGCTCATCTTATGAACGGATCAGATACATCTGATCAATGGATCCGACGGTATATAAAAAAACACGATTGACTCCATAGATAATATGACATATTTTAATGGTGGGTGTTTCTGTTCCAAATCTTCCCTCTGGTGTGACCCACTTGTATTTTGGGTCAATCTGATTTTTGGGATCGATCCAGCATCAAGCTGAAGATTGCCACCTTATGAACAGATTGGATGTTAAATTACTAATCTAGGTGAGCCCACACACAATAAGCTTATTCAAAGAAGATTGCCCAACTTTATATCCCCATCTAAAGTTGGGCCAGCTTTCTTTCAAGTTATTTATGACTATACGTACAAGGGCCGTGTGAACGCGTATGAACTGTCAACTGCCAGAGTGTCAAAAGGTTTCTTGATTTTAAAATGGGATATGTTGGGCCCCACATATCATTAATGCGATGAACGGTGAGGAGTGTCCATCGCTTGATCTTTTTGTCCCTGTGCTACGCTGTCATTCGTCGCGCGTCACACCACCATCGTTGGTGGCCCACCAATGTAAGATCGATGTCGATGGCTCTCATCCACCCTCATGACTGCTGTGCCGTCTTTGAAATCAATGAAAATAAAAGAGAAGTTCGGTACTTGGTAGCATGGCTCTAGTGTGGTGGCACGCCGATGCTGACCCTCCATGTGATCGGTCCCCACCAAGGATGGTTTGTATGGAAATATATATATCTTGGTTGTTTGATATTTCGTCATCAAAGAAAAGTGCAACAAAAACAACGGTCCCGACCTGTGAAGATTTCAGATCAGTGAGATCATTACCTTGTTGTCTAGATGCTTCAGGAGATTGATCTAGATGAATGGTCCTGATCATCAGGTGATATGGCAGGGAGAGCAGAGAGGGAAGGACGCGGATTGCCTGCGACAGGAAGCTTGGTGGCCCGGTACACCGTGATGTTTGTGAGAAATCCATCTCGTCTATCCGTTTTTTAAAGATCATCTTAGGATATGGGCGTAAATATCTGGCAGATCCAAAGCACAGGTGGGCTGCACGACAGAAAACAGTGAGGATTGACCGTCCACCGTTGAAACATTGGTGGGTCCACATAAGCTTTAGATCAGGCTAAATTTTTTTGGTGTTTTCAGTTCATCCTAGTATTAATGACCTTATGAACGGTATGGATGGCAGACCCAGGGAAATTTCAACAGTAGGCTTTCCCTACCTACTTTTTCATGTTGTGTGACCCACTTACTTTTAGGATCTGCATCATTTTCGGGTTCATGTCCTAACATGATCTGTAAAAACAGATGAATGGGGTGGATTTCTCACAAACATCACGGCGGCCCCACCTAGTTCCTAAATTGGTGTACTTGGCGAATACACTTTATTCGCAATTGACTCTCACACTTGCAAAAGTGGCACACGTGAGAGTGATCAAAACCTATCATAAGGTGAACCTGTTCTTCATTTCAAGAATATGATCAGGTGCTCGTTAGGTGGGCCTACATATGTAAATGACCGGCTAAAGGAAATTGACGAATAGTCCATCTCATTAACATAGACCTAGGACCAATTAATAAACCAGCAGCCCTTACGTACGGCACAATAATTGCAATTGACTTGCTTCCGGTAGATGAGTAGACAGACGTGACTGCGTCCATTTGAGGTGGGCCTATCATATAGTGGACATGTCATACGTGACCTACATTGCATGTGGGACATCCCTAGTATATCTTAACCCTTACCGCAGCACACAAAATGACGGACGACTCCAACCTTCCTGCGACCGGAACCTAGGTGGAGGCATCGTCCGTTAGAGAGCCACCTTGTCCATCTGTTTTTCGGCTCATGATAGGACATAAGTCGAAAAATAACACAAATCTAAAACTTAAATTTACACAATATAAGAAGTAATTATAATGATTTAACGCCCACCATTAAAATATTTGGTGCTATTGTTTTTGTGTTTTAAAATCATCCCAGTGGGAATTATCTCTTGAACGGTTTGATTGGCATAGATGGCATACAGACTAGGGCTGAAAGTTAGGCGGGTTCAATCCGACCCGGCATTTCAAGTAGGATGTATTGGGTTTGGTTCTGGACTTGGGTTGTACAAACACCAACCCGATAAAACTTGGGTCGGGCTCGGGTTGAGGTCTCAGGTTACCCAACCCAACCCAACCCAACCCAACCCAACCCAACCCAAACCCAATCGTTACATAAGTTATAAATTATAATTAAGTGCGGATCATTTGTGTTGAATGCACAAGAATTTCCATACTGTTGGGTTTCATTGGTCCACGTCATTTTTGACGACTCAAAACTAACGAGATATGTCAAATTTCTCTCTTCCACATAGATTGTGTGCCACACATAATATGACTTTGAAAGGAGTAGTCAATATATATATATATATATATATATATATATATATATATATATATATATATATATATATATATAAATGCTCACCGCGCACTATAGATGTTTGCAAAAGTAGTGGTGCGAACTTTTTTGAAAACCCATCATATGTGATGTGGATTCAAAATCTGAACTGTTTATGTGAAGCAGCACCTCATGAAACCTCCTGGGCCTAAGTTAATTTACTTTGATCTAAAACTTTGGTGGGCCATGAAAAATTAAAACAGTTTCCTCCCTTGATTTTCATTTCTCTTTGCTATGACCTACAAAAATTTTAGATCAGAGTGAAAATTTGTCCTTTGGGGTTTCATGGGATTCCGCATCACATGGACTGTTCAGATTAGACACCCATGACCCGTGTGTAAAGGTGAGCATGTGCGTAAGTGAGCATGACTCTCTCTCTCTCTCTCTCTCTCTCTCTCTCTCTCTCTCTCTCTCTCTCTCTCTCTCTCTCTATATATATATATATATATATATATATATATATATATATATATACAAAAATATTAGCATGTATCCACCCGACCAACCCAACCGAGCCTGCTTGGGTTGGGCTTGGGTTGAGAATTCCCAACTCGAGGTTGGGTTGGGTTAGGTTAGGGTTGAGGTATGGAAACCTTGGGTTGGGCTAGGGTCGAGCACCAACCCGACCCAACCCGCCCGACTTTCAGCCCTAATACAGACATTGGTGGACCTAGGAAAGTTTCAACGGTGGACATTTCTCTCCCTACATTTTCTTGTGATGTGGTTCATTTGAATTTTCTATCTACCATAAGTAGGGTAAATGACAGTCTACTTAGATTCCAACCCCAAGAAATAGGGTCACGTACAGAAGAAATGTAACTTACTTGGCGGGAGAGTACTAAAAGATTACGCTATGAAATGTAATTTAACCGGTAAATTGACACAATAATTGAAAAATAGATTTGATTTGTCTGGATTGACATAAGACGATCTTCTTTTTGAATTCCTTTGTTATTTATAGTTTTTAATCTACTTATTTAAATCATCTCACATTAGGACGGTTATCATAATTGTTCGCTAGCTATTACTTGAAATCTACTGTTTCTCCTCTGGTCACATGTTCTGTACTTGCTTTCATACGATTTCTTCTTCATCGGTCTCAGACAAGGTCTCAAACAATAAACGGTAGCATCTGATATGTTACAGCTACTGTTATCGAGAAGTCTTCTATAGACTAAAAGCTCAAGAGGGGCTGACAGAAACACCAACTCTTACTTAAAGGGTTGTATATCTATGTTGTCTATTAGTTTTGTAAGATCATTTTTTAAGACATGGTCTAAAAGGGTAGGCAGATTCAAATCTTAGGCACACATGGATGTAATGATTGAAATCCCACCGTTAAAGACTTCTCTGAGGCTGCAAAGTATTAGAGTGAGGTTTAGGAAGTTTTTAACGGTGGGCGCGCGCAAAGACAGTTGCCATATAAATGAGCTACAGCCGTAGGATCTCATGTGAGCTCAACACCATTTTAAAATGGTGGTGACTCTTCGAGGGTACACCTGGCAGAGTTGTACAGAAGTGGACGCGGATTTCCTGCGAATGCCTTTCGCAGGAAGTTCCTGCGCAAGGATGATGGGTGGGGCCACCACCATGTTTGTAGGAAATATACTCCGTTCATCCGTTTGGAGAGCTCATTTTAGGACAAGCCACCAAAAATGAGGTGGATCCAAAACTCAATTGGGCCACACCAGAGGAAACAGTGAGGATTCACTGAGAACCGTTGAAACATTTTTATGACCATAAAAGCTTTTTTTCAGGTTAATTTTTTGTATTTTCATTTCATCCATGTGGTAATGACCTTATAAACGGTTTGGATGGTATATAAACATCAAGGTGGATCTCAGGAAAGTTTCAACGGTAGGTATTTCTTTTCCCAATTTTCCCTTTGGTGTGGCCCAATTGAGTTTTGGATCCACCTCGTTTTTGGTGGCTTGTCCTAAAATGAGCTCTCCAAACGGATGAACGGAGTCTATTTCCTACAAACATGGTGGTGGCCCCACCCATCATCCTTTCGCCGGAACTTCGTGCGAAAGGCTTTCGCATGAAATCCGCGTCCTACAGAAGTACATACAATACAAATCACCGCTTCCACTGTTGATTAAGCAACACGTCAAAATCATCGAGAAGATAATTTTACAGTTCTGATGCTTCCTTTGAAAATTGGACCACTGGCTGTTATATTTTGGACCGTCCATTCATTTATAGCCATTAATTGAATGGTTAGAGATTGATTTATTACTATGATTTTAGAGATATTACGTTCACAACGAGGCATGCAATTTGGATGGTCTCGATATATAGCTGTGCATCAATGTCACATGCGAGCAGGATTAGCGACCATCATTTTCAAGATGATGCTGAACTAACATGGGAGGAAGCGGATTGGCCAGTGTACCACACACCAGCTATATAGCTGCTGATGTAGAAGCGTGTCCTGCGAAGACGAGCGCCGACGCTCCTCGAGCTCCAAGTTGTAAAACGGTTCAAAGGAGATCAAAGTCACGTGGCCCCACAATGATGTATTTATTATATCCGTTCATCCATTTTTCTAAATTATTTTAGAGAATTACACAAAAAAATAATCATATCTAAAGTTCCAATGGACCACACCAAAAATAGCAGCAAGGATAATGATTTTCACCGTTAAAAAATTCATAGGCCCCACCATAATGTTTATTTTCCATCCAATCTATTAATAAGGTCAAAACTACATGGATGAAATGGATGAAGAGAAAAACAAATTTCATATTGATCCGAAACTTCTGTGGCTCTAAAAAAGTTTCAATGGTACACGTTCAATCCCTCACTGCTTCTTATTTAAATCTGTCTTATTTTTCAGCTCAAGACTTAAGACAATCTGCTAAATGAATGGACAATTTGGATATAACACATATCTCATTATGGACCCACATAACTTGCTGACGCCCATACACCAGCTATACATGGTGTGTGGTACACCAGCCAATCTGCTTTCAACATGGGATCTCCGTTCAAGGGCGCCGATTAGGTACTTCCCCCCCCCCCCCCACGAGCTAAGGGCCACCGTGGGTCCACCCTAATGTTTTAATTTTATCCACACCGTCCAGTGGCACCTGCCACTGGATCCTTGCTCTTGCTCTGGTGGTAGGCTCTTGGGAGTTTCAACACCCGGTAAAGGGTTCGAGTATCCATAGGTGGTGAAAGCCCACTACGGCATGGGTGTGTGGGGGTGTGTGTAATAAAAAAAATAAAATAATAATAAAAAAAAGTTTGAAGGTGCCCACTGAGATGTATATGTTTTATATACTCTTCATCGATTTTGATGCTTATTTCATGGCATGAGCCCCAAATGATGGAATAGAGATTGTGTAGAAAATAGTGAGATTGAATATCCACAGTTGAAAACTTATTGGAGGCACAGATTGATTTTATATTTGTGTTTTCCTTTCATCCAGGTCCATGTGATCTTGTGAGATGGGTTGGATGACTAATATATAAAACATCACAATGGGTACTAGTAAGTTTTCAACGGTGGGTGTTCAATTCTCATCACTCTTTTTTGTGGTGTGGTCCACTTGAGCTTTTGATCATTTTTAAGCTCAATCTCTAAAATTAGCTGGAAACGTAGATAGACAGTATGGATAAAACACAAGCATCATGATGGGCACTATAAAACTTGGGCCACGTAGTGCCACATGGATATTCCTTTAGCAGTGCCACGGGCATTCCGCTTCCCACTTTACAGCTACACCACCTTGATGATTGTATTGAATATCTACGTTGTTCGTCAGCTTTTCAGCTCATTTTAAGACATGAGCTAAAATAAATGAAGTAGAACTAAATCCCAGGTCGACCACGTCATGAGAAGCAGAGGTAATTATCCCAGGTGGACCACATCATGAGAAGCAGTGGTAATTGAACACCCATTATTAAAAACATCCTAGGCCGATGTTAATGCCCATATGTTAATATTTAATTTCCATCCAATATGTTGATGAGGTACAAAGGCATAGATGAAACATGTATTTGAAGTAGCATGTGTCAAACAACCATTTACTTAACTTGGGAATACTCACACCATAAATAGGCCAAGTTTGATTTCTTTAATATTTGATGCTCCCGTGATTTCCAACATAAAACCTTCTTTCTGATACCATGTCAAACAATCATTTACACTAAGGGCGTGTTTGGCCCGACCGATCCCATGGGATTAGGAGGGATATAATGGATTTTAAGGTAATGATGGTGGTGTCAGTGTTTGTCCCTTGATCTCATGGGTTTGGGATAGCCCATGGGATATACAGCAGCCTGTTTAGACCGTCTCAAATAGATGGGTTTGCATCTACACTGCTTCTTGTGGTGTGCCCCACTCATTATTTTATATTTGCCTTAAAACAGGTTTATGGCTAAATGTGGGCCGGTGAAAATGATGGACGGGGTGGATATCTCATTGATATCTTGGTGGGCCCCACATAGAAGTGAAAATTCACATAATGGGATTGGCAGAATCCATGTTAGCTAAGGGCGGTGTTTATGAGGGCGAGGTACATCCCGCCATCCCAAACGGGGGATGGGATGAGATGGCGTAGGATAACCCTCCTAATCCCATCTAATACCATATCCAGCGCCTGACCAAACAGGCCGGGCAGATTGGATGGGATTGGATGGTATTAGAGTGGATTGCATGGATTTCAAGGTAATGATAACTGTGTCAGTGAATTGGTGCAAGATTTATGGGATTGCTATCTTGGGTCTGTTTGGCACGCCCGGCCAATCCCGAGATTAAACCTTCCAATCCCTTTTAATCCCTTGAACCAAACACGTCCCGGGCAATTTTGAAGAGATTAGGTGGATTGGATGGGATTTAAAGGTAAAGATGGTGATGCCAGTGGATTGTCTTAAGATCCATGGGGTTGCTATATCTCGGGATCAGGATCCCATGTCTGTTTGGCATGCCTAGCCAATCCCAGGATCTATCTTCCAATCCCTTCCAATCCCTTCTAATCCCATCCAATCTACCGGTCAAACAGGCCCTAAAAGCTTAAGCTTTCAAAGCTGGGTTAGCTCAACTGGCACACTGAGTGGAGATTCCTCGTTTCAACACTTGAGGTCTTGGTATCTATCCCTGGTGGGGGTGGCTAACATGGAGTGTGTGTGTGTACCGACATGGGTGTATACTAACAAGCTAACTCAAAAAAAAAAAAAAAAAGGCTTTCAAAGCTTGGTGTATCCATGCATATCAAGGGACTTTATCACTTCAACATATCAGCTTCATCTTTGGGCGCATGCCCTAAAAAGAGCTGGCAATACAGATGGATGATACATCAAGGTGGCCCCACGGATAGGGCCGCACCTAATCCGTTGCCGTTAGCATAGAGAGTCACTTGGTCACATGCATGGCACACAGAAATTAAAAGTGATGCTGACGTGTCTTGAATGAACCCGTAGAACATGGCAACAATGAGCATGTGGAAGACACGCATATCACTCAAAACCGTACACGTTTTGTCGGGTGTTGTTGATAGCAGCCAGACAGACGGTTAGGATCGTCGGCTCATTTGGTTATGACGATCTACTGCGCGTTCACCACTTGAATGGTTGGAATTGAGATAGCTGTGCGCCTAAGTACAGTAGGTGTACGTTAATTTTTTTTGAAAATAATAATAACTAATAAAAGAAATGAAAAAAGGAGAAGAAGAAGAAGATCACGAAGAAGAAGAAGATCACGAAGAAGAAAGGAAGGAAGAGGGGTGCTGTGACTTTTAACGATGCTTTGATAACCGCTTTTAATCGCGGCGGATATTGATGAATGGTACGGTACCTTCACACATAAATCAAAATAATAGTGGAAAGTTGCTTCTAATGAAAACATGACTTTCATCAAAGGAGGTTAAGAATAGGTTACCTTTTAAGGTAACCTACATAATGGATGGTGCTCATTAAATGTCAGCTTCTAATGATGAATGACCTACATCTAAGGTGGGCCCTATTCAACAAAGGTGGACCTACACAATGAAAGTCTACGTCAAAAGTTGGCCCCATATGATGACTAAACAAACAGAGGGATAAATACTTATGTGATGTTGAAAACAAAACTTGCTTTTATTCTTTGTAGTTGATAAGTTAGTTATTTACAAGAAAACTCATTTACTAAATGAGGAATACTTCTTTAAGTGAGAAATTATAAAATACTAATAGGTGTGAAGAAAAAATCGTTTGTAAGATGTGGGAGATGGGAAAGAAGATTTTAAAGGAGTAGAGTGTAATATTCAATACCAAGCTCTTAGAAATTGTACATGTGGATTGCATTAATTCAATCAAGTTCTCTACGTCATTAAAAATATTTTACATTGCTCATCATTAAAAAATGACTATGTTAACTTATTATTTATAAGCATTTGTTTTTCAAATATAATTATGTTTACGCTTGATCTAACCGTGTTAGATCTAACAACTTAGATTATTTGGCATAACAACGAGATCTTAAAAAGAGATAAATGAATATCTCTTCAGCTGCTCTAACAGCTAAAATGTGATCAGAATCTAAAAAGTCATTAGTAGCCCCAAAAAAAAAAGTAAGCTCAGCTGACTACAACTATAAGACACGTGTCGCATATCTCATTCAAATGGTAGAGCCGATTACTCACTATAGTAACCTCGTGACCAAAAATAGATATCGAATGAAACACGATTGTGGCAACTGACGAATTCAGCTGATGCACCACAACATCACACAGAAGTTCTTACAGCCAAAATCGCTTAAGGAGCAGAGTAACAAAATACTAAAAATTAGCCAAGTTTCGTGGTGCACCACACATGTTCATGCTATGAAAATGATAACAATTATCAACACGTGGTGTCACCAAAAGAAATCTAATTTACGTAACAAGAGGAGGACATGCATATTACCAATGACCAACCCACAACCAATGGCCAACCCACAACAAATGACTAGTATATGTGACGTAGATGGTTATTTCTACGTCAGCAGATATGGAGAGTAGCTACGAGGATATCTCTCGAGCAACCGCCTCAGAACTCTATAAATAGAAGAAAGATCAAAGAGCTCTGAGCCCTCACCAACCCAACACAAATCAAATATATAGCCCAATGTTTCTTCTCTTCTCTTTTTATCCTAGATTACGAGTAGCATAATCCAATCCGTCTACACTACTATGTTGGACTGGCTTTAGTATAGGGGTAGTGTAATTTGATCCATCTACACTGATGCATTGGTTTGACATAGTTTAAAAGTGTTGCAATTTCCTTTTGTTTATGCCAAGCGTCGATTGCAAGGATGACTTGGTCTTTTTCTTTCCAGTAGTGTAATTATCTTCATTTATGCTCATGTCGTTGGACTAAGGAAGACTTAGATTTAGGGCTTATCATTTATGCTATAGACGTTGGAAATTCGATTAACACTTTGTAAGTTTTTCATTTTATGCAGTTGAGTTCTTTTTACTCTCACAGTGTACGAATCAAATTATCTCTATCATTACGGTGAGAAAAAAAATCTTTTCGGCTAAACAGCGATAAGAACTCATTAGAAGAATGAACCCTCCCATTTGTAAATTGTCTGATTTCATTTACAGGTGACTAAATAGACAGTCAACTTCTTTAGTTCTCGGTCATAGACAACCTCTCATGGTCACTCTATCTATCTCGGCGCTTGGGGTCATAAGTTTTTGGTTCATATTGGGTTGTAATAAACTCCAGCATGCTCTGCACCATACACATGTACCAATGACTAAATTTTGAGCTAAACTGATTGTTTTCATTCAACTATCAAAATTAAATTGATGCACTTCTCTATGCAAGAGATACCTAAATGGGGACAATGACACCCATTATTGAAACCTTCCTACAACCCACCATGATGTTAATTTTCCATCCAACCTGTTCATAAGGTCACACGGACCTAGATGAAGGGAAAACATAAATATCAACTTGATCCAAAATTTTTATGGCCCCCAAGAAGTTTTCAATGGTATGCATTTAATCCCCACTGCTTTTTGTGGTGTGGTCCACTCAAGGTTTGGATCTGCCTCATTTTTTAGCTCATTCCCTAAAATGATCTCATAAAATGATGGATGGATGGTCCAGATATAACACATACATCATGGTGGGGACCACGAAACTTTACCATGCAATTTGCTTTCACTAAAACAGGTGTTGTTGGGGATATTGTTCCTCCGAAATGGGAATATAATCTTAGGCAATAATTGTTCTAGGCAGCACCTGAAATACCCTAGCTCTTTGCAGCCTATCATATTATATATGTGAAACCCACCGCGTTCATTAGGTGACTAACCCAAGCTCTTTGCATGCCAAAGGTCAACTTGATGAGAAACTTAGATGGACCACACCAGTGTAAACAAGGTGAAATTTCCCCTAAGCCTCTAAGTTACATGGTTTGTCCCTCCTGAGGTCATCCTAGTGGGGCTTATTCTCTAGAGTTTCCATCTATCATGCCCAAGCACTTAAGTTCTCCTTGGTCCTATTCTATATTATTCGTCATAAAAAATTAATCTAATCAATATTTGTTTGTCTTCAATATTAACATAACCAGGATGTTTATATTGACCATCGGCCTAATCGAACTTTATTGTAAGTCCATTTGCACTTTTGTAATCTTACATAGAAGTAAAACTAAAGCTTTTATCTTTCATGTCCACACAATTTAACTATCTTAAATAGCAGTCAAATCCAATTGTTCGAACTCAATAGCAATATAAATAAGTTGTTTATCTTTAGTATCATTCTCATTGAATGGTATTTACTTACATTTCAATGTAGTTTAATGGAGTTTGACAAACTTCAATGGACCATGTCAAACTTTGACGGACTTCAACGATCTTTGACACTATAACATTCTTTAACAAACTTTAGCAGGCTTTAACATATTTCAATAGACTTTGATGGACTTCAACACACTTCGACGGACTTCAAAGTCAAAGTGCATCAAAATCTATTAAAGTCTATAAGTTTGTTATAATGCATCAAAGTTGGTTCAAGTATGTTAAAGTCTATTAAAATAAACAAACATGCTAACATCAATGTATATAGACATCGATGAACTTTGATAGACTTCAACAAACACAAATAAACTTTACCCCGTTGAAATTTGTCAGAGTTTATCAAAGTCCATTAATGTCTATCAAAATTCATTGAAGTTAGTTAAAGTGTATCGAAGTCCATTACAGCCCTTTAAAGTGTGTCAAAGTTAGTTGAAGTGCATCAAAGTTTGTTAAAGTTAGTCAAAGTGCGTCGAAGTCTATGTAAGTCAATCCAATCAAATTGATATTCCTACATAAATGAAGAATGATTAGATTAGGCCTATATTATATGCAAATAGTTTGATTAAGCGGATTTTAAGAAAAAATATATATAATTCTACTAAGATTGAAGATACACAATCCAAAATGATTGGTATTGAAGATCAACAATACTTTTAGGTGGCGTACTACTCAAAGTGTGTTGAAGTCTCTTACAGTACGTCCTCAAAGTTTGTCAAACAGTCAAAGTGTGCCAAGATATGTAGAAGTTCATTTGAGCCTGTTAGAGTGCGTCAAACTCTGTTCAAGTCTATCAAAGTTCATTAAAATACATCCAAGTATAACGAAAAGTTGATACAAATGAACAACCATGCGATTGGGCTGAAATTCAAGAAGAACATATGTTAAAGATAAAATATATAGTTCCACTGATATTGAAGATAAACAATCCAAACAGATTGAAAATAAAACAACATTAATCCACCTATACCAATGTCAAAAGTCATGATTAATGTCAATTAAATATCAATCATAAACCAATAAAAGTACCATTATATTATAATTGTTTTTACATAGAACATCTAAAGTGGCCCATTATATAGATGGTTACATTGAGTAATACATAAACCACATGTATAATTTTTCACTATATATACATGGTGCTTTGTATTTTGCTCGAGTATAAAACTTTTCCATGAATTGTTCCATACAAGTAGGTGTTGTTTAGAGAGTACATTTTTACTTTTAGGTTGGATATTTTCAACCAATTTATATATACAAAGCTTTGCGCTGGATTCAAATCATAAATAAATTCATTTAAAAAAAAAAAAAAAAAAACCTTGTATGTGTGAATGCATAGGGATTGTCATACTCTACCATATCAAATAACTCATCGAGTTATAGTGCATCTAAACTAAATAAAGTACACCTTTTGGACGGTTTGGATCGAGGTTCATGTACAATGCACTATGCTTTGGATGGTTGATATATACTCTACAAAGTATTGAGTGACTCCTCAAAAGTTAATATCTAAGAAACACTTTGATACTCTCATACAGTTAGGGTTGCATGCAATTCGAAGTGTTACTGAAGCTCAACTATCGTGGGCCAGCTACACGAATCTTGTTCTATCATTCCACTATCACCGGCTACCAAACCTAAGGATGGCATTACGTCCATTCACCTTACTGGCACCGAGCCCAATCTGGCTTCGACCTATTAGGTTGGCCCATGGGCAGGGTTTGGACTTTGCATGCATGGTCCAATAATTTTAGACCCAAACAAAGTTAGTACTTGAAAAATCAATATGAGCCCTGATATAATGATCTGTGAATGTGATTGGGTCGAACTCAAAAACTGATTTTCATCATCATCATAAGTCCTTTAAAATATATATTATGTGCTTTAGGTAAATTCAGAGTTACCTTAATTTTCAATAATATGGCTTTATAAGGAGTGTATTATCTAGTTCTTGATAATTTAAAATTAAACACAATGACCCTTAAGCAGTGATAGTTGTGTTTCACGGACCTTAGTGACCTAATTAGAATTGACCTAAGTGAGTCATGACACTGGGCAGCCCACATGTTAAGATGGTCCAATGATCTGAACCGTCCATATTCTCGTTAGTACAGTAGATAAACTACAATCCAAAAATCATACTTTAATGGTGATCCCACTACAAGAAATAGGATCTTTACCAACGAAACTTTTACTGACAAATTTATTTTCATCGGTAAAAAGGACTTTTACCGACGAATTTATTTTCGTCGGTAAAAAGGACTTTTACCGACAAAATTAAAATACTTTTTGTTGGTAAAAATTTACTTTTACCAATGAAATTGTAATTTCATAGGTAAAAGACATTTTTACCGACAAAAATGTTCGTCGTTAATGGTTGTTTTGAATTTTTGAAAAAAAAAATTGGTAAAATTTAATTTTACGACAAAATTTTAATTTCGTAGGTAAAAGCCCTTTTTACCGATGAAATTTTAATTTCGTAGGTAAAAGCCCTTTTTACCGACGAAAATTTTCGTCGGTAATGGCTGTTTTGAATTTTTGAAAAAAAAAAATCAAAAAATTTACTTTTACTGACGAAACTTTAATTTCATAGGTAAAAGCCCTTTTTACCGACATAAATTTTCGTCGGTAATGGCTGTTCTGAATTTTTGAAAAAAAAAAATCGAAAAATTTACTTTTATCGACGAAATTTTAATTTCGTAGGTAAAAAAGCCCTTTTTACCGACAAAAATTTTCATCGATAATGGCTATTTTGAATTTTTGAAAAAAAAAATCAAAAAATTTACTTTTACCAACGAAACTTTAATTTCGTAGGTAAAAGCCCTTTTTATCGACATAAATTTTCGTCGGTAATGGCTATTTTGAATTTTTGAAAAAAAAATCGAAGAATTTACTTTTACCGATGAAATTTTAATTTCGTAGATAAAAGCCCTTTTTAATTTCGTCGGAATCTCGTAGCTCATCCGTCAGCGCCTTTCGGTAAATTTTAGCAAATTAAAATTTATTTTGTAAAAGTTCATTTACGGTTAAGTTATTTTCTTAATAAGTTTATTGCCTTAATCTATTATTTACGAAACTACAGGATAAATTTGACTTGGATTTGAGTGTTCCGCACATTTCTCATGCCGTCAACGACATGATCAAGGAGCGGTTCAAGGAGTACCGCGGTGACTTACACCAGCGATACAAGCGGTGCTTGAGCCATGAGGAGGGCATACTGTCCGCACCGCCGCACGTGACCCATGACGACTGGCGGATACTCTATGGGAGATTTTTGTCTGAGTCTTTTCAGGTAATATTTACGTATTTATGATATCTTAAAGTAATAATTAAATTCTCAATTAATAACAATGTATTATGAATAATGTGTTCAGAAGATGAGTAAAATAAATTCTGACAACAGAGGAAAGTTAGAAGTGAACTACGTAGCTAGTTCAAAGTCATTTGTACAACTTTGACACGACATGGTAAGAAATTGCTGGTGATTATTAAGTTGATATATTCTTTCCATGGATTTATATTAACTTTATTATCCTTTCGATCGCGCAACGATATTCTGTTACTGGCTAGGAGCTCGAACCAGTAGACCTCTACAGATGGACTCACTGTTGGCAGGCGATGAGATCTTGGGTACATCCTACAGCCAGCGAGAATTAGGTAAAAATCCTTACATTATAAAATTTAATTGCATTGAATTATAATAATGTTATTTGTTATGAAAATTTATATGTTTTCATTACAGGCGCCGATAGATACCTTACGCAGTCAGCCCACTCCCGATGGTACTCAGAGGAGTGAGCCAGAGATCCTGAGTGAGGTGCTTGGCATCCGTTCTGGATATGTGCGTGGGCTTGGCCATGGTGCCAAGCTCATGACACTCGCTAGATCTGCCTCCAGTTGATTCGTTGTCATTAGCGAGAGCGCCGTACGTCAGCTAATATCGCAAAGAGATAGGTTGAGCAGCTACAGGTCATTGTCCATGACATCAGAGAGCAGCTGGAGAGGCAGAGGGAGGAGCAAAAGAGGCAGAGGAAGGAGCAGCAGAGGCAAAGGGAGGAGTAAGAGAGGAGAATCGAGGAGATACGGATGGAGCACGAGTGACGGATGATGGAGATGTTTCAAGCTCTCGCTGCACACATACCCACCGATGTCCCACCACCTCCGCCTTCATCTTCGTGATTTTTTGTATTTTATTTATGATGTTAAACTTATATGTATTTATGCTTGGAAGAATGTGATGTGGATAAGATGTTTGTGTTTGGATGGGTGTAGTTTATGTTTGGATGGATGTACGTATTTTGTGTTTAAATGGATGTGAATGTGAATATGATGAAATATATTATAACAGGTGTATATCAGGAAGAATATGATGAAATATATTGTAACAGGTGCATGGGAGGAATTTTGTGAAAGAGACTTTTTACCTACGAAATATTTCGTAGGTAAAAGGTTCATCCATTGTAGGTAAAAGTTTCATCCACACGAAAAAATTCGTCGGTAAAACTTATTACCTACCAAAAATGTTCATTTAGCGACGAATTTTTCCCCGGTAAAAATGAGTTTTCTTATAGTAGACAACATTTACTTCGCCCGTTACTTCAGCAAACTCATTTCAGGATGTGACTCAAAAAATGAAGCAAATCCAAAACTCAACCTGTCCACAACTTAGGAAAAAGTGGAAATGGGAACACCACCATTGAAACCTTCCACGGGCCATCGTGATGTTTATATGCTATATCCATCCCGTTCATAAGATGAGTCTCATCAGGATGAATGGTAAAAACAAATATCAGCTCGATTGACAACGTCAGTGGGCCCCTAGAAATGTTTCAGTCTAGGCGTCCCTTCCCACTGTTCCTGTGGAGTGAATCAATTGAGCCTTGAATCTATCTTCGTTTCTGGATTACGTCTTAATATGAGCTGAAATAACGGATGAATGGAGCGGATGTCACACGGATGTACAATCCTGGCTGAAAGATAACCCCACTGCTTGTAATGCAGTAATATCACTCCATGTTCCGATTTTAACTATACATATACGGGTAAAAGCGGATTCCAGTGGCACGTCGTGGCCCGAGCTCTGCGGGGGCCATCATCATGTATGTGTTTTATCCACGCCGTTCATCCGTTTTGGCCGCTTATTTCATGATACGATTGCAAAACAGACGCGGATCCAAAGCTTGACTGGACCACACCACAGAAACAAAAGTGGGAATTGAACGCCCAATGTTGAAAACTTCCTTAAGCCTACCATGATGTTTTATTTTCCATCCAACCTGTTCATAAGGTCACACAGACCTGGATAGAGGGAAAACACATATATAACCTTGATCCAAAAACTTCGGTGGCCCTCAAGAAGCTTTCGACGGTGGGTGTTCAATACCCATTGTTTTCTATAGTATGGTCCACTTGAGTATTATATCCGCATCATTTTTTATCTCATGCTCTAAAATTATTTGGAAAAATGGATGGGCGGAGTGGATAAAACACATACATTATGGAGGGCCCTATATAGCTTGGGCCACGTCATACCACAGGGAATCCGCTTTCACTGGTAGGATCCGATCCGACCCGAACCGAAAGCCAAGGTCGGGTGGGATCGAGTAGACTCACTCGGATCCGATGCCAAACTGAGTTAAGTTCGGGTCATGTAGCAACTCGATCCGATCCAATTCGGATCCGATCCGATTCAATCCGGACCGGAATCAGGTAGTATAAAGTCAGATTTTATTTTATTTTTTATTTTTTTACCTTTACCCTTATTCTAACCGAACCCTTACCTTACTTGAGCCGGTGCTACCAGATGAACCTATGCGACACTACAGCCAGAGCGAACTTCCTCTCATTCCCTCCTTCTTTCTCTCCTCCTTGCTCTCTCGATTTCTCTCCTCTCCTTCTTTCTCTTTTCCTTTCTCTCCCGATTTCTCTCATGTTTCCTTCTTAACACCGAAGTCTCCGGCTCAGCTTGACTCAGCCTAGTCTAAATCGACCGAACAGACTCAACTCGATCCGACTCAGTTTCTCTGATCAAGTCAGAATCAGTTCGAGTCAGGCCAACAAGAAATCGATTCGAATCGAGTCGGTCATGTCGGACTCGGTCCCAAATCTAATCGAATTCGGATCAGGTACATGCAAAAATCGGATCGAGCCGAGTTAGACCTAATCCGGTCCAACTCGACTCGATGCCCACCTGTCACGCCCCAAAATCCGAGTACAGAGTGTGCACCCTCAGACCCGAGTTTCGGTTCATAATTTATACACAAAGTATACTAACTTAATTCTTTAATCAGTTTAATCGCATGTGATATTTACATTCAATATAAAGTTCATCATAATCTCAATCACACATACATAATACATAACACCAATCAACTAAACATTTATAAAATTTGATAACCCTTAAAATAAAATAAACCTTAAAATCATTCATTTATTATACCATTATACTATAATGATATTTATCCCATGCTAATATTGATCCAAAGGAATAAAGCTAAATAATTTCTTAAAGTCTCAAAATAAATACCAGTATGCATTATTCATTAATTAAACTGTGCTAACCAAGTAAAATAGATAATTAAAAAATTTCCAATGCCGTCACTTCATCCTCAGATAAGTATGGCCATGTTTCAGGTGAGTCATGCTTAGGTACAGTAGATCCTTCCGGTTCTTTCGTCACATCATCTGCCAATGGCTCTTCTGTATGGTTTTTCCATCAATAAAAATGTAAGCTGGCCAGGCTTAGTGATATAACCCAGCATGGTTCATAATCATAGTAATTAAAATAATACAAAAATACATGTTCAAATATATGAATGTAAAATGGGGTATGAATGCATCAGATGGGGTGATCGTCCATCTGCTTGGATTGGAGGTCGTCAACCCGCATCCACCATTCCACCTTTCGGTAGGCTTGGGCATAGCCCGCATCCGTAACGCTCTCCAGGATCGACATTTCTTCCAGGGAGGGCCCAGGATCGACCATGCATCATGCAATACAATGAATAAGGGATGATATATAATACATATTTTTCATATTTGGCATAATTGTCTTAATTAAAATATTCACATATAAATTTATCGTACAATTATCATATCAAAATATTCAAACCAGTAAATCAATCAAACAATCACAAGGATCTATTTTAATTTTAATAATTATGAGACAAGTTGGGTCACTCACCTGAGTTTGGTAGTATTGGCTCTGCAATGTAATTGGGTTAATTTGAATGTCGGGGTCCTATCAATTATATCAATGGTATTATTTTTCATTTATTTGTATTACATAGTGGGGCCCACCTTTGATTAACATCCTAGGTGGCCAGATCCAAAATAATCAAATAATTCAAATTTCTATTCTATTTTTTTCTCCTTTATAAGGTTATAAAATTGAATGATAATCACTTGATCGGGGTGGTCCATCGAATGGTCAGATCATTCAGATTCTTGAGGTTTTGTCATATTTTACCTCTATGCATTTGAGGAGTGGTGTGGATCTAACCACATTTTCACTAATGACCCATCTCGACCTTCTACACCAAGTGATAACAACACTTACGCAAAATATCTAAGATTCCTTTATCAAACACTTCTAGGTCTAAATAATGTGGCCCATCTGATGGTTAGATTGATTTGAATATTAGGGCCCTTGTATATTTTGGCTTTAAGGATCATGTGATCCATACAGATCTAATCTAATTTGATCAGATGCACACCAACTACAATTATAAAATTTTAGATTCTCCTCCCCTATAAATGACCTTTACCCATAATTCAATACAATGAACGTGTGACCAATCCACACCGTTCATTGCATTCACCGAATCAAATTATATTAAATATATAAAAATACTAAAAGGAGGACAATATACATACCCGATCTAAGCACTCCAAAATTCTCTTTCTCCCTTTCTCTGTTGTCGCATGAAGCCCCTTTTTTTATATATTTAAATTTGACTGGAACTCTTTTATTCTTAAGAGATGTGGAGGGAGATATTTAAATTTGACTGAAACTCTTTTATTTTTAAGAGATGCGGAGAGAGATATTTAAATTTAACTAAAACTCTTTTATTCTTAAGAAATGCGGAGATGGATATTTACATTTAACTAGAACTCTTTCATTCTTATTAGTAAATTTTTCACGGCCTTTACACCACCTCTAGGCACGGAGTGACTACAACGTACATCAATCCCATCCAAACTGTTCGAATGGTGGGCCCACTAAGTATCAGTTTAACCGTTTGACTGCCACCGTGGAATGGACTAAATAACAAAAATAATCAATGGTCAAAATTCAACAAACAAATATCCACTAATTAGAGGTCTGGATCATTCTATTGATCTGGTTTATGAATATGACCCATCTAAGGTGGGGCCCATGTGATTGGACTCACATGCCCATCAGATAAGTGACCAGAAAAGGAACGGCTATATAAGCTGGCGAACTATTAAAACTCGCAATAAATGAATGGTCAGAGTTCTCCAATCACTGCAATTCTCAGCGATAGACCATAAACACGGTAGCCCATTAGCTCAGTGGACACATGGAACACCAAAGCAAACTCCTGGTGAACCCTTCATTTCAGTGGACCCACAGATACAATAAAAAAAAAAAACAGCTGGCATCATGTTGACCCTTGCTTTATGTCCAGCTTCCGCCATCTCATAGTCTCAAAAAGGCCTTTTAACTCACGTGCCGCCATCAGATCCTAGCTAGAGACGGACGGTCCTGTCAGAGGCTTTTTCCGGTCCACAGTGATGTATATGTTTTATCCACGCCGTCCATCTATTTTAACAGATCATTTCAAGTGATTGGGCATAAAAAGAATGCAGATCAAAGGCTCAAGTCGACCACACCACAGGAAGAAGTGGGGATTGAACTCCTACCATTGAAAACTTCTTATGACCCGCTGTGATGTTTATTTGCCATCCAACCTGTTCATAAGGTCACATAAACCTGGATGTTGCGAAAACATAAATGTTAGCTTGATCCAAAAACTTGTGGGCCCGAAGAAGTTTTCAACGGTAGGATTTCAATCCCCACTGCTTCCTTGATGCGGTACATTTAATCCTTCAATCTACCTCCATTTTAGGATCGTACCCTAGAATGATATGTAAAAATGGATGGACGGTGGGATGAAACACATACATCACGGTGGGCCCAACAAAACCCCTGACAGGACCGTCCATCTCTAGCTATGTACTGGTGGTGAGGGTAGTACTTGCACATGGCCATGTGTACGGTCGGATCGTTCGGCTAGTAATTTCGGACCGTTGGCGTGCCAACAAACCGGCTCTCAATGAAGGAATGGATTGTTCCAGATCCAGTGAATAATGATGGAAGAGAATACGAACCGTTGTGGCTGGTAGTTGCAGACTCAGACACGCAACTGTTCCAACTGTTTACAATTATTTCATACTCCGGTTGTGTGATTCTTGATAAGCTGACACTTAAAAATTGTACACGTGGCATAAATAATCGAATTAGATCCATTGTGAATACGTCACCATCTTGAAGTGACATTGGTCTAAAAATTAAAATGGACAGTATAACAAACATTATACTGATCTGATTAGTGGACCACAATTCTGACCAGTGTGAAATTTTCATTTCAACCGTCCATTAAAAGTCAACCGATCTGTTAATTTGGGAATCGAATCAGTATGATTTTTGGTTTATTGTTCGTCTTAATAAAGGCACAACAATTTGAATGGTTTAACTGAGTCAGTCGCTTGTTAACTGTAAAGCTTTTTAGCGCCGGCATATCAACCTTGAAAACCTGCCAGAGTATCGGAGTTTCTCTGACTTAAATAGTTGCGGAGAGGATGTTTCCATGTGCATTAAATTCATGAATTTGCAAATTTCATCGCAAAATTCATGATTGTGTAATTAATATGTTTAGCTTAACATCAGGGCTTTTTTCCTAAGTAGACCTCAAGTCTGATGGAGAGCTCTAAATAATGCTCATTAATTTTTCAAGAAAAAATAACAAATCCTAGACTTAAAAATGAATTTTGTTTTGCTAAGACGCAAAGGCTCTTTGACTTTCTTTTTCATATCTTTTTCCTTTATCATTATTTCCTGATTATCTTTTCTTTTACCACTGTACTTTGATGAAGCTTTATGCTTTCCAACTACATTCTTATAATATTTTGTGCTTTTCGTCCGATTTCTCTGACAAAAACTAACACCTTAAAAAAAAATAAGTTCTAAGCTTATTTGAAAAGAAATGAGATAAAATAAAGTTTATAAACATTCGACTTTTAAAAGGTGAGTTCTTTTCATTTCTTTAGAAGATTCAGCTTAGGTGAATTTTTTGTCAAAAAATGAATAGAATGAAAGAAAAGAAGTTATAAAAATTTCACTTTTAGAAATGATAGTGAACGTAAGATAGACGGGCCTACTTTTGAAAAGTTGTGTCTAACTGAGATTATTTCGGTCCTACTTGAAAGATCATTGAAATCTTTTTAATAAGTTGAAGATCACCCCGATCCGACATGTAATGAGGGAGTCATGAGCATTTTTTGTGGGATCACACGATGCTAGAAATGAACATAAATGTTATAATAAACTTTAGACCCACTTTTGAAATGTCAAACAATTTGCAAATGAGATGATTCAAATTATATTTGAAAGCTCGTCGAATTATATTTCTAAAGAACATAAAATGGTCTTGATCTTTCCTATATCAAGGGAGTTATTATTGTTTTTGTGAGATCGTACAATAATAAAACAACCACAATCCATGGAATGTAAAAACCACGATTCTTGTAGTGTTAGAATCACAATCCATCCAATATAGAACCACGATTCATGCACTAAATCCATTCTGTGTTAGAACAACTATTCATGTATTAATGTTACAGCCACAATCCATATAATGTTAAAACCATGATCCATGCATGATAGTATGCCAATATTAAAGGTAGGGTCCAACCCATGGATATTACACAACAAAGGCGGGCTCCACATGATGGGTGGTGGATATTGAAGGCGAATCCTACATGATAGACAATAACATTGATGGTAGGCTCCACGTGATGGATGACCCACATTAATATGGGCCCCACAAAATGGATGGTCCACATCAAAGGTTGCCCCTAATGATTAATGGCCATCCATGGTGGGCCCCCATGATAGACGGCCCACATTGAAGGTGGAGCCCACACGATGCACGGTTCACATCAAAGGTGCACTCCACATGATGGGTGGTTGAACTGAAGGTGGCCCCACATGATGGACAATATCCTTGATGGTGGGCCCCGCCTTGATGTGGGTCCATTCATCATGTCGGGCCCACCATGGATGTGGGCCATTAATCATTAGGGGTTGACCTTTGATGTGGACCATCCATTATGTTGGGCCTACTTTAATGTGGGTCATTCATCATGTGAAGCCCACCTTTAATGTTGGCCGACCATGATGGATCATGGTTTTGACAATGCATGAATCGTAGTTGTAACACTGCATGAATCGTTCTTCTAACACAATATGGATAATGGTTTCAATAAGTTCTAACACTGGATGGATTGTGGTTATTTTAGTGTCGCATGATACCATGAAAATAGTCATAACTCTCTTGTTATAGGTTAGATCAGGACGATGTTAGGATTATTGGAAAATAAATTCATTGAGCTTTCAAATGAAGTTAGAATCTTCTCATTTACACCTTTTAACCTTTTAAAAGTGGGCCCAAATTTTATCATGGAGTTAGTGTTTATTTTTAGCATTTCGCAATCCAACGAAAATGCTCATAACTCCTTTATTACAAGTCAACTAGGAGTGATCTTCGACTCGTTGGAAAGATAATTTGTCGACCTTTCATATATGACTAGAATAATTTCGTTTGGACATTATATGACCTTTCAAAAGTTGGTCCAAATTCCATCTGGCGTTAACTTTTGTTTTTAAAAGTTGAATTTTTGTTATCCTTTTTCTTTCCTTCTATCCGTTTCTTAGCAAAAGACTCATCAAAGATAAAGCTTTTAAAGAAAGAAAAATTCACATTTTTAATAATAAACTTTTTATAATATTCTTTTCATCTCATTTCCTCTCATACATCTTTTTCTCAAATAAGCAAGCTTATTTTTTCTTAGGTGAGAGTTTTTATCGGAGAGAGTAGTCATAATGTATGAAATATTGCTGGAGAATAGTTGGAAAATATAAAAGATCACTGGAGAATAGTGGTAAAAGAAAAAGTAACCGGAGAGTAGTGATAAAAGAGGAAGATATGGAGAATAATGTCAAGAGACATTTTTGTCCACAAATATTCAAAAAGGTGCCAGAAGTCTAAAAGAAGAAAAAAGTACTTGAAAAGGGGTGCCATATTAACGTAGGGGAGGACGTGAGGTTGAGCACCTTCTTCCTCAAGAGGATAAGTATTCCGAATCCACGGAACTTCTCTGGACTCCTCACAGAGACTTCTCGAATCCACGAGGAAAGAAAGCATAAAATAGAAATAAATTCTAATAAATTTGAAATTGATTAATGAATGAATAAAAATGAGTTCACAACCCTTTAAATAGGGGTACCAAGCAATGAGAAAGAAATCAGAATTAAACTACAACTAAAACTCCTAGAAATCGCGACTTACTATAAATAGTAAACTTACTATTTATAGACGGTCGTGATGTCTACTAGTGCGTAAGGTTTTCGGCCAAAAATAATAAGTGTCCTATTTGGCTTCACTAAACTGTTCTCCTAATTATTCTAAGCTCTTTTCACGTTGGGTGCAACTCCTAAAGCCCGACGAATGAAGAGTTATAATCAAACTAAAACTTACTATTTATAGTAAAAATGAAATTAAAACAAGGAAACGATTGTCGATCCAGGGGTTTTTTCTAATTCTGGGCGTCGCAACCCTGCATAGCTGGGTTGGTTGGCTAAAGTAGCTTGTTCTACCGCAAAATCATATATTTTACGTCAGCTAACTCATTCTGTATTGTGAGATATGTCCGATTTAAGGTCCGATGGTCTAGATCACTTCTGTCGCCGACCGGGCCTTTTCTGATCCATCTTGGCCATGAAACTGTCCGCGACCCGCTCTACATCAGTCCCCTCCACTTCGAAAGAACTTGTCCTCGAGTTCTCATCCTGCGCTGGTTCATGATACTTGGTCAGGTCCGCAAAGTTGAAAGTCCATGAGATCGCCATGGCATCTGGAAGATCAGCAACATAAGCATTATCATTGATCTTTCAGATGATTGGTACCAGTCCAATCTTTTTATTCTTTAACTTATTGTACATTTCGATCGAAAATCGTTCTTTGCGTAGATGGACCATTACTGGATCTCCCACCTCGAACACTTTTTGTCGTCGATGCTTGTCCGCTTGCTCCTTGTACTTTTCGTTCGAGGCATGTAGCTTGATTTGTACCTCCACATGAATGCTCATGATCTTGTCAGTCATATGTTCTGCTGCAATGCTCATGCCTGGGAGCTTTGGCAGAGGGACCAAGTCTAGTGTGTGGCAAGGTACTCGTCCGTAAATAACCTGGAATGGGAATTTCCCTATCGAGCGGTTCACCATATTGTTGAATGTAAACTTCGCTTGAGATAAAGCCAAATTCCACTGCTTCAGTTTTTCTCCTAAAATACATCGAAGGAAGTTTCCCAACGTGCGATTCATAACCTCAGTTTGACCGTCAGTCCGTGGGTGGTAGGCGCTGCTGAACTGAAGTCATGTATTGAATTGAGTCCACAAAGTTCGCCAAAAGTGGCTTATGAACTTCGTGTCATGATCAGAAGTAATAGTCTTGGGAATCCCGTGTAGCCGCACAATTTCTCTGAAGAATAGATTCGCCACGTATGTTGCATTAAGAGTCTTCTTGCATAGAATAAAGTACGCCATTTTGGAGAAACAATCTACTACCACGAACACCGAATCCATGCCGCGTTGTGTTCGTGGAAGACCAAGCACAAAGTCCATAGATAAATCTTCCCAAGGGCCATCAGGTATGGGTAACGGGGTGTAGAGGCCCGTATTATGAGATTGCCCATTGGCGGTCTGACAAATATAACAACGTTGAACTGTCTTTCCCACATCACATACCAATTGCGGCCAGTAATACCATTCTTCCACAAGAACTCACGTCTTATCTCGCCCAGGGTGTCCACTAAGACCACTTCCATGTAGCTCTTGGATTATTTGTTCCCTTAGCGAATTGTTCGGGATGCACAGTCGATTTTCCTTGAAAATGAACCCGTTTTGCATATGTAAGTCGCTGGGGCGACCTTCTTGGCATCTAACCCATGCGTCCTTGAAGTCGTCGTCATCGGCATATATATCTTTGAGGCGCTCAAACCCGACAACCTCATTACTCATAGTGACTAACAAAGTTGCACGGTGACTCAGTGCATCAGCTACTTTGTTCTGTTGCCCTGACTTGTGTTTCAATACGAACGTGAATTCCTGCAAAAATGAGATCCATCTAGCATGCACACGGTTAATGTTAGCTTGACTATTAATGAATTTGAGAGCTTGATGGTCCGTGTAAAGTATGAATTCCCTTTGAATCAAATAATGTCACCAGTGTCATAGTGCCTGAACCACCGCGTATAACTCGATCTCATATGTAGACCACTTCTTATATGCATCACTAAGTTTCTCACCGTAGAAGGTTATCGGCCTACCTTCTTGAGACAAAACTCCCTCAATTTCAACATATAAGGCATCACATTCGACTTCAAACAGTTTGTCGAAGTTGGGAAGTACAAGAACTGGGGTCGTGGATAATTTGTGCTTGATTTCAGCAAAGCTCTTGTCGGCTTCGTCAGTCCACTGAAACTGTCCTTTCTTCATGTAATTTGTGATTGGGGACACAATGGTATTGAAAATTTTCACGAACTGACGATAGAATATCGCCAGTCCATGAAAACTAAGCACTTCGTGAATATTTGTGGGAACCGATCATTCTCTGATTGTCTTCACCTTTTCCTCATCCACCCGAATGCCCGTGGATATTACGAAAAAATTCAGAAACAATAGGCTATCAGTCATGAAGCTGCACTTTTTTAAATTGAGATACAATTTATTTTTAGTGAGCACTTGAAGGACCTTCTTGAGGTGTTCCATATGGGTGGCTTCGTATTGACTGTATATTAAAATATCATCGAAATAAACCACAATGAACCGCCCAATGAAAGGTTTCAGAACTTGGTTCATCAATCTCATAAATGTGCTAGGCACATTCGAAAGACCGAATGGCATAACCATTCATTCGTATAATCCTTCCTTGGTCTTAAAGGCCGTTTTCCACTAATCACCCGGCCGTATTTGAATTTAATGATAGCCGCTCCTTAGGTCCAATTTAGAGAATATTTTTGCACCCTCTAACATGTCCAGCATATCGTCCAACCGTGGTATAGGAAACCTGTATTTTATGGTGATTTTGTTGATGGCTCGGTTGTCGACACACATGCACCAACTCCCATCTTTCTTTGGAGTTAATAGAGCTGGTACAACACATGGACTCATGCTTTCTCGAATAAGACCCTTACGGATCAACTCCTCTACTTGTCCCTATAGAATTTCGCACTCATTCGGACTCATTCGATAGTGAGGACAATTAGGTAAATTAGACCCAGGGACAAATTCGATATGGTGTTGGATATCCTGCATGGGGGGTAACCCATCAGGAAGGTCATCAGGCCATATTTCTTTGAATTCATGTAGCAGGGGCTTTAGTCTTTCAGGGATGATGGTAGCCTCGAGTTCTTCCCCTTTTACAATTAACACATAAGTCTGTCCTATTTCTTTAGATTCTTCCACGAAGTCCCGTATGGTTAAGAGAAAACGACTCTCCACTTTAGAAGTTTCAGGTGGTCTCTCTAGATCCATAGGGGCCAATATGGTCTTCCGGTCATCCTTGACGAAGATATATATGTTATCTCGCCCTTTATAAGTGGCATTACGGTCATATTACCAGAGCCGACCGAGTAGTATGTGACATGCTTCCATGTCAACCACTTCGCATACTACTTCATCCTTATAATGTTTGTCAATTGAAAAGGATATGGTGTACCGTTCAGTTACATTTGTTTCGCTGACCTTCTTGATCCAACCGATTGTATATGGAGAGGGATGACGCTCCGTTTTCAATTACAATTTTTCCACCATGACCTTGGATACAATGTTCTCGCTGCTCCCACTGTCAATGATCACATCACAAACCTTTCGATTCACTGTACACCTAGTGCGGAAGATGTTATGCCGCTATGGATGCACTTATTTTCTTGGCGTATATAATAGTCGTCTCACGACGAGCGACTCGCCGTGATCTTGCTGAATCCAACCTGAATCATCTGCCTCGTCCTCGGTGGTATGCTTCTGTTCTTCAATATCTGGATCTTCATAAGCATTATCAGCACTACCACCATTGATGGTGAGGTTTGCCACTTTTCGCTGGGGGCAAGTATTTGATAGGTGGCCCGGTTGGCCACAACGATAGCAGTTGTTGGGCCTTAGCCGAGCATAGGAGTTTGGGATTCTACTTGGACAAGAAGTAGTCAATATGCCCCTTTAGGGTCTAGCCTGATCTCGGTTCTCAGACGTAGGAGGTTGAGTACATGCTCTTACGGGCTCCTTCCCCTTGGGTTGTGTAGTTCCCTAGGGCAGACCTACCACAGGGATCCTTGCAGTAAGATAGGTCCGTGTGTTAGGACGTTCAAGTTGCGCTTCTGCCCAAGTAGCCAACTTGATCGTATCATTCATCGTCCAGACGGACTGCATCTGGACCCGATTCTAGATAGCCATACACAACCCACCATTGAATCGGGTAACTTGTTACGATTCAGTCTCGTCTAAATCATTACGCGCTGCCAGGCTATAAACTTCTTCTACGTATTCTCTCAACGACCGATTACCCTGTTTACAATTTTGGTGTTGTTGGAATAATACCTGATCGTAATCGTTAGGGAGGAATCGGGCACGTAGTAGCTGCTTCATCCGCTGCCAGGTGCGGATTGGTGCTTTCGTCTACTTGGTTCACGCGAGTTGCAGTTGTTCTCACCAAGCTGAAGCTCCTCCTTTCAGCTTGTAGGCCGCAAGCTTGACCTTTTTTGCTTCAGGGATGTCCATATAGTCAAAAAATCACTCAACTTCAGAAAATCAATCAAAGAAATCCTCAATGTGTAGTTGGCCATTGAAGCTAGGAATATCAATCCGCATCTTGAATTCTCGATCAGTTCGATCTACTTGATCACCACCATGTCTGGGGTGTTGAAAAATTATGTCATCAATTTTCTCCTCACTAGAGCCCCCTTCCTCAGGAATGACCCTTGGATGCACTGTCGGTACTATCCTGCGATCAGGGCGATTACGAGTTTCATCAATTGGCGGTGGAGGATTACCACCAGGAACACGGAGTTGCCTTAGGTTTTCCGCCAAGAGATCCGCTATGCGGTCGATGGAAGCCTGCAGTCCTTGTATGGCTTGTCAATTCTCTTATTGCGCTACTTCGAAAGCTGCCACCGTTAAATGTAAATTCCTTGGAGCACCGCCCATGGGATTATTGCCCAACCCGTCGTTAGAAGTCATCGATCCAAGGAGAAACCTCGCTTTGATACCAAATTGACGCAGGGGAGGACGTGAGGTCGAGCACCGTCTTCCTCAAGAGGATAAGTATTCTGAATCCACGAAACTTTTCTGGACTCCTCACAAAGACTTCTCGAATCCACGAGGAAAGAAAGCATAAAATAGAAATAAATTCTAATAAATTCAAAACTAATTAATGAATGAATAAAAACAAGTTCACAACCCTTTAAATAGGGGTACCAAGTAATGAGAAAGAAATCAGAATCAAACTACAACTAAAACTTCTAGAAATCGCGACTTACTATAAATAGTAAACTTACTATTTATAGATGGTCGTGATGTCTACTAGTGCGCAAGGTTTTCGGCCAAAAATAGTAAGTGTCCTATTTGGCTTCACCAAACCGTTCTCCTAATTATTATAAGCTCTTTTCACGTTGGGCGCAACTCCTAAAGCCCGACGGATGAAAAGTTATAATTAAACTAAAACTTATTATTTATAGTAAAAACGAAATTAAAAACAGGGAAACGATTGTCGATCCAGGGGTTTTTCATAATTCCGAGCGTCGCAACCCTGCATGGCTAGGTTGGTTGGCTAGTAGCTCGTTCTACCCCAAAATCATATATTTTACGTCAGCTAACTCATTTCGGATTGTGAGATACGCCCGATTTAAGGTCCGATGGTCTAGATCACTTATGTCGCCGACCAGGCCTTATCTGATCCATCTTGGCCATGAAACTGTCCGTGACCCGCTCTACATCACATATTGAATCTTCTAGCAAACCTCATGTCTACTTAGGAAAAAAAACATTAATTGCAGAATTTACTAATTACCCAATTAATAAAATGAGCATAAATGATATTAAACTTCACAAATTTAAAAATATAATGGTCATAGGCCTATGTGGCGCCACTTAAAAATGAGTTTAACTCATTTTAGTTAATTGAAATTCTTAATTAGAGATTATGTTTTTTGTTAGTGATTAAAATAATACAAATTTTCGTTAATTATTTAATTTTTAGTACATAATTACTATCAATTAAAATTATATGCCCATTTTTAACTAGCTCCCCCATCAAGCCTTAAAATTCTCTTTTCACGAGTGTGGAAACCAGTGGTTTTCTCATTTTAAGCTTGAGATCGGTTCAATGGTTATCATCATCCAGTCAAACTAATGTTTAAGAGGAATAACCAATCAAAAGTAGACCCACATGATTAAGCACCTAAATCAATAATCCATTGTGGTATTACTATGATCAATATGGACCACCACAGAATTCATGACTTCAAGTACCCATTGTGGTGTGTGTGGGTGTGAGTGTTATATATATATATATATATATATATATATATATATATATATATATATATATATATATATATATGCTCCCCTGCGCACCTACGCACGTGCACACCTTTGCACACGTGCCATGGGTGTCTAATCTGAACGGTCCATGTGATGCGGAATCCCATGAAACCTTATATGACAAATTTTCACCCTGATCTAAAATTCTGGTTGGCCATAGCAAAGAGAAATGCAAATCAAGGGAGGAAACTGTTTTCATTTTCATGGCCCATCAAAGTTTTAGATCAAAGTGAAACTTGGGGCTGGGAGGTTTCACGAGGTGCTGCTTCACATGAACGGTTCAGATTTTGAATCCACATCACGTATGATGGGTTCTCAAAAAAGTTCGCACGTAGTACGTACGAACTGGTTCGCAAGTGAGCGTTTCGTGTGTGTGTGTGTATGGAAAAGGTACAATGCGCTCGAGCTGACGATAAGCTCCCGTGAGGTCAAGCTGTGTGGGCCCCACCGTGATGCATGTCGACCATCAACACCGTGCATTTGATGGGTCCCCTTTAAATTATGGGATATCCAAAAAATCAGCCATATACGGAGCTCTGGTGGGCCATACCATCTAAAATTATGTGAAGATGTTGAGGGTCAAATATTGCATATCAGACCCTATTTATTACCTGAATTTACGAACATAGTACTGATTAACGGTTTAATTTAATCGTGTTTTCGATGCAGGATGTATTTAGGAGCTTAAACTGAATTGGGTATTAAAAGCGTGAATTTGATGCTCCAAAGTCACCAGAGCAAGGGACGGACTCCAGGGGACCAAGATCAGTGGATTTACAAGCCAGATATCTGAGAAAATTGAGAAACTGAAGCTCAAGTGGCCTGAGAAGTGTCCAGAATGCAAGATCACAGTGTTCCCACCATCCGTTCAGCTTGAGACTTCATACATGGGATGTGAGCCATAAATTAACCGTACATATTAAATTTCAGTCATTGAAGATCTCTGTAAGTGGCTCAACGGATAGATCAGCCCCTTAAATTCTTAAGTGGGGCCCACATGATCCTGGATATGCTTCACTTTTGGACTTGACGCCTTAAATGAGGAAACAAAACGAATGGACGGCGCAGATTTCTCATAAACATCACCATAGGACCAACGCGCATGATGCATGTACACAGCAGGTGAATGACCGAGCCGCACCGGACAGGTGAGCTCGGTCAAAGTCGGTCTGACCGACTTTCCTTCTTCGGTCTCGCCAGCGTCCGCAGAAACGGATGCAGTGATGGGTTGTGGCCCACCATATCGACCTAAATGGATGATCTGAACCGTCCATTCACTCAATAGGATGGCTAAAACCTTCGCCAAGCTTTCCGTTTGGTTCTATACACGTACAAACAGACAAACCACCGTTCAAAAGCAGGATGGACGGTGGAAGAAAATCATCAGCGGACCACTTCAAATAACGTCCAAAACTGTCCATCTCTGACCATTTTTTCGATTTGAGTCCAATGGATGGACTGGATTTCACCAATGAGACAGATCATGGACCCCACCACTGTCACAGCGTAACGTTTTTTTTACGCAAGCTCTGTTTACGCAGTCCGGAGAAACTTGGATTTTCCGGGCTGTTGTGCATTCATAGATGGGATCGGATCACTGATCCGGACCGTCAATTCGTTGTATCATGTGGGCATAACTCCAGCCATGAAGGCGGAATAAAAAAAAAAGTTCTCACCATCCTGTTTCACAGGCTATTCGCACGAGTTGAGTAAACAGATCCGGACGTTGCAGCTGAGTAAACATCCTTACGCATAGGATAGTTGCTGTGTAAGCCGACTCCAGCACGGATTTCACTCCTTTTTGCTGCCTATAAAATAAAGAAGAGGAGAGAGAGAAAAAGGGGGAGCAGCCGTGGAGGCTTGGGTTTGGACGTGAAGCAAAGGAGCAAGGTTGTTTTATTTTTATTTTCTTTTTTTCCTTTTCTTTTGAGATTACCCCGTTTATGACGGGCTAAACCTCTTGGCTAGGGCCAAAAGGTGAAGCTTGTAGTGTGATGGGAATTCTTTGCTTGCCTTTTGTATAGATTGATCTGATGTTGAATTTAGTTGATGAAGGGAATGTTTTTAGTTTTTAATGGTCTGTTGTGACTGAAATTACAATGGGTCTGCGATAGCTTTGAGTATTTCCTTTCTCTTTCATGTGCCTGACGTCAGGAAGCCCTGTTGTTCACCATCGTCTCCTGGGCATGGTCGGATGTCAGTACTCTTCCTAGCCTTCATACACTGTTGATTGGTTGGTGATTAGTTTAATTCTGTTGTTTGCTTTGTCTCCTGGGCATGGTTTGGTGATGGAATCCATTCTAATTCATACACCTTTCATCTCTTGAAAACTATATCAATAGCAGTTCAGTAACTTTCCATAATTTGTGATACTGGCATAAGATCTCCCTGATCTCTACAAGTGGATCCTCTGAATCCCTAGTTCCATTTCTCTGAATTTTCTGAAGTTTTAGATTAAATATTTCACCATTATTTCTCAAATTATACTCAATTTAGATTTCATCTCATTCTAGTTCTAGTTCTAGTTAGTTTCAGATTATGTACAGGTTTCAGTCCCTGTGGATTCGACCTCGGTCTTACCGAGTTTATTACTACATCACAACCCTATACTTGGGGAGTGAACAAGTTTTTGGCGCCGTTGCCGGGGACTGACGGCTACGATTTTCTAAAATTAATTGGTTTTAGAATTAGCTTAAGATTATGATTTTATTAACTTTAGTTTTAGATTATTTATTTATTTATTTATTTATTTGATTTTTAGAACTAACTTTCCTGTCTTGTAGGGTCGTTGATAGATCTTCTAACTTGGTAACTTCGTCCTAATTTCTTTACTTTCTTTTTTTTTTTAGATTAGGTCTTATCCCCTAGATACTAACTTGGTTTGTTTTGTTTTGTAGGGTATTAACATAGGAACTTCTAAATTGGTAACATCCTTCTCACTTCTCTTCTGCTTACCTTCCATATTGCTGTAGGAATTTTATTTTATTCTAGGATTAGACTCAGAGTTAGCGTTTCACCATGTATATGCACGAGTGGGAACGTCAAGATATCTTTGAGAAGAATAACATATATTGGGATGATGATTATGATAGAAATTCACCAATGTCTCAAAACTTTTCTCGAAACTATCATTGAGAATCGACCCAGAATATGAAGATCCACCGCTTAAGAAGTCCTTACGCGATCATATACGGAGAACAATTCCACCCCACGGACGATGACGTGAATGTTGGGGTTATCATAACTATGGGAGTGAGAATTACTATCACCCATCTGAGAAAAAGAAAACAATGCGTGATTATATTATGAGTGATAATAAGTATTACCACCCATCAGATTCTCCCACCTATGATCCGTATGACTATAATCAGTGGAAACATCAATGTTGGAAAGATAAACCAACAACCTATTATAATGATTATTCTTTTGGATCCCCTACCTTTAAGATTCAACCAAAATCGATTCAAGAGAATTCATTTCAAAGTAACACAGACTCTTCTGCTGACATGAGGAAATTACTAGACGAGCTTGAGCCACGCCTTGATAGGTTAGAGGAAGCTCGCTCATCCCAGCTACAATCCAATCCAGAAATACAATGCGAGGAAAGTGATCCTCACTCACTTTTGACGAAATCTGGAATTTGGAATGAGGAGTTAGATTCCATTAATGAGCATACGGTTCAATTCCCCGATGAGTCGATCTCAATGACTGTTCAAAAGAATGGGGAAGAAACATGGTTGTCTTTCAAATATAATGATGATGACACACCCCACTCACATGACACACTTGAGTTCAATAAAGCGGAAGAGGTTAGTTTATACGAATCTCAACCCAATCTGGAAATAGAATGTGAGGAAAGCGATCCCATTCCAAGTGTGCACTGCATGGAAGTAGACGATGATGCGTATTAGGAAGATGATTATGAGCGTGCAACCCAAATTCCCTTCGAATCAATCTCAAGTTTGGTCCAAGTCATTGATCAAGACGTACACAAAGTGGTCGGTCATAATGAGCCACTCCCCTCACCTGACATGTCTGATTTAAAGGTAGAGGATGGGCCCCTTACAACCGACCCTTCTAACTCTTGTGAAATGTGTTTGGACCACTTCTCTGAATCGAAGGATGATATGATTCGGGAGATGGACGAGCTACTCGATATGACTCTTGAATTTGAAACCACCCAGTTGAGGCCACCATCTGAACTGTTGAATAATGACAATTCATCACCTCTTCTAAGTAGTATCGATGAACAGAGTCCACATATCAATGCTTCGTATACTGATCCTCAATCTGTCTGTACAGGGCTGGAGCAAGAGAGCACACCTCCGTTTACCTTTAAAGACGATGGATTCCTTGGGCAGATCATCACGAGCTCTAATGTGAAATATAAGTCACACTTAACTGAATTTCCCAACTCTTTGGATGATTGCTTGGCACACTTTACATACTCAAATGATCCCATGATAAGAGACATAGTGAATGCCTTGCAAAACAATATCTCGGTAGTCATCACTGACCGAGAGAACCCTTACTCTGAAGCCCCTCCTTCCATAGATCCTGAATGTTTACCAGTAAGGGAGGATGAGCTAAAAATTGAACCGAAGTCTGATACTTCGGAATGTGTTGAAACCACATCACTTTCTGAAGATTTTTCTGAAATTCATCTATGTGTAGTCTCTGATTCACCATGGGATACTAACGTTGAAACTTCTTCTGTTACAGGTGAATCGTATATACTATGAATACCTCAAGCACTTCAACGAAAAATTTCTTATGAGGTATATAAGTTTCTCTGGAAAGTCATGCTCCAGGGCGTCCAAGCCTATTGCAAAAATGGCTTTTGGATGATCCTGTTGAGGAACTTACTGAGAAACTTATCAAGATATTGGTCGGAAGAGGAACCTTGCGGCGTGATCGAGTAGTTTTTCCCTGCTTTCTTAGGACTAGGGTAGTTTCCTTTATGTTGTTTTAGGATAGACGGTAAACTTAGCGCTCCTGGAAGGTAACCCAGTTTTTCTTTCCATTTCATTTTTCTAATTCAATGTTTGTGGGTAACATTGCTGCAAACCCTCACGAGACTACAACTCGTCCACTAGGGGCAACATAGGGGTTTAAAGGCTTGTTGCATACGCTAAATGCAATCGAAAGCACCTGCGAAAGTGGTATAGGTAGGATTTTGTTTTGTTATTTTTGTTGGTTTCACTCTTGTACTGACCTTCTCTGTAACGCCCCGTGTTTTCAGGACCCGAGTATATAACCCGTTTCCCAAAAACCCGAGTGTTAACTTATAAAATTCAGTGTAAATTTGAACTATTTATCATTAATCAGAGTTAACAGCAATGAAGCTAGGATAAACCATGCATTGTATAAAAATATTCTGATCATTTCAAAATTTCAATTGTAGCGCCCATACAGGAACTTATACAATCCCAAATAACAAAGTTCGTATAAGGAAAAATAAGGATCTATAAGCTAGTGGTGGGGTTCAATACGGCCGCAAGGACCCCGTCTAGCTTCTCAGCTACTCGATCGCTCTAGCAACCCAATGAACAACATCGGCTTGCTCTACACCTGCATCAACTGCGTTCTGACAATTTGATAGCGTCAATGGCTATCGCAGTGAGGAGCACCCTCCAAGATTGCACACTCGTCATTCATAATCAATATAGAACGCCAATCATAAATTTAGATATATTAAACAGAGCAATTTATAATCATGAGTATGCCTACAGAAATTTAAGTCAACCAACACAATCTCATCATAAGCAAGATATAATAGTAGTCGCAATGCAAGGAAACATGTTCAGATAACCAAACAATTAAACATATGATTTTCTGTTGTGCCTGAAATCACGTTATACGTGAACTCCGCAAAATGGCTAGAAAATTGACAAAGCGAACTTCGGCTCCACCCGGAAATCATGGTACAAGTAGAATTTGCAAGGCGAATAGAAAATCCCCCCTTTAAACCCCCACTTCACCCTAGAATCATGTCGTACGTGAACTCCGCAAGATGGCTAGAAAAATCGACAAAGCGAACTTCAGCTCCACCCGAAAATCATGGTACGAATGAACACCACAGATGAAGAGACAAACAACATACAAACCCTAGACCACCCGAAAATCATGTCGTACGTGAACTCCGCAAGATGGCTAGAAAATCGACAAAGCGAACTTCGGCTCCACCCGAAAATTAGGGTACGACTGAATTCCGCAAGATGGCTAGGAAACCACGGATGTGTAAATGTAACCAATAAGCCACAAAGGGCACCAATGACACATCCAAGCCACAAAGGGCAAATGTGAACCGCAAGATCACAAGTCCAAGGTAAGTTCCATTTAGTCCATCATTCAAGCACAAGTGGTAGCATATAAATAAATTAATACGTATACAATAAAGAATAGCATGTTATCATCGAACCATTCATGCATGATATAATCTAAAAGAAACATTTATCGTCTAACACATGAATTAACTATATAACAAAACATGTTCAATAATAAAGTAAGTAACTCAGTTAAGTGATTCATGTCATCATCTATATCTAGATTGATGAAATCAAGTGGGAAGCTCAAAGGGTGAGTCCTCACCTTAGTCAAAGGGTGAGTCCTCGCCCGCGGTAGTCAAACTACCACCTCGGGTACAGTTTCTCCCAAAATTTGACCGGTGGGTCCTTTTTCGGGTCCTGAAAGTGAAATAAAGTTCATTTTGGATATTTGGCTTTAAAATGGCTCAAATTGGCTCGATTATGACCAAAAAATGGGTTGATTGTGGGTGAAGGTTTGGGTATGCTTTGGTTTGAATGATGGCTTGTGATGACTTAGATTTGGTTGGGGTTTGGATTAGGGTCTTGGTTAAGGTTAGGGTTTAGGCTAGTATATGGGCTTGGTTTATATTAAAGTTTAATTTAGGATATGCTCATGGTTCCCAGATTGTCTTAGCTTTCTCAAGATGTTAGTATGGGTGGGGTGTCTACACCCACACAAGTCACGGATTGACTTGATTTTTGAGACCTAGGCCCACGATGGAATGGTGCATCTGACTGATGGGGTAGATGTTCGAAACACATCACGGTGGGGCCCACACAGCTCGACCTCATGGGACAGACTCATGAGGTCGAGCATATAGTACCTTTTCCCGTATATATATATATATATATATATATATATATATATATATATATATATATATATATATCCGAGCTACGGACCAGTTCTCACCGAACTCATGTGAACTTGTTCAAGGACTCATCATATGTGATGTGACTCCAAAATCTGAATGGTCCATGTAAAGCAGAACCTCATGGAACATTGGAACCCCCGGGCCCGATTTTTACTTAATTTGATCCAAAACTTTGGTAGGCCATGAAAAATAAAAACAGTTTCCTCCATTGATTTTCATTTCTCTTTGGTATGGCCCACCAGAATTTTAGATCAGGGTCAAAACTTGTCCCTTAGGTTTCATCGGATTCCACATCACATGGACTGTTTAGATTAGATGACCATGACACGTATGTAAAGGTGCACACACATGCATAGGTGATGAGCATGACTCTATATATGTGTGTGCGGACCACCAAGTTCCTAAGCCATTGCTTGGACCGTAGCATCCTTTAGAGTATATTAGTATAATATGATATGAGTATCTTGCAAAATAGGGTATAATAATGTTGGTGTATCTTGCAGGCAAATTAGAGTATCTTGAAAGGGCTTTGCTAAGCGCACACGCACATGCAATAAAGCTCGTGTACAAACTACATATGTGTCAGCATGGCCCATAGGTGCGAGATCCATCCATCAATCTGGTTAACGTGATCTTATACATGTTGGAAATCATCAATGGAGTTTTTTTATTTTTTTATTTTTTAAATACATGTTGCAAATCCGGTCCACTGAGCATGTGAGTCCCCGTGTTGGAAACATGTGCATGGGTTTGAAAACTTCGGCCAACCTTTTTAATCTGTTTTGCAAACTGTGGCCCATCTAACCATTGGATCAACCTAATTCTGGGGCTAAGTATCAATATAGTGATACCCTCTTGATAGATGGAATATTGGATGTTGAACATACCATCCCATTCTGGCACATGTGTGGCATGTCCATAAGCTTTATTGCACACGTGCATGGTCTGAAAAAATTTCATCTTATTAATTATATGCATTTCTAATATCCTTTAACGATATAAAGTTTTAGACATTAGAAAAACTAATTGCATAGAGATGTTAGAAACAAACATTAATCATACATATGATGTTGCCAATGGATAAGCTCACCCTAATGGATCATTAGACCCAACCCAAAATAAACCCAGCCTAGGTTTAAACCTTGGTCCCTTGGAATGGGCATGGGTCAATGGGTTGTGTGGGATCTTTGAAAAATAACCCAAGCCAACATGACCTAGAAGCAACGAATAGATGGTTCGATTTTGAAAAATTTTAGAACAGAGTCTATTCGCGCCCGGACCTAGCTCACTCAAAAGTAGAAAGTAGTTAATTACTAGAAGTCTTGATAATTGGTGTTTATTCAATGGACACCAATATGTAAAAATTCGATGGTCCCAATTCAATAAACATAGTGAAAGACTATGACAGTTAAATCAATTTAAATTTTTGAAGATGAGCGTAAAGCGAATTAATGCATTCCCACATTTACAACTTCAAAATGCATGATTATCAAGCATTTTATTCTATCAAAGTATCAAGTTACTCTTCATTTTCAATGGCTTTTTCACCCATTTGTCACTTCTTGTAAACTGCTCCTTCTTTCCATGCATGTGCACTGCATTTTAAGGGCATATACAATATTCGCAAAATAATGAGATTTAAAAGTCTTGAAGGGAAATAATGATCACATGCAAATTTAAATAGCCTATTTCTTTCTCTTGACGTATCATGTGTAGAGGGTGGGCGCAGGTACAAAGATCACCTCTTTTTTTTTTTAACACACGCACACACACCCCTATACACTCATGCCGTAGTGGGCTTTCACCACCTATGGATACTCGAACCCTTGACCGGGTGTTGAAACTCCCTAGAGTCGACCACCCGGGCAAGAGCAAGGATCCAGGTACAATGATCACCTGATGTGAAATCAAGTTGATCAACTCATTGAGCAAGCTATATTTATACATTGATTAACATACCACGGCGGCATGTTGACTTTGACATGCGCCCACATGTGGATTGCCAACTCTTCATAAAGTTCAAAAACTTTTTTGGAAACATGGACAAAAAATAAGGCAGATCCAAAACCCAAGTGGGCCACAAAACAGGAAATAGTGAGGATTGAATGCTGACAGTTGAAATATTTGTAGGGCCTTGGAAGTTTTAGATCAAGCTAATATTTTTGTGTTTTCAATTCATCCTAATAGGAATGACCCTATGAACAGTATAGATGGCATATAAAGAGCAAAGTGGACCCCAGTGAGGTTTGTGTTTTATTGATATTTGACAGCTACATGTTATCAACTGTGTTGCTAGATTTGATACCAGTCAGATCAGACATAAACACAATCACTCTCTAAAAACTAATTTGATGGGATAAATACTATTACATTATATTAGCATAAGCTTATCCATATTTATAACTTACTCTAACCTATTTACAAGATACACAAAGGGTAATATAATCTAATCTACAACATGCTAATATCAGATTATGCTAATAATACTTAACAATATTAATAAGTTCCAACTAAAATATACAAGTCACAAGCCCTGGTTTAGAAGGATCTTTACTGAAAGTTATATTGCTTTGTTTCTCCAATGGATTGATTTGGGTTCACTCAATGCATGCCAAGATGTAAAAAGTTAATAGTCCCGATTCAACAAATAGATGCTTATTAGTCAAAAGATTAAAACAATTACATCAATTAAAATTTTTTAAGATGAAATATATAAATTAAAGTATATCTCATGACTTTGATGGATGCATCCCACATGTATAATATCAAAATGCACGAGTATCAACCATCTCACTCAATCAAAGTACCAACTTCCCCTTTTCCACGGCTTCTCCACCCATCTGTCACTTCTTGCAAACTGCTGCTTCTTTCCATGTGCATTGCAATCCACGGGTATATACATTGTCAAAGTAATGAGAATTAAAAGTCTTGAAGGGAGATGATGATCACACGCAGATTCAAATCCACCTCTTTCTCATGGATACGTGGTATATAGGGCATTTGGAGGGAGAGAATAGCTATGAAAATCGCCTGTGTGAAATTAGGTTCATCAATGCCGCCTATGCACTTTGACATGTGCTCACCTGATGGAGGAATGGATAAGGGGCAGCCCCGGCCTCCTCACCCAAGACAGTGCAACCCTTACTGTGAGGCCCACCTTGATGTATGTATTCTATATCTAAGCCATCAATCCCTCTCTCTTTTTTTTTCCGATTATTTTAAGGAAAAAATAAAGCAGATCCAGTTCTCAAGTGAACTATACCATAGGAAAAGTGGTGATTGATTATTAATGGCCCACAAAAGTTTTTGAATTAATTTGATTTTTTCTTCCTTTATTTAGGTTGGATGGTAAATAAACAATATTTCAGCAAGCCCTGAGAAGTTTTTAATGTTAGGGTGTTTAATCACCATTAATGTTTCCTATGACATGGTCTACTTGAGTTTTGGATCTGCTTTATTTTTGGGCTCATGTCCTAACATGATCAGAAAAACATTGGATGGCATGGATATTAAATACATATAACAAGGTAGGCCCCACAGCAAATGCCGCCACATAAGCCTCTCTCCAATCTGAATGGACGTGGATTCGTTACTGACAGGTTGAGTAGCCAGACTCGCTAATGAAGTGGTATCACCAAGTTTTGTGGGTCCTATCATGATGTATGTTTTGTATCCACACCATTCATCCATTTGGAGATAGCATTTTAGGACATGAACCAAAAAATGATTCAGATCCAAAGCTTGAGTGAACCCCACCACAGAAAATTGTGGAGAGAGTGATGGCCACAATTAAAAACTTCTAAAGGCCATAAAAGTTTTCAATGAAGCTGATATTTGTGTTTTACCTTCTTTAATATCTGTGTTAGCTTATGAACAGATTAGATCTCAAATAAAATAAACATTATGGTAGACCTTAAAGAAGGTTTAACACAGGGTGTCACTCTCTCCACTATTCTGTGGTGGGGTCCATTATAGCTTTGGATCTGCCTCATTTTTTGGATCATGCCCTAAAATGATCTCTCCAAATGGATGGATGGATACAATACATACATCATGATAGTACCTAATGGTGTACACGAACAAACCTAGCTCGGTTAGCTCACTCAACTCGACTCGAAAAAGCTCGATTTGAAGTTGAGTTTGAGCCGAGTCGAGCTGATTTTTTTAGGTTGGAAATGAGTTCGAGCCGAGTTCGAGCAGGCCCCAGCTCGACTCGACTCGGATCAAATCCAACTTGAATCGAACTCGGATCGAACCAGTTTGATGACTTGGTTACTTTGCCATTGATGTTGCTCACCAACTGTTTGATAAAATGACTCAACGAAATGTGGCTGGTGGCAAGGAAGGTATGTGCATGGATCAAATACTCTTTTTCTCTTTGTTTTGCTTGGTTTCATGTTACTTAGAAGGTGTTTGATAAAATACCTATAAAACCATTGCTTCTGTTTGTAAAATAGTGGGATTTTGAAGTTGCGGTTCAGGTGTTTGTGGAAATGCCTCAATAACGAACTTGGATCGATCTTGGCTCGAACTCGGCCCGAGCTACTGACCGAACAAAGCCAACATGGCCAGTCAACCTCGAGGACCGGGCCCAGCCGAGTTCGAGCTGAGGTCAGCCAGTGTACACCCCTAGTAGTACCCGCAGAACTTGGTGGCATCACTCCAGTAGCGAGTCTGGCTACTCAACCCATCAATATCTAATCTGCGTCCAAACTGAATGAGTAGATCGAGCCGCTTACTGTCCGTGACATTGTGCTCACCTGATGAGTGCTGACATTGTGCTCACCTGATGAGTAGATGGTTCCATCATCCGCTGCTGGATATTCCATGCATATTCATCAAACGTTGGCACGACACAAAGGAATGTGTCTTAAAGTTCAAATGCATGTAATATATAGTCATTTCTTTCTTTTCTTTATCTTTTTTTCTTTTTTCTTTTTTATTATTATTTATCTTGAAGACATCTGACTGCGTACCGTGTGTTTTCTGCCACGAAAAATCAAAATAAATAAAACAGTCTTTTTTATTGGATGCGGAATTCCTAAAAAGCCTTCCGAAGGAGTTAGGTTGGGCTACTGTAGTGTTTGTAAGAACTTTACCTGCCCATTTGTTTTTCTAGAATTTGTCCTGACATGAGATAAAAAATTAGGTAGATCTGAAACTCAAGTGGACTGCGTACCAAAACATTGGATAAAAAAATGTCTATAGTTGAAACCTCGTTGGAGTCTACATTAATGTTTAGATGCTATCCACCACCATTTATAAGGTCATACCTATTTGGATGAATTGAAAACAAAAATATATTAATATGGTCCAAAAGTAGGCATTTATTTCTTATTGCTTCCTTACGGTGCAGCCCACTTGGAGTTTCGAATCTAACTAACTTTTAGTTCTCTGTACTAAAATAATCTGAAAAAATACATGGATGAATTGGATTTCTTGCAAACATCACGGTGGCCCACCTAGCTTACCGTAGCAGGAACTTCCCGCCAGCCAAGGCCCCTCCATTTTTATTCCCCCGATTTTTTTCGGCTCGAAAACGCTAAAACAAAAATAAAAACAAAAGATCACACGTGCCACCATCTGCTATACACCTACCATCAAATGCTGGTGCCTGGCAGTGGGAATGTTCCATCAGACGGTGGAACGGGAGATGTTTGGCACACCATGTCATGTGTACAAATAGGCTGTTTGGCACACAAGCGCTTAGTGGGCCATCCGTGTCGAGGTGACACGTGTCACCTGAACTGTTTTGTCTCTTCTCTCTTCCAGAATCAATGGCGTAGCTCATCTCGCAATCCGTGGATTATTTCACATACTATTAAATGGACCACCTATCAACCTCCAACTACCCTTTTTAAACAACATTTATATAAAATTAAATTTAAAAAAAAACCCTCAACCGCCTCCATCCGTGAACCTTTATCAGAACAGGACAGAGTCAACGACTTATATAGTAATTTACCGTCCAACTGCCATTTGGTTGGGCCCCTCGTGATGCAACATCCAAACCGTCCAATACATTGGGCCTCTCGTGATGCAACATCCAAACCGTCCAATAGGTTGGGTCCCTCCCAATGCAATATCTAAACCGTCCAATAGGTTGGGGCCCTCGTGATTCAAGGTGGGCCGTGCGATGTAGATAAAAATTAATAGCCACTGATGTGATCCAAAGTTGACACGTGGGCCACCTGATGAGTGAATGGACCAGATTTTTTCACAGGTGACCTGTTGGCCGAGTTGGATGTTGTACACACGTGACCAGCTGGCAAGTACCTGGTAGCTGGACCATAACGATCCAACTAATTGCATGTGACACATCCCCATCAACATGTATTTGCTTTTCGCTTTCTGGCCAAAATCTTGTAGAATAAGCTTATTCTACGATGTGGTGTCTGGGACCCACCATAATACACATCCCACATCCAATCCCTCCATAAGGTAGACCCTTCAGTACCGGACGCAGAACCGCCTGTCTCCAGCTGGGAACGGTCAGGAGCTTTGAGTGGCCACCGTGATGTATGGGTCTTATCCACACCGTCCATCCATTTTTTTTCATATCATTTTAGGGTATAGCCTAAAAATGAGGCAGATGGAAGGCTCAAGTGGACCACACCACCGGAAGCAGCTGTGATACAGACGTGTTTTTTACATGCTATCCAATCCATTCTGGGAATGCACTGGGATGAATGGACAAAGCCAAAATCAGGCCTTTAAAAAAAAACTCAGGTAGGTCACACACCAGCTGATTTTACAGGTTTTAGGGATAGTTTTATGTGGAGTGGTCCACCTGAGTTTTAAATCGGCTAGATTTTTGGGATTAAGGAGAACAAGACGGGGTTCAGATGTTAGAATGGACTGAATGGCGAATGTGATGGTGAGAGGTCCGTCGTGGAATGCAATGGTCCAATGCCACCATATAAATGTGCTAGAAAAGTTTTAGTTTTATCTAATAAGAGAGAGTTCCTCTTTCTAACAGATTCATCGAATTTAGAAACCCTTCTATTTTTTATTTTTATTTTTAAATCACACATGGCTCAAAGGTTCAAAGTTTCACATGATTAGAATATAATCCTTAATAAAAACCATCATTTGCTCTTTCTAACAGATTCATCAAATTCAGAAACCCTTCTATTTTTTATTTTTATTTTTAAATCACACATGGCTCAAAGGTTCAAAGTTTCACATGATTACAATATTGATTGTTACACTCATTTTACGGTCGAAATAATCCTTAATAAAAACCATCATTTCCTCTTTCTAACAGATTCATCAAATTCAGAAACCCTTCTATTTTTTATTTTTATTTTTAAATCACACATGGCTCAAAGGTTCAAAGTTTCACATGATTACAATATTGATTGTTACACTCATTTTAGGGTCGAAATAATCCTTAATAAAAACCATCATTTACCAAACACCTTAACCAAATAGCTAAAAATTATTCAAAAATACACACACACATACATATAAAAGCACTTGGTGGGGCCCACCTGAAATTTGGATGCGTCTGAAACTTGGTCTGACCCCTCATCCAAGTGGGACATACATAATGGATGGGCTGGATTTGTGAACCACATCTCGGTGGGCCCAAAAAATGATTATGAATGTTTTAATGGAGGATAATCCCTTTCAACTTTTGTATGTGGTGTGGCCCACACAAGTCATGGATTGACTCAATTTTTAAGCCCTAAGCCCACTATGGAATGGTGCATCTCACTGATGTGGTAGATGTTCGACATACATCATGGTGGGCCCCACACAGCTCGACCTCATGGCGAGTTCCGATGCGCTCGACCGTATGGAACCTTTTCCCATGTATATATAGAAAACATTTGGATTGCAAATAATTATCCAAACCTCCACCCAAATTTAAGAAGAGCTCTCAGGGCCTCTTGTTCCAAGACATGAAATTTCATTCAAAATCAATTAAGAGACCTTTTACAGTCTTTAAAACAAGTATTTATACTAAGCCTCTGACAAACATCCTAACTAATCTTGATAAGGCATAACTCCCATGATTAATTGTGCAATATCACAATTAAACCTACATCTAGTTAGCTACTAACCGCACAAGAAAAATTTTCTAAAACACCCTATGGATTTTCGCCAAATTTTAAATCCAAACCAAGCAAGTACTAGACACGTGTGAGGCCGGCTTACTATGTCAGCTACCCTAATCAATCCTCATACCCACCTGTATTGCAGCAGGTCTTAAGTCTAGCTGATATTGGACCATATAATAATGCCCACCCATTACATGACTTCCAACCTTTCCTATGTGGGCAACATCCAACACTTAGGTAGGCTGTCCTCATTATGAGGACTACCTTGGGCAATATCAGCGACAACCACTCGCTAGGGGATGTTGACATTTGTACTTAGACAACACAAACCAAGAAACATCGTATTGACACATTTATCAAATCCATTTAAGACTTATCATAATTAATTGGAGTCAACGGCATGAATCCTTTTCTTTCATTTCAGGCCATCAAAGGCAATAATTTCAGTTGCTATAAGCCATCAAGACTTTTCTTATCTCCTCCACCCACATTCTTTTGAGCCTTCCTCTTGCCATTTTAGGGCATTCAACTTGTATGAAGCCACTCCTTTTAACTGATACAATTCTTGGTCTCCTTCGCACATAACCAAACCATCTAAATCTACTTTTCCTCATCTTTTTAACCATTGGTGCTACTCCTAAATTCTTCCAATGCATTCATTTCTAATTTTCTCTATCCTTTGTTGTCAGAAGATGTCTTCACTCTTCTGTATTTTTCTTTTTTCCGCGCTGATCGACAAGTCGAGGGCCTGGCTCGACTAGTCGAGGGTCCGCTCGACCAGTCGAGGGTCCGCTCCACCGATCGAGGCCCGCTCGACTCAAAGTTCGGCGAGCGCTGTTTTTTGGAGATCTGGGCCGCTCGACTAGTCGAGGGTTAAGCTCGACTAGTCGAAGGAGTCCTTCAACCAGTCGAGGCCTTGGCCCGACTAGTCGAGGGTTATGCAGCCCATGAGCAGACTGCGTAAATTTGAGGCGGTTTCCGAACTTTTCCAAAGTAGGTGCGTAAGTGAAGTTTCCTAAACTATAAATAGGGGTCCCTAGGGCTATTCTAAAGTATTTTAAGGCTTTCTAAAAGTTTTTCAAGGGTTCCTAAAAGGTTTTTTAGGATTTCTAAAAGGTATAGCAAGGGTGAGATTCGAGGTTGTTCGAATCGGGTAAGTCCTCTCTCTTTGTAATTTCTATTTCATAGTGATTTTTTGTCGCTTCGTGCCGTGGTTTTTTCCTACAATGGTTTTCCACGTTAAATCTTTATGTTCTCTTGTGATTGCTTGTTGCTCTTGGATTGTTATCCTAGATCTAGATCTGTGTGATTCCGCAGCACAAATCCCTAACAAGTGGTATCAGAGCAATCGTTGGGGCACAGATCTGAATCTGAGGGATTAGTAATAATGGCAAGCACTAGGTATGCTATTGAGAAGTACTCAGAGAAAAATAATTTTGAGTTATGGAAGATCAAGATGATCAGTTCCTTAATCAAGCAAGGTGAAGATGGTGCTCTTGAGAAGCGAAAGTCTATTATAACTGATGATTAATGGAATACTCTTAATAAAAATGTCTTATTATCGATCGTTTTTGTCTCATGGATGAGGTTCTCTACAATATCATGAGGGAGAAAATTGCGGCTAAGTTATGGGCGAAGTTAGAGGATGTCTATATATAAAAAAAAAAATTCTCTAAAAATCGCCTACATTTGAAGCCGCGATAGTGGTATAACTTCAAAATGGCAGAGGGTGGAGATCTGGAGGCTCACATCAGCAACTTTAATAAATTAGTTTGCAAATTGCTGGATATAGAGGAAGTGATGAAAGATGAAGAACAAGCATGTATATTGTTGAATTCTCTTCCAACATCATATGAGTCATTCAAGGACACTATGTGCACCACAAATAAAATCCTAAGTATCGACACCATTATCCCAGCCCTTCAAGGGAAGGCTATGAGAAAGTTTAACGTCGATATAGGAATATCTTCTGATGCACTATTTACAAGGGATTAGAATTTTGAATAAGGTACAGGTTCTTCAGGTTCTAGATCCAAATCCAAGGGCAAGGGCAAAAGAAAGGTAAAGTGCTGGAATTGTGTGATGGAAGGACATGTGAAGAATGATTGTACAAATCCTAAATCTAAGACAGAAGATTCTGAGGCTTCGTACAGGGAGGCCAATGTTACCACGTCAGATAGATCGAGTGGATGTGATGGTAATGTTTTGTCTATGTCTACGATCAAACGGTCATACGATGATCGTAAAGACGAGTAGATTCTGGAGGCAGGGGCATCTTTTCACATGACTCCTCATCAGAGTTGGTTCACCAGTTACAAGGAGTGCGATAGTGGACAGGTGTGTAACATCCTGTAACTTTCAGTACTCGAATGTTACCATATAACCAAATTAGAATAAATATAAGCCTAGCTTGAGCAAACGTTCACGTGCGTTCTAACCTAAATCCGACAGCTGAATATAATCCATACCCATAATTAGGCCATCCATCTGCTTATTTTAAGGATGGACCACTACATCATCAGGTAACTCCATCTTTAGGATTCCAACCACCCTGACAGTTCGACATCAAACCCTGAACCCTCAGAACCAACATTTATCAGGCCATGCCACTCAATGTTGGAGTCCATTACCTGACCACTGCAACCAAGCCATCCATTAGCAACATCAGGTGGACCATACCTTTATATTAGGACTCTTCAGTAAATTATGAATGAATCATAACGTTCCATTAATCAATCTAACGATCGATTTCCATAACTCAACCTTCGAATTATAGGAATAACCATAAGTTGACCGAGAAGTAGCCATGCCCGGGATTTAGACACATGACTTAACAAGACATGGTTCAAACCATTGATGACTCTAACCAAGGACGGGTCCTACGTAAAATATTACCACTAATGAAAATAAATGAATAAATAATTAAATACTTATGTACACACTTATAATAATAATGTACAAAGATAAAGTAGGGAATGATAGTACAATGATGCAAATAATATTATTGACGACTTCGATAGTAGTAATTAAGGAAATTATCAACACATGAAACAGATGATCTAGAATGCACAAATGATCCTTAGGGGTCCTTTTGATCGTCGATGTTCAATTTGGGATGATCCGACCGTCGAAAACAATCCCCACCTATAGATCAAAGCGATCCACCTGTTGTTACTCAAGATGGACCATCACGTCATTAGAGAAACCTATTTTAAGACTTCAATCACTTTGATGAATGAGTCAGACCGTCCACCTTGAATTCTAAGGCCAAGATCAACAAACCCATCGATCCTTTAGCTTTTGAAATCCTCATAGAAGATATATCCCCTAATCATGATAAGTAGTCCACTTGATCACTAAACCCACCAATGGTTTACACCTAAGCTAGGCTAAGAATCATAGAAATCAACAAGGATTACATTTAGAATTAATTTGACCGTCATATAGTCATAAATCACAAAATAACCCTGAATTTAGAAAGTGTGGCCCCACCTAGGCATTGGATCTGCCTAAATCTTGGCCAGAGAGCTTGATGGGGACCTCCAAAGAGAATGGACGGAGTAAATCCATTAAAATCGTCATGGTGGACCCCATGCACACGGTGCATGTGCATAGGTCGTGTGCTCCTACTGAGCATCGGGTCAGGAAACCCAGTTAAACATTTTAGACCCGTGACTTCCCGCAAATAGAGGGATCCTCTCCCTCCTTTCTCGTTCTCGGCTAGCAAATAGACGTCGTCCATGATTTCGATCTGTGACCCACCATCACACCCAGGGCCGTGATCTGATCCATCCATCTGGTGCGGACGAACATTCTAACCAAACCCCACCAAATCCTACGACTGGGATCCCGCACGCAGGCACACAATTTATGGTGCAAACAGGCCATACAAACACATCAATTTCCAAAAACAGAAACTGTCTCCTGTTTTTTCCATTAGGGCGATCCTTGTGAGGAGAAAACCTCTCATCTTAGCCCTCCATTTGTGCATATCTCAGTCGCCCATTCTGATAGCAGTTTAGGGCTTCCTTCTACACCAAAACCATCCTGATAGTAGCTGTTTTATGAAAATTGGATGCTAGAATCAAATCCCAACCCGCCATTCACATCCAACGGACCTGAGAATGTTGGAATCCCTACAAGAAGGGAGAGAAAACGCCCTATTCCTCCCATTCTGCGGCAACTATGAAAAACCAGCCGCAACCTTCAACGCCCAAACCCACTACCAAAAACCTTTCAAACCTTCAATCCATCCATCCTCCAAGCTCCATTACACCCCTAGAAATCCTCCCATGTTGTCGGATTAAAGGAAGAAGCAGAGGAAGAGAATCTGTCATTAACAGCGGAGCTTCTTCCTCATTCAACTGGTACCAAACCGAGTCGATTCGGGTTGAATCCGGTATTCCAATTCCTCTTGGGCATCGTAGTAGGAAGAAAAAAGAATTTGGAAGAAGAAAGGAGGGAGAAAGATAGGAAAGAGAAGAAAATTAGAGCAAGAGGCTATTGTTGCTACTGTGCGCATCAGCTTGACTCGATCGAAACGTGATCCGAGTTAGCCCTGGTTCGGTCCGACTATTGCTGGAGTTTTCCAGCTAAAACAGAAGTAAGAGAAAAGAAGGAAATGAAAGAAAGAAAGGAAGGAAAGATAAAGAGGAGAAAGGGAAGAAGAAGAAGAATGGGAGAGTGGGAGTGACTGTGGGCTGCACCACGACTCGATATCGAGCCTGAGTTGTTGGCGTGAGTGTTGGTGGAGGTTTTGGGCCCGACAATCATGTTGCTAGGTGTAGATAAGAAGTAAGGGAGAAAGAGAGAAAGAGAGAGAGAGAATAACCAGCCAGTTGACTCGAGACCGAGTTAACTCGTTAAACTGTGGGTCGGGGCTGATGCCCATCCGAATAGGGTTTAGGCTCGATCCAAACTCTGCTGGATTTTTCCAACATATGGAAAACAGAAGAAGAAGAAGAAGAGAAGAGAGGGATGTGGGTTATCCTAGCCAAACCCAATCGACTCGCCAAGTCACAATTGAAGGCTGGTGCGTCTAGGCAGTTTCAATGGGGCCTTGTATGGCCCATGAATTGCTGGATTTTAGGAAAGAGAGAAAAAGGGGAGAAGCAAGGAGAAGAAACATGGCAGCCAAGTCAACCTGGTTTAGAACCGAATCAAACCGTTGGCCCATGAGTTGGGCCGCATCCAACTTCCCTTAAGGATTTGATTATAAGGGTACACACGGTTCCTAGCAACATCAGTTGGCGGATCAAGTATAAGGTGATGATTTCTTCCCCCTGAGCTTTTCATCTTTCCATTAGCTTAAGTTATAATTTGTATTTCAATTTATAATTGATATCTCCCTTTTATAATCACATGTATTAGCTGGTGGAAATTAAATTGCTATATTATATGCTTAATGTTCATCCTGTATATTTGTTCATGCTTGTGGATTATTTGAGGATTACTTATGAAATTTAAATTGGTACATTAGTGGAAAACCCCCACTTATAAATGTACACCCATACTTGGGAAGTAACTCGATTGACGGTGATTGCAATGGACCTTCGATCTAGTGGTTATTGAGTGGTGGTCTAGATGGATCATTGATGTATCCTACCATCCAGGGTTATTGTGTCCAATGGTTTTTAAGGATGATCTTTATCGTATGGTTTTGATATCGGCCCTATATGACATATTTTGATATTCGCCCTATGTGGTTTTGTTTTGGTACTTGCCCTAGATGGGTTCGATGTTTTATATAGTGCAACCATGCGACGGTAAGCCACATATACTGTAATATGATTAGCCACTAGTCGATGGATTTCCATTAAACATCCTAAGATGGTAGTCTCATGGGCCGGGGATGGTGGTCATGGGATACTGTGCCCGAGCCGTGGGCCTGCACTGGGCCGTGAGCTCCCCATACTGCCCGTGAACTTATTTAAATTGGCTAGTTGCAATTAGACTAATAACGGGTTAGCTAATCATGCATGCATAGCATAGACTAGCATTTATTGTTATTGTACGTAACATACGTAATCGCCTGTCTAGATGTTTTACTAGGGGCACAGACCAGTATCTATTGTTATCGTACATATTCACCTGTCTAGATGTTTTACCCGGGGTACAAATCGTCTGGATGTTTTACCCGAGTCAATGATTGCATGGGTGACAAGTCAAATGTCCGTCTGGATGTTTTACCCAGGACAATGATTACATTCATACATCCATGCATACAAAAAGATTGCATTTACTCTGTTTTTGGCTGCCTGGATGTTTTATACTAATTCTTACATAATGCAGCGGTGTGTAATCTTGAGGGGAATTCACACTGAGTTAGCCACTCATCTATCAAATATACAACCGTACAGGTCGCACAGGTAGCTTAATTGATTTTCAGGTTCAGACTGATGAGGAGCGAAGTACCACTGTGAAGATGCATGATTGTATTGTCGAGAGTTGCTATATGGTTTTACAGTTCCAGATTTGTTACAATTTGCTTTGTTTACATGTAATGTCATTTCACTTTGTAATTGTAAGTTTGGGACATTGGATTGTATAAGTCATTATGAGCAATTTCTTGTACATCCTAAACGAAAGTGAAATTTTTCATTATGTATGATTTGTCCATTCTACGCTCATCTGCTTACTCTGATAAATAATATATATATACACACACACACACACTTAAATCTGACCATCCTTTAAGGTTAACACTCGGGTTTTTAGGAAATGGGTCGTGTACTCGGATCCTAAAAAGTCGGGGTGTTACAAGGTGTTTATGAGTAATGGTTTTGCCTGTAACGTTGTGGTTGTTAGTACGGTGTGCATCAAGATGTTTGATGGGGTGGAGCATACCTTGACTGATGTCAGGCATATTCCTGATTTAAAGAAGAATCTGATTTCTCTTGGTGTACTTGCGGCAATGGGCTGTAAGTTCACAGGTATTGATGGTACTCTTAAGGTATCTAAGGGCTCACGGGTAATCATGAAAGTACAACGACTCGGTAACATGTACAGGTTGATCAGGAGCACTTTAAAAAGTGGACTGCAGTGGATGTAGCAGATTCCACCTCTGCACGTGTATGACATGTTGGGCATGGCCTCATAACCAGCCAGGGCAGGAAGGCTGAGATGTGTGGACAAGGATACAAAGCAGGTGGAGCAACCATCTGTGAGAAAAATCACACAGGATATCGCAGGATATCAGCGAGGTACATAAACGACTCCAATATCGCAGGGGATTCATCTTCTATTCAGACGGATCCAGGTGAGTCAGGTGCTGAGAAGTGGAAGGTGACTATGGACGATGTGATGGACTCGTTGTACCAGATCGACACATGGGAGCTAGTGGAGCTTCCAGTGGGCCGAGAAGCAGTTGGATGTAGGTGGATCTTTAGGAGGATACATCATAGATACAGAGTGAGATTGATAGCGAAAGGCTATGCTCAGAGAGAAGGGATCGGGTTCTCAGAGATATTCACGCTGACGGTATAGCAGGTGTCTATTAGATCCGTGATTAGCGCTGGTTGGCCACTGCGATCTAAAACTGGAAGGATGGATGTAGAGTCTGCACTTCTACAAGGGAAATTGGAAGAGCAGATCTACATGAAGCAGTCAGAACGGTTTGAAGTTAAAGGAGCTGAGAAAAAATTTTACAGGAGGTCGTGGTACGACCTGTCGCCTAGGCAATGATATAAAGTTTGATTCCTTCATGGTGGGTCAGGTATTGTATGTTGATGATATGTATATCACCAATTATGACATGTCTGATATCAATATACTAAAGACTCGATTAAGTGGGACATTCAGGATGAAGGATCGGGGGCTGCAAAGATGGTTCTCGACATTGATACTGAAAGAGGAGTAGGCTTTGATTATCTCAAGTAGAATATCTTAGGTAGGTATTGATCAAAGATGTGATAGACCAGGCAAAGCCGAAGAAAGTTTCCTACGCGTTTCTCCTCAAGTTTTCCTCAGGACATGTCCCCAAACAGATGAGGAAATGCAAGATATATCTCATAAGCCTTATTCAAATGTGGTTGGCAATGCATGCCATGGTTTAGATTAAACCGGTTATTTCACAGGCTATTAATGTTGTGAGCAAATACCCTGGCAAGCAATATTGGGTAGCGGTGAGATTGTAAGAAGACTACGTCTTTACTTTTGAGAAGATAGGAACAAAGTTAGAGGGTATGTGGACTCAGATTAGGCAGGCAGTGTGGATTCCAGGAAGTCGACTTCAAGTTACTCATTTATACCAGCGGGTGGAGCAATTAGTTGGATGTCAATGTTATCCGACGGGTGCTTGAGGAAGGCGGCGTAGCACTGGAGAAGATTCACACCAGCGTAAATCTGGAAGACATGATCACCAAGGTCATTCCTACAAAGAAGTTCAAGTTCTGTGCAACTTATTTAGGCTTGGCGATAGCGTAAAAGAAGGATGGAGTGTGCACAAGAAGCATTGATTGAAGTCATGATATGATGCAGAGATAAGAAAAGAGGTCAAGAAGCTACACGATTGAAGAATAAAGACATGGTGGAGATTGTAGTCAGAAGATGTCTCCACTCTTCTGTATTTTTTTATTCCGTGTTGCTCGACCGGTCGAGGGCCTGGCTCGACCAGTTGAGGGTCCACTCGACCGATCGAGGCCCGCTCGACTCAAAGTCGAGCGAGCGCTGTTTTTTGGAGATCCGAGCCGCTCGACCAGTCGAGGCCCTGGCTCAACTTGTCGAGGGTTACGCAACCCATGTGTGGACTACGTAAATTTGAGGCGGTTTCCGAACTTTTCCAAAGGAGGTGCGTAAGTGAAGTTTTCTAAACTATAAATAGGGGTCCCTAGGGTTATTCTAAAGTATTCTAAGGCTTTCTAAAAGTTTTCTAAGGGTTCCTAAAAGGCTTTGTAGGGTTTCTAAAGGGTGTAGCAACGGTGAGATTCGAGGTTGTTCGAATCGGGTACGTCCTCTCTTTGTAATTTCTATTTCATAGTGGATTTCTGTCGCTTTATGCCGTGATTTTTTCCCTCAAGAGTTTTCCACGTTAAATCCTTGTGTTCTCTTGTGATTTCTTATTGCTCTTGGATTGTTATCCTAGATGTAGATCTATGTGATTCCACAGCATAAATCCCCAACATCCTTGTCTTGCTACTCATCCATCTTAACATTCTCATTTTAGCTACACTCATCGTATGGACATGTTATGACTTCACTCACAATATTTTGTTCATAAAGCATGACTAATCTTATAGTCATTCTATAATTTTTTTTCATTCAGCTTGAGTGGTATATAATGATCATATTAAATTCTAAAGATACATATCTTCTTCTTTTTTTAATCTTCCTTGAAGAACATGTGCAATATCCTTCTCGATTTCTTCACTCATGAATTTTTCAAGCCAAGATATTGGAAGTTGTCATTTTGGAAAAAAAAGAAATCAATAATCTTTACTAATTTCTCGTTCCAACTCCTATTATTACTGAAATTGTACTATATATACTCTATTTTAGTCCAATTAAATTTAAATATTTTAGATTCTAAAGCACTAGTCCACAAATCTAGCTTTGTGTTTATATTCTCCCTCATCTTGTCAATCAAAACGATGCCATCTACTAACTACATACACTATGGGATCTCTTTCTGCAAATGTCTCATTAACTTATTCATAACCAATATGAAAAGTTATAGGCTCAATGTTAAGCTATGATGTGAGGCTACAATAGTTTGGGAACATACTTTTCTCTCAATTAATGATGCTTACATTTGTTACTACTCCCTCATATGCAATCATGTCAATATATCCTCTTGAAACTCCTTTCTCTACCAACACCAATTAGAATAATTCTCTAGAGACCTTATCGTAAGCTTTCTCTAAGTCAATAAAGGCCATATGAAAATCCTTCTTTTTCCCTATATCCTCCATCAATCATCTAAGTAAGAAATTAGCTTTAGTGGTGGACCTTCTTAACTCTGGCATGAAACCAAATTGATTTTCTAATACATTCATCTCATGCTTCATTCTTTACTAAATCACTCTTTCTGAAAATCTCATAGTTTGGCTCTTAAGCTTAGTCCCATATACACAAGTATAAATCTGAGTGACATGCTTACAAAGGTTGTTCCCATAGAGAAGTTCAAGTTTTATACAATTTCTCTGGGCTTGGTGAAGGCTTAATGAGGAGAGAGTATGTACAAGAAGCGACGATGAAGCTATGATGGAAGGCAATTAGAGATAGTGATAGTAAAGGAGCAATGGAGAATGAAAATTAAAGAAATGGTGGAGATTGTTGTCTAGTGTCTTAAATTTATCTATAACAGGGTCTGTTGATATCATTGATGAACTACTCGATCACATCGAGCAAATGTCGATGCTGTCAACATATGCTTAATTCCATCAAGAAAATTTAGAAAAATCCTAGTTGATTGCTTGACAGCTTTGGAGGTTGCTACTTAATGCAATCGAAGGATCTTCAATGTGATCAACTGGTCTCGATGTCTGTCGATGCCATCAAAGGACCCATCGAAGGCATACGCAAATTGTATAAGTACCCAATTTATTTTCTATTCTAGTTGGGTAGTATATATATCGGTTGTAATCGAGACTAGGGCAAGGATTAGGGCTTTCTAAGTTGTTCTAAAGGATTCAAGGGCATAGTTAGGGTTTTAAAGGAGATTCAAGGGTTATTTGAATCGGTAAGATATGCTATCTCTTGTAATATTGCTTTCATAGTGTATTACTCGTCGCATTGTGCTGTGGTTTTTTCTTGAAAGGGTTTTTCCATGTAAAATTCGAATTACCTTCTTTTTGAATTTGTTTGTACGATTGTGATTGCTTTGCTTGATTATGCTATGTATACTTGCACGAGTCTCAACACTTTATACATTGTAGCCCACCTAATGAGTAAACGAGATTGATGCGTGCGTAAGTGATCCTCGTGGGAGGCTAACCCATTGGAAGGTTTGATATCACATGCGCATGTTAGGTTGGAAGTTATTCACTAGATCAACTAGTTGGACTTGCACATGTAAGGCACCTGGAGAGAGTATGGGAGAAAGATTAAGGGAATGGATATAGCATACATGCATAGCGAGAGAAGGAAGGGCTTCTACAATGGATGATTATGCCCGCTTTCTCTGGTGTTGTGACCTGCTCAAGCTTCACATCTACCTCTTTATTTTTTTACCCAATATCCTATCACGAGCTTTATGTGGATGCTAAACATTCATTTACAATGGGGCCCATAGAGCCTTGTTTCATAGGCTCCATAATGACTACAAAAATATGAGGGGCTACATACAAAGAAAAGAAATGTGCAATAATAACAACAGCGTGGCTACTTGATGTTAATCAAAAGTGGCCAATCATAAATTAATTATTACAAAAGAGGTAGAAGGGAAAGGATTGTAATGAAATGAACTTGAGGTTTCATTTTCTAAGGTCCCATCATATGTATAAAATTCTTATCGACACATATGCCTTCACCTTTAATTATTGCCAAAGACCAAAGATCGCTATAAAGGAAGGTCATCAAGATGTACTACTACTATTCTAAACTTCAAGATTAGTTTAATTTTCAAGTGGAAGGGTCTAATGTAGGATAAAGTAGAGGTCAATTTCTTGGATAAGATCATATTTAAAGAATTTGAGCTAGAAAAATTGATCCAAGAGTCTAGTGTGCACCATAGCTCCCCGTGACCATAACTTTTAGATTTGTTGTATATTTCGTGCGTGCGTGTGTGTGTGTGTGTGTGTGTGTGTGTGTGAGAGAGAGAGAGAGAGAGAGAGAGAGAGAGAGAGAGAGAGAGAGATGTTGTTGGAAAGCTATCCGTGAATTCTACGTCTTAGGTAATGCTAAAGGGTTAATTTTGAAATTTTAAGTTAATTTTTAATTTTAACTTTTAGATTTGTTATATATTCTACATCTTAGGTACTGCCTTCACCTTTAATTATTTCCAAAGACCAAAGATCGCTATAAAGGAAGGTCATCAAGATGTACTACTACTATTCTAAACTTCAAGATGAGTTTAATTTTTCAAGTGGAAGGGTCTAATGTAGGATATAGTAGAGGTCAATTTCTTAGGATAAGATCATAATTTAAAGAATTTGAGCTAGAAAAATTGATCCAAGAGTCTAGTGGCACTATAGCTCCCTGTGACCATAACTTTTAGATTTGTTATATATTTCGTGTGTGTGTGTGTGATATATCGGTGGAAAGCTATTGGTGACGTCTAAAGTTACTTTTTAATTTTAACTTTAAGGTAATGCTAAAGGGTTAATTTAGGTTAATTTTAAGTTAATTTTAAAACGTCCCAAGACAATTTTAAAAATTGGTTGTTTAAAGGGTTAATTTTTAATTTTAAGTTAAAATTAATTATTTTTAGTATGCTCTAGTTTTTTGTAATTTTAAGGGTTTTTTGGGTGATTTTAAGAGTTATATAATGGCTTAAAATTCTTATTTAAACTATGGAAAGAGTTATTAGTTTTAAAAAGTTTATTGTTTTCAGAAAGTTTACAATTTTTCAGTGACTACTATTTTTTAGTAAATTATTATTTTAAGAAAGTTATAAATTTAGTATTCAAGCTTACATAATTTATATTTAGAGTTTTGTAAACAAAATTCATTTAAACTTTTCATCAATAATATAAATTTCCTTTCTTCCTTTTAATTGATTTCTCTCTTCTTGTAGATCAAGGGCTATTCTTGAAAAGAGATCCTACATATCACCTACAGAAAAAAATCATTTCAATTCATTTGTTAAATTGGCCACACTCATACATTGATCAGATCATTGGTTGTCCATTAATTATGACTCTGTAGCACGAGTGATGAGTGGACCATCCTGGTTTCTTCTCTAGCTGATGTTTATCCAGCTTTTGCACCTCTTGCATGGTCCCTACCATGATATGTCAGCAGAAAAGAAAGGCATTGTACCTGAAATTAAGTTCACAACTACAAAATCTACATGTAGGTACAAGGCATTTTTGCAGTGTTGCACCTCAAATTTCATATTCTCTGAGTAATTACTGGCATCCCATTAGTACTTTCTCCTCACCTTTTCTCATAGCTCAAACAACCTTCTTATCCATTTTCAAGGATGTGTTTGTCTTTGAAGCGGATAAGTTGAGACAGGGTTAACAGCTTAGCGGGTGAGGCCCTCATTGTGGGGCCTACCTGGATGTATGTGCCACATATCTGTGCCGTCCATCAGTTTTGCCAGCTCATTTCAGTGCATTGTCTCAAAAATGAGGCAGATCCAAATCTTAGCTGGACCACACTATTGGAAAACAATGGTGATTGAACGCCCATCATTAAAATTTTCCTACAGCTCATGTAATGTTTTTTTATTTTAATTTTTTTTTTTACACACCCCCACACACTCACGCCATGGTAGGATTTCACCACCTATGGATACTCAAACCCTTGACCAGGTGTTGAAACTCCTGAGAGTCTACCACTGGAGCAAGAGTAAAGATCCAACTCATGTAATGTTTATTTGCCATCCAACCTGCAAATAGCAGCCACTGTTAGAATCCTTTTGGGACCCACTGTAATCTTTACTTTCCATTATCCAACTTGTTGATAGGGTCACATAGATCTAGACGAAGAGAACACAAAAAGCAGCTTGAACTAAGACTTTTGTGGGCCCCAATAAGTTTTTAATGGTGGGAAATCGATACTACAATGTGGTCCACATGAGCTTTGGATCTGTCTCATTTCTAGGATGCCCTAAAATAATCTGGAAAAAAAGATAGATGGCGTGGATATACAACACATACATCAAGGTGGGCCCCATTCTAGGGCATCACCCATTAAGTTGTTACCCCAACCTGACACCCAAAAAATCATTTTGGCCCATTTTCACAAGTAGTGTCTTAACCTGTCACAATTTCTACCAGCAGTTTATATTGCATGTGCAGCTATTAGTGCTTTGCATGATGACACTTATAAATAATTTGAAACCCATATGCATGCAGTGCATTCGCAAATGTGTAGAACTTTTTAAGGTAGGTATTGGTATGGATACAGCTCAATACAACATTTCAAAAACTCATGTTAGAAGGTTAGGTTAAGCCCTTAGTGGAGTGAAATGACTGGGCATGATTTATGTAACAGATCCCAAATAATTTAGATAAGCTTAGATGATGATTATCATTTTGTATACAACTGTCCATTACATTTCAGATTATCGGCTCAAATGAGTAACTTCAGTATATATTTTGTAATCTTTACTTTACAATATATGCAAGATTTCTATTATTATCAAATGTGAGGATATCTTTATTAATTATGTCCAATCTACCTAATAAATGTAATTAGAACTAGAAATTTAATCGAACTAAGCACAAGGTGAGCCACACTATATATATATATATATATATATATATATATATATATATATATATATATATATATATATATATATATATATATATATAGGTTGGGAAAAGGTACTATGCGCTCGAGCGCATACGGTCGTCCATGAGGTCGAGTTGGTGTGGGGCCCACCGTGATGCCGTTCGAACATCTACCCCCTCAGTCAGATGCACCATTCCAGGTGGGGCCCATACGGCTGAAAATCACCTCAATCCGTGACTTTTGTGGGCCACACCACGTATAGAAGTGGAGAGGGGCCGTGCACCATTGAAACATTCAAAACCAGTTGTGGGGGCCTTTAGAGAGGTTTCTTCCTGATCAAAACCGTCCATCATGTGTGTCCCATTTTAAGGTAATTTAAAAAACTTTTCAGATGGTATCCACATCTCATGTGGGGCCTACCAAGTGCTTTTACATATTTTTTCTTGTATACTTATGTTTTTAGATGATATGGCCCACCTGATCACGGTGGACGGACGATTTTGGGCCTTCCAGGACCAAAATGGGACGGTGCATTTGGTGGACGGTGTGGATCTTCTAACGGAATCACAGTGGGGCCCACCCCAGCTCGACCTCACGGATGACCGCTTTACGCTCGAGCGCATAGTACCTTTTCCCATATATATGAAGGTACTTCAATGACCTTTTGCTTTCAAATGCACTGCCCAGGTATTTTGATCATCGTAGGAAGTTTTAAAATTAAAATTTTGTGATTTATGAGGATTTTTCTGTAAAAAAAAAAAAAAAAAACTGATTTTAATTTTTTGTAAAATTCCCTTTTTTAACAATTCTTCACAAAGGAAATTAAAATCTTCCCCACCAAGCAAGTAAAACTTTAACTCCATTTAATTTTGGGGATGATGCATAAGCCAGAAAACATGAATACAGTACAACAATGCTGCTACAGTACACATGGCAGGGTTATCTTTCAATCAAGATTGTCCTTCTAGTTAGAACCTCTGTTGATGAGATTGATTCAAGGGGTGCATAGAGAGCAGGTGATCCTGGCCATCTAAATAGTGTCTGGGAAAGACAAAAAGTCGCTGCTCGATCATTAAGTGATATAAAGTAATTAAAATAAGCGATTGAAATGATGGTCTCCTGATAAGTCTGATTTTCTAAACATAATTTATCCATAGTGAGGCCCACTAGTTGGACAGGTCAATGGCTCTACCATACTCCAGCTCTAGCATCTCCTTTAATTTTAGCAGAAGTCCAACATTTTCGATGCTAGAAATTCTCACATGCAAAGTCACACGTGAACTTTTGCTTGTAATCATCTTCTTTCCTATCAATCCATCACTAGTTTGGTACATCCTCACCGTGAAAGAGGATAGCCGCATCATAAAGATCACCTACAAGAAAAACCATTTTAATTCATTTTTTAAATTGACCACACTCGTATATATTGATTAGACCATCGGTTGTCTATTGATTTTGAGTACGTAGCATGAGTGATGAGTGCACTATCCTGGTTTCTGCTCTAGCTGATGTTTGTCCAGCTTTTGCACCTCTTCCATACTCCCCACCGTGATATGTTGGCAGAAAAGACAGGCATTGTGTACGAAAATCTACATATATGTACAAGGCGTTTTTGCAGTGTCGCACTTAAAATGGAAGTAAGCTGAGGTAAATGAAAATTGGAATTTAAGTAAATGAATTAGGAGTATATGGCTTACTCAAATATGTTAAGATAAGAGTAAATGAAATGCATTTGAATCCAAATATAAGTAAACCGGAAGAATTGGAATGCATTAAAATTTTGAATATGTTCCTGCGGGAATGTATGTGATATCTCAAGTCAACTTTAATATTCCAAATAAGTGTATATATGTGATATTTAATAGAATGATTGTAGTAAGCCCATCGAATTATATAGTTTAGCCAAAATAAAAATAAAAATTTAAGCCTCAAGTGAGCATGATTACAAATAAGCAACTTACCAATGTTTCTTAACCGTCCATTTAGATAACTAATTAACCTTTGGATAGTTTGAATCATTCTATTAATGTGTTTTTAGTGAGGTAGGTGCCAATAATTAGATTTCTTGACAATATCATTAAGATGCCACATGTACAGTGGATATGTGCACACTCGTTTACTCTTGCAACTCTATAGAACAAAAAATGCGATTTCACCACATTTACTTCCAAATCCTCTCAGCTTACACAAACAAGCGTCAAAATGTATTTGTCTTGGAAGCTGATTAGGTGAGACAGGGTTAACAACTTAGTGGGTGAGCCTTCACCATGGGGCCCACCTTGATGTATGTGTCGTATATATGTGTTGTCCATTGATTTTGCCAGGTCATTTTAGAGCATTGTCCCACAAATGAGATAGATCCAAATCTTAGGTGGACCACACCATTGGAAAATAGTGGTAATTGAATGCCCACAATTAAAAACTTTCTAAGGCCCAGTGTGATGTTTATTTGCCATCCGACCTATTGATAAAGTCACAAAGACCTGATGAAGAGAAAATGCAATTAGTAGCCACCGTTAAAAACTTCATACAGCCTATTGTAATGTTTATTTGTAATGTTTATTTGTCATCCAACTTGTAGATAAGGTCACAGAGACCTAGATGAAGAGAGAAGACATATTAGCTTGATCTAAAACTTTTGTAGCCCCCAATAAGTTTTTTTTTTTTTTTGGGGGGGAGGGGGGGGAGGGGGGTGGAAATCATTCTCTGCAATGTGCTCCACATGAGATTTGGATCTGCCTCATTCCTGAGACCATGCCCTAAAATGATTTAGAAAAAGGATTGACAACATGAATATACAACACATACATCGAGGTAGCTAGGCCCCATGTCTAGGGCCTCACCCATTAAGTTGTTACCCCTGCCTCACCTAATCTGACCTCCCGGGCGACACCCAAAAAATGATTTTGGACAATTTTGACAAGCAGTGCCCTAACCGGTCAGAATTTCTACCAATGATTCGTATTGCATGTCCTGGTGTCCGTGCTTTGCAGATGACACTTCATATAAATAATTTGAATCTCATATGCATGCAACTCATTCATACATGCCCATAACACTTTAAGTAAGAATTGGTACGGTTTTTGGCCATCATTTTATTTTTCCATTTTTGACATAGTAAGACGGTAAGGTTAAAACCTTAATATATATGTGAAATGACAAAAAATGATTCATATAGCTAGTGAATCCCAATTAATTAAGATAAGGCTAAGATGATGATGATCTGTATGGATACAATTGTCCATTAGATTTTAGATCATCAATTCATATGAGTAATCCTCACCCTATAGTACATGCAAAATTTATATAATTTAGAACTTTGGATATTTTTATGATGTCCAATCTGTCCAATAGATGTAATCTGCCATAATGTTTCGAACAATCAAAACTTTAATTGACCTAAGCCACACCATAAAAAATAATATACACCACTTAAAAATATCATTTTTTTTTTTACACATGCACGCACACCCCCACACACTCACTCCGTAGTGGGATGTCACCACCTATGTATACTCAAACCCTTAACCGGGTGTTGAAACTCCTGAGAGTCTACCACTGGAGCAAAAGTGAGGATCCAAAAATATAGTAATTCACGTGCAACAGGTACAACCCATTTGATGATTCCATCAGAAAATATTTTTGGTTGGGTGTGATTATCATGGCTTGGGGCATATGTTTGACTGGCTGGATGTCATAAATATATCATATAGGCCCATAAAAAATATTTTCATTACCTTTTAATGAAAAATAATATACGAGTACTTTTTATTTCATTACTTCAAAAGCACCACCTAGGTATTTTGATTGGTCGGGGGAATTCTTTGAAATTTTGTAGATTTATGAAGTTTTTTTCTTAAAAATCCTAGGTTTTTTTATGTATATAAAATTCCCTTTTTTAACTATTCTTCATAGAAGAAATTAAAAACTACCTACCAAGCAAATAATACTCAAGTCCATTTAATTTTTGGGATGATAGATAGAGCCAGAAAACATGAATACAGTACAGCAGTGTTGTTACATACATGTGGCATGGTTATGTTTCAATCAGATTGTCCATCTAGTGGGAACCTCTGTGGATGAGATTGATTCAAGGGGGACATAGATCAAATGATCCCGGCCATCTAAATAGTGGCCTTCACAGCAGCGATGGTAAAAACAAATAATCACTGGCCATCTATAAGGGGGTGTTTGGATTTAAGTTACTTAACATATGCTACTTATGACTCAAGTAACTTATATTAGTTTCTACTTATTAAGCAGATGAGTGTGTTTGGTAAACAAAGTACTTATCAGCTTCTCCTCTCTTTTGTCTCTTAATGCCTTTATTCGACAACTTACGAAAAGTAGAAAAACTTTAATTAAAAAAATAATTAAAGTGATTAAGTAATTTTAAGTAAAAAAGTTACTTATGGCTAATCATAAACCAAATTTACTTATCTGAAATAAGTTACTTATCTACTAATGTAAGCAGAGAAATTAACTTTTTTGGTGGTATCCAAACAAACCCTAAGTGGTGGAAATGGTGGTCTCATTATAAGTATGATTTTCTAAATGTAGTTTATACACAGTGGGCCCACTAATTGGACAGTTCAGATTGACGGATAACCAGGCCATGTGTAATGTGGAGAGATGGCGCTACCATATTTCGGGTCTAGCCTATCATCTCCTTTAATTTTGGCAGAAGACCAACATTTTCGATGTGAGAAATTCTCACATGTAAAGTCGGATATGAACTTTCACGTGCAGACTCCCAATGTATGTGGAACATCCTCACCGTGAAAAAGGCTGCCCTCATCATAAAGGCCACCTACAGAAAAAATCATGCCAATCCACTGGTTAGGTGAGCCACACTCATACATTGATTGCACCATTGGCCGTCCATTGATTTTAGCCGAGTGATGAATGGACCATCCTAGTTTCCGACGTAGTTGATGTCTATGGGAGTGGATTAGGTTTTACCCGGGTAACATCCCACCTTGACAATGTGCTGTATATCCACGCCGTCTATCTGTTTTTCTAGCTCATTTTAAGATTTGGTCCCAAAAATTAAACAGATCCAATTCTCAGATGGACCACACCACAGGAAACAGTGGTGATTGAACGCTCACCATTAAAATTTTCTCTGTTTATTAGCCATCCAACCCGTTAATAAGGTCAACCAGACCTGAATTAAGAGAAAATACAAAGATCAGCTTCATCCAAAGCTTCTGTGGCCTACAAAAAGTATTTAATGGTCGATTCACCACATTTTCCAATGGTGTGGTCCACCGGAAAATTGAATCTGCTTAAGTTTTGGAATAATGTCTTAGAATGATCTTTAAAAAAAAAAAAAAAAAAAAAAAAAAAAGGGCGGCATTGATATACAACACATTCATCAAGGTGGGCCCCACACTATAAGGGTAACACCTACTAAAGTGTTACCCGGGTAACACGTAATCATCCACCATTTACACCTATTGCATGGTCCCCCAGTGATACGTTGGCGGAAAAGAAAGGCATTGCACATGAAAGTTCACTGGTACAACTCTTGCATGTGAACATTCCTATTTACAGGTAGTAACAAGGCATTTGCATTGTCACACCTTAAACTTTAATTTCTCCGACTAAATTGCTAGTATCCCACCGGTATTTTCCGCTCACGTTTTATCCCTCACATGAACTAGAGGGCGGCGGATAAGGTGAGGCAGGGGAACAACTTAGTGGGTATGTACCTGACTGTAGGGCCCACTTTGATGTATGTGTTGTATATCCATTCCGTCTATCTGTTTTACCATATCATTTTAAGATATGGGTCAAAAAATGAGGCAAATCCAAATCTTAGGTGGACCACGCAACATAGATTGAATTATCATCATTAAAAATTCTTGGGGGACATAAAAGTTTTGAATCAAGATGTTAATTTGTGTTTTCTCTTCATCCATGCGTGTGTGTGTGTGCGCCCTAATCAAATGGTTGGATGGAAAATAAACATTATAGGTTCTAAACATTATAGTGGACCCTGGGAAGTTTTTAATGGTATGCGTTCACCACTTCAGGTGGTATAGTCATTTTAGGATTTGGATCTGCCTCATTTTTTGAAACCATGCTCCGAATGATATGGCAAAAAGAATTATCAACGTGGATATATAACACATACATCAAAGTGGGCCCCATGATCAAGGCCTCATCCACTATGCTATTAATGCCTCACCTAATCCCTGCCACTTAAGTGTGTGTTTGTCTTTGACACGGATTATTTGAGGCAGGGGTAACAGCTTAGTGGATGAAGCCCTCACCTTGGGCCTCACCTAGATGTATGTGTTGTATATCCATGATATCCATCCATTTTGCCAACTTTATAGAACTGTTTCGAATATGAGGCAGATTCAAATCTTAGGTAGACCACATGGTAAGGATAGATTTTTCATTATTAAAAACTTTTTAGAGGCCACAAAAGTTTTAGATCAAGTTGTTATATGCATGTTTTCACTTCATCTAACTTTATCAACGAGTTAAATGACAAATAAACATTATAGTAGGCCTTAGGAAGTTTTTAATAGTTGATGCTCAATCACCACTATTTTCCTATGGTGTGGTCCACCTAAAATGTAGAATTTCTTGGGACCATGCCCTAAAATGATATGGAAAAACATATGGACAATTTGAATACAACTCCTACGATAAGGTAGGCCCAAGGTCAAGACCTCACCCATTAAGCTGTTACCCTACCGATGTGTTTGTCTTTGACTCAAATTAGGTGAGGCAAGGGTAACAACTTAGTGGTTGAGGCTTGCACCATAGGGCCCATCTCAATGTATGTGTTCTATATTCACGTAATCTATCTATTTTGTAAGCTCATTTTAGGGCATGGTTCTAAAACTAAGGCATATCTAAAATTTTAGGTGGACAAGGATTAAACTCCCATCGTTAAAAACTTCTTCTAGCCCACAAAAATTATTATTTGTGTTTTCCCTTCATCCGTATCCATGTGACCTTATCCATAGGTTGGATGAGAAATATACCCTACATTTGGATATGCCTCATTTATGAGATCATGCCCTAAAATTACCTTTAAAAAATATATGGACGGCTAGTATATACAGTACATTCATTAAGGTGGGCCCCAAGTCTAGGCCCTTACCCTCTAAGGTGTCACCCCTGCCGCACTTTATCTCCAAAAAATCATTTTAGTCAAATTTTACTCCATGATCACGCAAGTGATGTCAGAACCTGTCATAATTTTGACCAACGGTTAATATCGCATGTACTAATGTGGGCCCTTTGCATGATGAACTTCGTATAAATAATTTGGATCCCATATACAGGCAACACATTCAGACATGTGCAAAAGGTTTTATAGTAAGTATTGATAGGGGTACAACTTAATATGACATTTTAAATTCATGTTAAGAGTGTTGGGTTTGACCCTTGATTGAGTGATTCATGTAGCCAACTTTAATTAATTGAAATAATACTTAGATGATGTTGACTGGTTGAATACAAAAATATTTCTATAATAAAGTCCCAAAAGTGGGTGTGGATTCAATCGGGACTTAACCAAATGGGGCCCACCTTGATGTATGTGTTGTTGTCCCTATGTTATCTGTACATTTTTCTAGCTCACTCCAAAAATGAGTGACATCCTAATCTCAGGTGGACCGTGCTAATATTTGTATTTTCCCTTTATCCCGAGAGCTAAAGGTGTACACGAACTGAGCTAGCTCGGTTAGCTTGCTCAACTCAACTCAACTCGAAAAAGCTCGATTTGACTCGGTTCAAAGCTGAGTTCGAGCTAAGCCGAGCTGATTTTTTTAGCTCAAAAATGAGTTCGAGCCGAGTTCGAGCTGGCTCCAACTCAACTTGACTCAGATCGAAGCAGTTCGGTGACTCGGTTACTTTGATATTGATGTTGCTCACCAAGTGTTTGATGAAATGACTCAAAGAAGTGTTGCCGGTAGCAAGGAAGGTATGTATATGAAACCAACACCCTTTTTTTCTTGATTTTTATGTTGCTTAGAAGGTGTTTGATAAAATACTTGTAAAATCATTGCTGTCATATCAAATACAGTGAGATTTTGAAGGTGCAGTCCAGGTGTTTGTGAAAATGTTGCAATGGCGAACTCGGCTCGATCTTGGCTTGAACTTGGCCCGAGCTGCTGATCGAACTGAGCCAAGCCAGCCAGTCAGGCTCAAGGACCGAGCCGAGCTGAGTTCGAGCTAAGGTCAGCTAGTGGCCAAGCCGAGTCAAGCTAAGGCCAGCTCGACTCGATGTACACTCTTACCGAGAGCTCTGAGGATTCGAATACATGAACTTCTGCTCTAATATCATGTTAAATCACCGCTTTCTACAAATGCTCAAACCATTGTAACATGGTGCATCAATGTATATCAAGGGACTTTGACATTGCATGTGCTCCCGTGGGCCCTTTCCATGATGACACTGCGTATAAATAATTTGGATCCCATATACATGAGACACATTAATACATGTGCATAGGTTTCAAGATAGGTATTAGTACAATGCAGCTCAATATGACATTTGAACTCATGTTAGAGCGCCAGTTTTAACCCTTGATGGAATTAAATGCCTATCAAATGATGGAAGAGAATTCATGTAGCTAACTCCAATCAATTGACATAAGACTTAAATGATAATAATTTGTTAAATACAGCTATCCACTATTTTTTAAAGTATCGGCTCAGATGTGACATTTTTGGTGGACCTTTATTTATTTTTCTTCTTCTTTTTACCGTTTATTTTCAGTATTCCAAAACCAAAAATAAAAAGTGGGTGTCATCCAAACAGGCCCCAAACTATAAAAATGAAAGCCCACTCCTAGAAATTCAATGAAGCAGTGCAAGGGACCTGCATTCCCCACCTATACCATTTATTGCTTATATCTAATTAAAGCAAATGCAGCACAACAAAGCCATTGGAGGAAAGACTGAGAAGCAGAGAAAGGAGAGAGAGATTGGAAAGATGGACTTTTTAGAAGAGAGTGGCTTCTGTCCATCTTCAGGCATCTTCTATAGCAAATGGGACTCTCCATGTCTGCCTCACCCTACATCTCTCTCTCTCCCTTCATATCTCCTCTCACTCACCTCTCACATGCTCTCCAAGCCAGCTTACGTGGACGCCCGGTCCGGTGGCAGACTCACGTACAGCGATCTCCGCACGCTCACCACATCCATGGCGTCGGCCTTACACGTGTTGGGCATCAAGAAAGGAGATGTAGTTCTTTTGGTCTCTCCAAATTTCCTACATTTCCCATTACTAGTGTTAGGAGTCATGACCGTTGGAGCCATTTTCAGTACGGCTAACCCTTTGAACACACGGTTAGAGTTACAAACTCAAGTCCAAGACTCTAACCCTGTGTTAATCCTGACCACCCAAGAGCTCAAGCCCAAGTTAGATGGGCTCATTGATGGGCCCACCATTTTATTAGAAGGGCTCTTAGATGGCTTGATGAGGGGCCCACCTTCCCGCACGTGTAAGCTCCCACACGTGGCAATTGAGCAGGGTGACACCGCGGCGCTCATGTACTCATCTGGAACGACCGGTAAGAGCAAAGCGGTCGTGTGCTCGCACCGCAGCCTGATTGCCATGAGCTGTCTTCTGCGGCACGTGTGGAGCGCGGAGGGGGCCAGATCAGCATGTGATGAGGTGTACATGTGCGTCGTGCCGCTGTTCCACATGTTCGGGTTGTCGGTGTTCGTGTGCGGAGTTCTGGCCGTTGGATCGACGGCTGTGGTCCTTGGGAAGTACGCGGTGGAGAAAATGCTTGCGGCCGTGGAGCAGTACGGTGTGACGAGGCTGCCAGCTGTGCCGCCGATGGTGGTCCAGCTGGTGAGGATGGCTGACGTGGCGAAGGCGTATGACTTGGGCACTCTCAAGGAGGTGATCTGTTCTGGGGCACCTTTGGGAAGGGATCACATGGAGCGTTTCATCCAGTGTTTTCCGCAAATTACACTCTCTCAGGTGAAACTACTGCATGAGAAATGCTGCCCCAGTGCTCTCGCAGAGCACTATAAGTTTTAGACTCCTAGTTGCATTCGTCCATTTGGACAGTTCCATCTATCAATCTCAACTGTCTATTACGTCCAAAACATTTTTCATCAACTACAAAGCAAAAAATCGCACTGATTGAATGATCTAATCCGTTCTTGATTTGGTCTTATTTTTATAGCCATCCTTCTTCCAGGCAACGGATAGGATGATTTCGATTGCCTAACAGAATTGGATCATTAGAATCATCAGAAATCCGTGATGGACCTTAACAAATAGCTGGATCAGATTGTTGATGGGACCTACTTTTTTTAAAACAATTCTGACCGCCCATCTTAAAGACTGTTCATCAATGGTTGATATTTGTTGGATTGGTATGGTTTTTTCATGGTAGATACTGAAATATGATTTGGACTTAATGAACAGTCTGGATTGTCCAATTGGATTGATGAAACTGGGAGCACATATACCTTATATGCTCTGAGAGAGCACTGGATCATTTCCTTCATATTGCATCTGCATAATTCATATATATTGCTTCTATTTTAGCTTTTATTTCATAAATATTTAAGACTGGCTGTCCTCAGACATCTAACCTCTCTTAGATAATCCATGTACATGCATGCATGCATGTATATACGGAGTTAGTTACACGTTGGTTTCGTTGAGGGCCCACCATGTTGTATATGTGTGATCCAATCCATCCATTTGAAACACATGCCCTACATGTAAGCATACTGCAAAAATCAGGCCAATCTGACACTCGTGCAAACCAATGGTGAGTGTCCTCATTTTAACTATTTATGCTTGTGTGGCCAACCTGAATTTCCGTTCTATTTTTGTCCTATGAACAAATCAGCTAGGGTATCTATGATGGTTAGAGTGGATGTCCACATGCACCACTAGGGGACCATTTTTAAAACTTTACCACCGTAATTAAGGGTGGCAACCTCATTATTGCATCATTTGCAAATATGATGGTGACCCCCAACCCCCAAGGATCTATTGCTTAGGAAGTTTTGGATCTGGCTGATATTTGTATTTTTCCTTCATTTAGGTCCAAGTGACCTTCTTAACGGATTGGATGGTAAATAAACAGCATGGTTAGCTATACAAAAGTTTCAATGGTGGGTGTCATTATTCCCTGTTTATTATGGTAGTGTCTACTTAGCTTTTTGAATTGGCCTCTAAATTTTTAGGCTCCTGCCCTAACATGAACTAAAAAAACAGATGACATACATACATTATGGTGGCCCCAGAGAGTAGGCTTGCCGACAATCCATCCATGTCCACACACACCCATACATAAATACCATGGAAAGGTCTAACTAACTTGCAATTAAATGAGTTTTGGATATGGATTGGGTACTGCTCTCTTTTGGGACTTACTTTCTCCACCCTAGTTAGGTGTGACTTGATTAGATAATTGTTATTGTCAGAAATAGTCAAATAAGTTTCAAACATGCTTTGATGAACTTATCTTTAAGAGGGATCCGTCATCTAATTAAATCTCACTATATTAAGGGTAAAAGAAGCTTAGTACCGATATAAGTAGCACCCAATCTGTACTATGTAGTATGGGCTACCCTAATACGTAGTGATGTATATGAGAAACCTTTTCCCACCAATAATACAGAATCCACACCACTTAGGCATTTGATTGTTAGAAAGAAATACTCCAACAGCTTACATTCAATAGAAGAAAAGCCAAAAATTGGGTGGCACGGATCCTCCAATCCGGGAGAACTTGAAGGTATGGAATTTCACTGACGGGTCCAGCAGATCAATGGATCCGATAACACCCCCCCCCCCCCCCCCCCCAATAAGAGATAAATGCACGAATGAAAAGTAATTCCCTGTATATTAGCTCCCGAGCTGAATTTTACACGCGCGGGTAGACCAAGATAGTAAAAACAAGGAATAACCGAAAGTCTGAATTAACAAAGCAATTCTGTCAAGTGGGCCCCATCACCATGGACGTAATATACGGGTGATACCAGTTAAGGACGGATTCAGTAGTATACCCTCCAGTGCCTATGTTGGTACAAGTCAGGTGTTGAAAAAACTATAGTCCCATCATCATGTATGTGTTTTATTTATATAATTTATTCATTTTCCCACTCATTTTAAATTATAATCTTAAAAAATGAGGCAAATTCATGTCTCAAGTAGGCCACATTATAAGAAATGGTGACCGCACACCTATGGTTAAAAAGTTTATGAGGACAATTTTAGATCAAGCTGATATTAGTATTTTCACTTCATTTGTGCAAACTTATCAATATGTTTGGATGGCAAATAAACATTATGGTCAACTCTATTAAGCTTTTAATGGTAGTAGTTTAATCACAACTTTTTTCTACGGTATGGTCCCAGATAAATGATTTGTCTCTTTTTTAGCTCCGATACTAAAAATGAATCGGTGGTAAAATGAATAGAGAAAGTGAATAAAACACACACACATATATATATATATATATATATATATATATATATATATATATATATATATATATATATATATATATCATGTCCCACAGCACCCACCAGTATTATATCTACGTAGTCTATTAACTATGCAGCATGTACCCCACTTGTTATAATTGAAAAGACTGGCGAATTCTGCTACATAGGTACACTTTGAGCTTTTTGCAGATGGGGAATTATTTGATACTCCGACTGCCTGTGATGCTTGATACGCACTCACTCAGAAGTGGTACACGTGGTGTAAATTAACACTAAATAACCCAGCTAAATTATGAAACACACAGTCTCTAAGTTATTAAAAAAAAATATATAGATTATTTGAAAAAATCTAACCTCTGGATCGGTGACACTTGTTTGTAGAAATAAGCCAAATGGAATATTTTCATTTTTAACCGTCCAAAAAATATATGCTAATCTTATAACCAGTTTTTCAAATAAGAATATTACTCAGTTTATGAAAAATCTAAATTATTATCCATAATTTGGACGGACAGATTTGAATCACTTTATTTCATGTATGTAATTTCAAAGAAATTTCTAAGTGCTTGTGTATCACTGATAACGCAATACCAGAGTAAAAGAGTTTCTCTTTTTCTGCTTTTTATTAAAAGGGTATAAGAAAAGTTAAAAATTGAGTCAACGGACATGCGAGTAGGTAATTCTCCAAAGAATCTCATGCGAGTACGATATGGTCGGATAAGAAAAGGTACGCGGATTGGGTACATCCCGACGTACGGCAATCTGATACGTCGGAACTCAGCCTTTGAATATGGGTCATCTTGCAATGATCCAAACCGTTTATATGACTAGTATCACTCTGTACGGTGGACAGACAACAGTTTAAAGGTTTCTATTGGATTATTTTAACCCTTTGACAACTGAGCTCTTTCTCTTTGAAAATGAACGGTCACCTTAACGTTTGGATTACCATTGGGTTGGAATTTTCAACCTGAGATTTCTTCTTATGCATCCCCTATCATACAAACAAGGTGGCAAAACGTGCATGCGATCCACGCCGTCCGTCAAGTGCGCTGATTCATCTTCACCTTGAAAGATAAAACTTGGGTCGGTCCAAAAGTCAGGTAGGCCACCCTAGAAGGAAGACTTGGGATGAGACGCCCACCGTTGGATGTGTATGGGCCCACTTTGATTTATATAAGCCATCTAATCCATCCATATGAATCTTCTCAGCAAGACGAAGACACGCTAGTCTGAAATTCAGGTGGGCCACACCACGTGAATTAGAGGTTTTATGTAGATTGTACATTGTTTTCTGTGCTGAGGCTCACCTGAGTTTTCGATTAGTTTTATGTTCGGGAACAAGAACTATAATGGGTTGATACACCTGATGGACGGTGTGGATCTCATCAAAATGAGCCGTCCATCCACGTCAGCCAATAGTCTCGCCCCCTGTGACCCTACGCCTAGCCACACAAGCGTTTTCGCTAACGTAAGGTGAGGAGCGCTGGAAGCTACTTTTCAGCTTTTACTGGCACGATTGTACGGTTCTGATGGATTCACCGCTTTGCTCTTGATGAAAACAAATGTATAATGGTTTATGAACTGGACTATTTATTAGGTGGGCCCCACTTAGCGCTGTAAAAGGACAAGGCCCGGGTTGGTTTCTAACCGGACTTTAAATGGATTTGGCCGCTATCCGACTTTTCTCAGCCCGGGCCCGGGGCATTGATATCACTAGCTCTAGCATTGAGAGACCAAATTTTTTTATTAAAAAAAAAAAAAAAACACTGCATTACCAAGAAATCCGGACCGTAGGATTTCTGTCCATTGTGGACGGTCACTAATGTGTGTCTATGACCGTCCATTTGAAGGTCACCAGATTATATGGATCTGATCAGTGAAAGCATTGTCCTTTGAACATCTAAGATGGGCCCCATTTGATGAATGAACCGGATCTCATCGAAAACTGCTGCATATGATTTTGGGTCCCATGAAACAGATTGTCCACTTAATGGACCATTGCCAATCAGATGGGCCAATACCAAAAAAATCATACCAATTGAACGATCCAAATTACTTTATGTTATTCACTTGTAGTGGACCACACCACAGGGAAAAGTGGAATGGAGACGCCCACCATGGAAACTTTTGTGGGCCACCGTGTATATACCATCCAAGCCGTTCATCAGGTAAGCTCAACCAGGATGAATAGGATCCAAATTAACAGCTAGATCAAAAACTCAGGCGGGCCAAATCGAGAGTCATGATCTTACATTGACCCCACAAAATGGCCGACCTGATTTTAGATCTAGGTGATTGTTCATTATGTATGGTGAACTTGAGGTTGGGAAACTAATGGACCGTCTGGATCTTACATAGACATCACAGTGGGCTCCACGGAGCTTGGGTGTTGAACTTGAGGTGGGGAAATTAATGGACCGTCCTGATTTTAAAATTAATCAATTAATCTAATATGCGATTTACTTTTGATGATGCAGTGTTATGGATTAACAGAAACAAATGGGCCCATCACGCTTTGCGATGGGATTAACGGTAGATTTCATGTGTCCATTGGGAGGCTAATCCCATCCCTTGAAGCCAAGATCGTTGACGTGGACACCAAAGAGCCGCTTCCTCCTCGCAAGTACGGAGAACTCTACGTAAGGGGCGCTCCCGTCATGCAAGGTATCCTCTCCACCTCTCTGCTTCCCTCCCATTGAAGGGTCTGTGCCATCAATGGGCCGGGCTGGCCCGCTGGTCTTTCAGGCCCGGCCCGTGGGCTTTTGAGCCTACCACTCTCAGAGCATCTCTTCAACGGAAATGTTAGAGGGCCGCGGTACCAGGCCAAGGTGTGTCTTAGATCTGGTGGCCCAGCCCGGCCCGCCAGGCCAGTTTACATTTCAAGTGCATTTTTGTCATATATCATGCATGCTGGGACACAGTTAATGAACAGCTCAGATCTTGCTGTTTCTTTGGCCTGGTATGAGATCTGGATCGTTCATTAAATGTGCCCATATATATATATATATATATATATATATGAATGCCCTTAAAACACTAAACGGTCTTAAGTCCACGTATCTAACATTTTACTTTAACCCCATGCACAACCCTAGCTGGGTTGGCTGGGCTTGGACAGACGTTAGCCCATACAGAATCACAACTAGGCAGCTCCAGCCTGACCCATTTAATTTTCAGCCCTCGAATTTCAGCCTGGGATGGGTCATGGGACAGAAAGTTGGGATCTAGCCCAACCCATGGCAACCATCAATGGGTCTATATTAGGCCCAGCCATGACACTATAAATGGGTCTGGTTAGCCCAAACCCAGACTTTATTTTCTGGCCCTGAAAGTAGGTCTCTGTGGCCCATGGCCCTAACCAAAACATGACCATGAAGGTGTAAATTATGGAGAGGTTTTGCTAAGCCTATACGAGGGTACATGGCAACTCATGTACCACCACCATATTTTCCAGCATGGAACTATGTAACTACAAGATCCGACCCATTGACTATGTGAGTCCAACGATGTTGTTCTCCTGGCCCAAATATCTGGTCCGTCTGATAATCATCCGAGCCACATTTTGAAAAACCAAGGTACGGCTACCGTGCATTGTTTCTAAAAGAGTGACCCACTTGATAACTTACGGCAGGCATGCCTTTAACACCCAACAAAGCTCGTCATAAATAGAGAGTGAACTTTGGTAATGATGCATGTGTAGGATACTACAAGGACGAAGAAGCCACATCCCTAGCTATTGACAAAGAAGGCTGGCTACATACAGGCGATCTATGCTTCATTGACACGTCCGGACTTGTATATGTAGTGGATAGAATCAAAGAACTCATCAAATACAAAGCCTATCAGGTAACCTCTCTCTCTCTCTCTCTCTCTCTCTCTCTCTCTCTCATTGCATTGTCATGATGGAGTTTTGTATAATAGCTTATCTTATTTTGAATTTATAGGTAGCTCCTGCCGAACTAGAGGAAATCCTGGTCAGCCATCCTGAGATTGCCGACGCTGCTGTGATACCGTAAGTGCCTCATAATGCATCTAAGTCTAAAACATGGGCCCACCTAGCTGTCTCTCCATCTCTCCATTTTGTTAAAAGTTCCAATGCCAAACACCTGCCACAGAGTTCCTTTACAGGTGAATCTTGTCGCTAGCTATATATCGGTTCAAGATCGTGCAAAGGCCCACTGACGCAGGAATGGGCGTCGAGGATAACTGTTTCGAATTCATGAAATTTCTCTGAACTCCTCACAAAGATATCTTGAATCCACAAGGAAATGAAGGAAAATAGAAAATAATTTCTAGAAAATTAAAAATAATTTTCTTGATGATGAAAAACAAAATTATAACTCCTAGGTTTCGTAATTTAACTACAACTAAAACTCTGAGAAATCATGACTTACTATAAATAGTAAACTGATTATTTATAGCCGGTTGTGATTTCATATATGGTATGTCCGATAACTCATTCTGGTTTGTAAGATACATCCGTTTTAAGTTCCGATGATCCAGATCATCTCCATCTCCGATCGGGCCTTTTGTGGTCCATCTTGGCCATAAAATTATCCATGACCCACTCTACATCACCCACTTACCACCAATCCAACGGTGATGAGATTCACCTGTACCCGAACTTCACAACCTGGTTATTATTTCATTTGATAATTTCAATAAATCAAGTAAATGCAGGTCATCAAAGCGGGCTAATGATTACATATGTGAGCTCCCACATTTACAATCTTCTCTGGGGCCACTGTGATTTGTGTGTGGAATCCAAACCGTGCATTTAGTGGGCCGTCTCATTTTCAATGAATATAGGCTGTACCATGTGGGAAATTGTAAAATAACACTAGAACCTCTAAAATCAAGAAGTTTACGGGCCAAACGTAGCCTTAAATAACTCAACAGCTTAGTCATTTAAAATGATAAATAGGCTATTTTCAGCTGAGATCGTGGCCTTCCGTTCCGATACATCTTGCTGGTATTGTGCAAGGGGTGGCTTGTAACTAATATGGACCTGATACACGGCCACTAAAAGAGTATAAATATCGTTACTTTTCAGGTATGCAAATGTGGAGGCAGGGGAGATTCCTATGGCTTGTGTGGTGAGAGTGGCAGAAAGTAAGCTTCAAGAAGGAGATATCATTAGTTTCATGGCAGACAAGGTACCTAAATCACATTTCCCTTGCATGTTTATACTTGAAATTGTGTATGAGGAGCATGTTTATACTTGAAATTGTGTATGAGGAGCATCGTTTTAAAATTGGAAAGAACTCTACTCCAGCTCAGAAAAAAACTCAATCTGGTCATGACTCAGTGAAAACTTGAAAAAACCCTAACTCAACTTGAAAAAACTAATTCAACAAAACACTAGTTTTTGAGTTGAGTCGACTCACTCAAATAGGTTTCAGTTGAGTCGAGTAGAGTCTTCATATTTTTTAACTATTATTAGGAATTGCAATCAATGGCCAATCATGTCTAATCCATCCAAGACGAGGCCCCTAATTTGGAAGGCCTTGACTACTATGCTAGTGTGGGACCTGTCCAGTCAAGTTGCTCTAAAACGACCATTTTGGGGGGATGAAGGTGGGCAGTCCCACCGCGGTTTTATTAGATAAATGAAATGAATCGAGACAAGGGAAGGACACAAGGGTGTGTTTGGGTGCCACTTAAAAATGAATATATCTTATTTTGGTTAACAATAATTATGTATTAGAGATAATAGTTTATATAAATTACATATTATCAAAGATGAGAAATGCTTTGTGCTCTCAGAGCACTATTAGTTATGGTGCTCCTAGTTCGATTGGGACACTTAGGAGTGTTTGGATTGTAAGTTACTTAAGATAAGCTACTTATGCCTTCAGTAATTTATCTTGATTTCTACTTATTAAGTCCGTTTGGATACCACCAAAAAAGTTACTTTTTCTACTTACAACAATAAATAAGTAACTTTTTTGAGATTAGTTTGGTTTGAGATTTATAAGTAACTTTTTGGCTTAAAGTTAATCACTTCGGCTTGATAAGAAGCAACCAAGATAAGCTACTTGAGACATAAGTAGCTCAAGTAATTTACGAGCCAAACGCCTCTCTTAGCTTAAGGTATTGATCTAAATTGTTCATTAATTAAATCTAATACACATTTCATAGGCTACCATGCAAAAATCACATTGAGAGGATAATCCAATCCATCCTTGGTTTATCTCACTTGTTCTGTCTTTATACAAATTGAGATTCTTTAGAATCATAAGCAATTGAGGACAAGCTCTAAGAAAGAGATGGATCAAATTGTTGATTGGACCTTTTTTTTGTGTAAAGGATCTTGACCATCAATATTTAAGACTATTTGATCAAATGATTAATATTTTTCTAGTTAGCAAACCTAATGAACGATCTAAATCCATGGCTTCGACTGACTAGGTGTCCTAGTCCAACCAAAAGAATAATACACTAATCAAATATTATAGGTAATCCTTACCAAAATCCCTAATAAATTATTACTAGAGTTTTGCTAAAGTAGATTGCATGTGCAATAAAGCTCTTGCACACGCCAGCACGGCACATGTGTATGAGATCCAATCCATCCATCAAGTTAGTCCTACCTTATACATGCTTTCCCAAATACATATGTGGTTCACTCAGCATGTGGGTCCCAGTATAGGAAACAGTGGATGGGTTAGAAAAGTTCAGCCAAGTTTTTCAGAGCTGTATGTGGCCCATCTAACTAGTGGATCAACCTCATTCTTGGACTAGGGCATTAATATAATGGTATCATCCAAATGGATGGATTGGATCTCAGTACCATTTATTGCACAAGCATGTAAGCTTAGCAAAGCTTTTATTAATTATAGTTAAAACAAGATGAACTCATTTTTAAGTGGCAGCCAAACAGGGCCTAAATCTCCAAAACAACAAAACAGTCTGATGTCAAATATTTGCTCTTTTCAGGTGGCTCCTTATAAGAAGGTCAGGAAAGTGGTGTTTGTAGACTCGATCCCAAGATCACCTTCTGGCAAGATCCTCAGGAGGCTTCTTAGAGCCTCGACTTCCCGTCAACGGCTGGAGATCTCCCCAAGGTTGTGACCAAAGCATTGGTATATTGTCCTAGCTAGTCACCTATTTGGATTATCAATTACCACAATAATGTAAAGGAAAAAGTGCATTGATTACAAATGCCTTCATCCATCGACAACATCTAGCTTCCCTTGTTTAGTCCATCAGTAGTAAAAAAATCGTAAAGATGCCATTTTTTTAGATCTATGCACTGATATTGTTGTTTGGATTCTAGATTTTCATGATAATTTTATGAAAAAAGCAATTTGAATCTAAGATTTCCATGATAATACTATAAAAAAGTGCAATTATTGCAAATTCTTTTAAATCTCTTGAAAACATTCATATTTGATCGATAATTCCCATGTTCTGATTGATAGTAGTAAAATTATAATAATAGCACTTTTCCTTTACATTACTGATAATTGGTAATCCAAACAGCCCCTGTATGGATTTTCCATCTATTTATTCTTAGATTTGAATGATTTGATGTTACATTTTATTTAATTTTCTAATCTTTGTTATGGGAAGGATGTAAGGTTATCCCTCTAAGATAATAAAAATTATTATTAGTTAAACATGAAGATCTAAGCATAACATTGTGCATACCTTGGTATGTTTACACTCACCGGCCAATTGGGCTTTTGGGCGCGGCCTACTTTTATATTGGGTTTTCATTCATATATTAGACCCAAGGGCCATGCATGGCCCTAAATTCAACCCCATTTATCAATTGGCCCACATGTCCCACCCAAGCGGCAGCTTGGGATTTTCAAGGGAATTTTGTAATTTCTATTGTATATGGTGCACTTGGGATTTTCGAAGGAATTTTGTAATTTCTATTGTATAGAGCAGCAGTAGTTTTGGATAATTTTACCTTCACAATTAGTTTTTTAAAGTCGTCTACTTTAAAATTTAAAAGTAAAATAGAAAAAATTTAAAAGTAAATTAGAAGAAATTTTCAAACATAAGGAATATTTAGAATACTTTAAAATTGTGCATGCTTACGATGAATGGTTGGGATTTTACTTGTAAATGTTTAGCTCAATTTATGATTGGACTAGCTTAAATTGGGCCATGTCATGTAATGGTGAGCTCCCATGATGCACGACAAGGATCTTGCACAATAGTGGGTGGAATGGATCAAGCTGGGGCTTAAATCAAGAATAATTATCTTGGGCCAAGCTTAAGTCTAGCTAAGGCTCGAGATGGACTGAAACATCTTAAGGTTAGGGCTTTTTAAGTGCTACTTGTTCATCTCCTTTTAATTAATCATAATTATTTTAGTTTAATATTTTATTTTTGATAAGGATTAAAAATAATCTTGATAATGAAACAATCATTAACTCTGATACAATTAACTAAAATGAGATGAACTCGTTTTTAAGCCACACATTTGAATGGTCAGGATTTCCTACATGGACGCCACCTATAAACCCGCTTGATCAACAAAAACCTAATTTTTCAAGAAAACTCAGTTTAGATATAAACTTTCATCCAGTAGGACACGTAGTTTAACTTTCTTGGCCTAAAAATCAATCGAGATTTCCCTTGTTAGGTGGACCACAGCGCACAAAATCAATGGATTAATATATTGTGGTCCACCCAATGATTTGAATGGGTTGATTCTATTGGTGGGATGATCTAATCATTGTGATTATGGTCCAATAATGAAAACTTTGTCTCTCACAAGCGTGTTTCTTTTTCTTTTTTTTCCTTTTATACATGCACACACACTCACGCAGTAGTGGAATTTCACCACCTATGGGTACCCGAACCCTTGACCGGGTGTTGAAACTCTGAGTCTACCACCAGAGCAAGAGTAAGGACCTCGCAAAGTTTCATTTTAGCAAGTGTGCTTTCATATGTGGCCTAAGCGAAAATCGTAGTAGAGGTACCTGCATTCTTTGCATTTGGAGTGCCCATGTAGATCCGGATCGTTCATCAAGTAGGCTAGCCTGTGGAAGTACCCCGGCTCAAAAATCAGGCAGGTCCACTGATCATATGGCTCACGCCCCTGTATTGATTAGAAAATGAAAAGTTATGATACTCAAGCAGCATGTGACACTTATTCATAGACACTTCGAATTTTACATGTGGCATTAACTCAAATCAAGCCAACTAAATTGTGGAACCAGCTCTAGCAAAATTAGTCCCAAATTTAGATTGTTCCAACCATCCTAACCAGTGATTGACAGACATTTATTTGTTGAAGTAGGACCATTGTACCTGTTTGAATTTTAACCGTCCAAATAAATGTTCACCACTCTGATGGTCAAATAATCAAATAAACCCAATTATTTATTCATGACATATAATTTGGGAATCATAATTTGGACAGTTTACTTTAACGTTTGTGCCACACATGCATTTCTAAATAATAAGTGCTTGTGTATATCATCCATCACACAACTCTAGTCTGGTCATTGAAGAGCTGCCGCAGGATTGAAATTATTTTTTCACGAATTTGACATTTAAAAAAAAAAAATTATACGTAAAACTAAATTTTAATCTTTGATAATTTTAATGTTTTTATTGTTGATCTTTTAACATTTCCAAAATAAATTAATTAATATAAAATATTTTCTATACATTTGTTTTTCCTTAAATATAATATTTGGTTTTCCATATTCGCATTTGGGAGGAATACGGCCATGCACCAGTTAGATAGAAGTTCAATGTAAGTATGTCAACAAGCATGGTTCAAGTCAGGTATAAGCATACATACACTTATACTCACGAATGTGTAATGCACCTATATCCATATGCATGCCATGTCGGGCTTTAATTGGGCACTAATACCCCAATCTGTTGAGGTGTCAGGTATCCATTATGATATCGGGTATACATTTATCATTACAAAATTCAAAAAAAAAAAAATTCCTATTAATAATTTAAAATGATTAGATCTTATATTTTAAAAAACATCATTAAAAGCTTAAACAGCTCAATTAAGCTATGGTGTTTTGTTTAGCCCACATGTACTTTCATATATGACTACAAGTGCTAACTTGAATAGTCGATGAGAAATCCAAGCTGTGCTTTATGTGAGTTTCATGTTTAAGATGGCATTTCCCCAAAGCCTCTAATCTTGGGACAGCAAATGTACCAAACTAATTAGTTTTAAAATATTTAATGACTTAATCTCAATGTAATCATAGATTCACTTAAAAAGTTGATAGCAGCGAATTTATTAGTAAGGATTATGTAATAATGTTCACTTTAATTATTATACATACATGCTTAGATGAGATTTGAAAGTATTATATAAACATTCTTATATATGTATATTATGTTTGATTAGGCCTGATATGGGCCGAGGTCCATCGACACACTCATTTATTAACGGCCTCCAAAAAAAAGAAAAACCAAGCCCATGCGCGTCCATATTGAGCCAGTTTCCGGCTTTCGCAGCCTGGCCTTAGTACTTTGCAGTCCTCTCTTCCTGGTGTAGGCAGAAAACATGTGGTGATTGGGATGATGATGGGAATGGTCCATGGAACTGATAGGCCAAGGGCAAAAAATCACTGCGATTGGCCTATCCTGAACTTTCAGTTGTTGTGAGTCTTAATCTTTTGGATGCATACAGCCACTGTGACCCCAATTATTAGGAGATGGGCTAATCGGAGCAGAAATTGGTTAGGTTGAGGTAACACAAAGATCGGCTGAGCCGTGACTATGGGGCCCACTTTGATGTATGTGTTGTATAACCACGCAATCCATCTGTTTTGTCAGTTCATTTTAGAGGATGAGCCAAAAAATAAATAAAACAGATCCATACCTCATGTGGATCACACCATAGAAAATAATGGAATATCTACCATTTTTATTTGCCATCTAACTTGTTGATAAGGTCCCGTTGACATGAATGAAGGGAAAAACAAATATCAGCTTGATCCAAACTTATGTATCCTATAAAAAGTTTGTAATCTTCAATCACCATTGTTTTCTGAGATGCGGTCTAACTGAGATTTGGATCTGTTTCATTTTTTGGCCATGTCCTAAAAGTAGCTTGTAAAAGGGATGGACTGCGTGGATATACAAGACATACATTAAGGTGGGCCATGGTCACATTGTGACTGAACTCGTTGTTACCCCAACTTGACCAAATCCACTCTCGGGCTAATCAGCTGATGGCCCACTAGAACAACGCTTCCAATACCATACTTTTGGGGCGTGTGCCCTTGTTAGTATAGGAAGAAATTTCATGCAGCGCAAGCGGCCTGCTACTGTCGTGAAGCAGACTGCCCCCATCTCGGTCCAGTGCTTTGTGGGGCCCACTTTTTACACCAGACGGACTGATCATTTCTCAAGTGCAAAACGGACAGGTGCGATGACTGGCTTCACGGTTCCAATATCTGGTGCACCAGCATTGTACGCGGACTCCATTGGTATGTTAGGGAAGCGGGAGAAAATGACCACTGTAGACAAAACCTTTTATCCAGCGGTTTTTATGAAGGATTACAAACTTTAGTTACCAACTTAGACTAGCACGTGCGGACAGCAACTTTGAGGACGAAACTACCCCCCTTTTCACTGCCAAGACGAGCGCCGACGCTCCTCAGAGTTGTACGAACGGCTTAGAAGAGATCAAAGTTACATGGCCTCACAGCTATATATTTATTATATCCACAACGTTCATCCATATTTCGAGATCATTTTGGAGCATTATCAAAAAAAAAAAAAAAATCATATCCAAAGATCAAACGGACCACACCACAAAGAGCAGCAGGGAAATTGATTATCACCATTAAAAATTTTGTAGGCCACCGTAACATTTATTTTCCATCCAATTTATTCATAAGGTCACAAAGGCCTGGATGAAGAAGAAAAACAAATTTCATAATGATCCAAAACTTCTGTAACCCCTAAAAGGGTTTCAGTGGTAGAAGTTGAATTCACCGCTGCCTTTTACAGTGTGGTCTACTTGATAGTTAGATTTGTCTTATTTTCGTCTCAAGCATTAATATGAGCTCGCCAAATAGATGGACGGTTTGGATATAACACAGACCTCATGGTGGGGCCCACAAAAGCAATGAAAATTTTACGTAAAAAAATTTCCACCGCAGCTTGTCGCAGGATCTGGGAATGGATCGCGGAATCCGTGATTTCGAAAAAAGGCTATGGCTACGGATTATAACCGTAGCTATATCCATATTCTGTGTATTTTTCTTTTTAAATTTATTTTTTTATTTTTTTTTTTTATTTTTTTACATTTAGAATTTTATTCTACCTACATTTTTCTCTGACACATATTTATATAAATAGGTATATTTAAGTATATAAAAAAATTTCTCTCCTTTTTTCATTTCTTTCTTTATTCATATAACAAGAATATGTTCTAAACCAAAATTAGTTACTTGACGTACCATTTATGATTTTAGGGCTGAAAGTTGGGCGGGTTCAACCCAACCAACCTGTGACCCACCCGACATTGGGTTAGGCTTGGGCAGGATGTATCGGGTTTGATTTTGGGGTTGGGCCATACAAACACTAACCCGATAAAACTTAGAAACGGAATTGTTGGGATTGACCGTCAAATGCATGGAAATGACCATGAAGTGAAGGGAATTGACCGTGAAGTGTATCGAAATGACCATAAATCTAAACGGAATCATCAGAATTGACCGTGAAATGCATGGAAATGACCATGAAGTTAAACAAATTGACCGTGAAATGCATGGAAATGACCGTGAAGTGAAGGGAATTGACCGTGAAGTGCATCAAAATGACCGTGAATCTAAACGGAATCGCTGGAAATGACCGTAAAATGCATGAAAATGACCGTGAAATGAAGCGAATTGACCATGAAATGCATGGATATGACCATGAAGTGAAGGGAATTGACCGTGAAGTGCATGGAAATGACCGTGAATCTAAATGGAATTGTCAGAATTGACCGTGAAATGCATGAAAATGACCGTGAAGTGAAGCGAATTGAACGTGAAATGCGTGGAAATGACCGTGAAGAGAAGGGAATTGACGGTGAAGTGCATCGAAATGACCGTGAATCTAAATGAAATCACTAGAAATGACCGTGAATCTAAACGGAATCATTAGAAATGTTCCTTAGTTGGATCCCACTTCTCTAAGCTTCCTCTTCTCTTCTCCTTATTTCCCCTTTTAAAATGCCCTAGGAAAAAATAGAAAATTCGTGCAAGGTAAAGAGGTGTGAGAAAATGGGGTTATATATAACTCCAGTTTTGATGTAAATGGCCCTAGTAACACTTGTACTCCCATACTAACCCTATATGGGTCATTTTTTGTCAGTAAGGTCACGAGAAATGCATGGAATTGCCAGGATTGACCGTGAAATGAAGGGAAATGATCGAGAAATGCATGAAAAACGTACCTAAATAAGACTTTTATTTCACTACTAAACTATGGAGGTGTCCCAAAAGAATACTTTATGGATCTTCTGAGGAATGCTTTAAATGATGCTCGAAATGCTCGTTCCAATAAGCACATTGCACGGAAAGAGGTATGTTTTCAACTTTAGACTTATTAGATGTGTTCTACACTTTTGGAGATAGATGAAGACAACGTCTGACCAAATTCTACGACCGACAACAATACCTGGCCCTGACAGTGATTTATGTAGACAGAAACCTTGCACTGTATTGATTTTTTGAAGTATGCATAGTGATTTATGTCAAATGACATGTTTTTATCTTTTTCCAATAAACCATTTGCATCTGGAGAACTTTTAACATGGAGGAATTTCGGAAAGTAGAAATTGAGGGGAACATGAACTGGAAATTGAGCGAGGGTTTAAAGGGTTATATATACCCTGCAGCTTAGTTCAATTAGCCCCAAGTGTCACTTATTAGTTGAAATAGCCCTTTGGGCCCACATATGGCAAATCGGGCTGCAACCTACGAATTGAGCGAGGGAACCTACAAATTAAGCAAGGCAACCTACGAATTGAGCTAGGGAACCTAGGGATTGAGCGAAGGAACCTAGGGATTGAGCGAGACAAGCCAAGAATTGAGCGAGGGAAGCTAGAAATTGAGTGAGGGAAGCTAGAAATTGAGCGAGGGAACATAGGATTTGAGCAAGGGAACCTAGGGATTGAGCGAGGCAAGCTAGGAATTGAGTAAGGGAACCTAGGAATTGAGCGAGAGAACCTACAAAATCAGCGAGGGAAGCTAGAAATTGAGTGAGGGAACCTACGAATTAAGCAAGACAACCTATGAATTTAGTAAGGGAAGCTAGAAATTGAGCAAGGGAACCTAGGAAATGAGCAAGGGAACCTAGGGATTAAGCGAGGCAAGCTAGAAAATAAGCGAGGGAACCTAGGAATTGAGCGATGGAACCTATGAATTGAGCGAGACAGCCTAGGAATTGAGCAAGGTAACATATAAGTTGAGCGACGGAACCTAGCAATTGAGCAAGGTAACCTACAAATTGAGTGAGGCAACGTAGAAATTGAGCAAGACAACATAGAAATTGAGCGAGGGTAAGTATAAGGTGAGATAGGGAAACTTTAAATTAGGCGGGGCAAACTAGAAGTTAAACAAAGCAAGCATGAAAGTCGAGCGACGGAAACGTTTACGCGTCATGAAATTTAATTCATTATAAATTTTCCTGAAATACAAATTGTGCGGGGTATATACAACACTATATATAATATAACATTCCACAAAATTATCATTTTCATCTCATGCCTACAACAAGTATCATTTATAGGTTACAGACAAACAATCATATGCTATCAACTTCCTCCAATATATAGTGAATTTTTGCATGTTTGTTCCCTCCAAGGTACGACCGGTGCACAGTATATCGATGAATTTCAATACAAATATGCCACAGTCAGAACCATTGCATTGCGTTGGCACAGATTTCATGGATTTGGCAGTCCAAGTCTTCCCTTCAAGCGCGGTGACGTCTCCGGTGGCATGGAAGAGAATCGGGAGCGCCTACATCATCAAATTGATCATCTGCTTATACTTTAGAAGAGCATTTGACACTAAGCTATCGATAATAATGATCTCCTATTATCTTGGATATAGGACCATCAAGAACCAATGACAATTATCATGGTTGACGGGTACATAAACCTATCCATGTTTAAGAAGTAGGCTATCAGTTAAAAAACATGATCAAAGAACACATTACGACCTATTTTAATGTTATGTGACAAATGCATTACCCGTTCACTATACCAAATCTCCTTGGCATGTGATTTACCCTGCTGCTTGGCAATTACGATAACATTGTTCATCATGCCTACCAACGTTGCACATTCCGAAGCAGATTTCGAATCTCAATACGCCCTTAGAGTCGGCATACTAATTTGAAGGCATGGCTGTAACAAACGTAATCAAAGATCAATACAAGTAGAAAAAACATGATTTAATTGAAAAAACAGGTTAGCGATACTCTGAAGTAAATATTTACCATAAAATAGGTAGGACAGAACTTGCAATCTTGGGGATATGTAATTGCACAATCAGACTGCCTTTCCTCTAGGAAGTCAACATATTTGTCGATAGCCTACTCCACAAGATAATCAAATAATAGATTAAAAGATATAACTATATGAAAGTCAATGTATATAGACACTCTTATACGAATGCTTACAACGCTATCAACCCACGCGTCATCTACCCATATAGACTTGAACTATGAAGCCTCTCTCATCTCCTTATTTGCTTCATAGTAGTTTTCTAGTTCTTTAAGTTCATCCATCAATAACATCCTGAATGGATCCATCTATAGATGATATGGTATTGGAGATGTAGGAAAGTTTACGGCTTCCTCAAGTCGCCTCACCACGTTCGGGGTTGTATCGATTGAAGACAAGGATAAGAATGGAGAAACCATATAATAGGATGACTTCAGTACCCTTTTAGTTCTCCTTTCATAAACAGGAGGAGAAATGGGTGCTTCATCCAATAGATTACGCTCCGCCATACCATACGATTGCACCTCCAACTCCACATTTTCCTGTTCTTTTTCTTCCATATCTTCAACCTCCACTTTCTTCTTCAACTCCCCGTCCTCATGCCTCATAAATTGTCCCCTCTGTATATAGTAATATTCGTTCTCCTTCTTCAAGGCCTCCCTCTCTTTCGCTAAGTTTTCAATTTCTCTTGACAACTTACACATCTGCCTAGTCAATTCCTCTTTCATGATGAGATACAATTCCTTCTCTTTCTTCAATTGCGCTCTCTCGTTCAGATCTGCTCTCTCCATGTTCAACAATTATTTCTCTTTCAACAACGCCTCCCTCTCATCGAGCCTCTCTTCTCTCTTTCTCAACTCTTCCTTCTCTTTCCTCAGCTCATCCCTCTCCTTATTCAACTCCTCTCTCTCCTTCTTCAACTCATCTATCCCAACCCTAAATTCATCTATCAAAAGAGATGGTTTCACGGTATTTCCCCCCGATCCCTCTCCCTGTACGCCTTTTTCATCACTTTTCGTTGATCTCTCCTCACCCTCGTCATCATTCTCGTTACCCTCATCGCTCAATTCCTGGGTTTCGATGACCTACAAAATGTATCAATGCACATATAAGAGTTGGAAAACTTTTAACGATGAATTAAACAATATTTCATTTAATTAAACGCTCATGATATCTCACCCGAAAACTATCACGAAGCAAGTGAACAGCGTCCGTTTCTCATTCTCGTAGGGTGGGTTCCAAGTTCTTTATTAGGATAATTTGCAAAAGAACTCTGACTGGTGTTAATATACGGAGTGTAAGTGTCAAATCAAGCAAAGTGAACAGCGAAGAAATACATATACTTACAGCGTTCCCACTCTAAAAAATTACATATATTTTGTTGTACCTCTAACCCTTCTAACCTCGATATTAAATGAAGCGTGGAATTTGCGAGAGAACAAACGAAATAACACTCTTTCGTAGGGCCGGTAATCTCTCTACAACCCATATCTGTTTTAAAGAAATTGCATGAGGATAAAAATCCATAATTGAATATAATCATGTAGAATAAGGAAAGAGTTCTTACCTACGAAGGAAAGACACAACCATATACATTGTAGCGAACCGCACCTGATGCCATCACAGTAGCTGCGACCCCTTGCGACATTGTATTGTAGGTCAAACTACCCCAAGGATAGCTATAGAAATCTTCTATGGAGTCTACTAAGTACATATAATCCATGTTACACATAGTTTTCAATTCGGTTCCCCTAACAAAACACTTTACACACATAAATAGAGCAACCTTCACGACATCGTCGTGCTTATTAGTGTCAACTAATTTATTAAACACATCTAATAAATGCTTCTTAAGAACTAGATATTCTATGAAGTATTTGTCCTTTAATGTACTCTTGATGGGACGTGTTTTTGGTATTGTAAGCTCCCCAATCTTCAGCCCTGTTATGAGGGCGAAGTCCATCTCCGTGAATTGCAACCGTGTCCCCCGTATCTTAAATATAAGATTACCTTTATATCTTTCAAGAAGAAGATGAAATAAGGCCCCTATAAATCGAAAGGATGAGAAGTGCAACAAGAAGGAAAATGGGGATTGCTTGAATAGGCTTAGCCGAGTATAATGCATCTTTAATCCACCCTTCACCGTGTCGAACCACCATCTTAATAAACACTTAGAGGTTGGGTTTGGGAATTAAGAACAAGAATCGTCACCTACAAACATGTAATTGAAAATATATCAATAGCAAATTTCACTACTTAAAGAATCATAACGCAAAAAATTAAACATAATTAAAATTGAGCGAAGCAAACTAAAAATTGAGCGAGACAAATTACAAAATGAATGAGGGAAACTTGAAATTCAGCAAGGTAAATATTAAATTTAGTGAGGCAAGATGAAACCGAGATAGGCAACCTAAAAATTTAAGTGAGGCAAGGTGAAATTGAGCGGAAAACCTAGAAATTAAGTGAGGCAACCAAGAAATTCAGCAACGGAACTGAGACAATGAGCAAGGGAACCTAAGAATTCAGCGAGGCAACCTAATAATTAAGTGAGGAAAGCTTAAAATTGAGCGAGTCAACCTAGAATTTGAGCACGACTACCTATCAATTGAGCGAGGCAACCTAGGAATTGAGCGAGGGAGGCTAGAAATTGAGCGAGGGAACCTAGGAATTGAGCGAGGCAATGTAGGAATTGAGCGAGGGAAGCTAGAAATTGAGCGAGACAACGTAGGGATTCAGCGAAGTAACCTAGGAATTGAGTGAGGGAAGCTAGAAGGATCCTAGAAATTGAGCGAGGTAATGTAAGAATTCAACGAGGAAAGATAAAAATTAAGCAAGGGAAGCTAGAAATTCAGCGTGGCAACCTAGGATTTGAGCGAGGAAACCTAAAAATTGAGCGAGACAACCTATAAATTGAGCGACGAAACCTGAAAATTCAGTGAGGAAACCTAGGATTTGATCGAGGCAACCTAGGAATTGAGAGAGAGAAATTAGAAATTGAGCGAGGGATGCTAGAATTTGAGTGAGGGAACCTAGAAATTCAACGATGCAACCTATAAATTGAGTGAGGCAACTTAGGAATTGAACTAGGCAACGTGAAAATTCAACGAGGAAACCTAGGAATTGAGCTAGGGAAGCTAGAAATTAAGTGAGGGAGGCTAGAAATTGAGCGAGGGAGGCTAGAAATTGAGAGAGGGAACCTAGAAATTCAGTGAGGTAACCTAGGAATTGAGTGAGGCAACAAGGAAATTTAGTGAGGAAACCTAGGAATTGAGCTAGGGAAGCTAAAGGAAGCTAGAAATTAAGTGACAGAGGCTAGAAATTGAGAGAGGGAACCTATAAATTGAATAAGGCAACCTAGGAATTGAGCAAAGGAAGCTAGAAATTGAGCGAGGAAACCTAGGAATTGAGCGAGGGAACGTGGAAATTCAACGAGGCAACCTAAGAATTGAGCAAGAAAAGCTAGAAATTGAGCGAAGGAACCTATAAATTCAACGACGCAACGTACAAATTCAGCAAGGCAACCAACAGATTGAGTGCTAGTTAAATCATCAACAAAGATGAGAACAACTTTATTTTAAGAGACTATCTATCCTCTCATAGATAGAGGAATAAATAGAACAGAGAAGATCTCTATATTTTTTCTCATAGATATAATATAGAAGAGAGATCCCTCTCATTTTTTATCAGGAGAGATCTCTCTTCTCCGAGGGCTTAGGATTCAACGATTTTTAAGAGCAAGATAGAGAAAAGAAGCGTTGAGATAATACCTTTCATCCTAATCTCATCTACTGAAAAAGGGGGCCCTCTTGATCACCTGAATGCAGAATTAGCATAATTATGACCGCGAGAATTGAGTTGGCAAATGAGATTATCCTCATTCCTTGGTTGGGGTTCTGGAAGATAACATTTATGCAGTAAAAAAAAAGTCTTCTGAATTTAGCAAGGGAAGCTACAAATTGAGCAAGGGAACCTAGGAATTGAGCAAGGCAACGTAAAAATTCAACAAGGCAACCGAGAAATTGAGCAAGGGAAATATGAATTTGAGTGAGGCAAGCTTGAAATTGGGTGAGGCTAACATGAATTGGAATGAACTTTAAATTTAATTGACCTAACCTAACAATTTGCTCTTTGGTGAATTTGACCGAGCAGTTAATGAAATTGATCGAGATTTACATGAAATTCTCTTCGGTAAATTTGACGGAGCAATTAATGAAATTGACCGAGCGGTTCATAAAATTTTTCGTTACATGACATGAATCCGTGGAAGTTCCCCATCATATTTTTATGATATCTCCGTCAAATTTATAAATTACTCAGAGAATTTCACCAATCGTGACCCGAGAAGTAGGTCAAATGGACCAAAACCCCTCGCAATTTGGATTTATAGTTTGCTCAGTACGCACTTATAGTGCTGAGTTAACTGAGTTGGGCACACCCAGGTCCATAGCTCAATTGGCAGACTGAGTGGAGATACCTCATGTCAAACACTTGAAGTCTTGGTATCGATCCCTAGCAGGGGTGGCTAACATGGAGTGTGTGTACTGACATGGGTGTGTACTAACAAGCTAACCTAATAAAATAAAAAAAATTAAAAAAAATTAATAACAATAAAATTTTAAAAAAAAATTATGCAAACTGAGTTGGGCCCGCCTTGAATGTATGTGGACTATCCACGACATTCATCTGTTTTTTCATGTAAAGTAAGAGTCTTAGCCCAAAATGGTGGCATATCGAAATATCAAGTGAATCACAGCACAGGAAACAGTGGTTCCACCTTAGAAACCTTGTTATGCCCCCACAATGATGTTTTACTTGTAATTCATCATGTTCATATGATGATTTTTGTATGGATGAACTGAAAACCAAGATTCGAGTTTCATCCAGTAGTTCAATGGCCCACAAAAAATTTACACCGTTTAGGTAAATGTACTACATTATACCTGTAGTGCGTACTTTCTTCCACGAAGGGACCATTTTCGACAAAATGAGATAACGCTGCTGAATAGAGATGGTGGGATCCAGCTAGAGCGTGGTGCAATCAAACAACAGATGTAGTGCAATGCAGTAGTTTTTGTCTTCCTTTTTTCGAAAATAGATCCAGGGAAGGGAGGGAGAGGAAAAGCAACGCCAGCAAAAAGGAAGGGCAGTTTCACCCTCAAGTTTATTGTCCGCATGTGCTAGTCTAAGTTGGTAACTTAAGTTTGTATTCCTTCGTAAAAACCGCTAGGTAAAAGGTTTTGTATACAGTGGTCATTTTCTTGGGAAGCGGATTGCGCCCTTCAAACTCCTCGACGGAATCGGTCCAGGCTAGGCTCTGTGGGGCCACTGTAATGTATGGGTTCTATCTACGCTGTTCATCCATTTATCTAGGTCATTTTAGGCATAAACTTAAAAAATTAGAAAAATCCAAAGGTCAAGTCGGCCACATAACTGGGATTGAACGCTCACCGTTAAAATCTTCCTGAGAGCTACAGAGACAGTACTGAACACCCGAGTATTACTGTGCAAAGCCCCAGGCCGAGGATCCCACAATTCCTCGTTTCTTACGTGAGTGGATTAGGTGCGGACCCGGCTCCAGCCACAACAGTGCGGCCCTAACTGTGGGGCCCACCTAAACTTATATATTTTATATCCACTCCGTCTATCCGTTTTTAAATATCATTTTATGGCATTATGATAAAATTATATTAAATAGAAATCTCAGGGAAATCGGACAGTTGGAAAAAGTGGTAATTGACCATTAAAAACTTCTTATGTCCCACAAAAAATTTGGATCAAGCTGATATTAGTTTATTTCCCTTCATCCAGGTATTCCTGGCCTTATCAACAGGTTTATTTTAAATAAAAATTATTCTGGGCACTAGGAAGTTTTTAACGGTAGGCCTTGAATCACCACGGTTTCCTGAGATATGGCCCATCTGAGATCTTAATCTGCTTTATTTTATGTGCTTATTCCGTAAAATGATTCAGAAAAATTGATGGACGGCGTGGATATGCAATAAATATATGAAGGATGGGCCACTGTCAGGCCGCACCTAGTCCGCTACCATTTCTGAAATGGTACAGGCGTTATCAAGTAAGCTTAGCTGGACCACACTTAGGTCCAGCACTTCATTCATTAAACACGTGACATGCATGCTGCATGCATCGCGTTTTGAACCGTCCATCTCTGGCCCAATTTTGGAAGGAGCTTAACCCGAAAATCCTACTGAGTGAACGGCAATAACCATCTGATTTTGCCCAGAATATTTTATTTTCAAGCGTCCATTTGAGGGTGACCTTGTGGCTGTGTGACAACAATGTAAATAAATGGCCATACTCCATCCACGCCGTGGACCAAAAGATAGAAGGACGGAAATCAATGGGCCGCCGTAACGTATATGTTGTATCCACACCGTTCATTCATTTTTTGGATCATTTTAGGTCGTTAGCTTAAAAAAGGTCAGATCCAAATCTCAACTGGACCACGTTACAGAAAACCATAAGGATTTAACCTCTACCGTTGTAAACTTCCTAGGGCCAAAGAAATTTTTAATCAATCTCATATTTATTTTTTACTTTCATCCATGTCCATGTGACCTCGTGAATAGATTTGTACGGCAAATAAACATCACGGCCGGCTATTGGAAGGTTTGAACGGTGGAGTCATTATTACCACTGCTTCCCATGGTGCGGCTCATTTGACCCTTTGATGTGACTCCTTTTTAATTTCATTCCTTAAAATGAACCGTAAAAATGGATGGCCGGCGTGGATAAAACACATATATCAATGACACGCAACTGCATCCGTCCGTACAAGCGTGTCTTCAATGAAAAGAAAAGAATGAAATAGTTATTTTAGGATTATTTTATTTGTTCGTGGCGGGTACACGTATATAGGTGTATACGAGTCAAACTCATCTTGGCTACGCGCTGACTTCAACTCCAACTCGGCTCAATCCTTGAGTTTGACTAGCCAACTTAGCTCGGTTCGATCAGCAACTCAAGCCAATTTAAGCTGAGTTCAATTCAAGATCGAGTCTCCATTTCATTTTATCAAACATATAGGGTGTACCTTTAATTTCTCATATAATGTAAAATAGCAGCATCAATTTTTAAGTATTTCATAAAACACTCAGTAAACAATATAAAAATCAAAATACATGGGATTTGTTTCATATTCATACTTTCCTCACCACCCGTTGACACGTCGGTGAGTCATTTTATCAAACAAAATAATTGAGTTACCGAACTAGTTCGATCCGAGACCAACTTGAGTTGAGGTTCAATCCAAGTCCAACTTGAATCGGGTTCGATTCGAGCCAGCTCGAGCTTGGGCAAGCTCCAAAAATTCAGCTCAACACGGCTCGAACTTAGTTTCGAACCAAGTCAAATTGAGCTTTTTTGAGTCAAGCTAATCGAGCTAACTCAGTTCGTGTACTACACATGCATAATACCACATGTCACTTCTTCAACGGCCGCCGCATGGAAAGCCCATTGGGGATTAATTGTTACCTGAGTAACACCTCGGTGGGTGTTATCCTGTGCTCAGCTTGATTTTCTATTTTTATTTTTTTGGTACATGCATGCCGTCCATTAGTTTCTCCTACCTATTTTAAGGACGTATTATGAAAAATTAAGCAAATACAGATCTCAGATAGACCACATCACAGGAAACAATAGGTTTTGAGTGCCTCACTATTAAAAATTCTGAAAAAGCTCATCTTAAGTTTTTCATAACGTTTATTTTCCATCCAACCTTTTTGATAATGTCAAGAAGATCTGGATTAAGGGAAACAACAAAGATAAGCTTAATCCAAAATTATAAAAGTTTTGTATATCCATGCGATATTTTTCAGATTATTTTAAAATATAATTCAAAAAGTGAAGCAGATAAAAATTTCACTCGAATCAAACCATAAGAAGCAGTAGTCATTGAGCGCCCGCTTTTTAAAACTTGGTGGCTTCCACTGTAAAGTTTATTTCCTGAGAAAACCCATACCAGCTTGATCCAAAACTTTTGTACTTTACAAAATGATTTAATATTCAATAACCACATTTCATGTGGTGTCCACTAAAAAATTATATATACTTAAGCCTTAGGAACATGGCTTAAAATAAGCTGAAGAAACAGAAAAACAACGTGGACATATGAGGCATATATCAAAGTGGGTCCTTATAGTCAGGGTCTCACCCACATTGCTTCTTATGTCCATTCAATTTTTTCTCAAATTATTTTAAAACACTATGCAAAAAATATAAAAGAACAAATTATCAAGTAGATTATAACATGGAAAGCTGGGGTTATTAATCATCCTATCATTAAAAACTTCTTAGGACGCACCTTAATGTTTCTGCAGCATTTATTTACCATCCAATTCATTGATAAGGATACATAAGCCTAGATGAATGTTAAAAACTAATATTAGCTTGATCCGAAACTTTTGTAGCCCCATTAATGGTCAATCACCACTGTTTCCTATGGTATAGTCCACTTGTGAAATGGATATGCTTCATTTTTGAATGATGCCCCAAAATGAATTAGAAAAATGAATGGACATAGTGGATACATAATACATACATCAAGGTGAGCCTCATGATAGGTCCTTACGCTTGCTCCCCTGGTAGACTCTAAGGAGTTTCAAGACCGCGTCAAGGGTTCGACTACCCAAAGGTGGTGAAATTCCGCTACAGCGTGAGTGTGTGGGGGGTGTCTGTGAGGGTTGTTAGTGGTCCGTCCACATTTCCAGCCCTTGGCCGGATATCTCCGAAAAGAACAGTGATTTGATACTCTGGAGACGGATGACACTTTATAGGTAGGTGGTCAGAAATTATACACATCGGCTCAAATTAAGTGGATTAAATTGCTCAAAATCAGATTGGTTGAAAAACCCAACCTCTGACTCCTGGACACGTTTTTAGATGAAAATGGACAATTGGTTACACTTTTCGTCTTAAACGTTGGTTAAATATCCACCAACCTGACATTTAAATAGTCAAATAAGTCTTAATTTTAGTACATGATATAACTAAACTGGCAACCATAGCTTGGACAGTTTAATTTGAATAAATTGTAAACCACGGATGCAATTTCTAAGTTCCGCGTATCATCAACCACACCGCCAGAGTATTAAAGTTTTTCCTAAAAAAGGAAACGGCCATGCAAGGGCAAAAACGTCATACCAAAGAGCGAACCGCATTTGCGCCTCCAAACTCTTAATAATGATGATTAAGTATGAATTTACTGAAATAACCCTGGCTATTAACCCCCTCGCGAAATCAGATTGCGTACTGAGTTACTCAGTACGCTTTGTCGTACTGAGTAAACTCTGTTGGGACTACCGTGAATGTATGTGGTCTATCCACGCCGTCCATCCGTTTTTTCAGATCATTTTATATTTTGAATACAAAATTTAAGTACATATAAGTCTCAAATGGACCACACCACATGAAACATTGAGAATAATGATTTCAACCATTGAAAATTTCCTAGGGCCTACAGTTATTTTTATTTGTCATCCAAAATGTTGATAAGATCAAAAAGATATGGATGAAGGGAAAACACAAATATCAGCTTGATCAGAAATTCTGTGGCTCCCAAAAAAATTTCAACGGTAGATGTTCAATTCACACTGTTTTCATGTGGTGTGTCCCACTAGATATTTTTGCATACTTTAATTTTCGTCCCGGTACATAAAATTATTTATTAAAATGGATGAACGGAGTGGATAAAATACAAAAGTTAAAGTGTGTCCCACGGAATTTACTCGGTACACTTAGCGTACTGAGTTACTCAGTACGCAATCCGCTTCCTCTCCCATAACGGACGATGGCATTTTCGACAAAATGCCTCACTCCCTCACTGAAACCAAGCCAAGGGTTTCTCTCTCTCCTCTCTTCTTTCTCCTTCCTTTCTCCACTCGCCTCCGCTCCACATACTTCTCCGGTGTATAATCTCTGCTCAACAACCCTCACTCTATTTTCATCAAAGCGAGGTATATATACCTTCTCTCTGTGTAATTCCGGTTCTTTCCCCATTTTCTCTGAATTTCTTCCAGAAGCCTCTTTTATGCACGCTACTTTTCTCTTTCAAAATTTCAGTGTTTGCATTTTTTAGGAAATGCATTTTCCTTTACCAGAGAAGGAAAAACAAAGAAAAGAGAAGCGAAGAAAAGAAGAGAAAGCAGAAATTAGGGTTTTTGATTTTCCATGTTTGGTCTGTTTTCTGATTTGTGGTTGCTATCTTTGTTAGATATCAGATTGAAATTAGGCAGCTTGTTTCCGTCGCTTCCTTTTGATATTTTTATTGCAGAATGTTTCAATGTTTTCGTCAGATTCTTGCCCTAAATTTTTTCTTTCCTTTTACAGAGACTGAATGTGTAGGCATTTTTGTAGATATGAATGTCGTGAGACAGGTGTTTGTTGGTTTATCCCATTTTCAGGAAATCGAGACTGTCAAGCAGCGTTTTGGTATGAAATTGTCATTTTTTGAGGGGGTGGGGGGTTGGTCAAGAATTAGGGCATTTTCATGTTTGCTTGTGTTGGTGGTCTTTAGGGTTTAGAATTTTAGTTATTTGATGCTGAGGTAGGGTACGATGTTTGGTGTGCATGTGCATCGGGAGTTCGATTGGTGTATGTAGCTCAATCCAAACTGTCCAAATTGTAGGGGCCGTTTTGGATGGCATGTGTCCTGAAAGTCTCATTGAATGGATTTGGTAACTGTGTGATTGGTGGCTGTCGAACAGATGGTTATGATGAAAGGAGTCAAAGGTCCAAATTCAGTGAATAGTGTAGTTAGAACTGTACTATGAATCTGATTTTGGGGGTTGTGCCCATCTACGACGAGGCCCATGAAGATTTATTGATTTGGATTGAAGTTGCCGTTCTTGGCTTCTAGGGAGTCATGTTCAATGAGCTTGATATTTTTGAGCTCCAAGCTTGGATAGGCGGCCAATATAACGTGTGGGAAGATGGATAGTGCAAGGAGGTGCGGGAATGGCTTAATGTAGGCGTCTGATTCATTCCATATGAGAAAATCCGGAGGTTTATGAGTGAGCTTCCGCTATGTTCTTCCATCAGGTTGTATTCCATGATAATGCTGCGAAATTGGCTGTGGGTTGCATACATTTGCATTTTCTAAACTGCTCAGATTGTTAAATCTAGCTTGACGGCAACCGGTTGTGGATGGCAGGAGGATGAGGAAGGCTTTCCATGAGAAGTAAGACGAGATATAGGCACTGGTGGGCAGGGGTTTGAGTGTGCAAGGTTTGTACAATTGGGTGTTTAGGGTTTGAGGTTTATGACAGGTTGTTGCTCAATGTAGGGTTTTGGGGGTGAAGATTGTAGGTTTTGGCTGAATGGGTTGCAATTGGGAGGGTTTTGGGATTCTTGAAATATGTTGGACTGGATTAACATTTTGGGTTTGTGGAAGGGCAATGGAAAGATTAAGGGCCTGTTTGGGTGCCGCTTCATTTTAGTTAATCATAATTACATATCAGAGATCATGATTGTTGATTGTTAAGATTATTTTTATTCCTTGCCAAAAGAAGTCTGATCTCTAATATATTTTTATGATTAACTAAAAATGATGAACTCATGTTTAAGTAGCACCTGAACAGGCCCCGAGGATTCTCTAGAAAATTCTTGTGAGGTCCTTTCTCTTTTTTGTGTGTTGTTGGGTTATGTTAATGGGGTTGAAATTAGTATAATCTTGGTGAAGGCACATGCTATTCTGGAACAGGTTCCTTTGCACCATCTTGCTAACCCAATAGACAACACTCAGATTGTGTGTAGACTGTAGTTGCATGGGTATATGTAGGTGTTAGAAAAAAAATAAAAATGGAAATGATTGTGTTGCAAATGATCAAGAGCTTAAAAACAATTGTGTTGAAAATGATCAAGAGCTTAAAAACAATAGAGGACTTGCATGTAGCAAGCAGCCATGTGGGCATGTGTTGGTTGTAAAAGAAATGAAAACTCTACTAAAGAGTGCGTTGCGAATGATCATGAGCTTTCAATTAAATTACCAATAAGTCAGTTTTCTATATATTGTTTAAGTTAAATTGGTTTTGTTTTGGTCAGCTTGCTGAGTTTTCTAACCATGGTTCATTGGTCTGCCATTGTGAATGTGCCCTTGGCCACATATTTTGTCTTCAATAGGTTTCTCTACTGTTTTGGGTAATGTGCTTGATGCCTACTTTGCATTGTGCTATTCAGGGTAAGTTTCTTTTTACCTGTATTATATAGCATAGTATTCATGAATTATATAGTTACCAATTTTCTATGAGCCCATAGTTTGGTGTTTTATAGCTGGATACTTGAAGCCTTTCCATGTTTGGACCATAGATGTCCACTACCCAACAGAATTTTCAGTTTTAAGTTTTAACAGAATTCCAAAGACTGGTTCATCCAAAATTTTCTTCTTCTTCTTCTTTTTTGCCTTTTTTTTTTTTTTTGGCTAGCTGTTGGACTGATTAATTTGTTATTGAGTTGTCTATAACTTGTGTGAACTGCTATGTACTGTGACTACTGTCAATACCATGAGCTGTAAACGGCTGCATCTGGTGCTTCTGGGGAGTTCTGGATATTGGATTCATGGTGTTCATAGAAACTCATTTGTTCCTTGTCTTCTTCTCTAGGGCTGCTGCTAGGTTCAAAGGGCCAGGATTAAGGAGGATATTTGAAGGCAGAAATGATAAGCAGCAAGTTGGTTATAACTTACAAGCGAAAGCGACCCTCTTCTCAATTTGAACTTGCGCAGGGAATCGAAGACACAAAGACATCTCCGGAATGTGCAAGTAGTACTTGGACAAGATTTGGTCAAAAGGCTGAGTCGAGTGCAGGGGATTCATCAAAGAAGCAAAAACGAGATGGTGAGGTGGGAATGTCAAACTTGCAACTGTGTGACAAGTATTTTGACTTATGAGATGCACTGTCTTTTCATCAATCTTAAATTCCTTGGTGGGGCCACAAAATCTTAACTTGGGGTGGGTGTGTGTGTGTGTGTGTGTGTGTGGAGAGAGAGAGAGAGAGAGAGAGAGAGAGAGAGAGAGAGATGATGCAGTCAATGAACTTATATTTATTGCATATTTGAGTGATTTTGCCATTCTTGTGAACAAGCTGTCCCAGACAGATACCCAGATATGGCATGGACATGGCAGATACGCTGTCAAATTGATACCTCACATATGTGCAATTGTTTCCAGTTTGTGATTTTGATGGGGAGCTCTATAATAGGTGTGTGCAAATGGAATTATTCTCTTGTCACCATTAGATCTTAGGCTGAGTAGCAGCCAACTAATTACTCCGAGACTGGGGGCTGAGGAACTGGAATTCATGCTAGTGTGGCACAGAATGATTGTTGTTCTGTCCTGTTTAGTGTTCTTTCTCTTTATCGGTGTTTTGTGTTTTTTGTTTTTTGTCTCCAAGTTTCTTTCCTTTTATTAGTGAACAAGAAAGAAATCAGGGCTGATGTAGCCGTTAATGAATACATTATAAGCAACAGCACAGTTAAAATACCTCATGTGTATGAACTTTTTTCTTTTTCTAATTTAACAAACACATGAAACTAACATCACGTGTGTTCTTTCCTCTTATTACTCAGAGGTGTGTTCCTTATGGGAAACAGCTGTGCTCTGGTTGTAACGAACTGCATGATTCTGGAAAGTCTGTGCCACAGCGAGTCCCAGAACCAAGGAAAAGAAGGGAAAATAAATGCACCGAGGTATCTGAGATGGGCCCCATTATACTTCGTTCTCGTAGGGTGTTATTGACAACTAATCCTGGTGACAAGACTTCAAGCAAGGGAAAAGATCGACCCACTAAGGCAGATGTGCCTGTTGAAATGAAGCCAAATTCTGTTCAGATAGATTTATCTTCAAGTCTGAATTCTAGCTCAGTATGCAAGGTTGAACAGATTGAAGGGAATACAGGTTCTCAAGGAGTAGACATGGATGGTGCAAAGATATCAATATCTGGAGGTGTGGATTCATCTTTTCAAAGAAATTGCAGTTCTGTATGCCTAGACGCTACTATCTTGAAGATGCATCCTTCAGGAAACAATGATTCATCTGTTGAATCGAAGTCTACTTTATTGTCCAGTGATGTGCTTCGCAAAAGATTCAGTGACCCATTGATTACTTTCAGTCGAAGAGCCAAAAAGAAAGAGCAACTGGATGAGGCAGATATCCCAAAGAAGTTGGTTGAGGGGATGAAATTCTCACTGGTCAAATGGAACAACTGCACATTAGGTGTAAGTGGCTCACCGGAAGGATCCTCTCAAAGATGTAACTCAGTAGATCAGTCGACTGCTTCAGTTATATTTAGAAAGGATCCAAACATGAGCTCTTTGCTTTTTCAGAGGCAAGATGAGGTATATCTTTTTACTTTTATAAGTAGGCTTTTTGGTAGGGCTGTCAATGAGCTCAGCCTTGGCCCAGGAGCAAACTCAAAATCTTTAGTTGGCCTAACTAGACAGGCCCAGCCTGACCGGTTCAAAAACTGTTCGCAAATAAACCCAGGACCAGCTCGTTGACCCTTCGAGGCACTGTAGTCAAGGCATCACGCGAGTGTTCTTTCCCTCTTTTTTTTTTTTTTTTTTAAGGGATCATGTGAAGTTCTTTTTTTTATTTTTTGAAAGATGAGAAATTTATTGAAAGAAGGATGAGAGCTAGGATCATGTGAAGTTCTTTTTATAGCTATATGTTTGAATTGCTTATCTGTTTTGTAATCTGCAATTCTGCATTTGCTGTGTATTTGTATGTAGCTGATGATCCTAGCTCTCTGTTGCCAGTAGATATCTTACAAAATATATCATCTCTGGATCATCTGTACATATTTTCAACTTGTTGAATATGACAAACTTATAGGTCATCATGTGTGTGTTGCCACAAAATTGAGTTGGAGTAAAAGAAGAAAACTACTGGTCACCGCAAGTGATGATCTTAGCTCACCCTTTGCATGGTGGGTTGAGTCAATATGGTCGATATGGTATTTCATGTGAAATACCACCTACCAAATAGATTGAAGAAATCATCTCACCAATGTCCTTTTGAAATGTGTTGGACAGATATCTGGGAAAGAAGTGGACGGCGGCTTTGAATCAGCTCATGCTGGAGGTGCTTTGGAAACAAAGATGTAAATTTACATTGAACTTTGCCTCAATTGTCCACTTTTAGTTTGTTTCCTTCTGTAAGTGACATGCCGTCTTTTGGTTGTCAACAGTGCTGTATGTCACGCTGCCCAAGAACAAAACACTGACGTTGGTAAGGCATCCGGAATCATGGTAACTGATGATGTGGCAAAGTCCGATGAAATTACTAGGCCTGGTGATACTTCAGAGGATGTAGGCTCTCAGGCCCATATGGAGCTTTCTGTCGCACCTCCTGTGGGTAACTGGGTATCAGATCACAGTGTGCAAACTTCTGTAAGCTCACCACCAACAAGCGATTTATTGCCATCTGACGTGAAGGCTTCACATGGCATAACAGACTCCCTGGAACTGTGCTGTTGCAAACCATTTGTTGATGCCGTGTCAAGCCCACAGCATGCCATAGTGTTGCATGAGACAGCCAATGAAGGAAGCAGGGGACTGGAATTTGTGGAAATCCCAGATGAGACAGTGCAGGATACACCTCACCATCAGAAACAGAAGGACGGAAATGTCTTCTCGTCTATTGATGAAGATGATATCAACTACAAACAGGAATGTGACAGAGAGACTTGCTTTGCGCCATCAATGAACATTTCTGTACACGACCCATGTCAGCAGGTGAATTGTAGCATCTGAGAAGGCTTCACTCTGTTTTTTCTTTTTTTCTTTTTCCTTTTTTTCTTTTTAATGCATGGTTTGCTTCTCTATATTTAGAGCTGTTTTATAGTTAACCTCAACTCTTTGTACTGAGGAAGTATTGTAGGAGAAAATATTATGTGCACAGACACTGTGAGTCAGTGTGCACATCTCTCCTACCATCCAAAGGTGGTTAGTTTCAATTTCGCTCTTGTGTTGGCATTCATCCACTGTCTTTGGATGGAGGACATGGGAACAGATTATCTGTGAACACTGTACATTAAAATAATCCTGTTATAATAATTGATGAATTTATAATCATGTCCTGGTGCACGAGGACTCTGTACCATGGATTAGCCCATCATATCAGCAGATCCGTGGGTGTTTTTGCCGCATCCCCAATCCATATCATAACCCATCATATCAACAGTTCGGATTACCTAACCCCGGACCATGCACACAGGTGGTGCAGTTGGAAACTAGTCATGTCCTGTAATTCCTTATAGTTTGATATTGATCAATCCTGCAAATGTTTCAACAACTCGTTCTTTACAACTTTTTTGTGGAAATATGAGGTTATTTGATGTGCAGAATCTTTCGGGAGAGATCTTGAATGAGGTGGTCCCGTTGGCATGTATATCAGGAGAGGCAACCACTTGCTTGGGGTTTCAGGGAAGAACCTTTCTGCAGCAATCAGTCTTTGATAAGAATATGTGCAAACAAATGCCAAAAAAGTCTTCTTTCTGTCCTCCCCATTTTCTAGGTTTATCCCTTCCAACGAAGCATGACACTGTCAAGGACTTCCCGAGCACACTGTCACCAACGAGTTTTAGCATTAAAAAAAGCAATCGTATTCATGATCATCTGCTTGGATTTGGATTGCAAAATGCGGTGGCCCCATCTGCCTCAGAAGACAGCCCATCATTAGCGAGGCACAAGCAGCTGCTCGAGAACATTGTGACAAGAGCGGAGATGTTAAAAAGAAGCCAAAGTTGTTCACTGGAGAAGTTCAAAGGACATGCAAATACCTGGTCAGAAGAAGAGCTAGATTTCCTCTGGATAGGTGTAAGAAGACATGGAAGAGGCAACTGGGAAACTATGTTACGGGACCCAAAATTGCACTTTGCAGAATGGAGGGTTGCAGAAGACCTGGCTGAGCGCTGGGACGAGGAACAATTGAAACTTCTGAATGGCACGCGTTTTCAACCCGTGATATTATCAAAAGCAGATAGCTTTCCCACCGTTACCAGCAGCTTTCTGCCGAGACCAGCAGTCAGAAGTCGGTATGGCGGGTTCAGTGCTGCTGAGCATCGCACATCTAGATGTCAGACCTTGACAACTGAAACAGAACTGTCCCTAGGAGATGTTTACATTCAGAAAGAGGAAAACGTCCGGAAGAGGTACCCATTCCATCTGTCTGGCCCGACCTTGGCGCTTCCACTGTCCAGTAGTGATAGTCCAGATGTGGGTTCTTATCTTATCAATAGACTGAAAATGGGGGCCAAACAACAGAAAACCATCAAAGGCCAAAGGAGCCGCTCATATTCAAGCAGGAAACGGGGGAGATACGACAAGGGATTTCCTACTTCACAGCAAAAACCCGTGGACAGATCAGCGGGTCATGTGCAGTGGAGCAGAGAAATGTTCAGCTACGGAAGAAACATTGCAACTTTGAATGATTCGCCATCCACCCACAACCTGCCGACTGGTCTGCCAGCAACAGGTAATCTGCCTCATTGGCTGAGGGAAGTGTTTGGCGCACCTCAAAGGCCAGCAGAGCCAGCACTGCCTCCCGGTGTTTCAGCCATCGCACATTCGGTGAGCTTGCTTTATAATGATAAGCCAGTTATCCCGCCCTTTTCTGTTCCTGGCGTTGCACCAGTCCCGCCCAAAGATTACCGGCAGCAGCAAAGACTGAGGAGGAAGAGCAGCAGTGCGAGTAGTAAGGTCGGTGGTCTAAGGTCACCCGACACACCAGTGTCTGCTATCCCTGCTGCTGCTAGTTGCAGTAGTGTTTCATGGATGGAAACCCGACTCAGTCTTCTCCCAACACCAGGCCTGAGCTCTCTAAAACCCATGTCAGAAAATCAGGTTTTGGGCCAGAAAACTGCCGCGGATTTGAACCAGCCCTGTCCTGAACCGTTTACACCAAATGACCTCATTGTCATCGACAGCGAAGCCTCTTCAGAGGAGACAATATCGGATGATCGGAGTGGCAGGCAGTAGCTGTTATCTTGTGGATGCTAGTTTTGTAAGTAACAATGCTGCATTTGACAAAAGGTGTAAAAGATTTTGGTTTCTCTTCCTGTAAAAATATGTTGTGAATATATGATATATAATATATCAGAGATGCTCACTTTTTGAAATGATATTTCCCTCTCATTTAAGCTTTTTGGGTCAGTCTCGTCTCTCTACTTGGGTGTGTATCTGAATATAGTAAGTACAAAAAAAGAGTATCTGAACCAAGGTTTAAAATATCATCTGCAGCTGTCATGTAATACCTAATTCGGACCCTTCATAGTCTCAAAATGGCCCAATACGGGGTAATATGAACCGGTTCTGGAATCAATTTTCAAACCTTGATGTGAACCATTTGTTTAGTTTTGAGGGAGTTACTTGAACCTCTAGCGATAAACCATCCAAACGATGGGCCCACGGGCATGTACCCAAAAATCAGATTGATTGGATGATTGTAGCTTCTGATTGATGGACCTTGTTTGTTGAATTTATACCAGTTGTGTTTTGGAATATTGTAGCTTCTGGTTGATGAACTTTGTTTGTTGAATTTAGGCCATTTAGTGTTTTTTTTCCCTCCCTTTTAAATAACTTTTTGTCCATTTGATACTCACCAATTGAATCATCTGCTGGAGTTGACTGTTGGAATTGCCCTCTGATGCAGCATGTGCCTTGGAGTTACGAGGCAGGGATAAAGCCCCACTAGTCATGGTTTTCACAGCTGGAGGAGGCCACAACGATTCATCCGAGTCAACTTCGATTTCGCAGCAACCAATCCGGTTTTATACCATGAGCATCCGATCTGATTGGATATTCTCCCTCCCCCATCTCAGGCAAGTTGGCCCAGCCCCTGTCCGGGGCGAGTTGCAACTCCACTCAGCGTGAAAGTAGTCGATCTGGGTGTCTTAAAACCATGCCTCCAGCCTCTGGGTAAGGTGGACATGATTGGCAGGCCATCTCATCAACTTGGCTTTCTGTCATGATCATCATCACCGTATCTTTTCAATGGCAGTGAGACCTCTGTTAGTTTCAAAGCTGGAGAAAGCAATCGATCCCGATTGGAGTTGATGCAGATTACTGCTTGCCAACCTAAGGTTTTCAGACATGCTAATGTCTGTGCTGCTCTGAGCTATTCCCTGTTTATACTTCCAGCCATGGCCCATTGAAAATTGGGCCTAAGATCAGCTGACCTAGCCCGTTATAGCCACAACTGAGCTGACCGTCGACTCAAATTGTCATATTCCAGTCCGAGTATGGTCCAAGCTGGCCGGGCTTGTGAATCCGAGAGACCCAAACAAGCCCACCCGGGGCAGTTGCTACAGTCACGGAAGTGAACCTGGGTCCAAATTTCCAAAGTCAGGATTTGAGAGGTGGTGGCCCCAATCATAACTATGATGCTAGACCCAGTTCCCACCGTTAGATGGCAGACATATCGGACATCTCACACATTCATAACGTAGGGTACCTTGCGAACATGCCAGTACTGGGCCACTGATCAAGCATATCACTCCTGTATACAAAATGGACGGTTAGATGAGGATCAAAAAGTCAAATGATCCAAACTATACACATGTGCGAATCACGTAATGAATGGCTGAGATCAATCACCTGAGTGATACACAACAGTGGGAACCACAGCCCACATGGTAGCTGTACCTCAGAGCCCACAACCCTCCAAAGCAAGCTCTCTTTTCTCTCTTCAAGGCCAATCTTCTTATCTGATTTTAGCTAATAAGCTATACTGATTATATAGCATACAATATTCAGTGGAACATTTCATTTTCAAAGTCGCTTTTACTTTATACTAGTGGAATCTGATCACCATCCAACAAGATTAGATAGTGGCAAGAAGTGGGCCCCACCGTTTCCCAAAGCCAAACCAAGTAGACCCATTTGGCTCCACCATCCGAACTTGATCGGACGGTTGACAATGGCAGCAGCAACAGTCATATGCTTTCACAATCTACGAGAATGATCTCACCAGATAAAGTCAGTCGTGATTTTATACATTTTTGGCCTGATGAGGCCTACTGATCCGACACCCATGTGCGGCCCAGCCCATCTACGACCAACACACGTGTCAATATGGCATACGTGTGCAGCTGCAGTATCAGGTGGGCCACAATGAGTAGATCGTCCGGACGAAAGATCGGGTACGTCGGTTTTTCAGGTGGGCCGCAGGGAATGTAACGAACGGACGCCTAAAACGGTTTCTTCTAGCATTCCATTTGTTTCATTTACTGTGGCCCACCAGATGGGTTGAGTCGTCAAATCTTCGGGGCGAAAAATCAACAAATGGAATTTCCAGGTATTTCACACGTGCCATACCGGCATGTGTGATGGCACGTAGATGGACGGGCTACACGCACTACACACGTGGGCGGCATGAAGTTATGAAAGTAATTGCTGAGAAGAGAAGCGGAATTCGTCCTGCACCCGCCTGGACAGACCCGGTCCAACCAGAAGATCTGTGGGGTCTACCGTGATGTATGGGTTGTATCCATGCCTTCCATCCATTTTTATGGATTATTTTAGGATATAAATATAAAAAAAAAATTGAGGCAGATCCAAGGCTGAAGTGGACCACATAGTGGGGATCTAATTCTCACCATTAAAATATTCATGGGAGTGGTGGAAGTTTTGATCAAGCTGACGTTTGTACCTTCCCTTCATCCAGGTCTATGTGACCTTATGAATAGGTTGGATGGCAAATAAACATTACTTGAAGGTTTCAACGGTGAAAGACATTATCACTGCTGCTTCCTGTGGTGTGGTCCACATGAGGGTTGGATCTACTCCATTTTTGGCTTCTTTTAATAAAATATCCCAAAAAAATATATGGACGGCGTGGATAAAAACCATACATCAGGGTTGGCCCCACAGAGCCTCTGCCTGCACTGAGTCTGTCCAGGCGGGGGCAGGACGCAATCCGCTTACGCTTAGAACAGGCCCATTCTCTTCTTTCGAGAAATAATCCGGTGGGCTAAGCGTACGGAAACCACCCATGCACTTGGTTGCATTTGGACTCCTTTCCATCCGCTTCGCCTATCTTGACCGTCCATTAGGTATAGTTCACTCTTTCTAGGCTACCCTGAAAAAATCATATTGATCAGATAATCAGAACAATCCAATCAGCGGCATACAAAAATAAACGCACGAGATCGCCTTGGAGATAGTTCTCTTCGTGGACGTACAGGGCCATCTTTATTTAGTTTTGCACCGTAACAAAAGAAGAAGGTTTCGGACTTAACGGACGGTTGAGATTTACGATGAAAATGCCAACACAGTCCAAAAGCAACCAGCTGCACAGGAAAGTTTCCGTACAAATGACTCTTATCTGTAAATGTAATAGAAGGTATTGAAATGTTACTATCTAAGGTAAAAGCGTATCTGAGAAATGGATATTTGGGCTCCCCATGAAATCCCAGCTAATGATGTCCCAGCATTTCTTTACTCCGGTTTAAGTGTACCTTATGATTGTAGAGTGGGCCCCACTAATCCCACACGCGCATGTTAGAAAATGGGCCCCTATCCGCACTTTCATTGGTCACCGTTAGATGGGGTACCAAATAGGAAATGAGGTCTATTGTTGTAAATGGCCCACCACCCATGCCTCTCTCTCTCTCTCTCTCTCTCTCTCTCTCTCTCTCTCTGTGGGGCCACATGAACTTTGAGTGGCCAAATGAGGTGCTGGATGATACAGTGGAGCGCGGAGAGCCCGAATAAGGTAGAACCATCACTCCACGGTCATCGAACCGTTCATCTGGTGGGGTCTACTACGGATGGCAGATATTTAAAAATATATATGGGTGAGATGGTCTTATCGGTCTGATATAAGTGGGATTTAAAGGAGTGGTAATAACAAAATTTCCTAATGGCTAAAATTAACAAGGCCCGCCACCGTGAAAATTAGACGCTCAAAGACAGCTAATCCCACCATCATTTGAGCCATCACGTGAATTTTGGAGGTTTCTGGGTGGTTGTCAATTGTTTTATGTGGTGTGGCCCACCTAATGATTGGATAGGCCTGATTTTCAGGGAATCCCATTATCACGGTGGGCTCACTCAATGCACCGGTTAGATGGTGTGGGTCACACAGATAACAGTGTATAAGCAATGAATATGTATATGAATAGACAGGAGAATAACTTTTTACAAGTAGGTAAATAACTCATCTCACACCCCTAAAGAAGAGTAACTGACCTTAAAATCAAGTGCTGAAAAGTGGAGATAAAAAAGGGCTAGTAATTTCTAATAAGCATGATTTTACAAACATGGGACATCCATAACGGGGCCCACTAGATGAACGGCTCTGATTGGCACATAACCCATCCCACCAAGAAGAGATGGCTACACATATTCCCATTCTCCTGGCTCTACTGTATTGTCTTCAGGTGAACCCAAAAAAAAAAAGAAACCAAGCAGAAAAGAATCCCACACGCCTAAACATACGTTCCCATCACTTACACGTGAACCAAAGTACGTGTGGGCTCCTTCGTTGATGACACATGCGTGTGAGATTAGCCATATTCAAAACACAAAGCTCTATCAAAAAGCATATGCTTTTTGTCATGCAATGAGGCCATGAATTCACCTTACTCATGAGTGACAGAGTAAAAGCAAAAAAGAAGTGCCACTCATTAGTGGGAGAGCCCATGCTGCACTTCTTTTCCTATTTTTGAACCTTTTTCTCCCATCTTTCCATGACCCACAAATCAATCTTTCAAGGTGGGCCCCACACCCCTTAATCACATATCTAATGGTGGTGATCATTTTCTATCAATGACCATTCGACACGTTCGCATAAATTCCTTTCCTCCCTTCCCATTACCTTCCCTTACCTCTATCCATGGTTTGTAAGCATAGAGATTCTTCTTCTTCTTGTCTTCTTGTTTAAGGCTAATCAGTGCTCCTCCTATGATCGCCAGCTGGCGATAACGGAGTCTTCGGTAAAAAGGGAAAGTTTTTCTTTGGTGGATTTCTCTTGTTCTTATTTAGTCTCTTTCGTTTCGGAAGTTGTTTCTATTTCTACACTTGTCTCGTTCGTCTTTCTCGTATGTTTGTTTCTAAGGTTTCTTTCAGTTTCTTAGTGATAATAACCGGCCGCATATGATTTAAAAAAGAATAGATTGTAATTCAAAGGCCGAGATGAATCTGTAAAAGAAAGAGAGAGAGGTGAGTGACTATCATCCGTACTCCTGGCGGCGGTGGCGCAAAACAAGTGCACCTCTCTAGTGTGCTCTTGTTATGTCCCATCTAGACATAACGAAGACAACGACAACGAAAACAAAAACAAAAACAACAGCCATGATCTTCCCTCCAAAGGACCACCCAATTCTAGTTATGAAGCAAAGGGTCCACAAGTTGAGAGGAAGGAGAGTATTGGTGTTGGTGGTAAAGTAGGAGATGGGCCATCCTCAATCACATTAGAGGGGCCACCCCTCAAGAGCAATCTTAAGAAAACAACTATAGTGGAAGAATATCAGCTGAGGAATGGAGGGAGGAAAGTCAGCTGGCCTGATGCACATGGGAAAGATCTTGCTCATGTTCAAGAGTTCCAATCAAGGTACATTTAAACCCTACTCATCCTTCAGTGTTTCTTTTATGAATTATCCGATGCCGTCCATTTTTTATTTTTATTTTTGGAATCATGGTCTAGTGATCCAAAACATTGATATGTTGGGCCACAACTTGGATAGAATTTCCAAATGGAAAAATCCTAACTGATCTTCAATTGATCGCCAAACGCATATTTGGGGCTGAATAATTTTACAGATTGCATCTTCCAATCTGGGATGTTTTTGGTGCATGGTCCATCTAGGGTGAGACCCATCTAATCAATGGTCTGGGATCATTGAACCATGGACCCCACTTGTACAAACTGAAAACCCAGCTCGGCGGAGCACTGTATAATATCTCCATTTCTTCTTCTTTTTATTAATGGATAGGGTTTTTGGGATGCATTCATTTGTTTGAAGCTGTTTGTAGTTTTAGAATGGTGGGTTGGAAGGATAAGAGTAGGGCTTCTTCTGACTGAAATGCAAGATGTGGGGCTAAACTTTTGGTGATCCATAACGTTCATTGTGGGCCCCATATCAGACTGAAGAAAACCCAGAATCTCCCCCTTGGATGATCCTAACCATTCAATTGGGGCCTGCTAAATATGGACCATTGATATCAATTGTCCAATTCGAATTGGGCTACAAGCAAACTGCAATAGGGGAGACATTGATACATAGCCATCTCATGATGGGCCATCATAACAATCACTTCCATACTGAAAGGCGGTCTTTTTTATTGAACATCATTTAGTAAAAACCTATTTTCCAGTATTTCTTCTATTGATGTATGGATAGTTTCAGAGCTTGCTAATGTTTCTTTCCTCACTTGTAATTTTCTGGTGCAGTGTTTTGGAGGAAGGCGAGCTTGAGGGAGTGAGAAATTCTTGCATTTGTGTTATCCAATGAGGTACGATGCGTTGAATTTTTAATGTAGGAACTGTTTGGTTGCACCAAGAATGACAATATTTCGTGATTAATCAGCCTAATTTGGTGCAAAATATGGTGAGATTTCATGAAATTGGTGCAACCAAACACACCCCTACTTCTTTGGGAAATGGCAAAATAATTCAGTTGCAAATCAAGATTAGGTTTGCTAGAATATATAATGAGATGATTGCAATAAGATAGTGACTCTATACATTGGATTAGGGTACTTTTCAATTACACAAACCTTTGATATGATGGGCCTCATGGTGGATAGGAGAGAACCAAATGAAATTGTCAGATTAAAAGATTTCAACCTTTGATTGTTCGAAGTTTACTTCCATAGTCAAATGATGAAACGGTTGAAATGTTCTGATACACCATTTTTATTTTTATTTTTTTCTTTTTCGTTTTTTTTAGTGTCCCCAAGTGAGGCCCATCATATAAACAATTTCGACCATTTAAAAATGATCCTAGATCCAGAGGGGAAGTCCCCAACACATCTTATTGGAATCCATGCATATGTATTCTAGCAAAGCTCAATCAATATAACAATGTGCACTTTGATGTGAAGAAAGTGAGAAATGGCCAATTAATTTCCCATAATTCATACCACAATGTAGCCATAGATTCTTGTTTTCCACTAAACCACATGGTGTAAATGTGTGGGGCCATCAAACATGTAGGTCCATCAAATGGAGCCGTGCCGCAACTTCCAAGTCATGAGTCCAATGCCAACTTACCTGCCGCCTCCATCAATCATGGAGAAAGGTCTCTTGTGCATATTTGGAGCAGAATGGAAGAAGAGACACCTAACAAGGCTTGTGGTAGCAACAATGCAAGGAGATGACTAGAAGCATGCATTTACTCGGGAGAGTAACTATTGACAAATCGTGTTCCGGCAAGTGGATAACAACAAATTACAATTTGCTAACCTTCCTAGTGATTTAGCAATTCAGGCATTACATGGAGAAATATTCCTCTCTCTTTGAAGAAATGATGATTCCAAGCTGACAATTTCAAATTCCATTTTCACTTGGCCTTCTCTACTTGCAAGAGTCATGCTAGCTGCACTTAGAACTTCTACTTGCTTATGCCGCCATGCCATTTGGGATCTATTTCTGTGTGTTGCCTCATGCCCACATGTAGAGATTGCCACATACTCAGAACCATCCATCTTCCAAGTGCTTTTTGGAATAATCTATGATATAATGATCGCTTAAAAGAATCAAAGCCGACCATTGATTTTTGGAGTCGAACCTATTGATTGCGTTGCATCCCATCTTGGGCCATGTTTACATGTGGGGCACTATGGAGCAACAAATGTTGGTGATCATGAGTCACGATATGGGCAGAAGGAACCGGTTTGTTTGTTTGTTTGTTTTTTTTAAGACATGGCATTTAGTACAAGTGTATTACAAGTGAAGTGCTTGTAGGGATCCAAGCAGTTCATCCAGTGGAACCCACTGAACTGGATAACACTAACAATCCGAGCCGTTAACTTGGAGAGAGCTTCATTGGCCCCACCAAATGAACAACTGATTGAGTGGAGACATCAAATAGAAGAAAGGTTCTCTATTGATTTAAACGTTATATTCATGAGATAGGGATAGAGGAAGAGGGGACGAAACAAAGATTTCACACGGTATTTTTGATGAATTAAAAAAATAATAAAAAAATTTAAATCTAGTTTATTTCATACCCTTTGGGTCAGATTCTACTACAGGATCAAACTTACCGACTATAACAAATGCCGGCACAGGTGATTGCTATTAATCATCTCCAGCCGGTTAAGGACACTGCTCTCCGGGGCATGACCTGGGTTCGAGTCTCTGTCCAAGAGCTTGCGATGAGGTGAGACTTTAACGTGATGTTTGTGAATCTGCATGCTTAAGGTAATGTTTGGCCTGAAACAAGCACTGCGAGCCCCTTAATGTCTCAATTCATGCAAAAGGCAGGACCCACCATGATGATCCTATTGCAAAAATCGGGCTAATCCGCTCATTGGGTGGGGGCCCCAAAAGTAAAAAATCTATAGACAGCTCTGATGGAATGAAACGTTCTGGTGTTACCTACCTAAAGGGTGGAGAGGCCCATCTCTTGTTGTAAACATGATGTGGCCAAAAATGTTACACGTCGCACAGAAACAGAAATTGATGTATCAATGCCGTTTCTCCATCAATCATCTCTCTTTCTAATTATCTTCCTCATTTCAAAGCAGTCAAACAAGGGCTGCATTTTCCCCTTATGTGCATGACAGGCAATGATCACCCACAGGCTACACAACCCATGCTAAGTTAGTATGCAACCCCGTCTTTTTCGCCACCAACATTTTACAAGTGCAAGAAAACAAAACAAACACGTTGCCCTCCCTCCTCTTTTATGACACTTCTGATAAGGGGGTTTCGAGCAATGATCACCGGTCAGGCAGTCGCACCCCACCCCACCCCATTCCAGCATGCTAAGCATATCACATGCGTGGGATATCTCACCGGCACAAAAAGGCAGTCACCACCATGACCATTACCTGGCATGAAAGTAAGTCCAATCCACTCATCAGGTGGGCCAAACTGCACACTGGTTCAACCCATTGCCGAGTGGTATACCTGATATGTGAACCATCAGGACAAGATAGCTTGTGATGATCCCAAATTCACAAACAGAAAACCACGGCAAAGCCATTTCACTACTCCATTCTCTTTCTTCTTTTCTGCCAACCTGTTAATGCGTGCAAGAGCTTGGTGGGTGTTAACTTGCCGATACACTGAACGGACATTAAACACTCTGGCCGACTTACAGATGTTGCCCACCTAATGAGGGGATGAGCCTGATTTTATTTTATTTTTCTTGGTAATCTACATGATGGGCCCACAGTTTGCACGTCTCTGATGTCATACATGCGGTGGTTTGGCCGTTGGTTGGCAGGAAAACAGCATGGCATGAGAGGCTGAGCAAGTTACATTATGGGCCATGAAGACAGTGTAACATGTGAGGAGGCTGGAAAATAGTGTAGCCATGCGTCGAGATATACGATGCACGCCAATGTACTTGAACACATGTTCAAAACCTGGACCGACCATCCATGAGGGGGCCTGCCAACTCTTCTCAACATTTTTGCTATTATCTGACTGCAACCCCGACATGCATTATGGCCATGCAACAGCATCAGTACGGTACATGTAAAAAGCAACCCGCACATGCATTACATGATGACAGTCCACATACTTTAAAATGATTCAACCATCCTTTGCCTGAGAAGGCATCCAAACACAAACCCAAGCCTAAGACATGAAAACATGCCTAACAGACTTTCATAGTCACTGTACATTTGACAACAAAGAGCATTCTCAACCAAATAAACACAAATGAAATGATAGTTTAGGAGCAAAGCTGGAAGCTGATTCACTTGTCAGTCCTGAATCCTCTTCCAAGCTTTGCACTTTCAATACAAACTATATACGAATGGAAAAGAAAGGAAGGAAAGAAAGAAGAAAAAACAATGTATCGTTTACAACTAAACATGTTAACAGAATAATTTATGTGATGGCATCACCATCATATACCATTTCTATTCTCTGATCTTCCAAACAGGTAATTTTTCCACTATTTCTTGAGGCAGATCCCTTCTGGGCTCCTGGATTTCCAAACCCAATTGGCTCTGCAACAGTCTTAAGAGATTCAACATGATAACTGAATATTATGCAGTGATAACTGAATATAATGCAGTTTCATCAGTTCAGATTTAATTCTGTACAGTAAAAAAACATAAGAGATTGAGAATTACCAACTCAATTGAAAAGAATTATCAAGCAGTGCCTGAGAATAGGCTTAGAGCTGTATAATTACCAGAGATGGTGCTCTCTCACGGCTGATCTTCGTCGGGCCGGGAACGCACGAAACGCCTACGCCGCCTCGGTATTGGAATGTCGTCGGCCACATCATTCTCCAGATTCCAGTCCTCTTCATCGTCATCCTGCAGACCCAGCAGGTTCTCGCCCCACAGACTACGCCTGCCAGAAAATCCAGATGTCCGGCGATGCCTTCTCCAGGCCCTAGACAGGCCTCTTGGCTCATCAATCTGAGCCATGGGACTGATCATGTGGAATAGAAAGAATGTGGTCCACCACGGCCCACTGCCTTCGCCATGGCCACCCTCTCCTTCACCTGAGAGCCTATCTCCATTGTCAATGACGTAGTCCCCAAGCACGATAGCACCTGGCATGGCTGAACGGATGGCACTGACAATGTCGCCGTATTCGCGCTGGTGTTCAAGGTGGCGCCAAGCGCGTTGCCTTGATGGGTCTACATCAGCAGGTCGTGTCATTGGATGGACTGTCCTGGCATGCCTGCGCAGCTCCCGGTAGTTACCAGAAAATGAGCACGATTCCCGAGAACAACTCCTCTGCTTAAGGTCGAGGTACTGCCGGGCCTCTTTTACAATCTTCCAACTTTTCACAACTCCACGGCACAGGGGGCACTTCAAGTGTGAGCTCGATTCTGATAAACCAGCCCCACCCAACTCCTCTTGACTGTTCCTATCTCTATATGAGTAAGGGGCCGTCTCCATCCCCTGAGTTTCCAAACGGGCATCTGGCACTTGGGTGTTATTTTCTTCTAGCATTGCCAATACGCCATTATTTTCTTCGAAGATGTAGTCTTCAGAAGGTTGCACTAGATTTCTTCTCATTCTTTCACCTCCGAAGATGGGTTCGGGAGTAAGGCTCTGAAGGGACGTCTGACCAGACCTCTCACTATCTGCACCTTCAGTGAGCGCCGGACTGGGATGAACAGGACTGTTCCTAAGATCGACTCTTGGTTTTTTAAATCGATCCAGGCAATTTGAATGCCTGTAACTTGTATCACAAATGTAAGATCTGCAGCCCTTGTCATGAGAGCTGCACAGGAGAAGTACAGCATTGTGCGGATGGTCCATGCATATTGGGCATGAAGCTTCATCCCACTCCTTGTGCAGAGCACGAATATCTACATCAGTGGATGTGCTAGCTTTCATATCTGTCATCTTCGGTGCACTGTAGTAAGTGGTTTAAAACATGAGACCGGTTAGGATGCCAATTGTTCCTTGAAACAAAGGATAAATTCAGAAGGGAAGAAACATAGATTTTAATGTACAGTTTAAGAATTGAATAATAAATCAAAGCAGTTAAGATGTGTCAATCTGGAACCCTGAATCACTTTGAGAAACTTTCTTTTTTTTTTAAAGCAACAAGAATATATTAGAAAAAGAAAAGGTTACAAAAGGCCTGCTGAGGTAGCAGGGCGAAAACAAAGGAACGGAGGAAACTAAAAGCCTAGAAACAGAAAATTGAAATCTTTCAAACGAGAGACATTAGAGGCCCATTCGATAAGAAGATGCTTCACCCTCGATCCCACAGATTCAGCTGAACCTTAGACGTTGTTAAAACACCTATCGTTCCGCTCTTGCCAAACTGCCCACCAGATAGCCATAATAGCCATTTTCCAAACCTTGGAGGAGATTTTCCCCAGCTTGAATCCGTGTCAATAAGCGAGAAGAGAGGACGCAGTTAAGGCACACAACCGACAACGCCGAAACGAGAGAAGAAATCCTGATAGATCTGAGAGACAAACGGGCAGAGAACGAGAAGGTGGTCGACGGATTCATCACACCCCATGCAACAGAGACAAATGTTGGTGAGTTGCATACCCTTTTTGATAAGGTTATCTATGGTGAAGATTCGGTTCCTAGAAGCAAGCCAGGCAAAACAGATGATTTTAGGGGGGACTGGGTAATTCCATATAAACGAGGGAACGAGGATGTGAGAGAGGGCGGGGGGGGGTGTTAGGATAGTGTATAGGGACTTCACCGTGAAGAGGGAGGACTTATCATTGGGCCATAGGATTCCATCAGGCTCTGTTTGGAAGGGAGAAGCCGTAGATAAACAGAGATAAAGATCAGCTAGAAGAGGGACCTCCCAGTCGTGAAGATTTCTACGGCAGATGATATCCCAGACCACACCCGATTCCGAAGTGGTGAAGAAATTGTCGACCGTGCCGGATTTGTTAACTGAAAGACAATAAATGGTAGGGAAGCTATCCTTTAACTTACTATCCCCGAGCCATCGGTCCTCCCAAAACCGAATAAACGACCCATTTCCCAATTGGTATACGACGTTCTCAATCACCGGATTTTTGCAGCGCATGATACCTTTCCACATGCGAGACACCCTGTAGGCAGAGGAGTCCTTCGTCCACCATCCTCCCGGGGATGAACCATACTTCCCTTTGATAATCATATTCCACAAAGCTTGAGGTTCTAAACTGAGTCTCCACGTCCATTTGCCAAGGAGAGCCTTATTCATCACCCTCAAATTTTTAACGTTGGCCCCTCCGTCATGAAAGTGGCAGTAGACCTCTTTCCAATCGAGAAGGTGGAATTTCTTTTGGTTTTCCTTGCCACTCCACAAGAAGTCCCTTCTTAGCTTGTCGATTCTACGCAGAACAGCAGTCGGGCAGAGGAATAGGGACATAAAGAAAATAGGGATGTTGGATAGAGCAGCTTTTATAAGGGTGAGTCTAACTCCCATGGACAGAAATCTGCATTTCCACATGGCCAGGCTCTTTTGGAATTTCTCAACCACCTTATCCCACACCGAGATTGGGGGACAGGCAGTGGCAAGGGGGAGCCCCACGAAGAATGTCGAGAAAGAGGCAAAAGAGCAACCTAAGATTGAGGCAAAGGAAGACGGGTCCAAATCAAAAACATTAATACCAAAGATTTTGGACTTAGCCATGTTGATACGTAAGCCTGAGACAGCCTCCAAACATCTGAGAGTAGTGTGCAGGTTCCCAATGGCTTCATCGTCAGCTTCACAGGTGATCAGGGTGTCGTCTGCGAATTGAATATGAGCAAGGTGTCTCATATTGGTTACGTATCGGCCGTAACAGTAACGGTGGGGTCCGTTACGCGATACGGGGGCGTAACAGCGATGCCCCCGATTTTGTTACCGTAACGATCGAGTAATGGTCACATTTTTTTTTTGCCTTTTTAAGCTCCATTTTTTATTTTTTTTTGAACCCATTTGCTTCCAAACTCTCACTCAATCCTTCTACTACTATTTCCGACCAATCTTGGCTTGGTATTTGAGATAAAAACACATTATATTACAGATTTTCTTAAATCAAAGCTTGGTGAGCCATTTTTCATAAATTCGTCAAAAATAGGTATTTATACTTTTTATTGTATGTTTTGTTGTTTTAATCATACAATATGATGTGTTAATCATAGTAGAACATGTTAATGTGCATTTTACAGATTTGTGGAGTCATTTTATATTTTTTTTCTATTTACGAAATAATTATGGCCCTTTTTTTAATTCGAATAATCATTTTTTAATGTATGTTTTGCTGTTTCAATCATACAATATGATGTATTAATCATAGTAGAACATGTTGATGTGCATTTTATAGATTTGTGGTGTCATTTTATATTTTTTTTCTATTTACACAATAATTATGGCCTTTTTTTTAATTCGAAAAATCATTTTTCAATGTATGTTTTGTTGTTTTAATCATACAATATGATGTGTTAATCATAGTAGAACATGTTAATGTGCATTTTACAGATTTGCAGTGTCATTTTATGTTTTTTTTTCTATTTACGCAATAATTATGGCCCTTTTTTTTAATTCAAAAAATCATTTTTTAATGTATGTTTTGTTGTTTTAATCATACAATATGATGTGTTAATCATAGTAGAACATGTTAATGTGCATTTTACAGATTTGTTGAGTCATTTTATATTTTTTTCTATTTTCGAATTAGTAACTTTATGTTTTTATTTGCTTATATTGGACAGGTTTTAAAGCTTCTTAAGGTTTAGTTAGAACATAAAGTCATCTTTATTGACATAGGTCATACACTTATAGTCATACTCATATCTAATTATCCAGTATCTACCTAAACCTAAAGAAATGTCTGGGTCTGGCCAACAACAAGTGAGTAAGGATATTGGATGGCAACATTGTGAGAGGGTTGGTGGTACTAGGCACCAAATGAGGTGCAAGTATTGTGATAGAATACTGACTGGTGAAATTACCCGTCTTAAACAACATTTGGCACATCGAAAGGGTCAAGTTGCGACATGTGCTAAAGTACCGAAAGAGATAATGCTTTTAATGCAAGCTAGTTTAGATGAGTTGAAGGGTAAACGTGTTGTTGTACAAAAGAAGAAAGATGATGTTTTAGATGCAGCTCAACAAAAGGTATTTGGTCTTGAATATATGGGCGTTCGTGATGAAGATATTATTGATTCTGACGAAGATTCAGATTGGGAATTAACTATAGCTAGGAGAGAGAGCTTGCGTCATGCTCGCGAAGATGAAGAACGTCACTGCATGTTTGGCACGCATGGGTCAGTGCGTGATACAGGGGGGGCAGTGGGAGTGGGAGTGGGAGTGAGAGTGCAACTGGAAGTGCAGCTACTTCTGCAGGTAAGAGTGGGGGGGCGGGGTAGGTTTGGTAGGTTACGACGTGTGTTTGGGAGCCGACGACAGGCATCTTCACGTGATACCCCTATACGTTCGGATGAAGAAGTAAATAAGCCTAGGAGACCCTCTATTGATCCAATCCTGTTTAGGAAAGAATCAACTAAACAAAAGAAGATAAAACAAATGTGGAGTAAAACTTCCGTTGAGAAATTAGGTAGAGAGCAGCAGCAAAGTTATTTATACATGCCAACATACACCCTAACGCGGCCAATTCTCTATATTGGCAGGTGGTAATTGATGCAATGGCAGAAGGAGGTGAATGAATAAAAGCTCCCACAGCTAAGAAGATTAAGGGGAAATGGACAAATGCAGAGTATGCGGATGTGAAGGCATACGTGGCTACCTTTAAACCTGTATGGCAAGCCAGAGGATGCACGATCATGTGTGATGGTTGGACTGGCCCAACCAGACGCAGCATGATCAACTTCATGATGTACTGTCACTTAGGAACTATATACCACAAGTCAATTGATGCCTCAAAGGCAACAAAAAATTCTACTTATATTAATGGACTAATAGATAAAGTTGTGGACGAGAATGGAGAGGAGAATATAGTGCAGATTGTGACAGATAATGAAGCATCGTATAAGTTTGCAGGACATATGTTGATAAATAAGAGAACATCTTTTTTGGTCACTATGTGCTGCCCATTGTATTGATCTTATATTGGAATATATTGGGAAGAAGAAGAATGTTAAGGAAATGGTCGAAATGGCAAAAGAAGTGACGACGTTTATTTACAACCTTAATCAAGTAGTCGCAATAATGAGAAAGTTCACGAAAAGACGAGAGTTGTTGAGGCCTGCGGCGACTAAGTTCGCAACAAACTTTATAGCATTAGAGAGTTTATTCCAACATAGGGGAGAGTTGAGTGAGATGTTCGCTTCTCGAGAATGGCTCAACACGAAATATGGGAAGAAGACATCAGGAACACCGGTTGAAGTTGTGAACACTATACGAGACAACAAATATTGGAAGAGGGTCAAGTCGATCCTAAAGGTGATGGAGCCACTAATGAGGGTACTCCATCTTGTTGAAACCGACGAAGCACCTATCATGGGCTTCTTATACGATGTCATGGATAAGGCAAAGTTGGCAATTTAACGTGATTGTAGAAGTTGGGAGTCTTACTAGAAGATGATCGACAAGAGATGGACAAGATAACTCCATCACGATTTTCATGCAGCAGGTTACTATCTAAATCCTAGGTATAAATATGCCCAATCATTTGTTGAGGATGATGAAGTTCGTGTCGGGCTAAAAAATGTGATAAAGAAATTAGAGCCTAACTTAGATCTCCAAATAAAGGCGTTGAATGAATTAGATACATTTGGAAATCGCCTAGGTAGCTTTGGAGATGCTCTTGCACAGCATGCAATATCTAGGTTGTAACCGGCCGAATGGTGGATTAATTTCGAAGAGAGTACGAAGGCTCTCCAAAAAATTGCAGTAAAAGTTTTTAAACCAGACAACATCTTCATCTAGTTGCAAAAGGAATTGGAGTTGTTTTGCACTTATTCATTCAAAGAATAAGAATAGATTGCAGACTAGAACATTAGATAAACTTGTCTTCATGCACTACAATATAAAACTAAGAATGGGACAACATCATAGGAGCATTACAACTGTCGATGATGGAGACTACTATCCAATAAACTTGGACAATATTTATGATGAGGATGACCCACTTCTACCTTGGTTGGAAACAAGGGAAAAGCAAATTGAAGAGGATAGTGAGGAATTGGAAATTGATGACCCAGAAATACATAGAGCGCAACAAGAGAGTCGTGCAGATGTGTTGGACCCAGTAAGAGAGGCAGCGTTTATGCCAAGTACGGATACGGCTCAAGATCAACAAAAGAGTAAGAGCAGTGGTAGCATGACTATGTCGGATGATGGTGACGATGATCCCCCTGCCCCTGGTGCTGGCACTTCTGGTGTTGCTCAGCGCCCTATACAGCTGTCTACAGATCGTGATGCCGATGAACATCGACGAGGTAGTACACGAGGTCGGACTTATGAGTGTACTGAGTAACAATACAGCCAGCAGGAGGGTACATCTAGTGGTGCACCAGGTCCGGGAGGTCCGGACATCAGCAGGCTCATGGTCTTGATTATTATGATGGATATTCTTATGGTCAATTGAATTATGATTATGGTGGTTATACTGAGCCTGTTCTATCACATTCATGTTAGAGTAGTCCTCCCGATCAATATCCATATGATTATAGATATCCAGATCCAAATCCAAGTTACTCATCACAGCAGACGCACTCTCAATCTCAAGATTCTCAACAGCCTGAGTATGGGCACTAGTATGGCTATTCGACAGGCACTGGCGGATATCTTTACTCGGGGTCAAAGTCGTTGCCTAGTCAGGATCAGTCATCCTCTGGTTTCATTGATCTAGTATTTCCTTCTGGCACTGGATATTATAGATATGTAGCACCTACACCTATTGGACAGCCTTAGCCTGATGGTGACGATGACAATGATGTGGAGGTCGAGCAACCACAAAAAAGCAGATTTTCATTTTGGTGATGACTTGTGATTGTGAGTATATATTTGTATTAAGGTAAGTATTACAACAGACAGCTCACAGCAGTATTATTGCAAGAAGCCAAGCACACACTTGACACTGCCGAACTTGTATTTAAAATAGCTCCCCTGACAACCAATCAAGTAATCCTTAACAAGTTGCAGGGGAGTATATCAGACACTACTATTTTTTTTTTTTTAATATTCTTGACTTGAGGATGACAAGTCATAAACAGGAATCACAGTCACGTGCACAGGTATGTTCGAGAAATTCCTCAAAAATAATTGCAAACACCCAATGTAAGATATTTTCATATTACATTCATTCTAATATATCTATCATTGATAGTAGATAGTTAGAAAATTAAATATATGAATTTTGTAGTCAAATTCAGGTTATCTGGTTCATAAATTCATCAGACAGTCCAATACAACTTCTCACCAAAGAGTAGACCGTTACACCACCATAAACATGTTCCGATTTATAAATGAATGCATATTTGGAACGCTTAGAATATTCCGGATTTAATCCATATTTGTTTGGCAAAAAAAATTTGCACCGTTACGGGCCGTAACGCCCCGTTATCGCCGTTATGCCCCCGTATCCGTATCGGTTTCGGAGGGCACCGTTACGCCAACCGATTCCGATACGGGACACCTCGAATATGAGTAATGGGTAAGTCGACCCCTGGCATTGAAATACCTTTGAAGAGATGTGCTCCTTGACCCATAAGCAGCATCTAAGATAAGGCCTCCGCAATTATCAGGAAAAGAAGGGGGGAGGGGGTCACCCTGTTGAAGGCCTCTAGAGCTGGGAAAGAAACCTTTTGGTGTTCCATTCAACAGAATCGAAAAGAGAGGCGATTCGACACACGCCTTCATTCACGTCCTCCATTTCTGGCCCAAACCCATCCGGAGGAGCATATAATGGAGGAAGTCCCAGTCCACATGATCATACGCCTTTTCAATGTCGAGCTTACAAAAAACAAATTTGACCCCCATCCTATGGCAGGTATGCAGAACTTCGTTCGCAATCAGCGCACCATCGATGATTTGCCTGCCTTTTATGAAGGTGTTTTGGTGCTTGGAGATCAGCCTATCTATCATCAAGGCAAGACGAAGGGATAGAATTTTTGCCAGAATTTTGTAGGGGCTGTCAATGAGACTGATTGGCCTGAAGTCAGAGAATGAAGAAGCCCCAAGGACTTTAGGGACAAGGGCAATAAAAGAAGCTCCGAGACCTTTGGAGAGCTTGCCTCTGACGTGGAATTCGTTGAGGAAGTGCATGATATCCGAGCGAACTGTATCCCAAAAGGCGTGGAAGAAGCTCATAGGAAATCCATCCGGACCCGGGGATTTGTCGCCACCCATTAAGTCAATAGTTGTTTTGATTTCATCTACCGCAAAGGGAGCCTCCAACTGATCAGCCTCCGAACTGAGAAGTGAGCGGAAGGGAATACCATCCAACCGGGGCCTGGGCCACCCATCAGAGGTCAATAGGGAGCGAACATAAAGAATCACAGCCTCCGAGATCTCATCTTTATCATCTACCCGCCTCTCTTCCATCGAGATGCTATGGATTGCTTTAGCTCGAGCTCGCATATTAGCGATGCTATGGAAGTATTTCGTGTTCTTGTCACCCTCGGAAATCCATTTGGATTTCGATTTGATTTTCCAAGCTAGATCATCTTCCAGGGATCTAGAAGAGAGGGATTGAATGACTTGGATACGCCTGGATAAGGTCTCCCGAGAGGGAATGTTGCCTTCCAAAGCAGAGTTGATCGCATGGAGCTCCACAAATAAAGCCTCAGTTTCAGTTTCGCGTTTCCGAAGCACCTCCTTCTTCCACACTAAAGGTTTTCCTTAAGCATGCGAAGTTTACACATGAGCCTATAACCGGCGAAGCCATAAGAAGGGAATGAGGACCACCACTCAACAATTTTCTGATAGAGACCCTCGATGCTGAGCCAGGCGGGGTTGAATCTGAACGGCTTAGGACCCCAATCATCATCGAGAACGGAGAGAAGGATTGGCCAGTGATCAGAGGTCGTTCTTAGAAGGGTCATCTGAGACAGGGACGAGAACTCCTCGAACCAGTCAAGAGAAATAAGGAAACGATCGAGCCTTGATTGGATCTGGTCTCTGCGTTCGTTAGACCAAGTGAATTTAGAGCCGGAGAGGGGGGGGATCAATCAGTTCCTGGGTTTGAATCTAGTCATTGAAAGACTGCATGGAGGTAGAAGTTCAACGACGTCGAGAGTGCTCGTGCGGAAATCGCACCATATTGAAATCACCAACAAAGCAACAAGGCCCTGCGACAGACTGTCTCATGACAATCAGTTCATCCCAGAGATTAGACCACAAGGAGTCGTCATTAGGGCCATAAACGGAAATCAAAAGACAATGGAAGGAAGAATACTTATCTTGGAGGATGACTGCTTTGGAAAAGGACCCAAACAGCGAGAGCTGAAGGTCCCACTTGGAAAAATTCCAAGAGATAAGAATACCACCAGATGATCCGAAAGCGTCCCGAGTGACAAATTCAGCGTCCCGATCTCCCCAAATAGCGTCCAGAAGATTCTTAGAGAACAATGGAACTTTGGTTTCCTGGAGGCAAATAACATCCGGATGTTTTCTCCTGATAGAGCCTTTGATCAGACTCCTCTTCTGTTTGGAGCCCAATCGCCTAACATTCCAGGAGAGAACAATCATCGGGGCACCGAGCTGCCCCAAGTACCCTTTCTACCTCGCCTGGCCGAGGAGTCTCATACAGAAGCCGAAGAAGATTGAAGACGGAGAAGCTCTCTATTGCTAGCGGAGCGGGGAGCATGTTGGGTTGAGTTCTTCTGAGGCGGTAGGGGCCTGCCCCTATTTTCAATGTATTGGAAGAGGCCAGTGTAATCTTCTTCCCTGTTCCCGAAAGAAAGACCCAAAGAGCGGCCCACATTTCCCACTGCATCTCTGATCCATTTCTTATCGTGGATTTTCTTGTAGATTTCTTCTCTACTCTTCTCCTCCAATGGGGCCATGGAATTGTTATCCTGTTGCTGATAAGGAAGATCTGAGCACATCTGAAGAGGTTCGGCGATAATCACGTCCATAGATGTCTCTTCCTGGAACAGCGTTAGAGGACCTAGATCAGCCCAGTCCTTGGAAGCAGAAGCGGAGTTTATAGGAGAAGAAGAGGTGTATGAGGCAGAGTCAGAAGAAAGATGTTCTGTCATATCGTCCCGAGAGATATCTTCGCCCTGGATAGAGAGAGATGGGTTATGAGGGGCAGTCGGGTGGTTGTAGGCAGTCGGGTCTATCCGTTAGGTTTATCGGGTGTGCGAGGATTACAGGGCTGGGATTGCGCGGGACTGGATCGGATATCTTAAGCGGGCCCCATTTAGAATACCGAGAGGATAAGGGACCCGCTTCAATCGAACCGACGTCGATGAGAGACGTCAGCTTCGGGGTTGTCGATCGGACGTCCCAGCTGGCGTTTTTACAGCCATCAAACAGACTCCCCAACAACACGTGTCGTGATCCCGAATCGACGCAGCCGTCTTCATTAAAGGAGGGCGGCTGATGGAGACAGAAGACACGTGTCTGCACCCTAGCCATCTGGCGATCGAACAGGTCCTTACCTCGAGAGGGAAGCGAGGGTTCCTATACACACGTCAACCAAGCAGCAGCAGTGAATCCTGCGACGCCTGCACCGCCGATCTCCTCTGCAAGACGAGGCCCGGAAGCTAAGGAGAGGCTGCCACTTTGAGAAACTTTCTGTTCTCAAACTGAAGAAAAACGATAGCACACATCCTTCCCAGGCTTGATTTTTCACTTCACACTGAGGTTCAAGCTTCCAGTTTTCTGCCTTAAGAAAGGATAATCATGATCCTTGACACCCATGTTTTGTGAGGAGATAAAAGTTCCTCCAAGCCAATAAAAGGAGGGAGGGGAAAAGGTCTTAATCTTCAGCAATTATATCTCCTTTTGGGGATCTGCATGGAAATATCATAGACAAACAGCTAGCCACCACTTCACAATTTTAAGGGCTAGGATGGAATCAACAGAAGAAACAAGAACTGTGTAGTGTGCTCTTTAATGCAGACACTTCCAACTTCCAGTACACATCTAATGATGCGGACAAGAATCAAGACGCCACAAATCATCATACATACAAGAAGGGTCGGGGTGTCATCTAAAAGCATCTATCTTGCTCAGTGATTATGTTCATCGTTTCTTGAGAAGTTTCTGAGGAATGTGTAGGCAGACGGTGCATGGAGTAAAATTTCTAAGAGTTCTTTATACTGATAAAAAAGACCATGATTATAAGCAGCAACACAAAGAAAAACATGGCTATACCAGGAAGAAAATCCCCTGTCAGTAAAAGCAACCTAGCATCTGCATTCACAATAGAGAGTCCGCATCAGTGTTCCGTTCCCACTGAGCACGGAAAAAGCTAAAGATAATTTATACTTAAAACCCCACATTTCTTCAACCTAGTTCACCAACCCTCGGAAGCCCCCAGGTGCTTGCCGTGGGGTTACATTGAAGGTGACCCCCTCAGTCAGCACCTGCCTAGAAGAACAAGCAGAAGAACAGGAACATGAACCGCAAGAAGACCAAAAAAAAAAAACTAAAGAATTGTACAATCTTACAAGCAACAGTTTTATTGTGCCATGAATAACAAATTGCACCAAATGAAGCCAAAAAGAAAGAAAGAAAAAGAGGTTGAGAACCAACATGTTAAACACACGTGAATGCTGATAGGGGAAATTCTACAGTTGTTATTGACAATGTTAGCAGCATGAATGCAGCCTTGCAAAAAATGGTTGATAAATTGCAATTGAAAACTGAGAAGTACCCAAATCCTTATAGGATCCTGTGGGTGAACAATGAATGACAGTCCAATTCCAGTGACTTCACAATGCTTGGTTAACTTTTCGTTGAGGAAAAAATAATCAGAGTTGGTACGGAGTGACATAATCCTAACAAAGTTACTCATATTTTCTTGGGGACGGCCAGACACAAGAATCCTAATGGTTTCTTGAAAATGGAAAGCGCGTTATGCTGAAGCTAATGAGATGTTACAAGCAAACCAAGAAGACTAGACAAACCATCTTCAATGGTCCTCAACAATAAATCACTGTGGAAGAAAACTAGGACCAAGGTGTAGTTTATGTTGAGAATACAAACTCAACCTTTTATTGTGTTATGTCTTATGTTTATTGTGTTGTGAGTTTAGTCCACATCAGATACTTAGTGGAAAAGTGTGTTGTAATTCCTACCTATATAAAGGGGTTTGAGTCATCTAGTTTGGGATGGAGAGCTTGTAAACAATGTAGCACCTTGTGCACTCGAGAATCAATCCTCTTGATATAAATCACATGTTCTCTCTTCCTTAAGTCTGTTAAACATGGTAACAAGCAATGTTGTCAAAATCGTGATCATATCTCAAATTGTAATGGGGGTTGAATCGTATCGTAAATCGTAAGATTTTTTATGATTTTCTTTAAATAGTGGAAAAATGAAAAATATAAATAAATCAGAAAAAATTGAAAACTCATCAATCATCCCTTTTTTTCTTTGTCTTTCAAGAAATCTCCCTTAAAAAACATACAAGGATCCTTTAATAATGTATGTTCTTACTACCTTTCTTGATTATAGAATCACATTGGAAAAGCGATATTTGATTTTGTAGACCGACGAAAAAAGATATTTTGATTTCTAGCCATCATTCCACAATAGATATAAGTCAACATGATCGTAACCATTCATAAAAACATTCCAAATAAGTCATGCATCAATTTGGTGTTTCAACCAATTAAGAAGTAATAAATTAAAAATTAAAAATTAAAAACAAAACAAAAAAAAAAAAAAACCTTCATGATTTAACTTGAAGAAAATATCAGTCATTTAATCTCTTATAAAGAAAAGAATAAATTAATTTACCTTTTCTAAACGATTCTTAAAGCCTCCACCAAATTAAAAACATAAAATGAAAGTCAAGTGAAACTTAAAATGGTAGACAACAAGTATAATTTGAATCGTAAATCAGCATTTGAATCGTAAATCGTAGGATTCAAATCATAGAATCGTAGGTTTCAAATAAAAATGGATTCAAGGGTGGGATTCAAATCATTTTGCTTAAGATTCAACTCAAATCATAAATCGTAGGATTTTGACAACATTGGTATCGGGGTGGGTTAGATTTTGTTAATTGCATATTCTGTTTGTTATTCTTCTTCATCCTCATCCAAGCAATTGATCTTATAGGGCCACCGGAAATACCATTGCAACCAACTGCTTCTTCAGCATCCTTGATTATGCCTTTGCTGCACCTTCCATTCTCATCCTAATAGACCCTCAAGACACTAGTGCAGGTGAGAACCTCCTCATCATTACATATACGGTTGTCATCATCTTGGAGAAGACCATCTTTGTGGTGTATCTTTGTCTGAGTGGGAGTTATCCACCACTATTTTTGTCGTCTTTCGCCATGCCTCACTTCTTCAATGCCACTATCCATCAACCATGTGGTTGGCATATTGGAGCTTCATAATGTTCTTTTGGGAGGAGGGTCGATGCATATGCAGTCCAGGCACTGCTTTGTTGAAGTTGGAGTGGCAGATCAGGCCATGGATTACCGTCTCAACCTCGCATCCCCAAAATAAATGAGTTGCAATCTTGGTTTTGCTAGACCACAAACAATATGTTCGATGTAATGTGACCCCATCTAATATGGACGATTTCAACCAACACGAGTTTTCCTTTACATTGATCATTTCTTCCTTCATTAGGCCTCCATTATCTTTTGTGGATGTGGTTCACTCTAATGTTGTACAGTATTGTGCTGCCGGTATCTTCACATGCAATTGTGGGTGTAGCCCCCCCTCAGAACCATTGGCAGTGTGGTTCACGCGCTTGTGCAAAATTACACTTGTGTCTTTGAGAGGACTTTGCATATGAATGATGGTTTGGTGATTTGATGGTTATCGAGTTTAGATGGGCTACTATTTCAAGAGAAGATTAAATGGATGTCGAAAATTCAATCTAAAGACAAGCGGCAATAGAAGATCTTATATCAATGAGGGAGTGTTGAGAATAGAAACTCAAAACCTTTTATTTTGGAGTTTATGTTTATTGTCTTCCAATTTTAATCCCACATAGAAGATTTTTCAGAAAGTGAGTTGTAACTCCTATCTATATAAAGGAGCTCAAGTTATCTAGTCCGATGTTTTAAGTATCAATGATATCGGCCGATATATCCCAAAATATATCTTGTATCCCACCCGTGCGATACATAATGCACAAGTAGTGGGATATATCCCACATGTTTGATCTAGTGAGCATTTTCAATTTTCGATCCTTTTTTTTTGTAAGTCATGTTAAATCAGTGTCAAATTGTTACAAATCCACGATTTTTCATGTTTTGCAAGAAAATTAATAGTTTGAGAGCTTCAATTTCAAGATTTGGAGAAGATGTGCCGAGTTGCAGAAATTTGAAAAAAAAAAAATCAAAATTTCTCAATTTCTCGCAAATCAGTCACAATCTTTGTGTCCCAACATAAAATCAAACATGTAACCCAATCTAGTGATTCTTCTTTTGCTTTTGAATGTATTGCTTATGTTTCCACACATCTTCTTACATTTATAAATTATCTGAATAGATTTTGAATATACTTGCATCAATTCAATTAGACAACGCATAGATTAGGACCCCATACAAAGAAAACCTATCATTTGCACTTGTTTTTTTTGTAATGTTTTGATTTATAAGTGTGTATTGATGTCTTTTTTAACAATCACTAAAGTTTCTTTGAAAAATTCGACCAATTTCCATGTGTTTCCTACAACAGCGATACATTACGCGATACAACCGATATATCCCATGCGACAACTGATATGTATCCATATCCCAAGGGTGAGATACATAACACGATACTGATATTTCAAACACTGGTCATCTTCAAACAAAGTCAAGAAGTGGTAATTGCTCAAGTGAGTAATACGGCAGCTCAACTAACAACGTGGTATCTAGCCATTTGGTGGGTTGTATGGACGGAAAGGAACGACCGATGTTTCAACAACATTCAGTCTTCGGTGCAATCTGTTGGATCTCGGGCCAAAAAAACTTCTCATCGAATGGATCGTTAATGCTCCTTCTCTAAAGGGCTGTAATCTTTTGTTTTTAGGTGTGTAATTATGGCTCTACCTTCTCAGCAAAGCCTTTTTGTTTCTCTTTTCTCCTTTTAATAAAATCGTTACTTCTATAAAAAAAAACTAACAACGTGGTATCTTATGCAATTGTGCAAGCATTACGCCGGCAACATTCAAGCATTCACGGTGTACTCCAAAGTCGAGTGCATGGCATGCTAAGTAGACCACCTATCTTCAAGAGTTTCCATTCATCCTAAAGAACCGAGTAACAGTAGAGAATCAAGCAATTGATGCGTTGAACTGCAAGACAGATCAAGCGAGATTAGAATAGCGAGAACTGACCTTCCGTCAAATAACCGTAATGACAACTTTTGTGTTCAAACTCCAACCATGTGTGGTATATCATTCCAAACAGGTACATATTCTTTGGTTCTCGGCCTTATCTTCCTAGGAATCTTTTACAAAGGTTGTTATTTGGAAGTTGCATTTGGAGGTCATTTCAATTTAGATAAATAGTACACTAGTTGAGGTCAGTGTTCAAAATATCGGTATCGCACTATGTATCGCACCCTTGTGATACAAATACGTATCGGTTATCGCATGGGATATATCGTTTGTATCGCATAATTTATCGCATTTTTTGGGAAACATGGGGAAACATTGAGAAAATGGTTGAAATTTTTAATGAAACTCTGGGGATTGTTAAAAAAGCCCTTAATACACACTTTTAAATCATAACATCTCAAAAAAAATATGCATATAATAAGTTTCCTTTGTATAGGGTCCTAAGCTATACGATGTTTAACTGAACTAATGCAACTATATTTAAATTGAATGCATTATATTTATAAATATATCTTAGTCATGTATGAAAACATGATCAATTCATTGAAAAGTAAAAGAAGAACTGAAGAAGTAAAATTTGAGAAATATACATATCAATGATGGGGACTAGTTGTGGTCTAGACCCACATAAAGTTGCATGGTGGCTCGTAATCATCATCTTCATCTCAATTTGGAAGCGGTTTTGCTTTCCTCCCATTGGTGTGGCCTACCATAATTTTTTAATCAAACAGCTTTTGTATGTACGGATCAATGGATGAACGGTGGATTTTACATTTATAGGGCCCTGAAGTGACGTCACCAAGTTCTATAGGGCCCACCATGATGTGTGTTGTATCCACACCGTCCATCCATTTGGAGATATCATTTTAGGCCATGAGAAAAAAAAATGAGTCAGATCCAAAGCTCAGGTGGACCCCACCACAAAAAACAGTGCAGAGAGGGACGCCCACCATTAAAAATTTTTAAGGGCCACAAAAGTTTTCAATCAAGCTGAAATTTGTTTTTTCCCTTCTTTCATGTCTATCTTAACTTATAAACAGGTTGGATCTTCGATAAACATCACAGTGGACCTTAGGAAGGTTTCAACAGTGGGCGTCCCTCTCCCCACTGTTTTCTGTTGTGGGGTCCACTCCAGATTTGGATTTGACTCATTTTTTTATCATACCTTAAAATGATATAGCCAAATGTATGGACGGTGTAGATACAACACATACATCATGGTGGGCCTCACAGAACTTGGTGCGTCACTTCAGTAACCAATCTGGCTACGCAACCTGTAGTATCTTCGCGTCCGGACGCGGATTGCGTACTACCCCTGCCCGTCCCTAGCTCCGAACGTGCAGTTCTGTGGGTGGGCCCACCATGATGTATCTTTACATCCAAGCCGTCAATCCCTTTTCTCAGATTATTTTAAGGCATGAACACAAAAATGAGGCAGATCCAACGCTCAAGTGGACCACACCAAATAATAAGCTTGGTTGCATTAAAATGCACAAAGCATTAAATGTCAGTTGCTTTAACGCTGGTGGTCGGTGCTCTGTGGGCCCCACAATAATGTATTTGTTTCATCCATTCCGTTCATCCATTTTTACGGATCATTTTAGGGAAGAAATGATGGGAAGAAATAAATATCAGGTTGATCCAAAGCTTTTATGGCTCCCAAAACGTTCTTAATGGTCAATACTCATTCAACATTGTTTCCTGTAATGTGGTCCACTTGAGTTGTGGATATGGTTTAATTTTGGTTTCAACACCTAAAATAATCATTAAAAACGGATGGATGGCGTGGATAAACCACATACAATCACGGTGGGCCCAACATAGTTTACTCAGTAAGATAAAGAGCGTACTACGCTCAGTACGCAATCCCACCCGTCATTGACGGGGCACATAAAGTCACCAAGTTATGTGGGTCCCACCATGATGTATTTTTTTGTATCCACACCGTCCATACATTTGAAGAGATCATTTTATGGCATGAGCCAAAAAATAGGTCAGATCCAGAGCTCTAGTGGACCCTACCATAGAAAACAGTGGAGAGTGAGGCCACCATGAAGTCTACCGTTGAAAAGTTCTCGAGGCCCACAGAAGTTTTAGATCAAGACGATATTTGTTTTTTCCATTCATCCATGTCTGCGTGATTTTATGAACAGTTTGGATGACAAATAAACATCACCAGGGGCCTTAGAAATGTTTCAACGGTGGAAATCAATACTTCCACTGTTTCCTTTGGTATGGTCTAGTTTTAGGATCAACCGCTAAAATTATCTGGAAAAACGTATGGACGGTGTGGATAAACCACATGAATTCACAGTGGGCCAATAGAGTTTACTCAGTACGATGAGAGTGTCTTCGAGTAACTTTGAAGTGCACGCGTCCCGATTTAATAAATTTTAAGTTTTCAACCCATCCGCGCCCCTCTCCTTCGCATTCCCTCTCCTTCACGAACGCATGCGTTCCAAAGCAGCGACGTTCGCGGCGAGGTTTCCTACCTGATTTCTCGCCGGAATCTCGGAATAATTCCCACAGACCATCTCCTATCACCGATCTTCGTCGCAGCCTACAGGTACTCTCCGATTTCTCTCTTTTTTTCTTCTTTTTTTTCTTCGATTCATTTTTTTTATTTTTTTATTTGGATTCTTCACATATACGCAGCTTTTTATTGTCGGTTGTGGCGACGATATATCGTGCGATAACGCCGATATATCGGCCGATATCTGGATTTTGGGTTTTTTGGTATCTTCCGGGGGTTATCGCTAGGGTTTCGTCTCGCAGGGGTGCGATAACGATAATATCGGCCGATAGTATCGATATTTCGAACACTGGTTGAGGTTCATTTTTTATTGGCTAAGTTTGAAAAGAGGTGTTAGGCCCATTATTGAGCACTGCCAAGCTTGCCAATTGGGGAAAGGTACTAAGCAAAACACCAAAACCTATACACCTTTGCCAACTGCCTTTGCACCTTAGGAGGACATCATCATCAAAGCCTTATCCCAATTAAGTTATGTTGGCTAGATGAACCATGTTCCACTATCCCAATCTATCAAGGGCCATGCCTCCAGTTAGACCATAGGTCATCAAGTCTTTTCTTACTACCTCCATCCACGGCCACCTTACCCTTTTAGAGCCTTCCACTTGTACCAACCCACTCCTAACCAGCATGAAAACGTCAACATGGATTTCTTCTTGGGATCACTAGAGACATGGAGGGACTATGCGTCAATCTATGTTCTGTTTGATCGGTATAATAAGATAACACACTCCATTCCTTATAAGAAGACATTGAACACGTTGTGGATCGTTATGATCCTCTATAAGACATCAATTTTTTACTGCAGTGTGAAGTACATACTTTATTTTTTGCAAGTCTCAAGGCAAAAATGGGCATGAAGCTAAAGTGCTCCTGGTGATTATCATCCATGGACAGATGGTGAGGCGGAAGTGGTGAACAGAAGTCTTGGGAATATCTTACAACGGCCAGTTAATGAGTATCAACATGAGACCTCATCCTTCCACATGAAAAGTTTGCTCATAATTATTCAATTAAACGACATGATATTCTCCTGTTGACATTTCATATCGGTTTAAACATAGACAAATCATTTCCCTTTGCCTATTGTGATTAAACCAAGTGAGGAGGCCAATGGCTTCCCCCACAGCATCAAGATGATCCACAAAGACGTTAAAAAAAAGAGAGAGAGATAAACCCAATGAATGAAAATTATAGGGGCAAGCAGACATGCGAGAACAGTTCACTCAATCCAAGGAGACAAGGTTATGGTTCTATTCAAATAGAAAGGTTTCCTTCAAGATCATATCACAAGTTACAGTTTCGTGATAATACATAGCATATCGAACTTCCACCTCATTGGAGATCAGCTTATCATCGTCTTATCAAAAGCTTCAACCTGAACTGAAATTGACACACTTCAATACGGAGACCTCACCGCCTATCTCATGAAACAAAGAGGACAAGCAATACAAGTACCATGACTGCCAAAACAAACTGAAGCAATGAATGAAGATGTGCTCGATGATGGCGGTTACCAAATGTTCTTGGTGAAGCGGAACAGGAGAAGATCAGACAATACATGGATTGCAGTTGCAGATTTCTAGCACATGAAGCCATATCTTTACAAAGAATGCATTTCCATTATTTAGCTTGAGAGAGCCAATCTCTCTCAAGCTAGAGGAGACTAATTCATCAAGAACACCAATCCATCAAGTGTATAACAGAAGAACCAGGAATGGGTCACACGTACTAGCTGAACCATAATTCGGGTTCTAAGGGACATCGTATTGGCACATGGATTATGTGGCTCACAAGATCAGATTCATCAACAACACCAATCCATCAACTGTATGGAAGAAGAACCAGGGATGAATCCCGCATACTAGCTGAACCATATTTAGGGTCCGAAGAGACAACCTATTGACCCATGGATTATGTGGCTCACAAGGTCAATCATATGACCACAATAAAGGACCAACTGCAGGCCCCACAAGAACAATCGGATGAGTATATGTAGGAGCCACAAATACCATATAGCCACATGTTTAGCTAGAGCATTTGTAGGAGCCACTTATCCAATATAGCCAAACATTTAGCTAGAGTATCGTATTAGTTTCTCATCTCATCTCAAAATTAGTGGCACATTCCTTTTGTTATTGAACTTGTGAAGCAAGAAAAGATGATCAGTAGCAAAGTTGATTTCTTATTCAATAAAGATTTTGAAAGACTCGTCTAGACTTTGGTGTTTGGAAAGTGTGATTTTTCTTAGTTCTAATAGTTTATACTACTAAAAGAGTAGTTTGAAGATACCTCAACAATCTCTTTTTGTTAAGGAAAATTGTGACAAAATCTGGTACATTCAATACTAAATTACTAATTGATCCTCATTGTGTGGATTCAATTTTTCCTATGCTGCATCTTAAAGATCATTTTTACCTACTTCTGGGGTGAAGGGATTGGTACAGGTTCAACCTACCTGATGAACAGTTCATACCCTTGGCATGTTCAGCTCACAAAATTTTAACTCCATAGAGACAAAAACTGGCCTGAAAGGGGACAAAATCCCATTCTCTTCAAGCCCTATTTCATTTCCTGCCACATCACATGTTGTACACTTCTTTCAATTATACTTTATTGTGAGAAATAAGTTTGGCTCAGATTTTTCCTCGCATCCAAATGGGCCCTTAGTGTGCATCAGTCATTGTTGAGTGCCCTAAATGTGATATTTTAATGGCATGTCGATGCAGGCCCACAACCCACCATAGGGCCAGCATGTGCTGATTTTGGACTGTTTATTTATAGATTTGGACCTAAATATCAAGAGCTGCAATTTATTATTTGTGGGAAATATGGGGAGATGTGATGGATGATATGAGGCTGATTTGAAGATATTATTGAAGATTCAGAGGATTATTTCTTTTTAATATTAATTAAGCTTTTACCATCTTAGGTAGATTAGATTGATTTGAAATCAATCTCTTAATTGAGGGCTCCTCACTAATGATTCATTTAGAGTATAATAAAGGGGAGCCAGTGTAGGAGGTAAGTATTCCAAAATTTTCTAAGTGTGAGTTTCTTAAGTTTTGTAAGAGAAGAAGTTTGATATCAACAAAATTATTCTCCCTCTACTCCATTATTTTTGTGGGTGTACTCTTGTCCATTTCTTGCGATTCGGGTGTCAAGATCTCATTGACTCGATAACCGGGTTGCACCCAGTGTTCGAAATATCGATACTATCAGCCGATATATCGGCTGATATTATCGTTATCGCACCCCTGTGAGACGAAACCCTAGCGATAACCCCCGGAAGATACCAAAAAACATAAAATCCAGATATCGGCCGATATATTGGCGATATGGCACGATATATCGTCGCCACAACCGACAATAAAAAGCTGCGTATATGTGAAGAATCCAAAAAAAAAAAAAAAAATTGAATCAAAAAAAAAAAAAAAAAAAAAAAAAAAGGAGAAATCGGAGAGTACCTGTAGGCTGCGGCGAAAATCGGTGATAGGAGATGGTCTGTGGGAATTATTTCGAGATTCCGGCGAGAAATCAGGTAGGAAACCTCGCCGCGAACGTCGCTGCTTCGGAACGCATGCGTTCGTGAAGGAGAGGGAATGCGAAGGAGAGGGGTGCGGATGGGTTGAAAACTTAAAATTTATTAAATCGGGACGCGTACCGAGTTACTCAGTACACTCTCATCGTACTGAGTAAACTCTATTGGCCCACAGTGAATTCATGTGGTTTATCCACACCGTCCATACGTTTTTCCAGATAATTTTAGCGGTTGATCCTAAAACTGAAGTATATCAAAAGCTCAAGTAGACCATACCAAAGGAAACAGTGGAAGTATTGATTTCCACCGTTGAAACATTTCTAAGGCCCCCGGTGATGTTTATTTGTCATCCAAACTGTTCATAAAATCATGCAGACATGGATGAATGGAAAAAACAAATATCATCTTGATCTAAAACTTCTGTGGGCCTCGAGAACTTTTCAACGGTAGACTTCATGGTGGCCTCACTCTCCACTGTTTTCTATGGCGGGGTCCACTAGAGCTCTGGATCTGACCTATTTTTTGGCTCATGCTATAAAATGATCTCTTCAAATGTATGGACGGTGTGGATACAAAAAAATACATCATGGCGGGACCCACATAACTTGGTGACTTTATGTGCCCCGTCAATGACGGGTGGGATTGCGTACTGAGTGTAGTATGTTCTTTATCTTACTGAGTAAACTATGTTGGGCCCACCATGATTGTATGTGGTTTATCCACGCCATCCATCCGTTTTTAATGATTATTTTAGGTGTTGAAACCAAAATTAAACCATATCCACAACTCAAGTGGACCACATTACAGGAAACAGTGTTGAATGAGTATTGACCATTAAGAACGTTTTGGAAGCCATAAAAGCTTTGGATCAACCTGATATTTATTTCTTCCCATCATTTCTTCCCTAAAATGATCCGTAAAAATGGATGAACGGAATGGATGAAACAAATACATTATTGTGGGGCCCACAGAGCACCGACCACCAGCGTTAAAGCAACTGACATTTAATGCTTTGTGCATTTTAATGCAACCAAGCTTATTATTTGGTGTGGTCCACTTGAGCGTTGGATCTGCCTCATTTTTGTGCTCATGCCTTAAAATAATCTGAGAAAAGGGATTGACGGCTTGGATGTAAAGATACATCATGGTGGGCCCACCCACAGAACTGCACGTTCGGAGCTAGGGACGGGCAGGGGTAGTACGCAATCCGCGTCCGGACGCGAAGATACTACAGGTTGCATAGCCAGATTGGCTACTGAAGTGACGCACAAAGTTCTGTGAGGCCCACCATAATGTATGTGTTGTATCTACACCGTCCATACATTTGGCTATATCATTTTAAGGTATGAGAAAAAAAAATGAGTCAAATCCAAATCTGGAGTGGACCCCACCACAGAAAAATGATGGGGAGAGGGACGCCCACTGTTGAAACCTTCCTAAGGTCCACTGTGATGTTTATCTAAGATCCAACCTGTTTATAAGTTAAGACAGACATGAAAGAAGGGAAAAAACAAATTTCAGCTTGATTGAAAACTTTTGTGGCCCTTAAAAATTTTTAATGATGGGCATCCCTCTCTCCACTGTTTTTACGTGGTGGGGTCCACCTGAGCTTTGGATCTGACTCATTTTTTTTCTCATGGCCTAAAATGATATCTCCAAATGGATGGACGGTGTGGATACAACACACATCATGGTGGGCCCTATAGAACTTGGTGACGTCACTTCAGGGCCCTATAAATGTAAAATCCACAGTTCATCCATTGATCCGTACATACAAAAGCTATTTGATTAAAAAATTATGGTAGGCCACACCAATGGGAGGAATGCAAAACTGCTTCCAAATTGAGATAGAGATGATGATTACGAGCCACCATGCAACTCTATGTGGGTCTAGACCACAACTAGTCCCCATCATTGATATGTATATTTCTCAAATTTTACTTCTTCAGTTCTTCTTTTACTTTTCAATGAATTGATTGTGTTTTTATACATGACTAAGATATATTTATAAATATCATGCATTCAATTTAAATATAATTGCATTAGTTCAGTTAAACATCGTATAGCTTAGGACCCTATACAAAGGAAACTTATTATATGCATATTTTTTTTGAGATGTTATGATTTAAAAGTGTGTATTAAGGGCTTTTTTAACAATCCCCAGAGTTTCATTAAAAATTTCAACCATTTTCTCAATGTTTCCCAAAAAATGCGATAAATTATGCGATACAAACGATATATCCCATGCGATAACCGATACGTATTTGTATCCCAAGGGTGCGATACATAGTGCGATACTGATATTTTGAACACTGGTTGCACCACATGTTGCAAAATGATGGGTCAAAATCAAATAGCATGACATATAGCAAATGCATTCACAGAGATATTTTTATATGTTTCACGTGGATTTTTATATGAACCATATTCACAGGGAAATAGATCTTGTAAATCTTGTTGTTGATCATCATTAACCAATTGTCACATGATTATGCCTCTTTCAAGAGTTGGAAATGCATTTATTTGACACATAACAACATGCTTAGACTTTTTTGTTGGCAGCAAGAATGCGCTCTTGCATGGACAAAAGCCAATATATTTCTGCTTATGGATGTAATCTTTCAAAAAAAAAAAAAAAAGGATCCTCCCATACCTTGGTTCACCAAGTTCTACTTGGACCATGATTCACTTCCTTGTTGCATGGTTATATCAGCGAAGCTCTTTTAGCATATCAGTTCAAATTTAGAATCAATCCCTCAAACTAGGACAGATGGTCAATACCAAGCTACCAATGCAAGTCATTCTAAAGGAATAATTGAAGAATTTACACACTGCAGCAATCAATGAGAACTCGGACCTCTGGATGACCCAAAAAGGCCAACCAGTTTTGTTTAGATGATGTTTTCACAGGGTTAATGATTGATTCTGTTTGGATCACTTACATGGGGCCACTGGGGGAGGCCAGCTGGAACTAGTGCAAAACTAAGGTTGGGATGGAGTTTAGGCTATGCTGCAAATGCTTCCCAAATGTGATTGAGAGAAACAGAGGCCACTGTAGGAGGCCAACTACATGTGATTGAAACTTCTCAAATGTGCCAATGTGAGTCAATAACATTTACTTCCTATCTATCGAAAAGGAATCGACTTGCTCACAGCAGGTGGAAAATGCATCAAAAGATATTATTTTCATCTGACTTTGCAATGAAATTAACTCCATTCAAGAAGCAAATTCCATTTGCAACAATTTAGCCAATCAGGAAGGTTGTTTTTTAGACTTATGATCATTTACCCAGTCTGCAGGATATGTATTTTAGGCTTTTCCTTCTTACATTATTGCATCATCAATTAAAAAATTAGTATAAAAAAATAAAAAAAGATGGTGATTCAAGTTTACCCCACAAGGAGTCCATTGCTTCATTAAGATTAAGTACTACATATTAAGTAACAACATGTCATGAATTTGAATGCAGGCACTAATGGAAGCCTAAGGAGACTTGAAAAGGAAGAACAAGAGGTCAGTCCATCACATTATGAAGAATATCTGGAAAATAGTATAAAGATTACATATTAGGGTGTGAAAAGCTGGGAAACAAACCTCCAACATTATCAAGACGTAAATACTCACCCTGAAAAAGGAACTCCGAACTTTAGTCCCCTATGCCTTGTAGCTTCTGAATTGTTATGACAGTAATCAGCTCGTATGCATGATAATGATGGTCAATCTTGATTTGTTTCAATGATGAAATCCTATAAACAAGCCAATGCGGAATCTCCCAAAGACTGTAACAAATAATCCAGTGCCCTAAAAATCTTGAAGAATTACAGCCTTCGACTAACACATTTACAATTATCTCAAGCTCCACAAAAGTGTCCTAAAACCTGCACTTATTCCGTAAAAGAATGATGATGGTCATGTAAAAAATATCCAAACCGTACAAGAATCAGAAAATGTACAAGCAGATGCAATTATACAAAGTAACGATTTAAAAAAATAAATAAATAAATAAGAACAAAATAAATAAATAAATAAATAATAAAGATGGCATTAAAATCAAATGTTGCTTCAAATTCAAAACCATCAACTCAAACACCTAAAATCAATCACAACAACACGACATCAGTCATTAAGGCGTAAGTGCATTACAAATGAAGAATTGCCAAAAAGTTCAAAGTAAAGGAATCTTTAAATGGATTATGCTCCCATTAATTGGTAAAGAACCCTTCAAAGCCATCTACTCTTCTAACTTCATACTCAGAACGTATGATGCTAGGAAAGGTAATTAAAATGCCAGAGTAGTCTAGACCAGCAAAGCTCCCACGCACCTCCTAAGCTTATCTTCATACATGTGGCAAACATGTATAGCATCAAACTAAAAATTAAGCAGCCCTACCTTAGTCAGATCATAATCCAAAAGGTAAAAACACGCTGATTGTAAAATTCGCATCTGTTGAACTAGAGAACCTTTTCTTGAAGAATATCAATGGTCAACAGGACTGGGTTGAGCTGTTGACCATCCATTATCTTTTCCCAAGATTCTCCCTTTCAATGGCAATGATTGTTTGATAAATGTGATTTTGGGATATGGCCATCCAACGAAAGGTCTGCTGATGATTAGTTTGAATCTAGTTCTTGTTTGCCATGTGTATGAAAATTGTCACATTTTTCCTTCTTTTGAGAAGGCCATAACTTAAACCAAAAAAAAAAAAGCGACAAAACCTGTAGTATAGCCCTAATGTGATATATATCTAGAAACCTTCAGCAATGAAATGGTTAGGACTACGTTTGAATTTGTGGGCAGTTGTCTGGCTCTTAGCTAATCGCCTGTAAAACCATAGGTCACTACAGCCTAAAACACAAGCCTAATTTTTCGTAGGTGACCAATCACCAAGGCAATGATACTCATATCACATCATTAGGAAAAAAAAAATGGAATACCCAGCTTGGATTCTCTGATAAGGGGCCCAGATGATGGATTCCCTTCCCCAAGACCTTAAAACTAGATCTATCCAGATCTCTACACCTACTACACCTTTTCAATTGGGCTAAAAGCCCGAATAGAGACAATTTATCAGAAATAGTTCAGCAATATAATACTTGTGAATTGCAACCATATCTTGAGAAATTGGATCTAGGCACCCTGTTCACAATACCTGTACCTGTATTCCACTAACATCGCCCAGAATACTGAAATCCACATAATCATTTCGATCCAACATCAAAATCCACAAAAGCAAAGCCCCTGAAACCAATTTCCTTGCCCCAAAACAATCTCTCCTTGGCTTGTTATAATCAAAATCCAACAAGCAAAACTGCACTTACGGAACATCAGATTGTGAAGTAAAAAACAAGAATCTTTACAAGATTTAACTATCCACAGCAAGATATTCCATCACCCAAACTATTACCAAAGCCCCCAAAACCTAACCCTAATTAGATACCGCTTCCTTCCCTACAATACAAGAAATCCAAACCCTAACCCCGACCAGATACCGACCCTATCCAACAAAGAAATGGAAATCCAAGCACGGATTCATCCCCGAATGACCTAAAAGGCGCAGATCGCAAACAGAAGAAACAGATCAAGAACAAATACATAAGGAAAAAATAAAATAAAATCGAAATCGTTAGAAGAAGGGGAAAAAAAAGGAATCGGATTTTACAGAAATTTGAGAGATGATCGAATCGCTGGCATTTGATTCGATGATGCAGATAGATCTGGAAAATTCGAAAATTCACTTTCTTCTCTCTCGCCCTCTCTGTAAAATTCCTCTATTAAAATAAAATAAAATAAAAAAGGGTTTTGGGGGTTTTCTTTGGTTATTGCTGGTATTGAGGGAAGAAACAGAACCGAGAAAAAACCAAAGGAGCGGAATTTTCGTTGAATAAGAAAATCAATCGCACGTGAAAATGAGAAAATCCAACCACTGGTGTTTTATAGGAATTTTACAAAAAACTATCCAATTAACGTGAAATTTACATTCCACTACCCTATTAAAATACGTTTTGAAAAAGCTTATCATTCACGCCACCTTCCGTTACGTCTCTTTGACGACCGGTTTGAGCGGGTGTGCGACCACAAATATGTGTCCTCTTTCGGTGGGCCCACCTGATGTTTATGTAAAATCTACCACGACCTTCAGGTGAATCATATCATGATAGGCCATGGACCCAAAATCCACCTCTATCCATAATTTAGGTGGACCACATGATTGAAGAAAGTACACATGACAATATTTACCCTTCAAACTGTTTCCCTTATTATGCCCGTCCAAAATACCGATGGGCCTGATTTTTAAGTCACATACATAAATTTTGCTTTTTCATCTAAATGGATGGAGTGGATTTCATAAAATCATTAATGTGGTTCTATAAAAATTAAAAGTGGACTGAACCACCGGCATAATTGGTTGTATCTAACCTAGGATTACCCATTTAAATTATTTTAACGAGCTGAATTCCGCGCATATGTAATAGTTACTCTGTTCATTAGATATTTAGTTTCGTATTAGGCTTATAGGCTAAAAATTGAGTTGACTTGTGACTTTGTTAGGCGACACCAAGTAAAATAGTTGAGGGAGATGTCTACCCTTGCATCTCACAGGGCCCATTGTGATAATTAGATAAAATCTACTCTGGCCAATAAATTTCAAACAAAACCTTAGGCACATGGCTCAAAAATCATATTCATTCTTGATTCACAGGGATTACACTAGTATAAATAAAACAAAACTTTAAGCATATGGCTCAAAAATCGTATTCATTTTTTATTCACATGGGCCACACTAATAAAAATAATTTTAAAACTGAGTGTTGTTTTATACACTATCTTCAAACATATAGTCCATTAGAACCTCTTATAAAGCTTATTTGTATGGCCTTTGACCAAACACCTAGTAAAGGACCAATGGTTGTGGTGGATTTTATATAAACATAAGGATGCCAGCAATCGAGCCACCCATTCATGATATGCAATGGTAATTATATGAATTGAATAGGAAGCTTTATATGAATTAATTAAGAAGCTTTTTGAATACTTAAAAAATATACCGATAATATAAATTTTATGGTGCAATTTGGCTGAGTACGCTGCAGGTAGCCCGTCAGTGCTCTTTGGGCTCAACAATGATGCATGTCTTTCATCCATGCCATCCATCCATTTTTAACCTATCAATTTATGGCAAAAACCAAAAAGTTATTTAAATCCAAATCTCAAGTGGACCTCATTATAGGAAATAGTGATGAACGCCCACCGTTCAAAATTCCCCTGGGAGTTACAAAAGTTTTGGATTCAAGTTTATATTTGTTTTTTTCCCTCATCCAATTATGTATGACCTGATCAACATATTTAATTTCAAATAACCATTACAGTCGGACCTAGGAGGTTTTTAATGGTGGACATTCAATCACTACTATTTCATGTGTTGTGGTCCATCTAAGATTTACATACACATCATTTTTTTGATTAAGCCTAAAATTATTGGAAAAAATGGATAAACAGGGTGGATAAAACACAAGGGGGGGCCTAGGAGGTTTTTAATGGTGGGCATTCAATCACTACTGTTTCATGTGGTGTGGCTCATTTGGGATTTACATACACATTATTTTTTTGATTAAGCATAAAATTATTGGAAAAAATGGATAAACGGCAGGGATAAAACACTCACATCATGGCAAGGTGAACAAAGTAGCCTATCCTTAGTTTTATATTTATTAGGCAGTTTTTTATAAAATTCTCAGTAAAAACTTCAATACGTGGTAGGGTGTGATGGATGATATGCGTGAGGCATACATAATTCAAAAAAAAAAAAAAAAAAGGTTCAATTTATGTGTTCCAGTAGAGATGCATCAGGAACCAAAAGTGAGGACAATTTGTCTATCTTGGTTATTGGATTGGTGGACACTTATTAGATGGTTAAAATACCCAGTGATCCTAAATCAGTGGACTTTCCACGGATCAAACGTCAAGATCGGTCAGACTTTAGAGCAGTCGGTTTCAGTTCTTAGTCGGTTTAATTCGAATTAAACCATACCACGTGTACGATCAATGAGCTGTGTATTAAGCATCTTGAGGTGGCAGAGTATTTATGAGTGGGTTTTTATTTATTTTTTGTCCAAGTAGCCAGGTGGTGCGATGTTGTCGTCGTAGGAGTCCATCCTTTCTTACCTTAAATTCCAGTAACTTTTAAACATTTCACTCTGGCCATGCCCCTTCATTCTCGTTTAAATGAATGTTCAAATGAAAAGAATCGAACGGAATGAGGAAAAACCAGGAAAACATTTTCCTCTCTACCCCATTTTATACAATGTGCAGACTATATATTCATATTTATATAAATATATGTTAGGATAAATATATGGTAGAATAAAGTTTTCCATGTAAAAAAAAAAACAAACAAACAAACTTAAAAAAAGCGCACTTAATATATCGAAGGATAGAAATACTCTTATACCCAGTGGTTTTAGTCTCGAAAGGAATGAGTTTTTTGTTTAGGAACATGGCCCGTATCAACAACTGTAATTTAGCTAATCCCTTTAGCGATCTAATTCGTTCATTTTAATCGGACAATCTTAAACCTAAAGATTTTTCTTATTTTATGTCTGAAATTATGTAATTATAAGTTACTTTCTTTGGTCCATCTTTGATGAGTTTTGCCCTCAAATTTGGATTGATGACATAAAATTAAAACTCATTGCATGTAGACATGATGGATTTGCTTCAAGAAAACTTAATGGCCCTAGCTAAGATATGGATGGGTTCGAAACTGTGGCCCTTACTGAACGAGGGTCATTTGGTCGTTTTCTTCTTCCTTCTAAGTTTTTCACAGGAGGGGAGAAGGCCATGAAAGGAAGGATGGTGTTTTTTTTTATTCCCTTCTTTCCTCTTTTCCCATTCATCTTTCTTCATTCATTCTTCTTCCTTCTTATTTCATTAGTTTCCTTTATAGCTTTTTTATTTGGTGTGAATGATGAGAGTTAGTGAAAGGGAAGGTGTGCAAGTATACTATAATGGGAGAATTTTTATAATAAAAGGGTATTTTAATTGATAAATTTTGTAATAAAATAATATTGTAATGTATGAATTTTGAATGGAAGAACATTAAATGGATAAATGTAATGAACGTTGGAATATATGAATATTGTAATGGATGACTGTTACAATGAATGAATTTTTATAATGTATTGGGGACCTTGCACATAACCTTAGGATCTAGCCCTCCATAACAAACCAGAATTATGGATAATAAAGCAATGAAAACAATCAATGCATCCATCACACACCACACGAGATTTTTACGTGGAAAACCCTCAAAGAGATAAAAACCACGGGGCCTCGTCCAGATCAACAATCCACTATGAAGTAGAATGTTACAACCTTTTTCACTCACGTAGGAGTGGATAAATAATAAGAGAAATAGAGAAAACTGAGAGATCTAACCGATTACGAGGACATAAAAGCGCTGAGATATAGATTGCACAGTAGATAACTTCCACGAGTAGAACTTCTCTTCTATAAGCTTCCTCTATCTCTTTCTCTCTCTCTCTCACATTTGATAACCCTAAACCCTTCAGCAAATCTCTTGTAAAGCTTTAGGGAACCCTCTTGTCATGCCTAGAGAACCCTAAGAACTCCTATTTATAGTTTTAGGAAACTCCATTCCGCATCTCAGTTGCGAAAGGACTTGTGACACGAAATCCGGCAAAATCGCGGAACAAATCTGCGTAACCTCGACTGGTCGAACCGAGTCCACGACCGGTCGAGAGCCACCTTCGACCGGTCGAGCGGCACCTTCGACCGGTCAAGCACCTCGGTCGACTGGTCGAGCACCCCGGAGAAAAATAGTTTACAGTCGCTGGACTTTGAGTCGTGCCACGACTCGTCTTCCATGACTGGTCGACCACAACCTTCGACCGGTTGAGCGAGGCTCATGACCGGTCGACAACGAGTCAAAAAACTCATCAAATCTCCCCCTTTTTGACCCAAGAGGGATCCACCTTCTTCAAGCCAGCCAGGTTTCTACAAACCTCAAACTTGCCCTTGAGCAAAGCCTTTGTCATCATGTCTGACCCATTATCGTCCGTGTGGACCTTCTCAAGCTGTAACACATTTTGTTCCAAAGCATTCCTAATTCAGTGATATTGAATCTCTATGTGCTTCGACTTAGAATGTTGGCTTGGATTTTTGCTCGAGTGTATAACACTCTGACTATCGCAATAGACCACGTGCTCCTCCTACTTCAGGCTAAGTTCCTGTAGGAACCTCTTCATCCAAAGCATCTCTTTACATGCCTCTGTGACTGCAATGTACTCGGCCTCTGTTGTCGACAACGTTAGACCTTTTGTAGCTTGCTCTGTCAGGAAACCGCTCCCCCTGCAAACATGAACATGAACCCCGATGTAGACTTCCTGGAGTCTCTGTCACCTGCCATATCTGCATCTGTGTAGCCCTCTAGCACAAGTTTACCTTCATCATAGCATAGGCTCAACCTGGATAAGCCTCTTAGATACCGCAGTACCCATTTCACCGCTGTCCAATGCTCTTTGCCAGGATTAACAAGATACCAGCTGACAACACCAACCGCATATGTTATGTCTGGGCGTGTATACACCATAGTATACATCAAACTTCCTACTGCTGACGCGTAGGGTATCTTCTGCATCTCTTTCACCTCTGCATTCGTCTTGGGACACTGTCTGTCGCTCAATCTGAAGTGACCATCCAGTGGAGTACTGACTAGCTTCGCTACATTCATATTAAACCGCTCCAGGACTTTTTCAATATACCGCTCTTGTGACAGCCAAAGCTTCCTGCTACTTCTGTCACGGGTTATCTCCATTCCTAGGATTTGTCTAGCCAGGCCCAAGTCTTTCATCGCAAAAGACTTGTCCAACTCCTGTTTCAGCCTATCGATCTTCTTGATGTCTTTTCCCATGATGAGTATGTCATCAATGTATAATAGCAGAACTAAGAAATCACCATCTGAGAACTTGCGCGTGAACACACAGTGGTCCGACTCTGTTCTGTCATACCCATGTTTCAACATAAACGAGTCGAACTTCTTATACCATTGTCGTGGAGCTTGTTTCAGCCCATACAAGCTCTTCCTTAGCCTACACACCATATGCTCTTTGCCCTTGACTTCGAACCCCTCTAGTTGGTGTATGTAGATCTTTTTTTTCAGGTCACCATGGAGAAAGGAAGTTTTAACATCTAACTGTTCTATCTTCAGATCTATGCTAGCCGCTAACTCAAGCAACACCCGTATGGATGTCATCTTTACCACTGGTGAGAATATCTCCTCGAAGTCTATGCCTTTCCTCTGACCAAACCCTTTCACCACAAGTCTGGCCTTGAACCTCGTCTGTGAATTCTTCTGATCAATCTTCTTTCTGAACACCCACTTGTTGCTCAGAGCTTTCTTGCCCTTAGGCAGTTTCACCATATCATAAGTGTGGTTCTTATGTAAGGATTTCATCTCCTCTTGCATAGCTTTCAACTACTCCCCCTTATGCTTGTCGGCTAAGGCCTCAGAATAATCTTTTGGCTCTCCTCCATCAATCAGCATAATATACTCATGTGGCGAGTACCTCTTGGACGGTTGTCTGTCCCTAGATGACCTCCTCACCTGTGGCTAAACAGGTGGAATAAGTGGGGGCTGCTCACTTGGTCCATCTTCTGAAGGAACTCCCTCGTCGTCTGCACATTGCTGTACTCCCCCGTCATCAGGCACCACGGGAGGAGTAACCGGATCTATGTCCTCTAGCTCACCTGAACTAGGCTGGTTCTTCTCTAGCTTACCAATGTCTTCTATACATTGATCTTCAAAGAAAACCACATCTCTGCTCCTGACGAGCTTCCTCTTGGTCGGATTCCACAATCTGTAATCAAATTTTTCATCACCGTACCCTAAGAACACACATTGCCTGATCTTTATATCGAGCTTGGACCTCTCGTCCTTTGGTACGTGAACGGATGCCCTGCATCCAAACACCCTGAGATGACTGTATGATGCATCATGTTCAATCCACACCTTCTCAGGTATTTCTCCATTCAATGGAGTTGATGGAGACCTGTTTATCAAATACACTGCCGTGTGCATTGCTTCTCTTCAAAACGTCTTGGGCAATTTTGCATGGCTTAACATGCATCTGATTCTCTTTACAAATGTGCGATTCGTTTGTTCAGCTACACCATTATGCTGGGGGGTCTTGAGAACCGTTTGTTCATGTCACATACCCAGGGACTTGCAGTACTCATGAAAGTCGCTAATGTATTCACCACCAATGTCAGTGCAGATGCACTTCAATGGTTTACTCGTCTCTCTCTCGACCATAACATGAAACAATTTAAACACACCAAAGACCTCGTCCTTGGATTTCAAAGCATAAACCTAAACCCTCCTTGATGCATCATCTATAAAAGTAACAAAATACAATGCTTCACCCAAGGTTTTTGTCCTCATAGGACCACAAACATCAGAATAAACCAAATCTAATGCATGCACTTTATTAACATAAGAAGCAGATTTAACAAATGAAACTCTATGTTGTTTTCCTGATAAACAATCAAGACAAGTTTTAAGAGGTGTACCTGTCACATTTGGAAGGAGTCGCTTCAGTTGAAGCCCCTTTTCACTCATGTGGCCTAGGCGCTTGTACCACATGTCAATAGTTGAATCTTTCATTGTGTTCAACCCACCCTTGCACATACTGATACTTGTCATGTAAAGGGTGCAACACTTCTTTCCTCTGGCCATGATCAATGAACCCTTGATGAGCTTCCATCGCCCACCAGCAAACCGGCTTTCATAGCCATCATCATCCAACCTTTTCGTCGACATCAAGTTGAGGCGAAGGTCTAGGATATGCCTCACATCCCTGAGAACCAATGTGCAGCCCACATCGGTCTTCACACAAATATCACCGACTCCCATGATTTTTGACACGCTAGAATTTTCCATCTTCACAGTCCCATTGTCACCTGACTTATAGCTTGTGAATGATTCCCTGCGTGGAGTCGCATGAAAAGAAGCTCCTGAGTCTATCACTCAGTCGGTGTCTTGACTCGTAGCCGTGAGACATATATCATGATCTGCAAAAAGAATAACTACAACGTCACCATCTGAAGCGACCGCAGTGGAATCTGATTCATCTTCCTTTCATTTTCCTTTCTTGTCGTTTTTCTTACCACGACATTCATGCTAGTAGTGGCCTTTTTTGCTACAATTCTAGCAATCAACATATTTTCTATTACTCGACTTGCCTCTTGATTTATCTCGGGTCTTTCCGTCCTTCCTGTTCTTTCCACTCCCCCGTTCCTGTGTCACAAGGGCCTCTTGCTGAGTAGACCCTTGAGACTTCCTCCTTGTCTCCTCATTGAAGAGACGACTAGTTACCTGTTCCATGGATATCTTTCCGTCTGGCGCGAAGTTACTTAGAGACACCACCAATGTCTCCCAACTGTCAGGCAATGAACTAAGCAATAGTAAAGCCTACAATTCATCATCTAGGACCATCTTCATAGAGGTGAGTTGGTTCACTATATTGCTGACCTCATTCATGTGCTCGGCCACAGAACCACCATCTTTAAATTTGAGATTCACAAGTCACCTTATCAGAAAAATTTTATTACCGGCCGTCTTCCTCTCATACAGCCCTTGTAATTTCAGCCATAGGCTAGCGGCTGAGGTTTCCTTAGACACATGGTGGAACACTGAATCATCAAACCATTGTCTAACATACCCCACCGCCTTTCGGTCCATCTTCTTCCAATCATCATCAGTCATATCCTTGGATTTTGCTAATATGCCTAAAATTGGAGAATATAGGTCCTTGCAGTAAAGCAAGTCCTCCATCTTAGCCTTCCATATGGTCCAGTTAGAACTAATGAGACTGATCATCCTTGATGAGCCACCTTCCATATGGTCCAGTTAGAACTAATGAGACTGATCATCCTTGATGAGCCACCTTCCATAATTCAAAAAATCCACTATGAAGTAGAACGTTAGGATCTAGCTTTGATGCCACTTTGTTGGGGGCCTTGCACAAAACCTTAGGATCTAGCCCTCCAGAACAAACCAATATTATGGATAATAAAGCAATGAAAACAATTAATGCATCAATCACACACCACACAAGAGATTTTTACGTGGAAAACCCTCAAAGAGGTAAAAACCACAGGTCCTCATCCAGATCAACAATCCACTATGAAGTAGAACGTTACAACCTTCTTCACTCACACATGAGTGGATAAACAATAAGAGAAATAGAGAAAACTGAGAGATCTAACCGATTACGAGGATGTAGAAGCGCTGAGATATAGATTGCACAGTAGATAACCTTTACGAGCAGAACCTCCCTTCTATAAGCTTCCTCTCTCTCTCTCTCTCACCTTTAATAGCCCTAAACCCTTTAACAAATCCCTAGTAAAGCTTTAGGAAACCCTCTTGTCATGCATAGAGAACCCTAGAAACTCCTATTTATAGTTTTAGGAAACTTCATTCCGTATCCCAGTTGCGAAGGGACTTGCGACACGAAATCTGCGCAAAATCGCGGGACGAATCTACGTAACCTTGACTGGTCGAACTAAGTCCACGACCGGTCGAGAGCCACCTTCGACCGGTCGAGCACTCCGAAGAAAAATAGTTTACAGTCGCTGGACTTTGAGTCGTACCATGACTCGTCTTCCACGACTGGTCGACCACAGCCTTCGACCGGTCGAGCGAGGCTCACGACCGGTTAACGACGGGTCCAAAAACCCATCATAATGGAAGAATATTGAGATGGAAGTCTATTATAATGGATGAATGTTGTATGGTGGATCATCAATATTTATTGTGGATCGCCCATTTTCACCGTGGATCGCCGATATTTTCATCGTGGATCATCCATATTAAGCGTATATCGTCGATATTCACTGTAGATCGTCGATATTCATTGTGGATTACTGATATTAAGAGTAGACCGCTGATATTGGAAGTGGACCGCTGATATTCAGTTGAGAGTCGATGATATTTAATTGATGACCAATTGAATATCAGCGGTCCTCAGTTGAATATCAGTGGTCATCAGCTGAATATCAATGGTCTTCTACTGAACATCAACTAAATATCAATGGTCCTCGGCTTAATATTAGCAGTCCACTTTAATAATATCCACATACCGCACTGAAAATCGGTTGTCCATTACTAATGTTTGCGGTCCACAGTGAATTCCATTGTTAATATTAGTGATCCTCTGTTAATATCTATGATCCTCACTGAATATCAACTATCCACAGTAAAATCCACGATCCATGTTGTATCACTATTGATACACAAAAAAAAAAGGTTTCCTACCACTATCCTCTCTTTCACAAACTTCCACTATTCATATTAAAAAACTCACAGCAACTATAAAAGGGAACCACCACACCATCCGCTCTTTCGGAAACTCCCACCAATCATACCCAACCAGACAAATAACAAAAACAAGTACATAAGAAATCATCACACCTCCTGTCTTTCACAAATTCCCACCATTCAAAAATTTTCCATTACAACATTCCCCCATTACAAAAATTCATCTATTACAACATTCTTCCACACCCTCATCCCTTTTGCAAACTCATACCATTCATATTTTAAAAATAATAAATAAAAATAAATAAAAACCTATAAAAGGAACCATTATACCCTCATCTATTTCACAAATTTCCATCATTCATACAAAATTTTTTTTTTTTTTAAAAACAATTATAAAGAGAACAAATGAAGGAAGAAGGAATGAAAAAGGAAAAAGGAAGAAGGAATGGAACTAAAAAACGTTATTCTCCCTTTCACACCCTCCTCCAATCCCATGAAAAAAAACCAAGGAAGAAGGAAACGACTAAATGACCCTTGTGCAGAAAGAGCCCCGCGTTTTGAACTCATCCATATATTAGTTATGGCCCACTAGGTTGTCTTAAAGCAAATTTATCATGGCCACGTGTAAGAGGTTTTAATGTCATGTCATTAGCCTAAGTTTGAGGGTAAAACTCATCACAGATGGACCACACATGAGAAAATAATTCAAAATTAATGCATAACGTTAGTGTAGTTATGAGATTAGAAAACAGAAAAAACCCTCTTTTGGGTAAAGCTGGGCATGGGACGACTCGAATCATCTGGCTCATTCAAACCCGACTTGACTCGAACCAAATGAGTGACTCAGTTTGAACAGAGTAGGCTTCACCCAGTCCCAACTCAAACTGAGTTGATTCTGAGTTATCCGGTAACTCAACCTGAAACTCGATCCAAAACCCAACTCGACTCAGGTTCGAGTATATATATATTTTTTAAAATAAAAAACCTAATTTCTAATTATCTCTAACCCTACTCGTCGCACCCGATCCCAAACTCTCTCTCCCTCCCTCACCCTCCTCCTTCCAAGCCCGATAGCCACCCACCACCACCATCAACATCCTCTCTCTCTCTCTCTCTCTCTCTCTCTCTCTCTCTCTCTCTCTCTCCCTCCCTCTCTCCCTCCCTCCCTCCCCCCTCTTCACTCCCTCCCTCATCTCTCGATCCGACTTGGTGCCAACTTGACCCAACTTTGTACTTCTAATCAAGTTGGACTCAGTCCGGATCAGTCTAGGCCAAACCCGGACTCGGATCGGGTTAGGCATGCTGGACTCGGTACCAAGTCATATCGAGTTCTAGTCAGGCATATTTCAAAACTGGATCGATAACTCGGTCCAACTTGACTCAATGCCCAATTCTACTTATGAGTTCACGGTTGTCCATTTTAAATGAATGGATCAGATCGGCCAATGGGTGGAATGAATTTCAATTTTTGGTGGGGTCCACGTCCCTTTTTAAAAAAACAGTTTCCCCTTTCGAGACTAGAGTCGGGTGTACCAGGGGCATTTTTCTCATTCAAAAAATGAAAAGTGGTTTTAGGGCTACAAAAAATTACATTAGGAAAGATGAGCTCTTGTCATGATCACGTCACAATATATGGCTATTTGAACGAAAAACCCTATATGAGATCACATATTCGGTGCACTAGTCTTCTAAAAGTGCAGCTCCCTCCCTTGGATCATCCACCAGTGAAAAATCTAAGCGGTTAGTTAAGCGGTCCCCATGGTGTGTTGGATGTGGTGGAAATTCGCATGGATCTAATTATTGGCCATTTGAAAATGAGTAGAGCAAAGGAACATTAGTGATGGTGAAGCCCTGACAATGAAAAGTCCACTTTGAAGGTTCTGATTGTCCACCAAGTGATTTGATTTACTTATCCATCAAAGGTGTGGCCCAGACAATTACTCGAGCGGTTCATATCATTGAGAATTATGCAAGTTTTGATATGAGTGAAACGCAACAAATGAAGAAATTGGTTTATCGTGCTTAGTTCTATGGCCCTTTGACGCCCACCTTTGATGATGCGTGACCCTTCTTTATACGTTTAATAATACAATATTACCACCAAAGGTAGGGGAAAAACATGAACGATGTCCTGCTACGCAACTCCGTATGAAGTGAGCTATTTTCCTCAGTGATATAGACTGTTGATTTGATAGGGCCCACTCCAAGCATCAATTTGATGCATCAGAGAGGATCCTATGACCTGTTTGGAATGTGGGATCAGGTGGTATGGAATTACATTTGGTCTAATGTTAATTGCATTTGGTGTTTGTAAAAGATGGAAAAATAAATTAGATTAATCCGGGTATCATGTCATCCATCCCAGTAGGAGATACAAGGGGAATATTTATTGGATTTTAAAATCCCACGTTTGTGGCCACATGTTGAAGCCCACCAGATCAATGCATTGGACCAAGATGTCATAGGCCCCACTCTTACCAAGAAAGTGCCTAATGATAAAAATCATGTCATGGTGGGCCTAATAGTTGCTCTTCATGATGATCGCATTCATTAAAGCCCGTAGTAATTACCATGTGATCCCCTTGTGTGGGGCCCTTCACAATATTTAATTGTTGTCTACCATGTCCATTAAATGAGACCCTCAGTCTTAGGCTATCAAAAACCATAGTGGTCCCACACCAAATGAAACAATGGGGACATGAGGTGGTGATGCCCATTATAGATATTTCTAGATAGAATGAATGTGGGTTCCATGGTGTAGTTCGTATGCCATCCCAACCCATTCACTATGCCCGCTCTACCAGGATGATGGGACACACCTAAACTTGTATCATTATGTTGCTGTTCAATTCGAACACATGGCCACATATACAATGGATAACCCAGTTTTGATTAAATGTGTGCAATTAAATTAGGTTTGGGCATGTCAGGTCATATTCAACCAAAATCAATCTGAATACCTAGCTATGACCCCAAGCTCTGAATTAGCCAGATTAAGATCATACCTGTGAAGATTGTGTAGACACCTCACCCTAAGCTAACAAGCTGATCACGTTGGATATAAATCATAAACTTGACCCAAACCCTAATCCAAACCCCAAACCTAATCCAAATCTTGAACCTAGTCAAGCTCAACCAACTCAACAAGTCAAGTTGGTGAGTCAACCCGCCGAGTCGACTCACCAAGTGAACTCACCTAGTCAGCCTACCCAACTAACTCACATTGTTATACACAAACCTAAAACTAACCCAAAGCCCAAACCCAACCACGAGCCCATTAAAAAACCCCAAAGGTACAACAACTAGCACCAACTTTAGTAGAGTCCTCCACACACTTGAGGGGGCTTGCCTGCCAAAACAGGGAGTCCCGTGTGGCCTAGGCGGCACTTGCCATGTGGCAGGCTCCCTGCTCTGGCAAGGAGCACAGTACGTGTTCATCCTCCCACTTTGCCACCCCTCATCCACGTGCCATGGTGAATGGACTCCCACACCCCTTTATTACACCTAAAATTACGGCCCATGCCATTCAATTCAACCCTTAAGATCTTGCCACATGGCAATCTCAAATCCAGACCATCCAAGCCATTTTTAACCCCAAACTCTGCAAAAATTATGAAAAATTTGGACTCATAGGCTATAAATAGGCCCCTCCCCTGCTCATTTCAAGTATAAAAGAATCACTTAATAGTCTTAAAAAACTCTTAAACTCCATCTTAAGCTGTTAGCCCAATCATTCCATCTATCCATCAAAGAGAGGAAAAAGCCATAGGAAAGAGTCCAGCCTAGGTCAAGCTTAGTCCAAGCCAATCCATAGCCTCCTAAGCCATCAAAACCTTAATCATAGCCACTTAACCCACTCCCTGTGAGACTATCGTCCATCCAGTCGTCCAATCTTCAGTCATCTTCATCTAATCCCAACATTAGCATTGTGCAACACATATTCCCTTCTTAACCCCCTTGCTCATCAAGCTCATCATTTTTGCATTGCATCTTATACCTAATCAGTATAAATGTATGATTTGTGGCTTGCCGACATAGTCGGATCCTACCAATCATAAGCTTGTATTGATTGGTTAATCGCTTTGGCAAGTGGAGGAGTTAGGGCAGATTTATACAGCCCGAACCAAAGCCTGTCACAAGTGTTGCAACCAACACAACATTGCATCCTATACATTGCATCACATACATAGCAATCAGCATCCCAGTTCAAACGTATGCTTTATGGCTCGACGAATTAATCGGATCTTGTTCATAAAAAACTTGGATTAATTGGCAAGTGGACAATCCAAGCTGGTTTATTTAGCCAAAATTGCACCTTGTTGTATTCGTTACATTCGACATGGCATCACACACACCTTTACATATCTAGTATGCAATAACCAATCTAATCGTCAAAAGTTTGAGAGATCTCGTGAAGTAGAGATCGTACATCTATACGGGTAGAGTGGATGTCTAATACTATCCCTCTTTGTAACCATGGTTCTTTACTCAAAATTTTAGTTGTAAATCAAGGAGTCATCTTAGGGCAAGGAATTGTAGATTCTCCATCCTAACATTTTTACAGGGTCTAGCTGACCATGGAATCAGATTAATTGGCTAATAGTGACTTCAGTCAAATATAACCTCTTTCATAATCACACATGTAAGCGCTTTCAATCCATCGTCGCCAGTGTGAGCGCGATCCGCCCAGGGTCCAATGTCCACAAATTGGCCTAATTATTCAACCACTAATTATTATAACATTCAGGCAATTTAAGAGGGGGATGGTTAGTCTTTCTGAATGAGTCCTTTTTGCCTTAAAGACAATGACTTTTTTTATAGTTTATATCATGTTTCTTAGTAAAATAAAAAAGATAAATAAAATTAAAATAAAGAGTTTTATATTTAATTTTGTTAATCTAAGTATTAATATAGTACCATCATTAAAAAAAGAAAAAAGCAAGCAAAGGAAATTACCTACAACGGTCTAGCGTGAATGATCGTGAAAAATACTAAACATTCGTGAAGCAATCGTAGTGTGAGGTTAACAAGACATGGCCAGAGATATATCAACTAAGAACTTAGTAATATGGGGATTCAACAAGGGGTCGTGGAAATTTATACTAACCCACAAGCACAAGTATACTGTAATGATGTGCTCAACCTAAGCTAATAAGCTAAACTATGAGCTCTGTGCTAACTGTAGCATAGTGTTTGACAAAAGTGAATGAAACTAAGTTAAGAAACTAATAAATGTTCATGGAGGACAAAAATGATAAATAATGTAGAGCTAAAAGTTTGTGTGTGTTTATGTTGGCATGCATCCCTTAGCTTATTGTTGTGTATTGCTTTTTTAACTTTAGAGAGGCGATGGTGGTGTGTAGAGGTAGGCATCATGTTGAGTCGGACAGAGTTAGGTCAAACTTGACTCGATCCGGTTTTGCTAACTCCCTGACCCGAACTCGATCCGACTCAGGATCGATTGTAAGCCCGACTAGATCCGAACCGGATCTTGGTAAGGCTGACCCGAACCGAATCCAACTCAGTCAGATTAGATATCGAGTCATATCGAGTTGGCTACAATTCGGATCGGGTCAATGGGTCATTTTAAATTTAACGAAATGGATACTTTGTCTGACTCGATCAGAGATACCGAGTCCATACTCATTACTCCTACCTCTACAGCTAGCAAAAATTCTATAATATGTGCTAAAACTCAAAGCTCCAGCAGTATAGCTCTTTAATTAATTGTCATGGCTTACCTGAAATTTGTGCCTGAGATCTCCAGTCCTCGAACTGAAATCTCCCATACCTCCATCGCCGCGACCCAGCCTCTCGCAAGCGCTGATCACAATGCTCTCTGAATCGATGTAGCCCACATCATTGACCGTTGGTAGTTGAGGTTGATTAGGGGATGTTCTTTGCGCATCCAATCGTAGACATGGACCATGTTGCGGTGAGCGACGCAGCATCCACCATCAGGGTCGGCGTGGATTGCAGTGTCATCACCTGGAGCCTGGCCGGCGATTAAGCTAGAGAGACGAAGACGGTTGCCATTGAACGGGCCTCCCTTTACGGAGTGCACATGATCGAGTAGGCTCGTAGAACGAGGCTTCCCGGTAAAGGAGCTTCTTGGACATTTTTGTGGGACATGAAGCTCGCCTATGTGGAGGAGGTATAGGCATGCCAGGTTCCTATCAATGAAGTACTCGTCCGGACTGTCGGATGGTAGGTTCTAGTCCTTGTCTAGGATACGAGTGGGTTGTTGCCACTGGATGGGTCTTTGTGTGGCAGATAGGTGAAGGGAAGTGGACTGGGGAGGAGAGAGAGGGGGAGGAGGAGGGTTAGGGTTCCGATCGGGTTTAGCGGGACATGGGTAAGGTTAAGGTAGAGAGGTGAAAGTATTTTTTTTTTAAAAATTATAGTACCCGATACGGATCGAGTCGGGTTTCGGATCGGTTCAAGTCCGACCGGATCGAGTTTTGGTTTGAGTCGGGTCGGGTTACTATGTAACTCGAACTCGACTCGATTGAGATTCGGATCCAGGTGGGTCTACTACATCCGAATCTGACTCTGGCATTCGGATCAGGTCTAGTCGGATCTGACTGAGTCTGATCCGCCGAGTCGAGTCAGGTCTTGCCCAGCTCTGGTGGTGTGTAAGATCCTGATACTTGCACAAGATTCCAATTATGCAGTCACCTTATTTGACTCGAATATGGAGTCATCGTCATATTATACCATCATAAACAATTTGCTTTTATTTCTGAATAGTTTTCCACAAATTATTTTAACTTTCTTATGACTTTTTAAAATATCTCAAATATCCATCTGAAAGAGTTTCCTTGTAAATTAAAATATAGGACGACAATGTCGTGCATCTTATTGACTACGAGAAATCTGACAACGACAATGTCGTGCATCTTATTGACTACGAGAAATCTGACAACGACATGTCTTTGGCGAAACTTCCTCTGCACAACAAGGGTCATGCATGCCTTGCATCCATTGGTCACGTGTCATGCAAGAGTCAACCATCTTTCGAGTTGTGACCGTGTGTACAATTCTAAGCACCTAGCCTCTTGGCAGGACATGCGTCCGTAGCTGACGGGTGTTTGCGGTCTTTCCTGCTACGAGTATGTTTCTCTCCAATTTCGTATGAGTGTGTCAACACGTGATGACTTTTTTTAATCACTGATTTAACTACATCAAACCAATCATAAACACTTTCAAACTTGGATGGCCACACCATGTGAACATTAAAGTTTTAGGTATGACTATAAATTTTGTGTTGTTTCCTACCTAAGTTTGGGATGATTCTCGGGATGAAGTCTCTCCACGTGCATGGACGAGGATTGCATATTGATATTGCCATGATGTGTGTGTTTTAATCCACATCGTCCATCTATTTTAGATCATGGCATGAGCTAAAAAAATGAGGCAAATCCAAATCTCATGTGGATGGCATGCACCATAGGAAAATAATGGTGATTGAGCACCCACCATTAAAAACTTCCTAGTGCCTATTACAGTGCATATTTGTCATTTAGTAGTTGACTTTGTCATACATGCATGGATGAAGGCAAAACACAAATAATAGATTGATGGAAAACTTTTATGATCCCCATGAAGTTTTTAATGGTAGGAGTTTAGTCATCATGGTTTCCTATTACTTATTGTAGTGTGGTCCACTTGAGATTTATATCTCCATCATTGTGCTGGGCTCATGTCCTAAAATGAGCTGGGAAAATGGACGAATAACATGAATGAAACACACATCATGGTGGGGTTAATAGAGCATCGACTCGCTACTTGTAATGTCAATATGCAATCTTTGTCCCATATGCACAGTTTAGAGAGACGTTTCAGTAAGGTCAGATAACACCAAGGGACACAAATTGCTTGCAATAGCATGTCACAATAAGTTCCTATAGTTAGAAGCTAAGTGGGGCCTGCCGTGATGTTTGTGAGAAAATCACCATGTCAGTGAGTTTTGCCAACTCATGTTAGGACACAAGCCCAAAAATAAGGCAGATCTAAAACTTAAAGTGGGTTACGTGACAGGAAACAATGAGTATTAAATGTCCATTGATGAAACATTAGTGGGTGTGAATGCCCCCGCACAAGCGGTGCCCTTGCTTCCCACATTGTTGCTTTATAGTATGTTGTAGTTTAAGTGTGATTTAACTCAAATGTGAAAATACATATTATTTGAGGTCACTATTAGCCAAATGAAGCTTATAATTTACGGTTTTCATGAAATTATATAGTTGCTTAAAGGTCAGGGAATCGTGAAATCCCCCAACTTGAATGACTCTCCTGGTTGGTTTACAATTGTAGGTTATGAGTAAGGGCTTCGATGACAGAAAAATAAGGGGTTAGGCACCATTTTCTGTTCGTGCCACGTGCAATATCTACTTTACGGGATTTATCGATTATTTGGAGATTCAACATGGTTTTAACATTACTACATCTAGTCATACTTCACAAAGTTCAGGACTCCGGGTAGGCTAAATAAAATAAAAGATAAGATAAATGAAGATGGGAGTTGTTGGAATAGATTAAAATATAAGTAAGTGTAGTTTTTTGGAATGTGAATGGAATGCAATTTGATTTGAAATGTTAGAAGAAAAATGGAAGACTTGACACCTCTTTTCATAAAGAGGACCAAATTCCAATTATATTCTCTGACTTCAATAGCTTATTCTTATGTGAATATTTGCTCTTTAATTGTGCAGGGCAATGACATAGTCAGACTTTTTTCCCTATATTTGACGGAGGTTCGGGTGGATTTTACATGTGCAACCACCACCTAGTGATCGTACGCTAATCCCTAACCCCCATCTATTCTCCTAATCAGGCTAACCATTTGTCACAACCCTTTGTTATTTTTTTTATGGCTCGTCATTGTGTTGTTTAAATAGACCTTCGATCGGCCATTCAAAAGTCAATTGTAGGCTATAGGTGCTCTTTATGCTTGTCGGGGATTTTTATTTTATTTTTTTAATAATCACAATCTGCAACGCCATTAGTTGCTTTGCACAATCGGTTCTTGAAGGGTTTGTTGTAAGATGTCTTTTTCTGCATATAAAACAATATGTATGGGGAAGTTCCACAATTTCAAGGTTGGGACGGGCGACCATGGTTTACCCTTTACCAGGTTTGGCATTGATTGATCGGATTTGGTGATCGTCTCTGGGAGGTTTTGGGGTAACTCAACTAGTTTGGAATTTTAGTACCTTTAGAGTATGACAAATGTGACTTGATCAAGGATGTGCACAACCAACGCTTATGGATTACTCAGACAGTTGGCTAATACACATTACCATCGGCTTGTGGGCCCATCAACTTGACCCGTTAATCATTCTTAGGTCGTGCCAAGGTCCATTTCTATCCTGTCGATCTGGATTTTTAGCCCATTTCAGATTAGCTGGAGGCACCCTATCGAAGAGATGCGCATTTCGGGTCGATGAGGAGTCTCGATAATTTGGTCGAGATCGGCCCGAGCAGACCCTTAATCTATCGATCTAGTCCATTAGTCATCACATGGTTTGCTTGAAGTATATCGTGTCCAAATTGCATGGTCGTCCATTGGGTATCGAGTTGTACAAAGATGCATGTTTTCATCAAAGCTTATTTGACGTTAAGAGTAGTTTAATCTCTTCTCTTTTTTTTTTTTCTTTTTTTTCTTCTTTTTTTTTTTTTTTTGCGAAGTGTCTGTAATGAGGCCACAAAAGTGTTTTTTATTAAGCTAATATTCCTATTTTTTTAGCTCATCCATGGAAAGTTTTTGATTAGGCTAATATTTTTGTGTTTTCAGTTCATCCTAATGGGGAAAGCCCTATGAATAATTTGGATGGCATATAAATATTACACAATAACTTAGGGAGGTTTTAACAATGGGAATTTCCTAACTCCCTCGTTACATGTCCAATTTTGGTGATTTAAAATTTGTTGGAAATATAATTTGACCAGCTTCCAAATGTCTTTAGAATTATCTCATTTATATGCCATTTGATTTTTTTTAAAAAAAAAAGTGGCCCAAAGTTCACCTATTTGGATATCTCATTTTGTGATAAATGTCATTATGAACTTTGGGCCCACTTTTGGATAACCAAATAATATCTAAATGAGGTGATTCTGATGTTATTTAAAAGTTCATCAAACTACAATTCTAACAAGTATAAGATCACCTAGATAAAATTCGTAACAAGGGAGTTATGACCATTTTCATGGGACGGACAATCCATGGTGAGTTACACAATGATTATCAGTAGCCTAAATATTTTTGGGCCTGCTTTTAGGCAATTAAATGGTGTCCGAATGAGGCGCTTCAAAGCTATTTGAAAGTTCATCAAGTTACCTTTCTAGCAAATATAAGATCGTCTAAATTAGACATATAACAAGGGAGTTATATGATCATTTTCGTAAGATCTGCGACTCATTAGGAGTTATGATTGTTCATCAATTTCAACTTCCACTAAAACATTCATCAATTACAACACTCATCCATTTCAATATTTAACATATTCATCCATTATAACATTATTCAATTTCAAAATTCATCTATTACAACATTATACCATCACAAAATTTCATGCATTTCTCAAATGCTCATCATTCATACCCATAAAAATAAACTATAAAGGGAACCACTGCACCCTCCTCCATTTCACAAACTCTCACTATTAATACCCACCAATAAGAACAAAAACAACACACATAAGTCACTATTATCCAAATCTATACCTACCTTTGGCCGTCATGTCCTCTACATCGGAGAGTGTAGTCATCAATATTTAAAAAATACTTAAAAGCTCATTGAAATTGAAGGAATGACACCGAATGCATGTTGGAAGCTCGTTGGAGTGGGTCCCATGGAGGTGAAAACGGTCATGGTTCCCTCTCATGAAAAAAGATGAAGAACATAAGAAAAAGGCCAAATGGCCTTTTCCGTCTAAGGAACCCACCTATTGAACCCATCTCATGTCTTATGTGGGGCCCACTCGATCATTTTAGAGCATATCCAAGTTGTCCACAGGAAATTGATTTTAATTTCATGTCATATGCCAAAGTTTAAGAGAAAAACTCATCACGAGTAGACCACATCGGTGGAAACAATATGAAATTAACGCACAATACTCATGCATTTATGGGCCACAAACAACTTCAATTTATATATATATATATATATATATATATAAATGACCATACTATGGGTTCACGACCTTTTCAATTAAAGTGAATAAATCAGGTTAGTGGAGCCCCATTCTTAAAAGGTTCTCTCAATTTCCACGAAAACTATCATTGTACGAGCGAACGATGATTGAACCCAATGGTTGACAAACCCAAGTGCATGGTTGAGATGTAGTAACAACTCTGTATGCCCGATGTCGAAACCTCAGGGAATGGGAAACACAATTTGGAATCAATCAATAGCTAAATGTGTTGTCTAAATTTTTAATCCAACGAATTGGTCAAGAGTTTAAACAAAATAATAAAATATTAAGGATCCAATAATCCACTTATAATAATCATAATATCTTATTATTTGCTTCTTCAACTTATAGCTATAACATCCTGGATTTTTGCTATTTTGGATTGTAAAAAATTCACACACACATCACACATACATATATATATATATAAACTAGCTCATGTTGTCACTTACTGACCCTTGACGCTTGAAGTGAGCCTATACGCGACTAGTACCGATAAAGAACCTTACAAATAAGACTGATCAACCGTAGAAAACCAAAGAATTCGACCGATCATTTAAACATCGAGTTTAGTACCATGATTTGTTCACATAGGGCCCAAATCTAGCCAACCTATCACTGACCAATCGAGATAACCATAACCAAATAAAGACATAACTAAAGCCGAGACAATTATGGGTCGGATCTTGATTAATAAACCAAATCAACTCGGTCACTCATTTAGCATAAGAACCAACAATCTAGAGTGATCATGACCGAATCACCATTTTTGCTAATTTTGAATAGGCTACACCATGAACTTAGTTAATCCACACCCTAACAACTGCGTCTAATAAATCTCTCTACCCAATTCATTCAAAAAATGCCCTGATTACCCGAACGAGCTTCGGACCGCTCGTTAGTGGCCCACCAGTTTCGAAATTATATAATAATGTCCGTCTCACTGGGCTTAACGTCTATCGCGGGTGGCAAACCAACAAATTGCCCAGAACTACTTAACTTGGGCCAGAAGCTAAGTGCTTGAAATACGTGAATCCCTTAGACTGAAATCTAAAAACTTAAGTGAAATAAACCTTTCACTCATTGGCGAAGTTGTGACATTCCAACCGTTGAATTATAATCAAACTTAGGCTATGAGCTAGGGATATTTCCCTGCTCATATCTTTATAACAGGGACCTCAATCGAACATCGGTGACCGTTGATAGCAAATCAGGCCCCCGTGGCCAATCAGGTCATCTGTTTGCCACCAAACTCGGAACAACCCTTCAATGGGACACATGCCCCATGACACAGATGGGCAAGGGGGCCACTAGGATGGCCCTAGGGACCAAAAATTTACCCACTAAGGTTATATATGTTAAAATAAGAGTTTCTAAGGCCATTTAGACAAATTTCAAGACCAGGGCCATCACAAATTTTTGCTGCAATAAGGGGAGAGAGAGAGAGAGAGAGAGAGAGAGAGTAGGAAGAGAAAGGGAGCTCCAAGGAGCTGGAATTTGGGAAATTTTCCTCTCCAACCACAATCCTGCGTCAGAGCTCACAACTTCGCCGCCGTAGAAGTGGTCCACCGACAATAGAAAGGTAACCCTCCAGCCCTTTCTAAATTTCAACATCATAGAACCTTGTGCATTCGCCCTTACAAGCTAATTCCATCATCGCAGGGCCTCGATACGCCAATCCGCAGGACCGGAACCATATGAGCAGTATTCCGAACCATCAAACCATTTTTAGGTGTGGACCATTAGTCTTAAGTAACCAATTATCGAACCTAGGCCGAAGTTAATGATTGTGGGTGTGAAATTTGCTTTGCATGTTGAGTAGAGAAATTCATTGATAGCTATTTCTCTTTAAATCTGCCTATCCATGTCCAGAATAATAAATTGCTCAATTTCATGTTATATTAGGCCAACATATTGAATTGCTGCCCTTCCTCGCTTCAAATTCTGATTATATGAAATTGATTTTTGATTGATCCCCAAATTTGTGACAATTTGGGAGAAATGTGCTTGCATGTCATTAATACGCTTTGATTATGTTGAATGCCTTCACTTATGGATATGCATGCCTAAATTTTTCTATGACTAAGAGTAGTTATGATTTCCCATAATATGGTAAATAATTAATTCATTTTCCGGGTTGGCCAGCAAAATTTTAAGACCCACGCAAGCAGTGTAACGCTCCAGTTTTCAGAACCCGAGTATGCAACTCGTCCTCTGAAAACCCGAGAGTTAATAATCAAATGTTTGGCAATCAAATGTAGAATCACAGTGCAATATGAAAACCAAGCATGGATAAAGCCGTAATGTAACACCTCGTACTTTCAGTACTCGGGTGTCACCACGTAGATCTAAGTTAACTTGCACGTAGTAGTAACCGACGCAATTTACCTTACACGTCACCATTCAATGACTCTCAACATATCCATCTTAACCCTTAGATTTTGGACTATGACAACTCACAGCACCATCATAAAATTTGAGGTTCGACTATCACAAGTTGAACTCGTACTTAAATAAATGACAATTTTATTTTTGAATCTAGATTGTGATGACATTTTATTATACGCCTATTTAGTACAATTGAATCATATAAAATAAATTTAGGGATTAAAATCACAAGATCCACCGTTCATCAGTCTACAACGTCCTGTAGGAAGATCCATCATTTGAAATCACATATCGAATTATCTGATTTCATATCCAACTCCCAAATCACACATAAACACTCGCTAAGACCCCTAGAGTTATTGATAATTAAATACTAGACAATCCAATCGTTGGATCATTTAAATGCTCAGTAAACCGTGATTTGGAAATTAGAGATCCATGTGGTATGACCCACTTTATATGTAAAACAACCCTAATGTAGGGTATGTAGCTAAATAACGCACAATGGTTAGTCTTACATCCTACATATAGGTATAATAATAATAATAATAATGATAATAAATAAATAAAGACAAATAAATAGCAATGTATAGGTAATAATGAATAAATATTAATAAGATAAAATCATGAAATAGGTAGTCCTGCTTAAGTGTCCCACAACACGACAAAATATTAATAATAATAATAAACATTATTAAGAGTGTTATAATAATGATATTTAATATTTTAAATGCGTATGGAGTCATATGACCCCAAACCTAGCCATTTGATTTTTAATTAAGTGGTCCCTAGGACCCTTTCCAACCGTTGGTGTTTAACTTAGAGGTGATCTGGCCAGCAGATTAGCTAGAACCTACAATTAGGGCTAAAAACAAGTAAAGATTGGGAGTATGGCCCACTTGGACCGCGGATCTGCCCCCATCTTTGGTCAAGGGCTGTGATGAGGCCTCTAAAGTAGAATGGACAGTGTGAATTTCATCAAATCCACTTGTGGACCCCATTTTGTTGATCACGTGTGACACAACACATGCACTTGCTGTGCACTGGATAGGAACGGCCGGTCAAATCGCCTCTAACCGAGTGTTTCTCCAAAAAGAGAAACACTCCCCCTCTCTCTTCGGTTTTCACAGTAAACGAACAAGCATCCGTTCGGATGTCTGGTGGCCCATCAACTGAGATCGGATCGCTGATCCAAACCGTCCATCCGATCCAGCTAGTAGAGCTGACCAAAACCAAGTAGGCTTCACGTGTAGGCAAGATAGCGTGTGCACATAGTTTACGGTGCAAATGGACCCTATAAAACCAATGTTTCAAAAAATGGAAACTGCTTTCACGCTAGTAGGGCAATCTGCGTGACCTTGCATCCTCCCATCTCAGTTATCCCTTGGAGGGTAATCCTAACCGTTCAAGGCTAGGTTTTTTAGAAAAGAAATAGAAAGAATGAGGGAGAGCAGCCTCAAGCTCCTCCTTCAAACCCACCAGCCAACACTTCTCTGAGCTTCGAAAGAACCCATTCGCGAGCTCCCTAGGGTCCATACGGACCATCTGCAAGAGGCTGATCGGAAGAGGAAACCTCCGCTTGATATCCGCCATTAATGGCGGATCATCTTCCTCGGCCTAACCACACTGAGTTTGGTTCAAATTGGGACAAATCCAACCGTCCAATGGTTCTGTTAGACCTGCAACATACGAGAGAAAGGAGCAAATGAGAAAGGAAATGGAAGAAAGGAGAAAGAAGAAGACGCAATGGTGAGAATGGTGAGATCGTCACACCGCACTAACCCGACTCGTTGTGGATCATCGAGCTGCTCCAATCCATGTTCTTATTGGGTATTCCCAGTGGTGGAAGTAGAAGGAAGAAAAGAAAAGTAGGAAGGGAAGAGAAGAAGAATAAGAAAGAGAGAGTGAGTGCAAGCACTCGTGCTGCATTTGCTACCGAGTCCAGTAAGCTTGACTCACTGAGGCCTGAGACGGGGCGAGATTCGGTCCAGCAACCTTGCTGGTGTAGGGGTATGGGTGAAGAAGAAAATGAGAGAAAGAAGAGAAGGAAGAAAGGGAGAAGCAAGAGAGAATGAACATGAGTTGACTCGGTTTGGGACCGAGTCAGTCTGCTGGCCACTAGTTGGGCTGAGTCCAGACCCTGGTTGGTCCAGCATGATGGTCAGAGGAAGAGAAAGGAAGTAGAGAATAGGGATAATCAAGAAGAAAGTGGAGGGAGAGGTCCGATTAAATCGACTCACTGCTGAGTCAGGTGAGTCGTCGACTCACTGAATCGAGTTAAGTCAAGTTGGGCCTAGTTCGGGCCATACTGAGGGGAGAGAGAGAGAGAGAGAGAGAGAGAGAGAGAGAGAGAGAGAGAGTAGATGGGTGCATGTGCTGAGCCAATCAACTCGTCTCGAACCGGTTCAACAAGGTAAGGATTTTCACCTCTTTTCATCAACCAGATTTGCCATTAGTTACTTTTGTTATGGATAATATCGTTATTAGTTTCTAACTGTATAACGATTAATGTTATTGCCTAGAAGGTTTAATAAATACTACAATGTATTAATTAGAGTTGTTATTATTATTATCATCAACTATAATTTTATTATTAATTATCTTTATAATGATTACTATTAACATGTTACACTAATATTATTTCTTATGAATAAAACTACCATTAATGAAATTAGCATGGTGCCCATCACTTGAGAATATTATCTTTAATAATAGGTTATACTACTTGATTACGATTATAATACTAATTATTTCCATGGTCACAAATATTAGCTATAACATTAACGTTAAACTGTGACTAACTATATTATTATATGGTATTTAAGCTACACATACATCATAGTTCTACTCCTATAACTAAACCCTATAATGAAAACCTTAAGCCCTACATTAAAACCCTAGACCTAGGTAATCTAAACCCTAGGTTAGGACTTTAACCATAAATAGTGTGTTAAGTTTGGATCTGACTGTAGAATTTTACAATGTATGGTAGGATTCGACTCTAATGGCGCACGCATTTCCTAGCAACATCAGTTGGCGATTTGATACATTAGGTGATGATTTCTTCCCCTTGAGCTTTCCATTTTCCCATTAGCTTAAGTTATGGTTTTGTTTTAATTTATAAATGATATCTCCATTCTATAACCACGTGTATTAATTGTTGGAATTGAGTTGCTACATCACATGCTTAATGTTTATCCTGTATATTTAATTCATGCTAGTGGATTACTTGTAGATTGCTTCTGGGATTTAAACTGGTACATTAGTGGGAAGCCCCCCTTATAAATGTACACCCATACTTAGGATGTAACTCGATTGATGGTGATTGCAATGGACCTTCGATCTAGTGGTTATTGAGTGGTGGTCTAGATGGATCATTGATGTGGGCCTACCATTCAGGGTTGTTGTATCTAAGTGATTTTCAAGGATGGTCTTTTATTGCATGGTTTTGGTACTCGCCCTATGTGGCTTATTTTGATATTTGCCCTATGTGGCTTGTTTTGATATTGGCCCTACGTGGCTTTGTTTTGATATTTTTCCTATATGGGTTCAATATTTTTACTGTGCAACCATGCAATGGTAAGCCCCATATATTGTAATATGATTGCCCACTAGTCGATGGGCTTTCATTAAACATCGTAAGATGGTAATCTCATGAGCCGAGGATGGTGGTATGAGACCTATGCCTGCGCTGTCGGCTTACGCTGGTGACAAGCCCCCATAGTGACCTTTGAGCTTATTTAAATTGGCTGGTTGTAATTGGACTAATAACGGGTTGACTAATTATGCATACATGGCACATACCAGCATCTATTGCTATTGTACATGATGTACGTATTTTTTAGACTGGATGATTTTTTCAGGTTCGATGATTGAATGGGTGACAAGCCTAACTTCCGCACGGATGTGCATCCCCGGGGTGATGACTGCATTCACGCATCCATGCATCTAATAAGACTTGCATCATGTATTGTTTTGTATGTATTGTTTTATAACTATGCTTACTTAATGCAGCAGTGTGTAATCTTGATGGGAATTTACATTGAGTTGACCACTCATCCATCAAATATAACCGTACAGGTAGTACATGTGACTTAATTGATCTTCAGGTTTAGACCGACGAGGAGCAGAGTGCTACTGTTAAAGATGCATGATCATATTGTCAAGAGTTGCTACATGGTTTTACAGTTCCAGATTTCTTATAATTTGCTGTATTTACATGTAACATCATTTCACTTTGTAATTGTAAGTTTAGGACATTTGTTTGTATAAGTCGTTATGGGCAACCTTTTGTATATTCTAAATTTAAATGTAAACTTTTCTCTATGTTGATTTGTCCATCCTACGCTCATCTGCTTACTCTGAATAAAGAAAAAAAAAATGTATACTCGAATTTGACCATCCTTTAAGGTTAACACTCGGGTTTTTGGGACACGGGTCATATACTCAGGTCCTGAAAAGTCGGGGCGTTACACATAAACCAAATAGTAATATCCTGGTCCACTCAGTTGGAGACCTAAATACAAAATTATAAGTTAAACTGTGCCAAATACACAAACTAAATCCAACAACTACTGATTAAACCCAAAATACTCTGTCGCCTCCTGATGCGGCTCTTCCTCATAGAACTCTTGCTCCGCTCCTACTGCATCGACTCCGAGATCCGTGCCGTAGTTTTTCCTGCCCACACCTACATTCTCTGTATGGTCGAACATTGGATGGATGAGTGGTCAGCTCAGTGTGAATTCCCCTCAAGATTTCACACTGCCACCTTAGACAAGTATAGCATGAAAAATAACAAGGCATAAAAATGTAGTCTTATTATATGCATCGATGCGTGAATGCACATCGACCTAGGGATGCTCATCCAAACGGACTTAGGCTTGTCACCCATGCAAAAAGGCTAGTCATCAACACAACACATCACGTGCGTACATCACATATCGCATAATAGCCATGTCATCATACATTACGTACGTAGGTCGATAGTCGGTGGTCTAACAGCTAGCGAAATGATACCCCAATAAACCTAAGGGCACGTGCTACAACATCCAGAAATAACCACCCTGTCATCGCCAATATGCCATGTATACATGATTAGCCAGGCCATTATTAGTCCAATTACAATCAGCTGGCTTAATGAAGCTCAAGGTCACTATGGAGGGCTCGTTACCCAGCGTAGGCTGACAGCTTGGGCATAGTGTCGTGTACAACCATCCCCGGCCCATGAATCTACTGCCTTAGGGTGTCTGATAGGACCCATCAACATGTGGCCAATCAATTCTCAATATATATGGGATAGCTACCATCGTATGTTTAAGTGGGAACGAGATGTCAAAATCACGATGGTAAATACTAAATCAAACTATAAAAATGAATCGACATGTATGCTTCAAACATAATAAAGCAATGACGATTAAAAGCATTAAATGGTTCATCCCATAGTCAGGTAGGTGGGATCACCCCATAGATGATAAATCCCATGAACAATTTGCCACTAACATAACCTCCATGTTGAGGGTCTATTCTTAGCACAACCAATTTGATTACGCCCTAAGCGCGGACTTTCTTTCTTAGGTAGAGGTTTCCTTATTTGTCTAAAGAGATTTCAATTTCATACGTGTCTTGCAGTAATCCGATAGCACGTGAAAATGGCATAATGATTAAGTATTGAATCATCCTAAGTGACTAGGATACCATTCTAACAATTAAAGCAAAACTCATGTACAAATGTAAATATAATTCAAGAGTTACTAAATGAAATAAGGTTTAACATATATGTTTTAATTCTCATAACCAATTTTTAATCATATATTCAAGTAAACTAATCAGATAGTTAATTAAGCTCTAAGATATCATTTATAATCATTATAAGAAGCTATGCCTGATCTAACTTAAAGATAGAAAGCTCAAGGGGAGAAGTCATCACCTTGCGGGTCATAGTTTCTCCCTTGATCCAAATTTCTACGATTTAACTAGCGGCCCAACACCACATGATTGATTACCTAGGGTTATTCCCAAATCAAGAGTGTGTATTAGATAATTAATTCCCAATGCTCCTAACTATCTGAGCCCCATAATTAGGTGAGGTTTGTAAGGACCCAGTTTCATGGGAACTGGGGCTGCATCTATGTGATCAGGCCCATCGATTGTGGCCCAATACGGTGGCCCGAACTAGGCCTAGTTTGGCCCAGCCATCGTTACACAATCGAGGCCCAAAAAGTTGGGCTGGGCTATTCCTGTCCCAGCATTTGTTGACAAAAAATCGGCTGGGTTGGGCTACCCTGGCCCATCAACACTACCACAGTACCATCCAAGGGCTGGCTGGGCTGGGCTGGGCTTGTCCTGGCCCAGCTATACCACCCATATATAGTGCAAAAACTAGCTTGGGCCGGCTCGGTCTTGGCCCGATGGTTGCCACATGAATATAGTCCAAGGACTGGGCTTGGTTTCGGGCCATTCATGGGCTGATTTCGGCCCAGGCGTGTGGTTCAGGCTTGGCCCAAATGTTGCTGCCCTTAGCCTGCTCAAACCTCGGCCCGAATGCCCCTGGGTCTGACCTAACTTGATGGTTTTAAGGGCGGGGCTGAGCTAGGCCTAGTTCGGCTTTTCTTCAACGCTTGATGATGGCCTAGCTCGGCTGTCTAGTGCTAGGCCTACTTTGGCCTAGCTGGGGTGTTCCAAAACCCCTGGGGCCCACTGTATTCATCAATTGGCCCACCTATTGGCCTTAAGTGCGGCCCACTGTATTTGTGTAGGGTGCGGCCCACTGAGTTCCAACTCAGGTGCGGCCCGCCAAGCTTCTTGGTGTGGTCCACTGAGTTCTACCAACTTAGGTGCGGCCCACCGTGTGAACATGGTGTGGCCCACTGAGTTTTCACTCAGTTGTGGCCCAGAAACATGATTAACTTCAGTGAGGCCCACTGTTGGTATGGCCAGCATCGGCCCAACAGCTTTCAACATTGCAGCTAGGGGCTCGGCCCACTGCTGTTAGTGTCGGCCCAGCCTAGCAGCCACCATAGCAGATCGGTCCACCGAGTTCAACCAGGTGTTAAGTCACTAGGTTGAGAGAGATGACGCGTATACAGGCCTTACCTTGCAGATGGTAATGGTTAGACGCGTCTAACGACTCTACTCAGATCCTGGTTTGCACTGGTCTTAGAGAGTCTACAAGAAGGTCCGCAACCTTCCCTCCTTGGTTGTCCCTAGCCCACACTGAGCCGACTCAACCCAAGATAAATGGATTAACTCAGTGCAGTTTGGCACCGAGTCAGACAGCCACTCGCTTCTCTCTCTTTCACTCTTTATCCTTCCTTTCTCTCCTTCTCCTTTTCTCTCTCTCTCCTCTCTCTCTCTCTCTCTTAGCTCTAGTGCAAATCTCGAGAGCAGGCAGCTGCTTATATAGGCCTGGGAATAAATCATCCCACGGTTAGAAAAGAGTGAGCCTTCCCACCGCCGATCCGGAGATCTTTGCATGTATGGGACCCATTCGACCCCGGGGATGTGTTCCTGTTGCTCTGGCCCATCAGAAAAGCAAGTTTCTACTTACTGTGGGGTTTATCTCATCATGGTGGGTCGGACGAGTTAATGGGGAAGATGACATGGCCATCAATGGTCGATTTTTGCATACGGTATGTCAATGTGATCTGGTCCGTTTGAACGAACTAGATGAGACTGATGATCACTACGGGGTCCACTTTTTGGGCCGTTCATCAGCGTTTCAAAGTATCTCACAAGATATATCTCTTCTTGCCATTTTCTTGTAAGACGAGAAGCTCGCGCTTTCAGACCATTGTTGCTCTAAAATGGACGGTCGGGGTGTAACACCCCGGATTTTTGTCACTTGGAATTAGACGTCTTTAGGTAATGGGTCAATCCTAACACCTTATTAATTTCTCAAAACTTAATCCCAAAGTCCAAAATCCATTTTTAACCCATTTCCTTCAAAATATTACCTTTGCCACATTATTCATCAAATTTTTCCTAAGACCTTTCATATTAGACACTAAGTCACAAGATTAATGATGGAGAACAATTCTTAAACTAAAATTTATTGTAAATAGTAAATATATGAATAAAATGGGTTTTTGACCATTAAACTTATGGTATTTCATAAAAAAATAGGTTAGTTAGATAGATCAGCTTCTCCTACCCCAAAATCATATATTGCACGTAAGATAACTCATTTCGGTTTACAAATGGGACCTAAAAACGCCTCAAACAAGCTCGGGGGCCCAAACGATGCGAATCAGTGGAATCCGAGGTGGGTCCCGTGCACATTCGACGTCCCTTGGGGGGGGATAACATCCCCAGTTTGGGGAGGCATCCCCCAAATGTCCAGCGACCGGGGATGACATCCCCGTTTCGGGTATGCATCCCCAACCAGCGGGCCACAGCGGGCCAGGCGGCCCATTTGCTGCCCCATTTTCTATAATTTTTTGTCCAACTTTAAAAAGTTATATCTCATTCGTTATAACTCCGATTTAAGTGATTTAAAAGCCAGATCGAAGCTTGATAAGTCTAGTTTCATATAAAAATAAGTGAAAATATAAGAAAATTTTTAATATACTTTAATCTAGGTTGATGTGACAACTGTTCAAAAGTTATTAGTTTGGACAATGGTTACTTCTAGAATTTTTAGAATTTTTCTACAAATGAAATTTAACGAAATTTGGTGGAGATGAAGTAAACTTAATGATGAACTACTATAAAAATAATTAAATTAATAAGCTAACTAAAAATGCCAAAAAGGGGACGTAAAACTGCCTTAGGACCATATTCTGTCATAATTAGGGCATAATTTAATTAAGTACTAAACTGAAAAATCAGTAGAATTAGCTTGAACTATTTTAAATACGATCTGTAAGACCCAAAACTTGTAGAATCATTGACGCTAGATTACCCTAAAATCTATGATCAATCTCATTACCCGGTTGCTCTCGGGAGCACATTGAAACTCCGTATCGGATTTGGACCGCACGTCGAAAGTCCAATGACCATGAGACAAAACGCTTAGGACCGCTTTGCTGGGCTTGATAACCATCTCAGAAATCAAATCCAGATAGTGTCCCGGGGCTATTCGCTTGAGCCCGGAGTGAAGTGGGTGAGAAACGTGGTTTTCTTTAGAAATTAAATCAAAATTAAGTAATCTAAGACTTGTTGCTTGCGGGCTAGATATAAGCAATCAGACCGTCAGAATTTGACCCAAATAGACTCTCAGATCAGGAAAAAATTCATACACATGGCAGTGTACTTGTAACGCTGATTGAGTTTTGGTGACCGTTGAACTGAAACTGATCCGCCACATGCGATTCGAAAAACTGATTGGAACAAAAACTTAACTCAACCTAGATCCATGGTTAGGGACCTTAAGTTTGACCTTTGGCTTAAGGGGAGCTCCGAAAGTGCTCTGTTGAGCTGAAATAGACGCCCTTTGGCTATAACCTAAGTATTCCTTGGCCCTGGGGCCATTTCCATCAGTTTTAGGCCTATATAAGGGCCTTAAGCCCTCACTCTCTCATCCCATACGAATTTGGGAAACCCTAGGAGAGAGAAGAGAGGAAAGAGAGAGAGAGAGAGAGTGGGAGTTCATCCCTGGGATTCAATCCCATCACTCCACATACCTTATCACCACTTCCGTGCCGCTCTACCGGCGCTACCGATCCCGTTTTTAGGTAATAAATTCAACCCCTAATTTGTTATGGGGTTTCAAATAGTCAAAATGATGAAATAGCTAACCTAGTTCATGCTATAGGTTATCATTCTATCGGTGATAAAGACTACGTGTTTAAAACGAATCCGTTACATGTTTACCGGTGTAAGGTGCAGACTATAGACGTATAGGTTATGGTTTTCAAGGCTTTCAATGTCAGTTAATGATTTATAACTGACATGGGTACTATTTCACATACAAAATGCGTCGTCTATTTTGCTTTACAGTTATACATGAACTATGTGGAATATAGTGTATTCTATGTATATATTGAGATGTTTGAATACGTATGAAATTTGGATTTGTGCCTAACATGATTATCTGTCGTGAATATATGCTTGTTACATGTGCGACAACTCCTTAGCGAAAGGACTTGCCCTAAATCACGTCACGGCAAATATACGTTATATGTGATACAGTGTATAGCCTAAGTGTTTGTAGAAATGAATGAATGAATATGAAACTTGGATTCATGCTTGCCATGATTATCCATCGTAGGTGCATGCGTGTTCTAAATGGGGCAACTCTCTAGTGAAAGGATTTGGCATAATACCTATGTGATCAACATACATAGTCTAAAGTGTTTGCTGAAATGTCTGAATGAGTAAGTAGTTAGTAAATTATAATGTATAAGGGTGTTGAGATATGATTCTTAACTCCTTTAACTATGTGTATGCTTTCCTCCATGTACCGTATAATATAGTGTCTGTTTATCTATGTAATGCATCTGTATAAATTCATATTTAAGTGGTATTCCATAAAATGCAAAAACAAAGCCGTAAAAGGTGATGGGGGAGTGGTGTAACAATTCCGTGCAATAGCCCTGACAGCCCGGGTGATGGGAGAGTGGTGTAACGATTCTGTGCAACAGCCCTGTCAGCTCTAAAGCGAACAATATCGGACCTTTGATTATATGATTTGAAATCTTGATCCATAACTGCTTTAACTATCTTTTAGGATATTTTATTGTAATTGAATGTGATTAAGGCTATTGTATGGTCCAGGCAATCGGTAACAGGCTTTGAGTTCATGGCTGAGATTCATTCGCCGCGTAGGACGTGTTTGACGAACCTGAGTCGTTTTAGAGTTGTTGGTAGTGGTTAGGTCACATAGAGTGTTTACGCACTTCATGTCGATCAACTTCAGGTGTGCTCGTATTAGTTGAGCTCACCAAGTAACCCGATTTACCTATTGTATGTTCACCATGTATGGACGTTATTGTTTGAACCTAAGGTACCTAACTCACCAGTGAAACCTCGTTAACCTTGGTACCTCGATCCGCTAAGACTCATGAGCCAGACACGGTGGTATGAGACACTGTGGTTGAGCTGTCAGCCAACGCTGGGCCGACGAGCCTCCCCGTAGTGACTAGTGAGCAACCTAGACTCGTGAGCTAAATATGGTGGTATGGGACATTGTATTCGGGCTGTCGGCCTACACTGATTTGGTGACGAGCCCTTTGTAGTGACCTCGAGCATACTCTGAACCTGCGTAGAGTCGACGAGCCTTTTCGTAATAATCAGAGTATACACTAGGCCTATATTGATTTGGCGACGAGCCCTTTGCAGCGCCTAAAACCGCATCATCGTATGAGATTTACTAGGACTAACGACCCTAGAATGGATCCTTGTTTGGGAATGATATAAGGGAGGTATCTTAGTTTCTCAATCCTGCTATACGAAAAGGGCTAATAAAAACTTGGTAATCACACTCATAACATCACACTGCATGTGCCCCAAGTTGAAGAGCATAAAGGGAAGAAAGCATGCCGAGACCGTAAGATGATGTCACACGAGGGAGTGTAGGCGAGGGCATGCATCATTGTTCATATCATTCTTGCATTAATAAGAGTATTTAAAATTGTTTGATTGTACTGCTTTATCATTATTGCTTGACTGAATTGATAACATGTTAACCTCTTCTTTATAGTTCCACTGAGTTGATCATTCACTTCTACGTTATGGGACGGTGTTGTACACACCAACCAGACCCTGTCTTAGTTTCAGATGATGGCGATGCTTATGAAGCGGAGCTGGACTTTTATGATGATGAGGAGGGTTTCTCCTGTATGCAGCTATCAGGCGGGTCTATGTAGACCATATTCTGATCGACGGGATTACAGAGTTGTTGATTAGACGCCATTACACTTTAGTTTACACTTTTGGAACACCCATATATATTCATTTTGTTCATTTTTTGTGTATACATGTTTATATTTAACCTGGTAATATGTTCATACTCTGGAGACTTACCACAGTTTATAAATTTTATATATCTATCTCAGTCTTTCGCTTGCGTAATTTAATTATCTTTGGAGTATGATATGTTGTTTTGGTCTAATCTCATTCATGTTTCAATGCACTCATCATAATCATCATTATTTATGTTACAAAAGTGATGCGTTGGAACTCGAGATCTGAGCTTTGCTCGACCCCCGATTTTTAGGGCGTTACATGGGGTTAGCCAACGTGGCCTAGGAAGGGCTTGGATTGAGCCAGCTGCCCTTTCCAAAAGGGAAAATGTCTCCCATTGCTTTTCTTAGTGCACGCGGTTGCTTGCCTATTTTTGCAGTGAGAAAACGGCACGATTTGATGGCTGGACGGACGACTGGGATGCAAAGATTGGGGCAGACATGGATCGCCTATGTGGCATCCGCTCAGCCAACCATTCTTGGACAAAGCCAATCACGGGGGTCCCGATTGGCACTAACCTAAGCCTGCCCGTTTTTTTTTTTTTTTGCATGGGTCATGTCAGACCGCTAGGGTTTGGTCGTCCGAGGTCCACGTGTCTGATGGACGGTCTGGATTGTCCAAACTGTGGCCCGAGGTGGGCCACTACGAAGCCAGGGCAATCATTCGTGTTTTAAAAAATTTTCAGGCGGGAGAAATCTCCCTTTCTTGCATTGGCTTGGGTCAAAGCTGGTTTGACTAGCTCGAGCGGTCCCGTGCACTTCGTGCACGAAGACTGGAGTGCACGCGCACCCTGTGTGGGGTCCACCGTGATGTTTGTGATAAATCTACTTCGTCCATTCTACCTGAAGGGCCCAAATCAGTGCCTTAAGCAAAATGAGGCGGATGTGAAGTTCAAGTGGGCCGTACTGTGTGTCCCAGTCCCCATGTCTTATTTAGTCGGTTCTCATTGATCCAGTCGTTAGATTGGTTCAAAAATCCGTTTCAACGGTTAACTGGGGGCTTATGAGGTAGTGGTTGATTGGTTAGCTATTTACTAGCTCCCGAGGGATGATCATAAGCATATTGTCTTGTTATTTTACGACCAGATGATTTGAAGTTTACCCTAACTTGAGATGGTCAGTTAGGCTTACCCTTGTGGCTGGTGTAGGCTCCCTCTTAGCTCTTAGGGGACTTTAATTGTAACACCTCGTACTTTTCAGTACTCGGGTGTTACCATGAAGACCTTATTTAGGGTCACAAACCCGATTTAGTGATTTTGTAAGCAACTGTAAACTCATTGGACTTGAGGACCATTGATCTAGGTGTATCCAGAATTAGCCTGGGAATGTTGGAGGACAAACATGATCTGACCGACTGCCAAATGAGGCCCACCTGAGGCAGATGGGTGGCCTATCTTAAGTGATCCATAATGACTCATTTTAAATATACATCATAATACAAAATAGTTTTATAATTAATTGTAATAATACAAATATTACTTGAATCATTCAAATTATGCATATTATTTAAGCTACACATAAAATGAATGGCATACCAACATATAATTGATGTATATCGACTAATATTTACATTTTGTAATTTAAACTACAGATTATTGTATTATACCATATATATGAAATATACATCACTTAGAATAATCAATATTTGTATAAATATAAAAGAAAAATACGTATATACACATATACATGATATTTCAAAATAGAATATGTTATTAATTTATAAATAATTATTAATATAAATTATAAAGGTAGTGCAAGTTATATATATGTTGATAAAATATATAATAGTATATGCTAATGTGATTGTTATTATTTAATACATATTATTATATACTAATGTTGAAACTAATAGACGGACCAGATTTCACTTAATGTCACCATGGGCACACAAACCACTAGTTAGGCATGAACTTGGCGTGTATGGCCCACCTAAGTCTTGGATCAGCCTCATTCTTTAGGCCAAACCCTAGGTTGGGCTGACAAAACCGATGAACGGCGTGGATCAAATCATAGACATCACTGTGGACCCCACAACTGTTGCGTGTGCACAGCAGGAACATGCACCCGCTATGCACTGAACTAGAGAGATCGGTCAGAGTAGCTCTGACCGAAAAATTCCTAAAGAAGGAAATCCCTTCTTTCTTTTCCCGCGCCTGGCGCGTTTTTGAAACGAATGATGGGCGTCCATCTGGTTGAATCATGGCCCACCATCAGCAATCCTTTAGCTGATCTAAACCGTCCATCGTGTCTAGCGCTTGGGTCCCACCAAAACCCATCTTATATTACACGTTGAAAGGCACCCAACTGCGCACAACCCTTGCCGCAAACAGGCCCTACAAACATAAAACTTTCAAAAATAGAAACTGTTTTTCTTCTTGCCAGCTCCACGATCCACGTGAGTCTCTTCCCCTCAATCCTAGCCGTCCACCCTAAGCTCTCTCAGCCGTCCATTCTAGCTAAGCGGTTTGGGGCTTCCTTTGGCAAATAAAACAAGTGGCCGGTTTTGGTTTTAGCTGTTGTACTTAGCAGTTTCAAATAAACTCAATCACAGCCTTCTAATCTTCATCCGACGGTCTAAAGATGTTAGGGCAACACTATAAGAAAGGTCGGATTGAGTGAAATTTGATGCTACCACCATTCCCACAGCAGCCTGAGAAAAAATGGTCGTTCTCTCCTCAGCTCGAACCCATCGCAAAAACATTGTTGTAGCTTTGTTTGTCCTCTTCCACAAGCATCATGTGGAAGAATCAGACCCTCCAGTAACATCGTTTCAATGGATGGTGGCCCGCATCTAAATCTGCCATGGACGTCAGTCGTCTTCCCTGTTGTTTCACACCAAGTTAGCTCGGTTCAAGCACGTCGTTCCTCAGGTTTTCAATGCCAGATGATATCCCTTGTGTAAAGAAAGAAAAGAGGGGGATGAGAAGTAGGAGAGAAATGAGAGAGGAAGAAAGAAGAAAGGAGTGAGGAGGTGCGGCTGTTGCATCGCACCCACTCAGACCGGGCCGAGCATGAGTCAGGCCGAGTTGCCAGCCTCTGGTGTTTCCGATAGTAGGAGGGAAGAAAAGGAAAAGAGAAAGGAAGAGGAAGAGTGAGAGAGAAAGAAGAAACAGGAAAGAGAACGGGAGAGAGAGAGAGAGAGAGTGGGTGTGCGGCTGTGGTCAAGTCGGGCGAGTCGTCGACTCGCTGGTGCGAGTACTGGTCGGGTCTTGGTCCAGTAATCTCACTGGGCATGCCAGGAAGAAATGAAAGGAAGAAAGAAGGAGAAGCTAGAGGAGAGGAGAGAAGAAAAGAGGGAGAGAAGGCAGCTTAGAGCTGCTGTCCGGTCAAAACTGAGTCAACTCGATTTTGGAACTGAGTTAACTGGGTCGAGTGGCCTAGTCCTGCTGGGACTCCAACAGGGGAAAAAAAATAACAAGAGAAAGAAAAAAAAAGAAAGAAAGAAAGGTAGAGAGAGAGAGAGGGAGAGAGTAGGAGAAAGTAAAACAAGAGAGAAAGAGAGTGGTTTTGAGTGGCTGCCGAGTCAACTCGGCTGAATCCGAGTTCGACTAGGTCAAGCTGGTCTAGGCCCTTGACTAGGCATCCTAGCATACAAAGGAAAGAAGGGAGGAAGAAAGGAAGAAGGAAAAGGGAAGCAAAGAGAGAGTGGTGGGCTCGACGAGCCTACTCGATTGGAGCTCGCCCGACCCAAGTGGGTTGAACTAGATTGAGGTAAGTCAACTTATCTTTTTATAATGATTAATCCTAGTTTAATGAGATTAAATATTTAGTCATTTTCTTAGTTGTAAGAATGTGAATGATGTTGGTACAGATCACTTTCGTGGAGAAAGATAGATCATTTTGAGCTGGGCTAAATCTAAGTTGACTTGGGTTTTGGTTAATCGTGTGTTTAGGGCCCTTTGATGAGCTCCAACTAAGCAAGAAATAAATCTACGCTATAAGGTGAGGACTCACCCTTTGAGCTTCCCACTTGATTTCATCAATCTAAATATAGATGATGACATGATTCCCGGATGAAGTGGGGGTTTAAAGGGGGATTTTCTATCCGCCTTGCGAATTCTACTTGTACCATGATTTCCGGGTGGAGCCGAAGTTCGCTTTGTCGATTTTCTAGCCATCTTGCGGAGTTCACGTACAATATGATTTCAGGCGCAACAGAAAATCGTATGTTTGATTGTTTGGTTATCTGAACATGTTCCTTGTATTGTAACTGCTATTATATCTTGCTTATGATGAGATTGTGTTGGTTGACTTAATTTTTATAGGCATGCTCATGATTATAAAATGCTCTGTTTGATATATCTAAATTTATGATTGGTGTTCTATATCGATTATGAATGATGAGTGTGCAATCTTGGAGGGTGCTCCTCACTGCGATAGCCATTGACGCTATCAAACCGTACAGTTGATGCAGGTATAGGGCGAGCCGATATTGTTCACAGGGTTGCTGTAGAGTTTCACATTCCAAGAGAGTTGTAATTTACTTTATTTCACATGTAATATTATTCCATTTTGTAATTGTAAAAAAAATGGGGACATTGGTTTGTATAAGTCATTATGGGCAGTTTCTTATATATTTAAATGGTAATGCAACTTTCCTTTATGTCAATGCAACTTTCCTTTATGTCTGATTTGTCCATACTACGCTCATCTGCTTACTCTGATGAAAGGGGAAAAAAATTATATGTGGACCTTGGCTCTTTATAAGTTAACACTCGAGTTTTTGGGAAACGGGTTGTATACTCGGGTCCTGAAAACACAGGGCGTTACATTAATGGACGGCTTCAATGGTGGGTGAAGGCTCCTTCCTGTATGAGTTTAAGTTAGAGTTATCTGTTAATTGGGTTTGAAGTTCCACTAATACGAGTTTAGATGGTAACACTCGCGTACCAGAGGTGCAGGGTGTTACAGGCACCCCCACCGGTTGTGCCACCCAACAATCAATCTGACTGATTTAGGTCGAACACTGGTAGTCGGCAGTAGTTGGACTATGTAAGTTGCTAGCACTCAACACCAGATGTCCCATAATTCGCCCTAGTCGGACAAATTGGCCCACTAACTAACCAACCATATTTGTTAACTATGTATGATCACGCCTGTTGAACCTGAGACACCTTACGCCCATGTAGCGCCCACCAATAACAATTATGATGTGATCCATAAGTCTCGTGAGCCGAGCATGGTGGAATGAGACACTATGCTCGAGCTGTCGGCCTACGCTGGGGTAACTGGCCTCCCCGTAGTGACCGCGAGCAATCCAGGGTACAAACCCGCCTCGTGAGCCAGATATAGTGGAATGAGACACTATACTCGAGCTGTCGGCCTACGTTGTGGTGATGAGCCTCCCCTTAGTGATCGCGAGTGATTCAGCTTACAATTCGCCTTCGTATGTGTTATCTGGGAGTGATGAACCCAAATGATCAAAGATCACGGGCGTAAGGCCGCCGTAGCCGCCTAGGCTCCGCGATCAGGATAGGGCATTGATTCCGTTATGATGTCTTAGTTTTTTCAAATTACTGGATGAGTGAACGTAACTAAATATTTGGCTAACATATTTACATCACATCGCATTAGTTAGGTTGGTGACTCGGCAGTCAAGGTCGCACCGAGGGAGTGTTGGGCATTGCGAATGTGATGTTTTATTTAAATCAACACGATTTAAATGATTTTTAAACTCGCAAGTATACGGATCAGATGTAGATATGGTAGGTATTACAAGATCGTTCCCACGAGGACTAATCGTCACAATTCAAATCTATGACTCTCCTTAACTAATCCAACAAATAATGGAATGAACTACTAAGCACAATTCTATAAAAAAAATAATTAATAACAGGGAAGAAAATTCAATCAGAGAGAGAGCACTAGGACTTTCGAATCCACCCCTAATTATCCTAACCCTTGTTTTGTCTGTTGATTCACCTTGATCTAGATTGATACCACTTATATAGAGAAAGCACAATCGTGTCCTTAATCGGGCATACTGTGACTCCTAATTCCTTTAAGCAATGTCATGAATAACACATCCCATGTCCTTGGTCGGGCACATGGAATGTACAGTTCATTAAAGCACCCTGTTTCTTCCTTTATAGGAAACCTGTTCTTGATCAGACACAAGCACCTATAATAAGCATCCAAACAACATCCATATATATACTTTAGTCAAGTTCATAGATGGAGAAGTATAGAATTTAAACCAATCAAGCCTACTTAGAGAAAGAAATAAATTAATTAATATTAAAAGTAAATCAACCAATATAAGAGCTAATCAAATTAGGGGCTTCATCTCAGCCCTAACTGAGAGATTAGTGACCCATAAAATCCATTAAAAAGACGGAATAAAATTCATAAAAAAACGGAACACCAAACCAATCGATCTCTCTCTCTTCTTTCTTCTTTTTCTTCTCTCCCTTGCTCTAGATCTGAAATTCCCTGCTTCTGAATCAATTTCCCACGTCCATAATTCCTCTTTTATAGTTGCTGAAGGGCTGGAGTCGGCGGCAGAGTCGTAGAAGGACACGAAGTGCAATTTTTCGCAGCCGTGATCAGCGGGCCCCACAGAAATGTTTTCTGGAAAATCCACCCCGTCCATTGGATTCAGGATGAAATTTCAGTCAAGAATGAGTGATTTTGAATGTCCATTGACGCGGCCCAGAGAAGAAATCACGAAAAGATCAGTTTTGAACATTACAGAGCAGTCCGTTTGTGGCCTTTGTACCGCGCACGTGTGCACGTATGGGAGTGGAATATCAGCATAGTTTTGAAGCTCTCGAACCACTCTACAAGATGGACGGCTCAGATCTTCCGTACGAATGACGAGTGGGGTCCAAAAACTCCCGCAAACTAGACAACGTGTGTTGGTTACGCGGACGCGAACAACGAGGACTGTGGTGATGGTGGGTCCCATTCTTTCAATTAAATGGAAAATCCACTCCGTCCATTGGATGGAGGAGGAAATTCTGGTTGGGAATATGCAAGTTCCGCCTTCTGTTGATGAGGTCCACCTGACTTTCTGCGCCACCGTCCGTCCGACGTTTGAACGGCTGAGATCTGATCTATGCTTTCATTTGAATTTTTGCCACCTAGGCAATGGTAGTGTAGGCCATTATGATCTAATGAACGGCCTGGATTGACGGTTTGATGGACGCTGTGGACCCACAATCGACGACTGCGGTTCGGCTTCGCGGACGCTGGAACGGCGCTGCCGTTTTCGACGAAGAGGAGAGAAAGCGCGAGTCAGCGCTTCGCTGACCGTCTTGGGTGGTGCGGTGCGCCGCTGGTGCGCTTTCGTTCCTTACACATGCACTGCATGTAGGGGTCCCACGGAGATGTTTATGAGAAGTCTGCTCCGTCCATCCATTTCCTCATATTATTTCAACCACCAAAACTAAATTTGAGGCAGTTCCAAATATCAGGTGGGCCCAGAATCGATGGTTTGTGGGCTGATTTGTCAGTTGGCCCACTTCCCGAGATCTTTAATGGATGAAAATTAATATGTACGGTTAATTTATGGCCCTCATCCCATGTATGACGCTTCGAACTGATCGGATGGCGGGAACCATGTGATCTTGCATTTTGGACGACCTTCGGGCCACTTGAACTTCAGTTTCTTGATTTCCTTGGATCTCGGGCGTTGATCTTGGTTCCCTGGGGTCGTTCCCGTGCTCTGGTGACTTCAGAACGTGAAATCCATGCTTTTAACATTATTTTTCAATTAATGCTCCTGATTTCATCCTGTAACAAAAACACAATTAATATACTCCATTAAACCTTATCATGTACGTAAAATTAGGCAATTACTGGGGTCTGATATGCAATATTCGACCCTGATTAGAATGTTAGATGGTGTCGCTCGAGGGAGTGTTGGATGGATGGCGAGGGCATGCATCATATCATAATGACATGCATATACATTAAAAATAGTAGCTAAGAACTTTGTGTTTATATGTTTTTCATTAATTGCTCCTATGAAATTGATAACTTGTGTAACTTATTACTAATGGAACCCACTGAGTTGAGCCCTCACTCCCACTCTGGGATGCTGTTTTAAAACACCAAGCAGACCCTATCTTAGATGCAGGTGTCATGGAGCTCGACGCGCTTGATGAGGTGAGTATAGACGAGGAGGAGGAGCTCTTCTACTTTTGGCTTTTGGGCGGATCACCATAGGCCATCTTAAGACTAGTGATGAGGCTTTAGGGCAAGGGGACATTTGCACATTCTTTTAGACCATATATTTTGTTGGGACGTTGTCCCGTATATCACGCATACTATTTCATTTTGCTGATCATACATTTTATTAGTCGCACTTTAATTCAGTAATTTAGTTGTCGTTTATGTCGTACGATTCATTTAATTTCTCAATTGCTCATGTATCAATTAGATTATACTCGCATTTTGTCAATCCGTAAGACATAAGTGGCACCTGGGATGTCGGGAGTCGAGTATTTACTCGGCCCCTAAAATTCGGGGCATTTCAATAGCTCAATTAGAATTGAAGTCTTATCATATCCGATTAGAATATAATTCTGTTAAACCAATAATCAATACCAATAAGATATGATTTCAATGAACGATTCTTTTATGAAGCATCTGAACATCAATTGCAGGGAATCAAGAGCGTCTAAAGCATCCTTATGCAATAATAGATCAATCAATTATATACATTGATTCCTTCTCCAATTCAATCTAACCAGTTGTTAAATTAAAGCATCAATTGCAACAATAGTTCACAACAAATCCATAAGGGCCTGTTTGGCCAGGTAGATTGGATGGGATTAGAAGGGATTGGAAGGGATTGGAAGATAGATCCTGGGATTGGCCAGCCGTGCCAAACAGACACAAGATCCTGATCCCGGGATATAACAATCCCATGGATCTTAAGACAATTCATTGACATCACCATCATTACCTTTAAATCTCATCCAATCCATCCTAATCCCTTCAAAATTGCCTGGGACGTGTTTGGTTCGAGGGATTAGAAGGTTTAATCCCGGGATTGGCCAGGCGTGCTGAAAGACCCGATATAGCAATCCCATAGATCTTGCACCAATCCACTGATGTAACTATCATTTCCTTGAAATCTGTGCAATCCACTCCAATATCATCCAATCTGCCCGGCCAAACAAGCCCTAAATCAATAATTCTAATACTTTAAAGTAAAATCAAATTTATTTTCAATATGTTGTCATAATTCAAGCCGTTGTTAATGAATTAAGTACTAAATATTATAATTAACTATAATTTTCATCCCTTTTCCTTAACTAAGAGATTAGCCTAACATGGCTAACATTATAGAATAAAAATAAAATAAAATTTTAAAATGACAAACTAAATTTGAGGGTCAAATAATAAGGATGGCTCCGTGGAAGCTCCACTACTAATTGGTCTCTCTCCTTAGCCCTAATTCATAACTGGAAGAGTTTAAAACATACATTTAAATAGGAAATTTCACGTCGACTTTGGACTGACTACAGATTTATACACTTTTGTTACACATTAGTTGCACCCACTGTAGCCTTTGGTCTCACCGAACATTACTTTGGTTGGACAGAATTTGCATCTCGATTGTAACTGAATTTCCTTAAATTCATTTTGAAGTTTATGTCTCATTAGGTCGGACCGAACTCTCATTTGGTGGCACTGGATCTAACCTTGGTTGCACCAAAGCGTCAAGCCGAATTATGTATGAAAATCACTATTTTTCGTTGAATTGTTTTGTGCACTTTCGGTTGGACAGAACCAACCTCGGGTGAGACTAAACAATATGTTATTCCTATTAATGGACTATGTGATTTTTTAGTATTTTCTTCATCACTCGCACTTGGTTTTGTTGGATCCTTGATACTTAAAATCTTCAATGATGTTCTCCAAATATTCAATTTTAATATTCAATAATGTCCTCCAAATCTCTAATTATTCATTAATCATTATTTTGATATTTAATTCCTCCATTTAAACATGTATTTATTTTAGGCTTTCGAATTACCTTGTATGTAGAAAACACATGTTAGTAAATTAATTTAACACTTAAATATATGTGAAACTAGTGTAATTAAGAGGATAACTATGCAATATTTAGACATAATCATGTGGCTAGCGAAGTGATATTTTCATATTAGGAAAAAGTAGAATAGTGTATAGTTGCTAAAATAAAAATAGCTTCAAATGCTGCTTTCATCGCCTTTATGACATCGTAATTAAGGACTATTTTAACAAATGGCCGATCTCGTCAACAGCTTCGTAGGGCTCACAATAGTATATGTGTTTTATCTCCACTAAAGATTCACTTTAAAAAATCATTTTAAGGCATGAGCCTAAAAGAAAGTAAATTAAAGGCTAAATTAGGCGACACCACAAATGCAACGATGACAAAGACCAGGCCCATGGTGATGTTAACTTTCCATTCAACCTGATTATAAGTCGTGTAGGCCTGTCACGTAGACTTGGATGAACGGAAAACATAGATATCAGCCTAATTGAAAACTTCTGTTCTCGTGAGTCATGTTGACTTGGATGAACAGAAAACATAAATATCAGCTTAATTGAAAACTTCTACTCTCCTGAGTCACATAGACCTGGGCGAAAGCTTAATTGAAAACTTCTGTGCACATGAGTCATGTAGACATAAACGAACGGAAAACATAAATATCAGCTTAATTGAAAACTTCTGTTCTCATAAAGGTGTTTTGAGTTTTCAACTGTAGGCATTCAATCCTCAATGATTCGTTAGGCTATGGTACACTATATTATTCAATGCACCTTATTTTTTTAATTCATTGACTAAAATGATTTTGGAAATGGATAGACCCAGGGGCTAAAACCAAATACATCACAATCAGGGGCCACAAAGCCTCGGACAAGACTATTTGTCTTCATTGGACACAGATTGCCTAAGTCAGATCCAGGTGGCTACTGACTGTGCTCTATGGGCCCATCACCTATATGTCTTGTCCGGGCCATTCATCCATTTTCCTAGACTATTTTATGTTGCGAGCCCAAAAATTAGGTAGATCTAAATCTCCTATGGACCACATAATAGGATAGAGTAGTGATTGGACACTCACCATTAAAAACGTCTCAGGGCCAACAAAGTTTTGGATTAATCTGATATTTGTGTTCTCCCTTCATCCAGGTGTGCTTGACATGATCAACAGGTTGGATGATAAATCAACATTACAGTGAACTTCTAAGAAGTTTTAATGGTGGACATTCAATCTCCTCTGTTTTCTTATGGCATAGTTCACTCGAGTTCTGGATATCCCTCATTCTTGGGATCAATAACTATAATGATCCGGAAATGTAGATTGACAGCTTGGATAAAGCACATATATCATGCAGGGCCCACGAGCACTGTCAGTAGCCGGAAGCGGATTGGCTGGTGTACCACACACCAGCTATATAGCTGCTACGGGTACGTGTCGTGCGAAGACCGGACGCGGATTGGCTACTCCCCCTGACACCAAATTTCGGAGGTGTGGTCGGTCTCGGTAATGTATGTGTTTCATCCATTCATTCATCCATTTTTAAAGATCATTTTAGGGCTTGATACCAAAAATGAGGTATATCCCATCTCAAGTGGACCACATTACAAAACAGTGTTTAATGAACTTCGACCATTAAAAACTTTTTGGGGCCATAAAAGTATTGGATGAAGTTGATATTTGTTTTATCCCTTCATCTGGGTTTTTATAACCTAATCAACGGATTGGATGTCAAATAAACAATACATCGGGCCTAGGAGGATTTAAATGATGGATATCCACTCACTATTTTTTTTCCTGTGGTGTGATCCACTTGAGATTTATGTCCCTCCCATTTTTGGTATCAAGCCCTAAAATGATCTTTAAAAATGGATGAACGGAATGGATGAAACACGTATCATGGTGGGGCCTGAGAAGCACCGACCACCACTCCCGGCCGGGTGTCAGTAGCTAATCGCGTTGCTATTCGAGCTCCAAGTTGTACGAACGGTTCAAAGGAGATCAAAGTTTTATAGCCCGCAGTGATGTATTTATTATATCTATACCGTTCATCTATTTTTTGAGATCATTTTATAGCAATATCTAAAAAACGAATCATATCTAATGATTGTGTGGACCACACCATAAATAGCAATGGAGATGATGATTTTCACCGTTAGAAAATTTGTAGGGCCCACCATAACGTTTACTTTCCATCCAATCTATTCATAAGGTTACAAAGACCTGAATTAAGACGTAAAAAAAATTCATATTGATCCAAAACTTCTATTACCCAAAAAAACGTTTCAATAGTACGCGATCACTCACCCACTGCTTTTTGCAGTGTGGTCCACTTGATAATTTGATCGGTCTCATTTTTCGTTTCAAATCTTAAGAAGATATCGCCAATTGGATGGACCGTTTGGATATAACACATACCTCATGAACAGACCCGCAGAACTTACTGGCGTTAATAGAACAGCTGGTGTGAGGTACACCAGCCAATCCGCTTCCGTCAGTAGCCACCTCGCTTCTGACGCTGTCAGTACGCAATCGGCGTCCGTCTCTACTGAGGTGCTGGTGGGGTAGTACCAATCACCGCCCAGCTGCAGTTGCCGACTGTCCTCGCCCAGGACGGAGGTCTGTTAGAATACATCGTGACCAATTGCAATACGATACGTCAGGGCTTTAGCCAGTAGTTCGAGAATCATATATCAATATTCCAAACCATTGGTCTGACGTTGGATGGTTGACAGTTAATGATAAAATCATAAAAACTTAGATCGGAATATGTTAACCCGTGGATCATTTGTATTACCTTCTTTCACACACGGTCGGCCTCAGCTTAATTGAAGTAATCGAATGTTTGAAATCTTTCCATCAGAAAATTCTTCTGGTATCTCCCATCCATTGTAAGGCCCATTATATCAACGGCATTGATCATTCAAATGTACTATGACCCAACTGATAATGTCCCAATGTATCCTTCCGCAATGTTCAGGATGTATTCCCGCAAACATCCGTACAGAGCGGATTAGGTGCGGCCCCGGCCTCAACCAAGACGGTGCATTCCTTATCGTGGGCCCATATGGATGTATTTGTTCGTTATCCACACTGTCCATACGTTTTTGCAGATAATTTTAAGGTATGAGCCCAAAAATGAAGCAGATCCAATTCTTTATAGGCCATAACATTTTTGGACTATTAACGATCAATCAACACTCTTTCCTAAGTTATAGTCTAAATGAGATTTGGATCTTCTCTATTTTTGAGCTCATGCGCTTAAATGATCTGTTAAACAGATGGACGGTACGGATATAGAATATATACATCAAGGTGGGCCCCACTGTAAGGACGTACCGTCTTTGGGGAGGCCGGGGCAGTACCTAATCTGCTCCTACCTCCGTAGCTAAAATCATTGCTGCTGCTGCTTCCCACTAGCATCGTACCATATGCGAAAAAAGAAAAAACATCGTGGGTGAATTTTCACACATTCACATACAACGGTTTCTTTTTCAAGAAAAAAGATTACTATGGAGGGGCGTGATTGATGATACGCAGTCACTCACAAATTACCTAAAAATTGTACGCACAGAATACAATTAATTTAAATAAAACCATCCACAATATATCTACCGGTATAGATATCCGATGAACCAAAACACCCCAATTTTGATAATCTCATTATTAGATTGATTGACATTTATTAAACGGTTAAAATTTTTGAAAAACCGATTGTCTTATTTCAACAAATAAGTGCCCATGAATTAAAGGTCAGGATTATTCAATTGACCAGATTTTATGGCTGGTGACTCAACAATTCAGTTGGTATGATTTGCGTTGTGTTGACATGTTTAAGTATCTGCATATCAAGTGTCGTACGCGTCCAGAGTATCAAATGGGTCCCTTCTTTCTCCTTAATGTCTCATTTTTAGCATAACATGCTAATCCCATGCAAGAGATCGGTCGCTCCATAGAACTTATCCAGGCAAAAATCTGATATAGAAAACGGTAGTAAAATCAACGATTGAAATCATGTCTACATGTGTGGCCGACCGCAAGATCGTAACTGATTCATGTTTGATTCATACATTTCCATGCACATTAGAGAGGGGGAGAGCATTATTTGACAAAAATCTTCAGAGGTCCAAAACCCCCCACAACATATACTTAGTATTTTTATTTTTTTGGTTCTGTACCGTTGGGTTTGGGTTTTGAGTAGGCGATGAAGCCAAAGGAGTCTCCTTTTTACCTTCTGTACCTCTGCCTTCGCTCCTTCTCTCCTTCCCAGCTACCAAAACCCAACCCTAACCCTAAACCTGATTTTCTTCCGCTTGGAGAATCCAAGCCCCGTTTCCGAGGTACGTCCTGTTCTTCTCTCTTCAAATTCGTCCTTCATTTGCTATAGTCTGGAATTCGTTGGATCTTTCGTATTTTTATGTGTTAGGGCTTGATTTTGCTCGATTTGCGTTCTGGGCTGTGGGGTCTGGGTAGACTTTTTGCTTTTCAAGGATTTTGCCGTATTTAGTTTCGAGGATTTGTTCATTTGGGAGGATTTTTGTTGGGAATTTGATGGATTTTATGGGGATAGCTTGCGAGATTGGTATCTCTGGCGTGAATGTAGGAATTGGGGCTTTGAGATTTGGAAAACTGGGTCGTTTTCCCAAATAGTTCTGTATTGGGAAGGATTTTGGGGTTTTTGTTGGGAATTTGAGGGGTTCTGTTTTATTTTCTTTTCTTTTGGATGGAAAGGTTGGTGTTCTTGTCATGAATGTGATAATTTAAGTTTCTAGCTTTGAAAGAAATGGCGCTTCATTTTTCTTTTTTGTAGAGTAATGTCCCCCCCTCCCCCAAGTGTTTATGTTGAATTTTGGTTGCGGTTGTTTGGAAGAAATCTAGGATTGTATGAAAAATTTGTTTTTTATGGTTTCAGTAAGTTGATTTTTATTTGAGAATGTTCAATAAGAAGAATCTGGGTCAAATCTTCACAATCAAGTTATGTTGTGGGTTTCTGAATTTGTTTCCTGCCTCTCTTAGCAGCAATGACCGAATGGCGTAAACGGGATTCTTTCCTAGATGAGGTCATCAGGGATTTGCTGCTGGACCTGCAACCAACAGATTGTTTGTTTTTCGCTACATGAAATCCCTCAACGTGGGATTTCACTTCAAATCATTGGGTGAGAAACTCCATCGTTTGTTCGATGTTTGGACACCTTTTTCTGTGAGAAAATGTCGGGGAAAAGATCGAAGTCAAGGAAAGAATTCACAAAGGAAGAGTCGATGAAGGTGTTGTTCGGGGAAGAAATTGCCGGTTTGCATGACGATGGGTTTGAAGGATCAAACAACGAGCGACAGATATTCATGGAAGTTTTCTATGGAAACGAGAAGGGAAATGGAAGTAAGAGGTGTGTTGTTACTGGTGCTATTCATTTCGAAGCAGATGAGAGTAAGCCCTTGAATGCATTGTCCTATGTGAATTGTGAACATTCGAGTCTAACGAGTTTGTCTTCCGTGAAAGAATCTTTAGGAGAGGATGTTGGTGCTGTAAATGAGGGGTTTGGACATGAGAATGTAAAGCGTATAAAGCTATCTGGGGAACTTCCTGACCATGAGAATAGAGAGCCGGGTTATTGTTTGCTTGATGCTCGGAAGGATTTGGTTCAATTGGAATCATCAACAGAACTCGCCTCTGTTGTGGCCGCACCAGGTCTTTACAGCATTGGCGACACAATAGCGTGCCGCTTGGTTGAATCTTCTAGTTTGGGTATTATATCAAGTTGTGTTTTGCTTAAGCATCACGGAGAAATGGATGTTAGCAGTGGGGCAGATAATGCGAAAGCCTCTGATGATATTAAACTAGCAAGGTCAGTTGGAAGAGATGCTGAGGAAGTTACCAAGCCGAAAGTTGTCACCTCGCCTGTTTCTCAGGAGAGAAACAGGCGGGAAATGGATGTTAGCAGTGGGGCAGATAATGCGAAAGCCTCTGATGATATTAAACTAGCAAGGTCAGTTGGAAGAGATGCTGAGGAAGTTACCAAGCCGAAAGTCGTCACCTCGCCTGTTTCTCAGGAGAGCTTTGCATCCAGGCATTTGCCACCAGATACAGTTACTGCAGTTGAAGACACGCCTTTTGCTCTTTCTTTTAAAGTTGTCACAGAAGAACCCCGGGATTCTGATCTTTTGAAGTCAGATTCAGTTAATGTGGCCTGGAAGAGGGATTTTATAAAGAAGCTCCGTCCACGTCTTCGTGAACATATCAAACGTATTCTGTTGGCTGCCGGCTGGGAAATTGAATTGCGTCAAAGGAAAAACAGGTTGTCTTATATGGACACAGTTTATATAACACCCACAATGAAGGTTATATGTTCACTACCTTCAGCTTGGAAATCTTGTGGTGATAGCTTGTTTCCTGGTGGAAATTGTTCAATGCAGGAAGATAGCGGGCGGCAGTGGACGGATGTCAATGTGTTTTGGTGCGACTTATCAGATACCCTAGCATATATTGAAAAAGAGATGCAGAAAAAGAAATCTTCTGTTTCACTGCAGCAAAGATGGATTTTTCTAAATCCTTTTGTGACCTTGGTATTCATTGACAAAAAGATTGGTGTTCTGAAAGCGGGGAGGCCGGTCAAAGCTATCGGAGGTGTCTCAGTTGAATTGAACAAGAATCAGGACATGATTTCTCCAATAGAACATGTAGATGGGGGCAGAAATCAGCTCATGGAGATGGACGGGGACAGAAATCAGCTTGTGGAAACCTCTTCAGATCAATTGGGCAGCTTAAATGAGGGTTCGGTCCTAGCTCTCGAGTCAGATAGCTTATGTACCCAGGTGGATGCTTGCCTCCACGGCACTCCAATAGTTGCTGAAACTACAGAGACAGTGGCAGAGGGGATTGAAAATGTTTCTAGTCATCGGGATGCCAGTGAAAGGTTCTCGATCTCCTGTGAACAGAATCACAGAAATGAAGATTTTCAAACCATCTGTACATTGGGAGAAACAAATAGGAAGCTTTTTCATGATGGAGATGCATGTGAAAGAAGTCTTAAAAGCCTGGCCAGGAGCATCGAGAATGGTTCGGCTGATGCTACAGATTTGGGTAGCAAGAAGGGGATTTTGTCAGAAAGTGAGCCAAAGAGAACGACCACATCAGCATGTTATTCAGCTGTTGTTGAGGAGTCTCACTCAGAAGACTTGCTTCTGGATGGTGTTTTGGTCGAAGAACCATCAAAATCCAAGGTCATGAAGTTGGCTGGAAGTGCTTCTATGAATAGAACTGTTGATTGCAGAATAGAAGGAGAACCGACACCCCTCGGTTTGAATGTTGAAATTGATGTGACGGATATACAAGAGGCGAAGGAACAGACATGTGAAAGTATAATACCTACTGAACAAAATCAACAATGTAAAAAATCGTCAATTCAACTGCAGATACCATGCTCACATCCCCAGGAGGAGAACTTACCTCATGGAGTGGATGAGAAATGCAACAATGAGGTGCTTTCTCATGACAACACAGTGGTTGCTGTCCAAGGAATTACCATGCCGCCGGAAATGGAGTCTTCTGCTTGTCGGAGTAGCCCCAGCAGAGAGTTTCCTTGTTTCAATCTGGATGATAAGGTCAAAGTTAATCTTGTTCTTTCAGTCCACCAAGAAGAGACCATTTTGTCAGATAGGGAAATGGACTCGGAGGGGTTACTGCCTTCTGAATATCTTGAAGAAGAGACTCAGAGTGTTTTTGAAGCTTCTGCAACAGAGGATGCATCTGCAGCAGCACCAGAAATTGGTTTGATGAAAGAGACACAGAAGAAGTCTAAGAAGAGATCATACATTAAGGCAGTCAAATCATATCGCAAATACAAGAAGGATGTTCTTTTGACACCTAATAAGGTTGGATCACAAAGTTCAAATTTCATAAATTTTGACAGGGGCCAAGAAGTTACTCGTAATTCTAAAAGAAGACAAAAAATATATGGAAGTATGATACCTTCTGGATGCAATGCAAAGTTGGCCATAGGTAGCCATCAGTGTGAAGAAGTCATGGTAGAAAAGCAGATACCATTTCTTTTCCTGCATGAGAATTTATGTAATGGAGTGAATGAGAACTGCATGAAAGAGGTGTGTGCTCACGAGAACTCATTTCATACTACCGAAGGACATGCTATACAGAAGCAGTCTTCTGTTTATCATGGTAGCTGCCCCAGCAGAAAACTCCTCTCTTTCAATATAGATGGCAAGGATGAAGATGGTCTGGATTTATTGGTCCACCAGAAAAGGCCAACGCCATTGGAAATGGAAACACGCTCAGCGGGCTTGCAGCAGTTTGAGTTCCATGAAGAGGAGCTTGACATTACATTTGAAGCTTCTAAATCTAAGAAAGAGGGTAGCGCGTCTGCAGCAACAACAGAAGTTGGTTCGACAAAAAAGCTACGTAAGAAGTCTAAGAAGATATCAGAAATTAAGGCTCCCAAATCATTCAGTCAGCATAAAAAGGCAGATCTACCCCTCCCTCAGAAGGTCGAATCCCCAAATGTCAATTTCACAAATTTAGATGGTGACTTTGATGACTTTACTCACGGTCATTTAAAGAAAAGTGAGAAATGGTCTATAGGTAATTGCAGGAATGATAGTCCCTACATATCGTCTGTCAGCTCTTCCCAGAATCGACATGTGAGCTCATCCAAATTTAAGAAGTTTCAGCGCCCGCATGATTTCAAAGAATCAGATGACGCAGCAGCTGATTGCAAGAGCCTAACGAAGCTCAGATGCGAGAATAGAACTGATGAAGCTCCTTCGCTTCCTGCAAATGATGATGAACATGTGGACCCTCGCACAAGCACAAATACTCGCAGGGCAAAAAAATCTGAGCCTTTGGACCCTCAATCAAGCAGAAAAATTCCCAAGGCGAAAAAATCTGAACTCTGCCATGAAAATGGTCGAAAGAGATCGCGTCGATGCTTGATTGATGATGATGACCTTTTGATTTCAGCTATCATAAACAAGGATTTCAGCTCCAACAGCAAACATATTCCTCTGAAAAGAAGTAAAGCTCATTCGAAAGCTGCAAGACAGCTCAAGAGTCAACATGGTAGTTGCAAATTGCTTCTTCGGAATCCTGGGAAAGGGGGAAAGCATTCCATGGATGGAAAGTGGTTCTCCAGTGCAAGAACAGTGCTGGCCTGGTTGCTCGACACAGGTGTTGTGTCTGTGAATGATGTGATCCAGTACCGGAGCCCAAAGGATGGTGCAGTGATAAAAAATGGCCGGATTACGAGGGATGGATTGCTCTGTAAATGCTGCAACAAGAAGCTTTCTGTGTCTGAGTTTAAGGTGCATGCTGGTTTCAAGCTACAACGGCCCTGTTTGAACCTTTTCCTGGACTCTGGTAGGCCATTCACTCTATGTCAGCTTCAGGGTTGGTCTTCTGAATACAAGGCCAGGAAAGGTGTCAGAAGGCAAGTGCAAGTAGATGAGGTGGATCAAAATGATGATACTTGCGGACTCTGTGGTGATGGCGGGGAGTTGATATGTTGTGATAACTGTCCATCTACTTTTCATCAGTCGTGCTTGTCCACTCAGGTTGTCTTTTCGCTAGCATGTACCTTTTTTTATGCAATATATATATATATATATATATATATATATATATATATATATATATATATATATATATGTAATTGCTACTGCTGCTTGCTACCGGTTAATTCATGCCTCCAAACAATTCCATTATGTGCCTGTAGATGAATGATATCTGGAATTCAATTAGTTCAATGGCTAAAGAGTTCAATCTTGTCACATGTAATTTTTCTCACAATATCGCTTTCATAATGATTTAATATCTAGCAAAATAATAGGTATACTAAGAGTCTAAGACTTAGGCACTCCCTGTTGGTTTTGTGGGTCATACAATGACAGTGAGAGAAGGGATTGGATTCTTGAACTGAATTCATGGACATGAATTTATTCCCTATTTTACAGCATTAACATTCTGACACATTGGTTTAAACGGGCAATGCGGGGTAGTGTCGGAGGTCTATAGACGGCCAAAATTCGATGTAATGGACTGGGTTTCAAACTCAATTGTTTTCGGCGATTGTTCTCTTTCTTCTGTTTCTTGGGATGCTTTGTATTTCTTTTGGCCATTTTGGCCTTCTTTGATTAATAAAATCCTAACCTTTCCAAAAAAAAGAAAAAAGAAGACACATTGGAGACCTATTTAGCAAACCTACTGCCTTTCCGATCTCTTAAATAATGGAAAATAAGGATCTGTTTTCCAACACCAATTTTAGGAACAAATGAGAAACTCAGCTTGATCTGAGCCAAATTAAAAGTCAATATACATATGTACGTGCTTGCGCATGGGTGCTTGCTTGAGTGTAGCAAGTGATGTCAAAGGGGTTTGGTAATTTAGTTTTAAGTTTTTATCATACATTATATGTACTTGCATGATCATATCTACTTAAATTTGTTTTTGTTTATACACATGAGTAGTCTTTAGGCTCAGTAATTGTGCCTGACTTGACTGTGAGTTAAATCTATACAACCTGCCGCCACCATCTATCCCTTTTTGGAGAAAACAAATCTGAAAAATATGAGTATGGAGAAACTGGGTATCTTACCCCATCTATAATGCTTTGGTCATGCATGTCATTTAGTCCTTATGGCTCTGTATTGATGATTTGACCAATACAAGGAATTATATGCTGAATCCTGTTGCGTCTATACAACTCGCCTGTTACATGGGCAATTCATGTTGGTGATGCCAATGTTAGTGAACAGGGCCAGGTCTTTAAGCAATGGTCGTTTGTTACATGGCATGTACTCTGCAAGGACCCTAACTAATCCTTGATAATGTTTGGAACTTCAAACCGATAGGGATCTTGCTGGCCGAAACTGGTCTGCTTCAATGATCTGCTCATTTGGTGAAGCCTCTCCTTCACCTATGGTGAAACCGAACTGCTGATTGAACTAATGAGAGTGAAAGGTGGCAAATGACAGGTTGAACTAGATGGTCTATATTAAGGTAGTTCAGACATCTGTTCATTAGCATTTAAAAAGTACATCTGTTGATATATATGATAAAGATCAGGCCATTAATGACACTACCTTTCCCTTCTGAACTTCTGGTCATCACCAATCTTCTGTCAGGGTTTAATTTTGTTTCATGAAAGAACCGTATTTATAAGATAGATTTATATATCTACATCATGTTCTCTTATGCTAGATCATGCTGTCTTGGTCAACCATGCCATGCTATAAATAACCAACCCAACACCATACAATCTACAGTCATGCCATGAGCAGCGTTAAATTTGAAGCACTTGTGGTGCAGTCGAATTATTCATGGGCGTGCCACTGAACATCATATACACATTATGCATTCACATGCTTTCAAATCACTTATATGATGTGACAAGTGCCATTAGCTTCTGAGTGTGGATGTTAAATAGGCATTAAAGGAATTAGATGTTGTCCAAACATTTGAAATAACATCTATGCAGTCATTTGATGAATGATGTGGAAAACTGGAACTCTGTCATCCAGCAGCTGCTGCATATAACCATGAACTTGCTCTATATTGAATCATTGATAAGACTCTTAAGAAACGAAGAACTGCCTCATGAAGGTACACATGTCATGAGCATCTTTCTAGTTGATGATGGTTGTGTCTAATAAAAGAAAGTGGGCTCTGAGAAGGAATTTGGCATCTGCAGAAGAGTATTTTGAATTGTGGATGAAAAATAAATTACACCGAGTGACAGTGACTACTTAAAAAAATGTACACCGAGTGAAAAGTAGTCGTATTTGAATCGTTTTCCATTCTCTTTATTGAAATTGATAGTTCATTAGAACACAGGAAAGGCCCAGAATGGCAGAGAAAATACAGCCCACAAGGGAAACCACAGACCCTTACACCCCCAGCACATTAGAACACCTGCTCAATTTTTACAAAGTCATCCCTACTATGCCTAGAGATCTCCTATAAGGACCTGGCCCAGGAAGTAATTAGGTCCACTATCACCAATTAGAAGTCCTGTTATTTCTTTCTTTCCAAGCTGGCCACAGAATTGCTAGGAGAGTAGGTTCCAAAGCACATGTTTCAATGGTTCCTCTTGGATGTGCTAAATGCTGATCTGTTGACATGACGAACATGATGCCTTCCCAAACATGGCTTGGTAATGGCAGTGAACACAATATGCTTGAGTCTAGCTGCTGAAATTCCAATTTGCATTGCATGGATGCAGCCTTGCACACATAGTGGTTACCTTTCGGTATTGTGTTGTTTTATATGTTACTGTGAGCAACTGTTTTTGTTGTTGTTGTTGTTGTTGTTGTTATTGTTGTTATTGGCTCGTTATTTCTGCTTCACTTCCCTACAAGGGCCTTGGTGTGCTGCATTGGAAGCCTTCATGCCAATTATGGTTGTAGTGTTTTAGATCAGTCTGATAATTTTGGGCTTTATGGGGGTGGTTTGTTATTTACATTTTCATTTACTCATCTATATTTATTTGAATAACATCACCTTTCTTGTCTAATTCTGTATCTTTAATTCAGGAACTCCCTGAAGGCAATTGGTACTGCCCAAACTGCACTTGTAAGATTTGTGGGGATCTGGTCAATGAGAAAGAGACTTCATGTTCCTTGATCGTATTACAGTGCTCACAATGCGAGAACAAATGTAATTGTTTGCCTTTTTAGCTTATTTTTATGACATTCTATATTTTTAGCTATATATATATATATATATATATATATATATATATATATATATATATATATATATATATATATATATAAGGGTAGCTTCTTCTTTAAAATAAAAAAATATATATTTAAATGATAATAGAAAGGAAGGATTTCTTATTTTGATTGGAAATCTCTAAGGTGCACTGGTAGGAATAATAATAATAATATAACTCTGAGGTGCACAAAATGGGTCCCATAGGAATCATGGAAAAATGGAGGTGGGAAAAATGGAGATATGAGTGAAAAAAATAATAGATAAAAAGTTAGTTGCTCAAAAAAAAAGAAGAAGAGAAAAAGAAAAGAAGGAAGTTCAATTATATTTATTTCTCTGGGTACAATAAATTTGAAAAGAAGACACAAGTGCCTCATTTCTCTTTTTCCTGGAACAATGCCACAAATAATATCATTTTCTCATTCATTGTTTACAGTCGAATTTTAGCAATTAGCTTTTCTTAATATTATCTAAACTTAATACTATGAAATGATGAATATTATTATTATTTATTATTATTATTTTTTGCATCACCTGTCTAGAAGTAAATAAACATCAATTTGGTAAACTGAAGGAAAATAAACTCGTCTTGTTCTTTTCCGAAGAACTAGTCAAGGAGTCATGAGCATGGAGCATGGATGCCATAAAATTATTTTTATGGTGTTCAATTTTATGGGGATGGGGGTTGTTTGAAGGGATGATAAAGGCCATAAAAAATGACATTTCTGGATGGACTGGTGTCGGAGAGTTGAATGAAGCAGAGGATAAGGCCTTATCAGAGCATTGGGGATTTTACCTAATTTGAATCCAGGAGACTTATCATGAAAGATGATTCGAGTAATGTTATCTCATGGCCAAATTCCAAGATATACGAACCCTTGGAGGCTTTTGTATATTTTATCCAGAATTTCTATATAGCTTTAAGGCTAAACATTTCTTTCTATGTCGGTAGAGAAGCAAATTGCTTGGCCACCACGTAAGGAGGTTGTTAGTAGGACTTAACACTTTTACCTGGAGCTCATTTCCCTCTCTTTCTTGATGCTCTATATCACTTTTTCTTAATATATCTCATTCCCCCCCTTAATATATCTCGTTAACTATCACAATAAAGAGAAAAAAGAAAGAAAGTGTTTAACCTGATATTTTTGTTTCTGTTAACAGATCACAAAATGTGCATAAATGAAAACAGTATATATAAAGAAGTGGCCTCTGGTACATGGTTTTGCGGAGGAAACTGTCAAGAGGTATGTTTGTGCAAAGATTCTTAAGTATCCTGTTTTTCACATTCAGTTTAGACTGAAAAGTAGTTTCTTGGTTTGGATAGGGGAAGAATTGTTTTCTTTTTGAACAGTTAGAGAAAGAAAATTGTTGTCTAGTTTGTTAATGAAAGCATTGTAGAAGCCCGTGGATGGAGACGATTCTATTTTTTCTATATAGAGTAGAAAAGAATAAGAGAGTGGTTGTCAAACTGATGGTAACAATGATGGATAGGTTAGTATGCAGATCCAAATATGGTTTCAGTGATGTTTGGGGGGCGGGGTTGGGGGGTTGTAAGGATGTGCAGGTTGGCTAATAGCAGCCTCAAGGGGGAATTATGCGTTTATGGTTTAGCTATTCATTAACTTTGCCAGGTAGCGATTCAGCAGATTTCAACTCTTTTGTAGTTCTCTTTTCCTTTTAATACAATCAGTTATCTTTCAAAAAAAAAAAAAACCTCTGCCAGGTAGTGATTGCACTAGCAACTGCCCAGCCCAGTTAAAGGATGGTTGATGCCAGGTGGGCAGCCAGTTGTTGAACTTTTGCCAAGCTACCATGAGAAATAACTAATAAGCCAATGCTAAATAGGTGGGACAAGGCTAAGATGATGATTGTTTAGCTGTTCGCAGTTATCTTCTTTGTCATTGGTGCTGTTGAACTGATAGTGACTTGTATATGATATTGAGAATTTTGACTGCATATGACCTTCACCTTTGCTTGTCTACCAGCAGTCACAAGGTGGGAATTAAGACGTTTGCTGTTTAGCTGTTCAGAAACTCTGCCTGGCAACGATTGCTCCAGCTGCTTCCCAGCCTGGTTAAAGGATGGTTGATGCCAGGTGGGCAGCTGGTTGTTGAACTTTTGCCAAGCTACCATGAGAAATATGCCAACCCCAAGTAGGGGGAACAAGGCTACGATGATGATTGTTTAGCCGTTCAAAGTTATCATCTTTGTCATTGGTGCTGTTGAATTGATAGTCTTGCTGGGTCTCTATCTGATATTGAGACTTTTGATTGCATATGATGTTCCTTTGTGCTCATCAAATATTACACAGAACTAGAGTCTGAATGCATGATTGGTTTAGCTGTCTTTCTACATTATTATTACTTCAAGTTCAGCCTTGACTGTGTTTTTTTTAACCTTGGTTGATGAATCAGTGAATCCAGCCTTCGTGCTCGAGTTGCATGCATTATGCATATGCAATCATGTAGTTGTTCTTTGTAGATCTATTCTACCCAGAAACTTCAAATTGAGCACCTTTCTGGTGAATGGAGCTTTGCTTTAAAAGTTAATGCCACACTTGAGAGTTTTGGGTGACACTCTGGAACAAAATGACTTTTTGGCGACTCATCCCCCTGTCTTGTGTTAGTATGATCAATGTTTTAAGTATCGACGATATTGGCCGATATATCCCACAATACATCTTGTATCCCACCTTCGCGATACGAAACACAAAAGTAGTCGGATGTATCCCACATGTTAGATCCGGTGAGAATTTTCGATTTTTGATCTTTTCTCCTTGTAAATCATGTTAAATTAGTGTCAAATTGTTACAAAAACAAGAAAAATCATGGATTGGGAGCTTCAATTTCGAGATTTGGAGGAGATGGGCTGAGTCGCAAAAAATTGAAAAAATAAAAAAATTTTCAATTTGGGGGGGTTGTAAGGATGTGCAGGTTGGCTAATAGCAGCCTCAAGGGGGAATTATGCGTTTATGGTTTAGCTATTCATTAACTCTGCGAGGTAGCGATTCAGCAGATTTCAACTCTTTTGTAGTTCTCTTTTCCTTTTAATACAATCAGTTATCTTTCAAAAAAAAAAAAAAACTCTGCCAGGTAGCGATTGCACTAGCAACTGCCCAGCCCAGTTAAAGGATGGTTGATGCCAGGTGGGCAGCCAGTTGTTGAACTTTTGCCAAGCTACCATGAGAAATAACTAATAAGCCAATGCTAAATAGGTGGGACAAGGCTAAGATGATGATTGTTTAGCTGTTCACAGTTATCTTCTTTATCGTTGGTGCTGTTGAATTGATAGTGACTTGTATATGATATTGAGATTTTTGACTGCATATGACCTTCACCTTTGCTTGTCTACCAGCAGTCACAAGGTGGGAATTAAGACGTTTACTGTTTAGCTGTTCAGAAACTCTGCCTGGCAACGATTGCTCCAGCTGCTTCCCAGCCTGGTTAAAGGATGGTTGATGCCAGGTGGGCAGCTGTGAACAGCTAAACAGTTGCAATTTGTGGCCAAACATAAAATCAAACATGCATTTAACCTGATCTAGTGATTCTTCTTTTGCTTTTGAATGTATTGCTTGTGTTTTCACACGTCTTCTTACATTTATAAATTATATGAATAGACTTTGAATATACTTTCATCAATTCATGTAGACAGCCCATAGAGTAAGACCTGCACTTGTTTTTTGTAATGTATTGATTTATAAGTGTGTATTGATGTCCTTTTTAACAATCACCAAAGTTTCATTGAAAAATTCGACCAATTTTCTAATGTTTCCCGATGTTTCCAACAACATCGATATATTAAGCAATAGAACCGATATATCCCATGTGATAACCGATACGTATCCGTATCCCAAGGGTGCAATATGTAACGTGATATCGATATTTTAAACACCGTGTATGGTATGCCTTGAAAAGTAAATGATGGTTATGATCGTGTACATATATGACCACATATGTCTGGTTTTACCTTGTGTACCATAATTGAATGTGTAGGAAACCTAAACTATCTTTGATTTTGTGGGTTACAGGGAGAGGTTCCTTCGGTTGTCTTAGGGGAATGTGAATGTAGACACGACGGCTCCTGACAAAGTTGTGTTTCATCTATCTCAGTATACTAAGTTCCATGACCATATTAGTGGGATTGGGCAATCTGTGAAAGGTGTATTGGTTATCTTGTGTGAGGAAACTGACGACGAGTCGGTGCATATACCCTACCCTGCACAGGAGTGTGAGTGTTAACAGATGCGAGTTCTTGTGTCTTAGACCTAACTGAGTGCTTAAGTTAGGAGATCACATCGAGTCTGTGGTCTCAAAGGCCCATCATGCCTAGTTTGGATTGACTTGATTGTGCACTTGCTTTGACTATTGCTTAGACCGGAAGTCATGGTGGGACTTAATGGTCCTAGTGTTTTGTGCTTTGGCTTACCTTGCAACATGACATTAGTGACTGACATGCCGGTGGTTGGGTGCATGCATTAAGATTTGGTATAAGAAGCCCACATGCTTCCACATGGGATCCACTAGTTACCTTGAGGATCTTATTTGTGGCTTAGATCTTAGTGATCTCCATCATGTGGTTTTTCTAGCTGGGCCCGACAAAAAGAAGAAGAAGAAAAAGGAGTTTTTGAATATTTAATTGAAGGTTGTTAACTATTGATCTTGTGGTCTACCTCTTAGGCAAGTATGGGGTTTTGGTCAGTAGTGGCTGCCACTGGACCATTGAGGGATATGGTTAATTTGGATGCATAGATAAGGTAGGTGTATAAACTTTTAATGGTGTAGTGTATTACCAAAGTCTATAGGGGTGAGGATCACCATAACTGGTGCTTTCCTTTCAAACCTTTGTTTCTCCTTATAAATAGATCCACCAGAGAGGGAATAGAGAGCATTAGAGAGCCTTGGACATCCAAATGAGGGGGAGAGAGAAAAGAAGAAAGAAAAGGAGAGCGAGAGAGTACCGTGTCTCTCTTTCTCTCTCCTCCCTCCACACTTCCACATGTCTTGGGCCCTCCTTGAGCCTCTCTCTATGTGCACAGAGCTCTACCTCACAGTGTTCCCTGCTCTCCTCTATTCTGCAATAGATTGGGGAGAGTCTTCATACATTGAAAGATCGGCATTGGATTACATAGCGATTTGACAACCTAAGTCAAACGTATGGATTGTTTTTCTTTTCTTTTCAGAAACTTAATGATATCTAGATCGGGATCCTTATTAGGGTTCTATTAAAATTTGGAATATTAGAAAACCTTATGCTTTAGTTCCGTTTCAAAAAATTAAATAACATCCAGCTCCCACCAAAACCTCAGTTTGCCAAAAATGTCTATATCCTCTCTCTCTCTCTCTCTCTCTCTCTCTCTCTCTCTCTTCCAGCTACACCCGTTTTATTACTCTCTCTCTCTCTCTTCCAGCTACACTCGTTTTATTACTCTCTATCCTTCCAACCTAGAAGCAGCCCTCTTGCTGACCATTTTTTATTTTTTTTGAAAGATAACAATTTCATTGAAAGAAAGCAAAGAGGTACGTGACGTACGTCAAAATAAAGGAAAAGTATTCCCTATATAAATTGGGATGATGGGCCTTCCTTCCGTAAGGGGTTGTTTGGATGCCTTTAATGGTTTAAGTGGTAAATGATTTACAGGTGTAATTTGTAAATCATTTAGAGCCTATCCTGTTTGGCTGTAAGCCGTAAAGAATTTTCAGGTAAATGATTGTCTGTGTTTGGATAGCCTGCAAATCGTTTAAGTTCCATAAATGGAGAGCCAATCTTTGAAAATATAGCTCTAGGCTGTAAATGGAGAGCCAATCTTTGAAAATATAGCTCTAGGCTGTAAATGGAGAGCCTATAAATGAAATCACAGCTTTTTGCCTGTAAATCAAATGGGAAAGCTTCAAATTATTTATAGGCATTTTTCAGCATCCAAACACTGTAAACTATTTACCTGCAAATCATTTACAGTTTGCCCCATTTACAGGCATCCAAACGACCCTTAATTGAATCCCACTTAGCATTTTACTCTCTCCCAACATTAGCAGAATGAAATGTTTAGCCTAGATGTGAGGTGCAGATCTCATAAAACAGAGAAAAGCTTAATATCTGCCCTCCTTCCCTTGGAGGGTTTTGGTTTGTTGATCTCGAGAGGGAGGGATCCCCCTCCCGTCCAATGCCCTGTTTTGGGTTGTTGGCCCCAAGGGACGGAGGGAGGCCTATGCACGGAAACCACACTACCCAGAGAATTTCTTTTTTTTTTTTGAACGGTACAAACCAAATATTTTCTTTTATATTTTGAGGCCTAGATGACCCAACCACGAGACATCACCTGTGAAGTTCCTACACAGGCTGCACTTCTCATAAGGTATGTTTTCAGATCTTCATGGTTGCCTATTTCATTTCCTGATGGCTTTTGGGCTTGAATCTTTGTGTGTGGTGATCATAGTCAATGCTTTAAAGCATGAGGCATAACAAATTAATATCTATTAACAAACAACATGTATCTAGCATAGGGGTTTGGACATTTGTTTTAGAAGTAGATTTCATGTGTTCAAACTCTATTGGGTGTAGTTTTTCGTAGTTTTAGAAAACAGTTGACCAACATCTGTTTATCCTGCGTCTTTCTTCTAGAACAGTGATTTACCAGTCCTTGCAGGTTTACTTAGGTCTACATTCCCGTGTTGGAATCCTAAACCGCATTGTAGATGGGTTTTCCTGGACACTTTTGAGATGTATTCATGGTGACCAAAAGATTCATTCTGCACAAAGATTTGCGCTGATGGCAGAATGCAATACAAAATTAGCTGTGGCACTTAGTATTATGGAGGAGAGCTTTCTCTCCATGGTGGATCCAAGAACGGGCATAGACATGATACCTCATGTTTTATACAACTGGGGGTGAGTAATTTCTTCTGAACTATTCATTTCTTTATTTCTGATCTTTTTGAAGCTGCATTACTGAGTACTTTTTTGTGCGTTCTGCTGGACATCAAGTCATGTTGACTGAGCTTGCTGTCAGATTCTTTACTCCGATGCTGTTTCTTTAGAGTTTGACTACTGATGTGGTGTTTTATTGTTTTTATACATGATCCTCAGATCGGATTTCGCACGTTTAAATTATCAAGGATTTTACACTGTGGTCTTGGAGAAGGGTGATGAACTTGTTTCTGTAGCATCCATTAGGTACTATACCTTATCCAAGAAAGATTTTCTTTCTTTTGTCTTTTCTTTCCAGGTTGAACCTACTTTATCTCAATGGTTTGGATTTGGAGTCTTCACTAGAAGAACATATTATCATCTTCCAAAGGAATTTTTATACAGGGTTGAATTTGATGAATTTGGTGGTTGGGAATGATATGGCATACTTTTTAGTAGGGCTGTCAATGGGCCAGGCTGGCCTGTTGGGCCTGGCCCATCATGGACCAGGCTTTGGTTTATCAATCAGGGCCGCGTCCAGGCCTGGAAATCTATCCTGTTTATTAATCAGGCTGGGATCGGGCTGACTTCTAGAGCCTGTAGGCATGGCCGTCAGAGATTTACAACCTCTATGTTATAGGGGTGTTTTTGTAATTCGATAACATATGTAGCATGAAATTCTAACACCTCTTCTGTCACACCCCTCTTGTGCCTCCTCCCTCTCTCCTTTGACAGCGAGGGTGCCCTCCTTCCCTCTCGCTCTCTACAACGACAGTGATGATACAATGCTCACCTCCCTCCCTCTCTCTACCAACCCTCTTTTTTTTTTTTTGAAAAGTCACATGATTTATTAAAAGGAAAGAAAGATACAAGGCAGATAGCCTGCGTCGCCGAGGAGGCTACACAGACTATTAGGAAAATAAGAACTGCAGATTAAAATCCTTAAGCTTGTCTACGTTAACCGCTCATTCTACAATTAACAGTCTAGCTCTCTCAGTGACATATTCAACTGGATTGGAAATTCCATTGAAACATCTGGCATTTCTTTCTTCCCAAACTGCCCACTAGACAGCGAGCAGCGACATTCTCCATAGCAGCAACTTTTTCTTCTCAAGAGTGATACCATGCCAAGCCTTTAGAAATCTTCCTGCTGAAATTGGGGCTGCCCAATTCATTTCGAAACGAGATAGGATATCCTTCCAGATGTGGTTGATGAAGGGACAGTGAATGAATAAATGGTTAACCGTTTCCTCATTAGCCATACAGCATAGGCAAATGTTAGTGATAATCATCCCTCTTTTCCTTGGGTTTTCAATCGTAAGAACTCTGTTCATTCCAACCAACCAAGTGAATCCCACAATCTTGGGGGGAGCTTTGTAGTTCCAAATTTTGTTGGTGAAGATCTCCTCCCTTGCCCACTCCTTTGTCAATGCACCTGTAGAACGATTTAACCGAGAACTTTCCTGATTTATGATTGTTCCAGACCAACTTATCTGCACTTTCTGGGTCAATCTTGGCTTCTTGAGTATAGTTTAGAAGAGCCACGTACTCCTTAACCTCGTTATCACGAAGATTTCTCCTGCGCTCCACATTCCACACTACTACACCCCCGGTCACAACATAAGAGTCAGCTACTGAGGCTTCCCGGTTAACCACAATGCGATAAATGCGCTGTAATTTATCTTTTAAAGCTCCATCCCCCAACCACTTATTGGACCAAAAACTGATCCTGTCTCCTTTCCCAACTGAGAAACTGATTTCTTTAAGAACTTCATCTTTTATGGCTAGCACTCCTTTCCACACCGCTGAAGGTCTGGACCGAGACGCATCTTTGGTTCACCAACCCCCCTTAGAATATCCACACTTACTCTTAATAACGGAATTCCACAAGATACCATCCTCTGATCCCAATATCCAATGCCACTTTCCAAGAAGAGCCCTATTCATTGTTTTAAGGTCTTTGATGCTGGCTCCTCCATCTTGGAAGTGTTTGCAAACATCGTTCCACTTCAGAAGATGAAACTTCTTTTTAACTTCCCTTTCGTGCCACATAAAGTTCCTCCTTAGCTTTTCCAGTTTTTGAAGACTCGGACCCGGGCATTTATAGAGAGACATAAAATACAATGGAAGGTTTGAGAGGGCTGCCTTTATGAGAGTGATTTTTCTGCCTAGAGAGAGGTATCTGCATTTCCATCTAGCAAGATAAGTGTCGAATTTGGAGATTACCTTTTCCCACATGTGTAACGGAGGTTTTCCAATGCAAAGGGGAAGGCCCACAAAAGTAGTCGGAAGGGAACCCATCGCACAATCAAATAAAGTTGCAAACTTTAGAAGCTCTTCTTTCTCCATGTTTATGCGAAACATCTTTGATTTAGTCATATTCACCTTGAGCCTTGATACTACCTCGAAACACCGGATAATCATACGCAGGTTGATGACTTTTTCTTCCTCAGCCTTACTAAATAGAAGGATATCGTTGGTGAACTGCACGTGAGATAGCGGCGCATCCATACCTTCCACATTGATTCTGCCAATGATGCCTTGAGCCTAGCCATTATAAAGCATTTTCGATAGAGCTTCCACCATTATAAAAAACAGGAAAGGTGATAGGGGATCCCCCTGCCTTAGCCCCCTATTACTTTTGAAAAAGCCTGTAGGGGAGCCGTTAATGAGGACAAAGAAGAAAGCTGACCCCGTACATTCCCCTATCCATTGCCTCCAGCTCTTTTCAAAACCCATCTGTTGAAGCATGTATAGTAAAAATCCCCAATCAACGTAGTCATAAGCCTTTTCGATGTCCACTTTACATAGGATCCCTTTACCCTTTGATCTATGGCTTGAGTCCACACATTCATTGGCGATAAGAGAACTATCTATAGTTTGTCTTCTTGGTATAAAAGCACTCTGATTATGAGAGATGATCTTCCCTAACACCCTTTTCAATCTAGTAGCTAAGACTTTCGCCAGGATTTTGTAAGGGCTACCAATTAAATTGATGGGTCGAAAGTCTTTTAACGATTCTGCACCTGAAGATTTTGGAATAAGAGTGATGAATGAGGCCCCTAACTCTTTCGATATGTGGCTTCTAGCAAAAAATTAAAGCATGTAGTCCATGATGTCTTCCATTAGAACTTCCCAGAAGGATTGGAAGAAAGCTATAGGAAAACCGTCAAGACCAGGAGCCTGTTCACCTCCAAGATCTTCAATGGCCCCTTTCACTTCCTCCACAATTATTGGAACCTCCAGCCTAGATGCTTCTTCCTCAGATAATCTGTCGAACTGCAATAAGTCAAGGCGTGGTTTGTTCCACTCCTTGCCCCTGAGGTGGTCACTGAAATACTGTATAACCTCTTCTGAAATGATATGTTGATCCTCTGTTCTCTGCCCATTCACCATTAAACTGACAATTTTGTTTCTTCTGGCTCTTGCGCTGGCTATGGAGTGGAAGAAGTGAGTGTTTTTGTCGCCTTCTTTAATCCACCTAGCTCTTGATTTTTGTCTCCATGATATTTCGTCCTCCAGAATCCTAGCAGAATACTTTTGGATGAGCTGCATTTATTTTTTTTATCGACCGCTCAACAGACATTAGATCATTGGCCCCATCCTTATCCATTGCAAGAATCTCGGATAATATTTGCTTTGTCTCTGTTTCCCTTTGACGAAGCACTGAATTTTTCCATTCTTTTATCTTTAACTTTAGGAGCTTCAATTTTCTGTAAAGCCTGTATCCGGTGAACCCTTCTACTTTGAACTCACGCCACCATTCCGTTATAAGCTGCTGAAACCCGCCAATTTTTAGCCAGGCCATGTCAAACCTGAAAGGTTTTGGGCCCCAGGTTCTTTTCTTCATCGGAGAGGAAGATCGGGTTATGGTCTGAGGTGGGTCTGGGAAGAATAGACTGCGTTACGGGGGAAAGCTTCAGACCATTCATTTGAAATAAGAAATCGATCAAGTCTAGATCTGGTTGGGTTCACTCTCTCATTTGTCCATGTAAATTCGGCACCTAGCAGAGGAAGATCAATCAGTTCCCGCTCTTCAATCCAGCTAGAGAATGCAGACATACCTGCGGAATTTTTTGTGCCATTAGATTTCTGAACTGTGTACCGCACTATATTGAAATCTCCACCTATGCACCAAGGGCCTGCAAATTTTTTCCTGCTATCTGTCAGTTCCTCCCAGAAGCCCTTTCTCTTGCTTTCTTCATTAGGGTCGTACACCAAAGAGATGAGGTATGTGAAATCCAATGCAGAATCTTTTGGAATAACCGAAATAGAATACTCTCTTCTCCAGGAATCCAAAAGGGTCCACCCCAATGTCTTCCTCGCTATCAGAATTCCTCCCGCTGAACCATTGGCATCTAAGGACTCCCATGAGACGTCTGCTGCTCTCCAGATAGAGCCTATCAGTCTGTCACTGATAGCCTACACCTTTGTTTCTTGAAGACAGATGATATCTGCTTTACTTCTACCACATACATCCTTTATGATTCTTCTCTTTTTCTTTGACCCCACGCATCTCACATTTCAAGATAGAATCTTCATATGGAAACCACACTGCCCCGATCCCCCTGAATCCCGATTATTGCTGAAGATCCTCCTGACTTGTCTATTTGATGCGAATGGCCTCGCGTTTTGTTTCTCGTTTGTTCCCTACTGTTCTTTGAAGTGGAAGGTGTGTTCGACGTTAGAGGTCTTCCCCGACTCTCCACACAGTGAAAGAGGGCAATAAAATCTTCATGGTGGTCTCTGAATGAAAGCCCAATCGACCTTCCGACTTGTCCCATGGCGTCTCTGATCCATTTCTTCTTTTGGATAACTCCTATTATCTTCGCCCGCTGGTTTTCGACTTCTCCATCCTTCCCCTGTTGATTTCCCATTCTGACGTGAAGAGGTTCCGCTGATATAACCGCATCTCCCATGTCTTCTCCGAACAGCCCTGATAAGTCTTTAACTGAATCAGAGTCCCGGTCGTAGAATGTTCTTGGCGTCATGCAATCAGGGGTCTTTGCACAATTTGAGTACCATGGAAGTAGGTCTGTGCCTATCGCGAAGAAGTGTTCTTTATCGTTGGTGGAATCTGCAGCCTCGACAAATGAAGTTGCACATGCCACGGCTATTGCACTTTGAAATTCTTCTGAGCGTTGGAGTGAGGTGTTCTTATTGAACTGAGTCGAGGGGGTGGGGAGGCACGCACGTGACTGAAGGCGCATGTTGGAGTCGGTTATTTGCGGAGTTGTATTTGGATCTGCAGGTGTCGGCGGGTAGGGCTGAATTGCCGGGTCCAGGACTGGCTTCGGGTATAGATGTAACAGCGGCTCTGATGGACTCGTCGGGTCTGGAGTCATAACCGGGTCTGACTTCGTCGGATCTGATTTCGTCGTCGGATATGGAAGAGTCATCGGGTCTGAGCCTATTATCGGATTTGGGTCTCCATACATTACTCGATTAGCGTCTTTCCCTGCTTCCGTTCGGTGACGTGTCCCCAGCAATAATGTACGAGGAAAGTTGTTAGCAGCTGGAGCCAGGGATCTACCTCCATTGTTCCGCGTGGACGGCTGGGAGAAAAGTTGAGGAGCTCGAGACACTGGCATGATATCCTCCGAAGATATCGTGCCAGATGTCGCGTAGATGGTATGGGAGCGTGCTCTGTCATGATGAGAAGACCCTTTTACCTGACGGTTTACTTTTCCCGCTTCTTGTACTCCAGCACCGTATGGGTTTGGTTCTCCTTCTTCCAACTCTGGTTCTGCGACGGAGCTAGTTGCATTAGCTCCCTTTTCTCTGACCCTTCACAGATCTCCCCAACAAGGAGAAATAGAGTCTGGATTCTCTTTCTGGACGGGAATATATAATATCTTGTCTTCTACAGGAACTTGGATATGTACTGGGATAACTTCACCTTTCCTCCTGCTGACTCTTAACCCTGATCACCCCCAACTCCTCACCAAGCTTCGTTTTAGGGTCCAGTTCTATCAACCTTCCTAGACATGACACTGCTGATATAAAAAACTCTTCGTACCAGAGTTCCAAGGGAATGGGCCATATAAGCATCCAGGATTCTTCCATGCCGAACAGGGAAAACTCGTTCCAAATGATGATTTTCTTGATCGGACCTTCTTTGCGTAACAATCTTGCCATGATCAACATGTCCGGGTTGACGTCTGGACTGGTTTTGATCCATAGTTCGTTGTACCCGATTGGCTTTATAGTATACTAGTACCTCGTTATCCTACAATAACTGTCTATCCATTCCTTCACTTGATTAATTGAGGCTCCTTCCTTTACCATCGCTACCACAGAGCTTTGCATTTCCCGTGCTTGTTTATCAAATGACTCTTTTTTAATGTGCACCATATAATCTTTCCCATCCTTTACTTCTTCTCCGCCTTTCTTTATGTCTTCTTTAGATCCAGTACGAAGTGGAGGTTGTGAAAGTCTTTCTCCCTTTGTTTGCAGGAGCACTTCCTTGTAGGACTGCAAGTCGCCGGATCGAGATCGAAAGTCATCGTACTGGTGACCTCTCTGTAGGAGTGTTGCTCTTCCATTGGGGAGATGCTCTCCTGGTGCTTTGCTTTGATTCCGGGCTGACTCTCATCCTCTGCACTAACAACTTAACTCCACCGAAGCTTTCCCCGTGTAGCATTTCAACCGCCCTTGACAGTTCTTCTTCTGAACTCATCCTGACTAGAGCAAAACCCCTATGTTTACCTGTAGACTTTTCTTTTGGAATCACGACGTCCAAAACTGCCCCAGCTCTGCCGAAGACTCATGATAAATGTACTGGTAACCATCCATCGGGAAAGCCTTTAACGAACAAGTTGGAAACTGCAATCTTCTGCTGTTGTAGCGAGCGTGGTTCGGTGTCGCCATCTTCCTACTTTTGACTAGTTGCCATCTGCCATTACCGTCTTTGCCGTTGTGGCCGTCGTTGCAGGAGTAATACAACCTTTGAAATAGCTTAGGAGCAAAGTCAATCTCATGATTTCCGGCAGTCTATATCGAGGGCTGATATGCAACACTTCTCTCGACAAACCTAAACCACCAATCTTACCCACCTAAACCATAGATCCGTTGTTAAATCAACCATAGATGGGGGATGCCCCAATTATTATGGAGATTGGATGTTTGGTTTGTTTTTATCGAACACAATCTAGTGTTTCTTGTCAACCACCCATTTGTAGGACAATAGTCAAAGGTTATAATCTTCCAATCGAAAAGAATTTAGAGAGATCCTCTCTTGACAGTGGTGTTGATCTGATGATTCGGATCAACAGTTTGGATCACAAAGCCATCGTCCTAACTGTACAAAATCTCACCCCCTTCAATTTTCTAAGGAAAAAATTTTGCTGGTCCCTTGGCAGGCTCAGGCCTGTGTAGATTTTGACTAAGACGGGCATGGGCTTCGTTTTGTGGACTGGGCATGGGAAGACCCTGGCCCGGCCCAAGCACGTCCTGTTGACAGTCCTACCTGTCAGTTCAAGATATTCACTTCCAATCTTGAAACTGCATTGAATTCTTCAATATGTTTATATCATGTTGCATCATCAATCATAATTACTAATTACTGGTTTGGCTTGCTTGGAATCAGGAGTGGGTGTTGATTATAAGTTTCAACTAAAAATGCATTCTAGAACTAGACATGGAACTGAGCATGTGGGTTTCACAAGTTCTTTATTAATCTGCAGTACTTGTGATATGAAGCAGTTGCCTCCTGAAGGTGGTGTTACTGACCTCTGTGTGGCAGTGGGGAACTTGAAATAATATATTGATTGTCACAGCATATATTTGGGCCATTATCTATCTGGGAAAAATCTTTATAGAAGGAAAACTAGAACCTTTGTTTAATGGGTCTTGTTCTGGTCTCTCTCTTCCTTGGGAAGTGTGCACATCCGCAAACTCCAATCTATCTTTCATCATCATCATCTACTGCTGGCTTCCCTTCACACTTCATGCAACTATATTCCTGCAAAGTAGTAGAATTTGGTTGCACTCATGATTCAGAAAGAAACCTTTTGTTGTGCAGGGTGCACGGAGTTACATTGGCAGAGATGCCACTTATTGCCACTTGTAGTGAACATCGGCGCCAAGGGATGTGTCGACGCCTTATGAATGCAATTGAAGAGGTACTTGGATTGCAAACAATATTTGCGTTTTATTTTTTTGCCTGTTCTGTAATGGGTTTGAGGTGAAAACATCTGACCAAAATGACGAGGGAAGCTAAAAGCATATGCCATGCTGCTGCCCATGCTGCATTCATCTTCTTTAGGTTACAGGGATTAGCCTTGAAGAACCAGCCTTAACACTCTGTTGTAAGGTGCGATTTCAGGCATTTGCACCTTCACCAATAGAAGGTGCCCTGAGGCACACCTTGGGATGCTTTTGAGTTTTGGCTCTCAGCCTGTCACGGTATATGCATGTTTGTTTGGTTTATTCATGTTATATTCCAAACCGTGCAAACTTTCTTCATCCTTATGGTTCTAGGTGCTTTAATTCATATATCGTTATGGGTTTATTCATTTATTTGCACTTTATGTTGTAGATGTTAAAATCTTTCAAGGTTGAAATGCTGGTAATCACTGCAATCCCAACTTTAGTGGAGACATGGACATCAGGTTTTGGGTTTAAAGCCATGAGTGATAAAGAGAAGAAACAATTAACTCGCATGAATTTGATGATGTTCCCTGGAACAACATTGCTCAAAAAGACCTTGTGCGGAATAGAAACTGTGGAAACTGAAGAAGCAGGTGAGTGGTTTCCTGTTCTGTTGGGTCCACCATATTATTGTTTTTTCCTTCTCTTTTCTGGAGTTTCTTGTGATATCCTGAAGTTATTTTACATAATGCAGGACTGGATGATGGATTGTCCTTGATAACAGATGCTTCAAGGGAAGTTGGTGTTTGCGATGAAAATACCGTTCTTGACCCTGGGCCACAATCTGTTGGAGACCTGGAAGCAAATCGTGCGCTCCAGAACTGCAGGGTTCTGCCATTAGAAGAAGAACAACAGCATAGTCAGCCAAAACATTTTATGGAGTCGTATGCTAGCGAACCTGCTTCAACACTTGCAGAAAGCCATCACGGAGATGCTTCTAACATTGATTGTTGCAATGCAGGGATAGAAAACCTGGACACATGTGATGGCAGTAGGCTTGTTTCCACTCAGCAAGTTGCTAGTGAGATGTCACTTGGTAATGCTGTGGGTGCAGAAATTTATGCCGACCCAAGCTCCAACAATTCCCATAAAACAAGATGGGATTGCGAAGTTGCGGCATTGGGTAACATGGACTTTCTTGCTAAGGAGAGTAAAACAAATTGCATGAGAAACCAGGAAAGTATAGGCTGCTTTTCTGATTCCTTGTGTACAAGCGAGAATGGAGATGGTGGTGGAGCTGAAGAAAAAGATGATATTACTGGAACACGTGATGCAAGAAAGACTATGATATCATCAGAAGGGAAAAATGGAAGCTACCCTCGCCTGAAATCGGTGGAGAAAGGAGAGGATCCTCTGATGCTAGCCCCCAACTCAAACATGCAGAATCATGGAGAGCTCGGTATGGAACATCATTGTCAAGCATCTTCGCTGAAGGTTTCTAAAGCAGCAGCTTGTTTGGAGGGGGGAGCTACTTTCCACTCAGGTTGTCAGCTTGTCAGTGGCATCCCAGGCAATGGGAGTTTTGCTCAGCAAGATTGACCTGACGGGAAATTCCAGGACTGGTTATGAGTGGTCTTGGTCTTTTCAAACAAAAAAGCGGTTGTTTCTGTGAATGGAAGTTCAATGGTTTACAAATTTCCTGTGGAAGCCAAATAAGAATTGGAAATCCAGTTGCCAATGGAAGAAAGTCTCAGACCCAACGTCACAAGCATGTTCATTATGGTCCATGCTGCAGTAAACCACTTTCACTGGATTGTTTGAGTTTTGGAACATTGACGGGATGAGTCAAACTACTGACTTAGCTGTTGTTAGAGGTAAGAAGGTGGAATGCGGACGTCCAACTCAGACAAACAGTTCTGTTTCTCTTCTGGTATTGACTTTCAAGCCGCTGCTGAAACTTTGATGCAGACATCGGCTGTTGTCTGGTGTATCATGACTTCAGTGGTTGTTCTTGTACAGGTGTTGCTGAGAGAATTCTTGCACAGTCCAAACCGTGGGTCTCCAAGGTCATGTTTTGGTCATTTGGAGATAAATTCGGTGTTGTCGAGGAAGCTTGCTTTGTGATCCATGGATGGCGGCTGTCAATGGCTGTAGATTAGGTGACAGGTCCCACATTTTGAAGACAGTTGCTAGAGAACTGAGTCGACTGATGGGGACCGTTCTTGTAAATTTCCGTACCATAGAGTGCCGAATGAAGAGATCTCCAGTTAGGCATTTCAAAGGAGATCTTTGGCGCACTCACCTGTTCCACTGCGAATTTGCATCAATCTGGTACAATGTAAAGCATTTTGTCGGTGAAAGGAAATGATTTCACGCAGATGATGGCTTTTGTAATGCCGCGGAGCACTGTGGTCTTGGTGTCTGGTGTAGGGATCTTCCCTGATGATTGTAGGGAGACTGAGCATCAGCAAGCATACAGTTCACTGTACATGTGAGGCCCATGGCTCGGTGATCCAGAGTGTTGATCTAATGCACCTCAACAAGGATGTGAGATGTGGAATGCATCTACTAGATCTGAATATCTGAGCCTTAGATCTTTGGCCTTTCCTTGTCCATTTGATGTATTGTTCTTTCTTAATTGTCTATTTGCAAGGCACTGATTGAAAGGTCAGGATAATCTGATATGGGAGATAGTTTTTCAATGGCATCGTCCTTCCAACTGCCGGCCGGTCAGATCGAGTCTGGATCACCAAAGCTTGCTCTCCATATTTCTGGAACTGAAAGTGTTTGCTGAGGCCAAGGTTCCTGTGAACTCATCCATTGGAGATTTATATAAGACACTCAACAGCGGATTGTGGTCCATTGATCACCTATGGGGGAGGTACCAGAACTTGCGATACCCTACTATGTTTCCTGCCAGCATTCACTTCTGCACGACATCGTGCCACCTGGAAAAATAAAATCAGGGTGGTCCGATCATCAAGGCGACACGCTGTTGGAAATAATGGACTGCCAACCGTTCGGCTCAACTATGGGTTTGGCTCACTTGGGAAGTGGATCAGCCATGTTTTTCGAGAAAGTGATCCTCATTAGAGCTGAAAGTCAGTCGGGTTGGTGCTCAACCCTGGCCCAACCCAATGATCTTATACCTCAACCCTAACCCAACCCAACCCCCGGTTTGGTATTCTCAACCCAAGCGGAACCCAAGCGGGCTCGGTCAGGTTGGTTGGGTGGATACATGCTAATATTTTCGTTATTATGTTAGTCTATTATACTTAAATGCACGTCTCTTTTTTTATTTGTATTTATGATTTTATTAATTATATATGTAGTTATTTATTATAAAGAACATTTTTTCTAAACAAACTAGCTAAAATATAGGACGACAACTACTTTAAAAGTCGTCTTGTGTAGCATGCAATCTATTTGGGATAGAGAAATCCGGTGTATCTTCTTAGCTTGTGTCATCGGAAATGACATGGACCAATGAGACCCGATGACACTTGAATTTCCTGTGCCTTCAACACAGATGATCCACACTCAATTATAATATATAATGACTTGTATTGCGATTGGGTTCAGGTTGGGTCAGGCAACCCGAGACCTCAACCCAAGCCCGACCTAAGTTTCATTGGGTTGGTGTTGGTACAGCCCAAGCCCGAGACCGAAACCTATACATCCTGCCCGAGCCCAACCCAATGTCGGGTTGATCAGGTTGAACCCGCTGGACTTTCAGCCCTAATCCTCATAGTGGGCTGTATTGTTTTTATGGTACTGATTTCCTAAACAGGTGGCATGTTGGTGGGAAAGATGTCACTGTACCACAACTTGTGGTACAGTTGCCTGTGGGTGATCTCTTTTTCTGGACCTCTCCTGTTGTTGCTGCTGTGGCTGGATCCTGCTGCAGATTTTCCGTAGCTCGTTGAATGTGAACGACGGGGGTCTGTCTTTTTACTACTGATGGTACATAGCTCGTTGAATGTGAGCCTTTGGTCAGTCTTTTTGTCCACCAGACTACGGCCTTCCAAAGTTACTGCTTTGTTCCATACGCAACGGATTCCATTGTTTGAAACAAGTACCTTCCATTCCAACCCAGATTCCTTGCAAGGGGAAGGTCTCACCTACAACTAGTCGTAAAAGCAACCTTTTGAGGTGTGGGGCCCACTCTGGTGTATAGTGCAAGTATGGCATCCAACCGGTGCGACATGGTTGGCCCACAATGAGAATGGGATACCCTAATGGAAACATCTAGTGGGCCATCATGTGAATTTTGAGGTTTTTGTGTGGTTGTCCATGTGGCCCAGATGAAGATTGGATTGGCATGATTTTTGGGCCATCCTATTTTCAAAATGGGACAACCCTGTTGGATGGATTGGATGACATGAACGCACCAGTGGGTCCACACGCGGCTAATTGCACGTTTTTTTAGTCGACAAGAAGTTGCGTGGGAGGCCTTCCTCCTGAGAGATGCTTCGACCTTGAAAGTACAGCGCATTATGGAATTTGTCCGGAAAACGGATTCTGCATTAAGCCGATTGTTCTCACCAGACAGATATAACGAATCCTCTGGCTTCAGATGGAGCTGAATCTAGCAGACTATCAGCTACTTGCAGAAATTAATACCGGCCAAATGAATTTTCCAAGCAATAATACTTGAATACACAGGCAAATAACCCAAACATCACGTGAGTCGAACTTTCATGAGATCCACTCCGTCCATCAGGTACCCTGCCTCATGTTTACCGTGCATCCCAAAGATCAGGATGATCCGGAACTCAGGTAGACCACGCCATAGGAAAAAGTTGGGATGGGGCGGGCCAACCATGGTGTTTACATGCCATCCAATTCATTTATCTGATGTGCCTCATTAGGATGAAAGGACTATCCTAAATTCCAGTATTCTAAAACTCGGACTGGCCACACCACGAACATTTAAGTGTTTCTTTTCTTTTTCTTTTTTATAATAATTTTAAACTGGGCGATTGTGGAACTGGGACCGTCCAGTAATTGGGACGGTCCATCCATATCCCTGAATTGGATAGCTATCCGCCCAGGTTTGATGGGTTTTTCTAGTCAAACTCACGTGGTAGGTCTAGATGCAAAATTCGGCATGATTCGTAAATCAGGTGGGTCATGTCAAAGAAAATAATGAGGGACTTTAGGGCGGGTCTCCCACTGTAGAAATTTCTAAATAAAATGTGGGGCTTACAGTGTTGTTTATTTGCCATCCATCTCTTTAATCAGGCAAGCCTCACCAGGACGTACGAGTTTTCGAAAACTTAGGTTGGCCGTACCACATGAATATATAAATTTTTGGCCTGATAGTACATTAGGCTCTGTCGTGTCTCTTCTCAGCCTTTTATAGAGTGATTCTTGATTTTGCACGCTCATAAGTGTGATGAAAATGCTCATCTGCCATAAACAGTGACATTTAGCCAATTATGGGTTTTTGGTCTAAGTAGTCTCCTATTGTGATGTGGTCGTGGCGGTTTTTAGTCATTAAGTCACTTTCTAATTTTTTTTAGGATGAAAATATCTCCCTGCTAACCCTGTGGGTTCTCATTTCGGAAAAAAAGAAAAAGAAAAAGAAGATGGCCCCATCAAAAATTCATATTTAGCCCACCTATTGGCTGATCTGATATATTTATTTTAATCGGACAATTGTGAACCCATGTAAGAGATTTTTCGTTGTTTGCTTGAAGTTTTTTGTAGTTTATAATTATACTAACGTTGTATGTTAATTTTGAACTATTTTATCATGTATAGTCCATATGTGATGAATTTTGCCTACAAACTTAAGCCGATAACATGAAATTAAAATTTATTACACGTGGGACGGGATAAATTTGGTTTAAGACAACCCAATGAGCCCCACATGAGATGTTGATGTATTCAAAACATGAGGTGTGAAAGGAAGGATCTTGTTTTTGGGTTGTCTTCCCTCTTCCTTTTTCCTTAGTTCATTTTAAATTTGTTTTCCATTTTTTTTTTCTTTTTTAGTATGAATGATTTGAGTTTGTAAAAAGATATGAGGATGTGATGGTTTGCTTTATAGTTTTTTTGGTCAGGTACGAGTGGTGGGAGTTTGTGAACGAGACGAGGGTGTGGAAGAATTTTGTAATTGATAAGGGCTCATTAGATTTTCTAAGATACATGTAAATCCCAGTAAAAAAGTAATTATTATCTTTTCACCTTGTTTGAAAATGTAAGACTAATTCCACCTCGAAAATTGATACAAAAGTGTTGACTTAAATCCGTGGACCTCACCATAATGTATATGATATATCTGCACCATCCATCTATTTTATTAAAACCATTTGGGCCATCAGCTAAAAATGAGGCAAATCTAACGCTCAAATGGCCCACACAAAAGGAAACAACGACCTTAATTCGTCCACCGTTGAAAGTTATTTCCTTCACTAGCCCCACATTGAGGTTTTTTTCATCATCTAACCCGTTTATAGGGTCACATAGACATGGATATGGGGAAATCATAAATATTAACTTGATCCAAAACTTTTAAAGGCCTTAAGAAGTTTTTAATGGCAAGTGTTCGATTCCCGTTGTTTCCTATAGTGTGGTCCACTTGAGCTTTGGATTTGGCTTATTTTTGGTCTCATGCCCTAAATTCAGCTGACATAACAAATGAGCGGTGTGGATAAGTCACATACATCATTATGGGCCCCACATTGATTTCATAAATTTTTCGGTATAAGTGTTAAAAAAATAAGTTGTCACATCTACATTGGAAAAGACGTAGTAATTACCTTAGTAAATAATTATTACCCATTTACACGGTAATTACGGTTGAGCCAAAAAATCAAACAGGCCCTAATTTTTTGTAATGGATGAATTTTGTAATGAGATAATTTTGAATGGTAGGAGTTAGAGCTGGGCATCGGTCCAGATTGAATCAGATTGGGTCCAACTCGGTCCGATCCAAAATCTCGATGGCTTGACCCGAACTCGATCCGATCTGGGACCGAGTCCGGGTCACCTGACTCGGACCGATCTGAAATGTGCTTTAACTGATCCGATCCGAGTCCGACTTACTCAGAAAAACAGAGTCGGATCGGATTGGGCACAGTTTGGATCAGTTCAATCTACGGTCTACACCCCATCCAAAGTGGATCCACAATCTAGACAGTTCGGATCATGCTAAAAATATGCCACATGTACAAAGAATGTTTCATGAGAGTATGAATCGATATACTCCGCAAGAGTATCATATATGATGAATTCCCCAAATCAAGATGGAAATGATATGTGCAGCCCCTGGTTTTGATACCCACACCCCTATTTAGACAACTTGCAATCAATAACATGCAATTGCAAGTTTGCAACTTTATCAATCCAAGGAGGAAAAAGGGGGGTATACTATAAAAAATAGGGGTATAAGAAGTCTCCCTAACCCTAAACGAGAACTCTATGCAACTGTACCAAAATCTCGCAATATTTTGAAACGAAACGATTACTTGGAAACTGGTGAAATGCTTGACGGAAGTGAGGTATGGGAAGAGATAAGGCTCGATAGGGAGAAATTGAGATGAGGAGTAGATGAGAAGGACCGCCAAAACAGATGAAGAGACTGAATGACTCTGAGGCAGCAGCGACCTTAGCCTGCACTAGAAACCCTCCATTCGTCGTGATTGACAGTGATGGCGTGGTTCAAATCTCCGGCTTGAAGATTGGGTGCAGGCAGTGGAAGCTGTCATATTTCTGGCTGAAAGAGGCAGGGACGGCAGCGGCCAACAAAGAATCGGGCGGGGGCAAAGACAAAGACAATAGCGTCGTCGTCGGGCAAGGCGGCGGGCGTGGCGAAAGGGTAGGGTTCGTTCTGGCGAGAGATGGTAAGAAAGAAAGGGGTAAGGGTAAAAACGATCGGGTAGTTTTTAGGGTAAAAAACTTCACACACACTACCTGACTCCGGATCGTGTCGTATCGGATCGGTCCGGATCCACTCTGACCCGAACTTGATCCGAAATTCATTCGGATCTGAATTACCCAACTCGATCCTGCCCGATCCGGGCCCGTCGATTCGGTTCAGATTGGGTCTGATCGGGTTGGATCCACCGGATCAGATTTGTTTTGCCCAACTCTAGTAGGAGTTTGTGAAAGATAGGTGTAGTGATGTCTTTTATGTTTATTTTATTTTATTTTTCCTAATTGGGTATGATTTATGGGAGTTTGTGAAAGAGAGAAAGGTGTGGTGGTTCCTTTTATAGTTGTTGTAGGTGTAGGTCATATATATATATATATATATATATATATATATATATATATATATATATATATATATATATATATATATATATAAATGGAGGGAATTTGTGAAAGAGAGGATAGTGTAAGGGTCCCATTTTTTGTTGTATGAATGGTGAGATAACATAGATTGCGAAATTCATTGTGGGACCGTAGATGTTAAAATTGGACTACTGATATTCAGTGAGGACTGTGGATTTTAATAGAGGATCACCGATATTAACAGTGGAACTCACTGTGGAACCTAGATATTAGTAGTGGACCACTAATATTTAATGAGAATTGTGGATATTATTAAAGTGGATTGCTGATAATTGATATTTAGCTGATGACCGTTGATATTCAATTGATGACCACTGATATTTTGCCAAGGATTGCTGATATTCAGTTGAGGACCGCTGATATTCTGTTGAGGACTGCTAATATTCCGTTAAGGACCGCTGATATTTTGTTGAGGACTGTTGATATTCAGTTGAGGACCACTAATATTTAGTTGAGGACCACTAATATTTATTTGATGACCACTAATATTCCAAGACCAGCTAAATATCAACGGTCCTCAATTAAATATTAGTGGTCCACTATTAATATCAACAGTTCACAATGAATATCGACAATTTACACTGAATATTGGTGATCTACAGTGAAAATGAGCGATCCATAGTAAATATCGATTATCACCATACAACATTCATCCATTACAACATACTTTCACCCATTACAACATTCATCAATTATAACATTCACCACATTTATCCATTACAACATTCATTAATTATAATATTTATTACATTAATTTATTACAATATTCTTCCATTATATAAATTCATGTATTACAACATTATTTTATTGCAAAATTCATCAATTACAACATCATTTCATTATAAAAATTCATTCATTACAATATTTTTCCACACTCTTCCATTTCACAAACTCCCACCATGCATATCAAATAAAAAAATAATAATAAAAAAATAACTATAAAGGAAATCAAATGAGGAAGAATGAAGAGAGCAAAAAAACACCATCCTACCTTCTTGTGAAAAACCAATGAAGAAAAAAAAAGAAGCAATCAAATGACCCTCACGCAGAAGGTCCCCCACATTTTAAAACCATTTACATCTTATGTTGGGCTTATTGGATTGTCGTGAAGCAAATCAAACTTATCTATATGTAAAGGGTTTTAATTTAATGTCATTAGTTCAAGTTTGAAGACAAAACTCATCACAGATAAACCACACCAAAGGAAACAATTTAGAATTAACTCACGACATTAAGGTAGTTGTGGGTCACATAGAATTTCAAACAGAAATAGAAAAAATTCTACTCTGGGGTCATGGTTGTCCAATTAAAATGAATGGATCAGATCAACTAAGACATGAACCAAATTTCAGTTTTTAGTGGGGCCCACATTCCTTAAAAAAAAAAAAAAACATTCTACTTTTGAGACTAGAATCCGACAACTATAATAGAGGGGCATTTTCATCTTATAAAAATGAAAAGTGATTTCAAGGCTATAAAAACTTAAGTTAGGAAAAGATGGGCTCCTCTTACGAACACGCCTTAGTATAGAACTATTTGGACAAAACAGTCACTCCCAGAACACATGGTATAACAACATACTATCATTTAAATACTAAATAGAATTCCGAATGCAAGGTTGTCCATGGTCTCACATAAGGACTAAGTAGTTCTTATACTAAAGTTAAGGCATGGTGGATCCCCGACTCTCCACCTTGATGTTTGTGTCTTACATCCATGTCATCTATCTGTTTCTTCATGTAACGCCCTGAAAATCGGGGGTCGAGTACAACTCAACTCCCGAGTTCCAACGCATCACTTATGCAACATAAATAATGATGATTAAATGTTGTCTATGTTAGAACAATAAACATAAGTGAGATTATACCAAAACAGTAATTCATACTCCAGATCAATTGTATAAAGGCAAGCGGAAGACTGAAACTGTATATATAAAGTATGTAAAGGAACAAAACCATCTTGATCTCCAGAGTATGAACACTAACTGAGTATCCATATACATGTATTGTTTCTGAATAAAAAGAGTCAAAATACAACTAAAGTTAGATCCTGAAATCCTTGCGATCCAGTCAGCCTGAGCGTAACCGTCAGAATACTGCATATATGAGAACTCTCCCTGGTTTTCATCGTATCCTATCTCCGCCTCTTGAATCGATGCATCCTTTATACCTGCGACAGAGTTTGGTTGGTGTGTAAAACACCATCCCGTAACGTGGGAGTGAGTAGCTAACTCAGTGGAACAATAAAGCATAGGTTAACATGTTATCAATTCAATCAAACAGTAATGATAAAGCAGTACAATCAAACAATTCTAACTACTCTTATTAAATGCAAGTATGAAATGACATGATGAATGCCCTTGCCAAACCACCCTCATGCGACATCATCTTACTTTCGCCGATGCATACCTCCCTCGGTGCTCCACATCTACCAGGCACATGCGGTGCGATGATTTGCATGATTATCGAGTAGTTATTAGTCCATTTCAAACAGTAGTATTGAAAAACTAAGGTACCTCCCTTGTATCATTCCCAAACATGATCCATTATAGGGTCGTCAATCCTAGTTAATCTCATACGATATTATGGTTCGAGAGGCATCACGAAGGCATCGCAAAGGGCACGTCACCCGTTAGCACGGATACAGATCTCACTGTATGCGGCTCAATTGCTGACCGTCAGCTCGAGTACAGGTCTCACCGTACTCGGCTCAATCACTGGCCATCAGCTCGAATACAGGTCTCACCGTACTCGGCTCAACTCATACTCTAGTTGTTGTGAAGGGCTTGTCGCCAATTACAGACCTTAGAGTATACTCGAAGACACTATAGAGGACTCGTTGCCCGTCAGCACGAATACACGTCTCACCATACTCGGCTCTCACCGTAGGTGTCGACAGCTCGAATACAGTATCCCATACCACCGTATTCGGCTCACAAGTTTGGTTGCTCAATGGTCACTACGGGGAGGCACGTGGCCCCAGCATAGGCCGACAGCTCGGTCACGGTGTCCCATACCACCATGTCCGGCTCATGAGTCTTAGCGGATCGAAGTACCATGGTTAATGGAATTTCTACTGGTAAGTTTGGTACCCCAGGTTCAAGCAGTAGCGACCAAACATGGTGAACACACATTAGACATATCGGGTTACTTGACGAGCCTGACAAGCTCGAGCGCACAATCAGCTGAACGACATAAAGTGCATAAGCACTTCGCGTGGCCTAACCACTGTCGCCAACTAACGTACGACTCGGGTTCATCAAACACATCCTACGTGGCGGAATGGATCTCAACCACAATCTCAAGTCTGGTACCGATTGTCTGGACTATAAACATAGTTCCAAACTCAATCAATTTTCATCCATAACATGTGGAATAAAGCATGATAAACAAGTAATTCAAGCAAGTTAACAAATATGTAATAAAGCATTTTATAAAGCATGTTGTAAAGCATGTTATAAGGCACTACATAATAGGAATACAAACACATATGTTGAATAAGTAAGCGATTTAAGTAAACAACCACATGGAGGAAATCATACATGTCTCTAAGGTAGTTAAGAATCCCATCTCAACACCCTCCTAAGGCATCAACATCCAAACCCTTACTCACACAAACATTTCTACAAACACTTAACATACACTATTTCAACATACTTAGTGTATGTTAACAAACATGTATTAGGACGAGTCCTTTCGCCAAGCAAGTATTTTACGCATACATAATATATTTATACAACAATTAATTATGGCAAACACATCTCTAAAATATACATGTATACGGTACTTTCTACAATACAGTATTTCTACATACATAGTGTATATTAGTGAAACATGTATTTGGGCGAATCCTTTCGCTAAATAAGTATTTTATCCATATATCGTATATTCTTACAACAAATAATCATGCCAAACACATTTTCAAAAAAAATATGTATACGGTATTTTCTACGAATACCTAAATATGTAAAATTTCATATTCTACAACTTTAATCGAAATAGAAAACGAAAAGCACTTTGTACATGTGCAATTGCATGCAGATCACGAATTTATCATTATCTGACATTGAAAGCGGTGAAAACTGTAACCTATACACATAAAGTCCTCACCTTACGCCGATAAACGTGTAACAGAGTCAGTTCGTTCACCCTTGCTTTGTCTAAGGCACAACAACAACCTAAGACATGAAATAGGTTAGCTATTTCATAACCTACAACCCTTACAACTCCAAAACTGATTAGGGTTAGGGTTTCTTATCTAGAAACGGAATCGGTATCGCCGGGAAAGCGATGAGAAATAGGTGGTGCAGCTTGTGTGGTGGCAGAGGATGGTAGTAAGAAGGATCTCCCACAACTCTCTAGATTTCTCTCTCCTTTTCTCTCTTCTCACTTAGGGTTTTTCTCAAATTCGTATGGCTGTGAGAGAGGGTATTCTAAGGTCCTTATATAGCATAAAAAGTCTCAAAAGTAGACTTAAGGTCAAGGTATACTTGGGTTATAACCAAAGTGGCATTGTTTCAGCTCAACGGAGGGTTTCTGGCGGGCCTCCTTGAGCCAAAAGTCAGACTTAAGCTCACTAACCTTCGATCTACGTGGAGTTAAGTTTTCGTCTCAGTCGGATTCACAGATCAAGCGTGGCGGACCAGTTTCAGTTCAACGGTCAGCGGGTCTCGATCCGAAATTCCAAGTACATGTAAATGTTTATGAAATTTTTCTTGATCCGATGGTGTATTTGGGTTAGATTCTGACGGTTTGTTAGCTTACAAATCGACCGCAAGTAACAAGTCTTAGATCACTATTCAAGATATTTATTTTGTAAAGGAAATAAGTGTTTTCGCACTCCTTCGCTCTGGACTTAAGCGAACAGCCGTGAGACACTGTCTGGGTCTGGTTTCCCAGATGGTTGTCAAGCCCAGCGAGGCGGTCCTAAGTCCTTAACCTCGTGTTATTCGGACTCCCGATGTGCGGTCCAGACCTGATACGGAGTTTCAATGTGTTCCCGAGAGCAGTCGGGTAATAAGTTTGATCCTATATTTTAGGGTAACCTAGCGTCAATGATTCTACAAGTTTTGGGTCTTGTAGATCGTATTTAAAACGATTCAAACGGATTTCATGGCTAATATAGTTTAGCACTTAGTTAACTTTGTCAAATTTCTAAAGGATTTAATCCTAAGTAATTTCTGGTCGAGGTGGTACTCAAGTCATTGTACGAAAATTTACGAATCGTTACACTTCAACTAATTTACGATACTGTTTGTTTTTCATATAACTTATTAGTAAGATCTTTGATATGGGTGAAGGGACCATACAAATATCAGCTTGATCGAAAACTTTTGTTGCCCATGAGAAGTTGTTTAAAGCAATCACCATTATTTCCAATCTCATTGTCCACTTGAGATTTGGGTTTATTGCATTTTTAGTCTCATACCCTAAAATTAGTTAGCGAAACAGATGAATGGCTTGAATGTAAGACACATACGTCCAAGTAGACCCCATGGTGAGGGATCCACGGAAGCCGCGGCCCTAAAATTAAACATATCTAATATAAAGTTTTGCTAACATCCCAACCTTTATGGCGATGGAGATGCTAGCATGAAGCTTTTAAATGATGTACTGGACATTTTGTACAAATCCCTGGAATATCTGTATACCGGAAACTTTCATACTCTGGTGGACTTCGATGGATAGTCAATAGTTCTATGTTTAGATGTATAACGAACCAAAATTATTGATTCTTAGATCATCCGATTATCAGATTGGTGGACAGCAACTGGGTGGCTAAGAAGGAGAAATACTCAACGGTCCAGATTTCAACCAACAAGTGTCTATAAATCAGAGGTTAGGATTGTTACAACTATCTAAACGGTGGATTCCACGTATTAGTCATACGCCACGTTTAACATTTGTAAGTGCCTGCGAATCAAGTTGGGGAAGAGAGCGGATGAAATCAATGCCGTCAGTGTCAGTTCTGCATGGCTCCAGAGAGGTTTAGATATGCCATCCAATCCATTCATATGACTATTTTCACTGAGATAAAGGTACCTTTTAAAAATCACACCATTCTAGAAATCAGGTGGACCACACAGCGTGAGGTTTAGAGGTTTTGGGCAGATCTTACACCGTTTCCTACGGTGAGGTCCACCTGGATTTTGGATCTGTGAAATGTTTACTGTCAAGGCCTAATATGACGCTTGGAACCTGATGGACGTGGTGGATCTCATCCTCAAGCATTTTGATGCTGTTCGGGTTAATCCAGCGGGACCGGCCTTTGGACCGGACCGCCAAAGAAAACCGGTTGGCCTCCGTTCCAGTTTTTAAAGCCCTGGAATAGACCTGTCACCATCTATCAGAAGTCCGCCGTTTCAAGATAGAGATAAGGGCATCTTTGCAATTCACTGTGATTCCAGGGATATTCTCGTCTTTTGCAAGCAGAACCGTAGCGCTCCCTGTGGCTGTGATATTTTTGTTTCGTATGGTAATGCCTCTTTAGTTTGTTGCAGCCACTGCTACAGCAGCAGCCCCTGTCAGAGAGAGAGAGAGAGAGAGAGAGAGAGGGTTTACGAAAATGGCTATCAGATCCCTGGATATTACGATGAAAGGTCCGTCCGTGTGCTCTTCTCGAGCCAATTCCTCCAACATTAGGGTTTTCAGCGTCAGATGCTCCGTTTCACTATCCTCAGATGACGCTTCAACAGGTTTCTTCAATTCCCGTTTCTCTCGCTCTTCAATTTCGTTTTCATTTTCACGTGGCAGTTGTGTAGTGTGATCACCACCGTTGATCTGGTGGGGGCAGCATGTCAATGGGACATATCCTGGAGAGCAAGGTGATTGGACGTGGTAGCCATCGGATCAGTCGCCTAGAGAAATGGACGGTTAGCTCGAAAGTTCTGAAATCATTCCCATTTGATGGGCAGCGCTGTACAATCACTGTCGTCTCCAGCGTATACGCTGGCCATCTGGTGGCCTACCAGATCAACAGTCCCGATTACCGTCTGGGCTAATCTTGCAGTGAGATATTCTTTTTGTTTTTGTTCTTTGTTTTCCCTAATTCCGTTTTAAAAATGGTTACTATGGTAGTTTATTTATTTATTTTTGTATTTTTATCATTTTTTGGGGTATCAACTATGATGTTCTCCATGATTTCTTAAATGGCGGCTACTTGTGCACCAAAATATCTGGCATGTATGCATGTTGATCCAGGACGTCTAAATGGTTTGCTACATTTCCACGATAGCATTTCCCAAAAGAGACATGCATCCAGTAATCCGGATGATCCAATTGATGGGTGTAAATGTATGTTGCCAGTAGTCTAGATTCATGCCAATATTAGATGGTTAATGCGGTCCAATCGCTGTAATTTTCAGGATATGCTCTGTTCACTGTGGTATCCATGACTGGATGGCCTAGATTAACTTATTTGTGTGATATGAGCTGGTGGATGAGTGCCCAACATTAAGAAATGGTGGAAATCATGCTGCAGTCTAGCCCCATACATGAGAAATAATCCATATAATCTGTCCTAACAGATGGATTTTGCCTGTTGAGGCGGTACTCTTTAACTATTTTTCTTGGCCGTCCACCTGATGGCCGATTAGATCACTAGGATATCCTTTCATTGTTACTTTCAGGCCATGCCGATCCATTGAGGGGCTGCCAGTTGTTCTCGATTAACGTACATGTATGTCATGCATGCAGTGGATGTTAATACAATCTAAAAGATGCAAAAAATAATTTGTTTCTTCCTGTTCCTCTCTAAGGTTCTAGTCCCACCTGTCCCTCGATGAAAGCACCACATATATGCAGATGTGTCAGATTTCGACCGTTCATCTGTGACTGTGAGCCATGCGGTAGATGGATGTACCCTGAAAACATTACCAGTTGAACAATATTAATGGATGATTTGTGGAGTTTTGAGGATTATAAAATGAATCATGAGAAAAATGTCCAACAATGTTCCGCATTCTAAGGGTAGAAGTCCTCCAATTGGCACCTATGATAATCTGACCAGTGTTATTTTAGGTTGGGCACAGTCTATTTGTGGTCTGTCGAACAGATGAATTCATCGGACCTCATATGTCTGCCATGTGCGTGGAGACAGAATGGTAGATATCCAAGAGAAATAGAAGTGACAAACATTGCATTTTTCTGTCTGTTACAAACTCTTATTTATGGTAAAAAGAAGAAGAAAAAAATAGTATTTACATTATCTTCTTGTCAAGCTATAGGTTTGGGAGAAAGACCATGGAAAACGGCAGATGCTAGACTTGTGCTTGAAGATGGTTCAATATGGAGGGCCAAGTCATTCGGCGCTTCAGGAACACAAGTTGGTGAAGTGGTTTTCAATACATCTTTGACAGGGTAAGGAAATATCAATTGTCTATCTAGAAGGTATGCTTGATATTTTGGATTTTGTGTTATATAGCAGGGGAAGTATGACATGATATGACACTTGGTTACCTATCCAAATTTTCTTCCTATGTCTATTTATAGTCGCAAGAGTGATCTTACTTATCAGTGCACAAATTTGCATGGAACAGGCACAGGCTCAACATTCCTCTTTTTTTTTTTTTTTTTGAAAGATCAGGCTCAACATTCCTCTTCATGTCATCAAACTATTAATCAGTTATATTGAGCTTTACCTTTACTTTAACCCATTGGTTTGTCATACGTGCTGAAAGTTGTCATCATCATCATCATCATCTAAGCCTTATCCCAATTAGTTGGGGTCAGCTACTTGAATCCTGTTCTACCATTCCACTCTATCAAGGTCAGACTTTCAGTTAGACAATAGGTCATCAAGTCTTTTCTTACTACATCCACAATCTTTTCTTACTACCTCCATGTGCTGAAATTTATACGTAGAGCAAAATGTCCTCTTTCAACTTTAAAGGTCTTAGTGTAGGTTGTGGATTGTACATAAATAGGATATTGTGTTCATTAAGTTTTGATGGGAGTGGCTTGTATTGACTGCTCTGCATGGAATGACTTGGAGCAACTTTAGCATTCAATGTGGGTCCTGCTGGATAGTTCCAAGCAACACTTATATATGTGTATATTAAATCGTTTGTTGCTACACTTTCTGTGCTTTTCAACCTTTGCCAGCCATGGGTCTGGTTTTTTGGTTCTTCTTCTTCTTCCTTTTAGTTTCTGCCTAGGTTTCTTTGTCCTTTCTTTTTCTCTTTTTCTCCTTTTCTTTCTGTTTTTCTGTATATAGCTTTTCGTTCTTGTGCGGATTTCCTCTCCTCTTTGTAGCCTTTTTCCTTCTAAAAAAATAAAAAATTATAAATTCTCATCTCTCCAAAATAAATAAATAATCGAATTGCAATAATCTTGGTCTGGCGGTGAAAATTTTCTGCTTCTCTCTTGTTGCTGCAGTTGATTGCAGAATAACATGTTGTCAAGATTCTGTCAAAAAAGCATTTTCAGTGCTTTCTATATATTCTGTCACAATGAGACTTCATCTTCCTTTAAGTGTTTATGTTTGCATTTGATTATGCAGGAATCTGATTTATGAAATTATAATTGTAGGTATCAGGAAATTTTAACAGATCCTAGTTATGCGGGTCAGTTTGTCCTGATGACAAATCCTCATATTGGCAATACTGGCATTAACTATGGTATGCCAACTTTATCCTTTTCAAATAAATAAATAAATAAATAAATAAAATAAAAAATCCTCTCAGAATGTAAAACTCTCGTTCACCATTTTCTTAAAACTAAAAATTAGTTGTTGCGTTCCCTAACAGCTGATGAAGAATCAAACCAATGCTTCCTTGCTGGTTTAGTGATCAGAAGTTTAAGTATCTGGTATGCTATATGTTTATTTGCATGCTGATTTATGTAGGAAAAAGTACATTACTTTATTGTTCATTTAATACTTGCATGTTCTACCTTTTGGCAATCTCTGTTCTTCAGTACATCAAACTGGCGGTGCACAGAACCACTAGGAGATTACTTGGCAAAACGAAACATCATGGGTATATGTAAGTAATATTTAGATTCTGTAAATTTGTTTGGCGTTATATTTTAGTGGAGCCATTAAATGCATTTTAATAATGTTCATAAATAGCACTCCTATTTTTGGATTCTGATATTTGTTGTTTCGATTTGCATTCTTTTGTATGGTAATAACGTTTTTCTATTTGTATTTCTTGTTATGGAATAGATGATGTGGATACGCGTGCAATAACACGGAGGTTAAGACAAGATGGAAGCCTTATAGGTGTACTGAGCACGGAAAAATCCAAGTCGGATGAAGAGCTTTTGGAAATGTCCCGTACATGGGATATTGTTGGTAATGTTCAGATCATTATTAAGTTAATAGGCAACATGCTACACATAATTTGATTTTGAATCCAAAATGTCAATGTTTATATTTGCCCACTACAAAAAGCTAATGAAAGGAGTTTTAGAACCCTAATAGAGATTGATTATTTTGTGTTTCTCCAGAATATCATGAATTGTGTGAAGTTCTGGTTTTAGCCAATCTTCTCATTTATCTTGGTAAATATTGGATGTTGATTTAATTAATTAATTAGTGTAAAATGTAAATACATATTTCAAAGTTTACAAACCCTTGGAACCACTGTAACATGCCCAAAGCTGGTAGGTTTCTAAGGTTATGTTCTTGCCATAACCTGGCTGAATTTGCTCATCATTGAGCCAGTATCCTTTTGCATTGGTTATAATGAATTAAACGAGGCATTTATAAAAAGAGGTCCTCATGGGTTCCGCTTCACACTAGCCACCCACCCTCAAGTGAGTGTGCCTCCTGCATTAATCAGGATTCGAACACGAGACCTCTCGCTCTGATACCACTTTCATGTGGGACAATTAACCACTTGCTGTAAAAGCTCGAACTGATAGAGCATGACAATTCAAACCCTTTATCTCATATCCCAGGCCCCACATTCCATGGGTTAGGACATCGGCTGAACCCCCTCGTGGGCCCTACTCCACATGGGTTTTGCTTCATGAGCCACCCGCCTCACACGGGTCGCCCACCCCGAGTGTGCCCCTGCATCCCACAGGCTACCCCACTCGAGCCCGGTGTGAAAATGCCCCTGTATTAAATTGTTTCTTTGACCTTTTTCATTGTAGTTGGGTAATGCTGGTTGATTGGGGTCTACTTAATTGGGTAATGTCAGAGGTTATTGCTTCTGGCTAGCTTGTGGGCAATTTGGGCTGAAAGAAATGACAAGTGTTTCCATAATCGCTACAATCTAACTTGCAAAGTATTCAAGAGGGCGAAGCTGGATGTTATCTCTAGGCCCCTGCCTCTTACGCCTTTTGCTTGTTGTCTTGTATCAATTTTTTTTTGTTTAAATTCTTGCAAATCTAGTTTGCTGTACTTCATTTTTAGGATCCCTTGTCCTCTTCTTTTTTAATAATATTTGGCACGGCCTTTCTAAAAAAAAATCCTTAAAAGAAAGAAAAATCTTAATCATCACTATTATCACCCTCTCTTCAGCGATTTATGGCCAATACTTCTATTGACCTATGCCAACCAGACATCTACCTATTTTAACTGGGCTCTTGGAGCTGGCCATTGTAGAGGTTCACATTGACGCTATTCACATGCCAACGGTCCCACCTAGTATTGAACCCCAGGTTCCAAACATGCCCCCCAACGAGCGAGCAATCGGAGTACGGTCATGCAAGGGCAGTTGCTGGGAAACCACTCAGCACAAAACATCCACAGTCATGAAGGGTCACACTTTGAGTAGTTGGATGCACAAAATGGAAGGCACCCACTGATGCATGGTCACTATACCACTCACAAACGAAAAATTGCTTGGAGAATTAATGAACTTAGTTGCTGGTATTTTAGCACTATAAGATTTCTGAACTCAATTCCTTTCAATGTTTAGCTTCTTGTTGAGATTTTACTGCGTGAAAGAAGATTGCTTATCTTGATGCAATTGTGCAGGTGTTGATCTCATAAGCGGTGTCTCTTGTAATGCTCCATATGAATGGGTAGATAAAACAGATTCAGCATGGGAATTCAGCAAGGATAGGAATCATTTTGTTAACTTTCATGTAAGTAGAGCTCAACATGGCCATATTTGAAACATATTTCTGGATCAGAATTTCTAAAAGTTTAATGCTTTACCTTTTCTCTCTTTTGCCTTTTTCTCTCTACTTTTTTATCATCTTAATTTCAAAAAGTTTAATTCTTTACCTTTTCTTTCTTCTCTCTTCTCTCTTCTCTCTTCTTCTTCTTCGTCTGCTCAGGTTGTTGCATATGATTTTGGGATCAAGTATAATATTTTGAGGCGTTTGGCATCGTACGGATGTAAAATTACAGTTGTCCCGTCAACATGGCCGGCTTCGGAGACACTAAAGATGAAGCCAGATGGAGTTCTTTTTAGCAATGGTCCAGGGGACCCATCTGCAGTTCCTTACGCTGTGGAAACGGTAAAGGAAATAATTGGGAAGGTACCTGTTTTTGGAATTTGCATGGGTCACCAACTGCTTGGCCAGGCATTGGGTGGCAAAACCTTTAAAATGAAGTTTGGTCATCATGGAGGAAACCATCCAGTACGCAATCTTCGTAATGGCATCATCGAGATTAGTGCTCAGGTGTCCATCTTATCTCAGCACACCCACATCAATCTATTTCAATTTTTACTTCATAAATGGGTAACACGGAAACTCAATCAATTTCCTTGTTACATATTGTGATTTTTTAAAGAGTTTATTATTATTATTGTTATTATTATACTTTTTTATTTTTATTATTTTGCCTGGGCATTATACATGTAAATGAATATATCATAATGGAAATCAGGATTATCTAACCTATGCCATCTTAAGAATAAGCAAAAAGAAAAGGAAAAAAAAAAAAGAAGAGAAAAGAGAAAAAGAAAAAGAAAACTGAAAGAAGAGAAAGTAAGAAAAAGAAGTATCATATCTGAATGCCCATGTTTATTCTGTGTTGCGTCTTCTGGCAGAATCACAACTATGCGGTTGACCCAGCATCGCTTCCAGCTGGTGTGGAAGTAACGCACATCAATCTGAATGATGGAAGCTGTGCTGGTCTTGCCTTCCCAGCACTTAACATAATGTCTCTTCAGTACCACCCAGAGGCATCTCCAGGACCTCATGATTCAGATCCTGGTAATGTATTCCTCATTCCACTCTGTTGCCAAGCAAATCTCTTCTCCATGAAATAAAACAGCACATGCTCATATGCATTTGTACATTCACATGGTGGATGCACCTTGAAAAATATTAAAATGACTGAAGTATCCATGGACTTTCGAGTCCTGGGCATGCAAACAAGAATGCACATGCAGAAGACGTGCATCAGTTGCTTTCCCTGCCTTTGAGGGGAGGTGAATAACCACGAACAGTGTGTGCTGTGAAATTCAAGTTCTGCGTGCATGTTAAAATTTTACACTGGTCATACCCACAGTAATGTGTGATTTCACGATCATTCCTAACATGGATTATTTTCCATGTTACAGCTTTCAGGGAATTCATGCAACTGATGATGCAAACCAAACTAAAGGCAAGAACTTTGGCGATGCATTGAGTCTCCCATCATCTTCTCGGTTCTTAAAGGAAATGAAAGTCAGGTCATGGTGCATGAGAAAACACTCCCACATTTCCGACCGCACCATGTGTTTGGTGTCAGATCTGGTTTTGAAAGCGACTAGGATGAGAGTTAAAAGGGTCTCTGGACCTCTTGCTATTTTTCTATTTCCTGATTGTCCTGGGAAAGTTTTTTTAGTTTTAAGTTTTTGGATCTGTTTTCATGGCGTGGGTGAAGTGTGTGAAATTTCAGTTAGGATAATCCATTCATGATTTTAATATGCGATCTTTTGTTCTTTTATAATTGTATTATTGATTAGCTTGATCTCAATTCTCATGACTCTGCTACACATGTTTGAATTTGAATGAGGTCAGGGGCTTTGCTAAGACCATGTGGAATGAGGCTACCCGTCTGTGGGCTATCACATGTGCTGGTGCTATGCTGCATATCGGTACAAGATCAAAGCTGTTCACCAGTTGGGTCTGGTGTTGATGATGCGACCCAAAAATAGGCTGGTGGCTTGCGATGTTAGAAACAGGCTCACCTCTTGGATAAGTTTAGCTGGGACATTTGTTTTGTAAACTGCCCCCCACCTGATAAGTGGACCCACCCAGTGGGTGGCTTGGATCTTGTACTCATGCGGTGTTTGCACGTTTTGTTGTGTACTTGAGCTGCCTTATGTAAGACTGTGGGCCTAGCATTTAGCAGTCCTCCGAAAGGTAGGATCAAATGCTACTACCTGCATAAAGCTTGTCCACAACCATCCTGGTTTTCCAAGTAGGGGCTAGATGATAGCTGAGCCTAATTAGTTGGGATAAGGTTTTTTTTTTTTATTGATGTTAGGCTTGCAACTTGGGTGGTATTGAAAGTCGGGTTAGCCGGTGGCCTGACCCAACCTGATATCTAAACTAAACTCCCCAACCCGATTTCACATATCTTCAATCACCAGTTGGTCGGGTGGGTTTCAGCTAAACACCTTGGTGGGTCTATTCGAGCTGACAGCCTCTTTTACCTATATGAAATAACCTTTCCCTTCGCGGTCAAAAGCCATTGAAATTTGAAATTACTTTGTAAACTTAGTCCATGGGCTTTTTACTTGATGAGAGCCTGCCCTCGAGCCAATAATCCAGCCCAAGCTCGGCCCGTTGCAGGGCAGGACCGGAAGCTCGACCTGGCCCATGGAAAGTGTTACCTGGGTAATATCTTAGTGGGTATTACCCTGATCGTGGGGCCCACCTTGATGAATGTGTTGTATATCATCCGTTTTTCCAGATCATTTTAGGACGTGGTATAAAAAATTTAAGCATATCCAAATCTCAAGTGGACCACACCACAGGAACAATGGTGATTGAATGCCCACCATTAAAGACTACCTAGGGTTCACTTAGGGCCCACTGTAATGTTTGTTTCCTATCAAACCTATTGATAAGGTCAAACAGACCTGGATGAAGGGAAAATACAAATATCAGCTTGATCCAAAACTTTAATGGCCCATTATAAGTTTTTAACGATCAATCACCACCGCAGTTTCCAGTGGTGTGGTCCACCTGAGATTTAGATCTACTTAATTTTTGGCATAAAGTCCTAAAGTGAGATGGAAAAACGGATGGACAGTGTGGATTTGCAACATATTCATCAAAGTGGGGCCCATACGCCCATACATTATTCATTCAAGGTAACACCTACTAACATGTTACGGTCCCCGAGAATCTTATGAGAGGTGGTTTGCAAAGCCCACACGTGCCTACAAAGACATGCACCTATCTACACACGAGACCGCACGTACCAATATCGCACACGTTGGTGAGATCTGAGCTTTCCATCACGTGGACCAATGTTTAGATGCATTGGCCTGGAAATTATGCCGTTTCACTGTCAGGTGGGCCAAATTTTTAAAAAAAAAGGTCGGGTAGAAAAGAATTAGTGTAGCTAGACCTTTGATTCTTACATCCATTCAGGGATTAACACGGCATTGTTTAAGAGCAGGAAGATCTGATCGGTGTGTCCCACCTAGAGAAAAGATTGGATCTCCAACACATGTGCGGCAATGGCACGTGCGCTTGCGATGAAATGCGGCACGGCTCTCAAATACCATGACATGCACTATGTACTCGGGTCTTTAGTTTGTTCAGCTGGGGTACATGGCTCCGTGATCAAGCCGTTTGTCTGTTGGGCCCCGCCAGTGCAAGTACCATGTCTCAAAATCCATCCAGATTGGACAATCCCAGCCACTAATATTGGAACACCTGTAGTATTTCTTTTTTTAGCCATCCAATCTTCAGGATGCAAATCGAAAGGATAGTATTGTCCAGAGTATCAAATAACACGATGGAGTATCAAGCATCACATTTCAGAGCGCCTGCGTATCAAGCACCACGCTACGCCACAGTATCAAATAACTCCGCAATAGTCCGCATAGAAATAGGCTCTCCGCCTCCGGACAACAATTCAAGGAGAAATTTACGACTGTACGACCCATTTATGGCCCATTTACGAGACGAAGCCCACCTCATTTTCCCTTGCAAGAATAAGCCCCAGCTGTACGGACGACTTGCCAAAGGTCGAAAATGCCCCTTGCTTTTACCTTCAAGCGGATCGGCTGGTGCTCGAAGACGAGTTGTACGAACGGTTCAAAAGTGATCAACGTTACATGGGCCCCACAGTTATGTATTTATTATATCCACAACGTTCATCCATATTTCGAGATCATTTCGGAGCATTATCCAAAAAAAAATCATACCCAGAGATCAACTGGACCACACAACAAAGAGCAGTGGGAAAATTGATTTTCACCGTTAAAAATTTTGTAGGGCCCACAATAACATTTATTTTCCATCCAATCTATTCATCAGGTCACAAAGACCTGGATGAAGAGGAAAAACAAATTTCATAATGATCCAAAACTTCTGTAACACCTAAAAGGGTTTCAATGGTAGATGTTCAATCCTCACTGCCTTTTACAGTGTGGTCTCTTGATAGTTAGATCTGTCTTATTTTTCGTCTCAAGCCTTAGTATGAGTTCACCAAATAGATGAACGGTTTGGATATAACATAGACCTCATGATGGGACCCACAAAATCAACGAAAATTCCACGGCCAAAAATAAATAAATAAATAAAGACTGCTGGATAGGGCTATAGCTACGGTTATAATTCGTAGCCTTTAGTTTGAAACGGCGATGAATCCCAGACTCCGCGATTCCACTGCAACTCGCTGTAGGATTTGGAGATCGATCGCAGAATCCACGATTTATTGCTGATTGAAAACAAAGGGCACTGCTATCTATGGCTACGGATAATAACCGTAGCCATAGAAGTATTCTGATATGCAACTACAAATTATAACCGTAACTGTGCACTTTTTTAAAATTATTTTATTTTATTTTTACATGGAGAATTTTATTCTACCTACATTTTTCTCTAACACATATTTATATGAATATGTATATATAAGCGTATAACAAAATTTCTCTCCTTTTTTCATTTCTTTCTTTATTCATATAATAAGAATATCTTTGAAACCAAAATTAGTTACTTGACGTACCATATATGACTTTAGGGCCGAAAGTTGGGCGGGTTCAACCCAACCAACCTGTGACTCACCCGACATTGGGTTGCGCTTGGGCAGGATGTATCGGGTTTGGTCTTAGGGTTGGGCTATACAAACATGAAACACCAACTCGATAAAACTTGGGTTGGACTCGGCTTGGGTAGGATGTATCGAGACGGTGAAGTGAAGGGAATTGACCGTGAAATGCTTGGAAATGACCGTGAATTAACAAGGAATCACCAAGATTGACCATGAAATGCATGGAAATGACGGTGAAGTGAAGTAAATTGACCATGAAATGCGTGGAAATGACCATGAATCAACACGGAATTGTCGGGAAAGATCGTGAAATGCATGGAAATGACGGTGAAGTGAAGCGAATTGACCATGAAATGCGTGGAAATGACTGTGAAGTGAAGGAAATTGACCGTGAAATGCATGGAAATGACCATGAATCAACACGGAATCACCGGAAAAGACCGTAAAATGCATGGAAATGACAGTGAAGTGAAGTGAATTGACCGTGAAATGCGTGAAAATGACTGTGAAGTAAAGGGAATTAACCGTGAAATGCGTGGAAATGACCTTGAAGTGAAGGGAATTGACCGTGAAATGCATGGAAATGATCGTGAATCAACACGAATCGCCGGGAATGACTGTGAAATGTATGGAAATGACCATGAATCAACACGGAATCGCCGGGTATGACCGTGAAATGCATGGAAATGACAGTGAAGTGAAGCGAATTGACCGTGAAATGTGTGGAAATGACCGTGAATCAACATAGAATAGGCGGGAATGACCGTGATATGTATGAAAATCACGATCATTCCCGCCTATTCTATGTTGATTCACGGTCATTTCGACGCATTTTACGGTCATGCCCCTTCACTTCACGGTCATTTTCGCACATTTCATAGTCCAATCGCCTCACTTCACAGTGATTTCCATGCATATCACGGTCATTCCTGCCTATTCCATGTTGATTCACAGTCATTTCGGCGCATGGAAATGACCGTGATTTCCATGATATGCATGAAAATGACCATGAATCAACACGGAATAGGCGGGAATGACCGTGATATGCATGGAAATGACCGTGATTTCCATGCGATTTAACCGTGAAATGCGTGGAAATGATCGTGAAGTGAAGGGGCATGAAATGACCGTGAATCAACACGGAATTGCCGGGAATGACTGTGATATGCATGAAAATGACCGTGAAGTGAAGCGATTGGATAGCGAAATGCGCAGAAATGACTGTGAAGTAAAGGAGCATGACTGTGAAATGCACCGAAATGACCGTGAATCAATACGGAATAGGCGGGAATGACCGTGATATGTAGGAAAATGACAGTGAAGTGAGACGATTGGATCGTGAAATGCATGGAAATGACCGTGAAGTGAAGAGGCATGACCGTGCAATGCGCCGAAATGACCGTGAATTAACACGGAATAAGCGGGAATAACCGTGGTATGCATAAAAATGACCGTGAAGTGAAGCAATTGGACAGCGAAATGCGTGGAAATGACCGTAAAGTGAAGGGGCATGACCATGAAATGCACCGAAATGACCGCGAATCAACACGGAATAGGCTAGAATGACCGTGATATGCACCAAAATGACCGTGAAAAAAAAATATCATTTGCTGCAAAATGTTGTCTGCACCATTCATAATGAAATCAATATTACGAATACATCATTTCCTTCAAATTTACGACAAAATATACAACACATCATTTACATCCTTTCACCATGAATGTTTTACAGTACATCATTTATAATAGTTTATAACATTTTACAAAATTTTCCAATTCCTCTCATGCCTGGGACATATATATCATATTTTCAGGTCACTCAGACAATCATAGGCTATTGACTCTCTAAAGCTGGAAGTGAATTGCTGCAAGTCTCTTCCTGTCAAAATTTGATCGCTGCGCAAAATGTCGATATATTTCATGACAAAAATGCTACAGTCAGATCCGTTCGTCTGCTTTGGTATAGAGGTATCTTCTCTAACCGTCCAAGCATTTTCTTCCAATACAGCCCTATCTCCAATGGCGTAAAATAATATAGGTAAGGCCTCCTTCATCAGATCAATATATTGCCTGTATCGACTGAGTGCTCTCGAGTATAAACTATCAAGTGAAATGATTTCTCTGCATGGAATTGACCGTGATGTGAAGGGGAATGACCGGGAATTACCGTGAAATGCATGGAATTGATGTGAAGTGAAGGAAATTGACCTTGAAATGCATAAAAATGATCGTGAAATGAAACGGAATTGCCGGGATTGACCGTGAAATGCATAGAAAATGACCATGAAGTGAAGCGAATTAACCCTGAAATCCATGCAAATGACCATGAGGTGAGGTGAATTGACAGTGAAATACATGGAAATGACTGTGAAGTGAAGTGAATTGATGGTGAAATGCATGGAATTGACCATGAAGTGAAGGAAATGACGGGGAATGGCCGGAATTAAGTCAGTTCACGGTCAATTTAACTCAGTTCACAGTCATTTTAGCCCAGTTCACAATCATTTTAGCTCAGTTCATGGTCATTTTAATTCACTTCATGATCATTTTAGCTCAGTTCACAATCATTTTACCTTGGTTCACAGTCATTTTAGCTCATGAATCAATAACTTAGTGGGTCCTCGGTCTGTTAACTTAGTCGGTGCTCAGTCGCTTTCATGGTCTTCGTTTAGTTTCACATCTAATTTCATTATTTGTTTAAACAACTCTTAATATGGGCCATTTGAGTCCTGATTTCGCTCATTTATCAGGACATGCCATACTATTAAGCGTTTTAAAAAAAATGGAAATGGAATGGGGACCGTGCACATATATAGTATAATATACAGTGGGGGTCCACCCAAAGAAAGCTTAATATTTTTAAAAAATGAAAATCGATTGTGGACCGTATGCATATATAGTATAATATACAGTGGGGTCGACAAAATGAAAGCAGGGATTTCAATATACCTGTCATTCGAGGCTTCTTAGCTGGGGGGACCATTTTTCATCCTATCTTGGGCTCAAAAAAGTCGAAAAGGACGTCTGTGAGGTGTGTATTCTCAGCCAAATAAAGGGAAAAGAAGAAAGCAGTAAAAGAAGGGTTTTACTGTTACAGTAGACGGACGCAGATTGCGTGTCTGCGGGGCCCACCGTGATGTAAGTGCTTTATCCACGCCGTATATCGATTTTTTCAAAAAATTTTAATATGTTAACCAAAAAATGAGGCAAGTCCGAGGCTTGAGTGGACCACAAACTGGGGATTAAGCGTTCACCATTAAAAGCTTCTTGGGAGCCGGAAAAGTTTCGGATCAAGCTGATATTTGTGTTTTCACTTCATCCACGTCTACATGACCTTATGAATAGGTTTTATGGTTTAAAAAACATCACGTGGGCCCTTAGAAAGGTTTCAACGATGGGTGTCATATCAATGCAGGTTCCTTTGTTGTGGTCCACTCAAGCCTTGGACCTGCCTCATTTTTTGGTTAATATATTAAAATTTTCTGAAAAAATCGTTATACGGCGTGGATAAAGCACTTACATCATGGTGGGCCCCACAGAGCCCTACCCGGACAGATTACTGTCCGAGCGGGGGTAGGACGCAATCCGATTCCTACAGTAGACAGTCATAGGGGGGAGAAGTGATCAGAAATTGGTAATCTACGGGTAGGATGAAGGATCAATGAATGGAAAGAAGAAAAAAACTAGGTTTTTTCGGTGGAGGCACGGTTGGCAGCGTCAGCAGGGTGCGTCTGGTATAGTAGGGGCATTTTCGACCTTTGGAAAGGTGTCCGTACAGCTGGGGCATATTCTCGCTAGGTAAAATGAGGTGGGCTTGGTCTCGTAAATGGGCCATAAATGGGTCGTACAATCGTAAATTTCTCGTAGTTCAAGCATCACAATTCACAGTTCTCGCCCAAAAAAAGGCGCGCAACGGAGCATTTTTCATCTAAGAAGGCGCGAAGGACAGCATTTTTCCTGGGAGCCTTTTAGGTGCTGCCCCCTGCCTCACCCGAGACGGCACAGCCCTTGCCGTGGGGTCTACGTTGATGTATCATTATAAATCCATGCCGTCCATCCGTTTTTCCAGATCATTATTGGTCACAAGATAAAAAATGAATCAGATCCAAAAGTCAGACGGACCATACCATACGAAACAGTGGTGATTGAATGCTCTACCATTTAAAAATTCCTAGGGCCCACCTTATTGTTTCTAAATTTTTTATTTTCCATCCAAATGTTGATAAGGTCACTTAAACCTGGACGAAGGGAAAAAACATATACCATCTTGATCCAAAACTTTTGTGGTACATTAATGGACAATCACCGCTGTTTCCTACGGTGTGGTCCACTTGAGGAGCGTATCTCCTTCATTTTTGGGATCATACCCTAAAATAATTTGAAAAAATGGATGGACGGCGTGGATATAGAATACATGCCATAAGGTGGCCCCCACTGTAATGGCCGCACCGTCTTAGGAAAGGCCGAGGCCGCGCCTAAGTAACTCCTCCCATTTTTCATGGGGGCTTGCTTCGTTGGTAGGTTTTAGAGAGAGAGAGAGTGAGAGAGAGAGTGAGAGGTCGGAGTAGGTACGGAGAGCTGCGAAGAGAGATTTCCGGCGAGCTGCGCAGGTACGGGGAGCTTCAAGATTTCCGGCGACGGTGGCAAGGCAGGGAGAGAGAGATAGAGAAACACATTGGAGCAGGTACGAAAGCTCTGGATTCCGGCGATCTTGGGAGAGAAATGTTGTTGTGGGTGAGAATAACTTTTTAAAGGAAACCTTCCATCGTTAAAAAAACTAGCGGTTGGAGAGGATTCCGATTCGTCCCTCTGATTCATGGGATTTGGAGAGGATTCCGATTCGTCCCTCTGATTCAATGGGATTTGGAGAGGATTTCGAAAAGGCTTCTTTTTGAGTATTCCAATTACCTCCAATTCCAAGCTCCCAAACGCCCCCAAGCCCAACTCGACACAGGTTAGGTTGAGGATTTCCAGCCCGAACCCAACCTGATCAAAATTTCAGTTCGGGAATGTCGGGTTCTGGTTGAGCCCGGGCCAAGGTGCAACCCTATTTGATTATGATGATGACAAGTGGGGGCCATGGTTCAGTGATCTGAACTGTTGATATTGGGGGCCCCATTGTAGATGTCCATGCACTAAAAATTTCCCAGATGGAGAAATCCCAACCCTCAAATTGGTGGCCAAAAAAGATGGTTAAGGAAGGCACGTAGCAAATGTCTCTACATTCGGAATTGGAATGACACGCAATATTAGCACGACCCCTGTGCAAGGATCACATGCAAAAATCAGGAAATACATCAACAATTCACATATAACGGTAAGGCCACTACTATATGGCTAGGATCTTCCAATTTGGGAGTTTTGGTGCATGTGTCCATCATATCAATGATTTGGATTACTGAAACATGGATTTGAAGACCCAAACCATTGATAACCACGGCAAGTAGGTTTTGGCTGTAGTTAGGTGGGTCCTGCCCTGAGAATTATGCTCATCCCTACCGTCCCATGATAAGTTTGTTTTGCAAGTGTACAAAAAGAATGGACAGATGAAAAGAAATGTCCAATAACTTCAATGGTCAATGTTTGACATATGCTGTGGATAATTGATGACCAGACAGACCTAATTTTCTTTGCAGATTATTTGATACTCTGCCAGTGTGAGGCTTGATACCCAGGCACTTAGATATCGTACACGTGGCATAGTTAAACTGAGATTTAACTGACCAATATGTGGAACCCATTGTTGCTAAGTTATATTCCAAAAGTCATTTTGGTCGAAATATTCTAATCTCCGACGCATGAAAACTTGTTGAAGTAGGACCGCTTGAATACTTCTCATTCTTAACGGTCCAATAAATGTCCAGTGTCCACCAATCCAACAATCAGGTAATCAAATAAGAGTAATTTTTGGTTCACAATACACAAACTGTGGCTATAATTTGGGCACTTTAATTTGAATTATTCACATCCCATGCATGCAATTTCTAACTGCCTGCATGTCATCTACCACACCTCCAGAGTATCAAAGTTTTCCCCTTGTTTCAGGCCTCTTGCGTAGCTAGCTCCGGTAAATGGTACTTTTGACTTACTTCCTGCCTTCTTTTACATCCAAATGTGTGTGTGTGATAGATAGAGAGAGAGAATGGAAAACGGAGGAGGAAGGGAACCTGACGAATGGGATTGGGATGATCCAATTAACGAAGAAGAGCTTGATGCTGCATTCTCTCTCGCTGAATCCATCTCCTCACGCAAGCGCCAAAACCCTTGTCTCAGTCACGTAGATGACGACGACAGGGACCGTCATCGATCTAGGGGTCGTCGTTTACCCAATTGGGTAGTGGCCACATCAGCCTCGAGAAATCGAGCCACCCAGTCTCAAAATTCTCTCTCTGGAGACCACCGTCACCATCTTCACCCAATCTTGGACGGTCAGAAAGACTCAACGGGTAGCCCAAGAGACGTACATTGTGATCTCCTTCCTTTTCCTTGCCAATGTAAGTTTCTCAACTTTGATCTTGGGCATGGGTGTATTCTGTATATAGAAGTTCTACTAATTTGGTGCAACCGATTATCGAGTCAATGAGATCTCAATATGTGAATCGCAAAGAAATGGATAAGAGTACACCCATAAGAATAATGGAATAGAGAGGGAGAAGTAACTTTATTGTTATTAAACATTTTATAATATTTAAGAAAAATTTACACTTAATTATTTTTTTTTGGAATGCTTATTTCTTATACCCCTCTCTTATAGACTCGAAATGAATCTTTAATGAGGATCCCCCTAACTAATAGATTGATTTTAAATCAATCATACGTAATTTTAAATTAATCTAATCAACCTAAGATGGTAAAAGGCTAATAATAGTGAAAGCAAATCTCGGAAAGAGTCCTCAAAATCTTCAATTACATCTTTAAATTAGCCCCATATCATTCATCACATTTCGTCTCCCATAAATAGTAAATTATAGCTATAAATAAACAATACAAAATCAGCACGCGTTGGGCACTACAGTGGGTCGTGGGCTTCCATCATTCCCTCGGGATTGGAAAGAACTCGATTTAGGCGAGTTGGACGCTACATAAAACTAGTAGAGGTTCAGATCCATTCTTTTCAATTTGTCACCTGTGATCCATGTGCATTTAGAATAGGGATTGTTCTTCCATTTCTCCAAGTATTGCTTGTATTGGCTCCATTGTGTGTCAATGGTCTTTATGTGCAACACTTGTTCAACTTCTTCATTTGTTTTCTTTTGAAGCTATTTATCCATATTGATACTAACTTCATTTTGCATGTTAGACACCTTGTCATAATACTTGAACAAATCTGCCACGTTGAAAGTCGGGGAGATATTTAATTCATTTGGCAACTTGATCTCATAGGCTTGTTACCCAACTTCCTTTTAACTTGGCACGGACCAATTTTCTTAGACTTGAGCTTGTTGAAAGTTCTTCTTAGAAATCTTTCTTTACGGAGATAAACCATAACTAAGTCACATTCTTTATGTATCTTCTTACCGTGATGTGCATTTGCAGCTTCTCAGTACTTGGCTCTACTCTATTTGATATCCTTCTTTTTCTTCTTTCTCTTAATCTCTTTCTTCATTTGAACTTCTTTATGATGGACCATTCAATCGGTAGGAGTTCGGGTTGTTTGGCCGGACTCATTCAGTAATGCGCAAGATTCAACGTGTCTGAACCTAGTGCCAAGTCAATATGATGTTGAATTTTCCTCATAGGAGGAAGTTCAATTGAGAGTTCTTAGGCACCAAGTTTTGATATTTACGAAGGAGCTTCTGCATAAGAGGTGAAATATTTGATTGTTTTGTTTCTTCTTTAGCATATAAGAAAGAGATGATTTTGGTCTTCTTCTTTTCTTCTCCAGACTTCTCTACATTGAGCAATTTCTTACCCCCGTCCTTGTTAGACTTGGGTGCTGGAAGATGTTTCATTGGGTGCAATGCAAGGTATTTCGTAACGACATTGGCCGTAACGGCCACCACCGTTATCTTTATGATATGGGGTGAAACGGCCGTTACGGTCTCTCTCTCTTTTTTTAAATGAAAAAAATTTGAAAAACCTGTATTGGCCCCATAATGGTCCATTATGGGGCCAGTACTGCCTTTACGAGGGGTGTAATGGGCCGTTGCAGAGGCTGTAACAGCTTTTACGGGTCATTTTTTTCTGTAACGGGCGTTACAACCTTTATGACCTCGTAATGTGTAACGGTTGCCACTGTTACCTTTACGTAATGGCCTTTATGGCACACCATGGTGCAACATGATATTAACACCATCTTTGACAAAGCAATAGGTTACATTGAGTGATTTTTAATCCTTGCCTTTATCAAAATTGGGATTTGGGTACAGAAAGCTGTTTCTGTATCTGTAATGGCCCTAGAATGATACACGCGTATGCACACATGTACATACTCGAGTACACACACTTGTACGCATGTGCACCTAGATGTACACACACAGACCCACTCACACACATGTGAGCATGCATGCATGCACTGGGGAGGGGTGTGTGTAGGGTTCCAAATCCTAGAAAAAAGGGAAAAACATGAAGAGAGAGAGAAGGAGAGAGAGGAGGGAAGAGTTTTCTCTTTATTTATTTATTATAATTGTGAGTGTAGCTCATCTCTCTCTGATTTGTATCTTGCATTCTACAGATTTTTCAAAGTTTTCGATCAGAGTAGAATTGATTGTGTGATTTTTATTTTTTTTAAAAATAAAAATAAAAATAAAAATTTGAAAACACTGATTTGGGAAAAGTCATGAGTTGTTAATTTTGAAAAATTATGAACTGTATCTGGAATGACAGAAAATAGGTAGAGTGATCAAGTCCCTTGGGTTGAAAATCCCTAAAGTGTAAATAGGTAGGGTGATTGAGACCCCTAGGTTGGAAGTTCTAGAACCCCAATTGGTACCTTCTGGAACCTCCATTGATTGATGCTGGGTGGGTGAAACAGACCACTTATGCTGGCCAAGTGGAGTAATAGTCTAACTAGCTAACGTACAAATGGTTACCCGTTGATTGAGGCTGGGTGGGTGCAACTGTCCACTTATGCAGGCCAGGTGGTTTTAAGAGAGTGTTGGCCAATTAGTTCAAATGGCTTGGTATTCTAAAAATTTAATCTGTGCTGATTATTAATGATGGCTTTCCATACAAAAATGTATTGATTAGTAACGACTGCTTTTTGTACAAAACTGTCGTGGTTATGTGTTATGTTATTCATGTCACCTTTTTAAATGGCATTTTATTTAATTAGGATCATTTGGAATGGTTTAAAAAAAAATATATTTTTTTTAAATTTTATTTTAAATTTATAAATTTGTATTGGGATATATTGGTTGAACTTTCGGGTTCACTTTTTTTTTATGTTGTTGTTGATATTGACTTTCAAGAATAGGACCTTAGCGGAGTACTCGAGGATTGTTTACAGATACTATTTAGATGCTTAGCTTGTTTAATTAACTTTTTCTTTTATTGCAAGAGACTTGTATCGTAAGGCCCGTATCCTAGTCCGTACCGTTCCTTAGACTCTGCGATCCTCCCCGTCAAATTCCGGTGACCCGCAACCTGTAGATAGCATTTGCGCGCGACCCTAAGTCACATCCCGTAGATCTGAGTTGACTCGATTTGAAACTTGTACTCTAGCGACCGCATCGTCGCTGTGGTTCCAACGCCATGTCTTACGCACTAATGGGATACCTAGACTAAGAGTTGTGGGCCCGCGTATATTTCGAGGAAACGCTGCGCATTGTGAATTCCAATAGATTCCAATGAATCTCTACCCATCTTTTACATCAATTAATCAAGTACACATCCCATCAATAGCCCATGCTTTCTTTCTCCCCAAGACAAGCAATCAACCCCCCTAAGTCAACTCTCATGTCACTCACACCCATCACTCCATCCCATCTCTCTTACAACCACCCTCTCTCTCTCATTCTCTACCCATTTCCCAAGTAACCCAAGGAGAGAGTGACTGTCCAAGCATCCCAAGGAAAGAAGAAACCCAAGTGTGTGGCCCACTTCCTACCCCAAACCTCTCATCCCAACCCTTCAACCTTCATCATCCTCCATCAAAGAAGAAGCCAAGGAGCTGCATTCCAAGGAACCAAGAAGAAGTGGAATCGGTGGGTGATCTTAAGACTTTTGTTTATGAGACATGCAGGGCCTACCGGTTGATGGTAGGGACCCCATTTTGGGCCTTAGGTGTGGCCAATGGCCCACCAAGATGCATATGATCATTCCATGATGGGGCCATTCTCCATGGACCTTATCATAATGTTTATTTTGTTTCCATTGTAAGAAGGTCATTTAGACCTTACATTGTTGGTGGGAAAGGGATTTCCATCATTGATTCTTGTGATTTGAAGGCCCACATGTGGTGGGACCCATTTGATGTATGCATTGTATGATAGAGAGGAGCTCATAGTGGCGGAGCTCCTCTCCACCCTTCGTTCTCTCTCTCTCTCTCTCTCTCTCTCTCTCTCTCTCCCCTTTTCCTGGTTTGCTGGCCCACCTAGGGGCGATCCAAACTGTCCAACAGGTGGGACGACCTTGCTGTCCACCCTGCTGGACTGACCGTCCAGATGGACAGTTTGGATGATGGGAAAACACCAATATTGGCTTAATCTCTAGCCGTGTGGACCCCACTGTGATGTATGGGTTTTATTTGCACTGTCCACCCCTCTCCCTGATCGTCCAGATGTGGATCAGGCGGGCCACATCTAGCTGGACCTGCTGCTGTTCAGCAGCAGGTGTTGATTAAAAAAAAAAACAAACGAATATCAGCTTTGATCCAGAAGCTGGTGGGCCACACTGGCGTGGACCCCACCTTAGATCAGTGGCAATCAGATGGCCACATTGATCAAATCAGGGCCTGTAGTGTGGTTGACGTCCAACCTGTCCAGCAAGTGGCACCGGCTGGATGTAGGGAAAATACAAATATCAACTTGCTTAGGCCGGTGGGCCACATGTACGTGGACCCCACCTTGACGCGGAATGCATCCACACCGTCCATCCAGTGTCCCAGATCAGTTTGGGGCATGAGCCAGGCGGGCTAGGTGCTTTTGGACGGGCGTCCAGCAGCAGCTGGGCTGGCCGACCATGTTGTATATGTTTTATCCCTGCCGTCCATATGTTTTCAGGGCCCACCTAGTCAGGGCCCACCCTCTTGGGTGGCCCACATTCGGTGGGACCCACCATATATGTATATTTATTCAGGCAGTTGGCCTGGATGCGAGGTAGATCTAAATCTCAACTGTCCCCACTGTAACAGTAGTAGGGACTGACATCCACCATTTCCCTCTTTTGGGCCTACTGCGATGATTGTTTGGAGCCCAGCTAAGGGTCTATGGGACCCACTAATGAGGTCCATCGGAGGTATGTGTTTCATTCAGACCATCCATCAGTGGGCCGCCCAGCTGGCCAGCCACTGGTGGGCTGGCCGTCCAGCGGGTAGCCCAACCTTGCTGCCCATTGTTGTGGGGCCCATTGTTATTGTGCAGGGCCCCCAATATCATGTTGTATGTGGTCTATATACACGCTGTCCATTTATTTTTGGGAGCATGTGGGTTGCCTTATAAGGCCCACTGTGATGTAAGTGTTGTATACATGCTGTCCACCCATTTTTTTTTGGGCCATGGGCTACTTCTTGTAAGGTCCACAATGATGTATATGTTACACACACTATCCACCCATTATCCTTAGGCCGTGGGCTGCTTCATCAGGCCCACCATGATATGTGTGCTACAAGCATGCTGCCCATTCCTTTTTTTTTTTTTTTTTCCAGAAAGTGTAAGGACCGAGGGCCCCATTGTGTGTTAGATCCCAATCCCAAATGGGCCACACCTTGGGAATAATAGTGGTTAAAGGTCCACCGTTGTAAACCTTCCTAGGGCCCATTGTAAGTCCACTCCCCATCTTCCTTGTTGGGCTATCCCAATCCTTTGGGCCCCCATTGGTGTGGGCGATGCCTGTCCTTCTTTGTTGGGCTAACCCAAATCATTGGGCCCCCATTGATGTAGAGATGACCATCTACCTTTATTGGGCTAACCCAAATCATTGGGCCCCCATTGATGTAGAGATGACCATCTACCTTTATTGGTCTAACCCAAACCGTTGGGCCCCATTGGTGCTAGTGCCTTCCACCATACCTTATCCAAACCTTGGAGCCTGCCCTGTGTACATATTGGGCCCATAGGAAAGCCCAGTTTGTTGTATGATAGAAAGAGTGAGGAAGCCCACTTATTGTATATAGTTTCACCCTCTTAACTCACCTTACTGTATAACCATTAGACTCTCCCATGAGGCTCATTAGTGATGTAAGTATGCCATCTAGGACATCTATATTGTTGTAGGAGAGCGCATCATCACCCCTTGCCATATATGGAAGAATATGTGGTATCAAATTTGGTATATCCACTGTTGAACCTTACATTGATATATGGACTAGATCCGCCGTCCTTCCGTGGACCCCCACCAAGCGTTTAGGCTGATTGTTGCCTCCTATGTTTGATAACATGCTAGTGTACTTAGTCTAGTAGAACACACTGAGAACATGCTTAGTATTACATCATGATACATGCCCATATGCATCATTTGTATGCCTGTTATGAGGAATGATTGATCATAGCATATGCCATTGGGCTGAGATGTTTATGAGATTCCCTGTGAGACAATTGCCCCACATGATCGCGCGGTACGCGCAGGTTTGATGCATGACTGGATGGTATGACTCATGTATCTCGCATCTTGTATGACATAATCATTGTATGCCTTAGCGATATCAGGGCAGTGGCCTTCACAAGCATATCGTGGATGGTCAGATTGGATACCAGAAATATTGGTTCTAGCACTGTGGGCACATAGGATGTCCTTGGGTGAAAGTCCCAGAACCTTTTTGGTACCAGGAGATGCTCCAACGTTTAGACCGAGCGGATACATGAGCGCACGAGTGCCAAATACCAGTAGGCCGCGTCTCCCACTGTGTCGTGGTAGGTTGGAAGTGGGTGTGGCCTTATCTGCCCGAGTGAGGGGGTTGTAAGCTAAGCTGAGTTTGACCAGCTCGCAAATGGGTTCACTATCGACGAGTCGGGTAGGTATTGGCAGACTACTGGTCAGGCAGATAGTGATGTTTCTTCCACTCGTTGGGCTGTGTGGCTAGGGAGGCAGCAGCCAGTGTGGAGTGTACTAGACCCCGGTGATATCCCAGAGAGGAATTGTATTAATATATGTACTTGATATGAGGACTGACATGCTTGCGTTGTATCTTGCATATATGACATTTGGCTATGTAGGCCTTGCATCGCATAGCCTTGGTATGGCTAGTAGCATTCATGGACTTGCCAGTATTTCCGCGTACTCTGATATTGTATGCTTAGTACATGCATTGCGCACACATGCACACACCCTCTAAGCTTTTTGTATGCTTATGCACGACTGTTGCGTGTGGGTGACGTTGGATCGCAGCAGCGCAGATAGATTGTTTTGGAGCTTTTTGATCATCTTGTATTTCTCTTTCCGCATTATACTCAATGATTTATTATAGTGGATATGTGGTGATGTTGTTTGTGACTTGGTTATGCTTGTGGTTATGCTTCTTTACAAAAAAAATCTCACACTGAAAATCCTCCTTGTGGGATTCCAGGATCGGAATCTGGCATATGGGTGCTGGGAGCCGAGAATGGGGTACTACGGAGATTGTCGGCACCAGATTTGACGATCGAGAATTCTGTGAGCTCGGTTTTCGAGTTTGGGGCGTGACAAAAGTTAGTATCAGAGCATAACTTGGGAATACCTAAGGATCACATCACTTATCAGCTATGAACTTAGAATAATTAGGTCCTGAGTTCTAATAACTTAATGATTTTCTGTTATACACCCTTAACGTATGTGCCTTCGAGAGTTCTCAAGGTTGATAGACACCTTTGTTCTTTTCTGTAGGCCATGTTGCCTAGGCGAGGCGCCAGAGTGACCCGAGCGGCCCCCCCGCTCTACCAACTGAGGTTCCCATTTCTCCACCTGATATTCTTGCTCCCCCACCTGAGATTCCGGCTCCCCCACCTGAGACTTCTGCACCCCTGTCTGAGGTTAGCGCGGCACGGACATTGTCTGTTAGTGCCGAACAATTGCAGCAGATGCTTTAGGCTATGATAGCCGCCCTCCATGGGCAGGGCAGGGCAGGCGCCCCGTTGAGACCCCGAAGTAGGCAGAGCAAGAGTTGCGAGATTTTCTTCGGCTTGATCCCCTGCAATTCCAAGGAGAGCCCGATCTGACTGCAGCAGAGAGGTGGTGCCCCCAAGTGGAGAAGATGTTCGAGACCATGAGATGTATGACCCAGCAGCGGGTCCCTTTGGCAGTGTATATTCTTGAGGGTGAGGCAGAGCATTGGTGGGCCTCCGTCGCCCGTGCTGTAGGGCCTGACTTTGTTTGGACATGGGAGGACTTCGTTGACTGGTTTGACCGACAGTTCTTTCCTGACCACATTCGTCAGCAGCGTGCGCTGGAGTTCGACACTAATGCGGGGAGATACGATCGTGGCTCAGTATGCGGCTCGCTTTCCAGATATGCGATGTACTTAGTTGATGATGAGGGTTAGAAGGCCTGTCGTTTTGAGAACGGCTTGCGCTCTGGCCTCAGGAGCCGTGTTGTCGGACATATGCTTCCGACGTTTGAGCAAGTAGTGCAAAGGGCCCAGGTTTACGAGGCGGATTGGGCCGATTCGCAGAGGGTCCGTGACTGTAGAGGAGACCGGAAGAGGAAGGCCCCTCCGGTAGCTCTCAGCAGCAGCAACATCGTCCATAACAGCGACGCACGACCTGCCCAACAGTTCGAGCACCAGTAGCGCTTCCAGCACCACCTCCGGGACCGTTCCCAGGTGCTTATTTTGGATGTGGTAAGACAAGACATCGTAGGCACGAGTGTCCCCATCAGCAGTAGCAGTAGCCGGGGGCACCACAGTAAGCTCCACGGCAGTAGCAGTGACCGCAACACCAGCCTTCGAGACCTCCCCCACAGTAGCTGTAACGACCCGTAAATTTCCGTACTATGGCTCGAGTACCAACTCGACCAGAAATCATTTAGGATTAAATCCTTTAGAAATTTAACAAAGTTAACTAAGTGCTAAACTCGATTAGCCATGAAATCCGTTAGAATCGCTTTAAATATGATCTGCAAGACCCAAAACTTGCAAAATCATTGACTCTGGGTTACCCTAAAGTTTAGGATTAAACTCATTACCCGGCTACTCTCGGGAACGAATTGAAACTCCGTATCAGGTTTAGACTGCACATCGGAAGTCCGATTAACACGAAATTAAGGAACTAGGACCGCCTCACTGGGCTTGACCACCATCTCGGAAATCAAGTCCAGACGATGTCCCACGGCCATTCGCTTGAGTCCGGAGCGAGGGAGTGTGAAAACCACTATTTTCTTTACAAAATAAATATCTTGAATAGTGATCTGACACCGCTCGCTTGCAGATCAGTATTAAGCAACCAGACCGTCAGAATCAGACCAAATTACACCCTCGGATCAGGAAAAATTTCAGGAACATTTACATGTACTTGGAATTTCGGATCGTGGCCCACTGACCGTTGAACTGAAAATGGTCCGCCACGTGTGATCTGGAAATCCGACCGAGACAAAAATGTAATCCCACGTAGATCCATGAGTTGTGAGCTTAAGTCTGACGTTTGGCTCAAGGAGGGCCGCCAGAAACCCTCTTTTGAGCTGGAACAACGCCGAAATGCTTATAATAGAAGTACCCCTTGAACAGGAGTCTATTCCGGAGAGGTTTTAGGCTATATAAGGGCCTTAGAATAGCCCCTCTCACAGCCATACGAATTTGGGATAAAACCCTAAGGAGAGAGAGAAAAAGGAGAGAAAGCTTGGGATTTGTGGGAGTATCTTCCTCCTACTGCTTTCGATCATCACACGGGCTGCACCGCCTCTTTCCAGACACTTTCCCGGCGATACCGACTCCGTTTTAAGGTGAGAAACCCTAACCCTAGATCTGTTTGGGTGAGTGGAGGTTATAGGATATGAAATAGCTAACCGGTTTCACTCTCTAGGCGATAAAACTGCCGAATACGGAAGCCCTTCGAACCTTGCTGATTTCTGGTGATTCCAAGGTGCAAGGTGAGGACTTTAGGTGTATAGGTTACGGTTTTCAACGCTTTCAATGTCAGATAATGATAGATTCATGATCTGCATGTAATTGCACATGTACAAAGTGCTTTCCGTTTCCTGTTTCGATTAAAGATGCAAAATATGGAATTTTACATACTCTAGGTATACGTAGAAATACCATATACGTACACATTTTGGAAATGTGTTTGCTATGATTAATTGTTGTATGATTATATGGTATATGGATAAAATACCTGATTGGCGAAAGGAATCGCCGTAATACACGTTTACTTGTATACACTATGTATGTTGAAATTGCGCATTCTAGAAATACCGTATACGTATATTTTTTGGAGATGTAATTGTCACGATTATTTGTTGTGTGAATATGATATATACGTATAAAATACTAGTTTGGTAAAGGGACAACCCTAATACACATTCCGCTAACATACGTCATGTATGTTGAAATAGTGCACTCTTAAGTGTTTGTGAAATTGCTTGTGGGTGTAAGTGCTTAGGTGTTTGCACTTTAGGTAGGTGCTGAGATAGAGTTCTCAACTACCTTAGAGTCATGTTTGATACCCTCCATGTGGTTGTTTGCTCCAACCACTCACCTATGAAACATATGTATTTATATCCCCATTAGTATTGCGCTCCATAACATGCTTTTTAATATACTTAGTAACTTATTTCATAACATGCTTTATAATATGTTTTATGACATGATTGCTGGTGTGTTTGGATTACTTTGTTTATCATGCTCTACTTCACATGCTATGGTTGGAAATTGATTGGGCTTGGGACTATGTCCATAGTCCAGACATCCGGTACCAGACTTGGAATCGTGGTTGAGATTCATCTCGCCACACATGATGTGTTTGGCGAACCCGTGTCGTACTTCGGTTGGCGATAGTGGTTGGCCACACGAGGTGCTTTTGCGCTTCATATCGCTCAACTTGTTGTGCGCTCGAGCCAGCCGAGCACGTCAAGTAACCCGTGTGTCTTATGTATGTTCACCATGTTTGGTCGCTTATGCTTGAACCTAAGGTACCAAACTTACCAGTGGAAATCCCGTTAACCATGGTACCTCGATCCGCTGAGACTCATGAGCCGGACATGGTGGTATGGGACACCGTGCCGAGCTGTCGGCCTATCTTTGCCGGGCCACGTGCCTCCCCGTAGTGACCATTGAGCAACCCAAACTCGTGAGCAGAATACGGTGGTATGGGACACTGTATTCGAGCTATCGATACTTACGGCGAGAGCCGAGTACGGTGAGACCTGTACTCGTCTTTGGGCGACGAGTCCTCTGTAGTATCTTCGAGTATACTCCAAGGTCTGTGATTGGCGACGAGCCCTTCACAGCAACTAGAGTATGAGTTGAGCCGAGTACGGTGAGACCTGTATTCGAGCTGACGGCCAGCGATTGAGCCGAGTACGGTGAGACCTGTACTCGAGTTGACGGTCAGCAATTGAGCCGCATACGGTGAGATCTGTATCCGTGCTGACGGGTGACGAGTCCTTTACGATGCCTTCGCGACGCCTCTCAAACCATAATACCGTATGAGATTAACTAGGATTGACGGCCCTAGAATGGATCAAGTTTGGGAATGATACGAGGGAGGTACCCTAGTTTCCCAATACTGCTGTTTGAAATGGACTAATAATAACTCGGTAATCATGCTCATCATCGCACCGCATGTGCCTAGTAGATGTGGAGCACTGAGGGAGGTATGCATTCGCGAACGTAAGATGATGTCGCATGAGGGTGGTTTGGCAAGGGCATACTTCATCATGTCATTTCATACTTGCATTTAATAAGAGTAGTTAAACTTGTTTGATTGTACTGCTTTATCATTACTGCTTGATTGAATTGATAACATGTTAACCTATGCTTTATTGTTCCACTGAGTTAGCTACTCACTCCCACGTTACGGGACGGTGTTGTATACACCAACCAGACTCTGTCATCACGCATATAGACGGCACGTCGCCGATTCGAGGTGGAGCCCGATTTCGACGAGGACCAGGATGAGTTCTCGTTTATGCAGTATTCTGACGGCTTTGCTTAGGCCGACTGCATCGCGGGGATTTCAGGACTCATATTTTAGATTGTATTTTGACTTTTGACTCAGAAACAGTACATGTATATGGGTACTCAGTTAGTGTTCATACTCTGGTGTTCATGAAATTTTGTTTCCTTACATACCTTATATATAAAATTTCAGTCTTCCGCTTGCCTTTATCCAATTGCACTGGAGTATGAATTACTGTGTTGGTATAATCTCGTTCATGTTTATTGCTCTAACTCAGACAACATTTAACCATCATTATGTATGTTGCATAAGTGATGCGTTGGAACTCGGGAGTTGAGTTCATACTCGACCCCCGAATTTCAGGGCGTTACAAGTTGGTATCAGAGCATGATTTTGATTAAACCGGACCTGAGTTATGTTCCCACGACGTCCACTGACGCATTACAACTTAGGAGGGTGCGCAAAAATATAGAAACAGCCTTAGGGTCTCCCGATTTCGCCGTTCGGCGAAGTTCATTGAAAATGGACGTGTTGATCGAGTTCGTACTTGATCCCGACCGCGCGTATGGATCCCAGACCGCTTCTAGACCGTCTATTGACGTGTCTAGATCACAATACACCTTACTCAGGCAGTCAAAAACCTACAAAAGTCAGCGTGTGTTCGGGAGTGCCCGAAAGTGCCCGAAATAGAGCGAATCGGGGTCGGAGGCCTACCCACGCTGATCCAGGGGTACCCAGGGTGGGACCCAGATATTTTTGGGGCCCAGGGGGCTGTACGAACTGGGCCATGGGGCCCCTTTTCAAAATTTCAAAATTTTTTTGGCGAGGCCCTCACCGGTTCAGCGAGGCCTCGCCGCTTTTGGGTTGGGCCGGGCCCGCGGCCTGGGCCGGTCGAGTTTGGGGGTCCCTACAACCCCCTGCCCTAGCTCCCGTCCTAAACCTATTTCGAAAAATCACACTTCCTTCACAAACCCCCTCCCTTAGCCGTTTTTCCCTCCTACCTTGCTGCCCTCTCTTGCAAATCGCCTCTCCACCTCTCTTCTCTACCAATTTCGACCACATCCCACCTTCCTCCATCGTGGAGTGCTGCCCCCTTCTCCATTTTCTCTTCGTTTCCCTCTTTTGGACCCCCCCACACGTTGTTGGAGGTCCCAAAATCGTGGGAGCTATCTCCCCACCTGTTCTTCCCATTTCCTTTCTTCATTTCCCTACATTTTGCACTCTCCCACGCCTGTTGGGGCAGTTGATCGTGGAGAACCAGGGAAGTCAGCCCCTTTTCCCCTATTTCGTCATTTTTCCATGGCCCTTTTTGGAGTTGTGGCGGCCATTTTCTCCATCTCCACCATCCTTTCTCTGATGGGCAAGAGAAAGAGTGCCGCTGATGAGGCCGGGCCTAGTCGCCCTACACGATCAAGGCGGCCGCGAGGCACCGCCGCTAGCTCGAGCTTTGCCCGGGAGTTTCGCACGAAGCGGGACCTTGATTCCCGGATCCCTGCCGAGCGGGTACAGTTGGCGGCGCTACCTCATGGAGTCTATGAGGATCGCAGAGTTCTTTTCGAAGCCCAGGTGGATGGTCGGCTATTTGGGGAGTATTATTTGTTTGAGCAAGTGGAGGCGGCCCTCCGGGGTCCGTTATTTGAGGTCAGGGGTCGCGCAAATTCCGGCATTGTCAGAGCCTTCTACGCCAACTTTCGCGAGCCTACACTAGGCCCTTTGCAGTTTCAGCTCTTAGTTGGGGTGGATCTGTTCGTCACCATTGATGTGAGGATGATCGCACGACTTATGAATATGCCCCTTGGTGACGTACATGCTAGCGAGCTGAATATGGCGACTGCTCGTGAAAGGGATCGTCGCACCCGATACCTTTGTGGTGGCCGACTAGCTGAGTGGCAGCCAAACAAAAGCCTGCTAGCGTCCCACATGTCTGACGACATTCGCCTACTACATCACATCTTCACATACAACCTCTACCCCAGATACAGTAACCGTAGCGAGTGCACACGCCTTATGGTTGATTTTCTGTACCAAGTGGGGCAGCGGGCGAACTTGTGTGTGCCCACTTTCATGTTGCGACAGATCGTGAATGTTGCACGCTCCACCCGGTGCTTTGATTCGCTTCCTTTCGGCTGACTCATATGCAGGATTGCACGGGAGTATGGCTATAGTCTGGGGGCGGAAATGCCAGTACCGGTCCACCAGATTGACGAGAATACTCTCAAACAGATGAAGCTTGGGGCACAGTGACAACGGGCCCGACCGGGGGAGAGTGAGGATGAGATTGAGAGCGATGAAGACAAGAGTGAAGATGGAAGTGAAGCTGAAGAAGAGGAAGGGGAACCTGAGGCTCAGGACACTGAGGAGAGTTCACCTCCTGCGACTCAGGAGCAAGGCGTGGATCGGGATGCCATTGATGCACATTTAGCCCGTCTTGAGGAGGGTCAAGCCGCCCTACAGCAGGAAGTCGGGCGGGTCCGAACCAAGCTTGGCAAGGTGTCTCGTACCTTGAAGGCCATCCTGTGTTGTCTGCAGGACAAGAATGCCCCTCCTCCATCGCCTGATTCGGATGCCTAGCCATCCATACTGCTCCTTGTAGTTGTTTTGGTTTTCTCTGTAGTAGGCTTATGTTGCATGTTGATGATGTAGTAGTTAGTTGATGTTTTAAGTGTTTGGTGTTGTAGACATATCGACTTGCATGTAATTTCTGTCATGATTCATTTAACTCTGTATTTCATGTATTATGACAATTTTGGGTAAATGAAAGGCATGTAGCATCTTTTGCTATGAGATGTGTGGAATGCTTTAAGTGTTTGTATGATGCGTTGTTATGCTTTATCTCACCAATGTTATATCCTATGTTGTATAGGGCATGCTGCGACAGTATACGCGGAGCACGGCTCACCTTCGTCTTACTGGCTCTATGGACCAGACTTCTGGTAGTGGCGGTCCTGCGGACCGAGGGTTAGGTTCTGATCAGCCTCCTGCTGGTCCTACCGGTGGACTGCCACCTTACACGCCCCCGGTTCGTAAGCAGTACCGGCCGTCTTCATCTGCGCAGCAGGACTCACAGGCTGCTCCGCCTACTGATAGGATCGAGCAGTTGATGTTGATGATGTATCGGCGAAGGATGCAAAGAAGCGCAGATATGGCGGCGGCCAGCACTGGCAGCTTATGGCCACTATTGCTGAGGCCTTATCCCAGGGTGGTAGTGCGACTCCACCTACGACATCCGCACATCCTGCTGAGCATTCGGAGCCTCCTGCTCGGTTTGAGGATGTGCCTCTGCCCACACCCGTCGCACCTCCTACTGGAGATGTTGGTACACGCGGTTTACTCGAGCGATTTCAGCGCTTGAGGCCTCCCTCATTTATGGGTTCTCACAGACCCGAGGAGGCAGAGTTTTGGCTTGACCGCATCTCCAAGATGCTACGGATGCTGCACTGTACAGAGGCAGAGCAGGTCGAGTTGGCCTCTTTCATGTTTGAGAGGGAGGCCAGTTTATGGTGGGATAGTGTGCTGCGGACGGTCGCAGAGGATTACGTGTGGACCTGGGAGGCTTTCGAGTTCCGGTTCCACGAGAAATACTACCCGCAGACTTACCGACATGAGCGGGAGGATGAGTTCCTACGCCTCAGGCAGGGAGGCATGACGGTTACTGAGTATGAGCACCGTTTCACAGAGTTGGGCCGTTTTGTCCCGACTATCCTCGTCAATGAGCAGATGCGGATGCGTCGCTTCTCTGGAGGCTTGCGACCTGACATACGGTCGAAGATATGCTGCCTCAGTATACCTACCTACGCGGCACTGGTCCACATGTCTATGACGGCCGAGCAGGATGTGGACCGGTTGGCCCGATCGCGTGGTGCTATGGTTGCGAGGCCACGACAGGAGTTACAGAGCAGGCCTATCCTAGGCAAGAGGCCTCGTGCTGATTCGCCTCCCAGGGCCGCGGCACCAGTAGTTCCTGTGAGGCGCCCTATTGTGACCTGCACGTATTGCGGGAAACCGGGACATCCTGCTGAGAGTTGTTTCTTGCGTATGAGGGCTAGCGGATTTTCACCACCGCAGCGGTTGGATCGCCCTTACCCACAGGCCATATCAGCTCCACCTCTACAGACTGCCCCTGCCCATCCTTCCTTCCGACCTCCTGTATCGGGCTTCAGGCCGCCGCAACGGCCCTTGGCTCCTCAGCCGAACCGCCAACAGCAGGCTCGCGTACATACGCTCGTTGCTGAGGCACCTGAGATGTCGCTTTCAGCCCCGACAGCTTTTGAGGGTACGACTTATATTCATGGTACTTCTGTTTCCTTGTTGGTGGACACTGGGTCCACTACTTCTATTATTTCTTGTGGGGCAGTTAAACGTCTATCTCTGCGTACTATTCCCACTAAGGGACTGAGACTCACTACGGCCACTAGGACTTGTTCGGATGTCACACGGTTATGTGAGGGTTGCTCTGTAGATTTGGGTAGCAGCACAGTGCTCGTCGACCTCATTGTTGCTCCACTATGGCACTACGACGTTATCCTTGGTATGGACTGGCTCGCTAAGATGAGGGCAGAGATAGATTGTGATACTCGGATCGTGACTGCCTATGGATCTGATGGCACAGCTTTCACGTTTCCAGTGCAGGTCAGTTGGTCCTGCCGTGTTGATTGTTATGCTGCTTTATTAGTGCCGATTGATGGTCCGACATTGGAGGGTACGCCGGTGGTTCGGGAATTTGTAAGTGTGTTTAATACTATTCCTGGTTTACCTCCTCGGCGCGAGATTGATTTTACAATTGATCTTACGCCTGGTGCGACGCCCATCTCATTGCCGACTTATCGTATGCCTCCATGTGAGATGGAGGAGCTGCGGAGACAGATTGACGAACTTGTAGAGAAGGGTTTTATACGACCTAGTGTGTCTCCTTGGGGAGCACCTGTGCTATTTGTGAAGAAGAAGGACGGGTCACTACGGTTATGTATTGATTACCGTAGGTTGAACCAGGTCACGGTGAAGAACAAGTATCCTTTGCCCAGGATAGATGATCTGTTTGATCAGTTGAGGGGGGCGAAGTATTTCTCGAAGATTGATCTTCAGTCGGGGTACCACCAGTTGCGCGTGAGAGATGAGGACGTGCAGAAGACAGCCTTCAGGACGTGCTTTGGGCACTATGAGTTCCTAGTGATGTCGTTCGGCCTTACGAACGCACCAGCCGTGTTCATGGATCTGATGAACCGGGTATTTCGGCCCTTCCTGTACCGATTCGTCATCGTCTTTATTGATGACATTTTGATATACTCTACGAGTCGGGAGGAGCACGAGGAGCACCTGAGAGCGGTGTTGGGTACACTGGAGAAGAACCAGTTGTTCGCACAGTACAAGAAGTGCGACTTCTGGCAGGAGGAAGTCAAGTTCCTCGGACATGTAGTGTCCAAGGATGGGATAGCAGTGGACCTTGCTAAAGTAGCCGCGGTTCAGGATTGGCAGCAGCCTGGTTCGGTTACCGAGGTGAGGAGTTTCCTTGGTCTGGCTGGGTATTACAGGCGCTTCATTCGGGATTTCTCGAAGATTGCCAGGCCATTGTCTCAGTTGACCCGGAAGGACCTGAAGTTCGCCTGGAATGAAAAGGCGGAAGCAGCTTTTAAGGAGCTGAAGGACAAGTTGACGTCCGCCCCTGTGCTAGTATTGCCAGAGCAAGGGGAGAAATACACGATTTATACCGACGCGTCTCGCGTTGGTTTGGGTTGTGTTCTGATGCAGAAGGATAAAGTGATTTCGTATGCCTCGAGATAATTAAGGAAGCACGAGGAGAATTACCCTACACACGACCTGGAGTTGGCAGCTGTCATCTTTGCATTGAAGCTCTGGAGACATTACCTCTACGGAGAGGAGTTCGAGCTTTTCTGCGACTCACAAGAGCCTTAAGTACATATTCACACAGAGAGACTTGAATATGAGACAACGCCGATGGATGGAGACCTTGAAGGACTTCAAGTTCGAGGTTTCCTACCATCCTGGCAAGGTGAACCTTGTGGCAGATGCGTTGAGCCGCAAGAAGGCTATAACTTTTGCGGCACCGTTGATGATAACTGAGTGGGACATGGTTGAGTTCGTACGGGACTTCGAGCAGAGACTCACTGTGGAGGAGCCATTTGAGTGTATTGCGCACGTTCGGGTGCGACCACTTATTGACGACAGGATTATTGAGGCCCAGGAGGGCGATATGTGGCTGTCTGAGCTTCGAGAGCAAGCTAGCGACGCCGAGGACTCCGAGTGGAGAGTTGGTTCTGATGAGGGTCTGCGATTCCGTGGCCGCCTATGCGTTCCTGATATGCCTGACTTGAGACGCGAGCTTCTCGAGTCTGCCCATAACTCAAAGCTTGCGATGCATCCTGGTAGCACGAAGATGTACCGGGATATGAGACAGACGTATTGGTGGGATAACATGAAGGCCCACATCGCTGAGTATGTGTCTCGATGTCTGACGTGCTAGCAGGTCAAAGCAGAACATCGCCGACCTCCTGGACTGCTTCAGCCCATGCCCATAGCAGAGTGGAAGTGAGACTTCATCTCCATGGATTTCATATCAGGGCTGCTGAAGACGAGGAAGGGACACGATTCCATTTGGGTGATTGCGGACCGGTTGACCAAATCGGCCCATTTCCTCCCTATCAGAGTTACGAACTCTGCAGACGAGCTGGTTAGATTGTACATCAGAGAGATCGTCCGTCTGCATGGAGTTCCTTTAGAGATCGTGTCGGACAGAGACACTCGGTTCACATCTATCTTCTGGACTCGTATCCAGGAGGCGATGGGTGTGAAGTTGAAGTTCAGTACGGTGTTTCATCCTCAGACTGATGGGTAGACAGCGGGTGAACCAGATTCTGGAGGATATGTTGCGGGCATGTGTGTTGGACTTCAAGGACAGCTAAGATGACTGTCTTCCGTACGCAGAGTTCGCCTACAACAACAGCTTCCAGGCGACTATTGGAATGGCGCCATATGAGGCCCTATATGGTCGTCCTCGTAGAGCACCGCATTGTTGGGTTGAGGTTGGCGAGCGTAGTCTGATTGGCCCGGAGTTGGTACAGGCGACTACAGAGAAGGTTGACATTATCAGGCGTCGACTACTTATAGCACAGAGCAGGCAGAAGAGTTACGCCGATACGAGGCGGCGACCGCTTGAGTTCGAGGTCGGGGACCACGTATTCCTCCGAGTTTTCCCTATGAAGGGAGTCCTTCGGTTTGGGAAGAAGGGGAAGCTCACACCGAGGTTTATCGGTCCATTTCAGATACTGGATCGAGTGGGTGATGTGGCGTATCGTCTCGCTTTGCCCACACCACTTGCATCTGTACACAACGTATTTCATGTATCTATGCTGAAGAAGTACGTTCCTGATCCTTCGCATATCATCAGATGGGAGCAGGTACAGCTGAGCGAGGATGCTACGTATGAGTTGCGCCCGACGCGTATCCTTGACAGGAAGGAGCAGGTACTGCGTAGCAAGGTCATTCCACTTGTGAAGGTACTATGGACACATCATTCCGAGGAGGAAGCTACTTGGGAGACTGAGGCCGAGGTCAAGAAGAACTACCCTCAGATTTTTGAGGAATACGAAAAAGTACAAATTTCGAGGACGAAATTTTTGTTTAAGGGAGGTAGATTGTAACGACCCGTAAATTTCCGTACTATGGCTCGAGTACCACCTCGACCAGAAATCATTTAGGATTAAATCCTTTAGAAATTTAACAAAGTTAACTAAGTGCTAAACTCGATTAGCCATGAAATCCGTTGGAATCGCTTTAAATACGATCTGCAAGACCCAAAACTTGCAAAATCATTGACTCTAGGTTACCCTAAAGTTTAGGATCAAACTCATTACCCGGCTACTCTCGGGAATGAATTGAAACTCCGTATTAGGTCTAGACCGCACATCGGAAGTCCGATTAACACGAAGTTAAGGAACTAGGACCGCCTCACTGGGCTTGACCACCATCTCGGAAATCAAGTCCAGACAATGTCCCACGGCCATTCGCTTGAGTCCGGAGCGAGGGAGTGTGAAAACCACTATTTTCTTTACAAAATAAATATCTTGAATAGTGATCTGGCACCACTCGCTTGCGGATCAGTATTAAGCAACCAGACCGTCAGAATCAGACCAAATTACACCCTCGGATCAGGAAAAATTTCAGGAACATTTACATGTACTTGGAATTTCGGATCGTGGCCCACTGACCGTTGAACTGAAAATGGTCCGCCACGTGTGATCTGGAAATCCGACCGAGACGAAAATGTAATCCCACGTAGATCCATGAGTTGTGAGCTTAAGTCTGACGTTTGGCTCAAGGAGGGCCGCCAGAAACCCTCTTTTGAGCTGGAACAACGCCGAAATGCTTATAATAGAAGTACCCCTTGAACAGGAGTCTATTCCGGAGAGGTTTTAGGCTATATAAGGGCCTTAGAACAGCCCCTCTCACAGCCATACGAATTTGGGATAAAACCCTAAGGAGAGAGAGAGAAAAAGGAGAGAAAGCTTGGGATTTGTGGGAGTATCTTCCTCCTACTGCTTTCGATCATCACACGGGCTGCACCGCCTCTTTCCAGACACTTTCCCGGCGATACCGACTCCGTTTTAAGGTGAGAAACCCTAACCCTAGATCTGTTTGGGTGAGTGGAGGTTATAGGATATGAAATAGCTAACCGGTTTCACTCTCTAGGCGATAAAACTGCCGAATACGGAAGCCCTTCGAACCTTGCTGATTTCTGGTGATTCCAAGGTGCAAGGTGAGGACTTTAGGTGTATAGGTTACGGTTTTCAACGCTTTCAATGTCAGATAATGATAGATTCATGATCTGCATGTAATTGCACATGTACAAAGTGCTTTCCGTTTCCTGTTTCGATTAAAGATGCAAAATATGGAATTTTACATACTCTAGGTATACGTAGAAATACCATATACGTACACATTTTGGAAATGTGTTTGCTATGATTAATTGTTGTATGATTATATGGTATATGGATAAAATACCTGATTGGCGAAAGGAATCGCCGTAATACACGTTTACTTGTATACACTATGTATGTTGAAATTGCGCATTCTAGAAATACCGTATACGTATATTTTTTGGAGATGTAATTGTCACGATTATTTGTTGTGTGAATATGATATATACGTATAAAATACTAGTTTGGTAAAGGGACAGCCCTGATACACATTCCGCTAACATACGTCATGTATGTTGAAATAGTGCACTCTAAGTGTTTGTGAAATTGCTTGTGGGTGTAAGTGCTTAGGTGTTTGCACTTTAGGTAGGTGCTGAGATAGAGTTCTCAACTACCTTAGAGTCATGTTTGATACCCTCCATGTGGTTGTTTGCTCCAACCACTCACCTATGAAACATATGTATTTATATCCCCATTAGTATTGCGCTCCATAACATGCTTTTTAATATACTTAGTAACTTATTTCATAACATGCTTTATAATATGTTTTATGACATGATTGCTGGTGTGTTTGGATTACTTTGTTTATCATGCTCTACTTCACATGCTATGGTTGGAAATTGATTGGGCTTGGGACTATGTCCATAGTCCAGACATCCGGTACCAGACTTGGAATCGTGGTTGAGATTCATCTCGCCACACATGATGTGTTTGGCGAACCCGTGTCGTACTTCGGTTGGCGATAGTGGTTGGCCACACGAGGTGCTTTTGCGCTTCATATCGCTCAACTTGTTGTGCGCTCGAGCCAGCCGAGCACGTCAAGTAACCCGTGTGTCTTATGTATGTTCACCATGTTTGGTCGCTTATGCTTGAACCTAAGGTACCAAACTTACCAGTGGAAATCCCGTTAACCATGGTACCTCGATCCGCTGAGACTCATGAGCCGGACATGGTGGTATGGGACACCGTGGCCGAGCTGTCGGCCTATGCTGGGGCTACGTGCCTCCCCGTAGTGACCATTGAGCAACCCAAACTCGTGAGCCGAATACGGTGGTATGGGACACTGTATTCGAGCTGTCAATACTTACGGCGAGAGCCGAGTCCGGTGAGACCTGTACTCGTGCTGACGGGCGACGAGTCCTCTGTAGTATCTTCGAGTATACTCCAAGGTCTGTGATTGGCGACGAGCACTTCACAGCAACTAGAGTATGAGTTGAGCCGAGTACGGTGAGACCTGTATTTGAGCTGACGGCCAGCGATTGAGCCGAGTACGGTGAGACCTGTACTCGAGTTGACGGTCAGCAATTGAGCCGCATACGGTGAGATCTGTATCCGTGCTGACGGGTGACGAGCCCTTTGCGATGCCTTCGCGATGCCTCTCAAACCATAATACCGTATGAGATTAACTAGGATTGACGGCCCTAGAATGGATCAAGTTTGGGAATGATACGAGGGAGGTACCCTAGTTTTCCAATACTGCTGTTTGAAATGGACTAATAATAACTCGGTAATCATGCTCATCATCGCACCGCATGTGCCTAGCAGATTTGGAGCACTGAGGGAGGTATGCATTCGCGAACGTAAGATGATGTCGCATGAGGGTGGTTTGGCAAGGGCATACTTCATCATGTCATTTCATACTTGCATTTAATAAGAGTAGTTAAACTTGTTTGATTGTACTGCTTGATTGAATTGATAACATGTTAACCTATGCTTTATTGTTCCACTGAGTTAGCTACTCACTCCCACGTTACGGGACGGTGTTGTATACACCAACCAGACTCTGTCACAGGTATAGACGGCACGTCGGTTCAGGAGGCGGAGCCCGATTTCGACGAGGACCAGGATGAGTTCTCGTTCATGCAGTAGTCTGACGGCTTTGCTTAGGTCGACTGCATCGCGGGGATTTCAGGACTCATCTTTTAGATTGTATTTTGACTTTTGACTCTGAAACAGTACATGTATATGGGACTCAGTTAGTGTTCATACTCTGGTGTTCATGAAATTTTGTTTCCTTACATACCTTATAAATAAAATTTCAGTCTTCCGCTTGCCTTTATCCAATTGCACTGGAGTATGAATTACTGTGTTGGTATAATCTCGTTCATGTTTATTGCTCTAACTCAGACAACATTTAACCATCATTATGTATGTTGCATAAGTGATGCGTTGGAACTCGGGAGTTGAGTTCATACTCGACCCCCAAATTTCACGGTGTTACAGTAGCAGAGGTAGCAGATTAGGCCGCCACAGCGGCAACAACAGCAGCAGAGACCTCAGAGGGGACATGCACCTCACTAGCAGGCCCAAGGCAGATTCTACCCTACCCAGCAGGACCCTCAGTCATCAGGAGGGGTCGTTGAGGGTACCCTCCCTGTTTCTGCATGCATAACACGTGTATTGTTTGATTCTGGTGCATCGCATTTCTTTGTGGCCGAGGATTTCTGCAGATCGACCGGTTTGCCGTTAGAGTCCATTGGTGAGGGCTTGTTTGTATTGGCTCCCTTGGGGAAGATCGCAGTACTAGGCAGATTTTGCTCGCTTGCCCCGTTCTGGTTGGGGATATTTTTTTGCTTGCTAATCTGTTCGTGTTGCCGATGTTCGAGTTTGATGTTATCCTGGGCATGGATTGGCTCGCTGAGTATCACACCATATTGGATTGCTCAGCGAGGACAGTCACGTTTTGTATACCCGGCATGCCGCAGTTTCAGTCTGTAGTAGAGTCCAGAGGAGAGCAACTTTCTTGTCTCATGTCATACACCATGGAGGAGCCCGTTGCCTTGTGTATCGACCAGCTGCCAGTCGTTTGTGGTTTTTCCTATGTATTTCAGGAGATTCCGGGGTTACCACCTTGCCGGCACACAGAGTTTCAGATCGACCTTGTGCCCGATATCGCGCCTATCTCTAAAGCCCCGTATCGTATGACACCGTTGGAGTTGCGGTAACTGCAGAAGCAGTTGGATGAGTTGCGAGAGCTAGGCTTTATCCGTCTGAGCAGTTCACAGTGGGGAGCGCTAGTACTCTTCGTGAAGAAGAAAGATGACTCGTTGAGGCTTCGCGTGGAATACCGCGAGCTCAATAAGGTCACGATTAAAAACAAGTACCCGCTTCTGAGGATTGATGATTTGTTTGATTAGCCGCAAGTGGCGCAGTTCTTTTCGAAGATAGACCTGCGGTCCGGTTATCATCAGGTTCAGGTCCAAGAGGAGGACATTCCGAAAACAGCATTTAGGACGCGCTATGGTCATTTTGAGTTCCAGTTCATGTCCTTCGGACTGACCAATGTGCTTGCAGTATTCATGCAGTTGATGAACGAGGTCTTTCGTTCGTATCTCAATCAGTTTGTTGTGGTGTTCATCGACGACATCCTAATATATTCGAGACCTGTGAGGAGCATGAGCGACATTTGGAGATTACCTTGCAGACCCTCCGTGCACACCAGCTTTATGCGAAGTTGGAGAAGTTTTGGATGATGTCTTTTTAATTCTCCTTTACTTAAAATAAAAATATTATCCGTGGACGTTAGGTAGTGGTATTATTTAGTCAGTTGGTGGATTGTTGAACACAAAAATTGAGTCACATCCATTGGGTACATGATCCGAGTCGAGCGAATTTTGGTGATGAACTCGAGGTGTGACAGGTTGGCATCAAAGACAAGGTTTTGCAATAGATTTGAAGTTGTGTTTTATTTGAACACTTAGGCACATTGAAGATAGGATGCACCTTTGTGTTGATTGTTGTTGTTTGTTGATTTTTGTTAGCAGTGTTGCTTTGAGGTGATCTACTTTTTAATGAATTTTGAAGTTTTGTGTATTCAATCATAGATCATGTTTGAAAATGGAGGTAGAGGTAGACCTGCAATGAGTGCATCGGCTCTTGACGCCTTTGAGGGTAGCCAGTCACTTGATGGAGTCATCGTGCTTTGGGAGGCATTGCTACCATTCTGGAGCAGTTGGTCTGCTATACTAATGAGGAGGCTGAGCCGGTCAAGGACGGTAGGGTTGGGGTGGTGAAGAAATTTAAGAGGTTGAGTCCTCCTGCTTTCAAGGCTTCGTGGGACCCTATGGAGGTGGAAAAGTGGAGGGCACAATTAGAAAAGTTGTTCGTTGTCATGGGCTGTAATGAGGTGCAAAAGTTCATCTTAGAAGTTTTCATGTTGGAAGGAGAGGCCTATCATTGGTGGAAAATGGTGGCTAGGTTGGCTGGGAGGAGACAATGTGGACATGGGAGATGTTCTGTGAGAAATTCTACGAGAAGTGCTTTCCAAACAATGTTCGGGGGATGAAAGTAGTGGAGTTCATGAATCTCGAGCAGGGGAATATGACTGTGGGCCAGTATGAAGCCAAATTTTCCGAGCTATGCCGCTTTGCCTCGTACATAGCTCCACATGAGACTCTTAAGGCTGAGAAGTTCGAGAGGTGTCTAAAGGGTTCTATTCGTAACAAGTTGATTACGCTGAAGCTCAAGATCTATGCAGATGTAGTTGACTGAGCCCTAATTATTGAGCAAGACAATGAAGATTTTTGGAAAACCCGTGACCAAAAGAGAGGCGAAGGGCAAGGGTAGAGCTGCACCCTATGTGCCTAAGAAGCAGGTCGATACTTTCAAGAAGCAAAAGATGGAGGAGAGAAATTGGGACTTAAGCGGAAATGGGTTGGAACTCCAAGGTGAGAAAAAGAAGAAGAAAATGCAAACTATTTACACACGTTAGCATCGATTTAATAGAAATCCATCTCTATGCATGTATCTCATGTATTGACATTGATTTGGGGCAAAATAGTCAAATTTGAGATGTGGAAAATGGATGAAATTCTTCATTTTTACCATGTAAAATGAGATTGCAAGTGTGGTAGTTTGATATATTCATGAGTGTTGGCCGATCTATCGATCGGCTGTACGTTTTCCATTTTTTTTTTGGAAAACATCTTTTTAATTTAATTTTTTTGAAAGGCGTTTTTTAAATTTATTTAAAAAAAAAAAAAAATCTCTTTATTTTGAAAATATTTGTTGACTATTGATGGATGTGGGAAATTTATATCTTCATGAGTGTTGGCTGATATACAGATTGGCCACACTCTTTCCTTTTTTTCGAAAAATTATTTATAAAATTTAAAAATTGCTTTTATTTTATTAGTTTTATTTATTTATTTATGAGAATTGATAGTTTTATTCAAAAAGGACCGAAGCTTCGAAAATACAAGAAAACAAAAATGAAGCAACAACAAAACCCCCCATCAATCCTACCGAAAGGGAAGGATTGTAGCTGAATGCGCCCATTCCACCACAAGAAATTTTGCTCTAAGAAAGACTTAGCCTGCCTCTTTCAATTCTTAAAACATCGATCCTTCCTCTTAAGCCAAAGAACCCAAAGAACTGCCAAAAGTGAAAGATGCCAAATTTTCCTCCAAGTCTTCCCCATATCCCCACCATGCCAACTCAAAAGAAATAAATCCATAGATCTCAGCGCCAAATAACTTAAAAAAGTTATCCCACAAATCTTTTGCAAATGAGCACTGGATAAACAAGTGATCCACTGTTTCCTCGACTTGAAGACATAAGAGAAACATTCGGCAAAATCATGTTCCTTCTTCATAGGTTATCCATGGTAAGCACTTTCTTTCTCCCCACTAACCAAGCGAACGCTGCCACCTTTAAGGGAGCATGATACCTCCAAATGAAAGACGTTGGACAAAACTTCCCCGGAGCAGTCTCACTGCTAATACACAAATAAAGGGATTTCACCGAGAATACACCGGACTTACCTTTTAACCAAACCAATGAATCCGGTTCTGAAATAACTGGCGAGACCTTGGAAAACTTATCTAACAAACTGATAAAATCTGAGAATTCTTCATTTGATAAATTCCTTCTGCAAGGAGGGGCCCAAACTACTTCCTTACCCACCAAGGGGAAGCAACTCTCCACATTGATATTCGCCCCACAAGAAATACCTGCCAACCTTGGGAATAGGCCCCTCAACCTGTTCCCTATGACCCATATATCATCCCAGAATCTGATGTGCTTACCATTTCCTACCCTAAAGCCAATATTTTCCCATTTCCTACCCTAAAGCCAATATTTCCTAGCCTTCTATTTTATTAGTTGCATTCATAGTTGCCAAAATCCTACGATATACAACTAACAATTTACGATATGGGTTGAATCTCAGGAAAAATGATTTGAGTTCCACCTTCAATCCCTTTTTAAATGAATCCCATGATTCTATAATTTGTATCCTAAGATTATTCAAATCCTGATTTACGATTCAAACTATACTTGTATTCTTCATTTTTAAACTTGGCTTCCGTTTTATGTTTTTAAATTTGTAGGGGCTTTTAACAATCATTCAAAAATTGGTCAATTGTTTTATTTTGTTCTTCACAACAGAGGAGGTTTGGGGATTTTGATATTCAAAATCCCAAAATAAAGAAATCAAAATATTGTTTTCTTTGGTCCACAAAAATGAATACCCGTTTTTCCAACAAAATTCTACACTCAAGAAGGGTTAAATCATTAAAGGATACTTGTATGTTTTTTAAGCTAAATTTCTTGAAAGATAAATCATAATAAAGGAAACACAAGAATCCTTCAACACTATCATGATAAGTATATCATGTACAAGTTCTCAATTACCAATATCATGACATATTTTACTTTCTTGGTGAATATTGATGGAAAATGGATAATTGATGAGTTTTATTTTTTTCTTCTGATTTATGTATATTTTTTTCAGATTTTTTATTTTTTATTTTTTTAAAAGAAGATTAGAGAAAATCTTGTGATTTATGATATGGTTTCCGATTCGATATGATTCAACGTCTATAACGATTTGCTATACGTTTACAATTTTGATAACTTGCATTGTTATGATATTTGAATGATATGAACTTATTTTGGATATAATTGCATTGCTTTTGTTCAATGAGGCATGTTTAGGCCCCTATAGAATGGAAACCTGTTATGCAGGTTTGTTTTTTGTAACATTTTGAGTCATAAGTGGGAAACCTTAAAAAAAGTGTCTTTCAACATCTCCTGAGAAATTCCACCTTTTTCTCAATGTTTACCTTAGAAAACGATACATACCCCGGTATCTGCAATAGTATCGACGATATCGATGCATGTTCCGTAGCCCAAGTCATTGATATATGTAATGAAAATGACACTTTGAAAATTGTCAGTAATAGTCTCCATTTATTTATATCTTTGCCCTTGTTATAACATTGTTGCATCTCAATGCCTTGTTGCAGTTAGCTCACAGGTGAAATATCCCGCGATGAGATTTGGGGGTCGCATTGTATACTGTAGAACATTTCGTGAAGTAGAGAAGGCCACAATGGAGCTTCTAGAGAAAATTGAAGCGAATAAACCAAATATCGATCAAATTCCTCTCGGACTTGACATAGAATGGAGGCCCACATTCAGGCGAGGTTGTTTTAGTAAGCTGAAAAATGAGGTTTTGGCCCGTTTGTTTGATTTCCTTTGAGCCTAACTTCCATTTTTCATACAATTACAAAAATTCTTCTTCTTTTTCTTTATGGTGGTGGTGGCATTTGTCAGCTTTATTTATATGATTTATCTGCATGATGGTGCTGGTGTTTGTCCATTCTATTGCTATCACTTATCTGCATGGTGGTGGCAGCATCATGGGTTCCCTTGCGTCATTGTATCTTTGTAGTGGTTGAACGCATTAACATGCACTTCTCCATGTGTATGCACATGTACATGACCAAGTTTCTTAAGGATTTTTACTGCAAGTCTACAATAAAAGAAAAGCGTTACTGCTACTAATGATAATGATGGTCCTGGGTAGCCTTGAGGCAAAATACTGGTAACATTGGCTAAAACCTTTATTTCCATCAGAATTTGTTTCCTACCAAATAGGAGTGTGCAGAACTGATTGCATGTACAGGTTGAACACTTTTAACCAAACATAGATTGTTGGAGTGCTACTGAAGGAAAAATGAAATTTGCAGGAGAAGCCCAAGGAAAGGCTTCGGTTATGCAGTTATGCATGGGCACTGAGAACTGTTATGTGATGCACATCATTCACTCTGGGATTCCTCCCATTCTGCAATCTCTTTTGGAGGACAGCACATCTGTCAAGGTATGTTAATCACATTTATGATGTTTGGAATTCCCAAAATTTTCAATAACAGAACACAACTCGCTCTAGAATCGATGGGCTCCATATACCTATATTTATAAACAGTGCTTGATTTGAACATGTCAAGGTTGGAGTTTGTATAGCCAATGATGCAGTGAAGGTTATGAAAGATTATAATGTCTGTATCAAAGCCTTGGAAGACCTGTCTGGCCTTGCAAATATAAAGCTTGGTGGAGTTCCCAAGAAGTGGGGCCTTGGTTCACTAACTGAAACGCTCACCTGTAAACAGGTATTTCAACATATCCATTGTTTATCAACTCTATTTCTTGGTTAATCATTGTCATTGTAATCATCATCATCTTAGCCTTTCTCCCAGAGGCGTCTAAATTATATATTGGCAAAAGTTTTGTGATAGTGTGCTCACCGGTTCTGTGCTCTTTTACCTGAGTTTGTGTGCTCTTTTACCTGGGTTCTTGTAACCGGCCATGGCTGAGGCTTCCATTGGCACCACTCAGATGCCAACATGGTCCCATGTTTCCCACCCCAGTATTCACTCCCCACCTAACTAGTACATGCATGCCTAGAAAGGTGAGCCAGCACAGTAGGTTATAGATGGGTAGTTGCTAGCTTTGCAAGTTCGGCCAGCCCAACTTTGGGTTGGCCAGCTGAACTTGACATTCGGCCGCCTGAAAATTTGTTCAGTCAAGTTTCCAGCAATGGATTTCTTTGGAATTCAGGGAGATTCGGCCAGCCGAACCTTGTATGTGGCCAACCGAATTGGAGATTCGACCAGCCGAATTCTGGCTCGGGCCAGCCGAAAATTTGTTTTTTCTTATACCTCGAAATCTGAGAGTCGTTGGATTGCAATTGTTGGAATCTGGCCAGCCGAACTGAATTTTAGGTTGATCGAATTTCTAAATCCTTTGGCTATAAATAAAGGCCTTCTCTCATTCATTTCAATAATGAAAAATTACAAAAAATCCTTCTAAAAATCAAAGAGAAATTCAGGCCCTCTTTAAGCTATCTGTGTGGTAAATCTAACATTTGTTTAACTTATTCTATTCTTTCTCAAGTTAGATTTAATCGTATTTAATAGAGTAATCCATACTCTACTTGAGATTTAGATAATTGAATTTGCAGCATTAGGGTTTTCTTTTATTCATTGAAAATACATTAGATTCCTATATTCTTTCTGGTTGAACATATAATACTTCATCAAATTCCAAGAAAGAAGATCGCTAATATGAAAATCATGCTTGAGCAGCCGGTTACACAACATAGCAGGAAACCCACCGAAACATGATTACCAACATGACTCCCATGTTTGCGTGGTAAAGCCTCAAATGGATCCTTAGCATAACTATTGTGGGTTACATGTGAAGGGGAATTTTTGAACAGTTGATGTTTAGAGCATGCAGTGAAAGACAAGCAAGTTCTGCTAGGAGTATTTCTTGATTAATCATGTTTCTTTAATTTATCATGTTTTCCTTAATTTGGTAAATCTCATCCTGAAATGGATACACAGGCACACATGATGACATGCTCACGCATACACAGAAATTTCTAGTTGTACACTTGGGATTTGACTTTCTTTTACTCTCAGCCATCATTGGCACCCATGATTCCGTGTGACTACACATGTGAGGACACACACACACACGTCTTGGTTGCCTAGGGTGGTAGGCTGGATCTTAAATCAAGGTTTTATTAAAGAAAATGGTCGATTTAGATCATTCCTTTCTAAATTAAAATCTCATTTAAGGTCTTTTCTTAGTTGGTGTTGTCAATTGGTGAAACCTCATCTTAGATTAGATTGGTCAGCTCTTACTCAATTCCTCTACGAATTCAGAATTATGGGTTGGAACTGAGGGAACTCTTAGTGCTTGAGCTTCTCCTCATTGGGAAGCCCTCACTAGAGTTCCTCATTCTGGTAGAGGGAGCAGCCAAAAAGTCAAAAAAAAAAAAAAAAAAAAAAAAAAGAAAAGAAAAAGAAGAAGAAAAAGAAAAGAAAAGAAAAGAAAAGGGAGCTCCCCGCTAAGTAGACAAACTTGTGAATTAACCGGTTTGTGAGTGTAACCGCTTCATTGACGTGCATTTGTTTCTTCAGTAATTCATCTGTACATTAAGCTTATAATCTTTTGATCTGTTGAGATACTTTTATTTCCTTGTGAGTCAAATAGCTTATGGGAATGCCACATAAGCCCTACCATATTGAGGGGTTGGGGGGTGTATAGACAAGGCAAGGTGTGAATTGTGTGATATAAAGCAGGCTCCTGCCATATGCATAAGCTTGATTTATTGGTCCCTTATGGGGCCAACCAAATATGAAATGGGGACTGGTCTGCAAACATGAGACTAACTCGATGAGTAAATATTTAAGCAGCGGAAGATAGACCATCTTGAGGGTAGTAGCAGCGCTTCTGTTTAGTTGGCATTTTCAATGTTTTAGTTTTACAAAATGTTTAAGACTGTGCACTATTGGTGATCTGCACCGCAAGATTATGACATGTCTAAATAAATCTGGAATCTATAATCCATCATGTCAACTGACTAAAGAAGAAAGAGATGTGATCACTAGAATTAATTGTGCATGTGGATGTCTGCTCAAATTCCTATTTGGGCGAATCCAGTGCTTTTAATTGATAATTTTGAAAGAAAGGCTGTTTAGAGGTGTAACGCCCTGAAAATCGGGGTTCGAGCAGAAGCTCAGCTCTATGCAACATGGATAGTGATGATTGAATGTTGTTCGTATTAGTGCATTAAACATGAGTGGGATTATACCAAATCAGCATATCATACTCCAGAGATAGTTAAATTACGCAAGCGGAAGACTGTGATAGATATATAAAATATATAAATTGTTGTAAGTCTCCAGAGTGTGAACATGTTACCAGGTTAAATATATACATGTATACTCCAAAAATGAACAAAAAGAATTTACATGGGTGTTCCAAAAGTGCAAAGTAATAAGTGTACTGGCATCTAATCAGCAACCCTGTAACCCCGTCGATCAGCACATGGTCTACATAGACCCGCCTGAGAGCTGCATATAAGAGAAACCCTCCTCATCATCATAAAAGTCCGGCTCCGCTTCATAAGCATCGCCATCATCTGAAACTAAAACAGGGTCTGGTTGGTGTTTAAAACACCGTCCCGTAACGTGGGAGTTAGTGATCAACTCAGTGGAACTATAAGGCAAAGGTTAGCATGTTATCAATTCAATCAAGCAGTAATGATAAAGCAATACAATCAAGCATCCCTAAGTATTCTGATTAATGCAAACATGATATGTATTAATGATGCATGCCCTCGCTTACACTCCCTCAGCGTCTTCATCTCACGGCACGCATGATAACCTCCCGAAAGTGCTCTTCCTCGCCAAAGCACATGCAGTGCGGTGCATGCTCATATTAGCCAGTACTTAATTAGATTGATTCATACAACAGTATTGGGAAGCTAAGGTACCTCCCTTATATCAATTCCCAAACAATGATCCATTCTAGGGTCGTCAGTCCTAGCAAATCTCATACGATGTTGCGGTTCTAGGTCACTACAAAGGGCTCGTCACCTGATCAGTATAGGCCTAGTTTATACTCTGGTTGCTATGGAAAGACTCGTCGCCTCAACGTAGTCTCAAAGTAAGCTCGAGGTCACTACAAAGGGCTCGTCACCTGATTAGTGTAGGCCGATAACTTGAATACAGTGTCCCATACCACCGTATTCGGCTCACGAGGCGGTGTTGCTCACTGGTCATTACGGGTGGGCTCGTCACCCCGGCGTAGGCCGACAGCTCGACCACGGTGTCCTATACTACCATGGCCGACTCATGAGTCTCAGCGGATCGAGGTACCAAGGTTTAAACGGGATTTTCATTGGTGAGTTTGGTACCTTAGGTTCAAGCAATGACGTTCATACATGCTGAACATACATCGGGTCAATCGGGTTACTTGACAAGTTCGATTGGTACAAGTGTACGCTGAATTAATCGACATGGAGCGCTAACCATTGTCGACAATCATCGTACGACTCGGATTCACCGAACGCATCAACTGTGGTGAGACTAGCTCGGCCATTCAAACAGGAATTGTTACCGATTGCTTGGACTACGTCGTAGTCCCAAACACATTATGATGTAAGAAATATGTACATGTGGTAGTCATATAACACTTAACAGCCATTGCAACCATGGATAGCATTTGAAAATACAATGAAACATACATAACATGCCATGTTACATATACATATTCTACTCAAACACACCATATAGATTTACAGCTACTTGAAGGAATTTATGTACATAGCTAAGGTGGTTGAGAATCCTATCTCAACTACCTTATTAACTACAGTTCATCTAGCAACAACTCATTCAGGCATTTTGTCAAACACTTAGACTACACATAACCGACATACATGACGTATGTTGATTTCAACATATAATAGGGCAAATCCTTTCACTGAGGAGTTGTTTAATACACATCAATCATGTTCTTACATTCCATACACATGGCAGGCACAAATCATGAATCCATATTCATTCAGTCATTTCAACAAACACTTAGACTACACACTATAACATACATGACGTATGTTGGCCATAACATGTATTAGGGCAAATCCTTTCACTAAGGAGTTGTCACGAATACAACAGGCATATATCCACGACGGATAATCATGGCAAGCAGGGATTCAAATTCCATACTCATTCAATCATTTCCACAAACACTTAAACTACACATTTCAACCTGCACAATACAACTCAGTTATAAGCTATATTAGGGCAAATCCTTTCATAAGGAGTTGTCACGTATTCAACAATCACATGTTCACGGTGAATAATCATGGCAAGCACAAAACCAAATTCCCGACATATCCAGTCATTTCAACCTACACATGGAATAGCCTATATTCAACATAGTTCATATATAACCGTAAAACGAATCAGGCATCGCATTTAGCATGTGAAATGACACCCACGTCAGTTATAAATCATTAACCGGCATTGAAAGCCTTGAAAACCATTAACCTAAACGTTTATAGTCCGCACCTTTCGCCGGTAAACTCGTAACGGATTCAATTTGAACACTCCGCCTTCGTCTACAGCACAACGACAACTTATAGTATGAAATAGGTTAGCTATTTCATCACATACACTATCTGAATCCCTAAAACAGATTAGGGTTAAGATTTCTTATCCGAAAACGGAATCAGAATCGTCGGAATAGCGATACGGTAGTGGTAGCTAAGCACGTGGAACGGCGGGATTGAATCCCGAGAATAGACCCTAACTCTACCTCTCACTTTCCCTCTCTTTCCTTCTCTTTCTTCTCTCTTCTCTCTCTAGGGTTTAGAAATTCGTATGTGAAGGGAGAGAGAGGGTTTAAGGTCCTTATATAGGCCCAAAATCAACCTCAATGGCTCCAGGGCCATGGTATACGTAGGTTATAGCCAAAACCTGTCTGTTTCGGCTCAACGGAGCTGTTCTGGAGGCCCCTTTTCTACATGCGGTCGGACTTAAGCTCCCTGACATTGGATCTAGGTCAGGCTAAGTTTTCGGTTCGATCGGATTTGAGGATCGACCGCGGCGGACCCGTTTCAGTTCAACGGTCATCGGTACTTGATCAGGGTCACAAGTATTCTGACACGTGTTGGAAATTTCCCCTGATCCGAGGGTGTAATTGGGTCAGATTCCGACGGTCAGAATCCTTAGATTCAGCTTGCAAGCGAATCGACTCAATTCACTTAAGTTTCTGTTCATTTCCTAAAGATATTCGCGTTTCTCACACACTTCGCTCCGGACTCAAGTTATGCGTTTCTGGGTACTATTAGGACTTGATTTCCGAGGTGGTTGTCAAGTCCAGCAAGGCGGTTGTAACCGTATAGTTTCGGGGTAATCGGACTTTCGACCCGTGGTCTAGGTCTGATACGGAGTTTCGGCGTGCTCCCGAGAGCAACCGGGTTTCGAGATGGATCCTAAGTTTTTAGGTAATGTAGCGTTAACGGTTCTACTCGTTTTGAGTCTTACAGATCGTATTTAAAGTGGTTTAAGCTAATTCTGCTGATTACTCAGTTTAGTACTTAACTAAATTATGCCCTATTTACGATAGAATAAGGTCCTAGGGCAGAGAGGCTGATGTTTCCAAATAACCTATTCATTTTGTGAGATTCCATAAGGTTAATGGTCAAAAGCCCATTTTATTTATGTATTTACTATTTACAATAAGTTTTAGTTTAAATATTGTTCTTCATCATTTAAACTTTAGGATTTGTGTCTAATGCGAAAGTACTTTGAAAAATTCGAAGAACAAGGTGGTGAAAGGTGAGATTTTAAAGGAAATGGGTTGAAAGGGGATTTAAGGCTTTAAGATTGAGTTCTGAGAAGTCAATTAAGGTATCATGATTGACTCATTGCCTAAGGACGTCTATCTGCAAGTTGGCAAAAAATCCGGAGTGTTACAGGAGGACACCTATTTTTTCTTTTGGAAAATTGAAAGGCTAATGTACCCCACAGATCATGAGTTGCGGCATGTCAAGTTCAACCAGAAACAATGCTGCTTGTGAATTAGTTGGACCACATCTGTTCTACTCGAGGCTTTAAGTTTGCACATCATGTTCTTGGGGGTTTGGTACACCAATGCTGTTGAAATTAGTCATCAGTTCTCTTTCTCAAGTCAACTAGTTTCATTGCAACCAGAAGTATTTTACTCACATTACAGATCCTTGTGATGAGGCCTTATTATTGATCGTGGAATTCAACAATTCGAACGCTTTTTTTTTTTTTTGATCGATGATGAATATATTAAAAGGCGACATCCAAAGAAGAATAAAAAGAGGAAAATAAAATTTCAACCCAACCCAACCTAACCCAACCAGCTATTGGGGAATCACTCAAGCAACTTTGAAGCAAAGATCCACTCCTTGATCATCGATTTCGCTTTTTGGAAGGCCACTGAAACAAGCTTTTGCTTGTTATTAAATCAACGATCGTTTCGTTTTGACCAAATGCACCAAAGAATTGCGATAAGGAACATGCCCTAGACATGAGTCCCAATCTTTCCTATTCCCCCCTCCATGCCATGCCAAATAGAAGCCGCCAATTGAACTTGGAGCCACCTAGTCTACTCTGAACAAGTGGAAGAGGCTGTTCCACATTTTTCTTGCAAAAGAGCAATGAATAAAGGGATGATCCACTGATTCCGTCACTTTATAATACATAATACATACATTCGGGAGGACCATATTCCTTTTTTGGAGCTTGTCCACTATTAGGACCTTCTCACTGAAGAATGAAAGAACCAAAGAGGAGGAATGTGCGAGAGATTGGAGAAAAATGTGAGAGAGAGAATGTTGGATCTCTCTATTATCTTATTCAATATATATGTAGGTTTTTTTTCCCTTTATTACATCATAACAACCCACTTTATACAGTATTTGCAAATAAGCCCACTAATATCATATTTACATAAATGACCCTACCAAGTTAATATTCCAACACTCCCTCAAGTTGGTGTATGAATGTCTGTCATACCCAACTTGTCAGAGATTTCTTGTAACATGGGAGAGTTGAAAGCCTTTGTAAACATGTCTGCTAATTGTTTTGTAGATTTGACAAATGAAGTAGCTAGTAATCCAGAGGACATCTTCTCTCGAATAAAATATATATCAACCTCAATGTGTTTAGTCTGCTCATGAAAGACTTTGAGTTAGATGCAATGTGGATGGCAGCCTGATTGTCACAATAGATAGGAATAGTTGAGGTGATGGGAAAACCTAGTTCTATCATAATGGATCTCAACCATGAGTTCATAAGCCCCATGAACCATAGATCTATACTCTGCTTTTGCACTGGATCGAGATACGACTGCTTGTTTTTTACTTCTCCTTGTAATCAAGTTGCTACCAACGAATGTGCAATAGTCAGAAGTAGACTTTTTGTCTGTTGAGTATCCTACCCAGTCAGCATTAGAATGGCCATCAATATTAACATGTCCATGATTCATATAAAGAATATCACGTCCTGGGCATGACTTTAGGTATCTTAATATGCGATGTACAACATCCAGAGAGGCACCTTTGGCGAGTGCATGAATCGGCTGACAATACTTATAGCTTGAGCAATGTTCAGTCTTGTAACCGTCAAGTAGATCAGTTTTCCAACTAATCTATGATACATACCTGGATCTGTCAAATTCTCACCTTCAAATGCATGCAAGGAGTGGTTCTGGTCCATGGAAAATAAAGATGGATGAGCACCTAATTTCCTAGTCTCACTTAACAGATCAAAAGTATACTTTCTTTGGGATATGAAGATGCATTTGGATGAATGGGCAACTTCAATCCCAAGAAAGTATCGCAATGGACCCAGATCTTTAATATCAAATTCTTTGCTCAACTTGTGCTTAACTTGATCAATAAACTCCAAGTCATCCCCAGTCACAACAATGTCATCCACATAGACAAGTATAATAGTTCTGCCTTTTTGTTGGGTATGAATGAAGATTGTATGATCTGCCTGACATCCGAAGGAGAGAATAACAACACCAAATCTAGCAAACCAAGCTCTGCGAGATTGCTTAAGGCCATAAAAGAGCCTTTTTCAGCTTACACACCTTCCCATACTCTCCTGTAAGCTGAAAACCAGGGGTCAGATTCGTATACACTTCTTCTGCTAGATCGCCATGAAGGAAGGCATTTTTAATATTCAGTTGGAATATAGGCCAATCAAGATTGGCGGCCAAGGAAATAATCAAGCGGACCGAATTCAACTTTGCCACAGGTGAGAAGGTTTCATTGTAATCAACCCCAAAATGATGTGTAGCCTTTAACCACCAGACAAGCTTTGTAGTGCTTAATAGATCCATCAACCTGATACTTTATGGAGAACACCCACTTGCACTCAACTGTACTCTTACCTAGAGGTAATGGAATAAGATCCCAGGTGCCATTTTTATGAAGAGCAACCATTTCTGCTTCCATTACTTGCTTCCAAGCAGGGACTGAAAGAGCCTCAAGCACTGACTTGGGAATAATGGAAGAGGAAATGGGGGCCAAGAATGCACGATATGATGGTCAAATAGACTTATAAGAGACAAAATTAGAAATAAGATGTAATGTGGGATGATGACTACGAGTGCGAGAAGCAACAGGGGATGAAGGACTGGCAATAGGGATAGGATGAGAGAAGATACTTGAGATTGGAAGAGGAGCTATTGATATAGACGGTCCTCGACTATCGGCAAACATAGGTGAGGAGCCACTTGGGTGCTAAGGGAGATGCATTAGTGTGTTCAGACGAAGAAGAGAAGAATATGCGATCTTCAAAGAAGGTCACATTCATAGACAAAATATTTCCTTGTAGATGAATCATAACACCTATAACTCTTACGTTGAAGAGAATATCTAACGAAAATACACTTAACAGATCGATTGGCAAATTTGTCCCTGGATGGACCTAATGAATGCACAAAACGGACACAACCAAACACTTTAGGAGGGACAATAAACAAAGGACAGGTAGTTTCCGATACAGGTATTGGAATATCTCCCTTGAGGACACGGGTTGGCATTCGATTAATCAAATAATATGATGTTAACAAGGCTGCAGACCAATATGACTTAGAGACCTTCATTCCTATCAAAAGAGAGCAACTTCAAGAAGATGACGATTCTTGCGCTCTGCTACTCCATTTAGTTGTGGATCTAGGTACAAGAAAGTTGATGATGAATGTCATGCTCTTGGAGATATAATTTGAAGTTGTATTAGGTATACTCACCACCATTATCAAAATGAAGGTTCTAAATGGGACAATCATACTAGGTCTTGATCATCTGATGAAATGATCGAAACAAGTTAAACAATTCATCACGACGACGCATAAAATACACCCAAGTCACACGAGAGAAATCATCAATAAACGTAACAAAGTAAGAAAAATTATCCAGAGATGCAACATGACTATGCCCCCAGATATCGGTATGTACCAATGCAAATATTATCAGAACGATGCTCAACAATATGAAATGAACTGCTAACATATTTACTCAACTGACACTTTTTCACATTTAGAGTAAGCATCACTAATTTTATTAAATTGAGGAATAAGAGGTTGTAAAGTTCTAACAGACACATGACAGTCTTGCATGCCAAATGGCAGCAGACGCTTTGTTGGACTCTAAATTCCATAACCGAGAAACAAATGAACGAGATGTGGCGGAAGACTAGCAGCAGCAAGCTCCCCTTGTCTCAAGAAGTTGAGACCACCACGCTCATACCCCACACCAATAATCCTCTTCGTACTCAAGTCTTGAAAAACACAATGAGATGGAAAGAAAGTCACACTGCAATTTAATATGCTAGTAAGACAACTAACAGATATCAAATTTGCATTGAACTTATAGGAGTGTGAATTTAAGGACTTTCCTCATCTAAAGCACGACCTCCAACAAAGACCTTATAAAGAGATTTTACAGGAAAATCTTCCAGACTTTTCAAACAACCATCTCAAGAAATCCTAATATGAAATCGACGGCTGCACTTTGGACAACATTTGAAGCAAACTAGATAACTCATCAATCTCTTCGATAAGGGACCATTCGAATGTTAATAATCGTACTATTTATTTTAGTTGATCAATGGATTCCAAGGTAATGATTGAACTGTTGAAACAAGTTCCTCTCTCTCCCTCTATAGCTAAGAGATCATTGATTCAAGGATATGATGGTATCCTGGGATTTTTAGTTTTGACAGGTGTGGCCCATCTTTCGATACCTTGGGTCCATAATTCATAATTCATGAGAGTGGAGCGATTGAGAAGGATGTTGCCCATAGAGTTCAAGCTAGGTGGGAGAAATAGAGATGTGCCTCTGCTCAAACTGTAAGGGAAATTTTGTAGGATAGCTATAAGACGAGCCATGTTTTATGAGACAAGTGTTGGGCAAGTGTAACGCCCTGAAAATCGGGGGTCGAGCATAAGCTCCACTCCCGAGTTCCAACGCATCACTTATGCAACATAGATAATGATGATTAAATGTTGTCCGTGTTAGTGCATTAAACATGAGTGAGATTATACCAAAACAACATATCATACTCCAGAGACAGTTAAATTACGTAAGCGGAAGATTGTGATAGATATATAAAATATATAAACTGTTGTAAGTCTCCAGAGTGTGAACATGTTACCAGGTTAAATATATACATGTATACACCGAAAATGAACAAAATGAATATACATGGGTGTTCCAAAAGTGCAAAATAACAAGTGTAATGATATCTTATCAGCACCCCTGTAACCCCATCGATCAGAACATGGTCTACATAGACCTGCCTGATAGCTGCATAAAGGAGAAACCCTCCTCGACATCATAAAAGTACGGCTCCGCTTCATAAGCATCGCCATCATCTGAAACTAAAACAGGGTCTGGTTGGTGTTTAAAACACTGTCCTGTAATGTGGGAGTGAGTGATCAACTTAGTGGAGCTATAAAGTAAAGGTTAACATGTTATCAATTCAGTCAAGCAGTAATGATAAAGCAATATAATCAAACATCGCTAAATACTCTGATCAATGCAAGAATGGTATGTAGTAATGATGCATGCCATTGCCTGCACTCCCTCTGCGATCTTCATCTCACGGTCGCGGCATGTTAGTCACTTCCTCAGTGTTCTACCCAACGCCAAACGGCACATGCAATGCGGTGCATGAGCGTGATTTCCAAGTTCTTATTAGTCCTTTTCATACAGCAGGATTGAGAAACTAAGGTACTTCCCTTATATCAATTCCTAAACAATGATCCATTTTAGGGTTGTCAGTCCTAGTAAATCTCATACAATGTTGCGGTTCTAGGTCACTATAAAGGGCTTGTCACTTGATCAGTGTAGGCCTAGTTTATACTCTAGTTGCTACGGGAAGGCTCGTCGCCTCAACGCAGTCTTAGAATATGCTCGAGGTCACTACAAAGGGCTCGTCACCTAATCAGTGTAGGCCGACAGCTCGAATACAGTGTCCCATACCACCATGTCTGGCTCATGAGTCTTAGCGGATCGAGATACCAAGGTTAACGGGATTCACTGGCAATGTTGTCATGTGCGATCGCATATGCGCATATTTGTGCATGGATCGCATATGCGGCAGTGGCATATGCGACCCTGCACATATGCGATCGCATATTCCATATGCGATAGCATATGCGATGTATGCGATCGCATATTTGCCAACGGTCAGAAATCTGACCGTTTTTTTACCTTTTTTTTTTTATTATAAATCTTGATTTTTTCTCTATAAAAATGCATTCTAAGCATTCCTCTCTCTATTCTCTATCTCTTATTCTTACAATCTTACATACATTCTAATTTCTAAGAGTCTTACAACTTACAAGTTACATACATCCACTCATCTCCATCCAATTCCATTTCCAAGTTTCCATATTTCTTTTCTTTTCTTTCAACAATCAACATTCAAGAATCAAGGAAGGGTTACAACTTACAACTTACAAGAATCAAGAATCAAGAATCCACCAATCCATATTCATTGTTCAAGAATCAAGATTCAAGACAAGAATCAAGAGACTCCATCCACATTCCACAAGTTCTTCACTTCTTCTAAGTTCTAAGTTCTAACTTCTATTCTAATTTCTAAGTTTCTAAATTCTAATACTAATTTCTAATTTCTAAGTTTCTAACAACTTCTTTGATTTCTATCATTTTTTTTTTTTACATTATTTTGTTTGTTAAATGTTAATTGATTCATTTTACTTTGTTAGTTGTTAGCAAATAGAAACTTAAAAGTTTGACTTTGAACTTCGAAGTTTGAAGTTACAAGTTAGTAAGTTACAACTTACAACTTACAAGTACAAGTTACAAGTGACAAGTCACAACAAGAATTCAAGAATCAAGAACAAATACAATACTTAAGTGAAGAGGCAAAGGTGAAGAGATTCAAGAGAAGACAAGTAGAGAACTTAGACAAGAATTTGGAATTTTGGAAGTTGAAAGCTGTTATTTTAATTTTATTTGTGTAAATCTCTCTCTCTCTCTCTCTCTCTCTCTCTCTCTCTCCTTCTCTTTCTACAAGTGTAAGTAAGTGTGTAAACAACTCTCTTCTTCTCCCTTTCTTCAAGTGTAAGTGTGTAACTCAAACTCTCTCTCTCTCTCTCTCTCTCTCTCTCTCTCTCTCTCTCTCTCCCTCTTCTTCTCCCTTTCTAGTTTCTACAAGTGTAACTGTGTAAGTGTGTAAGTGTGTGTGTGTAAGTGTAAGTGACTAAGTGTAACTCTCTCTCTCTCTCTCTCTCTCTCTCTCTCTCTCTCTCTCTCTAACCCTAAGTCCCAACTCCAAGTTCTAGTTTTCTTTTTATTTGTAAACTTGTAGTTTACTTTATAGTTTCTAGTTAATACTTAATAGTTAGCTACTAGCTAGTTACTTTTTAATACACACACCACCATCCACCACCATCATAAATTCATAATGTCTTCTTCCCAATCTTCATCTTTGAGGCCCAAGTCGAATGACCCGGGTTGGAAGTATGGGCACTACCGTAGTGCTACCGAAAAGACTCACATAGTATGTGATTTATGTGAATTTGTGAGTTCTGGTGGCATTGCAAGGCACAAGCAACACCTTGCACATTTACCCGGGTCAAATGCAAAAGCATGTGACAAGATTACTCCAGAAATCCGAAGGGAGATCGTGGAGTATATGGAAAAACAATCAAGAAAGAAATACGATAGTGCCCTACGTCAAGAGGAATATATGGAACAAGATGCATATGAAGATATAAATATAGTAGATGTCGATGAAGCTCAAGCTAGTCCCACTCCCCCTCTTCGACAGGGCCGGTCTAGACCACAAGTACAACCATCGAAAAGAGCCCGAGGGCATGTAGACCCAGATAGATGGTGTAGACCACACCCCGGGATGTGGTTGACCAAAGGGGTAGAGGGAAAGGGCCTACTCAAATAACTTTAGAGAACCCGGTATAAACAAAAGATAGGAAAACCACAATTCAATATATTGCTAAGTGGTTTTACCAAACCGGCGTTGCTTTCAACGCCGTTAAATCGAAAAGCTTCAAAGTAATGATTGAGGCTATAAGTCAATTTGGACTGGGCTTAAACCTCCTTCATATCATGAAATGAGGAGACATGCCTTAGAACCGAAGTTGAATATACACAATCCTTCATAGCCGAATATATAGGGAATCATGGAAAATATATGGTTGTACACTAATGGTGATGGATGGACCGATAGATCCGGTCGATCTCTCATTAACTTCTTGGTAAATTGTCCAAATTTGGGACGATGTTCTTGAAGTCGGTGGATGCGTCGGGTCATTCACACACGGAGAATATTTGTTTAACTTACTAGATCAGTAGTTGAAGAAATAGGTGAGGACTACGTTGTACAAGTAATTACGGATAACGCACCTCGTATGTAATGGCTGTCGTCTTTTTTATGGAGAAGATGCGACGTTTATTTTGGACCCCTTGTGCGGCCCATTGTATTGATCTCATGTTAGAAGATATAGGTAGATTATTTATAAATGTGATTGCAAGGGCTAGAAGAATCACGGTTTTTATGTACAAACATGCTCTTCTTCTCAGTCGAATGAGAAAACACATTGGGGTAACTTGCTACGTCCAGCAGTCACCCGTTTCGCTACAGCCTTTTTAACACTACAAAGGCTACATGCAAAGAAATCAGAACTTAGAAGCTTTGTAGTGTCGGCCGATTTTACAAGTGGGCCTTGGTCAAGGAAGGCTGATGGGAAACGGGTTCAACAAACAATTCTTTCTCAAAGTTTTTGGACTCAAGTGGTAAAGGCGTTAAAATCATCCGAGCCCTTAGTCACTGTGTTGCGATTGGTGGACGGGGATGAGAAGCCCGCAATGGGCTACATATATGATGCGATGGAGAGAGCGAAAAATAAGATCATGGACCATTTTAACTATAGAGACCGTGATTATAGGCCAATTTTAGAAATTATAGATAGAAGATGGGGCAGCCGAATGTCATCCCCATTGTATTAGATTCGCTTACATCCTTAACTCCACTTGTTTATTCGTCATTGATCTAGCGTAAGCACTAACTGCATATGGTTGGATTTATTGATGTCTTGGAAAGAATGATTCCAGATAGAGGAGAACAGGACAAGATCTCAAGTTTGTTGGACTTCTGCACAAAAAGTGAAGGGATATTCTCAAGGGATATCGTAATAAGACATCGGACAATGAAATTACCCAGTAAGTACTTATATAAATGAATGTTAGTATATGTGGTATGTCAACTGTGTCTCTAAGAGACTAAGACTCTAACCTATACTTAAACTGCTTTTTCTCCGACCGGTGGTGGACTGCCATGGAGTGGACCCGAACAGAAGGATCCACTCTAAAGAAGCCGGCTATGAAGATTCTTGGACTCACGTGTTCTGCCAGGTGGTTGCGAGCGCAATTGGAGCACGTTCGAGGCGGTAAGTTTAGAGTCTTTAGACTGTTTACTGTTTACTAATTATTTTTTTTTTGTAAGCTAAATTCATTACCTAAATAGCTAATGCCAAATGCGTTTTCTTTCTTACAGATTCATTCTAAGAAAAGGAATCGCCTTGAGCAAAAAAAGCTCAACGACTTGGTTTTCGTTCAATACAACCAAAAATTGCGAGAACGATTCCAAAGTAGGAAAGAAAAGCTCGGTTTCTTTAACCCTATCTGCTTAGATGAGTTGGATGCAGATAACGAGTGGCTCGTAGAGACGGAGGACCCGGTATTTGCTGGAGAGGACCTGACATGGGCACAAGTTGAAGATGCTGCATATGGATTGACGCCTGGTGAAGGTAGTAGTACCACTCGAAGGCAAAGGACGGGGGGGAGCCGGGGGGCGAGTAGTAGCCGTCAACCCGTTGATGAGATTGAAGTAGGAGAAGGTGATAATGATGATCAAGCTGAAGAAGATCATTCACCATTGGATGTTGACGAAGTATTAGTACGTACAGATGATGAAGAAACGGAAGAAGAAGAAGTGTATGTGGAAGAAGGAGATGACTCGACTGATGATGATGATGATGGTGGTGGTGGCAGACCTGGTGTTGATGTGCCACAATGGATGATAGATCAATGTATATGATTAATGAATAATGATTATTGATTAAATAAATAAAATAATAAATACATACATAAGTATAACTTCTTAATTTTGTTTAATACTTGTCTCATAAGTCATAACTCATAAGTCTAAGTGTTGAACTGCTGATGACTTGATGTTGATATTGATACTTGATAACTTGATATCAAGTTATCAACAAAATGTTAGTTAAATTTAAATGTAAAATGTTTAATTGTTATTTGTTAAGATTTAAGAAGTTATCAAGTTAACTATATAGTCTATATTATAATTTGTAAATTTATCAAATTATCATTGTTCATAAGTCATAACTTTATATGTATGTAATTGGTTGGTTTTATTTTTTATTTTTTACTTAATATGTATGTCCCAATGACATATAATAATTTATTATGATTTTTCTGATTTTTTTTTGATTTTTTTTTGATTTTTTTGAATTTTTTTGAAAAAGTGCAAAAAAAATAAAAAATAAATATGCGACCGCATATGCGATTGTGCGATCGCATATGCGCACACGCATATGCAATCGCACGGGATCGCATATGCGATTTGACAACATTGTTCGCTGGTGAGTTTGGTACCTTAGGTTCAAGCAGTAGCTTTCATACATGGTGAACATACATAAGGTCAATCGGGTTACTTAACGAGCTCGACTAATATGAGCGCACCTCGAGTTGATCGACATGAAGTGCGTAAGCACTTTGTGTGGCCTAACCACTGTCAACAACCCAAGTACGGCTCGTATTCATCGAACACGTCCTGTGTGGCGAAACAACCTCAACCACCAAACCAGAGCTTGTTTCTGATTACCTGGACTATACCATAGTCCCAAACACACTCTAAAACAATTCCATACACATTGTAATAGTCAAGTGCAGCATGTGACAACCAAACCACATAAAGATCTCATTTGAGCATTTTAACAAACATGTAGTGTTCGTGTTAACATATATCGACATTTCATCCATAAATCACGTAACAGTAAGAGGAGTCACATAAAGGAAACTATAACTGTAGGTAAGGGGGTCGAGGATCCCATCTCAATGCCCTTATATCACATTTAAACAAGCATTTCCTCATTTAGGCATTTTATCAAACACTTACTCTGCACATTTCAACATACATGTATTAGGCTAGTTATAACACATATCCTGGCACGCCCTTTTACAAAGGAGTTGCCATATACACAACGAGCATATATTCATAATTAATAATCATGGCAAGCATAAATCCAAATTCCATATCCATTCGGACATTTTTACAAACACTTAAACTACACACTACAACATACGTAACGTATGTTGGCGTAATAGGAATTAGGACAAATCCTTTCACCAAGGAGTTGTCACACGCATAAGGGCCATATATTCACGACGAATAATCATGGCAAGCACGAATTCAAATTCCGTACTCATTCAGTCATATCAACAAACACATGGAATACATTATATTCAACATAGTTCATATATATATATATCTGTAAAGTGAAATAGGCATCGCATTTAGCATGTGAAATGACACCCACATCAGTTATAAATCATTAACCGGCATTGAAAGCCTTGAAAACCATAACCTAAACGTTTATAGTCCGCATCTTTCGCCGGTAGACACGTAACGAACTCAGTTTAAACACTAAGTCTTTTTCTACGACACCACAACAACCTATAACAGGGAATAGGTTAGCTATTCTGCCATTTGCTCTATTTGAATCTCCACAACAGGTTAGGGTTAGGATTTCTTACCCAAGAACGGAGTCGGAATCGCTGGAATGACGATGCAGAAGGGTTGATTTAGCCCGTGGAGCGATAGGGAAGGATCCCAGGGACGGTCTCCCACTTTCTCTCTCTTTCCTTCTCTTTCTTTTCTCTTCTCTCACCTAGGTTAGCAAATTCGTATGGAGTGAGAGAGAAGGGGTTTTAAGCCTTTATATAGGCCCATGACTGATGGAAATGGTCCCAGGGCCAAGGTATACATAGGTTATATCCAAAGGGCGTTTGTTTCAGTCCAACGGAGCACTTCTGGAGGCTCCTTTTCTGCATGCGGTCGGACTTAAGCTGTCTGACATTGGATCTAGGTCGAGTTAAGTTTTCGGTCCGATCGGATTTACAGATCGACCGCGGCGGACCAGTTTCAGTTCAATGGTCACCGCCACTCGATTAGGACCACAAGTACACTGACATGTGTATGAAATTTTCCCTGATCTGAGGGTGTATTTGGGTCAGATTCTGACGGTTTGGAACCTTAAAATTGGCCCGCAAGCGAATGACCCAGTTTACTTAAATCTGAGTTCAATTTCTAAAGGTATTCGCGTTTCTCAGACACTTCGCTCCGAGCTCAAGTTGTGCGCTTCTGGGTACTATCTGGATTTGATTTTTGAGATGGTTGTCAAGTCCAGCAAGGCGGTTATAATCGTATAGCTTCGCCGTCACCGGACTTTCGACGCGCGGTCCAGGTCCGATACGGAGTTTCAAAGTGTTTCCGAGAGCAACTGGGTTTAGAGATTGATCCTAGGTTTTTAGGTAACGTAGTGTTAGCGGTTCTACTCGTTTTGGGTCTCACGAATCATATTTAAAGTGATTCAAGTTAATTCTACTGATTATTCAGTTTAGTACTTAACTAAATTATGCTCTAATTACGACAGAATAAGGTCCTAAGGTAGTTCTATGCCCATTTCTGGCACTTTTAAGTAGTATATTATTTTAATTATTTTTCTAGTAGTTTGTCATTAAGTCTACTTCATCTCTACCAAATTTCATTAGGTTTCGTGTTGTAGAAAAATTCTAAAAATTCTCGAAGCAGCAGCTGTTCAAACTGATGATTTTCGGACAGTTGTCACAACGACCTATATTTAACTATAATAGAATTTTTATTATATTTTTTACTTATTTTTATATGAAACTAGACTTATCGAGCTTTAATCTGGCTTTTGAATCACCTAAATTGGAGTTATACGAGGGAGATATGATTTTTTGAAGTTGGACGAACAGTGCAGAAAAATTGCAGAAAACGGGCCGCCCGACCCGCTAGAACGGCGAGGCCTCGCCGATCCGGCGATCCCATCGCCAGTCGCTGGACCCTGGGGCAATGGCTCGCCCTGGGGGCGATGGCATCCACCCCCCGGGGTGTCGGAAAAGTGCGAGACCCACCTTGGGTCCCCCCGATTTGCGTCGTTTGGCCCACCGAGTCCGTTTGATGTGGTTTCGCCACCCGATACTTGAAACGGATGCATCTTTCAATCTGGAATGGGTTACGCGACTTGCAATATATGATTTTGGTGTAAGAGAAAGTGATCTATCCAAACAACTTATTTATATCGTGAGATTCCAAAAAGGTTAATTAATGCTGGGGCATTTTCACACTGGGCTCGAGTGGGGTCGCCTGTTGGATGCAGGGGCACACTCGGGGTGGGTGACCCATGCGATTTGGGGCCCACGGGGGAGTTCTCGTGTTCGAGACTCCTTACCAAGGGTGATTAATGCGCATTTCACACCGGGCTCGAGTGGGGTAGCCCGTGGAATGCGGGGACACACTCGGGGTGGGCGACTCATGTGATTTGGGGCCCACGAAGGGGGTTCGGCCGAGGTCCTAACCCATGAGATGTGGGGCCTGGGCTATGAGATAAAGGGATTAATTCGCCATACTCTAACAGTTCGAGCTTTTAGAGCAAATGGTTAATTGTCCTGCATCAAATTGGTATCAGAGCAGGAGGTCTCGGGTTCGAGACTCCTCACCGGGGGTGATTAATGCAGGAGCGTTTTCACACTGGGCTCGAGTGGGGTCGCCTGTTGGATGTAGGGGCACACTCGGGGTGGGTGACCCATGCGATTTGGGGCCCACGGGGGAGGTCTTGTGTTCGAGACTCCTTAGCAGGGGTGATTAATGCACATTTCACACCAGGCTCGAGTGGGGTAGCCTGTGAGATGCGGGGACACTCGGGGTGGGCGACTCATGTGATTTGGGGCCCACGAAGGGGGTTCGGCCGAGGTCCTAACCCATGAGATATGGGGCCTGGGATATGAGATAAATGGATTAATTCGCCATACTCTAACAGTTCGAGCTTTTAGAGCAATTGGTTAATTGTCCTGCATCATTAATGGGTCAAAAGGCCATTTTATCTATGTATTTACCATTTACAGTAAGTTTTTGTTTAAGTATTGTTCTTCATTATTTAAACTTTAGGATTAGTGTCTAATGTGAAAGTACATAGAAAAATTTGAAGGACAAGGTGGTGAAAGGTGAGATTCTTAAGGAAATGCGTTGAAAATGGGATTTGAGACTTTGGGATTGAGTTCTAAGAAGTTAATAAGGTGTTATGATCGACTTATTGTCTAGGGATGTCTAACTCTAGGTTGGCAAAAATCCGGGGCGTTACAGCAGTTCAGGAACAACATGTCTATAGGTGAGTGTAGCTGATATGAGGATGTTGAGAAGGATGAGTGGCAAGATGTGGAAGGATAAAATTAGAAGTTAATGCATTTGAGGGAACTTGGGAGTAGCATTAATAGGTAATAAGATGAGGGAAAGTAGACTTAGATGGTTTAGTCATGTGCAATGGAGACCGAGAACCTCACTGGTAACGAATGAGTTGGTACAAGTTGAAGGCTTGAAACTGCAAGGGAGAGCCCAAAGGATGTGGATGGGGATAGTAAGAAAAGACGATGACCTATGGTCTAATTGAAGGTATGGTCCTTGATAGAGTGGAATGGTGGAATAGGATTCATGTAGCTGACCCCAATTAATTGGGAAAAGGTTTAGATGATAATGATGATGACGGTTATGGCCCGTGGTTCAGTGATACATACCTTGATCCAATGTGACCCACCATTGATGGACCATGCAAAATCCTCCTATTGGAAGATCCTACCTAACCAATCGTTCTTTTCTCAGTCGCATGTGGACTGTTGCTGCATCTCTATTCTGAACCATCTTTTTTCAGGCTGCTGATCGATGGGCTAGGTGAGGATCGTACAACACCAATAAAGCCTAAAAGTATTGGTCTTGAAGCTTTAGGATGCTATTTTAGAAATGCCAATGTGTAATTGGTTATTACACTCATGTAGGCAGAAGTTTGTTCCAACAACTATTCAAGAGGTTTGATGATGCCATTTTATTTGCTGTTTGCAGTTGGAGAAACCTAACATAATCAGAATGGGAAACTGGGAAGCCAATGCGTTATCGAAGGAGCAACTCCAGTATGCTGCTACAGATGCCTTTGCTTCTTGGTACTTGTATCAGGTGAGACAAGAAAATGATGGCCCACTTATTTGAACAGCTCATATTTGCCTCCGTTTAATTGTGTATATAAAAAATTTCATTCTCTGCATTTAACTGTAGGTGCTAAAGAGCTTACCAGATGCAGCTACCGACCAAGTTGTGGAGGAGAGCAAATGGTGTACATGATCACAAGGATCCTTGAATACAGAACGACTCCCTCAAATCATAATCGCCCTGCTGATCAGCACAAATACAGTTTGCTGATTTGCAGGTTCCTGTACCCGTGGTTTGGTGATCCCAAATGTTTGATCAGATGGGCCACAGTATGTATGGGTGAATTACTTGAGCAACATCCAGATTAGAAGATCTTAACCTTTCAAAATATGGCCTAGGAATAGGTGGTTAAGGAGAGCAGAAACGCTTTGATCCAATATTGAACTGAAGATGTACAAACAATCAAAGTGTTGGGATCTCCCAATCTGGGTAAGCTTACGATCAACCACCATCCAGTGCGTCCCATTAGATCATTGGTTTGGACAGCAAACTGTGAACTTGTGCGTACTGAATGTTATGCGTCTGCAAAACCGTAATGTTTGCTGGAGCAGGACCAAAAAAAGTGGGCATCATTGTTAAACATTTTGTACTTTAGAAATTATCAATGTAATGCAGAATAGATATGAAATTGCATTATTCTGATGATTTCTTACTGTTGGGTGATGTTTGGGTCTGACCTATGTAGTTCACAATGTCACAGGACGGGTTCGAAATATAGTCTGTGTTGGCAATATTTGGCCTACCTCTTTTGGTCCATTGAAATTGATGATGGTCCCAGATCATACTAACCGAAAAATATGAGATCATTCATGCAAGACGGAAAAGAGATTTGCAGCACATGCCATGTGCGGCCATCATTTTTCTGGCTGTACCTTTTTTTTTTTTTTTTTCCCTTAATGCATGTGCGATGCACCTGATAGCCCACGGCATGTTCAAGGTGGACCACATCCCACGTGCCATGGATTACCTATGTACCGCCTGTATGCAGTAAGATGACTTAGTAGATCGGCTGCCATTCATAGTATGATGTTCTTGGGATGGTATGCATGTGATGTACTTGCAGTGATCAAGGCACAATGTGAAAGGCCTGGATGGGTGGGCCTCTGGACCTGGATGGGTGGGCCTCTGGATCTGACAGTATCTATGCAATGTTAGAGACCCTTCGCACAAAGCTGAAGGTGTACAGCACTTGTCTAGCAGTTTGCTTAACTACAGCAGCGGAAATGATCTAACCATCCCTCTGATCGTACAGTTGGGATGGCTCTTGGACACGATCAATGGTTTATATTGTCTAAAATTGGTCAAATGGACTAGATATTAACTAATTATTCCCCTTTCAAGTGAAAGTCTTCTTGTATTCTTTTTATATTAGTCAGGTCATGTTCTAGTGATCCGGACAATTGCTGGGATCAGTATGGAGTAACCCCAACTATGTTCTAGATTGGATGCTATTGCTTGTATGACTGTTCTGTCCGGTCATTGTTGCGTTCTCCCAAACCTTTTATCAGTGGGGTGCTGATCCAAAGGTTTAAAAAAGTAAAAATCTTCGGGTCAGGGAGGATTTTTTAGGCAGAGAAATGATTAGATACAATGGTGCTGGTATCGATTCCCCAGTGGGGGTGGCTAACAGTGAAGTGTGTACTGACAGTGGGGTGTGTACTGACAAGCTAACCAAAAAACAGTAAAGTGTGTACTGACAGTAGGGTGTGTACTTACGAGCTAACCAAAAAAAGGAAAAAAAGAAAGAAAAATAGAAGATACAATGGTATATGACCCACCCATTTGTTTTCCCAACATGTCCAGTGGAGAATTTCCAATCCATGCAAAAGGTGGGATGCACAGCGATGATCACCTGGTGAAAATCAAGCCAATCTGGTCATTGGGTGAGTCCCACTAATACACTAATTTATATCATTAGCTCTCCATTGATTTTGATGTTGTCCAGCCTGATAAGTGGATTGGCCCAATTTTCAAATCCGGTCCTTATCATGAATGATCCATCAAACGAGCGGACAGTTGGATCAAACGAGCGGACAGTTCAATCCAATTGCCCATCCAAACACATTTAACAGCCTATCTTGCTAGAGCCATGCATTTATCACATACCCATTCCTTTTCATCATTTTCATAATCATATCATGTTTAAATCAATGGATGTGCAGCCAAAAGAAGATACAACTGAACAGGAATCGGTTGTAAATGAGCCCTTTTCACATATATAACTTTACAAAAAAAAAAAAAAAAAAAAAAAAAAAAGAAAAAAAGAAAGAAAAGAAAAAGAAAAAAGAAGAAAAAAACAAAATAATTTATTACCAATCAAAGGCTGAAGAACATTACGGATATTATTCATGCTTGTCTCCGAGGTTTGTGGTCTCGTCTTCATACCAAGACATGATTGTTGAAACTGCCCACCTTCCCATGGGAGCTCTCTATATTCTGTCCTCAGATCTACCTTCACTTGGAAGCCCTGGTGAATTGCAAGGAAAAGTTGAGCTTTTCATCTGTTTACTGGATTGTGTCCTCTGCCCTGAAGTGCCATTGACATGACCTGCAGCCGGCCAGTTATCTCATTGAATGATGGGCGGACTGCAGGATCAGGCGACCAACACTCTTCCATTAGCTTTCTCCACTCGGGGTCGCAATGATCAGGAATTGGTGGCCGAAGAGTGTTGTTCACAATCCCCCCTTCATCACAACAAGGCATGCTATGTTACCAAGATAGTGTTATAAGAAGCATGAACAAATGGAATGTCGCTCCAAGGACACTGAAAAGAAAAAAAAGCTTGCAATAACGACAAATGATGAAAGTTCATGATCATAAACATTGACTAAGTTCAAACCTTTTTATCTAACTAGAACATCTCAAAAACCTTTTTTATTTTTTTAGCATTGATGCTCTCATATCAGACAACTTGCCAACTTATAAGAGTGCCCAAAATATTCACACAACAGGTCAGGGTATTTTGGTTATTTGAAGGGTATGTTCCTTTCTTTCTTTGGATGCTTATGGGGCTTCCTATAAGTTGAGTTCAGTGGGCCCCACCATGATATGTGTTGAACATCCACACTGTGAATTTGGTGGGTCCCCTCCAGGTTATGGGATGTCCCAAAAGTCGGCTTAATCTGGAACTCAGGCAGGCGGCACCATCTGAAACCATGTGAAATCATGCCTAACACATCTAAAGAACTTGGTGGGGCCTTCCTGAGTTTTGGAATGGTCTGAAATTTGGTGTGACCCCTCATCCAAGTGGGACACAGTGGACGGGCTGGATGTCTGAACCAGATCTCAGTGGGCCCTTAAACAATCTGGAAGGTTTCAATGGGTGGGCATCCACTCTTAACGGTTCTGTGGTGTGGCCTCCCCAAGTCATGGATTGGCCTAATTTTTAGGTCCATGGCCCAACATGGAAGGCTGCATCTGATTGATGGGGTGGACATCCAACACAACACGGTGAGGCCCACAAAGCTCGACCTCATAGTACCTTTCCCCTATGTGTGTGTGTAATGAAAGTATATATGTGATTGTAGACGCCCCAATTTGGATAAATCCAGGAAAAAACAATTCAAACCCACATTGATGAAATTTCAGATGAATTTAGATGTTCTATTAAGATGGACGGTCCACCTTGGTTTCTGGCAAGAAAGCCTCTTCTAGGCGAGTAAAATTTACTCCCATGTCCAGGGGTGAGTAACTTTTACTGATGATCTTCGAGATGTGATATCTCCCTCATTTTAAATTAGCCCACTACTGATGGCCCAAGCTGGCATTCGAGGGTGGTCCATGTCCCCATTTTTTGTCCGAGCTTTTTCGATAGTATCTAGATGATGAGATTTGGGTCCGGAAATTGCTAGATCCATGGCCTGCAATGATGAACGGCTATAAAAGGGTTGTAGATTTTATCTAGCCACCAGTGTTTTGAATAGCATCCGTAGTGTAACTATGACGCTACATAGTGTTAGTAGATAGCATAAGTCCCCCGTAATGTACGCTACAGGGGTCATAGTGTATTTAGCGCACGTGTAGACAACCCTAGGAAGCAACACCAGTTAAAAGGTTGAAAGGGTATGTGATTATATTGATAAAGAAGGGTTGTGCAACCCCACCCTCCCACTTTCGCACCTAAAAATATTGGGTATATTCAAAGGGCAAAGCTCCTGTAAAAATGGGTTGTAGGTTGAGTAATGTTTGAAATATCGGTATCGCGTTACATATCGCACCTAGGGTTGTACATCGAGCCGAGTCGAGTCGAGGTGGGCCAAGCTCGGCTTGACTCGTCCATGCTGTACTCAAGTTTGAGCTTGAGCTCGAGCTCGGCCTCGAGCTCAACATTGAAGCTTGACTTGTTTGCCAAAGTTGTCGAGTCGAGCTAGTGGTTCGAGTCGAGTCGAGTTTACCTCAAGTTGAGCTTGTTCATATCATCATATGTTAACTTATTAAATTTTTGGCTAAAAAATACAAATTAAATGTCTCATATGCTAATGCCACATTACTAAGACATAAAACTCTAGATACTATCAATATCATACCACAAAACCACATTTTGTTCTCAACAATCAACATCAATTCTAAAGAGTTAAAATATATCAAAAATTATAAAACCGTTCATGAAAATTTTTAAAGCTTACCTTCCATGTTTTCAATTCCATTGTCCTCTTGATACTCATCAGCATTGAAACTGCTACCAGCCCAAACTGGATGCAACCAATATTGCGTACATATCAGTGCTTCAACTGTATTCGAGGCGAGTGAGCTTCGATACTTGTTAACTATCCTGCTCCCAGTGCTAAAAGCTGATTCTGATGCCACGGTCGAAATTGGAATTGATAAAATGTCCCGTGCCATCAACGAAAGTCTAGGGTATTCACGAGCTCGAGACTTCCAACATTGCAAAACATTGAAATCATTATCTTGTATCCTTATGACCGGTTCCTTTAGATACTTTTCTACTTCGGATTCAGTTTTCTGCGTTTTCGTTTCTTCTTCGTCTAAAAAAGACAAAGTCACGAAGTCGTTCGCCGGCAGTAAAAGAACTATCCGCAGTTTGAGAAGTACCTATTGCACTTGATGTTTCGGCCGAATTATCAACATATGATGCGAACAACTCTTCAATTGCAACATTAATAATGGCGGACTCCGCTGAAACTCTTTCGGAACTGGAATAAAGCGAGCTGAAAACAAATCTAACCATTGCCATCTTGTATCGTGGATCCAGGACAACTACAATGGTCATTAACAAGTGGCATTCAGCCCAATACATCAAAGTTAATTTTTAATATTCTTATTCTCCTTATCCTACTCTAGATCAGATCCATAATTTTCATCATCCAAGCTCGTGTTGGTGATAGTATCCTCTCCAATATGATCATTAACCTCCCCTGAATCAGAAGGTGGAATGATTATTTCACCATGCTCTTGTATATATTCAGCTAATTTTTTCAAACTATTTTTATGAGCTGATCTATACGGAATACCCAAGTTCTTGTAGAATGAGGTAAGTTTGAAAATAAACTTTGATAGCTTCTTGCTTGTCGAGCTTGGTCCTACTTTTGCGTCATGTTGTTGAGGAGCACATCGTTGATATCTTGATGCATGTGCCTCTTCCTTGCTTAACTTCAAGGCTAATTGTAATTGTTCTTCAAGTTTCTTAATTTAGCTTCATTCTCCTCTTCCTCTTCCCTACTTATTCTCTTCACCTTCTCTATTTCAGAATCTTCGTTGATTAGAATAGGTCTGTTATTGTTATTGTATATCCTATGGCTAGTTGTATTCAGTGTGGGGGAGGGGGTAGAAGGCTTTCTTGTTGGAGTCTACAAGAGCCCGGTATAAAAATCGCATCTCCTCTGATGCTTTAGGACATGGTTTTGCATCTCCCCCCGACCTGATAAGTGTAGTTTAAGCCGATTTGTTTTGTTAACAAATCTGACCCCACACAATTTACATTGGATTTTCATTCTTCCAGAAGTTGGGGAGTACACTTGGGATCCATAATCTCAAATATCAGTGGATGGATCATTTGAAGACATTGCTGGCTATTGCACACCATTTAAAAACAAAGCATATTTAGCTTCCAACCAATTCTCTAAGGATTCTTTTAGTTCCTAGAGCACTATAAGTTAGAGTCCTCCCTATTACATCCACACACGCACCTTCCATCTGGTGGGCCATATTGTAAAAAATCAAGCCAATTCATTCATCAAGTGGGCTGCAGCGCATTAAGACAAATGGAGTCGACTGCCCCATTTTTGAGCCAGACAATTCATACAGTCTAGCCCACACAAAGGGTAGGTTATGTGATTATTAACTTCCAAATGAGCATGATTTTAAGTTGTGAACTTGTGATTAATGTAAGTGGTTATTTTCTAACTCAAAAGGTTCAATGAATATTTGATAGTATTTGATAAATATTAGTCGCACATTTGGTTATAAATATAAACCATAAGGAAGACAATGCACATATATGTGTGACGGCCAAAGCTAGCAACCCCAACCCAACCCAGCACCCAACCCAACCTAACCCAGCCCCCCAACCCGACCCAAACCAGCCCACCCAAACCCGTCCCAAACCCCAACCCGACCTAATCCAGCCCCCAATCTACAAATTTATACAATAAATCTCCATTCAAATAAATCTACAAGTTATTATTATTATTTTTTTAAAGTTAAACACCTACCTCGGAGAGATTGGGAGAGAGAGAGATCGGGCCGAGTCAGGATTGGGCGCAGTCGCACTGGTTCGCTCGGCGAGATGGGGAGAGTGAGAGAAAGAGAGATAGAAATGGGCCAGATGGCCGTGCGGGCGTCGGGCAACGTGCCGGTCCGGTGGAGTGCTGGCTGTGGCTAGGCGGGCGTGCGGGCAGTGGGTGGGTGGGGTAGAGAAGAAAGGAAAAGGGAAAAGGGAAAGAGGGCAGAGGGGTCGGTCGGGTGTAGCTAGGGTTTTTTTTTTTTTTTTTTTTTTTTTTAATAATTTTAAAACTTGAACATACAACTTATATATATATATATATATATATATATATATATATATATATATATATATATATATATATATATATATATATATATATATGAGCCGAGTTGAGCTCAAGTTCAAGTTGAGTTGAAATGCCCCCTGCTCGAACTCAACTCGAGCTTCACAAAAAAGGCTTGACTCGACCCAAATTGGCCATTCAAGCCGAGTTAATCCGAGCTGACTTGAGCCGAGTCAAGCGAGTTTTTCGAGCTAGCTCGACTCGTGAACAACCCTAATTGCAGCCTTGGGAATACGGATATGCATTGGTTATCGCATGGGATATATCGATTGTATTGTGTAATGTATCGCTGTTGTTGAAAACATTGGAAAATTGGTCGAATTTTTCAATGAAACTTCAGTGATCGTTAAAAAAGACATCAATACACTTATAAATCAAAACATTAGTGCACATAATAGGTTTTCTTTGTACGGGGTCCTAATCTATGCGCTATCTAACTGAAGATGTCTGGAAACACAAGCAATACATTCAAAAGTAAAAGACGAATCACTAGATCAGGTCACAAACATGTTTGATTTAATGTTTGGACACAAATATTGCAACTGATTTACGAGAAATTGAAAAAAATTGTTTTTAAAAAAAATTATTTTGCAACTTGACCCATCTCCTCCAAATCTCGAAATCGAAACTATCAATCCATGATTTTTCATGCAATTTGACACTAATTCAACATGATTTACAAAAAAAAGGATCGAAAATCGAAAATGCTCACTAGATCGAATATGTGGGATATATCCCACTACTTGTGCGTTTCGTATAACACAGGTGGGATACAAGATATATCGTGGGATCTATTGGCCGATATCGTCGATATTTAAAACATTGGTTAAGTCTAGAAGCAGTTGTAGGTGACCAGTAGTCTTATAATATGATTTATAAGCATAAATCTCTACTGTATATAACAAGGCAGCATTTGGCCACTTTTAGAGTGCCCCTGCAACCAGTGTTTTAAGTATCGATGATATCGGCCGATATATCCCACGATATATCTTGTATCCCACCTATGCGGTACGAAACCTATGTTCAATTCGATGAGCATTTTCGATCCTTTTTTTTTTTTTTCTTCCATAAATCATGTTAAATCAGTGTCAAATTATTACAAAACCATGATTTTTCATGTAAACATTTTTCATGTTTTACATGAAAAACCATGGATCGGGAGCTTCAATTTTAAGATGTGGAGGAGATGGGCCGAGTTGCAGAAAATTGAAAAAATATAAAAAATTTACAATTTCTCGCAAATAGGTTGCAATTTTTGTGTCCAAAGATGTATGTTTCCTGATCTAGTGATTCTTCTTTTGAACGAATTGCTTGTGTTTCCACACGTCTTCTTACATTTATAAATTATATGAATATACTTGCATCAATTCAGTTAGACAGCGCATAGATTAGGACCCCATACAAAGAAAACCTATTATGTGCACTTGTTTTTTGTAATATATTGATTTATGTGTGTATTGATGTCTTTTTTAACAATCACTGAAGTTTCATTGAAAAATTCGACCAATTTCCCAATGTTTCCCCATGTTTCCAACAACAACGATACATTATGCGATACAACTGATATATCCCATGCGATAACCGATATGTATCTGTATTCCAAGGTGCGATATGTAACGCGATACTAATATTTCTAACATTGCTTGCAACTAGTCATGGGGAGGGGTATAAAAGTTTGGAAAATGGGAACGCCTTTGACACTTTAACTGAGGGTATTTTTGTCATTTCATTCTTTCATGCGAGTAGCCCACTCCCATTGTCTGCTCCTCTTTTCATATAGCCCGCACTGATGGTAGTATTACGGAACTAGTTCAACAAAGCCTATGGGAATCACCATGACATTGTGAAACTTGAGTGGCATTGGGTTGCCTACTATTGAAACCATTTTTGGCACCCTTCTCTCTCTATGCATGTAAGCTGCTCCCACACAAACATTATTGTCTTGATTGGCATTCAAAATTAGTCAGCAATCTTCAAATTTTGGGGTTGATATGTCTGCTACCTTTGAAGATATTCATGACAGTTAAATCTTTAGAATATGGATCATATGCATTGCACTGAAATTTTATTGCCAAGCTATGAAGCTTACCTATGATTGCACCGCAATGCATATTGGCGTAGGGCTCCTCCCCTGTAAGGATCTCCCACATTGCAATACCAAACGAGAAAACATCAACCTGTCGAAACCCAAAGGACCTTTTTAATTGTTTCCACATGGCTGAAGTGACCATTAAGGAATAGGCCTACCTTTTCAGATACCCGACTACTGCTACCATTCAATAATTCTGGTGCCATCCAAGGAAGAGTTCCTCGAACACCACCCGAAACCAGAGTATTGCACTTGATTCTCGACAATCCAAAATCCCCAACCTGTGAAAGCCAAGTCCCAATAAACAGTGAGTGACATTGATAATATAAGCAACAAGAAAAAACGAAAACTGAAGAAGTTTTGTCAACCTACTGATCCACCACGCTTTTAATTATTATAAGATTCTATTGTTCACTCTATAAGAATGCTAAGTTTCACACAATTTGTAATGGCGAAGACATCAACATCGTCATAATAATCTTGCCCAGCTGCATGCATATGGAAATTTAAAAGTCCAAGCACCTTCTCCAAAATTTCCCCAAATAATCATTGACATTGTTTCTTACGGTTTATGAGTTGTATCTTACAATTCACTAAACCATAGTCTGAAAGGGAAGTGGGTTATGTTCATGATTCATGATTCGAATCTTATAATTCCATTAGAAAAAGGATCATAAAACCTTGGCCCGAAAGATGAGAGTTTTGTTACTGTTTTCTCTTTCAGTTGTAAGCAATTTTAAGAGTTTTTAAAATTTTTTTTTACAGAGTTTTGGATTTTTTTTTTTTTTTCAACACGCTAAACCATACAACAGAGAATCTTTAGCTTTCCTTTGACACTGGCAAATTTCAAACCAGTTTTATTTTTTTATGATAATGTCAAATCAGTTTCTTCTTCTTCTTCTTCTTCTTCTTCTTCTAAAGCAAAAACAAATTACAGGGCCAGCAATCCCAAAGGCCCTACCTGAAATCAAGGAGCCAAGAAAACACCAAAGGCAATCAACTACTCCGATCTCCCAAAATTGAGTCTCCCAGAAATCAGACTATACATCATTACTTTTAAATGATGGATGTGGATTTGGAATAGATGCATATTTTATTTTTCCCCATGTTTGCTTGATTTTTAAATTAGTAGTTTGGACAAATCTTCCAATTAAATATTCAATTCAACAGCCTTTTACAATTTGCAATCAGATTTCAATCTCCGGAACACTCATCATAATCATCTAAGACTTATCCCACGCAGAAGCAATTGGTGCTACTCATAAGTTCCTTCAAATGCATTCATTTCTATTTTTGTCCTTCATAGTCTTGCCACTCATCCATCTCAACATGCCTCATATTAGCTATGCTCATCCTACGAACATGTTGTTCCTTAGCTGCCCAACATTCTGTCCCATTGAGCATGGCCTGTCTGATAGCTATCCTATAAAATTTGCCTTCAATTTCATTGGTATACAGCGATCACAGAACTCTAAAGGCACATCTCCACTTCATCCACCCCACTTTAATTATATAAGCAACATCCTTCTCAATCTCCGCTCTCATGTTTTTTTTTTTTTTTTTTTTTTTTTTTTTTTTTTTTTGGGTCTCTCCACTCTCAAGAATTATCGACCAAGATATCGAAAATGGTTATTTATTAGAAGGCCTGCTCAAGGGCAGGAAAAGAATACAACACGAAACTAAGAGGAGAATCAACATAAAGCTGACAGTGAGGATCTGGAGGGGAACATGAGGTGAAGTCAGCGATGGAGGCGGGGGAGAAAGGATGGGAAGTAGGAGAGAGATGAAGGCGTAGGAACTGGGTGCTCTGACAGATCTCTGGATGCTCGAGGGGACACATGTCGAATGCAACAGCAAGAGGAGGCAGGTGGGTTCGTGGCAGCAGATGAGAGGAGAAGCGGAACCAAGGTTGCTTGCAGGAGCATGGGGGAGCAGCATGGGGTGACGTGTATTCAGCGGAGCAGGAGAAGGATGGATCATTTAATGCATGTGGGATGTGTGGCAAGCAGGGAGTTAACAGAGAATGGCAGCAGCTTTTGCACTCTGACACTTGTTCAAAGCCAAGACCAGATGGCAACAAGAGATGGAGTCAACATAGGAGGGCAGCGGGGCATTAAATAAAGTTCTGATGCTCGGCTCATTGTCTGACAAGGGAGATACGATGGTGCCTTTTCTGAGCAACATGTGGACGTAGGAAGCTGCTGCGGTAGAAACTTTGCAGTGAACTGTGACACTTCGAGTAGGGAGAGGAGAGATGAAAGTGGTTTGTGTGCGGGAGGAGTCCTGTGCGTCTTTCGACTTTCAAGCGGCACATGCCCTATCATCTTTAAGTTCCCCTACATGCAAAGTGAGGTATTTCTCGATCCCGAACAGAGGAACCATCTCTGCAATGACTATTAATGGAGAGCAGCGATCGAGAGACCCAGCGATCTCGATGCTGGTTTGAGTTTCTCTGGAGTTGAAGGGATCGAAGGTGGCTTCGACCACTGTGGCAGATGTGGGGTTCAGATTGGACAGAGCATCAAGCAAGCTGGTTGCAGCAGAAGAGGTAGACTGTGGGTTCAAAGCTGAAAATTGGGAGCTGATGATGTACGATCATAATGGAGCGGAAGAGATAGCAGAAGCATTAGTTATTTCCCCCTTTCAGATGGCCGTTACAAGCATCGAGGTAGATAGGCAGATCTCGACAGGAGTCTCTAAGGTAGCATTGATCCAAGGAAAAACAAAAGGAAGTCATGTTTCAATGATAAAAGGTATGCAATGGGTTTGGGAAGCACTGGTAAATGTGGGTAGGGTGATTTGGGGTCACCCTTTGGAGAATGTGGTGTACTATATTGCTCTTTTCCAACTCATCGAAAGTAGGGGAATTCAGAAAGAGAAGGTGTCAGCTCAGCAGGAGGTTCTAAGATTTCCAAGGGAAGTGAGAGAGTTGATGGGACTCAAATACTCAATTACTTGTGATGCAGGAACTCCAGCCATAGGAAGGGGGAAAGGGAGGAAAGGAAAAGCCCCAAAAGGAGAGAGGAATTTTTCTGATATGAGATAATATAGGCTCTCAATAGAAGTTCTTAGCTGGAATGTGTGCGGCCTGGGCTGCCCCCTGAAACAAGCCCAAATCAAGGATATATGCAAGCATTATAAGGTACAGTTGGTTGCACTGCAGGAGAACAAGATGAACTCTCTAAATCAGAAAATCGTTGATGATATCTGGATGAGAAGTGAAGGATTAGGTGGTGAAGGATGCGGTGGGTGTGGCAGAAGGGGTGGTCATAATATGGAATACCTCAATATGGGTGAAAGAAGAATGGAGTGGGGATTTTTCAGTGCCAAACTGTTAGTGCTTCTAAGGGATGTCGCGAGTGGCGACTGGTTTCAGATGGGCCTTTTCGGCAATCTATAGACCGAACCCTCTGGGGCAGCGAACTAATTTCTGGGCAGAGAAACAGCTGTAAGTAAATGGAGAGTGCCTTGGTGTGTAGGGGGGAATTTCAACGTAACCAGGTTCTCCTTTGAAAAATCTACAGGGGTTTAAATAACTCGGAGCATGTCAGATTTCTTGGCATGGGTGCAAAGAAACGAATTAATAGATCTTCCAATGGGTGATGTAAGTTTCGCATGCTCTAACAGACAAGAAAAACCCATTTAGTCCAAGATTGATAGGTTTTCGTTTCAATTGGGTGGATTGAGAAGCGCCCACTGATAACCCAGCGTGGTCCACCAAGAACTGTCTCGGACCATTGTTCGATTCTTCTAGAAGTAGAGGAGGATGATTGAGGACCTAGATCGGTTAGGTTCAAGCTTGCATGGTTTAAAGTGGATGGATTTGCAGAGCTGATTAAGGAATGGTGGGTTTCATTTGTGGTAGAAGGCTATCCGGGCATCGTCCTATTCCAAAAGTGGAAGCTTCTTAAAGGAAAGATCGTCAGGTGGAAAAAGGAAGTGTTCAATAGTTGGGAACACGAGATGGGTGCTATCCTTAATGAAATGTAGGCAATGGATAAGAAGGGGGAACATCAAGAGCCTATGGAAGGGGATATAGCTAGAAGGGAGGCTCTCATCAAAGAATATAAAAGTTACCTGAAGGAGGAAGAGAGTGAAAACAACGTTCAAGGGCTACTTGGCTAAAGGTAGGGGGTAATGACACCAAAATTTTCCATGATTTAGCAAGCACAAGAGCTAGGACCAACAAAATCCATAGCGTGATGTTGGATGGCGTCAGGGTTGAGGAAAAAGCCAAGGTGGGGGAGGTTTTTGTCAGATTCTATCAACAACTACTTACAAACGAAGATTTGCGGAGGCCGAGGTTGGATAATCTAACTTTCCGATCTATCTCTGTGGAGGAAGTGGCTTTTTTGGAGAGGCCGGTCTTAGAAGTAGAAATCAAGGCAATAGTGGATGAATCAAGGTGTTCTGTAATGGTAACAGTGGCCGTAACGGCCACCACTGTTACCTTTGCAATACGGGGCATAACGGCTGTTACGGCCCCATAATGGCCGTTACGGTCTCTCTTTTTATTTTTTATTTATTGAAAAAAACTCCCTAAAAACCTGTATTTGCCCTATAATGTTGATTAAAAAGTATGAAAAACCTATATATGTCCCGTAATAGACCATTACGAGGCTATTATGGCCTTTATAGGGGATATATCGTGCCGTTAACAACAATTACGGGTCATTTTTTTTTCCATAACGGCTGTTACGACTGTTACGACCCTGTAACGTGTAACGGTTGCCATCGTTACCTTTACGTAACGACCTTTACGACCCCATAATGGCCTTTACGACACACCATCGGATGAATTGGGGAGGGACAAGCCTCTAGGGCCAGATGGTTTTCTCCCGGTGTTCTTCCGAATCTTTTGGGGTTTAGTAAAAAATGATGTTGTTGCTTTTCTCCGTGAGTTCTTCGAGAGCGGTACACTTCTGGCTGAGCTCGACGCATCGTTCATTGCACTGATTCCAAAGGAGGTTGCAGACAGTTTGAGGAACTTTAGGCCAATAAGTTTAATTGGACCCCTTGGCCAAGATTTTATTCAAGAGATTTTGAGCCACTGTCGAAGGGTTATATCCAAGGTCCAAGGCGCTTTTGTAGAAGGTAGACAAATATTGGATAGTCCATTGATTGTCCCCGAGTGTATTGCTTCTAGGTACAAGGCAAAAGAGGCATAGTTTGCAAACTAGACTTGGAAAAGGCGTGTATGATCATGTGGAATGGGACTTCCTAGATGACATGTTAGGTCGTCTTGATTATGGGGATAAATGGAGGAAATGAATTCAAGTGTGTGTCGCATCTACCAAGTTTTCGCTCCCAGTCAATGAGTCACCAAAATGTTTTTATTTATTTATTTAAATCATCTAGAGGTCCACGACAAGGGGGATATGTTATTGTCTATTCTCTTCATCGTGGTGGCAAAAGCTCAAGTAGAATGTTGGATAAAGGAGTCTCATTGGGCCTACTAAACAAATTCAAGGTGTATAGGGGAGACCTTCAACTATCCCATCCTCAGGTTGCAGATGACACCATATTGTTTTGCAATGGAAATAATTCCCAAGTGGACAATCTGAGAAAGGTTATATGCAATGTTTTAAATATCGTTATCGCATAATGTATTGCACCCTTGGGATACAGATACATATCAGTTATCACATGGGATAAATCGGTTGTATCGTGTAATGTATTGCTGTTGTTGAGAAACATTGGAACACTAGGAAATTGTTCAAATTTTTCAATGAAACTTTAGGGATTGTTGAAAAAGACATCAATTCACACTCAAAAAATCAAAACATTACAAAAAAGGTGCACATAATAGGAGTTTCCTTTGTATGGGGTCCTAATATATGTATTGTTTAACTGAACTGATGCAAGTATATTCAAAGTCTATTCATATAACTTATAAACGTAAGAAGACATGTATGGAAACACAAACGATACATTCAAAAGCATAAGAAGAATCACTAGATCAAGTTATATACATGTTTGATTTTGTGTTTGGATACAAAGATTGTAATTGATTTGCGTGAAATTGAGAAATTTCAACTTTTTCCAAATTTCTGCAACGTGGCCCATCTCTCTAAATCTCAAAATCAAAGCTCCAAATCCATGATTTTTCATAGAAAACACGAATAATCATAGATTTATAACCATTTGACACTGATTCAACATGATTTACAAAAAAAAAAAGGATCGGAAATCGAAGATGTTTATTGGATCGAATAGGTGGGATATATCGGCACTACCTACGCATTTCATATCGGACAAGTGGGATACAAGATATATTGTGGGATATATCGGCCAATATCGTCGATATTTAAAACACGGGTTATATATTGTTTTGAAGCGGTCTTGAGCTTAAGAGTAAATTCTCATAAATGCAATAATTTGAGAATAGGCAATGTTTAAATTGTCAGGAAATTTTTCGAATTGTCGCCAATAATTTCGCCCTCGCTGGCCCTTTAAAACCAAAAATCCAAAGTTCGTTTCTCTCTAGGATATCAGCGACATTTTGTCGGTTTTTTTCCTTCCAAATTTGGCCAATATTTATTTATTTTTATTATTTTTTTTAATTTTCGCCAATAAAATCGGGTGAGGGTAGAGCATAAATACTAGAAAATCAAAAAATAAAACAAAATAAATTAGAAATACCTCTTTTTGATAGATGAGAAGTGATTGGATTGTGTGCCAGTCTTCAAAAGTATGAAATAACAAAAAATATCCAAGGATTTCAGCGAGCTTTTCCTAATCTTATTGGGGTTTTCCATTGAAACTTCCTCCCATGCAATATTCTCATTCTTGGAAAGAATCAGCATTGGGAAGATTCTTTCTAACGTGATTTTAGGGTGAAAAAAAATCGGGATTTTGTTTCACTTTTGTTTGTGGGTGCAAAACGAACTTTAGGGTTAAAAGAAATCTCGGGTTCCTTCTTTCCCTTTGCACGCAACTTAAGTTGCGACCTGTGATTGTGCGACTCTGTGGGTTCCACCTCAATGTATGCTTTGTATATCTATGCCATCCATTCATTTTTCCATGTCATTTTAGGGCATGGGACGAAAAATGAAGTAGATCCGGATTTTAGGTGGACCACACCACAAGAAATAATGGTCATTAAATACCCACCATTAAAAACATCCCAGGGTCCACCATAATGTTTATTTGCCATTTAAGTTGTTCATAAGGTCACACAGACCTGTATGAAAGGAAAACACAAATACCAACTTGATCCAAAACGTTTTTGGCCCACAAAATTTTTTTAATGGTCAACGACTATTGTTTCTTGTGGCGTGGTCAATGGTCCACCTGAGATTAGGATCTATTTCATTTTTTGACCCATACTTTGCAATGAGCTGGCAAAACGGATGGACGACACAGATATACAACAAATGTATTGAGGTGGGTCCCATGGCCAAGTCCCACCCACATCGCTAGTTAGGGGCGACTTGCAAAAGCCTTTGACAGGAACTTCCTGCGATAGGAAGCTAGGTGGGGCCGTGGGGGCCATCATGATGTTTGTTAGAAATCCACCCCATTGGTCTGATTTTTCAGATGACATTTGGACATGGGCCAAAAAATGAGGCATATCCAAAACCCAAGTGGGCTGCATGACATGAAAAAAGTGGATAGGGAAATGCCGATCGTTGAAACCACCCTGGGCTCCATCGTGATGCATATATGCCATCTAAACCATTCATAAGGTCATCCTTATTGGGATGAACTAAAAACACAAAAATATTAGCCTGATTGGATACTTCTACAACCCCACAAATGTTTCAATGGTTAACATTCAATCATCACTATTTGTTATTGTTCGGCCCACCTAAGTTTTGGATCTGCCTCATTTTTGGGCCCATCTCCTAACATGGTTTGGCAAAATGGATAGATGGAGTGGATGTCTCGCAAACATCACGATGGGCCCCATAGTTTCTTGTTGCAGGATGTTCGTGTTGCGTGTGTAGAACTTTAGGGTTGTGTAAGCCTGAGCGACAGGAACCATTGATTTGGGTCGGACCTTAATAGTAAGGCCCACCTTGATGTATGTATTGTATATCTATGACATCCGTATGTTTTGTTAGCTTATTTTAGGGAATGGTCCCAAAAATGAAGTAGACACAAATTTCAGGTGGACCACATTGTCCACACCGTAGGAAACACTGATTATCTGACCAATCAAAACCTTGTGTGGGACAAAAGTTTTGGATCAAGTTGATATTTGTTTTTTCCTTTCATCCAGGTCTGTGTGACCTTATCAATAGGTTGGATGGTCAATAAACATTATGGTGGACCCTAAGAAGTTTTTAATGATGGGCATTCAATGACCATTGTTTCTTGTTGTGTGGTCCACCTAAAATTTGTATCTGCTTCATTTTTGGGACCATGCTCTAAAATAAGCTGGCAAAACATATGAATGGCATGGATTGATGTGATGGTTGGATGGATGGTTATGATGATTCGTTAGATGGATGGATAGATTAGATGGTTAGATGGATTGGTACGAGTAGAGGATGACTTGTGAACAATATTGCCAACATGTCGAGCAGTGCCAGACGGGTGTATATGTTAAATTTCATTTATTTTTACATGTCTTAGTTATTATACAATGGTTGCATTTATATTATATAATTCATTTTGGTTACTATTGAAGTGATTTCATATGACATTACATGCTTTTAACCCCTATTAAATGAAAAGTTGTATGTATGCATTCCTTTTGCAAATTTTTTATTCTTAAATATGCAAATATGTGTATTTAGGCATCTCTTGAAGTTTCACTGAAAAATTCTGTCATTTTTCCATGTTTTCCTTTGTTTCTGTTACATTTCCAATTATCGGTGATAACGATATTTTATCTTTATCCTCGGCCAGCGAAACTTGTAGCAATACCAACAACTCGAACACTAGGTATAGGTTTTACCCAAGGAGGCGGTTAAGAATCTGGCAGTGGTGTTTGGAATCGGATGCAACACAGGAACGTTTCCATCTACAGACTTGGGGTTGCCTCTATGTATTAGGAAACCCACCAAGCACCTTTGAGATCAAGTTATTGAAAGGTTTGAAAAGAAATTGTCGTCATGGAAGTGGCGAAATTTATCCTTGGGTAGAAGGATTGTCAAAATCAAGGTAGCCCTAACAAGTCTCCTGTTATATTTCTTTTCTCTCTTCAGATGCCCTATGGGAGTGATAAAGAAAGTGGAAAGGCTAAGGAAGCATTTTTATGGAAGGAAGTAGAGGAGAAAAGTAAAATCCATCCTATGAAATGGGAAGATGCGTGTAGACTAAAGAAAAACGGAGGTGCAGATATGATGAAGTTGGAAATAATGAATAAGGTGCTTCTTGGTAAATGGCTTTGGAGATATGGCTTTGAAAAGGACAGTTTTTGTTAGGAAATATTTGTTAGGGAGTACGAGGAAGAGGAAATTGGATGGTGGTTGAAAAAGTCATCCATATACAAGGCTACAAGGATGTGGAAGCAATTGTGGTAATGGAGGGGAGATTTGAAGAAGAGGTGGGATTTTTAGTACGAGATGGAAGAAGGGTAAGATTTTGAGAAGATGTATGGTTGGGAAATAGAAGATTAAAAGATAATTATCTAGGACTAAGTGTCCTCAGATCTGGAAATAAATATAGCTCAGTGCTTTACGTGGCAAAGTTTTAATGGAGTTTGGACTCCACCATGTAGAAGAAATTTGTGAGAAGAGGTGAAAATTTTAAATTTAACATAACGGTTCTCGGGTGTTGTGCTTCGTTTGCAGCCAGATTTGATGAAATGCTTGAGGACAAGTCGGGATGCTTTTCTATTAGATCCTTTTATAGGAAGCTTAGTGCCCCTGCCCCGACAAAGGCTTTATCGCATGTCTTTCATTTGGTACTATCGCATTCCCCTCAAGATAGCAACAGCTTTTGCGTGGTTAGCGGTATGGAACAAGGTGCTTACTATCAACAATCTTCAAAATAAGGGGTTGATCGTTATCAATGCTTGCCCAACAAGTCAGTAGATCATCTGTTTGTTCATTGCTTTTGGGGGGGGGGGGGGTGTTTGGGGTGGCATGGGTGATGCCAAAGTCAATTTCAGATCTATTTTGGTCATGGCATGGAGGAGGGATAGGCGGGAAGGTAAGAGAATCTGGAGAATGGCTTTGCTCATCGGCATGTGGGAAAGGAAAAAAGAAGAAGCTGTTTTAACAATTTATCGGGGAATAGTACAAGGGTTTTCAATAGGGCAGAAAGTGCTGTAATTGAATGGGCGTCGGTGTCTCCCGCTCTATGCGGATGCTTTTTCTCTAGTAATGATTGAGCTGAGTTGTAATTCATTGACCTTTTGGTTGTTTAATCAATAAAACAGTTATTTCTCTCTCAAAAAAAATTTGCATTCCATATACTAACTAATTTTAAAGCCTTTAGAACATTGATCATAGATTTGAAATCATTTTAATTGAAAATCGGCACACCTTATAAGTAATCTTCAACCTGAAACCTTTTCAAATCCATGATGCTCGTTTCATAACCAAGAATATTTTAAGACTGTGATGCGAGGTTCACGTCAGAAGCATATAAAACAAGGAGAAAGAATGCAGGTAAAAAATGAAAAGGAGTTCTCCTATCTATTAGCTTGGATCCTCAAGCAGCCATTTGTTCTACACGATAGTATGAGGTAAAACTTACCTTGCATATAGGTCGTTGGGTATCCCTCATATTGACGAGCAAATTGTCACATTTCAGATCAAAATGAACAATGTTCTTCGAGTGTAAGTATTCCATACCAAAAGCTGCATCCATTGCAATTATCAGCCTTTTACGACGATCAAGTAACCTGCAGAGAGCAGTCTGTGGTCTTTAAAAATTCAAGGTTATCTACAAGCAAAAGTAAAGAGAACTGGAGGATAACTAACCTGTCCTTCCTTAAAAGTACATGCCGGAGAGATCCATTCACCATGAATTCAGTTACAGTTGCCAATGTTCCCCCAGCCCCATCAGGAACCACACCATAAAAGGCTACAACATTCGGATGGTGAAGCTTAGAAAGGATCTGTGCCTCCCTCCAAAAGTCTTTGGTCTGCAAAGACAATAATAATAAAATGTACATTCAACAAATGCGCAACAGAACTCCTTTATTCAATCCATTTGTAAAGATTAAACAGGTGCTATGATATGACAGAGAGTAAAAGGTGGAAGTCACTTTTTTTTCCTGGATATACTGAAACTATTTTTCCTATTTTTTTTCCAGGGTAATCAAATCACCATTTTTGGACAGCAGAAGCAGTTCCCTAAGCCAATTGGTCACTGCTTAGTCTTACTTCATATAAACAAAAACAAAAACTGAACAAACATTTATATCTATTGAGAACCAACATTCAACCAGGGTAAGATTAGTGATAATAATGTTCTGAACGCACCAATCGCTCCTGCTCAGATGATCGCCCTGCAAAGCAGCTCTTTTTTATCCGCTTAATAGCAACATCTGTTCCCCGCCACTTCCCATGATAGACGGTTCCAAATGTACCAGATCCTAATTCTCGCAGTTCTTCAAGATCAGCATTCTTTATGATCTGTCAATCAGCATCTGAACATTCAGCTGAAAATGAAATGGAAACGTATCTAATTGACAAAAGATCATACACAAGAATCAATAACTAGAAAAGGAGACAAAGGCCTGCATATCAAAACTAGTTTACATATTTACAATCATTAAACTTCCCATGTGTTGAACAATGTTAAGAAACCTGGAAAACTGCAGGCATGTCGATTTTTAGGAGCATAGCTTGGTTTGCCTGATTCACACAGTGACGTACCTCTCCGGAAGAAAAAGGCTGGCAGGACTGGAAATGGGCTGGGCTGGTTCGTCTAAGTTCAAGGAGTGACCTACCACAAACTGGCTTGGGTCTATTGTCTTTTCGTTTTGTTTTTAATTCCAAAAACTTTATTCAAGAGGCAAAAGCTTACAAAAGATGACAAGCTGCCATTGCAAAAACTGGAAAACAAAACAGGAAGACCCAAAAAAAGGTCCCTTGCATATCCCCCACAAATTTTGCCACACGGTCACATTCCATCACATTTCTTTTGCCTTTGAGAAAAACAGAAAAACAGCGCCCAGAAGATTCGACTAAAGATCCAGGTGTTGCATTCTAGCCAAACTGCCCATGAAACAGCTATCACCGATGGTCTCCGTGAAGATCTCAAATTGCTCCCTCCCCCCTCCATGCCATGCCAAAAGGAACTCGACCATGGATTGCAGCAACCCAAGTCTCCTTGAAAAGGTGGAAAAGTTTGCACCAGAATTCTTGGGTGAAGGAACACTAAAGAAATAGGTGGTCAACTGTTTCCGCGTTCTTTAGGCACATAGAGCATCCATTCGGAATGATCATGTTCCTCTTCTTCAAATTGTCGACCGTGAGAATCTTGTTTTTCTGAACCAACCACACAAAATCAAGGATATGAGGTTACTGTTTATACTTCCAGATGTAACACAAAGGATCCTTTACAGTAGCTCACTATTTTTGCATCTGCGGAGGTTTTGTGGTTTGGGCTCCCCTTTCCATAGGGATTTGCCAGATGAGGAAGTGGGTGATTTTGTTATACTTCTGGACCAGTTATAGGGTTGTTGCCTCTCCTTGGGTGAAAAGGACTTAATGATGTGGCATGCGCATAGTTCGGGTCACTTCACTGTTCGTTCTTTCTATAGCTTGATTTGGAACTCGCCCTTGGAAGGGAAGTCTGGTCACCCTTTTTCACTCTTGTTGACCATAGATAACCTCTAAAAGAGATCCATGATCCTTCCCAACATTTGCATTATGTGCATGGATGATGCTGAGCTGATTGATCACCTTTTCATCAATTGCCTTTTTGCTCTGAAGGCATGGGGGTGCTTCCTTGATTTTTCCAAAATATCGTAGGTGATGTGAAGTCTGTTGAAGACCTCCCATGGGCTTGGCCTGGCAGAGGAATAGGAAAGGAAGGAAAGGTGATGTAACGGCTCGTTTGGTAGTGCTATGGGTGATTTGGGTGGAACAGAATAGGTGTTGCTTTCAGAATAGGAGTGGATATGTGGAAGACGTGGTGAGGAAGATTAAGGTGGAAGTGGTGGGATGGGCATCCATCTTGAAGGCCGTAGATGTTTCTAGTCTTTTGTCTTTCATTTGATTGTAATTTGGGGCTGTTTTCTTTCCGCACCTATCTTTCGTTTTGGTAGGTTCTTTTAATAAAATTTCATTACTTTTCAAAAAAAAAAAAAGAAGAAGAAGAAGAAGAAGAAGAAGAAGAAGAAGAAGAAGAGAAAAAAGGAAGAAGAATTGAGAAACAGCCTGAGCTGTCATGATTCCAAACCCATGACCCATCTGTCCCAGACGATCCTTCCAACTCTAATTGATGCAGCAAAGACAAGCCTAGAGAATTCAATCTGTGCCTCAGGCAGATTTCTTCAGAAACAAGGAACCACAGTACCCCTTCTTCCCAAGGTATGAACCAAGATATTGAGCATCCATTGTCCGTGGATAGACGAAAAAGGCTGTGGAAGCTATATTTCAACAAGCTGTCCCGAGATCTGGGCCAATCATTCTTTCAGCAAGCTGCCTCGCTTGAGCCTTTTTAGTCAGCAATGCAGCATGCTGGACAGGATGTGAATTTCAGGCGTTATTAATCAAAGGACCAGCCCAGGCCAATCAGAAACATTTTTTCTTTCTTTCTTTCTTTCTTTCTTTTTTGATGAATCATTCACAAATTCTATTGAGGCCTGGCCAGAGCCATGTCCAGGCCCCTTTATAACCATTATTGATTGGACCCAGGCCTGATTTCAGGCCCTGCTCATGAACAGGCCAGGCCTAAAATAATGATAGAAGCCCGGCTCATTGCAGGGCGTAAATGATACCTAGATTTCCAGGCCACCATAATGTAGTGATTTCAACCATCTGTAACTTACAGACCTAATAAGGGACTTGTAGCCTTTCAAGTTTGATGCATCATTTGGCTGAGATACTGGGTGAAAGTAATAAGAACGCAATATGCATTACACAATATGTTGGAAAATATACCATTTCGTAAACGATTGTATTATATGGCACATGATCTGTTTCTTTACTAATGTTATTTGGATGTGCACATTACAATATGACATTTTTTCTAATTATGTTACAATTTGACATATTCATCATCATCATCTGAGTCTTGTCTAAACTATTTTGGGGTTGGCTTTGCCTTCCTGTTTCACCAATCATTTCTAAGGCCCTATCCTCTGTATGTGAACGAGCCCTTCATATCTCTTCTCAAGACCTCAATCCAAGTCCTTTTAGGTCTTTCCATCCCCTTTTCAGGCCCTTCAACCCCAGTGAAAGTTCCCATCCTTACAGAAGCTCTCTCCAGTCTTCATTGCACATGACTGGACCATCTCAATATGCTCTTCATCGTTTTATCTTGATAACAAATTCAGGTTTAAACATAGAGGCTGGGATCAAAGAGTTGACGGTAGGGGTGGCAGGATGAGAATTTAAAATATTTGCAAACTAGAGACCCCCAAAAGAGGACAATTTTTTTATTTTTTATTTGAAAGTAAAGATTTGAAGTGGCTTATTGCACAAAGCACAAGGAGAAGCAGGAAGAGATTCAAGTGTTGGACATGGAGTACAAAAACATCTATTTCATAATGTTAGCAAGTAGAGAAGCCAAGGAAGTGGGTGGGGAATCCAAAGTGCAAGTACAAATTGCGAGCCTAAAACTAAAGGATAGAATGAGACTTTGGGAGCATATATGGATGGGTGAGGAGGAGAATCTGGCAGTTAAAGTCCTTAGGCTTTATGAAGAGTAATTGCAAAAGGTAGTATTTATTGAGATTTTATCTCAGGGTTGGTTAAATAGAAAGAGATTTGGATTTCATTCCCTTCAAAAACTTATTTGAAAAGTGAAAATTCTTTGAAATATTTTGACCGTCCGCCGATTGGTCGATGGATTTTAAACGTTGTGATGGTTTGGTCGTCAGAATCCAACTGTTATAAGAAAACAGTTACTTCCACCTTTTGAGTTAAATCGTCTCTTCTTAAAAGACTTGACCATTGTGAACAGTTTTAGATGTGTCTTTAAGAAACACTTCTTTGTGAAAACACACGCCCATTCATTCTCTTTATAACCCCGTGTAAATCAAGGATTAAATATAACTACAACTATTATCTTCTTTCTCTCTCTGTAAGCAACCGATGTGGGTTCTCTGTTTTTCACAATACAGAGAATGCCAAAATAGAAAATTGTGTGCCGAGTTCCTGCGTGGAATCTTCGTGATTGCTACACGCCGATCCACCGAGGCTTATTGTATCCTGGAAGTGGTTCGTTATAAACCTAACAACGATCTCATACCAATGAGAGGGGGCGAATAGCGCTTTAAGGAAAGCGTATCTGATATGTGCTTCAAGCCTGTTCCTAGTTTGATCTTATATTTTATTTGATTCAGTTTCCTCCATTGTTATTTTTCGATCAACAGTATTGTCAAGAAGTGCCATGAATTTCTAGGGGGAGATTGGTAACGAACATCGACTTTAGGAATTTGAGAGAGGATGAAATTTAGTCCTGTGGTGAATTTACAAATCTACAATGATGCTAAGTGAACCCTATGTTCCTAGATGTAGAAAGGATAAAAGAACATGGAAAAAAGTTTGCAGATAATATATGGGTGTTTATTCACATTAATTTTGGAGAAATATATGAATTACTTGATAGGTTAAACATTCCATTGGCTTTTATTGGTAGATAGGCTAATGAAATGGTCAATAACTTAGCTAAAGGTGGCACAAAATCAAACTTGTATAGGGAATGATTTCCACTCATTGATGTTATTATTATTATTATAATTATTTCTTTTTCATGTATAGCATCAAAATTTTACTAAGAAAGAAATGCAACAGTTATTGAGGTTGCCAAGCAAAAAACAACACCACTAAAAAAACTGAATTAAAACCAATGCCTCATAAACTATGAGAAATTCAGAATACCCAAAATAGAAATCATCTTGCTAGATCTACAGACCCCCTCTTTTGCCAAGCTATCCACCTCAGCATTCACCTCTCCATGCACATGAGAGAATTCAACAACATAACTGGTACATATGTCATGGAATTCATCCATGAAGTTGAAAACCTTGCAGGCATAATAATTAATAACCTGACTTAGTCCACTTAATCACGTTGGCTGAATCACCTTCAATCACAAGCAAGGTATTATGTAATGGTAACAGCTGGCTGATACGTACATGGGCTGTATCGGCCAATATGGCCCTATAACGACCGAAACATTTCTCTTTGGTAAAAGAATCTCAAAAACATATTGGTAAAACTCTAGAAAATGCGAGGATCCCAACTATGTATTCTTGTTTGGTTTTGGACATGTACTTGATGGTGAACAGGCCATTCTTTGGAAAGAGTGTTGTACGTTCAATCATCAATGTCAACTTGACCTACCAAAAGTCAACCAAATACGCCCTAATCGAACATAAGTCAAGCATGATTTGGTGGATTAGGGCCCATTATGAATAAGGAAAACCAAATAAAGAAGGAAAAGTGGTAGTTTACCCCTTCCAATATTTCCAAAATAGTCCGCTCAGCTTCAGTTCATCGAATCCCACACAAATTTTGTGTTTTGATCCTCAAGGAGTCTACGTCTACATTAAAATTAGTTTTTTAGCTTTCTTCGAGGTTGATATGAATAAAGAAGTGGAAAATAGCGATAAATTGAAAATAGAAGTCTTCAAAGTGGGCCCTTTATGGTCGTATCAGCCTGAAATAGTGTATTAGCCTCGTAATGATGCTGATACAAGGTGTATCAGCCCGTATAAGCCTGCGGGCCAATATAGTCCATTTATTACATAAATAAATAATAGGTACTTATATGGCCCATTTATTAAATAATGGAGGTGACCATCTCCTTTACGCCATGACCTTTATGGCTGTAACGTAACTTCTTTTTAATACCATGGCCATAAGAGGCAAAAAAAGGTCGATTCATGTGCAATTCTAGCCCCTTGTAGAAGCGCTACACCTTCAGAAACATTGGAATTGTAATTCCAAGCTTACCAGAAATCTCCAACAGATAGTTCCCTAAGTGGTTTATGAACAGATCTTCAATCCAGCAGGACCAGGATTCATGAAAGGGACCCCCAAATCTCATTTGATCTGTTATTCATTTTCTTTTGTTAAACAAAATTTTTTGAAGGATTTTCTTTTCTTAAACAATTCTTTCGTAATCCAATAAAGAAATGGGCTACAGTCAATACTAAGAACAACACTTTATATTGGTGCTTTCAAAGTGCAAAGCATAAGCATATGCCAAAGGAAGAATGGAAGCAGCATAAAACATTAGGTGGTGGATGTCTTCTTAAGCTTTGGTGTTTGTCATTCCGTTCCTCATTCTATAGAGTATACATGAACAACAAGAAACCACCACGGTTTATGTTTTCATCCCAGAAATGGACTTTGCGTCCATTGAAAGAAATTAAGAAAAAGAAAAAAGCAAGAGGCATTTCACAGATTCAGTGATCCTAACTTTCTAGTAGGTGGCGAAAATGTATGATTAAGAAAACTAAGATCCTTATTCAATGCATGGAAGGCCTCAAATTGGATGGCCAAGATCATTTTGATTGGCACAATTCTAGGGCCATGGCTAACCCGGGCGGGGAACAGAGGACAAATGGTCTCAATTTTTTTTAATAATAGTAATATACGCGGTACACCTTCAGAAACATTGGAATTGTAATTCCAAGCGGACCAGAAATCTCCAACAGATAGTTCCCTAAGTGGTTTATGAACAAATCTTCAATCCATCAGGACCATTGGAATTGGAATTGTAACGCCTTTGCCGGTTGGTGTGGAGGCCTTTTAAAACAACGGGGATCCTTTTTTGGAGATTGTAAAGGAAAAAAAAAAAACAGGATATTTAAAGATTTCCACATGCTTTGAGGGGAAGATAGTGGAGTGCATCAACTATAGCATCAAAAATTGGTCCTCTATCAGCCCATAATTCCACGGCATCTCAGCTTCGGATATCCCCTTCAATTAGCTCTTGGCAGATAATCATGAAGTATAATCCTAAACCGGCAGGAAATTAAATATATGAAGGTGGTTCTTGACTGCAGGATTAGAAAGAAAGTTATGCACCCAAACATGGTAGCCAAGGTACCTGCAGTTCAAAATGAGTGTGAATCGCATAAGACAGCAGTGACTGACCTGCAATCCATAGATGCCAGCTTCCATTTCTGCTATTGCAGCATCACTGATAGTCTCATCCATATCTCCATCATCAACTTTAATGTCCTAGAAAAAAGAAGACAGACGGAAACAACTCAAATGGACCAGAAAAAGCTTGGTCAATATAACCAAATGTCCCCAGATGAAATGCCAAAAGGAGAATTACCTCACACTCAGATTCTGGAGTCATGCTTTCAGCTTCTGTTACTTTTGGGGATGAGATGTCCCCAATCTGCAGATCATCAGTTGTCGCATGCCGTACATGAGGAACCACTGTTGGGGATGAGTGGATTCCAGAAGGAACACAATCAGTTACGTCTTCAACTAAGACCACTGATTTGAGCTGAATTTCCCCACAGGAATTGTTTTTGGATTCGTTATAGCCTAACATAGTATCTTCTCCCTTCAAAGGCACCTCTTCAACATTCAAAGAAGGACAGTTCACAAGATGCTGATCAAGGAGAGAAGCTTCTCCCCTGATAGCTGGACCAGTTACTGGATTCTGAAATACAGACCAAGAAGTGGGATCATTAGTATGCAAGTTCAAGCTTACACCAGCATCATTGTTTGTGGTAAGCGGAGACAAATGTACAGAACTTGCTGCTCTTGCTTCTTGGCTGTCCATTATTTTATGTGTAACAACAGATGGTAAACCAGGTGACATATCTGCAATTTGGTCAATGGATGAGCAGGGTTGATCACCCGATGAACATGAAACATCACATTGTTGTTTGGCATTAGGGCCAGGAACTATATCTAGGCCCACAACTTCAGGAGAATTCTTGGACAATGTAAAAGAAGGCATAGATGTCATTACATCACCTGCCTCACTTCCCAGATCATATTTCAATGGCTCCTTAGCCAAACCATACAGCTGACCATTGGCAGTTATGGAATGGGCAGATGCAGTTTCATCCACTTGGAAGCCTCGGGAATGCTCTTTAAGAACATTTCGACTGGCTTCTGAAGTGGCAGATGATGATGTGGGAATCCACATCATGCTCTCTGATCCTTCTAATTCCTGGTCTGTGTGATGAACAGATTCACTTCTGTCTGGAAGTTCTGGATGCTGAACAGAACTTGAGGAATCTTGTCTCGCCTGGAAGCAGGTAGGAATTGCATTAGGTGACTGAACTTGGTGTTTTGAATCAATGGCTTCCGTATTCTTGAGAGATTGCGCTGAACCTTCTGGTAGTATACAGTGGTTCATGGGTGAAGTCGATGTAGACGTGGGTCCTTCCGGCAAACCATACACAGACCTCCCACTGTGTTCCTCAAGCTGTGAGTCGGAAAGCGCATGAGACATCCCATTATGACAACCAATCAAATCGTTCGATCCTGCCAACTGATGTAACAAATCTTCTTGCTGCCTTGGGAACTTTTCTGAATGGAAGGTTCTTTCCTTAAGCAAAGGCTTTTCATGTGAGGAATAACCCAAGTCGCTGTCACAGCGACCATATGCTGGAGGACGAGCTAAATCTCTGCTAGGTGTACGCTTGTGAAAATGCACCTCGCGTGATTTAACAGGTTGGTCAGCATCTGCATGCTTGTTGTGAGGATGCTTTGCCATTTCTCCGTGCGGACGATGGCTGGAATCTAGGATATAAGAGTTGTCAGGTGGTTGGGCTGTGAGAAAAGGTGCGCTTTCATTACCAACATGGTAGAACTGACCCTCACGTGATTGCTTCTGAGCATTTCTGGAATCTTTTTGCTGAATTGGCATGGGAGAGAAAGGAGGTGAATTGGGGGACCTGGTAGCATTTTGTGAGGCAATAAAAAACTGACCAGAGGGATGCGAGAAGATTCCTGCACGATTTGTGGGGCTATTGCCATCTCTAATATTCAAAGGATGCAACAAAGAGGGAGAATCTTTGTGAAAACTTGGAGATCTGTCCAAGTTATGCCCCATTTGGCTAGCTAAGCTGTGCCCGCTCGAACTTTTCCGTGGACTTGGATCTAGTATGCCATTAATAGCAACAACGTAATGATATTCGGAGTTGTTCTGCCCAGATCTTGCATCAAAAGAACAGTTATCGTATTCGTTTGAAGATATAAGGAATATCCGAAGCCTTTGGGAACCTTCAACACATTCGAGCCCTTGGTACTCCTCCATCATATTCTGAAGATCCTCATCTGACGACACCGATACGAGGGCATCAAGATCCTCACCTGGGAGCTGATACTTGATTGTGTGCAGCTGGTTGCAAATGCCTAAAGTTTTTTGGAACAATTCCTGCCAAGAAAGGCTATTCCTAATGGTGATAATCCGTGTTTCACCGCCCACATATCGAAGTTTTCCGTCGCTTGGCCTGGGCAAGATTCTTCCACCAAAGCTGCATAGGAACTTCATCTTGCTGGATTGATAACCGTCTGATGTTTCCGACCTGTGAAGGGCATAACCATGAGAATACTCGTAATGAGAACCACCTGATTGAGCGATCCGTCCAGGAATGGTCGGATCACAATTCACTTCATCCAACGAGTTACTGGATGCATTGCCAGTAATCTCCTTGCAAACTCTGCTCGGTTGATCAGAATAACCCTTGTCCATGACTCCCATAGCATGCCCTCTTCCAAGAGAAACATTTGAGGCATCGGAACTACAATCGGAGGCTGTCCTCCTATGCCCAAGAATGCCAGTGAGATCTTCATAGCCTGGATGAACATACTGAATGCCGGTGAGATCTTCATAGCCTGGATGAACGTTCTGATTGAAATTCAACCCTCCTCTTATCCCATGACGTTCCAGATCAAGTCTGCTGGGCACTCTCCTCAAAGTGGTCCGATCCTGAAGAAATTCCACAGAAAATTCCTCACCCGTCTGCACAGAGATGTTATGCGCGCGTTTCCCCATGTGGGGCCCATCACCCAGAACAACAAAAACAGACTCTTGAGGGGTCCTCTGGCCTGAAGAGCCAGGGACATGGCTATTTATATTTCGAAAGGAATCTTGTCTGCTTACCTGTGCATAGAAATTCCTTGGGTCCTTGAGCCCACCTTTCCTCTCCATCCCTTGATTCTCCAAATGTGCGTACATCTGGTTCAGACTCACTGAACATGCTTTCTGATCCACCTAAATTTCATGAATTTTCAGTTCTCAAAGCCCATAATCCATCGGACTAACATCTTCAAGTGATCCAAATTTCCCAAAAGTGAGGAAGCTAGATAAATATCATTGACATAGATTTCTGAATTCCTGTGTCACGATCATCGATGTTGAAAAAAGGGTACCAACAAATCAAGATCACAACCACGTAGCCAAATCAAATCCAATGAAATTTACCGAAAACAATCATCAATCGCTCTCGAGAAGCCGAAATCATATCCTAGACACCATCACAGAATCTCCCACATTCACCCACCATGTGAATTTCCACCATGCAAGAACAGCGAACAGAACAGATTCAATCAAATATAAGAAGACGGTGGTCAATCCACAAATTCATAGCAGAAACAATCGCTGGAATCGGATCGAATCCCAGCTCATACTCCCTCTTTCAATTCCCAAAAAGCAAAACCGAGGAAGAAGAAGAAAAAACCCAGAAAATCGAAATGGGTATTCTAGGAATTGAATTCTGGAATGATTGAAAAAGAAACCTGGAAAGGGTACTTGTCTCTTTAGATTCAGTGAAAGAGAGGAAACAAAAGCTGGATTTGTATTTTCTGGACGGAATGGAGGAGTTCAGAAGGTTAGATTTTGGAATTTTGGTTTTTCCTGAGAGAGAGAGAGAGAGAGAGAGAGAGAGAGGAAATGGACGAAAGAAGAGAAAGGAATCCGTTGCTTACGCCTGGGAATTTCAAGAATGGGGTGCGGGAGAGAGCGACATCCCTTGCAAGTCGGCATTAACAATGGAAGGTTGCTGTAACCTATCGCAACTGCAAGTCCTTTCTACCCAAAGATTCTACGGACAGAATCTTCAAATCTGGATACGTTTTTGGTCGTTTCCCATCTGCAGTGGGTCCCACTAGATTAACGGTCTAGATTGATAAATTACGAGTGCATCAGGGAACTATTGGGCTTCTGATGCATATGGATTCGGTAGTTCCTCTTTTCATTAAATGAATTCCTCTCTCCATGTAACATGTAGTGTTCGTTTTGCCTCCGTCGCGACTCGGAAGCGGAAGCGGATTGCGTACTGAGTAAGCTCCGTGCGGCCACTGTGAATTTATGTATGTTATCTACTCCGTCTATCCATTTTAACAGATAATTTTAGAGCTTGATAAAAAAAAATTGAATATATTTAAATCTCAAGTGGACCAAACCACATGAAAAGGTGTGAATTGAAAGTCTACCATTGAAAATTTCTTGCCAGCCACAGACGTTTTGGATCAAGCTTATATTTATGTTTTCCCTTAGTTCATTTCCGTGTGATCTTACGAACGGGTTGGATGACAAATAAACATCACTTTGGCCCTTAGGAAGGTTTCAACCGTAGCAATCATTATTCCCACTGTTTGGCGTGGTCCACTTGAGATTTAGATATGCTTCAATTTTAGGTCAACCCCTACAATGATCTGAAAAAATAAGGGATGGATGGCATGGATAAACCACGTACATTCAAGGTGGGCCCTGAAGAGTTTACTGCGTATGATAAACCGTATTGAGTAACTAGTAGGCAATCCGACTTCCACAGAAGCGTATTGTGAAAATTTTTTAACGGATCGATTTAAACTCTAAAAATCAAAGGTCAGAATTATCAATGAAGCTGGGTCACGGGATAATATCTTAGTTGTAGGAGAAAATAGAATATGGACGGTTCAAAGAATCTTACCATCTCAGAATGTAGGTCCCAGTGGGTGGAGACGCACGCAGGATTCTATATCGCGACAGGGACGCGGATTGCGTCCTACCCCCGCCCGTCTCTAGGCCCGAACGGGCAGTTCTGTGGGTGGGCCACTGTGATGTATCTGTTTATCTAAGCTGTCCATCGCTTTTCTAAGGTTATTTTAAGGCATGAACACAAAAATGATGTAGATCCAACGCTCAAGTGGACCCCACTAAATAATAAGCTTGGTTGCATTAAACGCTCAAAGCATTAAATTTCAGTTGCATTAGATGCTAGGGTCATCTGTTGTGTGGTCCATTTGAGGGTTGGATATATCTAATTTTTATGGTAATAACTTAAAATGATCTAAGAAAAGTGATGAACGGCTTAGATAAACGGATAAATCACGGTAGGCCCGCCCACAGAACTGCCCGCTCGGGCTAGAGACGACAGAAGCAAAACAAGCTCTCCCGCGGATCGCGTCCTACCCCCGCCCGGACGGTAATCCGTCCGGGCAGGTCTCTGTGGGGCACACCGTGCTGTAAGTGTTTTATTTACGCCCTTAAGCGCCTTTTTCTGATAATTTTAATATATGAGCCAAAAAATGAAGCAGATCCCAGGCTTAAGTGGACCACAAAGTGGAGATTGAACGTCCACCATTAAAAACTTCTTGGGAGCTGGAGAAGTTTCGGATCAAGCTGATATTTGTGTTTTCACTTCATCCACGTCTAAATGACCTTATGAATACGTTGTATGGTAAAAAAAAACATCACGTTGGCCCTTAGAAAGGTTGCAACGGTGGATGTCATTATCAGTGTAGCTTCCTTTGGTGTGGCCCACTTTAGCCTTAGACTTTTTTTTGGCTCACATGTTAAAATTATATATAAAAAAAGCTGCGCTTCCTTTGGTGTGGTCCACTTTAGCCTTGGACATTTTTTGGCTCACATGTTAAAATTATATATAAAAAAAAAGTATTTAACGGTGTGGATAAAACACTTACAACATGGTGGACCCCATAGAGCCCTGCCCGGACGGTGGGTAAGACGCAATCCGCGTTCCTTCCAACGCAGATTGCGTCGGAAAAGGGATTCCTGCGAAAGGCTCTGGCAAGGAAATTCCTGCGTATCCGATACTTAGGTGGGCCAAAAAAGTGAGCATTGAACGTCAACAATTGAAATATTTGGTGGCCACGGAAGCTCTGAATCAGGATAATATTTTTGTTTTCATTTTATCCCAATATGAATGACGTTATAAACGGTATAGATGGTATATAAACATCACTGTATGCACCAGGAACGTTTCAACGGCAAGAATTTCCTTGTACACATTTTCCTTTATTAGGCCCACTTGAGTCTTTGATCCTTCTCAATTTTTCTCTCAAGTCTTAAAATGATCTCAAAAAACGGATGGACAAGGTGGATTTCTCACAAACATCATCGGTAGGGCCCACCTAAGTTTCCAGCGTAGGAACTTCCTGCGAAAGCCTTTTGCAGGAAATCCTCGTCCGATTGCGTCCTACCTCTGTGGGCATCATGGACGTAAGGAAAATACATCAAGGTGGGCCCCACAGTCAGGGATGCACCCACCTCGGTGGATCCAGGGATCAACGAGGCTGCGCCCCGAACGAATACAACTCAACGTGCTTGGATAGGGTACACCTGAACTATAGCCGTTGAATACGGAGTTAATGATCCAAATTGTTAATCCGACGAAATACAGCGGTAAAAGTGTCTGCGTCAAAAATCTTCAAGATTTGAAAATTTTAAGATTTTCGAATCAATGATCCACAAAGCAACCGTCGAGGAGACGGTACGTCCTTATTCAAAGTAAAAAAAGAAAATTCAAAGTGCTAAGGTATTCCACTTCGAGAGTCTCATTGTTAAGTGCCCTCCATCGACGCCGACGGTGAGGTCCATCTTGTAAACGGTTTGGATTACCGAACTTAACCCCAGATCCGACTGTTATAGTCCCGATGTATCCTCTTGCAACTCGTCGGGCTGTATTCTAGCAAACCTCTCAACGTAGGGTGACAAGCATTTGGCTGGTCATGCAAATCGTAATCGTAGGGTGACAAGCATCACATCCTCTTCAAGAGGGGGACCGAAGCTGAAAAGCATGACTGTCGAGGGTGGACGCAAATTGTACTGACGCTGCCAGTAGTGACGTGGCTACCGGTCACTATTGGACGGTGCTCTGTGGGCCCACAATGACGTATGTGTTTTGCGCACGCCCTCCCTCCATTTCGGAGCATTATTATAAGGCACGAGCCAAAAAATAGGCAGTTTCAAGTCTCAGGTGGACGAGACAACTGGAAAGCAGGAGTGATTCAACGTCCACCGTTAAAAACTTCACAAAAAGTTTTCGATCCGGTATTTGTCTTTTCTCTTTATTTTTTATTAGGTCACAAAGACACGAATAAACATTAACGGTGGGTGTTCAATCACCACTGTTTTCCTGTGGTGTCGTCCACCTGAGATTTGGATCTGCCTATATTTTTTTTGGCTCATGCCCTAAAATAACGATCCAAAATGGATAGACAGCGTAGATAAAACACATACAACATTGTGGGCCCACATAGCACCGTCCAATAGCCACTTCGCTATTGGCAGTGTCAGTATTCCGCGTCCAACCCAGCCTATAGCCTGTTTAGTGCACAAGGGCATTTTTTTGTCAAATATAATGGATGATGGGGGCCAGCAAATGAACAGCCCAGATCTTGCACAAAAGTGGGTGGGCAGGCACGTGCCATGCATAATCAAGCTCAGGCCTGTTGGTTTTGACACTTTACCTCCGAGAAAATGACCACTGTAGACAAACCCTTTTACCCAGCGGTTTCTATGAAAGAATACAAACCTTAGTTACCAATCTAGATTAACACGTGCGGACAGCGACGTTGAGGACGAAACTACCCCTCCTTTTCGCTGCGAAGACGTGTGCTGACGCTCCTCGAACTGAGAGTTGTACGAACGGCTTAAAAGGATTGGGATCGGTGGTCTGTGGGCCCCACCATGATGTATGCTATTCAACCATGCCGTCCATATATTTTTCCATATCATTTTATGGTATACGACCAAAAATGAGGTATATGCAAATCTCAAGTGTACCACATTACAGGAAACAGTGTTGAATGAGCGTCGACCATTAAAAACTTTTTGGGGGCCCACTGTGATGTTCGTGAGAAATCCTCCCGTCTAAGTTCATTCATAGGTCACAAAGACCTGGATGAAGAAGAAAAACAAATTTCATAATGATCTAAAACTTCTATAACCCCTAAAAGGGTTTCAATGGTAGACGTTCAATTCCCCATTGCCTTTTACAGTGTGGTCTACTTGATAGTTAGATCTATCTTAGTTTTAGTCTCAAGCCTGAATATGAGCTCGCCAAATAGATGGACGGTTTGGATATAACACATACCTCATAATAGGACCCACAAAAAGTGGTGGAATTACCACAGCAATAAAAAAAAAAAAAAAAACCAACGTCGATATATCGACTAACAGTAGATATATCGAAAATGGTCCAGAGCTGTCCAGTGAGTTTTCCTCAAAAATCTTACAATTTTCGATATATCGACGGTCAGTCGATATATCGAAAAAGGTGTTTTACCTTTAGCTACGGATTATAACTAATCGTAATGTAGTATTACTCATGAAATTTTTATTTATTTATTTTTATTTTTATTTTTTACATGGAGAAATTTATTCTACCTACAATTTTCTTTAATACATATTTATATAAATAGGTATATTTAAGTATATAAAAATTTTTCCTCTTTTTTTCATTTATTTTTTTAATCATTTAAAAAGAATATCTTCTAAACCAAAATTAGTTACTTGACGTCTGCACATGATTTTGGGGTAAAAAAAGCTACTTTAGCCAACCAACCTAGTTATTTTCAAGATTCTATCAGTCGATGGTTGAGCGAGGCAACGTAGAAATTGAGCGAGGGTAACGTAAAGCAGCGAGGGAACCTACACGATTTGAAGCAAACCTAGGAATTGAGCGAGGGAAGCTACAAATTGAGCGAGGAACGTAGAAATTGGCGAGGAAGCCCAGAAATTGAGCGAGGCAACGTAGGAATTGAAGCGAGGAAGCGTTGAGCGGGAAGCGAAAAATTGAGCGGAAGGAAGGTAGAAATGAGCGAGGAAGCTTTCAAATTGAAGCGAGGAAGGTAGAAATGAGCGCAGGCAACCTGAGAAATTGAGCGAAGGTAGAAATTGGCGAGGCAACCTGAAATTGAGCGGAAGGTAGAAATTGAGCGAGGCAAGCTCGAAATTGAGCGAGGAAGCTAAAATTGAGCGAGGAAGCCGAAATTGAGCGAGGAACCAAAATTGAGCGAGGAAGCTAAAATTGGCGAGGCAACCTGAAATTGAGCGAGGAAGCTAGAAATTGAGCGAGGAACCCAGAAATTGAGCGAGGAAGGTAGAAATTGAGCGAGAAAGCTCGAAATGGCGAGGAAGGTAGAAATTGAACGAGGAACCTAGAAATTGAGCGAGGAAGCTTCAAAATTGAGCGCGGAAGCAAAATTGAGCGAGGCAACGTAGGAATTGAGCGAGGAAGCTAGAAATTGAAAATGAGCGAGGAACCTAGAAATTGAGCGAGTGAAGGTAGAAATTGAGCGAGGAAGCTGAGAAATTGAGCGAGGCAACCTAGAAAATGAGCGAGGAAGGTAAAATTAAAAGCAAGGCAACCCGAAATTGAACGAGGAAGGTAGAAATTGAGCGAGGAAGGTAGAAATTGAGCGAGGCAAGGTAGAAATTGAGGCGAGGCAAGCTCGAAATTATTAGGGAAGCCGTAAATTGAGCGAGGAAGCTCAAATTAGTTCGAAAGAAGCTAGAAAGTGGCGAGCAACCCAGAAATCGAGCGAGGAAGCTAAAATTAAACGAGGCGAAGCCGAAATTGAGTAGGAACCTAGAAATTGAGTTTGTTTCAGGAAGCTCGAAATGAGCTTCGGAAGCTTGAAATGAAGCGAGGAAGGTATGAGGCAACCCAAAATTGAAGCGAGGAAGGTAGAAATTGAGCGCTTTCGAAATTAAATGGGGTAACTCAGAAATTGAGCGAGGAAGCTCGAAATTGAGCGAGGAAGGTAGAAATTGAAGCCAAAAAATGAGCGAGGAACCTAGAAATTGAGCGAGGATGGTAGAAATTGAAGCGAGGTAACCTGAAATTGAGGAAGGTAGAAATTGAGCGAAGCGTAGAAATTGAGGCGAGGAAGGTAAAATTGAGCGAGAAAAGCTCGAAATTGAGCGAAGGTAGAAATTGGCGAGGCAACTAGAAATTGAGCGAGGGAAGGTAGAAATTGAGCGAGGAAGCTAGAAATTGAGCGAGGAAGCTCGAAGTGAGCGAGGAAGGTAGAAATTGAGCGAGGCAACCTGAAAATTGAAGCGAGGAAGGTAGAAATTGAGCGAAGAAGTAAAGTGGAAATTAAGGAAGCTCAAATTTTAGCGAGGAAAGTAGAAATTGGCGAGGCAACCTAGAAATTGAGCGAGGAAATCTAGAAATGGTGAGGAAGCTAAAATTGGCGATGGGCCGAAATCGATCCAGCGAAGCTAGAAACAGAGGCAACGTAGGAATTGAGCGGTAGGTTGGCGAGTAAAGCGTGGCGTAGAAATTGAAAGGGCCAAGGAAATTGAGTCGGGAAGCTAAAATTGAAGGGAAGGAGGGAAGCGAAAGCGAGGCGGGAAGCAGAAATTGAGCGAGGCTTCACAACGTAAAATGGCGAGGAAGCTAGAAATTGAGCGAGAAGCCGTAAAATGAGCGAGGAACCTAAAATGAGCGAGGAAGGTAGAAATTGAGCGAGGAAGCTGGCGCGAGGAAGGTAGAAATTGAGTGAGGCAAGCTTCGAAATTAAGCGAGGAAGCAGAAATTGAGCGAAGGTAAAAATTGAGCAAGGAAAGCTCGAAATTGAGCGAGGAAGGTAGAAATGAGCGAAACCTAGAAATTGAGCCGAGGAAGCCTTGAGCGAGGAAGCTAGAAATTGAGGAGAAGCTCAGAAATTGAAGCGAGGAAGGTAGAAATTGAGTGAACAAGGCAAATTGAAGCGAGGAAGCTGAAATTTTAGCGAGGAAAGTAGAAATTGAGCGAGGCACCTAGAAATTGAGCGAGGAAGCTAGAAATTGAGTGAGGAAGCCAGAAATTGAGCGAGGAAGCCGTAAATGAAGCGAGGCAACGTAGGAATTGAGCGAGGAAGCTAGAAATTGAGCGAGGCAACGTAGGAATTGAGGCGAAAGCTAGTAATGAGTGCAACAGTGTGAGAAGCGAACAGTTAAGCGAAAAAGTTGGAAATTGAGCGAGAAGCCGAAATGAGCGCTTCAAAGTAAGCATGAAAAGCCGCAAAATTGAGCGAGGAAGCGAAAGCAAGTGGCGAGTAAAATTGAGCAGGGCTGAAATTGAGCGAAAGCTAGAAATTGAGCTGCAGGTGCAACGTAGGAATTGAGCGAGGAAGCCGAATTGAGTGAGGAAGCCGAAATTGAGCGAGGAAGGTAGAAATTGAGCGAGGAAGGTAGAAATTGAGCGAGGAAGCTCGAAATTGAGCGAGGAAGCTAAAAAGTGGCGAGGCAAGCTCGAAATTAAAATTGAGCGAGGAACCTAGAAATTGAGCGAGGAAGGTAAAATTGAGCGAGGAAGCTAAATTGAGCGAGGAAGGTAGTAAATGAATGCGAGTAACCTAAAATTGAAGCAGGAAGGTAGAAATTAGCGAGGCAACCTAGAAATTGAACGAGGAAGGTAGAAATTGAGCGAGGAAGGTAGAAATGAGCGAGGAACCTAGAAAATGAAGCGAGGAAGGTAGAAATTGAGCGAGGAAGCTCGAAATTGAGCGAGGAAGGTAGAAATTGAGCGAGGCAAGCTCGAAATTGAGCGAGGAAGGTAGAAATGAGCGAGGAAGGTAGAAATTGAGCGAGGCAACTTCGAACGCAGGAAGCTAGAAATTGAGAGAGGAAGAAATTGAGTGAGGAAGGTAGAAATTGAGCGAGGAAGGTAGAAATTGAGCGAGGAAGCTCGAAATTAAAGCGAGGAAGGTAGAAATTGAGCGAGGAAGCTAGAAATTAGTGAGGCAACCTAGAAATTGAGGCGAGGAAGGTAGAAATTGAAGCGAGGCAAGCTCGAAATTAGCGAGGTAACCTAGAAATTGAGCGAGGAAGGTAGAAATTGAGCGAGGCTTCGAAATGAGCGGGAAGGTAGAAATTGAGCGGGAAGCCAAAAATGAGCGAGGAACCTAGATATTGAGAGGAAGGTAGAAATTGAGCGAGGAAGCTAGAAATGGCGAGGTAACCAGAAATTGAGCGAGGAAGGTAGAAATTGAGCGAGGCTTCGAATGAAGCGAGGAAGGTAGAAATTGAGCGAGCAACCTAGAAATTGAATGAGGGAAGGTAGAAATTGAGAGGCAAGCTCGAAATTGATCGAGGAAAGCCGAGAAATTGAGCGAGGAACCTAGAAATTGGAGTGAGGCAACCTAGAAATTGAGCTTGAGCGAAGCAACCTCGAAATGGAGCGAGGAAGGAGAACGAGGAAGGTAGAAATTGAGCAAAACCTAGAAATTGAAGCGTCGATCTCGAGGTTGAATGCCAAGAAAATTGAGCGAGGAAGGTAGAAATTGAGGAGGTAGAACCGAAATTGAAGGCGAGGAAGGTAGAAATTGAGCGGGGGCGATCGAGGCAACCTTTAGAAATTGAGCGGTAGCGAGGAAGCTGAAATTGAGCGAGGAGGTAGAAATTAGGTGAAACTAGAAATTGAGCGAGGAAGGTAGAATTGGCGGTAATTTTAGCGAGGAAAGTAGAAATTGAGCGGCAACCTAGAAATTGAAGCAGAAGTCAGAAATTGAGTGAGGAGGCTAGAAATTGAGCGGGGAGAACGAGAAATTGAGTGAGCAACGGTTGAAGCCGAAATGTGGCGAGGAACGTGGAATTGAAGCGAGGGAAGTAGTAATTGAATGACGTAGAAATTGAAGCGAGGAAGCCGAAATGGCGAGGCCAGTCGTGGAGAAATTGAGCGTGGGAAGATAGAAATTGAGCGCGAGGAAAAGCTGAGAAATTGAGCGAGGAAGGCTGAGAAATTGAGCTGAGGCAACGGTTCCTCGCACAATTCCTACGTTCCTCACTCAAATCTAGGTTACCTCGCTCAATTTCCAGCTTCCTAAACTCAAATCTATATATTGCCTGTTTGAATTTCTAAGTTCTCTTGTCAAATTCTGGCTTACCGCTAAATTTCTAACTTACCTCGCTCGATTCCTAGGTTACCTCGCTCAAATCGATTTCCTCGTTGAATTTTACCTTCCTCGCTCATTTCTTTCTTCCTTGCATCCTCGCTCAATTCTTACGTTGCCTCGGCTCATTTCTACTCCCAAACATTTCGTCCTCAATTTTCTAACTTCCTCAACAATTCCTCACGTTGCTTATTTCTAAGCTCCGCTCAATTCCTACGCACCCTCTTCAATTTCTAGCTTCTGACTCCTGCAAAACTTTCTCGCCACATTTACCCAAACGCTTTTTCTGCGTTACAAATTCAATTTGCTAGGGGTTACTCGCCACGATTTCTACCTTCCTCCTCGCCAATTTCTTTCTTCCTCGCTCAGTTTTCGCTTCCCGCTCACCTTCCTGCCTCACAACACGAGCTTCCTCGCTCAATTTCTACCTTCCTCGCAATTTCTGGTTACCTCGCTCACTTTCGAGCTTGCGTCAATTTCTAGTTGCCTTTCGCTCAATTTCTAAACTTCCTCAAACTTTCTACCTTCCTCGCTTTCGATTTCTAAACCTTCCTCAAACCATTCGAGCTTCTCTCGCCTTCATTTCTACCTTCCCTTTCATTTCTGGTTCCTCGCTCATTTTCTGCTTCCTCGCTCAATTTCTAGGTTCCTCGCCTCAATTCCTACGTTGCCTCGCTTCAATTTCTACCTTCCTCGATTTCTTCTACCTTCCTCGCTCAATTTCTACCTTCCTCGTTCAATTTCTGGGTTGCCTTAACCTTCCTCGCTCAATTTCTAGCTTCCTCGCTTCAATTTCTACCTTCCTCGCTCACTTTCTGGTTCCTCGCTCAATTTCTACCTTCCTCGCTCAATTTCTACCTTCCTCGTTCAATTTCTAGGTTACCTCGCTCAATTTCTACCTTCCTCGCTCATTTCTGGTTGCTCGCTCACTTTTCTACCTTCCTCGCTCACCTTCGAGCTTCCTCGCTCAATTTCTACCTTCCTCGCCACTTCAGCTTCCCAAACGCTCACCGTCTACCTTCCTCGCTTCAATTTCTAGGTTCCTCGCTCATTTTCTCCGCTTCCTCGCCTCAATTTCTACCTTCCTCGCTCAATTTCTAGGTTGCCTCGCCAATTTCTAGGTTCTCGCTCATTTCTACTTTCCTCGCTCAATTTCGAGGTTGCCTCGCCATTTCTAAATTTCGCAATTCCTCGCTTCAATTTCTACCTTCCTCGCTCATACCTTCCTCGCTCATTTCTGGGTTCCCTCGCTCAATTTCTTTTTATGTTGCCTCGCTTCAATTTCTATTTCCTCGCTCAATTTCTACGTTGCCTTGCTCAATTTGTAGCTTCCCTCGCTCAATTCCTAGGTTGCCTAGCTCAAATCGTAGGTTCCCTCGCTCGTTTCTACGTTGCCTCGCTCAATTTCTACGTTGCTCGCTTCAACCATCGACTGATGGAATCTTGAAAAATAACTAGGTTGGTTGGCTAAAGTAGCTTCTCTTACCCCAAAATCATATGTGGTACGTCAAGTAACTAATTTTGGTTTAGAAGATATTCTTGTTAAATGATTAAAAAAATAAATGAAAAAAAAGAGGGAAAAAAATTTTATATACTTAAATATACCTATTTATATAAATATGTATTAAAGAAAATTGTAGGTAGAATAAATTTCTCCATGTAAAAAAATAAAAATAAAAATAAATAAATAAAAAATTTCATAGACCACAGACTATCCATAATCAGTAGCTAAAGGTAAAACACCTTTTTTCGATATATCGACAGACATCGATATATCGAAAATTGTAAGATTTTTGAGGAAAACTCATTTGACAAATGACTGGACCATTTTCGATATATCGATCGTTAGTCGATATATCGACGCTGGTTTTTTTTTTTTTTCTTTGTTGTAATTCCACCACTTTTTGTGGGTCCTATTATGAGGTATGTGTTATATTCAAACCGTCCATCTATTTGGCGAGCTCATATTCAGGCTTGAGACTAAAAATAAGATAGATCTAGCTATCAAGTAGACCACACCGTAAAAGGCAATGGGGAATTGAACGTCTACCATTGAAACCCTTTTAGGGGTTATAGAAGTTTTAGATCATTATGAAATTTGTTTTTCTTCTTCATCCAGGTCTTTGTGACCTATGAATGAACTTAGGGAGAATTTCTCACGAACATCACAGTGGGCCCCCAAAAAGTTTTTAATGGTCGACGCTCATTCAACACTGTTTCCTGTAATGTGGTACACTTGAGATTTGCATATACCTCATTTTTGGTCGTATACCATAAAATGATATGGAAAAATATATGGACGGCATGGATGAATAGCATACATCATGGTGGGGCCACAGACCACCGACCCCAATCCTTTTAAGCCGTTCGTACAACTCTCAGTTCGAGGAGCGTCAGCGCACGTCTTCGCAGCGAAAAGGAGGGGTAGTTTCGTCCTCAACGTCGCTGTCCGCACGAGCTAATCTAGATTGGTAACTAAGGTTTGTATTCTTTCATAGAAACCGCTGGGTAAAAGGGTTTGTCTACAGTGGTCATTTTCTCCTTTACCTCCCAGGCAGGGCAGCATGCAGGGGTTTTGACACACCTCATCCTGGCCGGGACGCAGCCCCTTGACAGCCTTACCGAAAAGAACAACTCCCCATTTAAAGGGGTTCTTTGATGCTGACTCAAATCGGCTTTCCTTCTTTTGGTTGAGATGGAAGCTTCGGATAGCAACATTGTCCACTATAATACAATCCAAAGGCCTCAATTCTCCCACGCAATATCATCTACAGCCTTCCCCGATCAGTCATCAACAATCAATTTTCTAATCTCTCCACATATATATGCACGGAAAGGTAGTGAGCACTGAGCACCAGTGCTCCCAATTTCATGTTACTCCTACTTCCGCTTGCAAATAAGAATGGAAGAACGCATCATATGAGTCTTGGGTTCGTTCACCCGTCCTTTTCACTGCGACTCAGCTTCAAGCCAGTGGCTGACAGTTAATGAACGGAGACCATCGATTTGCAGTGATTTAACAACATTAACCATCTTCCTTCCGTATGTTTACCACTGAACCTTTTGCCTATTTCTAGCTTCTGATGGAAGGCTGTAGACCAGATGGGGTTGTTTCTACTGTGGGGGGCCTGGGTATAGGGCCCACCAGAAGAAAATTTCAACCGTGAATCTTGTCATCAGTGGCTTATTGCAACAAACCAGTGTTTGTCAATCAAGACCCATTCCCACACATATGGCCGTAATATTTTACCGATCTGGAGGCATCCTTATCAAATCAACCACACATTTATAAGGTGGACCAAAAGCACCCAAACTTTTCCTTCATGAACTACATCTTGTGATGGTCTTTGTTTGCAATGCTTCTTTACAGCATCGCTTCAATAACAAAACAGCGTAACTATATGCCATCAAGTGCATGCCACCTGCGAATCTGTTAAAACTGTTATCGAGCTCGCAACTAATCGCAACACCAACAAATAAGGCAGATCCAAGCGACAAGATTGGAGAGCACCAGTCATAAAAAGCAATATACACGTCTACATGTCATTTAAGAAAATGTCTACATATCATTTAAGAAAATGGTCCGAGCACATCCAAGTATGCCCACAGAGCTATTTGCAAGAAGCTTCCAAATGCTTCATTCCATAAACTGTTCCTAGCAGAAAGTGAATACATGTCATCAACATCAACATAAATCTGGCAGAAACCACCCTTCTTTGAAGATAGAAGTAGCAAGCAATGTCTAATCATACAAACTGCTAATTAGAATACAAGTCTTCTAGCCAATCTCAATCTAGTCAATGTAAAAAAAAATAAAATTGAAAGAGAAAAAATGCTATAAATAAGATGTTAGATGCAGTAATTAATTTGCTTTACAGGGGGGGGGGGGGGGGGGATTAATATGGCTCCCCCTACCACCCTACAATGAATGAACGCTGCCTTATATCTACAAAGAATGCTCTCTCTTCCCCACTACTTAAAAGAAGAAGATGGGGAGGAGACAATAATATAAAGACCAAACTCAACAGCAGGGTAATACCCTTTTAGCTATCTCTAGGAGATTTTACACATCGAAATGCAAAGAATAGATTTACAGCTACGGACCTGAATAAAAAGAATGGGGTGGATTTACATGAAAGCCCGAGATTTCTTTCTACCTCAGGGCAGTTGTGGGGATGCATGGAGAAAAAAGAATGAAAGAATGCTTGAAACTTTCACAGCCTCACTCCTGTAAAAATTGGAAGGCTGGATTCTCAAGAAGCTCAGCCGCAGGTTTGACATCCGAGAAGTCCTTCTCTTGAAGGGAAGTAGATAGCTCATCAACCGAGAATGGAATGCTGCATTGAGAAGCATTGGATATAAGGTATTTAGATCATGCACTTGTCATTTATAATTCATTGCAATAATAGGGGCACGAATTTTCTCACCTAGTGTTGTCATCAAGAATAAGGGGATTGCCTTCAACAGTGTTGGCATCCTCTGTCATCAGCATTCTCATGCTGGCAATGACCTGAGGAGAGATAATATAGGATCCGCATGTTTAAACTTAACCAAACAAGTTTTTTTTTCAGGTAACTTAGTAGAATGTTAGTCAGTTAGTGCATATGAGATGCCCCAGTATTAAAAATGGCAAATATCCACTAGTATATGGAGACAAACCCTTTCCTTTTGCTTTGATAATCAAAATGAAAACTTCACAACATGTTGATAATCAAAATGAAAACTTCACAACATTAAACAATGAAAAAAAAGAAAGTGTAGTGGGGCTGATTTTGACACACCCTCTTTTAATCGGAAAAAGAAATACCGCGTATTTCTCTTATTTGAGAAGGGAAAATATAATCCCAGCAAATAAGTTAACATCCAAAAAGAGAAGTCTACAATACCCAGATCAAGCTAGCCAATGACTATCTCCCATATATATGCCTAATACTTTTAATTACTACCGTAAAAGCTCACCTCACAATGTAACTCTGTCATATCCTTCCAGTATCTGGGTTTACACAAATGTTACCAAATTGCCAACCCCCTATGTTTTCCATTCCAAATCATACTATCCAGATAATGGGTCATTTTTTACCCAGATTGCTATTTTACCAACCCAATATTTTAGTTCTATAATCTTAGTGTTGATTAAGTTATAATGTAACTTTTGTATTTAGAATGTAGAGATCTATACCTTCATTGATGGTCTAGAATGCATATAATATGATACTAAGCATGCGGATCTATAATAATACCATCCATTACTTCATATATAGATTACACTAGCAATTCGTATATAAAGCTATGTTGTAGATACTTAGTTCAAGGTAACTCATTGATTGTAATCAACCTACATTAATAGTCTATTACATTGTGATGAGGGAGTATTGTGATCTCATTGCCAGTCCACAGGGTTGTGTCAGGTTGGAAGCAGGTGTCAAACTTATGCCGTAACTTCCAACATGGATCCATTCTGATACTTAGTCAAGGTATGAAGTGACCTACATGATCTTACCCCTAGCATACCATGCATTAGAGGAAGTAGTGTACTCTGTACACATTCTTGTACCACACACTGGAGAGACCTGCGATCTAGATAACCTTGGTTTACACTCTTTGCTAAGAGCATAAGCCCATGCACATATCAGACAGCCATAAGAGAATAAGCACGTGGGATTGTTAAACAGGTGCCACGTTGATACAGGTTAGTGATACATATCCAACAAGAGTATGCAAGTAATGTCGTGTTGTCTGAGACAGTATCCTCAGTTATTTGGACTTACATCTTCATCAACACTCTGAGTATTATAATTGTCATCCCTGTAGTTTGTACATACTCTATAAAGCTGCTGGATGCTCAGGATCTGCAGACAGTATGAATCTGTGAGTGAGAGATAAATGGATAGATACATATGTATGTGTGTGTACATAAATACTTACATGATGCATACACGCATAAATAAACACACACACTGACTGCTCACACCCACATATATATATATATATATATATATATATATATATATATAGAGAGAGAGAGAGAGAGAGAGAGAGAGAGAGAGAGAGAGAGAGAGAGAGAGAGAGAGAGAGTTACGGGGCATAGGTCGTTGCAGATGTCATCAAGGGAAATTGTAGACTTCTGGTGTATCACCTGTAGTTATATTTGAGAAAAAAAAAAAAAAAAGCACTTATGGATTACTTCATTTTGAAGGTAACTACAATTTTACAATAGATCACGCCATTGCCCCTAAGGATAATTTTATCCAACAAAAATATCTTAATTTTATTATAAAAGTTTTTTTTTTCCTTTTTTTTTTTTTTTTGAAAGGTAATGATTTTATTAATAAAGAGGCAAAAGCTAGAAAACAAACAATATTATGAAACATAATGGTTTTATTGATAAGGTAGCCTAAAGGCCAAAAATTACTATGCAGCCCGAGCATTGCATGAGAGAGAACATCTACTCAAGTTGGGAGACACCGACACCCATTCAATAAATTGCTTTTAGCCCTACTGAATATCCCCAAAATATTCCCCAATAGATTGTTGAAGCATATGTTGTTCCTTTCCTACCAAATTGCCTACAAATTGGCAAGCAAAGCCAACGTCCAAATTTTCATACCTGCCTTGCCTACCCCCAATGTTTTAAATATCGTTACCGTGTAATGTATCGCACCCTTGGGATAGATACATATCGGTTATCGCATGGGATATATTGGTTGAATTGCATAATTTATCGTTGATGTTGGGAAACATGGGAACATTTGGAAATTGGTTGAATTTTTCAATAAAACTTCGGGGATAGTTGAAAAAGACATCAATACACACTTAGAAATCAAAACATTAGAAAAAAAAAAAAGAAAAAAAAAAAAAGAAAAAAAAGTGCACATAATAGGGGTTTCCTTTGTATGGGGTCCTAATATATGTGCTTTCCAATTGAACTGATGTAAGTATATTCAAAGTCTATTCATATAAGTTATAAACGTAAGAAATGTATGGAAACCCAAGCAATACATTCAAAAGCAAAAGAAGAATCACTAAATCAGGTAACATACATGTTTAATTTTGTGTTTGGATACAAAGATTGCAACTAATTTGCGAGGAATTGAGAAATTAAGATTTTTCTCAAATTTCCGCAACTTAACCCTTCTCCCCCACATCTCGAAATCGAAGTTCCAATGATTTTTCATGGAAAACATGAAGAATCATAGATTTGTAACCATTTGACACTGGTTTAATGTGATTTAGAGCAAAAACATGAAACACAAATTGAAAATGCTCACCGAATCGAATACGTGGGATATATCGACACTACCTGTGCAGTTCGTATCGCACAGGTGGGATACAAGATATCTCGTGGGATATATGTGCTGATATCCTTGATATTTAAAACATTGCCTACCCCTCCATGCTAAGACTAAGACAAGGTTTGAAATAGACTTTCACAAATGAGCAATGAACAATAAGGTCATATACCGACTCATTAGATTTCCAACAAAGCAAGTAGACATTGATAGTGATTAACCCCCTCTTTCTGAGATTATTGATAGTGAGCACCTTATTCCATCCCACTAACCATGCAAAAGTTGTTATCGTTAGGGGAGCGTCATAAGACCAAATAAAGACAAATGAGCCGAGCCTTTTGCCAATGTGGGGCTACTTAACATCCTATAAAAGGATTTAATAGAGAATAGACCCGACTTGTCCTCAAGCCACTTCATCAAATCCAGATCCAAATTGAGCACCATGCTCGAAATCTGCTTCGAAAGCGATAGGAATTCCTCCTCTTGCAAGTTCCTCAAACATGGAGGAGTCCAAAGTCCAAACAACATTAGACCTTGCCATAAGAAGCGTTGAGCTATAAATATTCCTAGATCCTAGGACATTGATGCCAGACTAGAATATTTTTCTATAAACTTAAGCTACCTAACAAAAAATCCTCCCAAAACCTCACCCTACTCCCATTGCCTATTGAAAACCCCACCCTTTCCTTAAAACTCCCCTCCATTCCGACGACCGCCTTCCATATCCCCATAGCCTTGTACATGAAGGACTTTTTTGACCACCATCCCATTTCCACAGCCCCATATTTCATAGCAACAATCTCTTTCCAAAGATTTGTCCTTTACCGATCCATATCTCCATAGACGTATGTGTAATAGTGCCTTGTTCATGATTTCTCGCTTCTTGATACCAGCACCTCCATCAATCTTCGATCTACACACATCTTCCCAACTCACAAGATGAAATTTACTTTTCCCCTCTGCACCTTTCCATAAGAAATTCCTCCTAAGCTTTTCCAACTTCTTTATCACCCCTGTAGGGCATATGAAGAGAAGAAATATAGCAGAAGATTCAAGAGGGTTGCATTGATTAGGACTATCCTTCTACCCAAAGATAGATGATGTCGCTTCCTTGACAACTTCTTTTTAAACTATGGAAATGAGAACATTGTACTTTTGGTGGTCTTATGGACTACCATATGTTATTTCCTATTAGATTATTAATATAAATTAGAGAAACAGGGTATGGGAGAATATCTAAATTAATATAAATTAGAGAAAGGCATTGTGCCACGTGTTGCTGCCGATTGCCCAAATCCCATTCAATCCTGACCCACCCCATTTAGATCTGCTGCAAAACCATCTTCACCGTCCGCTGCCGGCTCCGACTGCCGCCTCTCCGCTGTGAACCATGCCCTTCGCCCACCCCTCTGTTACAACCCGAGCCGCACCCCAACCCTTTTCCCTGTGCACCCCTTCCATGAACCCTAGCTGCACCCTGGCCCTTTCCCCTGCACACCTTGACCCCAACTCTTACCGCAAACCCTAGCTACACCCGGCCCCCTTTCCTTGCGTACCCAACCCCTACCACATACCCCAATCGCGAACCCATACTCATCGGCAAAAACCCATCCCTACCCTCACCAATGATGCATCATGTTGTCGCCCCAGCCCCAGCCCCAACCCCAACCCCAACCTTGTCCCAATCACGTCGTGATCTCTGCCCTCTCCTCAAGCGCAGCCACCCTTAAGCGCTACTACCGCCCCTGAGATCTCTGTCCCTGCCTTCGAGCGTTGCCACCTTAGGCTAGCGCCGTTGCCAGCGCCCCTGTTGTAACACCCTAGATTTCAAGGGCCAACTAATGCTTGACTCCCGATATCCCGGGTGTCACTTATGCTTTGTGGAGGCGGGTTCTATAGTTTGTTTTACTTAGTATGTGAGCATTCGAGATATTTACAATGGACTATGTGACATACCCTGGATTAAATGCAGAATTTAACTCAAAATACAACTAGCAAGAAAATGTATATATCCAGTGTACAGGGCTACATCCCAGCAAAAATACATGTAGTTCCAAAATACGAAATGTATTGGCCCAAAATTTGATCGCTGCCCCTAAGGCGACCTACAGTGGCCCGCCCAGGAGTTGGAAATACGAGAGCTCCTCCTCCGATTCTATGGATGCCTCATCTAGTGAGTCGGACTCTGTGATACCTGCATTTAAGATTGGGTCTGGTTGGTGTTTTAAAACACCGTCCTAGAGTGGGAGTGAGTGATCAACTCAGTGGTTCCATTAACATCAAGTTACACAAGCTATCAAATCCACATGGACAATTAATGAAAAGCAATTTAAGCATACAGTCCCTAAATACTTTTGTTAATGCACATGTATGGTATTATGATATGATGCATGCCATCGCCATCTAACACTCCCTCAAGCGACTCCATCTATACATTCGCATATGACCAACACTCCCTCAATGCGACCTCGACTGTCGAGTCGCCAACCTAACTAATTGTAATGCCCTGAAAATCGGGGGTCAAGCATAAACTCAACTCCCAAGTTCCAACGCATCACTTATGCAACATAAAGAATGATGATTAAATGTTGTCCGTATTAGTGCATTAAAAATGAATGAGATTAAGCCAAAACAACATATCATACTCCAGAGACAGTTAAATTACGCAAGCGGAAGACTGTGAATGATATATAAAATATATAAACTGTTGTAAGTCTCTAGAGTGTGAACATGTTACCAGGTTAAATATATCAATGTATACTCCAAAAATGGACAAAATGAATATACAAGGGTGCTCCAAAAGAGCAAACTAAAGTGTAATGGCATCTAATCAACAACCCTGTAACCCCGTCGATCAGAAGATGGTCTACATAGACCCGCCTGATAGCTGTATAAAGGAGAAACCCTCATCAACATGAAAGTCCGGCTCCGCTTCGCAAGCATCGCCATCATCTGAAACTCAAACAGGGTCTAGTTGGTGTGTACAACACCGTCCCGTAACGTGGGAGTGAGTGATCAACTCAGTGGAACAATAAAGCAGAGGTTAACATGTTATCAATTCAGTCAAGCAGTAAATCACACATTCCTAAGTACTGTTGTTAATGTAAGAATGGTATGGATGTATGATGTAGGCCCTTGCCTACGCTCCCTCAGCGACTTCATTTCACGTTCGCGCATGACAACACTGCCTCAGTGCTTGACCTGCAACCCCTGAACGTACGCGTAATGCGGTGCATGCATATGATTACCAAGTTCTTATTAGTCCTTTTCATACAGCAGGATTGGGAAACTAAGGTACCTCCCTTATATCAATACCCAAACAATGATCCATTCTAGGGTCGTCAATCCTAGTAAATCTCATACGAAGTTGCGGTTCTAGGTCACTACCACCAACGCCCTACCAACTGGCAGTCTATTTTCGAAGGCACGTCACCGACACGATTGGGGACCACAACCAGGCTGCGATGGGGTAGGCCTAGTTTATACTCTCGTTGCTACGGAAGGCTCGTCGCCTCAACGTAGTCTCAGAGTACGCTCGAGGTCACTACAAAGGGCTCGTCATCAATCAGTGTAGGTCGACAGCTCGAATACAGTGTCCCGTATCACTGTATTCGGCTCACGAGTCTGGGTTGCTCACCGGTCACTACGGGGAGGCTTGTCGCCCCAGTGTAGGCCGACAGCTCGACCACGGTGTCCCATACCACCATGTCCGGCTCATGAGTCTTAGCGGATCGAGGTACCAAGGTTAACGGAATTTCCACTAGTGAGTTTGGTACCTTAGATTTAAGCATTAGCGTCCAAACATGGTGAACATACATAGGGCCAATCGGGTTACTTGACGAGCTCGACTAGCACGAGCACACATCGAGTTGGTCGACATGAAGTGCAATAGCCCTCCGTGTGGCCTAACCACTACCGACAACTTTAGTACGACTCGGGTTTGTCAAACATGTCCTATGTGGCGAATGAATCTCAGCCACTAACTCAAAGCCGGCTACCGATTGCCTGGACTATACAATAGCCCCAATCACATTCAATTACAACAAAATATTCTAGAAGATAGTTACAGCAGTAATGAATCAAGATTTCAAATCATACAATCATGTCCGCTTTAGGGCTGCCAAGGCTGTTGCACGGAATCGTTACACCACTCCCCCATCACCCTTCACGGCTTTGTTGGAATACAACTTAAACATAGATTTATACATATGCATTACATAGAGAAATAGACACTATAATATACGGTACATGGAGGAAAGCATACACATAGTTAAAAGAGTTGAGAATCATATCTCAACACCCTTATAAATTACAATTTACTAACTACTTACTTATTCAGACATTTTAGCAAACACTTTAGACTACTTTCATCAACATACATGACGTATGTTGATCACATAGGTATTAGGCCAAATCCTTTCACTAGGGAGTTGCCCCATTTATAACACGCGTGCACCTATGACGGATAGTCATGGCAAGCAGGAATCCAAGTTTCATATTCATTCATTCATTTCCATAAACACTTAGGCTACACACTTTATCACATATAACGTATATTTGGCCGTGGCGTGATTCAGGGCAAGTCCTTTCGCTAGAGAGTTGTCGCATACATAACAAGCATATAGTCATGGCAAATAATCATGTTAGGCACAAATCTAAATTCCATACATATACAGTATTTTATACAAATACGAGGAATACAGTATATTTAACATAATTAACGTATATCTAAAAAACGAAACGGACAGTACTTTGTACATGTGTAATAGCATCCACGTCAGTAATATATCATTAACTGACATTGAAAGCCTTGAAAACCATAACCTATACATTTAAAGTCCGCACCTTATGTCGTAGAAGCAAGTAACGGACTTAGTTTAAACACCAAGTCTTTATCAACGGTAGAACGGCAACCTATGGCATGTAATAGGTTAGCTATTTCATCACTTACACTAGTTGGATCTTTAGAACTGATTAGGGTTAGGATTTCTTACCCGCAAACGGAATCAGAATCGCCGGAAAAGCGATACAGTTGTGGTGGATAGGCACGTAGAATAGCAGGGATAGATTCCCAAGAAGGACACCAACTTCTCTCTTACTTTCTCTCTCTTCACTCTCTTCTCTCTCCTAGGGTTTTCTCAAATTCGTATGGTGTGAATGAGAGAGGGTTTAAGGTCCTTATATAGGCCTAAAACTGATGGAAATGGCCCCAGGGCTAAGGTATACTTAGGTTCTAGCCAAAGGGAGTCTGTTTCAGCTCAACGGAGCACTTCCGGAGCCCCCCCTTGAGCCAAAGGTCGGACTTAAGCTCCCTGACCATGGATTTAGGTCAAGTTTTCAGTCCAGTCGGGTTCCCAGATAACACGTGGCGGACTAGTTTCAGTTCAACGGTCACCGAAACTCAATCAGGATTACAAGTACACTGTCATGTGTATGAAATTTCTTCTGATTCGAGGGTGTATTTGGGTCAGATTCTGATGGTCTGATTGCTTATATCAGGCCCGCAAGCGACAAGTCTCAGATTACATAAATTAGATTTAATTTCTAAAGAAAACCATGTTTTCTCACACACTTCGCTCCGGGCTCAAACGAATAGCCGTGGGACACTATCTGGATTTGATTTCCGAGATGGTTGTCAAGCCCAACAAGGCAGTCCTAAACGCTTAATCTCGTGGTCATCGGACTTTCGACGTGCGGTCCAGATCCGATACGGAGTTTCAATGTGCTCCCGAGAGCAACTGGGTAATGAGATTGATCCTAGATTTTAGGGTAACCTAGCGTCAATGATTCTACAAGTTTTGGGTCTTGCAGATTGTATTTAAAGTGATTCAAGCAGATTTCACAGCTAATCTAGTTTAGAACTTAGTTAAACTTGTCCACTTTCTAAAGGATTTGAGGTTTGGGAGGTTCAAAAGGGGTTAAGATCTACCCCTTGCCTAAGGACATCTAACTCCAGGTTGGCAAAAATTTGGGGCGTTACAATAATGCAATGCGACAGTGATCATGTTAGCCGAGTGTTTAGTTATGTCCGTTCATCCAGCAATATTGGGGAAACTTAGGCACTCCCACGAAATCAATGCCCTAATCCGATCGCGAGGCCTAAGGCGGCCTCGTGCCTACGATCCTTGATCTGTTTGGGTTCGTCACTCCCAACTGAACCCATACGAAAGGCGGGTTTGTAAACTGGATTGCTCGCAGTCACTACGGGGAGGCTCGTCACCCCAGCGTAGGCCGATAGATCGAGCAGTGTCCCATACCACCAGCTCACGAGACTTGTGGATCGTATCATAACGGTTGTAAGTAGGCGTTCCAGGGGTGTGGGGTGTCTCAGGTTCAAACAGGCGTGATCATACATGGTCAACTAGCGGACTAATTCAGCTGACTTAGGCGAACTACGGCGCAATCGGCATTGGGTGCAAGCATCCCATGTAGTCCAACTACTGTCGGTTGTCCGTCTTCAGCCTGAATCTGTCGGATTGGCCTAGGGCAGTCAATCCAGCAGGGCTGCCCTTGTGAATTTTTCTGATTTGCTAGCCAACCCAATTACCAATAGACTACAATTCTATAACATGTCACAATCAATTTTATTCAAGAATAGGCAACCAAACTCATCCGTAATTCAGGATATTCTGTCTGATATGGGCAAACAATTAGGCATGCAATGCATTATTCAATCATCGCGCAATTTACAATAATCAGATAATTACGCACATATGTTAAGGGGAAAATGTGGAGCATATGGGCATGAAAATTTCAGCAAAAACAGTCTATTCTAGCATACAATCAATGATCAACTATTCTAGGCAAAATTCACAATTCATGGAGGATATTACACCTAAGAATTACTCATCGTTTAGCATGCAATTCCAAATTTCACTACACAATCATTAATTGCGACACAGGTTCGATAATTGGCAACCTAAAGGTAATGGTCCGCACCTAGGGGAAATCCAACGATTCTCTTGTGCCACACCTAGGATACCGACCGAGCAATTGGTGGATCGACACCCTGTGTCGAATAGGTTAGCTCGTAAGGGTGCACGTGATAGCCCGCAAAGCTCAAATTCAAAAGGGGGTTAGGGGATTACCTCCCTATCGTCGCCAAGCCGCTCTCTACGGAAGGTCGTGGTTACTGGCTCCGACGGGGGCACCTTCTCTTCTCCCCTCTCCCTCACTCCCTTGCAATTAGAAATTCGGATGAGAGTGAGAAAGTGAAATTTTAGGCCTTAAGTTGTCTGGATTTTATGTCTAAATGGCCCAAGGGAGCCTGTAACAGCCTGGATTTTTTGCCAATCTGGAATTCGACGTCCTTAGGCAATGGGTCAATCCTAATACCTTATTAACTTGTCAGAATTGAATCCCATAGTCTAAAATCGCTTCTGAACCCATTTCCTTCACAAATCCCATCCTTCACCACCTTGATCTTTCAATTTTTCCTAAGTACTTTCACCCTAGACATTATCTTAAACTAACTAAGTAGTATAACCTGGATCACTCTATATACAAACTACAAAGGACTAAGTACCACCTCAGACAGAAATCTTATAGGACTAAATCCTTTAGAAATGAGACAAAGTAACTAAGTGCTAAATTAGATTAGCTACGAAATCCGTTTGATCCACTTTAAATATGATCTGCAAGACCCAAAACTTGTAGAATCATTGATGCTAGGTTATCCTAAAATCTAGGATCAATCTCATTACCCGACTGCTCTCGGGAGCACGTTGAAACTCCGTATCAGATCTAGACCGCACATCGAGAGTCCGAATAATACGAGGTTAAGGACTTAGGACCGCCTCGTTGGGCTTGACAACCATCTCGGAAATCAAATCCAGATAGTGTCCCACGGCTGTTCGCTTGAGTCCGGAGCTAGAGAGTGTGAGAACACTAGTTTCTTTACAAAATAAATATCTTGAATAGTAATCTGAGACTCGTCGCTTGCGGATCGGATATTAAGCAACCAGACCATCAGAATCTGACCAAATTACACCCTCGGATCAGAAAAATTTTCATACACATTTACATGTACTCGGAATCTCCGATCGAGACCCATTGACCGTCGAACTGAAACTGATCCGCCACACGTGATCTGGAAATCCAACTGAAATGAAAACTTAACTAAACGTAGATCCAGTGTTAGTGAGCTTAAGTCCGACCTTGGCTCAAGGAGGCCCGCTAGAAGTGCTCCGTTGAGCTGAAACAGAGTCGCTTTGGTTATAACCTAAGTATACCTTGTCCATAAGTCTATTTCGGTGAGTTTTTAGGCTATATAAGGACTTTAAACCCTCTCTCATTTCAGTCATCCGAATTTGAGAAAAACTCTAGGAAAAGAGAGAAAGTGAGAGAGAAGTGGGAGATTCTTCCCTGCCGTTCTTCCTTGCCGTATCTAAGCTCAACCGCTCCATTCTCATCGCTTTCCCGGCGATTCCAGCTCCGTTTCTAGGTAAGAAACCTTAACCCTAATTTGTTTTGGGGCTGTATAAGTTGTAGGTTATGAAATAGCTAACCTATTTCGTTCTCTAGGTTGCCAAACTGCCGAATACGGAAGCTTAGCAAACCTATCGTCTCCATTACGATTCTACGACAAAAGGTGCGGACTTTAGGTGTATAGGTTATGGTTTTCAACGCTTTCAATGTCAGATAATGATAGATTCATGATCTGCATGCAATTGCACATGTACAAAGTGCTTTCCGTATTCTGTTTCGATTAAAGATATAGATTATGGAATTTTACATATTCTAGGTATTCGTAGAAAATACCGTATACATATATTTTTTGAAAATGTGTTTGATATGATTATTTGTTGTATGAATGTATGATATATGGATAAAATACTTATTTGGCGAAAGGATTCGCCCAAATACATGCTTTACTAATATACACTATGTATGTTGAAATACTGTATTGTAGAAAGTACCGTATACATGTATATTTTAGAGATGTGTTTGCCATGATTATTTGTTGTATAAATATACTATATATGCGTAAAATATTTGCTTGGCGAAAGGACTCGCCCTAATACATGTTTGCTAACATACACTAAGTATGTTGAAATAGTGTATGTTAAGTGTTTGTGAAAATGCTTGTGTGAGTAAGTGTTTGGATGTTGATGCCTTAGGTAGGTGTTGAGATGGGATTCTCAACTACCTTAGAGACATGTATGATTTCCTCCATGTGGTTGTTTACTTTAACCGCTAACTTATGAAATATATGTGTTTGTATTCTTGTTTATATAGTGCTTTATAACATGTTTTATGATATGCTTATTACCTTGCTTAAATTACTTTGTTTATTATGCTTTACTTTTCATACTTTGAATAAGGATTGATTGCGTTTGGGGCTATGATTATAGTCCAGGCAATCGGTAATGGGATTGAATTCGTGGCTGAGATTCTTTTGCCACGTAGGATGTGTCTGACGAACTCGAGTCGTACTTCGGTTGGCGGCAGTGGTTAGGCTACGCGAAGTGCTTATGTGCTTCATGTCGTTCAACTTGTTGTGCGCTCGAGCTAGTCGAGCTCGTCAAGTAACCCGATTTGTCTAATGTATGTTCACCATGTTTGGTCGCTACTGCTTGAACCTAGGGTACCAAACTTACCAGTGAAATCCCTTTTAACCATGGTACCTCGATCTACTAAGACTCATGAGCCGGGCATGGTGGTATGGGACACCGTGGTCGAGCTGTCGGCCTACGCTAGGGCCACGTGTCTCCCCGTAGTGACCAGTGAGCAACCAGACTCGTGAACCGATTATGGTGGTATGGGACACTATATTCGTGCTGTCAGCCTACATTGATAAGGTGATGGGGGAGTAGTGCAACGAATGCGAGCAACAGCCACAGCGCCTTTGTAGTGACCTCGAGCATACTCTGAAATCACGGTGAGCCTTAGAGTTTTGCCGCGGTATATAGAGTATGAACTAGGCCTGTTTCTGTATAGTGATGAATCGTTTAAGAGGTGATGGGGGAGTGGTGTAACCTTTGTGCATAACAGCCCTGATAGCCTTTGCAGTGACCTAGAAAAACACAACATCGTTTGAGATTAACTAGGACTGACGACCCTAGAATGGATCATGTTTGGGAATGATACAAGGGAGGTACCTTAGTTTTCCAATCTTGCTGTTTGAAATGGACTAATAAATACTCGGTAATCATGCTCATCATGCATTGCATGTGCCTAGAAGATGTGGAGCACTGAGGGATGAAAGCATGCCGCGAACGTGAGATGGTGTCGCACGAGGGAGGGTGTGGTGAGGGCATACATCATGCCAGCATTCATACTTGCATTAATAAGAGTAGTTAGGAGTGTTTGATTTTACTGCTTTATCATTACTGCTTGATTGAATTGATAACATGTTAACCTATGCTTTACTGTTCCACTGAGTTGATCACTCACTCCCACGTTACGGGATGGTGTTATACACACCAACCAGATTTGTTGAGTTTCAGGTGATGGCGATGCTTATGAAGCAGAGCCGGACTACTTCTATGATGATGAGGAGGAGTTCTCCTATCTGTATCTCTCTGGCAGGTTTATGAAGACCTGGTATTGTATTGATGGGGTTATGGTACTTGGGATAGAAGACATTACACTTCCTCACATTAGGTATATTTTAGAATCGTACTGTAATTATTTAACCTGGTAACTTTATCACACTCTGGAGACTCACCACAGTTTTTATATGTTATTTATCTATCACAGTCTTCCGCTTGCAATTTAATTGTCTCTGGAGTATGATATGTTGTTTTGGCTTAATCTCACTCATGTTCAATACACAAATACAGTCAACATTCAATCATCATTCATTTTGTTGCATAAGTGATGTTCTGGAACTCGGGAGTTGAGTTTATGCTCGACCCCCAATTTTCGGGATGTTGTAGAGCCCTTTTCCTAACATGCATGCCTCTAGTGGGCTAGGTTTTGGCCCACAGGGCTCCTTCAGGGGCCCATTGGCTCATCCGTGCCATGGGGCAGGTGCCCCATCGTAGGATGAGCAATCAATCCAATTTTGGTGGAGATTAGATGCCTTGATTGACCGCGGGGACCCTACTTGCAATCGACGACTATCAGTGTTCGATCGGGGTCACAGTTATATGGATATGAGTAGGGAAATATCTTTAACTCATACCTTGAGTTTGGTCGCGATCTAACGGTCGGAAAGCCACAACTTCGCGAAAGAGTGGGAGGTTCATTTTACTTAAGTTTCAGGTTTCAGCCTTGGGTATTTGCGCATTTCAAGTACTCGGCCTCTGGCCCAAGTTGCGCAGTTCTGAGTACTATCTTGATTCGCCACCCGCGATGGACGTCAAGCCCAGTGAGACGACATTATTCTATAGTTTCGAAACTAGTGGCATACTAACGAGCGGTTTGGAGCTTGTTTGGATAATTAAGGCATTTCTAGAATGAATTAGGCATCAAGAATTCTTATGCACAATGATTAGGGTTTAGATTAACTATGTTCACAGTATGGCCTATTCATAATTAGTGAAAATGGCGAATTGGGCATAATCACTCTAGACGGTTGATTCTTAGGCTAAATGAGTAACTGGGTTGATTTGGTTTATTAATTAAGATCCGACCCATAATTGTCTTGGCTTTAGGGTGGTCGTCTTAATTATTCAGTGATAGGTCGGCTAGATTTGGGCCCGATGTGAACAAATCATGAAGCTAAACTCGATGCTTAAGTGATTGGGCAGATTCATTGGCTTCCTATGGTGGATTAATCGAATTTGTGCTGTTCTTTATTAGTATCACTTATGTATGGGCTCACCTCGAGCATCAAGGGTCAGTAAGTGATGACGTAGGCTATATATATAAGGATTTTTGGCAATCCAAAATAGCGAAAATTCAGGACGTTACACTTGCCCTCTTCCCCTGTTGCGAACCCCTCGCGCACCCCAACCCCTAGGTATTCTTTTTATTATAAAAAAGTCTCCAGCATTATATTAGCCCTTTTCAGGTGTGTACATCTATTTTTTGATCTAATGTTGTGGAATCTCATTGCAGCCAAATCTCTTTTCAAGTGTTGTCACACATTTCTTATATATATATATATATATATATATATATATATATATATATATATATATATATATATATATATATATATATATATATATGGATTTTTGGCAATCCAAAATAGCGAAAATTCAGGATGTTACACTTGCCCTCTTCCCCTGTTGCGAACCCCTCGCGCACCCCAACCGCTAGGTATTCTTTTTATTATAAAAAAGTCTCCAGCGTTATATTAGCCCTTTTCAGGTGTGTACATCTATTTTTTGATCTAATGTTGTGGAATCTCATTGCAGCCAAATCTCTTTTCAAGTGTTGTCACACATTTCTTATGTGATTTCTACGTCATGGGTAGTACCAGTGCTAATATGAAACTTGATGTGAAATATGGGGTTCCACAAATAACTTCAGTTAAACTGAAAGGAGTGTCTAATTTCCTCCCCTGGGCATGTTCTGTCAAGCTTTTCTTGAAATCTAAATGGAAAATTAAACGCTTGACAAATGGAAGTCATTCTGAGGAATCTTCTTCCTATCTTCAGTGTAGTGAGGATGATGCACAAGTTAGGAAATGGTTATATGGGAGTATGGATGAGACAGTGCATACCATAGTCATGTGTCATGAGACGACTCAAGAAGTATGGGAGAATCTGCACTAGTTATACTCAACTGAGAAGAACATGAATCGCCTCTATGAAGTTTTTTCAGAAAATTTGTAATATGAAATAGGGAGATAATCTTTATGAGCATTGTGCCCAGTTCAAAGGATTGTTCGATGAGTGGATTATGCGCATCCATACACTAATGATATTGCCCAGCAGGGATAATTTAGACAAGAGCTTGGTGTAGCCCTATTTCTTGGGACCTTGCGCCCATATTATGAGCCCGTTATATCTCAAGATGTTAGGGAGTGGTGGCATTACTTCATTGATTGATTTCTTTGCTCTTGTCCTTCGCGTTTCTCCTCCGTCTACTACTTCTCCTGCCAGCTTTGGAGAAACCTCGGCTTTTGTGACGGCTTTTGGATGTCGAGGTGGTCGGGAGGGAGGACGAGGGGGATATGGTGTTGGATGTGGTCGTGGATGTAGTTTCTCTTCCGATCTTGTTGGATAGTGGCGCTTCTACACTCATCGCAAGAGGACGAATCACACCGTTGATAGATGTTGGCTTCTTCATGGTCGATCTCCCATGGCCAACCAAGCGATGTATTCAAACTGTGGACCATCTATTGATACTTCTAGCCCTACTTCTGCAGGAGATTCACTCACCATCACAGTTCCTCGCGATGCTTATAAGAGGATGATGGGTAGGCATATGGCGATGACAATTCCATCTTCCTCCATTGTTATTCTAGCTGACATAGGTAATGCTCTTGTTGCATCCTCTGGTACCACCCCTTGGGTGATTGATTCAGGAGCCATGGTCTAACCACCTCACCATCGTGTTCCTCTATTACCCTTGCTAATGGATCCTTATCTAAGGTCCAAGGTAAGGGTGTTGCTCATCCTAGTTTTGCCTTGTCCTTATCTTTGGTTCTTTATGTACCTGACTTACCACTTAATCTTATATCTATGAGCCAATTAACAAAATTCTTAAATTGTTTTGTGGCATTCTATCATTCTCATTATTTATTTCAAGACATGTAGATGAGGAGGACAATTGGTGGGGGTCGTCAATCACGTGGACTTTACTTCTTTGATCTAGGAATTTCTGGTGTTGTGCTTCATACTAACGCATCACCTTTACAATGGCATAGTCAGTTAGGTCACCCTTCATTGGCATCTTTAAAACTTTTAGTCCCTTCATTATCTTCAATTACTTCAATCAATTGTGACACATGTCAATTGGCAAAACACCGCCGTTTATCTTTTCTTCCAAGACATGATATTAGGTGTTATGTTCCTTTTTATTTGGTGCACTCAAATGCATGGGGTCCCATGCGGATCCCAAGTTTTAATGATTTTCAATATTTTATTACTTTTATTGATGATTACTCACGCATGACTTGGGTGTATCTTATGAAAGATCAGTCTGAAGTTTTTTTTAATATTTTTTTACTGTTTCATTGTGAGATTTAAAATCAATATTACACTAATATATCAATTTATTTATTTTTCGATTTGATAATGTACTGGAATATTTGTCTACCTCATTCCAAGGCTATTTGGCGTCATCTAGCATTTTACACCAAACTTCATGTACCCACACTCCGCAACAAAATGGAGTGGCTGAAAGGAAAAATTGACACTTGTTGGAAGTGGCCAGATCCTTACTCACCCATATGCATTTTCCTAAACGTTTATGGGGTTATGTCATTCTCATAGCTTATCACCTCATTAATCGTTTGTCGTCCGTAGTGTTGAATGGAAAAACTCATTCTACCACGTTTCCTTACTTAGAACCTTTTCCATTACCTACTCATGTATTTGGGTGCATTTCCTTTATTCATAAGTTTGGACCTAGCAATGACAAACTTGATGCTAGAACAGTAAAGTGTGTTTCTTGGATACTCTCGTATATAGAAAGGGTATAGGTGTTTTGCCTCCATTGTTCGTTGTATATATGTGAGTGTCGATGTCACGTTCTGTAAGGACTCTCTATTTCACCGCTGCCAAAGGTAAGGGGGAGTCACCCTCCATGGACATTTCTTTTGTAGTCCCTTGCCCAATGGTTAATCTTTCTAGACCTACCGACTCTGCTACTGTACAACCAAAATCTGTTGGAGATGTTGTTGTACCTCCTAATTTAGGCAACCTTCAATCTTCCTCTTCACCTGTGGGTCCATCCTCTATTCCAATTGATCTGCATCTCTCTATTGTGTTCAGGAAATGTATTAAATCTTGCACCCAGCATCACAACTCTCATTTCATTTCTTATCATTGCTTAGGTTCTTCCATTCATGCCTCTACTTTATCTTTGTCAAAGGCATCATGCCCTCTAATTACCATGATGCATTGGCATAACCTCGTTGGCATAAGGCTATGGAGAATGAGACGGCTGCTATGTATCAGACTCGTACATGGGAGTTGGCAGATTTTCTTGCTGAAAAAAAATAGGGTTGTTTGGTGCAGATGGGTTTACACCATTAGGTATCACCCAGATGGATCCATTGAGCAGTTGAATGCACGCTTGGTTGCCAAGGGTTACACCCAAACCCAAAGACTTGATTATGAGGAGACATTTTCTCCTGTAGCAAAACTCAATTCTGTTTGAGTATTGATTCTATTGTGCCTACCAAAAACTAGCCTTTTTTATCAACTGGATGTTAAGAATGTATTCCTTCATGACGACTTAGCTGAAGAAGTCTACATGGAGCAACCACCTAGTTTTGTTGGTCAGGGGGAGACTAGAAAAGTATGCAGACTTCGGAAAGCCATTTTCAGTCTAAAGAAGTATCCAAGGGCGTGGTTTAACAAGTCCAGTAAGGTGTTGCTGACTTATGGTTTCTATCGGAGTAAGGTTGATCACTCGACCTTTATGAAGCAAAGTGATAAGGGTATGATAACATTAGTTATATATGTCAATGATATTGTCATTACAAGGAGTGACACATTTGGCATCTCAGAGCTCAAAAAGTATCTCCAAAAGAATTTTCAGACCAAAGATCTGGGGTTGCTTTGCTAGTTTTTGGGCATTGAGGTTGCCAGATCAAAGTTAGACAATAACCTTTCTACGAGGAAATGTTATTGATTTATAAAGGAAACTGACGTGCTTGAATGAAGACCGGCTGATACGCCTATGGAGACCAGTGAGAAGTTATTGGATGATTAAGGAGAATTGTTTGGTGACCCAGGTAGATATAGAAGGATGGTTGGCAAGTTGATATATCTCATGGTCACTCGACTAGATATTGCATTCATTGTCAGCATTGTGAGTAGATACATGCACCAGCCAAGAGTTCCACATTGGATGGTAGTTCTTAGCATTCTTAGATAGTTGGAGAAAGCACCTAGCCAAGGGATCTTATATCGTGCAACGGTCACTGTCAGATAGAGGCATTTCCAGATGTTGATTGGGCATGTTTTATTACAGATAGGTGGTCTACTTCAGGATACTGTACTTTCATTGCAGGAAATTTGGTCACTTGGAAGACTAAGAAGCAGAATGTGGTGGCCGGTTCCAGCACAGAGGTTGTGTATAGAGCCATGGGACATGCAGTTTGCGAGCTATTGTGGCTCAAGTCTTTATTACATGATCCTATGACGCTTTATTGTGATAATCAAGTAGCAACCCACATCGTAAATAATCCAGTTTTCCATGAGAGGACTAAGCATATTGAAGTTTACTACCATTTTATTCGAGAAAAGATTGCTTCCAAGGAGATTACCATAGCCTATGTTCAGTCCATGATGCGGACATCAGTGGTGCACCCTTTAGAGTGTACCAGAGGAGGCGTCGCCGATAGAGTGCCGGAGCGGATGAGTTGATGTGGATGGACGCCGGGTCCATCGGACCCATTTTCTGACACGCTAAGGGTGCGGGAGTGACACAATCGTACCTTAATCGCATTCTCATGGGGTGATTTCAGACCCTATCGTGCTGGTGTTTTAGTTTTAGGCATCTTTTTGTTATTTTCCTTGTTTTAAGGGGCTTTAGTGCACTTTTTGTTTTTTCTGTGGCTTATATATACACTGCGAGAAACTCTAATTTATTAGTGAATGAATGGGAATTCGTATGCTTTCTTCCTTTTTTACCAAAGAGATTAGGGTTTCAGAATTGACCCTTGGGTGTTAAGGATTCCACCCTAGTTTCAGATTGTCTTTCTTTCTAGATATTCGAGGTGCAGGAAAAGGTAAGAATTAACCGTCTTCTTTTCTTTGATGCCCTAGAATCCGTATTCTCTTTCATCTAGAACCCATCTCTTCTTCATCTCTTTTGTTCCTCTCTGGATGTTCCCTTTTGGTTTGAACGAAAAAGAGGGATAGCTAGTAAGGAAAATCAAACTTGACTGTAGACTGACTTATGCTAGATCTGGGATTCTCTCATATTCCTAAGTCCTCCATTTTTTATTATTTAGGTGATTTTATGCTAAGGGGCATGATCATGATGGAATGATTTCATCTCTGTGTTGATATTTGCTTAATCCCTTTGATTGAAAACAGTTACCTCATTAATTTTATTATTTGAATCTCTTCAACTTGATTATACATGCATCTAGGGTTAGGCCATCACGTGTCCCTACATCAGTCCAAATCATAGGTTGTAGATATTCTTACTAAGGCTTTACCATACATACACTTTTCTTCACTATGCTTCAAGCTGCGCATGATAGATATCTATACTCCAGCTCGAGGGGGAGTGTTGAAATGAGAACGTTGTATTTTGGTGGTCTTATCGACTACCACACGTTATTTCTTATTAGTTTATTGATATAAATTAGAGAGAGGCAGTGGGAGAAAACCCTAAACTCAGAATTATCCTAAATTGCTCTCTAATACAAACCTTTCAACAACCTGATCACAGGGTGTTTAGTGGGCTTCCCAATACATAGTGGCAACCCTAAATACCTAGATGGGAATGCACCCACCCTACAACCAAACACTACTGCCAGATTCTTTACCGCCTCCTTAGGTAAACCAATGACTAACATATCGCATTTAGAGAGTTCACCTTTAAACTCAAGACTGCTTCAAAAAAGCAAATAACCTTTCCTCAGATTGTCCATGTGAGATGCATTTGCATTACAAAACAATAGTGTCATCAGCGAACTAAAGGTTAGGGATGCACACGGGTCTGTTCGGTCCGGTTCTGGGGTGAAACCAGAACTGAACCGTACCTAACGGTTCTACGATTTTTGGAACCGGAACCGGACCGTTAGCACCCTAGAACCGAACCGGAACCAGACCGTGAAAAACGGTTCAGTTCCACGGTTCTGGGCTTTTAAAAATCCAGCCCATTTATATCCACCGTACATCTAGCCCAGTTGCCAAATGATCCCTAAGAAGTTTTAGATAATGTTCATAGAAGGAGACAATTCATATTCACTCGGCCTAGCACACCTTCTCGCTCAAACGTTTGAGATATTTGATACACACCCAAAGATTCATACACATTCACTCGGCCAGAGCACACATTGAATGTATGCAACTCAGTCCAAATCATCCAAACAATGGGACGATTGCAGATGGGCATGACCCCAAGATCAGATTGATTAGACAATCCTAACCCATAATTATCCATCATAGGGATGTCAACAAATGGACCAATTAGAATCATATGTTCAGTATGGTTTTTGGGTTATGGCCCATCCAAAGTGTAGCTCCACAATATGGACAGTTTGATATAAGATAAATGCATACAGGTTTGAAGTGCATATATTCTAATGTATTATGGAAGACAATATCTAACGCAAATGCTACCTTGATGCCTGGTGGAGATGCTGAAAGTAATGAAAACCAATAGAAAAAGTCTAGCATTTCCAAGAAATGAGCTTTTCTCGAGATATAACCATGAGAACATTGCATTAAGTTACTATTGTAAAACATAGTTTGTGAACCAGAGCCCTCTCAAAAGGAAATTGAGGTTTTCAGTTTTAAAAAGAGATAAATATATCTTGGTTTTTGGTTGGCATGCGCGAATGGAAAATCAAGTATACTTATGGTGAAAGGATTGAATTCATCGTTTGGAACTCAATTCTGGAAACTGTTGCAAATTTCATTCATTGAAATGTCCTATTCATAGGCATTTACTTTCCTTATCATTCAGTTAAATACCTATGCCAATAACATCTAGTTTAGTCAATAGAATCAAAAGCTAGACCTGAAATGCATGTATGCAAACAAGGTAACCTAAACTGGTTCACAGTTCGGATCCACAGTTCGGTTCATGGTTCGGTTCGGTTCTACAGGGCCCTAAACCGGAACGGATCCGTATCCAACGGTTCTTGAAATTTTGGAACTGGAACCAGAACCGAAACCGGTGTTGTCTAGAACCGGACCAAATCGGACCGATCCAACGGTTCCAATCCGATTCCACGGTTCTACCGGTTCAATGTGCACCCCTACTGAAGGTTAGACACTTGAAGATCTTCCCTATCCACCGTGAATCCACTTATCAAGGCCCCAAGGAGATATCTTTATCCAACATTTTAGTAAGGGCTTTAGCCACTATGATGAAGAGAAGCAATGAAAGTGGGAAATCTATGAAGCCGCAAAAAGTGGGAAATCTATAAAGCCGCAAAAACTGCAGGCAACTGGCCATTATAACAACCTATCCTACAAGCGATCCTAGGGGATCGTGCAACATCAAGAATTACCCTTCCAAATTCAAGTGTGCTATCCTCATAAGGTCGCAAAATGCGAAGGGGCTCTAACCATTCAAAATCACGACTCGCGGACACTCTCGATGCACATATGTTGATTAGGGTTGTACATCGAGTCGAGTCGAGTTGAGGTGGGCCAAGCTTGGCTTGACTCGTCCATGCTCTCCTCGAGCTTAACATTAGAGCTTGGCTAGTTTGCCAAAACTTTCGAGGTAAGCTCCAGGCGAGCTAGTGGATTGAATGGAGGCGAGCTTACCTTGAGTCGAGCCTGCTCCCACACCTAACATGACCCAACCCATCTTCTAGCACCCAACCCGACCCAACCCATCTGCCAGCACTGACACCCAACTCGACCCAGCACCCACACCTGACTAAACCCACACCCAACTAATCTAGCAACACCATGGTGTGCCGTAAAGGCCGTTATGTAAGTGTAACAGTGGCAACCATGACGTGTTATGGGGTCATAATGGCAGTAACAGTCGTTATGGAAAAAATGACCCGTAATTGCCGTTAACGGCACGTTACGTCCCATATAAAGGCCATAATAGCCCCGTAATTTTCTATTATGAAGTAGATACATATTTTCCATACTTTTTAATTAACATTATGGGGCAAATACAGGTTTTTCATGATTTTTTTTTCAATAAAAAAAGAGAGAGAGAGAGAGACCGTAATGGCTATTACAAGGGCCGTAACAACCGTTACGTCCCGTATCATAAAGGTAACGGTGGTGGTTGTTACGGCCACCGTTACCGTTACAGAACACCTTGGCCAGCACCCACACCCAACCCGACTCGACCTAACACGAAACCCAACACTCACACCCGACTCAACCTAGCCCCCAACCTGCACCCGACCTACCTAACCCAACCCCAAATAAAATATTCAATGATATATATATATATATATATATATATATATATATATAGAGAGAGAGAGAGAGAGAGAGAGAGAGAGAGAGAGAGAGCCATAGAGGTACATTGTTGAGGGTGCTTTGAGGGGGGGGGGGGGACTTGGGCGCGGCGGGTTGAGGAAAGGAAAGGGTAAGAAAGGGACGGACAACCGGGTAGGGTGGGATTTTTTTTTAGTTTTTAGTTTTATCTTTTTTATTTTTAAATATAATATAATATAATATAATATAATATAATATAATATATTCGAGTCGAGCGAAGCCAAGTTCAAGTTGAGTCGAGTCGAGCCGGGTGGGTCCTCTTCTCCAAAGACTTCAGAGATTCCTGATCGACGCTAAGGCCCTCTCCAACTCAGGAGGCCTACTCTTGGAAAAACAATCCATTAAAAAAGCCAGGAAAGCCAAAGAGTAGGGTTGGAATCGGAGATATCTTACCATCCCTTTTGAACAGAAAGGGTGTCTAATATCCCATTTTCTTTCTCACATGTCAATCAAGCTCAGATCGCATTCCACTCCACGCATTCCTAATATATTTGCATCATCAATTCGCATTTTTATTTTCCTTCTTGTTACATCTCTTTTTCTTTATTACATTCGCCTATTTGGGGTCATAAATTCCTCATAGTAAGGCCATGATTGCATTTCATTTTACTTATTGCATTTTCATTTTATTTTGCCAACCTGTAGTCATTTGACTCTGTGCAATAAGGCTAGGATCCTTTTATTTTTGCCTGCCCAGCTCCTCGTGGGTTATACGAAATATGGTTAGATATATAATGTTGAAATTCTACTAAATCCCCCTAAAAATCATAAAATCCCATAGAGTGGAGACAGCATGTTGTGCGGGTAGAAGAGAGTGCCTAAACCCTTCCTCTTCTGTTAACGAGGCCCTTAGAATTGATGCTCGCATATCAACCGCAAGAGTCACTTGGGCTGAGGAATCTCAAGTTCTACAACCCGTAAGTGATTCTACGGTGTCTAGCCAGCCATAGATTCTAACCTTTATTTGGCTAGTGGCAACTCCAAAAATCAAACATTTAACATGTGAATCAATTCTACACCCCATCTGCACAATTGAAAGCAGAAGTGAAAGCGACCGCTCACACGGAAGCATTCACACTCTCATCAATTCCAACAAAACAACAACACTAACATCAAACCTTCTTTTCTTGAGAAAAGAAAATCCATTCATCTTCATCTTTTTCTCAAATCCATCCCTCCCCTTCTCTTTGAATTGAAAATCAATTTTCCTTTTTTCTTCTTTTGAAGCCCTAGGCCTGTTTTTTAAGAATTAAAAAAAAAATAAAAAAAATTCATTCTCTTCATACTATTTTTAAAAATATATATGATATAGCATCTTCTCAAACGTTTTCTCCCTCTTCTCCCTCTGATTTTCCTACTACTACCTCCTCTATTTTATCTACTTCCTCTATTTTATTTTATCATCTTACTCTATCTCTTCCTCTCCTTCACCCATAAGGACTCAAGCAATTTATTGGGGCTACCTTCTACCTCCGTACCACTTGCCTAACTCCTCTCTGTATCAAAAGTGGCATTATGTGGATCAATTTATATTATCATGTATCAATGCCACTCATACTGAGGAAGTACTTGGACAATTGATCTAACCAAATTACATGTACTTCGTCCTAAGACCTCCTTTACTCACTACTATCAAGCACACATGCTCTATTTGAATCAACAGCTTTAGTATCCTTGTCACAGCACTTCCTCCTTTTATGAGTAACTTGTGCAACATCAAGAGTATCTGTAATCTGACTGCAGCTATTGAATTTCATCTCTCATGTAAACAAATTACAAATGGGAATAGTTGTTTATTGACTCTCGTCTATCGCATCCATTGACATTTACCTTTGCCAAACTACCTGCTACTATTCTCAAGCAAAGTCTCCAACAGTGCTCTACATCGAACTATTGAAGCCTCCGGTGCTTCTTGCTTGACGTGACCATGGTGGTGCCCGCAATAGTGGTGGTTGGTTTGGTGTTCGTAATGGCTCCAATATCAGTGCTTAGCTAGACAGCCAAGTTGGCAGTTGTGATTTCTTCCATGGTGCTGGACAATGACAGTTTGGCTAGAGATCATGGTGACCAAGGTGGTGGATCTCAGTCGATCTATTTCTAGCCCAGCAGATTTCTTAGTGCACCCCACAGTTCAGAAAATCAGCCGCATCAGCCATGGCTAGCATTTACTTATCTTGCCATTTGTCCACCACTATTCCAAACAACATAACCAATCTATTAGCTGTCTTATAAAATTTTCACTTAATTTTTATTGCCACACAGTAATCACACTGCCCCCAAGAGGTATCTCCACTTCAGCCAAAACTGTTCTAATTCTACTAGAAACATCTTTGTCGATCTCTCCTACATCAAAGATATAAACCAACAAACAAGTTTTTGTACAAAACCATGGTAGATCCAGATCTGCCTTAACTGTTACCTATCTGCAGTGTGATCTGTGAAACTGAAAAAAATAAAATAAAAAATAATAAAAAAATAAATACAGCTTCGCTTTAGACGGGATAGCCTAAACAACTTGCGATTGATCTGGTCATTATCTTGAACCAGGGGCAACAATAAGTGTTTTCCTATAAATGAAAGATGATACAATCTAACTTATCCATTAACATTTAAAAGGGGAAAAATCTGCCTTAACCATTCCTTTCTACATATGTGGTTGTGAATTTATTTGTCAAGATTGTTTCACTCGAGAAATGGCTGCAAAATCAGCTAGCCAATTGGTCAAATCCCTATTATCCAGAGCAAATACACAAACCAGCAAATAACGTTTTCTTATAAATCATAGTTTATCCAAAATTGCATCAACTGTTACTTATCTGCATGTGTGCCTTAACCATTACAAACAGTGTGCACAAATTCATCGGACAAAAAAAAATGCACATTCAAATTAGTAGAGATCAAAATCTGCGTACCAATAATCCTACAGCTTGCCTAATGTGCTTAAGTTCATCCCAACAGGAGCCTGCATGCTGCAGTGCAAGAAATGGTCAGATACAAACAACATGAAATGTTCTGGTGTAACCATAGATCAGCAAGATCTCATTAGGAGGCTAAATAAAGTTCACATGCAAGATAAGTACTTCTTCTTGCGCACACCATTGCTCTAATTCACCTAACCCAGATTTCACATATTCTCCATTGCTGAAGGTGCAACAGTCACGACGCAGGAGAAGGCTGCAGCAGCATTATATAGTTCTCTAATATCAGCAGTTATCCTTTTAGTAGAGACTAAAGATATATCACAATAAGATAGCTGTCTACCTGTTAAAGAGCTGTACATTGATATATGAGAAAATCTGAGTAAAGATATGCCGGATAAGAATCGGAGGCACCTGAAACAAGGATAAGCACAAGTCAATCTGTGCATATATGGAGTGATTTCACTCAGTTCAACAGATGAAAAGAAATATCATTACAAAGTTTTCTTGCATTGTTTTGAGAAGAGTATTTAGGTTTTGAATAACAATCTGCCAATGACTGCTTTTTAGGTTTTCAATAACGATCTGCCAATGACTGCTTGGAGCATGATTCCCAGAAGATTCTCCAGATTCTTTAAGCATACTTGCCCTTGATGCTTTTGGTGCCTGAAGTTTCAGAGTAGCAAAAAATTAACCACTTCTAACATCTCAACACCCCAACAAGACGTAATTAACAAAATCCCCAACTACAAAGAAGCATTCTACTCTTAAAAGATATTTTTTTCACGTATTTCTAAAATTTTGGGACCAATTCATAGGAACAGAGTTCTTTTTTCTTTTTGGTACAAGTTTAGCTTTGCAGGAAAACAAACTGCTTCCTGTCCAATCTATGGCACATTTTCTTTGATATAAAATTAAATGGAACTCCACAAGAAAACAATCTAAAAAATACCAGCAGTTATGGCCGGTTTTACACGAACTTTCCTCAGGAAGACAACTCTTAAACCTAAATAGAAATCACAGTTTCAAATACTCCTGCACAATCTCTTTTATGCTTTGACGCATGTCATGAAAAAACTCCAAATTAAACTGCTTTAGTGAAAGGATTAAGTTTCGCACACTGTAGACCCTATGCAACTTAAACACAGCATAAAGTGCCAGGCGGACATGTCTGAACTAATGATGAAGTTACATTACTGAGGTTTGCACATCAAGAGGGCCATAATGCAAAAACAAACTAATGCTTAAAAAGAAGCTCCCAATTGGTCCATATTCAATGTACACATGTACCTCACCAGATGAGCTGAATAGCCTTATTCCCAGACCAGAGAATCTACAAACTGGGGCCCACGCAATAGGTGACTTGGATCCCTCATGCATAAGCCATGTTATAACATGTGAAGGCATGTGTGGAGCTGGGTTAGACAGTTGAAGGAGTTCACCTTGAGTTTTGACAAACATAGAGTGGTCAGAACTAGACTGAGAAAAACTGAAGTTGTGGAGAGTGGTGCTAAATTTGTCAACCCAGACTACTGGCGATTAGCACAACCCATAAAGAGCCTATTTTAGGTGACAAATGAGGGGGGATCTTCCCCCTTATGAGTAAATTTAGGATGAGGATGCATATAGACTTCTTCAAGAAGATAACCATGGAGAAAGCATTTTTAATATCAGGTTGGTAGAGAGGCCAATTTATGTTAGCAGAGATAAAAAAGGAGGATGTGGATGGAGTTAAGCTTTGCAGCCACAGCAAACCTTTTCGAGTAGTTGACGCCATTTATCTGTGTGTAGCCTTTAGCTGTTTCCAAGTAGTTGACACCATTGATTCGTGTGTAGCCTTTAGCTATCATCCCAACTATGTAATGAGCAATACTTCCAACAGGATGATGTTTGAGAAAGAACACCCATCTGAAGCCGACAAGACATTTCCTTCGGGTAATATAGTCTTCTTCCAGGACTGATTTTTCTCCAATGTTGTCATTTCATCTTCCCTAGCTATTCTCCACAATGGATGCTTAAGAGCCGTGTTATAAAATGCAAGAACAAAGAGAAAGATGGAAGATTTGAGAGGATGATCTGAATGCATCACATTGGCTCAAGAGGGACTTGTATAGAAAAGAGATTATCTATCTTTAGGAAATACAATACGTCCAAATAACTAGTAAGTACAAGATAAGGACAAATCTATCTATATATTATAAGTATGGTGCACTTGAGAAGCAAAGGAATGAGATGCCCTAAAATGCATTGTCTTCTGCAGGAGTATGCATGAGGTGAACTCATTTAATAGTTACTCCTTTTAGGCATTCTCCCTTCCCTTTTAGAGCCTTCAACTTGAATTGACTCACTTAACCGGTGTAATGTCTGGTCCCGTTGCACATGGCCAAACCATCCAAGTCTAATTACCCTCATCTTACTACCTATTGGTGCTACTCCCAAGTTTCCTCGAATGCATTCATTTCTAATTATATCCTTTCTCATCTTGCCATTCATCCATCTCAACGTCCTCCATTTAGCTACTCCCATCATTTTTTTTAGAGAGAACTAAATTAAAACTCGCAAAGAACGAACAAAGAATACAACACCCCCCCCCCCCCAAAAAAAAAAAAAAAAAAAAAGAACCGGATGGGTGACCACAATGGTCTTTACATTAAAAGGCCAACACCCCATAAGAAGAGTAACTTTTCTAATAACCTTGTCTGCCTTGCCTGATCATTTCTAAAACAACATCCATTCCTCGCCCCCTAAATCGCCCAAAACATTGCCATAATTAGTAGTCACCCTGCCGCTTTTCTAGACTTCCCTACTCACCATGCCAAGCCCAAAGGAGATCTTCTACCATTGCCAACATTACCCACTCCGTCAGGAATAAAAAAAGAAGAAATAGTTCCACACTTTCTGGGCGAAGGGGCAATGGATGAAGAAGTGGTTGATCATCTCCTCACTATTCATGCACAACAAACAAATATTAGGGAGGATCATAGCCCTCCTCTGCAAATTATCAATAGTAAGAATTCTTTGACAACGCACCAACCCCCCCACCCGAAAAAAATAAATAAATAAAAATTAATTAATTAATTAATTATTTATTTATTTATTTTAAATGATGGAATGGATGAAGGGGGAGGCAATGCATTGGATCTGAAACCAATCCAAAGAGCGACTTCCCGAAAAACTTCCTAGACGCATTTCTAGCCCAAACAATAAAATATGCTTCTTACCCATCAAACCTGACATTCGCTAATATCTTAAGGTGACTAGAGAACTCATTAACCTCTGCATCCAATAAATCCCAACGACATAGAAGTGCCCAAACTATCGATTTCCCCATAACTGAATAACAATCTGCTACTATGACGAATCGGTCAGGAGCCAAACGAGCAATTCTTAGAAACATAACTTGCAGCGCTTGGTCAGCACACCAAACATCCACCCAAAAGCGAACGTGAAATCCCTTTCCAATAGCAAAGGACATGCCCCTACGCACAATATGCTCAATGGACGCAACTGCTTTCCAAATCACAGAGGCTTGGTACAGAGAGTAAGACTTAATGAACCAACCACACTCATGAGTGCCATACTTCGTAGCCACCACTTCCCTCCATAGGTTCGTTTCCTCTACTCCAAATCTCCAAATACATTTTCCCAACAACGCGGCATTCATATTCCCCAACGGCTTAATTCCTGCCCCTTCTTCCTTAATTGGCCTTGATGCAGGACATGAAAATTAGATATGATGTGCAAGATCTCAGGATTTAGATCAAAATAATTTAGAAATAATCACAATAATTCCACATCCCACATAAAGTCAAGCATTCAACAAGGGGAATCTATGAGGGTCCAAGCCTACACTTGTTAAGGCTGAATCAATTAAAAATTATAGACCAAATGATGCTCGAAGGATAGCAGATTCATCCACACATGCAAAGGATTATTTTCTAATCCAAGGGATTCTCACGTTTCAATTTGGGAAAACCTAGGGTTTCAAAAGTGGAATAAAACTTAGGGATTTGAAATGATCTAGGGTTAGGGTTATGGAAACAAGGCGAAAGAGGAGTGAAATAGAGACGAAAGGGAACCTGTGATCAGCCCGCACGTGTGGACAGCAAACCGCCCTGACGCACGTGCGTGGATGGCGGCCCGCACGTGTGTGGGGCCCACGAATCTAGAATCGGCTAGCTAAGCCCTGGTCGGCCAGGGATGAGCCACCTTCCCTCCAAATTTCAGGTCAAACGGATGATCGGTTTGAACACAGTGCTCCATCGAAGTTTCAGCCCTCCTGCAGAGCCAGATTCTGAAAATCTGTTGTAGGGGAAAGATTAGTTGCAAACGTGGGTGGATTTGATGAGGGGATGGCTGCAGGAGATGAGGAATATGGAGGGTAGGAGATGGGGGCGATTTGGGATGGGTGTGGCTTCGCACCACGGTAGTTAGCCCTTCGAAGAAGGGAGGGTTTTGCACCCAATTAGATTTCCACAACTCAGAGAATTAGAGAAGCAGGAAAAAGCAGAATTTTATTAATCATCTTCAATGAAAAAAAAACCTACTATTACCTAAAGACGAAGTAATAAAAAATAATAACTAATCAATGCAATCTAAACCGTTCAAGATGTTCCTAATAATGGTAATAAGCAAAACTCAAAGTCCTACGTCACCTAGGGTAGTGGGCCACAATCATGAGATCCAATGATGGGATCCACATGATGATCGGGTCCACCCCAAGGAACCAAAACACAGTCCTCTAACTAGGAGGCCCTCCATGGAAGGTATCATCGATTCAGATCGAAGGTGGGGCCCTCTTCCTTGCGTACATGCGTAAGGGGGGCGTGCGTGTGAGCGAGATGTCCCCATCAAGCTTACATATCTCATCCCATTTTAGGAGATGGAACTTTTTTCCTTCATTAGCATCTTTCCAAAAAAAATTCTCGTCTCAACCTTTCTAGCCTTGAGAGAACTGCCTTTGGGCATTGGAATAACGACATGAAATAAATGGGCATATTAGAAAAAAAAAAACCTAACTTGATGACGGTTAAACGACCTTTTAGAGACATATAATGGCACTTCCAACAAGCAAGCTTCCTTTCAATACCGACCAATACCGCGTTCGACCCTCTGTCCTGAAGATCCGGGCCAAGCCTGGGTTGCCTGAGCACCACCGCCTCCTGATAGGAAGCCGGTCTTCCAGCCTCTGCTCTGTTGTTTTCGTTGGAGGTGGAGGCTCCCTCTCTTCCTTAGACTTGGTAGGGCCCCTAGAAAGCTTGGATGCTTGAACCTTCTCCACCTTTGCTCCCCTCCCTTTCTCTTCATCTAAGGGTTGAATCGAGCACATTGCATTTTCAGCTTCTTTCCTCCGAAACTTTTTCCATGTAGCATCTTCATCGCCCGAGCCAGCTCATCCTTTGAACTCATCCACACAAACACGAACCCTCCATAGGACGCTATAAATCTGTCTCTCGGTATGACAACCTCCATGATTGCTATTGCTCTTCCTAACTGGTACCCAGGAGCTGCTAGCATCTTCCCTTTGATTTCCTAAGGCAGGATACATTTCGTGATCGACCTTGACCTTTTCCTCTCCTTTACCTAGAGACCTAATCTCTCTCATTGAAACTCTTTAACGTTTACCTAGAGACCTGATTTCCATTCAGTGTTCCTTTTCTGCTTTTGTGCGGAATCAATAATTGTCGCCCACAAGGATAGTTGTTTTTACCTCATGCCTCTTCAATATTCTTCTTTACATCCATATGAACATGTTGTTACCTAATTGCTCAACGTTCCATCCCATAAAGCATGGCTGGTCTTATAACTATCCTGTAAAACTTTCCTTTCAGTTTGAATGGTACATGACGATCACATAAAACTCCATAGGCACATCTCCATTGCTTCCACCCAGCTTGAATTCTATGGGTAACATCCTTCTCAATTTGTCCACTCATGAACTATCCACCCATGGTAACAAAAGTGGTCATTTTGGGCAACTTCTTGGTTAGCAATATTAACTAAGATTAGTATTTTGAATATTGTCCATAGTGCAGTGGTAGTGTACATTATGGCGCTACAAGGCACAACCAAATAGCGCAAGTCTCATGTTGTGTACACTATTTGTATTGTAGCTTGCGTTCTTTGCAGTGTAGCTTGCATTATTTGTAGTGTAGTGTATGTTATACACTGCGTGGTGTAGAGAGGATGTAGCATATGCTACAGTTAAGGCTCCAATTTTTAAGATTTTGGCTCTAAAACATTTTTCTTAGTTGAGTAGCAATAGAAAAATGGTGGCGACTCATCCTCCTCACATGTAGCACTAAACAATAGCTATGCAGAGTATTGAAACTATTAAGTCCTGTTGTATATAGAGTATATCTCTCGAATGACACCTGTTACAACCGTAACTATCTCTACAAGTGTAACAGGTGCATGGTTGAAGAGTCGCAAGCATTTTTTTTACAATGTGTAAACAAACACACAAATTATGCTAATGAGGAAAGAAAAGGATAAAACAAATGCATACAAACCATTGTGTCAATGTGTCACAGATCAACCCTTGGCATGCAAACATCTAAAAAGCGAATTGTCCTTGCCACATAGGGATAGATCATCCAAACATCAAAAGGATCCCTTTCAAGAAAGATGAGCCTCGTCATTCAGAGGTGGGGAAGCATCTCCTTGAGTAGTCCTAAAACATCAATTCCCCCAATAATGGAAGCTTTTTTGGTGGATGGCATAAAATTAACAAAATTCTTAAATTGGACCATTTTCAACATTGAAACGTTCCAATTTTTGTTTTATGCACGATATGGTGCATTAATCAGTTATTCATCTTTCCATTCATTGTCAAGTGACTCAGTTTATGTAGGGGCATTTTCTGTAGTAATTCAAGATGTTGGATTTTATTTTTTTTCTCGAAAAGGAGACCAGGTCCTTGATTGATAGATGAAAGAACTTTATGTGAATGCTCCAATCTGCACTTCACCAGTGTATTTGTAAATAGCTGAATAAATGCATCTTTAACGTGTGGAAGCTCCTTTGGTGATAAGAAACCAACAAGCATCAAAAGCAATATAATCAAGCAGGTCTTCATTAAAAAGATGAGGGGTTTCAGTTTTAGATTTAATGAAAGAGCAAATGGAGATATCTACTCTTCAAGACATGAAATCAAATTTCAATTGATCCTCCCTGGTAATCCAGGTCCCTTCAGTGTTGACAGAGTTCTTATAAAAGGAGTGATTAGAATGGTCTTTTCAGACCATCCAGATGGGGAACACTCAAATGAAGCAAAGATCAAAGCTGTCAGACAAAAGTTGCAAATTTTTCTATTCGCATACACACCCTATTGTTTTGACCACTGCAGTTCTTGATGAAGGGGAGCCCATGGCTCCATATCATTCTTTTGCTTGTCTTGCAGGGAGGAGCTCATCAAACAAGATGAGCAACCTTTCGGAACCATGCGTCCCATGCCAACAAACAGCCAGGGATGAAAATCGAAAACAATTTCTTATATGCAAAGAGGCATATGGAGGATTTGAAAAAAGGAAAAGAAGTACCATTTAGTTAATATTTCTAAGGAGTTGCAAATGGACCTGATGGTTCAACAATCATTGATGGTTCAAGAATTGCTAGGCCAACATTACATGTAGTAGTACCCAGTGTTCGAAATATCGGTATCACACAATGTATCGCACCCTTGGGATACAGATACGTATCGGTTATCGCATGGGATATATCGTTTGTATTGCATAATTTATTGCACTTTTGGGAAACATGGGGAAACATTAGGATAATTGTTGATTTTTTCAATGAAACTTCAGGGATTATTTAAAAAGACCCTAATACACACTTTTAAATCATAAAATCTCAAAAAAGAAATGGACATAATAGGTTTCCTTTGTATATTGTACTAAGATATGCGCTGTGCGATTGAACTATGACAACTATATTCAGTATCCACCCCATCCATCTATTTTTTCATATCATTTTAGGACATTATCCAAAAAAAATGAAGTAGATCCAATAATCAGGTGGACCATACCATAGGAAACAATGATGATTGACCATTAGTGGGCCACAAAAGGTTAGATCAAGCTGATAATTGTTTTTTCTCTTCATTCAAACTTATGTGAAGTTATCAATAAATTAAGTGCCTAATAAAATATAGGGAAAATCAAGGTGCACCCTAAAAAGTTTTTAATGGCACCGTGTTCAACCACCATTGTTTCCTTGAGTATAGTCCACTTGAGACGAAAAATAAGATAGATCTAACGATCAAGTGGACCACACTGAAAAAAGTAGTGGGGGGGATTAATCAAGCTTATTATTTGGTGTGGTCCACTTGAGCGTTAGATATGCCTCATTTTCATATTCATACCTTAAAATAATATGAGAAAAGGGATTGACGGTATGGATGTACAGATACATCACGGTGGGCCCGACCACAGACCTGCCCATTCAGAGCTAGGGACGGGCGGGGGTAGTACGCAATCCGCGTCCTCGTGTGGTACACCAGCTAATCCGCTTCCTTTTGGACCAGATTTAAAGTTATATGGGCCCACAATAATATATTTATTATATCCACACCGTTCAACCATTTGGAGAGATCATTTTAGATCATGAGCCCAAAAATAATATATATCCAAAGCTCAAGTGGACCACACCACAAATAGCCATGGGACAGTGATTCTCATTGGTAAAACATTCGTAGGGCCCACCATGATTTTTATTTTCCATCCAATCTATTCACGAGGTCACACAGACCCGGATGAAGAGGAAAAATAAATATCATATTTATCCAAAACTTCTGACCTCAAAAGGGTTTCAATGGTAGACGTTCAATCTCCCACTGTTGTCTGTTGTTTGCAGTGTGGTCCACTTGTTCTCTGGATCTGTCTTATTTTTCGGCTCAAGCCTTACGACAAGCTCACCAAATGGAAGAACGGTTTGGATATAACGCATGCCTTATGATGGGACCTACAGAACTTGATGACGTCAACACTCGGTGGTGTGCGGTACACCACCCAACCCAAAATCACTTCAAGAGGGCTCGGACGCTCTTGTTTTTCAGCGCAGAGAGGGTTCCGGCCTTCCGGAACCCTAAAATCTCGCCCAAATCCAAGAAATTTCAAATCTCACAATGATTTCTCAACATTTCGGAGAGGATTTCTCCGGATTTTGCTTGGATTTATTCGGACGTTGACAGATTTCTCTCCTGTGACCCGGAAATGTCGACCACGACCTGATTCCTCGCCAGAATCTCCGAGAAAGGGGGAAGTTGAAGAAAATTTGCAGAAAATCCTACTTACCTGTCGAGTGGCCCACTTTCGCCAGGTACGCTCCGATTTCTTTCTTCTTCTTTTTTTTTCTAATTCATTTTTTTTTTATTATCCACAAGCCGGATCCGATTTTCTATCCATGCGTTTGTCGCCGACAATATGGAGAGGAAATCTCGCCATATCGTCGATATATCGTGCGATATCGATGATATATCGGCTGATATTGGGATTTTGAATTTTTTGGTATCTTCCGGTGGTTATCGGGGGTGTATCGTCTCGCAGTGGTGCGATACTGATAATATCGGCCGATAGTATCGATATTTCGAACACTAGTAGTACCTAGAATGACAACTAGAGAAACAGATCATTGGGCCATGCAGGTTCTCCATTATAAATGTCCCATCCCTTTAGCCAATTTAGCTTGTAATATAGGATCATTCGAGTCAAATTTTTTTATTATTGGGATATGTGAATTCTCATGGATCCATCCCTTGAAGAAACCAGATATGATAATTTTTCATTCTCTAACTTGAGCAAGAATCAAAGGAGTGGGGTATTTTGTTCCTGTTTAGTCTTGTCCATTCCATTTCTGAGGTTTCTTTTAGTTACTTATTGACAATAATTGACCGTATTCTGCCCAAAAAGTAAAACACAAGTAATAAAAAGAGAATACTAAAGATTTAAGCCATAAAATTTCTCAATGCTGATAGAAGGTACTCTAGAGAGTGTTAGTGTACAGTGTATGTGGTTAGTGGCTCTTTTAATGTAAGTGCATGTGCACACTTTCCTCTTCTCCCGTAGTGTACTATATGCTCTATTCTAATAAAACACTGTGTTAGGGCATGTTAGCCTAACACAACATTTTCCCCAAACTCTCCACTTTCTTCTTCTCTCTCACTCTTCTCCTCTTTTCTCCACACTATAATCATCAAACCTTTTTCTACTAGTACTTATTAGATCGAGAAGTACATTAGATCTAGTAGAATGAATATTTTGTATCCAGAATAATACCAATCCAACCCATTTCACGAAGAAAATGTGACCATAATTAACCAACCAATAAAACTACTTCAAAAAAATAATAAAAAAATTAGACATCATCATATTGATAGGAGAAACTTTACACGAGAGCTTCGGGCGGACCCAACTATAAAAAGGGGCGGGGTCCGCCTATCGTAAGAACGAAAAAGAAAGGAATTGACAACTGAAACTACTGCTCCCTCAGGTTGCCCAATCCCACCCTGTCTAGGAAAATGAGGCCTTTGGTAATCTGAGGCAGGTCCCTTGCTGATTGGAAGAGCATCCGGGACTGAGCAGTGCTGCCCCTCCTAGCTAGATCATCAGCAACTGCATTTGCTTCCCTGGGGATGTGAGAGATGGAGACCTCCAAGTTGGCCGATATCCTCTTAATCATAGACCACTAGTAGCTCAAGGCCCATGGGGGAGATGAGATCATCGCAAGGACGTCCATAATCGCTTTGGAATCACTCTCTACTTCCACTTTGGAGTAACCCAAGTCCACACAGTGGGAGAGGCCCCCCCAAATTGCAATGATCTCTGCTTGAGAGTTGGATCCAACACTGTAACCAAACGCGAAAGCAGACAGAAAATCTCCATCATTATTTCTTGCCCACGCCACCACCCCCAGATGGGCCCGGGTTCTCCAGCGACGAGCCATCCACGTTGATCTTGACCCAGCCCATTTTGGGCCTAGTCCATTTGATCAATTGAATCTCCCTCCAAACGCTTGGGACGCCATTGAAGCCTTGCACCGATAAGGCTAAGGAGGAAGCTCGCTTGAGAACTTTTGGGGAAGGGAGGGATGGAACTAGTCGGCTGACCCAGAGCTGGATTCTAGCAATAACTCTCGAAGGGCAGGTCGGGAAATCCTCGAATCTCGCCGCATTTCTGGACATCCAGATCTCCCAAAAAATACGCAAGGGGATAAGACCTGTGAGGGTGTGAAGCTGGTCAAATGTTGCTATAAATGCACACCACTTAGAAGCTCTGATGATTGCTGAATCCTGGTGGGAAGTTTGAATCTTGAAAATGGGCTGAAAGAAGGTCCAAACTTTGGAGGCGAGCTCTCCCGAGGAGAAGACATGGTCAATAGATTTTGTGTGGATCGGATGGGGGTCATGGTAGCACACACATTTTGAGGCCAAATGGGCCCTTTTGATTGCGTTCTATCGTCAACTGGGATGGCTTTGTGAATTATCTTCCAAGAGAGTAGAGAGATCTTAGGGGGCAGCTTCGAGTGCCAAACCCAAACAGACCACCTTTTTTTAACGGCAGAGGGTCTAGAATACAGCCAAACGTGACCGACCTTCAGCTCGCCTGAAGTAGAAGCAACCCACACCCATTTGTATTCCAAATCGGAGGTACAATACCCCTCGTCTGCCACATGATCGAGCACTATAGCATGCAAATGATTTCTGACCACAACCACGTCCCTCCACCCATCAGGCCCGATGAAGTCCCTGACTTGGGCCAACTGCGGCTGAGGCTGAGAGGGGGCTGCCTGAAGCTTCCAGCCTGATAAGGGCCCAAATCCTGTCTAGTCATCGTCTCAGAATCTGCACTGCCCGTTCCTAGTAACCACCGCAAACCTGCCATAATAGATACAAAAGTTTTGCGAATTTGCTTCCACAAGGGCGAGGCCCAAGGGACTAGCCTCCCGCTACCTTCTGAATGAAGGTCGTTTGTGTATTTTGCTTTCATAAAAGTTGCCCAGCAACTGCCTTTAGCCCCGCATAGGATCACCCATGCCATTTTCATCCTAAATGCCTGCATTATGGCGGTCAGATTTTGAAATCCCAGCCCACCTTCCGACAATGGGGAGGAGACGACTTTCCAATTTACCCAGTGGCAGCTCTTTCTGTCATTGTTACAGCCCCAAAAGAAGTCGACAACAGCCCTTTCCAGCTTGCCCAGAAGAGTGCGGGGTATGTCTGTTGCTGCCATTATGTGGACAAGAATGCTGCTAAGGACATGTTTAATTAGCATGATTCGGCCAGCTTAAGACAAGATTTTCCCTTTGCAACCTGCCAATCGGTTTCGAAACTTTTCCAACATAGATAGAAAGTAAGCTCTCTTTGCCCTGCCCTTGAAGATTGGGACTCCTAAATATGTGACAGGGGCCTCTCTGTGATTGCTTGTCACAAATAATAAGAGGCTTAAAACATTTTTTGACTTCCAATATGCAACGAGGCCTAAAACATTTCATTTGCCTTTGTTTGTAGCGAGCCTGATGAAGTAGCTACATTTGCCTTGATTGGATGATGTCGAGGTTCAATTAAAGTTTTTTTTTTTTTTTTTTTTTTTTTTGGGGGGGGGGGGGGGGGGGGTTATGTGTGTGGGTGTGTGGAAGGTAGTGATGCTTGCCATTTTTTGGTCTATATGGCTCGAAAGGAATAATTGATGCTTCCAAAACATCTTTGGTTCTAAGATTGGGGTGTGTAATCGGATTGCCTTGTCTATCAGAGAGTGGGCTCCCTGAGGGTGTTGTTCGGGGTTTATTTTTCTTTCTTTTTTTTTTCTATTTTGTTTTGTGTTCGTCTCTGTTGTGTTCTGTATTTCTAGCCTTTGGCACTAATAATATTCCTTCATCTTTCAAAAAAAAAAAAAAGAGTAACTGATACCTTAGCTAAAAGTGTGATAAGAGTAGTGTTCGAAATATCGGTATCATGTTACGTATCACATCCTTGGGATATAGATACGTATCAGTTATCACACGGGATGTATCATTCGTATCGGGTAATTTATTGCACTTTTTGGGAGACAAAGGGGAAACAATGGGAAAATGGTTGAATTTTTCAATGAAACTTCAACGATTATTAAAAAGACCTTAATACACACTTTTAAATCGTAACATTTCAAAAAAAAAGTACACATAATAGGTTTCCTTTGTATAGTGTCCTAAGTTATGCGTTGTTTGACTAAACTAATACAACTATAGTCAAATTGAATGCGTAACATTTAGAGTGTATGTGATGATCATTTCATTCAACACTCCTAAATACACTTCAAAATTAGTCTCAATTGATAGCTGGTTGAAGGGAAATTTCAAAAAAATAATAATATTTTAATATCTTTTTATTACTTTTTAATTAAAAATGATTTTTATTTTTCAAAAATTGAGAACTTAACAAATCAGTAGATCAGCCCTCATACATGCTTGATTTCATGTTTGGAGTGCAACATCGTAAGCAAATTGGGAGAAATTGGGGAAATTCTGAATTTTCCCTAATTTTCCCCAAATCGGACCACCTACACACAAATTTCGAAATTAGAGCATATGTGATGATCATGTCATCAAATACTCCTAAACACTTTGAAATTAGTCTCAATTGGCAGCTAGTTGAAGGAAAATTTTGAAAAAACATGGAGAGCATAAAGAACCAACTCCATGATTTTTCCTGAAAAACCAATGGATTTGTAACACCATTGGACACTGATTTAACATAATTTCCAAAAAAAAAAAAAAAACAAAGAGAGAGAGAGAGAGAGATCAGAAATTGAAAATGCTCATCAGATTGAACATATGAGATATATCAGCACTACTTCTGCGTTTTGTATTGCATAGGTGGGATACAAGATATATCGTGGGATATATCAGTCGATACATTGATATTTAAAATATTGGATCAAAGTAAATATCTATATTATGAGCGTTTCATCACTTCATTCGTGTTCAATTTATTTATTAAAAAAAAAAAGAGGTGCCATTACTCATTGACAAAAAATAGAAGAAGAAGAAGAAGCTAACTTTCACCATACCTGAACACATTGAGTAAGCAGTGGTGTTAAAGTAGTCTTCAGTTGGTCACGAATAATTCCAAATATCTTCTCAACATATGCTGTGAGCTGCTGCTTAAAAAGCGAGGCAGGGTACTTCGCATCAACTTGGCGTATGACAGCCAGATTACCTACCGGAAGGTTCGAAGAAGAGCGGAATCCCTGAGAGAGAATAAAATCATATTTTATAGTGAAATGAGCAATTATGTCATGTTTTAGTTACTTTACGTACTTGAAAAAAAAATAATCTGAAAATGCATTAATCATGTCCATGCCCAAGAGGCAATCAAGTTCCATAATGATGAAGGGAAATGAAGTAAAAAGAAAAAGGTGCTTCTTTACTAGGGTCATTCTCCCGAATAATGACATTGGAGGGGGTGGTTTGTGAGGAGTGCCTCCAGCTGCACCAGGTTCTTTTAGACTTCGTTGTAGCAAGAACAACAAAGTTGATGTATTTGATAGCCAGTAAGCCAAATGATTACTGTTCTCCTCATTCTGCATAATAGATTATAGATTCATATTAAAACAAGTGAATCAGGTCACATTTCATGTTATGCAAAATTTAAAAGTGAAAATAGGTTCTCATAAACTACGTGACATGCAGGGATAGAAGATTTTAATCTGCCCAAATGAACAAATGAGAGAAAAAGAGAGGGGGGGGGGGGGGGGGGGGTGTTGGGACGGTATTCATGTGATGAAATAAAATTCAGCAAAAATCATAAATAAAGAAAACCCTACTTAGAACCTTAGCAGCCTAAGCCCCGACCAATCTTAAATAACCCTTGTATAATCTAACTGGAAGACCTTGGCAGAAGGGCTATTGCATGAAGCGGAAGACTTCGAAAAAGGCATGCAAGTATGTTGGTCTTTGTGTGGGGAATTGGAGGTGGCTCTGAGTCATACCAGTGTTTTAAAACCTGAACTTAACATCAAACCGTTTACTAAAACAAAGAAGCTAACCATGATGCCATGGAAGTGCCATAAGTAAATTAACTAAAACAAAGAAGTTATAAAAAGATAAATTCTTGAAATACTTGAAATATGAGATGACCTGCTGTTGGATGGATAAAGCAACTAGAAGGCTACGGCCCCGTTTGGCACAAGCCACACAGCAATGTGGATAGTGTTGCCTTGATCAAATAATTTTGGTAACCATACTATCTATCTGTATAAGCATGTATTAATAATGCAATGGATATATGGTGTTTGGAAAAATGATCACATACATGGGTGAGGGGTAAATTCCATTTTTTAGGTTATGCTCCATCCATAGTTGACTCAGCGATCTAGACGGTCTGGTTTTTCTGAAAACAGTAACGAGGGTACAATTTTGGCAATGCAAGTGTATTGACTAAGATAGACCACCAGCCAATCTTCAGTCCCCTTCCCTTTTAAAAAATTCAGAAAAAGAGCCTGACTTCTCGTTAGTGTGGCAAGGGGTGGGGGTGTGCCTACCACGAAGATGGGGTGTACAAATTATTTACATACAATCCACACCGTCGATCAAATGCAATAATACATGTTTCACCAAGATCTCGAAAATCAGAACTATTCAAAACTAAGGTGGGCCAAACACAGGAAATGGCAGGTGTCTCCAGTTCAACTGTTTCCAATGGTGTGGCCCTCGGAAGTTTTGGATGGGCTTAATTTTTGGGGTTCAAAGTAAACAAGAGGCTGAGCACCTGATGGATGGTTTGGATCTAATCCACCTTTCTTCCATGCGACTATGCAACACATGTTACAACCACTCCCTTGTCAAAATAGCTGGATTCAGAGTTTTTTTTCACAGAATCCAGCTATTAGCATGACACGACAGTTAACGCTAGAGAAAAAATAGGCAGTGAATAATGCTATTTCGATACCTACATTTATGAGCATAGCAAATTTAGTGCCAAACACGAGATTATCTATCATATTAAAACTATATTTATGCTAATAATGCTATGACGCAGGCCAAACTAGGCCTACATCGGATGGAGATTGACACCGTGGAAATGGAATATGGCATAGCCATCTCATGACAGTACACGTGGCAGGGTGACATGTCCATTGAGACTGTCCATCTAGTGGTCCCTACCAATGTTGCAAAAATCTTTAGCATATCGCAAATCATAGTAGGGTTGAATCGTATCGAATCACAAATTGTATTGTAAATCGTAAGGGTTTTTTACATTTTTCTTAAATTTTTTAACATAAATAAATCAGAAATTTTAAAAGAACAAATTAATCTTCCTTTTGCCATCAATGTGCACCAAGTAACCATGTCATGATAGTGTTAAAGGATTCTTATTCCTTTATTATTTTTCTTTCAAGAAATTTCCCTTCAAAAAACATACAAGGGTCCTTTAATAATTTATGTTCTTGTTATCTTTCTTGAATGTAGAATCACAATGGCAAAGAAGCCTTTGAAATTGTAGCCCGACTAAAAAAGATATTCTGATTTTGAAATATCATTCATAATACATACAAGTCAACACGATCATAACCATCCATAAAAACATTACAAGTAAGTCATACATCAATTTGGTGTTTCGACTAGTTAAGAAGTAACTCATAAAAAAAAAAAAAAAACTACATGATTTTATATTGAAGAAAATATATATCATTTAATCTCTTACAAAGAACAAATAAAATAATCTACCTTTTCTAAAGGATTCTTACAGCCTCCACCAATTTAAAAACATAAAATAAAAGCCAAGTGAAGCTTAAAATACAAGACAACAAGTATAATTTGAATCGTAAATTGGGATTTGAATCACCAAATCGTAGGATTCAAATGGATTCAAGGTTGGGATTCAAATCATTTTGCTTAAGATTCGACTAAAATCATATATCGTAAATTGTAAGATTTTAACAATATTGGTCCCTACTATTGATGGCAAATGATTCAAGAATCAAATGACTCTGGCCATCTAAATAGTGGCCACCAAAGGGACAGTAGGAAAGAGAAACTATCTATGGTCAACATTAAGCGTTGAGAAGTGAAGGAAATGGATCGCTATGATCCTCCGATAAGTGTTATTTCCCACACATAAGTCATCCAAGATGATGCCCTTTAGATGGTGATGCAGGGACAAGTGATGACCTAATCCTAGATGTATAATCAAGTTAAAGAATGTTCAAATAAATACACGAATCAACTAACTATTTCCAATCAAAGGGATTAGATAAATTTCAACACAAAGATGAGGTCATTCCGTCAGGATCATGCTCCTTAGCATAAAATCGCGTAAATAATAAAAAGGGGGGACCTAGGGATATGAGGATATCCCAGATCTAGCATAAGTCAGTCTATGGTCAAGTTTGCATCTGATTCTACTGACTAACTATCCCTCTTTTCCGTTCAAACTAGAAAGGGGATATCCAGAGAGGAACAAAATGGGTGAAGAATGAAGGGATTGAGATGAAAAAAGTATAGGTCTTTTTGTTGTTAAAAGAAAAGGAGGATGATTCTTACCTTTTCCTACACATCGAAGATCTAGAAAGAAGAAAACTTGAAATCAGGGTGGAATCCTCAACACCCAAGGGCCAATCCTGAAACCCTAATCTCTTGACTAAAGAGGAAGAAAAGATACGAATTTCAATTTATTCAATAATAATGAAAATAGGGTTTCTCACAACGTATATATAAGCTATGGAAAAAGCAAAAGTTCACTAAAGCCCCTGAAAATAAGAAAAATAACAAAAAGATGAAAAATTAAAGAAAGTACAATAAAGCCCCTGAAATAAGAAAAAAGAACAAAAACGCGTAAAACTAAAACACCCGTGTGGTAGGGTGTGAAATCCGACCCATGGATCTATGGTCAGGATGCGGTCATGCCACTCTTGCACTCGTAACGCATCAAAAAATGGGTCCAATGGACCCAACGTCCATCCACACCAACTCCTCTACTCCGGTACTCTATCGGCGATGCCTCCTCCTCTGGTACACTCTAAAGGGTGCACCACTGATATCTGCATCAGATGGACAATTTGGAATTACACGTAACCCTTCCAAGTGTATTGTAGAAAGATATCCATGCCATATTGCAGTTTGTCCACCTGTATCATCTCCTACAGAAATTACGAGGCAATAACCTACACTGGATTGGACGGCAATAGCTGGAGGAGGTTGTAGCTAGTGTGGGTTTGTTTTTGTGTGTGTGTTGGGGGGGGGGGGGGGGGGGGGAAGGGTTGTTCATTTCTGCAACTGGAAAACCCATCCAAATTAGGTGATCCTATCCAGAAAACAGGTTTATAAAAGCCCAACTGTTTTAGTGCGCAATTCTTCTCCAAACCAATCTAATCATATGGGATAACATCTCGAGGTCTAGTAAATGATATGGATATTTGGGGATGGCACCAGCTGATATAGCTATGGATTTTTGTTTTGTTTATCATTATTTCCATCCCATTTCTTAAAGAAACTTAAAGGTTATTGAAGGAAGTTGAATGAAAGAAGAGGGAGTGATGGGGGTAAGTAGTTAGGGAAGGGTCCTAAAGTATAGGTTTGGACTATGAGGGTGAATAATGCTGTAACGCCCTGAAAATCGGGGGTCGAGCAAAAGCTCGGCTCCCGAGTTCCAACGCATCACTTATGCAACATAGATAATGATAATTGTATGTTGTTCATATTAGTGCATTAAACATGAATGGGATTATACCAAAACAACAGATCATACTCCAGAGACAGTTAAATTATGCAAGCGGAAGACTGTGATAGATATATAAAATATATAAACTGTTGTAAGTCTCCAGAGTGCGAGCATGCTACTAGGTTAAATATACACCTATATACTCCAAAAATGAACAAAATGGATATACAAGGGTGTTCCAAAAGTGCAAATTAACAAGTGGAATGGCATCTAATTAGCAACCCTGTAACCCCGTCGATCAGAACACGGCTCACATGAACCCGCCTGAAAGCAGCATATAGGAGAAACTCTCCTCATCATCATAAAAGTCAGGCTCCGCTTCACGAGCATCGCCATCATCTGAAACTACAACAGGGTCTGGTTGGTGTGTACAACACCGTCCCGTAACGTGGGAGTGAGTAGCTAACTCAGTGGAACAATAAAGCACAGGTTAACATGTTATCAATTCAATCAAGCAGTAATGATAAAGCAGTAAATCACACATCCTTAAGTACTCTTGTTAATACAAGAATGGTATGTTTGTATGATATATACCCTCGCCTGCGCTCCCTCAGCGACTCTTTCTTACGTTCGCGGCATGCCACACTCCCTCAGTGCTTGACCATCAACGCCAAACGCACACGTATGCGGTGCATGAACGTGATTACCAAGTTCTTTCTTAGTCATTTTCATACAGCAGGATTGTAAAACTAAGGTACCTCCCTTATATCACTACCCAAACAAGGATCCATTCTAGGGTCGTCAGTCCTAGTAAATCTCATACAATGATACGGTTCTAGGTCGCTGCAAAGGGCTCGTCGCCTTATCAATGCAGGCCTAGTTATACTCTAGTTACTACGGAGAGGCTCGTTGCCTCAACGCAGGTTCAGAGTATGCTCGAGGTCATTACACCAATGCGTCATTCGGGGCTGACGCAATCGCAACACCCCTTCAGATATTGTCCAACCAACAGGTATCAGAGTGCGCAGAGGTAGTTTTGTTTGGCAATGGCCCACACAAGGCTCACGCACAACGCGTCTTCTGATCAGTGTAGGCCGACAGCTAGAATACAGTGTCCCATACTACCGTATTTGGCTCACGAGTCTTGTTGCTCACTGGTCACTACGGGGAGGCTCGTCGCCACAATGTAGGCCGACAGCTCAACCACGGTGTCCCATACCACCATGTCCGGCTCATGAGTCTTAGCGGATCACAGTACCAAGGTTAACAGGGATTTCACTGGTGAGTTTGGTACCCTAGGTTCAAGCAGTAGCATCCAAACATGGTTAACATACATCGGCCAATCGGGTTATTTGATGAGCTCGACTAGCACGAGCGCACATCGAATTGATCGACATGAAGTGCATAAGCACTCCATGTGGCCTAACCACTGTCGTCAACCGATATACGACTAGGATTCGTCAGGCACGTCTCATGTGTCAAAACAATGTCAGCCACTAATTCAAGGCTTGGTACCGATTGCCTGGACTATACAATAGCCCCGAACACAATCAATCTTAACAAACTAGCATATGAGATAATCGAGCAGTAATAAATACATATTTCAAATCATACAATCAATTGAGCATGTGATGAAGTACAACATAAACATGAATTTATACATATTCAATTCACAAACAAACGGATATCTAACCATGGCATAAATGGAGGAAAACATACACATCATTAGAGTGGTTGAGAATCCTATCTTAACACCTAATTAAAGAGCAGTCAACCAGTATTTACTCATACAAACATTTTTACATACACTTAATCTACACATTACATCATACATGGTATGTAGTAGTTAGAATACGTATTAGGACAAGTCCTTTCATCAAAGGATTGCCGCCTATATACCAATCACATACCCACGATGGTTAGTCGTGGCGTACGTTAATACATAGTCTATACTCACTTAGACATTTTCACAAACACTTAGGTTACACATGTGTACATACATGACGTATTTTAATATAACATGTATTAGGCTAATCCGTTCACCTAGAAGTTGATACACATGCATCTAACATACATAGACAGCGATTAATCATGGCAAGCACAAATCCGTATTTCATACGTATTCCATATTTTCTACAAATGCGAGGAATACAGTATATTCAACATAGTTAACGTATAACTGAAAGAAGAAACGGACAACACTTTGTACATGTGAAATAGCATCCACGTCAGTAATCTATCATTAACTGACATTGAAAGCCTTGAAAACTATAACCTATACGTTTAAAGTCCGCACCTTATGCCGTTAAACAAGTTTAGGACTCAGTTTGTATACCGAGTCTTCGTCTACGGGAGAACGGTAACCTATAGCATGAAATAGGTTAGCTATTTCATCACTTACTCTATTTGGAACTTTAGAACAGGTTAGGTTTAGGTTTTCTTACCTAAGAACGGGATCGGTATCGCCGGAAGAGCGACACGGTAGTTGTAGATTGACACGTAGTTTAGTGGGATTGAATCCCAGGAAGAAATCCCAAGTCTCTCTCTCTTTCTCTCTCTTTCCTTCTCTCTCTCTCTCTCTCTCTCTCTCTCTCTTTTCTTTCTAGGGTTTAGGAAATTCATATGGGTTATGAGATAAAGGGTTTAAGGTCCTTATATAGGCCTAGAACTTCCGAAAATAGGCCCAGGGCCAAGGTATACTTAGGTTATGTCCAAAGCCCATCTATTCCGGCTCAATAAGCCCCCCCTTGAGCCAAAGCTCGGACTTAAGCTCCCTTATGTTGGATCTAGGTTGACCTCAGTTTTCAGTCCGATCGGATTCACAGATCGACCGCGGTGGGCCAATTTCAGTTCAACGGTCATCGAAACTGGATCAGGGTTACAAGTACATGGACATGTATGGGAAATGTTCCCTGATCCGAGGGTGTATTTGGGTCAGATTCCAACGATCTGATTGCTTATATCAGGCCCGCAAGCGACAGGTCTCAGATTACTTAAATTAGATTTAATTTCTAAAGAAATCCACGTTTTCTCACACACTTCACTCCGTGCTCAAGCGAATAACCCCGGGACACAATCTGGATTTGATCTCCGAGATGGTTGTCAAGCCCAGCAAGGCAGTCTTAATTATATAACTTCGTATTAATCGGACTTTCGACGTGTGGTCCAAATCCGATACGGAGTTTCGTGATGCCCCCGAGGGCAACTGAGTAATGAGATTGATCCTAGATTTTAGGGTAACCTAGCGTCAATGATTCTACAAGTTTTGGGTCTTGCAGATCGTATTTAAAGTGATTCAAACGGATTCCGTAGCTAATCTAGTTTAGCACTTAGTTACTTTGTCTAATTCCTAAAGGATTTGAGGTTTGAGAAGCTAATAAGGGGTTAGGATCAACCCCTTGCCTAAGGACATCTAACTCCAGCTTGGCAAAAATCTGGGGCGTTACAGATGCGTGTTGCTCAAGAAAAGGAGAATAAGAAAGAGCCTTAATTGGTGATGTAAGTCATGAATGAGGGAGGGAGAGGACCACGACACGACGCAAGAAAGGGGTAAGCATCCCCTACAAGGCTACAATATGAGATGGAGAGAAAATGTGAATATGGAAGACAAATGCCCTGCGCTCTCCAACCCTACAAGATCCGTGAGCATTGAAGGCTGAGGGATTTTATGAGAAAGTAAAGGTAGAGGGAGAGGAGAATCATTGAAAAGGAAGAGTAACGAGGCGAAGGTGGCATTGGGTGCATAAATTGATATCTATGATCTGTATGACAAAGATATGCAGTTCTTCAAAACTGAAAATAACCACTTCATCATAAGAGTACATAAATGTGTTTGTTCAATAAGAATTTATTACATGAACGTTTTCCAGAAAATGGAATTGTCTAATGGGATATTATTTAGATGATGTTTCCAAGATTTGTAAATCAAATAAATAACGAATCAGTATAAACAACATTCAATTACCTCAATTGCAGAACCAATCATCTGAATAAGACGGTCAAAAACGCTAGTCCGTTCAGCTTCAAACAATTTCCAATGAAGAAGACATTTGTATATGGTAAATGCTGCAACTGGTTTTCCTTGACTGAATCCAATATTTTGGACCACACATTTCATAAGAGCATCTAAGCTCTCCTGTGACAAAAGAGGATCATCACATTGGCTGAATTGAGTTAGATTGAGGAATGCATGAAGCACATAATAAATTACATGGAATCTTTTTTCTTTCTTTCTTTTTGAAACTAATAAATTACACCAATTAGATGAATGCTGATACTAGTGAGCACATACATGCTGTCTCTGAACCTGGGATGCCCTCAACTTGCTATTGGATAATGCATTATTCTCATGGTGACCATTCTCCAAATTCTGCAAGTAAAGAAATCCTAAGATAGAACCATCCTAAGGAGAACCCTGAGATAAAGATTTGAACTAATCCAGAACTCATATACACCTTCATTTTTGGAATTGACAAATGCCCTGAAATGTGTTTTACAGGTGTTTTTAACAAGGCCTGTTGCCTTAGAATATCCACGGTCTCCATGTCCAAGAGCTTTTCTTCTAGTCTGTGACAAAAAGTAAACAATGATTTTTCAATTACAAAAAAAGGACAATCATGAGAAAGAAACAAGAGAGCACTAAAATAGTTTTCTTCTTATTATTTAGAAATGGCAGAACCCATTGAAGCTGAAGCTTAATTCTAGCTTAACAGTAAGAAAGTTAGCAAAGAAATTACTAGAACCTCTGCATGTCAGTCTTCAATTGAATTATCTTTGACTCTGCGTCCATAGCCTGCTTAAGCCTTTCTTCACTAAGCCTGTGTGTTTCTTCATACTTTCTTTCAGTTTCATCTATCTTCTTTTCCAGTGAGCTCACCATGGCCTACGACAAATTAATGATGAGTGACATAAATATCACAAGTAGAAATGCAAATGCATGTTCACCCATGGAATTTAGGCAAACTAAATTGAAATGTTATGTTATTCGTCACAAAACTCCTTGAGATGCCAATCCCACCTTCAGTTGTTCATTTTCAAAAGTAAGTTTATCCAATAGCACACTATCAATGACTGGGACCTCCTGTAGGACAGGAATTAGGTCTGCTGCTTCTTTCACAGCCTCTTGTTCCTTCACTAGCATCTTTTCAGTTTCTTTGTATTGAAGCTGCATCTCTTCCAATTGCATTTCTTCAATCTTCTTTTCCAGTGAACCCACCATAGCCTATAACAAATTAATGTTGAGTGACATAAATATCATAAGTAGAAATGCAAATGAATGTTAACCCATGGAAATTAGGCAAACTAATCTGAAATGCTATGTTATTCACAACAAAACTCTTTCATCCTTGAAATGGCAATCCCACCTTCAGTTTTTCATTTTCAACGGTAAGTTTATCCAACGGCACCTTATCAACAACTGGGACCTCCTGCATGACAGGAATTTGATCTGCTGCTTTTTTTGCAACCTCTTGTTCCATCACCGGTATCTCTTTAGTTTCTTTGAATTGAAGTTGCATCCCGTCCAGTTGAATTTCGTCAATCTTCTTTTCCAGTGAACTCACCATAGCCTATAACAAATTAATGGTGAGTGATGTAAATATCACAAGCAGATACAAATTTATGTTAGCCCATGGACTTTAGGCAAACTAATTTGAAATGATATAACTCGTTGATTGTAATCAACTAGACTGTTAGATAGAGCTTGATTGTAATCAACCTACATAATAGTCTATTACATTGTGCCTGTGGGAGTTTTATGTTCTCATCGCCAGTTCCCAGCCCAGATAAAAGAGGGTTGTGTCAAGCTGGCGGCTGGCATCAAACTTATGCCATAACTTTCAACATGAATCTGAACAATATGACATTCCAAACTCATGCTCAGGCGTTCCCTAAACAATATGACATTCCAAACTCATGCTCAGGCGTTCCCTAAACAATATGACATTCCAAACTCATGCTCAGGCGTTCCCTGTCCTTGATAGAGTGGAATGGCGAAACAGGATTCATATGGCTAACCCCAATTGATTGGAATAACGGTTAGATGATGATGATGATGATGATGAATTCGAAACACTATATTATCCATAACAAAACTCTGTTTTTCTTGAGATGGCAATCCTACCTTCAGTTTTTCATTTTCAACAGTAAGTTTATCCAACAGCACATTATCAACAACTGGGACCTCCTGCACGACAGGAATTTGCTCTCCTGCATTTTTTGCAACCTCTTGTTCCATCACCAGCATGTCTTTAGTTTCTTTGAATTGAAGTTGCATCCCATCCAGTTGAATTTCGTCAATCTTCTTTTCCAGTGAACTCACCATAGCCTATAACAAATTAATGGTGAGTGACATAAATATCACAAGCAGATGCAAATTTATGTTAGCCCATGGACTTTAAGCAAACTAATTTGAAATGTTACAACTTGTTGATTGTAATCAACCTATGTCATAGACTGTTAGATAGCAATTTTTTTTACCACACACACACTCACACACCCACACACACCACAATTGGTACTCGAACCCATGATCTCTATGTTGAAACTCTTCTGAGTCTACCTCTGAGCCATGAGTAGGGACCCCTGTTAGATAGTTCTTGATTGTAATCAACCTACGTAATAGTCTATTTACATTGTGCTTGTGGGAGTTTTATGCTCTCATTGCTGGTCCCCAGACAAGATAAAAGAGGGTTGTGTCAAGCTGGCTGCTGGAATCAAACTTATGCCATAACTTTCAACATGAATCTGAACAATATGACATTCCAAACTCATGCTCAGGCGTTCCCTGCCCTTGATAGAGTGGAATGGTGAAACTGGATTCATATGGCTGACCCCAATTGATTGGAATAAGGGTCAGATGATGATGATGATGAATTTGAAACACTGTTATCCAGAACAAAACTCTGTCATCCTTGAGATGGCAATCCCACCTTCAGTTTTTCATTTTCAACAGTAAGTTTATCCAACAGCACATTATCAACAACTGGGACCTCCTGCACGAGAGGAATTTGCTCTGCTGCTTCTTTTGCCACCTCTTGTTCTATCACCAGCATCTCTGTAGTTTCTTTGAATTGAAGTTGAATCCCATCCAGTTGAATTTCGTCAATCTTCTTTTCCAGTGAACTCACCATAGCTTATAACAAATTAATGGTGAGTGACATAAATATCACAAGCAGATGCAAATTTATGTTAGCCCATGGACTTTAGGCAAACTAATTTGAAATGCTATAACTCATTGATTGTAGTTAACCTATGTCATAGACTGTTTGATGGCGCTTGATTGTAATCAACGTACATAATAGTCTATTACATTGTACCTATGGGAGTTTTATGCTCTCATTGCCAGTCCCCAGCCAAGATAAAAGAGGGCTGTGACAAGCTGGCGGCTGGCATCAAACTTATGCCATAACTTTCAACATGAATCCAAACAATCTGACATTCCAAACTCATGCTCGGGCATTCCCTGCCCTTGATAGAGTGGAATAGCGAAACAGGATTCATATGGTTGACCCCAATTGATTGGAATAAGGGTTAGATGATGATGATGAATTTGAAATGCTATGTTATTCACAACAAAACTCTGGCATCCTTGATATGACAGTCCCACCTTCAGTTTTTCATTTTCAACAGTAAGTTTATCCAACAACACATTATCAACAACTGGGACCTCCTGTGTGAGAGCAATTTGCTCTGCAGTCTTTTTTGCAGCCTCTCTTTCCTTCATCAGAATCTCTTTGGTTTCTTCGAATTGAAGTTGCATCTCGTCTAGAGCAGATTGCAATTTTGCAATTTCTTGTGTTTTAGCTTCCTCTATCTCAGCCTATAAAAGAAAATGTGAATCATGAATTAGCATGATAAGATGATATCAGAAATGCAACCAAGTTGGCAGACAACCATACCTCCTTCATCAGAATCTCTTTGGCTTCTTCCAATTGAAGTAGCATCTCGTCCAGAGCAGATTGCAATTTTGCATTTTCTCGTGTTTTAGCTTCCTCTATCTCAGCCTATAAAAGAAAATGAGAATCATGAATTAGCATGATAAGACGATATCAGAAATGCAACCAAGTTGGCAGACAACCATACTTCAACGAGCCACACCAGCCTCTCCCTATTCATTCATGAGTCATGACAGCATCATGCATAAAAAATAATAACAGTAATTTTATTTTTATTTTTTTTAAGTACTGGGAAATGTTCACACTTAATTTGGGTGACAGTCAAAATTTCCATCAAAGCAATGGAAATGCCAAAAGGAAGAAGAAGAATAAGAAGAAGAAGAAGAAGAAGAAGAATGTAAAGTTCAGGTTTAGTACAGTTTTGAGTTTTGACTCAAAAAGGGGCGATATATGCAAGCATGTACATTCTATTAACAGACGGCAACCGCCAATCTCTGTATTTTAAAATCATCATCAAAATTTATTATTATTATTATTATTTTCTTTAATAAACGCATTATGAAGCCTTAAAAGTTATTACAGCAATGGCATGTATGATGGCTACACAACCACTTGCTGTAAAGAAAAATTACTACAAAGACTTGCTTCCTTCCAAAAAAAGAAAATCCTACAACCTCCGAGTCCTAACTAAATGAAGAATTACAAAGTAGGGTGCATTATGAGATCTCAGGATAGAAAACTGCAATCTGCAATTTCTCCCTGCCCTTTGGTGGTTTCTTAATAAATTGATGTTACCTTACTAAAAAAAAAAAAAAAAAACTGCAATCTAATACTACAACTCTAGAATGCTACTGTCCAGATCTAGGTAATCTACACCTTGGTCCTAACCAATGATTAGTTGAAAAACTAGATACAGTTCTGGAAACTTGGTTAAACCGTAATAATTTATTGGTGCAGAATAGGACTGGACTCCAAGTAACTCTGTCAGATATCACTTGGATATGGACAATTGTGATTTACATAACCAGAAAGAATGCATGGTACTTATTAAGTTCACCTTCATGCCTCTCTCCATCTGTAGTTCTAACGTAAGATCTTCAACTTGCTTTTCCAACTTACTTTTGGCAGCTTGGAGAGCACCGGTTTCCTTAGCTGCCTGCAGATAAAGACAAAAAAAAAAAGAAGAAGAAGAAGAAGAAAAAGAAAGAAAGAAAGAAGAAGAAGAACTATCAACTGATCTGAGGCTTATGAAAAAATGAAAGGAACAAAATTAGGGATTTAAACAGGCAGTTGATGTTTAGTTTCTAGAACAGTGTCACTGATAACAGATGAATAAAACAGACAAAGCAAGTGCGTAATATTTCATTGACTAGCCAGCTCCTGTTTTGAGGAAAAGCTGCTGCAACAGTTTTCAACTTCATGGAATTAACATGACCATGCAAACCAGAATGTGATTCTACAAGAAACATCAACCCTGAGGAACATAAAAAAGGATAATCAAGTCTTTGTCAAAGTCCGAAATGTAAGACCAAGGTGCGAACTTGTACAAATTTAAATTATCACCAGAAAATTATCATGAATTATCTGAAAATTCATTATCAGCGATAACCAAATCCAAAGAGATGCTTGGAGAGTTGAAGAGAATAACAAGATGCAACTTCTCCCTTAACAAGATTGTATGACTAAAAATAAAAAGCTCACCATTTTGAGTTTCTTTAGTTCTCTTCGAGCAACTCTTCCTCTCCATGCACATTGTGTGGTGATTGCTGCCTTCTTTATCCTCATATAATGCATGCGAGCCAAGAATTGGCGGCATTGACTCTAGAGTAAAAGAACTAAAACCACTCAGAATAAAGATGGAAAATAAATAGCAGACTAAATTTTCCAGCAAGACATGTAAGAGGATCTGGAAAGGATAAATAGTTCTAAAAACCATCTACTTCACGGAAATGAAGTAATAGGAGTGGGATTTCTTTCAACAGTCTTGTCATCGAATAGCTGCAAAAGTATAATAAGAGATGGGCAGACCAAAGATCCTTCACAAGATCCATAATCACAATGAACTTAGTCAACAATTTCATTTACCTGGATAACAACTGCAGCTCTCCTCTGCCTCCTGAAAGTCAGCTCATTACGAGCAGCTATCCCACGCAAACCAGATTGGATAGTAATGGCTGAAAAAGACAAGTTTTTATAAGCCTTCCTTGCAAGATACATGCGAAAATATTTCTGGATCTTCAGACAGGCAGCTTCTCTTCTCATTATTCCATAAACTTTCTGTGCAAGTTTTCCTGAAATAAGCAAAAATTAATTCACATACAGTCCAAAAACAGCATCCTGTATCCTTTGCATCAGAACACATGAATGCTTATTATATCTTTCAGATATATAAGGAAACAAGTCCAGATGAAAAATATGCATCTATTATAGTAGATTAATCTCTTAAGCAATATTGTCAAAATCGTTATCATATCGCAAATCGTAGTATGGTTGAATCGTATCGAATCGCAAATTGTGTCGTATATCGTAATATTTTTTTATAATTTTCTTAAACTTTTGAAAAAATAAATAAATCAGATTTTTTAGGACCTCATCAATCTTCCTTTTGCCATCAATGTGCACCAAGTAATACCATGTCATGATAGGGTTCAAGGATTCCTATTCCTTTATTTTTAATTTTTTTTTTCTCTTTCAAGAAATTTCCCTTTAAAAAAAATACAAGGATCCTTTAATAATTTATATTCTTGTTACCTTTTTTTAATGCAGAATTACAGTGAAAAAGCGGCCTTTGATACTGTAGAGCGATTAAAAAAGATATTTTGATTTCTAAACATCATTCCATAATACATAAGCCAGCATGATTGTAACCATCCATAAAAATATTACAGGTAAGTCATACATCAATTTGGTGTTTCGACTAGTTAAGAAGTAAGAACTCACAAAAAAAAAAAAAAGCTACCTGATTTTATTTTGAAGAAAATATATATCATTTAATCTCTTACAAAGAACAAATAAAATAATTTATCTTTTCTAAACGATTCTTAAAGACCCCACCAATTTAAAAACATAGAATGAAAGCCAAGTGAAGCTTAAAATACAAGAGAACAAGTATAATTTGAATCATAAATCGGGATTTGAATTGTAAATTGTAGGATTCAAATCACAGAATCCTAGATCCATATAAAAAAGGATTCAAGGTTGGGATTCAAATCGTTTTGCTTAATATTCGACTAAAATCATCAATCGTAAATTGTGGGATTTTGACAACACTGCTATTAAGACACATTTAATAGTATTTAATACCTCTGCATGCTGCTTGAATCTCTATTGCAGATCGCCGCAATGAGACAAATGTTTTGTGAGCCAAGTGTGAACGGACTTTCCTTTGGATAATGGCAGCTGATCTTCCTAAAACCTCATTCCTACGGGCGTCTAGTTCTGCCATCTGACCGGCCCTAAGAAACACCTTTGTCTTCCCTACCTGCATGTTTCAATTGGAACAGTAAGGACATTTTCTGAATGCATTTTAGCGCCTTCTTAGTGGAGATCAAAACAATTGGCAATTCTATGGGTTTGATCAGTAAAAATTAGCTATAAATGCAAGGAATAACCACTCAAAATCCATTAGGCAAGTGCATTAAAATAATTATTCAGACCCCAGTAAAGATCACCGCCATTACCTTAGTAGTATTACCAAAAAATTTAAATGCAACCACTATTTTTCTCTCTTGGCAGTTCCTTTTTACCAGAATATACAAAATTTCAATAAAAAGAAAAAAGAAAAAAAGAAAAAGAAAAGCTCAGTATACCACCAAAAAAAAAAAAAAATGCCTGCAACGACCAACAACTTAATCGAAACCTTAAGATGGATAAACATAACTGCGCAGCTTAATACCATGTTCCAGTTGCTTACTAGCTGTATTTGAACTCTCCAAGTATAAAAGCCATTATGAATGCTCGTAAACACGGCCCTTGAGATACTTTAGATGCACCTATTCAGCACACCTCCAACCACCGTGGCTTCAAGCGATCTCTACAATTGTGCTCATTGTTTGAATTATCTCCGATATTATCGTTATCTCCAGCTTGGCGATACCGATAACACCGGTAGTATTAGAAATTCCAAGCATCAACAATGTATTGCTAAGTACTGCCAACAAATCGATATTGCCAATATTTTCATTTGTGTAGATTCAGGTGTCGCTTGTATTACTAATGTATCGATATTGCCAAAATTTCCAACTGTGTAAATTCTAGGTGACGCTTGTATCACAAGTGCATCAACAATGTTTCAATAATATCGCTAACGTAGAGATATCACAGAAAGTTTGTTTATTAAAAAAAAAAAAAATCTATTTCAAATTTTTTATGAGCGAATTGTTGAATGCGGTTTTCAATTTGTCGTTGCTAATATTAATTATTCTCAATATTATCATTGTTGCAACGTGCATGATATCAAGACCACAACCTTTTGTTTCCTTTCCTGTCGTTGATGATTTCTTTGCAAAATATCATAAGTTGTCAATATTCTGCAATATTGATGGATGTTTGGATGGTTAGCGAAGCCTGCAAATGGTTATTATGACGACACACAAGCTTTTAAGCTCCCATTAAATGGAAATTTATTGTGTATATATATTTTTTTGGAAATTTTTTTTTCTTAAATATGCAAATATGTGTATTTTAGCATCTCCTGAAGTTTCACTGAAAATTCTACCGTTTTCCCCATGTTTTCTCGCATTTCTGGTTATCAGCAATATCGATATTGATTCTGTATTCCCGACCAGCGAAACTTGTAGCAATACCGATACTTCGAACACTGGTTCTGCTTATATTGTTTCCATCAGCCACACAGCATAATGGCAACGATAATTGAGTAATATGAGCTCCAAATGACAAGTGACTAATATAAACCTAATGATCCCATCCAAGGACAAACACGACAAGCATGACATAAATGAAACCAAAGTGAAGTTTAACGCATAAGTTCCAGGATAAAAGAAAATGATCACCATAGTCCCGTGGATTAGATATGATAAAACACAATAACCTTAAAAGCTACATGAGCCGTTTTCCCTCCCTCCCTCCCTCTCGGTTTGGAAAGATGAAAATTTCATTAATGATTGGAAAGCGTGATTACACTAGCAATTATGGAAGGTGACCCTAATTACTCTAAAATGATACATACTCACAAACAAGATTACAATGCAATATTTAGGTTCCCATGCTTGATGCCTTTTCATCAAAAAATCATTGAATCCCATTTGCTTCTCATCGGTGCAGCAGAAGATCCAGAAATTTCAGGAGTCTCAATGACCCAACCCAATACCATGGAGATGATCGCATATGATGTACCTGTGATTGATTTAGCTTTGTCCTTCAATATTATTCCATTCCGCTCTTTCCATATTCCCCATATGATTGCGTATGGAATTAGGGCCCAAATTCTTTTACCTTTCTCCAAAAATGGACCTGAGGTCCAGCAAGCCATGACCTCTACCAGAGACCATTGTTATCACCCAGCTGATCTTGAACTGCCTAAAGACATGGTCCCATTCACAGTGTAAGAATAAGCAATCCACTAATTCCTTGCTTTGTTTGCGCATCATGCATATATTAACCATCACCATCTTTCTTTTCTTCTCTTTTCCCTTTTTCTCTTTTTGTAAAAGGTAACAGAAGTAATCAGAGAGAAGAAGGATACAACTTAAGGGATAGGAAATTAAGATCAGGGCGCAAATAGCCCTCCCATTATTACCACCATTGTTTGGAGTATCCCTGATATTAGCCATATCTCCAGCTCAGCGATAGCGAAAACACTAGTAGTGATACCAATAACATTGGTAGCATCAGAAACTCTAAATATCGGCGATGTATCACTGAGTATCGCCAATATTTTTGACTATGCAAATTCCAAGTGTCGCTTGTATTGCCAATGTATCGCCAATATTTACGACTATCTAAATTCCATGTGTCGCTTGTATTTCCAAAGTATCAGTGATATTTTGATAATATCACCAAAAAATTCGTTGATTAAAAAAAATCTATTTCAAAAATTTTTATGGGTGCATGATTGCAATGTTTTAAATATCGACGATATTGGTCGATATATCTTATATCTCACCTGTGCGATACGAAAAGCATAGGTAATGCCTATATATCCCACACGTTTGATACAGTGAGCATTTTCAATTTTCGATCCCTTTTTTATTGAAATTGTGTTAAATCACTATCAAATGGTTACAAAACCATTGGTTCTTCAAGTTTTGCATGAAAAATCATGGAGCTGGAGCTTTGATTTCGATATCCGTTGGTTCTTCATGTTCTTCATGTTTTTTTCAAAAATTTCCTTCACAAAGCTGTCAATTGAGACTAATTTCGAAGTATTTAAGAGTATTTGATTAAATGATCATCATATACACTCTAATTTCGAAATTTGAGTGTAGGCGGTCCGATTTGCTAAAATTTGGAAAAATTTTTAAATTTCCCCAATTTCTCCTAAATTGCTTGTAATGTTGCACTCCAAACATGAAATCAGGCATGTATGAGTGTTGATCTATTGATTTGTTAAGTCCCTGTCAATTTTCAGAAAATAAAAATTATTTTTTAATTTAAAAATATATTTTAATTAAAAATTATTAAAATATTAATTTTTTTTCTCAAATTTTCCCTTCACCCATATAATGCCTTGGAAAAATCTGTATAAAGACCCAAGTACCACCTCAGGCAGAAATCACATAAGACCAAATCCTTTAGAAATTAGGCGAGTTTACCTGTGAAATTAGCACAAATCACTTTAAATACGATCTGGAAGACCCAAAACTTGTAGAATTAGTAACGCTACATTACCCTAAGATGTAGGATCAATCTCATTACCCAGTTGCTCTCGGGAGCATCACGAAACTCCGTATTGGACCTGAACCGCACATCAAAAGTCCGATTAACGCGAAACTAAACTATTATGACCGCCTTGCTGGGCTTGACAACCATCTCATAAATCAAGTCCTGACTGTGTCCAGAAATGCATAACTTGAGCCCGGAATATATTGTGTGAGGAACGTGAATATCTTTTGAAATAAATCCAAACTTAAGTAAACTGAGACGTGTCGCTCGCGGCTCAAATATAAGAATTCAAACCGTCAGAATCTGACCCAAATACACCCTCGGATCAGGAGAAATTTCCCACACATGTCAGTGCACTTGTGGCCCTGACCGAGTACCGGTGATCGTTGAACTGAAACTGGTCTGCCAGGTCGATCTGTAAATCCGATCGGACCGAAAACTTAACTTAACCAAAATCCAATGTTAGGGAGCTTAAGTTCAACCGCATGTAGAAAAGGGGGCTCCAGAAGTGCTCCGTTGGATCGGAACAGCCAATCTTTAGACATAACCTAAGTATACCTTGGCCCTGGGGCCATTCCTATCAGTTCTGGGCCTATATAAGGGCCTTAAACCCTCTCTCTCCCTTTGCATACGATTTTGCAAACCCTAGAAAGAGAAGAGAGAGAAAAGAGAAGGAAAGAAAGAGAAAGAGAGGGAGAGTGTGGGAGATTGTTCTCGGGACTCAATCTCGCCATTCCATGTGCTTTTCCACCATTCCTGTATCGCTATTTGGGCGATTCCGATCCCGCTCTTAGGTGACAAAGACTTAGTGTCTAAACTGAATTCGTTACGCGTTTACTAGCAAAAGGTGCAGACTATAAACGTATAGGTTATGGTTTTCAAGGCTTTCAATGTAGGTTAATGATTTATTATTAACGTGGATGCCATTTCACATGCAAAATGCGTTGTTTGTTTTGCGATACAGATATATATGAACTATGTTGAATATATTGTAAGCCATGTGTTTGTAAAAATCATCGTATATGTATGGAATTTGAAATTGTGTTTGCCATGATTATTTACCATGTATATATGCTAGTTGTATGTGTAACAACTCCTTGATGAAAGGATTTGCCCTAAGACATGTTATCCCAACATACGTCATGTATGTTATAATGTGTAGCCTAGGTGTTTGTGAAAATGTCTGAATGAGTGTAGGATTTGCATTCGTGCTCGCCATGACAAATTGTTGTGGATATATGATTGTTGTGTAGGCGACAACTCCTTGATGGAAGGTTTTGCCCTAATACATATTATAATCAACATACGTCATGTATGTTGGAGTGTGTAGACTTAGTGTTTGTAAGAATGCTTGAATGAACTAGTCGTTAGTAAATTGTACTTTGTAGGAGTGTTGAGATGTGATTCTCAACTACCCTAACCATGTGTATGATTTCCTCCATGTACTTATACTATTTTTTTTTTTTTTTTTTTTTTTTTAAAAGGATGGAATATAAAATCGTCTCAATGTGTACTTTCAGGAGAATTATGTATCCGACTTAAATTTTCCCTACACTCAACCGACTCAGGCATCAAAGCCTCACATCCCTGAGACCCATCATCAGCCAAAACAATGGAACCAGAAACAGCATCAGACTGTTGCTTGTTAGCGTCCAAAGAAAAATCACCGTCAGAATTGCTAGTCCCATTTCTCTGTTCCTCATCAATAGGTGAGCTGATAGCAGGGGAAGCATGGCCAGCTACCAAAGAGTGATCCTCCACTGCCTCTGTTTTCTCCTCCGCCAACTCTGCTTTCTCCTCCAACGACTCTGCTTTCTTCTCATCAGAAGCTGGGGTAACTTCCTCCAGATTTGACTCGGGAGATGATGAGGTACAGATCTTCACATTCCTTTCTTCCATCTGCTTCTTGTAAAGCGCCATAGATCTCTGAAAAACAGTTTCTGTTATTGCAGGAAAAAGAGAATCCCTCAGACTGTGATCCAAGCTCTTTCCACCTACCTTTGTGTCCTCCTCCAGGAATGCATTAGAATTGATTTCATCAGTTGTTTCTCCTTCCATTTCCAATAATCTCAGGCAGTCTGGATGGGCAAGATCTACCGAGATATCAAGCTTAGAAAGATATATACGATAAAAAGGCGCACTACTATCAGTTGATAATTTGGAAGTTTCAGATGTCTTTTTGTGGACAAATTCTGGAGGAGCTTCAATGGAATCCTTTGCTGAAGGGAGACCATCAAATTGTTTGATCGGAGTGCTTACGGCTGGGAGATGTTCTGGTCGGTTCCTTTCACTCCGGGATCGTTGGCTTGACTGTCCATGCCAAGTTTCATCTGCCAGGATACGTGCTGAGTTATCCTGCTCCTTTTGGGGTGCCTGGAACTCCATATTTATACTTCCATTTTGTCCTTTCCACTGATCTGCACTCATCTCCCACCCTCGACTGCTCATCAAGTGTCTATTCTGATCCCAGTCTGGCCTACCATAGATATTAGGTTCGTCTCCAAAGACACCATTGGTTCCATCCCATCCATGCAAGTGATCGTCCACTGGATTCCGCCACCCATATGGACGGGCATGGCCAGCAGTATCATGCATATGATAAGAAACCCCTGCATGACTCAATTCCATGGATGGTCTGACACCAAACAGAGGTGCAGTAGGAAACTGCTGAACCATTGCATGAAATGCAGGAGGCGGCCCATGTTGGAATGGAATGAAGCCATTTGTCACTGACGAAGGCCAGTTTGCAACACCCTTCCAAGCATTCCCCTGCGCTCTCCCCATATTGGGATCCCCAGTCCTTTTGTAACGACTCCCAACCTTGCGGTCACTTGCCTGACCTCTAGCGTCATCTTCCAACGAGCCCAATACTGAAGGGCTCTCAATCCCATGCCTAAAAGATGAAGGTGGAGGTGGAGGAAGAAGACTTGGTGAATTGCTATGGAACTGACCAGTTCTATTAAAAGATGATGAACCAAGTGGTGGCGGTTCATTGCTGAGCAGTTCTGGAGAAAACTCATCTATAGCTGGCTTGTCCAAATGCAACTCCCGGCCTCTATCATCACTGACAGAATTATCCCTGCCATCCTTGGAACTGATGCTCTTCCATCCAGTTTCTTCCACATCCATAGAACTGCTGCTCTTCCGTCCAATTTCTTCCACGTCAAGACTTCGCCTCACACTTCTGCCTGAATGTCGCCTGTCACCACTTGTTGACGAAGGGGACTTTTCCCTTAACCGAATGGGTGAGGCCTCATTATCCAAGTTTGGGGACCTTTCTGATTGGGAAGTGGCAGCATTTTTCAATGGTAATTCATCCAGGTGGATGCCGTCCTTTTGTTTGGGCTTCTCCATGGAGTGCGGCTCATACACTCTCACGGGTTCTCTGATAACACTAGCAAGCTCTCTTGTAGAAGCTGTATCAGGCATCCTTTCTTTGGACAATGAATCTCTATATGTAGAGTCCACTTGCTTTGAGCCATGGCGGGATTGATCTTTGGCAATGGGAGCACTGGAGCCGGGGGAACTCTTAAGTCGGCTGTTGCTTGCAGAATCAGCAACATCTGAATGGCGATAATGCGATTCAGACCTTCCCCTCTCAGAATGGGAATCCACCCTACTACTTCTCAGTGCATTTTTCTCAACATCAATACGATGTTCCTTGGTACTATGGGACTTAAGATCACTGTGATGATCCTCATTATCATCAGACAACCTTTTCCTTCCTCTGCTATCTTTGTTTCCGATGCTTCGGTCATCAACATATGAGCTACCATCATGATCACTATCCTGAGGCTTAGTTTTCTTGTGACGATTTTCTGAAGGTTTATTTTCATCCCTGAAATGTTTACTGTCAGACCTCTTGCTGGTACGATCTCGAGAAGAGTGTTCCTCTCTGAGTTTATCATCTCGGTATCTATGATCCTTGTCAGGGTCTTCACGGTACTTATCGCTGTATCTTCCATCTTTATGCCTTTCATCTTTATATTCACTGTATCTTCCATCTTTATGCCTTTCATCTCTATATTCGCTGTATCTTCCATCTTTATGCCTCTCATCTCTATGCCTTTCATCTCTATGTTCGCTGTATCTTGCATCTTTATGCCTTTCATCTTTATATCTACCATTTTTTATGCGATCATCCCTGGAAGATAATTTTGTATCATCACCATCTCTATTGTCCTCTTGCCTTTTATCCCTATCATCAGAGCCATCTCTCCTCCTCCTAATCCGCTTCTCCAATTCTTTCTCCAATTCAGGATTGCGCAACTCATCTTGCATTTGCCATTCAGTAATTTCTACCTCTTGTTTCGACTTCTGCTCTTCGTCCAAACTGTCCATCTTGCTTTCTCGCTTCCTATTCACTTCACTAGACCCGTCAGCTGTCCCTGTCGTGACATCAACCGACCGTTCCCGTCTGGCATCTTCAACCTTCCTATCCCTCTCAATGCCGTGTTCATTCGCTTCCTTACCTTGATGAGCCTCTTTCCAGCTTGAATCCTTCTCTGACTTCCGCTTAGAATCGCTCTTGCTACAAAAGCCTCCTCTTTCCTTTCACTTGAAATCTCATGCCGTCTCATAGACCTTTTGCTCTTCGAATCGCGACGCCTTCGACTTTCTGCACTTTCTCCAGCTCCGCTCCCAAACCCTCACCTTCCCCCGCCTTCTCCCTGAACGAACCCTCGTCTCGCTCATTCCCACCGCCGTTCCACCGATCAGCCGCAACAGGCGAACCAGCCTTATCCTTGCGCCGCTTCGAAGAGCCATAATCTCCGGATGGCGGATCCTTGCCATGCCGAGGTTGTGATGGCGATTTCCTTTTCCCTGCCAAATCCGAGTCCCGAAACCCTAATTTCGGGATCTTCCTTCACCTTCCTCTCTTTCGAGATCTCTTCTCCTTCGGAATCGGAACGCTCCTTGAAATCCCTGGAGCTGTGCTTGTGCTGCTTCTTGTGTCGAGAGCTCCGCGGCATGATGATACTATAAATAGAGAGAGAGAGAGAGGGAGGGAGGGAGAGAGAAATCAAGCTCGAAACCCTAATTCCGGAGGTGGAGAAATAAGAAATGTTTCCGATTCTAACCTTTGGGAGAAAACGAATCGGAGACCGACGCGCTGTACTAAATTACAGATTCACCTAATCCGACTACGAGATCTTCGGAGACGGCCAGACGAAGAGATCTTCGGGAGATCTTCGGGAGATCTGACGGCGAGATCTTCGGGAGATCTTCGGGAGACACTATGTACTTATACTATAGTGTCTATTTAGGTATGGAATGCATATGTGACGGCGAGATCTGACGGCGAGATCTGACGGCGAGATCGGCGAGATCTGACGGCGAGATCTTCGGGAGATCTTCGGGAGACACTATGTACTTATACTATAGTGTCTATTTAGGTATAGAATGCATATGTGTGAATTCATGTTTAAGTTGTATTTCATAAATTGCTCAAATGATTGTATGAATTGAATTATTGATCCATCACTGCTTTGGTTATCTCATATGATTGTTTGTTAAAAGTGAATGTGGTTGGGGCTATTATATAGTCCAGTGATCGATATGAACCTCGAACCGGGTGGTGGAGTTGGTTCGCCACATAGGATATGGTTAATGAATCCGAGCCGTACTTGAAATGTCGACAGTGGTTAGGCCACACGGCATGCTTATGCACTTCATGTCGATCAACTCAACGTGCGCTCATGCTAGTCGAGCTCGTCAAGTAACCCGATGTATGTTCACCATGTTTGGACGCTACTGCTTGAACCTAGGGTACCAAACTCACTAGTGGAAACCCCGTTAACCTTGGTACTTCGATCCGCTAAGACTCATGAGTCAGACATGGTGGTATGGGACACTGTGGTCGAGTTGTCGGCCTACGCTGGGGAGACGAGCCTCCCCGTAGTGACCAGTGAGCAATACTACCTCATGAGCCGAATACGGTGGTATGGGACACTGTATTCGAGCTGTCGGCCTATACTGATCAGGTGACGAGCCCTTTGTAGTGACCTCGAGCATACTTTGAGATTGCGTTGAGGCGACGAGCCTTTCCGTAGCAACTAGAGCATAAACTAGGCCTGCACTGATCAAGTGACGAGCCCTTTACAGTGACCTGGAACCACAACTTCGTATGAGATTTACTAGGACTGACGACCCTAGAATGGATCATTGTTTGGGTATTGGTATAAGGGAGGTACCTTAGTTTCCCAATCCTGCTGTATGAAAAGGACTAATAAGAACTTGGTAATCACGCTCATGCACCGCACTGCATGTGCCGTTTGGCGTTGAGTAGAGAGCACTGAGGAAGTGACTGACATGCACGACCGTTAGATGAAGATCGCAGAGGGAGTGCAGGCGAGGGCATGCATCATTTATACATACCATTCCTAAATTAATCAAAGTACTTAGGGATGTTTGATTGTATTGTTTTATCATTACTGCTTGACTGAATTGATAACATGTTAACCTTTGCTTTATTGTTCCACTGAGTTGATCACTCACTCCCATGTTCTGGGACGGTGTTTTAAACACCAACCAGACTCTATCTTAGTTGCAGATGAAGACCCGACTGATGAGGTGGAGCCAGACTTCGCAGACGATGAGGATGTTTTCTCATATATGCAGTATTCAGGCGGGGTTTATATAGACCGTTCTGATCGACGGGGCTTCAGGGTTATACTTGTAGTGGACTATCACATTTTTTTTGACATTTTGTATTTTGAAACAATACTTATAATTATTGACCTGGCAACGCATACATACTTTGGGGACCTAAACAGGTTTATAAAGGTATACATATTCGTTTCAGTCTTCCGCTTGCGTATTACAACTATCCCTGGATTATGTTTTGCTGATTTGGCTTAATCTCATTCATGTTTTATGCACAAATACAGACAACATACAATCATCATTAAATATGTTGCATAAGTGATGTGTTGGAACTTGGGAGTTGGGTTTCTACTCGACCCCCGATTTTCAGGGCGTTACAACCCAGCTGTCAATTGAAACTAATTTTAAAGTATTTAAGAGTGTCTGATGAAATGATCATCATATACACTCTAAATGTTATGCATTCAATTTGAATATAGTTACATTAAGTCAGTCAGACAACACATAGCTTGGGACCATATACAAAGGAAACCTATTTTGTGCACTTCTTTTTTAAGATGTTATGATTTAAAAGTGTGTATTAAGATCTTTTCTAACAATCCTTGAAGTTTTATGGAAAAATTCAACCATTTTCCCACTGTTTCCCCATGTTTCCTAAAAATTACGATAAATTACCCGGTACAAACGATATAACCCGTGCGATAACCGATATGTATCTGTATCCCAAGAATGCGATATGTAACGCAATATTGATATTTCAAACACTGCATGATTGTATATAGTATTCAAATTTTTGACAATAATATCAATAATATCAAGATATTATCATTATCGCAACATATGCGATATTAAGACCACAATCTTTCATTTCCTTTCCAGTTATCGACGATTTTTCAGCAAAATACCGTGTGTTGTCGATATTCTGAAATATCGATGGATGTTTGGATGAAAGGTTGGATGGTAGGATGGATAAATGGGATGGTTGGACTGATTTCTTACAACAACACATGCTTTGAGGCCCCCATTAAATGGAAACTTATTACGTATGCATTCTTTTTGCAATTTTTTTAATTCCTAAATAAGCAAATATAAGTATTTTTAGCATCTCTTGAAGTTTCACTGAAAAATTCCACTGGTTTCCCTATGTTTCCCCGCATTTCTAGTTATCGGCGATATTATAGGCGTATCGATATTGTTTTTGTATCCCTGGCTAGCAATAACACTAGAAAAAGAAACATCCAAAGGAGCGGCTAGAGCTTTAATTTCATATATTAAAAAATGCAATTTCCCTGACCCTGGATCAGTCAAGGCAGCCAACTTTATCGCATTTTAAAGGCTCCTTCAACCACTAGCGCAAGAGAGAAGGAACTAGTGAAATTGCATAAACTTTCCTGGATTACTAGAGCTTACACATAATTAGATACAACCTCACCATATAGCCCGGAAAAGTCATCACCATGTCGCTCGACATTTCTTAAGGCATCTCATATACCAGTAGGACCCTGATTATCAAAGAAACAACCATATAACCATTTGGAGGTTTACATCAGGGTTTAAACTTTGATTTCTTCTTGCCATGTATAATGGTCATTTTCCTGTTGGGGGACCGTGGAAGCACACAGAGATGAATCAAGCAAAGTATTCCAATTGCACAATCAAGCGCAGTCACAAAGACTCTGAATTTAACGTGGAAAAAACCATGCGGGAAAAAACCACGACACAAAGCGATAGATATAACAATGAAAGCAGAAATTAAAAGAGATAGAGAGAATACCCGATCCGAACAAACCTCGAATCTCCCCTTACAAGCCCTTGGAAACCCTAGGAACAAATTAGCAAGCTCTGAGATAAACCCTAATCCCGATTTCACCCATATATATAGCCTTTAGGTAAATCACAATTGAAATAGGAAACAAATCCCGCACATACGCAATTCTGCATATTTTGTGCGTGATCGTTCGATGGCACCTTCAATGAGACCTCGATGGCATCAAACTCACTTCGATGGCATCGAAATAAAGACCAAACTTTCTAGCGACTAAACATGAATTTCCAAGATTTTACCGATGGCATCGAGCAAGCCTTTGATATCATCGAACAGCCTACGATGGCATCGAACAGGACAACTAAAGTGTCCAGCAACCAACTTGATAAATTCTGGATTTTACCAATGGCATTAAACTGTCATCAACAGACAAGTTGATTTACAGATTTAAGACATCAATCAACAACAATCTCCACCATGTCTTCAATCGCCATTCTTCATATCTCATTTTTCATCATCTCTGATTCCACCTTGCATCATAGCTCCACCACTGCTTCTCGTGCATCATCCGTCTTCCTTTTATGCCTTCGTCAAGCCCAAAGAAGTTGCACAAAACTTGAACTTGTCTATGGGAACCACCTTAGTGAGAATGTCCGTCGGATTCATACTCATGTGAATCTTCTCAAGAGTCACGCCTCCTTCCTCAAGCACCTGAACATCAATGTGTTTAGTACGTGAGTGATAAACAGAAATTTTTAGCCAAATTGATCGCGCTTTTGCTGTCACAATTAACAGGCACGGTCTCCTACAGAAGCCCCAATTGATTTATCATACCTCAGCAAAACACTTCCTTGAATGCTTCTGTCAATGTCATATACTCAACTTCGGTTGTGGAAAGAGCCACCACAGACTATAACTTCGACTTCCAACTGATTGCTCTACCCCCTAGCACAAACGAGTAACCTAAAGTTGACTTTCTAAAATCCACACTGCCTGCGTAATCAGAATCCGCATACCCTACTAACTTGGCCCTTGATTTCTCAAAAGATAAGACATAGTCCTGCATACTTAAAACGTATCAAAGTAGCCATTTCACTGTTTCCCAGTGTTGCTTTTTGGGGTTAGAAGACTGAGTTTTGGTTCGTTGGAGTGGGCCCGATAGTCAAACAAAGCCCATCATGGGTTCTCATGATCGTGGCCCGCTAGTCTGATTAGTCTCATATTCTAGGTTTTGCTTATTAATGTTATTTAGAATATCATGGATGGTTTAGATTACTTTGATTAGTTATGATTTGTGTTTACTTCATCGCCAAGTAATAGGTTGCGCACATGTCGCGAGTTTTGGGGTATAGGGTTTTCTTATAAATAGGCACCCCTTGTAGGCTTTTTTTCTCGATGAAGATTAATAAAATTGTTGTGTTTTCCTACTCTTTTCCGAGTTACGAAAACCTAATTGGGTGCAAAGCCCTCCCTTCTTCGAAGGGCTAACTACCGTTGTGCGAAGCCACATCTATCCCGATTCGCTCCCATCTTTTACCATCCACCCTTCTCATCTCCCACAATCATCTGCACTACAAATTTGTCCTTTATTGCAGCAATTTTCCTCTCTTCAGCAAAATTCCAGAATCTAACCCTGCAGGAGACTGAAACTTTGGCGGAGCACCACGCCCAGACTGTACATCGGATCGACTTGAAACTTTGAGGTTTTGAGGCTCAGCCCTGGCCGACCAGACCCAAGAGGGCATTTTTTGGGTTCGTGGGCCCCACACACATGCGGCTAGCCATCAGCGCACCTGCGTCAGGCCCAACCTGTCGTCCACACGAGCGGGCTGGTTACGGGTTCTCTCTCTCCTCTCTTTCACTCCTCTCTCACCTGATTTCCCTAGCCCTAGCTATAGATTGTCCTAAATCCCCAATTTTTATCCCTTTTCTTTAACCCTAGGGTTCCCCGAATTGAACCAGTGAATCCCTTGGATTGGGAAAATATTTTTGTGCATGTGTGGATGAATTTACTCTCCTTTGAGCATTGTTTGGCCTATAATTTTAATTGATCCAGCCCTAGCATGTGTAGGCCTGGACCCACTTAGATTCCCCTTGTTGAGTGCTTGACGTTATGTGGGATGTGGAATTTTGTGTGAATGTTTCTGAACTAGTATGATCTAAAGCCTGGAATCTCGCATATCATAGTTAATTTTCATGTCCCGCATCACACCAACTCCCATGTCTCATTCTTATACAAGGAGTTCATCTCATCGTCCATTGTAACTTTCCACTTTTTAGCATCCTTCTCATCCAGAGCCTCTTGAAGAGTATACAGATCCCCCTCATCCATAATGAGGGCATATGCAATATTAAAGTGATCCCTATATCTCGCTGGTAACCTGCGATCTCACGGTGGAATCCTTTTCACAGGTGGCTGCTCCACCTATTCCTTTACCTCTGTCTACATACTCGTATTAGCCTGAGCATCATCCGTGTCAACCTGAATGTCCACAACCAACTTTTCTGGTTCCTCATGCATATCCTTATGTTAAAAGGATCCTTTGTCGAATTTGACATCACGACTAATGATGATTTTCCGTGTGACCCAGTCATACAGCATGTACCCCTTCACACCACCACCATAGCTAACGAAAATGTACTTTTTGGCTCTTTGGTCTAGTTTATCTCTCTCAACTGATGGTATATGAGAGTAAGCATCACAACCAAACACACAATCCTAAGTAGTCTACCTGTTGACCACTCAATACTTCCTTTGGAATTTCGCAATCAATGGTCATAGAAGGGGACTGATTCACCAAGTAATAAGCCATATTAACGGCCCTAGTTAGGGGTGTACGTCGAGTCGAACCGAGTCGAGTTGGCCTCAGCTCGACTCGGCTCGGTCCTTGAGCCTGACTTGCCAGCTCGACTTGGTTCGATCAGCAGCTCGGGCCGAGTTCGAGCCGAGTTCGCCATTGAAGCATTTTCACAGACACCTAGACTGCTCCTTCCAAATCTCACTGTATTTGAGATAACAGCAGTGGTTTTACAGGTATTTTATCAAACACCTTCTAAGCAACATAAAAATCAAGAAAAAAGGGTGTTGGTTTCATATACATACCTTCCTTGCCACCAACCACACTTCTTTGAGTCATTTCATCAAACACTTGGTGAGTAACATCAATATCAAAGTAACCAAGGCACCGAACTAGTTCGATTCGAGTTCGCTTCGAGCTGGGTTCGATCCAAGTTGAGCCAAGCTGGGGCCAACTCGAACTCTGCTCGAACTCATTTTCAAGCTCAAAAAATCAGCTCGACTCGGCTCAAACTCAGCTCCGAACCAAGTCGAATTGAGCTTTTTCGAGTCGAGTCAAGCAAGCTAACCGAGCTAGCTCGATTCGTGTACACCCCTAGCCCCAATCCACAATTCCTTGCCCAACCCATCATTACTAATCATGCATCGGGCCCTCTTCAAGAGAGTCTGTTTCATCCGCTCAGCCACACCGTTCTGCTCTGGTGTGTGGCGCACTGTGTTGTGCCTCACGATCCCTTCATCCTTATAGTATTGATTAAATTTGCACGAAGTAAATTTGCCACCATTATCTGTCCTTAGAACCTTCACCTTTCGCCCTGATTGTTTTTCAACTATCGCCTTTCATTGCTTGAAGTTGGTGAAAACATCAGATTTATTTTTCATAAAATAAACTCACACTTTCCTGGAGTAATTGTCAATGAATGTGACGAACCATGACGACCCTCCGGCAGAAACCACAGACACCACCCCCCATACATCATAATGCACACAATCAAGAACTCCCTTACATACATATTTTCTAGATTTAAAAGGTAACCTTGAATGTTTACCATATATACAATGCTCACATATACTTAACTAAAAAACTTTAAAAACTGTAATTAAACAACAGTCAGAAAGTACCTTCATGTCCCACTCCCTCATGTGGCCTAGACCTGCATGCCACATACGTGCAGACGTGGAATCTGCTACATACGTTACAGCTTCACCAAATGAAGTGCCCCTGATCAACCTGTAAAGATTCCCGCTCCAATGTACCTTCATAACAACGAGTGCCCCTTTTGAAACTTTAAAAATACGATCAAAACCAGTGAAGTTGCACCCAAGCGTCTCGAGTGCTCTAAGAGATATTAAACTCTTCCTCATGTCAGGGATGTGTCTCACCTCGGTTAAGGTATGCTCCATGCCATCAAACATCTTTATGCGCATTGTTCCAACACCCACCACATTACAGGCATCATCGTTACCCATAAATACCTGGCCACCATCGCACTCTCTATAACTGGTGAACCAACTCCGATGAGGAGTCATATGATATGATACCCCAGTATCCAAAATCCACCCATCCATACAATCATCGTATAAGTGTCCAACCATAGGTACTGACAACATGTCACTTCCACTCGTACCTTCATCGAACTCGGCAGTGTTGGCTTCCCTGGAAGAAGCCTTTGAGTTCTATTTTCTTGCATTAAGATTTGTACAATCTTTCTTCATGTGCTCATACATCCTACGGTTCTATCACTTCAACTTTCCCTTGCCCTTGGATTTGGATCTCAATTGAGAAGATCCACTGTCTCGCTCAGAATTTCGCCCCCTCGTAATCAATGCATCAGTAGAGGCACCCATGTTACCATTTTTCTTTCTCATCGTCTTTCCTTGAAGGACTAAGATAACGGTATCAACACTAAGGAACGATTTACCAGTGCACAATGTCTTTAAATGACTCATATGAAGCCTGGAGAGAATTCAACAAGATACATGCCTGATCTTCATCCTTCATCGTTTCCTCCACATCCAGCAATTTGGAGATCATTATGTGGGCCTCAACATCACCTCCCTCTATCATCTGTGGATTAAACAACTGCAACTTCAAGTATAGGCAATTTTCAAGAGATTTCTTAGCATAGATGTCCTCTAACTTCGCCCATAAACTTGCTGTAATTCTCTCTCATGACATTGTAGGGGACCTCATCCGTTAGGCACAATTGGATAGAGGTTCTCACTTTCTTACCAGTTTTGTACCATTCATCATCAGTCATAGATTGTAGCCGCTTCTCAAGGAGTGCACCATCCAATCATTGTTGAACTAAGAGGCCGATCATCTTGACCTTCCATAATTCGAAATTATTTTTCCCGGAGTACTTCTCAACATCAAACTTAGGATTAGATGTCATTGATACTCTACTTTCAGATTTAACCTGTGCCCCAACGATACTCTCTGATGATACCAGTTGTTGGGAGAGGAAGCACACAGGGATGAATCAAGCAAAGTATTCCAATCGCACAATCAAGCCCAATCACAAAGACTCTGAATTTAACGTGGAAAAACCCTTACAGGAAAAAACCAAAACCCAAAGCGACGGATATCACTATGAAAGCAAAAATTACAAGAGATAGAGAGAATACCCAATTCGAACAAGCCTCGAATCTCCCCTTACAAGCCCTTGAAAACCCTAGGAACAAATTAGAAAGGTTTGAGATACACCCTAATCCCGATTACACCCATATATATAGCCTCCAGGTGAATCACAATCGAAATAGGAAATAAATCCCGCACTTACGCAATTCTGCGTATTTTCTACGCAATCGTTCGATGGCACCTTCGATGGGACTTCAATGGCATCAACAGACCGTCGATGGCATCGAACCCACTTCGATGGCATCGAACTAAAGACCAAACATTCTAGCGTCTAAACATGAATTTCCCGGATTTTACAGATGGCGTCAAGCAGGCGTTCAATGTCATTGAACAACCTTCAATGGCATCGGGCAGGACACCTAAAGTGTCCAGCAACCAACTTGATAAATTCCAGATTTTACCGATGGTGTTGAGCCGACTTCGATGGCATTGAAGCCTGCTTGATGGCATCGAACCATCATCGACAGACATGTTGATTTACAGATTGAAGACATCAATCAACAACATTTCCAACCCCAAAGGAAATCGTTCATTGAAGGGGCTTTAAACTTGGGCCTCATGGAGGCCCATTCAAGCACCAAAGAGACTTTTCTTCTAATGCTACCAATTGTGGATATATTGATAGTCAGTTGGTTATTTTGAATTCAATCCTAAAAGAGGCTTTAAATATAATAAACTACTCTAAAACTAGTGCAGAATGATTTACTCGATAAGCAAGTAAGTTCGTGGTTAACTTGAGTATGATTCGTAGAGTAGGTGCGGCGGCTGGTTTAGAGCAAGCTTTGTTATTTATTTATTTTGCAGTGCTCAGAGATTTGGTGCAACCTTTCCCTTTTAAAGAAGATAATTAACTCCTTAGGTGATGCAGGACAATTAACCACTTGCTCTAAAAGCTCAAATTGATAGAGGGTGGCGAATCAATCCCTTTATCTCATACCTTAGGCGCCACATCCCATGGGTTAGGACCTCGACCAAACCCCCCTCGTGGGCCCTACATCACATGGTTTCCGCCTCACACGAGCAACCCGCCTCACACAAGCCACCTACCTGACATGGGCCGCCCACCCTGAGTGTGCCCCTACATCCCACAGGCCACCCCACTCGAGCCCGGCGTGAAAATGCCCCTGCATTAATTACTAGGTGTTCCCAAGCTCAAGTAAAGCAGGGTTGGTGTCACATGGGCAGCCAATCTTCAAACTTTGCCAAGTAAATAATCATGAAAGCCAAACCCCATGTAGCGGGGATGAGGTTATGACAATGATGAATGGATGAAGAAAACCACTTATATATGTTTGCATTATATCCATGCCAATCTGATTACCAGTGCTCTCATGATATGCACAACTTTTTAGATTGGATAAAGGAAGAGTCTTCTTCTTCTTCTTTTTTTCTTTTTTAAGGATTTGGATAAAGCCAGAGATGTTTGTGAAAGTTCAAAGTTATTTGGAAGATTGCTGCAGTGCTAGTTAGCTCGCTGATGCAGGAGTAAATTATCAACACGACATATTAAAAGCATTTAATTATGATGAACATAGCTCAAAACGGAACATGAAAATAAATGAACCAACAGGCCTCTGCAAAAGAAACATGTAGAGAATTTCTATTCAAACACTCATCTCTGGACAATCAATCATTTATCTACCTGATAGTCCTTGAGACCTGCCTTCTCCAGTAACCTCTTAGAAGCAGTGGCCTCATCGCAGCTGCCATAAAAATAAATAAATAAAAACATAAGTCAATACCTACGAAGCATAGAAGCAACAGAGGTAGCAAACAGAGGTCTTAAATATTGTGAAAAAAACTTGGGCTACCTCCCATCCAAAACATCAGAAGCAAGGATGCAAAACCGGTCAACAAATTCACAGAATATTCGCCTTGTAGGATATCCCGCACAGCTTATCCTAATTGCCTCCATGACTCCCTAAAGTTAAACAGATAAGTCTCGACCTTGAATAAATGTAGCTGAGATGAATAAGTAGCACAGACAGAATGTATGAATAAACCAAAAGTGAGAACCTTCATACCCCACATCGAAGCTGCTGTAGAACATTAGTGTTCTCGAAAATTGCTGGCTTGAGAAGATTATTGGGTTTCACACAGCGAATGTAGTGTGGCTCAGTGGCACTCAAAGTTTCTAGCAAGGCTTGCAGTTGTTGCTGCATAAACATAATAAAGGGCTTCAGAACTGAAGGGGCTACGAGCAGTCAACAACATGTCTCAATAGACAAACATCAATATAATACCTTAAACCCTGAGCCTATTGATGAAAACTTTGATGATTTGGATGATTCCTCAGATGGAGGAGGAAAGAGACCCGAAACAAAGGAACAATTTGAGGCATTCAAGAGTGCTTGCTGCTCAGCAACAACATAATCTTTGTTCTTGTCTAAGAATAATTCCGTCTGGTATGTGACCTGCAAACAGAATGAAACATATTATGCATCAGCATGGATCTTGCAGTTCTAATGAATAAATATTAACTGTGCTATCCTCGACGGAATGTACTTACATCACCAGCATAGTGAGAAATTGTAAAGTTGGTGGGCGACAATTTCGGCTTGCTGAAGCGTTTATGTGTTTTAAATGTCTGGTACAGCTTTTGGGCAAATGTTTCATGTGTTGATCTTGGGAACATACTACAGAACAGATGCGTCGCTAATTTCATCATCTCAATCACCAAAAATCATAATGACAAAAATCCACTAAGACTCTTAATGAAAAAGAAAAAGAAAAGGTAGTTGAACTGTCAATTCATATCCCAATACGTACCAAGCCTCATCCAGAAGAGCTATGATCCCACCAGGCTTCTGGAAGTCATTAAACAAAATGTTAAAGAAAAAAAAAGGTGTATATATATGTGTGTGTGTGTGTGTGTGTGTGTGTGTATCTGAAACCACACCAAATATTGGCCATCTTTTTGAGCAATCGAAACATCCATGACATCCATCCAAAAGTAATGGACAATAGCAAAAGGTAATGGTACTAAAAATGTCGCTTTCATAACAGCCAATCAGCCTTTTTATTACACCAAAGGCAGTTTAGGGTTGAGAGACAATAAGCTCAGAAAAGTTGCCTGCAATGAGCAATCATCTCAGAACTTCCCGAGGCCTTTGCAGATTTGCATGTAATGCGACAACTTTTGAATGTATCAGGCATACTTGCTTTGAGAAATGAAAAATCCTCAATATGTATTCCTTATTCGACACAACTTCTTTACAAATGTTTATACAAAAAGTTACTTTCTCTTCTTCTTCTTCTTCTTCTTTGACGTGAAGAAGGACACATCAATTGTGGAGTGAAATCTAGCATAACAAGGGTTATTTTTGAGAAACCACAAGGTCTACTATAGAAGGTGATTCTTCTAGTGCAACATCCAGAGCAAAGAAAAAGATTGTGGAGTCTCAAGTATTTGGAAAACAAACAAAAGATGTATGTTTCCTTCAATCAAATCCCATTAGTGAATATCTAGACATTTTATTACATAGAAATATCTACTCCTTGCTTGGTGTAATATTAATATTTCTTTTACTTCCGTTTAGTAAGTTTTTTATTTATAGAAAAACACAAGTCTTTTGCAGCAGATGAACTGTGAAAAGAAGAATTATTGGGTGACATTCAAAGTATTGACAAGGAAGAGGGAGGCAAGCTTGCTAAAGGAAGCTGGGAGAAAGAGGGTCGAGAGTGACAACCAAGCCTCTGACAAGGGAAGAATTAGCACGGAGGCGGATATCTAGCCATAGGCAACATGGCTAAATAGGAGAGAGAATACAACATTTTTACCCTAAAATCATAGAAGGTTGGTGAAAACACATCCATAAGTTTCTTATCCAGGATTCATTTGTCAATAACACAAGTTTTTTTTAAAAAAAATTATTGACTTCTATATAATGCCATATGCCAAAAGAGACCTTTTCAAAGATTGGCGCTTGATGGTATAACCTTCCATCAGTTCCTTGAGGAGATGGCTAAATGGCTTGGAAGGGGCTTTGAGGAGGAAGCGACTCCAAAGGTCATGTGATGTAACATACTGTTAATAAGGTAGGTTAAAAGGGGGATTAATTTAGGCATTGGGATGCAATATCTAATTTCATTAAGGTAGTTGTATGTAAAATCCCTATAATTAAAGCAAGAAGCTTGTGATAGGTTTCCAGACATTTGTCTTGTTGCCTGCATTTCTCGACATTGGCATGCCTCTAGTATTATCTCCTTCCACATTAACTTAGTTTTTTGCCCGTTAAGAATGATAAGAAATTGCTTTTCTGCACAATAGATCTTGTGTATGATTGAATTCTTGAATTTAAAAATAATAATAATAATAATAATAAAATAAATAAAACATTTACCACGAAATCAAGAGGTTACTATAATAAATGTGCCTTCCAGCATAATATTCAAAAAGTAAAAGTTAGATGATAAAAACTAATATTTTCTTGCATATGATTTACATCATTTGTCACTCAGTTGTTCAATGTTTTGCTTAGGTAAGTCATCATTCACGTTAGTTGTAGTACCATAGTATATACAACAACTTTCACACGTAGACAACACTAACCTTTTCAATGAGATCTAGAACATCTTGATTATCAACAAATTCAATATAACTCCACTCAATTTCTTCTTTCGTATATTCTTCTTGCTCCATTTTAAAAACATGCTGTCCCAAAAGAATAACAATGAATCAAATTTTCTGATTAAAGATCAAGAACTTGTTCGAAAACCAAACTATGCAAATCAGAGAAGTGAAGAACTTGGACAAGGAGTTCATAATGAACCTGATTGAAGTGTTGTTGAAGTTTCTCGTTCGTCAAATTGATGCAAAATTGCTCAAAACTGCACAAAACCCATCAATTGTAAAAACCTAAAATGAGAACCATTTGGATCAAACATTAGGCCAGTTTGGGAGCAAGGAGAAGTTTCATAAGGAAATCGATGTCCATGGAAATGGCCCTTTTCCGATGATAGGGAATTTGAAAATGATCCTTTCCCATAGACATGGATGTCGATGGACCTCCCGTTTCTGGGAAAGGGACCAATTTCATTTCTTGCTAGAACCTCATAATTTGATTTCCAGTTCCTTCTCTAATGATTGGCAATTGAAATTTTTTTTAAGGAAACACCAAATGGCGCCTATGAAAAACTCAAAGCAAACAAAGAAGGGATGACCATCTGGAAGCCGTGGCCCCAAAATCAATAGATAGATTCCACCAAGAGCAAACAAACAGTTTGACTCAAGAGATAACAGTGGAGATCCCGGCTGAAATACCATTAGCTTCTGTTTCTTCATTTTCCAAACCATGGACATAATGTCAAGGTTATCTTCACACTCTTTCTCCTTCATCTTTTCTTCCACAAGTGGTGCCTCTCCTCTGCCTTCTTCCTCCATTTAATAGCCCAGGAAAGCACCTTCTCTTGCCCCAACTCCCAAAAATCAAACAGGTAATCTTTCTTGCTACATTATTCACCTTTTCAGTTTTTTTTTTTTCATGAATGGGTCATCAGTTTGGCACTTTTTTATCTTTTTCTGTCAAGAATAAAAATTGGATGGTTATGGACTAATTTTCGGTTTGTTCAATCCACCATCAAATTCAGCATACATATGTCAATCAATAGAGGTTTGAATGATTTGATCACTCTTTGGCTTTCTCCAAACTCCATTGATCCAAAACAGTATCAGAAAGTGCAAAACTCTAAAAAGAAAAAGTAGTAGGCCATCCTAGCCATGCTTCATGACTGCAATAGCTCAAGCCATCAGGATTAAAATCAACCAGGGCTTCAAGGTCAGATTTTATTTCTTTTTCTTTTTCTGAGAGGTCAAGCGGTTTTTATTTTTATTTTTTTGAAAGGTGATCATTTTAAAAGAATAACTATCTCCCACTACTTTTATTTCTAGAGTCAATCCCATAACATAAGATTTAGCCCTACTAAAAATCTCAGCAGCCCTCTCATTACAATTTGTGAAACAAAGATTGTCTCTCCTTCCAAATAAGCCAATTTCCAGCCAGCAACAAGAGCCTCCAAACTGCCCTCTCTATCTTTCCCACTCCAACACCATGCCATGCTAACAACAAACTTCCAATTGAGTCAAGCATCACCCACACCACCCCAAAAAAATAAAAAATAAAAGCCTTCCCAGATTCCTTTAACAAAGGGGCAATGGATGAAGAGATGATCGACCGACTCCCCGTCCTTGGAACACATCACACAAACATTCAAAAGCACCATCGACCTCTTACGTAAGAGGTCTATGGTGAAGAGAAAACAACAAAAAGATTAAGAATCAATACCCTGGAAATCACAAAAGCCAAGAACAAGAAGATTCAAAAGACTCTAGAGAACAATTCTCAAATGGTTTGAGGATCAAAGCACGGGCTATTGGAAGTGTATTTGTATTCCTTTTTTGTGAGTGTGTATACATAGACTATATACTCTACCGTGCACCATATCTTTATATCGATATATGTTAAGAGTAGAGCTGGGCATCGAGTCGAGTTGGACTGAGTTAGGGCTGACCCGACTCGATCCGGTTTTGAAATAGGCCCGACCCAAACTCGACTCGACTTGGTACCGAGTCCAGCATGCCTAAACCAATCTAAGTCTGGGTCTGGCCTAGACTAATCCGGACTAATTCCGACCCGGTCAAAAGTATCGAGTTGGCACTGATTCGGATCGAGAGATGAGGGAGGGAGGGAGGGAGTGGAGATGAGATGAGAGAGAGCAGGAGGAGGGTGGTGATGGTGGTGGGTGGTTGCTAGGTTTGGAAGAGGGAGAGAGAGAGAGAGAGAGAGAGAGAGAGAGAGAGAGAGAGAGAGGAGAGAGAGAGGAGGGTGGTGATGGTGGTGGGTGGTTGTCGGGCTTGGAAGATGAGGATGAGGGAGGGAGAGAGAGTTTGGGATCGGGTCGGGGTCGGGGTCGGGTGCGGCATATAGGTTAGTCGATTCGATTTTAGATCGAGTTACTGGGTAACTCGAACTCGACTTGATTTGAGTTCGGATTGGGCGAAGCCTACTCGGATCGGACCGACTCACCCATTCGGTTCAGGTCGAGTCAGGTGAATCGAGTCATCCCATGCCCAACTCTAGTCAAAAGGGGTGTTGTAGAGAAAATATACAACACAAAAACCCTAGCCTTTTCCCTCCCTTTTCTTGTCTCTTTCTCACCTCTTCTTCCAATCATCTCATTCTCCTACAATCTTCATCTACTTGGTATCAGAGCCTTCGCTTTTGATTGAGGGTTTGATCGGAGCTATCGGAAACTACTGATGTTAGCGTCCGTACGGCTAACATCAGCAATTGTACTATCACATATAGACTTGTGATCCAAGAAGGCTATGGGTAGATAGATTTTGATTTTAGAAGATTTATGGTGATTATTGTGGATTATTATTATTATTATTATTTTATTTTTTTTTTTTTTAGGGGGGGGGGGGGGGATTGTTTAAGGTGTGTTTCGAGCCCCACAAAGTATGTTTCGAAAATTACCCATTTTCGAGGTTTTTGTCGTTTCTCCTAATCAAAAGGATTTTTCTGAGAAATTTCTCCACATGGTTGGTTGGATTCACTGTTATCGACCATCCATACCCACACTCATCCAAAATGGCAAAGGAACCCTTACCTACTTCTCATGGCACCTGAGTGTCGTAGTGGTGAGTAACTTCCAAGGGGCACTACAACTAATCCTTGCCCATTTCTCACCACACGTAGGTGGGGTGTAGCACATCACTTATAGGGAAAGCCATAGCCAAAATCTCGTTGTGCATGGGTGCTAGTGCAGCGCATGCTTACAGGGAATGCCCTACCATGAGCTTGAAATGTAAGATTGTTAAGATTCATAAGAAAAGGATGTGCCCAAAGTATCACACCGGCTACATGGTGTACCAACCCAAGTTTTGGTCCAATTTTGGCATTCCAATTTTGGGGTCTCCTTTCATCCTAGTGGTGTCCAATCCATCAAATGAATGGATTGGATGCCATACACAAACCCCAATAGACCCCACAAAATATGGAGGGTATTAATGGTGGGCAACTCCATTCGAATTGTTTGTTGTGGTGTCGCCCTCCTGAGTTTTAGATTGGTCTCATTTTTTGGGTGCAAAGCCAAACACGAAGTGGTTCACCTGATAGAAGGTATGGATCTCCCCACGTTAGTCACACCCCAATATACCTATGCAAGTCAGGCTAGAGATGCTACAATTTTTGTTCCCTTCTTTGTTATGAAATTAAGTGCATTCCAGCTCTTTCTCAGGATCCAACTATTTGCATAAGAATTCAACTAACGCTAAGAAAAAAGAGTAGGGAATAGTATTAATTGGTTAAACACGCTATGATCGTAGCTTGTTAGTGGCGAGTCAAACGCGAAACATTCCATGCCACTAGCATTACTCTAATGCAAACAGCTTTATGATGCACGCCAAACAGACCCTTAGGGGAATAACATCTAGGCAAATGATGAATATTGACCTCTCTTTTGGTACCCCCATTGGTTACTAGGTTGAAGTAAAGTCGGATGGACATTAGTTTGATAAAGAAACTTCCTCCCCCTTGAATTCAGTATCTTAGTGATTATTAATTTTATTTTTCCTAGCTTAGTTGTTGGATTCTTGAAATTGATTGGATTAGATCAATTTTTCAAGTTGCCAATACACCGATTTTCAACCATTCCAAACGCTTTTGCTGCATTCGACTCCGTTCTTTTGTCATTTGTGTTGTTTTTAGATCAAATGGAAGCACTAGAATTGCATCAATTGGTATGGAGGAGCTGATATGTGGGGGACTTATATTTCGGAATGCCACCTAAAAGGGTGCCTAGTTAGAGCCCAAGAAGATATGGACCAAACACTCCCTTGGAGAAAGAAATACCAAGAACAGCTGAAAGGTTAGATCAGTTGATGAAAATCGTATCATGTTGAGAGATATCAGGATGTAGTATGGATGTGATAGGAATAGTTCTAACGGAGGCAAATTTAACTTAAACCTTTCCATTAACATGGGGATCCAGAAAAACATAGAAAATGAAATCAAGATCAAAACCAAATCCATGACTGCAATCATGATAAGGATCAACTCATTGGGCGATTGAACGAAGTTATAATTCGGGCATTAAAGTAGAAATCCTTAAATTCATTGTGATGGGGAAGACTTATTGGATTGGTTATCCAAGGTTGCAAAGGTTTTAGAGTATGTAGCTTACTAGAAGATTAATTATATATTAACTCATTATACCAAAAGCATCCGTTTGGAACTTCCTTCTAATAATAATTATAAGTGCTTCAAGTGTTATAATCTATTGTATTCTTAATTTTCAAAAATTGGAACTTCCTTCTAAAAATAATCAAAAGCGCTTTAAGTGTCATAATCTATTGTATTCTTAATTTTCAAAAACCTGATAAGTGTTGGAAGGCAAAGAGGAGGCTTGTGTAAGTGTAACAACATTAATTTATAATTTAAAGTGGCTGCACAAGAGGAGATTCTTCCAGTACTCAAAGTGGCAATCGAAGTGATTTTTGAGAGGGATGAGCAATAAAGTGGACTTCAAGTGATCTAAGGTCCAAATTAATAACTGTTTCTAGAATAATCAATACAAACCATATATTTTCCAAGCCATTGCCCGGATGGTTAGCATCATTCAATCAAAGTAATTTTTATGACACCTGGGGAATCAAAGGTGGACAGTGGACCATACAAGATGGACAATGACATAATCTCTCTAGTAAAATAAATATGGATTGTCCCTTTCCAAGCCTTCCACTTCCGAAACATTCATTAAATGGCTAGGATCATCTAATTAAAGTGGGTTTTAAGAGAGATGAGGCAATCAAAAGGGGGACACATGATTGAAGATCTCGATCAATTATTGGACATTTTTCCAATATGGTCAATTGGGATTGACCTTTTCCTTGGCCATTAAGATGGAAACAAGGTTTCCTTTTGATGGTATGTATCGTTTCTACAATTGGGAAAACTATGTGATACAGACCATTGATGTAATGGGTCGATCATGGATGCACCTATAGACACCCCACCTTTGATAGGGGAAATCTACATTGCTTGATCTAAACCAGCAAGGGAAGCCGACTATGAGAGAATATAGATTCACATACCAGTCAAACAAGAGTTACCGATTCGTTAAGAACACCTTGGGATTCAAGTTCAGTGCAATAGCAAGAATCCAATTCCCACTATCTGTTACCAAGCTCGAATCCCTAGGTTTCTTGTTTAAGGAGAACCTGAGGATTCGATCTTTGATAGCCCGCATAAATCCAATTACTGCCAATGGCATTTGGATTCCCGCCGGCATCTATATAAGAGGAGGTTCAAGCCTCGTTCGAAAAAGAAAAGGGGGAGAGAGGTCTTCCTTGGTGAGAAGAGAAGCTTTGAGCAGTTAGAGCAGCTGGAAGGGCTAGTGGAGAGAGGAAAAGAGAATAAAATAGAAAAGAGAGAAAGAGAAGAAGAAGAAGAGATTCAAGATTCCTAATGGTTCAAACCAAGTGGAGTAAAGGCTGAGTTCAAGATATTCGATCATCTTTGACATCTAGAGAGTCAGGTCTCTCGGATTTCCCCTCACATCTCCACACACACCGCGATCATCCATGATCACCAACCACATCTTGCTTACATTTACATCTACTGCATTTTTCTTTTATTTTATTTTACTTTCCTGTCGCCTCCTCAATCATGATCAATGTCGAGCGCTCCACCTTCATTGTCATAATTCTAGTTGAATACCTCTTATTTTTTGTATATATTTTTAGAGCTTAAGCACTCCCTAAAGAAAATATCAAACCTTGTAGAGTTTGTACTTTGGTATGAGCAAAGAAGAGTGCCTAAAATCTTCCTTCTTTGTCACCGAGCCTGTAAGACCCAAGGCCCCGCAATCTAGTTCGTACACTGGATAGCTGTTGGCTGTAGGTCCATTGGCCCCGAGAATGTTTTGACTTGATCATAATGTTGTTCTATCATCGAGTCGCAAGCTGTTTTTCAACCTGATGTCCGAATTTTAAGATACGGACTTAAAAGTAAACAATCTAAGAAATGACACTTATGTCCTTATTTCATCTGGCGGAGCTCCGCCATCAAGTTTTCACAATCCGTTAGGTCCGAGAGCCTAACCGCTATGACCGTAATCGAGTTACAGAGTTAATGGCAAAAACGACATGTCAATAGGACACCCGGATTGTAAGTTATGAATAGATACGCACATGTATATTTTGCTAAAATAACTTAAATAACCTCGATGTTTTTAAAATCCTTGGAATACGTTAGTTCAAATTACTTAAATAACATTGGTATATGGTTACCATAAGCTTACACTTCTTAAAACCATCACAAAACACCTCCTAAACATAAACATAAAAACACTCTTTCAATATCCCATTTCCAGCACTTTCTTTCTTGTTGAGTGTAAAGTTGAGAAGAAGAAGAAGAAGAAGAAGAAAAGGAAATAGAAGTTGAGGTTGAGAACCAAACCTCTGATAGTTACAAGTGAGTGCATAGATTAGGAGCACGCATATGTGTACGTTGGGGTTTCGTTGAAAACCCTATCGCTGAATTTTTATTTAGGGTTAGGTGAATGCCGGAATTTCTGTTTTAAGGTTAGATTATTGCTGGATTTTCCATTTTAGGGTTAGGTTATCGCTGAATTTTTATTTAGGGTTAGGTGAATGCTGGAATTTATGTTTTAAGGTTAGATTATCGCTGAATTTTTTGTTTTAGGGTTAGGTTATCGCTGAATTTTCATTTAGGGTTAAGTGAATGCTGGAATTTTTGTTTTAAGGTTAGATTATTGCTGGATTTTCTATTTTAGGGTTAGGTTATCGCTGAATTTTCATTTAGGGTTAGGTGATTGCTGGAATTTCTGTTTTAAGGTTAGATTATTGATGGATTTTCTATTTTACGGTTAGGTTATCGCTGGATTTTCATTTAGGGTTAGGTGATTGCTGAATTTACTAATCTAGGGTTAGGTTATTGCCGGATTTTCTAAAGGTTATTGCTGGATTTTTCAAATTTAGTTAGTGAGATTATTAATGGAAGGTTGGATGATAGAGATGAGTTAGTTTTGTTTAAATTCATACGAATTGCCATCGGTTTCTCGTTGTCCCTTACAAAGTCCGCCCACTACCTGTTTGACAAAACGTTTAAAAGAATTATCCTTCCTCCTTTTGATGTAGTTAATTCTTGAGAAAAAGCATGCTTGTGGCATAAAGTCTTATAGTGGAAGGAATTCCGGATTGGAGTTAGATTGGCTAAGTCATGTGCAAATCATATGCGTGGTTCATAGTTGATGTATCATTGTATGATTGAGAGTGAATGATTCATATCATGGTATGGTGATCCTAGTGGGTTGTGTTGCGACCGACGATGTGTCTATGATTAGTATGTGAACCGTCTAGATACAGGATGCATTACATGAGACCCTTATGAGAAACTTAAAATTCATGAGGAAAACACATGAAGAAGGTCATCCTTTGCTTGTCTTGAAAAACATGATATATTATGCTTTGTTATGACATAAGTTGGACCCCACATCAAAAATGTGTAATTCAACAGGACATGATTAGAGAGTCCGTGGGCGAAAGTCCCTAAACCCCGATTGGTACCATTGGGAGCAACCAATGCCTAGACCGGGTGGAAGAACAGAGCGCTGGAATGCTGAAATACCAAAGTAGGCAGCGACTCCCACCGATGCGTGTCGATTGGTTGAGAGGTTTGACCTGACCTGCTTATGGGCAAGCAAAGATAGGTTGTGTGTGACGAGCTCGTAAATTGTCCGCTATCGTTTTGCCAGGCGACTTATGACTTCTCACTGTTAGGCAGATAGTGAGGTTAAACACAAGTGGGTTAGACTAGTTCGGCCCATGAACCCATGAACTAGTAGTCCCACCTCTGTAGTTGACCACGGTGGAAAAGTTTATACAAGTGAGTAGCAATCATATGCGAGTCCCACCTCTGTTTCAGACTTTGGTGATCCAATTGGGAAATGTGGAAAGTTGTGGAAACGTTGAAAGAGTATGTATGGTACAAGTGGGTAGGTACAAGTGGGTAGAAGTCCCACCTCTGTATATAAAAATGACTTGGAACATAAAAAGTGGCATAATGCATTGTATCTTTATTTTATTGTTATCGATCCAGAAAGCCAGTGCATTATATGAGCATGACATGAAACATGCATTTTCACTGCACACACGCACTCACTGGGCTTAGTAGCTCAAGCTTTCCTTTCTATTTTTTTTACAGGTGAGAGTAGGGAGCTGCAGGAGTAGAGGCTACAGACTCCAGTTGTCCTTTTTGTTTTGTACATATCAGTATATATATTTTTTTGTAATACCCTGAATATGTACATTAGGTATAGTAAATATGACATGGTTTATGTTTTGGTTGATGTGCTCAGTTGCACATAGTAATATTTGTTGAATATGATGAAATTTTGAGAAATGATACGTATTTGTAGTCTTTACTTTTAGAAATCCTCCTTGTGGAGCCCTGCTTATGAGACTTAGTATGTGATAGTTGGAAGTCCCAAAATTGGAGTTCTATGGAGGCTATCAACCACAATTTGGTGTATAGTAATCATGGATTACCAACACTAGATATAGGGTCATGACAGAGCCTCATTCTCAAAATCCCCAGCCGCATACCAGTGTTTCAAATAACGTCTGTAGCGTAGTGGTAGCGTACGTTACGTAGCGTCCCAAATAACGTAAATCCCCTATAGCGTACGCTACAAGGGTCGTAGCGTACGCTATAGCTACGTAGCGCGTAGCGTCCGTAGCGTAAGCTACAATGTATTTTTTTACTATTTTATTTTTTTCACGTTTTCTTTGTTTCTAATGTTGAGGAATGTGACACTTATATTATACTTGATACTTTTAACCTATGGGATTTTTATTTCTTTTCATAGTTGTGACTTGTGGTTTCAATTAAACATTATTAATTAAAGTGGTTTGTTTAGAAAGTTGTTGATGTGATAATTATTTGATTTGGCTAATATATGTGGATTGGCTTTTGATAAATGATAACTAATAACTTTTTTGAACATGCTTATAATTAATAAAATGAATCATCTTTTAGGCATTTTTATATTTTTTTTCATTTTTTTCACTATTCATTATATTTGTCCTATTTTTAAATTAAAAAATAGAAGTATCGTGTAGCTTACACTACACACTACGTATTTACGCTACACGCTATAGAGGGCAAAGCGCTATGCATCACGCTACCGCTATTTAAAACACTGCGACGCAAACTAACCCCAAGTGTCATTCTAGTTGGGAAGTCTATGATTCCCCAACATTTGCGATGTCTAGCCGACCATGGAGATTTACTAGATAGTGGCGACTTCAAGTCAATCATACCATTTTCTTGAGTCAATATCTCACGAGAGGAAGCCGGAGTTTTGTGCATGTGTGAGCAAGAGTGTATACGGTACCATGACCTAAAAATCTCCATAGTTGTTGATTTGATGGGCCACGCCACTAATGGATGATGCCAAAAAAAATATTCCTAGTGCGAAGATTCTAAGTCATGGTCCATCCACCAAAATCTCCCTGGGTGGAAGATACGAGCTATAGATCCTAGCAAATATGTGAATGATTTCACTATAATCAATTTCATAAATAACTAGTAAGCAAACGATTAAAATTTTGGAATTGACTAATCTATTTAGAATTGACTAAAATGTGAGTGCTTTTTAACAATAGGATAATAGATTATAAATAATAATAACTTCAAAACTTAACTTTTGTCTAAACAAGGCCTAAAATGGGTGAAGCTCATTGTATAAAATTGTCAAGATACACTTTGATCTAGTGGGATAAACTAATATTTAGAGTTTTTTGAACAACACACAAGATACACTTTGATCTAGTGGGATAAACTAATATTTAGAGTTTTTTGAACAACACATGGAAAAAAAGAATTTTTAGTTTTGAATAAGACAAAATGGGATATGAACATTCCTACAAATTATTGTTCTCAAAATACTTATTGGCATTCCCAAATTCTAAAAGAACGCAATAAGCGAGTGAAGGACTGTGCATGGGAATTTTATACATTTCATAGGTGGATTTGAACATGTAAATTGCATAATTAGAGTTAAATTGAGATTAGGGCACTCTCACACCCCTCTCTCTAATTTATATTAATAGACTAATAAGAGAAGACATACGGTAGTCCACAAGACCACCCAAAATACAATATTCCCACTTCAACACTCTCCCTCAAGCTGGAGCATAGATATCTGTCATGCTCAGCTTTGAACATAGTAAAGAAATTGTGCATATGGTAATGCCTTAGTGAGGATATCTGCAACCTGTGATTTGGACTGAATATAGGTTGTGGAAATCTCCTTGGAAGTGATCCTCTCAGATGAAATGGCAGTCAACTTCTATGTGCTTATTCCTCTCATTGATTTCCAGATATCCCAATAGGCTGAAACTACAAATCTTACAGGAAACCTCCTTCAAGGATATTTTCCATCTAGTGACGTGAACTAGTTAGCCTTAAAGGTAGAAGATATCAAATTCCGAAATTCGATTAAAAAACTCCGTCAAGAACAAGAGAAATCCACCAGAAAAACTATGGCACAGTTACTAATCATGTGCACCCTAAGTTCCTTTATAATGGGGTTAAGTAACCCTTCATCACACAAATGTAGAGGATTTCCATACAGTTCATTGCAAGGACATGGCCTCTTGAAATGATGAACACAAAAAAGCATATCAGTTAAGCACCTGTTTGTCTTGAAGCTCTCAAATCCATAAATATCCAGTACTCCAATTAAGAATTTTGAATTGTAGTCTTGACCAATCGAACTATTAATCTTATTCACAAGCCTGCAGCAACAAGCGAATCGATGGATGAGCGAGGTCCAAAAACACAAAACAATGTTCAAAAACATATTTAAATTGAAACAATAAATAAATAGAAGGTTAATGTGTCCTAACCTCTCCCACCAAAGTATATCAGAAAACCAAATCATAACTTACCAATCAAATAGTTTTGAATATACAATTTTCGCCAAAGCGTCTCTACTGAGTGTTGCAGATTCCACATCAAGATTTTTCGTAATTGTCTCATCGCGAGTTACAATCACACGCTTGCATAAGGAATCTTCAAGAGCTTTCACATCACACCTGAACAGAAAAATGTAGATAAAGTCTTGCACTTCTCACACTGTGCGCATCATTGACACACTTCAAGTTTTCAGAAAAGAGAGAGAAATCATAGAAGTGACCACTTGCATGAAAAGCTCTGCAGCAGTTCTTAGATGGAACCAAGATGTTTCATCTTTAGGCTCCGATGAATCTGCATCTGCTCCTTTTGAAAATTCAACATTGCCTAGATGGAGAATCGCAGCTACTACTCTGAAAATTGCATCCTGAGAGAGAGAGAGAGAGAGAGAGAGAGAGAGAGAGAGAGAGATTCAGTACAGGTCTCCATATTCCACAAGAGGCCCCATGAGAATTAACTCTGAAATTTTTTTTAAAAGAAAAGAAAACGTACCTGCTCATCATGACTTATTCCCACAACATCCATCGCCCTCCTAGTTGCCAAGTATTCCTTAGAATCATCTACCCCATCTAACTCATAGCAGTTTGATTGATTTAGATAACGAAATGTTCTTGGATTACCCAATTTGTATCTCTCAATATCCTGACAGCAAGAGATCAAGCAAAAGAAAATTAAAAATAAGAGCCATATAGGTCATTCTCAAAGTTTATGCACATTAACCGTTCATTTCACTTTAATTTGGAGAAATTCGGTCAGGAAAACTGATGGAAGTGGAAGTAAGCACATAGAACATCTGTTCTTCAAATGATGCATGATTTGATAGAGCGCTTACCACCGCTGGGAATCACACTTAAATATTTTTATCCTTGTTGTTCAAAAATGTTTTGCGCGTCATTCGAAATGTTTTGAATGGCATTCTACAATGGGTGACATGCAATGTGGAAGACACCTTCTAATTTTACAGGAAAGCTTTCGATACAGCAGGCCAACAACACACCATGCATGACAAAGAACTGTTTCTTGAATGTGCCAGGGAATGTGTCTCTCTGACAACACCATATAGTGTAGGCCATGGTCACATTATTCTCCCGTCCAGGTGTCAAGGCATATGTTTGCCTCATGAAATTAGTCAGAAAAGCAGGCAATGTGGCACCCTGGAGACATGGCACTTGTTTATCTTTTTTTAAAAAAGTTTGTAAGTTCATTTTGGCACTTTCCACACCATTTAGATACTGCTTTTTGGGGCATGGCATGCACCATTTTGCTCAACATCTTCTGCTGGTTTAAAAATGGACTGAATTTGTCTAAGAAAATGACCAAATGAACTTTTAACTTTGAAGAAAAACAAGACCCACACAAATTCACTAAAGTGTGGCACATTGACCTCTCATTTTCTCCATGAAGAAGAATTTGGAAACAGCAGCTCATAGACCATATACCTCTGGTGGTGCTGAACAAAGCATGTAGAAACAGTGGTAGTTTCTCTCAGGATCAGATACTTGACAGACACGAGATCTTTCAAGCAAATAAGTTCTGATGGCTGCTCCTGAAATCCTCCCCATCTGGTCGAACTGAATCTCAACAAACTTACCAAAACGGCTGCATATTTTATAGCATCCAAGAAAGTGTAACTTAAGCCAATAAACATGCCATATGATAGACATAATGCAACAAAATCAAGAAACTTGCATAATAGGTGTCCCCACCTGGAGTTATTATTCCTGAGAGTCTTTGCATTGCCAAATGCTTCTAGAACAGGATTGGACTGCCAAACAGAAGAAAAGCCAAAAAAAACTCATTAAAATCATATGAAGTATGGATGTGATAATTCGTAAAATCAAAGTTGTTAACAGAAGCAACAGAATCTCACGGTCCAGTGTAATAGTTCTTTTCTTCTTTTTCGGACTGCCTTCTGTGAAATGTAAAATAAGTAACCCTCTCACCTCGAGTACTTTCTGCTCCACACTTCGCCCCTCAGCTGCCGCTGCTCTCCCTCCCATGTAAGCAAGATAATGCATAAGCATTTTTGTGCTTTCTGTTTTACCTGCTCCACTTTCACCACTCACTAGAATAGACTGGCTTATCCCCTCATTCATCATTAGTCTGCACTCAAAGAAATGAGCTTTATCTTTGTGATTTAAATAAGAAACCCTTCAGTCCTTAGATCTGACAAAGGAAAGGGCAGAAAGTACCTATATGCAGCATCCGCAATAGCAAAAGGATGAGGGCTTAGCTCACCGAAGGCTGCCCCTTTGTACCGTGCCATCATTTGGCTGTCATATAGTTGAGGCAGTCTTTTAAAAGGGTTTATAGCAATCAAAATACTTCCAGTGTAGGTCTGCACCACCATTAGGTCCATTAGAAACACTATACTGCGTATGTTTGTAAATCCAAAAAGAACAAATAACATGTTCAAGGTCTAGTAGTTCATGCCCACACCCATGCACATACACAAGAACACTGAATGTTCAAAAATGATATACCCAATCAATTGGCACTCCCCCAGTTATCAACTGCGCCCACTTAAGGACAGACAGCAAGCACAAATCTTTTCTTTTTTTTTTTTTGACTGCAGGGCAAACATAGACCATTGGCTGCATCTTTCAAAAAAAAAAAAGCATAGATCATTGGTGGAAGTAAAGATCCAAATTATGTTCTCTGGTAAATACTTACATAAATTTCATCCATGTCATATCTAGATTTTAAGTTCTGCAGGACCCCTGGTTCATGCAGATAAGAAAGCTTTGTCATGTCATCCACACCACAACGTGGTGCTTCAGCATCTTTAGGATGGACATTAGATGCGTTAGCTACTACCTGAAATGAGAACAGTGAACAGAATATCCATAAATCTAAGCACAAGTATCCACATCCTTAAAATCTGGGAAGACAATAGGCTGTGAAGAAATTTTGAGGGAACAACATTTTTCAATTTGTTTATCAGTCCATGAACAAACAATTCTCAAGTCAACAACGGGAAAGCTTTTGTGGTTGAATTCCAGATGTTCTCAAGATAGAAGTTCAAAGTGGAAAGTAGAGCATCTATTCCTCAAAAAGACACAAGTAACATAACAAAATGACATTGTAACTTAAACATGGACAACTTGGAAGAAGGTAACATTGGACAACAGCTCACGAGGAACTTGAGCAGTTAAGTTCAGTGTATTACGAAGCACGCACCGTCTTCTCATTTGAACATCTGATCTTATATTCTTCCCCACTGACCTCCAATACTTCCCCATCTATCCAAAGCACATCAGGATCCTCCACCCAAACAGGCGATCCTACTGCTATTTTTACTGGAGCAACCTGCAAAGAACAGTATCAGCAGAGTCAGCTACATTAATACGATCTCTAGACAAATCTAGACTGCCAAAAAAAAGCACCATATGCATGCAAACAACTATGAAATATTGAACTAGAAATACACGTGCAACCTTTTTTTTTTTTTTTTTAAGGCTATTTATACGGTCATTTATAGCAGAGTTCTGCATAACTGTTTGCATTCATCGGATGTTTACCAAGACCACTGGTTATTACATCATTTCTCAAGATTGATCTCAGATGAATCATCAAATGTATATGATGTAGTTGCAATTTAACTATTGGTGACAAAGATACATTGGATCAACTACTTAACTGAACTCCCAATATGTAAGCTTATTATGATCATTGGAAGAGCTGATAACATATCAATAGAGCACTTAAACCAGTATCAACTTCTTAGAGAAGAAATAGCCATTGGGTCCATTCCTCGAGACAGCTTTTATAGTATCATATCCTACATTTGGAGCTATTTCTGAACTTAACCTAACCTACATATCTATTTTGAGTTTATCAAGGCCTTCCTTGGGAAAATGACTGAAAACGCCCCTAATGTCACAGCTCATGCAATGTGTGTGTGTGCACGCATGCGCGCCAATTGCTTCAATTCCCATTCCCAAACAGAGAAAAGCGTTGACATGGCCTTAATGGATGTTCAGTTTCAAATGTTGAGACCATCCGAAAGCATTTTCATTGACAAAAGTAGTAATGATTAACATCTACAGAATAAAAATTGCGGTCACAGGAGTTCAGCAAAAAAAATTATCAAAATCCACGACAAAGTGAACTAATAACCAAATGGGTTATACTTGATCACAGCTACGAAGCAGCTGCTCTTAGATTTCCAGCGCCACAAGAAGCAAACAAGACCCAAACATGAAATGCGAAAGAGCAGAAAAAGGAATTAGGCATGAAATCAGAATATCCACACGAGCTCTGCCAAGTGTGAAATACAAACAGAACAATTCATCGGCCATGATGAGATCACATTACACATTTCGAACGGAAATTGTCAATTCCGACCAGTATTTCCCAAACCAAATTACACGAAAATGCAGGGGCAAAAAAAGGAGATGAAGAAGAAGAACCTCAAAAGAATCCTTACGATTGGACAATGAAATCCATCATCAGAGACGCAAGAACCTCGCAAATTCATCAACAAAAGAAAGAAAAGGGGGGGACAAGACAATGCAGGAGACGAAATTCATACCATTTCGAACCTCGATTCAATCCGAATCTCAGCCGCCTCCTGATCCGCCCTCAATTACCTTCCCCGCCTTGAAGATCGCATCGGGATAACCAATATAAAAAAAAAAAATTTAAGAAAAAGGAATGAAAAATCCAAAAAAAAATAAAATTAAAATCAAATCGTAGAAAGTCTCCCGCCTTTGAAACCCTATAAAAAATGGAGCGGGAAATGGAAAGAAAATAAAAGGAGGAAAAGAAGAAATGGAGAAATGTCTGATTTTTTTCCTCCTTCCGCAAAAATGAAACGTCAGGGCTCTCTCTTTCTTTTTGTATTTTTCATTTCTGCCCTTTCCGTTTAGGTGGAATTACAGGAGTGTGGAAGAGGTGCCCTTCTTCACCAGCCCGATTGCCGAAAACCGGCCTGCGTGAAGACGAAACCTCTGCAACCTCTTTTCTCCCCCATTTTTGCCTGAGGTTGGCTTGCATGGCGCGAGCCGCAAACGGTAGCTATTCGCTCCATCAACCGTCCACGTGTCTCAAACTGGCCGGACGTGGATTTTCATGCAAAAGTCTTTCGCATAAATTTGCCCCACTATGATTTATGTGTTTGATCCACACCGTCCATCAACTTTTTCCGATCATTCTAGAGCATACGCCCAAAAATGAGGTATATGTAAAACTCAATTGTACCACACCATAAAAACCAAAGGAAATTGAATAAAACTCAAGTCCACCATTAAAAGTGTCTTGAGGCCATAAAAGTTTTGGATCAAGATGATCTTTGTTTTTTCCCTTCATCTGGCCTGAATGACCTAATCAACAGATTGGATGTCAAAGAAACAGTGCAGTAGACCTCAGGAGAATTTTCATGGTGGATATCCAATCACCATTGTTTTCCTGTGATGTGGTCCACCTGAGATTTATATACCTCTCATTTTTAGTGAAGTCCTAAAATGATAAGTAAAAATGAATGAACGGGATGGATGAAATACATACATGCCCACATACCACCGACCACCAGCCACGGGAACGGTGGCAGGGCAGATACGTGTCGTGGGAAGACGAGCGCCTAAGCTCCTCGAGCTCCGAGTTGTGCTAACGGTTCAAAGGAGATCAAAGTTACGTGGGCCTACAATGATGTATTTATTATATCCACACCGTTCATCCATATTTTGAGATCATTTTACAGCATTAGAATCATATCCAAAGTTCAAATGGACCGCACCAAAAGTAGCAGCATCGTAGGGCCCACCATAATGTTTATTTTCCATCCAATCTGTTCATAAGGTTACAAATACCTGGATGAAAAGGAAAAACAAATTTCATATTCATCGGAAACTTCCATGACCATGAAAAGGATTTCAATGGTAGAAGTTCAATCCCCCACGGCTGCTTTTTGCAGTGTGGTACACTTGATCTTTAGATCTGCCCTTTTTTGGCTCAAGCCTTAAGATGAGCTTGAAAAATGGATGGACGGTTTGGATATAACATATACTTCATGATGTAACCCACAGAATTTGCTGATGTCAATACATCAGCTACATAGCTGGTGTGTGGTACATCAGCTAATCCGCTTCCGTCCCATAACTCGGATTTCCCACTAAGGACGCGGATTAGCTACTGATAGAGCTGGGCATCGGATCGAGTCGGATCGGATTTGGTCCAACTTGGTTCGGTCCGAAAGCTACCTGGACTGATCCGAACCCGATCCGATCTGGGACCAAGTCCGGAACACCTTACTCGAACCGATCCGTTACATGCTTAGCCTGACCCGAACTGAGTCCGAATCGGATTGGGTACGGATCAAATTTTTCAACGGTGAAAATCATTATCCTTGTTGCTATTTTCAGTGTGGTCCATTTGAGCTTTGGATATGATTCATTTTTTCTTTCCAAATGCTTTAAAATGATCACAAAAAATGGATAAATGGTATAGATATAATAAATCATCATTGTGGGGCCCATGTAATGTGGATCTCATTTGAGCCGTTCGTACAACTCGGAGCTTAAGAGAATAGCTGGCCTGTATTGACGTGCACGGCACGCTAGTAGGGACGCGGATTTCCTGCGAAAGCCTTTTGCAGAAAGTTCCTGTGTTGGGATCATAGGTGGGGCACACCGTGATGTTTTTCAGGAATCCACTCCGTTCATCCGTTTTTTGAGATCATTTTAGAACATGAGACCAAAAGTGAGCAGGATCCAAGACTTAAGTGGGTCGTATTAAAGGAAAAGGTGGTTAGGTAAATTCCTACCGTTGAAACCTCCTTGGGTTCGATGGTGATGTTTACACGACATCCATACCGTTAATAACGTCATTCCTATTAGAATGAACTAAAAAAACAAATATTAGCATGATTCAAAACATCCGTGGCCCCACGAATATTTCAACTGTAGATGTTCAATTATCACTTTTTCAGCCCACTTGTGCACTGGATACTATTCATTTTAGCCTCATGTACTGAAATGGACTCACAAAACATATGGACGGGGAGGATTTCGCACAAACATCACAGTGGGTCCCACATGGTTCCCAGCGCAGGAACTTCCTTTCGCAGGAAATCTGTGTCCTTCTTGGCACGACACGTACCTACAGCTACCTATAGCTAGCTATATAGCGTTGTGTGGGACACTGGCGAATCCTCATATTGTACTGAGTAAACTCTGTTGGGCCCCACCCCGAATGCATGTGATTTATCCACGCCGTCCATTTGTTTTTCCATATCATTTTAGTGGTTGAAACTAAAATTGATGCGTATCCAAAGCCTTAAAATGAGCTCACCAAATGGATGGACGGTTTGGATATAAAACATACCTCGTGATCAGACCCACAAAACTTGCTAACGTTACATGAGCCGATCTGCTTCAAACACCATTCTTCAATCAAGCTGCAACTCTCTTTCTTTTTCCCTCTTTCTCTCTTCCGTACACAACTATAGATTATTTCTGAATATATCTCTCTCCAAAAGAAGAAATCCAAGCTCTAAAACCTTCTTCTTGCCTTATATATATATATATATATATATATATATATATATATATATATATATATATACACACACACACACACACACACACACACACACACACACACACACACACGGTCTGGATCGGGTCGGTCCGAATCCGATCCAATCGGATCGGGTTCCAGATCAAATCGGTTTGGAAACAGGGCCTACCCGAATTCGACCTGAAAATAATTCGGATCTGGATGTACGCTACCTGATCCTGACCATCGGTTCTGTTCGAATCAGGTCGTGTTCGAATTAGGTTGGATCGGGTCTGATCGGGCCGGATCCACTGGTTCGGGTATGAAATGCCCAGCTCTAGCTACTGACAGGTTGATCAGCAAGAATTAGCTATGAAGTTACGTCACCAAGTTATGTGGGACCCACCATGATGTATGTGTTATATCCAAACCGTCCATCCATTTGGTGATATAAATTTAGGGTATGAGCCAAATAACGAGTCAGATCCAAAGCTCAAGTGGACCCCACAACAGAAAACAGTGGAGAGAGTGCTGTCCACGATTAAAATTTTCTAAGGGCCACATAAGTTTTTGATCAAGCTGAAATCTGTGTTTTACCTTCTTTCATGTCTTTCTTAACTTATGAACAAGTTGAATCTAAGATAAACATCATAGTAGACCTTAAGAAGGTTTCAACAGTGGGCATCACTCTTCCCACTAGTTTCTATGGTGGGGTCCACTCCAGATTTTGATCTGACTCATTCTGTGTCTAATGCCCTAAAATGATATCTCCAAATGGATGGATGGTGTGGTCCCACAGAACTTGGTGATGTCACTTCAATAATGAGTCTCGCTACTCAACCTGTAATTATCTAATTTGCCTCTCATTTTAGGACATTCCACCAAAAATAAGATGTATCCAAAACTTAAATGGGCCACGCGATAGGAAATAGTGGGAATTTTTTTTACCACTGTTAAAACATTTATATGGCCACAAAAGTTTTGTATCAGTTTAAGTTCACGGTGTTTTCACTTCATCTAAGTCAAAATGACCTTATAAACAGTTTGAATGGAATATAAACATTAAGGTGAAGTTTATGAAGGTTTCAAGAGCGGACATCCCTTTCCTTACTGTTTCATTTTATATGGCCTACTTGAGTTTTGGATACTCCTCTGTAACACCCCGTACTTTCAGTACTCGGGTGTCACCACGTAGATCCAAATTAGCTTACATATATGCATTTACCCACATAATTTACCTTACACGTCACTACCCATCTTAACCCTTAAATTTTAGACTATGACAACTCACAACATCATAATAAGATTGAGATCAATCTGTCTGTTTGACTATCACAAGTTGAATTGTATTTAAATAAATGAAAATCTTCATTTAGACCCCTAGAGTTATCAAAAATGAGATACTAGGCAATCCAGTCATTGGATTGGTTTATAATAGTCCCAACTCCTAATGACCTACAGTGTGGCCCACAACATGAATTATATATATAGTGTGCAGACAATAGTAATAATAATACAAAAATGATATAAATACATATATGCACATAACAAATAAATAAAATAAAATAAAATAACTATTATTATATGTGTAGTAATAAGTCTTGAAGTTGTGGACAACCCATAGGGCCACTTTAGCCGTTGACAATCGATTTGGGGTAAATCTGACCACCTGAACTGTAACGCCCTGAAAATCGGGGGTCGAGTATGAACTCAACTCCCGAGTTCCAACGCATCACTTATGCAACATACACAATGATGGTTAAATGTTGTCTGAGTTAGCGCAATAAACATGAATGAGATTATACCAAAACAGTAATTCATACTCCAGTTCAATTGTATAAAGGCAAGCGGAAGACTGAAATTTTATATTCAAAATATGTAAAGTATCAAAATTTTGTGAACACCAGAGTATGAGTACTAACTGAGTACCAATATACACGTATTGTTTCTAAGTCAAAATCAAAATACAATCCTCAAAGAGGCCCTGTAAGTCCCGCGATGCAGCCGGCCTAAGCGTAGCCGTCAGAGTACTGCATAAAGGAGAACTCCTCCTGATCCTCCTCATAGTCGAGCTCCGGCTCCTGAACAGAGGCGCCATCTACACCTGCGGCAGAGTCTGGTGGGTGTTGCAAACACCGTCCCGTAACGTGGGAGTGAGTAGCTAACTCAGTGGAACATTAAAGCATAGGTTAACATGTTATCAAATCAATCAAGCAGTAATGATAACGCAGTACAAATCAAACATTTCTAATTACTCTTGTTAAGTGCAAAAATGATATGACATGATGCTGTATGCCCTTGCCAAACCACCCTCAAGCGACATCATCTTACGTTCGCGAATGCTAACTCCCTCAGTGCGCCACATCTACAAAGCACATGCGGTGCGATGATGCTCATGATTACCAAGTTTTTATTAATCCATTTCAACCAAAGAAGATTGGAAAACTAAGGTACCTCCCTTGTATAATTCCCAAACATGATCCATTCTAGGGTCGTCAATCCTAGCTAATCTCATACGATATTATGGTTTGAGAAGCGTAGTGAAGGCATCGTAAGGGCTCGTCACCCGTCGGCGGATACGATCTCACCGTATGCGGCTCAATTGTCGGCCGTCGGCTCAAGTACATATCTCACCGTACTTGGCTCAATCACTAGCCGTCACTCAAAGTACGTGTCTCACCGTACTCGGCTCAACTCATACTTAGTTACTTGTGAAAGACTCGTCGCCAATCACGTGACACTTGGAGTATACTCGAAGATACTACGGAGGACTCGTCGCCGTCGGCCAAGACGAGTAGTCTCACCGTACTCGGCTCTCGCCGTAAGTATCGATGGCTCGAATATAGTGTCCCATACCACCATAATCGGCTCACGAGTTTGGTTGCGCAATGGTCACTACGGGAGGCACATGACCCCGGCCAGTAGGCGACATCGACCACGGTGTCCCATACCACCATGCCCGGCTCATGCGTCTTAGCGGATCGAGGTACCATGGTTAACGGATTGCAGGTAAGTTTGGTACCCTAGGTTCAAGCAAAGAGCGACCAAACATGGTGAACATACATATACACATATCGGTTTGCTTGACAAGCTCGACTAGCTCGAGCGCACCACAAGTTGAGCGATATGGAGCGCAGCACTCCGTGTGGCCAACCACTATCGCCAACCGAAGTACGACTCGGGTTCGCCAGACACGTCCATCGTGGCGATATGAATCTCGCCACAACAAGTCTCGGTACCGAATGTGTGGACTATAGGCATAGTCCCAAACTCAATCAGTTGTAGAGCATAAAGTAAAGCATGAAGTAAAACATGTATTATAAAGCATGAAGTATAGCATGTTATAAGGCATGTTGTAAAGCATGTTGTAAAGCATGTTATAAAGCACTAAACACATAGGGGTACAAATACTTAGAGTTCATAGGTGAGTGGTTAGAGTGAACAACCACGTGGAGAGTGTCATATGTGACTCTAAGGTAGCGGAGAATCCCATCTCAAAGACCTAACTAAGGTTCTAACACTTAAGCACTTACACTCAAGTGATTTCACCAACACTTGGAATACACTACTTCAACATACATGACGTATGCTAGAGAAGTGTACACTAGGGTTATCCCTTTACTAAACTAGTATTTTATACATATACATCATATTTATACAAAGAATTAAACATAGCAATCACATCAAAGCAAATTTTATACGTATAGGGTACTTCCACGTATACCCAATTTCGACATACATAGTGTTTACAAAGGAAGATAGATTTCGATTCCTTTACGCCAAGCTAGTATTTTAATCACGTATGGTATAATCATACATTAAATAAATATGTCAAACATTATTCCAAAAGAACTACGTATACGGTATTTCTACAACACGTAATTTTAACATATGGCGCATTTACAAGTAAACATATATTTTGTTATTCCTTTCGCCAAACTAGTATTTTATTCATATGTTATATAATTATACATTAAATAAACATGTCAAGCATTTATCCAAAAAAATACGTATACGGTATTTCTACGTATACCTAGAATATGTGAAATTCCATATTTCACACCGCTAATCAAAACAGGAAACGGAAAGCACTTTGTACATGTGCAATTGCAGCAGAGATCATGAATCTACCATTATCTGACATTGAAAGCGTTGAAAACCGTAACTTATACACTTAAAGTCCTCACCTTTGCCTTTGGAAACGGAACGAATCAGCAAGGGTGATGGATCTTCCGTCTACAGGCGATTTCTAGCCTAAAGAGCGGAATCGGTTAGTCGGAATACATCCTACCTCGATTCCAACTCAAATCAGACCTAGGGTTAGGGTTTCTTACCTTCAAATGAGGTGGAAAACACCGGGAAATCACTTAGAACGGAGCGGTGAAGGCCGTGTGTGGTGAGCCAATGCGAGGTGGAGGAAGATTGCAACAATCTCCAAGTTCTTCTCTCTCTTTTCTCTCTCTTCCTCTAGGGTTTCTTGCAAAATTCGTATGGCTGTGAGAGGGGCTGTTCTAAGCCCCTTTTATAGCCTCAAACATTACGAAAATAGACTCGGGTTCATGGGGTACTGCCTATATAGGATTTTTGACGCTTTTCGGCTCAAAAGGAAGTTCTGTAGCCTCTTTGAACCAAACGTCGACTTAAGCTCACCACCAATGGATCTACGTGGGATTACGTTTTTGACTCATTCGGATACGCGATCGCACGTGGCGGACCACTTTCGATTCGACGGTCGGTGGCCACGATCGAAATTCCAAGTACATGTAAATGTTCTGAAATTTTCTTAATCCGAGGGTGTAATTTGGTCCGATTCGGCGGTCGGGTTGCTTATCTTGACGCGTCAACGAACGATGCGGATCACTATTCCGGATATTTATTTTGGCTTGTGAATAGTGTTTTTCACACTACCTCGCTCCGATTCAAACGAATGGCCGTGGAATATCTGGATAAGGCCGATTTTTGAGATGATTGTTAAGCCCATGGGGCGGTCCTAGTTCCTTAGCTTCGGGTTAATCTAATCCCGATGTGCGATCCAGACCTAATCGAAAGTTTCGTTTCATTCCCGAGAGCAGACGGGAAATGAGTTTGGTTCTAAACTTTAGGGTAACCTAGCGTCAATGATTCTGCAACTTTTGGGTCTTGCAGATCGTATTTAAAGTAATCCTAACGGATTTCATAGCTAATTGAGTTTAGTACTTAGTTAACTTTGTTAAATTTCTAAAGGATTTAATCCTACGGGATTTCTGGTCGAGGTGGTACTCGACCCAATGTACGGAAATTTTCAGGTCGTTACATGAACAATTATAATCACCCGTTAAGGGTCAAGATCTGGTTGGCATGGCCCACCTGGGCCTCATCATCTACCCAAAGTGGGTCGGGGTCCCTAGGAATGCCCTCTAATGCAAATGAACGGAGTAGATTAGGATATTCACTTTTCATTGGGCCCCTACACAACGAAGGTGCACAAAGAATGTTTACTCACGCGGTACACCAAGACTATTGGATCGGTCAAACCAGATTTGACCGAGCACCCCCACAAATATCTCCCGCCATCATCTCTCTCTGTTTTTAAACCGACCTACTTCAAGCTCCTAGGTGACCCACCACGACCACTTTCCGAGCATTTTGAACCGTTCAAATCTTTCATGGGACCCGCACGATTATAACGGTATAGCCGTTTGATCATCTGATTTCGAACGAAGGAGATTGAACTCCACTGTCCATCCCAGCCCGAAAGTCGCCCGACCGAGAACCTGCTGTGAGAGGAGAAAGACGACCGCCCTTCCTCTTTGGGAAGGGCAAATCTCAACCATCCATTGGGAAGATAATCCTAGCCGTTCCCTCTCTCTCACCCTCCCTATAAATTGGGTCTTGTAGCCCTAGGAATTTACAATAAGAGAGAAGAAAAGAGAGAGTGTAAGAAAGAGAAAAAAAACAGGGAGTTCGTTCCTCCCATTGTAGTTCGAGTGTAAGATCGGCATCCACCCATCTCAGGTAATCCATCCTCCCTCTCCTTTTGACTTTGATTCTTAGGCTACTACCAGACCAGCAACACTTACGTTCCTCCCCCAGCCGGCCTTCCAAATGGTCGTGGTATGGGCTGAGAAACCAGGATTTTATTCAGACCCCTGTTCAGGACCAGGACTGTGTCATGAAACATGCAAATCCATGGTTGTCTGTCCATCTGAGAAGTCGGCCAAGTAGTGGCCACGATTGCAGGACCGTTTGAAACTTGTTGAGCTCTGAGGAAGGTTGAAAGGTGGCCCTGGAGGCAGTTCAACTGCATGCAGTAGAGGTGCTGTCTTCACGAAAGGATGTTGGGCTGTCTGGCTAAGAAATCCACACCGCCCATCGTCTTCCTCTTGAAATTTCGACCAAGGATAGTGAGCTTTGATCATCTGGTGATGCGGCCCACCTAGATAATCGAGCCTCGAAAGCAGCCGAACGGTCTTCTTTCGTGCAAAGGTGCATGGCCAAGAAAAGTTAACATGCTGTGGAATGGTTTTCCTCCCTCTATCGGATGAACGGTTCAGATCCACCGTTTACTCCATGATGATGGCCTGCAACAAAGAAACGGAACCTCTGTTGCTAGCAGAGTCGTAACATGAGGGTTGGTGGGCTGACTGGCGGTCTGGGCCCTGTAAAATGCAGGTGGGCCTCGTCTAACGTCTGTGGGCAGACCCTGATTGTGAGCCTTGCATCGGCCGTGAGCCCCACCAAACGATGGTGGGTTGCTCTAGCGGCAGGCCACCATGGACCATGCAAGTTGGACCGTCCATTAGGTCCCTGTATCTAGAAAAGAAAGCCCTGGACCGGACGTCCAAATCTGGACAAATCTCGTTTGTTTCTCCTTCTTTATTTTCATATATTTTTATGTATATATATGTACATGTATATGTATATATATATATATACATATGTATATAAATATTTTACTTGTTAGTATACACAGATACGTGGTGGGCCCCACATGGGACCCACCGGTGAGGTGAATATATGCATGTATGCACCAGTACGTGGATACAGGTACGTGTATAACTGAACCACTCACGTACAGATCAGTTCACGTAAACTGATTGCCAAGAAAAAAAAATGAGATCTCATCATGGACGATGGGTCTGAAAAATCTGAACGGTCCACGTGGAGCAGAACCTCAGGAAACCCACTGGTCCTAATTTTTTACTTTGAACCAACACTTCAATGGGCCATGATTGATGCAAACAGTTTCTTCCCTTGAAATTGCATTTACCTTTGCTATGGTCTACAGGAATCTTAGATTAGGATGAAAATTTAACCTTTAAGGTTTCTTGGGATTCCATACCTTATGGACTGTTCGGATTCGACACCATGCTCACGTGGGTCACACCAGGTGCTCACGTGCATACTGTATGCATGTATAGGATGAAAAAAAGAAACATATGTATATATTACTTAATGCATATGCATGCACTGTGTATTATGTACTCCCATATCTTATGAAATATACACATGTGATATACATATATAATTTGTGGTACATATACACCTGCATGTATATAACGTATAAATATATACCATGTAATCTACATGTATGTGATACGTATACACTACATATATAATGTATACATATATCTTATGAAATTTATCTATATATTATGAGATATACATATATATTTTGTGACGCACATATCCATGATGTATATAACGTGTACATGTATACCGTACGATGCAGATATATTATACATAATGTATGCACAGATATGCTATGGAATGTATATAGTGTGTAAACTCATCTATATGGCGGTGAGCCACGTATGGGGTCCCACCATGATATAAAAAAAAAATGCTTATCTACGTGGTTCATGCAATGGACCCCACCAACTAAATAAATTATATATTAAGCCCACCTATTGGGACAAGTATTGTCGGGCCTATACTCCTCTCAAATAAGCGCCCAAACCATCATGATTAGGGTCATTCGACCAACCATGGCATCTTAGAATCTTAGGATTTATCAGCTAATGCCAGGGATACCTCCAGGAATCTGTTCAAGTGACGCAGAGACTCTAGCTTCTCAAGAGGGCTCACAACAAAGGTCACCCTATAACGTATCTGGTGATGATTATTCCCCTTGAGATTTCCATCTTTTCATTAGCTTAAGTTATAGTTTTTATTTAAATTCATAACTGATATCTCCCTTTATAATCACATGTGTTAGCTAGTGGAAGTTGAATTGCTGTCTTACATGCTTTATGATTATCCTGTATAATTGTTCATGCTTGTGGATTATTTTTGGATTGCTTACGGAACTTAAACTGGTACATTAATGGAAAATTCCCACATATGAATGTATACCCATACTTGGGATGTAACTTGACTAGTTGTGATCGTAATGGACCTTCGACTTGGAGGTTATTGAGTGGTGGTCTATATGGATCATTGATGTGGGCCTACCATCCAGGGTTGTTGTGTCCAATGGTTTTCAAGGATAGTCTTTTCGCATAGTTCTGATACTCGCCCTATGTGGCATACTTTGATATCGCCCTATGTGGCTTTGTTCTAGTATTTTCCCTATATAGGTTGAATGTTTTATACTGTACAACCATGCGATGGTAAGCCCCATATATTGTAATATGATTGGCCACTAGTCGACAGGGTTCCATTAAACATCCTAAGGTGGTAGCCTCATGAGCCGGGGATGGTGGTATGGGACCTATGCCCGAGCTGTCGGCCTACGCTGGGCCATGTGCTCCCCGTAGTGACCTTTGAGCTTATTAAACCTGCTGAGTGTAATTGGATTAATAATGGATTGGCTAATCATGCATACATCGTACAGACCAACATTTATTGCTATCGTACGTGATGTACGTATTGTTCCGACTGGATGATGTTTCCCAGGTTCGATGATTGCATGGGCGGCGGCCCTGTCCGCACGGATGAGTATTCCCGGGGCGTGAACGCATTGCATGGGCGGCGGCCCTATCCGCACGAATGACCATCCCCGGGGCGTGAACGCATTCCATACATCCATGCACATAATAAGATCTGCATCATTTACTATTTTGTATACTTTATTTTATAACTATACTTACCTAATGCGGCGGTGTGTAATTTTGAGGGGAGTTCACACTGAGTTGGCCACTCATCCATCAAATATATAACCGTACAGGTAGCACAGATGTCTTAAGTGACTTTCATGTTCAGGTTGATGAGGAGCCGGGTACATGTGCCAGGGTTGCATGACTACATCTACCTCGAGGAGCTGAGCAATCTTGCGGCTTATGTTTACATTTTTATGTTATTTTTCTTGTACTAGATCATGTGGATTCTTTTATTTGTTATGTTCGAGACATTGGTTTGTATAAGTCATTATGGGCACTCTTTTGTATATTCTAAATGATAATGGAACTTTCCTTTATGCTTACTTGTCCATTCTACGCTCATCTGCTTACTCTGATAAAAGAAGAAAAAAATATATTTGACCATCCTTTAAGGTTAACACTCGGATTTTTGGGAAACGGGTCGTGTACCCGGGTCCTGAAGATTCGGGTTATTACATCCTCATTTTGGTTGAATGTCCTCAAATGAACTCAAAAAACGGATGGATATGGAGGATTTCTCACAAACATCACAGTGGGCCCCACCGAATATCCTTGCGCTGGAACTTCATGCGAAAGGCTTTCATTAGGAAATCTTTGTACATCCATATGCCGAATTTACCGCTAAAGCTTCTTTTGCGCTGGAAACGTAGGTGGGGCCCACCTTCATGTTTGTGAGAAATCCACCCTGCCCATCATTTTTATGAGTTTATTCTAGGACATGGGATCGAAACTGAGGTGGATCCAATAACCAAGTGGGCCCAAAACATAAGGATTGAAATTTGAACGTCCTCGTTTGAAATATTCTTGGGACAACATAAGGAATTTATCTAATTTTTTAATGAATAATGATATTTTAATTTTCTCTTAATTATTTTAGTTTATTTGAATTAAATATAATAATTTTATTTTCATTTAATAAAAAATAATTTTTTTCATATTGTAAAACATTTCCAAACAGGAGATAAGGACAAATGGGTAAAAATTAACACATTTCAGACATAGCAAACACGGTGTTTTAAATTAGATACTTAATTTTCAGACTTCTGCCAAAATTACCAAACAAGTTTTTTGACTTTAGATTTCAAATTCAGCCTTTGGATTCAGATTCAAGCCTCAAATTTGAGATTCAGGCTTTAGACTTCAGATTTAACAAACCATGCCTAGGATGTCTTAGATAAAACATATACACCACGGTTGGTCCACCGGAGCCCATGACATGACCTTCCGTCTAGTTCCTGGTTGGATATTATCCAATCTGCACCGGTCTGGTATGCTGGGTGGGGCCAATGTAATATTTTTGAGAAATCTACTCCGTCCATCCATTTTTCGAAATTATTATAGGACACGTCACCGAAAATAAGGTGGATCAAAAACTCAGGTATGACACACAAGAGGTAAAATGGAGAAAATAAAAATAAAAAAATCCTACCATTGAAACCTTCCTTATCTACATTTAATGTTTATATATGCCACCCAAACCGTTTTTAAGGTATTCCCGCCGAGACGAAGAAAATACAAAAAGTTTAGCCTGCTACCAAATTTTCATGGCTATAGGAATGTTTCAACAGTGGTCTTTGAATCCCCACTGTTTCCTCTCATGTGGCCTATTTAGTTTTGGATTCACTTCATTTTAATTTTGTGTCCGGAAATGAGTTCTCAAAACTGATGAACGGGGTGGATATTACAAACATCATGGTGGGCTCCACACAGCATCCCAGCGCAGGAACCTCTTGCGGAAGGCTTTGGCAGGAAATCCGCGTCCATCCGCGCCCACCGTCACCATCGACTGTTTTAAAACCGTTCGTAGGTCCTGCGGCCCACCTAATCCATTGAATGTCTTATTATTAGGGGCCCACTGAGGAAGGGGCCTGAATCCGCTCCGTCCATAAGATGCAACTCGTAAAGTTCACCCTGTCTGCAAAACATCAGGCGGATCGAAAGCATAGGTCGGTCACGCCACAGGGATTAGTTGGGATGGGGCACCACCATTAAAAACTTCCATACTATGTGTGGGATCTACCGTATATTTAAATGTCATCTAGTCCATTCATAAGATGCAACCAACAAGGATGGATGGACACTCCAAAGATCAGTGCATTCCAAAACTCGGGTAGGCCATATGTTGTGAGTTTAGAGGCTTCAGGCACAGCTTTAAATGGTTAGTCTCATCTTAAACTTGGATTGGCCTGATCTTTTGGGCTCTAATGAAACCATGAGGAGGCTCACATGATGGACGGTTCAGATTTCATGCAGACATCGAATTGGCCCCACGCTCGCAGTTGTAGCATCCGCTTATTCTACCAACGTAGTAGAGAAACCGAACTCTGTAGGGTTAGTTTCATTTGAATTGTGGGCCCCACAAGATGGAATTCCCGCATTTTCTACAGACGTGGATAACTACAATGTGGTAGAGCAATCAGTCCTAGTACACGTGGCACTGTGATGTATCGATCAGATCCATCCATATACTGGAATTAACATAGATGATTTGTATTTTAATAATAAAACCAATGAGACAATCCTATCCGTTACTTTTAATACGGATAATCCCACAGCATATTTGACGGTCAATTGATTTTGTTTTGAACCGTCACATTAATGGCCACAGATCAGGTTGATAGGGTTGTCTAATAGAAGTGTTGTTTTTAGAAATAAACCGGTCATTTTAGGGCCCTGCATATGGACGTATCTGATTTTGGTATCACCCCGCCACGTGTCCCAAGGAAAGACTGCTCGATCATATTAGGTTGATAGGGTTGTCTAATAGAAGTGTTGTTTTTAGAAATAAACCGGTCATTTTAGGGCCCTGCATATAGACGTGTCTGATTTTGGTATCACCCCGCCACGTGTCCCAAGGAAAGACTGCTCGATCATATTAGGTTGATAGGGTTGTCTAATAGAAGTGTTGTTTTTAGAAATAAACCAGTCATTTTAGGGCCCTGCATATAGACGTATCTGATTTTGGTATCACCCCGCCACGTGTCCCAAGGAAAGACTGCTCGATCATATTACGGTTTCCCCAAACCGGGAATGAGCTATTATTATTTATTATTATTCAAATGAGTTATAATATACTCCGACTGCGTCTGATTCTTCATACGCTGGCACTTAGGAATTGTCCATGTGGCATATGCTAACTCAAATAAAAGGCACTAGATTGTGCAGCCCATTTTCGCCGGATGAGATACGTTGAACAGTCATAACCTCTGATTCGATTCGTGATCACTTGTTTGAGGAAACAGAAAGTTGTGTATTTTTCATTTTAAAACCGTCCAATAATATCCGATATTCGAATAATCTTAAATTTTGGTACAAAATGCATCTAAAATGGTTAACATAATTTGGACGATTTAATACCACATGCGCAATTTATAAGCAGTTTCTAAGTGCCTGTGTATCATCCATCACACTCTGCCAGAGTATCAGAATTTTCTGTTTCAAAAGTACAATCGGGACCATGCATGGGTGATCCAACCCGTTGGTATGATGGACACTTGGTACGGTAGACACTTGCAGTGGGATGCCAATTTCCTACATGTTGCAGGGAGGCCCTGCAACAAAGAGATCGGTGGGCCTTTGGATTGTCTGGGTAACATACACCACTGCAATCAGTTTCTTCACCTCACTTTAGCGTGTATTCTAAAAAAGAAGTCAGATCCAAGACTTAAGTGGGCCACACCAAAGTAAACGGTGGGGATGAGATGCCCTCCTTTTAGCCCAACGGAGTTTTGGACCATGCTGATATTTGCGTTTTACGTTCATCATGGGAGTAAGGTTATGAACTGGTCAGATGGCATACACACATCTATATAGGCACTAGGAAGGTTTGAATGGTGGGCATGGTGTGGCCCATTGTTTGAATTATCTATGATATTATCGAAATATCTTCAATATTATCGATATCTCTAGCTTGGCTATATATACCGATAACACCAGTAGTATTAGAAATTCCAAACATCAACGATGCATTGCTAAGTATCGCTAATATATCGATATCGTCAGTATTTTCATGTGTAAATTATAGGAGTTGCTTGTATCGCCAATATTTTCGACTGTGTAATGACACTTGTATTGACTGTGTAATGACACTAGTATCACAAGTGTATCGGCGATATTTCAATATTAATATCATCAACATAGAAATATCATATGTTAAGGTCAAAATCTGGTCAGCCCTCTTCCCCTCTTCACATATTTTGAATAGATGGACCTAGTTCCCTGCACATAAACCGTGAGCAATGGAGACCCTGGCTAAGCCGGGGGACCCTCCGATGCCTAAGTCAGGACAATGGAATCTGGGTCTAAATTGGGGAGGAAAGGGAGAGTGCCAGATGTTGCGTACCTGTTGTCATGGGACGATGTGATATTTATACCTCTTCATCGCTTGATTCGCATTCGATAATCTCGGCACGATCAGTGTGATTTACAAATCATGGAGATACTGCCCAGAATCCGGAGATCATGTGTTACGGCGTGCGTATCTACGGACGAGATAATAGGACACGTCCATATATGACAGTTTCCCCACTTAGCGCGCGAAACCTTTATCCTCGGAGATGTCTCGGCTCGGCTAGATCGAGGACGACGGCATCGCTCCGAGCTGAGGATTGACTGTGTCAATCCCGAGCTGAACCTTGGTCCGTTCGTAAGTAATGCAGCTGGCCATTCTCGGTATTATGATGGATGTTCGTTCAGGGTTGACCGTGCGACTTAAATGTTTTACCTTCCGACTGCCCTTGGAAAGAAGGCGGTCAAGAATGGGAGCTTCGCCCATCTTAACCCACCTTCCTAGTATTATGCCAAGGCTCGGACTCTCCACTCGGACTAGCGGATCGTCTATCTCTCCGCTTGTAATCGGCTCGGATCTCCCTATAACATCATAGAAAGTTTGTTAACTCAAAAAACAAAACAAAATCTATATCAATTTTTTTTATGAGCACATTATTGTATTATGTTTTCAATTTATCATTACTAATATTGATAATGTCTCAATATTATTGTTATCGCAACATGCTCGATATCAAGGCCACAATCTTTCGTTTCTTTCCAGTTGTGGACGATGAATGGTGTCCTAGATAAAGAATTAAGATGACTTGGTCTTACTTCATCTTAGACCATTATCTAATAATGATTCAAATCATATGCAGACATTGAACACAGGATCCCTCTTCTATGCAACTTTAAATGCTCTTGCATACTTTTACATGGTAAGCTTGATCTATTGAAGTTACCATTAATGTCAGCTGTCAATCATATTAAAGGTTTTTTGGCAGATATTTTTCTTTTTCAGGTTTGCTCTTGGGGAGGTTATACCTTCATTATTAATCTTATCCTAATGCACGTGCTTCTGTGCATTTTAACTGGTTGCTACTCTTCTCGACTGTACATTGCCCATGCTCCCCTCATAAGTATCCGTTCTTTAAAAGAATGTATGGCATTGGGAAGCTTGTAGAACTTTTACTTCTTTCGTGAACCTTGTAAGATCATTCTAAATGTCCTGCAACTTACCTCACTGGAGAAATATAGTCTGTTATCGATGAACTATTTCCTTTTGATGGGAAGATTTTCTTTGATATTTACCTTCGTCAATGCAGGTTATCTTGGGAACTTTGCTGGCTTCGCTGGTGCTTGTTGTGGTTTTTAATGAAGTGATAATTTCAGAGCATTTTGCATAATTTTTGGTCAATTTATTTACAATGATGAATAACATCATTCTTATTTCTTATTTTAATGTTTCATCGTCTAATATGTTTATGCCTTGTAAAAGCTTTTTTATTTTTATTGTTAATGAATGGGTAGCTTTATTGAAAGAGAGGTGGCAACAGCAGCCCCACAACAAGCAAGAAAAAAACAACAGCAGCAACTCAAAAAAAAAAAACTAAAAACAAAATTTAAAATTTGACCGTTGGCAACATTAAGAAGGGTTTCAAACCGTTCCTAAAATTTCGTTCCGAAAATTTGAATTTCAGACGTATACACCTTAGAAACGGTTTAAAACCGTTCCTAAAAGTCCGTTTTTAAAATTTATAAATAGGGGGGTTCTATTCATTTGCGAGCCTCATTTAGGAACGGTTTTAACCCGTTCCTAAATGACGATTTGGGTATCGCAAGTATATACCATCTAATCATACCTACTGAATATGAACCTATTTGTACTTTATTTCTAATCATCAATCTTGTAACGACCAATTAGATGGTTGGGATTGTTCTATTGGTATTTTTAATTATATCCTGTGTGCGGCCCACCAAATGAAGGATTTGTATTCTAGTATGATCACTACTTTTAAAATGGTGGTGATTGGTACATGCAGTGTAATTCTACCTACTTGAATTTATAAACTCGCAGATGAAGAAATAACTCAAATATCATGCTGCTTGGATGATTTTAATCCATCCAAATTACCTGTTGATGTTATACCCTAACCCATTTAGTTTTAGCCATCCATTTGATATCCACAAATTGAGTTAGATCTCTAGATGAACTTGATTTTGAGGCCATCATCCATTTACAATGGGATCCATGGTTTGGACGGTATAGACCGGCATATACATCTATACAACACAATGTAGATTCCGCAAGGTAGGTGCCATCCTCACTGTGGGGCCCACCTCAATGTACGTGTTGTATATTCACATTGTCCATTCGTTTTGCCAAATTGTTTTAGGCTGAGTCAAAAAATGAAGCCGATCCAAATATCTGGTGGACCACAACATATGACCACGTGACTTTATCAAGCTGATATTTGTGTCTTCCCTTCATTCAAGTCCATGTGACCATATCAACAGGTTGGATTGAAAATAAACAGTACGTTGGTGGACTCTGAAGTTTTTAACGGTAGCTTTCAATGATCACTGTTTCATGTGGTGTGGTTCACTTGAAATACCTTCATTTTTGGATCATGTGCTAAAATATGCTGGCAAAACGGACTGTGGAAGTATATAGGATACACGTAGGTGGGCCCTACCGTCAGGGTGGCACTTGTCTTCAACGTCCGGTTTCGGTGGATCCTTTGGACGGCTTTTTCAAAGTTGTATCGGATTGGTTTGGTGCCCTGTTGACGCGGCAAAGTTCTGTGGCCCCATCATGATGTATGTGTTATATCCACACCATCCATCCATTTGTTCAGATCATTTTAGACCATGAGCCAAAAAACGGAGCAGATCCAAAGTTCAAGTGGACCACACCACAGAAAAAGTGGGGATTGACTGCCTACCATTGAAAACTTCTTGGGGTCGCAGAAGCTTTTGGATCAATCTGATATTTGTGTTTTCCCTCCCTCCAGGTATATATGACCTTCTCAACAGGTTGGATGGCAAATGAACAGTACAGTAGACCTTACGAAGCTTTTAATGGAGGACGATTATTATTTCATGTGGTGTGGTCCACTTGGGGCTTGCATCTGCTTCATGTTTTGGATGATGCGCTGAAATAAGCTGGCAAAAGAGATGCACGGCGTGGATATTGAACGCATACATCGATGGACCCTGGGTCGCTCTAGTCTTCACCGTCTTTTCCGTGGGCTCTTCTACACGACGTTTTCTACACGGATTGTGTAGTGCATGAAGCAGCACCTACCGTCCGGGTTGACGTGGTAAGGTACTGTGCGTATGTGTTATATCCACCCCCTCCATCCATTTTGTAAGATCAATTTAGTACATAATTAAAAAAGAAGGAGATTCAAAGCTCAAGTAGACCACACCACAACAGTGGGATTTAACGCTACCATTGAAAACTTCTAGAGGACCACCCTTGCTGTGGTGTGATCCACTTGAGCTTTGTCTCTGCCTCATTTTTAGGCTTATGATCTAAAAAGATCTGGTAAAATGGATGGACAGTGTGGATATAACACATACATCATGGTTAGGCCACGTAACTCTCCCTCGTGAATGTTACAGTCCACCCAAAGCTTGTGGGGAACCGACTAAGAAAAGGATAAAGGTGTCATTTAAAAATATATTTGAGGATATTTTAGTCAAAAGCGAAAAATATTTTAACTGCAAAATCACTGAATATAGCGAACTTGTGATAGTGCTGAAAACGGAAGCCGATTGCGTGGTGAGTTAAACTCACTACGCTTAGGGCCCGTTTGGATTCGTGTATAGTATTGTAGTGCATGTAAAACTGTCCCGTCATGGTATTCGTGACACTGTAGCAAGTTAGCGTGGGAATTGTGATTACCAATCACATTGTTTGGGTAAGAGTACACCTGTATATGTCAACATTTCGGATTTCCACACTCAATGTTTGGAAGTGGAGTCTCGGTCGTGCTGCACTGGAGAACACAAACATCAAACAGAGCATCCAATGATCTATAGGCGTTGATCAAGAAGGGAGATTTTCTACATGAAAATGTCTTCTTCTTCCCCTTGGACCTCCTCTTACATGTTCAAGCTCTTCTATTGAGTCATCAGATATTTTCAATCTCACCCTCCTACTTCAATGGTTGAGATTCATATTCCTCTCACCGTGCCCACAATGAACTCTGTTCTCTGCCGTTGATATCGTCTTCTTGCTCGTTCCCGTTGGTTTTGCAATCCATAAGCTAAGTTATAGATTCCACTCTCGTGCGCATTCAAATTCGAAAATCAAACCTGTTATCAGAAACAACAGAAAGTATGTCAAAACCAATCTCTCTTTCAAGCTCTCTCTAGTTCTAATAGCCCTTTTAGCAGTCTCTTACACTGTCCTCTACATTCCCTCCTTCGCTAAAAGTACCCAATTATCATGGAAGCCAACTGAAGCTCTGCTTCGGCTAATCCAAGCCATTACCCAAATCACGGTCTTGGTGATTGTCGCTCACGAGAGGAGATTCCAAGCCATTATTCATCCAATGACAGTTCAAAATCTACCGGGTGGCGAGCTTCCTGGATCTCTGTTCGAGCTTCCTGGATCTCTGTTCTATTCGCCATTTCCGCCATTATCCGGATCAGCGTTCTTCACATGAGTGGAAACCAAGACCGGATTTTAAAATCGATGATATATTTTCCTTAATTATACTTCCAATTTCCATCATTTTCCTCATCTTTGCCATTCTCGGATCGACTGGCATTACAGTAACGAAATCCAATTTGGATGAATCGGAATCCAAGCTGAAAGAACCTCTCTGATATGGCGGTGCAGTGCAATGAAAGCACTACATTGCAGCCTGCAATGTCATCTGACTGACGAGATGCGTGGACGACGCAAAATGGTTCGGGTGATGTACTTGGCCGCCAGTGGACCACGTGATGATGTTTGGATTCAAACCTTGCGTATGGTATATTTTATTAAGATATGCAACGCTGTACCACCTGGGCCAAACACGCCCTTAGCGTACCGAGTAAACTCTGTGAGGTCCACCATGATTTATGTATTTTATCTACTCCATCCATCCATTTTAACATATAATTTTAGGGCTTGAGCCCAAAAATGAAGCATATACAATTTTCAAATGGACCGCACCACAGAAAACAGTTGAATTCAATGTCTACCGTTGAAAAATTCTTGGGGGCCACAAAAGTTTTGGATCAAGCTTATATTTGTGTTTTCCCTTCATCCATGTCTTTATGATCTTATGAACCGTCTGGATGACAAATAAACATCACTGTGCGGCCAAGAAAGGTTTCAACATGGAAATCATTATCCCCGTTGTTTACTGTTGTATGATCCACTTGATCTTTGGATATGCTACAATTTTTGGCTCAACCCCTTAAATTAGATGGAAAAATGGATGGACGGCGTGGATAGATCACATACATTTGGGCCCAACTAAGTTTACTCAGTAAGCAATCCGATTTGGCTGAAAACAGTTTTATCAAAGGGGACCTTTGGACGATAAATTACTTAAACTACTTATGCCTCAAGTAACTTATCTTAATTTCTACTAATTAAGCTGAAGTGATCAAGTAACTTTAAATAATAATAATTTTTTCTTATAATTGATCATAAACCAAACTTATATTAAATAAGTTACTTATCTACTCACACCCTGATCCATCGCTCAAGTGGTAGATTGAGTGAAGATACCTCGTTTCAACACTGAGGTCTTGGTATAGACACGGATGAACCCTGTGGTACCTCATTTTTTAGATTGTCCTAAAATGGAATGAAAAAACAAATGGATGTCTACTCTGCCTGCATCTCCAACTAGTCTCTACTGCCTCTTCATCTGCTCTTTCATCGAACTCCAATAACCTTCTAGTCACCATTAAAACAACATGATCTGGATCTCAACCTGCCAAACAAAATAACAATCCTTACACTTCCAGTTTGCCAGATTCAATGATTATCCCATCTTTTTCAGATCTTACACTGTTTCTATATAAATTTAACATGCCTAGTGAGCAGCCCAGCTTTGAGGTTGATCTGAAGAACCTTCGTTGGTGAAGTAGCTATCTAGGACAAGGGTTAAGTTGGCATACAACCAGTTGTAGGTAACCCTCTCTCTAAGAAAATAGCACTTCCCATTGCTGAATAAAAGAACATTTTATAAAAAGAAGATGGAACTGCACAAGTGAGCTTTTGTGGGGGACTCAATCCCTTGATGTATCTTATCTTTCTTTATCAATAAATTTGTGTTATGAAGAGAGAAGATCCCTTCCTCTTTTGAAGGATGAGATGAAAATTTTATTAAAAGGAGCTAGCAAATACAGCAAAGGAGTCTCCAATCAGAAGTGGTTGGAGATTGGAAAACATCCTTGCCAATCCACCTGGTATATCAGTATGAAGGAAACTAAGAGCAGCCCTCAATCCCCTAATTTCCTTCATCCATCTCATCAACCTCCACAGATAACCTTCTTTGGAGGATGCCCAGTCGATGACATTCAAATAGCCACTCGAGCACTTTGATTCCTAAGCAAAGGGCTCTAACTTCCACCTCTTTGGAATCCACAACCCCAATAGGACCTGCAAAGACACAACAAGTCTCCTCACAATCATCCCTGATGATCCCCATCGATCAGTACCGGCTACCCTCTAGAGCTGCCGTTGAAATTAAGACTACGCTTGCAACAAAGATGGGTCTAGGACACATGGAAGTAGGACCACTACCATCCTCTATGAACTCCAGCCATAGTCTACCGTGGCCGCCACAAGAAAGCCACAAATTTTGTACACGCTGAGGCCTGAAATAATTCTGCCTCTTCTGCCAGCAGACCATACAAGCCATATTGTGTGTCTTTCTAAATCAACCACCAAACGCTCAAAAAGACAAATGCCAGAGATTTTTTCCTTTGTTCATAACTTTGTATTGAAGCTGAAAAGCCATGCTTCAAAGAGTTAATCCACTGAGGAGGCATCATCCAGTCCACCCCAAAGGATGTACCACCAAATTCCTTGAGTAAATGGCCAATGGGTTGAAACATGGCTAGCAAACTCCCCTTCTCATCGATTTAAAAATAAAAATAAATAAGAAATCTGTTCACAATTATTGTCTGTTTTGAAGGTGATCCAAATAAGAATTTAATCAACTCAAGCCACCAACAAAATCAAGCACCATTCCGAGAGGACACTTTATCCACAAAATGGATCCATCGTAGCTTTGGGCTCTCTAAAGCAAGAATCTTCATACAATGATCAAACAAAAGACAGCCCAAGAGATTTCCCACTTTCAGATTCTTGTCTATTCCTGTGTGCAGGATGAAAGCTCCCTGAATGGAGAACAAGTGGGCATAAGACTCAGTCTCCTTATACCATAAGACTCAGGTCTCCGCATCCATAAGGTTTCATTTAGAAGAATGCAAAAGTATCAACCATCTTTGCCCAAGCAATCGTCTTCTCAAATGCCTCCAACAATAAGATTTCTGAAGAAGTTAAGATGATTTGAAGACCTTCCCAGAATGCTTCTCCCCCCATTGGAATGTCCCCAGCTGGATGGGTCAGAGTAGCATTTTGGATCATACCATTTACATAACTACTGAGTCCACCGATGCCTAACCAACCTGGATTTTCATTGACAACCTATCAATTAGTGATTCAATTGGAAGTTGGATACGGTTGATGATTCAGAGTGAGGAACTTTTTTTGCAATGGATGTCCCACAAGACACCTCCACAAGCGGAGGGGCACAACTATGCACAAAGAAGCAAGTCGACAGAATTCTTCACCTATAGCAATGCAAGATTTTTGAAAAGATTTGGATGTAAAGCCATCTGGACACCATTTTCACACAGTATTGATCCATAAGACCTAGACAAAAATACCTCATCCAAAAAACATCAGAGTGGCGCAGCGGAAGCGTGGTGCGCCCATAACCCACAGATCACAGGATTGAAACCTGTCTCTGATAATAAGGTGTTATCTTTCAGGGTGTAGCTGATTTCGTGGGCTGTTTTTGCTTCTTCTGTTTGCATTTTGGCTGGGCTCTTCTTTGCCTCCTTCATTTTCTTTTTCTGTTTTTCTTTTTCTTTTTTCTTTTTTTTGTTTGTTTTCTCTGTTTCTGGGAGCTCTCAGCTCGCTATCTCAACGGTCCGTCTCCATCCTTTTCTTTTAATGAAATCTTCGTAGCCTTTCAAAAAAAAAAAAAAAAAAAACCTCATCCAAAAGTTTTTTGCATGCCAATAAATGACCCAATTTCACTTCACCTTAAGGTCAGGTTAAAATTTAATATTCCATAGTAACATCCCCAACTCAAAAAATCCTTTTATCATACTCACATCAAGCTCCTTCCCACCCAAAACTTCATCTTTTCTCCAAAACGTAAATCTCTATCTAATTCCTATCTTAAAGGTCGCCACCTTGTTTTACTCATCCCCCGCCCAATTCATTTTTTCCACTCCTGGCCCTTATTTGTCCCACCCTTCTCCCCAGCCTATTTCTAATCCATAGTTATTCTATATCACAATTATCTATGACAATTCTTGTTCTTCTCTTGTTCTTCTCCAAACCTCTACGATTCATAACGTACAAACTTGTAGTGCATAACTATAAGCCACCAATTTTTTCGGTTTTTGAACCCTTCCCCAACAAAACCAAACTATACTTCCACTTGTCTTCGCCTCTGCAACCGTCCATAGGAAGTTTCTATGGATTTTATATATAGATTTGTCACCATCTCACCTATGACCTTAGTTGCACGAAGTGTGATGTGAAGCAGCAATCTGGTAACAAATTCAGATGAGGAAGCAGGGAAACATGAGTTTCAAAATGTTAGCACGTATAAATAGCCAGGAAACAGGAGTGGGAGTGCGAGTCCAAAATACAATTCGAAGCAGGAGTTGGAGTGTGAGTCCAAAATACAATTCGAAGCAGCAGTGGCACCTTGTTAGAGGAACCAAGCAATTAAGACTGGGATTTGAAGAGAGATGGGACTTCAATTGAAAGTTAGAGATACGGCTTTGATATGTGTGATTCAACCCTAAAGGATAAAGGACCTCTTTTCTACGTAGTTACCCTTCTTTCAATCTACCATTGATCGGATCCCATACAGAAATGGCCTCTTCCCCACCCTGTAAAAGGAGAAAGGGTATAAAAGGCTTAAAAAGCTTTCATTTCAATTTCAAGAAAGCCTTTCAATTAGAGCATCATATGCCACTATCCCAATCATCTCACTTTTCCTTAGATTGATTTTTACCCCTAAATCACTTCAAAGCATCTAAACAGTAAACATTCCTTGAAGGTTCTGCACTTACTCTTTCAACACATCATAATGAATTTGACGTTGGGAATTGCAAATTTTCACGTCCCTTGCAAAGACATTAAGTCCCTCCACTACGATGAAGAAACAAACACAAGAAAAAGGATCACCATGCATAATGTCCTCTAAAGCATGAAAAGAAACAAAATAGAGAAACATTGATCAATGCTTAGAAAGATGCCGTTAACTAGCGATGTGAATGGGTAGGGTTAGGCAGGGCCAAGTCAATGCGAGTTTCAGACCCAACCTGTAGGGGTAGTAGTGAGCAGGGTGAAGCTAGGCTCAATCCGACCCAGCTTGACACTTAAGACCCAAAGCCCAAGCCCAGAAAATTGGTTGGGCCTAAGCACAACCCTACCAGACCAGCCTGGCCTGAAAAATTATAAAATTCATATTTCCCACTTGACTGTTCTTAATCTATCCACTGATCAAGTGAGCAATGGGCCACACATGCACAAACAAATAGACACTTAGAGGAATGAAACCAAAGGTCCAGAAATGGGTTGGGCTAAAATGAGATGAGCCCAAGCGCAGCTAAAAATAGATTAGGCCATGCATGCCAGGCCCAAGCCCAGCCCGTAGGCTAAGTTAATAGGTCCAAGGCTGGGTTTAGCGGCCCAGTCCATTAATATTTGGGTGGGGTCCAAGTCAACAATTTAAAAATAAAAAATAAGCCAACCATTCAAACCCAACCCATTTAGCTAATGGGTTGGGTTTAGGTCAAGTCTAATTCAGGCTTACGCTAGGTCTAAGACGTATAACAGGGTTTTCTTTTTTTCTTTTTTAAGACACAGGGTGTCCCCACCTCTTTTTGAAGTGAGACTAATCCCTGCGGATACACGCAATCACCCACAACCACGTGTATCGGGTAAAGCCAAGGAGGGGAATCGAACCCTCACCTATAGGGAGCAAACCTACGGTGAAGACCATTCGCCCAAACCTCGTTGGGTGTATAACAGGGTTTTCACAAAATGATGCTCCAGATATGTTAAATGTGCCTGGGCCTAGGCTTTAAATTAAATGAACTCCATAATCACATCATCCTATGCTACCCTAGATAAAAGTTGAGAATATTATAAAAATAAATCCAAATATTGTCCTCAATAAACACTATTAAATTTTAAAAATTTTAAAAAAAATAAAATAAAATAAAATAAAAAATAAATTCATGAAAGATATATAAATATTCTATAAGACATGAATAATATGTAGTAGTCAGAGTTTATATATACCAAGATATATATTGTAATGGCCATTACTTAACAATACACTAACAGTAGGAACCATTACATGTTACGGGGCCACAACAACAATTACAAAATAAAAATAAAAAATGGTCTCCATTACGAGGCTGATTCAATTTGTTTTCTTAAAAAAAAACCTATAGCGGCCATTATGACCCGTATAGGAACAATAATTACGATGACCATTACAGCCACTGTTACGGCTACTGAATACCTTGATATATATATATATATATATATATATATATATATATATATATATATATATATAGTGAAATGCTAACCTGCGCACCAATTCTCACAAGAACTCATGAGAACTTTTTGAGAACTCATCTCACGTGATATGAGCACAAAATCTGAACCGTCCACGTGATGCAACGCCCCATGAAACCTCTAGGGCCCAACTTTCACCCCAATACAAAACTATGGTGGGCCATGGTGAAAGGAAATGGTTTCCTCCATTGATTTCTCCTCTCTCTTTCCTATGGCCCACTAGAGCTTCGGATCAGGGTGAAAGTTGAGCCCGGGGGGTTTCATGGGGTGCCGCATCACATTGACCATTCGGATTTTGTGCCCAGGACACGTGCAAAGGTGCGCGTGTAAAAAGGTGCGCAAGTGAGCATGACTCTCTCTCTCTCTCTCTCTCTCTCTCTCTCTCTCTCTCTCTCTCTCTCTCTCTCTCTCTCTCTATATTATATATATATATATATATATATATATATATATAGAGATATATATTAGAGATGAAACAAAATTCATTACAGCAAAAGGCCAAAATGGAACAAAACAAAAACAGAGAAACAAAAGGAAAAAGCTATACAAATCACCCAACCCGACCCCCAAGAAACAATACAAAGGAAAAAAACTAAACACCCCACCACCCAGGCCTTAGTTCAAGAGAGAGCAAAGGCTCCCACTAAACACCCCAACCACCCAACAGAAGGCACACCTACACAGAAGACAGAGAGGACCACTCAGCACTACATAATAAAACCCATCTCAAAACACCCTCAGCTTCCTTACAAAGATTGTTGAAAGACCAGTTGTTTCTCTCAAGCCATATTGACCACAAAACAGCCAAAACAGCCAATCTCCACCTTCGACTGCCTAACCTCCCCCCAGCATCTCCATGCCAGGCTCTGAAAAAAGCCTCAATTGATCCTGGCAAAACCCAGGAAATGTTAGCTTCGTTGAAAATCCCGGACCACACAATCCTTCAAAGGCATAATGCAGGAGCAAGTGCTCGACATTCTCCTCCGCACCTAAACACATGATATAGTACGCAAAACCCTCCAACTTCTACATGTATGATACAGTAAATTTGAAATACATTTGGAATTTCAAGCATTGGCTCCCAGCTGAGTCTATATCAGGTCCATTTCAAGTTGGTCCAAATAGAACACATTTAAAAATGGGCCCCAGGCAGTACGGGTTGAGTTGATTTTAAGAAACCCCAGACATGAACTATCAATTGGGACAGATTTTTAGACCGAGACCTACTCCAATGGGTCCATATTCAAATCCAAATCTATTTATTGTTGGGCGAGGTCAAATGACTAATGCGCAAGGTTAACCCAACCCATATATGCACCCCTATCATCAACACACATTCTCTAATCCATCTTTGCTGCCTCTCCAGCTTCCTTGAAACGCGTTAGGCAGAGCATATAGTCAACAAAATTCTAACTCACCCTAGCATAAGCTTTTTCTAAGTCAGCTTTTGCATGTATCAACGGCCTTCTTGCCCATCATTTTTCCTATCTATCCTGGATCATGTATCAAGCACTTGAAGGGAACCTATGGTTTTACACCAGCCAAACAACTTGATTTATTGTTGCAGTTCATCCTCATTTTCAACTACTTCTTGATATACTCAAGCATATCCAATTAGTTTACTTCCTGATATACGCAAGCATACTGAGTCAGTCCAAGGATCCCTATTTCATGCCAAAAAGCACAAGGCAGGGGCCCACAAATAGTTTTCCAATGGTTAAAACTACGAATTGCAAAGGCCACATAAATGGCATTTAGGTAATTTACAAGGTGAAGCCCTGCACTTCCTGCTGTATACTCCCCATGTGCATCGCGTACATTCCATTCCAATATCGACTTACAGTAAATAATGGCATGCAAACACAATTGAATTGATGCTCTACGTCTACTATTAGCACAAGAAGATTCTCATATCAAGAAAATTTTCATACCGGCAATCACAGCAGAATATGCAATTTAATCAATTTTGCAATTCAGTAACTAACAATGAACTAAATTGCAAAACTTTGTTTTTACAAGTGAAATTTCCCGCTATTCCCACAACGGAATCAGCATCCTTTATTTTCAGGGGATCATTAAAAAAAAGCCGGAATATCTAAGTTACCTCTGTAAGAATCCAAATTCAAAAATCCCTCGATCATCCAGAAAATCCAAGCTGAATGATCCAGATAGAAAAATGGCACTAACTCCCCGGTACCGCATTGTGGTCTGCCCCATCCCGCTCCAACTCCCTTGCGACTTCCTCCTCCATGGCTTTCTCAGCCCGAAGCACCGGCTCATAGTAATCAGCATGCGCGTCCATGCATTTCTTCAGCAGCGCCGTCACCTCAAAGCACTTTTCGACAACATCTTCCTGGTTCTTATCCGCCTCTTCTACACACTTCTCCCAGGCGATGAACTCCTCCTTGCAGCCACCTCCTTTCATGAAAAGGCAGAAACCGCACTCCCCCTCTTCTTCTTCTTCATGGTCTTCGCCAACGACACCTCCCATTTCAAGGGACTTTTCGCCATCATCTACTTCCTTTTCTAGGGTTTTCTCGCTATCTTTCTCTTCTCCTTCTCTTCCTTTAATATCTGCTTCCTTTCCTAGGGTCTTCTCGCCTTCTCCTCCGTTTTCTACGGTTTTTCCGCCATTCTTCAGATCCTTCTGTTCTACTCCTGCTTCAAGATCTCCTCCCTTTTCTAAAGTTTTTCCGGGAGGAGGAGAATTTGAGGCGGCTGCTGCTTCTTGGGTTTGGTTTTCAATGGGTTTTTCAGAAGAAGAAGACATTGCAGAAATATGGGGATATCTTCTTCTTCTTCTTATTGCAGCTTTGTATTTTTATGAAATCGGGGGCTTTCTTCTCCTCCGTCTCCCTATTTCATTCTAACTGCTATTAAAACCCTGAACCCTCAAATATGGTAGGTCAAAGTGACGCGGATTGCGTGGTGACCAAGCACTACATAGTTCCGTGATGTCAGGAATCTGTGGGGCCCACTGTGATGTATGTGTTTTATCCACTCCGTCCATCAGTTTTTCCAGACCATTGTAGGCAATAGTACCAAAGTTGAAGCATATCCAATGCCCAAGTGGACCGTACCAAAGGAAACAGCTGGGATAATGACATCCACCGTTGAAACCTTCCTAAGGGCCCACAGTAATGTTTATTTATCATCCAACCTATAAATAAGGTCAAACAGAGATGAATTAAGGGAAAACAAAAATATCAACTTGATTTAGAGCTTCTGTGGCCCCTATGACGTTTTCAACGGTAGGAGTTCAATTCCTACTGTTTTCTCTAGTGTGGTCCACTAGGGCTTTGGATATGCTTCAATTTTAGGCCTGTAACCTAAAATGATCTGAAAAAATGGATGGACCGCGTGGATAAAATACATCCATCACTTTGGGCCCCACAGAGTCCTAACGACTCTGCAGGGCTCACCGTGAACGTACGCGTTTTATCCACGACCGTCCATCCGTCATAGTGATATATTGCACGTAGCAGGGTTATCTTTTAACCGGGATTGTCCGTCTAGTGGGACCCACTACGGAGGGAAACTTATTCAAGCTTCACGTGTGATTCTAGCCATCTAAAAACAGTGGCCTCCAATCCACGGTGGTTAAGGAAAACAGTGAATGGTCAACCTTTAAGTGCTGCTAATTAATGTAAGGATAAGCGGTGTCTATGGACTTGTGATAAGTATAAATTTTTAAATATCGTCCATCCGTAATGAGGCCCACAGATTGGACAGTTCAGATTGATGGATTACCTACCCACGTTTGGTGTACACACATGGCTCTACCATATCATATAAACCTCGTGAATTTCGTTGACCGTTGAAAAGCGAAGAGAAAATGACCACTGTAGACAAAACCTTTTACCCAGCGGTTTCTATGAAAGAATACAAACTTTAGTTACCAATCTAGACTATCACGTGCGGACAGCGACGTTGAGGACGAAACTACCCCTCCTTTCACGGAAACGGATTGGGTACTCCCCCTGCCACCAGCCAATGGCGGATGGTCGGTGGTCCGTGGGCCCCACCATGATGTATGCTATTCATCCATGCCGTCCATATATTTTTTCATATCATTTTATGGTATACGACCAAAAATGAGGTATATGCAAATCTCAAGTGTACCACATTACAGGAAACAGTGTTGAATGAGCGTCAACCATTAAAAACTTTTTAGGGGCCCCATGTTGATGTTCTTGGAAAATCTCCCCGTCTAAGTTCATTCATAGGTCACAAAGACCTGGATGAAGAAGAAAAACAAATTTCATAATGATCCAAAACTTTTATAACCCCTAAAAGGGTTTCAATGGTAGACGTTCAATTCCCCATTGCCTTTTACAGTGTGGTCTACTTGATAGTTAGATCTATCTTATTTTTAGTCTCAAGCCTGAATATGAGCTTGCCAAATAGATGGACGGTTTGGATATAACACATACCTCATAATAGGACCCACAAAAAGCGTTGGGATTACAACAGCAAAAAAAAAAAAAACCGTCGATATATCGACAGCCAGTCGGTATATCAAAAATGGTCCAGAACTGTCCAGTGAGTTTTCTTAAAAAAAATAAAAAGTGTTTTACCTTTAGCTACGGATTATAACCGTAGCCATAACTGTAGTCTGTGTCAGTCTATGAAATTTTTTATTTTATTTTATTTTATTTTTTTACATGGAGAAATTTATTCTACCTACAATTTTCTTTAATACATATTTATATAAATAGGTAAATATAAGCATATAAAATTATTTTCCCTCTTTTTTTTCATTTATTTTTTTAATCATTTAACGAGAATATCTTGTAAACCAAAATTAGTTACTTGACGTACCACATATGATTTTGGGTTAAGAGAAGCTACTTTAGCCAACCAACCTAGTTATTTTCCAAGATTCCATCAGGTCGATGGTTGAAAATACATTTCATTCACTTCGCTGTCAATTTCAGTCACTTCGCGATCAAACTAGAAATTGAGCGGGACAAATATGAAATTGAGTAGGCAAATTGAAAATTGAGCGAAGCAACGTAGGAATTGAGCGAGGGAACCTGGAAATTGAGAGAGGCAAGGTAGGAGTTCAGCGAGGGAATCTAGAAATTGAGCGAGATAAGCTAGAACTTGAACGAGGCAACGTAGAAAATGAGCGAGGGAACCTACGATTTGAGCTAGGCAACCTAGGAATTGAGAGATGGAAGCTAGAAATTGAGCGAGGAAGCCGAGCGAAAGCAACGTAGGATCACAGGGAAGCTAGAAATTGAGCGAGGCAACATAGGAATTGAGCGAGGAAGCTAGAAATTGAGCGAGGCAACGTAGGAATTGAGCGAGGAAGCTATAAATTGAGCGAGGAAGCCAGAATTGAGCGAGAGAAGCTTTAGAAATGAGCGAGGCAACGTAGGAATTGTCGGCGAGGAAGTTAGAAATTGAGCGAGAAAGCTAGAAATTGAGCGAGGCAACGTAGGAATTGAGCAAGGAAGCTAGAAATTGAGCGAGGGCTGTAAAATTGCGAGGCAACGTAGGAATTGAGCGAGGAAGCTAGAAATTGAGCGAGGCAACGTAGGAATTAAGCGAGGAAGCTAGAAATTGAAGCGAGGCAACGTAGGAATTGAGCGGGGAAGCTAGAAATTGAGCGAGGCAACGTAGGAATTGAGCTTGAAAGTTGCAAATTGAGCGAGGCAACGTATGAATTGAGCGAGGGAAGCTAGAAATTGAGCGAGGCAACGTAGGAATCGAGCGAGGGAAGCTAGAAATTGAGTGAGGGAAGCTAGAAATTGAGCAAGGCAACATAAGAATTGAGCAAGGCAACATAGGAATTGAGCGAGGGAAGCTAGAAATTGAGCGAGGCAACGTAGGGATTCAGCGAAGTAACCTAGGAATTGAGCAAGGGAAGTTAGAAATTGAGCGAGGAAGCTAGAATTTGAGCGAGGGAACCTAGAAATTCAAACGAGACAACTAGGATTTGAGCGAGGGAATCTAGAAATTGAGCGAGGCAACCTAGGATTTGAGCGAGGCAACATAGGAATTGAGCGAGGAACCTAAGAAATGAGCGAGGCAACGTAGAAATTCAAAAGAATCCTGGAATTAAGCTTAGGAAGCTAGAAATTGCGAGGAACCTAGAAATTCAACGAGACAACCTAGGAATTGAGCGAGGAAGCTAGAAATTGAGCGAGGAACCTAGAAATTGAGTGAGGCAAGGTAAAAATTCATGAGAAACCAAGAATTTAAGCGAGGCAACCTTTAGGAATTGAGCGAGGAAGTTAGAAATTTAGCTGAAGCTAGAATTGTGAGGAACTTAGAAATTCAACAACATAGGATTTGAGCGAGGAAGCTACAAATTGTCTTTGGGAAGCTAGAAATTGAGCGAGGCAACCTAAGATTTGAGCGAGGGAACGTAGAATTGAGCGAGGAACCCATGTTGCCTCGCTCAATTCAGCTTCCTCGCTCACTACGTTGCCTCGCCAGTTTCTCAATTTTCTGGCTCCTCGCTCAATTCTACGTTGCCTCGCTCATTTCTAGCTTCCTCGCTCAATTCCTTGCTGCTGCCTCAATTTCTAAGCTTGCCTCGCCTCATTCCATTCGCTCAATTCCTATGTTGCCTTCCTCTAGGCTTCACCTCTTCAATTTCTATTCCCTAAACGCTCAATTCTACGCTTCGCTCAATTTTATTTTATTCCCTCGCTCATTTCTTCGTTTCGCGCATTTCGAATTTCTAACTTCCTCGCTCAATTCCTACGTTGCCTCTCCAGGTTACCTCGCTCGATTCCTAACTTCCCTCGCTCAATTTCTAGCTTCCGAAACTCAATTCTACGTTTTCACAGCTTCAATTCTAGCTTCCTCGCTCAATTTCTAACTTCACAACTCAATTCTACGTTGCTCGCTCAATTCTATGTTCCTCACTCATTTTTAGCTTCCTCACTTAATTCCTACGTTGCCATCACCAATTTACAGCTTCCTCGCTCAATTTCTAGCTTGCCTGCTCAATTTCTATCTTCCTCGCTCAATTCTACGTTCCTACGTTGCTTCGCCATTTCAATTTCTAATGTTCCTAAACTCAATTTCTTTCCTAGCTAAATTTCTGGCTTCCTCATTCAGTTCACTACTTCCTAAACTCAATTCCTACGTTGTCTCGCTCATTTCTGGCTTCCAAGATTCTCGTTGCCTCACTCATTTCTAGCTTCCATCGCTCAATTTCTTTCTCTCACTCAATTCCTACGTTGCCTCGCTTAATTCCTAGCTTCCCTCGCTCAATTTCTAGCTTCCCTCGCTCAATTCCTACGTTGCCTCGCTCAATTTCTAGCTTCCCTCGCTCAATTTCGAGCTTGGCCAGTGCCGCACCAACCTACCTACATTTTTTTCTAACACATTTATATAAATATGTATATATAAGCATATAAAAAAAAATTCTCTCATTTTTTCATTTCTTTCTTTATTTATATAACAAGAATATTTTCTAAACCAAAATTAGTTACTTGACGTACCATATATGGCTTTGGGCTGAAAGTCGGGCGGGTTCAACCCGACCAACCTGTGACCCACCCGACATTAGGTTGGGCTTGGGCAGGATGTATCAGGTTTGGTCTTGGGGTTGAGTCATATAAACACCAATCCGATAAAACTTGGAAACGGAATCGCCGGGATTGACCGTCAAATGCATGGAAATGACTGTAAAGTGAAGGGAATTGACCGTGAAGTGCATTGAAATGACTGTGAATCTAAACAGAATCGTCGAAATTGACCGTGAAATACACGGAAATGACCATGAAGTTAAGCAAATTGAACCCCAGTGTGCTTCTTTGCATCATTATGGACCATGGTTGATTATTTCCATTTCCAACTACAGAGGACACAACTACGAATGAAGATTTCCTCATTCCATTTAAGACAGGTGGTTTTCTATCTAAAACACCAGTCCTTCCAATGATCCTAAGATATCCTTACGAAAGATTTAGTCCGGCATGGGACACTATATCTACGGTGATAAGCCATTGGTTTATTCATAGCTTCAACAAGATTTTACATTTAGGTGTGAAAGACTGAGATAATGAAGCTTATCTTTCATTACTCAATCTGCATGGCTTCTGAAATTTCTTGGAAGCTTGCGAGTCCATCGCTCAATATGCATATAAATTATTATTTTTTTCATTTCTTTCGTTATTCATTTAACAAGAATATCTTCTAAACTAAAATTAGTTACTTAACGTACCACATATGATTTTGGGGTAGGAGAAGCTACTTTAGCCAACCAACCTAGTTATTTTCTAAGATTCCATTAGCTCTATGGTCAAAAATACATTTCATTCACTTCGCAGTTAAACTAGAAATTGAGCAGGGCAACCTAGCAATCGAGCAAGGCAACCTAGAAATTGAGCGAGGCAACGTAGAAAATGAGTAGGGAACCTAGAAATTGAGCGAGTGAACCTACGATTTGAGCTAGGCAACCTAGGAATTGAGCAAGGGAAGTTAGAAATTGAGCGAGGGAAGCTAGAATTTGACTGAGGGAACCTAGAAATTTAGCGAGACAACCTAGGATTTGAGCGAGGGAAGCTACAAATTGTGCGAGGGAACGTAAAAATTGAGTAAGGCAACTTAGGATTTGAGCGAGGCAACATAGGAATTGAGTGAGAGAACCTGGGAAATGAGCGAGGCAACGTAGAAATTCAACGAGGAATCCTAGGAATTGAGCGAGGGAAGCTAGAAATTAAGCGAGGGAACCTAGAAATTCAGCGAGGCAACCTAGGATTTGAGCGAGGGAAGCTAGAAATTGAGCGAAGGAACCTAGAAATTGAGTGAGGCAAGGTAGAAATTTAGCGAGGAAACCTAGGATTTGAGCGAGGCAACCTAGAAATTCAGCGAGGCAACCTAAGATTTGAGCGAGGGAAGCTACAAATATTGTGCGAGGGAACCTATAAATTGAGCGAGGCAATGTAGGATTTGAGCGAGGTAACATAGGAAATGAGCGAGGGAACCTAAGAAATGAGCGAGGCAACGTAGAAATTCAGCGAGGAATCCTAGGAATTGAGCGAGGGAAGCTAGAAATTAAGCGAGGGAACCTAGAAATTCAACGAGGCAACCTAGGATTTGAGCGAGGGAAGGTAGAAATTGAGCGAGGGAAGCTGGAAATTGTGCGAGGGAAGCTAGAAATTGTGCGAGGGAACCTATGAATTGAGCCGCATGACCTAGGAATTGAGCGAGGAAGCTAGAAATTCAATGGGCAACCTAAAAATTGAGCGAGAAAACGTAGGAATTGAGCGAGGAACCTAGGAATTGAGAAAGGAAGCCAGAAATTGAGCGAGGCAACCTAGGAATTGAGCGAGGAAGCTAGAAATTCAAATGAAGGAACCAAGAATTGAGCGAGGCAACCTAGCAATCGAGTGAGGCAACGCAGAAATTCAGCGAGACAACCTATGAATTGAGCGAGACAACCTAGGAATTGAGCGAGGGAAACTAGAAATTGAGCAAGGCAACATATAAATTGAGTGAGGGAACCTAGCAATTGAGCGAGGGAAGGTAGGAATTGAGCGAGGGAAGGTAGGAATTGAGCGAGGGAACCTAGAAATTGAGCGAGGGAAGGTAGGAATTGAGCGAGGGAACCTAGAAATTGAGCGAGGGAAGGTAGGAATTGAGCGAGGAAGCGAAATTGAGCGAGGAAGGTCACGAATGAGCGAGGAACCTAGAAATTGAGCGAGGGAACCTAGAAATTGAGCGAGGGAAGGTAGGAATTGAGCGAGGGAACCTAGGAATTGAGCGAGGGAAGCTAGAAATTGAGCGAGGGAAGCTAGGAATTGAGCGAGTAAAGCTAAAAATTGAGTGAGGGAAGGTAGGAATTGAGCGAGGAAAGGTAGGAATTGAGCGAGGGAACCTAGAAATTCAGCGTGACAACCTAGAAATGATCATGGATTGAATGGAATGGATTTTTTACCATCAACCTGATGGAATCTTGGAAAATAACATGGTTAGTTGGCTAAAGTAGCTTCTCCTACCCCAAAATCATATATGGTACGTCAAGTAACTAATTTTGATTTAGAAGATATTCTTGTTAAATGATTAAATAAATAAATGAAAAAAAAGAGGGAAAAAAATTTTATATGCTTATATATACCTATTTATATAAATATGTATTAAAGAAAATTGTAGGTAGAATAAATTTCTCCATGTAAAAAATAAAATAAAATAAAATAAAATAAAAAATTCCATAGAGTGGAACTGAGTACAGTTATGGCTATGGTTATAATCCGTAGCTAAAGGTAAAAATATATTTTTCAGCATATCGACTGACTGTCGATATAACGACAATTGTAGGATTTTTGAGGAAAACTCACTGCACAGTTTTGGACCATTTTCGATATATCGACGAATCGTTGATATATCGACGTTTTTTTTTTTTTTTTTTTTTTTTATTTAAATTTTTTGTTGTTGTAATCCCACCACTTTTTGTGAGTCCTATTATGAGGTATGTGTTATATCCAAACCGTCCATATTTTTCACGAACTCGTATTAAGGTTTGAGATGAAAAATAAGACAGATCTAGCTATCAAGTGGACCACACTGTTAAAGGCTGTGGATGATTGAATGTCTATCGTTGAAACGCTTTTAGGGGTCACAGAAGTTTTGGATCATTATGAAACTTGTTTTTCCTCTTCATCCTGGCCTTTGTGACCTTATGGATAGATTGGATGGAAAATAAATGTTATGGTGGACCCTACAAAATTTTTAACGGTGAAAATCAATTTCCCCGCTGCTCTTTGTGGTGTGGTCCAGTTGATCTTTGGATATGATTTTTTTTTTTTTTTTGGATAATGCTCCGAAATGATCTTGAAATATGGATGAACGTTGTGGATATAATAAATATATAGCTGTGGGGCCATGTAACTTTGATCTCTTTTAAGCCGTTCGTACAACTCTCAGTTCGAGGAGCGTCAGCGCTCGTCTTCGCAGCGAAAAGGAGGGGTAGTTTCGTCCTCAAAGTCGCTGTCCGCACGTGCTAGTCTAGATTGGTAACTAAAGTTTGTATTGTTTGATAGAAACCGCTGGTTAAAAGGTTTTGTCTACAGTGGTCATTTTCTCAAAAGCGAATCAGGTTCCCTCTTGTACTCTCCTCTACAGTGCGCTGGGTGGGCGCGGGTTACCCGGATCCACCGAAGTGGGTGAGATCCCTGACTGTGGGGTCCACATTCATGTATGTACCTCATATCCACACCGTCCATACGTTTTGAAAACTCATTTTAGTGCATGGTCCCAAAATTTAGGCAGATAAAAATCTCAGGTGGATCACAATATAGGAAAGAGTGGTAATCAACCATTAAAAACTATCGTGGACCACAAAAGCTTTTTATCAAGATAACATTTACTTGGTCTTTTAAACCTGTTTTTTTTAACCTTATCAACAGGCGGGATGGAAAATAAACATTCCGATTTACCCCTTTAAGTTTTTAATGGTGAGGATTCCATCACGACTGCTTCCTTTGGTATGGTCCACCTAAGATTTGAATTTACTTCATTTTTTATACCACTCCCTCAAACAATCTTTCAAAATGGATGGACAGTGTGGATGTAAGGCACATACATCACAATGGCCCGCGGGTTAGGGATACACCCACCCGGGTGGATCCGGGGATCCACCCATACCGGGCGTGGAATGCGTGTTATGCACATGGGTTGACGTTGCGCTCTTTTCCAGCGTATCATATGGCAGAGCCATATCTCGACGGGACACGTGGCAGGGTGATGTATCGATCGGGTCCACCCACATACTAGAAACGGGACGGATGGCTTACGATTTTAAAATAAACTCCGTCAGATAATACTGCCCATTATTTTTCTCAGCTTTATCCCACTACATATTTGACCGTTACCATTTTGTTTCTGAACGTCGATTTAATGAAGATAAATCATATGGATAGGATTTCCTAATATGATTTTTTTTTAGGTATAAACCATCCACTCTAGTATCCTGCATATGGATGGATCTGATTTGCACATCAACTTGTTTTGTATTCCATGGAGAGATGTCTCTACCATAAGACGGTTCTCTCGGTTATAACGTAACATATTCCGCTTTCGCGCGAACTTCCTTAGGTGGACCAAACAGCATAGTCAGCATCGGATTTCTTTTCCCTCAAGAACAACGACCATCGGAACCGAATTTATTTTACAGAGTGGCTGGATTCCTTACTGTTGGGTATTCCAAAAATTAAGCAAATCCAAATATCAGGTGTACCCTACCGCAGAAAACAGTTGTGATTAATAATTAAAAACTTTTCGTGGCCACAAAAGTTTTTAATCCAAGATAACAGGTAATTTTTTACTGGCGTATCACTCACCTTTTTTATTCGACCCGAGCCAACTTTACCAAAGTAGACCTCTATCCATATTATAAACCTATAAAAGAAAAATGCTCATATTTTTTCAACTACTTTATCTTAGAAACTGAGATATTTTTGTTCAAAATTTTTTTTATATACTTTAAATATCTTTTTTGGTAACATAAGTTTTTAGACGTCGAATAAAAAAAGGCATCCAAAGGAAGAGTCTACTATACTAATTTTTTCAATCAAGTTGGTAGTTGTGTGTTCACTATATTAAGTTTTTTTTTTTTTTAATTTTTTTTAAAGGTTATCATCGAGTCGGATGGAAAATAAAGAAAAATTTAGTACCGTAGACGCTGTGTTTATATGTAATTTTTTTTCAACGGCCCTAAGTTTTTATCACCAAAATAAATTTTTAAGTTACGGAAATAGAGTGTCTGACTGATATACCCCTTGGTTTCAGGTAAGAGCGGGTGAAAAAGAAGGGATAATTTCGTCCAAAAGTAAGTTGTCCGTGCAACAGGAGTTTAAATGTGAGCATTCGGTCGCCAGTGTTTCCTATAGTGTGGTCCACCCGACATTTGGATCTGTTTTGAGTTCATATCATAAAATGAGCTGCCAAAATGGATGAACAACGTGGATATACAATACATGCATCAGGGTGGGCCCCACAGTCAGGACCACCACGGGCTGAAGGAGGCCGGGACTACACCTAATCCGTTCCCTTTCTCACCAAGTACACCTGGTATGGTATGGGACCACCCATCCAGTGGGGCTATCATGGATTGCGGACCGTTCAAAAGGCACATCCATCGTATGATCCTAGACATCCGATCGGTGGGGCTTACAACAACACTGGAAAACAAAAATACCAACCACCAACATCCAACGTGGAAACAGAAATAAAATTATGGGTAGGGTTGCCTAATTGGTACTTTTCGAAACACAGTCCATCTTGCATGACGCTTGATAGGCAGGCACTTTGAAATGGTATATGTGGAATATATAGACTCAATTGAAAAAAAAAAAAAAAAAAAAAAAAGTTGTAAATTTTTTAAACCACTGTCGCTGAATCAGTCAATTGGTTGAATAATCCCAACCTCTGAATCGTGGACACTTGTTTGTTGAAATAAGACCGTTGGTATTTTTCATCACCAACCGTCCAATAAATGTTCACTAATCTATTAGTTAGATCTTTAATTACCGTAATTTTTGGGCCATGATGCACAAATAATTTGGACGGATTAATTAAAATTATCAACGTGTATGACTCGTGTAATTCGTGTCTTCGTATCATCCATCACACTCTAGCCCAGCCCATGATGATTTTGCATGGTCGGAGCGAAAGATGGCCACCCAAATTTGTGCAAGATCTAGGCCATTCATTAAGGGCCTGTTTGGATATCACGAAATAAGTTATTTGTTTTCAAACTTACAACAGTGAGTGACTTATTCCAGATAAGTAAGTTTGATTTACGATTAATTATAAATAACTTTTTTACTTAAAAGTACATAATTACTTGAGTTAATTTTTTTAAATTTTTTTTACTTTTCATAAGTTGCTGAAGCGAAGCACAAGGGAAGACGAAAGAGAAGAGAAGCAGATAGGTATGTTTATCTTCTTAAGAAGTAGAAACTAAGATGCACTACTTATGGAATAAGTAGCTTATCTTAAGCAACTTAGATCCAAATACCTCCAAAGTGTGCTCATCATTCATGATAAGAAACTAAGATGTACTACTTGTGGTGTGCACGAGGCATTAGTGGTGCTTGGATGTTATCAAGTTTTGTAGACCGACTATGATGCATGTATTATATTCATATCATTCATCCATTTCACAAGATCATTTTAGTGCATAAGTGGAAAAATTGAGACAGATTGAAATTTAAGTGAACCAACACCGAAGAAAGGGTCAAAATAATCATGCCCACCTTTAAACCTTCAAAGAGACCAGCAAATAATGTTTATTTGCTATATAACTTATTCCTAAGGTCACAAAGACTTGGATAAAGGGACAAAACAAATATGAACTTGATCCAAAACTTTTGTGGCTCTCAAGGAGTTCTCAATATTAAGCATTCAATCCCTTGTTTTCTATGTTGTGGTTCGCTTGAGCCCTGTATCCTCCTCATTATTGGGCTTATGCCCGAAAATGATCTCGCAAAATGAATGTACCGTGTGAATATAACACTTATCATAGTGAGGCACACGTAACTTACATTAGGCAATTCGTTTTTATGCCCACATCTTGTCACCCATATTGCCTGCGGATGAATTTCTAACTGCAGTAAGTTAAGCGGGTCCACCATGATATTTATGAGAAATTCACTCCGTCCAACCTTTTTGTTAGGTCATGTTAAGCCATGGGCCCAAATATAATCAGATCTAAAACTCAAGTGGGATGTGTGACAAGAAAAATTAGGTAGGGAAATGCTTACCGTTGAAACTATTCTAGTGTCCACCGTGATTCTTATATGCCATCCATACCACTCACAAGTTCTTTCCTAATGGGATGAACTGAAAATGCAAAAATATCAACCTCATCCAAAGCTTCTGTAGCCTTGCCAAATGTTGAGCAATGGAGGTTCAATCTTCACTTATTTTGTCATGCGATCAATTTGATTTCCATTAATTAGACAACTAAGAATGTTAGGTCAATATTATTTTTGTATGTGATAAATGTAAATCAGTGTAACATATGCAAAGAAGAAGACTGAACTTTAAAAATCTACACGTGAATGTGATGGTCCAGTTTGGGGAGTGGGCCCACCAGATGATGGTCCAGATTGAGAGCTGACGCTATGATGGACGCCAAAACGCCAAGTCCGGAAACGCAGAACATCCACGTGAATGTAATGAGCCCATCGAAAATAGCCAGCTTCACCACACCCATTCTCTCTCCTCTCTTCCAACTTCGATTTTAACAACGCACCAGATGATGAAAAGAGAATGTACCTACGACCGTTTTAAAGGGAATCGGACTGCGTACTGAGTAACTCAGTACGCTCTTATCGTACTGAGTAAACTCAGTTGGGCCCACTGTGAAAATAAGTGGTTTATCCACACCGTCCATACGTTTTTTCAGCTCATTTAAGGGGTTGAGCCCAAAGTTGAAGCATATCCAACTCTCAAGTGGATAATACCACAGGAAACAGTGGGAATAATGATTTCCACCGTTGAAACCTTCCTAGGCCTTACAGTGATGTCTATTTGTCATCCAAGCTGTTAATAATATCACAAAGACATGGATGAAGGGAGAAAAAACAAATATAAGCTTAATACAAAAATTTTGTGACACTCAAGAATTTTGCAATGGTATAAGTTCAATTCACACTGTTTCATGTGGTGTGGTACATTTGAGCTTTGGATATCCTTCAATTTTGTACCCGTGCCATAAAATTATCTAATAAAATAGATGAACGGAGTGGATAAAATACATAGATCATGGTGAACCCCACAGAGTTTATTCAGTACGCAATCCGCTTCCGTTTTAAAGATACGAAGGTAAGGGTCATAGTTCACCACCACTGATTAGGAAACAGATTGGCTACTGGCTGATAGTCGGTGCTTTGTGGGACCCACAATGATGTATTTATTTCATCCATTCCGTCCATATATTTTTATAAATCATTTCAGGTTGTGAGACCAAAAAGTAGACATATTCAAATCTCAAATGGACCACATTACAGGAAACAGTTTTGAATGAAGGTTGACCATTAAAAACTTTTTGGTTACATAAAAGTTTTGGATCAAGCTGATATCTGTTTTTTCCCTTCTTCTAGGTCTGTGTGACCTAATCAACAGATTGGATGTCAAATAAACAGTACAGTGGGCCTTAGGAAGATTTTAACGGTGGATATCCGATCACTATTGGATGTCAGATAAACAGTACAGTGTGATCCACCTTAGATTTGTATCCCTATAATTTTTGGAAGCAAGTATAAAATGATACGTAAAAATGGATGAACGGCATGGATGAAACACATACATCATGGTGGGTCCACAGAGCACCGACCACAGCCACCGGGCTAGTGGCAGGGGGAGTAGCCAATCCGTTTCCCACTTATTACGTCTGTCACTTGCACCATATCAAAAATCGGGTAAATCGAAAGCTTACGTAGGCGCATTGAAATCTTATCATGGCCCACTTAAAGTTTTGGATCGGAATGGTATTTTGTTTCGCCGTCACCCTTTTGAGATTAGCCTTACGAACGGTTTGGATGGAGTATAAATGTATCAGTCGATCTTAAGAAAGGTTAAACGGTTACCTTCAAAATTCCTCTTGTTTGTTGTAGTCCGTACTGACGGTCTGGATTGACGTCCAACAAATGATACGTGGGCTTGGATGGACGCGAATTGGGTCCTACTCAGCTGTTTCCAGTTGGGAACGGGCAGCAGCTTTGAGTGGCCACCGTGTTGTGTGAGTCTTATCCACACCGTCTATCCATTTTTTTATTTTTATTTTGTATCATTTTAAGGTACAAGGCCAAAAATGAGACATATCCAAGTCTCAAGTGGTTCACACAGCGGGAAGAACTGGTGATAATGATTCCCACCCTTGAAACTTTTATAGGGTGCATCATGATGTTTATTTGCCATCCAACCTATTCATAAAGTTAGATAGAGCTGGCTGAAGAGAAAACACAAATATCAGCTCCATCTAAAACCTCTGTGGCCCCATGAAGTTTTCAACGTTAAAAGTTTAATCCCCATTGTGTAGTATACTTAGCTTTGCATCTGCCTCATTTTTTGGGCTCATACCTAAAATGATAGGAAAAAATGGAAGCTTAAGTGAGGCCACGGTGATGTTTGTGATAAATCTACTCCATCCATTCCATCCATCAGTTTAGTGTGATCATTTTAGTATATAAAAACAAAAATGAGCCGGATCCAACACTCAAGTGGGCAGAAAACATGAGGATTGAATGTAGTTGAAATATTCGTGGGCCACATCAGTTTTGAATCAGGCTAATACTTTTGTTTTTAGTTCATCCCAGCAGGAATTACGTTATGACTGGTATGTATGCCATGTAAACAACAGTGTCAACCACTCGTAGCCTAGGAACTTGTATGCTGGCAAAAGTAAAGAGGATGATAGAATCATACACGACTCTTTTCAATTGGTTACAGCCGGTTTTACCGGTTTAGCAACTAGATTACACTGGACATATACACCATATATTTTCAAATATGTTATCCGACGGGAGACACGACTCGACCTCACAATAGCCTTGCATACGCTCAACCGTATAGTACCATTTCTTCCAACAATAGAAAGACAACCAAAGGAGCTGTTCTTTATCATTGTTCAAGATCAGCCCCATTCGACATCTTTATTCTTCCATAGAAAATGGGCCATCCAAAAGCCTAAAAATTCCATGTCCTTTAAGAAAACAAAAAACAAAACAAAACGAAAAAAAAAAAAAAAAAAAAAAAAAAAAAAAAAAAAAAAGGAGAGATTCCAAGAGCAAAAACAGCTCTTCGGTCCTGCAGAAGGGTTCTCTAATACAACAAGAAATAAACAGAAAAATGTATTAACAGTTTCAATATTCATTTAATTATTGTAGAAAATAGAAAAAGAAGAGGGCCTCAGCTCACAATATCCAAAGGGCACATCATATCTTTGCTTGAACTCTGTGGTGGGAACACAGCATGAACCCCAAACATATGAGTTGAAAAGAAATCCGCATACTACAGACTAGAATTCTGTTCCGGTTACTCTTTCGCTGATCGTAGAACCAAATGAAGGCCCGCCCTTCCGATATGATATCAGATACTCAATAGGATAGCCCTTCAGCTTATGGGGAACTATCCCGAGATCTTCAAAAGTTAGAGCTGCCATTACAGCAAAAGTATGGTAATGTCAGATGAGCTAGAACTGGAGGTGGTGATAAAGGTGGTGGTGGAAATAAATATTAGACAATGAAATTTTTGTTATGGCACTAACCATTTTTTGACACAACTGTGTCCACAGTGAGAGAGTTGATCTGATCCAGATTGAAAATATCAGGTGTTGGTAGAGGAAATGGGACCTTGTTTAACAAGAATTCTCGAGGGGATGCAATAGCCTGCACGATCATTATTGCATCGGTTAGTGGGTATGTATGGGTGCCTAAAGGTCATAGGGTAAAATCGGCTGGCATTAAAATGCTAACATAGAAATTATAACGCTATCAACAAAAATTAGAATATTTACAACAATGTAGCATCTAAAACATGAAAAAAATAAATGGTCATTGCAAGAAATGGCTAACAAAATTCATGCACCCATCCATGTTTTACACACACACACACAGACGATTCTATCTTAATTCTTATTTTTGGTTTTTCCAGGGTGCATTTGGTTGCACCAAATTTTATGAAATTTCATGATATTTGGTGCAACCAAATGCACCCTTGTCCACAGCTGAATGCCAATTGGCCATTAAAAACCTAAACTCAAACAAGTTGAACAGCGGGACCACACAAATCTGCCAACCAAACCGCTTATTGGCTGGTAATATACCACATATTTCATGAAACTTTTGGAATTACGTTGAGAATCGGGGTAGGTGGAATGCCATTCCACTAAAACAGCATCTTCTTTGTTCATAGCATATTATCTTGAGGCAGGAAGAAGAAACACAGCGATAACCCAAACACATTGTGTTTCATTTCTGTGCCCCGAATGTTCAGTCAGTTCAAAATGAAGTACCCCCACTGGTGGATTCAGCCAAAAATCAATTTGGAGGTACATGCAGATGCTGCCTTATGACAAAATATGGCATCATGTGCATAGGGTTGAGCTGAGAAAGTAAAATTTTGCGAATTGGGTAATAGTTGGATTTTCAACAATAAATCATTTCAGTGCAACTGCAGTATCAGCATCGACATCTCTAACAACTTTCCTGGTGCACTAACACTACTAAATATTCCAAAGGATACTAAAAAATATCTTCAATAACAAGCACACATCAGGACAACATGCTCCCCATAATTTGCCTATATTTGCAGAACTTAGAAAAAAGACGGAACTAATTAAATTATACTATGGAAGATGCGTACCTGCGCAATGGGGAAAGGAACTTTCACATAACGGGGCCACTCGCGGATGGTTTCATACATCAGTTCTGCCTGCAGAATGCTGGCATTCAGTAAAGACGAACGCTTGCCTACTGCTACAAATAAGAAGTACATGATAGGAGATTTACCAGTTGATGCATGGTAAAAACCTCCGGCCCACCTAGTTCATAAACCTTTCCCATACTGGTGCCATCATCCTTCAAGGCCGCGACAATTGCAGCAGCAACATCGACGACATAGACTGGCTGGATTCTGCAAGTAAAAAAATGTTAACGGAAATTATCTCCACATGTTTCTACTGGACATGTGCATCTGCATGCCCATCAATTAGTTAATGCCTCAAGCTTTCTATAAGGAGTTGAATTCAACAGAGTATCTACCAGTAACTCAAGACATACTTTGTAGACCCATCGCCCATGAGTGGAAGGAACATCCACTTTTTCACAAATTGTGCCCATCTATTTAGAATCCGATCTTCCGTACCAATCAGGACAGCAGGCTTCATGATGGTGGCCTGCAAATACAGTATATTTTGATTGATCAATTGATCACTCTAGTGACACGGTAGCAGCAGGATATGAGAAAAACAAAGGCAAGAAAGAGATATATACTGTAGAAGTGCTTGCTATTACTATTACTATTGCTATTATACTACTACTATTATTATGCACAACATGTTAGCTTTTCTCCAAGCAATTTTGCAATTGGCTTTTAAATAGAGATTGGCAGAAGTTCTATAAGCAGCTTCCCGCCAGACATCAAGCTTCCTCTTTTACCCCGAGTTATTGGAATAGGCCATGGCAGGATCGATTATAATCTGAAAGAAGCACCTTCGATGCTGCTAACCATCCAATTTAAGGCTTCTAAAATACAGATGGTTATATCAAAATTGCCAACACTGAAGGCGATCCGTCATCTGATCAGCATGATTTTCACATCATGGCCTGCCCCTAGCTTTATGGAATGAATGGATGGTCTAGAATGATGATATACTGTCCAAAATATCAACTTAAAGCTTTGGGAACATTGCTAATGTCCCCTTGAAGATGGGGATGTTATACATACTGGTCAAGCTAGCAAGTGGATACACAGGAAGTGTGTGCAAGTTGTGGGGGGAGATGGTAGGAGAAGTGGCTGTAAAAAATAGGTCTCTTCTGATGGAGAGAGGTCAGTGACCCATCACTAAAATACCCCTAGAAGGAGATAAGGATGAACAGAGCAGAAAGGGTCTTCCATAAGATGGTAAATAAGAACTATCAACCCGACACGAGGTTTCTGAACAGGTGATTGTCTGATAGTAAGCAAGGAATATTCGTCATTCTGCTAAATAGGGCCTATGGAACTCATACTTCATCAGATACTTTTTGCGAATGTCGACTAAGCATCATAAGTAAATTGATCTTCATCCTACATTACTTAAATGCGCTTCAAATTGCTTTAAAAACGCTTCTTGTTTCCTTTCATATTACATGGTTTAATTCTTTTGAATGACTGATAGCATGTAAATTTTTTATTCTAGCAATTCTTATATTTGGACGCTTTTTTTTTTCTAAACGAATATTTATTTAAACAGGAAATTGCTGAATGATACTTGTCAATGGTACCCTGTAAGGCCAGAATAATTTGGAAAAGGAGTTAAAAGAGTCCATTTCACATCACCATCGTACCTTTGACATCCTTTTGTCTCCCAAATTGTGGTAAACAAGACATTAGTTATCTTACGTACCTTTTGAATCATGGGCCTTGCTTCCTGGGCATATTAAAAACAATTGATATTTGAGGAGAAATTGGGCTGAAAGTGGATCGGTAATTATCGGATTCTTGGAGTATCGGATTTTTTTTTTTTTTTTTTTTTTTGGGGGGGGGGGGGATCGAATAACTGAATATAGAAACCTTTGTAACTAAGAACTAGACTCAAAACTTAGTTTTCTAACTGTAGCACGTTGTAGCAAGCTGTGAAAGAGATGTGAAGCTGGGACATGATTGCATCGACCCCAGCCTATCTGTCAGACCTTTAAGCATATGCGAACCCAGTCCAGCCCAATAATTTATTGGACCTAAAACTCAGGCCTGGTCCAGCCCATGGGCCTCAAGGCTCAGCTCAATCGTACCCAAAAGCATGATGGACTTGAGCTGGACTGGGCTGCCCTGGCTTAATTCTCACTTCCCACCCATACGGCAGTGATTCCATCGCTTTGCAAGAACGCCCAAAACTTACATGCAATATGGAAGACAATTTAGAAGACAATCTGATCAAGAAGATTCGCTAGCTAGATTTCTCACTTGCCAGTTTACGTTTGGTTGATCCTACAGAATTCTAACAATGCTTCACACTTTCTTGAACGTGTAACAGACCCCATTGGTTTGGACTGGAACTGGCCACAAAAAAAATAGACCAGTTCACTTAAACCTAGGTCAATAGTTGGTAAACTACATGCACGCATGCGCGCGCGCGCACACACACACACACACGTGGAGCTTGTTGATGTAATGGTAGCTTGAGGCTTTGACCTGCCCATAAATGATAAAGATTTTATCGATTGTGAGTCAAGTAGATTTCCTGGGCCTCGGTCAATCCAGTTGGTCTGATGGTTAGACTGAACTGCTCACCGAAACAGGTCAGGGCCCAGTCCAGTATTAAAACATTGCTTTAAACATATGGAAACATCCAACATGAACTAAAATGCTAGGTTGCATTTCTTGTCAGGAAATTGCACATGCCCTTTTTTTTTTGTATTCAACTGTTTATAACTTTATTAGCTCAAGATTCTTCCAATTTCAGAACTGCCTCCATATTACACTCAATGATTAGATTTTTGTTGTTGAAGCCTCTGTAGCTCAACAGTAGGCAGCCTTTGCTCCAACATTGACGTCTCGGGTTCAGGCCCAGCTTACCTACCTAAAATATGATGCAATTTTTTTCTATCCCCAGTTCAAATAGAAGGAAACTTTATCAAAAAAAAATGCATATCTGAAAACTTTGTTTCCTCTTACACTGTTATTTTATAATCAAAGTTGACATTAATGGCACATGATAGAAGAAATACATAGAAGAAAAGACTCACCTCAGGTAATTCTCTCAAAATAGCTTCTTCTGCAGCTGCTTTAGCTCTTAACATCCTGGATGGTGACGACAGGGATGCCCCTAAACAAGAAACTTGTATAAATCTCATGATCCCACCATGTTCTTTAGCAATCTGCATAAGTTACCAAAAAGATGCATAAAATAATTCCGAGTACCGAAGAAAATCAAACTAGTAGTAGATTCTATCATGGTAGTTATGGAGGATCATAGAAGTGATATGTGATTTCTGATGAAAACAAAAGCACCAGATGGATGATTATTTTTAAGTGGAAACCACAAGGAAATGGGTGCTAGAGGTCAGAGCAAAGGCAAGCCTTAAAAGGTAAATCTCCTGGAAGTTGGATGGTTATTTTTAAATAGACAACTCTTTAGGCATTCCATTTCCTGAACATTAAATATCACCGCTTCCCAGCTCCAACAAATGAATTCCCTTTTCCTTTGCACAACTGAGTACTAGCCCTGATTCAAATTGATGGAAGTAATACCATGCCTTCTTTCCTAAACTAACAACATAATGCCAAGACTGTTCATCAGTAAAATAGGTTGGCAAAATTCTAGGCCTTCCTTTAACACTGACAGAGAAGAAAATTGCTTCCACTTGATCAGGGATACCATAATCTGGGGACCTGCTCTATTCCAATGCTGGCTCATTCTTTTTTCTTTGTAGGAAAAGAAAAAAATTAAAACTTAGACACTAGTCAAACACTAAGAAGCTAATCAGATGCCCATATAATGCATTTCCGCCCAATGAACATGTCCCAAAGCAGCATTTTATGTTAGAAAATCGATTCTCAGAAACCCCTAATACAGATTCTGATATAGCATCCTGATATAGCTTAGGGCGATGCTTGCAGAAACTTCAAGAAAACCAGTACTACCAGCATCTATTAGAGCAGAAAATGAATGACAAACATCAAATGAAGACCTTAGTAGGAACCCACCGTTGCAAGCTGTTCAGCCATACCATGGTTCACTTCCTCAAAACTGTAGTTTCTTGTTTCATGCTCCCTTCCTGGGAGCAAAAAAAAAATGAATAATCAACATGATATTCCTCAAATCCCCCGATAGAAAATAGCAGATTCAAGGTAAAGAATACAAACCAATGAGATTAAGAACAACATTAGCCTTTGCCATTACCGCCTTAATTGAATTTTCATCTCTTGGGTTGTATTGCATTGGTACAATCTGAAGCATTAGATATACAACATTGAAAGTTCAGCCACGCATAATAACATGAATCAAAAAGATGAGAAATAAGCATAACCCAACTACATCTAGTCATGAGAACATCAATACCATACAGGAAAAAGTACTATTGCAAAGTACAGTATTGAAGTCGATGTGTTGTTTCTGAAACAGCAAATGCAATACCTGACCCAAATCACCCATCAATTTGAGATGTCGATGAGAATCCTCAGAACCTCGAAAAGGAACCAGGACTTGAGATCCCATTTTAGCTGGACAGATAAGAGAGAATATGAACACCATGGGGCATTACAATGATAGTCTAGGGACATTCTTAAGAAGCGATCAGGGTTTGTGGCTCATAGTTATTAAAACAAGTCATGTTGTTTCGGATGCAAACAAAGAAGTGGATGTTCCTGTGATGATGATGGTAATATATTAACATTTTCATTGGAAGCTGAATTCCCCTTTTGTATCTCCTTCATCATATGTTCTCTTGCATCACATATTTCTTTCATTTCTTCAATAAAACTTATTATTGAAAAGAATAAAGGTTCTAAGAATGTTCTTTACTTTCAGGCTGGCAATAAAGCCAATGCAAACAGGTATACTTAGTGCTCAAAGAAGAAATACAGCCGACCAACTCAAAATCCTTCAGAAATTACCAGGGAAAAAAAAATCCAAACAAACAAAACTAAAAAGGGGAATACAACTTACCAAGCTGTTGCACCACATATCGACCTAGAAACCCAGTAGCTCCAAACACAGTTGCAACAATTCCACTGCCAAAAGGGATATACTAGCTATTAATAAGGTTGATAAAAAAAAGTTAAAAAGCTCTGAATCAGATAAGAAAACCAAGAAGGGAAGAAAATCCTAACTACTCTCAAGAGCATGTTTGGTTTTTGAATTTCCTTTGTAAGTCCTTGTAAATAGATAATGATTATTTACTTAGGTAATTCTGGTAGCCGCCCCAAAGTAGATGTTGACAGCTACCATCTTTAAAAATATTCCGACTCTAAAACCGAGGGAAAACATTATGACGATGGAGTGCACAAAAACAGTGGGGCCCGCCGTCATGTATGTGCCCTATCCACACCGTCCATCCATTCCGCCAGCTCAGTTTAGGGCATGAGACAAAAAAAATGAAGCAGATTCAAAGATCAAGTGGACCACACCACAGGAAACAGTGGGAATTGAACACCCACCGTTGAAAACTTCTTGGGGGACAGAGAAGTTTTGGATCAAGCTGATATTTATGTTTTACCTTCATCCAGGTCTGTGACCTTATGAACAGGTTGGATGACAAATAAACATCACTGTAGGCCCTATGAAGGTTTTAGTTTTCTACGGTGGATGTCATTAGGACAACTCTTTCGTGTGGTGTGGTCCACTTGAGCTTAGAATCTGCTTCATTTTGGGGCGCGTGCCCTAAAATGAGCTGGTAAAATGGATAGACAGCGTGGATAAGATACATACATCACAGTGGGACCCACAGATTTTACTCAATACTCAAATATACTAATTTCACTACATGCAAGGGCGGTTTTCAAGTTGAAACTACTCACCTATTCCCCTCTCTTCCAAACACCTATTTAAAATCATTATTATGCTTTTACACCTATTTACGAGTATTTACGAAAAATCAAACAACCCCCTAAATCCTTGAGGCCAGATCCACTATACATTGAGCACCATTTATCAAATGGTGCTAACCTCATAAGTTATGATCCATGATAAAAGAAAAATAAGTATCCCAAATGGTGTAACTTTTGGGCCATAGTCCAACTGAGAGGTATCCAGATCCATCAAGGGATGCAAAACGAGTACCATCCAATGGTGTGTAGGGTTGGCAGCATTTAGTATACTTGATGAGAACAAGCCCTCTCTCTCTCTCTCTCTCTCTCTCTCTCTCTCTCTCTCTCTCTCTCTCTCAATGACAACAAATCCTCATTAGCACCATTCAACAATGAAGAACACACGAAGCACCCCTCAAGGACATGAGATATTTCATTTCCCGAATGCAGAAAACAACGAGCCTCCAAGGTTGACAACAGCAAAAACCCCATGACCCAATGGAAAGCAATTCAAGCAATAACCTCAAGGTCCTCAACTATAAGCTTCCCCAAGGGAGAAAAGCTTACCAAACAGATCCAAGCCCCAAGAGATTAGTCAAGCTCAGACCCATCTCCCCACAAGAATTGAAGAAGAACATCAACATGTCGCCTTTCTCATCTCTCAAGATACCGCCGATTCCTGATGGCCCAGGCCCCAGAATCACCTTTTGAGAACACAAGAATTGCGCTTACCAAAAGCCAGGGTAGCAACCAACCTTTACCTGTCTAATCACCTTATTCCCCCCCATGGATCATCTTATCCAAATCCTAACTAACCTCCGTGTGGGATTGATGTAGGTTGAACTAGGCCCAAGATCCATGGGTCAGGCCCCGCAACTGGCTCATCAATAAGGAGGTCCAACCCTCGTATTTAGGTAGCTAGTTAGGCAATAATCAATCAGCCAAATCTTCTTAAATTCATTCTTATCCCTTAAGCATCTTTTTATTACTTATCCATTTTTGTAATAAGTCATTGGTTGTCAATGACATTATGAACCTACATTCTTTGTATGCCTAAGGAGCCTATTTAAGGGTCTTACATGAGTGACTCAAGGCACCTTTTAATTGAACAAAATTTCTGGACTTTCTTCTTTCTACTTTGTTTGTGGTTCTCGTGCTTAGATTAAAGATGCCCACACTTGGGCGAATCCTTCCCTTTAGCTAGTTGCGCCAATTTGGTATTAGAGCCATGTTCCAACGGATGGATTGAAGTCCTAGATCAACAACAATCTCAAAATTATGTTTCCAGGATCTTTAATCATAAAATTTTGCATCTTTTCCTTTATTCTCTTCGTTACATCTATCCCACCTACCCACTAGTCACTTTTTTTTCTTTTCTTCTACAAAGCCCAAATGTTCAATTCACAACGGGAGACTGACGAAATTCTGGTAGCCATCTCCCCTCCAAAATCCAACCCCTATTCCAGTCCAAATTCAGTTCTTATTACGGCCCAATAAAAGCCCCAAAAATCCAGCCCTGTTTCAGCCCATTAAGAGTCACAAAATTTAGTCCTATTCCAGTCATAATCCAGCCCCTATTACAGCTCATTAAAAGCCCCAAAAATTCAGCCCTATTCCAGCCCATTAAAAGCCCAAAAAATCAACCTTATTCCAATCCAAATCCAGCCCCTATTGCAGCCCATTAAAAGCCACAAAAATCAGCCCTATTCCAGCCTATTAAAAGCCTAAAAAACCAGCCATATTTCAGTCCAAATCCAGTCCCTATCCTAGCCCATCAAAAGTCCAAAATCCAAACCATTAATAGTCCAAATCCAACCTTGTTTCAACCCCATTAATGCCTAGAATCTCAACCCATTAACAATCTTTTATTTTAAACCAGAAACTGCCCTATATGATGTCCACTACTTTGCCAACGTCACACCTTAATATGATGTCTACCCATAGCAATCAAATCTATCAAGGAAGGCTTACCGATCAATAGCAAGACAATAACATCACCAAGCTATTCACAAGGCAGCCTGGAAGCCGCTATTGACCAGTGACGTGGAGAACAGCATGGAGAGCAACCTGATCCCATCGGAGATCCTGATGGCAACTCAATTCCACAACCAGGGCTCCAACCAAAACCTTTAGTGAATTAAAATGGTATGGGTCCTTAGGAGTTTGTTTATGACTTCATGCAGCAGCTCTTTGCAGATAGAGCCCATGATGCATCGATGAAGAAGCCCAAGAAAAATGATATCATCAAGAAAGTATGAGTTGAAGTTCCGGACTTCACGGATCACCTTGATGCAAAGGATTTTGCATATTAGATTACAACACTTAAAATTATTTTGCATGGTACAACACGGACAATGTCCAGCAAGCAGCCTTTGTCAAGGTCAAGCTGAAGGGCCCAACAATAATCCCATGGCAAAGCATTGATGACAATAATCTCATCATGGGTCACCATGCAATCACTAGGTGGGTTGACATAAGAGAAAAGCTAAAAAGTAAGTATTTTCCTTAAGACTACATAGATAACCTCCTCCATAAACTTCTCGCATTCAAACAAGGAACTTTATCAGCAGATGACTACACTGAGAAGTTCAATGAGCTTTCTATTCGTTGTAAACTTGCAGAGATAGACCGCGTAACAGCCAACCATTATCAAGAAGGATTACACCAAGAGATTCAGCATGGGATGGTCATGTATGACTTTAAGTCGATCAACGATGTTCACCGGAAGGCTCGATTAGTTGAACAACAATTGCAGCAACATACTCTGACGCTTTCGCTTTCCAGCCAGAGAACCTTTTGTGAGGAAAGATCTAGATCCACATCTTAACTGGGTTCCTTCGCAAGGCTACCAACCACCTCCCTACCTTTTTCGGTCGCGCCAAAAGATGCAGACTCCACTTATAAGACAACCACAACCTTTACAGTGCCCACCATTATAGAATTCATACCAAGGGCAGTCAGTGCTACAAGGACATGACACTAGAGGGCGAGGTCCTAATTTTAATCCTCCCCTTGGGTGAGGAGATGTTGATTGTTATCATTGCAGAAAGAGATGACACTTTTCTAATGAGGGTCTGGAAGCCAGGAACCTCCACCATTACTGTGGTAATGAAGAGAAGCTCTACTACCCGGACCGCCATGAGTATTATGACGAGCACATCGAGATGGAACAGTCCTACGTAGAGCACACATTACAGGCAGAGGACCCCCGATTGAAAGCGCGGTCAAGGCTACGGTTGAAGGTCCCACTCTTATTATAAGCCGCCTTCATATCACCACAGATGAGGAAGATGAAGACTGGAGAGTGGACTCGAACTGATGCTTTTCGTACGTGAGTGACATGATCATCGATAACGGCGGTGCAATAAACATCGTCTCACAAAAAATAATTGATAAGCTCCAATTACCAATTGAAAGGCATCTAAAATTATATAAGGTTGTGCGGGTCGATGACACTGCCAACCTCGTGATTTAAAGGTGTCTAGTGTCCTTCAAAATCGGCATCTATGAAGACGACATTTGGTATAACATAATTTCGATGAATGTCACCCACATCCTTCTTGATCAACCTTGGCTCTTTGATTGAAAGGTACAAAGCGATGGTGAGGCTAACATGCATACTTCCTAATGAGGACATCCAGTGTGCATGAGGAGGAGAGCACCGGTGTCCTTGTGGATGGACAACCCATACATAGGGCACGCTAATGGGCCTAAATCTTCATAACATCTTCCAGAGGAGCATCGGACTGTTACCTCAAATGGACTCATGCCCATGGACTTATTAATGGAACTGTTATATGCTAGTTCAGCTATAAGCAAAACGGTATCCCAAGTTCTGACGTGATCTCCCACAAGGCATCTAAGTAGATTTCCAATACTCATATTGACAACCTTAGTCTGACCGTCTGTCTGAGGTTGATAGGCATATGAGAATTGAAGATTTGTCCCCATCATGTGCCATAGTGTCTTCCAAAAATAGCTTATAAAGTGTACATCATGATCAAATACTAACTTTTGAAACAAGACATTTAACCACTTGCTCTAAAAGCTCAAACCGATAGAGCGTGGCGAATCAATCCCTTTATCGCATAGCCCGGGTCAAGCCCTCGGCCAAAACTCCCCTCGTGGGGCCCACTTCACATGGGTCCCGCCTCACACGAGCTGCCCATCCCGAGTGTGCACTCGCTTCACACAAGCCACCCCACTTGAGCACGGTGTGAAATGATCCTGCATTAATCACCCCCAGTGAGGAGTCTCGAACACAAGACTTCTCACTTTGATACAACTTTTAACGCAGGACAACTAACCACTTGCTCTAAAAGCTCGAACTGATAGAGCATGGCGAATCGATCCCTTTATCTCATAGCCCAAGTTAGGCCCTAAGTCGAACCTCCCTTGTGGGCTCCACTTCACATGGGTCCCACCTCACACGGGCTGCCAACCCCGAGTCTGTCGCCACTTCACACAGGCCACCCCACTCGAGCTTGGTGTGAAAATGCCCTTGCATTAATTAAAGAGTTCAAGCCTAAATTAACAAGCAATGTCCTGCATGAACAATAAATACGATAAACAAGGATCTAATGGATGTAGGGACATCTCTTTTACACCTTTTTCCACAACTCAAACATTGGAACCCCAAAACCCAAACCCATCTAGCCCACACGTGTGACCATACGGCCGCATGTGTGAAATCATAGGGCTGGTCGTACGGCCCATATTCTCTTCCTCCTTATATCCCTTTGGTTCCCCACATTAAACCGTTGATTTCCATCATCATCTCATTTTGACCATCGGATTGCAATTGTGACCATCATCACCATTAGATCGTGACCATGGCCACTTTTGCGGCCAAATGGATGATACATAGGCTTGGGATTGTCTTAGGGTTTATTTTTCAACTTGATTTATGTTTTTTGAACTATTTATAAAGGGTATTATGTGTTTTGTTTAGAGTAAGGTAGCAAGTAACGTCCTGCATGAACAATAAATACGAGAAACAATGATCTAATGGATGTAGGGACATCCAAATAGCACATGAATAAGTCTATTTTAATAGGGAAAACCCAATACTACCTAGGGCTAGCGACCTAGCGCCATACATCGGTCCTGCATCACTTCCCTGTGGTGAAGTCATCAGATCCACCTTCGCCCATTGCAGCCTATCTCGCCTCCTTCATCTATGCCCCCTCGTCAACATCGGTTGCACTCCCTAACTCTCATTTTCTCACCATGTGGAAGTTTGAAGAAAAGAGCAATGAGAAAGGCGTAATGTTCGCTCTAGTCACAAAACATGTGTAGAAGCCTGTTACTGATTAGGATAAGCCTATTCCTAAAGTCAAATTAATGCTCCATGACTTACAAGATTTAATCCTTAATGATCTGCTTGAGAGTTCACGTATTTGTGTAGACAATCGAGCTATTAGTAAAATCATAGTAAAGTACCGCGTCCTCATTCCTCAGCTTGACGATATGCTGAACTTGATACCGAGTACTAGCGTCTTCTCCAAGATTGATATTCACAGTGAATATTACCATATCCACATCTAACTTAGTGACAAATGGAAAATGACATTTAAGACGAAAGACGGTCTCTACGAGTGGCTGGTTATGCCATTCGGTCTCACAAACGCGCATAGCAGTTTCATGTTCATTGTGACCCAGTTGTTTCACCCTTTTATTGGTAAGTTTGTCGTTGTTTGCTTTTACAACATTCTTGTTTATAGTAATTCCATGAAGGAGCACCTCAACCACTTGGGTTTTATCTTTGCAGTCCTTCGTCGCGAGTGCTTCCACATCAACTTTAAAAAGTTCACCTTCATAAGCACATCCGTGGTCTTCTTAAGGGTACATTGTCCCGCCACAACGTGTAGAGGTGGATCCCACCACACATGTAAAATTGCTGTGTTTACTTGAGTGTTAATGAGCAGGGCCCCACACAAGTGTGTGGATTTAGCAAACCTTTATAGATGCAGAGAGGATTTCAACATCATTTTCTCTGAAATTCGATGCAATTGGTTAATTACAAATCTTTGTGCATCGCACTAGTAAATAGAGCACTGAAATGCAGTAAGACTGCCGTACCTAACGGATGACCTTCCGCCAGTGCCTTTCCGAACAAGATGCCCCACGCCCTTTGTGGCGAGCGTCGATCCTAGCCGTGGATGATCGATTCCATTTTCTGTAACCAAAACCAATAATCAAAAGGATTGCGATCGGGGAAAAAAAAAACAAACAAACAAAGATAAGATAATCACATGAACGGGATAAATGGAGACAATTTCTATAACCCTAGAAAAGACAGATAGAGAGAGAGAGAGAGAGAGAGAGATTATATTACCAGAGAGAGGATGAATGGAATTGAGAGAGGTGAGAACATGTGAGGGTTTCAACAGAGACTGGTGCGCTGCGCACCTTCTGTACGCCTGCATCATTCTTCCAATGGAGGAGAGAGAGAGAGAGAGAGAGAGAGAGAGAGAGAGAGCCCTCGTTTCAATTGCAGGGAACGCGGGCCCGTACTTGATTACGCACGGAGGGTAAATACGCCCTCTGCCTCCGATTACTGTCACTTCGGGCTCGAGAAAAGGGCAGGAGTACTCTCGCCTGCGGGAGATCGATTGGAGAGATTCCTGGCACACGTGTTGAAGCAGTGTACGGAATTAGGAGGGAGACCAGCGAATTTGTGCCCGCATTTTCATTGGGTTGGGAAGACGGTTGGAATGATCGACGGCCTGTATTGGAAGTACATGCATGGCCTCCCTGATGTGTGTACTGGCCTGATTTCCTGACCAACGCTTGTTCTTCGTGGAGGCTGGCCTGGTGAATCGCTGAGTCTTTGCCACGTGGGCACGTGCGCTGCGGAGCTCTCCTCCTAGACGGTCGGGTCCCACTGGCATCCTCTTTTTATGGCACTAACAACATTCGGGACCTACGGTGGGGTGATCCGGTACATTGCACCGATGCGCCTACCGTGGATGGACATGTCCCAAGTATCGCCGTTGATGGAAGGGAAGCGGATTGCGTACTGAGTAAACTCTGTGGGGCCCACCATGAAATATTCATTCACTCCGTCCATCCATTTTACTACATAATTTTAGGGCTTGGTACTAAAAATGAAGCATATTCAAAGCTCAATTGGACCACACCACAGAAAACAGTGTGTATTGAATGTCTATTATTGAAAATTCTGGGGGCACATAAGTTTTATATCAAGCTCATATCTGTGTTTTTCCTTTATTTATGTTTGGATAACAAATAAATATCACTTTTGGCCTTAAAAAGCTTTGAATATGCTTAAATTTTAGGCTCAACCCCTAAAATGAGCTGGAAAACGGGCGGACAGCATGTACAAATCACATATATTCATGGTGGGCCAACAGAGTTTACTCAGTACCCAATTTGATTTCTGATGGAAGAAAGATCCTAATCATCCAATATAGCACCTCACGTGTTGAGATTGTCAGGGCATGGTCCATCGACACCAGCCCCATATAGATCGACCTATGCTGGATGGCAGGATAATGGCTCTCAATAGGTCCTACTAAAATAAACTGAAATATGGTAACATAATAAACAAGGATACCCTTACTAACCTAACAGGCGTGATTTTATTGGACCACCTGCTGTGGTTAGAAATGAAGCATGGAAAGCATATTTTAAAGTTTTTAGCTCCTTTTGGACCAATCAAATCTGACAAAGCTAGGCCGCCAAGATATCTCTAGCGGCTCAAGGTGGATGTAAAATGATACGGTGGAGTGTGAAGAACTGAAATATGGTACATCTATCTCCCCGTAGCACACATGACGGGGGTGACCTGCATATCAGGTGACCCATGTACAGGGCCTGGTATGGATAGTCTGTGTCTTAGTAATTCTCTCCGTGTTATTTTTTAAAACGTTAAGTTGTCCAACAAGGACTATGTGTGGACCTGATGACCAATACATTACCTGCCACATCCTGGGAGAGATGTATTTGCCATATTATTTATTCTTCCAGCTCTACCTCTATCCAACTTATGGGGAGCTGTTTGCTCAGACACTTCTAAAGTATTGCAATAGGGCATGGATCATGATTTTATTCATTGGAATTGACATTTATTTGAAGGATATTTTCTCTAAATAAGTCCAATGTATGGTGAGATCTTATTCCTTGATTTATTTTTCAAAAAAAATTCAGAATTCTCTAAAAAACAAATGCTCTGAACCGTTTCTATACCTATAACTTCTTTATTGGAGCTATCAATGGGCCAGCATCAGGCCTGTTAAAATTAAAATTTTGAATAGGTCCAGCCCAACAGCTCGGCCTGAATAGAGTAAAATTTAGGCTGAGGCCTGTCCTTTAACAACCCTATTTTTATTCGCTGTTTTTCAGCTAATTTTTTTGGGTGAAGAACTTTCGTGCATTCCAACTACTGTCCGATAATTTTTTTTGCATTCTCATTACTCTCCAGCCAAAAATTTCACTTCGTGAATGTGTTCTATTTTTTTTTAAATTTTTATCTGTTAGGTTGAAATTGGCTTGTTTGGAAAAAAAATGAGAAGTAAGACATAAAATATTATAAAAGTTGTTGAGGTCAAAATCTGGTTAACCCTCCTCCGTACTTCGAGCAGGCGTCCAACTAGGAATCCTGCAAAGACAACAGAAGCAATGGAGACCCTGGCTAAGCCGGGACCCTCCGATGCCTAAGTCAGGACAACAGAATCTGGGTCTATGTTTGAAAGATGGAGGAGAGTCTCGATGTTGCGTACTGCTTCTTGTGGAGTGATGTAATATTTATACCTTTTCATCGTTCGGTCTGCGTCCGATAATCTCGGACGATCGGGGGGTTCGCATATCGTGAAGATACCGGCCGAATCCGGAGATCATGTCCTGCGACGTGTGTATCTGCAAGTACGAGATAATAGCGCATATCTATACATGGCGCTTTCTCCCTTAACGCGCGGACCTTTATTCTCGGAAACACCGGCTCGGCCACGAGGGTGACGATACTAATCCGAGCCGATGATTGGTCATATCACCCGAGCCGAGTTCTTATTCTAAGTGCGTAGGCGATGCCGCCGGTCCTTTCATGATGGACGCCCGCTCGGGGCCTGGTCGCATAACTCGAATATTTCCTCCGATGGTTCTCGACGGAAGGTGATCAAGGATTGAGGATTTCATCCATCTAAATCCACCTTCCGTTACTATGACGAGGCTCGGACTCCCTCGGAATGGCGGATAGTTGATCCTTCTGATTGTAATCGTCTCGATCGTCCCATAACAGAAGCCCCCTGCTCTCTGAGGTCATTCATGAGCTCGGAGAGTAATTACTTAGAAGATCCTTTGCCTCTGCCCGTTGATGCATTTATGGTTCTTGTGTGAAACATTGTGTACTCGGGATTTAGCGGCTTCGGACTAACCGCGAGTAGACACGTGGCGACGGTTAGGATTCCGAATCGTCACCGACTTGTGAGTGACCGCCAAGTGTGTTTGAGGCGTCGTATCGAGCGCTCTTTTCTTCGCGCTCGGGTACCGTGTGGATTAACTCTCACAACAATCGAGGAAGATATTGTTACCTTTACCATGTTTTGAACCAATGGTATGTTACCACGTCGACTCGAGTCGGCCAAAGAATGATTCCGACGCTCCCATTATTACGGCTCATTTAATGAAGAGTCTCTTCGCCTATAAAAGGCCTATCCAGGGTCTTCGCCCGACCGCCATTGTTTGCGTTGGATTGTTTTAACGAGAAGACGATTTCCCACGAAGGCGATTTCCAGTAAGTAGTCTCCGTCATAGTTCTCACGCTTCTTGAAGCCATCTCCTGGCTATTGTCCGGTGAGTTTAATCTTAAACATCCCCGTTCCGAGATGTCTTCCGATAGGGAAATGAATAGAGGCTACAATGACGACTCCGAACCTGGGAGTTCGATAATGGAGGAGAGGCCTCCTGGGGCTCTTTCGAGGCGGTGCCTTTATATCCTCGGCCCCGAAGTCCGACGGTGGCGAGAACTCACGCCGCCAAGTTAGTAAGAAGGCCTACAGAAAGGGGCGCACGAGCACCCGTGAGCCGCAGTGTCGATGTGCCGAGATGCCTCCCCGGTGGACGGTCGTCGGAACCGGTTCCGTGGGGCTCCATAATAATGGAGTCTCAAATGGAATGGATCCGCACGGACTCGACATACCTCGCTCCGTTCGGATCGAGCCCCCCGAGCCTATCGACGCCGCCGCAATCCCGCGGCCGGGGAGATAGCCATATTTTTGTGTGGCTTATTATGCGGACTCCGTCTCCCGATGCACCCCTTCATCCGAGCTTTAACCGCACATTTGGCTCGCACTGGGCGCTTTACGCCCAATGCTTGGAGGGTACTAATCTCCGCTTACATCATCTGGCACCAAGTGGGGAACTCGGCGTTGACACCCGCCGAACCGATGAGCCCGTACTTGGTAAAGCATGAAGGCAACGATCCCCGTATTACTTCGCGACCGCAGGTAGTAAGGGGTCGGTCTCGTCTTGGGTCTTCCGTCCTCGAATAAGGACCGGAAGAACAAGTGGTTCTGGGCCGCAGCGCGAGTGGGAGGCGCGGCGGCGGAGGTCTGGGCTTCATCGGCTCGGCCCTGCTCGCTTCACTATGCCGTGCGGGTCGAGATCTCTTTGCGCATTGCCTCTTACTTCGCTTTTACTTAAAAGAACAATTGTCTTTGCAGTTTCACAAGGGGTGTTCCCTTCGTTACCTCGCACCGAAGAAGAACCGGGATTGCCAAGGCGAGAACGTATTCGGAGGAACATCGCCGTTGGTCGATCTCCGATCACGGCCGCTAACCTTTACTCGGCCGGGGCTTTGAAGACGAGACCGCACCCCACTTCGCTCGGTGAGTATCCTTTAGTCAATTTGGTTTTATAGTGTCCGAGGTAGCGTTATCCTAACCATTCTTCTAAGATGTGCATGGCCGAGGCGTCTGTTCCCTGAGGAGGAAAGCCGCGCCTCTGTCCGAGAGGAGATGCCGAGGACCGAGCCCCGGCGAAGGTAGTTCGGAGGAAGAAGGTCACACAAGGAGTTCGCCCTCCGTGTTCGCCCTGGGGTCGTGACTCGGACGGTGGCACTTCCTCCCTCTATTCCAAACATCTCGGGTCGGATACAGCCCATTTCCTACCTCGGTACCCTTGGTTGAGGGACCATCTCGCATCCGCGATTGTGTCCCCAATTCCAATACTACCGGGCGCGGCCGCATCCGCATTGTGTCCCCAATTCCAATACCACCGGGGCGCAGCCACGGGGCCCCGGCCGTGTTGATATGGTCGCGCCTCTACGTGACCCCGGTCTTGTTCTGCTCGGCAACAGGGACAACCCTCTCCTCTATCCGTCGCGGCTCCCCTAATGAAGGAGCGAGGTTCGAACCTCCGTTGATAGGCTGTCCGTCATCCTCCGAGAGGGAGGAAGCCGTTCGGATGGTCGACGCCATGATTACCCAACCGGGTAATGAGGGGGAGGCGCACACGACGTTGGGGTGAGGCCCAACCCTCCGTGGTAGTCGGACGGGAGCCGAGGAGGCGACAAGCTCGGCTCAAGTCGGCACGAGCAGGGAGGTTCGAGCCGGGTTATCACATGTCTTGTTTGACAGACCGGGCGGCGAAGCACGTTACGGAGGAATCCATTTCGCGCCTCCTCGATAAGCTTCTGACGACCGCTGGAAGATTTGGTGAGTCTTCTACCGTGTACTTCCCGCTTCTTTAAGAGACTTGCGCTATTTTTGCATTATTATTCCTTCCTCATTTCCTTGCTTTTGACCAAATTGTTCCGAGGATCCTTCTATGTTGGGAGAGGGTCCGAGAGCGTCGAAAATCGACGCCGAGGTCGAAACCCTCGAGCAAGGTGGGGACCCTCCAGACGACGAGACGGAGATGCTCGGGGCGGATGCGGGAGTCTTACGGACAATGCTTCTATCCTTCACCGGAGCGGAGCGACCCGTGGCATCGGCCAAGGCAGGCGGTCTCCGAATCGCTCCGGCTCCAGAGGGTCGCGAAGGACCTCGAGGCACGCCATGACGCGGCCGTGGCCGAGCCGGGTCACTCCAAAGTCCGTGCTGATACCCTGGCTGGTGAGATTGCCCGATTGAGTGAGGACCGGAGAAGATCAAGGCCGAAGCTGAAGTAGAAAAAAGCAGGGCCGTTGCCGCGGCCCTGGAAACTCAGAAGGTCGAGGCTGAGGCCTCCTTGGCAGCGGCAGTTGCTGCGGCATTAGAGTCCTACAAGACCTCGAAGGAGAGGGACATTGAGGCCGCCAAGTTTTACGACCGCGGCTTTGACGAGTGTCTTGTCGAGGTTCAGAAGCTGTACCCGGACCTTGACCTCGATCCCCTCCTGCCTGAGGACCCCGCCGATATTGTCGCCGAGGCGATTGACCAGGATCAAGCCCCCGGTTCTCAAGCTCCTCCGGCCCCTTGAAGACTCCGCTCCTTTGTATTATTATTTTTTGTACTTCTTATGACATTTAATGAAAGAGCCGATTTTGGATTACCTCTTTATTGATTGTCCTTGTTCTACCAAGTTGTGTGGTCGAGCCGAGTCCTTGATTCGTTAGGGTGTGATTTGGGCCTTTGATCCTTAAAAAGGATCAACTCGCATTGCTTTCAGCGATGGCCCTTCCGTGTAGATGGGTCCGACTCCCTTATTGGGGGTCGGTTACCCATTGGCTTTGCCCTCCCGATTAAGGGGGATGCCTTTGTAGAAATTGGTCCGACTTCCTTAATGGGAAATCGGATCGCCTCGTGATTTTCCTCTCCTCGCTTGGGAGGGGACGATCTTGTAGAATCTATTCTTCTTGATGACAAGAATAAACCGATCGGACGTATTTTTATTCATAGCCTTAAAGGCTTGTCGCTTGGAGGCGTACATTTATTGATTGACCTTAAAGGTTAACAAGTCGCTTCTGGAGTGCTTCATCACGGATAGTAAATTTTTAGATGCTCAGCGTTCCATGGATGGGGGAGTTGACGGCTTTCGAGATCCTCCAAATGGTAAGATCCTGGTTTAGTTGATCGGACCACCCGGTATGGTCCTTCCCAGTTGGGACCGAGTGCTCCGGAGCCGGCTCGGCCGTGTTCTCGAAGACTCGTCGAAGAACTAGATCCCCGGTCTGAATCGTCTCGACCTTCACTTTAGAATTGTAGAACCCGGCTACTTGTTGATGTCGGGCCGCACGGAGTTTCGAAACTTCTAATCTCTTCCAGGAGATCTAAATTGGCGGTGATTTGCTCGGTATTCGATCTTCATCAATTACTCACTCGAGCCGTAGGGAGGCCGATTTCAACGTGCACCATCGCCTCCGACCCATAAGAAAGAGAGAACGGAGTTTCTCCCAGTAAGACCGAGCGTGGTTCGACGCCCGAGGACGAATGGAAGTCCTTCCGCCGCCTTGCCCTTTGCTTTTTCCAGCTTCTTTTTGAGGTGGTGCTTGATGACTTTGTTTATCGCCTCGACTTGCCCATTGACCGTGGATGCCGAGGCGAGGCGTAAGCATTCGTGATTCCGAGCTTCCTACACATACCCCGACTTGTCATTGTCAAACCGCTCTGCCGTTGTCCGAGACGATTGTATTTGGCACTCCGAATCTACGACGATGTTCTTCCGACGAAGTCAATTATTTTCTGTCTGTAATTTTGCAACGGGTTCGGCCTCGGCCCACTTTGTGAAGTAGTCGACAAAGAACGATGGCAAACTTGACTTGTCCTTTTCCTGGTCTACAGAGGGTCGATGATGTCGATTCCCCACCGAGCGAAAGGCCACGGACCGCTCATGGGAGTCATCTCTTCCTGCTTGCCCTAGGCACGGCCAAAGCGTTGACATTTGTCACATTTTCTAACATAGCTCTTGGCATCTTCTTTGAGAGTCGGCCGAAATATCCTTGTCGAAGGATCTTCAAAGCCGTGGCTCTCGCCGCCAGTGGTTTCCGCAGATCCCTTCATGAATTTCTCGATAACATATTCTCGCTTCCTGGGTCGAGGCACCCGAGGTATGGCCGTGAATACCCCTTCTTATACGAGTTCCATTCGAATGACGTATCTTCTTCGCCGAACCCCGAGACGTCCGGCCTCTTGCACCGTCCGAGGAAGCTCCCCGATTCGAGGTAGCTAGAAATGGATCCATCCACTCGGGCTATCATCCACCGATTAACTGTTTTCTCTTCTATTCGATCGATGCTTTGGGATGTTCAACGAACTCTACGGAACAATCCGTGGAATCTTTCCTTCATGGGTCGATGCCAACTTTGCCAAGGCATCGGCCCGCATTTTCCGCCCTCGAATTTGGTGAACTGCATGTACAGCCTCCAAAACTTCTCGATCGCCTTTTGGCCTCGTCCGTATAAGCAATCATTCTCGCTCTCTTTGGCTTCATAATCGGCGGAGATGTGATTTACGACCACCGAGAGTCGCATCGGACTGCAGAGATTGAACTCGAGGCTAGCGGCCAATCCGAGCCCGGCTAACAATGCCTCGTACTCGCTTCGTTGTTGGAAGCTTTGAAGCGAGTCGAATGGCGTATTGATGATTGTAGAGTCGGGAGCGATCGACGATCCCAGCCCCGCTCGTTTAGAGTTAGATGATCCGTCCACGTAGGGACCCATCCGGCTTCCGATGACTCAGAACTGCGTTCGGGAGGTCATGCGGTGTCATCTCAACCTCTTTGTTGATGGGCTCATCGCTTAGAATCGGTGAATCGGCGATGAAATCGGCCACCGCTTGTCCTTTCTTCGCGCAGTCCTCGGTCGAACGTGATGTCAAACTCCCCAAGCTCAATAGCCCACTTGGTCAACCGACCCGAGACCTCCGGCCTTTGGAGAATCATTTGAGGGGGAGTCGGTTAATACGATGATCGAATGGGCTTGGAAATATGGACGCAACCTCCGAGCCGAAACAACTAAGCCGAGTGCAAGCTTCTCCCGAGCGGGGTATCTTGTTTCGCCGCACCATGGCTTTGCTCACGTAATATACCGGTGTTGTTTGTTCCCCACTTCCCGATCGTAGCCGAGCCGACAAATTAAGCCGAGACCGCGAGATATAAAAACAATGATTCGCCTTCCTCCTGGTTTTTGATAGTAGAGGCGGTGAGCCCAGGTATTGTTTCAGCATGAAAGCTTGCTCACATTCGGGCGTCCACTCGGCCTTCTTATGACCCTTCAATTGCTGAAAGAAGGGGAGGCATTTATCAGTGGCTCGGGATATGAAGCGTCCGAGCGCTGCTACTCGTCCAGTAAGGCATTGTATTTCCTTGACAGTCCGGGGCGAACTCATGTCGAGGAGTGCTTTAATCTTATCGGGGTTAGCCTCAATACCCCTCTGGCTGACTTGGAATCCGAGAAACCTTCCTGAGCCGACCCCGAAAACGCACTTTGCTGGGTTCAGTTTCATTTGATATTCTCGGAGGACTTCAAAGGTTTCTCCGAGGTTTGCTAAGTGATCGGATGCCTTAACACTTTTCACCAACATATCATCGACATAAACTTCCATCGTACGCCCGACTGTCTTGCGAACATCTGGTTAACTAACCTCGATACGTGGCCCCAGCGTTTTCGGGCCAAATGGCATGACCCGTGAACATGAGAGCCCTGTCGGTGACAAAGGTAGTCTTACGCCTATCCGGGGGATGCATCGCGATCCGGTTATAACCAGTAGGCATCCAGAAGGAAAGCGGTTCGTGCCCCGCGGTATCAGTCTACTAGTTGATCGATCCGAGGCAATGCGGAAACTATCTTTCTGGACATGCTTTATTCAGTCCGAATAGTCCACGCAGACTCTCCATTTGCCATTTGCCTTTTAACCAAGACCACATTTGCGATCCATTCCGGTAATGCACTTCTTCTATGAAGCTTCTGGCCCATCGCATCGAGACTTCATCCGCAATGGCCTCACACCGCTCGGCATCAAACGGTCTCCTCTTTTGTTTCACAAGCTTGTGCTCCGGTCCACGTTCAACCGATGGACCAAGACATCCGGAGAGATCCTCGGCATATCCGCGTGCGACCAGAAGAATATGTCCCCGTGTCGTCGCAGAAAGTTAACGACTCGAATGTTGCTCAGCGTGAGTGATGTTCCGAGCCGAACCGTCTTTGCTAGGATCGCCTCGTCGAGTGGTACCTTCTCCAACTCTTCAATTGGCTTATTCTCGGAGGGTCCGCGCGGGTCCAAGACATTGACAAGTGAGTGCTTGCTTTACGCACCCTTTTCGAACCGCAATAGCATAACATCTCCAAGCCTCGCGTTGATCGCCTCGGAGGTAACCCGTTCCGCCTTCAGCAGAAATTTCATCATTAGGTGATAAGTAGACACGACCGCCCGCATTGCATTGAGGGAGGGCCTGCCCATGATCACGTTATGCACTGATGGTACGTTGACGACAAGGAAGTCCACCATCAGGGTGACTTGATGTCGCCCTTCTCCCAAATCACCGGGAGGGAAATAGCCCCGTCGAGATTACTTTTCTCCGGCAAATCCGTGTAAGGGGTCTTCACAGTCCGAGACGAGACCGTGGAATCCCCATCCTCTCGAAGGCTTCGGAATAAATCACGTCGGCCGAGCTTCCTAGATCAACGAGAATCTCGTACACCTTATGATTAGCTATGGTCATAGTGACTACCAAGGCGTCATCATGTGGGTGTTGGATTCCTCGAGCGTCCTCTTCCGTGAAGGTGAGGCTACAGGGACTGACCCGTGGTTCTTTGTTAGGCCGCTCGGTAAGGTTGACGTAGTGTTCTGGACTCCTTCGAGAATGAGCTTTTCGGGCTCTGTTTGAGTCTCCTCCGCCCGATGTACCTCCGAAGATGGTGCGAATCTCCACAGGTTCTTCGGTTGGATTTTTGGAGCGTTCTCGTACTCGCTCTTCTTTCCGAGCAGCTTTTTCTTGTTTGGTGTACCGACGTAAATGCCCCTTCCTAATAAGGGATTCAATTTCATCCTTGAGATCTACACATTCACCGGTATTGTGGCCATGATCCCGATGAAAACGACAATACTTGCGCTTGTCGCGGAGTTCTGGGTCTGCTCTCATACACCGGCCGCGGTTGAGGAGTTTTTCGCCTCGGATATCCAATAAGATCTGCTCGGTCGTAGTGTTGAGAGGTGTGTAGGAACGGAATCTCCTTCCGGCTTTCGTTCGGTCGGCGACCCCGAGAAGAATGATCATCCGAATTTTTCTTTGGAGCTTGGGGCTCCTCGTTCCTCGGGCCTCTTCCCTTTCTCATTCTGCTCTTACTTGAATACTCTTGCGGGTAGTAGAGAACTCCTCGGCATGGACGTATTTTTGGGCTCTAGTAATGAGCTCGGCTAACGTCTTTGCCGGGTTCTTCCCTATAGAGAAGGCAAACCTTCCTTCCCTCAAGCCGCTGCATACTGCGGCGAGTGTCATCTTGTCGTCGTAGTCTTCCACCTGTAACGCCTCCTCGTTGAATCGGGCAATGTAATCCTTTAAGGATTCTTTTGGCCCTTGTTTGATGGTGTGCGGTGGGTATTGGGTTTTCGGCTTCTCTTACCGCTTATAAACCGGGTAAGGAATGACCGAGACAACTCTTCGAATGAACTTATGGATCCAGGCTTGAGCCGACGATACCAACTCCGAGCGGATCCAAACAGAGGATAGAGAATCCTCTCGCACATCATTGCATCGGTCGCGGACCGCATCCACGATCGATAAGCTTCCACATGTTCGATGGGTCGCCGGACCGGAGTATTGTATGACGAGCGAATCCGAATCTTCGAGGCATCACTGCTCATGATTTCTGCGGTGAACGGAGGCTTGGTTTCTTCCATCATGGCTTGAACGGCAAATGGGATTGATGATGGTCTGCGCCTTCTTTGTTTACGCAGCATCGGGACTTGATTATTCAGTCCGCAAATCGTGCCTCCCGTGGATCTCTATTTTCCGCCACTTCTTCCCGAGTGTTCTCCCGCTCGTGATCCTCCTTTCCCTTCTCCTTTCCCGGTGTGTGACGAAGGTCGGGCCTGGAGCCAAAGCCGAGGCGGCCGGGACCTCCGTCGAGACTCTAGCCGTCACATTCTGGTGGGAACTCGGGGAAGGTTTTGAGCCGACATTGGTGCTCGGTTAGAAGGTTGCGGAGATGGCCGCGCCTCGGGCTTCTTGTCACCGAATGGGCACGAACGGTTGGTCCAACTTCTTCCGTACCGGACTCCTCCGCTCGGGTTGTTGTTGTTGTTGTTCACGTTCTGCCTCATTCGGCCGCAACTCATCGCGCAAGGCCCGCACCTCGCCTTGTAAAGTGCGGTATTTGTTGGAACGATTGCGAGAACGTTGAGAAGGGCCCTGAGCGGACTCCGCATGAAGTAATGATGAGGAGCGGGTGCCTCCGGCCTCCACCGCCACACTTTCTTCTTCCCTCTAGCCATCGCTATTTAGAATAGAAACCGACTTTTTGTATCGGTTTCCCACGACGGCGCCAAAAATGTTGAGGTCAAAATGGTTAACCCTCCTCCGTACTTCGAGCGGGCGTCCAACTAGGAATCCCCGCAAAGACAACGAAGCAATGGAGACCCACGGCTAAGCGGGGACCCTCCGATGCCTAAGTCAGGACAACAGAACTGGGTCTATGTTTGAAAGATGGAGGAGAGTCTCAGATGTTGCGTACCTGTTCTTGTGGAGTGATGTAATATTTATACCTTTTCATCGTTCGGTCTGCGTCCGATAATCTCGGCACGATCAGGGGGGTTCGCATATCGTGAAGATACCGCTGAAATCCTGGAGATCATGTCTGCGACGTGTGTATCTGCGTACGAGATAATAGCGCATATCTATACATGACGCTCCCCTTAACGCGCGGGACCTTTATTCTCGGAAACAATTCGGCTCGGTCACAGAGGGTGACGATACTAATCCGAGCTGATGATTGGTCATATCAGTCCGAGCCGAGTTCTTATTCGGTGCGTAGGCGATGCCGCTGGTCCTTTCATGATGGACGCCTGCTCGGGGCCGGTCGCATAACTCGAATATTTCCTCTGATGGTTCTCGGACGGAAGGTGATCAAGGATTGAGGATTTCATCCATCTAAATCCACCTTCCTGTTACTATGACGAGGCTCGGACTCCGCTCGGAATGGCGGATAGTTGATCCTTCTGATTGTAATCGTCTCGGATCGTCCCATAACAAAAGTTATACTTTTAGAAAAAAAAAATTGCTTAGATTGGATCTTTTACCAATATATATATATATATAAGAAACAACAAAAACTCTAGTTTTAAACAGTGAAATCTTCTTATCTCTGAAAAGATTTGATTAAGTGTGCCTGTTTTTGGAAGAAAGTGATAGAAAAAGATGCAATATGTTAAAAAAAAATTTTAAAATATGAGTTATTTTTATTTCTTCAAAAGATTAGACTTAGATGAGTCTTTTGCCAATAGTTTAACTTTGAACCCGCTTTTGACAAGTCAAACGAATAAAATGATTTCAATCTTATTTGAAAAGGTCTTCGAATTATCTTTATAGGGAGCCCAATAAGGGAGTTGTTTTCATGAGATCATAATTGTGATATGTACACATAGGCGGTGATGGTTTATACATGCAAGTAATCACGGTATGTACATGATAGAGTTCATGGTCTTGCGAATCATTTACAGGTACTGGCCACAATCGTGATCGCAATTTTTTTTGACATTATGCAATCTCACTAAAAAAATGTCAATTTAAATCAGCACCATCTTAGGCTTGTTAATAATTTGAATTCATTTTAAATTTAATAGATATCATCTTATTTAGACACCATTAATATAACATTTCAAATATATACTCAAAGTCAGAGATCTTGGCAAAAGACCCGTCTAAGCATAATATTTAGATATCACTCATCTCCTATATCAATTTCTTCCCAAACAATCCCATATAAGTAAAATATTTACAAAAATAAAAAGAACTCGTTTTATAAAAGTATAGTTAATGTCATTTATTTTATTTCCTTTTAAATATTTCTTAACCAAAGCCCTGCCTAAGTGAAATCTTTTAAAAATAAGAAGAAGAATCAATTTTCTAAAAAGTATAATTCTTGTAATATCTTTTCATCTCATTGCTTTTTATTTTCTTCCCAACACAAGCTTGTTTCAAAATAACATGTGAAAAGAATAATAATAACCTATTTTTTATAAAGTTACAGTTAATGCAAAAAAAAAATAGAGAAAACACAAAAAAATTGCTAGAGAGCATATGGAAAGCATAAAAGAGTCACAAGAGTGTAGTTGTAAATGAAGAGTTGGCTAGAAAATAATGATAAAAGAAGGTTCGGGTATAAAAAATAAATGTTCATAGCTATCTTTGTTCCAATTTTTTTTAAAACTGTGCTCCGGGTCTAAAAAACATAAGTTCTTAAAAATGCGGTCTATAAGGAACCTCCATCATACATTTGGTCTATTTAAAGAAGAATTTCATCATCAACCTAACTATTTATGTCACATGCCTCCCCGAGGGCACCTGAAAAGAATATATATATATATATATATATATATATTATTGATTATACAGAGGCTATGGTAACCATTCATTTATAAGGAAAATGAAATTTCAAATGGTTGAAATAATTCAATTAAATGATTTAATCACTTTATCGACCATGGAAGGTAAGATTCACTGTATGATCAAATTAGAACATTCCGATGCGATGTAGATTGAAGGCTAACGTCTTTATGTATCACATTGCAATATTTTGTGATTTATTCTAGCAAACTTCTCAAAGTAATTAGCCTTACTATTAGGGTCCTACGCAATGTGTATGGTATCTAAGTCATCTAACACGTGTGTTCCATTACGAAGATCAGGTTGTTGTGTTCTTCTAATCAAAACGCAATGGATACATATACTTTTCACGTTTTTTATATGATATAATCTTATGAATATCCTGAATGCAATTTTATTTTTTTAAACGAACATTGGTTTAGACTATATTTGTACACAATGAATTGCATAGACAAACTCTACAAGCAAATCTCGCAACCAAAGGAGTCTCTCCTCATCTCACTGCAAATAAAGAAATACCTAAGGAACAATGTGTCACCCTTTATAAAGACCAAGGAAACGTCAACACTTAACATAAGTGGACCACGAAAAGAAGGGAAGATACAAGCTAAGCAGGTGGAATGAGAGATGATGTTCTCACATTTTATTTCTCCTCTTCAAAAGAATGGGACATCTACTCTCTCTCTCTCTCTCTCTCTCTCTCTCTCTCTCTATATATATATATATATATATATATATATAGGGAAAAGGTACAATGCACTCGAGCTGATTTTAATGCCCCATATATATATATATATATATATATATATATATATATATATAGAAAAGGTACAATGCACTCGAGCTGATTTTAATGCCCCATGAGGTCGAGTTGTGTGGGCCCCACCGTGATGCGTTTCGAACATCTACCCCATCAGTCAGATGCACCATTCCATTGTGGGCCTAGGTCTCAAAAATCAAGTCAATCCGTGACTTTTGTGGGCCACACCAAATACAGAAGTGGAGAGGGGCTGTGCACCATTAAAACATTCATAACCATTTTTGAGGGCCCACCGAGACGTGCTTTGAAAATCCAGCCCATCCATTATGTGTGTCCCACTTGAACGAAGGTTCATACCAAGTTTCAGGCGCATGCAAAACTCAGGTGGGCCCCACCAAGTGCTTTTATATGTTTTAATGGTGTCTTCACATAATTTTAGATGGTATGGCCCACCTGAGTTCCGTATACGGCTGATTTTTGTGATATCCCATAATTTAAAGGGTACCCATCAAATGCACGATGTTGATGGTCGAAACGCATCACGGTGGGGTCCACACAGCTCAACCTCACGGGAGCTTATCATCAACTCGAGCGCATTGTACCTTTTCCCATATATATATATATATATATATATATATATATATATATATATATATATATATATATATATATATAGAGAGAGAGAGAGAGAGAGAGAGAATTTCCTATGGAGGGGTTAGGTTTCAGAGGTGAACTTAGAATTGTACTCCATCACCCTATGGACTTCAGCATAACCTATTGTTACAGTTGTTAATGGGTGGAACTGGACCATTAGGCTTCTGAGCCCGCTTGCCTCAGGCCAAGTTTGGACTAAAATATCAAGGCCACGGGCTAGGTTCGGGCCTAAAGTGTAAGCTGTTTCTTAAGCAAATCAAGCTTAGACTTGGCTATCCAGAGCTTGTCAAGCTCAACCCAACCCATTAACTTTTTGAAATTTTAAAATTTAAATTAAAATATTTTTCCTCCTACCCAAATTCAAAATTTACACAATTTATTTTCTAAAACCTAACTCCCTCCCTGTAACACCCTGAAATTTGGGGGTCGAGCAATACTCGACTTCCAAGTTCTCAGGTGTCACTTATATCCTAATTGTAGTGTTTTACATATAATTCAATTTAAATAAGCAATAAAGGAATCGACTGAAACATAAACCACAACCATAACTAATCTACTGAAATAAAGGCGGCTAAGAAATACGAGTCAACAGGAAATATCTAACGGGTTGCATAAGGCGTCGCCCGACAAAATACACATATGAAATGACCCAAAGAAATGGTGCACTAAATCTTCTCGCTCAACAGCCCATAATCAACTCGCACAGTCTACGGTGATCCGCCCATAAGCTAGAAGTATGAAAGCTCATCTTCCTCGTCTATGCTCACCCCGCTTGGCTCGTCAAGCTCCACCTCACCTGCATCTAATGAAATATCTGGTTGGTGTTTTAAAACACTGTCCCAAAGTGGGAATGAGTAGCTAACTCAGTGGGTATCATTAGCCATAAGTTACATCAAATAACAATTCCATGAAGAATTTAATGAAAAGCACATATTCACAAATCTCCAACTAATCTTTGTTAATGCGTATGCCTAAATTATGGTATGATGCATGACCTCACCAACAACACTCCCTCAAGTGATTTCGTCTAACATTCGCATATGATCAACATTCCCTCATTGCGACCTCAACTGTCGAGTCGCCAACCTAACTAATGCGATGCGATCATGAATGTGTTAGCCGAGTATTTAGTTAATTCCGTTCATCCAGCAGATTTGGGGAAACTAGTATACCCTGACGATATCATTGCCCTTATCCATTTAAGAGGCCAGGGCCCCGCGATCCTTGACGTCATCAGGTTCCTCACCCCCGATGCAAGCAAGTGAGAAGTGCTGGAAAGTGGGATCGCTCGTGGTCACTACGAGGAGGCTCGTCACCCGAGCGTAGGCCGACAGCTTGGACATAGTGTCTCATTCCACCATGCCCTGCTCACAAGTCCGTGGATCGATTCTAACTATTGTCAGTGGGCGTTCGTGGTCGTAAGGTATTCCAGGTTCCAAACAGGCGTGAGCAAACTGGTTAACAAACATGGCTGGTTAGTCGGTGGACTAAACCGCCCAAATTCAGGCGAGCATGTAACGCACGACATCGGGTGCAAGCAACCCACGTAGTCCTACTACTGTCGTCCATTCACGTCCGCCCAAATCAGTCAGTCGAGTCACGGGACGGCCCAACCGATGGGGCCACCTTCACAAATCACAGATTCCTGACCAAACCAGAGAATGGGCTACAATCGATATCATTTATAGACAGTAAGATTTATCCTCAAGTACAGATGGAAATAAACATACAATACATCCAAGCGTAAAATTCAGGATATTAAAATAGAAGCAAACTACTTTTAACAGAAAAAATTAGACATGTGTGCATGCGGTGCCGGATTGCTTAAGAGACAAGAAGATTACAAATCATCCACATTACAGGAAAACACAATCATGCATGCAGCAAGGAAGAATACGCATGAAATTAGATGCAAGAATAAACATGCAGCATAGTTTCCATGTCCAAACAATTTGAAGACTAATCTAACATTAATTTATCATCGCATGCACGTTAGGTAGACTTATCAGACAGGTTCCTAATTAGATTTTCCTATACATTGCACATGCACATTAATCTAGCATACACAATCATTAAATTTGTCCTAGAATTGTTACTTGGCCACTTAAGGATAATGGTCCGCACTTATGAATTGCTGAGAGCTTGCGGAATCGTCTTAAGGGTGCCGAACTCGCGGGTCGATTTGCTGAGGTCCTGAGTCAAATGCATCCGCATGTTAGGATACATGCAAGGACCTAGCTTAAACAATGAAATTCCAGAGAAGAATGGCGATTACCTCTCAATCAGTGGGAATTTTACTCTCGTGGCTGTGAATGTGAGATTTTTTGGGAAAGGGAAGAAGGTTCTTCAAGATTCCAATCCCTTGGGCCCTACCTTCTTCTACACTCTCCTTCTCTCTCTTCCTCCCCTCATCTCTCTCTCTCTCTCTCTCTCTCTCTCTCTGTTCTCTCTCTCTTGTTGCTAGAGCTTGCTGTGAAGTGAGTGAGAGAGAGTTAAGGGTCTTATACCCTGAATTTTGGGCCAAATGGCCCAAAGTTCTATTATTTCCCTTCAAATGGCCCTGTGGGACCTCTTTTTGGTTGTTGGGGCTACCCTGATGTCCCCCTAGCAATCAAATTTATAGGATAGGTGCCCATGGCCTGATGAAGGGCTGTGCAAAGTTTGACGGCAAACGGATGTGGGGTTTTACGCAAGGGGCTGATTTACGATCAACGGTCGCCGTTCCACGATCGTGGTTCAGATTTTGTGGACGGGTACAGAGAAATATTTTCAGCCTTTGATGTAAATTTAGAAGAGATCCGACAGCTGAAATGTCTCATTTCTCTATTTCAATCAAGAGGACCCTTGATTTAAGATTTTAAACTTTGGGCCAAGGCTGGGGTGAGTTACACTTGGCAAGTGTCAACTGGATAGTACGAATATTTCATTTTCGGGCGCTCTCTGGGTCCATAATTCATGTCGGACCACAAGCCTAGCGGGGTCCACGGCCTCCCTAAGTTTTACATTTTTATGCCCTTTCTTGGGCGTTGCACGGCCCGTACAGGCAGTTGCCAAGTACAATCAGGCGAACCGGCTTTATGGCCCGCGCTCGGTCCAAGCATAATCAAAATCGACCGCATTAATGGGATAACTCGGGTTAATTTGTTGGTGGTATCCCTCACATGAGCTGTTTAATCGAGCAGTCATGTTGCAATTCTCACGTGAACCCCTCAGGACACTGTTCTGGTTGGGCTGGGTGTTACAATATACCCTCCTTATAAATAAATTTTGTCCTCAAAATTTGTACATGTTCATATTGTTGGAGAAGGTTTGGGTAATGCTTGTAGACTTTTGCTTCCGTCTCCCAAGTGGCCTCCTCTTCATCGTGGTGTGTCCATAACACCTTGACTAACGAGATGACTTTGTTGCGTAGCACTTGTTCCTTCTTGTCAAGTATTCGAGTGGATCGAAGGATATATGTGGCATTTTTCTTGAGCTTCATATGTTCCCACTTGATGATATGCGCAGGGTCGGATACGTACTTCTTTAACATTGAGACGTGAAATACGTTGTATACTCCGGCGAGTGGCGTGGGTAGGGTCAGGCGATAAGCAACTGGGACCACACAGTTTAAGATTTGAAAAGGCACAATGTATCATGGCATGAGCTTCTCTTTCTTGCCGAAATGCACAACTCCCTTCATTGGTGAAATCTTAAGAAATACGTGGTCCTCTGCTTCAAATTCCAAGTCTTTTCGCCTCGTGTCGGCGTAGCTTTTCTGTCTACTTTGGGCCGCTAAGAGGCGGCGTCAAATAACCTCAATCTTCTCAGTCATCATTTGTACTAGGTCCGGCCCTAGCAAGCTTTTCTCGCCAATTTCTACCCAACAATGTAGAGCTCAACACGGGCGCCCATATAAGGCGTCATGCCGATGATAGCCTGAAAGCTATTATTATAGGCAAATTCGGCGTAGGGGAGGCAGTCATCCCAGCTCTCCTGAAAATTCAGCACACAAGCCTGCAACATGTCTTCCGATATTTGGTTTACCCATTTGGTTTGCCCATCTATCTGTGGGTTGAAGGTGGTACTAAATTTTGCCTCACTCCCATGGCTTCTTGGATGCATGTCCAGAAAATCGATGTGAATCGGGTGTCTCGGTCCGATAAAATTTCTAACGGGATGCCATGAAGTCGTATTATCTCCTTGATGTACAACCTAGCCAAGTCATCGGCGGAGCTAGAGGCCCGTATTGAAAGAAAGTGTGTTGATTTCATTAACCGGTCCACAATCACCCATATTGAGTCATGTCCCTTCATTGTCTTAGGTAATCCGGAGATAAAGTCCATGGATATGAAATCTCATTTCCATTCGGCCAAGGGCATGGGCTGTAAAAGGCCCGGCGGTCGGTGGTGTTCTGCCTTGACTTGCTGACGAGTAAGACATCGAGATACATAATCCGCTATTTCTCCCTTCATGTTGTCCCACCAATAGTTTCGCTTTAGGTCCCGGTACATCTTGGTGCTTCCCGGGTACATCGTTAGTTTGGAGTTGTGGGCGGCATTCAGGACTTCTTCCCGTAGTCGATGAAGATTTGAAACACAAAGACGACCTCGATAACCCTCCATCAGAACCGACTCTCCACTCGGATTCTGCATCATTTTCCACTCTTCCTTTCATCCTTTTTTACAACTCATCGCCTTCCTGGGCTTCGATGATTTTACTATCAACTAGCGGTTGAACCTGAACGTGGGTTATGGTCTCGTATGGTTCTTCCATTGTTAGCATCATGTCAAAGTCCTGTACAAATTCTACCATATTCCATTCCTTCACCATCAATGGGTCTGCAAATTCAAGCGCTCTCTTGCGGCTCAAGGCGTTCGCCACCAAGTTGGGCTTACCTGGGTGGTAAGAGACCTCAAACTTAAAGTCGTTCAACTTCTCCATCCAATGACACTGTCTCATGTTCAGGTCCTTTTTAGTGAAGATGTGCTTGAGGCTCTTATGATCACAGAAGAGTCAAACTCCTCTCTATAGAGATAGTGTCTCCATACCTTCAAAGCAAAGACAACCGCTGCTAATTCGAGGTCATGGTATGATAGTTTTCCTTATGCTTCCTTAGTTGCCGAGAGGCGTATGCAATTGCCTTGTCCTCTTGCATGAGTACGCAACTCAAGCCCACTCGGGAGGCGTCAGTGTAGACAGTGTATTTGACTCCTTACTCGGGTAACACGAGTACCGGTGTCGAAGTCAGTTTATCCTTCAACTCTTGGATAGTCACCTTTACCTTCTCAATCCAAGGGAACTTAATGTCCTTCCGCGTAAGCTGGGATAACGGCCGGCCTATTTTTGAAAAGTCTTTAATGAACCTTCGATAGTAGCCTGCAAGACCGAGAAAACTTCTTACTTCTGTAATTGAGCCTGGTTGCTTCCAATCTTGTACGGCTGCTACCCTGGCGAGGTCCACGGATATGCCTTCTCTGGACACCACATGACCCATAAATTTGACATCTTCCTTCCAAAAGTCGCATTTTTGAAACTACGCATACAATTAATTCTGCTTAAGCGTTTCGAGGACCGCTCGCAAGTGTTCTTCGTGCTCTTCGCGACTCTTCGAGTATACTAATATGTCGTCGATAATATAATGATGAACCTATACAAGAAAGGCCTGAAGACTCCGTTCATGAGATCCATGAATACCGTTGGAGTATTGGTGAGTCCAAACGGCATGATCAAGAACTTGTGATGCCCGAAACAGGTTCTAAAGACCGTTTTCTGCACATCCTCCTTCCTAACTCGCAACTGGTGGTACCCCAATTGTAAATCGATCTTTGAGAAGTATTGGGCACCTCTCAGCTGGTCGAATAAGTTGTCGATTTTAGGCAATGGGTATTTGTTCCAAACCGTCGTCTGGTTTAGCCTCCCGTAGTCTATGCACACACGTAAGGTGCCGTCCTTCTTCTTCACAAATAGGATTGGGGCTCCCCAAGGTGAGACGCTAGGTCGGATAAAGCCCGACTTTAACAAGTTATCAATCTGAGTCATAAGCTTCTCCATCTCACACGGGGGCATGTGGTAGGTCGACAAGGAGATTGGTGTGGCACCCGGTGCCAGATCAATTATGAAATCTATTTCCCGTCGAGGAGGAAGTCCAGGTATAGGTCTGAACACGTCTACGAAATCTTGGACAATGGGGTGGATGAGAGTCCACTGCAACCCTCTTATAAAGAAGCATAACACAAAACTCTATGTGAGTAGTTGACCTGGACTGGGAACGTGAAGATAGCGCCTTCGCTTTTGTGTATCGTTACCGAACGTGTGTCGTAGTCAATTTCTGCTTTCATTTCAACCAACCAATTCATGTCCGGGATAACGTCATAGAGGAAGACCTTTGTCGCAATTAGGTCTACGTTAACCACCTTGAGCTGCCATGACAAATCCTTGTTGCCTTTGAGATGGTCCCTGCCACCGCAATGATTCTTACTCCTACAATGGGGGTGGTATGCAGCTCTAGACGCTTGACAGTTGCATTTAATATAAGGGACGTAGTGGATCCGATGTCAATCAAAAGAAATATGGGGGTACCTTGTATCTGGGCAGTCACCTCGAAAGCTGTGGGAGTGGGAGTGACTGCCTCCAGGGCCTCTGTCGTCGAGGCATGGACTCGAACTTGCTGCAGGTGATTCGATGACTGCATGGGCCATTGTAGCGGCCTAACTTGAGGTGCAGGAGGGCGACGGAACTGCTGGCCAGACCTTATCGGCCGCAAAGGAGGAATCTGTATGGCTTGTTGTGGGGGCCTATTGATACGTTGAGGGAGCCTATTGATACGTTGAGGGAGCATGAAACTGTAGTCCCTCATTCTTGAAAAACAAAATGGCGTGGAGTGGCCTACCCTCTTGTAATAGTCGCATACACAGTTTGGCTGCGTAAAAGGAGTTGGAGGGACTGCAGGCCTGGGAGGAGAGCTCGGGCGCAACCTTTTCTCGGCGAAGGATGAGGACTGCCCTTTCATCCTATTCCACGGGCCCAGCTGTAGTCGAGTTCATGAAACTTGTTTTTTATCTTGTTCTAACTCTGCAAGTTCGACGTATGACTTGATATTTGCACAACACATCTTAGAGTGGATGTTGCTCCTCATGCCCTCAGTAAAGCGCCGCATCTTAGTCTCCTCATCGGCAACAATCTGAGAAGCATAGCACAATGTGTAACGCCCTGAAATTCGGGGGTCGAGTATGAACTCAACTCCCGAGTTCCAACGCATCACTTATGCAACATACACAATGATGGTTAAATGTTGTCTGAGTTAGCGCAATAAACATGAATGAGATTATACCAAAACAAGATATTCATACTCCGGCTTCAATTGTATAAAGGCAAGCGGAAGACCGAAATTTTATATTCAAAATATGTAAAGTATCAAAATTTTGTGAACTTCGTAGTATGAGTACTAACGAGTACCAATATACACGTATTGTTTCTAAGTCAAAAATCAAAATACAATCCTCAAAGAGGCCCTCAGTAAATCCGCGATGCAAATGGCTGGACTCAGCCTAAGCATAGCCGTAGTATCGCATAAAGGAGAACTCCTCCTGATCCTCCTCGAAGTCGAGCTCCGGCTCTGAAACAGAGGCGCCATCTACACTGCGACAGTCCGGTGGGTGTTGCAAACACCGTCCCGTAACGTGGGAGTGAGTAGCTAACTCAAGTGGAACATTAAAGCATAGGTTAACATGTTATCAAATCAATCAAGCAAGAATGATAACGCAATACAAATCAAACATTTCTAATTACTCTTGTTAAGTGCAAAAATGATATGACATGATCTTTGTATGCCCTTGCCAAACCACCCTCAAGCGACATCATCTTACGTTCGCGAATGCTAACTCCCTCGCGCCACATCTACAAAGCACATGCGGTGCGATGATGCTCATGATTACCAAGTTTTTATTAATCCATTTCAACCAGCAGTATTGGGAAACTAAGGTACCTCCTTGTATCATTCCCAAACATGATCCATTCTAAGGTCGTCAATCCTAGCTAATCTCATACGATATTATGGTTTGAGAAGCGTAGTGAAGGCATCGCAAAGGGCTCGTCACCCGTCAGCGCGGATACAGATCTCACCGTATGCGGCTCAATTGCTGGCCGTCACTCAAGTACATATCTCACCGTGCACTAAGCTCAATCACTAGCCGTCGGCTCAAGTACTGTCTCACCGTGCTATATCGGCTTAACTCATACTCTGAGTTACCTTGTGAAAGACTCGTCGCCAATCACACCCACTTGGAGTACACTCGAAGATACTACGGAGGACTCGTCGCCAAAGACGAACGAGTAGACAGTCTCACCGTACTCGGCTCTGCCGTAAGTATCGACAATTATCGAATATAGTGTCCCATACCACCATAATCGGCTCACGAGTTTGGTTGCATGAATGGTCACTACGGGGAGGCACATGACCCCGGCGTAGGTCGAATCGACCACGGTGTCCCATACCACCATGTCCGGCTCATGCGTCTTAGCGGATCGAGGTACCATGGTTAACTGGGATTGCCAATTCGGTAAGTTTGGTACCCTGGTTCAAGCATAAAGAGCGACCAAACATGGTGAACATACATATACACATATCGGTTTGCTTGACGAGTTGACTAGCTCGAGCGCACCACAAGTTGAGCGATATGGAGCGCAAAAGCACTCCGTGTGGCCAACCACTATCGCCAACCGAAGTACGACTCAGTTCGCCAGTCACGTCCGTTGTGGCGATATGAACCTCGGCCACAACCGTAAGTCCCCGGTATCGAATGTTTGGACTATAGGCATAGTCCCAAACTCAATCAGACTTAGAAGCATAAAATAAAGCATGAGATAAAGCATGTATTATAAAGCATGAAGTATAGCATGTTATAAGGCATGTTGTAAAGCATGTTGTAAAGCATGTTATAAAGCACTATACACATAGGGATACAAATACTTAGAGTTCATAGGTGAGTGGTTAGAGTGAACAACCACATGGAGAGTGTCATATGTGACTCTAAGGTAGCGGAGAATCCCATCTCAAAGACCTAACTAAAGTTCTAACACTTAAGCACTTACACTCACAAGTGATTTCACCAACACTTGGAATGCACTATTTCAACATACATGACGTATGCTAGAGAAGTGTGTACTAGGTTGTCCCTTTACTAAACTAGTATTTTATACATATACATCATATTCATACAGCAGAATTAAACATGGCAATCACATCAGCAACTTATATACGTATAGGGTACTTCCACGTATACCCAATTTCATACATACATAGTGTTTACAAAGGAACATAGATTTCGGCGATTCCTTTCGCCAAGCTAGTATTTTAATCATGTATTGTATAATCATACATTAAATAAATATGTCAAACATTATTCCAAAGAACTACGTATACGGTATTTCTACAATACGTAATTTCAACATACGGCGCATTTACAAAGTAAACATATATTTTGGCGATTCCTTTCGCCAAACTAGTATTTTATTCATATGTTATATAATTATACATTAAATAAACATGTCAAGCATTTATCCAAAAAATACGTTATACGGTATTTCTACGTATACCTAGAATATGTGAAATTCCATATTTCACACCGCTAATCAAAACAGAAACTAAAGCACTTTGTACATGTGCATTTACAAGCAGATCATGAATCTACCATTATCCGACATTGAAAGCGTTGAAAACCGTAACTTATACACTTAAAGTCCTCACCTTTGCCTTTGGAAACGGAACGAATCAAGAAGGGTAATGGATCTTCCGTCACGGGCGATTTTTATAGCCTAAAGAGCGGAATCGGTTAGTCGGTATACATCCTACCTCAATTCCACCTCAAATCGTTTAACCTAGGGTTAGGTTTTCTTACCTTCAAATGAGGCGGAAAACACCGGAAAACACTTAGAACGGAGCGGTGAAGGCCGTGTGGTGAGCCAATGCAGTGGAGGAAGATTGGGAACAATCTCCAAGTTCTTCTCTCTCTTTCTCTCTCTTCCTCTAGGGTTTCTTGCAAAATTCGTATGGGAGTGAGTGTGAGAGGGGCTGTTCTAAGCCCCTTTTATAGCCTCAAACATTACGAAAATAGACTCGGATTCATGGGGTCATGCCTATATAGGATTTTCGACGCTTTTCCTGCTCAAAAGGGAAGTTCTGGTAGCCCTCTTTGAACCAAACGTCAGACTTAAGCTCACCACCAATGGATCTACGTGGGATTACGTTTTTGACTCATTCGGATACGCAGATCGCACGTGGCGGACCACTTTCAGTTCGACGGTCAGTGGGCCACGATCAGAAATTCCAAGTACATGTAAATGTTCCTGAAATTTTTCTTAATCCGAGGGTGTAATTTGGTCTGATTCTGACGGTCAGGTTGCTTAATCGACGCACAACGAACGATGCCAGATCACTATTCCAGATATTTATTTTGGCTTGTGAATAGTGTTTTTCACACTACCTCGCTCTGATTCGAAACGAATGGCCGTGGAATATCGGATAAGGCTGATTTTTGAGATAATTGTTAAGCCCATTAGGGCGGTCCTAGTTCCTTAGCTTAAGCAATTAATCGGAATCCCGATGTGCGATCCAGACCTAATACGAAGTTTCGTTTCATTCCCGAGAGCAGACGGAAATGAGTTTGGTTCTAAACTTTAGGGTAACCTAATAAAATGATTACAAACAACTTTTGGGTCTTGGCAGATCGTATTTAAAACGATCCTAACGGATTTCATAGCTAATTGAGTTTAGTACTTAGTTAACTTTGTTAAATTTCTAAAGGATTTAATCCTACGGGATTTCTGGTCGAGGTGGTACTCGACCCAATGTACGGAAATTTTCAGGTCGTTACACAATGACTCAACGAAACGGTTCTCATACTGTGCTCAGACATCCCTCCCTATTGGAGGTGAAGAAACTCATTTTCTCTCTCGTTGCGATACGTTAATGGGAAATATTTCTGATAAAAGTGGGTCTCTAACGCTTCCCACATCCATACGTGATTCGCTGGAATGGTCCTGAGAACGCTCTCCCACCATGAATCGGCCTCCTTTTCGAAGAGGTAGGAGATCAGTTCGTCTCTCGGCTTCAGAGTAATAGAGAGGCCTAATTGTCATTGATTTCATGTTTATGTGCATGGTAAGGTGCATATTATCTATGCTAGCCTAGCTTATTGTAGTCTTCCTCCCTTAAAACCTTTTCACCCTGATGGTTTACTACAATTTTATTTTTTTTATTTTTTTATTATTTTTATTTTGGTAAGATTTGGATTTATGACGACAGATCCCCTCTATTTATTGTAAAAATATATATTTTCAATGTTCGGACAACATGGAGAGACGGTTGTAGTGAGCTTTAACCCGATATATCGATCATCTACCTGAACAGGGTAGAAGACTCATTGTATCCCTTCTTAGTCCTGATAGATCCTAGTCTTCTGCTCGGTCATAGCAGTGAGTCCATTAGTAGTCGTCCGGGATTGAGAATTAGGTCGAGCCGCGAATGCTTCGCAGGTGTATAGTTTCGTAATTCTGTAGTTCGATCAATCTAAATATTTAGGGAATGCCCATCATTGAAAAGTTTAAATCTCTTATTTATAAGGTTGTCCGTTGGGTCTTAGTCTAAGAGAGTCTTCATTTTAATTTATGTCCAAATTGGGGGTTAATAAATCTCTCAGTATGTCTATGGTCAAATATCATCATAAAAAGGATTCTAATGGTATAAAATTTTATATGTATATTACCATTTCGATTTGATGGCTAGTGGGTTATGAGCATACTGCACTTCAGTTTCATAAATTTCAAGAAGGAACGAATAATTAAAAGTTCTAAGGTATTCTGGAAGTTTGGAGTGCTAATAACGCTAATAAGGACGCGAGAAGGCAAAAATGAAGGATATCATCTTTTCGATGTTGTTTGAACCTTGATTCCATAAGAGAATAGGAAAACTCAATATATTTTACTGCAATTCACCTTTAACATGAGCTTGCAGAGTATTAAACTATAAAACTCAATCCTACTTAAGGGTCCTAACTCAATTACACCAAAACAACTTAAACAAATATATATATATATATATATATATATATATATCAAATTTAATCACGGGATGATTCTTAGCACGATTATAAATAATTTCTAAATAGACACCCAATGCTAAACTTTAATATGAAAAGTTATGACTAGTCAATTGGCAACTCGAAGTTGTAGATTTTTTTTTTTCAACCCTTCTATTATTTGTAACATGGTCGTCACATTTGGTTACTATATTATTTTTATAATTTTTATAGTAATCCATCATTAAGCTTATTTTTATTTCACAGAATTTTGTTTTATTTGAAGTTCCATAAGAATTATAAAAATTCAGGAAGTACTAGTTATCCAAAACCAACGATTTTCTATTTGTCTATAAAATACCCCTACTGCTTATAACGTTCTTCGTACTTAAAGTAACTAAATTATTTTCTAAATTTTTATTGTGATTCATCAGTAAGTTTAATCTCATATTACAAAATTTCATCTCGTTTAAGTTGTAGAAAAATTATTAAAATTCTAAAAGTAACCACTATCTGAAACTAACAATTTTTGGAAAGTTGTCAAATCATTCTAAATTTAACTAAATTATAATTTTTATTTTATTTTAATATGAAACTAAACTTATTAAGATTCAATCTGGCTTCTGAATCACCTAAATTGGAGTTATATTGAGAGAGATGATTTTTCAAAGTTGATGCAAAATCTGTCCAAATCCCGGCATGGGCCATGCACACTGCTGGTCCCTCGGGCATGGGCCACGCACGCCGCTGGTCCCCCGGGCGTGGGCCACGTGGTCATCTGGCCTCCCGGACTGTTAAGACCTTACAACATGCATATTTCGCAAACTATAATGAGTTATTCTATGTGTCATATATGAATTTGGGGTAGGAGAAGCTACTCTATTCAAATAACCTACTTATTTCACAAGATTCCATCAGGTTAATGGTCAAAAATCCATTTTATTTATATTTTTACTATCTATAGTAAGTTTTAGTTTAATTATATCTCTTCATCCCCTGTGCTTTAGGAGTTGTGTTCAACATGAAAAGTACTGGAAAAATTAGAAGAATAAAGTGGTAGAAGGTGAGATTTTTAAAGGAGATGGGCTGAAAGGAGGAGTTGAGACTTAGCGATTGGGTGGACTGGGCTACTTAAATTACCTAGTTGGTCAAATCGAGTCTTACCGTTAAGTTCCCAAGCTCTTGCCCAAGGATGGGCTGAAACGCTGTAAGGCTCCCAGGTCTAATCCCAGTATCATCGTGCTCTCTCTCTCTCTCTCTCTCTCTCTCTCTCTCTCTCTCTCCCCTCAGTCTAAACCCTCTGGAAGTTAGATCTTCCATCTAAGACTCGATTGTTCAGAATACCTGGGGTGGTCCTATTGTTTCAGTATCACTATTGTGCTCCCTCTTACGTCAGCGGATGTGCTATAGTGAGTTTACGGTCCACGACCCAATTGATTCTAAACCATTGTGCTCTGATACCAACTTGTAACACCCTGAAATTTGGGGGTCGAGCAACACTCGACTTTTAAGTTCCCGGGTGTCACTTATATCCTAATTGTAGTGTTTTACATATAATTCAATTTAAATGAGCAATAAAGGAATCGACTGGAACATAAACCATAACCACAATTAATCAATTGAAATAAAGGCGGCTAAGAAATACGAGTCAATATGAAATATCTAATGGGTCACACAAGGCGTTGCCCGACAAAATACACATATGAAATGATCCAAAGAAATGGTGCACTAAATCTCCTCACTCAATAGTCCATAATCAACCCGTATAGTCTACGGTGATCCACCCATAAGCTGGAAGTAGGAAAGCTCATCTTTGTCGTCTATGCTCACCCCGCTCAGATCGTCAAGCTCTGCCTCACCTGCATCTAATGAAGTGTTTGGTTGGTGTCTTAAAACATTATCTCAGAGTGGGAGTGAGTAGCTGACTCAGTGGGTGCCATTCGCCATAAGTTATATTAAATAATAATTTTATGAAGAATTTAATGAAAAGCACACATTCACAAATCTCTATGTAACGCCCTGAAAATCGGGGGTTGTGCATGCACTCGACTCCCGAGTTCCCGAGGTCACTTATAACCGGTTTTCATTGACATGCGCTTAAATCAAGTTTAAATGCGTAGCCTGCAATTTTCTGGAACATGAAGCACAAACACACAAGTCTATTGAAATAAAAGAGGTCTAGTATATATACAGGTCCAAAAGAATATAAATGGGTGCATAAGGTGCCTCCCAATAAAATCACAAAAAGAATGTCATGTCTCAAAAATAAGGCTGAGTCCACAACTCATCGATCCAAATGCCACCCGCCAAGTCGATGAGGAGCCGCCCATCAACTGAAAGTAGGACAGCTCGTCCTCCTCGTCTAAACTCGCGTCGACAAGCTCCTCGTACTCCTCATCACCTACAACTACAGTAGAGTCTGTTCAATGTTTTAAAATACCGTCCTAGAGTGGGAGTGAGTGATCAACTCAGTGGGTGCTATTAGTCTTAAGTTGTAACAATCATCAGTTATAATATGAATATAATGAAAAATATTCATTCATAAACAATTAACTATTCTTATTAATGCATATGCATGATGGATGATATGATGCATGCCCTTACCACAACACTCCTTCGAGCGACTTCATCTAACTATCGCGTATGATCAACACTCTCTCAGAGCGACCTCGACTGCCGAGTTGCCACCCTAACTAGTGCGATGCAATGTGATCGTGTTAGCTCAGTTCTTAGTTAAATCCATTCATCCAGTAGGTTGAGGAATCTGATACACCCCACGTATCAATGCCCTAAACTGGTTGTGAGGCTAAGGCCCCCAACGTGTGAGGCCAAGACCCCGCAATCCTTGATTCTGTCGGGTTCCCTATCCCCGACTTCAAGCACATAGGGAGTGCCGAGAGAAAAGGATCGCTCGCGGTCACTACGGGGAGGCGGGGAGGCGCTACACCCCAGTGTAGGCCGACAGCTCGGATACAGTGTCCCATTTTACCATGCCCGGCTCACGAAGCAGTGGACCAGTTTCAATGTGATTATCAATGGGCTACCCCGGTAGTGGGGTGTTCCAGGTTTCATACATAGGTGAGCAAATAAGGTTAACAAACAAGGTTGGTCAGTAAATAAGCCAGACCACATGAGTCAGGCAAGCATGTGGCAGATGACATCGGGTATAAGTGACCCATGTAGTCTAACTACTGTCGCCCGCACGCCCTTGCCCAAATCCATGAGTTTAGCCTCAGGATAATCCTATCAACGGGACCACCTTCACTTCCTCATATTTCTGACCAACCCAAAGGTTTGAATGGTGATCCATAACATGTCAACTATCGATTTATCAACTAGCATAGGCAATATCATGTTCTCGTTTTTCTCAACATACAATTCCAATTTCTCATAGCAAGCAAGGCTAACAATATCACGAACAAGGTGTGTGTGTGTGGTGTGGGTTGGTGAGGAAGTTAAACACTTCCTACATCCCTTAGAACAAAAAATGCACAAGAATCAATGAATCATACATGTTATAGGGCACATCATATGATGAATCAAGCAAGGCATAAACATGTAGTCATTCATGACAACCTAATCATGTAAGACATAAACATGTAGTCATCCATGACAACCTCAACATAAACATATAGTCATCCATGACAACCTAATCATATGAGGAATTAAGCAAGACATAAACATGTAATCATCCATGACAACCTAATCAAGCAAGACATAAACATGTAGTCATCCATGACACAATCAACATCATACGGGAACTAAACAAACACACAATTTCATGAATCCCCAAACGAACATTCAAATCCTAGGTTTTCTCTAGATCCTCCAAATGCATCATCCAAGCAAGCAAAATCATTAAGCTCATACTAAAATTGGTGCTAGGCCACCTAAGAACAATAGTCCGCACCTATGGATTGTTGGAGACTTGGAAAACGACCTAGGAGTGTGGATTTTGGGGGTTGATCGGCCGGAATCCCTAGAGCAAGCATGTGCATGTTAGAATCTCATGCAAAACATCTCTTACACAAGGTTTTCAAGAAAAGGGGTGAGGGGTTTACCTATGTAAGCAACGGAAGCAGTTCTCGGTTGTGGTGGAGGGTTTGTTGAGGAAGAGGTGAGGAATTATAAGAAGCGGACTCCCTTGGGCCCCACTTTGATCTATGGCCCTCCCTTGCTCTCACCTTCACTCTCTTTCTTCACTCTCCCTAGTTCTCTCTCTCTCTATTCTCTCTTTACTCTCTCCCTCTTTCTCTCTTTCTCCCCTTTGAAAATAGAAAATCGTATGGGAAGAGGGGTGCTCCAAATGAGGCCCTTTTATAATGTCAGATTTGGTGCCAATGACTCCACCCAAGTGTTGGGTTTTTACTATACTAACCATATGGGAGGATTTTTCTAGCCTTTAGGGCCCACTATGGGGTGTACATATTGATATACACCATAGGATAGTTAGCCCTAATGATGATCTACGTATGGATACGATCGGCCTGCCATTTGGATGCGCCGATCGACAGATATAATTAGAAGTTTGTTCAACGGTCGCCGATAGTCGATCGGGACCACGGCTATATGGATATGAGCAGGGAAATATCCTCACTCCATGTGTGAAGTGTGGTCGTAAACCGACGGTCCGAAATCTTAAACTTTATACAAGAGTGGATGACCCAATTCACTTAAGTTCTAACACTTTTCTTTAGGGTATTTGCATTTCTCATGCACTCGTCCTTCGGCTCAAGTTAAGCGAATCTGGATAGCACCCAGGTCTGACTCCTGCGATGGACGTTAAGCTTAGTAAGATGGACATTACTCTATAATTTTAGAACTAGTGGCCCACCAACGAGCGGTCTAGATCTTGTTTGAAAAATTGGGGCGTTTCTAGAGTGAATTAGGTATTGAAATTTCTCGTGGGCAATGATCAGGGTTTGAATTAACTATGTTTATAAGGTGGCCTATTTATAACTAGTGGAAGTGGAGATTTGGTCATGATCACTCTAAACCGTCGGTTTTAGGCTAAAAGAGTAACAGGGTTGATTTGGTCTATTAGCCAAGAGCCGGACTTTATTTGACTCGACTTCGGTTAGATATTTAGTTTAGTTATGATTGTCTTGATTGATTAGTAATAGGTCGGTTAGATTTGGGTCCTATGTGAGTAAATCATGGGGCTACACCTGATGTTCAAGTGATCGGTCTGATTCGTTGGCTTCCTACGGTTGATTAATCGAACTTGTGCGGTTCTTTACTGGTACCACCCTTGTATAAACTAACATTGAGTGCTAATAGTCATTAAGTGGTATTATAAGTTAATTAAAAAAAATTCAAGGATTTTTTGGAAAACCCAAAACAGTGAAAATCCAGGATGTTACACTCTAACTAATCTTTGTTAATGTGTATGCGTGAAATATGGTATGATGCATGACCTCACCAACAACACTCCCTCAAGTGATTTCGTCTAACGTTCGCACATGATCAACATTCCATCATTGCGACCTCAACTGCCGAGTTGCCAACCTAACTAATGCGATGCGATCATGAACATGTTAGCCAAGTATTTAGTTAATTTCGTTCATCCAATAGATTTGGGGAAACTGGTACACCCTGACGATATCATTGTCTTTATCCATTTGCGAGGTTAGGGCCCCGCGATCCTTGACCTTATCGGGTTCCTCACCCCCGATGCAAGCACGTGAGGAGTGCTGGAAAGAGGGATTGCTCGTGGTCACTACTGGGAGGCTCGTCACCCGAGCGTAGGCCGATAGCTCAGACATAGTGTCCCATTCCACCATGCCCGGCTCACAAGTCTGTGGATCGATTCTAAGTATTGTTAGTGGGCATCCGTGGGCGTGGGGTATTCCAGGTTCCAAACAGGTGTGAGCAAACATGGTTAACAAACATGGCTGGCTAGTCGGTGGACTAAACCACCCAAATTTGGGCGAGCACGTAACGCACAACATCAGGTGCAAACAACCTACGTAGTCCTACTACTGTCGTCAATTCACATCCACCCAAATCAGTTAGTCTAGTCACGGGACGGTCCAACCGATGGGGCCACCCTCACAAATCGTAGATTCCTGACCAACCCAAAGAATGGGCTACAATCGACATCATTTATAGACAGTAAGATTCATCCTCAAGTACAAATGGAAATAAACATACAATACATCCAAGCATAAAATTCAGAATATTTAAATAGAAGTAAACTACTTTTAACAGCAGAAATTAGACATGTGTGCATGCGGTGCCGGATTGCCTAAGAGACAAAAATATCACAAATCATCCACATTGCAGGAAAATACAATCATGCATGCAACAGGGAAGAATATGCAGGAAATTAAATGCAAGGATGAACATGCAGCATAGTTTTCATTTCCAAACAATTTAAAGACTAATCTAATATTAATTTATCATCACATGCACGTTAGGTAGACTTATCAGACAGGTTCCTAATTAGATTTTCCTATACATTGCACATACACATCAATCTAGCATCCATAATCATTAAACTTATCCTAGAACTGTCACTTGGCCACCTAAGGATAATGGTCCGCACCTATGGATCGTTGAGAGCTTGCGGAATCGTCTTAGGGGTGCCAAACTCGCTGGTTGATTTGATGATGTCCTGAGTCAAATGTATTTGCATGTTAGGATACATGCAAGGACCTAGCTTAAACAACAAATTTCTAGGGAATAATGGTGATTACCTCTCAATTACTGGGAATTTCGCTCTCGTGGCTGTAAATGTGACATTTTAGGGGGAAGAGAAGAAGGTTCTTCAAGATTCCAATCCCTTGGGCCATACCTCCTTATACACTCTCATTCTCTCTCTTCCTCCCCTCTTCTGTCTCTCTCTTCTCTCTCTCTTGTTGCTGGAGCTTGCTGTGAAGTGAGTGAGAGAGAGAGAGAGAGAGTTAAGGGTCTTATACCCTGAATTTTGGGCAAAATGGCCCAAAGTTATATTATTTCCCTTTAAATGGCCCTGTGGGACCTCTTTTTGGCTATTGGGGCTGCCTTGATGCCCCCCTGGCCATCAAATTTACAGGATAGGTGCCCCATGGCCCGATGAAGGGCTGTGCAAAGTTTGACGGCAAACGGATGCGGGGTTTTATCACAAGGGGTTGATTTACGATTAATGGTCACTGTTCCACGATCGGGGTTCAGATTTTGTGGACGGGTGCAGAGAAATGTTTTCAGCCTTCAATGTAATTTTAGAAGAGATCCGACAGCTGAAATGCCTCATTTCTCTGTTTCAATTAAGAGGGCTCTTGATTTAAAATTTTAAACTTTGGACCAAGGCTGGGGTGAGTCGTGCTTGGTAAGTGCCAACTAGATAGTATGAATATTTCATTTTCGGGCGCTCTCTGGATCTATAATTCGTGTTGGACCACAAGCCGAGCAGGGTCCACGACCGCCCTAAGTTTTAGATTTTTTCGCCCTTTCTTGGGCGTTGCACGGACCGTACAGGTAGTTGCCAAGTACAATCAGGCGAACTGGCTTTACGGCCTACACTCGGTCCAAACACAATCAAACTCGACCGCATTAATGGGATAACCCGGGTTAATTCGTTGGTGGTATCCCTCACATGAGCGGTTTAATCGAGCGGTCCTACGACAGTTCTCACGTGGATGCCTTAGGACACTGTTCTAATTGGGCCGGGTGTTACACATTCCCCCCCCCCCCCCCCTTAAAATCTCTCTCTCTCTCTCTCTCACTCTCAATATGTGTTGATATGGGAAGAAGGGTAGACTTGAAGTACATCCCCCTTCTCTGTGATGCTGAGATGGCTCTCGCCTTCTCCAATAAAGGGAAGCTCTATTACATCAACTCAAAGGTAAAGAACTTCCACAAGACAAATAAAAAAGAGAAAATGAAAATATATCACCTTTTCCAGCTTATGATTCTCTGTGTCTTCCAACTTTTGATTAACTTCTCTTCTTCTTCTTCTTCTTCTTCTCTCTCTCTCTCTCTCTCTCTCTCTCTCTGTGTGTGTGTGTGTGTGTGAAAATGTATGCTTGGGCTTGAGTCGAGCCGTGCAATTTTATCTCTAGCTGGATATGGCATATGTTGCAAAAGGTGAGGCGGGCTTGGACAAAGCTTAGCCCAGTGCTAACCTAACCATTTGACACCACCACTTACCATGAAGAAAACCCGTTAATCTGCCTCTCACATGTATGTAACTACAATTTAATCTCTCAACTGTTAATGCAATCCACCTATGATTTATATCTCATGCTAGTCATAAGGTGGACCAACAAATATGGGCCATCATATTATTATCAAGTGCAATCAAAACAATTTTAATGGTTACAAACCATCTAAAAGTTGATTAAAATCTTTCAAGTATTAGGTCTAACAGAAAAAATATTTGATGAGTCATTGATTTAATTAGATCTTACCCTGAACAAGTCCCATTATAAACCTAGTATATTTTTTTTTACTGACCCATACAATAATCAATGAATCTTGTTTGACATGCCCATCATCACCCATTTCCAGTTGCCTATAATAAACCTTGCAAAGTGAATAAAAGTTACCTAGTTAAGATCCAAGACCAACATGTCAATAACCTATATAAGTGGGTCAGGTCAACTAAGGTTCAACTCAAGCTTGACCCATTTAATTAAATAGTTACATTTTTAGTTTGATCCTCGGCTGCTGCCCTTTTAGCTTGGACAAAGCTACTCGAAAATTGTTGGGTCAATTGACTTATGGGCCCCACCCAACCTGTTTCCCACCCGGGCAAAGTCACGGATGATACAAAGTCACTTAGCTGGAAAATGCATTTGTGCATACAGGTAATTCAAATTAAACTATACATATTACGAGTTTACTTTAAATGTATTACAAACTTCAATCACATCCGGTTGACTATCCGCCTAGATTGTTTTTCCATGTAAGTAATCACACGTATTTATCTTTTATTTGTTTATCTGCATACATTTGTTTATCTGTTAATTGTAAAATTAGTATTATTAGTTTTTAGTTTTTATTATTTTAATTCTCAGTGAAAGATACAATGCCTATAATCATGGTTGAAAAATAAATCTTCATGGTAGGATAAAAAGTTATTATTCAAAGGACAAACTCTCTCTTTCCAGGTCACCGCATCAATTAGTGACTAGGTAGTGGCCATTCTTCATGGATCCAGTCTTAATCGCCCATCGGGCGTTGAATTGAACTCAAGCTGAATACACTCGCTTATCTCAGTTGACAATATATGCTGTGTGGCCTTGTGTTTGATTGAATAGCAAACAGCCCCACAAAGTTTTCAACAGTCAACGTTCATTCTCCACTAGTTTTTTGGTGGTGCGGTCCACTAAAAGCTCATGCCGTAAATGCAGCTGGAAAAATGAATGGACAGCGTGGATAAAACACACATCATGGTGGGGCCACGGAGCCTTGACGGCAGCTAACACCAGCCAAACCGCGTCCTCTGATACCGGGACCGTGACAAAGAGGCTGGGTCCACAATTTAATGGGTAAAAATTAGTTAATGCATGCCACGCGTACGGTCAGTGTCTGCGTCTCAAGGGCGCAGATTGGGTACTTCCCTGGCCCGTGGGGAACGGATTGGCTACTCCCCAGTTGGTGCTCTGTGGGCCCCACCATGATGTATGTGTTTCATCCATTCCGTTAATCCATTTTTACAGATCATTTTAGAGCTTGATTCCAAAATTTAGAGGTATATAAACCTAAGGTGTACCACACCACATGAAAATAATATTTATTGCATATCCACCATTAAAATCTCCTAAGGCCCGCTGTACTGTTTATTTGACATCCAATCTGTTAATTAGGTCATAAAGGCCCAGATGAATGGAAAAAACAAAGATCAGCTTGATCCAAAACTTTATGGCCCCCAAAAGCTTTTTAATGGTCGACGCTCATTCAACACTGTTTCCTGTAATGTGGTCCACTTGAGATTGGGATATACCTCATTTTTTGTATCATACCATAAAATTATCTGAAGAAATAGATGTACAGTATGGATGAAACACATAAATCATGGTGGGCCCACAGAGCACGACCACAGCCACGGGCCTGGTGGCAGGGGGAGTAGCCAATCCGTCTCCTGGCCCGTGCCGAGCTCGGGACAGGCTACGGCTCTGAGGGCCACGTAATGTATGGATTTTATCCACACCATCCATGCATTTTGCCATGTCATTTTAAATAAATGGATCCTGAAACGAAGCAGATCCGAGGCTCAAGTGGACTACGAAATGGGGATTAAACTCTTACAGTTGAAAACTTCACTGGTGCCACATAAGTTTTGGATCAAGCTGATATTGGTGTTTTCCCTTCAGGTAGGTCTATATGACCTTATAAACAGGTAGGCTGGCAAACAAACATCTCGGTGGGCCTTAGGAAGTTTTCAAACGTAGGCTTCATTAGCACCATTGCTTCATGTGGTGTGGCCCACTTAAATTTTCCATCAACCTCATTTTCGGGCCCATAACCTTTAACGAGATGGAAAAATGCGTGGACAGTGTCGATAGAATCCATACATCACGATGGCTCTCAGTGCGGTAGCCTGTCCCGAGCTCGTAACGGGCGGGGGAAGTACCGCGTCTCAAGTGGTATGCACGACAAGAGTATCTTTGGCAAGACCATGCTTCTTTTTCGCACGTCGCGGGAAAAGCTCGTTCTCATCATCTCTGCATACATGCTCCCTTCTTCTATTCGCTACCTCTGCGCTTCAAAATATTTTACCCAGAAAAGCAACCAATTTTACACTTCTGCCACTCCCATCTACCCTCTCCAGGGTCTCCTCCAACTTCTGCAATCCTCCATTAACCACCAATCTCTAGGTCTCTCCAAACAATCTCACGCTCGGATCATCTCCCTTGGGTTCGATCAAGATCCGTTTCTCGCAACCAAGCTCATCACGGCATATTCGATCTGCGGGGCCCTGTCCGTTTCTCGCCTAGTCTTCGATTCGATTTGCCACAAGAACGTCTTCCTCTGGAACTCATTGATCAGCGCGTACGCCAAGAATCGCATTTTTGAAGAACCCTTTTGTTTGTTTAATCGAATGTGCATTGGCCATGAATCTCCTGATAATTACACTTTTGCCACTCTTTCGAAGATTTGCGGTGAGCTTAGGGACCTGGGAACTGGAAAAGCCATTCATTGTCGAATTGTGCGAGCTGGGTTTTCCTCGGACACAGTTGTTATGAATTCTGTAATGGCCATGTACTGTAAATGTGATAATTTGGGCGATGCTCGTGACTTGTTTGATGAGATGCCTCATAGAAGTGTGGCTTCTTGGAACGTTGTAATTTCCGAGTGTGCAGTTTCTGATGACTTTTGTTTCAGTGGGGAACGATGGAAGTGTGTAAAACAGATGCAGATTGAAGGAATGAAACCTGATGCCTTTACAGTAGCTAGTCTTCTTCCCTTTTGCGCTACTGAGTCTGCAGGCCGGACTTATGGAAGAGAGATTCATTGTTTCATTATAAGAAATGGGTTAGGATTGGATTCGGCTTCGGATCTTCATGTGGGGAGTTGCTTGATTGATATGTACTCGAAAAGCAAAAATGTAGTCATGGGCAGACAGGTTTTTGATCAGATGAAGTGTAAAAATGTAGTTGCTTGGACTGCCATGATCTCAGGTTATGCTCAGAATGGAGGTGCAAAGGAGGCTTTGATGCTTTTCCCTAAAATGCAGGAGAGAGGAGTGGGGCCCAATAGAGTATCTATTGTGAGCATCCTCCCTGCTTGCAGTTCTCTTGCCAGTTTGATGGAGGGGAAACAAATTCATGGTTTTGCTGTTAGATCAGAACTGAATTATGACGTTTCTGTAAGCAATGCTTTGATTGACATGTACTCAAAATGCGGAAGCTTGAAATGTGCGAGGCACGTCTTTGATGATGAATCTTTCTGTAAAGACACAATCTCTTGGAGTTCGATGATTACTGGTTATGGACTACACGGGAGGGGTGAGGAAGCTGTTGCACTTTTCAACAAGATGCTGCAGGCGGGAATTAATCCAGATAATATAACGTCTGTGGGAGTTCTTTCTGCATGCAGTAGAGCAGGACTGATAACTGAAGGCTTTGAGATTTATAATTTGTTGACAGTAGATTATGGCATTTTGCCCACGATGGAGATCTATTCGTGTCTGGTCGATATGTTGGGTCGAGCAGGCCAGCTTGACCAGGCACTAAATTTTATCAATTCAATGCCTGTGAGGCCTGGTCCTAGCATTTGGGGGGCTCTCTTCAGTGCTTCCGTGCTTCATGGAAGAACAGAGATGCGGGATTTGGCTTATGGGTCCCTTCTTCTGTTAGAACCTGAGAACCCGTCAAATTACGTTTCGCTCTCGAACATATATGCTTCTTCTGGGATGTGGGATGGTGTGGCGGAAGTGAGGATGCAGATGAAGGAGAGAAAGTTGCGGAAGCTGCCTGGATGTAGTTGGATTAGTGTCAATAGCAAGTTTCATTGCTTTTATGTTGCAGATAAATCACACCCCTCTTCTGATATGATATATTCAATGCTAGACAACCTCATATTAATGATTAAGGGAGATGGTGTTTGTGCTTTGAATATTTGATGCAGATTTTGGCATTTCGTTGTCTATCTTGACCGTTTCAGCCATGAATACATGCTATCATGCACATAAGAAACTATGCTATCATGCAAGTAAGAAACTGACTGCCAATGTTAGTATTTGGACCTTTCTCATGGAATGGAAGAATATCATGATCAGAAATCTGGTCAATGGTCAGGGGAATCCTTCTTTTGGGAAATCTTCAGTGATGATATGCTAACCAGTGGAGTTATATTTCAAGTTCTCTTGTAGTCTTTGATTCAGGCATGGGGCTTTCCCTTTCTTCTAGACATTGTTCTTCTTTCCACATTGTTTCTGCATGGTTAATTATAATCTTCATATCATGAAGAAAATAAGTCCTTTGTTACTGTTATGCAGTTTTCTGGGAGAATGCAAAAAGATTTGTACCTTCCTGGTTTTTCAGATCGGGGATCATGAATAAACTGCTTCACATGAATGGATTGATTCAGAAACCGCACCTGGCTTTTCCGGAGTATCAGAGGTTATCACTTCTTCTTTGCTTGTGTTGGTTCTACTTGATATTTGATGATGAAGCCGTTGAATTGATCTTCTAATGTCTGTATGGTGTAGCATCCTGGCTACCGTATGTTAATGTAGGATAGGGTGCACTGTGTAAAGTAGTCCACAACTTTCATGTTTTTGTTTGTTGTTTCATTGAGTTTAAATGTCAAACTATTTGATCAGTTATTGAGGGAAATTGTCCAGGATAGAAATGATTATAACTAATTTCTTCATCCTTCTTCAATGAGTATGAGGTAGATGTCATGTTGTCAAAATTTTTTGAATGGAATCTTCGTCCTATCTCCGATTTTGCCTCTTTTTTCAGTTTTACATAGAGAATGCGACAATAGTATTTGATTGTTAAAAAATAAATGTTTTTGTGGCAAATTGCAGGCAAATGCAGGAAAATTTACTGGTCTGAATACTCTTTAGAGACCTATATGACGTGATGTACAGTGATGGGAAGAATGTTTTGTATGGTGTAAAAGACACACTAGACATGGAATATAGGTCCTTGAAGAAACGTTCAGAGGAAATGTCAAGGAAGATTCTTAAGAGGCTGAGATTCCAAAGGATAATCATCATACCCATCAAATGAGGTGCTTAGGATCACATCGTGTTTTATTTGGGCAAGCACGCATTTTGTAGTGAGTTACATATCTCGCCTGCCTAAACTGATGCAAGATTCAAGAATAAATCCATCACGGGTACATACAGAGCTCCTTGCTATGGAGAACCTATTCCTTCTGTTCTATATTTGTCTAAACCCTTAACCACGATTACCGAAACTAATGAACAATGACAAGTAGCTAAAACCAAGTTGATGGGTAACATCCCTTGCTTTTGGTCCTTGAGAAGATCTCATGGGTGACTATGCCCTCCCATTAGGGGATGGTAAACAACAAGCCAACAACACACTTCCCTATATTATTATTATTATTGTTTTGATTGGTTACAGACTTCCCTATGGACTTGGATCTTTCAAAAAGCTGGAGTATGAGAGTAGGATACTCATGTAAGGAAAAGGCTTACGGTTCCCCATTTCTTGAAACTTGAAAGCTAAATCTGCTGGGAATTTGAACTCTAGAAAGTTGGTTGTTTAGGACTCCTAGTGAACCATACAAATGGAGCAGAAAAAAAAAATCATTTTTTGATATTGTTATGGAAGTAATTTAGCATGATTATACTTATGAGTAGTAACCAATCCCTTCCATACCCATATCCTGAGAATTTTGAATTTAAGGATCCTTCAAAGCCCGATCCTTTCTGTACCCAATGCCCCTATCTCTCGTCAAGTAAGATAACAAGCAATTACCCACCTTAATTAACAACACACACCTGCAACTTCGACATCGCTCCACGGAGGATGGGTGTAGAGAATTCAAATGGATGTTTGGGACCTGTATTCCCTCGCCAGACTTTCTGATGGGGACATCACGTGCACACGCACACCCCCCCCTATGCACGTATGCAAGTAGGAGGAGGGCCCCACCATCGATCTAAATCGATGACAACTTCCAGGGAGGGCCTCCTAGTTAGATGATTGCGTTTTGGTTTATTGGAGTGGACTCGATAGTCATGTGAATCCCACCATGGGTTCTCATGATCGTGACCCACTATTCTAATTAATATAGTACTTTGGGTTTGGTCTATTATTGTTATTAGGAATATCATGGACGGTTTAGATTGCTTTGAGTAGTTGTTAATTTTGATTACTTCGTCTCCAAGTAATATGGTGCACACATGGCGCGAGTTTTGGGGTATAGGATTTTATTATAGATAGGCACCCCTTGTAGTCTTTTTGATTATTGAAGATTAATAAAATTTTTGCGTTTTTCTGCTCCTCTAAATTTCTGAGTTGTGGAGATTCAATTGGGTGTGAAACCCTCCCTTCTTCAAAGGGCTGACTCCCATGGTGCGAAGCCACACCTATCCCGATTCGCCCCACTTTCTACCATCCATATTTCTCTTTTCCTATAATCATCTACGCTTCAAATCCATCTTCTATTGCAACAATTTTTATTTCTACAACAGACTTCTATAATCTGGCCCTGAGGAGGGCTGAAACTTTGACTGAGTATCACGCACAGACTGTGCATCGGATCAGGCTAAAATTTAGAGGTTTTGTGGCCCGCCCCTGGCCGACCAGGGCCAAGCTGGCTGTTTTCTGATTGGTGGGCTCCACACATGTGCGGGACACCTACAGTGCATGTGCGGCTGGGCCTTCGCCCCCGTCCACGCGTGTGATGCTTCTCTGGTTCGTCTCTTTCCTCTCTTTCACCCCAAATCCCTAACCCCAATACTAAATTACTCAAATCTCCAATTTTATGCCATTTCTTCAACCTTAGGGTTCCCTGAATTGAAATCTGTGAACCCCTTGGATTGAAGAATTATTTCTGTGCATGTGTGGATGAATTTACCCTCATTTGATTATTGTTTGGTCTATAATTTTGATTGATCCAACCCTAGCTTGTGTAGGCCTGGGCCTGCATAGATTCCCCTTGATTGAATGCTTGAACTTTTGTGTGGGATATGGAATTTTGTGTAATTGTTTTTTAACTAATGTGATCTAAAGCTTGAAAATCTTGCGCATTATATTTGAATTTCATGTCCTGCATCACTTTCTGTAATAAACTTATGCAACTGGTGACATACACGCAAGGCACTATAGAGTTTAATTTGTCCCAAAGCCAAAGTTGCAGTATCCAAAAGGGACTGTGCAATCTACACGAAGACATGCTCAAGGATGCTTGACTCCTCACATAGCAATGTCGTCCCGGTGTGGGCAAATGCTAGTTACTCTCTAGATGCTACTCAGAGGTCCAGGGGGAAGATCAGTGGGTTTAGAGAGAAGCTATTCTAGGATTGCAATATGCCACTATGGTTTCCCTAGCCAGGGAGTGCATCCATTATCAGTTAAACATTTCACCTATGTGGCTTGTTCTTTCCAGCCTTTAGACATCTTGTCTTGGGACTTTCGCAGCCACAAGATGGGTTCCTAACTCCTTCAGTCCTAGCCAAGTCACCCTCCATGAATTGGTTGCAAGTGTCCCTTCACTTGCTGCTCACTTTTTAATGGCATCCTTTAATGAGAAGCCATGTTCCTCTCCACTGATGAGGTGCACTAGAAAAGTGTCAATGTCCTCCACAGTGGAGTACTTCATGGCCTTAAGAAGGGGTCCGCTCTGGGTTCTCACAAGTCACACCTGAGCCTTACCAGGGCTGCTTCCTGCTATGCTTCCATTCATTGCTTGTCATCCTTTAAATTCCATTTCTGGCATCTCATTCACATCTGTTACGTGATCATTAAGAAGGCAAGTTATGGCTATCCCTGCCAGTTCAGTCTATTTGGTAGTGGCCCAAAATGACGTCATTGACTCGTCATCCAAACAGGTGCCTATGCTCTTTCGCATCCATTTCTTTTGCTCATTTGGAGGATTGGTCAACTTGATGTGGGATCCTTTAGGGTTCTAGTGATGCGGGACACATGCATGTGGATAAACGGTGAAGTAAGATCAATCATCAAATTAAATTAAATAATCAAAATCACAAATCACGCCAAAATCATTAAATATCTCAAGAATCCAACACGAAACTATGAATAATCTAGGCTACAATCAAGAAACTGTGCTATGCATGATCATTGAATACTAGAAATTAGGATGTAATGAATGTAATAGAACCCAATTAGTATAGGAATAAGTTTATTTCAAAAGGGAATGACTATTACTACCTAGGGTTTGCTCGATTAGAATGTAGGCTAACCTACAGTTTGAGGAATTTGGGGGAAAAGGTAAAATTACGGTTTAGATGGTTTAATTGGCTAAGGGATTTTGGGGTTAGGGTTTTTAGAAATTGGAAAAATAGGAATTTGAGAATCTAGGGTTTTGATTTGGGTTAGGGGATTTGGAATCAAGGGGTTTTTGATGGGGAAAAACAAAGGGGAAACAAGGAGATTAAAGGGCTGTCCATACAGTCAGCCTTGGGATCACACATGTGGCTATGCAGTCACACGTATGGGTGGTTTGGGTTAGGTTTTGTGAATTTCAAGTTAGGTTTTGGTTGGGGTTGAGATTGGATGATGAGGAGATGAAGAAAAGGATAATTTGGATGGGAAGAAAAGAAGAGAAGATGGAATTTTGAAGAAAATACCTCTTTTGGATAGAAAGAAGAACAAGAAGAAGATGATATATGGAAGTATTGCACCTTCGTTGAATAAGAATGGAATCACACCACACCCAATCTCCAATTCGCATGGAGAAAATTTCAAATCGCATGAAGAAATTTTCAAATCGCATGAAGAAATAAGAGGAACTTTGGAATTTTGTGAAACAATAGCATAGAGAGGTTCACCCCCCCCTTCTCGTTTATAGTGTCAAATGTAGAAGTTTATAGAAATAATCTTACTTGATGTTATTTTTACTATACCCCTAAAACTAAAATAAAACATAAAGCAAGGCTTAGAAAAGGTCCAAACTATCAAAAAAACTAAATCTTAATAAAGTCAAATAAAAAATAAGCCACTTAAGTCATAAAGTGTCCACGATCAAGGCGAGCCACCATCAAAAGTGGTCAAATGGCTCGATACGTACGATCCAATAGTCTGATCGATTTGTGCACTCAACCAAATAGTTCAGACTCATGAATGCAACCCACATGCATTTTCCTAGCGTAGGGCAAGGTGTTCCAAAATGGTAACGACAATCACCGTTACTGTTATGATATGGGCCGTAACAGTTGTTACAGCCCCCGTATCGACCATTACAATTCTTTTTTTATTTTTTGAAAAAATTGTTATAGGATCGTTACAGACCATTATAGGGCCTTTATGGCCTGTTCCCCTCCCCCCCGGTAACGGCCATTACAGTTGTCATGTAACCAATTTTGAATACCTTGGTGTTAGGTCTTTGAAGATGCATCAAATGCATGTGGGGTCTTCAAAACGGGGCCCACTCGGGCCCACATAATGATCGTTTATTCAGAGGGAAACTGGTGATGATCTCCTCATCTGGTAGACCTTGAATGGTGCTTTGATGTCCTCATCAACTAGCCCATCATCAGAAGTTGGAATAATAAGAAAATTTCCACCAGAGAGGTGGAAAGGGAGGTGTGCCAGAGTTTGGAAATAAATCATTGGATATGGAAAATAACCGCTGGATAAAATTGCCTCTTTGATTGAGTGCGCTTGCTAAAGGCTTTATAAAAGATGAAGGAGCTGATGGCATGACCTCATTTATAAACCTTATGCTCAACCATTTAATGTTTGTTTCCTTAGCCTGTAAGAGCTTGGATGTGTCCTGCTTTAGTTGGTTACTTGAAAAGTTGGGAGTCCCTTTTGCTGGACCCAGTCGGCAAACTGTTTTGCTTGCCACTGACATGTCAGCCCATACTTCTACACCCATCATTTTTAGATCAATCATAGGACCTGACACCAGTGGCGGTCACCAAGCACCTTTATGTTGAAGCTCTTGGGCCTCACAATAACCCTCACACCTTGTGAGTGTTGGGGACTAAGGGTTTTGCCCTAGAAAACCAATGTTACATTATTCCTTTGAACTCGATTGTATGCATGGTTGTTTCAATCATTCATCCATTGGCCTATTTAATATGTGGAACATATTTATTCATATGTATTTGAGAATGTTTCGTCTAGCTGCCCTAGGACGCTTTAGCTGCCTTAGGAAGCTTGAGATCAGGCACAATGGCCGCTAGCTGAGGGAGAGTTGTGCTCCATGGATCTTAGTGCCCTGGCCATGACCATATAGGTTCTTGGACAAACCTATGGTATTCTATGAATGGTCATCTAACGTGAGGGGATTGACTTGGTGTTAGGATGGATAGTCTACACTATTAGAGCCGACTCAGTGTTTGTACACCTTAGCCTTGCCTCACATGATAGTGTGGGTGTATTATAGATTGTACCTAGGTGGAATCTTTGGTTACTTACATTGGCAACAATTTTAGGAAGCATCTAGACTTGGAGACCCATCATGCCCAAGCAAACCAAGTGGATTCTTGATACACAATCCAAACTGTAAAATCAAGCCACTCTTTATGTCCTAGGTAAACCAAGTGGATTCCTTATTGAATTGTGTAGAATGGGAGGCCCATCATGCTAGGCTAGACGACCTGAATTAGTGGGGATGGTGATGTAAAGTTGCAGATAGACCAAGCTAGACGGCCTGTGTTCACAACCCCAAGTGTAGGGGTCGCGATGTAGTAATAATCTCGGTGAGATCGAGGTCAAATCCATAGGGACTGAACTTGTGTGTCTTCTGAATTTAACTAGAACTAAAACTAGATGAAGAACTAAAGTAGAAATCTGAATTTAAAGGAGTAATTGTGAATAAGGTTTAAACAATCAGTTGAAAGTGGGAACTAGGGTGCCAAGGATTCACTTGTAGCTTCTCAGGATGCTACTATGCTTGATTCAAGGACACAACTGGAATCAGAGTCCTATCTTATCCAGTTGGAAGAAGAGATGGTCAAAATTTTGAACTTCTCATGAATCTAGTCTTAACAGATGAGAGTTGTGAGGATTGGAAGTGATTCCATCACCCAACCATGCCCAGGAGACAGCGGCAAACAACAGAATATACCAATCCCGTAACCCATCATAGGAGAATTGTGAAGATTAGGAAGGATTCCATCATCCTACCATGCCCAAGGGACGATGGTGAACAACGGGACTTACTATTTCACAATCTCAAATCAGGAAAAGATGATATTCAAAGCAATTGCAGATCTATTGTAATTTGTCACAACAAACCATTAAAAACTAAAAATATTCCTTAAAATCAAACTAGAATTCAATGAAGTTCAATAAAACATGAATTAAAACAAAGCAAAACATCCCAATCACGCTATAAGCTTCACCTCTTAGCCCTAGCTAAGAGGTTTAGCCAACCATAGACATGATTAAACTAAAAACTCTTAAACAAAACAAAAAGACCAACTAAGGAAGAAGAAGAAAAACTCCCGAGCGGCGGATTTACCCGTTTGCTCCACTCCTCAAACCCTATAAGATACCTAAGAACGTCCTAGCTACTCCTATTTATAGTTGTGAAGCTTCACCTTTCGCATCGACTTGGAATTTCTGCAAACTGCCTCAAAATTCGCAATCCCCGTCGGCCTCACGTTACAACTCCACGCGATTTTGGTGGCACCGAAGTTGGTTAGGTGGCATCGAAATCATATCTGAATTTTATCGCATCTGAAATTGTATGTGCTGAGTACTTAGGTGGCACCGAAATGACAGTAGGTGGCACCGAAATGGCATTAGGTGGTACCAAATTAAGCCGTTTTCTTGCTGGACTGTTTTGTGCAATTTCGATGGCACCGAAATTGCAGTAGGTGGCACCAAACTGTCCTGTTTTTCTGCTGTTGAACTTTTGCTTTTGCCAATCTTTTCTCCATCAATTGTACTTGGTTTCCTTGGATCTTTGGCATGAGAATTCTTCATTCTTGGTCTCTCAAGATCCCTCATTTGCCTAGGTGATTCTTGAGCACTAAATCCATGCTTTTAGCATTCTTTTCAATCCAAGCTCTCAGATTCACCTTGCAACACAAGCATGTATAAAATATTACATTAAGCAGTATCATGTTCATAAAACCAAGATATAAATGAGGGAAAATATGCAATATTTGAGTCTCAACAGCCTGGATTAGCGGGGATGGTGATGTAAAGTTGCAAATATGGGTCTATCAAGTTGAGCCATTAATTGAGGATCGTCGCACCTGATGGATGATGGGCGAGAGAAAAGCTGTAAAAGAGGGGAAGAAGACACGAGGATCGAGATGGATTGAACGAATTTGGGGGACCATGCCCCATGTGGGGACCACTATACGACCAGTCGTACGGTCGTCCATACAATGACTTGGAGAGAGAGGTGCGCCGACCCCTCTTTTCTCTTTCCTTATGCCTCGCCTCTCCTTTCTCTCCCTCTTTTTCTAAAATTCTCATGTTTCTAATTTTGGAGATTTTTAAATCCCAATTTGATTTGGAGTCAAAGCAACATGATGAGAGATCTAGAAATTTGGAAAACAGAAACCCTATGTCTACCCCTCTGATCATGATTGTACTTGTGAGCGTACATGGGATGGTGGACCACCATGTGGTGGATTTAGATTGGACGTCTACACATGTGGGATGTGTGGGGCCCATCCATAGCTAGTGGGTGGCGTCCCCACATGTCCAACTACTTATGACCATGTGGCGCCCTCATCTCAATGACCATTGCTTGTTAGATTTCCCTTGATCATGTGGTTATAGGCTTGGCCCTGCTACATGGATCAATGGGATGATGATCTAATGTTGGACATTACGATATGTGGATGGCCAATTGGTTGGTTGGACATTGCACAATTATGGATGTAGATGATGGCTTAGAACTTCATCGTACTGTACTCCATTCATTATGGGTTTGATTGACTTGAAATTTTATGTGGGAGCATTATTCCACATAATGAAGCTATTGGATGGAGTGGATCTGACTATACATGATCATATTTGTTCAGGATCGAATCTAGACCGTTGAAATTGTTTTGAACGGAAGATCTCATTCGTTTGAGATTAGTTTGGGTTGGAAGTTGGTGTAGTCCAATGATAGCGTGCTGAACACATTTAATGGTTCATATTGAGCGGTGGGAAACCTGATCTTGTGTTTTTGTTAAGACAGCCCTTATTGTGCGTTTGGCGATGTCCATGCGGTCTTTAATGACCCTAACATGTTTAATCCCATAAATGTGATTTGAATTGCATCCTATGGCCTCACAAATGTCGGAAGATGTCCTAGTTAAATTTGTGAATGCCTGACACAAGTCACACAACGCACGAGATAGAATAAGGGCCTGTTTGTTAACGCTGAATTTTTGCACGTAACACGGAATTTGGAAAATATTCCATGTTTAGTGGTGTTTGTTAATGCGGAAGAAGGAAAGCGCTTCACCATTTTATGCCAAAAATTTTCCATGATAGGAGTCTAGCTTAATGGGGAATCAAGAATGCGCTCCATGATTATTATTTTTAATCCAAAATTGTGTCCTTTGTGACAAAGATTTTCTCCTTGCGTTATATACATCCCAACTTTTAACATGAGGCACTTCTCTGAGCCCACCATGATTTATGTAGATCCACTCCATCTATCAACTTTTTTATATCATTCTAAAGCATGATCCGAAAAAAAAATGCACATCCAAAGCTCAAGTCAACCACACCACATAAAGTAGTGGGACAGGAATGACTACCGTTAAAACCTTCCTGATGTCCACCGTGAAGCTTGTTTGCCATCAAATCTCTTTATATGGTCACACAGACCTGGATGAAGCTAAAACACAAAAATCAGCTTGATCAGAGCCCTATGTTGCCCCAAGAAGTTTTCAATGATAGGCACCCAATTCCCACAGTTTCTTGTAGTGTGGCCCACCTAAGCCTTATATTTGCCTTATTTTTTGTCTTAATTTCTAAAATAATATGAAAAAATGTATGTACGGTATAGATAAAACATATATATCATGGTAGGCCCCACAAAGCCCTTAATTGTCCATATTTAGGTAGATCTTGGTAGGGTAGTACGCAATCCCCTCTCAGATTTGGGGTGTGAATTATCTGCAAATGACTTTCATAGGAAGTTCATGCGCATTGGAATCTTAGGTGGAGCCCACTGTTATGTTTGTGATAAATCTAATTTGTCCATCCGTGTTTTGAGATAATTTTAGGACTCGAGACAAAAAATGAAGAGGATACAAGACCTAAGTGGGCCACATTAAAGGAAAAGGTGGGTAGGAAAATTCCTATCGTTGAAACCTCCACAGGGTCGACAGTGATGTTTAAATGCCAACAATACGGTTCATAATGTCATTCCTAGTGAGATGAACTCAAAGCACAAATATTAGCATGATTGAAAACTTCTGTGGCCCCACGAATATTTTAATTATGGGCGTCCAATCCTCGTATTTTCGGCCCATTTGAGTATTGGATATGGCTCATTTTTAGCACTGTCCTAAAATGATCTCACAAAATGGATGGATGGGGTGGATGTCACACAAACATCACGGTAGGCCCCACCCAGATTTCCAGCGGTGGACTTCCTAGGAAAGGCTTTTCCATGAAATCTGGTTCACACCTCGGGCCTACTGTGATATATGTGACTACATCCATACCATCAATCCATATTGAAAGCTTATTTTAGAGCATGATCCAAAAAATAAATTAGCTTCAAATCTTAGATGAACCTTCGTATAGGAAACAGTGGTGATTGACCATTTAAAAATTCTTTTGGGCCACAAAAGCTTTGGATCATGTTGATATTTGTGTCATCTCTTCATCTAGCTGTTTGTGACCTTTTCAATAGGTTGGATGACAAATAAACATTTCAGTGAAATTCCTCAAGTTTTTAAAGTTAGAGATTCAATCACAGTTGTTTCATATGGGTAAATGTGTCAAATTAATATATTTCAAACATTTCAGACATTAGTTAACAAACAAGTTATTCTAGATTCATTATTAGTTTTCCGACTTCAGATTCAGATTTTAGATTCAGACTTTGGATTTCAGATTTAACAAACGGGCCCTAAGACAATTCAATCAAATGCCTTGGGGCTAGTCAAATTGTCAACGTGTGACACAAATCACGCAGTGCACGAGAGAGAATAAGAGACAATTCAATCAAATGCCTTCGGGTCGTGCGTGTGAATACATGTTGAGTTCATATGATGTTGTGAATATGTTACCTTCCTGATTGAATGTGCATTGGTACCATAGCTCCAGTGCACACTTCTGAATTCTGATACCCAAACCTTTCTGTGTGCGCATCAACACAACAGCTTGGTGCACGCTCATGTTCATTAGCTGCTTGTTGGTAGCGGGGGTAGATGGATTAAGGGGGCTCAATCCTTCACTCAAATACCAACACTACCTAAAACTACTTTCCCTGGCATGAGTTATATAATGTTCCACACTTAATTTGGCATTCACGTGCATGTAGATTCTTTAAGACTTAAAGCCCGCTTAGTCGATCCCTATTGATATTAAAATGAGCTGTCCAGGACACCTTGAACCTTTGTTTGATTGCAATAGATCTGATATGAGGTGCACTCGGCCTACGCTAGTGTGTAATAATCATCTTTCTCATGGCAATGACCTGTATGCGGTGCGGGACAAATTGTGTTTCCATACTGTCAAACTCCTAGTGTATAGACACAGGAACAAATATGCATGTTTGTAATTCATTGCAACTCTTATATATGGTCAAGGTGCCAAGGGAAGACGAATGTTACATATATATGGGGTCGGACTGTAGAATTCTTGTGGAAGCTGTGGGAAGAGTGGTTCTGAAAATTAGGTTGGAAAAATTAGATAGTCCCGTATGAATGCTCCTATTGTCTTGCTATTAGGAGACTCGATCTCTACATCCAGATTCTCAGAGCAGGGATGCACCTTCTCGTTTGGTAAAACAGTCGAGATCTGTTTAGGAAACAATGTATTGGCACCTGGTGTGCCTATGGATGAACTATATGTCCTAATTGTAGGAACTAGGAAGAAAACAGGGGAAGACTTTTCATCTCTCTACGTTTGGCAATTGCATCTTGGACATCCCAATGAGGATAGGCTTTTAAGAGGTTGAATGATGGGATCATTCCTGACGTCCAAAAGGAATCTCTACCAACATGTGAAGCCTATCTGCATGGGGGGAGTTCACCAAGAAGCCTTTTTCCGAAGGGAACAAGGACAAAACTACTTAACTCCTTAAGATAGTGCACAATGATGTGGATGGCCTATTCAATGTTAAAGCAAGAGGAGGGTTGGAGTATTTCGTCACGTGTATCAACGATTACTCTAGGTGGCTACCTTTGCTTGATACACAATAGGTCAGATGTCTTTAAGACATCCAAAAGATATAAAGCCCAAGTTGAAAACAATTGGAAAGAGTATCAAAATCTTAAGGTCAGATCGGGGTGTAAAATATCAATTGAATGAATTCAAAGAGTTCTGAAAAAGAGAAGGAATCGTTGCTCACTTCAATTGGACCACACACTCAATTGAATGGGGTTATTGAGAGGAAAAACTGTATGCTTTTAAATATTGTAAGGTCCATGATGAGTTTTGTTACACTTCCTATTTCGTTCTGGGGATATGTAATGGAAGCTACTATGTATCTTTTGAACAAGATTCCAACTAAGGTGGCACTCAAGACACCATATGAGTTGTGGAGAGGTGCTCGCTGGCTTTTAGCCAAGTATTGTGAAAAATCCAGATGCTAGTAAACTAGAATCTCAGAGAATTAAGTGCTTCTTCTTTGGATATCGTAGGGAGTCGAAGGGATACAAATTCTATGACGCATTTGAATAAAGAACATTGATAAGTGGAGACAGTCTTCTTGGAAGAAGACTTCATGCAAGAAAACAAGGGTGACCGCATGGTTGTTCTTCATGTGAGATGGGAGGAAACATTTACGAGTTCTCCACCACTGCCTAATCCAGTAAAGCATATTCCTAATCTTCACCAGACATCTGCATTGCTCCAGAGCTAGAGACATTGCTGGAAACTTGATAGATTCATTTACCTTGGTGAGGTTTTTATAGTGGTATCTGGTACTCTTCAGCTTGATCCGTTTTTCTACCAGGAGACATTGGGTGGTAGCCATGGATGCTGAGACTAAGTCCATGCATTCCAACTACATGCATACTCTTGTAGACAAACTTGAAAACCGATCGAATGCAAATGGATCTACAAGAGAAAGGGAAGTGTGGAAGGAAAGGTGGACACGTATAAGGCTAGGCTTATTGCCAAAGGATACACCCAGAAAGAAGGAATAGACTATGGGGAGACCTTTGCTCCAGTTGCTTTGATTGATATATGGCCTATCCCTTCTGGACAAGAGTCAAAGTGGTGTAGGCTTTATAAGTCAATAAATAGCTTCAAGCAAGCATTTTGGAGCTAGAATCACAGGTTCGATGGACTGATTCACTTGTCTGGCTTCATATAGAATCCAGAAAATAGTTCGGCTATCTCAGATTCACAGGAGTGAAGCTATGCTTCCTGGTTCTATACGTGTACGACATTCTCTTGATTGGGAATGATATCAGAGTCATGACGGAGGGTAAGGTCTTGTTTTCCACTACCTTCGATACGAAGAGTTTGGAAGAGGTGTCCTACATCCCAGGCATCAAGCTCTATTGAAAGAGTGTTTCACGCCTTTTAGGTCTCTCCCAAACAGCATACAAAAGCAAAGTGATAGAGAAATTCTCCATGCTCGACTCTAAGAAAGGTGATGTGCCTTTCAGGCACAATATTACTCTATCCAGGAATAACTGTCCAAAGATTACAGAGGAGTGGAAAGTCATGGAGAATATTCCTTACAAATCAACTATTGGGAGCCTAATGTACACCATGCTGTGTACGGGGCCCAATATTGCCGTTTTAGTGGGAGTGATTAGCCGATACCAACGCAATTCGGGCATGAATCATTGGACTACTGTTAGTCACATTATGAAGTACTTGAGGATGACAAAAGATCTCATCTTGGTTTATGGGCACAAGGATTTGTTTGTAGTTGGATACACCAATGTAGACTTTTAGACAGATCCTAGTTCTAGGCGATTGGTGAGTGTGCACATCTTCTCAATGGCAGGTGGTGCTGTTACTTGGCGGGGCGCCAAGTAGAAGTGCATCGCCGATTCTGCCATGGAGGTAGAGTATATGGCTGCCAGTGAAGTGTCCAAGGCAGCTATGTGGCTCAAGAAGTTTGCCTCAAAGCTGTGTTGTTATAGGGGTTGATAGGTTGTTGTTTGTATAGTGAGATAACATTGGCATGGTTGCACAATGCAAGGAGCCTCGGTATCATAGAAAAGCAAGCCGATAGAGAGTACCAAATCGTGCAAGTATATATGGAGGACAAGACTGTAGAGGTCTTGCGGGTAGCGTCAATAGACAACATTGCGAGCCCTTTGACCAAGGCATTGCCTGTTCATCCTTTAATGCCCATGTTCATAGTATGGGATTGCATGTGGAGGCTAATTGGTTTCAAGGCAAGTGAGAGATTGTTGAGGTTGTGCCCCGGAAAAACCAATGTTACATTATCCCTTTGACCTTGATTATATGCATGCTTAATTGATTCGTTCATTCATTGGCCTAATTAATGTGTGTGGAACATGTTTATTCATGTGGGTTTGAGAGGATTTCCTCTTGTTGTTATAGGACACTCGAGATCGTGCACAATAGCCCTTGGCCAAGGGAGAGTTGAGAGTTGTGCTCTGTGGATTTCAATGCCCTATCCATGACTATACAGGTTCTTGGACAAACTTGTTGACGTTGTTGTATATTGGTATTTTATGAATGGTCATCTTACATGAGGAGAATGACTTACTGTAACGCCTTGAAAATCGGGGGTCGAGCAGGAGCCTAATTCCCGAGTTCCAACACATCACTTATGTAACATAAATAATGATGATTAAATGTTGTCCGTATTAGTGCATTAAACATGAGCGGGATTATACCAAAACATCATATCATACTCTAGAGACAATTGGATTACGCAAGCGGAAGACTGTGATAAGCATATAAAGCATAACAGTGATTGTAAGTCTCCTGAGTATGATCATGTTACCAGGTCAATTAATTACATGTAAAATTTCAAAATATACAAAATGTGTAATGTTATCTAGTCAGCATCCCAGTAATCCCCGTCGATCAGAACATGGTCTACGTAGACCCGCCTGATAGCTGCAAATAGGAGAACTCCTCCTCATCATCATAAAAGTCCGGCTCCGCTTCGTAAGCATCGCCATCATCTGCAACTACAACAGGGTTTGGTTGGTGTTTAAAGCACCGTCCCAGAACGTGGGGGTGAGTGATCAACTCAGTGGAACTATAAAGCAAAGGTTAAAACATTATTAATTCAGTCAAGCAGTAATGATAAAGCAGTACAACACTCATGTCCTAAATACTCTTGTTAATGCCAGGATGATATGTGATAATGATGTATGCCCTCGCCTGCACTCCCTTTGCGACATCATCTCACGATCGCGGCATGCAACACTCCCGCTATACTCAACTCCAACGCCAAAGGCACATGCAATGTGGTGCATGTACGTGATTAGCCAAGTTCTTAATTAGTCTTATTCATACAGCAGGTTGGGAAGCTAAGGTACCTCTCTTATGTCATTTCCTAAACAATGATCCATCTAGGGTCGTCAATCCTAGCTAATCTCATACGATAGCAATTCTAGGTCACTATGGAGAAGCTCGTCACCATCAGCGCAGGCCTAGCTTATATTCGAAGTAACTACTGAAAGGCTCGTCGCCTTAGCATAGTCCTAGTGTATACTCGAGGTCACTACGGGCTCATCACCTGATCGTAGGCCGACAGCTTGAATACAGTGTCCCATACCACTGTTTTCGGTTCACGAGTTTGTTTGTTCACTGGACACTACGGGGAGGCTCGTCGCCTTAGCGTAGGCCGACAGTTCGAACACGGTGTCCCATACCACCATGCCCGGCTCATGAGTCTTAGTGGATCGAGGTACCAAGGTTAAACGGGCATTCCACTGGTAAGTTTGGTTTCTTAGATTCAAGAAGCAGTGTCCATACATGGTGAATATACATTGGACCAATCGGATTACTTGACAAGCTCGACTAGTACGAGCGTACGTTGACTTAATCGACATGAAGTGCATAAGCATCCCGCGTGGCCTAACCACTGTCGTCAAACGACGTACGACTCGGATTCATCGAACGCATCCATCGTGGCTAAAACAGTTCAGCCACCGATCGTAAACCATTACTGATTGCCTGGACTACAACGTAGCCCCAAGTACGCTCCAGAACAATAGCATTCACATGTAATAGCTAAGATAGTATGTAACAACCCATTTAAATGTAAATCTCATATCAGCATTGTAACGAACAGAGAGAGTACATGTTAACATACATAAACATTTTATTCCTAAATCGCATATGTAGATATTGAAAGATCGGCGCCCACGCTGATTTGTATTTGTGATGGGATTTAGGCTAATTTGTGATTGTTGGAGTCTCCACTAGCCGAAAAATCTTAGAATCCCATGGTCGGCTAGAACCATGGAACACGTTAAGGTTGGAGAAATCTGAAGACTCTCCTTCCTTAAATTGACTCTTGGTCTGTGATCAGAGATTCCAGGTAAGGGACCTCGGTTATAAAGAGGGAGGGTGTTAGGCACCCTCTCTGCCCGTACAAATGTACTGTCTCTACTTAGTGTGGTAAAATGATCTCAAGGGATGATGATGATACTGTGGTCATGATGGGACTAGTCACATGTGGATTTCTGATGTGGCAAGATCCTAGATTTCGGTAGGCCACAGAGCATACATTCGACAATGTGTCTAGAGGGCGGATGTGATGATGCTTATGTGAAAAGGCAAAGAAAAAGTGGACTAGGTCACTAGAAATTTCTAATGTGACAGGATCCGATGTACGGCAAGTCACAGAGCATACGTTCACTAGAGATCTAGAGAAGCAGGGGGGTTGAGAAGGGAGTAGATGTCATGATGAATGCTTGTGGGATGATGGACCTTTGGCTTGATCTCGAGTAGGCTAAAACATAAAGTGGACCATGACCAATTTGGGTTAGGCTTATGGGTTGGAAGGGTTAAGTTGAGAGCTAGGGGGTAGTTGAAAAAATTTGTATTTTGAGGGGCTTGGGAGCTCCTTCCCTTTCCCTCACTCTCTTCCTCACTCACTCTCTTTCTCTCCTACTCTCTCTCTCTCTCACTCCCTCTCTTGGTTGTTGGGTGTGTTGAAATGAAAAGAGGAGAGGGCTATTTATAGCCTTCTCTAATGGTTGAATTGTAAATAGTGGGTTTGAGAGGGTTAAAAGCTAAGGTGGCAAGTGGTGGTTGGTGGAGAGGAGAGAGATGCCACATGGCATTCTCTCATTGGCTTATGAGGCTGGTAATTTGGTAAATAGTGAAGGTGGGGGGGTAATTTTGAAGAAAAGTTGACTTTTGGATGCTAGGACAACTGTCCACACGCGGGCCTTAGTGGCGGTAGTCGAAGTACCACAGGCGGCAGTCAGACTGCCACCTGGGCCTGGTTCGGGCCGGGCTCACGCGTGCGGGTTTCATGTGGTGCTCTGGTTCGTCCGGTGGTCTCCTTTTTGGATTTTTATGGCTCAAAGTGGTAGATTTATGTATGGATAGAGGGTTCTGGCCAATGTATAGGGTATAGGCGAGGCTGTATGCGTGCTAAACAGTTTGGATTGCGGTTTCAGGTTATGGATTGGGAGTTTTGGGGACTCTCAGGTCATGGTTTGGTTTATGTTGGGATTAGGGTTTGGTCCAAGGCATGACCATGGTTCCTGGATAGTTTTAGCCTTCTCAAGACGTTAGCTTGGGTGGGGTGTCTACAACATAGTAATAGGTTGGATTACATGAAGGAAACTGTAACCCTAGATAAGGGGATTGAGAATCCTATCTCAACACCCTCATCAAATACATTACGTCAAACATTTTCTCCCTCAGGCATTTTATCAAACACTTGGATTGCACATATTACATACATGTACTAAGTTAGTTAAAACAGGTATTATAGCAAATCCTTTCACAAGGGAGTTGCCACATGTACAACAATCATGTATATCTAAACAACAATCATGGCAAGCACAAATCATAATTCCATATTCATTCAGACATTTAAACAAACACTTGAAATGCATTAAAATCAACATAGTATACATATATATATGAGATATACGGAAAACATTGTATCTAGGCATATGTGATAGCAATCAAGTCAGACATAAATTATTGCTGACATTGAAAGCCTTGAAAACCATAACCTAAACGTTTATAGTCCGCACCTTTCATTGGTAAACTCGTAACGAACTCAGTTTATACACTAAGTCTTTGTCAACAGCACAACGACAACCTATAGCATGAAATAGGTTAGCTATTTCATCACTGCTCTATTTGAATCCTTAAAACAAGTTAGGGTTAGGATTTCTTACCCAAAAACAGAGTCGAAATTGCTGGGATAACGATTCAGAAAGGCTGATTCAGCCCGTGGAGTGATGGGATTGAATCCTAGGAATAAACCCTCACTCTCTCTCTCTCTTCTCCTCACTTTCTTCTTCTCTTTTCTCTTTTCTCTCTCCTAGGGTTTGGAATTCGTATGACAAGGGAGAGAGAGGCTTTAAGGCCCTTATATAGGCCCAGAACTGATGAGAATGGCCCCAGGGCCATGGTATACTTAGGTTATAGTCAAACGGTGGCTGTTTCGATCCAACGGAGCACATTTGGAGGCGCCTTTTCTGCGTACGGCAGAGAAAAATTCCCTGGCATCGGATCTATGCCAGGTTAAGTTTTCAGTCCGATCGGATTTGTGGATCGACCGTAGCGGACCAGTTTCAGTTCAACGGTCGTCGTCACTCGATCAGGGCCACAAGTACACCGACCTATGTAGGGAAATTTCCCTGATCTGAGGGTGTAATTGGGTTAGATTTTGACTATCTGAAACCTTAAATTCTGCCTACAAGCGAACGGCCCAAATCACTTAAATTTGAGTTAATTTTTTGAAGATATTCGCGTTTCTCACACACTTCGCCCCGGGCTCAAGTTGTGCGTTTCGGGATACTATCTGGGCTTGATTTCCGAGATGGTAGTCTAAGCCCAATAAGGCGGTCATTAGTGTATAGATTCGCAGTAATCGGACTTTCGACGCGTAGTCCAGGTTCGAAACGGAGTTTCAAGCTGCTCCCGATAGCAACTGGGTTTTGAGATTGATCCTACGTTTTTAGGTAATGTAGCGTTAGCAATGCTACTAGTTTTGGGTCTTTCAGTTCGTATTTAAAGTGGTTAGAGCAAATTTCACGGATAATCTAGTTTAGCACTTAATTAATTCTTGCCTAATTTTTAAAGGATTTGGTCCTAAGTGATTTCTACCTGAGGTGGTACTCGGGTCTTTGTACGGATTTTCCGAGACATTACACTTAGTGTCATGATGTACAATCTCCACCATTGGAGCTGACTTGGTGTTAGTATGCTTTAACCTTAACCCACATGAGTGTGTGAATGTGCCATCCTTGAATGGAACCTTTGGTTACATGTATTGATAGGATTTTTGGGAAGCATCTAGACTGCAGGACCCATCATGCCCAGACTAGATAGACTTGCAGTTGTGCTATCTCTGTTAAATCCGTAGACTTGAAGATGTGTGGATGGAGTAGTCTTCATTGATTGTGCTTTGGCTTGCTGTGTTACAAAAAATCCAATAGTGTGAGTGTCCTAGTTTAGTACTAGAAGGTCGTTAGGATAGTCTATTTATTGGGCTGAGCTATCGAGCTTGTGGCAATTCATTGAAAATACTTATCACTAAAGTGGTAGGTATCCATTCCTTTCAGTTCAAATTTATTTTCTCAAAACTGCTACATCAACACACTAAACATGGAAATGTATACCCCAGACTAACAAAATTGTGGGAGCAAGTATCCTACCCTTGTTGGGCACAAACAGGAAGGAGCTGATAATGTGTAGTTGGAAACATTCAAAGCCATCTTTAGGGGTGGTCAGCTCCTTCTGAAGGTTTTCTCAAAGTTAATTTTGAAGGATGCTCTTTTGTGATTCCCAGGCAAGCAGTGGGTGGGGTTGTTTGGGATAGTAATGGTGGCGTCGTGCTGGTTGATTTTTCTGGCCCTGTCAGTTTCAAAGACTCAAACTACGCTGAGGCTGCAGCTATGTTACAGATTATTAAGACTATCAGGAACTTTGATCTGCTTTGGGTTATTATTAAGCGCTACTCCTGAAATATCACCATGGGCAAGTTTTGAAGCATAACTGTGAAGGTTGGTTGATATGGTGGATGAGGTGAGGTATCTGTGCAGACAGTTTCTAATCTCCTTTTCTGTCATCCAAAGGAGTGCCAACAAGGTGGCAGATGGATTGGCTAAGCTGGGAGCCATGAGGGATGTGTTGCTCATCTCCAAGAGTAGATAAGTCCTCAGTTTTTGTGCTTTGTATTCTTTCTTGTTTCTGCTTATCTGTTGCTCTTTCTCAGCTGCGTTTCAACCCTTTTGTTGTTGGCTAATGCAGTTGTTTCTGTTCTTGTCTTAGTTTTGTTTCTCTGTTTCTTAATAATATTTCTCATTACCAATCAAAGGAAAAACACCTTAAACATGGAAAATTGGTATCGGAGGAAATCTATGAAGGAAATATAAAGACTTGTATGATGGCTCAGATTGCAAAGGAATAATCAACGTACATCCTTCAAAAGCTGGAGTACATGAGTAGTTACTCAGATAAGGGATCCCCAGCCCTTAAACTTGAAATTCAAATATCCTGGGAATATGAACTCATGTTGGTTATTTAGGACTTAATCATACCAATGGAGCAACAAATTCAATTTGTGATATTTTTATGGAAATACTTTCACATTATTATAATTATGAGCAGTAACCAGTTCCTTCTGTATGCTATCCTGAGAATTTTGATTTTAGGGTCATTTGAACACGATCCTTGCAGTACATGGTACCCATATCTGTACTCAGGTAAGGAGTAAGGACAGGCAGTTTCAAAGGGTTTGTGGTTTCTGTGATGAGCAGTTGTGGGCAACTTTTAGAAGGAAACGAAGGAAGAATTGCCACCCACGCGATTAAAAGTACGTTGCCTACATTCTATCAACTGGCTTCATGATTGAGACCCAAATCTTTCAAATTCATGGATTGATCCCATTAAAAACGTGAAGAGAGTTGATTCTTGTACTCCTAAAATTCAGAAACTTATGGAACATATCCACCACATTGGCTGATCCAAAGAGATTCTCAGCCTACAGTGGGTTAGCCATAAACAAGGTTACAGAATTTGAATATCATGCTGGAGTCGGCAAAATGAGCCAAATCATATTGTCAGTTTGATAACTCTTCATCTCAATGATTGCTCCAAGTCTTCCTCACACTGAAGTAGGACCTAATGGATGTCTGAAAGTGTGGTTCTAAGCCAGAGCATAAAGGATAATTGTCTTGAGTTTTATCCACTTACTGTTTTTCAGACTACTCATTGAAGTCTTCTTCAGTGGATTTTTGGTATTGTGGAGATCCATCTACTGATCTGTGTTCCTATCTAGTGCTGTCTCAACTAAAAGGACCAACATGGCTAATGAGACTTGCCTCAACCATGGCTAATAAGATCCTGTCATTGGAAGAGTTTCAGAAACATCAAATGGCTATCCCAAATAGGCGCTCCATGTGGCTTGAGGATGAAGAAAATGCAAACCATTTGTTTCTTCTTTCTTGTGTGGCTTGGGAGATTTCGGATGTACTTTCTCAGCCTATTCGGTGTAAAGTGGACTGTCAATGGATCCCTCTCTCAGTTGATAGATAGGCGGTGGCCTGGTCCGTTCCCACCAAGAGGAAGAATGTTGTGGAGGATGGTACCATTTGGTATCATGTGGGGATTGTGGTTGGAAACAATCAGTAATAATTTTTAAAAATGGATAAGTGGTGGCTGTGTAGCAAAGCATGTCTTCTTTGCTGATTGGTTGGGCTCTTCCAACGCCTCAATTGAAAGGATGCTCTTATGGGGAGATTACGAGGGACTGGAGAGTGGCTATCCTAATTGGGATCGATTAGTTTGAGCTTGAAGCAGCCATTCTTGTTGTGATCAATTAACCTAAGCTTGTTGCTATCTTTGTCTCCTTTCTCTCCCTGTTTTCTTTTGTTTAATTTCAGGACATGTGAGTAGTCACCAGAGGAGTTTGTTGCTCGGGCTACCCATGTATTTCTGTTGCTCTTTTTAAAAATCTGTCCTTATTCAGTGCCACCACCTCCCCCTCCCTAAAGAAAAATAGAAGGAAAAAAAGAAAAAGAATCCAACATGGTGAAGCCCAATCTTGATGGTTTGATCAAGATGATCTTGGCACCGGAATACCAGCATAATGGGCTGCTCTCTTCTCCAGTTTAGGATCAGAAAGAATAGTTTTTTTGCTTCAGCAAACCAAGGGAGGAAAAAATAATAATAAAAAACAGGAGCAAAAGATTTTCTAAAAATCATACACCAAAGGATGTCAATGAATCCTCTGATGGATTACAGATAATAGAAAATTTCTCCAGATGCCTGTGTGACTAGATACATGCTAACATTAGAACAAAGGTAATGGGAAAGAAGAAAAATAGCTTTACCTGTAATACGGTCGTAATCCCCTAATAATCAAGTGATAGGACAGCAAGAAAAAGAATAAAAAAGGAAGAGATAGGGTATTTTTGGATGCAGCATCAAATTGGTTTATGATTATTAGTCTTCTAAACTGGGAACCAAGTTCTAATTTCGTTGCATTCATATCAATGGTTTGAGCTCTGAGCGGCAATTATGTTGTTTTCAAGTTGGACCAAGAAGGAATGTAACTGCAATGTGAGGGCCATTTGCTCATTACAAATATTAGGAACACCATTAGTTTTTGTTGTTTCTTGTAAAATGGATGCTTGCAATTCAATTAATTGTGCATTCAAACACAACTGTCATAAAGATACACATTTGCAATGACACTGTGTTTTTAGTTAGAATTTACCAGTGTTGTCGCGATTGCATAAGCGCTTATGACATTGCATATGCCGTTTTGGACCAGTGGACTGCATATGCCATGGTGGCATATGCGGTTATTGTGCCCTTGGGGGTTATGCAGTCACACAGGGAAGTTTATGTGACCGCATAACCCATAGCAATGTGGTTATGCAATTGTGTACAAAAAATGCGCGCATAACCTCCCAACGGTTAGATTTCTGACCATTGGGACTTTTTTTTTGCTCCATTTTCTCTCACTTTTTGCCTATAAATAGGCACTCTCACCCCTATATTTTCACATCTCTATTACTTTATCTCTTACTGTCTCACTCTAATACTCTCATCTCCCAACTCTCTATTCTCTTAACTCTCTCTCACTCTCTATTACTCTCATTCTCTCTTAAAATGACATCAATAAAATTTATATGCTGTTTTTCACATTTTAGGTAATGCATTCATTTGAGTAGTTGTTAGTTGACTTGATATAATCCAATAGTCTAATAAAACTATAAAAACAATTTTCTTCACGTGTCATATTTTTACATAAGTTTTTTTTTTTTTTTTTTCCCTTGAATTTTCTTCTTCTTTAAAACAAAAAAAAAAAAAAAAAAAAAAAAAAAAAACCAAAAAAAAATTTGTTTGGGGGCCTGTGCCATCACAAATGCAATTATGCCACATTGCATTAGCGCAAAACATGAACCCTGTGCCTTGACAACTGGCCCATTGAAGAATTAGATTCCAGTTCAGATGGGAAATGATGAGCTTGTTAAACATATAAACATTTGAGCTTAAAAAGGTTTGTGATGTGGAAGTTGAGGAAAAAGGAGAGGTGGAACTTTTGTGCAGGGTTGAATACTTCAGGTCCCTTTGAATGCAACCTGAGAATGGAATTCTATTTTGGAGGACCATCCCACCATTCATTTGGGGCTGTGGGAAATGGAATCCTGCGTATGCTGTTTCCATTTTCACACCTTTTCTGCCCCAATCTCAAGTGAGATAAGAATTTTTTTCGAGCTGTTCTTATCCCAGTAACAATCCGGACAAGGCATTCACCATCAAAAGCAGGAGTAACTAGGGCCTGCTTACTTCTTCCCCGTGTCCACTGCTCAGAATGGGAATGGGATGAGAACAGGTCCTACCTATTCTCGTTCCATTCCATTTTCCAGTGCTCTTAGCACTCAGGAATGTTTCAAACACGTCTCCATCCTTGCATCGAAGGATGCATTTTTTGCAATTTCTCCATCCTTGCATAAAAAGATGCGCACCAAAACAGTTCTAGTTCCACAAAATATGCATGGGCCAATTTGCATATAGTTCTATCCGAATTCCACTGCACTCCCAAGCCCCTTTTGGCCTGTTGGTAGCCACTCAAAAATGAGTTCATGGTCAGGTGTTAGAGATCTTTATTTATTTATTTTAGGAAGTATGTAGCAGAGATTATATAAATTGTTGTTTGTCAGGATCATTTTTAATTCATACAAAAGGAAAAAAAGGGATCTCTAATACATAATCATGATTAACTAGAATGAGATGAACTCATTTTCTAGTGGCTAGTGGCTACCAAACTGGCCGTTGGCTATTCAGAAGTAACGAATTAAAAAAAAAAAAAAAAAAAACATCTCCAATACATAATTTTTTTTGTTAATATTATCAAACACTATTTCAACGCTGACTATGGATCAAGGTTTTTTTTATTTAAAAATGATTTGGAAAAATCTCATCAGCTCTGAGGATAAAATACTTAGGTCCTGTTTGTTAGATGCCTAAAAATGAGTTTATCTCATTTTAGTTAACAGTGATTATGTATTAGAGATCATTATTAGTGATCTCTAATACACAATCACTGTTAACTAAAATTAGATGAATTCATTTTTAGGCATCTTCCAAACAGGGTAAAATCTGATTAGATTTATCATTGCATTTAAAAAAGAAAGAAAAGAAAAGAAAAGAAAAAGATGGGTAAGTGACCATGCCTTTTCAGCATATAATGGCTGTCAAATGAATGATGGGAAACCACTTGGAGGCAAACATTTTCAAAGGCAATGTCCCCAGCCTAAATATCTCTACAGGACCTGTTTCTTTGAAATTGAAATTATGCATTATTTTATTTTATTTGTCTAAGCTTGCAACTTAATGAACAGTGACAAGTAGCCAAAACCCATTTGAGGGGTGCAACTTTCCTCGCTCTCAAGCCCATGAGGAGGTCACATGGGAGTGATTAGGTCCTCCCACCATGGGCACAAGGTCATCAACAACAACAGGTCTTCCCTGCGATAAGCACTATGCATTTTTGGGACCATCTGTACTGTAACAAGGACCCCAACTGGACCACAGCTCTTCAAAACAGGTACAGCCCGTGCTTTTGCCTGGATTTCTCTAGTACTATTTTGACTATGGTGGCAATCCGTATCAAAATGCGGCAACCAACCTAATAATAGCTAGATCCTACTCAATGCGACTGGAATCACCCAATCTTTTGATCTTATCTTAACTCAGTATTAGAACAAGATCTAGTGGTCAGGATTTGAGGGTCTGTCTGACATATTCACAGGTAGATTTAAAGTAGGATACGTCCTCCTCCACATATTCCCTTATTGATTATAACACTAGCTCAAAGCTGTTGATGTAGGAGGTCCCCTCATTTTTTTGTGTCACACTCCAACCATTTATAACCCTTCCTCCCCTCTGGCACAATAGACTTCCTATAACATGCCTGTCACATGCGCCGACTTCCATTTGGCACCAGTGGGCCCGTCTCTCAGTCTGTCCAAACATATGCCTTGAGGAAGGGTGCAGGATCGCTGTCATTGCGGTCGTGATCATGTACCAATAGTAGCTTCTGTTTGCATTACACGGTTTGTGATGAGGTGGCCAGCCTTGATGCATCAGAATGAAGGTTGTTGTCATCCTACTTGGATCATTACCAAGTACCCACCTAACTGACACACTTGTGCAAGTCATACTCAGTTAAATATATTATCATGGCCATGGCCTACCTTGGAGTTTTGAATGAGGGGAATAAAGAGGTGTTATTTCCCCTTATGAGCTCACCTATACTCATAAATGGCAAATCCAATCCTTAGCCTTGGCCGATGGCCCACTTCCAGCTAATATCCCACCTTAGATTTTTTGTAGTAGATGGTGATAGTTAAAAGTCCAATGTAGCATATTGATGGCCCACAGATACGGATATGTTATGCATACTATGACACCGGCCTTGCGAATACTAGTCGAAAATTGCTATTAATTTGATTGAGACACTTTTGGATGTATGTATGGCTTATTGCCAATTGGCAAAGTTCTACGCATTTGCTGACGTGGGATTCTGCAGGCTGATAATTTTGCTGTAATCCAACCTTAACAAGACAAAATCATTGATAATGCCAATTTTCACTACTGCCCAAGTTCATGTGTCTTTATTGGTAGAAGTGGGTCAGCTCCAGGCCCGGCAAAATTGAATTTTTGAATGGGTCTTGCTTTGCACGTCTGGTCTGACCTGTTTCATCTGGGCCAGCCGGTTGACAGCCCTATGACTAAGATCTACCTTATTAACATTATCAAATGGAAGTTTTGGACCCCTAAAATGTAAGGGCATCATTTTAATTTGAGTATAGTTGAGGTACAAGTATGTAGAAATGGGGCTGGGATAATTTGGCTTTTGGCCCAGATTTTGAAATAGTCGGCCGTGGTAGTTGGGTTGGACTAATACGAAGCATTGATTTTGATGGGCCCTGTGTGGGGCCCACGTTACTCTTTAAAAGAGGTGTATTCTGCATTCCACGATTCGGTTGGTGATCGCATTTTTGGGTACCCCCACCAAAAAAAAAAAAAAAGAAAAAAGGAAGAAAGGAAAGAGAAATGACATTTTCTTTTTTCAAAACCGCAACTATACAGATGGGACCACATTTTGGAAACCTAAGCTCCTTATCTGGTGGGCCCTATAATGAGGTGGACCGTTCCTTAATATCACCATCATCAGATGATCCTAGCTGACCAAATGAAAATGGAGAACAACAAATTGTCCGGCATTTAATTGGGTTCAATTGAAGATTATGGCATCTGACGAGTAAACTTGTGGGTATGTGATATCACGGTGGGACCTACCACATGAACGGTTTGGATCACTAAAAGGTGAGACCGAACGTGAAGCAAATGATAGATGGAACGTTGTATATTTCCTCTAGTTGAATCGATAACTTGTGAGATATATGGTGGTGTGTGTGCGTGTTAAAAAAAATAAAATGAATAATAATAATAAAAAATCGATAACTTGTGAGATATACGGCATTTTCACAAAGAGAGACGTACACCACCATCTGAATGAACCACGAATCTACGGTCCATTGAGTTGAGCACGGCCAGCGTGTGAAGTGTATATGACATCCGAGCCGTCCAAATGGTTAGTTACATTTTGAAGATCATTGCCTACGAAAATTAGTGTGATCAATTAATCAGGCCCACCACAAAGTATTGGACTGACGTTCTTACGCCCTACTCGACTCTATGATATGTATTGAATACGCCCTTTATTCAGTAATCAATTCAAGACTTCTCTTTTTATTGGGCCCCACCATGGATTGAGCTGGCCCAAAAATCCTCTCAGGCTGCATGATCAAAGCCACCAATCTTGGCCCTTGTTTTAATGTGGACCATATATGTGATTCTCTTCTTGACCGTCTATTTGCAGGAGAGAAATTGAAAGACTGGGATTGTCATGTTGAAGAGGGTTTTGGAGCATGGTCCATCATAAATCGGATTGCGTAGTCTGTGGGCCCCACCACGAATGTATGTGGCTTGTCCACAGCGTCCAGCTCATTTTAGGGGCTGAGCCCAAAATTCAAAGCATATCCCAAAGCTCAAGTGGACCCCACCACAGGAAACAGTGGGGATAATGATGTCCACTGTTGAAACCTTCCTAGGGCCTACAGTGATGTTTATTTGTCATCTAACTTGTTAATAAGGTCACAGAGACGTTGATGAATGGAAAATACAAATTTCAACGGTAGGTGTTTAATTCGCACTGTCTCTTATGGTAGGGTCCACTTATGCTTTGAATTTTGGGCTCAGCTCCTAAAATAAGCTGCTAAAATGGATGGACCGTGTGGATAAGACACAACTCATGGTGGCCCCACAGAGTTTACCCAGTACGCAATCCGATTTCGGTCCATCCACGGTGGGACCCAACAGATCAATGATCTGGATTCGTATTCTCACAGTTTTAAAATGACCATTCCAACGGATAAAATCAGCAAGGGTGCAACTTGGGTGGGTTGAGGGTCAACCTTAGCCCGGCCAACGCGGGAGGACTAGATCTCCAACCGGGGTAGATTAGGTCACCCAACTCTCGGTGATGATGGAGCTGTATGTCGTCAGATACATGCACACACATCTTCTTAAATGTTTTTTTTTTTAAAATTTTTTTTGGCTGAGTAGATATTCGGCCCATCTAAGATAGCATCCGGACCCACCAATCAAATCTCACAGCGTCATTTCATCACCCATATGGGTGGTAAGCTCAATCCTTTACCCAGCCGCAACCCCAAACGAGCCCAATTCCAACCCATGATGCCCAATCAAAATTTCCTCTATAGTCGACCAAACCTCACCCAACGCAAAAATGCATGTGAATATTTCCAACCTGGCCTAACCTGACCGGAATTCGTTCTACCCGAACCGTTTTCCAATCCGAACCTGACCCACTCCCGTTGGGTCAAACGGTCAGCGTACATTTGCTGCCGGCCTGATTCTTCTAATTTAACAATTGTCATGGTGGGCCCACCTTATGCACTGCTCTGATGGTCTACGCACTCGCCAGATTGGCACGTGTTGTGCGTCTGGAGGTGTAGCTTTTTAGAAATGAATCCGACGTATATCCGTGAAGTTCATTAATGTGATTTGAGTGTGACATCATTGGATTGTTGCGGATGCCAATTTCCTGCAGCAAGTGTTGTAGCGAATCCGTGCAACAATAGGTTCTGTGAGACCGACCATGATGTCTGTGTTACATCCACTCAGTCCGTCAGTTGCCCCAGCTCACGTTAAGACAAGGATCCAAAAATTGGAGAGTTCTAAATCTCAAATGGCCCACACCACAGGAAACAGTGGGAATGTAGACTCTCACCGTTGAAACCTTCCTCGGGCCCATTATGATATTTGTATACCATCCATTCCGTTCATAAGGTTCCACCCATCAGGATGAGTGTCAAACACAAATATTAGACTGATCTAAACCGTCAGTGGGCTCAAGAAGGTTTCAATGGTGGATGTCCCCATCCCCATTGTTTCCAGTTTCGTAGGCTACTTTAATCTTGGATATGCCTGATTTTTTCTCTGACCCCCGTAACATGAGATTTAGAAACTGATGGACGGAGCTGATCTTACATAGACATTATGGTAGGCTGAAAGAGTTTTTTGTTGCAGGCGCTACCCACAACATGTTGCTGGAAATTAGAATCCGAATTTCGGTGGTGTTTTGGTCAGTTGGGATGGCATTTGGGTTTCAAAGAGAGAGAGATTGATGCTAAGATGGTAGAAAATAACCCTTTTTTCGGAAACAGATTGGCTACTCCCCCTGCCACCGGAAACGGATTGGCTACTCCCCTGCCACCAGCCAATGGCTTGTGGTCGGTGCCCCGTGGGCTCCACCATGATGCATGTGTTTCATCAATGCCGTCCATCTATTTTTCTAGACCATTTTATGGTATTACACAAAAAATGAGTTATATCCCAATCTCAAGTGGACCACGTTATAGGAAACAGTGTTGAATGAACGTCAACCATTAAAAATTTTTTGGGGCCCATAAAAGTATTGGATCAAGTTGATCTTTGTTTTTTCCCTTCATTTGGGTCTTTATGACCTAATCAACAGATTGGATGTCAAATAAACAGTACAGCGGGCCTTAGGAGGATTTAAATGATGGATATCCAATCACTATTGTTTTCCTGTGGTGTGATCCAGCTGAGATTTATATCCCTCTCATTTTTGGGATAAAGACCTAAAATCATCTTTAAAAATGGATGAACAGAATGGATGAAATACATACATCATGGTGGGACCCACAGATCACCGACCTCCAGCCACGGGGCTGGTGTCAGGGCGAGTAGCCAATCCGTTCCCCCTGCCACAGCTCGGCGGCTGATGGTCGGTGCTCTATGGGCCCACCATGATGTATTTGTCTCATCCATTCGGTTCATACATTTTTACAGATCATTTTCGGTTTAAATCCTAAAAATGAGAGGGATATAAATCTAAGGTGGACCACACCATAGGAAAACAATAGTGATTGGATATCCACATTAAAATCCTCCTAAGGCCCAATGTACTGTTTATTTGACATCCAATCTGTTGATCAGGTCATACAGGCCCAGATAAAAGGAAAAAACAAAAATCAGCTTTATCCAAAACTTCTATGCTCCCAAAAGGTTTTTAATGGTCGATGCTCATTCAACACTGTTTCCTGTAACGTGATCCATTTGAGATTGGGATATACCTCATTTACGGTATTATACCATAAAATGATCTGGAAAAATAGATGGACGGAATGGATGAAACACATACATCATGGTGGGGCCCACAGAGCACCGACCATCGGCCATTGGCTGGTGGCGGGGGAGTAGCCAATCCGTTCCCCTTTTTTCAGTATCATTTTCCAGCCGCTGAATAAAATAAGACTCCAATAATATAGCAAAAACCAGGCAACTTATATGATGGAGACGTCTCTCCCTGTCGTTACCTGCTAGAGTCACCCTTTACTGTACACGTGTCTCGCCCGACGATGGATCAGGTCCGTCCACTTTGGTGGCCCCAGCAAGGATGGATCATGGTACAAAACACTCACTAATATAAGAATCTTAACTATCCATTTAGCTTTTAAATCTCTGCAGTTGAATGTATTTGCTTGTACTGTTCATTTGAACGGCACCAGTTGGACGTGTAGGATTATCGAATTTTGATAATTTTTTAGAATTACGTTATCAAGGGTAAGGATCACTAGATGCACGGTCTTGATCCACTGTTTACACTGCCACGTGAACGGTGGAAGTTGGCTGTATCGTATTAGCTAGAAGCGTCTCGATCATATTATTAGAGGGGAGAGGGAGAGTATGGTACCGTTATCCTCCACAGACCTGTTTTATGCAGCGGGTGAATCAATCGAGCTGTGGGGCCACCTTTTTTGTCAGTGCCACATCCACTCTGTCCATCGGGTGAGCCTTATCAACTTCACATTACATTTGAGAAATGAGCTCCATCAACACTTAGGTGGGTCACACCACGGGTAACAATGTAAAATAACTCATACAACCTCTACGTTTACTCTGTGGGGCCTACATAAGTCTTGTATCAGGCTAGTCCTGGTGAGGTGCACCTGATGGACGGTTGGATGGAATATACACTCCATGATGGGTGCTGCACACAATAGTACTGGTGTTCTCTCCCACTGTTCCATGAGGTGTAACCCACCTGAGTAGTGGGTCATACTGAAATTTTCCCTTAGGACCTAAAATCAAGGGATGAACTTGTTGGACGGAGTGGATGTCACACGTACAACACGGTGGTCCCACAAAGGTGGGGTATTTTTCCCGTTTGGTACAATAGCTGTGGCAGCTCCGGCCCGCGCGCGTGTTTCGCTTTCATGGAAGTTGCATGTATGCATCTACATGTGTGTGCTTTTAGCATCCATGCACGCACTGCGTATGTATCATGCCGGCACGGATGCACGTTCATTAGCTTATGTTTCCTTTGCCTGACTCCATACCCATGGAAGCCCAATTGACCACTATAGACGCAACTTTTTATCCGTTTCTGGACAGTCCAAAACCTACTTCCCAACTTAGACGCTGGACGTACGGACGAGCATTTGAGGACCAAAATACTCCTGCCTTCCTTTCAAAAGCGGATTGGTTGGTGTGCGAAAACGAGCGCTGACGCTCGGACGCGGAGGAAACGGCTGGTGGTCGGTGCTACGTGGGCCTCACCACGATGTATGTGTTTCATCCATGCCGTCCATTTATTTTTACAGATCATTTTATCGCATGAATACGATAATGAGGTATATCCAAGTCTCAAATGGACCACATTACAAGAAAAAGTGTTGAATGAGGGTTGACCATTGAAAACATTTTGTAGGCTATAAAAGCTTTGGATCAAGCTGATCTTTGTTTTTTCTCTTCATCTGGGCATGTATGACCTAATGAAGAGATTGGATGTCAAATAAACAGTATAGTGGGCCTTAGGAGGATTTTAATGGTGGATATCCAATCACTACTTTTTTCATGTGGTGTTGTCCACCTGAGATTTATATCCCTCTCATTTTTGGCATAAAACCATGACATGATTTGTAAAAATGGATGAGCCGAATGGATGAAACACATACATCATAGTGGGGCCCACATAGCACCAACCAACAGCCACGGAGCTAGTGGCGGGGGGAGTAGCCAATCCGTTTCCGACCCGGATTAGATACCGACAGGTTGAGTAGCGAGTCGGCTACCGAAGTGACGTCACCAAGTTATGTGAACACATTTATGTGATATATCCACACGTTCGTCCATCTTTAAATATCATTTTAGAATATGAACTAAAGAATGAGGCAAACAAAAATCTACAGTGAACCCCACTAAAGAAAACAGTGGGGAGAGTGATTTCCACAGTTGAAACTATCCTAAGGCTTATCATAATGTTTATTTGAAATCCAGCCTATTTAAAAGTTAAAAGGCACATGAAATAAGGGAAAACACAAATATCAGCTTGATCTAAAACTTTGTGGCCTTTTAGAAGTTTTTAATGGTGGGCTTCACTGTCCCACTGTGTTTTTGTTGCTGGGGTCCACTGGAGATTTGGATTTAACCCGTTCTTTGGATATTGCCTTAAAATGATCTCTCCAAATGGATGAAAGGTGTGGATACAAAGCATACATCATGGTGGGCCCAGGAGCATCAGTGCTCGTGTTGGCACACTAGCCAATCCGATTCCGAAAGGAAGGCGGGGGTATTTTGGTCCTCCATGTTCGTTCGTACGTCCAGGGGCCGTTTGACCGGGTGGATTGGAAGGAAATGGTACTAGGGTGGATGGCATGAATTTCTAGGTAATGATGATGTTGGCAGTGGATTGTCTTGAGATCCATGGGATTGTTATATCCAGTCTCATTGGTACGCGTAGAGTTGGGCATCGGTTCTAGTCGGACCGGATTTAGCTTAGCCCAATCAGATCCGAAATTTTAATATACTAATCCGAAATCGATCAGATCCGAGGTCGAGTCCAAGTCATCTGACTTGGACAGATTCGATGCCACATTTACTTGACCCAATCCGAGTCGGATCGGGTTGAGCATTATTCGAATTATTTGATATGGTGTGGCCCAATTCAATCTTCAATATATCATACTTTTTTATTCAACGCCTAAAACAATATATCAAGATGGATGAATGGTTTAGATAACATATATACATCAAGGTGGGCCTCCATGAGATATCTCATTTGAGCGGTTCGTACATGCGTACGAAAATAGAGGCACATCTGTCGCCAGCTAGTGCTAGCGCCTGCAGTGCTACTGCTGCCCGTGTTGTCACATTGGCAGGCTATGAAGTAACATCATCAAATTCTGTGGGCCCCACTACACTCTATGTGTTATATCCACACCGCCCATCAATTTTGAGATATCATTTTAGGGCATGAGTCAAATAATAATGTAAATAAAAATTTGTAGTGGACCACATCACAGAAAACAGTGGGGAGAGTGATTCCCACCGTTGAAACTATCCTAAGGCCCACCATAACGTTTATTTGAAATCCAACCTGTTCAAAAGTTGTAAAATACAAAAATAAGGGAAAATATAAATACCAGGTTGATCTAAAACTTTTGTAGTCCTTAAAAGCTTTTAATGGTGGGCGTCATTGTCCATAAAGATTTTTATGCTGGGTCCATTGCAGCTTTGGATTTAATTTATTCTTTGGATATTGCCCTGAAATGATATCTCCAAATGGATGGATGGTTGGATACAAAACATACATCATGGTGGGGCCGAAGGAACTTGGTTATATCACTTTGATAAATACTCTCCAACCTACCGTATTAACGTGCAAAGCACGTAATTCAAAAATTGGGCTGTTGCAGGCCAATTGACGTGCCGTGCAAGTTACTCGTAGCGAGTGAACGCTGCTGGGGCCTACCGTGAATGTATGTGGTGTATCCACGCCGTTCATTCGTTTTTTCAGATTATATTAGCTGTTGAACTCAAAATTGACGAATATCCAAAGCCCAAGTGGACCACACCATAGGAAAAGGTAAAAATATTAATTTTCACTCCGGATCTGACCGGGTCGGGTCTGTCCGGATCCATTCGGATCGGGTTTTCGGATTGGAACGGTCCGGATTAGCCATTACCCGATCTAGATCCGAAAACTAGTCGGATCTAAATGATCCTACCCGATCCTCACCGATCCAGGCCGTCGATTTTGTTTGGAACGGGTCGGATCGGGTATAGTCGGCTCGGATCCACCGGATCGGATAAAAAATGCCCACCTCTAGGTATGCGCAGCCAATCATAGGATTAAACCTTCCCATCACTTTCAATCGCTTGACCCAAACATGTCTCAGGCAAAGTTGAACGGATTAAGATGGAGTAGATGGGATTTAAATGTAATGATGGTGTTGTCAGTGGATTGTTTTAAGATCCATGAGATTGGGATCAGATCACCTACTCTATTTGGTACGCCTGCCAATCCGGGAATTTAACTTCCAATCCCTTCTAATACCATCCAATCTCTTCCAATCTGACCGGCCAAACTGGCCCCAATTTGGAAAGGTATGTTTTTAACTCTCCAGAAAAAGAAATAGGGTAAAAAGTTAAGCCTACAGTAGTCAATTTCTCAAAACATGTACTTATGTGAAATATATATATATGCACATCGCATGTACGTATATGTGCTTGTACGGATGTGTAACTACATGGATACGTACGTAAGCTGCCATCATGCATGTAAGCATGCATGCATTTATGTACGAACGGTTGATACCATAAAGCCAAGGGATGGGCACTTGTGGTGGAAGGACAAAGATGGTGGCCATCCCCCATGTGGGTATTCCTTGTTGGTGTGACGGCCTACTGCCTAGTCAAGATGTTAGACTTTTGAATGCATACTGCCAGCCACTGATCTTACTTCCATTGTTATAAGAAAAATAACAAGAAGAAAAAGGGCCATTCGTTGCAGACGTGGAAACCATTCAAATGGGTGAGAGATCTATTCCATTCATCATGTGGGGCCCATCGTAATCATACACTGTCCCGAAATTCAGCTGGTATATTCAACAGGTGGGCCACACTAGTCCCAGGAAAATGGATGGTGAGAGAGAAGATTACCAGTAGTCACTTTAAACGTACGGGTGTAGCCTAAAATGATAAGAGAAGTAGCTTGAATTTTGGACCAGAGCATTCTCATTGTGGGGCTCAGGTGATGAGTGGCCCAGATCTTACACACCTGACTTGCGTGGGGTCGAATTACCTCACGGATATCTTCTGGCGTATATTTTCTCGTGCGAAAAGAAATTTAAATTCATGATTGGAAGTGAAAAGAGATGGAAGTACAAAAGTTTCCACTTTCCCGCAACAAAGTTGTGGAGTTTGTTTGCTACGCTGATGAGTATGAATCTTGATACGCATGCATTCAGAAATTGTACACATGACACACATTAATTCAAATTAAACCGATTAAATTGTGGAACCCATCGCTCAGTCACACTCCCAGAATTAGATTAGTTGAACAACCTAACCACTAATTCATGGACGCTTGTCTCTTGAATCATAACCATCGGATATTTTTCATTTTTGACCGTCCATTAAATGTCCACCAATACCACATTCAGATAATCAAATGACCTTAGTTTTTGGTCCATGCAATATCTAAGCTATGAATCATACATTGGACGGTTTACTTTGAATCACTTGTATGCCATCATATGCAATTTCTAAGTAGTGCCGCGTATCATCCATCACACTTTGCCGAAGTATTAAAGTTTTTATCAAACTTTTGACCCCACGGAGATGGAGGCAGAGATTCGCACCATTGTCCATCTTATATACTTGAGTTCCTTCAAATGGAGCCCACGGTTCGGCAATCCAGACCATTGATCTGATTTTCCTCTGTTGTCGGACCAGGCCCAAAATTTTCTTCTCCCCAATGGAACAATCCTAACCCTTTGATTGGTGGCTTGTAAATAAGCACAGCTAGAGAGAAAAAAAGGTCACAAAAGAATCCATGTTTAACCCAAAAAGGGCTAATGATTACGTGGCTAGGAACTTCCATTCTGAGCGACTTTTGGGCCATGACTCGAAAGCCTGATCCTGAACCGTTGACCCCACTTGAAGGAATTCATATGGCGCGGCCTAGCTAGAGACGGATGGTCATGTCAGGGGATATGTGGGGCCCAATGTGATGTATATGTTTTATCCACGCCGTCCATCTATTTTGACGGATCATTTTAGGTATGAGCCCAAAAAGGAGGCATAATGAAGGTTCAAGTGGACCACACCACAGGAAGCAGTGGGGATTGGACTCCTACAGTTTAAAACATCCTAAGCCTCGTCTTGATGTTTATTTCCCATCCAACCTGTTCATAAGGTCACATAGACATGTAATAAGGGACAATATAAATATCATCTTGATCCAAAACTTCTGTGGACCCCAAGAAAATTTTAATGGCAGGCTTTCTATCCACACTGCTTCCTGTTGTGTGGTCCATTTAAGCGTTCAAACTTCCTTAGTTTCGGGTCATAATCTAAAATGATCATTCAAAATGGATGGACGGCGTGGATAAAACATAAACATTACAGTGGCCCCACAGAGCCCCTGACAGGACCGTCCGTCTCAAGCTAGGTCCTGGAAGGGCCAGTACCCAATCCGCGCCCGAATTCATGCAGTTGATTTCCTTTTACCCTTTTTTTTAAAAAAAAATTTTTTAAATTTTTTTATTTTTCTCATGTCAAGACTTGAATATTACAGGAGTTGATAGACAAAAGAAATTTATTCAAAAATAAAAAATCTTTCGGAATGCCGAAGCTCTATCCTCAAACGATCACACATGTCGGTATGACACATGTGTTAGATTTGAGCCTCCCATCAGGTGGGCTTCACCGTTTAGATCTTGTAGCCTAAATATCAGGTGTGTCATTCTGGCCTGTGGACTGATGTATACTGATTTTTAAGTATAACATCTAAAAAGTGTGGCCCACCTGATTGAAAGCTTAGATCTTGGATGCCATATTAGCAAAGGCCCTAGGGAGGGTGCTTGTTATCATCCAATGATGGAGAAGAGTTTGAGGAATTTGGTACTGGCTATAATAAATATGTGGGGGCCACCATCATGGATGGCCCCTGTCTTTGGAACTAAAGATTTTCTTTTTCTTTTTCTTTTTTATGGGCCTCATTACATAATTCAAGGCAACCCAAAAAGAGAAAGATGGGACACATTTCACTGAGATTGAAGTGGGCTTCATTATCTGAAATATATAACTCCTCCCAAGCAATGAAACCATAAAGCCCTGAACTTTCTTTCTTTTTACAGAAACAATAATTCAACGATGGCAGCCGTGGGTTTCTTTCCGAGCAATTTTCATTGTTGATTTATGGTTGTTGAAGTGGGCCTATGAACATTGACACAAGCCAGATTTTTTTTTTTGAAAATTTTATTTTATTTTATTTTTATCTTCTTGTGCTGTAAAATGAGTACAAGTCCCCGTCCTGACTTCCTTTTCAGGCATTAAGAAGAATACAATATGGAATTTAAGGGGCATTGAAACAGTACGCCACCTTTGATGTGTTGGGGTATTATTGCTCACTGGTTGTGACACGTGAGTGTAACAACGGCGGACTGATTCAAACCTGAAGAGAGAGGGAGTTGTTTTAATGGCTGTCGAACAGTGAAATCCAACAGCTTGAATTGCTCAAACCTGGGCATACTTGGATGTAGAGAATCTAAACCGTGGACATGGAAAACCCTGCAGGATCTTCAACGAATGAAAAACTATGAAATTTAATGATTATTTTTACACTGGGCTTGAAGTGCAGTTCTCTATGGAAATGTTAATATGTCAACGGTAAAGAATGAATGATGCCGAGGAAATGAAAGTGAACTAAATTCAATAGAACAACATTTTTTTAATTCATGCGCATGAGAAGAAGATAACCATGAAATTAAATCAAAAGGATGAAATAGAATTTCAAAATTTTAATAATAAATCAGTACGCTAATTGCCATATCATCTTTGCAAGTGTTGTCTCTCTTAACCTTAGAAGTCTATCCATGATTTTTGAGCAAAATCTTGAAATGGAAAGCCAATTCAACAGTCACTTTAGAGTGGCAAGCTAGATTTCCATGAAAATCAAATCAGTTCAAGCAGATATGAGAGAGTGAGAGATGATACATTTGCAATAAGGGAAGAGTGTTGAATAACAAGAGAATGGACATTTGCAATAAGGGAAGCGTGTAGAATAACAAGAGAATGGTACTCTTTCCTTTGTTAACATTGCCAAATTATACAAGATACAAAAATTCCAAAACTCCCAAAAAAAAAAAAAAAAAAAAAAAAAAAAACACTTTCTCTATACACAAAAAAGCCCATTCCATACAAAAACTGGGCTCTGTGGAGAGGTCTGGTATATGTGCCTTTTCTTTTTCTTTCTTTTTACAAACACTATTTATCATTTTACACGCGACAAGTTCATCTCAGTTGCTACCATGGATGATGGCCCAAAAGAGTATGAAAAGAGGAAAAACAAGAAAAAAAATCAATCAGCTCAAGGAGACTTCATCAGAACATTGAAATGCATCTTCTATGGCAGGCAAACTGCTTTGTCTGCTTTGTTTCCTCTTTCCAAACTTTCCCAATATCTTGTGCTATTCTCATAGCATCTATGGATGCACCAGACAATCCTCTCCTTGTAAACCCAACCGCATAGAGCCCTGAATTCCCTTTCCACCCATCTGGAAATGGCTGCCTTGGAAACCCTTTCTTTGAGAAGAAGTCATTCTCCTGCAATTTAGAAAAAAACCCAATAAAGTTCAGCCAAACCATTTCAATCTAAAAAAACAACCATAAAAATCAAAGCCCCCAAAAAAGAAAAAAAGATAAAAAAGGACCATGACCCACCAAAAAAAACAAGAAGAACCCAGCTCTTAGATTGGCCTTTTCATGCCTTTACAGGTAAACCCTTTTGGAAAGAAAGATGCTTACAACTAGCATTTCCCTGGGTCATGTCTCACCTTCTCTAACTACCCTTTTAGCTTTCTTTTCTTGGAAACCATGCGTTCAATGTAACTAACCCAATTATTACCAAACAAAAGCCAACTTCCAATAACTGTCACTTAAGAATTTCGAGCCAAGAAGGCATTTTTTTTTTTTTTTTTTTTGAATTCTTCATCTTTCTAAAATGCCAAAATTACCCTTCCCCATGAACTAAGGAGAAAAAATACAAGTGATTTAGAAAATAATTTACCTTTAGCCATGAAGGAACATTGCTGCGGTATCCGGTCGCCAAAATGACGGAATCGACCTCCAATTTCTGTCCATTTACAAGCTCAACACCCCCATTTGAGAACCTCTTGATTCCTGGAACTACTTTGATTTCACCAGATCTAATTTTCTCCAATGCACCAATATCCAGAACAGGGGTCTTCCCTTCTGTGTTCTTGAGCTGCAGGGGCCCCACCGATGGGCGTTTTAGCCCGTATTTTGCCGTGTTTCCAAGCACCACCCACGCCAAAAACAATAGAAGCTTGTCCACCCACCAAAGGGGTAGCCATTTCATCAATAAAACAGCCATCGCGAATGTCGATTTCCCAAGAATTTCCCTCGGCAAGACATGAACCTGAAAGATTGAATCGGAATTAGACAATTAGAAACAAAACGCACCAAGAATTCATCTGCCCGAACTCAGAAAAATGCAAGCTTTTCAAGAAATTTGCAGCTATGACACTCACCGAGCTGCGGACGACCATTGACGGTAAGGCATTGTGGTTGCAAAGGTCTAAAGACACTTCCATGCCGGAATTTCCACAGCCAACGACCAATACCTGCTTCCCTTTGAAGTCCTTGCCGGACTTGTACTGGCAAGCGTGCATCACTTCTCCCTGGAACTCTCCCAGCCCTTCAATCTCCGGCCTGACGCGCTCTGCATTCTCGCCTGTCGCCACCACTAACCAGCGGCAAATGTACTCCACCTCACCACTTCCGGCCGTCCCGCCGGTCCTAACACGCCACCACCCGCACGTCTCATCGTAATTGGCGGATTGGACGCATTCGTTGAATCGAGGTTTGATATCGAAGTGCTCTGCATATGATTCCAAATACTCAATGAATTGCTTCTTGGTTGGGTACTCCGGGAAGTTTTCCGGGAACGGAAGCTTCGGAAGCTGACAGAATTGCTTGGGGAGGTGGAGCTTGAGGCGATCATAGGTGCGTTTTTGCCACAAGGAAGCAATGCAATCGGCCTTCTCGAGTATGATGAATGGGACACCCTGTTCTTTCAGGCAAGCACCGGTGGCCAGACCCGATGGGCCGGCCCCCACGATTACTGGGCCGTTCACCCACACACATCGCCGTGAGAACAAATCGTTATGATCAGAACCGTTAAACATGTTTGGAGGATTAAGTATGTGCGGTTGAGAAAGTGTATACAAGAAACTGATTGGTTTTTGGGTTGTTGATCTAGTGGCCAAGGAAGTTAATGGCTGTGATTGGTTTTGTAGAGAGACTTAGAGCTTTGGAAGATGAGAAGGTTTTGAAAGGTTGAGGAAGAGATAGGAGAAGAAGGTGAGTTGTTGTAGTAAGGTTGGGAGGGGTGGAGTGGGTTTAAATAGAAGCGTTGGCCATGATAGTTCCATGTGAGAGTTCAAATCATGAGGTCTAATTTTATTATATTTATATTTTATATTTATATTTATTATTTTATCCATGTAAGTTACTTTTATGGATATTATATTGAAAAATACCAAAATCACAAAGATTTGTAGGGTTTTCTAAATTTAGTGAAATTATTGTTGAACAGTACTGTTAAAATCTTCGAAAGATTTCCTAGGATTGCTTGGACCCAAGCTACCATGGTAAACCTATGGCCTACAAGCCATGACTCAGCTTGGAACTTGATCAGCTGCTTGGTAGTATGTTGTGTTCCACATCCACATAAGTTATCTCACATATGCTGTCTTGAATAGGCTATTCATGTCATGCTGTTTCAGAATAACAGTACTGTTCTCTGTCTGTCAAACACCTGGAACTAAGTGGAATTTGCCAAGAGCTTAAGATGACTTGTGGGGCATACCTGTATTAGAGGTTTTATGCATGATTTACGTTGTTACCAATGTTATGGTACACCTGAATTTCAGATTCGGCTGATTTTTGAAGTAGACCATTGCTTGAACATGGGATCTGATGCATGGTTAGATGTTGCGCATATATTATAGTGGTCCCACACCAAGTCGACTCTATGACATTGTCTATGCTAATGGATCATTCTCCACATATGGTTAGATGTCACACATATCATACTAAGCTTCGCTAGCCGGCATGCATGTACAAGTCAGCTGCACCAAAGTACTAGGGTGGCAGGCATGTGTAGGGGTGTACATCGAGTCGAATTGAGTCGAGCCGGCTTTAGCTCGGCTCGGTTACCAGGCACACCTAGCTCAAACTCGTCTCGGCTCGGTGATCGAGCCAGCATCTCCAGCTCGACTCGGCTCGGTTAGCAATCAGATTACTTCGAGCCGAGTTTGAGTCAGGTTCGAGCTTTCGAGTTGAGTTCAAGTTCGTTTTTCGAGTCAAGTTCGAGTTTTACTGCTTATCGACGGTCGGACTGACGAGTTGCGGCAGGGGCAGGGACGACCAAGCAGGGCAGGTACTGCCGGGCAGTCGAGTAGGGGCGACCGGGTAGGGCAGGGACCGTCAGATAGTCGAGTAGGGGCGACTGGGGTAGGGTAGGACTGCCGGACAGTCGAGCAGGGGCGACCGGGGCAGGGCAGGACCGCCGGACAGTTGAGCAGGGGCGATCAGACAGGGCAGGGGCTGCAGGACAGTCGAGTAGGGGCGAGCAGGGAGAGGGAGAGATCGGGGCCTCGGGTGAGCGGCGCTGGTGGCCGACAGGCTGAGAGAGGGAGAAGGAGAGCTCGGGTGAGTAGCGCAGGTGGCTGATAGGTTGAGAGAGGGGGAGAGAGAGAGGGGAGGAAGACTGGAAGAGGGAGAGGAGGTGAGTCGAGACGAGTCAAACTGAGTTGAGCCGAGTTTGAGTTATATATCGAATTGAGTCGAGTCGAGTTGGGGCTAGCTCGAACTCGGCTCAAACTTAGCTTCGAACCGAGTCGAATCGAGCTTTTTCAAGTCGAGTCGAGCGAGCTAACCGAGCTAGCTCGGTTGGTGTACATCCCCAGGCATGTGAAATATCAAGTCATCCATCAGAAGTTACCACAAGTATAGATTCCCTTGATTGAGAATCAGGTTGGCCCATTAGTCATGTGGGAAACAATGTTGTGAGCAAATGTATGATTGTGAAAACATCAGCCAAACAAACAAATGTATCAGGCCACACCTGTTGGATATGCCATCTTTATCTTTGGGTGGTAACATCTACACCTTGAGGTTCACCTAATGGACGAATTGATCACTCCACCTGTTTGCCATGCTGTCATATGTGATAGTGTGTGCATTAGCTGACTTGTATACATGTGGGCTTAGTAAAGCTTGTAGACACCTATGGTCGAATCATAAATCGATTCTAATGCGTATTTGTATAAGAAATATTCTAGGCTATTTAGTAATTTACTTTGAATAAGATTTTCAATGCTTGCATTGATACTCCTTGTGTTGTCAGAATAAGTTTTCAAGTCTGCTCGACTGGTCGAGTGGGCCACTCGATCAGTCGAGGGTCTACTCGACCGGTCGAGGATAGCTCGACTCGAAGTCCAGCGACTTTGTCCTTTCGCTATTCCGTGTTGCTCCACTGGTCGAGGGGGTCCCTTGACCAGTTGAGGCCTCGGCTCAACTAGTCGAGGTTATGCAGATTTTTGCACGAATTCTACATGGACTGCATAAATCTGAGGCGGTTTCAAGGATGTGCGAAAGGGAAGTTTCCTAAATTATAAATAGGGGTCCCTAGGGCTATTATAGGATATTTTAAGGCTTTCTAAGGGCCCGTTTGGAACAGGCGGATTGAAAGGGATTGAATGGTATTAGGGTGGATGACATGGATTTTAAGGCAATGATGGTGTTGTTAGTGGATTGTCTTAAGATCCATGGGATTGCTATATCGAGTCTATTTGGCACACCCGGCCAATCCCGGGATTAAACCTTCCCATCCCTTCTAATCCCTCGAACCGAACACGTCCCAGGCAAATTTGAACGATTAGGGTGGATTGGATGAGATTTAAAGGTAATGATGGTGTTGTCAGTGGATTGTCTTAAGATCCATGGGATTGCTATATCCCGGGATCTGATCACCCAGTCTATTCGGCACTCCTAGCCAATCCCAGGATTTAACTTTCAATCCCTTCCAATACCATCTAATCTCTTCTAATCTGCCTGGCTAAACGGGCCCTAAAGGTATTCTAAAGGGTTTTAGGGTTATCAAAGGGTGTAGCAAAGGTGAGATTCGAGGTTGTTCGAATCGGGTAAATCCTCTCTCTTTATAATTGATGCTTTTATAGTGGAATTTTGTTGCTTTGTGCCGTGGTTTTTTCCTGAAAGGGTTTTCCACGTTAAATTTGTGTGTTCTCTTACGTGTGCTTGACGTAATTGGATTGCTATCCTAGATCTAGATCTGTGTGATTCCGCAGGCCAAAATTCCAATAAGTGGTGTCAGAGTAATCGTTGGGGCGCAGATCTGAATCTACAGGATTAGTAATAACGGGAAACACTAGGTATGAGATTGAGAAGTACTCAGGGAAAAATAATTTTGAGTTATGGAAGATTAAGATAATGAGTTCCTTAATCAAGCAAGGCGAAGATGGTGCTCTTGAGGAGCGAAAGTCTACTATGACTAATGATGATTGGAATACTCTTGACAAGAAGACTTTATCATCAATCTGTTTATCTCACTGATGAGGTTCTCAACAATGTCATGAGGGAGAAAACTACGGCTTAAGTAATGAGCAAAGTTAGAGGATGTCTATGTGAAAAATTCTCTGAAAATTGCCTACACTTGAAGCGGCAGTGGTATAATTTTAAGATGACAGAGGGTGGAGATTTGGAGGCTCACATCAGTAACTTTAATAAATTAGTTCACAAATTACTGGATATGGATGAAGTGATGAAAGATGAAAAATAAGCATGTATGTTGCTGAATTCTCTTCCGGCGTCTTATGAGTCATTCAAGGACAAAATGTGCTCAACGAATAAAACTCTGAGTGTCGACACCATTATCTCGGCCCTTCAAGGGAAGACTATGAGAAAGCTTAACGTCGACATGAGGATATCTTCTGAGACATTGTTTACAAGGGGTAAGATTTCTGAACAAGGTACAGGTTCTTCAAGTTCGAGGTCCAAATCCAAGTGCAAGGGCAAAAGAAAGGTAAAGTGCTGGAATTGTGGGAAGGAAGGACATGTGAAGAAGGATTGTGAAAATTCTTAATTAAAGAGAGAAGATTCTGAGGCTTCATACAGGGAGGCCAATGCTGACACGTCAGATGGATCGAGTGGATGTGATGTTAATATTTTGTCTGTATCTACTATTAGGCGGCCATACTATGATGGTAAGGACCAGTGGATGCTAGACAGAGGAGCGTCTTTTCACATGACTCCTCATCGGAGTTGGTTCACCAGCTACAGGGAGTGCAATAGTGAACAGGTATTTATGGGCAATGACATTGCCTATAATGTTGTAGCTATTGGTACGGTGCGTATTAAGATGTTTGATGGGGTGGAGCGTACCCTGACCGATGTTAGGCACGTTCCTGATTTGAAGAAAAATACGATTTCTCTGGTGTACTTAAGGTAAAAGGATGCAAGTACACAGGTATTGATGGTACTCTTCAGGTATCTAAGGGGGCATGGGTAATCATGAAAGCGCAACGATTCTATAACTTGTACAGGTTGATTGAGAGTACTTTAAAAGGTAGAGCTGCAATGGATGTAGCGGATTCTACCTTTGCACGTGTGTGACATGTTGGGCATGACCACATGAGCGGGCAGGGCAGGAAGGCTGAGACTTGCGGATAAAGATATAGAGCAGGTGGAGCAGCCACATGTGAGAATAATCACACAACATGATCACGAGATATCGGCGAGGTACATGGACAACTCCAATATTGCAGGGGATTCATCTTCTATTTAGATGGCTCTAGGTGAACTTGGTGCTGAGAAGTGAAAGGTGACTATGGGCGATGTGATGGATTCGTTGTACCAGATCGACATATGGGAGCGGATGGAGCTTCTAATGAGTCAGAGAGCGGTTGGATTCAGGTGGATCTTCAGGAGGATACAACATAGATACAGGGCGAGGTTGGTAGTAAAAGATTATGCTCAGAGAGAAGAGATCGACTTTTCAGAGATATTCGCGCTGATGGTATAGCAGGTGTCTATTAGATCCGTGGTTGGCGTTGGTTGACCAATGTGATCTTGAGCTGGATGGATGAATGTGGAGTCTTCACTTCTGCAAGGGAAAGTGAAGAGCAGATCTACATGAAACAACCAAAGCAGTTCGAAGTTAAAGGGGCTGAGAAAAGACTTTGCAGGAGGTCGTGGTTCGACCTGTCGCCTAGGCAGTGGTTTGATTACTTCATGGTGAGTCAGGAATTGATGACATATAGATTGCCAATTATGACATATCTGAAATTAATTTACTGAAGACTCGGTTAAGTGGGCATTCATGATGAAGGATCGGGGGTTGCGAAGATGGTTCTCGGCATTGAGACTGAAGAAGAAGTAGGCTTTGGTAATCACATGAGGAATACCTTGTGTGTAGGTATTGATCAAGGATGTCATGGGCCAGGTAAAGCCGGAGAGCGTTCCCTATGCGTCTCTTCTCAAGTTTTTCTTAGGACATGTCCCAAAATAGATGAGAAAAAACAGGATATCTTATGAGCCTTATTTGAATGCGGTTGGCAGTGTATGCCATGGTCTGGATTAAATCGGTTATTTTACAGGCTATCAGTGTTATGAGCAAGTACCCCGACAATCAATATTAGGTAGCGGTGAGACGGTAAGAAGACTACGTATTTCCTTTTGAGAAGACAAAAGCAAGGGTGGTTGGGCACGTAGATTTTGATCCGGCAGACATGCTTTCTTAGAACGTTTCTGCAGATAAGTTTAAGTTCTGGGCAACTTCTCTGGGCTTAGGGATGGCGTAAAAGGAAGATGAAATGTGCAAGAGAAGCTATGATGTGATGCAGAGAAAAAAAAAGAGGTCAAAAAGCTACACGGTTAAAAATTGAAGACTTAGTGGAGATTGTTGTCAGAATAAGTCTTCAAGTCTGCTTGACTGGTTGAGCGGGCCACTCGACTGGTCAAGGCCAGCTCGACTAAAAGTTCAACGGCTTCGTCCTTTCGTTATTCCGTGTTGCTCGACCGGTCGAGGGGGTCCCTTGACCAGTCGAGGCCTCAGCTCAACTAGTCAACGTTACGCGGATTCTGCGCGGACTGCGTAAATTTGAGGCGGTTTCAAGGATGTGTGAAAGGGGAGTTTTCTAAACTATAAATAGGGGTCCATAGGGCTATTGTATAGTATTCTAAGGCTTCCTAAAAGTATTCTAAAGGGTTTTAGGGTTATCAAAGGGTGTAGCAAGGGTGAGATTTGAGGTTGTTCGAATCGAGTAAGTCTTCTCTCTTTGCAATTGATGCTTTCATAGTGGAATTCTGTCGCTTTGTGCCGTGGTTTTTTCCCGAAAGGGTTTTCCATGTTAAATTTGTGTTCTCTTGTGTGTGCTTGACGTTATTGGATTGCTATCCTAAATCTAGATTTGTGTAATTCCGAATGCCAAAATCCCAACACCTTGAAAGTATTGAGTTTATAATAGCTTCATAAATTTAATTTTCTAAGATTAGCATCATTAATGTTTTGGAATTATATGATCTTGAGCCTAAGAACATGCACGAAATCCTTATCCTTTGGGCTTCAGTTTGTTCTTTCCATAATCCAGCTTTCATTGTTCATCATCTGGGCTTCAAGCTTCTGATATAATAGCACCCGAAAATCTTCCATGTAAGATCTTCTTATTAAATAAGATTGGTTCCGTCTCTGGCTTTAAAGTGTAAGACATGTTCATGGACTCTACTTTTATCTAATCATACGAAATGATAATATTGGGCGGGTTTACTTCTAAACCATTTAGAGAAACAAATGAGTGTGATGTTTGATGTTTAATTTGGTGTAGTATGCAAATTTGGGAGAGGAGAGTGATAGGTCAGGACCAATGTTGTCAAAATCATAATTGTATCACAAATCGTAATACGAGTTAAATCATATTGAATCACAAAGTATCATAAATTATAAGATTATTTGTGTTTTCCTTTTTCTTTTTTTTTTTAAAAATAGAAAATATTAAAAATATAAATACGTACATTAGAAAAAAATAAAAATACTCATCAAATATCCTTTTGACATCATATGCACCAAGTAATACCATGTCATGATATTGTCAAAGGAATTTTTTTTTATTTTTTTTTTTTTTTAATTTTCAATCTTTTAAGATATAATTAAAAACCATACAAGGATTTATGTAAATTGATGAAAAAATATATTTCAATTTCTAACCATCATTTCACAATACATATAAGTCAACATGATCATAACCATCTATAAAAACATTTTAATTAGATAAGTCAACTTCAATCTCAAATCATAAAAAAATTTCTATGATTTAATGTTGAATAGGATATATATCATTTAATCTCTCATAAAGAACGAAATAAAACAATTTATCTTTTTTTAATGATTCTTTTTTCTTTTTTTTTTTTTTTTTTTTTTAAAGTTTTTTTTTTTTTTTTTCTAAATGATTTTTGAAGCGACCATCAATTTAAAATGATAAAATAAAAGCCAAGGAAAAATTAAAATGAATGAGAACAAGTATAATTTGGATCGTAATTTGAGATTTAAATTGTAAAGTGTAGGATTCAAATCATAGAATGATAGGATCCATGTAAAAATGGATTCAAATCATTTTACTTAAAATTTGACTCAAATAGTAATTCGTAGAATTTTGATAACACTGGTTAAGACTTACTAGCCATATTAGTCCTAAATTAATAGCAATATTCTTTTGGGGGCTTTGTTCAAGAAACATCAATAGTGACAAGATTTGGCAATCTAATTGTACATATACATTGATGTGGGTATGTACAAATATATTATTATTGACCTGGGAGGGAACGACAACACCTGTACAATTAGCATAGTTCTAGAGTAACGTTTCCACGGGTGCCCTTTCTTTTAATTGTACTATAATTCCTATTTGCAAAAATCCTTGTTATTATTGTTGTTGTTGTTATTGTTATATATTATTACTGTTGCTTTTGTTATTATTATTATTGTTGTTGTTGTTGTTGCCGTCATCATTTATTTTAATAGTACTACAAAATTGACTACTTTATGATGAAAAATAGAAAGCCAAGATTTATCTATCAACAAATATAAGCATAGTGATTTTTCTCAAACAGTGGGACAAGAAAAGAGTAGAATGTCTTTTTCTTGATGATACTACTCAAGTCTACTATGTTTGGAGAGAAAAATTATTACAATTCAAAAAACGATCATTGTCCAAACACCAAAGACAAAATTTCATTCATGAGACATTATGCTATCACCGCTGAAGTTTGGTGAGAATTTTACTTACCATCCAGACAAGTTATGATGACTTCTAAAAATTTTGAGAAATCATCTCGCAATTTTACTTTATATTCTTTTCCTTTTCCAAATATTACCCATGCTTTAGATTTCTTTCTTGAAGTTTTACTTTCAAGGTTGACCTTTCTATCCAAATTTAGATAGTGAGATGATAACTTCACTTTGCCAAGCAAGCATTGAACTCTTGAGTGTGGATTATCTTTGCTTAACGCACAGTGGATTCATATGTTATATTCACACCATCCATCCATTTTTCCATATCAGTTTAAGGTATGAGGCAAAAATTAGTCAGATATTGTAAGGCTTAGGTGGGCCACACTACAGTAAACAATGGAAATTAGATTTCAACTGTTGAAAACTTTTTGGAGCTACAAAAAGCTCAGCTGATATTTATGTTTTCTCCACATTCAGGTCTGTGTGACCTTACTAAGAGGTTAGATCACAAATAAACCTAACGTTGGCCTTAGGGAGGTTTTAATTGTAGTATCTTTCTATGGTGTGGTCCACTTTTGCTTTGAATGTGCCTTATTTTTAAGCTCATGCTCTAGGATAATCTGAAAAAATTGATGGACGATGTGGATCTAACACATAAACCATGGTGGGCCAGAAAATAAACTATAGTGGGTCAGGGAAGCTCCACACGTTAAAAGCTGTATTGTGTAGTGTCCGACGCATTCGGGAGAGAGAAGGTTCGTTTTGTGAGCCTTTGTCTTCGGCGATAACATGGAAGAATGAGAAGTGAAGGCACAAAGCTTCGTCGTGACTTCAACACAGACGATCTGCACTCCAAATTCTCTAACCTGAAAACTTTCTTGCAAAAATTTTCCTGAATCAGATTCTGAAGTAGATTCAATTTCCTCGGGAATCATGAGAGAAATTAAAAGAACGGTAAAGAGAAATGGATCAACGGCCCAAATTATATGTAACCCTGTGGCCCACTTTACTATCAGATCACTCTAGTTTTTGTGACATTGTCTCGTGAGCGGCTCCGATCTGGCACGTGTTTACGTTTCCCACGTGTGAGGCGGTGCAGTCTTATCAATTATGTAGGGAGAGGGGGAGAGAGTGCGTTTTTCTCAGTGAAAACGACGGGTATCCTCATCCGATTCGGAAATGATAATAAGGAAACGCGATCTAGTATGAGATTGGCTGCGGGCCACCCGGGAGTTTTTTCCAGGACGCGGACAGCGTGCAGGCCAGCCGGCAGGAAGTTCGTGCGGTCGTAAGGTAGATGGGTCCCATTTTTATGTTTGTGAGAAATCCACACCGTCCATCCGTTTTTCTAGCTCATCTTAGAGTGTGGGACAAAAAAAGAGACAGATCCGAATCTCAAGAGGGCCACACGACAAAAAAACATTTAGGGGGGAATGTCTACGGTTGAAACACTCGTGCGGTCAACTGTGATGTTTATATGCCATCAAAACCGTTCATAAGGTCATTTACACTGGGATGAACTCAAAAAGCCAAAATATTAGCCTGATCCAAAACTTCCGTGGGCCCGTGAATGTTTCAACGGTGGGCGTTCACTTCCCTCCGTTTCCTGTCTGTTGCTCACTTGAGCAATCCGCCCTCATTTTTCCGTTCGTCAACGTATGATGATCTGAACAAAACGGATGGACGGGGGCTGACTAGGTAAAAATATCTCATCATCCGCCGGCCACGTTGACACGGGTGCTGACGAGGAGGGGAGCGGATTAGTTGAGACCCCGAACTCACTAAAGACGGTGTAGCCCTTACAGTGGGGCCATCTTGATGTGTGTATTCTCTATCCACGCCGTCCATCCGATTTTCCAGATCAATTCAGTCACTATCTCAAAAACGAAGCAGATTCAAGTGTGAGGAGGACCATATCATGGGAAACAGTGGCGATTGACCATTAGTGGGCCACAAAAGTTATGGATAAATCTGATCTTTATTTTCCTCCTTCATCCAGGCTTATGTGACCTTATCAACAGATTAGATGGAAAAGAAATACTACGGAAAGATTAAGGGGTGCCCTAAGAAGTTTTTAATGATAGGCCGTTCAATCACTACTGTTTCCTCTGGTATGGTCCACCTGATAATTGGATTTTCTTAATTTTTGACAAAGTGCCCTAAATTGATCGGGAAAAACGGATGGACGGACTGGATACAGAATATATTCATCAAGGTGGGCCCCATGGCAAGGGTTGCACCTTCATGGTTGAGGCCGGGGTCTCACCTTGTCCGCTCCCGACGAGGAGAGCCTGTCCTGCGCCCACGTGGAGTTGGTGAGCCAAGTTGCGGATTGGGCGCCAGTTAGGTGGGACCCACCTTTGACTGTGACTGCTAATGTGGCGGTTTGGACCCCACGGAGCCCATTCCTTCCAACCATCCCAGCACAAGGTTTAGGGTCCCCCACAGATCCTGCTTCTACCAAAATTGCCCTCAAGTAGGTATATGAGCTGTGCTCCAATACCAATTTCTTCATCCCATGTGGGCCCACCCATGATCAACGAAGACCAATAGATAGATGGTCCCCACAGATTGTCATGATTGGAATATCACAACCAAACAAGTAGGGTAGTCAAAATGGACTGTACCAGGAAAAATGATCTTATCGGCCATGTTTCATCATTCATGCACCTGTTTAAATGGCTGTGATCACCGGATGAGGGCGATATGTGGGCCATCTGCAATCTACGACTAACCCTTCCCATTAAATGGTGCACTGTTGATAGGTGGACCCACTTGTGAGACTTGGCTCCTCGTGCAAATTCACATCAGAGCAAGTAAGAAGGATTGATAGATGGTTGCCTGTCCACCTCTAGCACTTCTATACCGTACACGTGTCGGAAAATGATCAGAACCGTTGATCACGCAAGATCAAGCAATTTTAGCTGCACCATTAATAGCATGCAAGGGATGGTTAAGATTCATTGGGTGAATTCACAATGATCGAGGGAAAATTACCATGATTGGACGGCTACTATTATCCAGTCGCCATGATCTTTGAGCTAGGGCCAAATCACGTGGTGGCCCCACACGATCACATGTCCCAATCAACCTAAGAGATTGTGCGAGAGCACATTAAACTAAAATTCACACCGAAAGTTAGGTAGTGCAACGGTATTGTAATATATAACAAAGAGAAATGCTCAAGAGTGCTGTAAGTCGTAGTGCTCCTAGTTGCATCTGTAAACTTGGACCGTCCAATTAATCTATCTGAACCGTCCATTTAGTTCAAAACACATTTTTTTGTCCATAATGAAAAAAATCACACTGATTGAATAATCTAATGCATCCATGACTTGGCCTTAACTTTTGTAGCCATCCTTTTTCCAAGATATGGATGGGGTGTTTACAATTTCCCAAGAAAAGTGATTCCTTAGAATCATAGGAAATCCATGATGGGTCCTAATGAATAGACGGACCAAACAGTTGATTCAACCTATTTTGGTGTAAACGATATCGACTGTTCATGTTAAACACCATCGATCAAATGGTTAAGATAGTCAGATCAGTGTGATGTTAGCTTGGTAGCAACTTAAATGTGCATTGGACCCAACGAACGGTCTATATCAATTGATCAGGATGTCTATCTGTTCCTATGCAATTAGGATGGCTATATTTTAGTAAAACATTAAAACATTTCTCTCAAAACAATGTCCTAACTCTGCACCACGGTTCCATTTCTATCTATAGATGATAGAGCCCCAAAAATCATGGAAAACCAAACACTTAATAATCATTCACTGCCTAAAAACCAACATTTCAACATCAATTCTCTGCTCCTCACGAATGAAATGATAATTTCACGCTAAAAAAAGTGCAAATTTGTTTGAATTGATAAAAATAAAATTGAATATATATATATATATATATATATATATATATATATATATATATATATATATATATATATATATGGGAAAAGGTTCTATGCGCTCGAGTCGTTCGTGAGGTCGAGCTGTGTGGGCCCCACCGTGATGCCGTTCGAAGATCCACACCGTCCACCAGATGCAAGAGCCCAGGGTGGGTCTACACAGCCCAAAATAAACCGTCCACATAACTCAGGTGGGCCATACCATCGAAAAACATAAGTATACACGAAAAAACATGTAAAAGCACTGGTGGGCCCAACCTGAGTTGTGGATACCACCTAAAACTTGATATACATTACATTCAAGTGGGACACATATGATGGACGGTGTTGATCATCAAAACATGTCTCTAAAGGTCCCCAAATATGGTTTTGAATGTTTCAATGGTGCACAGCCCCTCTCAACTTCTGTACGTGGTGTGGCCTACAAAAGTCACGGATTGACTTGATTTTCAGCCGTGTGGGTCTCCTCTGGAATGGTGCATCGGACTGAGGGGGTAGATTTTCGAACGGCATCACGGTGGGGCCCACATCAGCTCGACCGCATGGACGACCGCTTTATGCTCGAGCGCATAGTACCTTTTCCCACACACACACACATATATATATATATATATATATATATAGATATATATATATATATATATATAACACATATATATAAAACACACCTGTGAGTATCTTTGCACACGTGTTATGGGCACGTAGCCTGAACGGTCCATGTGATGCGTCACTCGGAACCTTACATGCCCAAATTTCACTCCAATACAAGATTCTGGTGGGGGATGGTAAAAGTAAACAGTTTCATCCATTGATTTGCATTTCTCTTTGCTATCATCCACTAGAGTTTTGGATCAGGTTGGAAATTGGGTCAATTAAGTTTCAAGGGGTGCCGCATCACGTGGACCATCCAAATTCCTTAGAAGGGTGCATTTGATTGATAAGGTGAATGTCCCATGTATATTATGGTGGGCCCATATAACTCGATCTCATGAGAAGCTTCCATGAGTTCGGCCTCATAGTACCTTTTTGCATATATACATATGGAGGAAAATTTTTTGAGAAATCAATTTCCTTTCCTCGAATACTTTGATTTCCACCCATCTTATATAAATTTTTTTTAGGGTCCATATTAGATACTACGAATTCGTGAATTTCATAATCTTAATACATGGGAGAGGTTGGATAGTGACAGTGGTGAACCCCACTTCTCCTCTATGGACCTCATGAAGGATAGGCATGTGCATGAGACCTTGGTTAAACATGGGTATCACTCCTTTTCATGAAGAAAGAAATGGGAAGGTATTTGGCGTTTCCCCAAATCATATTTTAACAACTTTGGAATGAGGAGAGCCATCTTTCTGCCAACTTAGTAGTGGCCACTCCTAGCCATTTTAAAACAACCCGCCGAATGCAACATACAAAAGTGGTATCAAAACTACTACTATCATCATCCACTACTTGATAGGGATGTGTGCGTTATCAATGGGCTGGGCTCATTAAAGCCCAAGCATGGTCCACTTCTTAGGTCCAAAATTCGAGCTCAGGTCCATTGAATGGTCCCAAAGTTCACCCAAAGGTCAAGCTCACAAAACCCAAACTCTGGCCCATGCCAGGCCTCACTAAGAAAGTTCTCAAAACCCAAAGCCCAAACAGCCCCTTCAATGGTCCCTACTCGGAAAAGCCCGATGCAGCCATCTTTCTCCTTTTTGACGCTTTCGGTGGCCGGCATTGCTTTGAAATGGGGGTGTTGGTGCCAGGTTAGTAGCTGGGTACCCGGGCTAATTACTAAACTAACTAAAAGGCTGGGAATCCCTATGATATAGTTGGTCACGCGTAAACAAGTACCGAAAATGACATGAATTATCAGGCGGCCACCGGCCTGGTGCCTTCCTCGGTGGCTTCCGTCAGTACTCGTTGATTGACTCGGTCGGGCGAATTTTAGTGGGCGCACTTTGATATATCACTTATTATTTTTTCACTAACTTTGTGCTTCCTTAGTTCGGCAATGGTTTTGTTTAGGTCAATCTCTATGAGGAGAGGGAATTTTCCTTGAAATAGAGGTGCAACCCATAGAATATTGTCATGTTTGGGTCAATTCATGATTAGATGTAGGGCCCATCAGATTTCAATGGTTGATTTGGTTTCTTTTGAGTTTTTAGAACCTTTAGGCAATCACTTTCTCTTATTCCCTCCTTCATTTTATATATAGGAAAGGTTAGCGTGATTCGGAAAGGCATATTGGAGGTGTGCCTACCGCTAATGTTCGGTGAATGACTTTATGTGGATGACATCCACCCCCGTACATTAGGTGGGCCACACTACATGGAATAAGTTGTGATGGGACGCCCACCATGTTCACATGCCATGTAGTTCATTTGTATCACGAGCTCCTTATGACAGTGAATTTAGAGGTTTTAGCCATGTTTTTATTGGTGTGGCCCACATGAGTTTATGATTGGCCTGATTCTTGCTATCAATGCTGAAAAATACTCGGTACACTTGATGAACGGGTTGGATCTCAAGCACGTTTTTCAATGTGGCCCTTCGTTAGCGGTAGGCTATACACACTAGTGATTGTCTCTGTAAAAGGTTAGAGTGGTCCAATTATAGGATCCTTTGGTATTGTTCGTGGGGTGATCTTGACCGTCAATCTAATGGGAGACACTATGAATGGGAAGATCCCCGAAAATCTCTGTAACCCATCAATCACCTGCCTACGGATGGACATTTAGGCATGAATAGAGTAAAGATCATTATGAATAGAAGAACAGGCCAAAGATTGAACGGTTAAGATCTTACAATCTGGGAAATTATCGTATGTTCCCCATCCGTCTCCCATCAGATCAACGGTCTAGATCACCAAAGCAAGGCAAACACGTATGGAAACCTGAGCCTACATTTCCCAAGGCTCTTGGCCCTATAAATAATTCACGTTTACTACTACTCAGACACCTTTTTTTGTCATGAAAAAAAAACAAGATAGAAAGGGAAAGGAACGAGGGCTGATTGCCACGTCCCATACAAATGTAAGGCTCTAGATGCATCTCAGATTGGAAAACCAGATCTCAGCCGTTGATTCAAGATACTTAGGGTTTAGGGGTTTTCAAGGCACCACTAGAGGTTTGAAAGAACAGCATGTGATGGGAAATATAAACGAATGGGTGGTATGATTGAGGGAAATCTTTATTACATGTAATATGAATCACCTCCACCATTGAAGCCCCTTAAAATAATCTTCTTGTGAAATCCTCATGACTCCACCACAACTTAGAAATTCTGTGGTTTTAGATCCCGTTTAAGATCTCGAATCAACGGGCCACTCCTCAAATATGCTCGAAAAACATTATGGTGGCCCACCAATATTTTCTTTGGTGGAATGATCCCATACGTTCAAATGGATGGTACATTTGTGCTGTGTGGGGCCCCCGTGATATGTGAGTTCCATCCAACCGTCCATTAGATGCTCCCCACAGTTTTAGTTCTATATCCCAAATTCCATCTTGGTTCGTAACTCAGGTGAGCTATACAGCAAAGGTGAAGAATGGGGGATACTAGGGAGGGGATGCCCACCGTAGAAACTTCCAGATGGAGTGTGGAGTTCACCATGTTGTGAATATGTCATCCAACACGTTCATCGGCTAAGAATCATCAAGATGAAGAGTAAAGTGATAGAAATCGGTGTTATGGTGAGTAGGTGGGTCACAAAAAGTGAATATATACGTTTTAGTAACTATAACACGTCATTCCCTGCGGTGTGTCCCACCGGAGGTTTAGATAAAGAAGATTTTTGTAATGTACGGTGAACATGGTAACTAATACCCGATGAGCAATTCGGATATTTCATACATAATACAGGTGGGTCCCATGCAGCTTGAGAGTAGCCTATGCTGTTCCGAGTTTGCTGTATTATACAACCATGTGGCCACATCCAATCCATGCATCACGTATGACCTGTTTATATATGTCATGGACCAAAAATCAGGTCGGCCCAATCATCAAATAGTCCCCACACTCAGGAAAAATCTCAACCATTGGGATGTTTTCCTTTTGACCATCCATTTCGCCCACATGTTGACTTGGAGCATCTAGATGGAGGGCCCCATCAAATGCATTGCTTGTATGCGGACACGCGTCCCACATGTAGCCTGACACGTGGAATTCAGAAACCTCTCGTGGTTCAGTTTCAAAGGTTTCACATGCCCCTGAATTCATCAGAGCTTGTGGCCACAATCAGGTAGGGCACATTGCAAGGGAATTTAGAAATATTAGATATAGATTTCCAAAGCCTCATGTTCTCTCCTTTGACTGACTAATCCCTCATTAATGCTACCATTAATTACTAAGGATTTTAATTAAATTCATTAATTATATAACATCCTCATAGCATAAAGAGAAATGATCCAGTGCTCTTAGAGTACTTCAAGATATAGTGATCCGTGTTTCATCATAACATTTGGACAATACAATCGATTAATCTGGACCGTTCATTACTTTCGGAATGTAATTCATGATACACCATTTGAAATTAACTCTAATTGGACAATCTGATCCATCTATAAGTTACTATTTCTGTTAGAGCCATCCATTTTCCAAGCCATGGATAGGATGGTTAGTATTATTTGATGGAATCGATTCTTTTGAATTATGGTAAATCTATAATGATCTAACAAACGGACGGTCTAAATGATTGATTTGACCTACTGTCTAATAAATGATCTTGGCCGTCAATTTATTCGCCACTGATTGTATGCTTAAATGTGTTCCATTTCTGTAATTTGTACACAGTAGCCCATGAAATGCACATTTCACCTGATGGGCGGTTCAGATCGATCTGTTGGACTGTCCAAATGCCTCAATTCAATCAGAATTATTTATGATGCTATGAAAGAGCTAGATCATTTTTCTAGAATAAAATCTCCAAGGCTAATTTATAAGTATTTTTTTCTGAGATGGGCCCAAACATAAAATCTGAATTCAAATCTGAACTAGATTTATTCAAGATCCAAACATTGCTACATTCCATTGTAGATGCAAATTTTCAAGGGAAAAATATGCTGGGAGATAATAATTTATGTGGTGGTAGTGTCGTTATAGTGATACGGCCGCCCGTTGGATCGCCGTCCAACCACACCACACCAAAGAACTGGGCCACCATGGTTTTTTTTTTTCTCTATACCCATGTGGCATTTCTAATTCCCATGTGGCGTTTTCTTGATCACGTGATGATTAGTCAAAGGTCCCATCTTAGGGGTAATTTGGGGATTTGGGAATGTTGGTAGGGAGGGGGCCAAACCAGATTTAAGTGGGCCCACATATGGGCCCCCAAATGAGTTTCGATCCACGAATCTAACTGAGATCGTGAGGGGATGGTTGGTCCCGGCTCACTCATGGACTCTAGTGGGTCGGTCCTGGCCCACCATTGATCAGGCTCAGCACCTGTAGGCCCATTCAATCGGTCGGTTGTAAACTGTTGGAGCCTGACTCGTACTTATTTACAATCGGGCCCAGCCTATACATTCAAGCTGTTTGGGGCCCACCCGTGATGCGTATCTCGTATCCAAACCGTGAATCTGGTGAGGCTACCAAGAATAATACGTCTAGAAAAAACTCAGGTGGGAAGATAACAGGGAGCAATGTACAATCACGCATATGGCCTATACATTCACTTGTTTTGGCCCTGTTAGACCTTAGAATATGTTGAGTTATGGTAAGACCCTTAATCGTGGTGGGACACACCTGATTACTGGGTTGGATGAAGTATGCACAACAAACTGAGCCCAGATTCGATCTGTGAAGTTTCTATGGTGAGTCTCCCATCCCCAATGTTCACCATCGTTACCTTTGTCGTGGCCCACCTGAGTTATGGATCACGTTGGATTTTGGGCTCTAGATCCAAAATTGTGGGGCGAATCTAATGGACGGATTGGATATCATTCACACATCAATGTGGACCCCACACAGCTCAATCCAATGGTAATGATCAGGCTGCTTGAGTGGGCCAGACATTAACCACATAAGATGGGCTGGACAAGTATCGATCCGGCCCATCCCATTTACACCTTCAGGCCCAAGTGGGCCATTGAACAATCAGCACGTGCATACTCCTTGAAGAAACATCCAGTAGATTAGGAGTAAGATAATCCCTGATTAGCAACCCAATTAAGGAGGATGAGGGAAGTATTAAAATCATTGCAGTTGAATGTGGGTGACATCATTCCTCGGTGGCCCACTTCCCAACAACCAGATTCGACTTATGGGGAGAGGGAGGTCGGTAGCAAACGGTTTGAACGTTGGAGAAAGTGCCCTCCATTTGTTAAATGGAATCAATGGAAGGGGGGATTGCACCTGGCACAATCTGGGGCTTGCATGTGGCCCACCTTCCTTTTATGTTCTCTTTCTTATTCCCAAAACCAAAGGCATTTGAATGAGTGCTTCATTTATTATTTTAACGGTTATAGAGATTTGGAAGTGAGAATCTCAATGAGAAATAGAGGAGAATTGGGAAGACATGTGGGGGTTTATAAGGGGGAGGTGTTCTCGTTTCTTGCAACTCTTTATCTACTGTCCTCCACGCCTTCACATGGGAATGGGAATAACACTCTCTCCCCAAAACACATTTTTTTTTTTTTCACATTCTCTCTCTTTAATGGGCTGGATCTGAGCCCATTTGGGTCATCTGGGCTTATTTGATTTTGGACTAAATACAGTTTGAAACTCGACCCACATCGATATCCAGCCAATGACTGTGCTGGAAATAAATCCGGGCCACTCAGCTTATGGGCCAGAATGTTGGGAACGGTTGGATGGGTTAAAAAGGTTCACTCATGTTGTTTTTTTAATCATGCATTTGTTTCTAGGCTATGGGCCATCTGATGAATGGACCGAAACATTGTTGTGGAAATGTAGCATGCGGGCATGTGTGTCGTGTCACGGTTCAAGTTCTAGTGAGTCACAACGAGTCGACTCAACAAGTTTTGCTGATTGACTCAGTTCGATTTGAGTCAGCCTGGTAAAAACGGGTCTAGATCTTATCTTGGCCCCACATAAAACATGGCTTGGATCAGTCTCTATTCATATATCCGGACATAAAACCATGGCAAGATTAAGGGCCCAAAATCAAAGCCCATGCCTGTCTAGTGGTGGGCCCGAAGCCCATTTCAGACTCTACCTCTTTGGATTGGAACTCCACACCATCGTAATCCACACGGATTAAAAATTTAAAACGATATTTTTGTTTGGTTAGAAATTCAAGAAAGCGGTTCATGGATATATGTGTGTCTCTTTCCTTTTATGTACACGTCCTCGCATCTGTGATGCACGTTGAGAGTGATCGCTTAGAAGCAACCTCATACGTACACGTGGTTGGTAATCCTCGGGCTTTACTGCCTACCCGATGGGCCCCGCCGTGCCCAGAAATTTCTATAATCCCACAATCTAACCATTCCCTAGAGGGACTACAAATTGACGGTTGCAAATACCACCCTGATCCAATGGTGGCCCACCTTCCAATCAGGGTTTCCCGCAGGGCATGCACACTACATAGGACGACCCTTTAACCCAAGAGTCAACCATGACCGAATGGGGCCCACTTTCGCCCAAATGACGATACATGTACATCAATCCAGACCGCTCAAATCCCGGGCCTTAACCACACCAATTGCACGGTCCTAATCATCTGATACACATCTCTGAAACTGGACCGTGAGTGTTCTCACTTTAACAGTAGATCCAATATCAATGAACTGAATGGTTATGATCAAAGCCCACACGTGCATCAAGTCAACTAATGCACAAGCTACCACGTTTGCCATCATGGCACACATAAATATCCAAGCCATCCATCACGGAGTACTTATTATTATTTTATTTTATTTTCACACACACCACTGAGCCATGAGCAAGGACTCATCCATCACGGAGAACTTACCATGTAGATGCTACTGCCAAAACATATAGGTGGTCCCAGGGGCGGCTCTAAGGGGTATGCAGGTGAGGCAATCGACTAAGGCCCCCTAATTATGAAGGCTCAGGATTATAGGAATAGGCTTTTAATACTCTGATAGCGTGTGGTAATCTATACACATGTATTGAGAAACTGCAACCTTTGAACATTTTTAAATTAAATTAAACAGATATAAAAGTGGGTCCCAATTTAGATGGTTCAAGTCACAATGGCTGGATCTCCTAACTAGTTGATTCTTGTATATTAAACAAATTATTTGAATTCAACATGCAAATTCTCACTAATTGGAAGATAGAATAGTTAAATCAATGGATTTTTTGTAATTTAGCCTATCTAGAATGGATTACCTAATTTAGACGGTTTGGATGGAGTCAAAATATGCTATATTAATAATCTATGAGTGACTATTTATTAACTATAACACTGCTAGAGTACTATACAATTCTAAATTCATTATTCTCACAATAGACGCGGATTGCGGGCAGGCCACTTTAGGGATTCCTGTAGCCCTGAGCTCATTATCCACATTATTATATGTGTTATATCTATTCCATTGATCCATTTCTTCATCCCATTTTAGAATATTAGAAAAACATGAAGCGAACCAAAGCTCACCACAACGCAAGAAAAGTGGATATCGAATGCTCACCATTAAAAACTTTTCTGCAGGCGGTAGAAATTTTGGATAAGTTTCGATATTTATGTTTTCCTTTCATCCATCTAGGGTTCACCTTATGAACGGTTTAGCAATTTTATCCATCGAAATTGATTTATTGGGTAAACTTGAATACGAAAGTTTAATTAGTAATTTTGCATCTAAAAAGTCAAGAAGCAAATTTATGGTTTAATTTTAAATTTACTAATATATATTAAAAAAAAAAACTAAAAAGCCTCATCTTTGTGACTTGCCTAGGGCCCCCAAGAATGTTGAGCCGCCCCTGGGTGGTCCACTCGGTAGGTGTGCCATGATAGGAAAAATAATTGGATGGATTACAAAACTTCGGCTGGTTGTTTTAAAACCGCATATTTTCTCAGGTAATTGTGGCCCACCTGAATAGTAGACCGATCTTATTCTCGGGGTAGGGAATCTACTTACTGTTACCTTCTGATGGATGGCTTGGATATTGCATTCATCCACCGCGCTGACTTATGCACGTGTGTGGGCTTAACAAAGCTCTTATCAATGAGTATTTAAGGAAATTTTTATTACGGTCTAATGCCTTCTTTCTTCCGCAGGCGCAAAATAACCCGTCACGAGAAATGTCACACGTACAACGTTGCATGGGAGCTTTAAGATACAACGATTCCTTTCCCACCGAAATTTTATCCTTTTAAAAAATCATAGCCGTAAAAATGATTCTAAGTATCATAAGGATAATTCATGGAGACAATGGGGATGTTCTATTCATCATTCATGCTACACCAATGAAATCAGTGGAAACCGATGGTCTGGATCAATGTAATCTCGTAGTGTGTATAATGAGTGAATTTATCCCGTTCTTTCTAAAGATGTTCTTAATTATATGGGCCACTATTTCATCGTCTTGGATTCTTACCTCAGTGAAACATGACAGAAAATACAAACGTTGTACTTTAAAGTTCTCATGCAAGGCTGCACGCGAACATTTCTCTTGACCCAGTGAGAACATGCTAACAAACTAACCACAGATTCTCTTCCCACCACAGAAACGCTAGAGAGATTCGAGCTGCACACATCCCAACCTGCCACGTACGTGCCAGATCAAGACCATGTACCATTTCGGTCTCCATGTAAGCATACCCATTCCCAAAACCCAGACTAATTCACTAACCAAATGGGCCACACAAGGACACAAAAAAACATTATCCATCAGTGATTTTCTTTCCAACCGTCCATTTTCTTATCAAGCGGATCACCCTAATTTACAAACCAGCACACGTTGGCAATCAGCCCCACCAACGAATGGTTCCAGATCCTCCACACGTGTACCAAAAGGCTCGTGCACAAGGATCCATCTCTTCAATCTCTCACGGCGCGAGTCACCAAACCCACATCATACTCAGCATTATGGCATTCGGACCAACCGAAATTAACGAACACATGACATCACATGGAAAAGGGCATTTAAAAAGAGAGGACTTGATTAAGACCGTTGGAGAGAAAAAGGGTACCGTCAAAGTCAATGTGAAGCTAACATGGCCTTAAAACCCCCTAAAATTCACTAACATTTCTTGGTATTTATATTATATTATATTTATTTTATTTTATTTTAATAATACAAGCGCCTGTCATTTCTTCAATCATTTTAAATAGTCTAAGCGCCTGTTTGGTTGCCACATAAAAATAAATGGTCTTCATATTTTCCGCCCATTTTGAAAAACTGATTCTCCAAAATATTAGTTTTTTGTTTCTTCAGATGATCATTTCAGGACTGTCAGCCAAATGGGGAATTAGGTTTGTCAAATTGATTTTTTATTTATTTTATTTCAGTGATTCTTTATGGTTGGTAGGGCGCAAATGGGCCGGATAACTGGGCCTAATAAGTAAGGGCCTAGCCCAGAGATATGTTGTTAGTGGAAAATGGGCCGGGTTGGATTTGAGCAGTGGCTAAAGGTCCATGAATGACTTGAGATTGAAGATGAATAAAGGCATGATATTATTAAGCTGAGAAGGTGGTTGGTGGGACCGGGTCGGAAATGGGCAAGGGCCTATTGGCTTGCTTAGAAGGGACAAGCCTCCTAGCAGGCCCACTTGGCTTACATTCTAACCTTACCTCAATTTCCATAAATGGGCCTGTTAAGATGTGGCCCAGTTAATGAGTGGGCCTGAAGATCTTCAATCCTATCTCCCCTATAGCAAGCTTTCATATACCTAGGCTTCATATTCAGATTTTTGAAGTTTATATGGATCCTCAACTTTTCATTCTCTTGATAATGGAGACTATGTTGGAGGTCCAATCCGTGTATATGATCTGTTTGATGAATCCAACCTTCAACAACTGCTCAACCTCTTTCTTGATCTTAGAGGTAACCTCTAATGTCATTCTTTTTGTGGGCTGTTTGAAGGGCTTGAATCTTTCCTTGTTTAGAAGGCGATGTTCCTTATCTAACTTTGACATATCATGATAGTTCCAAGCAAAGTAATTGGAGTATTCCCTGAGGATGTAAATCATCTCCATCTGAGCTTGGGGTTCGAGCTCTGTGATGATCATATACATCGGCCAGGGTTCTTTCTCCATTTTAAGATTTACCTCAATGAGGATGTCTCGCTACCCTGTCTTCCACCATAGTATCTTCATCTAGCAAGCATTTTGCTATGTTAACATGGCATCCATCATAATCAATGGTGCTGTTGAGATATTGCTCGAGGTTATAGATGATGGCCTGATTTCGGCCTCTCCATCTTTCTTGGCTTAGAGATCCATCATGGGATCTCTTCGATGAAGTATTGGGGAGGCCATTGATATGGGATAATCATATTTGGCTCGTACAAGAACTCTAACATTTGGCTCGTACAAGGACTCTAGCGGCTTTTCTATTATAGTAATGGTCGGTTTTGTGGACCAGCCTTCTATTAATATGACGAGGCCAATTCTGAATTGGAGCAAGAACCGACGCAACCGGGAGGTCCTCTAGTAACATAATGACGCTATTAATGAAAGTGTCCAGCTCGGCCTCTGTCCTACTAGAGTGTACTTTGTTGGTAAGTAAATCCCAGTCTCAGGACAATCTAATGTGATAATTGTATTGAGATCCTGGGTGAAGTTGACGTAGGGGAGGACGTGAGGTCGAGCACCGTTTTCCTCAAGAGGATAACTATTCCGAATCCACATAACTTCTATGGACTCCTCACAGAGACTTCTCGAATCCACGAGGAAAGAAAGCAGAAAATAGAAATAAATTCTAATAAATTTGAAATTGATTAATGAATGAATAAAAACAATTTCACAACCCTTTAAATAGGGGTACCAAGCAATGGGAAAGAAATCAGAGTCAAACTACAACTAAAACTCATAAAATTTCGTGACTTACTATAAATAGTAAACTAACTATTTACGAACGGTCGTGATGTCTACTAGTGCATAAGGTTTTTGGCCAAAAATAGTAAGTGTCTTATTTGGCTTCACTAAACTGTTCCCCTAATTATTCTAAGCTCTTTTCGCGTTGCATGCAACTCCTAAAGCCCGACGGATGAAGAGTTATAACCAAACTAAAACTTACTATTTATAGTAAAAATGAAATTAAAACAGGGAAACGACCGTCGATCCAAGGGTTTTTTGCAATTCCGGGCATCGCAACCCTAAATAGCAGGGTTGGTTGGCTAAAGTAGCTCGTTCTACCCCAAAATCATATATAGTTTACATCAGGTAACTCATTCCGAATTGTGAGATATGCCCGATTTAAGGTCCGATGGTCTGGATCACTTCTGTCGCCGACCGGGCCTTTTCTGATCCATCTTGGCCATGAAACTGTCCGCGACCCGCTCTACATCAGAATTTTATCACGGCTGTAATCCATGCTGGTCGACCATGCTTGTTTTAGATGATAAGCCGCAAAGGCCCGATTTTTTCATTCTACAAATTGGCTTAGGTTAGGTTTGAGTCTACCATAAATGACCGTTTGTCAATCTAGATAATCTCTGCCTTCCATTCGTTCCATATGATCAAGAACTGGTATAGGGACAATGGGATACACCAATTAGAGTGAATCCAGTTTCTCTAGCTAGTTGTTGGCTCGATCGATCACAAAAAAGGTGGCTATGAACTTGCTACTTCCTATCTTCAATTCCATAGAGAGCACTCATTTGGTATTCATGATACCTCCTGCAAAACTTGATATAGTGATTTCGGTTGGCATTAGGCCCTGGGACGTCTTTTTAAGTTTTCAGACCATAGACATAGGCATAATTTTTGCGGCCGCGTCGTTATCAAGCATAATTATAAGGATTTTGCCTTCTATCTACATGAGGGTCTCACTATGCTTGGGGTCCTTAGCCTTCGGTCGTGGCTAACTGCACCGAGGTGTCACCTATTTCTTTCACATCCCCGCCCATCTAGTTCGGCTGGTCTAGTCAGGCTTGAAATTTCATTGATAGGATGAACATCATGTTGTAGGGTGAAGGTGATGGGAAACAAGGTCCTAAAAGAAATTGTGGTTTTGGGACTGACTTCTTTCAGGATTGCTGCACCTTTAGGGTCGACATCCTGCATGAAATCCTCCGCTCATGGGGATCATTAAAAGGATTGCACGCCTATGGTAATGTCTTTGGGTAAGGATAATGGGTCAGGTTGCGGCCTGAGTCGCTCCGTGACTAGTTGTGATTTCTTGCGTATGACACAGTCAGTAATGATAAAAGCTTGTTGCAACTCTCTATCTCTACAACCTGCGTCTCTCAGTCCTCATCAGCCCTTACAAAGATCGAGGGAACTTGTGGTGGATAGCAATTGTCCATCGGTCAGTGAATGCCTCAGTCGACCGGACCATCGTTGGGTCCAATTTCTTTTCAATGCGCCTCCTTGGGGTCTTTCATGGTTGCTCGTGAACTCTTCGGTCGTGGTTCTTAGGTACCCAAACTTGGGTCGACCGAGGCTTGGCCTTTCGGGCATTCGTTGCCTTTTAATGATGACAGCTTGTCTCTTCGCATTCATAGACTGGCCATAGACAATATTGCTATCGATATAGTGGTTGTCGGACATGCATTTGGTCGATCATCAATAGGTCGGGGAGCCATGGCTAACTATCGAGCTGGTCATTTGGAACCGTCTAACACCACTCTTAGCATGATTGGCACATTGATCAAGTATGATCGGATAGTCTTTGATTTCTCTTAAATGTGCTTTTCTTTATCCACCATAGGAAGTGGAGCTTCTTGGAATGGTATGATCATGAAGGCTCTGTGGTTTTTCGTGTTAGACAGAAAACGTGTCTTGTTTCCATGTATAGATAATTGATTTTGATTTTATCTTTTTCTTTGTATAGATGTTGTATATCTCTATATATTCAACTTTTTAGGGTTGTTTGAAATACAGAAAACCAAAGGAGAATCGTTTTCTCTTTGCTTTCATGGTATCAGAGCTATACCGATCCTGATCTGACACCTCCTTCATCACCGGCATCACCTCCTAATAGATTCGGCCCCTCTTACATTAGAAAACCCTGTTTCGGCACCTCCTTCTGCGCTCCTACTGTGTCCGACCATCCTCAACCCCCATCTGATCATCCCCAACCCCCGTCCGACCATCCCCAGGCCCGTCCGACCACACCTTTGTTGTCCGATCACACTCCTGCTGTCCGATCACATCCCTGCGCGTATCCTGTCACGTCCTGCTGCACGCCTTGCTGTGCATGACCTGCTGCGCACACGTCGTGTTGCACGCCTTGCTATGCACGCACGTCCCTGCCTCATCCGATCACCCTCTGCGCACGCCCCTGCCTCTATACTGCACACATCCCTGCCTCTATACTGCACACAGTCCCTACCTCTGGTGTTGTTGCTGTTCTGTTTCTGTCACTACAACTGGCTCTCCTGCTGTAAGGTACCTTCTTTCTTGGCGTGGTTTATCTCACTTCTTAACTATGGACAAAGACTCCAGTACAGAGGCCCTATGATATAGTTTCGATGGTACCAACTACAATCTATGGGCCATCCACTTTCAGAGTTTTCTCAAGGGTCGTGGCTTGTAGGGACTAATTGATGGATCTGTTACTGTCCCCACTTCCACGATGTCGACAAAGTGGCAGAGTGGGAAATGAAAAATGGCCAGATTATTACCTGGATTCTCGATTTGGTCGATCGGACAATTGATGTTGGTCTCACAACACATCGCACTGCTAAGGCAATGTGGGAGCATCTCCAGACTATTTATCAATAAAGTAATGCGGCTCGATTATACCGCCTGGAATAGAATCTGGTTTCACCTTACTCAGGGTGATAAAAGTATTCAAACATTCTACTCTACAATAGTTACAATTTGGACAGAGATGGCTATGATGGATCTAAAATTCTCTAATGACTTTAAGATATTCCAAACAATGCGCGATAGTGCGCCAGTTAGACAGTTTCTTATGAAGCTGCATCTGAAATTTGAGCATTGTAGGGCTGCCCTCCTGAACCGTGGCTAAACTCCATCAATGACTTCGATTATTAATGATTTATTAGCCAAGGAACAACGACTGCAAGTTCTCTCTCAGGGACCATCTGATCTGTTACTCGCTGTATCCACCTCTACACCAAACCGTGGTTCCACTCCGTTAATTTGTCGTGACTGTAACAAAGTGGGACATGTCATCGCTCAGTGCAAAGATTGGTGCGATATTGTCGACGGACTGGTCATGGTATTCAGGACCGCCGTTCATGTGTCTATGCATCCTCATTCGGCCGTAGCCGTGGTGGTCGAGGTCGTGGGCGTAGTCATGCTCTTTTTGCTACTTTTGTGACTAGTACTCTTTTGAGCCTTTTGTTAGTGATACTGCATCTACTGTTTCTGCCGAGGGTCTTTCTTCACCTTTGACTCCTGTGATGTTCCAGCAAATCGTGTAGGCCCTTTCTACGGCCGGTATGTTAGGTATATTATCATCTTCTACATGGTTATTCGATTTGAGTGCTTTCAATCTTATGACTGGTGACGTATCACATCTTTGCAACATTCATCCCTACACTAGAAATCTGGCTATTTCTGCTGCGGATGACACTAGACTACCCATTCAGTCCGTTGGTTCCTTGACTTTCTCTCCTTCTGCCCATCGCCAATTTACCCTTCGTGATGTGTTTCATGTCCCTAAACTCTCCTCAAATTTAATTTCTATTGATCAACTTACATTTAATAACTACTTAGTCATATTTCTTCCAAATTGTTGTTTTATGCAGGATCTGGCAATGGGGAAGGTACTTGGGAAGGGTAGGCGGCATGGATGTCTGTACATGCTAGACTTTCACCCATCCGTCACTCTAGCTCGTTGTTTCTTTTTTCCATTTTCCTCGGATATTTTTTCGGCAAATAAAATGTTGAAACTATGACACTTTCGCCTGAGTCATCCACATTCCGATCGGTTGATTCAGTTATTTTCTTCTGGCAAGTTAGAGAATATTTCTCTCAATAAAAGTAATTTGGATTATTCTTGTTCTTCTTGTTGTCTTTCAAAAAGTAAGTGTATTCCTTTTCCTCTAAGTACTACGAAATTATCATCTATGTTTGAGCTAGTGCATACGGATGTCTGGGGTCCGTCACCAATTATGTCACTCTCTGGACTACGATACTATGTTATATTCATTAATGATTTCATACGTTACACCCGAATTTACTTTCTGCACTCTAAGTCACAGGTTTTTAAAAATTTCAAGATATTTCACTCTATGGTGGATACTCAATTTTGGGTAAAAATTCAAACTCTCCACTCTGACTCAGGGTGAGAGTATCTCTCCACAAAATTTTCTACATATCTTCAAGATCATGGGATTATTCATCAGACCACCTGTTCTGACACTCCCCAACAGAATGTGGTGGCTGAACGAAAAAATTATCATATTGTTAAAACTGTCAATACCCTGATGACCTCTATGTGTGTTCCTCGTTCCTTTTAGGCGAAAGTTATGATGCATTCGGTCTACTTAATTAACCGAATGCCAACCACAGTTCTGAACAGTAAATCTCCCTACTTTGTTCTCACTGGTTTACTTCATATAGATTCCACATTCTGTGCTTTTGGTTGTATTTGTTATGTTCATTTGGCATCAGGTGAACGTAACAAACTTTCTCCAAAATCAGTCAAATGTATGTACCTAAGATTTGGAGAAACTCAGAAGGGTTTTCATTGCTATGATCCGGTCTCTCGTCATGTTCGGGTGTCACGACATGTTGTTTTTCTTGAGCATATTACCTTTCATTCATCTGTTCCTCCTTCTCTTACACCAAACTCTCCTGGTCTTACTGTTTTTCCTAATGTTCTTGTTGCCTTGAGTACCCTCCCTTGTCTGGTGCAGGTTTACTCACGACGACCATGTACAGATCCATAACCTCCTACTATATCTACTGTACCTATTACCGATCCAGATCCTACCTTGGTACGTCGTTCCACTCGTGTACATCGACAACCTGATCACTTGATATACTCTATGTCTGCCATGAATGTTACTCTGGATACTATATCTATTCATACTTCATACCATTAGGCAGCCACTCATGATTATTGGAAGAAGGCTATGACAGAAGAACTGGAAGCATTGGATGATAGCCATACGTAGGACATTGTCACTCGACACACTGACCAACAATTAATTGGGAGTAAATGAATTTATTCTATAAAGTTCAAGTCTGACGAATCATTGGATCAATACAAAGCTCAACTTATCGCTCAAGGATATAAACAAGAAAACAGAATTGATTATGTGAGACATTCTCTCCTGTGACCAAGATGAAAACTGTTCGCACTCCTCTGGCAATATCATCTGTTTGTTCTTGACCACTCACTCAGATGGATGTGAAAAATGCTTTTCTTCAGGGCGACCTCCAAGAAACAGTATATTTGAAACATTTGAAACCTCCTCCTAGGTCTTTACTCCCTGCAAATAAGGTTTGTCACCTAAAGAAAGCTCTATACAGTCTCAAACAGGCCCCTCGGGCATGGTTCCAACGCTTTCATGATGTTGTTACAGGTGTTGGCTTTACTTAAAGTGGTCATGATTTATCCTTATTCTTATGCACCACTGATCGTGTAATTGTTATTGTTCTCGTATATGTTGACGACTTACTTTTGACTGGTCGCGATGTTATTGGCATCTCGGCATTAAAGGAAGTTCTGAAATCATCCTTCAAAATGGACCTTGGATATCTGACATACCTTCTTGGACTTGAATTTTCACGTTTTAAATGTGAGATTCTGGTCAGCCAACGTAAATATACCAAAAATCTTCTCATCTTGGCCTCATTGACGGATCAGAAGATAGTTCAGACTCCCTTAGAACTTAACGTTCGATATGGCCGTGACGATGGTGATCTCTTCGCGGAGCCCACATTATACCGCCGTTTGGTTGGGAGTCTGGTTTACTTAATAATGACTCACCCTGATATTGCCTACACTGTCCAAGTTTTCGGCTAGTTTGTTTCTGCTCCTCGGACTCTTCATATGACTGTGGTGTTGCGCATCATACGGTACCTACATGGAACTCAAGATCGATCACTGTTCTTCTTCTCCACGGCTACTCTGGACCTTCGTGCTTATTCGGATGTTGACTGGGCCGGTTGTACTCTCACACGAAGATCTATTACTGGCTACTGTGTTTTTCTCAGCACTTTTCTCATCTCTTGGAAGTGTAAAAAGCAGGCCATTGTTTCCAAATCAAGCATGGAAGCCGAGTATCGAGCAATGTTAGCTGCATGTCGTGAGCTGATCTGGTTACGTGGACTTCTTTCTGACTTGGGCGTTCATCTACAGAATCCTACTCCACTCCATGTTGATAATCTGAGTGTCATTCAGATTACCTCTAACCCTGTTTTCTATGAACGGACAAAGCATATTGAAGTTGATTGTCACTTCATCTGAGAGAAGTTTCAGTCTCGACTCATTTCTCTTCCTCATGTCACATCCCTTGATCAGATTGCAAATATTCTCACGAAGTCCCTCATTTTGCACGTCCCTCATATCTCGTTGGCAAACTATTACTTGTCAATTACCAGCATCAATTTGAGGGGGGATGTTAGACAGGAAACGTGTCTTGTTTCCATTTATAGATAATTGATTATGATTTTATCTTTTTCCTTATATAGTTGATTCTGATTTTATCTTTTTCCTTGCATAGATGTTGTATATCTCTATATATTCAACCTTTTAGGGTTGTTTGAAATACAGAAAACCAAAGGAGAATCGTTTTCTCTTTGCTTTCATTCTGGTCTCCTTGATGGATAGGCTGAAATGATTCCTTAAGTGGGGTGTGTGCATCTATTTCTTTAGATGTCTTGTCTAGCCGGCCAATCATCTTAATTTCAGCCATGACACCGTTGATAGGAGTGGTCTTTGGGAAAGGATCTCGGTTGACCCCCATGGCCTCCTTGCCAGGGAACTTGAGAAAGCCTTTGTTGATATTTTCTTGAATGATGTTCTTAAAAATGACACAATTCTTAATAGAATGCGTTTTGGTACTATGCTAGTTATAGTATATCCCTATTTTCAATTCCTCGGCAAATAAAATCTTTTCGTACTCTAGGAGTTCGATAAACTTGACCTCCAAAAGGATGGCGAAGATTTCATTGGCCTTAGAAATGTCGAAAGAGTACTTACTGCCTTAAGGATTCGGGGGCACTCCTTTTAGGATTGATATTGGCCGAGGTTTTGTTCCTGACCCATTTTAAGGCCAAGCGTTTGTACGGCCGTGTGCCAACTATGTTGTAGTCTACGCCCAATCGAGCCAGCTGAGCATTTGTACAGTCGTGTGCCAACTATTGTAGCCATGACTGGCTCATAACAGGTGTTGCAGTCTTCGTTTGACCTGAGCGGGAACTATTTCCACCATAACCAGCTCATAATTTGGGTCACGATAAAACATGCCTTGTGATGCATTCATCCAGTGCTTTTCCTCCTGGTGGATCTATTCTTACTGGGTGGTCCTAATCCAGAGTTTGAACAAATCCATGAAGTACATGCCTTTGAACTTCTTACGAGACTTGAAGTTCATACCTTATAAAGCCACTTTGGCGAATTCGACTTCAGGAAGGATCACTAGACAATGATTTTTAGCACACTTGAACCGAGAAATGAATTGTTTAGCCGTCTCAGCAGGTAGATAACACAACCTATACATGTCAAGCCATGGATACCTCCGACTCAGTTCAGTGGATTTGCATATGAAACCTCTCTTCCATCTCGTACCATGTTTAGACCAAGTTGGTCGGGTGGTTAGTGTACTACGTGAAGATACTCTTATTAGGGAGTTTCTGAATGGCTTGAGTTTCAGAAAATCATTATGGAAAACCTCACCACATTTCATAGTAAAATGACCGATGTACTTGATTGTAGAGGTATCCCCTTCTCAACAAAAAATAGTGAACTCAGGAAACCTAAACCCTATGGGCAACTTAATGATCTACCCAGTTGGGGTATGGTTTCTATAGATCGGCCAGGCGATTCACCAACAGTTTAGTTAGACCCTATACTCTTGGTGAGTCTGTAACGCCCTGAAAATCGGGGGTCGAACATAAACTCAACTCCCGAGTTCCAGAACATCACTTATGCAACAAAATGAATGATGATTGAATGTTGACTGTATTCGTGCATTGAACATGAGTGAGATTAAGCCAAAACAGCATATCATACTCCAGAGACAGTTAAATTTGCAAGCGGAAGACTGTGATAGATAGATAAAATATATAACTTATGATGAGTCTCCGAGTGTGATAACATTACCAGTTAAATAAATACAAGTGCGCTTCTAAAATGTACCAAATGTGAGGAAGTGTAATGCCTCCTATCCCAGTACTATATAGCCCACAATACAATATCGTCTTCATTGACTGCCAGAGATACGATAGGAGAATTCCTCCTATCACCATAGAAAATAGTCCTCTCGCTTCACAAGCATCGCCACCACTGAAACTCAACAAATGCTGTTGGTGTGTACAACACCGTCCCGTAACGTGGGAGTGAGTGATCAACTCAGTGGAACAAGAAAGCATAGGTTAACATGTTATCAATTCAATCAAGCAGTAATGATAAAGCAGTACAAATCAAACATTTCTAACTACTCTTGTTAAGTGCAAAAAATGAAATGGCATGATGCTGTATGCCCTTGCCAAACCACCCTCAAGCGACATCATCTTACGTTCGCGAATGCTTACTCCCTCAGTGCGCCACATCTACAAAGCACATGCGGTGCGATGATGCTCATGATTACCAAGTTATTATTAGTCCATTTCAAACAAAGAATATTGGGAAACTAAGGTACCTCCTTGTATCATTCCCAAACATGATCCATTCTAGGGTCGTCAATCCTAGTTAATCTCATACGATGTTATGGTTTGAGAAGCGTAGTGAAGGCATCGCAAAGGGCTCGTCACCGTCAACATGGATACAGATCTCACCGTATGCGGCTCAATTGTTGGCCGTCGGCACCAAGTACATATCTCACCGTACTTGGCCCAATCACTAGCCGTCACCAGTACGGTGTCTCACCGCATTCTCGGCTCAACTCATACTTTTGTGAAAGACTCGTCAGCCAATCACGACACTTGGAGTATACTCGAAGATACTACGGAGGACTCGTCGCCGTCAAAGACGAGCACAGTCTCACCGTACTCGGCTCTTCTTGCCGTAAGTATCGACAAATTTCGAATATAGTGTCCCATACCACCATAATCGGCTCACGAGGTTGGTTGCGCAATGGTCACTACGGGAGGCACATGACCCCGCCAGAGGCCGACAAATCAACCACGGTGTCCCATACCACCATGCCCGGCTCATGCGTCTTAGTGGATCGAGGTACCATGGTTAACGGATCGCCACCGTAAGTTTGGTACCCTAGGTTCAAGCAAAGAATGCGACCAAACATGGTGAACATACATATACACATATCGGTTTGCTTGACGAGCTCGACTAGCTCGAGCGCACCACAAGTTGAGCGATATGGAGCGCAAAAGCACTCCGTGTGGCCAACCACTATCGCCAACCGAAGTACGACTCGGGTTCGCTGAGACACGCCCACCGTGGCGATATGAATCTCGACCACAACCGCAAGTTCTGTATCAATGTTTGGACTATAGGCATAGTCCCAAACTCAATCAGTTGAAGCATGAAGTAAAGCATGAGGTAAAGCATGTATTATAAAGCATGAAGTAAAGCATGTTATAAGGCATGTTGTAAAGCAAGTTATAAAGCACTATACACATAGGGATACAAATACTTAGAGTTCATAGGTGAGTGGTTAGAGTGAACAACCACATGGAGGGTGTCATATGTGACTCTAAGGTAGCGGAGAATCCCATCTCAAGCACCTAACTAAGGTTCTAACACTTAAGCACTTACACTCACAAGTGATTTCACCAACACTTGGAATGCACTATTTCAACATACATGACGTATGCTAGAGAAGTGTGTACTAGGGTTGTCCCTTTACTAAACTAGTATTTTATACATATACATCATATTCATACAGCAATTAAACATGGCAATCATATTAGCAAATTTTATACGTATAGGGTACTTTCACGTATACCCAATTTCGACATACATAGTGTTTACAAAGGAACATAGATTTCGGCGATCCCTTTCGCCAAGTAAATATTTTATACGCACATAATATATTTATACGACAATTAATCATGACAAACACATCGCTAAAATATACATGTATACGGTACTTCGTACAATACCGTATTTCTACATACGGCGCATTTACAAGTAAACATATATTTTGGCGATTCCTTTCGCTAAACTAGTATTTTATTCATATATTATATAATTATACATTAAATAAACATGTCAAGTATTTATCCAAAAAATACGTATACGGTATTTCTACGTATACCTAGAATATGTGAAATTCCATATTTCACACCGCTAATCAAAACAGAAACGGAAAGCACTTTGTACATGTGCATTTGCAAGCAGATCATGAATCTACCATTATCTGACATTGAAAGCGTTGAAAACCGTAACTTATGCACTTAAAGTCCTCACCTTTGCCTTTGGAAACGAAACGAATCAGCAAGGGTAGAGGAACTTCCGTCTACGGGCGATTTCTAGCCTAAAGAGCGGAATCGGTTAGTTGTTACATAGCCTACAACGATCCTACCAAAATTCAGACCTAGGGTTAGGGTTTCTTACCTTCAAAGAGGATGGATACCGCCGGAAAAACACCTGGAATGAAGCGGTGTAGGCCGTGTAACAGTCCCAAGCAGTAGGAGGAAGATCGGCAGCAAACTCCAGGTTTTTCTCTCTCTTTTCTCTCTCTTTTCTCTCTCCCAAAACTCAAATTCGTATGGCTGTGAGAGAGGGTGCTCTAAGGCCCTTTTATAGCCAAAAACATTCCGAAAATAGACTCAGGTTCAAGGGTTACTGCTAATATAGGATATTCGTCACTTTTTCCACTTCAAAAGAGAGGTTCTGGTAGCCCTCCTTGAGCCAAACGTCAGACTTAATCTCACCATCGACGGATCTACGTGGGATTACGTTTTTGACTCGATTGGATTCCCAGATCGCACGTGGCGGACCACTTTCAGTTCGACGGTCAGTGGGCCACGATCAGAAATTCCAAGTACATGTAAATGTTCCTGAAATTTTTCTTAATCCGAGGGTGTAATTTGGTCTGATTCTGACGGTCGGGTTGCTTATCTTGACGCGTCAACGAACGATGCCAGATCACTATTCCAGATATTTATTTTGGCATGTGAATAGTGTTTTTCACACCACCTCGCTCCGATTCGAAACGAATGGCCGTGGAACATCGGATGGGGCTGATTTTTGAGATGATTGTTAAGCCCAGTGGGGCGGTCCTAGTTCCTTAGCTTCGGGTTAATCGGACTCCCGATGTGCGATCTAGACCTAATACGAAGTTTCGTTTCATTCCCGAGAGCAGACGGGAAATGAGTTTGGTTCTAAACTTTAGGGTAACCTAGCGTCAATGATTCTGCAAGTTTTGGGTCTTGCAGATCGTATTTAAAGCGATTCAAATGGATTTCATGGCTAATCTAGTTTAACACCTAGTTCACTTTGTCAAATTTCTAAAGGATTTAATCCTAAGTGATTTTCGTCTGAGGTGGAACTTAGTCCATTGTAGTTTGTATATAAAGTGATCCAAGTTATACTACTTAGCTAGTTTAAGATAGTGTCTAGGGCGAAGGTGCTTTGAAAAATTGAAAGCACAAGGTAGTGAAGGTGGGATTTGTGAAGAAAATGATTTAAGGAACGATTTGAGACTTTAATTGAGCGTTTAGGAACTTAAACTGTGTTAGGATTGACCCATTGCCTAAGGACGTCTAATCCCAAGTTGGCAAAAATCCGGGCGTTACAATCTCTACCCCTTAAAACAAAATTTCGTCTCCGAAATTGTCTAAGGGTAATAAGGAAAGATTTCTATTATTTCATTTGCCTTTAAAGAATTATTAATTTTGTGTTCCTACTACGCGTGGTAGGGTATATACCAAATTTGGTTCATTTTAGTCTACCCCCTTAAAACTTAATTTTTTATCCATTTCTCATACCCCCGATGGTTTGCTACCATTCATTTCTTTACCTATTTGGAGTCTCGACAACAATCCCCACATTTAGAGTAAGATAGTTTGTTTTCATTGTTTGACCAACACGAGAGACGGTAATAGTGGGCTCGATCCCGATACATCGATCATCTACGGCCAGTGGTAGGAAGCTCATCGATCCCTTCCGAATCCCGGTGGATCCTGGTCGTCCGCTCGTCGTGAGAGAGTCCATCTAGTCACCCAGATTGGGAATTGGGTCAAGCCGCGAAAACTTCATCGCATTGTAGATGTCGGAACTCCGTAGTCCGATCACTCTCTAAGAGTAGGGAATGTCCATCATTGAAAGGCTCAAATTGTTTATTCTAAGGTTGCCCTTTAGGTCTTAGTCTAAGAGAGTCCTCGATATTATCTATGTCCAAGGAAAGGGTGAATCAAGTCTTACTAAATCATCTTAAAACGGTTTCTCATAGTAGAACTTACTAGGGCTTCTATAATGTTCGTATTTATCGAGCACCGTTTCGATCCTGGGCCAGTGGGATAGGGTCCACCATGTTTCCGCTGCGCCACCCAGGTCAAAGAGGTGTATTAAGTGACCTAACTAGAGCGGGTTCATCATGTTCTACCCCCCTTAAAATTTATTTTCACCCTCAAGGCTTAAGATTTATGTCCTGCTCCGTATGTCGGAACAAGGTGTAATTTATAACCTATCCTTAAAATGAAATGGGAAATACATTGGTCTCCCTTTCATCGACGATGTATACTTGTAGCATTGATACCTATGGGTATCGAGAGGAGCTAAAATGATGGGCAATGTGGTTGAGGTCACGGGCATGTGTGAGTTTGAGGCAAGATGCCTAATTCTACCAAAGGACTTTTATTACGATCTCAACTTACCCTCCCAAGTCATATCTAGTTTATTACTATAAGATAATTCTATACCTTATTAATACAAAGGTATTTGGAAAGAATAGGTCAACAGGCAGACTATTTTTTTTTTTTTCTAAGTTCATATGTACAATGTGTATGTTATAATGACATGAGATTCGAGACCTAATTCCTAACTCATCGTCCCATTTGGGTAATTCCTTAGGCTTAAAAGGCAAAGTCGCTATCGCTATATACTCCTAATACTTTTCAAAAGCAAAGGATAAACCTTTAGTTGCAAATGGTCGGGCCAACACGGAAAGAAAATTGTATAGTGGGTCTGAGTCGGTTAAGTAGAATAACTAAGTCTATTATTCAATTAACCTAGCATAATTAATTAGTCTTTTACTTTCCTTAGCCTAACCAGTAGTCTAGTCTTAATTTAGGAGTAGAGGAAATCCATAGGTGAGTCCAAAGTCTATGCTTATACGTTAGATGATTTCACTTCATTTCTAATACAAGGAAGGGTTTTATCACTTAGGGTCAAAGTTGTCTAATTGGAACGAGTTGCACATGAAGTTACACTTAACTACGCCCAAGCATTTCACATATGCTCATACCAGCTAAGAGGATCCTAAGGTTCACATTATTAATTTGTTGAATTTCCTCTACGGTCAGGTCTGTCGAAATCTAGGAGCACTGCTCTAGGTCCAAAACTCCAAGGGTCTATTTGTCAAACAACCATTTACTCTAAAAGTTTAAGCTATCAGAGTGTGGTGGGTCAATGTATATCAAGGGACTTTATCACTTCAACACAATTTGACCAATGGTCTTAAGTTGCATTAAAATGGGACTGTATTGCTAATCCCACTTCAGGATTGGGAATGGCATATTTGGCAGGAGGGTGGGCGGGGATTAAAATTACTTTATAGGCTTTGGAAAATGAGGATTGTGTTGGAAAGTGTGAGATGGGATTTCCATATCCCACGATGAGGAATTTCTAAGTGTAATTTGAAAGAAAATTCCGGGATTTACGTTTAACTGCCTACACTCAAAATATGGTATTGGAAAACATGGGATGCACCCAAATCCCATGAGATCGAGAAAATGGCCGTAACCAATTCGAAAAGGGCCATGGAAATGAAGGAAGGAGAGAGAAAGGGGGGTCATTTCTTCGATACTCCACGGACAACAGATCCCAACAGAATTGAAGAGACACGAATGACAAAAATGAAGAAGGAACAAGGGAGAAACGGGATGGGTTTGAAAGTTGCCTACGAATTTGATCTCCAAATGGGGATATGAGAGCTCAAACGTGAAAGGAAAGGGTAGGGTAGGTGGCTAGGGGGCATTGTGATCAATGGGAGTGGGTGAGTTATGGACGAAAATGGGGGATTGAGTGATTTAGGGAATGGGTTGAGAGAAAAATCAGATATGGAGGGGATGGGCGTTTGGAAGGGAAGATGTGAGAGGGAGGGGGGCTCCAACCCTAAAAATCTCAAACCCCAGCCAAAATGGCACGTGCCAGGGGGTAGAGCATGCTGGGCCGACCCACCCCACGTTCGAAATTCCACCGGAAAGCCGACCGGACCGCGGTCCGCCGCCGGTGCCGCGGTGGCGCCGCGGTCGGACTTGGCCGGAACCGCGCCGCCGCGGTGGGGCCTTGTTCTTCATGGTCCCAAGGTGCCAAGTGCACCCTGGTTCGATCCCTGGGTCCCATCGAATTTAAGTGGGGAGGCCCCACTCCGATTCGCTCTATTTCGGGTAGTTTCGGCAACCGGACATATCTTGCAATCCTAATGAGTTATCGACGTAAAATATATGAATTTGGGGTAGGACGAGCTAATGAAGCCAACCAAGGGTTATGCGGGGTTGAGCCTGAATTGCGAGAAAACCCCCGATTGACGGTTATTTCCCCGCTTCAATTTCGTTTTGCCAAAATAGTAGTTTTAGTTTGATTTCTCTTCATCCGTTGGGCTTTAGGAGTTGTGCCCAATGAGAAAAGAGTTTAGAATAATTAGGAGAACGGTTGGGTGAAGTCGTTTAGGACACTTACTATTTTTTGGCTGAAAGCCTTGCGCACTAGTAGACACCATGACCTTAGTAAGTCGCGAATGCTAGGAGTTTTAGTTGTAGTTTGTTTCTGATTTCTTTCCCATTGCTTGGTATTCCTATTTAAAGGGTTGTGAACTCATTTTTCTTCATTCATTAATCAATTGTGGATCTATTAGAATTTATTTCTAGTTTTTACTTTCTTTCCTCATGGATTCGAGAAGTCTCTGCGAGGAGTCTAGAGAAGCTCCAAGGATTTGGGGTAGTTATCCTCATCACGTTTGTCGCACATTTTACTGATTCTCAATGATTGGGATGAGGTGGATTATGATCTAGACCCTTCACTAGACAACCTAGAAATGTTTTAAGGTCGACCCGTGCGACCATGGTTGAATACATACTCGATTTCGGCGTTCGTTTTCAATGAACTTTGCCAATTGAAAGCGAAATCGGGATACTTTTCACATCCCGTCGCTCCCTCCTAAGTCGAGAGGCGTCGAGATGCGTAGTGTGACCATAACCCAGTCCGGTTTAATCAAAATCATGCTCGATACCATCTTGTAACGCCACGAAAATCGGGGTCGAACATAAACTCAACTCCCGAGTTCCGAAACATCACTTATGCAACAAAATGAATGATGATTGAATGTTGATCAGTATTCGTGCATTGAACATGAGTGAGATTAAGCCAAAACAACATATCATACTCCAGAGACAGTTAAATTTGCAAGCGGAAGACTGTGATAGATAGATAAAATATATAACTTATGATGAGTCTCCAGAGTGTGATAACATTACCAGGTTAAATAAATACAAGTGCAGTTCTAAAATGTACCAAATGTGAGGAAGTGTAATGCCTCCTATCCCAGGTACTATAGCCCCGTCAATACAATATCAGGTCTTCATTGACCTGCCAGAGAGATACAGATAGGAGAATTCCTCCTATCACCATAGAAGTAGTCCGGCTCTGCTTCACAAGCATCGCCACCACCTGAAACTCAACAAATCTGGTTGGTGTGTACAACACCGTCCCGTAACGTGGGAGTGAGTGATCAACTCAGTGGAACAGTAAAGCATAGGTTAACATGTTATCAATTCAATCAAGCAGTAATGATAAAGCAGTACAAATCAAACATTTCTAACTACTCTTGTTAAGTGCAAAAATGAAATGACATGATGTCAGTATGCCCTTGCCAAACCACCCTCAAGCGACATCATCTTACGTTCGCGAATGCTTACTCCCGGTCATGCGCCACATCTACAAAGCACATGCGGTGCGATGATGCTCATGATTACCAAGTTATTATTAGTCCATTTCAAACAAAGAATATTGGGAAACTAAGGTACCTCCTTGTATCATTCCCAAACATGATCCATTCTAGGGTCGTCAATCCTAGTTAATCTCATACGATGTTATGGTTTGAGAAGCGTAGTGAAGGCATCGCAGGGCTCGTCACCCGTCGGCGCGGATACGATCTCACCGTATGCGGCTCAATTTGCCGCCGCGTCGGCTCAAGTACGTCTCACCGTGCTTGGCTCAATCACTAGCCGTCACTCAGTACGGTCTCACCGTGCTCGGCTCAACTCATACTCTAGTTGTTGTGAAAGACTCGTACGCCAATCACGGACACTTGGAGTATACTCGAAGATACTACGAGGACTCGTCGCCGTCAAAGACGAGCACGGTGTCTCACCGTACTCGGCTCTCGCCGTAAGTATCGACAAACTCGAATATAGTGTCCCATACCACCATAATCGGCTCACGAGGTTGGTTGCGAATGGTCACTACGGGAGGCACATGACCCCGGCCAGAGGGGCGACAACCACGGTGTCCCATACCACCATGCCCGGCTCATGCGTCTTAGTGGATCGAGGTACCATGGTTAACGGGATCGCCACTGGTAAGTTTGGTACCCTAGGTTCAAGCAGTAGCGACCAAATATGGTGAACATACATATACACATATCGGTTTGCTTGACGAGCCTGACTAGCTCGAGCGCACCACAAGTTGAGAGCGATATGGAGCGCAGCACTCCGTGTGGCCAACCACTATCGCCAACCGAAGTACGACTCGGGTTCGCTGACACGTCCCATCGTGGCGATATGAATCTCACCACAACCGCAAGTCAGTACCGAATGTTTGGACTATAGGCATAGTCCCAAACTCAATCGGTGTGAAGCATGAAGTAAAGCATGAGGTAAAGCATGTATTATAAAGCATGAAGTAAAGCATGTTATAAGGCATGTTGTAAAGCAAGTTATAAAGCATGTTATAAAGCACTATACACATAGGGATACAAATACTTAGAGTTCATAGGTGAGTGGTTAGAGTGAACAACCACATGGAGGGTGTCATATGTGACTCTAAGGTAGCGGAGAATCCCATCTCAAAGACCTAACTAAGGTTCTAACACTTAAGCACTTACACTCACAAGTGATTTCACCAACACTTGGAATGCACTATTTCAACATACATGACGTATGCTAGAGAAGTGTGTACTAGGGTTGTCCCTTTACTAAACTAGTATTTTATATATATACATCATATTCATACAAAGAATTAAACATGGCAATCATATCAAAAATTTTATATGTATAGGGTACTTTCACGTATACCCAATTTCGACATACATAGTGTTTACAAAGGAACATAGATTTCGCGATCCCTTTCGCCAAGTAAATATTTTATATCACATAATATATTTGTACGACAATTAATCATGACAAACACATCGCTAAAATATACATGTATACGGTATTTCTACAATACGTATTTCAACATACGGCGCATTTACAAGTAAACATATATTTTGGCGATTCCTTTCGCTAAACTAGTATTTTATTCATATATTATATAATTATACATTAAATAAACATGTCAAGTATTTATCCAAAAAAATACGTATACGGTATTTCTACGTATACCTAGAATATGTGAAATTCCATATTTCACACCGCTAATCAAAACAGAAACTAGCACTTTGTACATGTGCATTTGCAAGCGATCATGAATCTACCATTATCCGACATTGAAAAGCGTTGAAAACCGTAACTTATGCACTTAAAGTCCTCACCTTTGCCTTTGGAAACGAAACGAATCAGCAAGGGTAGAGGAACTTCCGTCTACGGCGATTTCTAGCCTAAAGAGCGGAATCGGTTAGTTGTTACATAGCCTACAACGATCCTACCAAAATTCAGACCTAGGGTTAGGGTTTCTTACCTTCAAAGAGGATGGATACCGCCGGAAAAACACCTGGAATGAAGCGGTGTAGGCCGTGTAACAGTCCCAAGCAAAGAGGGAGGAAGATCGGCAAAGAAATCTCCAAGTGTTTTCTCTCTTTTCTCTCTCTTTTCTCTCTCCAAAACTCAAATTCGTATGGCTGTGAGAGAGGGTGCTCTAAGGCCCTTTTATAGCCAAAACATTCCGAAAATAGACTCGGGTTCAAGGGTTACTTTGCTAATATAGGATATTCGTCACTTTTCAGCTCAAAAGAGAGGTTCGTAGCCCTCCTTGAGCCAAACGTCGACTTAATCTCACCATCGACGGATCTACGTGGGATTACGTTTTTGACTCGATTGGATTCCCAGATCGCACGTGGCGGACCACTTTCGCCGACGGTCGGTGGGCCACGATCGTAAATTCCAAGTACATGTAAATGTTCCCAAATTTTTCTTAATCCGAGGGTGTAATTTGGTCCGATTCTCGACGGTCGGGTTGCTTATCTTGACGTTGTCAAATGATGCCGATCACTATTCCAGATATTTATTTTGGCATGTGAATAGTGTTTTTCACACTACCTCGTCCGAATCGAAACGAATGGCCGTGGAACATCGGATGGGGCTGATTTTTGAGATGATTGTTAAGCCCAGTGGGGCGGTCCTAGTTCCTTAGCTTCGGGTTAATCGGACTCCGATGTGCGATCTAGACCTAATCTGAGTTTCGTTTCATTCCCGAGAGCAGACGGGAAATGAGTTTGGTTCTAAACTTTAGGATAACCTAGCGTCAATGATTCTGCAAGTTTTGGGTCTTGCAGATCGTATTTAAAGCGATTCAAATGGATTTCATGGCTAATCTAGTTTAACACCTAGTTCACTTTGTCAAATTTCTAAAGGATTTAATCCTAAGTGATTTTCGTCTGAGGTGGAACTTAGTCCATTGTAGTTTGTATATAAAGTGATCCAAGTTATACTACTTAGCTAGTTTAAGATAGTGTCTAGGGCGAAGGTGCTTTGAAAAATTGAAAGCACAAGGTAGTGAAGGGTGGGATTTGTGAAGAAAATGATTTAAGGAACGATTTGAGACTTTAATTGAGCGTTTAGGAACTTAAACCTGTGTTAGGATTGACCCATTGCCTAAGGACGTCTAATCCCAAGTTGGCAAAAATCCGGGGCGTTACAGAGTCCTATGACATCGTTTTGGTCGTTGTAGTCCTGCCACTTTGTCTCAATTGGGGTGTCACTGCGGCTGTAGAGTACGAACTTTATGCTTTGTGATTGCTGACCATTGTGGGAGGACCGACTAGAGGTTGCCCCAGGTGTCCATGTCTTATGATAACCATTTTGGACGACTGGGCCGACCAGAGGTTGCTCACCGGGTGTCTCCAATCGATGATATCCTTTGTGAGCAGCCGGGCCGGCTGGAGGTTGCTCCCGAGCGCCTTTGCTATGTGGTATCCTTGATAAATGACTAGGTCGACTGAGGTTGCCCTCCCCGATATTAGGTCCTTTGAAAGCCTTGGTGATCGGTTGGGCCAACTGGAGGCCGCCCCCTATAATACTTGGCCATAGAATCATGAGCATAAGGCATCGGTTAGACAGTGGTTCCCCCCCCACCCAAAAAAAAAAAAAAAAGTTTTCAACATCGGTCGAGAATTTCCCCCTAGGGGCATAATGAGTTTGGGGATCATTATATTATAGTTGGTCGTTCGGCCTACCGTTTTGACCATTTATCCTTGCTACTAGTGTGGTGTTATTGGATGACCTTGGGTTCAATCCGACTAGCTCTTGTGGGGACCTTGGCTAGTTGTTTTGCCTCCAATTCCATTAGATGACTAGGGGCAAGTTGGGTTATCATGTTTGTTGAGAGCCTCTTAAAGAAACTCTCGAACATCTTTGGTTGTATCTTGGTAACTCTGGTGATCAATTGCATATTTTCTTCCAATTAGAAGAAGTATGCAGCGAGCTCACCAAAGGACGAATGAGAAGAGGATTATGCATTCACGTCAATGATGGGTTCAAACTGCTGATCCCCTTCATATAGCTCTTCCGTAGTGTTAGGAATAGAACTAGCTTTTTTAAGGCATCTTATTATATTGAGAAATACCAAAGGTAACTTATCGGCTCCCATTGGGCATGCTAAAAAATATGTTTGTGTAATTCAATCAAACATGAGGCCACATGTATTAGTGAGGGTCTATATTTGGTTAACGTGTACGATTAGGATAGTGCGGGTGTGATGGAGTCGTACTCGACTTGGGTTTGATTGAACGATGGTGCCCCCATGTTGAAATGGACCATTTAACATCGAATTTAAGGACTCAATCGCCCTCTCAACCACCGGTTGTAACAACGATCGGGCGATTTGTAGAAGGGTAAGGGTTAGTCCCTCTGAATGAATTCTTTTTGCATTGTGTTTTAAGGACTTGTTCTTTCACCAGTAATTACAACCCATGTATTTTTCAATGGAACGAAGATGAATAGATTTAAAATAGAAGAGGCTAAAATAATGTCGATTTTATTGATTTATAATTAATGCTTAGTACAATTGATAGAGAAACAAATATATTAGAGAGGAAAAAAATGAGATAAATACCTTAACCGCTCGTGTGGACAGATGATCTAGGTGAATGGTTACCAAGATGTGACCAACGTTTGATCTTTCAAGTAAGGATTCGGTTGATCAGGATCCGATAAAAGAAAATTGTGGATATTTACGCTACTCTTAAGTGTAATGTAGCGATGGTGCTGGACAATAACGATCTAAGCTAACCTAAATCTCAAACTTTCCGTAGCATGGTTGGAGAAAATCAAAGATACTAAACCTAAGCTATGATAGAATAAAGATGGTGTTGCACTGTGAAGACCAATTATATTTGGTGTGGGCCTGGAGCTCGTTATTGCGTTTTCCTTTTATAACATTGGGAGGTGGCAAAACCCCATCTAGATTTCTTTTCAGATATAAGATCCTTGGCAACCACGACATTCGATTGCTCTCTTATCATCCCACATGGCTTAGAGATCTTTGGATACTAAAAACCATTTTTATGTTTCTTGCCAGCGTGGCTTTAGAGATCTGTGGATCTTATAGGATCAATCTCACTAGATCCAAATCAAGACCCAATCTATTGGTTCCCATTTGTTTAGACGTTGGTCTGATTCTCGAATCTTCGTACTTTCCATGAGAGCACTGATTGTCTCTAAGAAGATCTCCTATTTGAAAAGGATTGTGAGAGACAACCTTACCGAACATATCCAACTTTATGATAAGATCCTTGCCTCGGTGGGTCTTTTATAGATGTCATGAGCGCGTTGCCTCGATCACATATGCCACACAAATTAGAGCTAAATGTCATTTGTCACTTCGTCTTTTATGGAAACGTGCAAAAGATATCCTCAAGCGCAATTACGATTTTATTGTTATTAAGGGCGTAGTGCCAACACGTGGTAGCTACTCGAAGGTGTGCCAAAAACTAAAACTGGTGTAAACATGACCCACACGATCAGTGGATCAGCTCGCCTTTTGTATTGGATGTCTTATGCGCTGTTGACATTCATGTGTTGGTTGGACAATAATCTATGGTTCAACCAGCTGCTGCAGAGACTACCTCATTAAGGGATAAACAATGATGTTTTACAAGGGAAAAACTAAAAATATGACGGGGCTCCACAGGCACTTTGTTGTGACCTGTGTGCAAAGGTGGCGGCGGCCCACACATTCTACGGTTTGGATTCATTGCCAATGTGACCGACCACAATGCGTACCTAATTTCATTTTTTAAACGCATCTATTTTTTTTTTTTTTTTTTTGGGTATATCCTAAAGAGGTATCATAGGGTGTAGGACAGTACGTTTGGGTCTTCAAATTGTACAAGTGGGCCCATGATTCAGTTATCCAAACCATCGATATTATGGACATTGCTGTGGAGAAACCTAACCCTTAGATCGGTGACCACCAAGTAGCTGGTTAAGAAAGAAAATGCAGCAATCATTTCCAGCAACAATGAATTCCACCAAGAAAAGAAGATATACTATAGTTACAATCTCCTATCTAGAGGACTTCTGGTTCATGAGCCATCAGCGTTGAGGCCCATCAAATCAATGTAATGGATCATGGAACCATGAAACTCACTAGCACAAACTGAAAACTCAAACATTCCACACAAACTATGGGCCATGCATTGTATGATACACTGATACTCACTCCTATGTGAAAATATTTATGATGAGGCACACATACTACAGGTAGCAATGACCCCGGCGTGGCATGCCCAACCAAGACGGGAACTTAAACGCCCAAAGCCCATGCCTGGCCCGAAAATTGACAAAATCTCAATTTCACACTTGAATGTTCCTAATCTCATGCACAAAGAAATAGACAATTAGAGGAACAAAAACAATGGTTTAATTTAAAGAAAGCATGGGTTGCCTAACTGAGCATTGGAATGGCATATTTGTAGGATATATTCATTCAGGCTGCACCTGGCCCATGTGTAAAGCTAACTGGTCCAAGCCTAGTCCAGAGCCAGGTCAGGATCATTGGTGTCCAGGCAGGCCACCTCGCCCAATGCCACCCTTGTGCACAGCATGCATGCTTAAATGATCTAATCAGGACCTTCCATTTTGTGTGCCCTATGCCCTACCTCGAATGTGCTAGGATTAAGAAATCACATCGCTCAGATGAAGCTAGCACTTCATTTTCTTCCCATCCAAGGATTTGTTTTCTGGTTCGTTTGAGGGACTGATTCGAGAGTGATGAACATTTGGTTGGTCCAATTTTAGGGGCCCACCAGATGGGAATGCAGTCATTAGGTCATCAAGCCACTAAGGGCCTGTTTGCCGGGCAGATTGGAAGGGATTGGAAGATAGATCCCGGGATTGGCCCGGCGTGCCAAATAGACACGGGATCCTGATCCCAGGATATAGCAATCCCCTGGATCTTAAGACAATCCACTGACATCACCATCATTACCTTTAAATCCCATCCAACCCACCCTAATCCCTTCAAAATTGCCTAGGACGTGTTTGGTCCGAGGGATTGAAAGGGATTGGAAGTTTTAATCCCGGGATTGGCCGGGCGTGCCAAACAGACCGGATATACCAATCCCATAGATCTTGCACCAATCCACTGCCGCAGCTATCATCACCTTGAAATCCGTGCAATCCACTCTAATACCATCCAATCCGCCCGGCCAAACAGGCCCTAAGTCTTCACAAGAATATTCTTACTCCAGGCCATTACATCCCATCTTACCGATGGATCTAATCATCAAACTGGGTGTGATTTTTGCAAGGTAGCCCATAAAATGCATTCTGGACTTGGGATTGATGGACGGTCCAAGCATCCTATTCCTAATAGGATGTTATCCTTTCCCCCGGACAGATTGAATTTCACAAAATACATCGATAATCATGAAATCTCTGATTGAAAAGAATATGGATTTATTCTTAAAAAGCCTGCATAATCTTGATCTGTTGGAAGCGTGTTTATCAACTACAAATTTACAATTAATGGACACATGGAAGAGTTTGATAAGTCCACATCATATCCTCTTTAATAAAGCTCGGGATACAGGCAACTCTATCGGCCGGGACTTTCAAGGCAGGCATTCGTGTCAAGGCCTGCGATTATTCTGTTACAAATGCAGCTTGGGTGGTATTTGCAGCATGGAATAATTTCTTGTTGAAGCGCTCCAAGACAAGGTGATTGATGAAGGCTGACAGAGGCGGTTTTATGTGCAGTAAGACCAGCGAATTCCCGTCAACTTCCTCTGCATTTCTTTGCTTGCTCTGTGTCGACTGCCGACTCCTGCTCTTCACATGTTGGAGCTCATAACTAATGTATGAAACTTGGCACAGGTCCTTTAGTTAGAACTATTCATGCTCATAGCTCGAGAGCCGTGAATCTGATAGAACAGTGAATAGTTGTGTCTCTATAAATAGCTGCATAAATCAAAAAATTTTGTGGGTTAGAATGTATGGATTTTATATGATCAAATTAATTTCACACGGAGTCTCACATTTGGTTTTTTATTTTCTGAATCTAGCTTTCTGGGATTGCTCAATTCTGGAGAGAATCCTTGGTTGTAGATTGTTTGGTAGAGATGTTGAGGGAATGAAGCCTGTCCAAGTCTATTCAGCTCTAGGAGACACTGGGACCAGAACTAGGCATCTAGACGTGTGTTTGGGATATGAGAGTCAGTAGGGGTGTCAATGGGCGGTTGGGTACCCGAAACTGGCCCAACATGGGCTGGGTATGGGTTAGTTAAACGGGTGTGTATGTGGGGTTTTTTTTTTTTTTTTTTTTTTTAATAGTCCAATTAATAAATGGGTCAAGCGTGGGTATGTCCCAACCCATATCCGAACCCAATTATATATAGATAAATAAATAATAACTAATGTGTGTCAATTCCATGTATTAAAAAAGTGGATCGTCTAGATCAAACCTATCATCTTGAGAGCCATGTGTCCCACCTGAGGTGTAAAATGGTTTGCGGTACAAGTGCTGCCGTGTAGGACTCATGTACAATTTATATATTCAACTCAAAAGTCTTTGTAGAATTTATATGCCAAATCAAGAGTCGTAATAAAATGGGAAGTTATTGACACTCGGCTGCGTATGGCGCATGATATGCAAGCACTTACAAAACATGCACGTGGAGAAAAATATTTCAAATTAAACCAAGTAAATTGTGGAAATCAGAGTCGCTAATGGCCTGTTTGGACACCACCAAATAACTTACTTTTTCTACGTACAGCAGTAGATAAGTAACTTATTTGAGATAAGTTTGGTTTATGATCAATTATAAGTAACTGTTTTTTTATTTAAAGTTACTTAATCACTTCAATTTAATAAGTAGAAATCAAAATAAGCTACTTAAGGCACAAGTAGCTTATCTTAAGTAACTTAAGATCCAAACGCCCCCTAAGTAATAGAACTAAAATCAGACTGGTTAAACAATCTTAACAACTCTAACGCACTAGTTTGTTGAAATAGGACCATTGGATATTTTTCAAATTTAACCATCCAAAAAATGTTCACTAATTTAATAAATAGATAATTAAACAAGCTTAACTTTTTTCTTTTTTGGGAAAGATAAAAACAAGCTTAAATTTTTGTTCATTTTACATCTAATCTAGGACCCACAATTTTGACGGTTTATAATTTAATTACTTGTACCTCAGGTATGCAATTTCATTATGATATGCAAGCACTTAGAAATCGTGCATGTGGAGAAAAATATTTTAAATTAAACCAAGTAAATTGTGGAAATCAAAGTCGCTAAGTAATAGACCTAAAATCAGACTGGTAAAACAATCTTAACCTCCAACTCTAAGACACTAGTTTGTTGAAATAGGACCATTGGACATTTTCCAAATTTGACCATCCAAAAAATGTTCACTAATTCAATAAACAGATAATTAAACAAGCTCAACTTTTTTCTCTTTTTTTCGGAAAGATAAAAAGAAGCTTATTTTTGTTTTATTTTACATCTAATCTACATCCCACAATTTTGACGGTTTATATTTTAATTACTTGTACCTCAGGTATGCAATTTCACTATAATAATTTTTAGCTTTTCATCATGTGATTGATTAAAAACACAAAGTTTAAGTCCCAAACAGTATGCTATCTGATGCGGACACCAGGCCATTGAAAGTATATCGACGCAGGAGGTGTGCATTACCCGTGTCAATGTAGTTAGATGACGGATACGGGTCGGGTCTCTAGAGGTTGAAGACCTTACACATGTATTCATGACATGTGTAAGTTACTTAGATGAGACATTTGGACCATTGGATTGCGAGGATGGTGTGATCGGACCGTTGGATCGTCACGGCCTACCTTCATTACACCACCTTCACGGCACTATCATCGGGGGCCTATCGGGCATCTTAAATTTACATTTAATTTATAAACATTTGAATTAATTAAGTTTTGAGACAGTTTGTGCACAATTTTGTGCGAATTTTTTTTTTTTGAAACTTTTTTTAGTAGGGGTATTTTGGTAATTTCATGTAATTACGAATTTACAAGGGTTGCCCTAAACCCATAGTATGTTATGTGATGTTTTATGAAAAAGAAAAAAGAGCTTTTTACTTCTGAGGATTTCGTCTTCGACTTCCAGTGATTGGAAGAGGGCGTGACTGTGAGGCCCAGGTAAACGATTTCTCATCCCCTACTTCTTTCTCCTTCTCTCTTTTCTCAAGGTAATCTTTTCTTTAACCCCATTCTCTTCTTTTTCTCCTAGAATCTTTAGATCTAGAAGCCAAATCTTGTTTCTTTTATCTAAGTCATTAGATCTCAAAAGATTTTCATCCCCCACATAAAACCCATCACCCAAATCTAAATCTGAAGAACCACCAATTCTTTTCTGAATTTTTCAGATTTCTCAATCCAGGAAATTCCTATTTTTCTGGATTAGAAAATCCACTTGGATCGTTAGACGGACCTATTGCAAGACGAAAGTTCTATCTTTCGCCGGATCCAATTAAATTCAGATTTTAAGATTCAATACTTCGTGTTTCTGATGGATGGCCCTAATCAATGCTATGTTGCCCTTATTTCCTTCTTGTGTTTATGATGTATAAATCAGGCTGATATTTATTTGTTTTTAAGATTGCATGAATCTGCCCCTCTCAAATAGCATGCTCATTTAAGGTTAGATTAGGCTGTCCTACATCACTATCGTGTTATATTTTATGTTTTTTGAAGAAAAAATCATAGTTTTTTTTTTTTTCCCCTTCTGTAAAATTTAATCTTCAGCACGCCTAATGGGTATACCAACACCCTAGAGGGTAAAAGTATGGGTGCCCATTTCAAGCCTGACATGGGTATGGGTACAGGTACCCCAAGACCGGGCGCATTGACTCCCTTATTAGTCAGCCACATACATTATTTCATATCTAGAATTTGGTCTATGGTTGGGTCTGGGATCAGTTTTCTCTTAGGCAAGCGATTAGATATTCTCTATCTTTACATGCTCGCATGCAAACAGTGTTCTTTTTCTTTTTTTTGTTTCTTGATTAATGCTCCATTGGAAAGGAAAAACCCAATCCCTATGGCACAAATGAGCCACAAAGAACAAGGTAAAAAAGCATATATGAAGAAGATGATTGCAATATAAAATACCTTAATAAAAGGTCGGTCTCTACTGGAGAAGGAATCAACAAAGCTGTCCTTTAGAAGCAAAGATACCTGACAGAGGAGGAGAAAATTAATAATAATAACAGACTCAAGGAAATTTGTAAAAAAGATAAGAGCTGATTGCTAATTGACAGCTACATTGCACTGGACCAAGGGAAATATGAGAGTACTAGGTAGCAGTGCTTTAATTTTCACTAACCCTGTCGTTGTTTGATTGTACACTGGTTATAGTGTGAGTCCGCAAATTGGAACAAAGTGACTCCAAGTAGTTTCTCATGACATTCAAAAACTGTTGGGCTGCTTCAGCCTGCAACATGACCCATATAGATAATTATCGCCAAAATAACAATAAAGAGCAAGATGCAAAGGCACATTCATTACCTTCATATATCAAACATATGGCCTTCATAGATACATAACCTTCATCTATGAAAGTTAAATAATAAACGAAAAAAGAAGATATAGCATTACACATGGTGCTGACAATGTCATCGATAACAGCGGGCCCACCAGCACATCTAATACATATATCTGAGCACAAATTAAGTGATTTGATTCACATCTAAGATAGTAGTGGGCCCGCCAGCACTAATTGGTATCAAGCAATACCTGTAAGGTGGGAGGTAACCAATAAAAGTCTCCAGATTAAGAAAGAAGAAGAAGAAGACGAGATATCATGTTTGAACTCATCTAGATGATGAAAGAAAATTTAGGATTAATATATATTCTGAGTTTATTTACCAGAGGCATCACGGAAGTGGATCAGGTGATTGCTACTGTTAACTAATAACTTTAGTTCTAAAACATTTTAAATGTGCTAGAAACCAAAGGACTGAGGCTGCCACAATAAGTTTTGGGTGGATAGCTCTGAAGAAGATTACAGATAACAAACCCAATTATATCAGTAGGCTTGTAAAGAACTGTCATGAATAAAAGAAAGACATTTCGCAAACATACAATCTATAATCGTGGGAAAAGAAAGATATGCTTCCTATTTATAAGAGGTTATGTGCTTAAGGCAGCAGGATCATTATCTTTCCTGTTCTTTTGGAAGGTAAGCTGGGCTTGAAACCAAGAGATCAACATAGACGTGAAGAACGCCTTCCAACGATATACAGGCTCAAACTCACAGTCAGCTACAAGTCAATCATATATGTTCCTTACCCACTTTGACAACATCTCAGGAAGTTTCTTTAGCAAAGCAGAATGAGGATATATTAGTGAAGGCAATGAAGTGCTTCAACTGAAGCAAGACTCCCAACCATGAAAACATGTGTAACATGGAGCGCGGATGGAGAATCTGCAAATACCTGCACTTCATTACACTTATATACAGGATGCCTTTTGGCTATGAAGTTTTCACAGGAAAGTCTAGCATGGATCGGCCCTAGTTCTGTGACAAGTTCTCTTTGACGAGGAAGCTGGGGCAATGAAGATGCCTTCACCTGCATGGTTCAAAACATGCAGAAAAAAGATGAGAAACCTCTGCTTACAGGTAATAAATAACAAATCAACAACTTCACTGGGGAACAAATTATGCTGTCAAGCTGTCAGCAGCAATCATAATTACTAATTATCTAAAACTGCAACAATGTGTAGAAGACAGATCATCTATGCAGCAAACAATTATCTATATTTACAGCACAGTTTCCCAAACCACAACCATATAAAATCCAAACTTATAGTTTCCATTGTAACACCAAATATTTTTGCCAGTATGTGCCTAAAATATCTCATTATCTCCAAAGGAATGCTAATAAACCTTCTAGCAGTTAATTTCAAGAAAAAAAGAGGAAGAAGTTAAATGCATATTAAATTTAAATATGAGAACACTCTAGTTATTTAGTAGTTTTTAAATTAGCTAACCTGGTCCTTCTGCACATTAATGTGGACAAGATTGGAAGTTTTTGACTTCATATCAGATGGTTTGCTATGTACACCAACCTGCAAAATCAAATAGAAAAAGAACAATATATTGGTATTGTAATATTCAATATGTATCCAAGTTCATTTAGAGAAATAAATATATTTATAAGAAAACATAATCTCAAACTGGAAACTAATGCATGTGCACAGCCAAATTATGACCGGTAGCTCAATGGCTTTGGCGACATGCAAAATTGCTCTGTTGGAGACTCATGTTGCAGAGGCTTGCATCAAGATTTCATCACCCAATGACTCATACCGCGCATGAAAACAGTATTTCATGGACAGATGATACCCCTATGAAATTGACTGACATGTTCTATTATTATGGACAGTGGAAGTTGCTACATTTCTTTACTTCACACAGCCACTACAGGTCAAGTTTACTAAATCACTGTCTTAAATTTTTTTTAATCTTTTCTTTTCTTTTTCTTCGAGAGATTTATCTTAAGGACATTTGCAGACTGCCAAGCTTAATCCCTCTGTGGTGTGAGGGAGATGTTGATGAGCATTTGCAGCATTATGTTATACAGATGCAAGAGGGAGATGCCGATGAGCATTATGTTATGCAGATGCAAGAGGGAGATGCTGATGAGCATTATGTTATGCAGATGCAAGAGGGAGATGCTGATGAACATTATGTTATGCAGATGCAAGAGGGAGATACTGACAAGCATTTCCGCTGTAGGTTGAGAAAACTCGGCAGGATTTCCAATGGGGCAGCTCAACACACAAGAAGAAATTCCATTTGGTTGGATGGGAACAAGTTCATTAAATAAATAAATAAATAAATAAATAAGAGGAAGGGGGACTCAATTCGAAGGATAATGGGATATGAATCAGAGCATTCTCAGCAAGTCATGATGGAGGCTTGGCAGGAAATTAAAATAATAATAATAATAATAATAATAATAATAATAATAATAATAAAGCCTTGCGGCACAGGGTGATTGCAGAAAAATATGGGGCTTCGAATAGGATTGTGAACTGGGCCTCAATCTCAGAACTCCTGTGTCAAAGATTTGGAAGGACATTATGGCAATGGGAGATCAATCCTAGCCATAGGGAAAGTTGCTGTCTGAATGTTTCTGATTTTTGGTCAAGAGGGATGACTCACTATATTTCAAGGAAGATGAATGTGTCAGGAACAATGCCTTCGTATGTGAATTCACAAGGCCATACACACTCATGCAATCATCATGCTCTGGTGAGAGAATGTACGGAACAATGTGGGGGAAGGTGGGTATGGACCATCACACTAGGGAACCTCAAGGACAAGGAGATGGAAGATTTTCAAGTCTAGCTTCGTTTACTGGAAGAGTTTCATTCCAATCCACAAGAAAAGGATATCAAAATCTTGAAGAGAGACTAGATTCATCAGGCATCCTCTCAGCCAAATAATTAATCAGAAATTTACCTGGCACTGAAAAGGTCCAGTTCACTGCACCTCTATGGAAGATGGCGGCTCCGCCTAGAGTACTGGCATTTCTATGAAAGGTGATTCCTGATAAGGTGCTAACAGTGGAAAATTTGATGCATCGGGTCTTTTCCTTTCCAAATAGATTTGTTATGTTCAAAACCAACAAGGAAAATGGTTAGCACTTGTTCCTTAACTGTTCGATTGCACCATCCTAATGAAACCGTTTCCTATCGGAGTTTCAATTAGCATGGGTTAAAAGCAGCCAGCTGTGGAGACTGTTATCAGTTGGAACAGCAGACCATGTCAGAGCAAAAGCAAAGTTCATTGGAGCCTCATCCCTTTCGCAATTTGCTGGGAGGTTTAGAAGGAAAGAAACAATCAGAGAACAAGTGCATAAGGAGACTTTAATTGAAAAAAAAATCAAACCTTCATTCAATTGACCAAAAAAGCCAAGAGCTGGCTGGTGAGGGACATCGAGAAAGATTGGTCTGTTTTGGCTACATATTCCTCAAAGGACCTAAGACTCTTAATGGTTGGTCTTCTCCTCCCAGGGTTCTCAAAATGAATATCAGTGGGGCTTTGGAGAGGCTAAGGGGTCCGGCAGGTGTAGGGGGAGTTATAAGAGATGCTGCTGGAAACATGTCATCGGCCTTCTTAGGTCCGATCGACCCATGTCCATGCACACGAGCACAAGGAGACATGATTGCTTTGGTGGCGAACAGTGGTCTTTGTGCTATGTATTCAACGAAATTAGGACCTTTCCAGATTAAATAATTTGTATAATTCTATGAAAAAATTGGTCAACGATGCAGTCATAGCGCTAGCATTTGAAGGCTTGCACAGTGTGGATCTTTCTAATGGGACTACTGTCCCTCTTTGATCTTTCATTAATTTCTTTTGTTCCAAAATAAATACACAAAAATCTACGCAAATGATTCAATCCTATCGACACTATCAAGATTTTTTTCCTGCTTCATAAAATTCACATGTTACTAAGAAGAATAAAATTCCAGACTCACAATGAATGGGACTGGAGCATCGAGAAAATCAATCATCTTTCTTGGTAGAACCTGAAAAAGATTAAGATAACGTCTCAGAGTAACTTACTCCTAATCTGTTGCAGCTACATAAATACTTAAAACCATTAAATCAAGATAGAAGTACAGAGAAGGCAAGGTGCTTTCAAAACTAAACTGAGATTGCTACCCAGAATTTAAAACATTTAGAATTTCACTTAATCAGCAAGACTATCTGCAGTGTTTTCAAAATCCTATGATTTGCGATTTACGATATACGATTTGAGCCAAATCTTAAGCAAAATGATTTGAATCCCAACTTGAATCCCTTTTTATATGAATCCTACGATTTACGATTCAAATCCTACGAGTCTATGATTTGAATCCTACGATTTATGATTCAAATCCCGATTTACAATTCAAATTATACTTGTTCTCTTCTGTTTTAAGTTTGATTGGACTTACAACTTATGTATTCAAATTGGTGGGGACTTTAAGAATCATTTAGAAAATGTAAATTATTTTATTTGTTATTTATAAGAGATTAAATGGTATCTCTTCGACGTTAGATCATGGAGCTTTTTAATGATTTCTTACGTCTTAACTAGTCAAAACACCAAATTGATATATGACTTATCTGGAAAATATTTATGGAGATCATGTTAACTTATATGTATTTGTGGAATGATGTTTAGAAATCAAAATATCTTTTTTCGTCGGTCTATAGTATCAAGTGCCACTTTTCTAATGTGATTCTACATTCAAGAAAGTTAACAAGAACATAAATTATTAGAGGATCCTTGTGTGTTTTTTAATGGTAATTTCTTGAAATATAAAAATATAGGAAAGATAAGAATCCTATAACACAATCATAACATCGTATTGTTTGGTGCATATTGATGGCAAAAGGATGATTGATGAGTTTTAGTTTTTTCCTGATTTATTTATATTTTTCATATTTTTAAGAAAATTATAAAAAAATCTTACGATTTATGATATGATTGCGATTCGATATGATTCAGGCCCTATAACTGTAAGACCCGATGCCCCAGAAATCTGGTTTGTACAGTGGATAGCCGTTGGCTGTAGGTCCATTGGTCCCGAGAATGTTTTGACTTGATCATAATGTTGTTCTATTATCGAGCCGCAAGCTGTATTTCAACCCGATGTCCGAATGTTAAGATACGGACTTAAAATTAAACAATCTGAGAAATGACCATTATGTCCTTCTTTTAGGTGGGGCTCCGCCATCATCGAGTTTTCAAAATCCGTTAGGTCGGAGAGCCTAACCGTTGTGGTCGTAGTCAAGTTACGGAGTTACTGGCGAAAACGGCATGTCAATAGGACACCCGGATTGTAAGTTATGCATAGAGATGCACATATATATTTTGAGAAAATATACTCAAATAACCTTGATGTTTTTCAAATCCTTGGAATACGTTAGTTCAAATCACTTAAATAACTTTTTGTTTATTGCTACTATAAGTTTAAATTTCTCAAAATCAACACAAAACATCCCATAACCCTCATTTGTAGACAAAAGCTAATTTAAGACCCTTTTTAAGCTCATAATTAGGAAAACCTCTTTCACACATTTCATTTCCAGCACTCTAATTGGGGAAAAGAGGAAAAGAAGAAGAAGAAGAAGAAAAAGAAGAGGTTGAGATTCAATCCTCTACTAGTTAAAGGTGAGTGCATAGATTAGGAGCACGCGTGTACGTTGGGGTTTCCTTCAAAACCCTATTGCTGGAATTGTTGTATTAGGGTTAGGTTATCGCTGAATTTCATTTAAGGTCAGATTCTTGCTGGATTTATTGCTGGAATTGTTATATTAGGGTTAGGTTATCGCTGAATTTTATTTAAGGTTAGATTCTTGCTGGATTTATTGTTAATTTTACTGTTTTAGGGTTAGGTTTTTGCTAGCTTTTCATTTAGGGTTAAGAGATTTTCATAGATTTTCATAGGTATTGCTGGAATTAGGTATTCCTGGAATTATGTATTGCTGGAATTTGGTATTGCCGGAATTAAATATTGCTGGAATTAGGTATTGCTGAAATTATGTATTGCTGGAATTAGATATTGCTGGAATTAGGTATTGTTGGAATTATAAAGCCCTATAAACGATAATTTGTTGCTGGATATTCTTTTAAAGCCCTAAGCAAACTAACTTTTCTAATTTTAATTCGTTCGGTTATTGTTGGATTTTCTTACGGGTATGGCTGGATTTGCTGAGTTAGTTGATTAGGTTATAAATGGAAGATTAGATGATAGATATGATTTAGTTTTGTTTAAAGTTATACGTATTTCTAACGGTTTTTCTCTTTGTTCCTTACAATATCCGCCCGCTACCTGTTTGATAAATTGTTTCAAAGAAATATCCTTCATCCTTTTAATGTAGTTATTTCTTGAGAAAGAGCATGCTTGTAGCATGAAGTTTTATAGCAGAATAAATCCCGGATTTGAGTTAGATTGGCTAAGTCATGTGCATATCATATGCATGATTCATAGTTGTTATATCATTGTATGCTTGAGAGTGAATGATTCATCTTATCATAGGGTGATCATAATGGGTTGTGGTGCGACGCACGATGTGTCTATGATGAGTATGTGAACCGTCTAGATACATGATGTGTTACATGAGATCCTTATGAGGAACTTAAATGTGGAACTTAAATGTATGAGGAGACCACATGAGGGAGGTCGTCCTATGCTTGCCTTGAAAACCATGACATGTTGTGCTTGTATGTGAGCTTATGCAAATGAACATACTTTATTATAACTTGAGTTGGACACCATACTGGAAATGTATAATTCGACAGGACATGATTAGAGGGTCCGTGGGTGAAAGTCCCTAAACCCCGATTGGTACCATTGGGAGCAACCAATGCTTAGACCGGGTGGAAGAACAGAGCGCTGGAATGCTGAAATACCAAAGTAGGCAGCGACTCCCACCGACGTGTGTTGATTGGTTGAGAGGTTTGACCTGACCTGCTTATGGGCAAGCAAAGATAGGTTGTGTGTGACGAGCTCATAAAATTGTCCGATATCGTTTTGTCCGACGACTTATGACTTATCGCTGTTAGGCAGATAGTGAGGTGCAACACAAGTGGGTTAGACTAGTTCGGCCCATGAACTATGTAGTCCCACCTCTGTAGTTGACCACGGTGGAAAAGGCTATACAAGTGGGTAGAAGTCCCACCTCTGTTTTAGACTTTGGTGATCCTTGGGAAATATGGAAAGTTGTGGAAATGTTGAAAGAGTGTGTATGTTACAAGTGGGTAGAAGTCCCACCTCTGTATATAATAAAAAAATGATTTAGAAGCTTGTGCATTCATGTGCATTAAATGAGCATGACATGAAACATGCATTTTCACGGCACACACGCACTCACTGGGCTTAGTAGCTCAAGCTTTCCTTTCTATTTTTTTCAGGTGAGAGTAGGGAGCTGCAGGAGTAAAGGTTACAGATGTCCGTTTTGTTTTGTACATATCAGTGTGTATATTGTTTTTTTTGTAATACCCTGCATATGTACATCAGGTATAGTAAATATGCCGTGGTTTATGTTTTGGTTTTGCCCTGAGGTGCTCAGTTGTACACAGTAATATATATTGAATATGATGAAATTTTGAGATATGCAACGTGTTTGTTGGTTTTACTTTCAGAAATCCTCCTTGTGGAGCCCCACTTATGGGACTTGGTATGTGCTACTTGAAAGTCCCAAGAATCGGAGTTCTATGGAGGCTGTCAACCAAAATTTAGTGTATAGTAATCGTGGATTACCAACACTACATTTAGGGTCGTGACAATAACAATTTGCAATATGATAACAATTTTGACAACACTGACTATCTGCATTATCCAAAGCACTAAAGAGACAAATGCAACATCAAATCAAATCATAGAAGCTCCAAATTTTCCAAAAAGATGTTACACTGGCAACTCAAAAGTTGAGCAAGTGAAACTAAAGCATCACAAAGGAAGCTTGATGAGTTGCCAGATAAGATGATGGTTGTGAAATAAAGATACTGAAACTCACAACCTGTAAATTAAGCTCCCCAGCCCCATCCATAAATTCAAGCAAACCACTATCAAGTAAACCACATAACAAGACCACTTCATCAACACCACAGTTACTTGTAGAAGAACATTGCAAGCAATTGACCTAATAGGCAAATTTGCACACAGATATATGCATGGATGAGACCGTTTAAATTTGTTAATGAGTCTTGAGAGTATTGATAATAGCCTCAACATTCTCTTTCAGGGATTTGGCAGAAGAAATAGTGTCAATTTGGCAATAGCTGATTGCCACCAAATAAAAGGGATCAGGGTCCCCACATGGCCTGATGCAAATGTAGCCCTTCTTGGGAACCTTTTCGACTATTGCTCTTGCTTTGACAGATTTTGACAACTCTGTGCTGCGGTTCTTATTCCTCCATCTACTAGGGCAGGCTTTCTAACATCTTTTTGAGTTTGTACTTTCCCCTTGGGGTAGCATAGGCGACAATCGATCTTGTTGAATCAACAAAATATATCAAAGTTCCAGGACCACATGCCCAACTCCATGTGGAAAACAAGGGTACAGTACACAATTGCATGCAACCACATTTGTGAGTTTGTGCATGTACTTGTGTCTCAACGTATTGCATGTCTGACTCAAATGTAAATGAAAAACTCCCAATATTTTGAAGTACTCATCAGCCACTAACATAATACCACATGTATAACCACATACCAGACGTCAACATGAAAAATGAGACCATCTTCACAAAATTCACATGAATTGAATGAATTCAAAACTAATTATCTACTGGCAGGAATCTCATGATGGTGAAGATTATAAAGACGACAGAGATAATTGGACTTTGGTAAAACACAATATATACTCGACAAAGATCTTTCTTGTCAAGAGATTCCCTTCAATCAACCATCAGGAATTCATAAATTCTAAGACCTAAAAAAAGGGTTAGACAATCAGCCATCACAATTTATCCATCCTAAAGCTAGCGGCTGCTTTAAATAAATCTCTGACATTTTGTGCTACACCCACTTTTAGAGGTAACAGATTCGTGGTAGCGGACATGAACATCAAGATCAAAAGACATGAAGTGGACATGAACATCAAGAACAATCAAGGACATCTGAACAGTTTTTGACACCAGACTTCACCTTAATCCTTGTGTTCCTATACAGGCAGTCAATTTAGAAAGTTCCTGGATCATTGTTTCGGCATCAGATTTGTGATTCGCCTTGAAGTTCAATGTAGCTTTAACAACTTCAATATTTCAAAAAAAGAAAAGAAAGGAACAATAGCAACATATTTCACCAGCTAATATAGATATCTGAAAATTCAAGCCCATCTAAGGTAAAATTAGATGACATGAAACGGGGTATATCTTTCTATGGCTGATAGCAGGATTTCTAAGAAACACACAAGCCATGCCGCCATGACAAATATTTTATATGGGTTAAAAATTTCAAGATAGAAGCAGTAAGTTGTCAAAGGATTATTGAACTTACTGGAAGCATTAAACTCTGCCATTGAAATGGTCGAATCATGGGTATAACTGACAACACAGTAGCTGTTAGGATCCCCTGCATACATTTCAAAATCCGAACAAGAAAGTCAATTTCAAAGTGATAAATTATACTTTCTTCCTCATTATTCATCTTCGGAACACTATATGAACACTTTAAGAGATACATAAAGCTCAAGAGTAGGGTCAAGTAGACATCCTAAGGGTAGGAATAGACATGAGAGTTTTGGTGGGATCCTCAAGGTATGTTTTCATCCAAATCTTTCATTCGCTTTTTACGACAAATTCATGTGTTTATCTAGCTGAGGGGTGGAGCAACCCAATTCTTTTTCTTGGACAGTGGTAGTGGACAATATTCGAACACGCAAAGTGTTTGGAGTTACCTAAAGAATTTTGCAGTAACATGGCTTCATGTTTTATTTATTACTTTTTCTTTGGGGTGACACGAAGAACAGGTACTTTCAGCAAGGAAGAATCTTTGTTAATGAAACTAAAGAGTAGAAATCAAGATTTACATTATAAGCTGGGTGATTGCGAGAAAGGAATCATGGAATAGTGCGCAAGATGTGATCTATAATTGGAAGGTGGTAACACACATGAGACATCAAGTCATCGAACATGATTAAGTGGAAGGCTGTAACATCACGGATTTTTGCCACTTAGAATTAGACGTCCTTCGGCAATGGGTCAATCCTAACACCTGATTAACTTCTCAAACACTCAATTTAAAGGTCTCAAATTTCTTCTTCAAACCATTTTCCTGAAAACCTCATTTTTCCTTCACAAATCTCATCTCTCACTATCTTATCCTTCAAACTTGTTTAAGTGCTTTCATGTTAGAAACAAATCTTGAAGTTCAGGTGAATATAATGACTCGGAAAAAAAAAAAATAGGTTATGAAATAACTAACCGAAAGCATGTTATAGGTTACCAAATTGCCGTATACGAAAGCTTAGTGAATCCATCGACTCCGTTACGATTCTACGAGAAAAGGTGCGGACTTTAGGTGTATAGATTATGGTTTTCAATGCTTTCAATGTCATATAATGATAGATTCATGATCTGCATGCAATTGCACATGTACAAAGTGCTGTCTGTTTTCCGTTTCGATTAAAGATGAAGAATATGAAATTTTACATATTCTAGGTATTTGTAGAAAGTACCGTATACGTATAATCTTTGGAAATGTGTTTGCCATGATTATTTGCTGTATGAATATATCATATATGGATAAAATACTCGTTTTTGTATTTCCTGTTTATATGGTGCTTTATAACATGCTTTATAACATGCTTTGTAACATGCTTTATGACATGTTTGTTAACATGCTTGACTTACTTTGTTCTCCACATGCTTTGGAATATGGATTGATTGCTTTTGGGACTATGATTTTAGTCCAGACAATCGGTACCAGACTTGAGATCGTGGTTGAGATTCATTTCGCCACGTAGGATGTGTTTGACGAACCCGAGTCGTACTTCAGTTGGCGACAGTGGTTAGGCCACGCGAAGTGCTTATGCACTTCATGTCGTTCAATTGATTGTGCGCTCGAGCTAGTCAGGCTCGTCAAGTAACCCGATCTGTCTAATGTATGTTCACCATGCTTGGACGCTACTGCTTGAACCTAGGGTATTAAACTTACCAGTGAAATCCCTTTTAACTATGCTACCTCGATCCGCTAAGACTCATGAGCCGGGCATGATGGTATGGGACACCGTGGTCGAGTTGTCGGCCTCCGCTGAGGCCATGTACCTCCCCGTAGTGACCAGTGAGCAACCAGACTCGTGAGCCGATTATGGTGGTATGGGACACTATATTCGTGCTGTTGGCCTACATTGATAAGGTGATGGGGGAGTGGTGCAACGAATGCGAGCAACAGCCCTGGCAGCCCTTTGTAGTGACCTCGAGCATACTCTGAATTTGCGGTGAGGCGACGAGTTTTGCCGCAGTGTATAGAGTATGAACTAGGCCTGTATCTGTATAGTGATGAACCGTTAAAGAGGTGATGGGGGAGTGGTGTAACCATTGTGCGTAACAGCCCTGGCAGCCTCTGCAGCGACCTAGAAATACATTATCGTATGAGATTAACTAGGACTGACGACCCTAGAATGGATCATGTTTGGGAATGATACAAGGGAGGTACCTTAGTTTCCCAATACTGCTGTTTGAAATGGACTAATAACTACTCGGTAATCATGCTCATCATCGCACCGCATGTGCCTGGTAGATGTGGAGCACTGAGGGAGGTATGCATCCGCGAACGTAAGATGATGTCGCATGAGGGTGGTTTGGCAAGGGCATTCATCATGACTGCATTCATACTTGCATTAATAAGAGTATTTAGAATTGTTGATTGTACTGCTTTATCATTACTGCTTGACTGAGTTGATAACATGTTAACCTATGCCTTATTGTTCCACTGAGTTGATCACTCACTCCCACGTTACGGGACGGTGTTGTACACACCAACCAGATTTGTTGAGTTTCAGGTGATGGCGATGCCTATGAAGCAGAGTCGGACTACTATTAGGATGTTGAGGAAGAGTTCTCCTACATATAACCCTCTGACAGGTCTATGAAGACCTGGTAATGTATTGACGGGGCTATGGTACTTGGGATAGCAGATATTATACTTACTCACATTTGGTAAATTTTAGAATTGTACTTGTAATTATTTAACCTGGTAACTTTATCACACTCTGGAGACTCACCACAGTTTTTATATTCTATATGTCTATCACAGTCTTCCGCTTGCAATTTAACTGTCTATGGAGTATGATATGCTGTTTTGGCTTAATCTCACTCATGTTCAATGCACGAATACAGTCAACATTTAATCATCATTCATTTTGTTGCATAAGTGATGTTCTGGAACTCGGGAGTTGAGTAACTACTCGACCCCCGATTTTCAAGGCGTTACAAAGGCTTTGCTAGTGGAGGTTTTCAAGCTCAGTTTTTTTTTATGAAGATTTCTTTTGGCAACCTGCCGACCTGAACCCCAAAGGTGTTTATGAATTGATTTGCAGTTACTCTTTTAGTATATTCAGGCCCTCTTAAGTAAGAGATACGAGCGAAGCTAAGGCAAAAGCTCTTTTAGGAGGTCCCAAGATTTCAGCTATATGCTTTACGAAAGGCTAATTGTTGAGGGTGACCCTTCTACTGCAATCAAGTAGTCTTCGGAAAAGAATCCAGATCCATGGAGCCTGGATTCAACTCATGCTGCCTACCTGATGCAACCCTCCTATTTTATCCAGGCCTGCGACCGGCAATGGGAGTGAAGAACTCCCACTGGTAGAGTTGGAACTGGCATCAATTATCGATGAAATTATGGAGGCAATTACTACTTTAGATGTGTCTTTTAGTCACTTGTGAAGCTAAAAACACAGTGCATCAATCTTTAAAAATTGTGTCATGTCCACATGACATATGTCCATGCTTGGTCTGGCACTCTTGGGCAGGGTTCAAAAGAAAATTCTTATATGTTTTTTTTTTTTTCCCTGAAAAGCAACTATATCTTTTTGGGGGGTAAAATGGAATTTCATTGAAAGAAAAGGAAGAGGGAAAGAATCTCCAAACAAAAACAGTTGGAGATAGGAAACCTTTTAGGTTAAAATCATCTTCTACATTCCCATCCCTGTGAATATAAGAAAAAGGATACCAAAAAAGTGCTCGTCTCCCTAATTTCTTCCACCCATTTTCAACCTTGACAAGTTGTCTGCCAAAGAAGCATAGTTGATAGCGCATAAAGAATCACCATCAATAATTGAGGAGCATGCATTCATACGAGTTCTTTTAGATCCATACATGAGGCCCAAATTTCTGCCTCATAGGCATCCAAAACCCCAACAGACCCATCAGGTACACAACGAACGTCTCCTCGCTCATCTCTAGTAACCCCTCCAATTTCCACAAGACCAAGATTGTCCCTTGAACTGCCATCAAAATTGAGTTTTCAAATACCCTTGGGGCAGGAACCCAAGTCACATGGGGGTTCCAAAGACATTACCCATCCTCAATGACCTCCATTCAACCTCTCTATAGATTGCTTCATGAAAGATTCCACAAATTCCATGAGAATGGAAGCCCGGGAGATGATTCTTCCTTGAACCATTTCTATCACTCAGATCACTGACTCCGATGACTGTTGTTCCTCCCAGATTGACAATAAAACTGCCAGGAGAGACAAGCTGCACAAAATTCTACTTCTCGGTATTTATAACCGAACTTCCAAAGATCAAAGATCTTATCCACACTGGGGGGGGGGGTGTCCAACTCACTTTGAATAAGTTCAAAATACACCTCCATATTTCTTGGGAAAAAGGACAATGAATGAAGAGCTGATTCACTACCTCCTCTACCCTTAAACACAAATAACATCCATTAAAATATTTCTTTGCCTATTACAGAGATAGTCCAATGTTAGACTTTATCTTCATATCACTCCACAAAATGTGGTTACCCTTAGGATCACAAAACTCTTCTCATGTAGGAGCAGGAGAAGAATATCCAATGTCTCCAGGTCATAACTAGGGATATAATATCCTTCAAAAACAAAAACAAAAACAAAAATAACAAGGGATATAAGCCATTATTTTAAAGATTGGTTATGATATAGCATTATTGTAACCCTATTGTCCACCACCGTTATAGTGTATGGGGATGAACCGATCCAATTCAAGATAATGGATTGTATTAGCACCAATGGCACTTATACATAGCTGAAGCAACCACAAAGACACCCTTTTGATTTTTTTTTTTTCTTATTTTTTTTCTTCTCTTATTTTTCAACTTCTTCATTTTAATTATGAAGCTTAGAAACTCATTTTAGACTAGAACCTTTCAAAAAAAAAAAACTCATTTTACACTAGAGCCAAGCCCATAAAACACGAGATTTGAGTGGGATTCAACAAATTAGAGAAGAATGGACACAAACAAAATAGGGTGAAAAACTCTCCACACCTCAAACCCAACCTCGTTATGGATTAGAAGATCAACAAATTCTGCACAAGGCATGTGATGTAGCCCTTTATGATCCGATGTTTCTCCCCCCCCCCCCTTTTTTTTTCCTTTTGGAGTAAAATCCCATGTTGTTCTTCCTCAATTTATCACTGTGAGGATTACTTTGAGCAATGAGCCACACAAAATCAGTCACCTTCGGGGTTCCAAAGAAGTGCCAGATCAAACTCACTGAAGCCAAAACATCATCTTTTGAACCTCTCTAAAAGAGTTCAAAAGTGGTTATTGGTTTGTTTTTTTTTAACAAAAAATTGGTTATTGGGTTTATTCTCGTTATTATTTATTTTCGGATTTTATACATATAAATAGTTAAATACTATTCACATACAATATTTTATTACTTCAAAATCTTTTACCAATGTGTTGGTGAATCTGACTTTTTAAAGCCACGTGTATGACACCATGTTCATGTCCAAGTTACACAGCAATGCACAATTTATCTGAGGTTTATATATATATATATATATAGAGTCATGCTCCCCTGCGCACCTACGCATCTTTGCACACATGCCATGGGTGTCTAATCTGAACGGTCCATGTGATGCGGAATCTCATGAAATCCCATGTGACAAATTTTCACCCCGATCTAAAATTCTGGTGGGCCATAGCAAAGAGAAACGCAAATCAAGGGAGGAAACTGTTTTCATTTTTCATGGCCCATCAAAGTTTTAGATCAAAGTAAAACTTGGGCCCGGGGGTTTCACGAGGTGCTGCTTCACATGAACGGTTTAGGATCCCCATCACGTATGATGGGTTCTCAAAAAAGTTCGTATGTAGTACGTACGAACTGGTTCGTAGGTGAGCGTTTTTGTGTGTGTGTGTGTGTATATATATATATACATATATATATATACATATATATATATATATACACATATATATATATAGGTTGTTCATTGGACTAACTTTTGAATTGTACTGCTCCTAAATTCCACATATTTTGAAGAAAGCTGCTCATAAAAAATGAATTGGAAAGCATCCAAACACAAGGATCAACTCACCAAATTTGGGGATATGACTAAAACTTGTTTTTCTAGTAGTGCTCCTGCAAATAGTGCCAAAACCTGAAAGATATATCCTTCAACTTAGTCTTGCGCTAATGGGTGCCAGAGATTGTCTGCCACCAAATTATAAAAGCATGTAATAATTACATAAGTAAGAAAACAAAAAACAAAAGAAGTCAACAGTAAACAGTTGATACATGGCCTTTTTAATAAAGAACGTTAGGTTTGCCATATTTTATCATGGGTCGAATATATAACAGGCAGAAACACCATTAATAGATCATAATATCTATCGTAAATGAGACTGATCACAGATAAGCAAACACTGACAATCAATCCCTTCTTTCATGTGATTTGCCAAAGAAGAAACCCATTAACATATCCATGGGAAAAGCCCAATGACACACTGAAATCTAAAGGCAAGTCTATAATGTTAGAGAAGAAATTACACTTTCAAGAGATAGAGCACGGCAAACAGTTGCAGTGGTCCATATTGATAGTGCAAGAGCATCCTCAGCAGCTGCTAACTTCCCATTAACCTTTTCAAAGAAATAACATTTTCAGCAATAAATCATTCATGAGTTGCCAATGTCAATGAAATGAATAACACTATCAATAGCCATTGATCTTACCTCAGCAGCTTCTAAAGAACAATCGGATACTTCAGAGTAACTTCCACTTAAGCCCAGAACAGATAGGCCAGGTCGGGTATACTTAATTGGCTGCAAATGATCTAAAGGCTGAAAGACTATTTCAGCTCCGTGTGATGGAAGAGGGAGAGCATGGTAGCCACAGACTATCTGTAACAACTCATTTTTGTGTTCCTATTGCAAAAACCAACGAACTTCGGTGACAAAAAGAAAATGCACATACCACTTAAATAGTAATGAAAGTTTAAGCATGGAAGTGAGATGAATATACCTTAGCCCATTCCATTACTCGTTCATTTGTAACAGTGCTTTCATGCTCAGAACTGACTTCATCAATATCATCATCCTCTGAACCCATGCTTCTTACTGAACTGTCCAAAGCCGATAATGTATTTAATCAACTCACAGAGAAAAAGAAAAAGAAAAAGGAAAAAAAATTGTAGGAACTATGGTGAAGCTATTGATCACATCCAGTAATTTAAACAGCTGAAGAAGAAGGTGAATAATAAAAAATAAAAAATAAAAAGGAAGGAAGCTTAACGACTTGCTGAAGTTTTGAACAAAACACTGGATGGAGACTGATTGAAAATTATGTCACGTAGAGGTATGATATGACTCTCTAGCAGGAAGAGAGTATCCTCAGGTTTTCAACTTTGCACAAGTGGGACAATGGTTCAGTGATCCAGACCATTGATATTAGGGGCCCCATTGTGGATGGATAATGCCCAAAATTTCTCCCAGATTGGAAGATCCTATCTATCCAATGTTTGGTCTTTTTTCTGTTGAATGTGGACCTGGGCTGTATCTCCTGTACTTTCTATTGCTTGCCAGCCATGGTGGATTGGGATTCTCACATTGAGTTGATTTTTGGGCCATGGTCAATCACTTTGAGTTCCATCAGATCAACATTCTTCACCAAATAATAACCCGGTTTGTACAAACTATGAACCCAAGGATATTAACATATCCCTAGGTCGAGGATATTAACATATCCTATTCATGTCAACTATGCAATTTAATGAAAATGCATAAGGATGAAATGAAGCATCAGAAAATTTTACTACCTGAATATGGATTCTGAACTTCCGACACGCTCTAATGTACGGCTGACAGAGCAGTTAAATGTCCCAACCTCTGGTGAAGTTTGACCATTTTCAAAGCTTCCATTTATTATCTCAGAACTATCAGAGCGGGATCCTGGGGTCTCAGAAGCATAAAAATCATCATAAGATTGCATGTTCTTTCTCATATCCTTGTCCAGTTCTCTTGCTTGACTAAACTCTGAAGCCTCACTGGTAGAAAAGCTTTCAGGAGAGTGGGGCTCCAATTGCCTTAGTGACTGAGAAGGAACCTCATTGTCTGATGTAAGGCCTGGGGAAGCCATAGTAAGACCTAATACACTGTCGGCAGGTATTGCAGAAGCCATCCAATCATTTGAACTCTGCTTGTTAGGGGTTTCAGGAGTCTCATTCATTTGATCTTGTGTTCTAACCAGTGGTGGAACACAATCTATGAGGGTCATTTCACTGACAAATTGTGTGATCCTTTCAAGACGCTCCTCTGCTATTATACTGCATACATGAAGGCTGTTATGCATAAACTACAAAATTTCCTTAAGAAGAAGAAAGCAATCTGTCAAATTTGATAACACTGATTCAAACCTGTTCAACATCTCATAGTGCAGCTCAAAAAAGGGCACTCTGGTAAGTATGCAATAACAACGAGGTGCAGAAACCAAAAACCGGCTGCACCTACCAGAAGATTGAAGTGTTGGTGAAATAAAACCTAGAATACCAGGTGGCCTCTGCACAATTTCCTGAACATGTAAGCATACACCATATAAGGTTGAATCATTCGCCACCTGGTCAAGAGTAACAAAACACCTTAGAACCCATTTAACCAGTTAATAGTTCAGGGATAGAGTGCACATAACAAAAGAATCAAAGCAAGGTAATCCCAGCTTCAAGTTTCTTGTACACCTGTAACAGTTGCAACATGCTCTTTCCTGTCTAAGCCACCTAGCATTATGGTACATCCAAGAACTAATGCAGAGGCATTTTCACACCGGGCTCGAGTAGGGTCGCCTGTGGGATGCAGGGGCACACTCGGGGTGGGCGGGACTCACGGGGGAGGTCTCGTGTTCGAGACTCCTCACCGGGGGTGATTAATGCGCATTTCACACTGGGCTTGAGTGGTGTAGCTTGTGGGATGCGGGGACACACTCGGGGTGGGCGGCCCGTGTGAGGCGGTACCCATGCGATTTGGGGCCCACGAGGGGGGTTCAGCCGAGGTCTTAACCCATGAGATGTGGGGCCTGGGCTATGAGATAAAGGGATTAATTTGCCATACAGTAACAGTTCGAGCTTTTAGAGCAAGTGGTTAATTGTCTTGCATCAAATTGGTATCAAAGCGGGAGGTCTCGTGTTCGAGACTCTTCACCGGGGGTGATTAATGCAGGGGCATTTTCACACCAGGCTCAAGTGGGGTCGCCTGTGGGATGCAAGGGCACACTCGGGGTGGGCGGGGCCCACGAGGGAGGTCTCGTGTTCGAGACGCCTAACCGAGGGTGATTACTGCGCATTTCACACCGGGCTCGAGTGGGGTAGCCTGTGAGATACGGTGACACACTCGGGGTGGGCGGCCCGTGCGAGGCAATACCCATGCGATTTGGGGCCCACGAGGGGGGTTCGGCTGAGGTCCTAACCCATGAGATGTGGGACCCAGGCTATGAGATAAAGGGATTAATTCGCCATACTCTAACAGTTCAAGCTTTTAAAGCAAGTGGGCAATTGTCCTGCATCAAGAACTATGACTCAAAAATCAATTTTACATAAGTACAACTTTTTAACTAAGCAAGAATTAGGGTCCACTGTCAAAATCCTATGATTTATGATTCACAATTTACAATTTGAATCCTACCTTTGAATCCCTTTTTATATTAATCCTACGATTTTATAATTTGAATCCTATGACTTACAATTCAAATCCTGATTTACGATTCAAATTATACTTGTTTTCTTCTATTTTAAGCTTCACTCGGCTTTCATTTTATGTTTTTAAATTGGTGGGTGTTTTAAGAATCATTTAGAAAAAACCTTTCAAAAAAAAAAATGTTCAGGAAAGGTAAATTATTTTATTTTGTTCTTTATAGTAGATTAAATGATATGTATTCTCTTCATTATTAAATTGTAGACCTTTTTCTTATGATTTCTTACTTCTTAACTAGTCGAAACACTAAATTGATGAATGACTTATCTAGAATGTTTTTATGGATGGTTACAATCATGTTGACTCATATGTATTGTGGAATGATGGTTAGAAATCAAAATATCTTTTTTAATCGGTATATGGAATCAAATGCAGCTTTCCAATGTGATTCTACATTCAAGAAAGGTAACAAGAACATAAATTATTAAAGCAGCCTTATATGTTTTTAAAGGAAAAAATATAGAAAGACAAAAAAGGAAAGGTAAGAATCATTTAATTTTTGAGTAATACCATGTCATGATAGTGTTAAAGTTTTAAACATTTCTGATTTATTTACATTTTTCATATTTTTATGAAAATCATTAAAAAAAAATAAAAAATCTAACGATTTATGATATGATTTGCGATTCGATACAATTCAACCCCTATTACGATTTGAGATACAATAACGATTTTGACAACATTGCATATAACAAGCATAAGAACATCAGTAACACAATCTTGAATAGATGAAATCATGAAAGCTTTGAAAATGACTAAGAATGTAGAACTATCTAACTAAAAAATAGTTACAGCAACAAATCAAGAGGAATTTTGAGACCAAGCACAATAAGGTTACAATTATTACGCTATGTAAGATAATAGTACAGTGCCTAAAAGAAGCACACACTGCATCTCGATAGAAATGTGGATTTCATTGCAGCAAGAGAGTAATTTCATGCAACCATACTATAATACCCATATTGGCTTCCACATAAATGCATTGGACCAGGTGTAGACATCTGATTTTGCATGGTTTACCAGATCTACTGGACTAAAGACTGGAGTAAGGCTCATAATGGAGTCTTGTCATGAAGGACATTTTTATAAGTTGCCTTGTATTGGATCACCACTACCTCTCCATGATGTATTCGGTAACTTCATTTGACATGGTCACCTTTTAGTTGTACCAAAAGAGGCATCGTTCTTCTTAATATCCATCATCATCCTCATCATCATCACCATTGAAGCCTTATCCCAACTAATTGAGGCCAGCTACACAAATCCTGTTACACCATTCCTCTCTATCACGTACCATATCCTCAATTAAACTGTAGGTCCTCGGGTCTTTTCTTACTACTTTCACCCATGTCCTTTTGAGGCTTTCCCTAGACCTTTTAGAGGTTTCAACTTCAACCGATTCACTCTTAAGTCTTAACCAGTGCAATTCTTGTTCTAAATTCCACATGGCCAAACCATCAAAGTCGATTTCCCTTCATCTTAGCACTTTGTGCTAATCCTAAGTTCCCTTGAATGTGTCCATTCTTAATTTTGTCCGTCTTGCCACCCAAACATCTCAACATCCTCAGTTTTGCCATGCTCATCCTTATAAACACGTTGTTAACTGCCCAACATTTTTCCCATTAAGCATGGCTTGTCTTATAGTTATCCTATAAAATTTTCCTTCAACCTCATTGGTATGCAGCAATGACATAGAACTCCAGAGCCACATCTCCACACCGAACTCTAATCATATGAGCAGCATCCTTCGCAATCTCTCCAGACTCTTGATTTTTATTTTTTATTTTTTTATTTTTGAAAGATAGTGCAATTTATTAAAAACCAAAAGTCCAATAAGAGGCAACAAAGCAAACATGAAATATATATATATATATATATGTGTGTGTGTGTGTGTGTGTGTGTGTGTGTGTGTGTGTGGGAAAAGGTACTATGCGCTCGAGCTGATGGGAACGTCCCATGAGGTCGAGCTGTGTGGGCCCCACTGTGATGCGTTTCGAACATCTACCCCATCAGTCAGATGCACCATTCCATCGTGAGCCTAGGTCTCAAAAATCAAGTCAATCCGTGACTTGTGTGGGCCACACCACATACAGAAGTTGAGAGGGGCCGTGCACCATTAAAACATTAATAACCATTTTTTGGGCCCACCGAGATGTGGTTTGCAAATCCAGCCCATCCATTATGTGTGTCCCACTTGGATGAGGGTTCAGACCAAGCTTCTGCAGCATTCAAAACTCAGGTGGGCCCCACCAAATGCTTTTATATGTTTTTGGCATGTCTTCACATGATTTTAGATGGTATGGCCCACCTGAGTTTCGTATATGGCTGATTTTTGGGATATCCCATAATTTAAAGGGGACCCATCAAATGCACGGTGTTGATGGTCGACACGCATCACGGTGGGGCCCACATAGCTCGACCTCATGGGAGCTTATCATGAGCTCAAGCACATAGTACCTTTTCCCTATATATATATATATATATATATACACACACACACACACACACACACACACACACACACACACACACACACACACACACACACACACACACACACACACACACACACACACACACACACACACACACAAACCGCCACTCAGGGCACGCAATCCCTAATATACAAATCAGTCTAGTTGATAGCTCCTACAATAGAACCGCTTCTGTTACAGAAACAACAGTTGTTCCCCTCACCCCAAATAGTCCAGAGAACGGCAAGCACAACCACCCTCCACATGGACTTGCCCTTCCTCCCAGCCCCACAGACACACCAAGAACAAAACAGACCCTTGATGGAGCTCGGCGTCCATCATGCCGCGAGCCCGGCACCCGGGTATTTGTGACCCAGATACCGTATCAAAGATGGGACATAATATTCATCATTTACATTGCATGATTTAAAGGCATTTCGTCACACACATATAATAATTCGGGGAAAGAAATTATCATTCCATAGAATAATCCAAAATGAATAAAATCATCATTCACAAAATTCAACTTAAACTTATTTCATGAAATTTTAAATCAACTAGGAGCAAAAATAAATCAAATCTTCAATTATGTTACATTTGTCATGAAATATCACAACAACCCCAAAACTTTCTCTACTAAGAAACATCACAACAACCTTGATTTCCTCCACCCAAACAGGCTCTTGAGCACATATGCCTCCTACGGGGAGATACGATCAAAGGGCAGGTTATTGAGACTTGGTCGCACCCAATCCTCACCTGAAAGCATATTTGAATAAAAATTGAAAATAACATGACAAATGGAGCTCTTGTCAACTATCCTTTGCTCATCAACCAATAGCGAGGAAATGTGATTGGCCCCAAGATATCCCATGGAAGAATTTAGTATCTTAATGTCTTCCTTGAGCCAGGTTGTCTGAGAACATTGACACCACTTGATCTTCTCCTCTTTTAGTCTAGAACCATAATTGGTGGAGATCTTATCTTTAATGGCTTTCTCGACGTCAGACAACATGTCCCCTCCTTGATGTCCAACGCTTGAATCTCGTAAAGGATGGAATCCATCTCAATCTCCCTATACTCGAACACATCTTTCTTCCACTCCCTGAGCTTGGCTTTAAGTAGCTTTAGGTTCTGGAAGAGCTTAAAACTAGCACGACCTTCAACCTCAAAAGAGGACCACCAACCTGAGACCAAGGCCTAAAAACCATCCACTTCGAGAACGGTCGGCTCAAACCGAAAAGGTTGAGGACCCTAGACGACTTCATCAACCTCTAGAAAGATAGGGCAATGATATGATAGAGGAATAGGAAAGCCCCTTTGTCTAGGGGAAATCTTTACACCCACCTAGGAGAGCAAAAATCTATCCAACTTCGACACGACTGGACCACCTATCCATTAGATCAAGTGAACTTAACACCTCCCAAAGGGAGGTCCACTAGCTCATGCCTAAGAACCTGGTCTGAAAAGCCCCGAATGCTACTAGAGACCCAATCTCCATGGAGCTTCTCATGAGCAAAACGAACCACATTGGAATCACCACCCACACACCAGAGGAGTTGCAATCTATTAAAAGCAACAGACAACTCCTCCCACAGAAGCAGGTGAAGAGTCAACTGGTTTGGGCCATACACCCACGAGAAACCCACCTGAAGCCACAGGAAGACTCCTAGAGAACCACAAAAATGGAGAACCGGCCACTTCAACTAACCTCCCTAGCCCAGATCCCAAAGAACCAAGATACGTCCAACTAAACTGACTGCATCAAGAGCCTCCCACTCCACACCCCTATGCCCCCGAATAGACTCAACCAACTTGTAACATCCCAGATTTTTCCACACTTGACCTTAGCATTACTATTAAAGAACCGTACAAGTTTGATTAATTACCCATAAGAAACTAACGAATGTGTCCGGTCACCTAAATCTTTTGCCTAACCATGTGATCTATTAGTCGAAGGCCAAGATCGGCACGACCCACCGTCGATTGTAGTTAGCGGAGATTCACCTAAAATCTACTTCACCAAGGGGTTAGATCATGATTACCCTACGTACAAAACCCAAATTGATCAAACTGCCTAAGAATCAATGGTGTAGGGTAATTTAAGTTGAACCACCGTTTCCGCTAGTTGCGAATAGGTCAAACTATAAACTTAGAGCTAATCCAAACCTTAATTATCATGCACGAGAAATCTTGTTGCTTAACTTATTCCAGAAATACCCGGATTAACCAAACAAGCCCTAAACCGCTCGTTAGTGGGCCACTGAACTCGAAACTATAGAAAGATGTTTGTCTTGGCGGACTTGACGTCCATCACGGGACATCGAGCCGAGATCACATCTCGAATCATTCAACTTGGGCTCGCATGGTGAGCGCATGAGATATGCGAATGCCCATCTTACAGGAACCTGAGTTAATTATCCATATCCGGTCCTTGCCAAAGTTGTGGCTTTTGAACCGTTAGATTGTGGCCAAATTTAGAGCACCAATCTAAGTTAATATCCTACACACATCCATGTAGTCGTGACCTCATCGATGATCGGTAGTCGTCGAATTGACTTCTAATCATACATATTGATCAATGCATTCAAATGGTGGGTCGATTGTATCCATACATAGATCATCACAAGGGTCGGCTATCCTATGGCATAGATTGACCCGTACACCTCCATGTGGACCCTGAAAGTTAGAATTAAACTCCCATGGGGTTATAATGTTGAACACCTAGTCATTAGGGCCAATTGGGCCACTTCTGACACTATAAACACCTATATATGAGTAGGCCCTCCATTCCATAGGAATTTATCTTAGAAGGAGAGAGGGGGGGGGATCTTGGTGTTGGTTCTTGCAATTAAACCCTAATCGCTACCACATCCTTCGTCGAATCCACTCCTACTTGCGATTGGAGGTAAGAGTCACATCTAATCTTTCAATTTAGCGAGTTGATGATAGCTTCTTGATTCCTAATGAGATTTCCTTTGACCTTGATTAGGATTTAGTGTTTTTCCCTAAGAACTCTAACCCTAAGTGCGATTAAATCGCATAACCCCCCTCTGAGGTGAGGACTATTCTTCTAGGTTTCCCTTTTATCAACCCTTGATAGCGTTAGATAATAATTTTTAGTTGTTGTTAAGATATCATGTGCTATTTGTGCTTGAAATTATTTATTGTTGTAACCTTAATGTTATGTGTTGTCGGTAGCCAACATGTTCATTGAAATGCTTGAGCAATATGAAATTCCTACTATTAGAACCCTTTTATGTCATTTGATAAGTGTTGTTGATGAACGTTTATCTGTACTGATATACGTTGGATTGTACTGATATATGTTTGAGTGTGCTAATTCGCAGATGTATTTCATTCATATACCTTGTTGTGGTATAAAGTTGCTCTATGATTATGATTATGTATTGCAAATCTGAATTGTTGTTGTGTGGATCAAGCCCTACAAATCACATAAGTGGATGGCCTGCTTTGGGTTGGCTATCCCAGGTTTATCCAGTCGACTGGCAGTAGTTAGAACTACGTGAGATGCTTCGCACCCAATGCCAAATTTTCCTGGGGTTCTCCGTAGTCGATCGGAATAGTCTAACACAGAGCCGATCATTCTTATGCTTGGTAATTGTATAACATTCAATAGAATCTGGGATACCACTGTTACCATTAATTTAAGTCCATTCATAACTGTTAATGCATTACGTTGCTACAAAGACTCATGAGTCAGGCATGGTGGTATGGGACACCATGTCTGAGCTGTCGGCCTATGCGAGGGTGACGTGCCTGTCGCATTGGTAAAACAGTGGGTGTCGAACCTGCCATGTTGGTAAAACATTGGGTGACGAGCCTCCTTATAGTGACCATTGAGCACTAGTGAAGGCCAAGAGCCTACCGTATTGTTGATGGATTTGATGATGTGCCTTCGTGTAACGTCTCGGAAAAATCCGTACAAAGACCCGAGTTCCACCTCAGGCAGAAATCGCTCAGGACCAAATCCTTTAGAAATTAGATGAAAATTTATCAAGTGTTAAACTAAATTATCTGTGAAATTAGCTTGAACCACTTTAAATACGAACTGCAAGACCCAAAACGTGTAGAATCGTTGACGCAATATTATCCTGAAACTTAGAATCTATCTCAAAACTCGATTGCTCTCGGGAGCACACCGAAACTCCGTATCGAACTTATACCGCACGTCGAAAGTCTAATTACCGCGAGACTATACGAATATGACCGCCTTACTGGGCTTGACGACCATCTCGGAAATCAAGTCCTGATAGGATCTAAAAACGCACAACTTTAGCCCGAAGCGAAGTGTGTGAGAAACGCGAATATCTTTAAAAAATGTACTCAGATTTAAGTAAACTGGGCCGTTCGCTTGCAGGCCAATTCTAAGGTTTCAGACCGTCAGAATCTGACCCAAATACACCCTCAGATCAGGGAAAATTTCATATGCAGGTCAGTGTACTTATGGCCCTGATCGAGTGGTGATGACCGTTGAACTGAAACTGGTCCTCTGCGGTCGTTCCGTAAATCCGATCGGACCGAAAACTTAACCTGACCTAAATCCAACGTCAAGAAACTTTCCGCAGATCGTATGTAAAAAAGGGGCCTCCAGATGTGCTCCGTTAGACCGAAACAGCCGCTCTTTGGCTATAACCCAAGTATACCATGGCCCAGAGGCCATTCCCTTCAGTTCTGGGCATATATAAGGGCCTTTACCCACCCCTCTCTCATTCCATACGAATTTTAAACCCTAAGAGAGAAAAGAGAGAAAAAGTGAAGGAGAAAGTGGAGAAGTTAGAGAGCGAGTGTGAGATAGTTCCTAGGATTCGATCCCACTACTCCACGTACATAACTACTGCTTCCATGTCGCTATACCGGAGATTCTGATTCCTTTCTTGGGTAAGAAACCCTAACCCTAACCTGTTTTAGGAATCCAAATACGTAGATTGGTGAAATAGCTAACCTGTTTTATTGATTAGGTATTCAAAGTCTAGTTTACAAGGCGAGAGTCTTCAAACTGAATCTGTTACAAGTTTACCGGCGAAAGGTGCGGACTATAAACGTTTAGGTTATGGTTTTCGAGGCTGTCAATGTCGGTTAATGATTTATAACTGACTTGGTTGCCATTTCTCATGCTAGATACGATGTTTCCCTCGCTTTACAGATATATATGAACTATGTTGAATATAATGTAATTCATGTGTGTGTTAAAATGTTTGAATGGGTATGGAATTTGGATTCGTGCTTGTCATGATTATCCGTCATGGATATATGATTGTTGTATATGTGACAACTCCTTGGTAAAAGGATTTGCTCTAATACATGTTATAACCAACATACACCATGTATGTTGAAGTGTGTAGTCTAAGTGTTTGTAAAAATGTTTGAATGAGTACGAAATTTGGATTCATGCTTGCCATGATTATCCGTCGTGGATATATGATTGTTGTATATGTGACAATTCCTTGGTGAAAAGATTTGCTCTGATACATGTTATGACCAACATACACCATGTATGTTGAAGTGTGCAGTCTAAGTGTTTGTAAAAATGTTTGAATGAGTATGGAATTATGATTTGTGCTTGCTATGATTATTGATTGCTAATACATGATCGTTGTATACGTGGCTACTCCTTGTGAAAGGACTAGCTATAGTATGTGTTTTTAACGAATTTATTACCTGTATGTAATATGTGTGGTCTAAGTGTTTGATAAAATGCCTGAATGAGAAAATGCTTGATGTAATGTACTTATTGAGGGTGTTGAGATAGGATTCTCAATTCCCTTATATATAGTTACAGTTTCCTTTATGCAACCTATCTTACTACTATGTGATTTACAAATGAATACCTATGTATAATGACATGTGTGGTATGTGTTTGTTGAAATGCTCGAATGGGATTTATGTTTAGATTTGGTTGTCACATGCTATCTTGGAATATCACATGTGGATGCTATTGGTTGGAGTGTAATTGGGGCTACGATGTAGTCCAGGCAATCGGTAATGGTTTACGATCGGTGGTCGTACTGCTTAGCCACAACGGATACGCTTGATGAATCCGAGTCGTACACTGTTGTCGACAGTGGTTAGGCCTCGCGGAATGCTTACGCACTCCATGTTGATCAAGTCAACGTACACCCGTACTAGTCGAGCTTGTCAAGCAACCCGATTGGCCCAATGTATGTTCACCATGTATGGACACTATTGCTTAAATCTAAGGTACCAAACTTACCAGCGCAAGGCCCGTTTAACCTTGGTACCTCGACCCGCTAAGACTTATGAGTCAGGCATGGTGGTATGGGACACCGTGGTCGAGGCCTACGTTGGGGTGACAAGCCTCCCTGTAGTATCCAATGAGTAACTCAGATTCGTGAGCCGAATACGGTGGTATGGGACACTGTATTCGAGCTGTCGGCCTACGATCAGGTGACGAGCCCATAGTGACCTCGAGTATACTCTAAGACTACGTTAAGGCAACGAGCTTTTCTGTAGTGACCTCGAGTATAAGCCACGCTTGCGTTAAGGTGACGAGCTGCTCCGTAGCTACTTGGAACTGTTCTTCGTATGTGATTAACTAGGATTGACGACCCTAGATGGATCAATGTTTGGGTAAATGATATGAAGGGAGGTACCTTAGCTTCCCAATCCTGCTATATGAATATGCCTAATTAAGAACTTGACTAATCACAATCATGCACCGCACTGCATGTGCTTTAGCGATGAAGCACACGTTTCGGAAGGATGCCATGCGCGAACGTGAGATAAAGTCGCTGAGGGAGTGTAGGCGAGGGCATGCATCATCATCGCATACCATTCTTGCATTAACAAGAGTAATCTAGGACATGATTGTTGTACTGCTTTATCATTACTACTTGACTGAGTTGATAACATATTAACATTTGCCTTATAGTTCCACTGAGTTGATCACTCACTCCCACTCTGGGACAGTGTTTTAAAACACCAACCAGACTATCTTAGTTGCAGATGATGGTGCAGCTTATGAAGTGGAGCCTGATTTTTATGACGACGAGGAGTTCTCGTATATACAGTACTCTGGCGGGTTCATGTAGGCCGCATTCTGATCGTCGGGGCTATAGGGATTTCATGATGTAGACGGACCTACACATTTTGATATTTTGTATTTCGAAACGATACATGTAATTGTTTAACCCGGAACATGATTATACTCTGGAGACGCACCACCACTTAGATGTTTTATACATACCTATTATGGTCTTCCGCTTGCGTAATTTAACTGTCTCTAGGGTATGATATGCTGATTTGGTATAATCTCACTCATGTTTAGTGCACTAACATGGACAACATTTAATCACCATTATCCATGTTGCATAGGTGATGCGTTGGAACTCGAGAGTTGAACTTCTGCTCGACCCCCGATTTTCAGGGCGTTACACTTCGCCACATTTGTGTTTATATGACAACCCTTACATTACTTGTGATCGTCCTTAGGCGATGAGCCCTTACTGTCATTTAATTGTACAAGTTAGACTTTTGGGTGACAAACCTAGAACGGGGTCAAGGGACACTGGTGAGGGGCTCCCACGTGCTGCTACGAGCCACGTGATCCGTTTAGGGCCTGTTTGGCTGGGCATATTGGAGGATAGATCCCGGGATTGGCCAGGCGTGCCAAACAGACACGGGATCCTGATCCCGGGATATAGCAATCCCATGGATCTTAAGACAATCCACTGACATCACCATCATTACCTTTAAATCCCATCCAATCCACCCTAATCCCTTCAAAATTGCCTGGGACGTGTTTGGTTCGAGGGATTGAAAGGGATTGGAAGGTTTAATCCTGGGATTGGCCGGGGGTGCCAAACAGACCGGATATAGCAATCCCGGGATATAGCAATCCCATAGATCTTGCACCAATCCACTGACGCAGTTATCATTACCTTGAAATCCGTGTAATCCACTCTAATACCATCCAATCTGCCCGGCCAAACAGGCCCTTAGCGACTTTTGATAGAATAGAGGTATCCCAACTTCGCCAATCTGCAGTATGAACTGGGATTAATAGTTACTCGGTTAATCGTGCATATCATGGCATACATTTATGGGTTGTGCTAAAGGTGAACCATTTCGCAATTGAGTGATGATTTTGTGGATTATTATGTTGTTAAGGAAGTGCTACAAATTGTTCCCAAGCCATACATCTGCATATCATTCCATCCATGCACTTAAACAACTAGCATAGGGAATTGCTTGTTTTGTATTGTTATTATTGTTTATGTCTGATTGCGTTGATAACATGTGTAACTTAGAAAATGGTATCACTAAGTTAGTAATGCAGAGGCATTTTCACACCTGGCTCAAGTGAGGTCGCCTGTGGGATGCAGGGGCACACTCAGGGTGGGTGCGCCCACGGGGGAGGTCTCGTGTTCGAGACTCCTCACCGGGGGTGATTAATGCGCATTTCACACCGGGCTCAAGTGGGGTAGCCTGTGGGATACGGGGATACACTCGGGGTGGGCGGCCTGTGTGAGGCGGTACTCATGTGATTTGGGGCCCACGAGGGGGGTTCGGCTGAGGTCTAACCCATGAGATGCGGGGCCTGGGCTATGAGATAAAGGGATTAATTCGCCATCCTCTAAAAGTTCGAGCTTTTAGAGCAAGTGGTTAATTGTCCTACATCAAATTGGTATCAGAGCGGGAGTTCTCGTGTTCGAGACTCCTCACAGGAGGTGATTAATGCGCATTTCATACCGGGCTCGAGTGGGGTAGCCTGTGGGATGCGAGGACACGCTCGGGGTGGGCGGCCCGTGTGAGGCGATACCCATGTGATTTGGGGCCCACGAGGGGGGTTCGGCCGAGGTCTTAACCCATGAGATGTGGGGCCTGGGCTATAAGATAAAGGGATTAATTCGCCATGCGCTAACAGTTCGAGCTTTTAGAGCAAGTGGTTAATTGTCCTACATCAGTTAGCCACTCACTCTCACCAGGAACTATTTTAAAACACCAACCAGACGATATTGTTGATACAAGTACCACCGAGATTTCAGACGGGCAGGCATAGACTAGCTTGCACCATCGTCATGATGTTTTAGGAGTGTTGGACGAAAACATAAAACTTTACAATTTATTCATTTTTGACATGTATATATTGGAGTCCCCAATTAGGTGGACTCCATGGTTTGGTTTTGTTGAATGTATATCGTGGCTTGTGTAATCCCCATTTAGGCAAACATCACTTGTGAAGTTGTACATTTTTTAACATTAACCATATATTTCTAGGTTTAGTTATATTAGCTTAACTTTTGATGTTGCAGATGTAAAGCTACTATGATTATTGATCATGGGTGAATGTTAACCGGATTGCGCGGACATGTGGGAACTCACCCACGTGCATTTTTGTAGGTTCACACCGGGAAATGACCCCCCCCCCCTTAAAAAAAAAAAAAAAAACATGGATCAACCCCAAGTCTAGCCAGCTCCTTGCATCCCTTAGACGGTTTCAGAGACCATTTTTAATACTCAGACGAGGACATTCGAAGGCCTCTCTCTTCGAAAAGTTGAATGAGGGCAATTTAGTCATCATGATCACCAAAAGCTACCCCCATTAAGTCTTCCCACATGGTTAATAACCTCCCTGATCCACCTCTTCCCCTTGAAGGTCCCAACTAGACCCTCCATAACTCTCGACAAGGAGTCAGAAGAACAGAGATTGTTAACATGAATTTGATCATCTTCCAAACATAGAGCACCTGCAAGGGGGAAGCGTCCAAAGCATCTTCAACCTCTGGTGCAAGCCTACAATAATTGGAAACTCACTCGCTTCTCCAAGTATTCCTAAAATTCGTTGTGACTCCCTCATACATAGGAAAATAGCCCCATTGGTCAACCTTCCTGGCATGAAACCAAATTAATTTGTTGATACATTTGTCTCATTCCTTAACCTTTGCTTGACCACTCTCCCAAAGTTTCATAATAGGGCTCATAAGTTCAATTCAGTTAGTGCAGCTTTGTATGTCCCCTTTATTTTATAAATTGGGACCACAGTTCTTTTCCTCCATTTGTTTCGCTAATAGCCTTTTGTACATCATCATTCTATCACCCAGTTTCCTTATATGAGTGGTTTTTTCCCTCTATATACTCCTAAAACATCTTTCACCACTTTCGTAATGTACTCAGCCATCTCATTCCATTCCATATAACATAAACTTCTTCCACGGCATTCCACATTCCTTCTTCCGTTGTTTTCTCTCCTATTAGATTCCACCACCTTGTTTCTAGACACCTCTTCCAACTCTTAGTGTAAACATCCATAAATGACCTACTGTTGTGGAGTTAAACTCTCGCTCAGTATAACCTTGCACTCTTTACATATTGGTTATTTTTCCTTCCTAAGTAGGAAGAAATCTATTTGTCTTGCATATGATCCACTTCTGGAAGTTATTAAAATTTTAAATGTTTGACTCTTTTTTGCACCACCCACATAGGGGAAAAGGGCAATTAACAACTAGCAACTCATTCTGAAATAGAAAATTTTGTTTCTTCGACAACATCCTCAAGCGATCTAAAGACATTACAAAAGCGTCTTCTATATCTCTCCCCAAATTGTCCACCACACAGCCGGTAAAGAAAGGTTCCAAGTATTTCGGCCTTAGATCCCCCTCCTCCCCCATGCCAAGCCCAAAGAAGGCTCAACACACAAATTGGCATAACCCAACTCGTCCCAAAATCGTCCACCACACAACCGGTAAAGAAATGTTCACCTCTCTTTTTAAGTATGCGTTTGCTACAGCTAGATCGTATGCCATGGCAAAATCGAGGATAGCACCCCCCATCTCATTCCTTCTCCCAAAACCATAACCACCATGCACTATCTCATATCCTCTACTCTCTTTTCTTACATGACCATGTAACTTTCCTCATACAAATATCCACTCTTCGAAATTCCTCCATCCTACCGAAATTATCTCTTGATTCTATCCTCTTACCTACCTGTGACGTATGTGCATTGATGACATTGATTATCTCCTCTCCCAAAACAAGCTTTATTGATAAATCCTAAGAGTGAGAATAAACGGATATCTTCATTTATGGGTTTCATATGCATGGTGTTTGATGTATATATAAGTTTCTTTGTAGATGACTACACAATTAAAAGACAAACTTCTACTTTAGTGTAACTCAATATCTTTTGACTAAAGAACTCATAACAAGAACAGAAAAGTCATTAAACAACTGCTAAGAACAAAATAGGAAAATACTAAAACCACTAGAAATCAAAAGCAAGACAGCCATGTGACCATGTAACCATGTGGGCCCTACAGTTGGTCCATATATTTGGCTGACAAGCCCTGCGGGCCCCACAGGTTGATTTATCCACAGTTAGCATATGAATAATTGAAGCATGTGGCCCAAATGGCTAATTGTTGGATCTCAAGACCATATTAGGGATCGGACAGCTTGCCCACTTGCATCAAGAGAAGAAATGTTTTTATAGCTACACAAATTTCGAGCCATTAGTATTATTGGTTGTACTAAATTATATTTACCCAAATCATGAAGCAAAGCGACAACCAATTCAAGTACAGGAGCAGGGAAGTGTCTATTTCAAATTTTAAATAAGTATAAAAGAAAAATAGCTAGGAAGTGGGACTAGGAGCGGGAATCCAAAGCACACTTCAAAACAAGAGTGGCACCCAAGTAGAAGGAATGTGTAACTAAGTAGTTGACATCACAAAAATAATCCTTTCGATACACGTTCCAATGTACCAAAAAGATTAAAAAACATGCAACCATCGTTGGAGATCAATCCATGCTATTTAAGTTTGTAACATCCCGGATTTTTGCCAACTTGGAAATAGACGTCCTTAGGCAATGGGTCGATCATAACACCTTACTGACTTCTCAGAACTCAATCCCGAAGTCTCAAATCCCCTCTTCAACCCATTTCCTTTAAAATCTCACCTTTCACCACCTTGTTCTTCAGATTTTTCTAAGTACTTTCACATTAGACACAAATCCTAAAGTTTAAATGATGAAGAACAATACTTAAACTAAAACCTACTGTAAATAGTAAATACATAAATAAAATGGGCGTTTGACCATTAACCTTATGGAATCTCACAAAACGAATAGGTTATTTGGAAAGATCAGTCTCTCCTGCCCTAGGACCTTATTCTGTTGTAAATCGAGCATAATTTAGTTAAGTACTAAACTGAGCAATCAGTAGAATTAGCTTGAACCACTTTAAATACGATCTGTAAGGCCCAAAACGAGTAAAATCATTAACGCTACTTTACTCTGAAATCTAGAATCAATCTCTAAACCCGGTTGTTCTCGGGAGCACCTTAAAACTCCGTACTGGACCTGGACCGCACGTCGAAAGTCCGATGACCGCGAAACTATACGGATATGACCACCTTACTGGGCTTGACAACCATCTCGGAAATCAAATCCAGATAGTACCCAAAAACGCACAACTTGAGCGCGGAACGAAGTACGTGAGAAACGCGAATATCTTTAGAAATTGAACTCAGATTTAAGTGATTTGGGTCGTTCGCTTACAGGCCAAATTTAAGCTTTCAGACCGTCAGAAGCTGACCCAAATACACCCCCAGATCAGGGAAATTTCCCAGCACAAGTCCATGTACTTGTGGCCCTAATCGAGTGGCAATGACCGTTGAAATGAAACTGATCCGCCACGGTCGATCGGTAAATCCGATCAAACCGAAAACCTAACTCGACTTAGATCCAACATCAGGAAGCTTAAGTCCGACTGCACACAGAAAAGGGGCCTCCAGAAGTGCTCCATTGAGCCGAAACAGATGGGTTTTGGCTATAACCTAAATTACCATGGCCCTGGGGCCATTGAGCTCACGTTTGAGCCTATATGAGGGTCTTAAACCCTCTCTCCCTTCACATACGAATTTGCAAACCCTAGAGAGAGAAGAGAAAAAAGAGAAGGAAAGAGAGAGAAAGTGAGAGGTAGAGTTAGGGTTTGTTCTCGGGATTCAATCCCACCGTTCCACGTGCTTAGCTACCACTACCGTATCGCTATTCCGGCGATTCTGATTCCGTTTTCGGGTAAGAAATCCTAACTCTAATCTATTTTAGGGATTCAGATAGTGTATGTGCTGAAATAGCTAACCTATTTCATACTATAGCTTGCAGTTATGCCGTAGATGAAGGCGGAGTGTTCAAACTGAATCCATTACAAGTTTACCGGCGAAAGGTGCGGACTATAAACGTTTAGGTTATGGTTTTCAAGGCTTTCAATGCCGGTTAATGATTTATAACTGACGTGGGTGCCATTTCACATGCTAAATGCGATGCCTGATTCGTTTTACGGTTATATATGAACTATGTTGAATATAGGCTATTCCATGTGTAGGTTGAAATGACTGTATATGTCGGGAATTTGGTTTTGTGTTTGCCATGATTATTCACCTTGAACATGTGATTATTGAATACGTGACAACTCCTTATGAAAGGATTTGCCCTAATATAGCTTATAACTGAGTTGTATCGTGTAGGTTGAAATGTGTAGTCTAAGTGTTTGTGGAAATGATTGAATGAGTATGGAATTTGAATCCCTGCTTGCTATGATTATCCGTCGTGGATATGTATCTGTTGTATTCGTGACAACTCCTTAGTGAAAGGATTTACCCTAATATAGCTTATAACTGAGTTCTATCGCGTATGTTGAAATGTGTAGTCTAAGTGTTTGTGGAAATGATTGAATGAGTATGGAATTTGAATCCCTGCTTGCCATGATTATCCGATATATGCCTGTTGTATTCGTGACAACTCCTTAGTGAAAGGATTTTCCCTAATACATGTTATGACCAACATACGTCATGTATGTTATAGTGTGTAGTCTAAGTGTTTGTTGAAATGACTGAATGAATATGAATTCATGATTTGTGCCTGCCATGTGTATGGAATGTAAGAACATGATTAATGTATATTAGACAACTCCTCGGTGAAAGGATTTTCCCTATTATATGTTGAAATCAACATACGTCATGTATGTCGATTATGTATAGTCTAAGTGTTTGCAAAATGCCTGAATGAGTTGTTGCTAGATGAACTGTAGTTAATAAGGTAGTTGAGATAGGATTCTCAACCACCTTAGCTATGTACATAAATTCCTTCAAGTAACTATAAATCTATATGGTGTGTTTGAGTAAAATATGTATATGTAACATGGCATGTTATATGTGTTTCATTATATTTTCAAATGCTATCCAAGGTTGCAATAGTTGTTAAGTGTTGTATGATTACCACATATACATATTTCTTACATCATAATGTGTTTGGGACTATGACGTAGTCCAGGCAATCGGTAACAATTCCTTTTTGAGTGGCCGAGCTAGTCTCACCATAGTTGATGCGTTCGGTGAATCCGAGTCGTACGATGATTGTCAACAGTAGTTAGCGCTCCATGTCGATTAATTCAGCGTATACTCGTACCAATCGAACTTGTCAAGTAACCCGATTAACCCGATGTATGGACGCCTGTAACATCCCGGATTTTTCCCAACCTGGGATTAGACGTCCTTAGGCGATGGGTCGATCCTAACACCTTATTAACTTGTCAGAACTGAATCCCACAGTCTAAAATCGCTCCTTAACCCATTTCCTTCACAAATCCCACCCTTCACTACCTTGTTCTTTCAATTTTTCAAAGCACTTTCACCCTAGACACTATCTTAAACTAGCTAAGTAGTATAACTTAGATCACTTTATATACAAACTACAAAGGACTAAGTTCCACCTCAGATGAAAATCACTTAGGATTAAATCCTTTAGAAATTTGACAAAGTTAACTAGGTGCTAAACTAGATTAGCCATGAAATCCATTTGAATCGCTTTAAATACGATTTGCAAGACCCAAAACTTGTAGAATCATTGACGCTAGGTTACCCTAAAATCTCGAATCAAACTCATTACCCGGCTGCTCTCAGGAGCATCTTGAAACTCCGTATCAGATCTAGACCGCACGTCGGAAGTCCGAATAATACCAAGTTAAGGACTTGGGACCGCCTCGCTGGGCTTGACAACCATCTCGGAAATCAAATCCAGATAGTGTCCCACGGCTGTTCGCTTGAGTCCGGAGTGAGAGAGTGTGAAAACACTTATTTCTTTCCAAAATAAATATCTTGAATAGTAATCTTGCATCTCTCGTTTGCGGATCAGTTTTAAGCAACCAGACCATCAGAATCTGACCAAATTACACCCTCGGATCAGGAAAAATTTCATAAACATTTACATGTACTCGGAATCTCCGATCGAGATCCACTGACCGTTGAACTGAAACTGGTCCGCCACGCGTGATCTGGAAATCCGACTGAAACGAAAACTTAATAGAACGTAGATCCAGCGTTAGTGAGCTTAAGTCCGACCTTTGGCTCAAGGAGGCCCGCCGAGAGTCCTCCGTTGAGCTGAAACCAGCCCCTTTGGCTGTAACCCAAGTATACTTTGAACATGAGTCTATTTCGGTGAGTTTTTAGGCTATATAAGGACCTTAAACCCTCTCTCATTACAGCCATCCGAATTTGAGAGAAAACCTAGATTGAGAGAGAGAAAGTGTGGGAGATGTGGGAGGAACTCCCTGCTGCTGTTCCCTGCCGCTATTCGAGCTCCACCGCTCCATTCTCATTGTTTTTCCGGCGATTCCAGCTCCATTTTTAGATAAGAAACCCTAACCCTAATCTGATTTGGGGCTTGGGTGGTTGTAGGTTATGAAATAGCTAACCTATTCCGTTCTTTAGGTCGCCAATCTGCCGTTTACGAAAGCTTAGCAAACCCATCGATTTCGTTTCGATTCTACGACAAAAGGTGAGGACTTTAGGTGTATAGGTTACGGTTTTCAATGCTTTCAATGTCAGATAATGATAGATTCATGATCTGCATGCAATTGCACATGTACAAAGTGCTTTCCGTTTTCTATTTCGATTAAAGTTGTAGAATATGGAATTTTACATATTCTAGGTATTCGTAGAAAATACCGTATACGTATATTTTTTGGAAATGTGTTTGACATGATTATTTGTTGTATGGATATACAATATATGGATAAAATACTTATTTGGCGAAAGGATTCGCCTAAATACATGTTTTACTAATATACACTATGTATGTAGAAATACTGTATTGTAAAAGTACCGTATACATGTATATTTTAGAGATGTGTTTGCCATGATTAATTGTTATATAAATATATTATGTGTACATAAAATACTTGCTTGGCGAAAGGATTCGCCCTAATACATGTTTGTTAACATACTCTATGTATGTTGAAATAGTGTATGTTAAGTGTTTGTGAAAATGCTTATGTGAGCAAGTGTTTGAATGTTGATGCCTTGGGAGAGTGTTGAGATGGGATTCTCAACTACCCTAGTGACATGTATGATTACCTCCATGAGGTTGTTTACTTAAACCGCTTACTTGCAATATATGTGTTTGTATTCCTATTAACTAAGTGTTTTACAACATGCCTTATATCATGCTTTATAACATGCTTACTAGCATGTTTGAATTACTTTGTTTATCATGCTTTACTCCACATGCTATGGATGACAATTGATTGTGTTTGGGGCTATAATTATAGTCCAGACAATCGGTACTAGAATTGAATTCGTGGCTGTGATTCATTTGCCACGTGAGATGTGTTTGACGAACTCGAGTCGTACTTCGGTTGACGATAGTGGTTGGCCACGCGAAGTGCTTATGCACATCATGTCGTTCAACTTGTTATGCGCTCAAGCTAGCCGAGCTCGTCAAATAACCCGATCTGTCTAATGTATGTTCACCATGTTTGGACGCTACTGTTTGAACCTAGGGTACCAAACTTACCAGTGAAATCCCTTTTAACCATGGTACCTCGATCCGCTAAGACTCATGAGCCGGGTATGGTGGTATGGGACACCGTGGTCGAGCTGTCGGCCTACGTTGGGGCCACGTGCCTCCCCGTAGTGACCAGTGAGCAACCAGACTCGTGAGCCGATTATGGTGGTATGGGACACTATATTCGTCTTTGTCGGCCTACATTGATAAGGTGATGGGGAGTGGTGCAACGTATGCGAGCAATGTACCACAGCGACCCTTTGTAGTGACCACAAGAGCATACTCGAAATCGCGGTGAGCCTTATAGTTTGTCGCGGTATATAGAGTATGAACTAAGCTCGTTTACGTATAGTGATGAATCGTTTAAGAGGTGATGGGGGAGTGGTGTAACCTTTGTGCGTAATGTAACTCCACAGCGTACTTTGCGGTGACCTAGAAAACACACCATCGTCGATATTAACTAGGATGACGACCACTAGAATGATCATGTTTGGGAATGATACAAGGGAGGTACCTTAGTTTCCCAATCCTGCTGTTTAAAATGGACTAATTAAAAACTCGGTAATCATGCTCATCATGCATTGCATGTGCCTGGAAGATGTGGAGCACTGTGGGATGAAAGCATGCCGCGAGCGTGAGATGGTGTCGCATGAGAGAGTATGTCGGTGAGGGCATACATCATGTCATTCATACTTGCATTAATAAGAGTAGTTAGGAGTGTTTGATTGTACTGCTTTATCATTACTGCTTAACTGAGTCGATAACATGTTAACCTATGCTTTATTGTTCCACTGAGTTAGCTACTTACTCCCACGTTACGGGACGGTGTTTCGAACACCCACCAGACATTGTCTGATTTCAGATGGCGACGCTACTTCTGAGGCGGAGCCAGATCTTTGCAATGACTACGATGCCTGCTTATATTGGTTGTCTTCTGACGGCTTCCTGTGAGCCGTGTCCTGATCGACGGGGCTTTCTGGGATATTGACTAGAGGACCTTACACATTTAGTATATTTTAAGATTGTACTTGTAATTATTTAACCTGGTAATGTTATCACATTCTGAAGACTCATCATAGTTTATATATTTTATCTATCTATTACAGTCTTCCGCTTGCAAATTTAACTGTCTCTGGAGTATGATATGTTGTTTTGGCTTAATCTCACTCATGTTCACTACTCTAATACAGTCAACATTCAATCATCATTCATTTTGTTGCATAAGTGATGTTCTGGAACTCGAGAGTTGAGTTACTACTCGACCCTCGATTTTCGGGATGTTACAACGTCATTGTTTGAACCTAAGGTACCAAACTCACCTGTGAAAATCCCGTTTAAACCTTGGTACCTCGATTCGCTTAGACTCATGAGCCAGGCATGGTAGTATGGGACACCGTGGTCGAGCTGTCGGCCTACACCGGGGTAACGAGCCCACCCGTAGTGACCAGTGAGCAATACCGCCTCGTGAGCCGAATACGGTGGTATGGGACACTGTATTCAAGCTGTCGGCCTACACTGATCAGGTGATGAGCCCTTTTATAGTGACCTCGAGCATACTCTGAGACTGCGTTAAGGCGACGAGTCTTTCCGTAGCAACTAGAGTATAAACTAGGCCTACACTGATTAGGTGACGAGCCCATTATAGTGACCTAGAACTGCAACATCGTATGAGATTTGCTAGGACTGACGACCCTAGAATGGATCATTGTTTGGGAATTGATATAAAGAGATACCTTAGCTTCCCAACACTGTTGTATGAATCAATCTAATTAAGTATTGGCTAACATGAGCATGCACCGCACTGCATGTGCTTTGGCGAAGAAGAGCACTTCCGAGAGGTTGTCATGCGCACCGTGAGATGAAGACGTTGAGGGAGTGTAGGCGAGGGCATGTATCATTAATACATATCATGTTTGCATTAATCAGAGTACTTAGGGATGCTTGATTGTGTTATTTTATCATTACTGCTTGATTGAATTGATAACATGTTAACCTTTGCCTTATAGTTCCACTGAGTTGATCACTCACTCACACGTTACGGGACGGTGTTTTAAACACCTACCAGACCCTATTTTAGTTTCAGATGATGGCGATGCCTATGAAGTGGAGCCGGATTTTTATGATGATGAGGGTTTCTCCTATATGCAGATATCAGGCTGGTCTATGTAGACCATGTTCTGATCGACGGGGTTATAGGGTTGTTGATTAGATGCCATTACACTTGTTATTTTGCACTTTTAGAACCCCCATGTATATTCATTTTGTTCATTTTTTTTAGTATACATGTATATATTTAACCTGGTAACATGTTCACACTCTGGATACTTACAATAGTTTATATATTTTATATATCTATCACGGTCTTCCGCTTGCGTAATTTAACTGTCTCTGGAGTATGATATGCTGATTTGGTATAATCCTACTCATGTTTAATGCACTAATACGAACAACATTCAATCATCATTATCTATGTTGCATAAGTGATGCGTTGGAACCGAGGAGCTGAGCTTCTGCTCAACCCCCGATTTTCAGGGCATTACAAAGTTCCATCCTGTTCAATTACAGTTGTTACAGTCGATGCTGATGCGATATAGTTGGTTCTCGTCCTTCAGAGACTACAAGTGTAATAGGAGCATCCTTGACAAAAGAATCACCTTAAGATGATCATCTCATCGCTATTGAGAACGAATCCAAATAGTAAATAGGAAGGAAAAGGAATGACATCAAAATAAGTACTTGATTTAGATAAGGATCATAGGATCTGCCAATAATTCGAGCCAATAAAACACCAGTTATTTTAGTTAGTTTATTTAGAGTCATTAATTCAAAATACCTCGACTTTTTCAGAACAGGTCCGATTCAAATAGCAATGATTACCTTTTTGGAGGCCTACGTCCCATAGAAACTGTCTACCCGAGACTGTTCCTTGGCCCATAGGTCCAGACACAAGGTTAGAATTCTAGGTCTTCTAGAGTGGTAACCATGGTATCTCATTGATGGCTCAGGTCCCCCCAGAAGGAGGCTTCCGATGCTTCTTTCAACTTGGAATCGATTCACCATGATTCTAGAAATTTTCATATAAAAAAATACATAAGAAAATGTAATTTGAAACACAACGAACCTTCAAAGAAAAAATAAAAGATAAATCATCCCTGCACATATGCTCCTGCACAAAAGATAAAGATGTTAAGGTCATAGAGAGCTTAGTTATGTGTGAAGAAAGAGGCAATAGGCAATAGGCAATAGGCAAGAGACATATATGCAAAGATATGTATCTATGTATACAAATGAAACAAACAATCATTATCAACAATTCAAAATTGACTTATCCTAGCTATATGGGGTCGGCTTTATGAATCCTTTTTCAACAATCTACTAACTCCCAAGAATTTTTAGTTTTGACTACTAAAAAAACAATTACCCTGTATAATAGAGAAAAAGAGATCATTCCATTTTGTTAGCCTATGAATCTATCTATCCGTAAAAGAATTACTCAACTTTGATGACCAGAAGAAGCAAACTTTACAACCCCTATGGAAATTGAAAAGAGAAGGAAAATTGTCCGCATTTTTTTCATATTTTTCTAAGGCGGTTGCTGGAATCTTCAGTTGGCAAAAGAATACAGAATAGTATCCACTATAACCAAGCACCATTGGGGAAATTCACAGATCCAATAACTCAATACCCTTATTTTCCTTTCAAATTTTTTAGTTCAGCTATGAACAAGGCAACACTTAAAAGAGGGTGTCAGTTAAAAGGTTAAAAAAGTCAAGAAGCTCAGAAGCCACTTCCGAAAAAACATTGTACTTGTCTTCATAATTACCAACAAATGGTTATTTCTCACAAACAAGCTATTAAATATTTTGGTAAAAACGATGACAAACAATACATAGAAATCGGTTGAATGTACCTGTCCATATATAACTTCATTCAAATCACTCATTGATGGTGTCCTCTCCATCAAGCGTGCCTGCATAGTTTGTTAAAATCCTTAAATGAATGAGCTACTTAGCTAATGAGAAGTATGTGCCACAAAAGAACCCAACATATAGCAACTTGAGTGATAAACATTTAACGATCATGAAGAGAGAACAAAAAAAAAAAAAAAAATCCAAACCAAATTTTGGTCAACCATTTTGTCAATAAATTGGTTTAAATTTGTCAAATAGCATCAGATGCAACTTTTCCAAGCCTCTCGAAAAAAAAAAATTACACAAAACAAAAAGAAAACTACATGCTCGTTGTCCCTGTAAGAGCAAGAAAGTGTCCAACAACGAGATCCACAGATTAGCAAAAATATCCACTCCAAAGTTTTCCATGTTGAATGTCAAAGGCATGGCAGAGATATTCAGCTTATCATATCTGGAAGTCTAGACTTCTTACTCTAGGATGAATTAGTTATGAATGAGTGGCCCAAAATAATGACAGCTAAGTCTACAGGCTTTTGCACAAGACAGTGAAACTATGCAGATGAAGAAGCTCCTCTAAATGGATTGAATAATGTCCCCAAGCAACAAGCTTCTTCTGATTGAGAGAGATTGCATTGATGATGATTGTATCAGAACAGACTCCACAACAATTGGGATACCACCTATTTGAACGAAATATTTAGCTTCATATGTAGTCTGTTTTTTAGTGTAAGGCATACACAGAGAAGAAGCTACAGGTTAGAGGATGGGCAAATAAATAAAGACATACAAATTGTAAGCTGGCCTTTCTTTTCTTTTTTCTTTTTTTATTGGGATTTTTACCCAAAAATTCCTCCTAATGCATGATTTTACCATAAGATGCTTTGACCATTGATAATTACAAAGACATTCCTCTAGCCATACGGATATGAGGTGAAAAGTTTTATTTACCCTTTAAGAGAATCCATGCATAAAAAAAAAAAATCACAGCTCCCATTGAACCGAATTGTACAAAATCACAGTTCCCCATCCCAATTATACCAAACGGAATTGCATTTGTCTAGCAACTAAGCTATGTGCGCCCACGATAATGTGTTTCTTAAATCTATATTGGCCACTAGTTGCGTGACCCAATTTTAAGCTTAGGGCTCAAAAATCATCCTCATCCATGATTCAGGTGGGCCAAATAATTGGAAAAGGTGTGGCCTACCCTCCAAACTATTTCCCTCAATGTGGCCCACCTGAATCAGGGATTGTCCTGATTTTTGTGCCTCAAGCCTAAATTTTGGTGCGGCATATAATGGTTCAAGTGGATTGAACATACTTATCATGGTGGACTATAACGAATGGTGGACTGTAACGCCCCAGATTTTTGCCAACTTGGAGTTAGATGTCCTTAGGCAAGGGGTTGATCCTAACCCCTAATTAACCTCTCAAACCTCAAATCCTTTAGAAATTAGACAAGTTTAACTAAGTGCTAAACTAGATTAGCTGTGAAATCCGCTTGAATCACTTTAAATACGATCTGCAAGACTCAAAACTTGTAGAATCATCGACGCTAGGTTACCCTAAAATCTAGGATCAATCTCATTACCCAGTTGCTCTCGGGAGCACATTGAAACTCCATATCGGATCTGGACCGTATGTCGAAAGTCCGATTACTACGAAATTATATAATCAAGACCATCTTGCTGGGCTTGACAACCACCTTGGAAATCAAGTCCAGATAGTGGTCGAAGTAATTCGCTTGAGCCCGGAGTGGTGTGAGAAAACGTGGTTTCCTTTAGAAATTAATTCGAATCTGAGACTTGTCATTTGCAGGCCGAATATAAGCAATCAGACCGTCAGAATTTGACCCAAATACACCCTCGGATCAGGAGAAATTTCATACACAGGTCAGTGTACTTGCGGCCCTGATCGAGTTTCGGTGACCGTTGAACTGAAACTGGTCTGCCACGTGTGATCTGGGAACCCGACTGGAACGAAACCTTAACTCAACCTAGATCCAAGGTCAGTGAGCTTAAGTCCGACCTTTGGCTCAAGGAGGGGCTCCAAAAATGCTCCGTTGAGTCGAAACAGACTGGTTTTGGACATAACCTAAGTATACCTTGGCCCTGGGGCCATTCCCATCAGTTTTGGGCCTATATAAGGGCCTTAAGCCCTCACTCTCTCATCCCATACGAATTTGGGAAACCCTAGGAGAGAGAAGAAAGAAAAGAGAGAGAAAGAGAGAGAGAGAAGTGAGGATTCTTCCTGGGATTCTTCCCTGCTAATCCACCTACTGAAACACCACTCCCGTGTAGTTCTTCCGGTGTTTCCAACGCCGTATTTGGGTAAGAAATCCTAACCCTAACCTGTTTTAGAGATTCAAGAGATTCAAATAGAACAGTTGATAGAATAGCTAACTTATTCCCTGTTATAGGTTGTTCTGGTGCCGTAGACAAAGGCTCAGTGTTTAAACTGATTTCGTTACGCTTCTACGGCGTAAGGTGCGGACTATAGACGCTTAGGTTATGGTTTTCAATGCTTTCAATGTTAGATAATGATAGATTCATGATCTGGATGCTATTGCACATGTACAAAGTGCTGTCCGTTTCGTTTTTCAGTTATACATTAATTATGTTGAATATATTGTATTCCATGTATTTATAGAAAATACCGTATACGTATAAAATTTAAAATTGTGTTGGCCATGATTAACTGCTGTATATGTATGCTAGACTTACTAGTATTAACTTCTGGGTGAACAGATTTGCCCTAAGGCATGTTATACCAACATACGTTGTGTATGTTATATTGTGTAGCCTACGTGTTTGTGAAAATGACTGAATGAGTATAGAATTTGCATTCGTGCTCGCCATGACCAACAGTCATGGATATATGATGGTTGTATAGGCGATAACCCTTAGCGAAAGGATTTGCCCTAAATCACGCCACGGCTAATGCACGTATATATGTCTAAGTGTGTAGCCCACGTGTTTGTGGAAATGATTGAATGAGTATGGAACCCGGATTCATGCATGCCATGATTATCCGTCGTGGGTATATGCGTGTGGTATACTGATGTAGAGCGGGTCGCGGACAATTACATGGCAAAGATGGATCAGAAAAGGCCCGGTCGGCGACAGAAGTGATCTAGACCATCAGACCTTCAATCAGGCGTATCTCGCAATCCGGGATGAGTTAGCCGACGTAAAAATATGATTTGGGGGTAGAACGAGCTACTTTAGCCAACCAACCCAGCTACGCCGGGTTGCGACGCTCGAAATTGCGAGAAACCCCTGATTCGACGGTGGTTTCCCTGTTTCAATTTCGTTTTTACTATAAATAGTAAGTTTTAGTTTGACTATAACTCTTCATCCGTCGGGCTTTAGGAGTTGCACCCAACGTGAAAAGAGCTTAGAATAATTAGGGGAACGGTTTGGTGAAGCCAAATAGGACACTTACTATTTTTGGCCGAAAACCTTGCGCACTAGTAGACATCACGACCGTCTATAAATAGTAAGTTTACTATTTATAGTAAGTCGTGAATTCTAAGAGTTTTAGTTGTAGTTTGATTATGATTTCTTTCCCATTGCTTAGTACCCTTATTTAAAGGGTTGTGAACTCGTTTTTATGCATTCATTAATCTATTTCGAATTTATTAGAATTTATTTCTATTTTCTGCTCTCTTTTCTCGTGGATTCGAGAAAGTCTCTGTGAGGAGTCCAGAGAAGTTCCATGGATTCGGAATAGTTATCCTCTTGAGGAAGACGGTGCTCGACCTCACGTCCTCTCCTGCGTCATATACGGGGCAACTCCCTAGTGAAAGGATTTGGCCTACTACCTGTGTGATCAACATACGTCATGTATGTTGATGTACGTGTAGTTTAAGTGTTTGTTAAAATGATTGAATGAGTAAGTGGTTAGTAAATTAAAATTTATATGGGTGTTGAGCTATGATTCCCAACTCCCTTAACTATGTGTATGATTTCCTCCATGTACCGTATATTATAGCGTCTGTTTTATCTATGGAATGCATATGTGTGGATTTATGTTTAAGTTGTAGTCCATAAAATGCAGAAACAAATCCGTGATGGGTGATGGGGGAGCGGTGTAACGATTCCGTGCAACAACCACAGCGACTAAAGCGGACATTATTGGACCTTTGATTATATGATTTGCAATCTTGATTCATAACTGCTTTAACTATCTTCTAGGATATTTTGTTGTAATTGAATGTGATTGGGGCTATTGTATAGTCCAGGCAATCGGTAACAGGCCTTGATGTTGTGGCTGAGGTCATTTCACCACAAAAGACACGTTCGATGAATCCGAGTCGTACGATGGTTGTCGACAGTGGTACCTTGTCGGTTACTTCACCGTACGCTCGTACCAGTCGAACTTGTCTAATAAACCGATGGGCCTATTGTGTGTTCACCATGTTTAGACGCTACTGCTTGAACCTAAGGTACCAAACTTACCAGTGAAACCCCGTTAACCTTGGTACCTCGATCCGCTAAGACTCATGAGCCGAACATGGTGGTATGGGACACTGTGGTCTAGCTGTCGGCCTACGCTGAGGTGACGAGCCTCCCCGTAGTGACCAGTGAGTAACCAGACTCGTAAGCCGAATACGGTGGTATGGGACACTGTATTCGAGCTGTCGGCCTACACTGATCAGAAGACGCGTTGTGCGTGAGCCTCGTGTGGGCCATTACCAAACAAAACCACCGTTGCGCACTCTGATATATGTTGGTTGGACAATATCTGAAGGGGTGTTGCGATTACGTCAACCCCGGATGACGCGTTGGTGTAGTGACCTCGAGCATACTCTGAACCTGCGTTGAGGCGATGAGCCTCTTCATAGTAACTAGAGTATAACTAGGCCTGCATTGATAAGGCGACGAGCCCTTTGCAGCGACCTAGAACCGTATCATCGTATGAGATTTACTAGGACTGACAACCCTAGAATGGATCCTTGTTTGGGAAGTAATATAAGGGAGGTACCTTAGTTTCCCAATCCTGCTGTATGAAAATGACTAATAAAGAACTTGGTAATTACGTTCATGCACCGCATACGTGTGCGTTTGGCGTTGATGGTCAAGTACTGAGGGAGTATGGCATGCCGCAAACGTAAGAAGGAGTCGCTGAGGAAGCGCAGGCGAAGGCATGCATCATACATACATACCATTCTTGCATTAACAAGAGTACTTAGAGATGTGTGATTTCCTGCTTTATCATTACTGCTTGATTGAATTGATAACATGTTAACCTGTGCTTTATTGTTCCATTGAGTTAGCTACTCACTCCCACGTTACGGGACGGTATTGTACACACCAACCAGACCCTATTGTAGTTTCAGATGATGGCGATGCTCATGAAGCGGATCCTGACTTTTATGATGGTGAGGAGTTCTCCTACATGCAATGATCTGGTGGGTCTATGTGGACCTAAAGTTGCGTACCGGGGCCACAGGGATATGGATAGTTGAACATTACACTTTATCATTTGGTAAATTTTAAAATTTTACATGTAATTATTGACCTAGCAACGCATACATGCTTTGGGGACTTGTACTGGTGTAAAAGGTTTTATATACTCATCTTGCGTATCACAACTGTCCCTGAATTATGTTTGCGGTTTTGGCTTAATCTCATTCATATTTCATGCACTAATACAGACAACATACAAACATCACTTCATTTGTTGCATAAGTGATGCGTTGGAACTCGGGAGTTGAGTTTCTACTTGACCCCCGATTTTCAGGGCGTTACATGGACCCTATAAAGAAATCAACAGTCTCTCCCAACCATTTCCCTTGATGTGGTCCATTTGAATCACAAGTCAACCTGGTTTTTTTGCCTTGGACATAACATGGGATTACACACCTAATGTCGGAGTGGATTACACGTACACATTACGATGGGGTACGCTTGGGTGAGCATCCCATAATTTATTTAATATAAAAACAGAAATTTATTTCCTATTGCGGAAGGAAGCATACGCACAGTTATAGTCCTGTACCCAAGGCTGTGTGAGGCCAACAGAGATGTTGGTTACAAATTCACCCCATCCATCTGTTTTTCAAGATCACAATAGGATAGAAGTCTAAAAAGCAGTCAAATCCAAAACTTATGTGGGCCATACCATACGAAGTAGTGGGGATTGAACGCCTGTTGTGACAGAAGTTTTATATCAGGACAATATTTGTGCCTGCAGTTTATCTGACTAGTAATAACCTTATGAACGGTTTGGATGGCATATAAGCATCATGGTCAGCTCCGAGAAGGTTTCAACAGTGGATGTTTCCGTTCCCACTATTTCGTTTAGTGTGGCCCACCTGAGCTTTGGATCTACTTGAATCTTAAAATCATGTCCTACTGTGGTCTTTTAAAACATATGGACGGAGTGGATTTGTCATGTGCATCTATGATTCTATGTTGGCCTTACAGTCACGGGCATTGGTGCATCTCTATGCCTGAGTCATGGGTGATCTACTTCCACTGCGGAAGAGCGACAAACTCAGAGCGTATTGTAACGCACGGCACCAATGGCGGTACTTTGTGGTGTTGAAAAGGATGCATGGGCCCACCATGATGTATGTGTTTTATCCATACAATCCATCTAATTTTTTAGATCATTTAGTGCATGAGACCAAAAATGTGCCAGATCCAAAACTCGCGAGGGCTACCCTATAGAAAATAGTGTTAATAGAACACCTAACATTAAAAACTTCTTGGGGCTACAATAGCTTTGGATCAAGGTGATATTTGTGTTTTCCCTTCATCCAAGTCTATGTGACCTAATCAAAAGGTTGGATGGCAAATAAATATTACAGTAGGCCTTAGAAAATTTTTAACGGAGGAAAATTTTTAACGGAGGACGTTTAGTCACCACTTTCCTATGGTATGGTCCACTTGAGATTTGGATCTGCCTCATTTTTGGGCCCATGCCCTAAAATGATCTAGCAAAATGGATGGACGGCATGGATAAAACACATACATCATAGTGACCCACAAAGCTCTTCCATCACCACACAATAGTCATGGCGGTTCCGTGTGCTACACAACTCAATCGAGTCTAAGATTGACACCCCCCCACCACTTTGGCAAGTAGATGTGAAATTCCACTTTAGTTGTACAACCAAAAAAATCATACGTTATTCAGATGGACTAAAACTTTGTGATTTTTACATGTGATTTCATCCAAAATTTTAGTTATGTTATTCGGGATAATCATATGATTTAGGTGGGCCGCACCGAGGGAAACAATTTGGAGGGTAGGAGTCACCCTGTACACCTTTCCAATTGTTTGGTCCACTTGAATCACGAATGGGGATGGTTTTTGAGCTCTACACCTAAAAGTGGGTCATGCGGCTAGCGGTCAGTGTGGATTTTGGAAACAAATCACGATGGGTTCTAGATAGCTTCTTAACTAGACATGCAATTCACTTCCGTATAGGACACGCAATATGAGTTCTCCATTATTCATGGGTTCTCTCACAAGGCTAAACTAGACTTATCACCTCCCATCCGTACACTGATAGGAATGTTTTGGTAAATATCTAACCTTAAAGCATTTTCTCGTGTTATCATGTATTAGGAGGCATTTTCAGGTAAAAATCCCTTTTTTATTTAAGTCATCCTACACTTCACTTTGTCTTTGCCTTTGATTGGTCTTCTTTGATAGAATGGGTTTTCATTTGAAGAAGTGCAGTCTTTACCAAAGCCATGGAAAGCAGGAGGATGAGGAGGATGAGGATAAGGATGAGGAGAATGAAACAAAACCACAGTTAATAGGGACAAGAACCAAACATCACATCATGCATTCTTCTCACACAGTGAATATTCCCAATTGAGAGAATGACACTTGAGTTCAAGCATTCGTCAGTGAATGCATATTACAGCTGAAAAAATCCGTGAATAAGACCTTATTAGAAAGAAGCCAAATGGCACCTACAAAACTTAAAGCAAACAAAGGAGAGCCAACCAATGGGAGGCCACAGCCCCTGTGCTCTAGCAGAGAAAGAAAGAACCGAGAATTCTGCCAAAGAACAAACAAGGGATTTGACTCAAGCAATGACAGTGGAACCTCGACAGAAATACCCCTGATAGCACAGTTGTTTCTCTCCTTTCAGATAGGCACAGAATGTGGCCTCCATATCATTCTTCCTTTCCCGAAGAAAGCTGCCGCGTGCCAGGCCCAAACAGGATCTGAATCGAAACTGGCAATGACGACACGACAGAGAACTAATTCAGGCACCCGCTCCAAACTGCATATGTGAAGAAGCAATAGATAAGGAGATTATTAACACTTCCCTCATCTCTCAAACACATTTCCATGGCAGAGTCGGTCTATAATAACGATTCAGTCACAGCTCAGAAAGCCATGTGAAAGCAATAACTCCTGGGGGAAGAGTTCAGTTTCCAATCCAGCCCATAGATGCAAACCCCTCACCGAAATTACAGATCTTAAGGGCTATGGACATAACTGAAAATTTTCTTGTGGGTTCCCATCTCCACAGAAGCCTATCCTCCATAGACTGATCAATTAGCGGAACTGAAAAAATGTTGATGAAATTAGACTCTTCCATCAAATTCCTCCTGAAAATAGGGTAACAATCCAATTTCCATCAGATTCATAGTAATCCTTTTGCCTACTTATGGACTACCACATAAGTAGGCAAAAGGATTACAAAGAATTCCATAAGAAGATCGGAGCAGCACTAGTACCAGCGGCCTTCACAAAATCTGATAGAGAAACATTGCCTATCTCAAACACCATCCCTCAAAGCACAACTAAATCCCTAAATGATATCACTTTCCAACAGCCCGACTTTCTGTATCTAGATGAGTAAGGACTCGGGAGTGTCCCTAACATCATCCTGAATGCCATATTTGGCCACCATAACTCCATATGGCTGATTTTTTGGTGACAAATTGCCAAATCCACTTACCCAACAGAGCATTGTTCATCCCTTAATCGATAGGCTTGCACACCTCCTTCCATTCCAACACACGGAAGTTTTCCTTCAACTCCGCACCCTGCCAAAAGGAGTTGCACTGCAACTTTTCAATCTTGGCCAACTCACAGGGCATCAAAAGAGAGACTTCAAATAAACCGATAAAGCTGCCAGCATTGCCGCAATAAGACTTGAGTCTTCCTCTCAGCGACAAGAATCTCTCTTTCCAAATTGCTAATCTTCTTTCCATCCTGAAGATCAGTGGATCCAGAGCCTCTTCATAGAGGAGCCACTGCACAAGGGTGGGCCCAGGCCGGAGTTTGAAAGTTTGGGTGGCATCACAGAATCACTGCAAGATATCTGACCGTTGCCTCTTCTAATCTAATCCTGATCATGTTGATTTTGAAAAGGTCAACTTTTTTCCCAAAACCACCTCAAAAGGTTGATATACACCTCAGATTTAGGTGGCAGTCCCTCTTGCCTTCACAGTCAGTGAATTGCAAGTGCATTACATTAACATTGGCCCACCCAATTTCAAAGTGTAAGTGTTCTATCAACCCTTCTGATGAAGGACAATTAGCCACTTGCTCTAAAAGCTAGAACTGTTAAAGCATGGCAAATCAATCTTTTTATCTAATAGCCCATGCCTCACATCTCATAGGTTAGGACCTCAGCCAAACGCCCCTCGTGGGCCCAAAATCACACGGGTGCCGCCTCACACGAGCCACCCGCATCACACGGGCCGCCCACCCCGAGTGTGCCCCTGCATCCCACAGGCAACCCCACTTGAGCCCGGTGTGAAAATGCCACCACATGAATCACCCCTGGTGAGGAGTCTCGAACACGAGACCTCCCACTTTGATAACAATTTGATGCAGGACAATTAGCTACTTTCTCTAAAAGCTCGAACTTTTAGAGCATGGCGAATCAATCCCTTTATCTCATAGCCTAGGGCCCACATCTCATAGGTTAGGACCTTGGCCGAACCTCCCTCGTGGGCCCCAAATCACATGGGTACTGCCTCACACGAGCCACTCGCCTCACATGGGCCGCCCACCCCAAGTGTGCCCCTGCATCCCACAGGCAACCCCACTCAAGCCCAGTGTGAAAATGCCCCTGCATTACCTTCCTTTCTGGCTTTGTCAAGGATTTTTCCAAGGGCTTCCGCAATAATGACAAATAGGGAAGAAGAAAGGGGATCCCCATGCCTGATCCATCTAGAGCCTTAAAAACAACCCTTTGGTGACCCCGTTAACAAACACTAAGTATTTGGCCAACACTACGTACTCCCATCCAATGAGGAGGTAGCATAAGAACGCCCAGCCCAGTCTGCGTTATCATAAGCTTTCTCCATATTGATTTTGTAGATGACCCCTAGCTTTTGTTCTCTATGCCTCTAAGATTGATTAATCATGTACCATAAGAGTACCATCTAAGATCTGCCTTCCTTTCAAAAAAGCTCTTTGAGAGGAGGTGATTTATGCCAACTGCTCTTTTTTTCTTTTTTGCTTTTTTAACAACTGCCAACATCCTCGATAGCCAGCCTCAAAGCCAACACCTCAGCTAGGATTTTATATAGACCAGCTATGACACTTACGGTGCGAAACTCGGCCAGATCTTTGGCCTCCTCGTTCTTGGGAATGAGAGCAACAAAAGGTTCCCAAATCATTAGCTAATTTTCCACTTCATAGAACTTCTCTTATTGTATTCCATTAGGTCCCCCTTAATATCTCCCCAAAAGGTTTGGTGTAAGACAAGTTGCCCCACCATCCAAACCCAGCACTTTATCTGACCCAAGTTGCCCCACCATCACCCAAACCTCATCTTCTTCGATAGGCAGCATCTTCTGGGGTAATTTGTCTGAACTCATTAACCAGGCTTGGACATTGCCATTGATCTTTGGAAAACAGTCCAATAGAGGTCCACTATCATGTAAATAATGCTTGGGGATCCTCTTCTCTAACACTTGCAAAAGAGTGGATGCGATGCACTCTTATCCGAGCTTTAGCCATTTGATTGAAGAACGTGTATTCTTAATTTATTCTCACCCTCTTTGAGCCAACAAGCTCTAGATTTGCCACATGATTTCTTCTTCAAGGATCTTCTTTTTATACTCCTCTTGCAGCTGATGTCTTTGATCATTGGCTTCCAAAAAGTTTACTTGTTTTATTCGCCTATCAATTTCCTTCTTCTTTTTTACGCACACACTCACACCCCACACACACTCACGCACTCACACCACAGTGGGATTTCACCACAATGGGTACTCGAACCCATGACCTCGCCTATCAATTTCCTAAATTTCTTATAGGAGTCTGCATTCTACCTCCACTCTACCAAATCCAGCTTTGTTCCACACTCTGATTTTTCTTTATAAGATTCCTCATCTTAAGAGCCAGCTTTCTGACCCATAGTACCCTGCATCTGCAATGCATTCCACTAATCTCTGACTTTTTGTCCTGAAGCTACATGTTTGAATCTAAACAGGATGGGACCCACCCATCCAGACTAGAAGACAAAAGAATTGAATGGTAGATAAAAGTTGGCTTTGAAACTACCCGCCGAAAGACTTCGGCATATTAAATCTTCCCATGAGCTGGATATGAAGAATTGGTCAATCCTAGATGTGACGGAGATCTCCTGATGGTTCAACCACGTGAATGATGCACCGTCCAGAGGAAGGTCAATGAAGGATGATGATGTATCCAGTTGGAGAACCAAGCATAGAAGGTCAAATAGTTGTAGAACCAGACCTATGGGTGACCTTGACACCCCAAGAGATTTCCACTTCCTCACAATGTAGTTTAATTCGGCCCTAAGTTCCTGCCTGGATATCAAATTATTCGGGCCATATACAACCATTAAAGCCTAGATGACCACCTTGGGACTATCTTTGAAGCAAATTGAGAGAAAAATTTCCCACCCATTCTTCTAGCTTCAAGGAAAACCCCGTGTGTCCCATATGATGATTATCCCACCAAGGCGCCAATAGATCCCAATCATAATGATGGCAACCCCAAACAGACTGAATCAAGCTACTATCCCATTTTTATATCTCAGTGATGCGGACATCTTATCACCACTCCGTACATATCAGAGACGTAGGCGTCAACAGGCTGCATCGGCACTTTCACTTTGGCTAGGCGACTGATAGCGATCACCAGTGGTTATCGGCGAGCATTAGAAAAGCATAAATGGCATGGATCATATTTGGAGACCATCCCACTGTTGATCATGGTCTACATGATCATCCATCCATTGGATCATTTTGTGTCCCATCATGGGGCCATCCGATGGTTGGATTATGTTGGACCATTTTGTTAGTTAGTTCTTTTATGTTATTTGATGATTTCGACATTTTATTTTGTGATTGGACAGTGGACATCTATTTATTAAAAAAAAAAAAAAAAAAATCCGTTGAGAGGGTAGATTAGACTTTTTACCTTTTAGGACATAATTAGTATTTTATTTTTGTTACTAAAGGGGCAGAATTGTCAATTCAACAATTTTTTGGAATAATATAAAGCAAGTGGGGTGTGGACGTCCAACCCTAATGTGAGTTCGGAGAAAATCTTGAGGAGGCTTTGTGGGAGTCCTTCATTGTTGTGAAGGCTAGATCTTTCAATAGAAGCTTAGAGGGTGTGAAGCCACTTTATTCTTCGTCCCTAAGATCCTTCCTCTTCCACTTCATGCTTGATGAATCGTAGGTGGTAAGTCTCTTTGAATCTTCAATCATAAGGTAAGATCTTTTCATTGTTTTCACTTGATTCTGATTTTACTTGATCCACGGGCCACCTAAACCGATCTTCCATTATTAACAGACCTGACCTATGCGTGGACCACACGATCAACCAACAAGTGTGACCGGACGGCCACCTGTGTGACTGCCACACACACCTGTGGGGCCCACTTGATCTGATTTTAAGTGGGTTGTGTTCCTTTGTCCACAATAGGCAACTCATTTTCAGCCATTTGCATTTAATATTCCTATATCTCAAGATTTTTGTGTTGGAATTACCTTGGTCCAACCCAGGAAATATCAAATTTTCACCTATTGAACTTGGATTACTCCTATGCTAGTCGGAAAATCTTTATCTTCCTTGGGCCCAATTTTCTGTGTTTTGTTTGGTAGAAGGGCTGATGATTGTGATTTGGCCTCGAATCATACCCATCATCTCTTGGACTTCATGTTGTTTGCATGTGCATCACACTTTAGTTTGATGATTTTATTTATTCCTTTGATTTTAAGTTAAATCTCGGTCACAGCTGGTTTTGCATCATCCCACATCAAATTTTGGTATCAGAGCCAGGTTTAGCGTAGGAGTCCCTTCACACATATCACATGTTCGATTATATGCATCTAGGATACGTTGTCACAGGTTTCATGCATAAACATAAAATTCAGCATATGCGTCATCCAATCGAGTTTTGCATTATAAAATCTGAAGTTTCTGCACTTTATCGGAATTTATTGTGTACGATTTGCAATTTTTGCGCAAATCCGGATTTTATTGCAATCTGAAAATTTCGCGCAAATTTGAATTCCTGCGCAAATCTGATTTTCTACGCATATCTGGAATTTCCCACAATATCAAAAATTTTGGTGCAAACTAGAAATTTCTACACGCTGCTGAATATTTCTGTGTACAACAGAAAATTTTGCAATTTGCTGAATTTTCTGCAAATTGCAAAAGATTCTTCACATTGCTGATAATTCTGTGTGCGGGCGAATTTCTACAACTTGCATAATTTTCCTCTGCATAGTTGCAGATTTTGCGCCATTTATATCGATCATTTGATTGTGATTTTTAGATTTGTGTCCTCAGTTGTCGTCTAGGAGTTGCAAGTGCATTCCAGTTCCCTAATCTTGCAAGCCCACTAGATCCGGCCACGGCATTGGACTAATCGTGACCATGAGTCTAGAGCAATTGAATGAAACCCTTCAACTGGTTATGGGGCACCTTGACAAGGTCGATACCCACAACAACACCACAGCAGAGCAGATTACTGCATTGGCAGGTCAAGTCGCCGTGGTAGAAGTGCCCCATCAGGCAAGCCCCAACACTAGGGACGACGCCCATTCACAGGCGGGTGAACAAGTTGATGCATGCAATGGTCATAATGTGGTCTGGCAAGGTAACCACAGCGCACGTGGGAGGAATGTGGTTCGTCAAGTTCCACTCCCACCCGTTGATCAACATGACCACCATGAACCAGATGAGCAGATCATGAAGAGTGTGAAAATTGAGGCCCCTTAGCTTCGATGATCAGTTGGACCCAAAAGCTTTCATCGATTGGATGGCAGGCATGGACCACTATTTTGAGTGGTATGATATGTCTAACGACCATTCTGGACAATAACGGAGAGGCGGATTGAAAGGGCAGGACAGGCTCCTGTGACTCATTGAGGAGAAATGAAGGAGATTTTAAAGGAGAAGTATGTACCCTATACATACCGTCAGAGGCTGATGGACCAATGGGTTTCCCTACATCAAGGGACCATGTCTGTGGCAGATTACATCGCTAAATTCAAGGAGTTTATGATGCGGTGTGAAATTGAGGAGGATCCCTTGAGCGTATTGTCTCGTTTTCGAATGGGTCTCCAATCAGAAATAAGACAAGGTTTCCATCTCTGCCAGATTACTACCATAGAGGAAGCGTATCAGGCGGCCCAGGAGATTGAGTTGTATTCCCGACCACAGTATGGAGGGAGGTTTGATTCCCATACTTCTTCTGCCAGGACCAATACCCGGGCCAACAAGTCTAATTTTGGGAGCCAAACCAAAACCCAGGGGTCTCGGCCTGACCCTAGAGATGTGAAAGGAAAAGGTATAGCCGGTACCAACTCTAGGGGTAGCAATTCCGTACAGTGTTATAACTGTCAAGGATTCGGGCATTTTGCAAGTCAATGCCCAAAGGGTAAGACCCTTCTCCTTAACGAGTGTGAAGAGGGCGAGGACCAGGGTGATCGGGAAGAAGTAGTGTACTGGCCTGAGGCTGTCCCTAGTGATGAGGATTGCGGTGAGGGAGAGGACACGCCGTTGGCTGTCGTTCGTTGCGCCATAGCACACCCTAAACTTATCGATGATTGGCGTCAAACTACGATTTTTTTCACCCATGTGAAATGTGAGAATAATTCTTGTAAGGTGATAGTAGATAGTGGTAGTTGTTCGAATGTTGTCTCCACTAGAGCCGTAGAGCAATTGGGGTTGAAGCCCGAACCCCACCCTCAGCCTTTTAAGGTGTTTGGGGTCGATGCAACCTAGGTGGCAGTCACCCAACGGTGTCTTGTGCCTACTCAGTTTGACCTATACACTTACTCGTTGTGGTGTGACGTCATGCCTATGGATATTGGTCACATCATTTTGGGCCGACCTTGGCTTTTTTACCGTGATGTTACGATCCCGAGTCGCTCAAATGTATGTGCATTTGTCCACCAAGGTAAGAAGGTTGTATTGGTCCCCCTGCCCCCTAAGGGCCCAAGTGAGAAGAAGAATAAAGGACGATCGAATGGGTCAAAGGAGGGCACGGGTTCATAGTCTAAGTCTTTTCACGTTATCACCGCCAGAGAATTTGAGTGGGAGACTACGACTGATTCTAAGACGTAAGCCCTAGTGGCCAGAGAGGCCACCCCATAGGTCAATGTAGAGAGGCCATAGGAGGCCAATCCATTGTTAGATGAGTTCAGGGATGTTTTCCCTAAGGATTTACCGGACACTCCCACCGATGCGAGACATTCAGCATGTCATTGATCTCGTATCGGGGGCCACTCTACCAAACCTTCCCCACCATCGGATGAATCTGGCAAAACACACAAAATTAAAGAAGCAGATGGATGAACTTTTGCGAAAGGGTTTCATCTAGGAGAGTATGTGTCTGTGCGCAGTGCCCACGCTTCTCACGCCAAAGAAAGATGGCACTTGGCGCATGTGTTGTGTGTGACGCCTCTGGAGTGGGTACAAGTAGTGTGCTCAGTCAGGAGGGACATCCCGTTGCATTCTTTAGTAAAAAGTTAAATGATACAAAGCAACAATATTCCACCCATGACAAAGAGTTCTATGCGGTATGCAATCCTCGCGGCATTGGCGACACTATCTATTACCGCAAGAATTCATCTTGTTTTCTAACCACGAGGCCTTGCGCTATCTTGGCTCTCAGAAGAAGTTGAACCCAAGGCATGCTAAATGGGTTGAATTTCTTCAAGAGTATATGTTTGTGCTCAAGCACAAGGCCTGAGTTGAGAACAAACCCATGGATGCTCTTAGTTGGAAGGTGGTGAAGCTACAATCCATGCACGTAGAGGTTATAGGGTTTGAGCGTATGAGAGAGGAGTACCCGTCGAGTCTAGACTTTTGAGCTATGTACGCATCCCTTGTGGAGGGATGGATTGGGAGCTATCAGAGGTTTGCCTTGAGTGATGGGTATTTGTTTAGAGGCGATAGGTTCTGTATACCTCGCACTTCCCTCGGAGATTTTTTAGTTTGGGAGTTACATGTGGGAGGGATCGCAGGTCATTTTGGTCGTGATAAGACCATTGCCCTTGTGAAGGATCGTTTCTATTGGCCAAGTCTCAAATGAGACGTGCTTAGGATCATTATGCGGTGTCGTACTTGTCACATGGAAAAGCAGAAGAAGCAGAACACGGGGTTAAATACACCTTTGCCAATGCCACATGCTCCGTGGTAAGACCTTAGTATGAATTTCGTGCTCGGATTACTACCGACTATTAGGAAGCACAACTCCATCTTTGTGGTTGTTGACCGATTTTCAAAGATGGCTCATTTCATTTCATGCTCAAAGACGTCTGACGCCTCTCATGTTGCCAAGATTTTTTTTGAAGAGGTCATTTGTCTACATGGGTTGCCTACGATCATAGTGTTTGACCAGGATGTAAGGTTTATGAGTTATTTTTGGAAGACACTATAGCACATTATGGTCACACGACTCTTGTTTTCGTCAGCCTATCATCCATAGACTGATGAGCAGACAGAGGTCGTGAATCATAGTTTGGGGAATTTGTTGCAGTGTTTGGTAGGTGAGCATACTAGGACGTGGGATGCAGTCTTACCCGTGGCAGAGTTCACATATAATTCATCAGTCAATAAGTTTATAGGAATGAGTCCATTCGAAGCCGTCTATGGCTACACCCCTAGGAAGCCTATAGATCTTATTCCCATGTCAATATCTCATCGTCCTTCTGAGTCAGCATCATCATTGGCGCATTTCATCCATGAGCTACATGCTGAGATTAGACGTAGGATCAATGCGAGTAATGAAAATTACAAACTACACGCTAATTCACATTACAGACAGCGTGAGTTTGATGTAGGTGACTGTGATGTGGCAGAGTTCACATATAATTCATCAGTTAATAAGTTTATAGGAGTGAGTCCATTCGAAGCCATCTATGGCTACACCCCTAGGAAGCCTATTGATCTTATTCCCATGTTAGTATCTCGTCATCATTATGAGTCAACATCATCATTTGCACATTTCATCCATGAGCTACATGCTGAGATTAGACGTAAGATCAATGCGAGTAATGAAAATTACAAACTACATGCTAATTCACATTACAGACAGCGTGAGTTCGATGTAGGTGACTATGTGATGATCCGACTTAGGCCCGAACGGTTTCCTCCGGGTACCGTTAAGAAATTACAGGCAAGCAGTGCAGGACCTTACAAAATCCTTAAGAGAATGGGTCTAATGCTTACATTATAGATCTTCCATTGGACATGGGTATCAGTTTGATGTTTAATGTGGAAGATTTGGTGCCTTCCTAGATCCTCACTTCAGTTCCCCTATTGATCCTCACCTTGTCCTATATCCCGCCTATTATTCTTGGCCCCATTCTGACCCACCTTCCCAACCTCTACCACATATTCCATCAGCACCTGAGAGGAAGGAGGAGGTAGAGACGATTTTGGATGAGCAAGTGGTTTCTACTCGCCATGGTGGATATTAGAAGTTTCTAGTCAAATGGAAGAATCGACCCACATCTGACAGCACTTGGATTACAAAGACTAAGCTACAACGGATAGATCCAAACATTCTCGAGCAATACCGGAGCTTTATTTTGCCAAAGGCGAATTCTTCCCAGCCGGGACCGTACGGCCACCCATGTGACTGCCACAAGCACATGCGGGGCAAACTTGATCTGATTTTGAGACAGTTGTGTTCTTTTGTCCACAATAGGCAACTCAGTTTCAATCGTTTGCGTTTAATATTCCTAGATCTCAAGATTTTTGCATTGGAATTACCTTGGTCCAACCCGGGAAACATCAAACGTTCACCTATTGAACCTGGATTGCTCCTATGCTAGTTGGAAGATCTTTATCTTCCTTGGGCCCAATTTTCTAAGTGTTTTGTTTGGTCAAAGGGCTGATGACTGTGATTTGGCCTCGAATCATACCCGCCATCTCTTGGGCTTCATGTTGTTTGCATGTGCATCACACTTTAGTTTGATGATTTTATTTATTCCTTTGATTTTAAGTTAAATCTCGGTCACATAGCTGGTTTGCATCATCCGACATCACTCAAGCCTCCTAGAGAGCCACAACTTGCACCTTTTGGCTTGTGAATAGACCCTTTACCTGGGATCCCTTAATGCGGCAGCCCAGTCCCCTCACATTCTAGGATAGAATAATCATTAGGAAACTATGACGACCTCTTTCCCATCTAGATCCTTGCTACTGGATTATCCAAATTCAAAGATTCATATAACACTAACTTTATGAAATTGACAGAAGGACAAAGGTTCAACAGCTCCTTTTTCGCCTCGAGATTTCTTCACCTTGTTGTCCATTGCTTTAGATTTCGTCTCCTCCAATTGACAAATCAGTTTTCTGCCCCTGCCTTCCGCTTCATGAAAAGTTAGTCCTACTCTTTTGCCTATCTACATGGTGAGATTGATGCTCCACTCTTCAATGCCCTCCCCTTGAATTTGCTCCTTCTCCAGCACTGAAAGCGCCAACTTAGCCTCCCAGGGGTGAGATTCTCTTGCTGCAACATCTTCAGACCACAACTTCAATCTGAAATACACAGCTGGTAGCGTTAGCGACTGTTATAGATGATGCCGAGAGGCCTCAATCACCTTAACCTCCTAGAGCAGAGAATCTTTGGAAGAAGTCTCCAAATAATCTAGAAGTTATGATTCTTGGCACCAAGCAATGGCTTGAGAAGGGATTTTCAAAATGGAAATTCAGTTGTTGTCTGGATCATCTCCAAAGGTCTCAGCTCAAGAGGCAAACACTATCAATTGGAAGCAAGCTAGGATAATATGAAGCGGCTAGATAAATGACCTCTCCCCTGTGAGAGAAAGCAATGTTATCAAAGCATCTCAAGAAGGTAAGCACTCTTCCTATTCCCTGAGAAAGGGCTGAATTACCTTAAAGATTCAAAGAAATAACAACATTGTCTAGTCCCATCTGTTATGAAATGACGGAGCTACTTCCCTTCAGCTCCTGATAGTTCCCATTTGAACTACTAGGGTTACCCCTATCTGTAAGGAAGTTTTCTCTGATGGCATGGGCCGCCACCTATCCCTCTGACGACAACAGAATCATCATGTTATTGCCACTTTTCCACCTACCCCCACCTACCAAGCTACCACTAACTGTATTCATTGACTCTAACAGCCCAGTCGATCTCGTGGCTCTAAAACTATTCAATGCCTTGGCAGCCTGTAGCACTCCTCTTAGAGGAGAACATGGCTACACAGACGATCCAGGTCATCATCCTCCTATATTCCCCACCATCATCTCATTTGTCATTAGAATTGTCGGCTGGATGCCTGATCCAGATGCGGTTTGAACCCTAAGCTCCTCTAAGGGCTTGTTTGTTTCGCCAATTTCCATGGTAACGTACGTAAATAAGCCATCATTACTATTTCATAGGGTTTGTTTAAACAAGTATTACAGCACAAAAATCGATGGTCAAATGTAGATGTAATAGGAGATTAGTAAAGGAATTTATAACCATCACAATTTTAAATGGTAAAATTGTCATCTTTACAATTTTACCTGGATAAAACAAACAATGTAAGCAATGTTATCATTACAATCAAATGCAACTAATATCACTAGACAAGTAAAGCAATATGTACTCATTACTCACTTCCTTCACTTTACTGATGAAAGTAGTAAAACAAACATGCCCTTAAATTCAGAAATCCGGCATCTCCACTTCCATTTGTACACAGAAGCATTTGTTCTCCACACTCACTTGTTCATCACCACACCTCTATCACAACTAGGATGGATCAATGATCAAATGTTCCCACGCAAACCCTCACATATTCAACTATTGTTCTTGTTAGGATAGGCAGACACAAGTAGGTGAGATGGTTTTACATACGGTTATGCAATAGATTATAGTAGATTGTGGAGTATCTCTTAAGATATGTTAAGATGTAGTGCTCTACTGCTCGTATATATACTTGTCAGTCTCAATGAGACAATACACATGAATTCTACAAAATGTAGTCCTAAAGTTAACATGATATCAATTATCTGCAAATCCACCATTCACTTCCTTAAGCCCAAGGATCCAGCATTGAGGGATTACTTCCAGAACCCAAGTATGGAAGGAGAATGCCGATTGCCAAGTAAGTGAATCCACACCATCTCTTCCTATGAGAAGGTTCAAGGACAAGATTTTCCGATTTTCTGAAGGGGACCATCAAGAAAGACCAGCCTACATTGGAGGACATTTTGGACCTCAACTTTTTTCTCCAAGTCGATCCAAAACAAGTAAAGATGACAATCTAAAGACGGATCCACGAAGGATGTCAATTCCCCATTGCTCCTCCATCTTGATTGCAATGTCCTTCAATGATACCTAGAGCTGTCAAAGGATCGTGTTCAAGTTGAGTCCTAGAGTTCCCAGACTCAGCATAGTTGGGCTCAAATCTTGCTAGATGGGTCCTTTCAATTCCTAGTCATGTTTTTGAGGGACCTAGACCTAGATATGGTTGAGTTTTAGGTACCCATTAGGCAACCCATAAGGTATTTGGACCATGGTGTGCCGTAATGGCCACTATGGGAGCATAACGGCTATTATGTAATAATAATGGTGGCATCCATTACACGTTACGGGAACACAACGGCCATTATGAAAAATTGACCCATAACAACTCGTTACGGGGTCGATAATGCTTTTTTTTTAAGGCCACGGTGACCATTATGGTTTGTGTCCGTTACCGTTATAGAATACCTTGATTTGGACCTAGGTCTTAAATCGGGTTTAGGTCGGGCCCACGCCAGATAAGGCATTCACATGGTCGAGAGACACTTGAATTGTAAGACCCGTGATCCCGAAATCTGGTTTGTACACTGGATAGCCATTGACTATAGGTCCATTGGCCTCAAGAATGTTTTGACTTGATCATAATGTTGTTCTGTTATCAAGCCGGAAGCTGTATTTCACCCTGATGTCCGAATTTTAAGATATGGACTTAAAATTAAACACTCTGAGAAATGACAATTATGCCCTTATTTTATCTGGCTGAGCCCCACCATCAAGTTTTCAAAATCCGTTAGGTCCGAGAGCTTAACCGTTGTAACCGTAGTCGAGTTACGGAGTTAATGGAGAAAACAGCATGTCAATAGGACACTCGGATTGTAAGTTATGCATAGGGATGCACATGTATATTCTGAGAAAATATACTCAAATGACCTTGATGTTTTTAAAATATTTGGAATACGTTAGTTCAAATCACTTAAATAACCTTTTGTTTATTGCTACCATAAGTTTAAACTTCTCAAAATCAACACAAAACATCCCATAACCCTCCTTTTTAGACAAAAGCCTATTTAAGACTTTTTAAGTCCATAAATAGGAAAAACCTCTTTCAAACATTCCATTTCCAGCACTCTAATTAAGGAAAATAAGAAGAAAAAAAAAAAAATAGAAGTTGAGGTTGAGATCCAATCCTCTGCTAGTTACAGGTGAGTGCATAGATTAGGAGCACGCATATGTGTACGTTGGAGTTTCCTTCAAAACCCTTTTGCTAGATTTTCATTTAGGGTTAGAAAATTGCTGATTTTTTTGTTTTAGGGTTAGGTTTTTGTTGCCTTTTCAATTAGGGTTAATAGATTTTCATAGGTATTTGCTGGAATTAGGTCTTGCTGGAATTAGCTATTGTTGGAATATGTATTGTTGGAAGTAGGTATTGCTGGAATTAGGTATAAATATAGGGGTAAAAGATAAGATTTCTGTTTTGATAAACTGATGGATTTTCATTTACGGTTAGTCAATTTTCTTGAAAGCCAAGATAGCCCTGTAAAAGATAATTTGTTGCTGGATTTTCTTTTAAAGCCCTAAGCAGACTAATTTTTCTGATTTCAATTTGTTAGGTTATTGCTGGATTTTCTTACGGGTATGGCTGGATTTGCTGAGTTAGTTGATTAGGTCATTAATGGAAGATTAGATGATAGATATGACTTTGTTTTGTTTAAGGTCATACGTCTTTCTAACGGTTTCTCTCTTTATCCCTTACAATATCCGCTCGCTACCTGTTTGACAAATTGTTTCAAAGAAATATCCTCCATCCTTTTAATGTAGTTACTTCTTGAGAAAAAGCATGCTTGCAGCATAAAGTCTTATAGTAGAATAAATCCCCGAATTGGAGTTAGATTGGGCTACGTCATGGGCATATCGTATGCTTGAGAGTGAATGATTCATATCATGATATGGTGATCATGAGGAACTTAAATGTATGAGGAGACCACATGAGGACGGTTGTCCTATGCTTGCCTTGAAAACCCTGACATATTGTGCTTGTATGTGGACTTATGCATATGAACATACTTTGTTATAACTCGAGTTGGACACCACACCGTAAATGTGTAATTCGACAGGACATGATTAGAGGGTCAGTGGGTGAAAGTCCCTAAACCCCGATTGGTACCATTGAGAGTGACCAATGCTTAGACCGGGTGGAAGAACAGAGCGCTGGAATGCTGAAATACCAAAGTAGGCAGCAACTCCCACCGACGTGCATCGATTGGTTGAGAGATTTGACCTGACCTACTTATGGGCAAGCAAAGATAGGTTGTGTGTGACGAGCTCGTAAATTATCCGCTATCATTTTGCCAGGCGACTTGTTACTTCTCGCCGTTAGGTAGATAGTGAGGTTTAACACAAGTGGGTTAGACTAATTCAGCCCGTGAACAATGTAGTCCCACCTCTGTAGTTGACCACGGTGAAAAAGTCTACACAAGTGGGTAATAATGAGTCCCACTTCTGTTTTAGACCCTGGTGATCTAATTGAGAAATGTGGAAAGTTGTGGAAACGTTGAAAGAGTTTGCATTGTATCTTATTTTATTGGTATCGAGCCAGAAAGCCTGTGCATTATAGGAGCATGACATGAAACATGCATTTTCACTGCACACACGCACTTACTAGGCTTAGTAGCTCAAGCTTTCCTTTCTATTTTTTTTCAGGTGAGAGTAAGGAGCTGCAGGAGTAGATGCTACAGACTCCAGTTGTCCTTTTTGTTTTGTACATATCAGTGTATATATTTTTTTTTTAGTAATACCCTGAATATGTACATCAGGTATAGTAAATATGATATAGTTTATGTTTTGGTTTTGCCTTGATGTGCTCAGTTGTACCGAGTAATATATGTTGAATATGATGAAATTTTGAGAAATGATACATGTTTGTTGTCTTTACTTTCAGAAATCCTCCTTGTGGAGCCCCGCTTATGGGACTTAGGTTGTGATAGTTGGAAGTCCCAAAATCGGAGTTCTACGGAGGCTGTCAACCAAAATTTGGTGTCTAGTAATCATGGATGACTAACACTAGATTTAGGGCCGTGACATGAATGAATGAATTAGATAGCAAAAATGTATACCAAATTGACACTTGAGAGGTTTTGTGGCTTGGCAAACCACATTCCATTGCTAGAATACTTGTTATATATTTAAAATTTAAATTATATTACACTTAAAATGAACTAGATACACCCAGACCATCCAACTAATTTTAGGGCATGTTTGTTTTTCCATTTACAACGGTAAATAGCTGGAAATGGGCAATGATTACTTGCTCTTATAATTGCATGGTGACATCACCTACATTTGACTGCAATGATGGCTTTGCTACCATTGTTTGTTTTACCTAGACATCACTATAAAAATGATAGTTTTATAGTGTAAAATTGTAATGATTACAATTTCCTTTACCTATCTTTTACGGGTGTGTTTGACTCTCGATTTATGAGCCGTAATTCTTGTTAAACAAACACCGTGAAATGATAATGATGGCTCATTTATTTTGCATTACACGGGAAATTAGAAAACCAAACACGCTCTTAATTAGGTCCAAGATGATAAATCTAGACCGGACATGTTTTTTAACAGTGTCCAAAATGGTGGGCCCAAACCCGACCCGATTTCTAAACAGGTCCAAGAAATGGGACAGGGGCCTGTTAAAATTGAGACCGGTCCACCTTGTGCCCATGGGTTCGGGTACCCATTGACAACCCTAGCAACACCCTTTAACTAAAGAGTATATCCACCAACCTTAGCTCCCAACTCCCCAAGTCTTCTTCCCATTGTAGTCTCTAAAACAAAAATTGGCGAGGAGTCCCTTTGACAATTTCGACCCCACAATGGCTTCAACATGAGAACCAGATTGAGCTTTAGTTGGTCCAAGCATATTATGATCCCACACAGCGACGGCCGAAAGAGAGCTTCATTCAACAATCACCCATGCTGGACATAGCGATTATCCACGTTGTCCAAGACATTAAAATCTTTACCTCAATCTCTATTCTTACGCTTGGTGGAAGGTTGGTTCTGATGCACCATATTGGACCACAATTTGCCTACCGCTAATGCACCTACCATCCATATGCAATGGCAATGTTGGATTGCTTGGTCAATGAGAATCTAAAAATGTGAACCCTCTAGTCTTATTGAATGCCACATCCAAGACTTTTCCATACTTCCTGAAAACCCTCCTGATGTCGGTCTCTGACCACTCTTTTGGTAATCCGTCCACAACCAGAGAAACACACACAACATCCGGAATTATATGTTTCTTCTCTAGCCTCCAAGGTACGAGAGTACAATCTAATTCTCCTTTCATAGCCCTAGAGCCTATCATTTCGCATTGAAAGAGGCATAACATAAAACAGTAAATTGAATGAAAAGAACCACAGTAGTAAGATGAAGCAGATTAAAAGAAAGGTGAAGAAACAGTGGTGAAGCAAACACTTCGTAGATATGAAATTGCAACCTATTAACAATTATACTCTTCATTGTAAAGATTATGCCAGATTTTAAATCAAGCAATTCCTTTTTAGTCAAACCCCATCATTTTTTTCATCTGATGAATAATCGCTTCAATAGCATAGCTCAAAAGAAGTTATATACTAAACCATGAGGTAATAGGAACCAATTACACCAGACCTTCACCCCTCCGGGGAAACAAAAGGCAGGTAGATCTTTCACCCGCATGGCGATCCTCTTCTTCGGAGGATACTTGAAAAGAATCTGCAGTGAAAAAATAATAAAGATGAATCAGTTGCCGCAACGACAATGGCTAAGAAATGAAAGTCAAAAAACAAATTCACAAATAACCAATCGCAACCAAGGCAAACCATCTGATGCAGGACTGTTGGATCATCAACTAGAGTCCAACACTCGACCCCAACTGCTAGCCGCCAATTAGGGTTTAAGGTCCAAAATCCCATCTATTGGACAACGGGGCCCAGAAATCCAATTGGATGGCCCATGTATATATGATCTAATTGGAATGTGGGACCCATGGGACCAATCAAAAGTCTTACAGGATTTTACATATAGTGAACTCAATATACAAACCGTATGGTTCTATATAGGGGTCCACATCGTGGGTACATAAAGAGTATTATTTTTTTACTTTAATTGAGGTTTGATCTTTTATATTTTTATTGCAAGTTGGAGATAGTTTCAGAATAGTTTATTGATGGGCCAACAAGATTCAAGTATTGGCTTCTCTAAGTTTAAATAAGAGCTTGTCTTAATTGGGATTGTATTATGGCTATATAAATCTTTACTTATGGCCCATATGTGTTTTGACGTGATAAAGCCTTTACTTTATTTCCTTCGATGGGATTTGAAACCTAGGAGAGTGATTCTTCTAGATTCCCTTTGGTGGGACTCCTTAGGGTTTATTGTGGTGTGATTCCATGTATCTATCCAACTTTTTCTTCTATTTTCTCTTTCTTAGCTATAAATTGAATAAGAATCCTAAGTTGGAGCACCTTAGGTAGGATTTGATCTTCAAATTTGGTACAAGTACAACTATCCTATCCTTGCATATTCAGTTCCATCTTTGTTTGCCCCATCACCAGCTAGCATTAAAGAACCAGAAGATACAGCCTCTTTGGTAGCAAAGTGGAGCTTATGACAACTGATGCCAAAATTCATGGTGTTGGTAATGACATTGGCCATTTCAGAATAAACTAACGAAAGCACAAAGTAGGATAGGACAGTTCAAAATATCTCCGATATTATTGATAATATCGGCCAATATACCTGTATTGCATCTCAACAATACATATACATAATCATCATCCAAGCCTTCCCCAACGAATTGGGGTCGGCTACATGAATCCTGTACCAACATTCCATTATCAAGGGCTTCTTTGGATTCATGTTGGAAGTTTGGCATGAGTTTGACGCCGGCTGCCAACCAGACACAACCCTCCTTAATCCGGGCTGGGGACCAACGGTGAGAGCATAAAACTCCCACAAGCACAACATAATAGACTAATACATAGGTTGATCACAATCAACTGCTATCTAATAGTCTATTACATAGGTTGATTACAATCAATGAGCAATACATATGAAAACAAAATTTGCAAGATATCATTGATATTATTGATAAGATATTGGAGAAAGCCCTTTGAAATAAATACATTGTATCATTTTATCAATAATATCAATGATACTAACATTAGTATCTTTGAAACTTCATAACTTAAATCAACAAAAACTAAAAGAAAAAACATTTTTCAAAATTTTTGGGGTTGGTCTCTTTGCAGGGGTGTTTGTTATTTCAGAACATCGAAAAAATAAAAATAAAATAAAAAATAAAAACCATTTTTCCTTTCCTAAGGGTGTTCTAAACTAGTGCATTATGTGCTGAATTATGCATTATTTCTCAAAATTAGTGAATTAAAATCATATTTATTAATTAAATATGTGTGTCCAACAATGCATAGTTTGGGCCCTATGCAATGGAAACCTATTTATATATAACCTTTTTTTATATTTTTTGAGTCCTAAGTGTGGAATCATGTGTCTTTTAACATCTCCTAAAGTTTCACTGAAAAATTCCACCATTTTCCTAACATTAGATAGCAATGCATTCCCCAGTATCTGTGATATTGGCAACGATATCAACCCACATTCCATATCCTAATGGTGCAATACATATCACGATAATGATTCATAGAACCTTGGGAGCGTAAAGGCATATGGTCACAAGAAAATTCTTAAGAAGAAACTTATAAATCTTTCATACGAGCTAAATTTTGAGCTTCGGGTGCCAAAATCCATTAAAGTTAGCTAATTACAGAAGACATGATAATATGCCATGACAATGGTTGGACCTCTTATCAATTGAAGCCAAAGAAGTTTCTAGTTTATGCACCATTTGAAATAGGACACAAATTGCCATTGCCAGATTCACTTTCTTATAAAGTACAGAAACCACAATCCCCATTGAGCAGATGGAGAAAGACCATTAAACCAGATATGAACAGGAAGTGCCTTAATACTCAAAGGGGATGAATTGAGCACAAAGGGCATTCCGTTCAATGCATAGGCCTGAGAAAATTGCAAAGTGTATTGCCTTCTTCTTCTTCTTCTTCTTCTTCTTCTTCTTCTTCTTTTTGAAAGATGACAACTTTATTGGAAAGAGACCAAAACGGCTAAAGAACACAAAGAAACAGAGCGATTTAGGAACTCTGCAAATGTTATCAATTCATGAAAGCATTGGTATATTCACATATCAAATTTCAAGAGCATCGCAAAACTTGTGAAGTAAATCCGAAAGATGAAAGCTGAATGAGTTATTGAAACAGCAAACTTCAACCTATATCAGGATTGTATTTCGTTTAATCAATGCAGTCGACCTGAGGTTCCAATGTAGGAGGTGGAGGCCCACGATACTGGAGCTTTCTCAGGTCCAAGATGTTGGATTTCTCCATCTCTAACTCCCATGTCTTCCTTTTGGCAAACCCTTCTTCAATAGCCTGAACATTAGCATCTGAATGAAGGCCCACAATAAAAAACTGTTCAAATAACGAGGTGGGCTCCATATGCTGCTTACGGTCCTACAAAAAATCAGCCTCATCCAAGTTACTCGCATAATACAAAAGAAGCTTGAAAATTTTTCAAGTTTAACCATCTGAACATGCACCTATCAAATGAACCATATGAAACTCTTGAACATTTTTCAACATTACTTCTTCCATTGTAACGTAACAGATCATGATTTGGAATCAACATTATAAGATTCTATGCCTTAAAAAGAACAAGTAAAAAGACCTGTGAGAAATCAATGTAAGTGCTGATATGAACATAACAAGATTTATGAACCATAGAAAGACAAGATATATATATATATATATATATATATATATATATATGGGAAAAGGTTCTATACGGTCGAGCTCATGGGAACTCCCCATGACGTCGAGCTGTGTGGGCCCCACCATGATGTCTGTCGAACATCAACACCATGCATTTGATGGGTCCCCTTTAAATTATGAGATATCCCAAAAATCAGCCGTATACGGAACTCCGGTGGGCCATACCATCTAAAATCACATGAAGACATGCCTAAAACATATAAAAGCACTTGGTGGGGCCCACCTGAAATTTGGATGCGTCTGAAACTTGGCCTGACCCCTCATCCAAGTGCAACACACATAATGGATGGGCTGGATTTGTGAACCACATCTCGGTGGGCCCAAAAAATGATTACAAATGTTTTAATGGAGGGTTAACCCCTCTCAACTTTTGTATGTGGTGTGGCCCACACAAGTCACGGATTGACTTGATTTTTAAGCCCTAGGCCCACTATGGAATGTTGCATCTAACTGCTGGGGTAGATGTTCGACATACATCATGGTGGGGCCACACAGCTTGACCTCATGGGGAGTTCCCATGAGCTCGACCATATAGAACCTTTTCCATATATATATATATATATATATATATATATATATATATATATATATATATATGGTCGAGCCCCACTATGGTGCGGATCAGACATCCACCCCATCAGTCAGATTCACCCTTCCGTGGTGGGCCATGGGCCTAAAAATCAGGCCAATCCATGACTTAGGTGGGCCACCACAGACAACAGTTGAGGAGTGGATGCTTGCCCATTAAAACCTTGCTGTTCGTATATAGGGCCCGCTGAGATGTGGTTCACACATCCAGCCCATCCATTATGTGTCTCCCACTTGTATAAGGGGTCACACCAAGTTTCAGCTTTATCCAAAACTCAAGTGGGCTGTACCAAGAGCATTTAGATTTTTAGGCATGATTTCACATAATTTCAGATGGTATGGCCCACTTGAGCTCCGGATACGGCTGATTTTTGGGATATCCCATAACTTAGAGGGGACCCATCAAATGCACAATGTGGATGTCTGATCCGCATTACTGTGGGGCCCACACAGCTCAACCTCATGGGAAGCTCCCATGAGGTCGACCTTATAGTACCATTTCCCTATATATAGTATGAAAAAATTTTGATGCAATGAGATTCAACAGTGGTCCTCAACAGTGGTGAAATTATGTCATGAGACTTCATAGCGGTCTTAAACAAGGGCAACTAAGAACACTAATTAAAATATATTTTGATGAAGTAATAATCTAGAATGAAAAGAGAAACAAACACCTCAAAGAGGGAGAAAGCTACACATTTGGTATACAGTCCCTTTCATGAAGCTATTACAAGTAACACCAAAATTTGCCAACTTGCTGACCAACGATGTTGAAAATATGACTGACATGGTTGTCTGCCAAAAACAAATCGACTCCGTGAAACGTTAGAAAGAAACGCAAGAAAAATAAGTGAAGGCGAGATCACTAATTAAATCCATTCCCTCTATCCGGTTGCTCTAAAAAATACTCGGACAAAACAACTATAATCATGCAAAAACTTGAGATCAAGCATGTACATCTCTCATGACTGTGAGGTTAAAGTTCAAATTTTAAATACTTGAACTTTTATTTTTTACACCACTTCTATTAAAGAATGCCAACAGCCGACAACTTACAACAAAAACCCAGCCTATTCTAGACACTCCCTATCACTAGAGGTGAAAATACAAAAAACCCACTCTTTCACAAGAAACATGGCCCTCTAAAAGACCTCCACCAATGACACATGGATGTCCTGAAATATCCTAAAAGACCTCCACCAATGACACATGGCCCTCATGCACATAAAGCAGCAGTTGAGAATCACCATTGCACACTTTTGCAATTATCAATAGTCAACACTATTTCTTCCCACTAGCCATGGAAAAGCCACCACCTTGGGGGGAACCAAAAGAACTCATATAAGAATTTGGAGAAGTCACAGATAACAGAATCATTAGATGAAATGTAGCAGTCACAAATTGGAATTCCTTGCAAAAGAAACCATTTTCTGATTACCTAAATTTGAACTCTTGAAGCACCACCTGTCATGTAATGAAGTCATAGAAATTTCTTGTTACATATCAACAAACAAGAGTCTACTTGAGGATCAAGGTTTGAAAACCCAGACTCGAGTTGAGACTTAGGCTGTGACTTTGCACAGTTTGACTTCATGATTCAATGGCTCAGCCTTGTCATGGACATGTTCACTAAACCAAACTAAGAAGATACTAAAGAACCACATCATACACTACAAAACAAATGTTAGAGCACTAAATTATATTATTTATTTTATTCTTTTACATTACCTTTAACATGTGAAGGTGTCAAGGTTAGGGAGGATATATAAGCCAACTCTATTTCATGGGTATTAATAGTAAACCAGCTTATGAAAGGAAATAGTTCATATTTCAGTCACTCTACAAAGCTTCCAATGAAAGAACAGTAGTACTTACTTATTTTCTTTTAAACCTTAAGCTCGTGTAAGGTCATCATTAATTCTACAAAGAAAATCCTCTTGCACAAAATTCACTCCACAACCCAAAGCCTCTCTTGCATAAATTGATAAATCCAAAACCAAATCCAAATTGTCAGACTCTCATCTCATGCCCATTGTTTGAATTATCTCCGATATTATTGTTATCTCCAGCTTGGAGATACCAATAACACCGGTAGTATTAGAAATTCCAGGCATCAACAATGTATTGCCAAGAATCGCCAACATATCAATATCACCAATATTTTCAATTGTGTAAATTCTAGGTGTTGCTTATATTGCCAATGTATCGATATCGGCAATATTTTCGACTGCATAAATTCTAGGTGACGCTTGCATCACAAGTGTATTGGAAATATTTCAATAATATCGCCAACGTAGAGATATCACAGAAAGTTTATTTATTGAAAAAAAATCTATTTCATTTTTTTATGAGCACATTGTTGTATGCGGTTTTCAATTTGTCGTTGCTAATATTGATAATATCTCAATATTATTGTTAGCACAACATGCGCGATATCAAGACCACAATCTTTCATTTCCTTTCCAGTTGTTGATGACTTTTTGGCAAAATATCATGAGTTGCCGATATTTTGCAATATCGATGGATGTTTGGATGGAAGGTTAGATGGATGATTGGGTGGTTAGATGGGATGGATGATTGGATGGTTAGACTATTTCTTACAACTACACATGCTTTTAAGACCCCTTAAATGGAAACTTATTGTTTATACATTCTTTTTGCAAACTTTTTATTCCTAACCATGTAAATATGTATATTTTAGCATCTCCTGAAGTTTCACTGAAAATTCTACTGTTTTCCCACATTTCTGGTTATCAGCGATATTATCGGCGATATCGATATTGTTTTCATATCCCCGGCCAGTGAAACTTGTAGCAATACCGATACTTCGAACACTACTCGTGCCCAAACCTAACCTAAGCCTATCCTACAAAAACCCATAACCCCATATCCTAACACCCCACCCCCACCCCCCCACCCCAAAAAAAAAAAAAAAAAAACTAATCACGAGCGCAGATCCAATCTGCTGCCTCAAAGATTCTCACTCCCATCTTAACATATTCATGTTCTTGCCTCAAACAACCTGTTCTTCTACATTGGTAGCTTCACACCTTTTCTTGACAAACTTGCTCATAAAGAATAATACACACAGCCAATAGTAAATAAAGGCAAAAGCAACTTGGATGAACAACCATCTAAGATGAATCCAATTACATTAAATGCATGTTTGGATTGGAGGAATCCTTGACGTGGCATTGGAAATCCCAATAATATGCAATGATTATTGCCAAGGCACTATGCAAACATGGATTCCATTTTTAGCAATCATGTTTGGATAGCAGGTGGAAATCTCATATTCCTTTCACAACAGTCACCTCGTATCTTGTGCTTGAGATTCCTATGGAAAAGGCAAATGATTGCTTAGTGGAATCCGTCATTTTCTTTCTATCCAAAAATAACACAAAAGGTCATGTCAATGGAAAACATTTACCATTTCCCTTGATTTCCATGGTATTCCTCATATCCAAACATGCCCCAAGGTAAATAACCATCTTTGATGCTAATAACATAACTTTCTATCAAAATTTTCAAGTGCAAAGACAATTTTACGAGGCTATGGAGCAGAAATTTGAGTCACATACAAAATTTCACAGCGCCATTTATATACACAGTAACAGCCCCACACATTATTCTTTGATAGAACAAACGATGATTAGGGGCTACCTGGTCCTTGAAGGGAAAGAGAATCTGGCATAAAATAATATCTGGCAATGGCCAACAATACAGCCACCTCAGCCATTTCGGTTGTCTTTAAGCAGGATAATATCATCGGGGAAAAATACATTGCTGCAAGCTAAATAAAGATCAGATAAATGTTATGACATGGCTATAATCATTACCACTTGTCAGCCATTATTATATATCAGAGTAGATTTTCCCCAAATGCAACAAACAGCCCCTTAATATCTGTGAGAACGAGACACAATCAAAATTACAAAAATATAAATTAAAAATGGGGGTGAGACTTCAAAAGTCAACTAGAGTAAATAACTGCCTATAAAGATATCAAATATTATAAGAACATAATAATTACATCGCTTAACAATCACATTAACAAAGTTCAATTCAAGCATCTGAAGTATCAAGCTGCTCTTGCAAAGAACAAAAGAGACCTTCCGATATTAATAATCAAACAACTGAACTGATACATCATTGCCCAATAAGGAGCCACTAAAGAAAAAAAGAGAGATTCATATCTGAGGAGCTAAGAGAAACACACCATCGTGCGTGACTGAAGCTGATACCACTGGCGCTTTTGATTCACGAAGACCTCTGGATTGAAAGCCAACCTCATACTCGGTTCCTTAGTACTGGGCACCCAGTTCCAAGCCTTCTGCATCTGATGCATCCAGCACTGAAAGCTATTACTGCGCCGATGCCCCTGCCCTTTCCCTGTCGATGAAACATTGGAAGGCCTTGGCAAAGCTCTTGGGCCCACTCCACTAGCCGTTCCAACAGACTCCTCTGAAGCCTGTTGTGAAACTGAAGTAGAGGGCAAAGACGCCGCATCATCATTTGTCTCTGCTTCTTTCATTGTCCCTGTCGCATGTCATTCACATCATTTCCCAGCGCTTGACATACTATCGCATCTCCAGAGCATATTACGAATGCAAAAACCGAATTCCTTCAAAACAGAACAATGTCTTTATGATAACAACAAATGCATCTCGATTACGAGGTCGGAGGATACAATGTCTTTAATCACACATCGTATCATAATCATTGTAATAACCAGGTCATGCCGCTATCCCGAATTCCAAATCAAAACCGCAAAAGATCATCCAAATTTAAAAGAACGTCTCTCCGAAATGCAGCAGGGCAAAACCTATGGCCTCATTGTAGAATAATTTCCATGAAGCCGGCGGAGAATTACGAAACGAAACGAGCTACGCAACGAGTCACCCAATCCTTCTGATGAACACGACCAAACAATATCAAAACCCTAATTTCTTTTCCATATTCCAGAGAATTCGCAGCAAAGATATAGAAGTGGGGGAAAAGAAAGGAAAAATCGGAAAAAAAAAATGAAAAAAGGAAACAATCATTTGGAAGGTAAGGATTGTAATTTGATTGGATTGAGATTTCGGTGAATTGCATTTGCAAATGAAAGAGAATCGCTCGTGAAATACCTCTGGAAAAGGGGTCCTTTTTTATCGTTTCTCCTTTAAAGGAAGATTCATGGTGTTTGGAGCAATGACAGCGATTTTAGGAGGAGATATAAAAGGAGAGGGGCAAAAATAGCCAGATACGAGGGCAATCTGGGAAGAGCGGTCACGTGAGGGAGGGGTGGCCTCTCTCTCGTATCACAGTATCGCAATAGAGATGGGTTTTCCAGCAGCAATTCATGATCTTAACCGTTCATGTTCCGAATTCTATGCTAACGGACCATTCTAAGGAATCTTGGTTGAAGAGATAATTGTGTACGGAGATGGATATGGAACATTCAAAAGTAGTTTTTAATTACTCTGAAGATTCAAAAAGATGGCCCCGGGATGGTAGTAATAAGAATATGAACGGTTGAGATCATATGTAAGAAGCCATCCGTGGCACCGAATGCCATCAGAACCCCCCGCCCTTTACGTGCGCTGCTTGTTACATGGAAGACATCTTTTTTTTTCTTTTTTTGAACTTCGGTACTCCGGCAGAGTCTTATGGATTATACACGGTCACTACAGAAATTAGTTAAAAATATTATACAAGTGAGTCCAGTTAAAATGTCAAAGTTATGGGTCCCAGTGATACGCTTCGTGAACCAAAACCTACAATTATTTTATCATAAGACTATCGAATTTGTGGACATCATTGGACGGTTAGGATGAAAGTATCCTATCGTCAATTTTTAATCACGGAAAGGAATTGTTCAATAAATCCGGTTTTGGGACTGTCATTTAGAGGCTCTGAGACCCACAACTTTGTTTTTAATTTTATGCTCAAGTGCAGCACGTATTCAATTTCTGAGTTCCTGTGTAGCAAGCTTCATACTCTGCCAGAGTAGCAAATAACTCCGGTCGTTGTTCTCGTTATGAAAGCGATGCAACGTTGTCTGCGAATATCCCGGCACAAAGATTTCTTCCCCGCCAACGTGTCGCTTCTGTACAACATCCAAGCGGCGCGACCGCATAAAAAAGACCATAAGGTGGTGAATACCAATTGGTCCATTAATTGTTAGGTCTAAAAGCATTGGAAAGCCGATGGTCTGACTCAATGTGTGCATGACCCACCTTATGAATGGATTGTTGAAATTTCCGCTCCAGGATCCATGGTAGGAATCACATGTTTCAGATGTTACAGGTAAGTGGCACATTAACGCAAACTGATATCGGTAGAGCTGTATACGAACGGAGTTAGTTGGGTTTTGCTCGCACGATTTGACTTGGTTTGAAACTCGTCTGGTAACTTGGTTATTTTGATATCGATGTTGCTCACCAAGTATTTGATGACATGACTTAACGACCTATTGTTTTAAGTGCATTAATTCTTCGCAGGATTGATTAGTGACTACTGTTGTATTTTAATTTTGATGTTGCCTGCTTATTGTCTGATGAAATAATTGTAACTTGTTGTCATTGTTTTCTATACAACGGGAAATTGAAAGTGCGCTTCATGTGTTTGAGAAAATGCCATACAGGCTCGAACTCTGCTCAAATTGGCTTGAGTTGTTGACCATATTGAACCGAGCTAGCCAGTCAAGCTCAAGGGCCAAGCCAAGCTAAGTTCAAAATAAAGTCAGCTAGTGGCCAAGCCGAGTAGAGTGTGCCAAGCTCCACGTGAAAGTTCTCATATTAAAATATAAACATTTCTAATAGAAAAATTGCGAACGTCTCTCACGACGGTACGTAAGTACATCCCACGACGGGAAATTTCCTACTGTACAATCCATTTATGGCCCATTCCTAAAAATAAGCCCACTTATTTTGAGCTCCCAAGAATAAGCCCTAGCTGTACAGCCCCATTTCTCAGGTCAAAAATGCCCCTGTTTTTTCAGCTTTTTGATTTGTGAAAGCTTGGGCTCCCTTTGACTACGGATTATAACCGTATTCATAACCCGCCGATTGCAAGAGGGTGGACAGCGAGTCAGGGTCGACTGGGTTCAAACCCGGTCAACCCTAACTCGTTGTCCCACCTGTGTTTTTTTTTGTTTTTTTTATAAGGAGAACTCTTTTCTCTCATACATTTTGCTCTAATACATATTTATATAAATATGTATATATAAGCATATATATATAAATCTCTTTTTATTCATTTCTTTCTTTATTCATTTAATAAACATATCTCTTAAACCATAATGAATTACTTGACGAACCATATAAGATTTTAGGGTAGGAGATGCTACTTTAGCTAACCAACTTACTTATTTTCCAAGATTCCACCAGTTCGATGGTCGAAAATCCATTTCATTCACTTCGCGATCAATTTCAATAAGTTCGTTTCACGGTCAATTCCATGCATTTCATGGTATATTCCCTTCACTTTCACGGTCAATTTGCTTCACTTCACGGTCAATTCCATGCATTTCACGGTCAATTTGCTTCACTTCACGGTCAATTTCCTTTACTTCACGGTCGATTCAATGCATTTCACGGTCAATTTCCTCCACTTCACGGTCAATTCCATGCATTTCACGGTCAATTCCCTTTACTTCACGGTCAATTCAATGCACTTCACAGTCAATTCCCTTCACTTCACGGTCATTTCCATGCACTTCACGGTCAATTCCCTTCTTGGAATTGACCGTGAAATGCATGGAAATGACCGTGAAGTTAAGCGAATTGACCGTGAAATGCATGGAAATGATCATGAAGTGCATTGAAATGATTGTGAATCTAAACGGAATCACTGAAAATAACCATGAAATGCATGGAAATGACCATGAAAGTGAAGCGAAATGACCGTGAAATGCATGGAAATGGCCATGAAGTGAAGGGAATTGACCGTGAAGTGCATGGAAATGACCGTGAATCTAAACAGAATCGCCAAAATTGACTGTGAAATGCATAGAAATGACCGTGAAGTGAAGTGAAATAACTGTGAAATGCATGGAAATGACCGTGAAGTGAATGAATTGACCGTGAAGTGCATGGAAATGACCATGAATCTAAACGGAATCGCCGGAATTGACCGTGAAATGTATGAAAATGATCGTGAAGTGAAGCGAATTGAACATGAAATGCTTGAAAATGACCGTGAAGTGAAGGGAAATGACCGTGAAGTGTATGGAAATGACCGTGAATCTAAACGGAATCGCCGGAATTAACCGTGAAATGCATGGAAATTCCGGTGATTCCGTTTAAATTCATGAATTTCGCGGTCAATTCCAGCGATTCCGTTTAGATTCACGGTCATTTCCATGCACTTCACAGTCAAATCCCTTCACTTCACGGTCATTTCCATGCATTTCACGGTCAATTCGCTTCACTTCACAGTCACTTTCATGCATTTCACGGTCAATTCCAACGATTCCATTTAGATTCACGATCAATTCCCTTCACTTCACGGTTGTAAGGCTCACTCCTACACCACATGATATTGTCTGCTTTGCCGAAGCTCATGGCTTTAAAACGCGTCATGTCTATTAAGGGAGGAACCCAACATATAACCACCACAACTCTAGACAACTCTTCCGATGTGGGACAAGTTACGCTACAGTCAACTGCAGCAGTAGCTTGCCCAGCACAGTAGCTTACCAGCCACACCTGGGGAGCCGCCCACACATGTGCCCGCCCACATGTGCCCGCCCACGTGAAGCAGTGACCGGAGCGTCACATTATCCCCCACCGAGGGCAGAGCCGTCCTCGGCTTTGATACCATTTATAAGGCCTACTCCCACAACACATGATATTGTCCGCTTTGCCGAAGCTCACAACTTTAAAACGCGTCATGTCTGTTAAGGAAGGAACTCAACATATAACCACCACAACTCTAGACAACTCTTCCAATGTGGGACAAGCTACGCTACAATCAACTGCAACAGTAGCTCGCCCAGCACAGTAGCCTACCAGCCACATAGTAGCCTGCCAGCCACACCTGGGGGCCCGCCCACATGTGTGCCTGCCCACATGAAGCAGTGACCGGGGCGTCACAGCAGTCATTTCCATGCATTTCACGGTCATTTCGCTTCACTTCATGGTCATTTCCATGCATTTCACGGTCAATTTCGACGATTCCGTTTAGATTCACAGTCATTTCGATGCACTTCACGGTCAATTCCCTTCACTTCACGGTCATTTTCATGCATTTCGTGGTCAATTCGCTTAACTTCACAGTCATTTTCATGCATTTCACGGTCAATTTCGGTAATTCCGTTTAGATTCACGGTCATTTCCATGCACTTCACAGTCAATTCCCCTCACTTCATGGTCATTTCGATGCACTTCACAGTCAATTCCCTTCACTTCACGGTCATTTCGCTTCACTTCACAGTCATTTCCATGCATTTCATGGTCATTTTCGGTGATTCCGTTTAGATTCACAATCACTTCGATGCACTTCACGGTCAATTCACTTCGCTTCACGATCATTTCCATGCATTTCATGACCAATTCGCTTAACTTCACGGTCATTTCCATGCATTTCACAGTTAATTCCGGCGATTCCGTTTAGATTCACGATCATTTTCATGACTTCACGGTCATTTCCACGCATTTCACGTTCAATTCGCTTCAGTTCACGGTCATTTTCATGCATTTCACGATCAATTCCGGCGATTCCGTTTAGATTCACGGTCATTTTGATGCACTTCACGGTCAATTACCTTCACTTCACGGCCATTTCCATGCATTTCACGGTCGTTTCGCTTCACTTGACGGTCATTTCCACGCATTTCACGATCATTTCCGGCGATTTCGTTTAGATTCACGGTCACTTCGATGCACTTCACGGTCAATTCCCTTCACTTCACGGTCATTTCCACGCATTTCACAGTCAATTCGCTTCACTTCACAGTCATTTTCATGCATTTCACAGTATATTCTGACGATTTCGTTCAGATTCACTATCATTTCCATGCACTTCACAGTCAGTTCCCTTCGCTTCATGGCCATTTCCACGCATTTCACGGTCGATTCGCTTCACTTCACAGTCATTTCCATGCATTTTATGGTCATTTCTGGCGATTCCGTTTTGATTCACGGTCAATTCCCTTCACTTCACGATCATTTTCACGTATTTCATGGTCAATTCGCTTCACTTCACGGTCATTTCCATTCATTTTACAGTCAATTTCGGCGATTCTGTTTAGATTCACGATCATTTCGATGCACTTCACGGTCATTTTCATGTATTTCACGGTAAATTCGCTTCACTTCATTGTCATTTCCATGCATTTCACGGTCAATTCCGGCGTTTCCGTTTGGATTCATAGTCATTTCCATGCATTTCACGTTCAATTCGCTTCACTTCACGGTCATTTTCAACGACTTCGTTTAGATTCATGGTCATTTCCATGCACTTCACGATCGCCGTGAAGTGCATGGAACTGACTGTGAAATGCATGGAAATGACTGTAAAGTGAACCGAATTTACCGTGAAATGCATGGAAATGATTGTGGAGTGAAGCGGAATCACTGGTATTGACCGTGAAATGCATGGAACTAACCGTGAAATGCACGGAATTGACCATGAAGTGAAGGAAATTGATCGTGAAGTGAAGGGAATTGACCATGAAATGCACGGAATTGCCCATGAAGTGAAGGAAATTGATCTTGAAATGCATGGAATTGGCCGTGAAGTGATGGGGAATTACTGGGATTAACCGTAAAATGCATGGAATCGACCGTGAAGTGGAGAAAATTCACCAAAATTCACCGTGAAATGCATGGAATTGATCGCGAAGTTAATAAAATTTACCACGAACTGATTGAAATTGACCGTGAAGTGAATGAAATTGACCGCGAAGTGAATAACATGAATGAAATTGACTGCAAAATGAATTGACCATCGACCCGATGGAATCTTGGAAAATAACTACGTTGGTTAGCTAAATTAGCTTCTCCTACCCCAAAATCCTCAAAATCATACGTGGTACGTTAAGTAACTCATTCTAGTTGCCCCGTTCAGCCAGGTCGATGGTCAATTAAGTAACTCATTCTAGTAACCACCCCTCCCCCCCCCCCCCCATATATATATATATATATATATATATATATATATACACACATATATATGTATATATATATATATATATGTATAATTTCTTGTTGTAATCCACGTTGCTTTTTGTGAGTCTTATTATGAAGTATGTCTTATATTCAAACCTTTCGTGTATTTGGCCAACTCATATTAAGGCTTGGGGTGAAAAATAAGATATATCTAGCTAACAAGTAGACACCACTGTAAAAGGCAGCAGAGGATTGGACGTCTACCACTGAAAACCTTTTATGGTCAAGAAGTTTTGGATCATTATGAAATTTGTTTTTCCTCTTCATAGGTCTTTGTGACCTTATGAATGGAAAATAAATGTTACAGTGAGCCGTACTTAATTTTTAACGGTGAAAATCAATTTTCCTGCAGCTCTTTGTGGTGTGGTCCAGTTGATCTTTCGATATAATTTGTTTCTTTTTGATAATGCTCCGAAATGATCTCAAAATATGGATGCACGTTGTAATATAATAAATACATAACTGTGGGGCGCGCGTAACTTTGATATCTTTTGAACCGTTCTTACAACTCGGAGTTGGAGGAGCGTCAGCGCTCGTCTTCGAGCACCAGGCGATCTACTTCCGGAAAGAAAGCAGGGGCATTTTCGACCTGAGATATGGGACCGTACAGCTGGGGCTTATTCTCGGGAGGTAAAAAACAGTGGGCTTCAAAAGGTAGATGGGCCATATATGGGTCGTACAGTTGGAAATTACTCTCCTACGAGGAAAAATACGATGCATGGCCTGCAGTTTGTGCAGTACACACGAGTTTTGAATTCTAGAAAGTTCGGGCCATATTTCGGTAATCCAGCCCATTGGTATGTTATGTCCCACCGTGGATGGACCATTCCTCAAGAATCTCATGATATGTTATGTCCCGAATATTGACGGTCGAGAAGAGAAACAGGATAACATCTGAAAAACGTCCTGATTGCTGGAATCGTCCGGCCAATCTGGAAAGATTTTGTGGAAATTATCCATCGAACAGCAGACAAATTTTTTCTCTCTGTTATTTACAAAAGGAGTTTTGGATTGTGCTGGCAGAGAACGAGAGTCACACGCATGCAGTCAGCCAGTGCACACATGGTATTCGAATAACTGAATCCAAACCGTTCAAATAGTTTGACGCAGTGTATGGTTGGCATAGAGAGACAGGATTCATTGTGTCATTCGGACTTAGACCTATGTACATTTATTCATCAAATTAAGACCGTATAGCCATCCATCAGGTGTCCACCAACTATCCATATTTAGTGTGATATTTTTATGATTCATCCATGGTTCTTTGGACGGCTTAATTTGATGTAAATATATGCCACGTGTAAAAGTTTTGTATACTTGTGTTATTGTACGGACCATCACTCGTTTGGCCAGAATATAACGGTGGAATCTGAATGTTGCTTATGAGTTATTCCATTGCGAAACCCAAGCTCCAGAACTAAACTATTATGTACTGATACTATTTGCAACGAAAATACCCTTACATTCATGGTGGTATCATGAAATTTACGGTCCTTCCGTGTAACTCTGTCTTCTCCACAATGATATCATGGATATCATGGTGGCACATTCCGCTACCAGAAAAAGGTATAAAGGCCGTAGCTCAATATCTATGGCGACGGATTATAACCGTAGGGTTTAATAGCGTAGCCATTTATTCTTTAGATCTGTAGCCATTAGCTCTATGGCTACAAATCTAATGCGTAGCCATTTCTTCTATAGTGAAAAGTACATACAATTACTAACAATTAAGAGAGCCTAACGTAAAACTAAACGAGCTTGACATAAAATTTAATGAGCTTAACATGAAATTGAACAAGCCTAATATGAAATTGAGCTAACTTTAAATGAAATTGAACATGCATAACATAAAATTGAATGAGCCTCAAGAGAACTTGAGCGAGGCTAACATAAAATTGAACGATCTTCAAAGAAAATTGAATGAGGCTAACATAAAATTAAATGATCCTAAAAGAAAATTAGGCAAGGCTAACATGAAATTCAAAGAGCCTCGAAGAAAATTAAGTAAGGCAAACATGAAATTCAACAAGCCTCAAGGAAATTAAGCGAGGTAAACATGAAATTGAGCAAGACAATGATGTTTATGTGTCATCCATACCGTTCATAACGTCATTCCTACCGAGATGATTTGAAAACACAAATATTAGCTTGATTTAAAATGTCTGTGACCCCATGAATATTTCAACTGTAGATGTTCAATCATCACTTTTTTGACATACTTGAGTATTGGATCCGGCTCATTTTTGGCATCATACTCTAAAATGAGCTCACAAAACGGATACTCAGAGTATATTTCTCACAAACATCACGGTGGGCCCTACCTAGGTTTACAAGCACAGGATTTTCCTATACAATGCTTTTGCATAAAATTGGCGTCCACATACAACACCCAAGTTACATGGTCCCATAAATTCATCTCAGATGATAATTTGTGAATACTGCACTCATCCAAGATGGTGCGGCCCTTGCTATGTAGTCCAGCTATGGAGCCCACTTTAATATATCTATTTTCTATCTACCAAATCTATTCATTTTTCCATATCATTTTAAGTTAGTATCCAAAAAAAAAGTAGATTCAATTATATAGTGGACTACACCGTGGGAAAAAAATGGTGATTAAATATCAATGGGTGACAAAAGTTTTGAACCAACCTCAACCTCATATTTGAGGTTTTTCCTTTCATTAGTGCTTACATGACCTTGTTAACAGATTGGATGACAAATAAACACCACGGCAATACTAAGGTGCACCCTAAGAATTTTTTTAATTGTAGACCATTCAATCACCACTGTTTCATATAGCATGGTCTATTAAATTACTGGATCTATGGTCTACCAAATTACTGGATCTACTTTATTTTTTGGGACAATGTACTAAAATAATCAGAAAAAAAAAAAAAAAAAGAAGAAGAAGAAGAAGAAGAAAGAATGGATACGGTGGATACAGAATACGTACACGTAGGTGAGTCCCACGGTTAATTAGGGCCGTGCCCTCTTAGACGAGTCCAGGGTCTCACCTAATCCGCTCCCACTGCCTTTGTATACCCCTTTTCTCTTCGTTTCGACCGTATATAAGATGTCTGGCACGTGGAATCTGTCAACCATCACATTCAATATTTTTCCATTCAGTTCAGAAAGGAGTTGTTACTCTCGTAACTTCAGAGCATCCACATGGACTCACCCATGTCCATATGTCACACAAGCACCTAAATCCAAACCGTCAGAATAGTGAAAACCACTGTGGATTGGAAAATTTCAAATTCAGACCGATCATAACATCGATGCCTCTGATCAATGGACATTTTCTTATTGAATTCCAAGTTAACTATGGGTTTTAGATGTCCACCAATCAGACGGTTAAACAATCGTTTCAGTATATATTCGGCCACCACGCAAACGTGGGCGGAAGCGGATTGGCTGGTGTACCACACACCAGTTATATAGCTGCTGTAGTACGTGCCGTGCGAAGACGAGCACGGACGCTCCTCGAGCTCCGAGTTGTACGAACGGTCCAAAGGAGTTCAAAGTTACCTGGTCCCACAGTGATGTATTTATCATACCTGCGCCGTTCATCTATTTACAGAGCATTATTCAAAAAATGAATCATATCCAAAGAACATCTGGACAACACAACAAATAGCAGTGGAGATAATGATTTTCACATTTAAACAATTCGTAAGGCCCGTCATGACATTTATTTTCCATCCAACCTGCTCATAAGGTCACAGGACCTGAATGAAGAGGAAAAACAAATTTCATATTAATCCAAAACTTCTATGACCCCAATAAGGGTTTCAATGGTAGACGTTTAATACCCCACTGCTTTTTGCAGTGTGGTCCACATGGTAGTTAGATTTATCTTATTTTTTGTATAAAGCCTTAAGATGAGCTTGCCAAATTAATGAAAGGCTTGGATATAACACATATCTAATTATCAGACCTACGGAACTTGCTGACGTCAATAGTGCAGCTATATAGCTGGTGTGAGGTACACGTGCCGTATGCACTGAAGCCATAGGTATAAGTGCTCATTTGGTGCTTCTGAGTGTTTGTGAAAGGGACGCAGATTGCGTCCTATCCCTGCCTGGACGCTAATCCGTTCGGGTAGGGCTCTGTGGAGCCCACCTGTGAACGCCTCCCCCCCCACACGCGCTCACAAGCGTTGCGGCGGTGTCACTTGGTTGGCTTTCGTATTGATTTTTTCTATTGTGGGCGATGTGTGTTATTGACTCAGGTGTAAAATTGCATTTTGATTTGGAGTCGCCACTAGCCAAATGAAGCATAAAATATACGGCCGGCTAGGAACCGTAGAATCGCTTAGGAGTTAGGCAATCTCACGATTTTCCAATTCAAATGACTCCCACGGTTGGTCTGCAGCCGTAGATTCCGAGTAAGGGCCTCAGTGACGAAAAAGGAAGGTTTTAAGCACCCTTTTCCGCCCGCACAATGTGCGGTCTCTACTTCATAAGATTTGCAATTTTTTGGGGATTTAATAAAATGTCGGCATTTTATACTTGGCCATGCTTCACATAACCCAGGTGGGCTGGGCAGGCGAAGATAAAAAAAAAAGGTCATCTAGCCTTACATCAAAGAGCCAAGTGGCCCTTGGTAGGCAAATAAAATAAAAGCAGTAAATAAGGCAAAATGTTAACTAGCCTTACTTCACAGGACTCAAGATCCCGGGCAGGCAAATAAAATAAAAAAGATTATCTGGCCTTACATCACAGAGCCAAGTGGCCCTGGGTAGGCAAATAAAATAAAACAGTTAATGGAAATAAACGCCAACTAGCCTTACTTCACAGGATTTAAGGTCCTGGGCAGGCAGATAAAGTGAAAAATGGAAGATGGAGAATGATGCAAAATAAAATGTGAAGGTGATTAATGCAATAGGAATGTGTGGAGTAGAATGCTAATTGAATAGAAATAGACAAGTCCTTAGCCTTTTTGACTCATTTGATGACCATTTTTGTCTCCTGCATTGGGCAGCATGTCGGCACATTGAAAATATTTAAGATACTCTTGGTAGCACCTCTAGGCAAACTCCCAAATCCTAGACACTCTGTATCTCTTTTTCTCTCTTTCTGCTTTCTATTTTCTCTCTTTTCCTATCTGTTTCTCTCTGTCTACTGGAACTCTCTTCCCTCTCTCTGTTAATTTTTTCTTTCTCCCTATGCTTCCTTTGATTTATCCTTTCTGTCGTCCCTTTGAATTTTTTCTCTTCTTTTTTCATCCTCCTGATCTCGTGTCCCTGAATGCCTTATATAGGCAGCGACCCATGTCTCAGATGACCGATGTACAGGGGTCTGTTGTGAGCGTCCGCCCTGACCGATGGCCCCTGCATGCTACTGCATGGTGGGCGCCTACCATAAATTGCGGTCAACACTATTTTGTGGGCCCTACATGGCTTGTTGCATATACGTGTATAATATATTATATTATAATATTTATAGGCAGCGTCTGGCTCGTGGGCCTGACGTGTACACGTAATTTTATAACATATTATATTAGAAAATATGAGAGATAGTTTCTGGCTTGTGGGCCCTGACGTATAGACGCTGTGTTTAAATTATATTATAATATACAAGAAGTAGCGTCCTGGCATGTGGGCCCTGAAGTGCACAAGATATTTTTATAATATATTATATTATGACATATATGGGGACGTGTAAAAGCAACTGTTATATTATATTATATTTATATATATATATATATATATATATATATATATATAAAAGGTAAAGTAACGATTATTTTATATATATATTTATAAAAAGTTATTATCATCTTTTATTTTTTTTGGTAAATGTTTAAATGCCTATATTTTCTCTGTTACTTGTCCGTTTTGGGTAATTTTTATCTTGTTGGAAAGGTAATTAGGCAAGCTTCCTAAAAAAACTAGGATCACTTCAATCGGACGTCGTTTGATACGCCGAAAAACGTCCGTCTAATGTATGAAATCGGATGTTTGCAATTTGACTAATGGTTTGCCTTTGATGATATTAGGATTATTGGAAACGTCGTCTAATAAGCTTTTCATTGTAACTGAAATCATCTCGATCAGATCTCGTTTAACTAGTTTAAAGCATAGCCAAAGTTTTTTTCGATCTTGGTCAATCAGTAATGCATGGTTTTGATGAACGAGATGGATCTTCCTCATCCTGACTCGGATTGGAGTAAAATTAAGTTTGTTAGGAAAATCATTTGACCACATTTCCAATGAATCATAAATCATCCTAATCGGTCAGGGTTTGCCTCCAATAATATCATGACCATTTTATATATCGGGACGACCGTATTTTTCCTTGATTTCGAAGATATGATCTTTTAACCTCGAAACAACGCTACCCGGAAAGACTGAATAATACAAAGAGTGACCGTGGGTAGAGAGTATTTGTTTTATCCATTTTCGCCTGTCGGTTGCGTCATACAGAGAGTTTCAGGAGTTTTAGAGTTTGGAGGGTCGGAGGTGATCGAATCACTACTGGATTTGGTGTCAGCCAATCTGGTCCGTTGGTTATTTCCGACGCGTACCGAGTTTACTTCCACCGTGATCTGTTTGAGTTTTCATTGATTTTCCAATTCGCAGAAAACAATTGATTAAAGTCAAGTTGAAGCTCAAAGAATGTCGTATCCTTGTTTTCGGTGGGGTGTCTACACCACCGTAATGTGAGTATTTTATGCACACTGTTAATCGTTTTTATACGATAATTTTAAAATACGAGTCAAAAAGCTAGGTAGTTTCAGTACTTAAGTGGACCACAAATTGGGGATTAAACTTCCACCATTAAAAACTTCCTGGGAACCAGAGAAGTGTTGGATCAAGATAAAATTTGTGCTTTCATTTCATCCAAGTCTGCATCACCTTATTAATAGGTTGGGTGGTAAAAAAAAATCACGGTGGCCCTTAAAAATGTTTCAACAGTGGGTGTCATTATCACTGCAATTCCTTTGATGTGGTCCACTGGATGTGTGTATCTGCTTCATTTTTTGTTTAATATATTAAAATGATTTGAGAAAAGCAATTAACATTGTGGATAAAATACTTACATTACGGTGGGCACCACAGAGCCCTGCCTGGACGGTAGGACACAATCCGCGTCCCTGTAAAAGAATATCAATAGGTGGTGAAATCCTACTACAGCATGAATGTGTGGGACGCGGATTGAGTAATACCCTTGGGGACGCAGATTGCGTCCTATCCCTGCCCGGACGGTAATCCGTATGGGCTGGGCTCTATGGGGCCCACCGTTTTGTAAGTGTTTTATCCACGCCGTTGAATGCGTTTTTTAGATAAATTTAAGTATGTCAACTAAAAAATGAGGCAAGTCCAAGGCTTAAGTGGACCACAACAAAGGAACCTGCACTGATATGATACCCACCGTTGAAACCTTTCCAAGGGCCCACGTGATATTTTTTTTACCATAAAACCTATTCATAAGGTCATGTAGATGTGGATGAAGTGAAAACACAAATATCAGCTTGATCCGAGACTTCTCTGGCTCCCAAGAAGCTTTTAATGGTGGACGTTCAATCCCCACTTTGTGGTCCACTCAAGCCTTGGACCAACCTCATTTTTTGTTAGACATACTAAATTTATCTGAAAAACTCGTTCAACGGCATGGATAAAACACTTACATAACAGTGGGCCCCACAGAGCCCTGCCGTACGGTTTACTGTCCGGGTGGGAGTAAGACGCAATCCGCGTCCTACCCGTGGACGGTAATCCGTTTAGGCAGGGCTTTGTGGGGTCTACTGTAATGTAAGTGTTTTATCCATGCCGTTCGTAGTTTTTATCAGATCATTTTAAATTATAATACAAAAAATGACTCAAGTAAGAGGCTTAAATCGACCACAAAGTGGGGATTGAACTTCTACCATTAAAAACTTCTTAAGAGCTGAAGAAGCTTCAGATCAAGCTTATATTTGTTTTTTCACTTCATCCATGTTTACATGACCTTATCAGTAGGTTGGATGGTAAAAAAGCATCAGGGTGACACTTAGAAAGGTTTCAACGGTGGTATCATTATCACTTCAGCTTCCTTTGGTGTGATCTACTTGAGCTGTTTACCTATTTCGTTTGTAAGATCATACCTTAAAATGATCTGATAAAAGCGATGAACGGCGGATAAAACACTTACATCACGCTGAGCCCCACATAGCCCTGCCGAACGGATTACGGTCCAGGTGGGGTAGGACGCAATCCGTGTCCGAGTGCGTGGGGGTGTGCGTGCATGTGTTTAATAAATAAATTTAATTTAATTTAAATTTTTTTTTTTTTTTTTAAGAGTACATGTGAAAGACAAAATATTTAAGTGGGTTAGAGGAAGTTTTTAATGGTGGTCATTACGTTACTACTGTTTTCTATGGTGTGTTCCATTTGAGACTTGGATCTAACTCAGGCTTCCTGCGGGCGTGATATACAGTTGAGAAGAGATGCCAAGTTGGCACATGCGGGGCGATTGTGTTTAGCGCTTGAAGATTGCGCGACTGGAACAGCAGTCGGTTGTGATTGTCAGTAACACTGGGACCTGCAGAATTTTTGTATTATAGCCTACGAACGGTCGAGACGCATCTTATGACAACATAATTTCAGATCATGTTGGATTATGCTTGCATTTAGCCAGCGCTAGTGGGCGCCACAGAATGTCACGATGTCGCATATGGACACGTCAGGTGGACCCGCGACGAGTATGAGATGGATTAGTGAGAGATGGACAATAGAGGCGTGTCAGTTCAAGATGGGATTAGATGATCCTCAGCCCAGAATATGTATACTATACATGTGTTTGGTATACTAGTAGAGGTAGGGCAAGGACCATGATCCAGTGATCCAGGCCATTGGTCTGTTCGGCCCACCTGAGATGGACCATTCTACAGAAATCATTGAGGTAAAGACCACCCCAGCGTTTTAATTTGTTCCCTGTAAACAGACGATCATGAAGAGAAATGCCACAAACATCCACATTGATCAGAAGAAGTTCGAGATATGTGGATGGGATAATTCAAGGCACTTGTCTGATGGAATGATTAGCTAACTGTAGACCCCACCTGAACGAAACGAAAACACGAGCACACTGCGTAAAAATGGCTCGAAGATCATACAATCTATCCAGAGAGAACAGGATAGAAGAGTCCATTCAGAGATGTCGAAGCCGCTGCCCCGTCACTATCAGTGTGGAAGGGGACAGTTTTTCGTCAGCCTTCTTTTATCCTCTTCTAATAATATAAAGCCAGCAACGATTGTACGTTACGGTTATTCAGCGCATAAATACAGACCGTGGCCCACCAAAAAATCAGATTTATTAGACCATCCTAACCGTAGGATGGTGCTGTAGATGGGCAGCTAGTCGCGCAATAGTTTCCCACGAATAACCGTCTTTTGGTCGGAAGGTAGTGAGCCCCACCAGATTAATGGTTCAGATTATGAACAGATCTCAACGAGTCTCATCTTATTTTCATAGGACTATCCTCCAAATCGTTGGGTTCAGCGAGCATGCACCTCTCATGTGTCCGTACCTGGCACGTGTGCGGGACGTCAAGTTGTACATAAGTGGGTCCACCGTGTTGACGACCTGATCTGGAAATTGCTGGAGAGATTTTCAAAATTTGAGCTTTTTCTGAGGATATTATCAGAAAAAAATCTCGCCGAAAATTTATTTAAAAATATTTATTGTAAAATAATAAATAAATTTAAAACTTAAATAAATCTTTATATAACAAGATTTTAATCTTTTCTCTATTTTTTTATTAATATTGTGATTTTATTGCCATATTTTAAAATCAGCCCAGCCACGATAATTTTGTTTAGTGTATTTTTTTCGTGATATTATCTAAAGATTTTCAAAATATCAGCGATATTTGTGACACTTCAAATGGCCCCCGACACTTGTTTTGTATACCATTGGCGACTTTCTTCTCAACCATCCATTATTTTGGTGGCCCACTTCATGAATTGACCAGTCAGTAAATGGCGTGTCTCTGGATGGGCTCATATATATATGTCCTAGACTAGCCCCATAAGCCAAAAACGTGAGTCCATGCAGACCCGGTGCGAACCGGCCCCACAAACGAGGGAGGGGCCGGCTCGTTGGACATATACATCGATGCCTTTGTCGAGCCATTTAATTATCGGCCGGATACTCTTCCCCAAGTCCAAATCACAGGGCTCAAGGTTCAGCTCAAACCCGGCTCAAAGAAAGCCTGACTTGGGTTGGGGGAAGCCATCCAGCCCAAATCACACCCTACGGTCTGGTCATGGCTCCGTGATTAAGACCACTGGATCTGGTGGGGCTCATCATGGATGTAAGATGATGGGTTTTTTTGACCCGTTGTCCTTTCGCAACTGGGATGCACAAAGTCCTTTCGCAACTAGGATGCGCAAGTCCTTTTTTCGCAACTAAGATGCGGAAAGGAGTTTCCTAAGACTATAAAAAGGGGTCCCTAGGATTTTTCTATATATATATATATTGTGTTGATGAGAAAAATACAAGAGGGCTATCAAAGGTGAGAGAGAGGGAGAAAGAGAGACAGGAAGTTTATAGAAGGGAGGTTCTGCTCGGGGAGATTTTTCTACTTTGCAATTTATATCTCAGCGCTTTTATGTCCTCATAATCGGTTAGATCTCTTTGTTTTCTCTATTTCTCTTATTGTTCATCCACTCCTGCGTGAGTGAAGAAGGTTGTAAACGTTCTACTTCATAGTGGATTGTTGATCTGGACGAGGTTCCGTGGTTTTTACCTCTTTGAGGGTTTTCCACGTAAAAATCTCTTGTGTGGTGTGTGATTGATGCATTGATTATTTTCATTACTTTATTATCCATAATTCTGGTTTGTTCTGGAGGACTAGATCCTAAGGTTTTGTGCAAGGCCCTCAACAAAGTGGTATCAGAGCTAAGTTCATTGAACGGGTAGGATCGGTTTGGAATTATGGAAGGTGGCTCAAGGATGATTAGCCTCAATGGTTCCAACTGGACCATATGGAAGGCTAAGATGGAGGACTTGCTTTATTGCAAGGATCTATATTCTACAATCTCAGGCATATCAGCAAAATCCAAGGATATGACTGATGATGATTGGAAGAAGATGGACCGAAAGGCGGTTGGGTTTATTAGATAATGGTTGGATGATTCTGTGTTCCACCATGTGTCTATGGAAACCTCTCAAATTAAAGCTATGGCTAAAATTACAAGGGTCAGTATGAGAGGAAGACACAATAAGATATTTCGATAAGGCGACTTGTAAATCTCAAGTTCAAGGATGGTGGTTCTGGGGTCGAGCATATGAATGAGGTCAGAATATAGTGAACCAACTCACCTCTATGAAGATGGTCCCGGATGATGAATTATGCAGCTTTACTATTGCTTAGTTCATTGCTTGACAGTTGGGAGACATTGGTGGTGTCTCTAAGTAACTCCATGCCAGACAGAAAGATATCCATGGAACAGGTAACTAGTTGTCTCTTCAATGAGGAGACAAAGAGGAAGTCTCAGGGGTCTACTCAGCAAGAGGCTCTTATGACGCAGGAACGGGGGAGAGGAAAGAACAGGAAAAGCGGGAAGGCCCGAGATAAATCAAGAGGCAAGTCGAGTAACAGAAAAGATATTGAATGCTGGAATTGTGGCAAGAAGGGCCACTACAAGCATGAATGTCGTGGTAAGAAAAACGACAAGAAAGGAAAAGGGAAGGAGGATGAATCGATTCCACTGCAATCGCTCAGATGGCGACATGGTAGTTATTCTTTCTACGGATCATGACGTATGTCTCACGGCCACGAGTCGGGGCACCGACTAGGTGATGACTCGAGCTTCTTTTTCATGCGACTCCACGCATGGGACTTCTTCACAAGCTACAAGTCGTGACTATGGGATGAAGATGGAAAATTCTCCCAGCGTATCAAAAATCGTGGGAGTCGGTGATATTTGTGTGAAGACCGATGTGGGCTGCACATTGATTCTCAAGGAAGTGAGGCATATCCCAGACCTTCGCCTCAACTTGATGTCGACGGGAAGGCTGGATGATGATGGCTATGAAAGCCGGTTTGCTGGTGGGCAATGGAAGCTCATCAAGGGCTCGTTGATCGTGGGGAGAGGAAAGAAGTGTTGCACCCTGTACAAGGCAAGTGTCAGTATGTGCAAGGGTGGGTTGAACGCAGCGGAAGATTCAGGTATTGACATATGACACAGGCGTCTAGGCCACATGAGTGAAAAAGGGCTTCAGCTACTAGTGAGGAAGCAGCTCCTTCCAGACGTGACATGTACACCTCTCAAAACCTGTCTTGATTGTTTATCAGGGAAACAGCATAGAGTTTCATTTATTAAAACTGTTTCTCATGTTAATAAAGTGCATGCATTAGATTTGGTTTATTCTGATGTTTGTGGTCCTATGAGGACAAAAACCTTGGGTGGGGCATTGTATTTTGTTACTTTTATAGATGATGCATCTAGGAGGGTTTGGGTTTATGCTTTGAAATCCAAGGACGAGGTCTTTGGTGTGTTTAAGTTGTTTCATGCTATGGTCGAGAGAGAGACAGTAGACCATTGAAGTGCATCCGCACCGACAATGGTGGTGAATACATTGGCGACTTTCACGAGTACCGCAAGTCCTGTGGTATACGGCATGAACAGACGGTTCCCAAGACCCCAAAGATAATGGTGTAGCCGAGCGAATGAATCGCACCATTGTTGAGAGAATCGATGCATGTTATCCCATGCGAAGTTGCCCAAGACGTTCGGGGAGAAGCAATGCACACAAATGGCGGTGTATTTGATAAATAGGTCTCCATCGCCCCGTTGAATGAAGAAGTACCGAGAAGGTGTGGACTGGACAGATCCATCGTACAATCATCTCGTGGTGTTTGGATGCGGGGCATCCGTTCACGTACTTAAAGGAAGAGAGGTCCAAGCTCGATATGAAGATCAGCAAAGGTGTGTTCTTAGGGTACGGTGATGAAAAATTCGGTTACAGTGTTATGGGATCCGACCGAGAAGAAGCTCGTCGGAGCGTAGATGTGGTTTTCTTTGAAGATCGTGTATCGAAGACATTGGTAAGCCGTAGAAGAACCACCTAGTTCGTGAGCTAGAGGACATGGATCCGATTACTCCTCCCATGGTGCCCGATGACGGGAGAGTACAAGAAGGTGCGAGGACGAGAGAGTTCCTTCAAGATGGACCAGAGAGCAAATTTCCCCCACTTGATCCACCCGTTGAGCCACAGTGAGGAGGTCATCTAGGGACAGACAGTACCCCAAGAGGTACTCGCCGCATGAGTACATTATGCTAACCGATGGGGAGAGCCAAAAGATTATTCTGAGGCCCTAGCCAACGAGCATAAGGGGGAGTGGTTGAAAGCTATGCAAGAGGAGATGGAATCCTTGCATAAGAACCACACCTATGACATGGTGAAATTGCCTAAGGGCAAGAAAGCTTTGAGCAACAAGTGGGTGTTCAAAAAGAAGATTGAGCAGAAGAATTCACGACGAGGTTCAAGGCCAGACTTGTGGTGAAAGGGTTTGGTCAGAGAAAAGGCATAGACTTCGAGGAAATATTCTCACCAAGCAGTGAAGATGACATCCATACGGTGTTGCTTGGGTCAAGGCTAGCATGGATCCGGAGATAGAGCGCTTAGATGTTAAAACCGCCTTTCTCCATGGTGACTGGAAGAAGAGATCTACATGCACCAACCGAGGGGTTCAAGTCAAAGGCAAGGAGCATATGGTGTGTAGGCTGAGGAAGAGCTTGTATGGGCTGAAACAAGCTCCACGGCAATGGTACAAGAAGTTCGACTCGTTTATGTTGAAACATGGGTATGACAGAACGGAGTCGGACCACTGTGTGTTCACGCGCAAGTTCTCGATGGTGATTTCTTAGTTCCGCTATTATACGTTGATGACATGCTCATCATGGGAAAAGACATCAAGAAGATCGACAAAGTCGAAACAGAGTTGGGCAAGTCTTTGCGATGAAAGACTTGGGCCCTGGCTAGAAGATCCTAAGAATGGAGATAACCCGTGACAGTAGCGTGGAAGCTCAGTGTCGTCATAAGAGCGGTATATTGAGAAAGTCCTAGAGCGGTTCAATATGAATGCGCCGAAGTCTGTCAAGATCTCCACTAGATGGTCACTTTAGATTGAGCGACGGCGGTGTCCCAAGACGAAGGCGTAGTGGAAGAGATGCAGAAGATACCCTACGCGTCAGCGGTAGGAAGTTTGATGTATGCTATGGTGTGTACACGCCCGACATAGCATATGCGGTTGGTGTTGTTAGCCAAGATCTCTGCCAATCCCGGCAAAGAGCATTGGGGCGGCGGTGAAATAGATACTACGGTATCTAAGAGGCTCATCCAGTTGAGCCTATGCTATAGTGACGGTAAACCCGTGTTAGAGGGCTACATAGATGCAGATATGACAGGTGACATAGACTCTAGGAAGTCTACATCGGGGTTCATGTTCACATTTGCAGGGGGAGCGGTTTCTTGGCAGAGCAAGTTACAGAAGGTCGTAGCATTGTCAACTACAGTGTTTGAGTACATTGCGATCCAGAGGCATGTAAAGAGATGCTTTGGATGAAGAGGTTCCTACAGGAACTTAGCCTAAAGCAGGAGGAGCACGTGGTCTATTGCGATAGTCAGAGTGTTATACACTTGAGCAAAAATCCAAGTCAGCATTCCAAGTTAAAGCACATAGAGATTCGGTATCACTGGATCAGGGATACTTTGGAACAAAAGGTGTTACAGCTTGAGAAGGTCCACACAGACGATAATGGGTCAGATATGATGACCAAGGCCTTGCTTAAGGGCAAGTTTGAGGTTTGTAAAAACCTGAATGGCTTAAAGAAGGTGAATCCCTCCTGGGTCAAAAAGGGGGAGATTTGATGGGTTTTTTTGACCCGTTGTCCTTTCGCAACTGGGATGTGCAAAGTCCTTTCGCAACTAGGATGCGCAAGTCCTTTCGCAACTAGGATGCAGAAAGGAGTTTCCTAAAACCATAAAAAGGGGTCCTTAGAATTTTTCTATATATATTGTGTTGATGAGAAAAATATAAGAGGGCTATCAAAGGTGAGAGAGAGGGAGAAAGAGAGAGAGGAAGCTTATAGAAGGGAGGTTCTGCTCGGGGAGGTTTTTCTACTTTGCAATTTATATCTCAGCGCTTCTATGTCCTCATAATCGGTTAGATCTCTTTGTTTTCTCTATTTCTCTTATTGTTCATCCACTCCTGCGTGAGTGAAGAAGGTTGTAAACGTTCTACTTCATAGTGGATTGTTGATCTGGACGAGGTCCCGTGGTTTTTACCTCTTTGAGGGTTTTCCACGTAAAAATCTCTTGTGTGGTGTGTGATTGATGCATTGATTATTTTCATTACTTTATTATCCATAATTCTGGTTTGTTCTGGAGGGCTAGATCCTAAGGTTTTGTGCAAGGCCCCCAACATAAGATACATAACCAGGATACAGTATAAGCTTAATTTTGGTAGGCCCCATACCCTTCACCTAAGATTCACTTCATCAAAGTGGCACTTACCTCATAATGTTTCATTTATTCCAAAAAAATAAAAAAAAATAAAAAATAAATAAATAAAATCTATTTTTGTTCATGTGAAGGAAGGACACTGCCTAGTGACTCGCTATTGAACAATGCTTTGTGGGCCTCACCATGATGTATGTATTTTACCAAATGCCATTGTTAATATTTTCCATCTCATTGAGACAGATCGAAATCTCAAGTGCAACACACCACATGAAACACCATGATGATTAAACGCTCACAATTAAAAACTTCTTGGGGTCACAAAAGTTTTGAATCAAGCTGATATTTGTGTTGTCTCATCATCTAGGTCTTTCTAGCCTAACCAACAAGTTGGATGGCAAATAACCATTGCTTAGGACTTCCCAAGTTTTCAATGGTGGACATTCAATCACCACTGTTTTCTGTGGTGTGGTCCACCTGAGATTTGGATTTGCCTCATTTTTTAGTCTATATTGTAAAATTACGATTTAAAATGAATAAACAGCATGGATAAAATGCATACATCATCACGAGGCCCACAGAATGCCATCTAAGTAGCGATGTGGCTACTCGTAGTGCAGTATGCAATCGTGTCTGCGGAGGAAGGCCTGCTCTGGTGAGGTGAATCCTATACGGAGGGCATGTGGGCCTGATAAAATTAATATTATACTTAATCCAAAATGTGGGATCCCTTATCCTAATAAACCTCAAGTCATTCAACGAGTTGTTTAAGAGATAGGCCCACCATGTATGGGTTTGATCCAAATTAAGGTGATAGACGTTTACCATACTTGCATGAAAAAAGAATGCTAATAGTATTTTTCTGTTGAGGGCCTTGCACAAAACCTTAGGATTTAGCCCTCTAGAACAAACCAGAATTATGGATAATAAAGCAATGAAAATAATCAATGCATCAATCACACACCACACAAGAGATTTTTACGTGGAGAACCCTCAAAGAGGTAAAAACTACGGGACCTCGTCCAGATTAACAATCCACTATGAAGTAGAATGTTACAAACTTCTTCACTCACACAGGAGTGAATAAACAATGAGAGAAACAAAGAAAACGGAGAGTTCTAACCGATTACAAGGACATAGAAGCGCTAAGATATAGATTGCATGTAGATAACCTCCACGAGCAGAACCTCCCTTCTATAAGCTTCCTCTCTCTCTCTCACCTTTGATAGCCCTAAACCCTTTAGTAAATCTCTTGTAAAGCTTTAGGAAACCCTCTTATCGTACCTATAAAGCCCTATGAACTCCTATTTAAAGTTTTAGGAAACTCCTTTCTGCATCCCAGTTGTGAAAGGACTTGGAACACGAAATCCGCGCAAAATTGCGGAACGAATCTGCGTAACCTCGACTAGTCGAACCGAGTCTACAACCGGTCGAGAGCCACCTACGACCGGTCGAGCACCTTCTTCGATTGGTCAAGCACCCCAGAGAAAAACAGTCCACAGTCGCTAGACTTTGAGTCGTGCCACGACTCGACTCCTTCGACTGGTTGACCACCAGCCTTCAACCGGTCGAGCGAGGCTCACGACCGGTTGACGACAGGTCAAAAAAACCTATCATTTTCAATGTTAGATAAAGGCAATGACTTCTCACTCATTAGAATGAAATTATAACTGAACCCTACTAGTAAGATTTTTGACTGAAAATCAAGCAAGCCCTCTCACCTAATAGTTGACAATCTTATTTGCGTATTGTATGCATTAGATTTTGTGTAGTCCACCGGATCATTACAAGGCATGCACATATTTATTTGTTAAATCATATTGAGATACTTTGATGTTTGAATTTATATGTATGGATGTGGTTGTTTTGTGACATATGCATTAACCATCATAATAAGGAGTGGTTGACTAAAAGCATGCTACACTTCTCGCACAACATAGATCATTTCTTCTTTGCTTGCCCTTGGTTTTGTGTGTTCTTTGTTTTTAGACTCATTTTTTCATCATTTGTTCTACTAACAGCCCATCTGTCTTATTGTTTGTTCTATTGATAACATAAATACTTGTTTCTATTGGAAGAAAGATCCTTCTTAACTGCATGCACACCAATATCGGAATAAGAAAAAAGTAGGGGAAAAAAAATGTAAACCATAACATAGATTTATATAGTTCCCTTTCGTCCATCCACATATTCATGACAACCTACCATGCTCAAATGCAAAATATAAAAAAAATATTCTCTCACAATAGAATATATATTACCCTAAATGAGCTAGAGGTTACTTGAAAATGTCACATGAAATTATGAAATTATCATTTGCATTAAGGCAATGCCCCCAACCCCAAGCAAGAGGGCACTTCTCCCTACGACTCCAGCGAGCTTAGCATGAAACTCAACCCATGCAAATACCGACCAAATGAGCGGTACACTTTTAATTATCAGGATTCATAAATCTTGACTTCTTTTTCACTTTTTCATTTTTAATAAACCCAGTGTTAAGCCATTGTGTAAACATGGACAACATAAATTATGCATGCATAATGAAATTTCACAAGGATTAACATGATTGGCTTCATATTAATTGTTGATGCAAAAAACTTGACGCCTCTCTTCCGGTTGTCACTTGCACAAGAAATATGAAAAAAGGGGACCCTGGCTAGAGCCGGAGAACCTTCGATGCTTAAGTTAGTGACTGGGCCGAAAAGGATGAGGTTTTGAGGTATTTTTTGCATACCTTTGATCTTAGAGATGTCCTCCTTTTATAGGAGTGAAGGGTCCTATCGTACAGGGATTCTCTCCTCAAGCTTAGGAGATTTGATTTGGTTGTAATCTGTTTACAGATGATTCCCGATCTCGAGATTTTCGGAGTCGGGAATTCTTTCACAAGATTTTCGGGACGATATTCATACTTACACCGTCTCTTCTTTGCTCGGCTCGGCCTTGACCGACTCCAGTAATAGATGAGTCACGGCTGGCTGTAAGGACAAGGCTTTTTATCTTCTATCGGCTGGAATAGAGTCGGCTCGTAACCGGTACTCTTTCTTATTCTGATAATCGACATTATAACCAACTTAATATGAGTCGGTTTTATGATCGATCGAGCGATTTCTAGCTTTTGGACCTTAATTGATCCCTTTAAACATTGTTGGCTCGTTATCCGAGGCAACTTCATGAGTCTTATATATTTGGCCCATTGCTCTTGACTCTATATCTCTCGGTCGGAATTTATTTTCCACAATTCGAGTCAAGTCTTTCCCTTGGGTTTTAATGCCTTGCCTCCGTCGGACCCGTTATCTCGGATCCTCGAGTAGTGTCAGCAGAGTTGGTCCATTCCATAACCGGGTCTCCGAACTTGTCATATTTTTCCCCAACATCAATTAAAATCATGTAAGCCTGTGATTAGAGCTGAAAGTCGGGCGGGTTGGGAATCCTCACCCCAAGCCCAACCCAAGCAGGCTTGATCGGGTTGATCGGGTTGGTCGGGTGTATATGTGTTAATATTTTCGTTATTATATTAATTTATTATATTTTAATATAGGATTTATTTTTTGTATCTATGATTTTATTAATTATATATGTGATTATTCATGGTAAAGAACTTCATTTTTTCTTTTAAAAAACAAGTTAAAATATAGGACAACTACTCCTTTAAAAGTCATGTAGCATAGCACGCAATCTATTTGAGAGAGAGAAATCCGGCATATCTTGTTTGCTCGAGTCATTGTAAATCAGTGGACAAATGAGACCCGACATCACTAATGTGACTTCGACACAAACGATCTACACTCAATGATAATTTATAAATAACTTATATATTGATCGGGTTCGGGTAGGGTCAGGCAACCCGAGACCTCAACCAGAGCTGAACCCAAGTTTTATCGGGTTGGTGATTATATAGCCCAAGCTTGAGATCGGACCTGATACATCGGGCCCAAGCCCAACCCAATGTCAGGTCGGTCAGTTGAGTTGAACCCGCCCAACTTTCAGTCCTATGATACCCTTTTTGCCTAAAAGTATCAATTTGCACGAACGTCTCTTTTATGAATTAAAAAAGATGAAGTAATGATAAAAGTTGAAAGAGTAAAAGAAAGGACTCCTCGCAAATCCTGCCAAAAAAGTCCCTAGCTTTCATATATTAAAAGACAAATGAATTTTCACATAGACATAACACTTAAACTTTTGGGAAACATCAAAGCTGGGCCCATCTTTGTCACATCAGTCGTAAGCAAATTCCACACACAACGCTTTCTTTCACGGATACTATACTCAAATAAAAACCCTGTAAATTGGGCCGAGCATGACATGTTAAGGAGTAACCTCCCATCACCAGTAGAAGAGAAATTGTATTAACACAGGTCGTGTATCTTTCAACGGTATACCTGGGTTTTAGATTCTAACAAGTGATCCCATAGCATGGTAATCCAAACCATCAGTCTGTCTACCATTGATCCATGGAGCCCAACCCAATTCCATATCACCTAATCCGGCAATATGTTGGCTCTGGTGGACCACACCCACCACTGAAACTTCTTGGAACCAGATTTCTAGAATAGGCTGATATTTCGTTTCTTTTCTGTTAGGATTCAGTTGATGCATAGGTTAGGTGGCATATAAAAATCAAGGTGACCCTGAGAAGGTTTGAATGGTTGGTGTCCACGTCCCCATCGTTTCCGTTGCTGGAGCTCATTTTGAGTTTTGGGTGATATCTAATCGGGTTGACGTACTCACATAAGCCAACGCAACTGATGGATAGATTATTATTATTATTATTATTTGGATAGATTGGATGTTACACATACATCACGCTCTGTTTGATTAGACTCAACCAATTAAAATTCTGGTTGCTGCGTCCAAGTCAAGAAGAACTACCTCTCAGGTCTAGGTAAAAGACCTTTAATAGAAAACTATTACCATGCAATCATGACTAAGAGAAATGGACATGGACGTTAATTTAATAAATAAATATAAAAATAAAAAAACAAAATCATCCATCCATGCCTTCCATCAAGTGGTTCCACCTAAAGTTGCTAAAGATTGGATATCATCTTCATGTGGGTTGATCCTAACCACCGATCAGTGGCCAGCAAGCTTGGTCCGTAGGATGAGATTGGGCCAGGCATGGGATGTACGGGCCTATCAATTTTCAGGCTTGGCTTGGGCTCAATTCATTTTAGCCAGGCTTAGCGCCTTCTTGTGTTCTATCCTAAAATTATCAGGCTTGAAATTAAAGCCCAGTTATAGCCCATGGGCTTCAAGCCCAGTCCAGGTTCATTCTACAATTGGGCTCTGAGCTTATGGTGGGGCCCGCCATATTGGGGAATGACCTAAGCGTGATCAGCCAATCAACGAGCCCAAAAACTAGTGGTGGTTACTGTCCACATCAAAGAGGGCGCGGATTGGATACTGAGTAGCCAAATCGCTATTAGCTGCTCAGGTGACGTCACCAAGATCTGTGGACCCCACCATGATGCATGTGTTGTATCCATACCGTCCAACCATTTTTAGAGATCGTTTTATGGCATTACAGAGAGAATGAGATAGATCTAAAGTTCAAGTGGACCCCACCATAGAAAATAGTGGGGACAATGACATCCACCGTTCAAAACTTCTTAGGGGCCACAGTAGTTTCCGATGAAGCTGATATATTTTTTTTTTCACTTCGTCTATCTCTATGTTAACTTATGAATAGGATGGATCTCAAAAATACATCACTGTGGGCCCTATAAATGTTTCAACGGTAAGTGTGACGGCTCCCACGGTTTTCTATGGTGGGTCCACTTGAAATTTAAATCTATGTTAGTCTCTTTGTAATGTCATAAAACGATCTTTACAAATGGTTGGATAGTATGGATACAACACATGCATCATGGTGGGTCCATAGGTGATGTCACTTCAATAGCCTTGTCAGTAGGGTTGAAAGTTGAGCGGGTTCAACCTGACCTACCCGTGACTGACCCGACATTAGGTTGGGCTCGGGCAAGATATTTCGGGTCCGATCTTAAGTTTGGGCTATACAAACACCAACCCGATAAAACTTGGGTTGTGCTCGGGTTGAGGTCTCTGGTTGCTCGACCCAACCCAAACCCAAACCCGATCAATATATAAGTTACTTATAAATTATAATTGAGTGTGGATCGTTTGTGTCCAAGGCACACTAGTGATGTCGAGTATCATTTGTCCACGTCATTTCTAAGGACTCGAGCTAACAAGATATGTCAAGCTTGTTTTTTAAAGAAAAAAATGTTCTTTATAATGAATAATGATATATATAATTAATAAAATTATAGATACAAAAAAATAAGTCTCATATTGAAATATAATAACAAAAATATTAGCATGTATATACCCGACCAAGCCTGCTTGGGTTGGGCTTGGGTTGAGAAATTCCAACCTGAGATTGGGTTGGGTTGGGTTAGGGTTGAGGTACAGGAACCTCGGGTTGGGTTAGGGTTGAGCACCAACCCAACCCACCTGACTTTCAGCCCTACTCGTCGGTATCCAATCCGCGCCCTCTAGTGGGGACGGGGCCTGTGAACTGTCTTAATAATTAATTATCTGCTCTAGTGCATCCCGGAGGTAGTACTTTTACAGGTAGTACTGGCTCTACGATTCGAACGCTGAAAGGAGAGGACGACACCTTAGAACCAGGAACGGATTAGGTGCGGCCCCGATCTCATCCAACACAGTGCGGCCTGACCATGGGCTCACCTTCATGTATGTATTATATATATACGCCGTCCATTCGTTTTTACATATCATTTTAAGTGTAAATAAAAAAATAAAGCTTGTCAAAATATCAAGTGGACCACACCACAGGAAACAGTGGTGAATGACAATTTAAATTTTGTGTGGCCACATAAGTTTTGGATGAAGCTGATATTTGTTTTTTCCCTTTATCCAGGCCTTTTTGACCTTATCGAGAGGTTGGACGGAAGACAAAAGGTACGGTGGGGCACAGGAATTTTTTAATGATGGGAATTCAATCGCCACTGTTTCCTATGGTGTGGTCCACCTGAGATTGGATATACTTAAGTTTTGGTATAAATGTATAAAATAAGATGGTAAAGCGGATGTACGGCGTGGATATACATACATGCATCAAGGTGGACCTCTTGGTGAGTGCGCACGGTATTAGGTGATTCCGGGCCGCACGTAACCCGTCCCCTTAAAAACGTGTAGTACAGGTAAACTGAAGTACACACGAGAAAAGAAAAGAAAAAAAAAGTAGTACATGCGGTAGTACAGCGAGTGAGTAGTACATGAAAGGAAGAATCAAGTGGATATACATATATATATGGCCATTTAATCCATTGCATTTATCTATCACAATGGCAAGAAGATAGGAGGTGGAGATGGGAGTTCCAACCGGAGCAACCTGAGATCACACGATCACTGTCCATTTCTCTAATCCTGTAGCTGAGATTCAATGGTGTTCGTGTGTTCTCAGGTCGCCCCTGCTGGGCCTTCCTCTAACACGGACACATCTCACCGCTTTGTTCGGAACCATTCCCGTAAAAGGTAAAATCGCGGTACACGCGCCATGTAAGTGAGATCTCGAAACTCGTGAAATGCCCTGGTGTATTTTTTAACCGTCCATTTTTCTCGTACATGTGGGGTCCACCCATGAGTGGACCATCCTCAAGTTTTTACATCAATGTTTATTTATTTGTATTTGTAGTTGTACCACCTTATGAACTGCTCATTTCCCTCGCATGGGGCTGGAGATGGGGCTGTCAACGGGCCAGGCCTGGTATCTCTCGGCTCAGATTTTGAACTGTTTTAGACTGGGCCTTTGGGCCAGCATTATTTAACATTCTAATTTTTTAGGCCCAAGCCCGTTCCGAATCAGTTTAAAAATTTAGGGTTGGGTAGATCTCAGCCTGGATTTTGAACTATTTCGGGCCGTCCGAGACCCTGTCCATTGACAGCCCTACCCATAAGTGGAGAGGGTGCGTAATGTGGTAGATCAGGGAGAACCTTAATGAGGTGAGCCATCTCGCTTGGGCCTTGCCTTCCCGGGCTGGGCTTAGCCTGGAGCAAGCTTGAGGGCCTGGCCAAATAGGCTTTGCAATGGCAATTTTGTAATATACGATGAAAAATTTCTAATTTACGCGTGCTGCTGCTCCAACTCACGAGTCACGCCCTTATATCTCTCTCTCTCTCTCTCTCTCTCTCTACCGGACGCTCAGGCTCGGGCTTGGGCTGGGCTCTGACTGGACTCTTTTGGCTGGTACGGGCTCAGGCCTTTCCGTCAAAAAAGGTAATAAAAATAAAAAGACGACGGGGTCATACATAACGAGGCCACAAGAAATGGGCCGTCCGATTTGACACGTCATCTTTCCACGCGTGCTCCAGAGAGGTGGCTCTAGCATGCTCGAGTTTTCCCCGCTAGCGGTATCACCTCTCAAAAAAGGAACGGGCCTTAGCCATCCCATTAAGTTTACTTATCGTCCATTCCCGTGGTCTCAGTTATTTATGAGAGCCTATCAGAGCAAGTTACATGTGATCTATATATATGAATATGCTTAGTGTTTTAAGATCTATGGGGATGTACAGATAGTATTTCTTGATAATACAGCTGGAGTGCATCCAGCAATGACACATCATTGTTTAAATGGTCGATGGAAGTGTGATCATGAAGAAGCAGTTAGAATATGGATGGCAAAAGAAGAAATAGAAGAGAGCAAAGAAGAAATAAAAGAAAGCAAGCAGTGTTGAACGGTTGTAGCAACTGACAGGACTTGGGAAGGATCCAAATGACATGATTATGAATGTAAAATAGCAAAGGGGGCTTATGTCCTTGCCTCAGTGGGAGACTTTGACGAGTTTCAACATGAGGTCTTTAAGTTCGATACCATAGGTGGTGAAATCTCATACCAATCCAATTAAAACCAAACTTTTTTGTAATTATTTACTTTTAGCTTGCTATTTATTCACGGTAGTATAATTTGTAGCACAAATCCAGTAGCTGATAATCTTAACTGTAATTTAAATCTACGCTCATGCGTTGGATTCAATTCTAAATTATAAAAAAGGGTTTTGCAGCTGTTCTTAAGAATCTTTTTCTCATTTCTTTTGTTGTATTGGAAATTCTTTTCATATTAAACGCAAAGGTGTAACCTATCATCAGAGGATTAATCTTATCATCTGAATATTGCCTAATCCTATTTAGGCATTAAGCGATTGCTGACTGATCTCATCAAATATCGGTCATACATTATGTGTCTCTGACTTTGTTCGGTTGCCGCAAATTAAATTCTAGCATGCACGCATTCCAACCACCAAAAACCAAGCAGCAAACACTTACAAAAGTAACGGTTGGATCAGCGGTTCACACTGAATTATTAAAACTGACAACAACTAGATTGTCTGGCTTGTTCAATCAACACAACTTTTGCCTATAGCCCATCCACAGGATAGCCCACCAGATCAACGGCCCTGACCACTGAATTTTTGGCATGTAGCTCATCCATGCTGTCCATCTGTTTTTTACCTTCATCCAGGCCTGAGTGACCTTATCAACAGGTTGGATGTCAAACAAACATTACGGTGGACCCTAGGAATTTTTTAATGGTGGGCGTTTAATCACCCCTCTTTCTTGTAGTGTGATCCACCTGAGATATGTATCTGCTTCATTTTTAGGCTCATGCCATAAAATGATATTATAAAACGGATGGACAGCATCGATATACTACACATGCATCAAGGTAGGCCCCATGGGACCACACCTTATCCGCTGGCCTGCAATGGGTGAAGCCTGGACTTCATTGATGGGTTGGACTTCGACTTAGAAACTAATGCCCATGGCAGGCTTGGACATTTCCCAAATGTAGATGGTTTTGGCTGGGTACGGATTCACCTGAGCCCAGTCAAGGCCCAGCCCAGTTGGGATGAAGGTTTCCGGAGAGAGAGAGAGTCACATGATACTCGGGCTGAGCGGGATGCTTGATACGCAGGCACACAGAAATTGTACAATGGCATACATGAGTTCAAATTAAACCCGGCTAAATTGTGGAACCCACTGTCACTTATGGATATCATATTCCTACCGTTGATTCGTATAAACTTGTTTATTGAAATAGGACCATTAGACTCTTTTTTTTCCCTTCATTTTTAACCGTCCAATAAATGTTACCAATCTAATATTCAAACAATCATATAAGCATAATTTTTGGTCCATGATGCGTTTAAACTGGGGCCCTTGGTTTAACTTGACTTGCATGCTCTCAGTAGTACAAGTGAGGGTGCTTCTAGTTGCATCAGTTTACTTGGACAATCCAAGCGATTAATTTGAACCATCCATCAAATCCAAAACACATTTCACAGACTAGCATGCAAAAATAGCATTTATCAGATAATATATCCATCTTTTATTAAGCCTCATTGGCTTTATTTTCTCTAGCCATCCCTTTAACAAGCCATGGATGGTCCGGTCATGATTGCCTAACAAGAACAATTCTTTAGAACCATAAGCCACCATAACAGATCCAGTTTGTTGACTGGAACTGTTCTTGTGTAAACAATCTTAACTGTCCATATTAAAGGCCATTGATCATATCGTTAGTACTGGTCAGATTGATGAGATGTTTTTTTTTTTTTTTTTTTTTTCTGGTAGCTCATGAAATGTTGGTTGGACCCAATGAACAGTCTGGATCATTGTATTGGACTATACAACTTCTCCCAACACAACTCTCGTCCACGGATTATCCATCACACCATGCCAGATATTAAAGTTTGGAAAAGGGCCACAAAAAACTATTGCAATGGTAGATCAGAACTAACAATTGAATTATTCAGTTTCTACAAGCAGGGTCCATTGTTCAGTGATCCGAACCATTAATATAATAGGCCTCATCGATCAACAGATTAACCCAACCCAACCCAGCAATGCCGGCTGGGTTGGGTTGGGTTAGGATATTTTATCCAGTCGATTTTGGTGCATGATCCATCCCCAGCAATGCCAGCTGTATCAACGATCTGCGTGACCCAGTCACGGGCCTCACTAGCACAATCAGAAAGTCCAAACCGTGTCGTACAAACATTCTGTGATATTTGCATTCCCAAACATGCTATTTTTCGCCTATTTTACAAATGACTGGTCTCATTTTTCAGTACTTGAACAACCTATGAGGGAGATGAAACTCAAATCTTGTTGACTTGAAAAGGTAAGGTTTTAACTGTTTAAGGGCCTGTTTGATTTTCAGAGAAATGGGAAATGCAAAGGAAACGGTGATTATTACGATTTCCAGCGTTTGAAAATTCATAGGAGTTTGCGCCAGTAAAATTGGTTTAACGGATATAATTTTAATTTAATTACTGCAAGGTAATGCGTATGATATATCCATTCCGTCAGTCTGTTTTATTACAATATTTTGGAGCATGAGACAAAAAATGAAGCAGATCTAACACTCAAATGACCCACGCCAAAAGAAACAGTGGCCCTACAGTTTTTAACGGTTATTATTCGATTCTCTTTTCTGTATGACGTGGTCCACTTGAGTGTTGGATATGCCTCAATTTTTTACACATACGATGAATTCAAATGTAATAATGGATGAACGGTGTGGATAAGCGAAATACATCACAGTGGGACCCACAGATATTTTATAATATTCTTGATTTTTGTGTCAAAAAGTAAGCAGTCATTTCAGGATGCTGTTAATTCACGGCGAAATAATCATCACTTTTTTACGCGCGATTCACCGTATCACCGAAAATCAAACAGGCCCTAAATGACTATCAAAATTTCACAAGATCAATTTGCACCACCCCCAATTAATAAACGTCCGCGGTACAAGGCAGAGACGTTATACATGATAAACAAAGGCTAGGAAAAAGCTATAATCCAACTTCCGACTAGGGCTGCAAATGGGCTGGGACTGGGACAGGCACATCGACATTTTGAATAGGCCCTGCTGGACCATTTTAAAATCTGAGCCCGAACCAACCCCATGATCACCCGTTGCCGGACCTACTCTCGACATCTCCAGATTAAGGCAGGAATTAGCTGGACTTCTTTTTGGGTCTCTGCTTCTCAGGGGCTGCAATATACGATTCGGCATTGATATCCTCAACCGCTTTCCGCTTCCCCAGCTTCCTTGACTTTTCCTGCAGAATACACTCAAATATTCAATTTTCATATAAAACTACCACGATGGGGAAAGAGTACTGTCTGAAACTGATGTGTATTGGGCTTCAGTGCCTGACGATATAAGTTAGTCACACCAAGAATCTCTCGATTCACCTATTATAAGCCCACATCTGAGAGAGAGGTATTTAGAACTGTTTGTTAACATGTTTTAATGTGTGCTGTTTGGGGACTGTTTTTTACCAAAAGATTGTGTACCATCCAAAATGTATTAAGCTTCAGTCATGAACACTAAGATACCTGATGCCCCCATTTTGATCCTTGATAGGCACACAATATCTGGACAGTTGTCAGGCATGCAAATGCTAGAGAGAATGAAACATGAAATAACTGATGCAAGACTTTTGACGAGGCACCAACTAAGGATGGAAGAAACATGGGATCCTTTTTAAGGAAAGAATTATGGGATCCTGGTCATGAACAAATGTTTTTTTTTTTTTTAAGATAATGAAATTTATTAAAGATGGTCTGAAGGCAAGAGAATACAAGCTGCAGGCTACAAAGGATCCCCTGATCTTGGTCATGAACAAATGTTTAGTTTGCTCGAGTGCAGGAATCCTGTACATGTGGGGCTATGACTCCACGGCCGAGACTTCTGATCAAATGGGCACCCACCAGATTGGGGATGATATGGAGAAGATTCAAAATTGGAAGATCCTAACCCTCTGATATGGTCTCCTACAAACAGAAGGAAAAGGCACAGCACCAGTTCTCGTTAAAAGTGAGAGACCAAATATGGAGGGTTATGGCCTCCCAATCCACATTAGGTAACCATCAGATCAACAGTTCAGATCCCAACCCTGCATGTCAGCGGAGACTGTTATTGATGAGCAGGACCCCAAGAATCCTCAAGCTCGCATAAACCTCTTGATTGTTAATCATCAATCTTGAACCTTCGCATAAACTTCCCTCCCTTAGCAGTAGTATGACGGCCTCTTTAAATTTCATAATCACTTTGCTCTGAAAAGAGAGCTTTCAGAACAAAAATATTTCTTCTATTAGAAGACATCGACCAAATAGATGCTCACAGAACCTTTTGATATGAACACCAAATTAGTCTGAAATAGCATTGGTGTCTAAACGCCACTCATCATTTTGAAAGGGACAAGCTGTACTTGTTTCCCTGCCAAGGCTAGTCGTATTCCAAAAACAATATTTACACTACCAATCTAATGCGGCAGTTAGTCTAGTCATGAAAAGAAAATAAACTTTCAATGTATGGTCTGATTTGTATCTAAAGCACGGGTAATAACATTTAGGCACCCAGATTCTAATGCAACGTGCATGGATATCATAAACATGAGACAGCAAAACTCCCAATGAGAAATCAGATGACCCAGATCACAGACATGTCAATTACCTTTACGGACTTCGCCAAGGCCTCCAGAGCATTCTTATCGTCTTCAGCGGATTTAGTAGAATCCTGAGATGCCACCTGGTTTGAGTCTTCCTATAAAAGCAGATAGAGGAATAGTTAGGATCGAAAAATCAAGAAAGAAATTTTCTTCAAGTAATAAAATCAAACCTTTGGAGGAATAAATGCAGCCTCTCTTTTTCTCTTGTTCTCGGCTGTCTTCTCAGTCTGCTTCTCCTGCTTCTCTTGCCATTTCTTTGCTAACTTCTTTTGGTCACTTAAGAAGTATTCACCGCTTTCTAATTGGAGGTCAACCTGGAAAAAGTTCATTTTTCTTTATATTACATGAAAGCTCTGAGAGAGAGAGAGAGAGAGGTTGATATTTTAAAGCTGAATAAAAGAAACCTGCAATGATCACAAGTGATGCAAGACAGATGAATTGAAACATTAACCCCTGATTTAAATCTCAGGTTTGAAGTCACATCACACTTAAAACTTCCAAGGTTGAGCCACACCACGAAAGGAGCTTCTGACCCCCAATAATCTAACAGAGGATTGGGAAAAACAAAGAAAACTTCTTTTTCACTCACTATGCACCACTTTTTTTATGTAAAAGTCTTTACATGTACTTTTTTGCAAACCAAAAGCAACCTTAATCTACTTCTAACCATCCAATCGCTTCTAATCTCGACCATCATTAAAACATCACAACGTAGAGTCTTTTCCGAAAATTAATCATAACTCACTCAAATCATGTCAGAATCACATTGCCTTGGGTTCATTTGAAATATGGCGCAATAAGCTTCCAACAGGGCTGATCTGGGTCAATGGGATGCCATTTAGTACCCAAAAAGTGGCCCAGAAAATATGCGATGAAATAAGAGAACTTACAAACTGTTGCTAACTGATCTGTTTTTTACTCCTATAGAATCTTACTAAATTTCATTAAATAGTCCAAAAATTTGAACCATACAGTCCAAAAGATCAATCTGCCATAATGTGGAACCCGCTAACCGGTCAGAATAATCAGATAGTTTTGTAGACCCAACTGCTGATTGGATCTTGATCAAGATCGCTCTTGAACTGCATCATTCCCTCCCAGTCGGGAGACACTCATCCTCAAGTTATAACCATTGGACATGTCAGGCCTTTGTATTGAGAATTCCCTTCCCATCCTTAAGTTTTTAATGTATCTTTCTCGTCACCCTTTCAAAAAGAAAAAAAATAAAATGAAGGCCCGCCCTTCAGATTAGCCTGATCGTCATTGGACTGTGACAGGGGTCCAAAGTCACCCTTTCTTTACATACGATCATGGCTTGTAGTTCTTGCCATGATGCCTTGGGCATTGAACCGTCCATTCAGATCGTTGGGGCATGATCAATGCATTCATGCCTGTTAATCTGACTGTTGATCCCACGCACCACCGACCTGACGTCACCAAGTTATGTGGGATCCACCATGACTTACGTGTTATATGAAAACTGTCCATCCATTTTGCGAGATCATTTTAGTGCATGATATCCAAAAAGAGGTAGATCCAAATCTCAAGTGGACCACACCACAAGAAAACAGTTGTGATTGAACACTCACCATTAAAAACTTCCTACGGCCCACTGTAATGTTTATTTATCATCCAAGCTGTTGATTAGGTCACACTGACCTGGATGAAGGGAAAACACAAATATCAGCTTGATTAGAGCCTTTTGTGGGGCCAAGAAGTTTTCAACAGTAGGCGCCCGATTCCCACTGTTTCAGCAGCGATTGCATCCCCACCATTAAAAACTTCAAGGGGGCCACCAGAACGCTTATTTGTCATCCAACCCGTTGATAAGGTCACAAAGACTTGGATGAAAAGACCACACAAATATCAGCTTGATCCAAAATTCTTGTGTCTCAGGAGAAGTTTTTAATGGTTGATTACCACTGTTTCCTGTATTATGGTCCACCTGAGATTTGGATCTGCTTCATTTTTTAGATCATACCCTAAAATGAGTTTTCAAAACAGATGGACGGGGCACATACATCATGGTGGGCCCCACAGCCATGAATCCCACCCACATCTCTGAATAGGAGACGGGCAAACGTGTCAAAGTAACCGATTTCAGACATTTTATACGTTTGTTAACAAATGGGTTGTTTCAGATTTTGTACTTAATTTTCAGACTTGAGCACTTCTTTTGGCCAGTTACCAAACAGGTTTTTGGACTTCAGATTTCAAATTCAGGCTTCAGACTTCAGATTTAACAAACAGGCCTTAAGTCAATGACCTTTTATTATACAGTAGTTTTCAGAAGTATGTGGCAGACTGATTGGCATCAAAGGCAGGATTTTAAAATTTTACGATGTCTACTACTATTGAGCCAGTCTATATTAAGACGTGGAGCTTCATCTAATTATCATGCAAGCTCTAAAAGACCAAGTGACCTGCTTAAACCTCCACAAATACCATGTGGCAAGGAGACGAAGTAAGAGATGTTTGTAGCAAGTCTCTAGGCCATTGAAACAATTCAGACATTAAATGCCTGTGAGTTCATACTCTAGGACAGAAGTTATTGTCACAGAAAATCTCAGCATAAATGTCTCTTTGTTCCCTGAATTTGAGTATCATGAATGTGCGCCCATATACAGGAACAAAGGAACTACATAAGCAGATACATCAAAACAAAACCTTTGGATTATCAGAAGATTATATTCTCACAATTCTCAGCACCAAAAAAAAAGTCCAAAGTCTTGCATTCAAGTTTCAAGATCGGAGCAATCAAGGTTAACCAAAGAAACACAAGAGTCATAACTTTCCAGTCTTCTTTCTTTCTGATTTCATGAAAAAACGAAAAAACGAAAACACTCTAGTCATTAAGCCGAACCAAAATCTTGATCCACAATGCAGGTCAATTCTACTTATTCCCGACAGAAGAATAATAGCAGAACCAGCCATAGCAAGTTTTCAGCTCAACACACAGAACAACAAGAAAAAAAAAAAAAAAAAAAAAAAAAAAAAAAGCAACCGATGCAATTTCTTCAATAAAAATGCACCAGAAGAATTATAAAATATCTTGAAGCATTGCATTCTTTGTGGAAATGCAAGGAAAAGACCAAAAAAGCGTATAGTTTCCTCTCACCTTGCTGGGCTGTTGAGGAGGCGGGAATGGTGTATATGGTTTCTTTTCTTTACTCTTTGCCTTCTTTTGCTTGACATTTTTCCTGAAAACAGAACTCATTCGATCAAGAAACCACTACAGCATATACGTTGCTGCAAAAACAATATATACATGCATGCATGTAGTGGAGGCGGGCATGTCATGTAAATTAACGCAATTACTTAGATTGTTGGTTCCATACTTTTTAAACTTGGGAAGAAATCTATCCCAGTTCTCATTGGCAAGTGCAGGATTTTTGGCAAGTTCTCGCTTCATCAGAAGGGTCTGCTCAAAAATCAAAATAACATAAGAGTAGGAATCTACAAAAAGAAGTTTCAGCAGCACCATCTGCATATAATTGGCTGTCATTGCAATTAGGAAGTTTCACCTTTATATGGTATATAGGATGTTGTGTATTTGTTATGCAATCTTCTGCAATCCTCCGGACTTGTTTTAGACCCTTGAATGGACCCATAGCAGCAACAGTGTTTCCCTGTCCATTCAAGTAACATTGCATAGCATTTGGGCCCATAAATGTCCATTTAGTTTAATAATAATGTGACAAAGGGCGCTGAGCTACAAAAAGAAAAAGAGAACCACGGGGAATCATGCACTCCAAATGCAGAAGAATTAACAGTCATGGTGACAGACCTGAACTAGAACGTAGCAACCTGTCAAAATCTCAATAGCCTACACATGCATGAAGAGTTTATGAGGATTTTAAAGGATAAACAAACCCGTAAAGTACGTATGCCTAATTGACACTTGTGAAGCTTGGATTGGTCATGATCACCATTTATACCTTAAGAGTGGATGAATTGGGGCCCAAAAGATGCTGTCTTCGTTTAACAAATCGTTCCTGCAATAATTACATGACGAAAATGATTGATGCATCAATCACACATAAGTAACATACTAATGAGATACCACACTAGTAAGTGTCCGGTATGAAAATGGGAGTAAAAAGTCATCCAAGGGGTATCTGTTATGCTTTTTAAAAAAAAATGTTATTTAGCAGGAAGCTGTGAATCTTTCTTTGTAGAATTTATCTCTGGTACCATCATGTTTGTGTTTGTGCAAGACACGATGCCTTAAAGTGAGTGAGACTATTAATTGCAGTGAGAAGTACCTTTCCAGTCTCTTCCCAACTTAAACTATTGCTTTATATTGTAAACCTGAAATTATGGGCACTGTCAAACTCAACTTCAGTTAAACAAGAGTTAATCTATTCTAATTTCCCTCCTATAATCCACCAGAGGGCAGACCACCAATTCCTATATTGCGAATTTGGCTGTTCCGCTTCACACACACACCCACACACGCGCGCGCACACACAAACTATTTCAATTTTCAACAAATTCAGAAAATACTAGTCTGATGCGGAAATTTGTTGAAAAATATGAAGCAGCTGTCTCAGTTTGAATTGATTTAAGAATCTATTTTCCACTGTTACTCTTTATTTAGGCAATTCTCTAGTAAACATGAGTGAGAATTTTGAAGAAAAAACTGCAAATATGTTGTAATGGGCACTAATTTATGCAAAATAGGTAATATGTGACAAAAAGTTATAATCTTTCAAAAAAAGAAGTGACAAGAAGTTATTATAAAATCAAACCATCATGAACTCTAAAGCACTACATCAAACCACCATAATTAACTAAACTTGAAAACCATCATAGTGAACTAAGCATGCATACAGTGAAGCAATCTTTATAACGTCCTTGCAGATGGAAAGTAGAACCTCCTCAAGATGTGCCTACATATTTAATGCAAGCACAGTTGGGTTCTCCTGGATTAGATCATTTGAGACACAATCACCTTTCCTCACAACTATGGGTTTATGGAACTGAATAAAAAGTTTACACATTTCCTAAAAAGAAAAAGATAAGCATTTTCCAATTGTTGTTGTTGCTGCGTGTCTTTTTTTTAATGGCAGTCCATTAGATGTTAGGGTGTTTGCAGGGTACTTTGGAAAATCTGAAGCTTTTATGGGGACAAAATGGCAGAATGTGGGCATCAAGAATCTTTTCTTCTACAAAATGGCTAGAATTCACAGTTTCCATGGATCTTATTGGCAAAAATGGCGTTGTAACTTTGCATTCACATAAGCTTAAGACCAAACTTCACTTCCTTTGAGAACAAGTCTTTTGTCTGCATTTCCTCCCAATTCCCAAAAGGTCAGCTCTTCTTTTATAGGCTTCATTATTTCACTTTGTCTACATCACCCTAAAAACGGCTACCAGTTCAAATAAACAAATGTAGATAACCAAGCAGTACTCTAGCGACTTCAAGTGTAATACTCGTTTATGTGTGATTGACATGAAGAAGCGAAGGCTTCATACTATTGCAGATTTCAATCCTTGCAAAAACAGAAGATTCGCAGCCGAACTGACTAAGATTCGTCTCTTGCTGCTAACTACCCAACAAGCATGGCAAAAAAAACACCTGTGGGATATTCTAATGCATAGATCAATCGTAACCATATTCAAATACACCCATTGAATCTCAACAATAGTAGGCATCAACAAGCACATAGTTCATCAACAGAGAGCAATATCAATCACTTCAATAAACATGTACCTTCTGAAAAGGAAAACTTTGCTCAAGGAAAAATAATATGCATTGCTTCTGCAAACAATAAGAAAGAATCAAGCAAAAGATAAACTGTACCTTACTGCGTGTAAGGTTGCCGATCTTTATAATGTCACATTGCATCTCATCATCCAGTATCTTAAGTGCCTGTATGATCAATTTGTTGCATGGGATATAAGTACCCATTACTGAATCCATACATGGATTCCCAAATCACAAGCCAACTTAAAAAGAAGAAGAAAAGAAGAAGAAGATAGTCGATTTTTGTGCAATCAATATTGACATATAGCTATGATACACTAAATACAAACGGACACGGATATGGGATGCTGGAGTGCCTCAGCAGTTTCTAAAAAACTCAGATACAGATATGGGTACAGGCATATCTCTTGAAAAGGGGAAAAAAAAGATACAGGTGCAGGAAAACCTCATTTTGCATGTGGTATTATTGCATGCATAACGTGTTTACTTCTGTATTATCCTTGCCTCTTCTTAAAGGGAAAACCTCATTTTGCACCATCTTTATCTTATTTATCAAATTTGCACCCCTTCCAGAAAAATTCTCAATTCAGCAACTACAAGGATTTTCTGATGTTTACCCCGTTCATAAAAAGTCCACTCCCTAATTATGAAAATGCCCCTTTTTTTCACACATCCCACATGGGCATTTGGACCCATGACTTGTGTTGAAACGCAGTCTGTCTACCACTAAGCCATGGGTTGGATCCCAATTATGAAAATTGCCCCTACTAAAGGTCAAAGCTTTTTGTATTATCAATTGTTTCTCTGTCCTTTACTCATAGAGCAGTGCTAAGTCTATTCTCACAAAGCAATGAAGGGATTCTTGGCACATGTTCCAACATGGTGCATGAGTGCAAGATGCAGTACAATTTTCAAGTGCAGCCCACTATGCAAATACCCTAGCCCAAAATTTGGTTGGTCCACTCACCATGTAGGCCACATATTCAAGTCGAATATGGAATATTTGTCAATTCCTTAAAACAGTTCACCTCTTTTGACATGAGGCCTACCTATTGAGCCAACCAACGTCAGTTTCTGGTCAAGGAATCTTCACAGTGACAACCGCCTGAAGAGTGACTTTGGTCATTCTCATGTGGGCCATGCTGGCAGATTTGAGAGACAAACACACACCCAAAAAAAAAGGTTACTCCCTAAAGTTCCTTATCATGTCCTCAATGACTGCGTAAGTACATACACCCATCTTCAAGCACCAAGCACAAATGCACCATGTGCTAATGTGGCACATATGTGCAGATATGGGATGTTCACAGACAAGTTCGCCCAATTCCCAAAGATCCAACTGGACCGTTTACGGGATGGGCCACAATGTCCAAAGAAATGGACTGCTAGACAAATGATAACCAATGGGTGGCATTCGAAACTCATGCACCACAAATAGGGCTGTCAATAGGCCGGGCCTGGGGTTGGTCTCATCCCGGATTTTGAACTGTTTTGAGCTGGCCTATTCAAAATTCTGATTTTGTCAGGCCCGAGCCCGGCCCATTGACACCCCTAACCACAAACCTTATGAGTGGAGTAGCAGGATTTACATGGCTAATGTGGCACATATATGTAGGTACAGGACGTTCATAGAGTGGTTTTCCCAACTCCCTAAATCTAACTGTACCATTTCCAAAATGGGCCATAATGTCTAGAGAAATGGATGGCTGGATAAATGATAACCAACAGTTTACATTCAAAACTCATGTACCACCAACCTGAAGGGTGGAGCATCTTGATTTTTAGGGTCGGCCATGTGGATTGAAGGCCATCCAATGAACGTCCAAGATCCCACACATGTGGCATGTTGGCACGTATTGTGAGTTTTGTGTTTGACGCTTGAAAATGGGCACTGGTAAACAGCATTCTTCTCTTCTCAAATTCCAGTTTCCCTACAAGCAACACCCTACCATGATCGTTAACCATAATATTCAAAATGGTGGGAACTCATCCACCATACACATGGCATATATGCACAGCAATCTCAAGTCCAAGTCATGGGCCTGGTGGACCATGGCTCTAAATCGCACCAACGAGACAATCTTAACCATTTACTGTAACCCCCTGAACTATTGATATTTTTCTTTTTAGTTCTACATTTGATGGTTGTCAAATAGACGATTAGGAGATTTTCTTTTTAGTTGTCCATTTGATGGCTGTTAAATAGAGGATTGGGATGGAGGTAACCATGACTGTCATATGTGCCACGTATTGTAGATAAGTGGCCCAGATTGTTGTGTTTGTGTGCCACGTGAATGGGGACGTATCCATGCCATGAATGAAGAATAGCAAATGGGGGGGGAGGATTTTAATCCTTTCCTGACCCCATGTGCTGCCTAATTATAAGATTCTGTCCAATTGACATCCAATTGTGAATGATCCAAATTGCTAATCAGTTTCTGTACAGCCATTGTCACGTCGACAAATCCAATTGGGTGCCCTTTACAGCACAATATTCTCTACGTTTGGCATTTATAGTCCTTTCCAGACCCCATGTGCCACCTAATTATAGGATTTGGCCTGATTGACATCCAATTGTGTATGATCCAAATTGCTAAGCAGTTTGACTGTACAGCCATTGTGGTGTCCACATATCCAATTGGGTGCCCTTTCCAACACCATATTCTCTACTTTTGGCATTTATAGTCCTTTCTAGAACCTATTGCTCTTTTTTAAAAAAAGCCAGATGTATGGACTTGGAGAATGGTTGATGATATTTTTTTAATGAATTTTGACTTTACTTGATGCAGGACAATTAACCACTTGCTCGTGGATTAATCCCTTTATCTCATAGCCCAAGCCCCACATCCATGGGTTAGGTCCTTAGTCAAACCCTCCTCGTGGGCCCCAAATCCACAAGTTCCGCCCCCTCGTGGGCCCCAATCACACGAGCTACCCGCCTCACATGGGCCCCAAATCACACGGGTTCCATGGGCCACCCACCCCGAGTGTGCCCCCGCATCCCACAGGCCACCCCACTAGAGCCTGGTGTGAAAATGCCCCCGCATTATTACTTTTCCTTTAGCTTCATGTGATGGATTCAAGTTCCCAAGGGCCTTTAAGAACCTTTGGTGAGATGCCTTAGATTTGGCATGGAGCAGTTCCTCAAAACTACTAATCTATTTGAATTTATTACTTACAGTGGTTTGAATACAACTTCAAGGATCTTGATCTATCAACTGGTGAGCAAGGTATTAAAAAATGGTTACATAACATCTTTCGAAGGTTTTATTAATAAATAAATAAATAAAAACACAGTTATGTAACAGTAACGGTGGAAACGGTACATGTTACAGGGCCGTAAAATGGTAATGGCCTCCTAACGGTCCGTTATAGGGTCGATACATGTTTTTTTCAAAAAATAAAAAGGTCGTAAAGGCAGTGGACATTACGGCCACTGTTACAGTTATCGAATACCTTGCTGGTGAATGAATTTCAGATGAATGCAATTTGTTATTCTTGTTCTTCATATGATGCAATCATATGGTAGGTAAGTACCCTCCATTTACGAACCCATTTTGGTCCCCAAAAAAAAAAAAAGTACCCTCCAATTAAAAATGGCGCTGAGCTATCATCATATTCATCTATCCTTCAAAAAATAAAAATATCTTTAAAATTAAGCTAGATTGTTGTGATAGCTTGCCACATTTTCATTATGGTGGTGACTCGTCCACATTGCAGGTGGCATGTGTCTTGCAATCCAAACCATGTAACTCATGGGCCTTATTGTGGGTGGAACATAGCTCACATTGAGCAGATGATATCAACCAACTGATTTTGCCCTTTAATTTTTGAGCACTTACCATTTTATTTATATTCAACCATCGATTACCGTTCTATGCATCATCCACTAATGTCCCCACAATTTGGACAGTTAAAATGTGGTAATTGGTCATGGTAAGGTGGATAAGGCACCACCATTTTGAAAAATGGTGATACACTGTCACATACTCTAGCCTGTTTCAAATACTGATGAATGATAACTGAGCTGGGGGAGTGGATGAAATTTCGAGCAAGCAAATCAGAGAAATTTGAAGATCACCTGTGAGAATAATATGAAAAGGAACCAAAATCCAAAAGAAAAATAAACAAGTTCACCTGAGGTGCAGGAACACTTCTAGCTAATAGCTCCATGAGTTGTTTGGCTTTAATAATTATATATGGATCCCTAGTCTTCTTAGTTGTTTTAACAGACATGACTCCTTTAACCTGGACAACAGTAAGAATTAAATAGAAGTGGCAGAAACAATCATAAATATAACATAAATGCAACATCGCACCAACAGACCAACCATGACCTTGTGGTACAACAAGAAAAACAGTCACATAAAGTGTACACACTAGCATCTTATGAGAGCAAAAAAGAGAACTTACCCCTGGTTAAGATTACAATACAGTAAACCACAAACATATCTGTCAAAGTAGTAGGCAAATCAAATCTAAAATGTTTAAATTGGAATCAACCAAAGGCTCACAATATAGCAGGGAATCACTAATAGGGTCTAGCTTCAGTGTTTTCAAAATCCTACGATTTACAATTTAAGTAGAATCTTAAGCAAAAAGATTTGAATCCCACCTTGAATCCCTTCTTATATGACTCCTATGATTTTATGATTTGAATCCTATGATTTACTATTCAAATTATACTTGTTCTCTATTATGTTAAGCTTCACTTGACTTTCATTTTATGTTTTTAATTTGGTAGGGGCTTTAAGAATCATTTAGAAAAAGGTTAAATTATTTTTATTTTGTTCTTTATAAGAGAATCAATGATGTGTGCGTGTATGTTCTCTTCATAGTTAAATGAGCTTTTTTTTATATGATTTCTTCTTAATTGGTCGAAACACCAAATTGACATATGACTTATCTGTGTCAAAGGAAATATCAATCTACACAGCAGATTTACAGCTTTACAGATTTACAGATTTACAGATTTTTTGCTGATTCTGATTAATTTACAGACTAATATCTCAAAGATTCTGACTAAATATCTACAATGATTCTGACTAATTATCTACATGATTCTTGATATGACAGATATACAGGATATACAATTATACTGATTTATATACTTTATGACAGATTTATGACAGATATACAGGATATATACAGGATATATTAATTAAGATATACAGATTTATGACAGATTATACTGATTTATTCCTTCATTAATTAAGATATATTAGTCATGTCATGACAAGTATATTTAGATAGATGTATATATGGTAGGGGCAAGATCGACTGTATTTCTTCCCTAAATAGCTTGTAATCTACCTATATAATGGGCAATTGTCAATGAAGAGAGGTAGACTTTTTCAAAAGGACTCTAAACTGTCATGGTATCAGAGCTATAGCTCTAAATTTCCATTTGTCTCGTGCTCTCAAGTTTCTTAGTCTCGGTTATTCTTGTTCTAGTTCTGTTGACCTCATGTCTTCCGATAAGTCTGATGTTTCTTTGATTCGTTTCAATGGCAAGAACTACTCTGCTTGGGCGTTTCATTTCGGATTTTCGTCAAAGGTAAGGAGCTGTGGGGACATGTTGATGGCAGTAACCTAGCTCCTGACAAAGACAAAGACAAAGACCGACACGCCAAGTGGGAAGTCAAGGACGCACAAGTTATGGCATGGATTTTGGGATCCGTTGAACCCAACATCATCTTGAACCTTCGATCTTCTCGATCGCAGACTCGGATGTGGACATACAAAGAAGGTCTACAATCAACAAAACACTTTGCTCGTCGTTTCCAAATGAACATGAATTGGCCACTCTCCAACGGGATAGTCTTTCTATCTCTCGATTTTTACTCTAGATTCACTAATCTTTGGGGAATTTGGACCGATACCTAGTTTATCTTTGACTTACCATCCGAAGGTCTTAGTTCTGTTCAATCATCCATGAAACTACTCGAGGGACCAATTTCTAATGAAACTAAGGTCAATTTGAAGGCACCAGATCAATCTTATGAACCGAGAATCATCCCCTCCTTGGATACATGCCTAAATGATCTTCTTCGCGAGGAACAGCGCCTTCTCACTCAAACCACCATGGAACAACGACGATCTACATCGTTCTGTAGCCTATGCAGCACAAGGCAGGCCACGAAGCAGGGATATGAGCACTGTTCAGTGCTTCATGTTCAAGGGATTTGGTCATTATCTTTATCTCCCAAAAATTCTGCAACTATTGCAAAAGGATGGCCATATCATCAAGGAATGCCCAACTCGACCCCCCCGAAGAAATCGGAGACGGCATATACTTGTCTCGGTTGGCTCTTCTAGTGCGGGTAGTTTGGTGAATACAACACAAAGTGCTCTGCTCTGCTCCCGTTTCAGTCCAACCCGTGACCCCTGACATGATTCAACAAATGATCATTTCTGCATTTTCAGCTTTAGGACTCTCAGGTAAACCCTTCACTACATCATCTCCTTGGTACTTTGATTCCGGGCTTCCCATCATATGACAAACAATGCTGCTTCTCTTACCAATGTAAACAAATATTTTGGAAATCTCAAAATTCATACTGGCTTGATGGCAATCATTTACCTATCACGGCCACTGGTGATGTTTCCTCCTCTCTCACTGATGTCTTCGTATCTCTGTCTTACCACCAATCTTGTGTCTGTCGGTCGGTTAGTTGATAATGATTGTAAAGTAGAGTTTTCTAAATCTGGTTGTGTTGTGCAGATCAACGTCGGGCGGATGATCGCGAGGGGGCCTAAAGTGGGACGTCTTTTTCCTCTTCAATTTCCTTTGTCTTCTTTTTCTTTGCCTTTTGTCGCTTGTAATTACTGCTCATGTTGATTACCGAGCATGGCATAAACGTCTCGGACATCCAAACTCTAATGTACTTCATGCTTTATTGAAATCGGTTTTCTTGGGAATAATGAAACACCATCTCTTAGTGTTGTTCAGTTTGATTGCAATTCTTGCAGACTTGGCAAAAGTAAAACTCTACCCTTTCCTTTTCACACACCGCATGTTGTCAAACCTTTCGATCTGATACATAGTGATGTGTGGGGTATGGCACCAGTCACTTCGCATGCTAATTACAAATACTTTGTCACTTTTATTGACGACTATAGTCGTTTCACATGATTTATTTCCTTCATTCCAAAGACGAAGTATTTTCTGTTTTTAAGATTTTTCATGCATATATTCAGACACAATTTTCGGCCCATGTCAAAATCCTTCGTTCTGACAATGGGGGTGAGTATATGTCTCATTTGTTTCAGGACTTCCTACAGAATCATGGCATCATCTCTCAACGGTCTTGCCCTTCGACACCTCAACAAAATGGAGTGGCTGAAAGGAAGAACCGTCACCTTCTTGATGTGGTTCGCACTCTTCTGTTAGAATCTTCCACGCCCTCTCGATTTTGGTGTGAAGCTCTTTCCACTGCTGTCCATCTCATTAACAGATTGCCTTCTCCCATATTGAACCATGACTCACCTTTTACCAGGTTATTTGGTCACCCTCCAACTTATTCTAACCTTCGTACCTTTGGTTGTGTCTGTTATGTTCATCTTCCTGCACATGAACGCACAAAACTTACGGCTCAGTCAATTAAATGTGCTTTTCTAGGATATTCAGTAACGAAAGGTTTTCTTTGCTATGATCCAAATCATGTCGCATTCGAGTTTCTAGAAATGTGATTTTTTCGAAAATCAATATTTCTTTTCTACCCATCAGGATCATGTTTCTCCTTCATTTTCTGTTTTGCCTATGTTTCCTAACTCTCTTGCAGATCCAGTCCCTTCTAAACCTCTCCTAGTGTATCGACGACGCTCCACCACCTCTTCCCACCAACCTTCAGCACCTCCTGAGCCCCCTCAAGCTTCTTCCCCGACTGCTGCTCCTGTTTCAGCACCTGCACCTCCCTCTCTCCGACTCAGTACTCGGGTTCGTAGACCCCCAGATAGGTTTGGTTTCTCTTCTCCTTCATCCTTCACACCACTTTGTCGTCTATTTCTCTTCCTTCATCTTATAAACAGCAGGCATGGAGCATGAGTGTTGGCGAAAAGCAATTGAAACCGAACTTCTCGCACTTGAAGAAAACCAAACCTGGGATGTTATTCCATGTCCCTCCTCCGTGAAACCCCTTGGCGGTAAGTTCGTGTTTTCTATCAAGCTTAATTCGATGGGTCCATAGATCGTTACTGGCTCGGTTAGTGGCACTTGGCAACAAACAAGAATATGGTCTCGACTATGATGAGACCTTTGCACGGTCGCCAAAATGACCACTTGTCCGAACTATACTCGCTCTTCTTTGCATCCCAATCCTGGCCCTTACATCAAATGGATGTTAAGAACGCATTTCTCCACGGTGATCTCAAGGAAGACGTTTACTTGAAACTTCCCTCTGGTATGCCCACTTCCTCACCTAATGATGTTTGCAAACTGAAACGTTCTTTGTATGGTTTGAAGCAGGCACCAAGAGTATGGTTTGAGAAGTTTCGATCTACTTTGCTTAGTTTTTCTTTCACTCAAAGTCAGTATGACTCAAAGGACATCCACAGGTATCGTCGTCCTCCTTGTTTATGTGGACGATATCGTCATCACTGGCTCTGACTTGGAGGCAATCTCTGCATGATTCAGACTTTGTTGAATTCCACATTTCACATGAAAGATCTTGGCCAGCTTACCTATTTCTTGGGTTTAGAGGTGCATCATCACCGCACGGTCTCCTCTTGCATCGGCACAAGTATAGTCAAGATCTGGTTCGATAGCTTGGTCTCACCAACGCTACTTTCGGTTGACACCCCCATGGAACTTAATGTGAAATATCGACGTGACGAAGGGGAGCTTCTTGAGGATCCTACTACCTATCGGAAGTTGGTTGGTAGTCTTATCTATCTAACCATTACCCGACCGGACATCTCTTATCTTTGTTCATACCGTCAAGAAATTCATGCAAGCACCGAGGCATTTCCATCTATCGCCATCCGCCGCATAATTCGCTACATTCTTGGGACACCTACTCGTGGCTTATTCTTCCCTTTCGGTTCTTCACTTTGGCCTATAGTGACGCCGATTGGTGTTTGCCCGACACCAAAATCTACTACCTACCGGTGTATGTTTCTTGGTGATGCCCTTATCTCTTGGAAATGCAAGAAGCGGGACCACGTCTCCAAATCATCTCTCGAGGCCGAGTACTGAGCCATGTCTGCAAAGATGCTCCGAGATCATTTGGCCGCGTGGTCTCCTCACGAGCTCGGTTTCATTCCGTACATCCTACTCCACTCCATGCCGACAACACTTGCCATCCAAATTGCCGCAAACCCGTCTATCACGAACGCACCAAGCACATCGAGGTTGATCACACCAATCGAAGCCTATGATCATCAAGTCATCACTCTTCCACATATCTCCACAACTTTGCGGATCGCCGATATCTTCACAAAAGCCATGCCACGTCAATTTTCTCGTTAGCAAATTGATGCTTGTCGATTTACCAAAGATCATTTTGAGGGGGATGTCAAAGGAAATATCAATCTACACGCAGATTTGACTTTTGATTCTGATTCTGATTCTGACTTTGATTTACTGATTTACAAAGATTCTGACTAATATCTACAAAGATTCTGACTAAATATCTACACAGATTCTGACTAATTATCTACAATGATTCTTGATATGACGATATCAGATATCTGATTATCTGATTTATATCTGATTTATGACGATTATGATGCAGATATACTGGGATATATACAGGATATATTAATTAAGATATACTGATTTATGATGACAGTTATATCTGATTTATTCCTTCATTAATTAAGATATATTAGTCATTGTCAAAGTATATTTAGATAGATGTATATATGGTAGGGGCTGAAGATCAGCTTGTATTTCTTCCCTAAATAGCTTGTAATCTACCTATATAATGGGCAATTGTCAATGAAGAGAGGTAGACTTTTTCAAAAGGACTCTAAACTGTCAATCTGGAATACTTTTGTGGATGGTGACAATCACGTTGACTTATATGTATTGTGGAATGATGGTTAAAAATCAAAATATCCTTTTTTGCTGGTTTACAGAATCAAATGTCGCTTTTCCAACGTGATTCTACATTCAAGGAAGGTAGCAATAACATAAATTATTAAAAGATCCTTGTATATCTTTTACGAGAAATTTCTTGAAAGACAAAAAGATAAGAAAAGATAAGAATCCTTTAAAACTATCACGACATGGTATTTTTTGTGCATATTGATGGAAAAAAAATTTCTGATTTATTTATATTTTTCATATTTTTTTCAATTTTAAAATCATAAAAAATCTTACAATTTACAATACAATCTGCGATTTGAAATGATTCAACACTCATTACAATTTGCAATATTATAATGATTTTGACAAAATTGTCTAGCTTAGCTAATTGTGCTAGAAATATTTGCCCACACATGTAAAGTCCCCAAAATTAATGTTTTTAAGGATGACAACATAATTAGGAAAAAAATGGCAACACCAGAAAGAATACAACAGGAAACAGAAAAAGAAAAAAACTAGCAAAACGTCATGAGACTAAGAATTATCTCGTTTATGTGATCTAACTGCCAATCACCAATAATTTACAACAGAGAGCAGATAAACCAAATGAAAATAATTATGCAACAGGCCAAGAATTCAGACAGAAAACAATAGAAGGCAGCAATTATCATTGCATCAGTTTATTGGACTTGCTGAAGAAGATGGCCACTGATTACAGACATGCAACCAGTAAAAAAGGTTCTAATCTATATTACCTTCGCACTCCAAAAGTAGTGACACATCATGAGTTGATACATTTAGACTCACAGAAACCTCTCTAACATTCTTCCAACATGGCAAATATATCAGAAATTCTGCAGTCAAGCACAACTTTTTTCTTCTTTTTTTTTTTTTTTTCTTTTTGCCTGGGACATATCTTGAATTCAAGATGGATGAACGGCCAGCACTTAAAAGCCATTCCATCAGAAGACTTAATCAAGACCCTGTGGTGCCTCTTTTTATTACCTATCATTTGGTTGGTTTGGTAATAATATAACAATCGGATTTCTAGTGAGGCCTTCCAGAAAGCAGAGTGGTTAATTTTAGAGTGGGCCAGTGGCTTTAGAAGCCTTCTGTATTAAAGAGAAGATTTTGATCAATCAATCAACCCTAAAAGAAGGTCCATTTGTTGCATTTTCAAGAGCATTGAAGCTGAAACGAAAGACAAAATCAGATTTCCTCCTTTTCACATTCGCATGGCTACGAAGCTCAAATATCCAGTTTTTTTAATTGATCGAATCTCTTCTTCAGCTTGATAGAGGTATGTTCTTGCCCCTAGATATCTGTTAAATTAGTTCTTTTTCATTTTGGACGAAGATTTATGCTTTCTTTGGGATTTTTCTTTTATTTTTTTTGTTTTAGGAGGCCGGTTGGTGTATCCACACAGCCGTCAAAGTTTGGTAGTTGGTATTCTTTTTTATTTTTAATGAAACCGTATTTTGTTGCTAGGAATAAACATTTTACTTTCCTTATCTATGGGGTGACAGGGATTGCAGCAGACTTCATTTCTGTAGGGCCCATTTGGACATAACTCCCATGGAAAGGTGTTTTCCACCACAATTTTCTGTTAGTGGGCTTTTTAGCAATTACTTCGTCAAGCAGGGGAATAAGATGATGGTTTGAGGAAGTACTTCCAAATGCACAAACAAACTAAGGTTTGGCTTAAAATGCACCAATTCTCTTCTTTGCCAGGTTGGTTGACCTCATCAATTTCTAACCTGTAAGTCGAATGTTCGAGTCTTGGTGCCAACTTCTTCAAAAAAACGCATAAAATGCACCTTTCAAGTGCGCGTCCAAACAGGCCCTTAGGCAACCCCCCCTGCTTTGATTATTAAAGAAACAGCAGTAATAGAAATAATATACAAATTCAAATATATCTTAGCTTTTAGAAATTGATAACCGCTAACAAATATCGACCACGTAATATCAATGTACACAAAACAACCTTATACAGTAAACAGAATTTGTGCTCAAAAGCTCAATAGTACTTGCCAAATCAAGCTCACACACAATGCCATGCTCTTTCAAAGCACGTTTCACCATAGGCCACGCTTCCTGCAGGTATTTTTCTGAAAGAGCAAAAAACCAAAAACAAAGGCAAATTCTGAGAAACTAGCATATAATTTTCCATGTATGATGATGAGATGACGCATTTCAGAACTTGTCCGTACAAGGTTATAGTTGTCATCTCATTATCTTCCAATCTACATTTTTTATTTGGTCCATCAGATCAACGATCAGGATCACCAATTAAAGCAGTCCTAGCAAACATCCCAATAAATCTAATGCATTTATTCGGATGTCCAGAAAAAGTTACAGGGGAGATTGAAGCTACTCAGTGAATTCCACTTCTGCTGAGGAGATCAAGATGGAGGCTATCACAGGTGTTACACGCAACTCGCGTCCATTTACAGCCTACGATCGAGATGGAGCTTCTCTCTGCTGTGAAAGAAAGAGAAACGAACGGGGAGATTGTACGTGCCTCTGTACTGAGGAAAAAGGACATCAAAGAAGGAGGTTTCGAGCATCCCTCCTTCATTCCAGGACGGGTCGAATTTATCTATCTTCCAGTGGTCGATGCTCGGGTCGTCCCATGGCTTGGGTTTGTCGTGCTTCCCTTTGTGCTTTTTCGGCTTCTGCTGCTCGAACGCATTCTCCGCATCTCCTTCCATGTGCGGGTTTTCGATGATGCAGTAGCCGGGGGTTAGGGTTTTGGTCGCAGCTGCGGCGAAGAAGAGAGGAAGAAGAGAGGGCAATTGAGAGCGGGGGATTTCAAGTGCAGTCGCTTTCTACGTACTCGCAGCCACACATACGCGCGACAAACGCAAGCCGTGCGTTGCACGTGTGCGGCAAGTCGAGCCGCAACCGGTCTTCGGAGGGAGCGGATTAGGTGCGGCCTTTGACAGTGGTACCTATCTTGATGTATGTATTGCATATCTACGCCGTGCATCCGTTTTTCCCTATCATTTTAGGTCATTATATCAAAAAAATAAAGTAAATACAAATATCAGATGGACCAAGCCATAGGAAACAGTGGTGATTGAACGCCCCACCATTAAAATTTTCCAAGGGCCCTATGTTATATTTCTGTAATGTTGATTGTCCATCCAACCTGTTGATGAGGTCACATAAATCCCGATGACGTGAAAAAACAAATATAATCTTGATCCAAAGCTTTTGTGGCCCGGTATAAGTTGTTATTCTCTCTTACTACTATTTCCTATGGTTTGGTATGCGTTTGATTTGGATCTGATTTATTTTTTGGTATCATGAAAAAATGATCGGGAAAAAACGGATGGACGGTGTTGATATAGGATAAATACATCAAAGTGGGCCCCTCTATTTAGGGCTGCACCGTCTTGGGTGAGGCCGGGGCCGCACCTCATCTGCTATTCGCACGTTGGCTGTAATTGCAACGAGGTGACTTGCTTGATGCTCCGGCTGCCTATGACACTTGCTGCGCAGGCACTTAAAGTTTAAACCGGCTAAACTGTGGAAATCACTGTCGCCGAGTTACAGCTAGATTGGTTGTAAAATCCTGTCCTCCTATTCATAGACACTTGTTTGTTGAAATAAGATCATTGAATATATTTCATCCTTGACCGTCCAATAAATGTCCACAGTCTGATTGTCAGATAATCAATTAATCTTATCTCTTTAATCTGTGGTGCGTTTAAAGTTGAAACATAAATTGGACCGTTTAATTTAAATTAATTGTGCCGAGTATGAATTTTTTGAGCAATTTATTAGTATCTCCGTACTCTTCCAGGATATCCCAGATCCCATGTTAGTATTCTATCCACTCTGTCCATAGGCTTCGTCATCACTCTACAGGGTTTGTTTGATTTTTAAAATAGCCTGTAAATACTTTATAAATATATAATAATTATTTAGCTGGGTAATTACCACATCATTTATGGACATTGACACCTGCTTTTTAAATGCCAAAATAGATGAAACGTATAAAAATAAATATGAGGCCACCATGATGTATGTGGTCATCCACACTATCCATCCCTTATGCCATTTGATTTTAGGACATAAAGCCTGTAATGAGGCACAGCCAAGTCTAAAGTGGACCACATCATAGGAAATGTGAGAATTGAATGCCTATAGTTAAAAACTTATTGGAGCTTTCCTAAGTTTTATATCAACATGATATTTCTGTTTTCCCTTTGTCCATGTCTCCGTGACCTTTTCGTTATGTGTCATGTAAACTCTGGATCAACCTCGTTTTTTTCCTTACACCCCAAAATGTTATAATAAGATGGATAGACAATGTGCATATGCCACATATATAAAGGAGGGGTTCACAAATTTAAGTTAGTCCTTTCAAACCGGCTTCCAAGGTCAAAATAATCTTTGATTTTCAAACAAGTTCAAAGAGTTATAGTGACCTGTTTACATCCAATTCACAAACAGTGCGAAAAATCAACTAATCCCTGGGGATACAAGCGTAAGGGAGATGAAAACGTCAAGATGTGCACAAATATGGCAAACAGTGTCGTTGTATGGGGCAAAGGAAGGTTTAGATGGCAAACGTTCTTGTCTCAATGTGACCGACTCAAGTTTTCACACTTATCTCTTAGGTTTTTCGCATCCTATTGTGGTATGGTGCAGCAAATGGATGAAATGGATTTCACATAAACATTTAGGGCCCGTTTGGCCGGTCAGATTGGAAGGGATTGGATGGTATTGGAAGGGATTGGAAGTTAAATCCAGGGATTGGTCGGGCGTGCCAAACAGAGTCGGTGATCTGATCCCAATCCCATAGGTCTTAAGACAATCCACTGACAACATCATCATTACCTTTAAATCCCATCCAATCTGCTTTAATCCATTCAAATTTGCCTGAGACGTATTTGGTTAGAGGGATTGGAAGGGATGGGAAGGTTTAATCCCGAGATTGGCCGGGTGTGCCAAACAGCCTGGACATAGCAATCCAGGGATACATCAATCCCTTGTATCTCAAGACAATCCACTGACAACACCATCATTACCTAGAAATCCATGCCATTCACCCTAATACCATTCAATTCCTTTCAATCCACCTGGCCAAACAGGCCCTTAATGTGCCACAAGTAAATATAACAATGCGACTAAGGATATACTAAGAGAGTGATAAGAAATGCGAGGACGGTAATTAAGGATTGAAATTGAACTTGTGCCTTTTTTAACATTGGTCATAGACAAGTTAATACAGCACCTGGAGGAAGAGATCCCATGGTATATGTTGTTTGCAAGTGACATAATTATGTTTACCTAGCATTGAACCCATACTTTCTTTTAGCATTGGTTATGGATAAGTCAACACAACATTTGTAAGAAAATATCACGTGATGTATATTGTTTGCAAGTGATGTAGTTACGATTAACAACATGACGGATGGTGTAATTACATGGCTACAGTAATGGAGATACTCTAAAATCAAATACATTGATGAGTAGATGTTAATCAAAATTGTGGAACAATGGATTGTCGTGTACATCAATTATGAAGATATTATAAACTTAATCATGACCGCATGCTTAAATGAGAAGCCATTGACATCAATCTTTTGTACTTTCCACCATTTATTTAGAGATTTTATATTGGTGCAAAATTATTCAATTCTCTTTGATTTTGACGTGTAAGTGGGGGATAAATAATGATGTATGTATAGAAAAAGATAATTGGGGTAGTTTAACCCATTACAATTATTCATCCCCCGTGTGTCTCCACACTCAAGGAATTAACATCACTTTAGCGTTCATTGCATATGTAAATATAGGCAAAGCTTCACCACCACCCTTACATATATGATCCGAGCACAACTTATACAAAACCCACCGATATACTAAAATCAAAGCAGGCAAGTGATTGATACGCTTGATCAATCTAAGTCATCGATTGTATGAGGTTAGCCTAATAGAAATCTTACAATAGACACTTAAAGTTGAGTTCAGTACGTTCTAGTTAATAATAGTGTGTATTGAAGATTAGTTGATTTTATTTTAGTTAGCAGTAATTATACATATATATTGATGGTGAAGGTAGTTTCGTTTTCGTTAATAATAATTTTTATTTTTTGAAGTAACGATATTTGTATTTTTATTTTTTAAAAGAAGAGAATACATGAAAGGAAAAAAGATACTCTGCTGAGGGATCTGACTCAGTCGAGCACCTAGAAAGTGAAGGTCATACTCCTCCAGGAGAGGAACATTGACAGGCCATTAAAAAAATAAAAATTTTGGCCCTAGAAGAAACAGCACCTACCGAGTTAGACAAGTTGTTGAAACATTTGTCGTTTCTCTCTTCCCAAACAGCCCACCAAATAGCTAGGATACCCATTCTCCAGATACACGTGTATTTACCTAGCTTGATTTCTTGCCATGCCAATGGGATATTTTGAACTGTATTAGCCATGCACCAATTGATTTTGAAGCACTTACAGAATTCAAACCAAATCTTTGATATAAATGGACAGTGTAGGAGTAAATGGTCCACCAATTCTTCATCCTTCATGCAGCAGAAGCAAATGTTAACGATTTGCATCCCCCTCTTTCTAAGATACTGTAAGGGTTCCTTTCTTGCCAACCAGCCAGCCAAAGCAAATAATTTTTGGACGGATCGAAAGATTTCAGATGAAGGGGAAGACAGGACCGAGAGAGGAGGATTTAGGACACAACTGGGATTAGAGTGATTTGACAGAGAATTTACCCGACTTATGAAGCACCCATGTGATACTATATGGGGAGGACTAGGTAGGCACCGATTTGTCGATATAGCTAACCAAGTCTATGTACTCACCGATCTCCCAATCTTGGAGATTTCTTCTACACATGACGTTCCACACTGTCTTTTCAATGATAATCGAGAAACAATCAGTGATGAGAATAGATTTGTTTGGGGCTAGAAGGCAGATGCTCATAAACCAGCTTTTTAGTAACTCTTCACTTACCCAAAGGTCTTTCCAAATTTTGATGGTTCCTCCGTTTCCCAACTCAAAGCCTATGCCCTTTAGGACAGACTTTTTCATACGCATAATCTCCTTCCATACGAAAGAAGCTCGATAAAAGGAAGTCTCGTTTGTTAATAATAATTATAAACTAGATGATACTTAACACAGTATTGCTTCATTTTTAAGTGTATGTAATACATGGCTTGAGGAATATAAAATTAATAAGGCTAAACCATATCACAAGAAATGTTGTTCTGGTTATAATGGGAGTGGAAGTGTTAAATTGATTTGAGCTACTAAGAAAAAGTATCACAGAATGTTCGCTTCTGTTACATTGGATTTGTGATTATTAAGAATGTTACCCATGGAATTCATTTTGGGTGGAAGGAAGAGAGATGCGCCTTTGGAATTTTGAGTAATTGTCACATATTAAAGGGATTGCAAAAAAAAAGAAGAAAAAGTCGGAAGACCATACACGCTTTTATGGGAAAGGACGTCGGATGGATATGATGGGTATAAGACTAGTCACGCCTTATAAGATATAAATGAATGCAATTGAGGAAGATTACAAGTAAAGCTAACAGACAATAAATCAAGGAAAAGTATACTTGATAGTTTGGTCATGTGTAACAAAGACCAACAACTAACAATTGACAGATCTAAATGGCAAAAAAATTGTAAAAGAAGTAAAAAAATATAAGTGAATGTAGTGTTAAAAGACTTGTGATATGTTCTATAATTAAAATTTTAGGGCCTAACGAAGTGGAATGGCCAAACACGACCAACGTATGGGTCCCAATTAAATGGGACAAGGCTAGATGATGGTGATGGTGATCCAGTGGACCCCATAGAGCTTTATGTCGCAGGGGAGATTTGCATCCTAGCAGGTGGGGCTGCCGCTCAGAAGTGATAGCTGAAGAGGACGAGTGCAATGGCCCGACCTTGTATATGCCACAAAATCAAATCGGTGAGCCCATCGGGTAAGCCACAACCATGCATCGAACGTGGGCATTTGGTCAACATGTTCAAAACCCCATTATTCCTATACATTTAGCTTATTAGAGTTGGGCTGGGATGACTCGACTCGCCTATCCTGACTCGTCCAACTCATTCAGACTCGAACCAAATGAGTGAGTTGGTCCAAACCGAGTAGGCTTCGCCCACTCTAAACTCAAACCGAGTTGAGTTTAAGTTATTTAGTAACTCGACTTGAAACCTGATTCAGTCAGACTCGACTCGATCTGAAACCGATTCGACTCGGATTCGGATATATATATATATATATATATATAAAATCTTAATTTATAAGTATCTCTAACTCTATACGCCACACTCGACCCTGACTCCGACTCGATCCCAAACTCTCTCTCTCTCCCTTCCTCATCCTCCTTTTCCATGCTCGAAAACCACCAACCACCATCACCACCCTCCTCCTCTCTCTCCCTCCTATGCCCTCCCTCCTCTTCCAAACCCAATAGCCACCCACCGCAATCACCACCCTCCTCCTCTCTCTCTCCCTCCTCTCCACTCCCTCCCTTCCTCCCTCATCTCTCAATCCGAATCAGTGCCAACTTGAACCGGCTTGATACTTTTGACCGGGTTGAACTCAGTCTGGATCTGTCCAAGTTAGACCCGAGCTTGGATTGGTCAAGGCATGCTGGACATGGTACCAAGTTAAGTCGAATTCAGGTAAGGCATATTTCAAAACTGGATCAAGTCGGGTCAGCCAACTCAGTTCGACTGTACTTAGATGCCCAGCTATACAGAAAGAGGACTTCTTTGCCTCTGGGCCGGGTCTCGCACGCGTCTCGAGCTGAAACGCGTGCCCACGAATACAACTGTCAACACACTCGCGGGTGTACCCAATAGTTCAACCGGGCGTGCGTCGTGCGCACATCTGGCGAGTCCTTCGTTAGCGACGAAAATGAAATAAGAACGTCTGTGTTTGCATTTTCCTCGGCCATCTCCTCTCGTCTCCCAGCTGACCGACGACAAGAAGAAAGAAGAAGAAGAAGAAGAAGAAGAAGAAGAGGCTGGAAGGGCGAAGATGAGCGGTCACGATTCAAAGTACTTCTCCACAACAAAGAAGGGCGAAATCCCAGAACTCAAAGACGAGCTCAATTCCCAATACAAGGTATCACGATCCCATCCGTCCATCTCATGTAATTCCCTCATCTCCCGATATTCTCTCCTCACCTTCTCGGACAATCGTCGCATTTCCCAGATCCCACCCTTCTCTCACCGATCGAAACGAAGATCTCATCAGATCTGTCACCCGTCTCTTCTTCGATTTCATTCGGACCTTGCCGATTTGCGTTTTGTATTTCGTAGGTTCCCTTACGGTTTCCGTTTATAATTGAAATCGATGAGATTGTTGCATAGATCGAGTAAAACTCATCGAGATTCGGTGAATTCGTGGGCGGAAATCATCTCATGGATAGTTATAAAAACATGGTATTGGATGTGTCGCTGAGCCGTTTTGAAGCAGGGGACCAGTTGTCGAACTCGGTTGAAATCTGTTGACGTTGTCACTTTTTGACAGATTTCCTTGAAGATTCTAGACTATGTCTTAGTAGAATTTTCTAAATTAGTTTATTTTTATGTCTTTCATAGAACTGGCGTATGCAAGATTTCACAACATTAGCATTTTTTTTTTTTTTTTTTTTGATACACTGGTGAAATTCATTGAAATGGTTTCTAATCATGGTATACTTATCGGTAGAATGTTTCCCTGTGGGCCGTGCTTCACTGATCGTAACCATTGGTCTGTTCGGCCACACGGTGGATGTTCCAAGCCCCAAAATTGTCCTTGATAGGAAGATAATATGCTACTGTCCATATTCAATGGAAAAAGGCGCAAGATTGGTGGCTAAGATCTTCAAGTTTGGAGATTTTTCTGGAAAGTTCAGTCAATCCACAGTGGGCAGTATCAGACTGACTGTCTGGACCACCAAACCACGGACCCACTTCTACAAATTGGAAAACCTAGAAGACTCCATAAGTGCATATCCTTGGGCCTGGCATCATATTATTTGTCCGGATCAATTAACTACTGCTCTGCTTCTGTCGGATTTATTTGATATGCTTTCTTTGTTATGGTGGATTCATTGTGTGAGGCTGACTCTCATCAACATGCCCTGTAGGATAAGAAAAAAGATGCTGTGAAGAAGGTAATTGCTGCAATGACTGTTGGGAAGGACGTTTCGTCGCTGTTTACAGATGTTGTGAACTGCATGCAAACTGAGAATCTGGAGCTGAAGAAGCTTGTATATTTATACCTTATAAACTATGCTAAAAGCCAACCTGATCTAGCTATACTTGCTGTGAATACGTTTGTGAAGGTAAGTGCTTTCATGTAGCAGCCGTTTCTTGGAATTTGGTCCGCGTCACCTTATAGATTGGCATGCTGTAAAATCCATTTCCATTAATCAATGCACTTCCTGGCAATTAGTCCTAGTATATGGTCCGGATGGTATTTGTTCATGAGTTTGCATGAAAAGTTGCATATAATTGGCACATTTACAAACACTTTTTGGATTTACCTGGAATTGGTGGTGAGGCTGGCATGTTTTTGGGGCGATGGTATTCAAAACATTTGGGCGATACTGGAAACAGAAAGTGCACTGCATGGGCTTATGTTTTTCTGCATTTTCTACCACAAATGGCCATATTTAACATTTTAGGTCTGTTTTGAAACATTCCTGCTAAGGATTTGGGTGGAGTGGTGTTTGATTGTTGGGTGCAACTGATTGGGCCTTTATTATTGTTTAGTTGGTATCTCTTGCAGACGTTTTCCTTCTTCTCTGATTAGTGACTTTTGGAAGCTTGAGTTTGTTGAAGTTTCATTAACCATTTAAGATTCATGTGTATGATTGCATGGTTTGTATAAAGCATTCTGCCAAGTGAAAGCAGTGGGTAATAATGCTTGCGTAGGCTCTCTTTCCTCCCCCCCCCTCCTTCTCCCTCTCAAAGCGAAACATACATGTTAAAGTTAGAAATTGCTAAAATATTTTCATCATTGAGCATAAATATTTGCGCTTAGCTTCACATACTTACGTGATGTATATTTTTTATTCCATTATTTTTCTAAATTTCCTTTCCTGGAAATTACTCTTAGTAAACAGTCTGGATGGTATTTGTTCATGAATTTGCATGAAAAGTTGCACATAATTGGCACATTTACAAACACATTTTGGATTTACTTGAAATTGGTGGTGAGGTGGCATGTTTTTGTGGCGATGATATTCTAAACATTGGGGCGATGGTGGAAATAGAAAGTGCATTGTATGGTCATGCATGTGCATTTTCACATCGAGCTCGAATGGGGTGGCCTGTGTGAAGCAGGGGCACACTTGAGGTGAGCAGCCCGTGTGAGGCGAGACCCATGTGAAGTGGGGCCCATGAGGGGGGTTTAGCTGAGGGCTTAACCTGGGCTTGATTCGCCATGATCTATCTATTCGAGCTTTTAGAGCAAGTGGTAAATTGTCCTACGTCAAAAGTGGTATCAGAGTGGGTGGTGTTGTGTTCGAGACTTTTCACCGGGGGTGATTAATGCATGAGAATTTTCACACCGGGCTTGAGTGGGGTGGCCTGTGTGAAGCGGGCGCACACTTGGGGTGGACGGCCCGTGTGAGGCGAGACCCATGTGAAGTGGGGCCCACAAGGGGGGTTTGGTTGAGGGCTTGACCTGGGCTATGAGATAAATGGATTGATTCGCCACGCTCTATCAGTTTGAGCTTTTATAGCAAGTAGTTAGTTGTCCTGTGTCATATGGGCTCATGTTTTTTTTTTTTAGCATTTTCTACCACAAACGATCATATTTAACATTTTAGGTCTGATTTGAAGCATTCCTAAGGATTTGGGTGGAGTGGTGTTTGATTATTGGGCGCAACTGATTGGGCCTTTATTATTGTTTAGTTGGTATCTCTCGCCGTCATTTTCCTTTCTCTCTGTCAACTGTCAAGTTACTTTGGAAAATTGAGTTTGTAGAAGTTCTCATTAACCATTTAAGATGCATGCATATGATTGCATGGTTTATATAAAGCATTCTGCCAAATGAAAATAATAGGTTATAATGCTCTCTCTCTCTCTCTCTAAGTGAAACGTAAATATTTCTCTCAACTTTTTATACTTATGGGATGTATATTTTTATTCTATATAACATTTTTGAAGAAAAACACTGAAATATCATGTGTTTTTGGTTTGCTCATTCAACCTTGGATAGCTGTAACACCTAACATCGCACTCTCTTTCCTTATTCCAAACACATTACAGTCCCCCCCCCCCACAAAAAAAAAAAAAAAAAAAAAAAAAAAAAACATTTGTATCATACTCTCTATCCATATGCAACTAAATACACAGGTAGGACACTGTACCAACATAGTTCTTTTGTCAACGTGTTTCTGAATGGAGGATAAAATTTTGGAGAGTAAATCTGATTTTTTTTTTTTTCAAAATTTATCTGTTTGTGATTTTAACATTAGCATTACAGGTGTACTTATTATGTGCCAGCATTGAGTTTGTACTTTCTGTACATCTTTGCAGGATTCACAGGATCCGAATCCCTTGATTCGTGCTTTAGCCGTGAGGACCATGGGATGCATCCGTGTCGATAAAATTACAGAATATTTGTGTGATCCTCTTCAGAGATGTCTCAAGGTTGCTTCATTTTGAACTTAATCATTTCTTTAAGGCCTGTTTGTCTATGAATGATTCAGGGAGGTTTGAATTGATCTGGTTTCCCAACGATTTTGACAACCCGGACCCCAGGATGTCCATGCCAATTTTCTCGTGTCTTTTGGTGGAAAAAGGTGCATCAAGCAAGATTTCCTTTCCTTTCCTCTTATAGCAGAAAGGAAACCTTTTGCAAGAAGGAAATTGGGAATGTGGAGCCATGGGCCCTATGTCATCAGGTTGTGTTGTAAAAAAATGATTTTGGACTCCCTAGTCATTTGAGTGATTGTTGTGTTGTGATGCTTCTTGTTAATATTCCACCTATTCATCAGTTTATCATTCTCTGCTCTATCACAAGTTGGCTTTCTTTTTAAATGAAGTTTGATTTTCTGTTACTTACTGAGCTACCCTTGGGTCTTGATAATGCTACTTGGGGAGTTCTACATGTACTTATGATTTTCTATTTGATACATCATTGCCTGACAGGATGATGATCCTTATGTTCGAAAGACAGCATCTATTTGTGTTGCTAAACTGTATGATATAAATGCTGAGCTAGTGGAAGATAGAGGATTCTTGGATACACTCAAGGATTTGATTTCTGATAATAATCCGATGGTAGTAGCAAATGCTGTAGCAGCACTCGCTGAGATCCAAGAAAATAGTAGTCGGCCAATCTTCGAGATCACCAGTAACACGCTTTCAAAGCTCCTGACAGCTCTAAATGAGTGCACTGAGTAAGTCCCGAATGAGCTTAATTTATTTCAACATTTCATCCATGTGTTTCTTTTCCTAGGAATATCTCATGGATGGATTGACATACTTGGTTATAAAATAAATATAATATGCATTGAAACACATAGACATGCACATAAACTTAGAGATGTGATCCTATAGTTGTTTCAAGCAAAATGGGGCCTACCGTGATGCACGCATGGCATCTGCTCTGATCAGTAGGTGTGATTTCCCATGGTCGGCCCAAATCCCAAAAATCAGATCGATCAGAAACTCAGGCAGACCACAGCACAGGGAATAGTTGGGAGGGGATGCCAGCCTGCTAGAACCTTCCAGATAATGTGTAGGGCCCACTGTGCTGTTTATATTTCATCCGACCATTCATTAGAGATGCCCCACTAGGATGAGGGACAACAAAGTGGGCTATTCCAACTAAGGCCATAATATGTGAATTTCGAAGATTTAGGCACGGTTACATTGTTTGTATGGCGTGGCCCACCTGAGTCATGGATTGGCCTGATTATTGGTATGTATGGTAATCACGCTGGGGCCCTCACAGCTTGATACTGCCGTTAAGTTAAGCGTCGACACTATGATCAAACTAATATTCCATAGTGAGGAACAGACAGTTCTTTTTCCAGTGAAGTATGCATTTTTGGTTCGATGATAATCCATATTATCTTATTTTTAGTGTACATGCATTACAGTCTCTGTGTACGATAATTTACATGTGCCGCCATATTATGTGCGTGTGTGTAGCCTTGGAGCAGTTTATCTTTTATTTATGCTAGGATTAGATATGTCAAACATAGACTTGGAGTGTATTAGTGTATTAGTGTTTATGTTTATGTTAGGCTTAGTTGTAGGAGCTCTTGTTAGCAACTTTGCATGAACTAATTTGGGGGTAGTTTGGTCACTTGAATTGTGATTTGTGCCCATTGACCGCCTTGTCATCCAAAATATAGTTTTCATAGCTGATAAATTATTTGAAAAAGAAGGCATGATCGGAGCAGGGGAGAGCTAGCTTAGTACATAGAGCTAGTGAAATCAATCATTTAGCAAGAGTTTTGGGTGTCTCATCTGGCTCATGCAACAATATGACCGAGAGACCTCTATAAATCATTATACATATCATTGATGATACGCTTTAATCTTCAATGAAGCCAAACTCCTCTTTGATGCCCATGATATGAAATTGAAAGAGTTGTCCTCTAGAATAATTATTGTGCTATTTGAAGTAGGCCATGCTACCATATCAAAATTTGTTTGAACATTAACATGTCTGGACTCTGGAGCTACTCTCGTACTGTCTACAGTGTGCGGTGCCATTTTTATTTGATAAGAAGGTATGAACTGCATGCTCTAATCTTTCGGAAAAAGAAGAATAAGAAAAGTACTGAATGCTCTACATGCCAACTGTTTGGAAACTCCCCTTTGTAAGTAGCTCAAGATATTTGTGCAGCCCTTGCGCTAAGGTGGTAATCATGCATGTGGAGTCTGATTGTGTTGGTATGCAAGTAATGTTACTAATCATGCAGTGGTGGGTTGCTATTTTCCGTAGTAACTACTTGAGCACCGACTTTTCCTATATATGGGTGCTTTGTGCTTAGAAGTTTGCTAGCTACTGCCCCTTCATCAGCCTACTTTCCTTCCTTGCCCTTTGGGACATGCATGAATGGTTGGGCCAGGGGTCAGTACTTACTGAGTGACATTGTGTTGGCATGCGAGTCTGTTGTCGTCGTGGCCTGTTCCAAGGGCTGAGTAAAAGAGGGAGGTTGATGTTTGATGGGCAGCCAATTGTAAAGCTTTTACCAATTTACTATTTAAAAGCCAACCCCAAATTGCCGGAAGAAAGGCTAAGGGCCCATTTGGGTGCACCCTCCAAAGGGGCTTTTGGGTCCAGAACACCATTTTTATCCAAATGGCAGTTGTGCAGTTGGATGCACTTTGCAAACTGCCGTCTTCTCTGCCACTCGATAAAATAGGTGCTAAAATGCCCACTTGGAAATCATCTTTTGAGGGAGTGCATCCAAACCGGCCCTAAGGTTTTGATGCTGAAGGTATGAACTATGAACTGCTTAAGCTTGATCAAATGGGCGTTTAATAAATATAGTAGATGGCTTCAAAAATATGTTTTCAGTAAATGTAGTTTTTTTTTTTTTGTTGAAAGAAAACAAAATTTAATGAGATGCCCAGGAGCGGGCAAAGAATACAACCCACGCACCACTAAGAGGAACCAAAAGCACAACCTAACTATACACAAGCCCTTTAATATGCCTAACAACTTCGTTAACCCTCGTGCTTTCATTCCAAAAGTATCTACCATTCCTAACACCCCAAATGGCCCTGAAAACAGCCACAAGAATCAGCCTCCACATAGCTTTGCCGGTTTTCCCTATGCCTCTCCCGTGCCATGCCCACAAGAGATTTAAAAAAATTTCCGGCATAACCCAGTCGACATGAAGCAAGCCCAAGAAATGCGCCCAAACTTTAGTAACAAAAGGGCAAATGAACAAATAGGTGGTCGATCAATTCCACATTCCCCATGCACATCAAGCAAATATTGGGAAGAATATGAGCTCTCCTCTGAAGGTTATCCATGGAAGGATCCACTTGCATCCCACAAGCCAAACAAACACAACCACCCTAGGGGAGCTCTGTTGAACCAATGGTGGAAAGGATGAGGCAGCCAAAAAATGTTGAGAGGATCATGAATACCTGTTGCAAGGGGTCAAGCAGAGAATTTTCCGGAAGAGTGACCCTTCCAAATCATCGTGTCCGCGCTATTTGGGGAAGGGAGAACACACTTGAGGCAATATAAGAGCTCGGCGAACTCCCCAAACTCTTCATCCAACATATTCCTCCGACAAGGAGGGCTCCACACCACCGAGTCACCGATCATAGAAAAGCAATCCGCCATAGATATGAAGCGGCTGCGAGCAAGCTGTGCCACCTTGTGGAAAAGCAATCCATCATATTCCTCCGACAAGGAGGGCTCCACACCACCGAGTAGCCGATCACATAAAAGCAATCCGCCACAGATATGAAGCGGTTGCCTGATCAGTAAATGTAGTTGGAAATTTGGAACTCCAAATACCTGTCACTGTCAAGAATCTCAAGATATTGGGATAACATGAAGGCTTCATCCTTTCCTTTTATTATTTATTTTTGTCCTTCTGTTTCTTTGGAAGGTTATATGAGGATTAACTGTGAACTGTTGCAATATGATAGTTGCCAAACTTTTCTCTGTCCGTGTGTTGCAGTCAGGAAATTGCTGTTCCAAAAAAGTACATTCTAAGTGTGAACAGCATTAGAACCTCATTTACATTTGCATTGGATTCAAAGGAACCTTGGGGGATCTTCTAATTTTGTTTTCTTTCTTTATTTATTTTTTTCTATATTTTCCTCTTAAATTTAGTAACTATTAGATTTGTGTCCTGAATATGATCTAATATTCTGCAGATGGGGTCAAGTTTTCATTTTGGATGCTCTTTCCAAGTACAAGGCAGCTGATGCCCGTGAAGCTGAAAATATAGTAGAGCGAGTTACTCCACGCTTGCAACATGCAAATTGTGCAGTTGTACTTTCAGCCGTCAAGGTAAACCTTTTAGTTCTACTTGATGGATTTAACTGGTATTCTGAAAGGGGAAGAAAAGTGACAGTATTTAGTTGGATGTCTATGAGGGATGATAGTTGTTCGGTTTTAGTATTGCACCAGTTGCCATGATGAATTCTCAGCATATGGTCCCATGTTATGCTTTCAACTACCGTTTAAATAATTCTTCTATACCACCTTAATTAGTTATGTTCTGTTTGCGCTTTTTTACATTTCTGAATCTTGAATTTCTAGATTTCGATAATCATTTTTTGGAACGGTTAGATACCAATAGACATAGGGAGTAAATTTAATTTCTATATTTTGTAACTATACCCATAAATGCATGGTATAAATGCTTGGTCAGCGGAATGCTGTTGCTTGGTCAGTCGATCACCAACACCAGACATACACATGAACACAGATAAAACATGGTAAAAAATTAATGAAAAACTGCTGATGACTTTAAAAAAAAAAAGAAAAAAAAGAAAAACTAGAGCCTCATACCTCAAACTGCTAAACCATATCTTGTATATTGGATGAAACTGATAAGTTTACTTTAAACACATCTGTACAAACTGTCAAGTTATTTCTAGGATGAACCTCAACAGGAGAGGGGTCATGCTAACTTTTTTAGGTACATTTTTTTTTTTTTTTTTTCCCGTAGTACTGGAGAGTATTTTATTTTTCATTCATGTTCGATATTCTGCATCTTGCTTGTTGAGAATTTAAGAATATGGGGGTTTATTATTTCTGTTCTTCTTGTTTTTACCGCAAATATACTCTATTCTTGACATCCTAAATTTCCAGTTATTGAACCTCATTTCTTATGCCATTGGTGGCCATGAATTGGTTGCGGCAGATGATCCTTCAACAAATGGAACTTATCACCAGTACAGATGTGATCCGAAATCTTTGCAAGAAAATGGCTCCTCCTCTGGTGACTCTACTTTCTGCAGAACCTGAGATACAATATGTTGCGTTGCGAAACATCAACCTTATTGTACAAAAGCGACCCACAATACTTGCTCATGAAATCAAGGTAATTTTAAGCAAGCATTCCGGAGATCAGTTATTTTCATTTTTAGAGTTCACATTTATGAATTTTATACTCACCTCTTTCTGTAGGTCTTTTTCTGCAAGTACAATGATCCAATTTATGTGAAGATGGAAAAGTTGGAGATTATGATAAAGCTGGCATCTGATCGGAACATAGACCAGGTACAAAAACTTTCTTTTGTGATTTTTGCAGGGGAATTGTTTCCCACCAATCATTTATAGCTCGAACGAGTCAAAACCTCCTTTTTTTACTGGATATTCTTGGACTAGAATTATATTCTGTTATCCACAATATTCATTTTATTCTTGGACTAGAATTTTATTATGTTATCCACAAAATTCATTGCATCTTAAGGTTGTATTCTAGTGATGCATTCTGGAGTCTGGGCCTAACACTAAAAGCGAGATTCCTCAGCTAACCCAACTATTCATCACATGGTTGGCTTCCCTGGTGACAAGTCCATACACTGACAAAACAAAATAACAGTGAATTTCTCATGAAATATAGCAGACAGACTCTGCAGAGGATGTGATTCTTCCTTTGATGTAGGATAGTATGTATTGCAGGATGATAGAGGAATAAAAAAGAATAGGGATGTATCTATTGAACAAAAGGTTAGGGATGAATCACACCCCTCCACACATTTAAGAAAGCAGATTACGCTTTTTTCCTTTTAAATCTTTCAATATTCAATATTCCAAGCTACATTTCATCTACTAATCATGTATATAAAAGAAATCCTAATTTCTAACCTAAACTTAATCTTAACCACTAAACTCGATTAAATCTTAACTCTTTATTATGCCTAAAAAACCAAAAATACTGTAGCATACCATATGCCACTCTTATTTGCACGCAGTGTTTAAGTTATCGGCGAAAAGTCGATAATATCGACGATAATATTGGTGTCGCCAGCGTTGCGACACCGAAAACTCCTTTTTTCGTTTCTCTGCCAGTTGTCGGCGAATTATCAGTGATTTTTTTGAGTTTTTGCGATAATCAAAGTTGTCAGGCGACAAATTCGTTGTAGCTACCTAATTAGGTCATGAACTACACTGTAGACAACCACCCTTTTCGCCGATAAAAAGGTAGTATTGGAAATTTTGGAGAGAGCATTGTATTTGCGAAAAAAATAAAAAAGAAAGAAAGAAAACACCTGTAAGAAGGTGATTTCGGTACCTATAGAAGAGGTACGCTTGATCGGAAGAAGAATTCGGTGGGCCAATCGATCGATCGACAATAGTTGTTCGTTGATCTTCCGTATGTGCGAAAAAACCTCCCATTTTCTTTTCTTTGTTCGAATAGATGAAAATTTTCATAATCAACGAGGATTCCGGCAAATAATCTGCGATATTCCTTGGGAATTTGTGTTCGAAACAAAAAAACCTTCGATTGGGGATTTGGGTTCGAAATGGAAACGGAAACCTTATTCCCCCTTTTGGGAATGGCATCACCTTTTTTTTAACGGACACGGACGACGCTGGCGTAGCGTGCGAGTTGCAAGTCGCTGCTACTTTCGGTAGTGTGAGCCCCACTACGATGTAATATATTTTATACGTGCTATCCATCTATTTTGGACAGTCGTTTTATGGAATGAGCCAAAAAATGAGTTAGATCCACATTTCAAGTGGACCACACCACAGGAAACGGTGGTGATTGAACGGTTACAATGAAAAAATTCTTAGGGCCCACTATACTATTTATTTTCCATCCAACCCCTTCATTAGGTTCACACAAACCCGGATGAAGGGAAAACACATATAAGGCTGATCAAAACTTCTGGGCCCCAAGAAGCTTTTAATGGTGGCCATTCAATGACCATTGTTTTCTATGGTGTGGTCCACTTCATAATTGGATCCCACTCATTTATGGCCCATGACCTAAAATAATATGCCAAATTGAATGGACGGTGTAGATATACATCTCATATCATCGATGTAGCCCTACGGTCAGGGTCCCACCCAATAACGGACTGTGAGGAAATCTCATTGTGTACTGAGTTACTCGTGCGCTTTTATCATACTGGGTAAACTGTTTTGGGCCCACTGTGAATGTATGTGGTTTATCCACGCCGTCCATCCGTTTTTCGAGCTCATTTTAGGGGTTGGGCCCAAGATTGAAGCATATCCAAAGCTCAATTGGATCACACCATACGAAATAGTAGGAATAATGATTTCCACTGTTGAAACCTTACTAAGGCCCATGATGATGTTTATTTGTCATCCAACCTGTTCATAAGATCACGAAGACATGGATGAAGGGAAAATACAAATATCAGCTTCGTCTGAAACTTCTGTGGCCCTCAAGAATGTTTCAATGGTTAACATTCAATTCACATTGTTTCCTATGGTGTGGTCTACTTGAGCTTTGGATAATGCCCTAAAATTGTCTAATTTAATGGATGGGCAAAGTGGATAAAATACATAAATCACGGTGGAACCAATGGAGTTTACTTAATACGTTAAGAGTTACTCGGTCCGCAATCCACTTTTGATTTTAAGGATGCCTGCAAAAGCCTTCAGAGAAGGGCTTGCCATGGATGGTAGGTGGGCCCACCGTGATATTTGTGAGAAATCCACTCCGTCCATCCGTTTTTCTAGATCATGTTAGGACATGGGCTAAAAAATGAGGCAGATCGAAAACTCAAGTGGGCCGCTTGATAGGAAACAATGCAAATTGAACCTCCACCATAGAAACATTCATGGAGCCACAGAAGTTTTGGATTAGTTTTTTTTTTTGTTTTGTGCCTTCAGTTTATCCCATGGTATGGATGGCATATAAACATCACAGTGGACCCTAGGGAGGTTTCAATGGTAAGCATTTCCCTACCCACTATTCCTATCGTGCAGCCCACTTGAGTATTGGATTTGCCTCATTTTTTGGCCCATTTCCTAACATGATCCGAAAAAACAGATGGACGGGGTGGATTTATCACAATCATCACGATGGCCCCACCTAGCTTCGTGGCAAGCCTCTCTTTAGAGCGCAATTTGTGCCCATTTTGGAGTGCGAATTGGGCACTAACCTCACCAGGACCTAGCTAGAGATGGACAGTCTTGTTAGGGCTATGTGGGGTCCACCGTGATACATGTGTTTTATCCAAACCATCTATCCACATTGACAGATTATTTTAGGTTATGATTCCAGAAAGGAGGTAGATTGAAGTCTCAAGTGGACCACACCACAGGAAGCAGTTGTGACAATGACCCTACCGTTGAAACTTTTCTAGGGCCCACCATGATGTTTATTTGCCATCAAACCTATTTATAAGGTCACATAGACCTAGATGAAGGGAAAACATAAACATGAGTTTGATCCAAAACTTTTGTGGCCCCTAAGAAGTTTTCAAATGTAGGCATTCAATCCCCAATGTTTCTTATGCTGTGGTTCACTTGAGCCTCCGATCTACTTCCTGTTTAAGTTCATGCCCTAAAATGATCTACAAGATGGATGGACGGTGTGGATAAAACACATCCATCAAGGTGTGCCCTACAGACCCCTGCCAGATCCGTTCATCTCTACTAGGGGGGGGGGGGGGTTAGTTAGAACCGTAGTATATAATCCATGTCCTTTTGTTTCCCCCTCCCCACCCCCACCCCCTTTGCATGATCCAAGCCATCCGTGCAAGGGACGTAAAAAGACACCCTTGTCTTAAAGTCATCCGGAAATGTGTACTTTGAATTCATTTACTTTTACATGTCTTAATTATTGTATGTTAGCCATTGTTTGAATTATCTCCGATATTATCATTATCTTCAGCTTGGCGATATCGATAACATCATAACACTGGTAGCGATACTGACAACACCACTAGTATTAGAAATTCCAAGCATCAATAATGTATTGCTAAGTATCGCCAACGTATCGGTATTGCCAATATTTTCAGGCACACTTGTATTGCCAATGTATCGATATCGCCAATCTATCGCTAATATTTTTTATTGTGTAAATTCTAGGTGATGCTTGTATCACAAGTGTATCGGTAGAGGTGGGCATCAGACTGAGTTAGATCGGATTGGGGCTAACCCGATTCGGTCCGAAATCTAGCTGGACTGATCCGAACTCGATCCGATTCGGGATCGGGTCTGGGACATACGACTCGATCCGATTCGACACACGGTTGGCCTGACCCGAACCGAGTCCGACTCGATCAGGGAAACCGAGTTGGATCGGGTTGGGTGCGATTCAGATCAACTTTTTTGACGGTGAAAATCATTATCCTTATTATTTTCGGTGTGGTCCATTTGAGCTTTAGATATGATTCATTTTTTTTCCCAAATGATCTAACATGATCACGAAAAATGGATAAACGGTATGGATATAAAAACTACATCATTGTGGGGCCCATGTAATGTTGATATCATTTAAGCCGTTCGTACAACTCGGAGCTCGAGGCGTTACAGCTGTGAACGTCACAGCAGCTGTAATGTAACGTGTTGTGCAAGCTTTGAGCCTTTGACGTTAGCAAGTTCTGTAGGTGGCTATAAATCATATCATGGGATATTCGTTATATCCAAATCGTCCATCCATTTGGCAAGCTCTTTTTAAGGCTTGAGACGAAAAATAAGATAGATCTGTCTATCAAGTGGACCACACTTGAAAAATCATTCTCAGTTGCTATTTGTGGTGTGGTCCAGATGATCTTTGGATATGATTTATTTTTTGGATAATACTCTATAATGATGTCTAAAACTATATGAACAGTGTAGATATAATAAATATATCACTGTGGGGCCCATATAACTTTGATCTCCTTTAAACCGTTCATACAAGTCGGAGCTTGAGGAGCGTCAGTGCTCGCCTTCGCACATGACACGTGCCTAAGCTATAGGCTTATGGACGCGGATTGCGTACTACCCCCTCATGTCCCTAGCTCCGAACGGGTAGTTCTGTGGGCAGGCCCACCGTGATGTATTTGTACATCCAAACCGTCTATCCCTTTTCTCGTATTATTTTAAGGCATCAAAATAAAAATGAGGTAGATCCAACGATCAAATGGACCACACTACAAATGACTCTTGCATTTAATGCAACTGACATTTAATGTTTTGTGCATTTTAATGCAACCAAGATTATTATTTGGTGTGGTCCACTTGAGCGTTGGATATGCCTCATTTTTGTGTTCATGCCTTAAAATAATCTGAGAAAAGGGATTGACGGTTTGGATGTACAGATACATCACGGTGGGCCCACCCACAGAACTGCCCATTCGGAGCTAGGGACTGGTAGGGGTAGTACGCAATCCACGTATACTATATATATAGGGGGAAGGGTAAACGTGTAATTCACTAGTTACTACACCCGGTCCGGTCCGGATCGAATCGGATCAGATCCAAACGGATCGGATTTCGGTTCGGTTCGGTCGGATTTGCTATTTACCCGAATCCGATCCAATTACCGTTCGGATCTGCCCGATCCTACCCAAACCTGACCGATCCAGGCCATCGGTTCTGTTCGAATCCGGGCGGATCCGCCGGATCGGGTTCATCTTGCCCACCTCTATGTATTGGCGATATTTCAATAATATCGTCAATGTAGGGATATCATGAAAAGTTTGTTTATTAAAAAAATTATATTTCATTTTATTTATTTATGAGCACATTGTTGTATGCGGTTGTCAATTTGTCGTTGCTAATATTGATAATATCTCAATATTATCGCAATATTGATAATATCTCAATATTATCGTTATCGTAGCATGAACGATATCAAGACCATAATCTTTCGTTTCATTTCCAATTGTCAATGATTTCTTGGCAAAATATCTTGAGTCATCGATATTCTGCAATATCAATGGATGTTTGGACGGACAGTTGCATGGATGATTGGATGGTTAGATGGGATGAATGGGATGGTTAGACCATTTCTTACTACGACACATGCTTTTAAGCCCCCATTAAATGGAAACTTATTGTGTATTCATTCTTTTTGCAAATTTTTTTAAAAATTCCTAAATATGCAAATATGTGTATTTTAACATTTCCTGAAGTTTCACTGAAAATTCTACCGTTTTCCCCATGTTTTCCCACATTTCTGGTTATCAACGATATCGATATTGTTTCTGTATCCTTGGCCAACGAAACTTATAGCGATACCAATACTTCGAACACTGGAGATGATGGAACTTACAAGAGAGATCTTGCTTGTAATTCCAGTGCAGGATTTGTCTTAGCTTTCTTCATTTGGCTCTAATTTTCCAACATTTTCTTCCCAAAACTCTCATGGGTATTTGGAGTTGGGTCCATACAATAGTACGACTCTTGCAATTGCATCACCGTAATCTCCACCATCTTCTTGTCTAGCATCTCCATCTATTAAAAACTCTTTACTGCACTGACCATCTAGGGAGTTTTTTGGTTGTAGATCTCAATAAAATTTTAGCATCCCTACTTTTACACTGTAGGTGTAGTCACCAACAAGGCAATCACTATCCACCAGGGATTACTATCAATTGATTCTATCATGCATTCATGTTCCAGTTAATCCCATCGCTTCAACCAACACATTTATATGCTAAACCTCATGTTTTGCCGGACGATAGGATGGGAAAGGGTGGGTGGGGTTATAAGAGATAGCAATGGTGGAATGGAACTGGTCTCTATATTTTTTCGATTGCTGATACTTCATAACATACAAAAATACAGATACGTGGGGCACTATGGCAAGTGCTTGATGATTGGCTGGATTGTTTTAAAAAATCCAGTCCAGTTGGCCGTCACAGGGTTAAGTAGGTTATTTATCATCCCAAAGAAAAAAATGGGACCCATCACATCGGGAATTATATTGTCATTTCCACCTCAGGGATGATTGAACATTGTTGGAATCACTATCATTGGATTCCATCATGTTCCCACCTTGTCACGCACAAGGATGCTTTCCTTGAATTGGGTCGACGGTGTCTATCCAACCTATTCAAGATCTCTTGAACAACAACTTCCAATTGACCCTGCCTTCCAACCACTTTCTCAAAACATTCTTTTTGCTAGCCATCAACCACGAACATGGCATGGATAAACTTGCACTGATACCAACTTGACATCAGGAGTCCTTTGTTGCAGGATCCTTCGAACTAGGTGTTGCTTGCGCTTTGAATCGCGCACTGGACTGATATTTGTGCTCCTTCCCAGTTGTTTATACTGGATAACATTTTGAAACAGATGCTTCCCCGCACCATGCCTCTTGGCTTCACGCTTTATGCAACCATGCATTGGGTGGATGTGTTTTTGCAGGAAGTGGGTGCAATGAAGAAGATAGGAGAAGAATCACAACCGATGATTCAAAGAGCTTGATTTTTTGGGCTTTTATTCTGCAAGAGAGAGTCTGTTCTCTAAGAAACTACTTTCTTTGTTCAGTAACACAAGCCACAAGAAACCCTTATTTAAACTCAATCTCAACCACTAAACTTTATTAAACCTTAGCCCTTGATTGTCCATAAAAAAAAATTGTTATGTTTTGCAGTGGGTACTATAGCACACACCATGGCGTTACTATAGTGTGGTACTATAGCACACCAATATTTATAGAAAGGCTATTCACCACCACCACCACCACCATCATCTAAGCCTTATCCCAACTAATTGGGAATTTATAGAAAGCCTATTAAAACTGCTAAGACCTGGAAAAAATGAATTCAACCCCTCTGTGGACTTAAACACGTGTTTAGTATGCACTGGGACCCTCTGAATGGAGTATATGGCCCACAACTCGTTTTTGGGACCCACATATCCATGGAGTATTTCTTGCACTTGTGTCAGTTTGCATTATCCTTGCTCCTAAGAACTTCTGAATCTCTTTCAGTGACCAACAATGGTGAAGGGATTGAAGATGTGAACCAGAGACCTTGCTTAAGCTTTGGCACTTAGCTTCTAGGGAAACCACTGTACTAAATGGGCCAACATACTAATGACCTTGGTTATAAAATCGCATGAAATTTTTGGGAGGTGTGACTCGTGTGAGGGCAATTTGTGTGGGAGGTTGAAGAGGCAATTTGCAGCGGACATGGCATGCACGTACAAGATCAGGAATCCATCAGATGAGGGCCATCATGAAATGCCCTGGTCCAAAAATCAAGCTGGTTGACACATCAAGTGGGCCACACATCTATGGGAAAGATGGATAGTCAGAAAAAAAAAAGATGACCCATGGTATGTTCATCTTCTCTTGTGGCTCACCTAACGGTGGACCTTCTTGATATTTGGCCAGGACTATTTTCATGGTGGCCTACCTGATTGGCTCGGATCCTGCACACATATGCCATGTTGGCGAATTTTCTGCAAGTCGCATCATTAATATCTCCTCCTACGACATCTTGGGCTGCTCTCAAGCTTCTTTTCCTATGACATTTGTTGGACTCCCTCTTACTGTCACCCCCCCCTTGGGATATTATTATTGCCAAAATTTTAAAAAAACTTGCCACTTGGCAATGCCGCTATCTATCGATCGGAGGTAGAATCACTCTCATCAAAGCAGCGCTGTCCAACCTTCCTCTTTATTACATGTCTCTCTACAGATGCCCGACCTCTGTCTTAAATAGAATCGATCCGCTCAGAAGGGAGTTCTTATGGAATGGAAAAGAAAACCGCAAGAAATTCCATCTAATGGACTGGACGAAAGTGTGTACTCACTTCAGGAATGGGGGAGCTAATATTAAAAATCTAAAGCATATGAATTTGTCTTTTTTGGGTAAATGGATCTGGCGTTTGGGAAAGGAAACCGAAGCTCTGTGGAACATCGTCGTCAAAAGGAAATATGGGTCGTCTCCCGGTGGTCGGTGGACCAGTGACACTTCTTCGTATAGGGCCTCCTTTGTTTGGAAAGGCATTCTCCGTCAAAAATCATCTGTGTTATCCAATATAGGCTTTGTCTTAGGTAACGGTATGAGAATCAGGTTCTGGGAAGATCAATGGTTGGGTGAATCTACCCTCAGCAGTAGATTTCCGGATATTTATCGTATTGCTGCCAATAAAAAGTGTTATTGCCAGCAACTTCTCCCAATCAGGAGCCAGTGGGACTTGGGATATCACTTGTGTTAGAAATCTGCGAGATTGGGAAGTGGACGAGTATGTGGAATTGCTGTTAGATCTATCTACAGTCACTCCAGATCCTTCTTCTCTTGATAATTTGCGCTGGAATCGCCACAGATCTGGCAACTTTTCGGTGAAATCTTTATACTCTATGCTTGCTTCTACGTCACCAACTTCTCAGCAGACAGTCCCCTTCATCTGGAAATACGCCGCCCCGCCCAAGTTTATCTGTTTCGGTTGGCTTGCTGCTATGAACCGGATCCTTACGAATGACAACCTCAGGAAGCGTGGAATGCAGATTGTTAATATTTGCCGCTGCTGTATGCACAGTGAGGAGACTGTTGACCATCTCTTGGTTCACTGTCCCTATATTTCTCTAATCTTGTGGGATTTTTGGTCTTGTTTCAATATTGCTGGTTGCGTCCCTAATTCTGCAGCGTTCTTACTAGCAACTTGGCAGGGGCCAAAGCTTGGTAAAGTGAAAACTAAAATTTGGAGAATGGCGATCATCGCTATATGGTGGGCTGTATGGAAGGAGCGGAACGAAAGATGTTTCAACGACTCTACCACTACGGCTAGAACAGTGGGCTCCTTTGCAAAAAAGTTAATTGTAGAATGGGTGACTAATGTTTTGTGTCTTAAAGATTACGATCTCACTTTTTTAGGTTCCTAGGTTCGCCCTTAGGCTGCTAACTCAGCAGTCCTCTTTGTATTGTTCCTTTTTCTTTTATTATATTTTCTCAGTTACTTTTAAAAAAAATAAAACAATCTCCTCCTGCAAAGTACCTCAGCATTTCTCAATTCTTTGCGAATTGATGTGGTTGACTGAATTTGGTAAGAAAGCAGACCTGTGTCTAATCTGAAGTTGTCTATGCTGATGAATCAGCTGATCAAACCAAAATAAAAGCAACCTTTAGTCTGATCCTCTTATTTCTTTATATCAGTCTTCAAAGTGATCAAATTTCCAGAAATGAGCATGTCATTTTATAGAACTATGTGAACAGAATGAAGCATTTGTTTGAGTGAACAATGTGAGAATTTTTGAACTGAAGCTTCTCTTAGTTATCTGCGGATATTACATACAGCCTAAATGAACCCCCCTTGTCAAAACAAATCACCCATCAGAATACATTTCTTTACGAGGAACTAGTTGAAGAACCATTGCAGACAAGTCTTGCCAAATCCTTAGGTGGCAGGACAATTTTGTGCAAGAAGCTTGGAGTCATTTCAAAATTATTTCTGCTTTATTTTCCATCTCTGCACATGTAAGTAATCATGTCTGCTAATAATTCTTTTGCAGGTTTTATTGGAGTTCAAAGAGTACGCCACAGAAGTAGACGTAGATTTTGTCAGAAAGGCTGTCCGTGCTATTGGCCGTTGTGCCATCAAGTTAGAGAGAGCAGCTGAGCGGTGCATAAGTGTGTTGCTTGAGCTGATAAAGATAAAAGTAAACTATGTAGTTCAGGAGGCTATTATCGTCATCAAGGACATCTTCAGACGATATCCTAACACGTAAGTCCGAACCTTTTGGTGCTTTCATGGATGGTTTTCCTTGTACCAAAATTATTTTGCGTTTCAACTTGTGCTGCAGCTATGAGTCCATCATTGCAACCCTCTGTGAGAGCTTGGACACTTTAGATGAGCCAGAGGCTAAGGTTTTCTTCTCTTAATTCCCTTTGATTAACAGCTGAAGAGTTGGAGCTTTCCGTTACTCGCATCTACAAATGTTTTCATTTGTTTACTACGATTGTTTAATTGCTGCAGGCATCAATGATCTGGATAATTGGTGAATATGCAGAAAGGATTGATAATGCTGATGAACTCCTTGAAAGCTTCTTAGAGACATTTCCCGAAGAGCCTGCACTGGTCCAGTTGCAATTGCTGACTGCAACTGTCAAATTGTTTCTTAAAAAGCCAACTGAAGGTCCACAGCAGATGATTCAGGTCTGTCATACCTATTATGATGCCCTTAAGATTGAATTCTATTTTTACATCGGGCCTATAGTTGATGATCAACTAGAGGATACATGTCACCTTGCTTTTTTCCCTCTTCTTTTCTACTTTTATTTATTCGCTCAAATACCAAGAAGTTTATTCTGTTTACCTCTGATTCTCGAATCTTTGTTATCGATCGTCCATAACAATCTGCCTGCTACATACCCAGGCTCTTTCCAGATAGGCCTTTCCGTTGTAGATCCATTCATACCTATTTTTGATTACATAATCTTGACATTAACTTCTTGTTCCTGTTTCTTCAATTTACCTAATTTTGGCAGCAAAGTCTTTTTCCAGATGTTTCACTTTCATCTGTTCATCATGCTTACTGATGAAATAGAAGTAAAGTCAGTTCAAGAGTTCTTTTTGTTTATGAGTTATGACAATGGGGCATTGTTTTCTTCCTGGAGCTATTTACAGGCATGGAATTCTTGCTGGGAAAGTTATTCGATACTCTTGTGAGTGATGGTTCATATGCAGGAACTTACATGTGGCATACATAAACTCAAATTCAACCATCCGAATTGTGGGTCCTCCTGTAGATCTGTTATCATCAAAAGGTCGAGATTGAGTTCACGAACTGATAGTTCTCTGAGCCCATGGAGCGATCCGAAACTCTGATTACTGGGCATTTGTTTTTTGTTGAATGCAGACCATTGACTATTTTTTATTTTGACCGCCCATTAAAATGTCTACCAATCAGCAAATCAGGAAATCAAATTAGTGTGATTTTCTTGCACAAGCCATCTAGATTGGGACCCATGATTTGGATGGTTTAACCTGTATGCCATGTGTGCATTTTCTTAGTATCTGCATATCCACCATCACACTCTATTAGAGTATCAAAGTTTTTTTACTTTGCTGTGGCAATATGCACATTCTTCTTCTTCTTTTTTTTTTTTTTTTTTTCTGGAACTATTCAGCCTTATGAAATTGATTTCATGGTCCATGTTTTGTATTCCCCAATGCATCATTTTTCTGGCATGCTATGAAACTGCCAATGGATTGTTGTTTAGTTTAGCAGAATGACATCGTCCTTTAAATTAACTTCATGTTTGTTTTCACTTTTTACGTAATTATGTGTAGTCTGATACTTACGATACCATATCAAATATGCGTGAGCAAATTGTAAATTAGTTTCTTAGGGAGTTATTCTCTGATAGGCATGAGGGGTGGTGTCAGCTCTTGTCGGAACTTGTACTCATGGCTATTATTGCGTCCATGATTGTTGCCCACCTGTTTATCCTATGGGCTTATTTTTCAAGGTTGGTCCTTTCTTGTCATGGTGCTACCTGCGGATGGTTCTGATCTTGCACCTGTTCCTTCTATGCATTCACTTGTGGTGAGGGCTCCTTTTCTGGCATGTCAGCTGCACGGGCAGAAATGAGGGGAAACCATGTTTTGTGTTACCGAAACACGTCCTTGGGTTTTGTTTGGATGGGGATTCAAGAATATATTCTCTAGAGGGTCGTTTGGATGCGTGGATCTCTCCACTCAAGAACTTGAGCTCCATGGAACTCCAGGGTTCCAGCTTTTGGATGCCCTGAGGGTTCCATGGAGCTCTTCACTTGGGAACTCTAGTTCCCACCAAAAAGGCCTAAGTGAGTTCTTACAGAAAAGCAAATATTTCCTTTTCCATGGAACTTAAGTGGAGAGTTCCAAGCATCTAGACGACCCCTCGGAGTCCAGGTGGGGACAAAGGATTCTAAGTCATGTCTTCTTTGTCGTTTTGCATGCTGGTTCCTGAAAAGCCAGTCTGTTTCTATATGGGTCATGATTTATTTCATAGAATCTTGATTCTCTCTTGAAATCATGGTCTGAATTAAATCATGACTATGATTTATCATCCAAGATCTAAAATAGGATTTACTACAATTTCAACATCTATCGTTCTTCAACTACATGTGCAGGTTGTTCTAAACAATGCTACTGTTGAGACGGACAATCCAGATCTGAGAGACCGTGCATATATTTACTGGCGCCTTCTCTCAACTGACCCTGAGGTATATTAAAAGTATTTTGAATTCTTGCCGTACAGAGTATCGTTTACTCATGAAAATCTCCTACTTTGTTTCAGGCAGCAAAAGATGTTGTACTGGCTGAGAAACCAGTGATTAGTGATGATTCAAACCTACTTGATGCTTCACTTCTTGATGAGCTTCTTGCAAACATTGCTACACTAGCTTCTGTGTACCATAAACCTCCAGATGCATTTGTAACCCGTGTCAAGACTGCCTTCCAGAGACCAGATGAGGAAGAATATCCCGATGGGAGTGAAATCGGTAATTCTGAATCACCTTCTCATGCGGTTGACAGTGCATCAGCTCCCTCTAGTTCAAGTAATGTTTCGCAAGCTGCAACAAGGTCGGCCGCACCAGTGCCCCCTGCACCTTCTGCTCCAGTACCAGATTTACTGGGTGATCTTATAGGCCTGGGTGGTGCTCTTGTACCTGTTGACGAGCCAACAACAGCTTCTGGGTGAGGACTATGACCAGAGCTTCTAATATTCGTTAGCTGTGTTAATGGGGTTAGCCTGAAATCGAGGAGGGAATGTAATGCACTTCTCACCCATAAATACCGCTAATACATTCTTTTAACAATATGTCTATGCAGGCCTCCTTTACCTCTTGTACTACCAGCATCAACCGGTCAAGGTCTGCAGATCAGTGCACAGGTTACACGGCGGGATGGTCAAATATTTTACAGTATGCTGTTTGAGAATAACTCACAAATTCCCCTTGATGGGTTCATGATACAGTTCAACAAGAACACGTTTGGTCTTGCAGCCGCTGGACCTCTTCAGGTGAGTGCATTTTCTTGGATGCTTGTTCTTTACCTTTTCTGTGTGCTGAATTAATTAATATATGGCATTTTTCTGTTGGCTAGGTCCCACAACTGCAACCCGGAACTTCAGCAACTACCCTTTTGCCAATGGTTTTGTTCCAGAATCTCCTTCCTGGACCCCCAAACACACTTTTGCAGGTTGCAGTGAAAAATAACCAACAGCCAGTGTGGTACTTCAATGATAAAATTTCATTGCATGTGTTCTTCATGGAGGATGGTAGAATGGAGCGTGCAAACTTTCTGGAAGTGAGTCAATTTAATTTGTTTGACACACTGTACTTTCTGCACAATTTCCTTAACACATTACTCAGCTTTTGTTTTTTGACTAATGCGATCCTGCGTATTTTGCAAATCCACATACAGTTGTTTACTTTTTAATGAAGTTCTAACATGTGAAACTTGGGTCTTTCAAGAAACTAGATTGTGCAAGTTAGATAATCCAGTATGTGTAAGGGATCCCCTTCCCCAAGACATGGAACTTTAGGACTATTCTGATTTTAGTTGCTGGACTTAATAGCAATGTAGAGTTTAGTTTGAAGTTTGAACTCAAGCCAGTTGATCTACAAGCCCAGCATGCAAATGATTATGGTGAAGTATTTTAACATGATTCTTCATATGAGTGTCAACTGCCAACCAATCCTTTCCATACCCGTATTTTGAGAAATTGGGTTTACAGGATCCTCTGTACCCAATACTTTCCATAACTCAGTACCCATTCTCATGGTTGGGTTTTATGTGCTTTAACACGTATAAACTGAATTAGCTTTTCTTGAGTTGATACAGCGTAGATTTTTATGCTCTTAAATATGTAGTTTAACATAGAAAAATTCTTACACATTTATACCTTTTTAAAAATATGCAGTGGTTGATGTTTCCTGGTATTAATTGCTTCTTAATGTTATTAGTGGTGTGGTAATGTTCGTTGATAATTTTTTTTTTCACCCGTGCGATTCTTTGGTCATTGACATCTTGTGAAATTTGTCCTTTTAGAGGACAATTCTTTGGTGTAGTAATGTTCAATGAGTTTTTTTCCCCTTCACCCAGGGTATTCTTTGGTCATTGCTGCTTTAAGTGATGTCATTTGATTATTGCACCAGTTAATGCGGTACTAGAGGAGATAAGTTAGACACTTCAGAAAAGCCGAGTTGGATGTCATTCCTTGGGCTCCATCTCTTCCTTCCTTCGCATCTCTTCCTGTTGCCTTTTTCTGTTTCCTGGTATTAATTGCTTTTTAATGTTATTAGTGGTGTGGTAATGTTCGTTGATAAATTTTTTTTTTCTCCTCTGCGATTCTTTGGTCATTGACATCTTGTGAAAATTGTCCTTTTAGAGGACAGTTCTTTGGTGTACGTAGTCATGTTCGATGAGTTTTTTTCCCCTTCACCCAGGGTATTCTTTGGTCATTGCCGCTTTAAGTAATGTCATTTGATTATTTCACGAGTTAATGCGGTACTAGAGGAGATAAGTTACTCTTCAGAAAAGCCGAGTTGGATGTCATCTCTTAGGCTCCATCTCTTCATTCCTTTGCATCTGTTCCTGTTGCCTTTTCTGATTCTTTTGGGTCCTGTGTGTAATTCTCTTCCTCCCTATTAATAAAACTTAGTGACTTCTCAAAGAAGAAGAAGAAGAAAAGAAGACAATTTAGGCCCTTACGTAATTTTATTTTATTTTATAAAAAATCTTGTTGGCCAATTTTCCATGAATTTTCTAGAAAATGTTGTCAGTGCTCATGGATTTCAATTAAAGACTAGGAATGGGCGGTGATTTGTCATGTTCTTATTCCGTTTTGTTTCTCTATACTTGAATTGATTAAATATGGATTTTTAGTGCTAGGTTTCTATATACGCATATGTGCATACATATTATATTACAATCCTATTTTTTATTTTATTTTATTTTATCTAATGTTTAATAAGCATTATTCGATGATGGAAACATTTGATTTGGTTCTTGCTCTTATAGCTTCTTTTGTGCTGTTGTGGTTGGTCAGCTGTCATCTTGGTATCATCATTTGGTTTTCGCATCTGAATGGCTACGACCCACTACCTGGCCCATATAGCGTCACAATTTAGACAGGATGCATTTGGATGCACTAGTGAATTGTAGTTTGAGCATTCAGTTAATCAAGAAGGAACTGACAAAAAGTAATTGTTTTTCATTATATTCATAATTGTGGAAGTAGCTCTTGAAATTGCAGTTACGTTCCCTTCAAGTCCAACTTGAAAGCAATGGGATTATATTAGAGCACAGACTAAATATCACTATATCAGTATTCACTGATTTGAAAAAAAAAAGAAGTGAAAAAAAAAAAAAAAAAAAAAAAGAAAGAGCAAAAATTCAAGATGAATGCTCAGGACGGAAATCGGACTTTGGTAATTTCCATTTTAAGATACTAATAATTGCAACTCAATAGAGCATCTAATGGCAGGCTTCGGATTAGAAATTAGATGTTTGAGAGGTGGAATTTCAGTATGAGAGCATAGAGAACATTGCATCTTAGGCAGTACACGGTAGAATCAGGTCACCATAATGGAGTGGATTATGCATGCATGTTGTAAGGATGCAAGTTGGCTGTTTCATTTTTTCACCTTTTTTCATTACACTCAAATATTTTTGGAAGCCGAGTTGAGGGTTGTGTTTCTTGTCTTATATGCAGACATGGAAGTCCCTTCCGGATTCAAATGAGATCACTAAGGACCTATCGAGTGTTGTGATCAACAGTGTGGATGCTACCATTGACCGCCTGGCTGCATCTAACGTGTTTTTCATCGCAAAGCGAAGGAACATGAACCGAGATGTATTGTATCTCTCAGCCAAAGCTCCTCAGAGTATTCCTTTCCTGATAGAGATTACGGCTGTTGTTGGGATCCCCGGCGTCAAATGTGCAATCAAGACACCAAATCCAGAAATGGCTCCCCTCTTCTTCGAAGCCATGGAGACTCTTCTCAAGTGATTGTTGTAATGTATGATTCAGGCGCTTGGAAATTTTTTCTCCTCGGGTTTTGTTTTCACATTTCTGGTGAGTTTTGATGTATGAACTCTCTATTGGCAAGGGCTGCGTGCATTCCTTTGATATTCAGTTGCACAACGCCACTGTGATTATGTTTCTTCATTATTACAAGAAGTCATTGTCTCGATCATGAGTGCCTCTGGTCTTGCTGATTCCATGAACCTTAGTGATTTAAAGTGTGCAATTGACTTCAGTGTATTTTGAAACCCGGCGTGCTGCTACTATCATGATTTTAAATCATGCATGTTAGATTAAAATGTTATGAAATTCTGCATGTTACTAATCGCGATTTTCTGATTACTGAATGGTTCGAACATTGATCCTACGAGTGACGTACTGGCTATTCCTACAGGCAGGGATGTATATCTGTGACCTTGATGAGCTTAATACATTCAAACATGGTGTCCGGTTAGCAATGCTACTACATGCATGGAGTTCACATGTGTAGAGGAGGAAAGGTGGAATTAGATGTCTTCAATGGAAAGTACATGGGTCTTTTTTCTGTTGGCCTACTTCTTACTGTGAGAAGATGTTCGTAAACCATCTATCTGTCAGATTGGAATGGTTGGGGTTATCTTGATATCAGGTTGGATTTGATCAGGGTGCATCGATCCATCTTAACCCAGGCTCCATAAAAGGTTGGCCATGGTATCATTTGCCCAATCTGAAAACTGGAATGGTTTTTATTGCACTCCCCCTTTCTTGTAACCTGTTTTTCACCTGGTGTAAAAATCAGCCCTATCTTCTCATCAGGTGGGCCACACCATGGAAAACAAGGTCTAGCCATTGATAAATAGCAAAGTGTGATCCACTTGATCAGTGGAAATGGCTGATTTTTGCATAATGTTAGCGTGGTCAGGATAGGGTCAATTAATTGGAAGGGTTGGATGTCACATGCACTTGATGGGGCAGAAGGTTGGAACCCTGACGTATTTTCTTGCAACATGTATACATATATATCTCTCACTCTCCCTCTTTTTTTTTTTTCTTTTTTTCTTTTCTGTTAGCTTGTTAGTACACCCCACTATCAGTTCACACTATCAGTTCACACTTCACTGTTAGCCACCCCCAGTAGGGATCAATACCAAGACCTCAGTGTTGAAACGAGGCAACAACATGTATATCTCAGCTAAAGCCTCGCCATCTTGGGAAGTACGTGGACCATCTAAGTGGTGAATTAGGTGGCCCGCAACTTGAAATGTCCTTTTGATTGGTCCCAACCACGCAGCATCAGCATGTACTAAGCCATTCATCTGGTGGTCACATCATGAAAATCACTCCATTGGGTGATCTACACAATCTGACTGCTGCCCCGTAATGTACTGTTTACTAGATCGGGTAAAAGTACAATTCAACGGTTAGGATCCTCCAATGGGATCGAATTTAGGCTATGGCATACGATTGTGGGGCCCAGCAGCGGAATTCCTTCTATTCTGCTGATGTGGCATCTGTGAGCCGATTACAGGTTGTCTGATGATGGTCTCTCATGGATAGCATTATGCTACCAATCGCACAAGAATATTCAAATCATTTATAAGTATCTGTAATTGTGGGATCCAACGTATTCCAGTTTCAGTGATGCTAACATGGAGGCCGCTGCATGGAGGTTTTATGCCGTTCCCCCCTTACGGTACACATTGCGAATGGGTGAGTGATCAGGACCGTTGCTTGGATGGGCCGCAACGTGGATGGCCATATTCTAAAAAATGGCGACGGATCGGACTGTGGTACCCATCGTATCGGTGGGTGCGAAAAGAACGGTTAGTGCTTCCGACCACATTCAACCAGAAAGGCTCACTAAAAATGGACGGTCAGAGTTGTTCAACCAGTGGGGTTTTGGGCCTGTAGCCTATCAGATCAACAGTCCAGATCACCAGCATACTTGCCTTCTTCAGCTTTGTTCTCATTAGGGGTGTACACAAACTAGGCCAGCCCGATTAGCCCGCTCGACCCGGCCCGAAAAAGCTCGACTCGGCCTGACCCGGAACTGAGTTCCGGGTCAGGACGGGTCAATTTTCAAAGCCCGTTTTGAGTTCAAGCCGAGTTCGGATCTGACCCAGTTCAGCCCGACTCGGCCCGAAGCCCGACTCAGCCCGACCCGACTCGGCCCGACCCGACCCGGCCCGAAAAATTTGCATTATTGCATGCATTGAGTAGCTGTTTTCCACACATACAAACTTGACTTTAGAAGTTCTTAAAAATGCGAATCAGTATAGTCATGGCGAATTTAAAAAAAGTGGACAAGCTAGATGGGCACTAAAATTACCATATGTTTATTTTTTTTTTGAATATTTCATCATTTAGGATATTCATGCATATCTTTTAAATAGATCCATCTAAGCTTAATTAAAATTTCATGAAGAAGTAAAAAAGACTTTAGAAAAATTCAAGAAGAAGACTTGATTGCAAGCACATCTATGTTGACCTTTATATAAGAAGATTTCATTAAGATCTTTGAAGGTTATAAAAACCTCTAAGGAAATAATAGAGAATTACTTAGGCAAGGATTTTATTAGTTAATGACAATGAAATTCTTGAGCACATCTTGTGTCATTTATTTTGAATAGTTTACAACTTCATAAAAAATAGTTGTGATAGTCCTACAGGTTGAAAGCAAAATTCCCAACCTTTTCTCTTCAACTAGCTTTGTGAGTTTATTATCGTGGAACACCTGACATCCAACTATCCAACAGGTGCATCCTACCACCATGATTAGACGACTCAAAAGTGAGTCTATCTAATTATATGGCACACACCTTAGAAATTTGTGTAGATCACTCAAAAGTAAGGTTCGAAATCACCCAGGTTCGAACCACCCAGAACTGAAGGTTCGAAATCTGGCCCGAACTCGGCCCGAACTCGCCTCGGGCCCGGTTCGAACTGGAGATGTTGGCCCGGTGACCGGGCCCGGTCCGGCTCGGACCTGGTGCGGCTGTTGAACGGGCCTGGACGGGCTGAGGCCAGTTCGACTCGGCCCGACCCGTGTACACCCCTAGTTCTCATCCTTTTCGTTTTCGAAATTCGAACCTCACATGCAATCTGATGATTCTGATTTTTTATTTTTTTTCTTGTCATTATAGAAAAGTGGTCGGTTCCTCTACAGACTACAAGGTCTTGCATAACAAGCTTATCTCACAAGGGTCATGCGTGGGCCCCACCGTGGTGTTTTATGGCATCCAACTTGTCCAGCACGGTCTCCCCACGGTGAAAATTGGACACCCCAAAAATCAGACTGATCCGACGGCCATGTGGGATACTACCTGAAATAAGCGGTTTTGGGTGGTCGTCAGTTATTATCTGAAGTGTGGCCCACCTAATGATCAGATAGGCTTGAATTTTGCCGCATCCAATCATCATGGTTGGTCTAACTTATTGCACAGGTTGGATGGCATACATACAACCTGTTATGCTCCAAATAGGAAACAATGTATAAAATGCAAAGTTTCATCTGATACCATGGTGTATTGCAGCTTATTCTCACATCACATGTGGGGTCAACGGTCTATACCGTGGTAGGCAACCCCAATAAGCCTGATATTTGGGCTTTGAATGGACAGGCTGGCCCATTTGGCTTTCTTGCCAACCGTCAAAGACGGCCCTTGTGTTTTATTTTTAAGGCCCATGGGCCGGGTCCGAGTTTGATTTTTAGGCCTTCAAAACAAATGGGCGGTTTATATTTACACATGTTCTATTCAAAGCCTGCTCTGAGCCCAAAATAGGACCGTTCATCTTCAGTGTCTGGTTCTTGGGATTCCCTTTTAGGCCCGAAGTTAAAACTGCCAGGTGCTGTGGCCCACCAAAGTTTTGGAATTGCTTAGAGTTCCGGTGTGTCCCTTCATCCTGTGGGGCGCACCTGATGAATGGATTACATGACATAAACACGACACGTTGGACCCCACATCCCATCTGGAGGTTTCTATGGTGACACCATCTTCTCCAATGTTCTCCATTGTTCCATTTTGTGTGGCCCACCTGAGTTATGGATCAAGCTGTAATTTTGGGATCTAGGCCTAACATCGGTTACACATTTAATGGATGGGTTGGATGGAACTCACACATCACGGTGTAGTCATCATACGTTCGAATGTATAGGATCATTTCTTCCAGGGGATACAAATGAGGGAGAGACATCATTCCCAATTTGTACATAATAGTCAGTTATGTGAGTCCCAACTCTTCTCAAACAGAGACAAGGTTCCTTGATTCTCTCCTCAAGGTCCCTTTCAGTCAAGATCTAACCACACTCACCTCAGGCCCACTTCTCCAGATCTGGAGTGGATGGGAGAGTGACACGTCACCTGGGTCTGCTCAAGACCATCTGCATGGGAAGCTAATGGAATCCTTGTCACATGATGAAGACCCAGATATTTATAATATTTAAAGAAAGAAAGAGAAAAAAACATGATAAAGCCCCAGATATTTATATATGATATTAAAAAGAAGAAAGAAAATGAGGTCAGATGGGTTCTCACCCATGTGGGCTCAAGCCTTCCACACATGGTCTGCAAAATAGCCAACACAAACACTACAATTTTCTAATAGGATATGCACACTACACATCAAGTGGGCCCCACGGTGTATAGATCCAGGATCCACCGTTGATGAACCATGACCCAAAAATTTCCCACATCCTAACATCAAACCTACCAATCATGACCTCCTTTTTCAATTCAATGGCAACCGTCTATTCGTGGGCCATTTGGATTGTCCTAGGCATGGTCTATCATGTGGGGCCAACAGTCCAATGGCTGGGATTACTTTCAGAAACTGAAAGCTCAAGCATACTACACACATCCTTAATCATACAATTCCTGATTTTCTAATGGCCCATGTCTATTTAATCCTCCCACATGTCCACCATCCTTATCTTATACATTAACCAAAAACCCATGTGTATAAAACAAATCTAATCCACCCAATGCACCCACATGGCCCACCACCTTCTAACAGTAAGTAAAATCACAAGCCAGCCCACCCCAACTCACTGCCTGGTTGTTTGAGCATCTTCCTCAAATCAAAATCCCAATCCAACACTGTCATGATCTAGTCAAATGAAAAAAAACAGGAATCTATCACAGCACACATCTGGATCTTACATTGTCTTTGTTCTTTGACCACCATTAGACTTCTTTTCTATATAAAGTCCACCCATACAAGCTTTATAATCTCAATTCTTTCTGATTGATATTGAATTGCATTTGATCAGATATAATTGCAATGGCTTTCCAAGATTTCACAAGAACGGGTGGTAGAAATCACTGCTAGAAGAATGCTAAAAGGTTTGAACCCGAAAAACCCCTCTCTTGTTAGCTAATGGCCTGTTTGGGTGCACCCCATAATTAAGATAGAATCAAATTCTGATCATTTGGACCCGTTTGGCGCGTCCTACAAAATGTGCTAATGGGTCAAGGCCATGATCCGCAATTGGTGTACCATCCAAACAGGCCTTCGTTTATAATGACATTGATTTTATTCCAATGAGTTCTTATATTTTTTCTGGATTTTGTTTTCCGTAGGAGAGAAAGAACAGGAATGCGATGGATTCGAATTTGAGAATGATGGGGTGGCATGTAAGGATCCTTTCACGATTTTGCTGACCAGAGCCAATAGTAGTAAGACCTGTTTCTACAGCAATCTGAACTTGAAGAATCTCAGAAACTTCTACCACCGGAAGAGAGATTGCCCACACACAGCGAAAGAAGATTGTATGGGTCACGACAAGGCCGAATCGGCGAATGTAAGCAGCAAAGTCCTGCCGATTTGTGATGCGGCGTTAGCTGGCGGCTCAGCAGGCCCCGATTACAGCAGCGATGCTTCGATGAACAGGAAGAGACGGGCGATTTCTCGAATGAAGGAGCTTTTGAGGTGGACCGCGGCAGCGAAATCTGATAAAGGAGGAATCAAGCGATGGAAGGTACGCTTTCTATATCTCTAAATGTGGATTACGTGTGCAAGATCCAGATCGTTCATCTGTTGTGTTTCTGTGGATGGCCCATACCCAAAATACACCACCATCGTCTGATGATCCTTGCCGCTGATTGAGGTACTTCCACTGATTACAAAATGTTCAAATCAGCGGCTAGGATTATCCATTTGGGATGATTTTTCATGTACAGCCAGTCCATGTTAATACTATACAGAAAAAAATAATCTGATATAATCTCCCAGTCCGAATTTCGTGGGCCCCACACATGACAGCCATTTGATCATACGATCAGATGGTTGTTGAATTCACATTCTCAGAGAAATTCAGTATATGATCTCTGACGGTTGGATCATCTCCATTGAAGGTTTTACACTTCCGCAACAGAAGTGCACTCAAAGACTCGTTCGATGAAACGAGCTCGGGCTCGAGCAAGATCAGCTTCACATGGGATGTTGGCAGCTGTTCCACGGCGTCGGCATTATCTCCATTGTCACTGCCATCATCCTCGGCAAGTCGCCGGACGTCGACGACTCAGCATCTGGAATGCATCAGTGAGGAGATGTGGGTGGGCCCGAAAACTGAGGAATGTGCGAGAATTGGGAATTGGATCACCACAGATTCTGAATGTAAGCTTCTTTCTCTTTGATTAATCGTCTTTGAAATTAGGAATGAAATGAGATTTGGAGCTTTTCTATTTGCACGTACACCTCTACATGTGTTGCGCATGTATTGAAAATCTGAACCGTTAATCAGATGGGCCACCTTATGTAGATGACTTTGACCAATGATCAGATCGATCAACTCGTCAGATGGGCCACACAGGTACGAGAAAGGATGGTCGATCTAAAAAATCTTTAAGTGTCCACAGGAAGCGTCTTTATTCGGCCTGTCTGATGAGTGGACTGGGCTGATTTTTGGGCCTGGGTCATCTACGTGATGGGCCCCACATATTGCCACACATATCTTTGAGGTTGGCACGTGTGGGATCATCACAACTCTGAGATGATTGATAACGAACTGAGGTTAACTTGACATTTGTGAATGGACATGCAGTTGTGGTGCTAGAGCTCTGAAACGGAGCGAAAGAAGGGTTTCTTTCAACCCAGTTAGAATCTGTTGGGCCCACCTCACACGTGCCAGAAACTGCAGCGATCTATATCTTTTGGGTCTTCTTCAAATGTGTAATGAATGATACACGGATCAGAAGCCATTAAATGGTGGGGCCCACCATTGATCTGAGTTGTAAGACGATGATGAGAATTCAATCGTGTTTTTTTTTTTTTTTTCTTTCTCTCTCTCTCTAACTTCTACAAGATTTTCATATTAATCTCAAACGTACAACTGCGTTGGTTTCTTGGTTAACCGGCACTCACCTCTCCACTGTGGTCCCCACCGGATGGATGGTTTAGATCAGCAGAACATGCAGACATGTGGCTCCAGTGGGAGTTGAAATTTCATGAAATAGTCGACCTGCTTCAACCTTTTTTAATGCATTTCTGTGAAAGCATTACGAAGCATGCAACTCCTGCACGATGCGCTGGACCTACTGCATCCATCTATTGGGAACAACCGTTTATGGGAAACGGATTGGCTACTCCCCCAGACACCAGCCAATGGCTGGTGGTCGGTGCTATGTGGGCCCCACCATGATGTATGTGTTTCATCCATTCCGTCCATCTATTTTTAAAGATCATTTTACGATATGAGACCAAAAATGAGTTATATTCCAATCTCAAGTGGACCATATTGCAGGAAACAGTGTTGAATGACGTCGACCATTAAAAACAGTTTGGGGGCCATAAAAGTTTTGGATCAAGCTGATTTTTGTTTTTTTTACCTTCATCTGGGCCTGTATGACCTAATCAACAGATTGGATTTCAAATAAACAGTACAGTAGGCCTTAGGAGGATTTTAATGGTGGATATCCAATCGCTATTGTTTTCATGTTGTGTGGTCCACCTGAGATTTATATCCCTCTAATTTTTGGTACTAAGAAAAATGATCTGTAAAAATGAATGAACGGAATGGATGAAACACATAAATCATGGTGGGGCCCACAAAGCACCGACCACTAGCCGCGGGGCTGATGTCAGGGGGAGTAGCCAATCCGTTTCCCCGTTTATGTGCTATTACTTAAAATCCATGATGATCGGATGATCCTGACCATTGATTTTTGACATTCGGAGGGAGTTAATTAGAAAAAGTCAACAGCGCACAATCTATGGTAAAAGGATAACCAATCGACCGTGCGGATCATCTGTTGGCCATGAACTCTGCTCCGAGGCTGATCCATCATCGGTAAGTGGTCGTCTCACCTCAATCACGACTTAGACTCGAGCATCAATCGCCAATTACCATCCGTTGGATTAAAGAAGTAATTTGAGATTAACGGGCCTTATTAGTTGCCAAAGCTGATTAAAGACAAAGCGGAGAAAAGCGGTCGACCGTACTATACCTTCCATGAGGTCGAGTGTCGGGGCATGTTCTTCACAGATAATGAAATTTTTATCTATCGCATATTTTCTGCAAAAGTCTTGCATTCAGTTGAAACCTTACTAAGGCCCATTATGATGTTTATCCGAGATCCAACCTGTTCATGAGTTAAGACAGATGAAAGAAGGGAAAACACAAATTTGAGCTTGATCGAAAACTTTTGTGGCCCTTAGAAATTTTTAATGGTGGGCGTCACTCTATCCACTATTTTCTATGGTGGGTACATTTCTGCTTTGGATTTAGCTCATTCTTTGTCTCATGCCTTAAATTAATATCTCTAACTAAATGGACAGTATGGATATAACACATACATTTATGGTGGGTCCCAAATAACTTGGTGACATAAAACCTGTCCATAAAATCTGCATCTAGCGAGTTCGTTACGACTTTTAATGGTATGCGTATTGTACTCCACCCATGCACAGACCATAATCCATATGGGCAGGGGTTCGTGGGGCTCACCATGATGTAAGTGTTTTATTCATGCTGTTAAAAGATTCTCTTAGATCGTTTTAAGTTATTATCCTAAAAATGAGGCAAGTCCACAGCTTTAGCGGACCACGACAAATGATGCTGCACTGATAATGACACTCACCGTTGAAACCTTTCTAAGTGCTAGCATTATGTTTCTTTACCATCCAACATATTCATTATGTCATGTAGATGTGAGTGAAGTGAAAACACAAATATCAACTTGATCTAAAACTTCTCTAGCTCACAAGAAGTTTTTAATGGCAGGCGTTCAATCCCCACCTTATGGTCCACTTAAGCCATGGACCTGCCTCATTTTTTGGTTCATATATTAAAATCGTCCAAGAAAATCATTGAATAGCGTAAATAAAACACTTACATCACGTTGGCCCCACAGAGCCATGCCCGGATGGATTACCATCAAGGCAATCCCCGTTTAAGTGGATGTACGCGGCAGATTAGATAGCAAGTCGGCTACTCAAGTTACGTCACCAAGTACTGTGGGCCCTACTATGATGTATGTGTTGTATCCACACCGTCCATCCATTTTGAGATATTATTTTAGGGCATGAGTCAAAGAATGAGGTAGATAAAAACCTGTAGTGGACCCTACTACAAAAAACAGTGGGGAGAGTGATTCTCACTATTGCAACGATCCCAACGCCCACTATAATGTTTATTTGAAATCCAAACTCTTCAAAAGTTAAAAAAGACATGAAATAAGAGAAAATACATACAAATATTAGCTTGATCTAAAACTTTTGTGGCTTGATCTAAAACTTTTGTAGCCTTTAAAAGTTTTAACGGTGGGTGTCACTATCCTCACTGTTTTCTGTGTTGGCCCACTGGATCTTTGGATTTAACTCATTCTTTGCATGTTGCCCTAAAATGATATCAAACATACATCACCTTTAGTGTTTGTGGGAAATCTACCCTTAGTGTTTGTGAGAAATCTATCCCGTCCATCAGTTTTTAGAGATCATTTTAGGACATAGGACAAAAAATGAGCTATATCGAAGACTCAAGTGGGCCGAACTAAAGGAAAAGGTGGGTAGGGCAATTCCTATCATTGAAACCACTTTGGGGTCGAAGTGATGTTTCAATTGTATTCATATCGTTCATAGCAATATTCCTACTGAGATATACTTAAAACACAAATATTATCCTAATTTAAAACTTCTATTGCCCGATGAATATTTCAACTGTGGACGTTCAATTCTCATATTTTGAATCTTGAATTCAGCTCATTTTTGGCCTCTTGTCATAAAATGATATGAAAAAAATAGATGGACGGGGTGGATTTCACAAAAAATAAAATAAAATCACGGCAGGCCCACCTAAGTTTCTAGCAATAGTGAGGCACTCTTAGGAAAATAGTGAGAATCGAATACCGACCGTTGAAACCTTTGTGGGGGGCTACATTAGTTTTGGATCAGGCTAATATTTGTATTTTCAGTTCATTCCAATTAGTATAATCTTTGGCCGGTCTGGTTTAACACATAAACATTACAGTGGGCTCCAGGTAGGTTTTATACATGAGTGTAAGTGATTCCATCCCCGTTGTTTTCCACCGTACGTGTGGCCGACTTTTGGATCGGACTCATTTTTGGTCGTGTCTCAGTGAGGTGGTGAGAGTGATGGATGGAGAGGATTAAAAGGAAAAGTGGGTGGGTGGATTCTTCACTTGGACAACCCAGATGATTGGTGTCGACTATCCATTAGGTCCAGCATGCATTGCATGTACTGCCATGCAAATATCACACCGATTGGCCTCAAATATGAACAGTCAGGATCATTTCTTTAAAAAAAAAAAGATCTAACCAATAATTTGATCCATCTATTTAACAGCTCCTTTCATGGATTACTTATAATTCTAAATATTCACTTCTCTTAGGCAATCCTGACCATCCCATCCATGGGTTGGAAAAAAGGATGGCTACATAAAAAAGGCCAAATCTCTAATGGATTTGATCACCGATCAGTCTTACTTTTGCATGGTAGCCCTTGAAATGTGTTGTAAACCTAATAGACAGTTTAGATCAATTTACTGGACGGTCAAATTTACCCGATGCAAGTAGGAGTACTATAACTTATATGCATTGAGAGCACGGGAGTATTTCTTATTATTATTAATTTATTTTTATTAGTTGTTTTATTTTTCTGACTCAACTGGTTTTAGCAATTGCTAAAGCCGGTTAATCTCAAATTACTGTTTAATCCGACGGTTAGTAATTGGCGACTGACGCTTGAGCATAAACTCACGACTGTGGTTAGACGGCCTCCTATGAGTAATAATGCTCAGGCGATGGATGGTCCGATCATGCTCCTGTTGCTGCATGCGGTCCCCATCCATCGGTGATGCATAAGGTTTACAGAAAATGGAGGCGGATTCCCTGCCTGCCATAGGCTTCCGCAGGAAGTTCCTGTGCTGGGAAGCTAGATGAGGCCTTCCATCATGTTTGCTAGACGACATCCACACCGTACATCCGTTTTTTCAACTCATTTTAGGATTTAATACAAAAAATGAGGCAGATCCAAAACTCGAGTGGGTCACACGAGAGGAAACAGTGGGAAAGAAATGGCTATATCGTTGAAAAGATGAACTAAAAAAAAGAAACCTTAGGAGTCGTTTGGCACCGTGGATTGGAGAGGATTGGAGGGGATTAGAGGGGGTTTCAAATCCCCTTTATTGTTTGGCAGCAAAAAGCAACTGAGGATTGCCAATCCAGGGGGTTTCCAATCCCCTCTTTGAGCGGGTTTGTAATCCACGGTGAGAGCTTGGATTACGCCGAAAATCATTTCAATAGTTGCGGGTGTATATATATGTCACTGTACACTATCATTCTATTGGGCAGATGGCCCACTAATGATGATCAACACCGTCCAAGCATTGTTCATGTAAATCAGCACCGTCTAAACATTGTCCAACACCATCCAAACATTGTTCATATTAATCAACGATTAAAAATTGTTGGTTAGTCACTCAGACATGATCTTGTGCTTGCGGTCCATCCGAGACTAGGAATTTCATCATTTTCAGGCAAAGCATATATTTTAGCGGGATTATCACAACCATAATGTCAAAAATTATATATCTCACTAATTGAAGATATTAAAGTTAATTTAGTAATTAAATTCAAACCTCTGTAAATATACCATGTATAGGTATTTTTGAATTAAAGTTGATTCACACTCAAGGGTGCCAAAAACACCTGGAGGATTGCCAATACAGGGGGTTTCCAATCCTCGGGGTTGTAAATCCAGGGGGTTCCAAATCCACGCTCCCAAACAGGCCCTAGCATTATATAAAACTTTCGTGATCATACGAATGTTTCCATGGTGGTCGTTCAATCCCCACCTTTTCCTCTCATGTGGCCCACTTGAGTTTTGGGTCAGCCTCATTTTTGATTTCATGTTCTAATATTAGCGGGCAAAACGGATGAACACGGTGGATTTCTCACGAACACCATGATGGGGATTTTCTCCTCATTATTGGTATTGATGAAATCGAACAGGTTTCGATATCATCGATAATTGCAGGATTTTTCACTACTGGTTGGTGGACAGTTTTTTATCCTGTCGATATGATCGAGAGACTTTTAGATCATATCGAGGTTGTCATCGAGAGTGGATTCATCTGGACCGTCAGTTAGGCCTTGCATGTGCTCCCATACAATGCATGATCCATTGATATGATGGTCTTAACCATCTGATGATTGGCCTCAAATACGAAACTTCTTTGGCCCCACGATGATTTATGTGTAGCACGACTTTTATCATGTGGAACTTCTCTGCCTCACAATCATTTATGTTTTATATCCACATGACCATAAATTTCTACTGATCGATCTAGAGCATGAGCCCAAAAATGTGACATGTACAAAGCTCAAGTTTACCACACCAAAGTAAGTAATAGGGATTGAACAACTACTCTTGAAACCTTCCTAAGGTTGCTGTAATGTTTATTTGCCTTCCAACCGTTGATTTGGTCACACAGTTCTAGATGAAGGGAAAACATGATAAATATAAACTTTATCCAAAACTTTTATGGCCACTAATTTTTTTTTTTTTTAAAATTAAATGGTGGGTGCTCAATCACCACAGTTTCTAGTGATGTGTGTTGGGAGCTGTGGAAGTAAACTCCCGGTAGAATCACACAAATGAAAGATAAATGCAAACAATGCAATCATAGATCACACACCATTTAGGTGGAAAAACTCTTGCAAGAAAAAACTATAGCTTAAGGCGACAATCAATTCATATTGAAAATGAATTATGAAAGATAGATTAATCAACTTACATATACAAAAGCCCTTCCCTTAAAATAAGTTCTTTGCTATTCTAATAACGTTTAACACTCATATATATAATGTTACACATGGAATATGAAACAAATTGTGCAATTACACAAAATCCCACGAGCTATTGATCTAACCATAGACTGAGAGACCACTGATCGATTGAGTCATCATGTTCAATCAATCGATCACGCTCAAAAGTATCTAAATAGTTAATTTTATATTTATGAATTATCCCGATCATCATCGAATACAGATGGTCTTGACTCAACGGTGACAAGGCTTATAAAAAATGAAGCTACAAAACTATTAGTGTTGAGATACATCCATTCATTAAGTGGGACCCACTTCCCACCACTTATGTGACATAGAATCATGGATCCGATGGCAGTAACTACAGCCTATCATGTGCTACGCAATGGATCTATCATTCTCAGCATAAAACTAATTCTAAACTATTTTGCGTAAGGCCTACCTTGATGTATTCATGACATCCGATCCAATCTGTCCGGAAGGGTTGTCCTACTCTTTAGTTTGTTCGTCCCAAGAAGAAGGCCGATCCAATCATCAGATGGGCCACACTACATGAAGCGATGGACAAACCACCCAGTTACCTCCAATTCATATGGTGGCCCAAGTAATTGTTAGAATGGTCTGGCCTTTGGGCCGTTTCACTTTGATAGCAGGGCAACCCTTATGAATAGGTTCGTAGAAATACGTACATGGGGATGGGCCTCAGCTGTAGATTGGATAAGAGGCTCAGCCCGTCTAGCCCAATTTGGGCCTGCTGACTGCTGTGGGCCTAGGTTGGGCTGAACCTCAAGGCTGGTGGCTTGGAATTGAGCGTGAGTTTTGGGCTCCACAGGACATGGGCTTAAGACAAGCGGCGGAATATGAATGTCTCTGAAACGTGTGTTACGTTGGCAAAGGAGCTTTAAGAGTTGGGAGGCTCAATAACGTCGTGCTAGCCTATGGATAGATGCAGAGAAATGCTCGTGTCCCACCAGTTATGCCATGAGTTACCCGGATAATTTCTACCCTCGCATGTGGGTGGGGGATCCAACACGTCCAATAGGTTGGATCCATCGGAGGGACCACTGTTTACTCCCCAAGTATAGGGTTGTGATGTAGTAATAAACTCGGTAAGACCGAGGTCGAATCCACAGGGACTGAAACCTGTACGTTATCTGAAAATAACCAGATCTAGAATTATGCAAAGATGAAATCTAAACCAATTATGATTGAAGAATAATGGTGTAATAATTATCTAAAACTTACGAAAAATCAGAGAAGGGAAACTAGGGATTCAGAGGATCCACTTGTAGAGATCAGGGAGATCTTATGCCAGTATCATGAATTATGAAAATTTACTGAACTGCCATTGATACAGTTTTCAAGAGATGAAAGGTGTATGAATTATAATGGATTCCATCACCAAACCATGCCCAAGAGACAAGGCTAACAACAGAATTAAACTAATTACCAACCACATCAACATGCCATGAAAGTCAAGAAGGGTACCGACATCCAACCATGCCCAGGAGACGATGGTGAACAACAGGGCTTCCTGACGTCATAAAACATAAAAGGAGAAGGAAATACTCAAAGCCATCGCAGACCCATTGTAATTTCAGTCACAACAGACCATTAAAGACTAAAAACATTCCCTTAATAAAATTAAATAAAAATTCATTCAGTCTTAAATAAAAGGCACAAGTATAAATCCTTCCATCACACTACAAGCTTCACCTCTTAGCCCTAGCTAAGAGATTTAGCCACACATAGACATAGTGGACTCAAATCTCTAAAAAAAATAAATCAGAAACAAAAAGAAAATATAAACTCTACTCCCTTTCTCTCTCTTTACCCACGTTCCAGCCGAACTCCTTGATCCACGTCTCTCTCTCACGTGAGATCCCTGAATACCCTCCACATTCTCTCTTTTCTCTTTTTATATGCAGCCGGGCGGAGTGGAGTCAGTGCTGGAGTTGGAGAAGTCTCCTACATGGAGAATGCGAACCCTGTTTTACGTGGCAAAGAATGAGAAGATTTGCTCCCCTTCCCTTCCTTTCTTTCCCAAGAAATAGCGTCTCCTAGGACAGTTTTCGACGCCCTTCATGATGAACGGATTAGATCTTCCATCCTATCAACGACCATGATCGTGCAATGGCCGCAAGAACGAGCAGAGACAGATGAAAATAAAGCCTGCGTAAACTGTTTACGCTGCGTAATTGGTGGGGTCCACAATGTTCTTCAAAGGATAAATCAACTCTGTCCATTGCGTTCTCCTTGAAAAACCATCCGGAAAGGACGAGGATGGTTTGATTTCGGTGAGGCCCACAAGCTTTTCTGTTCTACCGTCCGACCTGCGTTTGATCACACTTTTCCTGTATGTGAGAACATGGGTCTGGAAAATCTGCATTTGTACGGTCGGTTTTCCCTCCTGGGACGACTGGACGGTCCAGATCCTCCATTGGATGAATGATGATGGCCCACAACGGAAAACCGCAACCTCTGTTGCGAAATAGAGGTTCGGGCTTCGCACTGTGATGATCGGTGGGCCCCAGATTTATGCCAGGTGTAAAATCCACTCCGTCCATTGGAATCAGGACGAAAATCCGTCTATACATGCTTGGTTTTGGGTTCCACCTGTGGTGGACCATGAGATCCTCATTCCGCCGTCCATCTCGTGTTTTAACACATATTTCTGTGATCAGGTGCATGGGACCAAAAGGTCACCATGAATATGGTCATCTCCTCAGTCCGGACACAATGGTCGGTCCAGATCATACATGTGTATGATGTGTGGGCCCCACTATTGCAAAACGGAGGGACAGCGTCCGTCGGCTGTCTCCGTGTGGGAGATGGCGCGGGTCAGCGCCAGTGTTGACCAGCCATTCTTCTGGTGCGGTGCGGGAGTGCACCGCCCATGCACTCCCACATGTACATGTGGGGTCCACTGTGATGCATGTAAGACATCCACTCCGTCCATCTCTTTTCTCATATTATTTTAGGCGTTGAATCCAAAATTAAGACAGATCTAGTGATCATGTGAACCCCAAATCAGAATTTCATGAGCTGATCTATCCGTTGAGCCACTTCTGCAAGGGTCCACTGGCTGATTTTTGGCGTGTACGGTTAATTTATGGTTCTCAGGCCATGGATAAAGTTTTGAGCTGAACGGATGGTGGAAACCCTGTGATCTTGCATTCTGGATGATTTTTAGGTCACTTGAGCTTCAGTTTCTTAATCTTCTCGGATCTCTGGCGTGTAAATCCACTGATCTTGGTCCCCTGGAGTCCGTCCCTTGCTCTGGTGACTTTGGAGCGCCAAATCCACGCTTTTAATACCCAATTTCAGTTTAAGCTCCTAAATACATCCTGCATCGAAAACACGACTAAATTAAACCGTTAATCAGTACTATGTTCGTAAATTCAGGTAATAAATAGGGTCTGATATGCAATATTTGAGCCTCAACACAACCCCTAACCAGCATTTTGCTAGTCCCGAGCAAAGTATGTGAAAAATAAGTTGAGAATTACGGGGCAATTTCCATGAAACCGAGTGATATTTTTGAAGAACGATTCAGATATGAGAAATCTAAGATTCATGAATGTTGATTATCAATTTCTCTTGGCCTCTCATGCACGGTGAATTTCATAATCAAGTTCAAATATTAATTCATAAACTAGAATAATTCTAAACATTGAGTTCCATGGGTGTATAGTGAAATCTCGGCCTATCATCATTAAGAGATCAAATTGTCGATTTCATGATATCATTGGTAACCAATCAGAAAATTCATAACTACCATCACCTAAACCAGAACTTTGCCTCACTGGATCATTCTTTCATTTTTCTAGTTTTTTTTTTTTTTTTTTTTAAAGAATGTCAAGATGGGAATCAAATTTTCACTTATAGGGAGCAAACCTATGGTGAAACTAGTCGCCCAACTCTTTCCAACTGTTAATCATGGAAAATCGAATCCACACCTATAGGGAGCAAACCCATGGTGCAATTCTTTTTTATACCCTGATGGCCAAATCTTTTAGGCTGGTTTCTTTCATGCTCATTGATTACCAAGTTAACCTTCAATATGGAACTGAAGTCTTAATGTGTAAACGAGATGTATCCTGTGAAATCATGACTCAATCAATGTTTACAACTTCTAATCATGGATTAATAATTCAACCTTAACTGTGAAATCTAACGGATAACTGAATCCAAGAGTAGTAAATCACCAACATTCCATATCATGTAATTCTAAATAAAAGATGGTCGTCAAGTCACTTCGAATTCACCAGAAAGTCCAGAAAAAATTTAAAAATTTTCACAATTTTTGCTCAAGACGAAGAAACTCAAGACGAAGAAAACACTGATTAGGTAACTCAAGACGAAGAAAACACTGATTAGGTAACCTAATCTCCCACCCCCAACCTAAAAGCTACATTGTCCTCAATGTAAAAGATATGAGTATGGAATGCACATGGGACAACAAAAGTAAATGTGGAGTGATGGGAAGATAGTACCTGGATGATGAATCGTGAGAGACATTCCAAGTGCAGGCAGCATGGAATCCAATCAGCACGAGAGAGAGAGAGCAACACAAAACTAACAAAAAAATAAAAAAATAAAATCCTATCTATACCACTTTCGCAAGTGCTCTCGATTGCATTTAGCGCATGCAACAAGCCTTTAAACCCCTAGGTTGCCCCTAGTGGACGAGTTGTAGTCTCGTGAGGGTTTGCAGTAATGTTACCCACAAACATTGAACTAACTAGGAAAATGAAATAAATTGAAAAGCTGGGTTGCCTCCCAGGAGCGCTAAGTTTAACGTCTTCAGCCAGACCAAAGCAACTACCCTAGTCCTATGCAAACAGGAAACCTACCTATACCTTCATCAGACTAGGAGATCATTCATGGTAAACAGGATCAGTCAGAGGCATGGACATGTCCTCTGGATCAAATTTCTTGACAAATGGCTTTAAGCGATGTCCATTTACTTTAAACTCCTTGCCATTGTCAAGGTCTCTTATCTCGACGGCCCCATGAGGATATGCAGTAGCAACAATGTAAGGGCCGGTCCAACGAGATCGAAGCTTACCCGGAAAGAGATGTAATCGAGAATTGTACAAAAAGACTTTCTGACCTGACGTGAATGATTTTCGTAGAATATGTTGGTCATGAAACACCTTCATCCTGTCATTGTAAATTCTCGAGTTCTCGTACGCGTCGTTCCAGATTTCTTCAAGTTCATTTAATTAAAGTTTGCGTAGTGAGTCAACGTTGTTCAGATTGAAATTCAGATTTTTGATCGCCCAGTAGGCTCTATGTTCTAATGAAGTTTTATTTAAACCAATATGATTTAAATGATTTTTAAACTCACAAGTATACGAATCAGATGTAGATATGGTACGTATTACGAGATCGTTCCCACGAGGACTGATCGTCACAATTCAAATCTGTGATTCTCCTTAACTAATCCAACAAATAATGGAGCGAATTACTAAGCACAATTCTAAAAAAAACAATTGAGAATAGGGAAGAAAATTCAATCAGAGAACAAGCACTAGGACTTTCGAATCCACCCATAATTATCCTAACCCTTGTTTTGTCTGTTGATTCACCTTAATCTAGATTGATACCACTTATATAGAGAAAGCACAATCTGTGTCCTTAATCGGGCATACAGAATGTCTAATTCCTTTAAGCAATGCCATGAATAACATATCCCATGTCCTTGGTCGGGCACATAGAATGTACAGTTCATTAAAGCACCCTGTTTCTTCCTCTATAGGAAACTTGTTCATGATCAGACACAAGCACCTAGAATAAGCATCCAAACAACATCCATATATATACTTTGGTCAAGTTCATAGATGGAGAAGTACATAATTCAAACCAATCAAGCCCACTTAGAGAAAGAAACACACCAATCAAATCAAAGTAAAATCAAAATATAACAAGAGTATTCAAATTAGGGGCTTCATCTCAGCCTTAGTTGAAAGATTAGCAATCCATAAAATTAATTAGGAAAGAAGGAAAAAAAATATGAAAAATAGGAACATCTCCCTTCTCCTTCCTCTCTCTCTCCTTTCTTCTTCTCACTGGATCTGCTATTTTCCTCTGGATCTGGAATTCTCCAATTTTTGAATGCCCTTCCTCACGTTTTGCAACTCTTTTTATAGCTGATGGAGTGGCTGGAGTGGTGAAAATCGGATTTGGAAAGCTGTCGCACGCGCAGCGAAAACCTTTTCGCAGCCCAGTTCGGGCCCTCGAAACATAGCATTTTCCTCGCTCAAATTCCAAACAAACACCGTCCCCTAGGACTTTCTTGGGTCCTCTACATGATGTATGGTTCAGATCTACCATATGATCAAAGATGGTGGCCCACAACTGCCTGAAAAACCGGATTTCTTAATATGTGCGAAACTTTCGCACCCTTTTGCTGTCGTGATCGGTGGGCCCCACAGAAGTATTTTCTGGAAAATCCACCCCGCCTATTGGATTCAGGATGAAATTTTAGTCAAGAATAGGTAGTTTTGAACGTCCATTGACGCGACCCAGAGAAGAAATCACGAAAAGATCAGTTTTGAACATTGCAGAGCAGTCCGTTTGTGGCCTCTGTACCGCACACGTGTGTATGCATGGGAGCAGAATATTAGCATGGTTTTGAAGTATTCGCGGCCATATACAAGATGAACGGCTTGGATTATCCGGAAGGATGACGTATGGGGCCCACAATCAGCCGCAAAACTGGCCAGCGGCCGTCGTTACGCAGACGTCAAAACGGGGACGCGGATCTCTTCCGCTGTCCGTTCTGGTGGAGCCCACTTCGATAATTTTTTTATCAATCCAAGACGTACATTGGATTCCTCTCGAAAAATCGTTCAGGAAGGGATAGTTCTGGTGTCTATTGATGCGGTCCACCTGATTTTCTGTTCCATCGTCCAATATGTGTTTGAACGGTTAAAAACCAATATTCGTTGTCTTCTGAAATACTGCCACCTAGGCGATGATAATGGCCTTCATTTGGACCTGATGGACGGTCCAGATTGTTGGTGTGATGGACGGTGCGGACCCACAACTAACGACCAGACGTCGTTTGCGGACGCTGGAAACGGCAACTGCCGTTTTGGTGAAGAAGACGCGGTCAGCGGTCGGTTTGACCGAAGTGGCGGTGCGGTGCGCAGCTGGTACGTTTACATGTGTACACGCACTCTATTCGGGTGGGGTCTACTCTGATGTTCTTGAGAAATCTAATCCATCCATTTAATTGGTCTCCCCATTTAAGGCGTTGAGACCAAATTTGAGGCAATTCCAGATATCAGGTGGGCCCAGAATCAACGGTTTATGGACTGATCTATCAGTTGGGGCACTTTCATAGTGATCCGAGGGCTGAAATTTGATATGTATGGTTAATTTATGGTCCTCATCCCATGTATGAAGTTTCGAACTGATCGGATGGCGGGAACCATGTGATCTTGCATTCTGGACCAATTTCGGGCCTCCTTAAACGTGAACGGCTTGATTTCCTAGGGTCCCTGGCATGTAAATTCTTCAATATTGATCCTCTGAGGTTCATCCCGTGCTCTGGTAATTTCGGAGCGTCAAATCCATGCTTTTAACATCATTTTTCAATACACGCTCCTGATTTCATTCTGTAATAAAAACACAATTAAAATATGGCATTAAGCATTATCATGTATGTAAAATCAGGTAATAGTCGGGGTCTGAGATGCAATATTCGACCCTCATCACAACCCCCAACCAGCATTTTGCTAGTCCCGAGCAAAATATGCGAAAAATAATTTCTGAAATAAAAGACCATTCCTGTAAACTCAAGTGACGTGTGAACATATAATTGAGATGTGAGAATTCTAAGATTAATGAATGGTGAGCAGAATTTTCCCCTGGAATTAAGCTTACAGTAAACTTCATAATCAAGTTTAAAGTATTAATCCATCAATTAGAACATTCCTAAACATTGAGTTCCACAGGTGTATAGTGTAATCTCAGCTTACAATCATTAAGAGATCCAATTATCAATTTCATGCTAAAATTGGTAATTAACAACAGAATTCCTGACAACCAAGCTTGAAACCAACACTTATCTCACAGATTAACTTTTCATTTTACCAGCCTTTGATTTTTTTTTTTATGAGCAGTAACGCAAATGAGGGGAATCAAATTCTCACATATAGGGAGCAAACCTATGGTGAAAACTTGTCGCCTAACTTTTTTTTTTTTTTTTTTTTTTCATATGTCAACTATGGAGAATCAAATGTACACCTATAGGGAGCAAACCTATGATGACGATTATGCGACTTACCCTTTCAATTCTTCTTTATAAACTGATGCTAAAAATTTTATTTTTCAGGCTGGTTCCTTTCATGCTTAGTGATTACCAAGTTATCAATTAATATCGAACTGAAAACTTAATGTGTAAGTGAGATCTAATATGTGAAATCATGGCTCAATCAATGTTTACAACTTCCAATCATGGATTAATAACTCGAACTTAACTGTGAAAACTAACAGATACTAAATCCAAGAGTCATAAATTACTCACATTCTGTATCTTGTAATTTCAAAATCACAACTATCCTTCAAAATCACTTTGAATTCAACAGAAATTCCAGAAAAAATGTTAAAATTTTCACAAATTTTGCTCAAGACCAAGAAAATACTGATTAGGTAACCTAATCTCCCACCCTCAACCTAAAATCTACATTGTCCTCAATGTAAAGAAATAAGCATGCAATGCACATGGGACAATGAAAGTAAAAGAGAAATGAGGGAAAGATAGTACCTGGATGGAGACTCAAGAGGCTTCCTCAAAAAATATTAACGTAAAAGCGCGTCAGTGTAAGAGAGAAATCAACACAATAAAATTATAAAAAATCCTACCTATACCACTTTCGCAGGTGCTCTCGATTGCATTTAGCGTATGCAACAAGCCTTTAAACCCCTAGGTTACCCCTAGTGGACGAGTTGTAGTCTCGTGAGGGTTTGCAGAAATGTTACCCACAAACATTGAAGTAACTAACTAAGAGAAAGCAATACAATAAAACAAAAGGCTGGGTTGCCTCCCAGGAGCGCTAAGTTTAACGTCTTCAGCCAGACAAGAACGGACCATGAATTAACTAATCTTTATAACTAGGGTCCGCCAAAGAAATTACCTCAATACCTTGATTAACCAATCCCAGACAAGTGATGTGAGTTCCCATGAACTGTGCTATCTGAAATGAGGTAACTGATACTGTCGTCAAATAATTTAAGGACTTCTGCTCGAACGACTTCTTCCATGTTAGGATCACACTTCCTTTGCATTTCATGCGACATTTTCACAGCATGATCTATACATACAGTGGGGCATACTCCCTGTATTTCCGCTATCTTTCGTTCAATTGCTGCCTTATATACTCTAAGAACATTAAGCAGTCTGCTCTCCTTTGCCTTCTCAGAGTTAGAAACTGTGCTGTCAGGAAGAGTCCCAGAGGGATGAAGAGGTTCCACTTTCGCTCTCCATTTTTCAGTCTCCAATATAGGAGTAGAGTCAAGCAGTGCATTGACGTCATGGATGAGACTATCTATGTCAAAATCCGTGCCATATTGTGCTAAGCAGGTCTCAAGTGGATCTTCAAAAGATTTACGGAAGGAGTCCTGCACTAGACTCTCGATCATGTCCACTTCAGATATGTCATCCAAATCTGCGGATTGTTGTCCTGCATTAAAGACATTGAGTTTAATATTCATATTACTAAAGGATAACTTCATAACTCCATTCCGGCAATTTATAATAGCATTAGATGTGGCCAAAAATGGACGACTCAAGATGACTGGGATCTGACTATGAGGATTCTGGACAGGCTGAGTATCTATAACTATGAAATCCACTGAAAAATAAAATTTATCAACCTGGATTAACACATCTTCAATAATACCCCGGGGCACCTTGAAGATCTATCGGCTAGTTGTAATGTTATTTTAGTCGGTTTCAACTCACCAAGTCCTAGCTGCTCATATACCGAATATGGTAACAAATTGACGCTCGCCCCTAAATCAAGCAATGCCTTCCCGATCTTATGATCTCCTATGCCGCAAGAAATGCTGGGAGCTCCTGGATCCCTAAATTTAGGAGGGTGTTATGTTGAATCATGGAGCTGAGCTGCTCTGCAAGGAAGACCTTCTTATGAACATTCTGCTTACGCTTTTGAGTGCATAAATCTTTAAGAAACTTAGCGTAAGGAGGGACTTGCTTGATAGCGTCAAGCAATGGGATGTTGACTTGCACTTTTTTAAACACATCCAAGATTTCATCAAAGTTGTTTCTTTTCTTTACTGGTGCCAAACGTTGAGGAAAGGGTGCTTTGGGCACATAGGGTGGCACATTAGTGTCTCTTGGAGAGTCAGAGAGCTTTTGGACTTTAGATGCATTAGTGTGTCTCTGTGCTTCATCTTGATCTTCTCGCTTTAGAATTTGATTCATCCCTAAGCATCTCTATTCATTGTCAACTGTTTGCCCGACCTAAGGGTAGTGATCGATTTGGCTTGCTCATGATATTGCCCTTGGTTGGAATTAGAGCCAATCTCATACTTCCCCTTTGGATTAGCCACGGTTGGCTAGGAACTCCCTTCTCTCTCTCACTCAATGTGGCAGCTAGTTGACCCATTTGTAAATCCAGCTTGGCAATGGATTGCACATTTGCATATAAGCTTTGCTGGTTGACTAGTAAGGTTTGTTGGGTGTCCTTTTGGAATTGGAGAGAACTCTGCATAAAAAGATTGAGTGTATCCTCAAGAGATGGTTTCCTTGATTGTGCAGGCAGTTGTTGATATTGCGGAAACTGGTGAAGTTGTTAACTGCCAACTTGGAAGTGCGGTTGCATGAGAGGATTTCCAGATGGTCCTCCTTGTTGGGGTCCTTTTGCCCAAGAAAAATTTGGATGCCTAGCCCAACCTGGGTTGTAAGTTTCTGAGTAAGGATTATTCCCAGGTCTTTGAAAAGTGTTCATTGCATGTACTTGTTCAGAAAGAAGTTCTGGGGATGCCGCACCAGATGGACAAGACTGCGTAGGATGGGCAGGACTAGAACATATGGCACATGCCTCGACTTGAGTTGTTTGTGGAGGTCCATTATGCAACATCAGAGCATCAACCTTCTTTGTCAGGCCATCAATCTTGGCATGGAGATCTGGCGTGACTCCTATCTCATATATACCACCTCTCTTCTGTGGTTGGGGACTTCTGTCACCTCTATTTGAATAGTCCATTGCTGGGAGTTTTCGCACAAAGTTTTAAAGAAATTCCACGCTTCAACATCACTTTTGGTCATGAATGACCCTCCACTGGTGGCATCAACCATGCGACGGTTCTGGGGTGTCAAACCGTCATAGAAGTATTGAACCTGTTGCCACTTTTCAAAACCATGGTGTGGACATTTAAGAAGTAAGTCCTTCAATCTTTCCCAACATTCATGAAAGTGCTCACCCTCTTTTTGTGTGAAATTGGTAATTTCCCTGCGGAGAGCATTAGTTTTGTGAACAGGGAAGAACTTGTTCAAGAACTTCCTAGACAATTGGTCCCATGTAGTGATAGACCCAACTTCTAGAGAATTCAACCATGCTTTTGCCTTATCCTTCAAAGAAAAAGGAAAAAGGCGCAAACGGATTAAATCGTCTGAAAAGTTTTGAAACCTAAAGGTAGAGCAAATGTCTAAGAATTCTTTCACATGATGATATGGGTCCTCCTTGTCTATACCATAAAAGGAAGGCAACAACTGTATGACCCCAGTCTTGAGTTCAAAGTGTGCTGCCGTGGTGGTGGGCAACACTATGCATGAAGGCGCATTGAATTGGACAGGAGATGAATAATCTCTAAGAGCTTTAGTTCCATTCTCTTCTGCCATTTCAAATAGGATGTTTCTAAATCTTTTACGAAAAGTTCTTTCTATTTCAGGATCAAAAGGTGCTAGTTCTATGTTCAGAGATCTACGTCCTAGCATAAACTATGTTATTGCAATGTAAGAAAGAAAACTAAACTAAGAAGCAACCTAAGAGAAATAAAACTAGAACTAGAAACTATAAGATTCTAAAACAAGTTAAAACTATATCAACAAGAATGGAAAGAAAGAACCCGGGAAAGGAGATGATTGATGTCAGAAGATTTAAGAAGCTCCTCCTTCACTTAGTAGCTTCCTTCCCCAATTCCTGTAAATAAAAACAAAAACAAATTAAGTTTCCTAAAATAATGATAGAAAAATCCTAAGCAACGGTTAATTTCTAAAAAAAAAGTTTCTAAAACTAGAAAATAGAAAGTTTCTAAATCCAAAGTTAGAAAATAGAAAATTCCTAAAACATAAAAACTTAATTCTCAAAATAGAAAGTAGAAAAGACTGGAGAATTTAGAAAGATGTTACCAATTTGGAGATCTATGTTAGAATCCTGCAAAACAAAACAAGTTAGTTTCTAAAACAGAAGATCTAAAATTAGAAATTTTCTAAAGAATAAAAAGAAGAGTTAGTTTCTAAAAAGGAAAGAAATCCTAAAATTAGAAAGTTACTAAAAATAAAAAGCTAAGTTAGTTTCTAAAAAGGAAATTTTTTTTCTAAAACTAGAAAATAGAAAGTTAGAAGAATCCAAATCTAAAAATAAAAAATTGAACAATTAAAAAAAAGAAATTCTAGAATTAGAAAATTTCTAAAAAGTAAAATCCTAATTCTAAAAATAGAAATTAGAAGAAGTAGAGAATTTAGAACGGGATTACCAACTTAGAAATTTATTCAGGACCCTACAAAACAGGAAATATGTTAGTTTCTAAAATAAAGAAAAGAACTCTAAGTTAGTAAAATCCTAAGCTATGAATTATGATAAGAGAGAATCCTAAATTCAATTTGGAACGAAATGTCCCTCAAGAAACGGCGCCAAAAACTTGATGTTTTATTTAAACCAACATGATTTAAATGATTTTTAAACTCGCAAGTATACGAATCAGATGTAGATATGGTACGTATTACGAGATCGTTCCCACGAGGACTGGTCGTCACAATTCAAATCTGTGATTCTCCTTAACTAATCCAACAAATAATGGAGCGAATTACTAAGCACAATTCTAAAAAAAAACAATTGAGAATAGGGAAGAAAATTCAATCAGAGAACGAGCACTAGGACTTTCGAATTCACCCCTAATTATCCTAACCCTTGTTTTGTCTGTTGATTCACCTTAATCTAGATTGATACCACTTATATAGAGAAAGCATAATCTGTGTCCTTAATCGGGCATACAGAATGTCTAATTCCTTTAAGCAATGCCATGAATAACATATCCCATGTCCTTGGTCGGGCACATGGAATGTACAGTTCATTAAAGCACCCTGTTTCTTCCTCTATAGGAAACTTGTTCATGATCAGACACAAGTACCTAGAATAAGCATCCAAACAACATTCATATATATACATTGGTCAAGTTCATAGATGGAGAAGTACAGAATTCAAACCAATCAAGCCCACTTAGAGAAAGAAACACACCAATCAAATCAAAGTAAAATCAAAATATAACAAGAGTATTCAAATTAGGGGCTTCATCTCAGCCCTAGCTGAAAGATTAGCAATCCATAAAATTAATTAGGAAAGAAGGAAAAATAAATATGAAAAATAGGAACATCTCCCTTCTCCCTTCCTCTCTCTCTCCTTTCTTCTTCTCACTGGATATGCTATTTTCCTCTGGATCTGGAATTCTCCAATTTTTGAATGCCCTTCCTCACGTTTTACAACTTTTTTTATACCTGATGGAGTGGCTAGAGTGGTGAAAATCGGATTTGGAAAGTTGTCACACGCAGCGAAAACCTTTTCGCAGCCCAGTTCGGACCCTCGAAACATAGCATTTTCCTCACTCAAATTCCAAACAAACACCGTCCCCTAGGATTTTCTTGGGTCCTCTACATGGTGGCCCACAACTGCCTGGAAAACCAGATTTCTTAATATGTGCGAAACTTTCGCACCCTTTTGCTGTCATGATCGGTGGGCCCCACAGAAGTATTTTCTGGAAAATCCACCCCGCCTATTGGATTCAGGACGAAATTTTAGTCAAGAATAGGTAGTTTTGAACGTCCATTGACGCGGCCCAGAGAAGAAATCACGAAAAGATCAGTTTTGAACATTGCAGAGCAGTCCGTTTGTGGCCTCTGTACCGCACACGTGTGTATGCATGGGAGCAGAATATCAGCATGGTTTTGAAGTATTCGCGGCCATCTATAAGATGAACAGCTTGAATTATCCAGAAGGATGACGTATGGGGCCCACAATCAGCCGCAAAACTGGCTAGCGGCCGTCGTTTCGCAGACGCCAAAATGGGGACGCGGATCTCTTCCGCTGTCCGTTTTGGTGGGGCCCACTTCGATAATTTTTTTATCAATCCAAGACATACATTGGATTCCTCTCGAAAAATCGTTCAGGAAGGGATAGTTCTGGTGTCTATTGATGCGGTCCACCTGATTTTCTGTTCCACCGTCCAATATGTGTTTGAACGGTTAAAAACCAATATTCGTTGTCTTCTGAAATACTGCCACCTAGGCGATGATAATGGCCTTCATTTAGACCTGATGGACGGTCCAGATTGTTGGTGTGATGGACGGTGCGGACCCACAACTAACGACCAGACGTCGTTTGCGGATGCTGGAAACGGCAACTGCCGTTTTGGTGAAGAAGACGCGGTCAGCGGTCGGTTTGACCGAAGTGGCGGTGCGGTGCGCAGCTGGTACGTTTACATGTGTACACGCACTCTATTCGGGTGGGGTCTACTCCGATGTTCTTGAGAAATCTAATCCATCCATTTAATTGGTCTCCCCATTTAAGGCGTTGAGACCAAATTTGAGGCAATTCCAGATATCAGGTGGGCCCAGAATCAACGGTTTATGGACTGATCTGTCAGTTGGGGCACTTTCATAGTGATCCGAGGGCTGAAATTTGATATGTACGGTTAATTTATGGTCCTCATCCCATGTATGAAGTTTCGAACTGATCGGATGGCGGGAACCATGTGATCTTGCATTCTGGACCAATTTTGGGCCTCCTTAAACGTGAACGGCTTGATTTCCTCGGGTCCCTGGCATGTAAATTCTTCAATATTGATCCTCTGAGGTTCATCCCGTGCTCTGGTAATTTCGGAGCGTCAAATCTATGCTTTTAACATCATTTTTCAATACACGCTCCTGATTTCATCCTGTAATAAAAACACAATTAAAATATGGCATTAAGCATTATCATGTATGTAAAATCAGGTAATAGTCGGGGGTCTGAGATGCAATATTCGACCCTCATCATCTAACTCCACAAGCAAGTGGCAAGCCTTCCCATAGACGAGTCTAAAGGGAGACATTCCAATAGGGGTTTTAAAAGCAGTACGATAAGCCCATAAGGCATCGGTCAATCGAATTGACCAATCCTTACGGTCAGGGTTAATGGTTTTTTCCAAAATGTGTTTGATTTCCCTCTTGGAAATCTCAGCTTGCCCACTTGTTTGTGGGTGGTATGGAGTGCTCACCTTATGAGAGATACCGTATTTCTTCATTAAACTCTCGAATGGCCTATTACAAAGTGTGAGCCCCATCACATACGATGGCTCGAGGCGTACCTGAATCGAGAAAGGATGTTTTCTTTTAAGAATTTAATGACCGTGCGATGGTCATTAGTTCGACACGGAATCGCTTCAACCCATTTAGTGACATAATCTACGACAAGCAAAATATATAAATTTCCAAAAGATTGGGGGAATGGCCCCATGAAATCGATGCCCCAGCAATCAAATGCCTCTATGATAAGAATGAGATTCAAGGGCATCATATTTCGATGGGACAATGCTCCCAATTTCTGACAACGCTCACAAGCTTTGCAAAACTCATGAGTGTCCCTGAACATAGTGGGCCAATAGAAGCCACACTGCAGAATCTTGGCCATGGTCTTTTTTGCAGAAAAGTGACCACCACAGGCCTGTGAGTGACAGAAGGAGATGACACTCTGATGCTCATCGTCTGGCACACATCTCCTCAAGATTTGTTCTGGGCAATATTTAAACAAGTATGGATCATCCTAGAAGAAGTTGCGCACCTCGGTGAAAAATTTCTTCTTATCTTGCGCAGTCCAATGTGTCGGTATTGAACCTGTAGCAAGATAATTAGCAATATCAGCGAACCAAGGTGAATGGGAGACTCTAAATAGTTGTTCATCAGGGAACATGTCATTGATATGGGTCGCCTCAAGGGAATCAGATGTATTAAGGCGAGAAAGGTGATCGGCCACTACGTTCTCTACTCCCTTTTTATCTTTAATTTTCAAATCAAATTCTTAGAGTAGAAGGATCCATCGTATCAGGCGGGGCTTAGAATCATTCTTAGAAAGAAGATACTTCAATGCCGCATGATCTGTATAGATAATGATCTTGGATCCGATCAGGTAGGACCTAAATTTGTCCAAGGCGAACACTACGGCTAAAAGTTCCTTTTCCGTAGTCGAATAGTTCACTTGGCCAGGATTTAAAGTCCTACTCGCGTAATGGATGACGTAGGGCCTCTTATCTTTTCTCTGGCTTAGAACCGCTCCAAGAGCATAATCAGAAGCGTCACAAATAAGCTCAAAAGGAAGGCTCCAGTCGGGTGGCTGCATGATGGGTGCAGTGGTTAACGTGCCTTTAAGCTTGGTGAAAGCTTCCTGACATTGCTCAGTCTACTCGTATGGAGCATCCTTTTGAAGAAGATTACATAAAGGACGAGAGAGGAGACTAAAGTCCTTTATGAATCGCCTGTAAAATCCTGCGTGTCCTAAGAAGGATTGCACATCCCTGATGTTCTTGGGTGGAGGTAGGTTAGAGATAAGATCGATTTTTGCCTTATTTACCTCAATTCCCTTAGACGAGATGATATGTCCAATGACAATTCCCTTATGAACCATGAAATGGTACTTCTCCCAATTAAGTACCAGATTCTTTTCTTCACATCTTTTCAGCACACATTTAAGACTTTCCAAGTATTTGCTGAAAGATGAGCCATAGACAGAGAAATCGTCCATGAAGATCTCTAGATATTGCTCAACCATATCAGAAAAGATACTCAGCATATATCGCTGAAAGGTGGCAGGGGCATTACATAGTCCAAATGGCATTCTTCAGTAAGCAAAGGTGCCGTAGGGACATGTAAATGTGGTCTTTTCCTGGTCCTCAGGGGCGATTTCAATCTGATTGTAGCCCGAATATCCGTCAAGGAAACAGTAATAGGAATGACCAACTAGCCTTTCTAAGATTTGATCGATGAAGGGCAAAGGAAAGTGATCCTTCCTTGTGACGGTATTCAACTTTCTGTAGTCAATGCACATTCTCCAACCAGTAGTGACTTTAGTTGGCACGAGTTCATTATTAGCATTGGCTACGATGGTGATTCTGGACTTCTTAGGAACCACCTGAGTTGGACTCACCCATTGACTATCAGATATAGGGTATATGATACCCATATCCAATAGTTTAAGAACCTCAGCTTTGACCACTTCCTTCATGTTTGGATTTAGTCTACGTTGTGGTTGCCGAGCGGTCTTCGCATTATCCTCAAGATATATGTGGTGAGTACAAATCGAGGGGTCGATTCCCTTGAGGTCCGCTATCGTCCATCCTAGGGTTCCTTTATGCTCAATGAGAGTAGATATGAGCATACTCTCCCGTTCTTTCTCCAGGTGGGCAGAGATCACCACCGGGTATGTCTCATCTTGACCTAAATAGGCATATTTCAAATCAGAGGGCAAAGGTTTTAGGTCAAGCTTCGGTGCCTTGAGGTTAGACGGTAGAGGCACTACATCAGTTTGTGGCAATTCTTCAAATTGTGGCCTCCACCTTAACTTCAAGTACCGGTGCAAGATAAGTAAGGCACACATCTCCCTAATCATATCATCATCAAACTCATGGGAGTGGGCCAAGCACGTCTCTAGAGGATCAGAGGATAAGGTAAGGGGTGTCCTATCTTCCACGAAAGTATCGATCATGTTAATGTCGTGGACATCGTCATCATCCTCTGAGTTGCTGCCGTTATTAAAAAAAATGTTTGACTCCAATGTCAAATTTCCAAACGACATAGTCATGACACCATTCCTGCAATTGATGATTGCATTTGACGTGGCAAGGAATGGGCGACCAAGAATGACGGGAATCTGAGTGCTCATGTTATTGATGGGTTCGGTGTCCAGGATGATAAAATCTACAGGGTAGTAAAATCTATCGACTTGGACTAACACATCCTCAATAATCCCTCTTGGTACACGAACAGTTCGATCGGCAAGTTATAGTGTGGTTAGGGTGGGTTTTAACTCACCCAACCCTAACTGTTTGTATACCGAGTAGGGAATCAGATTGAAGCTCGCTCCTAAGTCAAGAAGTGCGTGATCAATTCGATGGCTCCCGATTACACATGATATGGTTGGGCTATCGGGATCCTTGAATTTCTGCGGCACGTCTTGCTTCAGGATGACACTCACTTTCTCAGTAAAAAAGATCTTCTTTTGAATACTCTGCCGTCTTTTAGCCGTGCATAGGTCTTTCAGAAATTTTACATATGAACTTGTTTTACGACATCAAGTAGAGGAATGTTGACTTTCACTTGTTTCAACACCTCCAGAATATCCTGAGAGTTAGAAAGACGTTTTGGTGCAACCAACCGTTGGGGGAACAGAGCAACTGGCTTCTCTAGAAGTTCCAGTTCTAATTTTTGTGGGACATCACTAGATCCATCATTATTGTCCTCTTCTGGTTCTTGAGGCTTTTTGGGCCTAACCGGAAGGGTTTTATCAATGATCTTCCCACTCCTAAGAGTGGTGATGGATTTAGCGTGCCCCATTTGATTTGAAGAGCTGAGATCATTTATCTCGTATTGCGGTTTAGGATTGGGGAGCGGTTGTGCAGGAAGCATCCCCTTTTCTATAACCGTCATGCGTGAATCTAATTTTTGCATAAAATCTGTAAGTCCACATATTGCCTGAGCCAGCTCTTGTATGGAATTTTGAACCGGTTCTTCTTGAGGTTTCCCCTGATTTGGATTTTAATTGAAGAAACTTTGAGAGGTAGCAGTTTGTCCATTCCTCCAACTAAAATTTGGATGATTTCTCCAACCAGGATTGTATGTATTAGAGGTAGATCCATTGAAAGGTCTTTGATAGTTATTTATGGCATTAGCTTGCTCATTCAACACTCCTCAAAAAGCAGATATTGTAGGACAATTTTCAGTTGTGTGAATGTTGCAATCACAGATGCCGCAAACAATTTCATTAACCTTATCCTTCTTTCCTTCCATGGCCTCGACTCTTCGTATGAGATTAGTTACTTTAAAATTTACATCATCCTCTTCTTTCAGGAGATATACTCCACCTTTCTCCTTAGATTGAGTTGGCCTAGACGTGGTGTTTAATTTTGGGTAATGGTCCCAAGATTATGCATTTTCGGCAAGTCTATCGAGATAATCCCATACCTCATCGACCTCTTTATTCATGAATTCTCCATTACACATTGTTTCGACCAGTTGGCGCAGGGAAGATGTCAGTCCATCATAGAAAAAATTTGTAATGCGCCACATTTCAAAACCGTGTTGTGGGCATGAACTGACAAGATCCTTGAACCTTTCCCAACATTGGTAGAATGTTTCATCTTCCTTTTGGGCGAAGTTCATGATTGCTTTTCTGAGGGTAATCGTTTTATGGTGTGGGAAAAATTTCTTTATGAATTCCCTCTGCAAATCATTCCATGTGCCAATGGATCTAGGACGCAGTGAATGTAACCACGTTTTAGCCTTCTCTTTCAAGGAAAAATGAAAGAGTTTCAGCCTGATTGTATCCTCGGATACATTGGGAAAGTATAAGGTGACTATAATCTCATCGAACTCTTTCAAATGTAAGTATGGACTTTTTGATTCAAGCCCATGGAATTTAGGAAGGAGTTAGATAACTCCTGGCTTGATGTTCATCTGTCCTGTGTTTTTAGGAAAAATCATGCATGAGGGCGTACTCACCCCCGCCGGTTGTAAATAATCCCGTAAAGTACGAGGCGGGGGTGCTTGATGCACCTCATTCTCATCATGTACTTCCTCATCCATATGTTGAGGTAGTGCTTGAGGTTGATTTGCAGCCATAACCTCAATTAACTTAGGGGAATTTGAGCGGTGTCTAGTCCTGCGATGGATAGTCAACCCCTCAACTAATCCTCCTTCAGCCAAGAGACGTCGAGTGTCGTCACGGGCCCACTTGGGCATGAAACAGTCGCAGCCCTCAATCAAATTCTAAACCTAATCTTAAGAAAAATGAAAATCTAGAAAGAAAGAGAGGGTTGGAAGGAAGTTACCAAATTGGAGTCTCCAAACTAAAGACCTGCAAAACAAAACAAAATAAGTTAGTTTCTAACTAGAAGAAGTTTCTAAAGCAAACCAAATCTAAAGAGTTAGAAAATCTAGAAAATCAGAAAGAGTTTACCAAATTAGAAGTTCTATCTTAATAACCTACAGAATAGGAAATAGGTTAGTTCTATGAATCAAATAGAAAACAAAATTAAAATTAGTAAAATCCTAATCTTAAACTAACTCTAAAACCAATTAATTTCAGAAAATCGTAGCCGTCAGTCCTCGGCAACGGCGCCAAAAACTTGTTCACTCCCAAGTATAGGGTTGTGATGTAGTAATAAACTCGGTAAGACCGAGGTCGAATCCACAGTGGATCAAACACATGCGTTATCCGAAAATAACCGATCTAGAATTAGGCTAAGATGAAATCTAAACCAATTATGATTGAGGAATAATGGTGAAATAATTATCTAAAACTTAGGAAAAATCAGAGAAGGGAAACTAGGGATTCAAAGGATCCACTTGTAAAGATCAGGGAGATCTTATGCCAGTATCACGAATTATGAAAATTTACTGAACTGCCATTGATACAGTTTTCAAGAGATGAAAGGTGTATGAATTAGAATGGATTCCATCACCAAACCATGCCCAAGAGACAAGGCTAACAACAGAATTAAACTAATTACCAACCACAACAACATGCCATGAAAGTCAAGAAGGGTACCGACATCCAACCATGCCCAGGAGACGATGGTGAACAACAGGGCTTCCTGACGTCATAAAACATAAAAGGAGAAGGAAATACTCAAAGCCATCGCAGACCCATTGTAATTTCAGTCACAACAGACCATTAAAGACTAAAAACATTCCCTTAATAAAATTAAATAAAAATTCATTCAGTCTTAAATAAAAGGCACAAGTATAAATCCTCCCACAACGCTACAAGCTTCACCTCTTAGCCCTAGCTAAGAGATTTAGCCACACATAGACATGGTGGACTCAAATCTCTAAAAAAAATAAATTAGAAACAAAAAGAAAATATAAACTCTACTCCCTTTCTCTCTCTTTACCCACGTTCCAGCCGAACTCCTTGATCCACGTCTCTCTCTCACGTGAGATTCCTGAATACCCTCCACATTCTCTCTTTTCTCTTTTTATATGCAGCCGGGCGGAGTGGAGTCAGTGCTGGAGTTGGAGAAGTCTCCTACATTGAGAATGCGAACCCTGTTTTACGTAGCAAAGAATGGGAAGATCTGCTCCCCTTCCCTTCCTTTCTTTCCCAAGAAATAGCGTCTCCTAGGACAGTTTTCGACGCCCTTCATGATGAACGGGTTAGATCTTCCATCCGATCAACGGCCATGATCGTGCAACGGCCGCAAGAACGAGTAGAGATGGACGAAAACAAGGCCTGCGTAAACTGTTTACGCTGCGTAATTGGTGGGGTCCACAATGTTCTTCAAAGGATAAATCAACTCCGTCCATTGCGTTCTCCTCGAAAAACCATCCAGAAAGGACGAGGATGGTTTGATTTCAGTGAGGCCCGCAAGCTTTTTTGTTCTATCGTCCGACCTGCTTTTGATCACACTTTTCCTGTATGTGCGAACATGGGTCTGGAAAAACTGCATTTGTACGGTCGGTTTTCCCTCCTGGGATGACTGGACGGTCCAGATCCTCCATTGGATGAATGATGATGGCCCACAACGGAAAACCGCAACCTCTGTTGCGAAACAGAGGTTCGGGCTTCGCACTGTGATGATCGGTGGGCCCTAGATTTATGCCAGGTGTAAAATTCACTCCGTCCATTGGAATCAGGACGAAAATCCGTCTATACATGCTTGGTTTTGGGTCCCAACTGTGGTGGACCATGAGATCCTAATTCCGCCGTCCATCTCGTGTTTTAACACATATTTCTGTGATCAGGTGCATGGGACCAAAAGGTCACCATGAATATGGTCGTCTCCTCAGTCCGGACACAATGGTCGGTCCAGATCATACATGTGTATGATGTGTGGGCCCCACTATTGCAAAACGGAGGGACAGCGTCCGTCCGCTGTCTCCGTGTGGGAGATGGCGCGGGTCAGTGCCCGTGTTGACCAGCCATTCTTCTGGTGCGGTGCGGGAGTGCACCGCCCGTGCACTCCCACGTGTACATGTGGGGTCCATTGTGATGCATGTAAGACATCCGCTCCGTCCATCTCTTTTCTCATATTATTTTAGGCGTTGAATCCAAAATTGAGACAGATCCAGTGATCATGTGAACCCCAAATCAGAATTTCATGAGCTGATCTATCCGTTGAGCCACTTCTGCAAGGGTCCAATGGCTGATTTTTGGCGTGTACGGTTAATTTATGGTTCTCAGGCCATGGATGAAGTTTTGAGCTGAACGGATGGTGGAAACCCTGTGATCTTGCATTCTGGATGATTTTTAGGTCACTTGAGCTTCAGTTTCTTAATCTTCTCGGATCTCTGGCGTGTAAATCCACTGATCTTGGTCCCCTGGAGTCCGTCCCTTGCTCTGGTGACTTTGGAGCGTCAAATCCACGCTTTTAATACCCAATTTCAGTTTAAGCTCCTAAATACATCCTGCATCGAAAACACGATTAAATTAAACCGTTAATTAGTACTATGTTCGTAAATTCATGCAATAAATAGGGTCTGATATGCAATATTTGACCCTCAACAACCACCTAGTGAAAAATTCAGCCCAATTCACGTACAAGGTGGGCCACAACACAAAAAAATTCATAGCCGCTGATATAATTGACAATACAGATGTGGCCCACCTGATGAGTGGTTCGGGCTGATTTTCTCAGTAGGTGATGCTCCCCTTTAGACCATATTTATGGATGGGTTGGATACCTACACATGATATGATGGAAATCATCTACTGATTGGATGGTAAAAAATCAGTCCCACCAGTAGCACGTGAGCATCTTTCAAATGCAACGAACGTTGTGATTTGGAAATTTTCAATGTGGTATGTATCTCAAACTGAACCGTTTGAAGTTTTGAGCTCCAATATCTAACCAGCTAGCGGAGTGGTCATTTAGTGAACGGTTGAGATGAAAAATAAACCAACGGTCCTAGTTCATCAAACAAGAATCCAAGAACGGGACAGGTTGCGATATTTCAACAAATTCTACCCTCGTCAACTTGCATAAGATGATCCTAGCCGTCCGAATCAAGGCGAAAGAACGCAAGAGGCCGTCAATTCAACCCGCAATAATCCAACTCACGATTTTTGAGGTATAAACCATTAATCACAGGCCCACCAAGAAAACATCTTTGGTACCGGTTAACATGCCACTTGTATAAGTCATCTGCACCATGAAAGCGGTAGGCCTTGGAATGAAAGATTACCCTATCAACGAATATGTCTGATTCACTCACTTGGAGAGTCAGACCATCCGCTATCTTATTCATCATGATAGGGACTAGCTTTTTAACCGTACGGATTTTCTGCCCGTTGGCTGGGAAGATGGTACAGCACCGAAAGTTATGTAGTCCTACTCATTCTCCGATTCACAAGTTTCACGGTAGAATTTGCTAGAAAGTGAAAAAGAGGAATTCTTACATGTAAGATCTGCCACGTTTTATTGAGGATTGGAATTACGAAAATGCACTCATTAATATATATATATATATATATATATATATATATATATATATATATTTTAAAATAGTGAAATTTAAGACTCGTGTGGCTATATGTGTATAAGATCGAAACTGTTAAACATATGCACCGCACCATGGTGATAACACCTGCAAAACATTAATTAGGCCAATCAGATGAGCTACGCTTGACTTGGGATATTTTGTATAGTGTATTTTATTTTTCATGAATTGGCACACTTATATTTTTGGTTCATCTAATACTAATGTTGATGTGCATCTCTTGGATGAGATGGATATGAGATAGTGTTTACACTTGATTTGACCATATTAGATCTGACGACTTATATAGGGGTGTACACGAACCGGGCTAGCCTGAATAACTCGCTCAACTCGACTCAACCCGAAACTGAGTTCAGGTCGATATGGCCCATTTTCTTCGGCCTGAAACTGAGTTCGGGCCGAGTTCGGATATGTTTCAGTTCGGCCCGAAACCCGACTCGATCTCGCCCGACTCGGCTTATATATATATATATATATATATATATATATATATATATATATATATATATATATATATTTCTAAATTCTTACCTAGTTATCCTAACCATTTACAGCAATCTAGGCCGTCCAAATCATGGGTCCTTTTGTAGATGGAGCAAAGTCCTAAAAATCTATGATAAAAGCCCTTTCCAAAAATCAAGGCCGTTCAAGTTACTTGCCAAAGCTCTTTCCATGAAGTAGATGGAGCAGAGTCTCAAGGCCGTCCAAATCGTGGGTCAAAAACTGGCTTGAACTCGGCCCGAACTCACCCGATTGCTGATCGGGCCGGGTTCGGGCTGGACATGTTGGCCCGGTGACTGGGCCAGGCCGGGTTCGGGTTGGTTTGGCTGGTGATAGGGCCGAGCCGGGTTGAGCCCAGTTCGACTCGGTTCAGCTCGATGTACACCCTTAGACTTACATGATACTACGTGACAACAAGAATTACATGATACTATGTGACAATGGAATCTTAACAAAAGACAAAATGAAGATTTCTGCAGCTACTTTGATAGTAAAAGGAAATCAGAATATGTAAAGTCATGAATAATCTAAAATGAGTAAGCTTAACTACTTTGATGGTCAAAGGAAATCAGAATAGGTAAAGTCATGAGTAATCTAGAATGGGTAAGCTTAGTTGGTTACAACAATGTTAGGCGTCTTGTATATCTCATTTATGTGGTAAAGCTAACTAATCACCACAACGACTTTATGATCAAAGTTGGGCCTTAATCGAAGCATGGTCACAACAAATAATGAGTTCGACTAATGCACTAAAGCATCAAATAAAGACTTTATAATCGAAAATATTTGAGAAGTAGAGTAACGACTACGCTAAGTTGGCCTAATTTCATGGTACATCATTCACGTTCGTGTGGAAAATAGCATAACTATTACCAACACGGACAACTCAAGAGAAACTCTTATTCACGTAATAGGAGTAGATCGTGCGTGTAACTAATGGTTAATCCATAACGAACAACTAGCACACATGGTTTCATCTGATCATCGGCCACAACTGTCTTTGAGTCTAGACCTCCACATCAGTAGGTAGGAGAAGTGGCCATGAAGATCTCTCTCCATACAACCATCCCAAAATTCTATAAATTGGAGGAAGATCAAAGAGCTCCGAGCCATCGCCAATCCAACATATATAAATAAAATTTATAGTGTAATGCCGCTCATCTTTTATCTTATCTTATCTTATTCTAACTCTTCATAAATTTGGACAACTTGTTTATGTTACATTGGACCAACCTTCGCATGTGAATAGTGTATGTTAGAAGGGTTGAGGTCATGGTTGTAATGTGGTAAGGGTTGAGTTCATGATTGTCATGTTATATGTGTTGTGGTTGTCATGTTATATGGGTCGTGGTTGTAATATGGTAAGGATTGATGTTGTCACGTTAGATGAGTTGTGGTTGTCATGTTATATGAGTCGTGGTTGTCATGGGTCAAGGTTGTCATATTATGGGTCGCACGTGGTTGTCATGAGTCAAGGTTGTCATATTATATATAAAACATGGGTCGTGGTTGTCATATTATATGGGTCGTGGTTGTCATGTTATATGAGTTAAGGTTGTCATGTGATGTGTCGAGGTCGTGGTTGTAACGTAATATCAGTCGAGGTTGTCACGTTATAAGGGTTGTAGGTCCTGTTGTGATTTATGTGTCGAATCTAATCTGTTAATTGGAATTAAAATTTAATTTAATCTCATATGCAAAAAAAATGAGTTGTATCATAAAAACTTATGACCCCCAAAAGGTTTTCAATTTTACTACTTTCTATGGTGTGGTCCACATGAGCCTTTGATATGCCTCATTTTTGGGATCATTCATGAAAATGATCTTTCAAAATGAATGGACGTCGCTGATAAAATGTATACATCACAGTGAGCCCAAGAAGACCATCCATCTTTACATAAGTCCAATTACCCTAGTTGCCTCACGTCACTCGATTTGGAGGGAAAAGCTTTTTCCTGGTGGTTTATACTACTGTAAGCTATGTTGGGCCTACTGTTATATTTGAGGAAAATCCATTCCATTCATTCATTTTGGAAGATAATTTTCAAACATGAGACAAAATTAAACAGATTTGAAACTTAGGTGAAGCACACTACTAGAAATAGTGGAAATAAATTGCTTACCATTTAAACCTTTTCGGCTCCACCGTGATGTTTATATGCCATCCAAATTGTTCATAAAGTGGCTCAAATATCATAAACTTTTTACCACAAAAATGCTCAAATATCATAAACTTTTTACCACAAAAATGAACTGAATGAATAAAAACATTAGCTCGAACCAAAGCGCAGGCAGTCCCATGAATGTTTCAATTTTGGGCATATAATTTCCATTGTTTTCTGTTGTGTGGCCTAGTTGAGTAATTTATTTCATTTTTGGACCCACGTCATTTTGACAAAACATGTGAGCGGTTTGGATTTCTCACAAACACCGTAGTGGGCCCACAGTATTTACTCATCCGAATTCCTCTCCCATGTGGGCTTAACACGAAAGCCTGCTGGCGGTGATTTCGTCGCATTTGGAAATACCACGTGGTTAGTACGTCATAATCTTTTCTATACTTTATGCCCGTCCACATGTGGGTGTCATCATCATCCTTTCTTTTCTTATTATTATTATTATTATTTTATTTATTCTCCCTATCTACTCCACATCTACTTCTCTCTTCTTCTCCATTTATCCTCCTCTTGGTCTTTTTGCTGCTGCGACCATGTCTAAAACCAGTGAGAGCAGCCACAGGCAGCATATCTTGCTCTTCCCCTTCATGGCTCAAGGCCATCTCATCCCTTTCTTAGCTCTCGCAAGGCTCCTCGAAAAGAAAACGGATCACATCATCACCCTCATCAACACCCCTCTCAACATCCTAGCCCTCCAATCCTTCCTTCCTCCAAACTCCTCCATCCGCCTCTCTTCCCTTCCCTTCGACAGCTCCCACCACGGCCTCCCTCCCCACGCCGAAAACACCGACTCCATCCCTCACCATCTCATTCTCCGCCTCGTCTACGCCTCCGAAACCCTCCAGCCTTCCTTCGAACACCTCGTCTCCACCATCTGCACACAAGAAGGCCGGCCCCCTCTCTGCATTATCTCCGACGAATTCATGTCGTGGTCCGTCGAGACAGCACACAAGTTCGGCGCTTTCCACTCCGTCGTCTGCACGTCCGGAGCTTACGGGTCGTTGATCTTCACCTCGGTCTGGCTCCATCTCCCCCACATCCGGACAGATGCCGATGAGTTCCCGCTGCCGGAATTCCCAGGGATTTCCATCCATCGCTCTCAGCTTCCAGATGACTGTAGAAATGCCGATGAGAGCGATCCTCGGTGCATTCTTTTTCGGAAGCACTCATCTTTCTTTGGGCGGTCTGATGGGATTCTTGTTAATACCGTGGAGGAATTGGATAGCACGGCTTTGATGCACATGAGGGAGAATCTGTGGAGGAAGGCGTGGGCCATCGGCCCGTTGCTCCACCCTCCGTCTTCAAGAAAGGAGGAACCGATCGTCTCTTGTCTATCATGCACCGAGTGGCTGAACCTTCACCCAAAAAGCTCTGTCCTGTACATCTCCTTCGGGTCCCAGAATTCAATCCATGCCGCCCAAATGATGGAACTGGCGAAGGGATTGGAAGCTTGTGGGAAGGCTTTCATTTGGGTTATCAGGCCTCCTATTGGATTCAATGTGAATGAGGATTTCAGAGCCGAGTGGCTGCCGGAAGGATTCGAAAATCGGATGGCAGAAAGACGACAGGGGCTTTTGGTGAAGAAATGGGCCCCGCAGGTGGAAATTCTCTCACACGAATCGACAGGCGCGTTCCTCAGCCATTGCGGCTGGAATTCGATACTGGAGAGCTTGAGCCAGGGCTTGCCGATTATCGGATGGCCTATGGGTGCTGAGCAGCTCTTTAATTCGAAGCTGTTAGAAGAAGAGCTGGGTGTTGGGGTGGAGATGGCCAGGGGAAGTAAGGCAGAGATCCATGGGGTGGATGTTATGAGGGTGATTGGGTTGGTGATGGGTGGAGAATCTGAGAGAGGGACGGAGATGAGAAGGAACGCGAAGCGGTTAGAAGAGGTGTTGAAAGCTGCCGTGGTAGATGAAGAGCACCGTAAAGGGTCCTCCGTAAGAGCGCTCGAGGACTTTCTACAAACAGCCGCGTCGCGGAAGGAGATGCTCCAGTAATTCGAACTGTTCATCGTCTTGGTGCAATTTAAATAAGTAATGGCTCAGTAATCATGCTTAATGATGATCTGACCTTTGAATTTTACAGTTGAATATGAGCCATTGAAAATGCTCTTTTCAGTTTTATAATTTTACCTTCATTCATGCAGAGTCATGCTCGAAGTTATCCGGTTAGCAGGAGTTTTACCTTGCAACATTGTTAGTCTCTAATTCGGCCAGACGTACACGTGTGAGGTCTCCAGGTGTGCCAGAATAGATTGGTTTCCGATTCAAACCGGGACCTCTAATCCTTCGTGTCAAGATAGAATAGTGTTCGTGTTGGTGGAGAAGAGAGATTTCTGGTGGATTTTTTCTATCTATGGATTGATTTGATTCTCGTTTTGCTAAAAAGGTTGCTCTAAATTATGGCTGTAATCTCCATTGTCACCATGAATAAGAATATCTCCTATCCTCTTCTCCCGTGCACGTGGATCGCTTAAAAGCACGTAAATCTGTGTGTGTTTTGTTCTTGCTATATTATTTATTCTTTGCTATATGGTATCAGAGCGGAAGGTCTTGTGCAGTTGTGATCTAATTCATCATTAAGGAAGAAGGAAACGTGTTGTCTCCTTTTTCATTTTGCATACTTTATCTTTCTGTTTTTTGTTATGATCCTTTCTCCTTTATCAATGAGTGAATCGGATGCAAATCCTGGTTGGAAGCTTTCATCAGTCCTCTTGAATGGTATTAACTATGTACCTTGGTCAAGGGCTGTAACCTTATCTCTTGGTGGCAAGAAAAAGTTGGGTTTCATCAATGGAACAAAAGTTTGTCCTGCATCTATTGATACAGGATATGAAGATTGGATCTCCACTGATCAACTTGTCAGATCTTGGATTCTTAATTTATGGAACCCATATTGCTAATTTTTACATTTTTAGAATCACAAAAAGTTGTGTAGCATTTATATTGATCAAAATAATGCCGCTCGCATTTTTGAACTTAAACTTGAGATTGCTAGAGCACAACAAGGCGAAAAAAGTGTTCAGGAACATTTGGGAATCTGAAAAGAATGTGGGACGAATTGAACATGTACCATACTGATGTGAAAAATCTTCTGAAAAGAGATGAAGAAGATAAAATTTTCTCATTGCTTAGTAGCCTGAAGCCTGAATATGAAAATATCAGGAGTAATATTCTTATGGATGCTACGCTTCCTTCTTTTTCCAGTATTTGTGCTATTATTCAACGTGAAGAAACTCGGAAGAAGAATATGAATTCTGAGCAAAAATCTTCATCTGAAAATGTTGAATCGAATGCTCTTTTGGCTGAGAAAGAAGATAGAAGAAAACCTTCTGGTAGTGAAAAAGGAAAAAATAGTTATCGAAATAAGGGCAGAAAAGAGCATTACCATTGTGATCATTGTGGTAAAAATGGGCACACCAAGGATCGATGTTGGGAATTATATCCTCACCTCAAATTGAACATTGATAAGAATAAGAAGGATTATGTTGCAAAAGCCGATACATCGATCTTAATGAATCAGTTAAGTCATTTTCTTCAACAAATCAGTAAGTCCATGTCTTCTGAACAAGGTCATTCTGCCTCTACTCATGCTTCAAGTAATTTGCAAGCTTACCTCACTTCATCTTCCAAAATTAATTATTGGATTATTGATTCTGGAGCCACTGATCATATGGCCAATAGTCCTTCATCTGTGCATAATTTTATTCCTAAGTCTGATAAGAATGATGTTTCCGTTGCTAATGGGATTACGTTCTGTGAGGGAGTGGAAAAATTGACTTTTTTCAAACAGTCCGCTTTCGATGCCCTTGTTGTTCCATCTTTTCCAATCCTCCTTTACATGTTGGGAAAATTACTAATTATTTGAGAGATGCTATTTTCTCTCCTACTTCATTTATCTTTCGAGGATCGAGTGTCGAAGAAAGGAACTTATTCACATGGATTGTACTTACTAAATCTCGCTGATAAGGCATGTTATACCAACGGCTTGGTGGAAAGTCACATCTTACATAAACGACTTGAACATCCTTCCAATCATGTCTTGACGAGACTTTTTCCTTCTATTTCGATTAAATCTAGTGTGTGTGATGTCTGTCAATTTTCTAAACAAACTCGTTTACCATTCATTAGTTCTTTGTCGTCACATTGAGTCTTTTGAACTGATTCATTCTGATTTATGGGGTCATGCTTCAATTGATTCATATGATGGATATAAATATTTTGTGTTATTTATTGATGATCGATCTCGTGCTACATGGTTATACTTGTTAAAATAAAAAACTGAGGTGTTGTCTGTTTTCAAAGATTTTCATAATATGGTGATTACTCAATTCAATGCCAAAGTTAAGGTTTTAGGTCGACAAAGTGCTTTCTCTGAATATATTCGCGACAGTATTATTCACCAAACTAGTTGTGTGGGAACACCACAACGGTGGCAGAGAGAAAAAATCGGCACATTTTAGAGACCGCAAGAGCTCTCATGTTTCAAATGAATGTTCCAAAAAGATATTGGTCCCATGGAGTTTTGACTGCAACATATTTGATTAATCGACTTCCTAATCGTGTAATCAATTTTCAGTCACCATTGGAAGTCTTGAAGAATCAGAAGCCTGACATATCCCATTTGCGGGTATTTGGTTGTGTCTGTTATGTGCACCAACAAGCTATCCATCGTGATAAGTTGGATGCTCGATCAAATCGGTGTGCATTTTTTTGGTATTCTTCCACAAAGAAAGGGTACATATGCTATGACTTGGCATCTACAAATATTTTTATTTCTCGTGATGTACGCTTTGTTGAATCTGAATCTTATTTCCAAGCACAAAGTGATTACAGGAATCGGTCCCAGGGGGAGTATTTGTATGATTTGGTATCGCTTCCAACAGTAACTGATGATGTCATTGCCCGAGCTATACATCCAGAAAATGAAGCAACTCCTACAGTTGAAACAACGGTATCTCAAATAGCAGCACCTCCAACTCAACGGAGATCAAGTAGAGAGACTCATCCTCCAGAAAGAATGAAAGATTTTTTTACTTACCAGGCTGTTTCTTATCCTATGCAGGCTTATTTGACATATGATAATGTTACTCAGTTTCATTCTGCTTTCTTGAGTGCAGTATCTAGTGATCAAGAACCAAAGACTTTTCGAGAAGCTAATTCCAATCCAGTTTGGAAAAATGCTATGAAAGAAGAATTGCATGCACTTGATGAGAATAAAATATGAGAAATTATTAAATTGCCTCCAGGAAAGAAAACAGTTGGGTGTCGTTGGATATATAAAATAAAATATAAGAGCGATGGAACCGTGGAACGACATAAGGCGAGACTGGTTGCTAAAGGATTTACTCAAACTTATGGAGAAGATTATAAAGAGACATTTGCACCCGTTGCGAAGATGAACACATTTCGAGTTCTTATATCCTTGGCAGTTAATCAAGATTGGAAATTATTCCAAATGGATGTAAAAAATGCGTTCCTGCATGGTGACATAAAAGAAGAAATTTATATGAGCGTACCACCTAGTCATCCACAAGAATCTAAACTTGGTTTAGTGTGCAAACTAAAAAAGGCTATATATGGGCTTAAACAGTCACCACGAGCTTGGTATGCTAAGCTCAGTTCTGTCCTCATGATTAATGGCCTACAAAGGAGTGCTGCAGATCCTTCTCTATTTGTTAAAAAGGGTATTTCAGGTACCATTATTGTTCTGGTGTATGTTGATGATATAGTGATTACAGGTGATAATCAAGATGAAATATCAAAGCTCAAGACTCTCTTACACAAGCAATTTGCTATCAAAGACTTGGGAGTTTTAAAGTATTTTCTTGGATTAGAAATTGCCTACTCAAAAAAAGGACATATTTCTTAATCAACGAAAATATGTGTTGAACCTGTTACAAGAAACTGGAAAATTGGGAGTAAGACCTTCAGACACTCCTACTGACAGTGGCGGTAAGCTTGGTGATGATGGTGAATTATTTTCTGATATTGGTCAATTTCAAAGATTAGTTGGAAGACTAATTTATTTAACTATTACTCGGCCAGATATCTCATATATAGTTAGTTTGGTCAGTAGATTTATGCATGCACCAAGAGTTAATCATATGAATGCTGTTAACAGAATCTTGCAGTATTTGAAGGGTTCTCCAGGAAGAGGTATATGGATGCGTAAAAATGGACACAGTTCCATTACTGCTTATACTGATGTTGATTGGTGGGTGTCCAAGTTGATCGAAGATCTACAACAGGGTATTGTACATTTGTTGGAGGTAACCTGGTAACATGGAAGAGTAAGAAACAGAATGTTGTTGCGCGATCAAGTGCAGAAGCAGAATATCGAGCAATGGCTTCAACCACTAGTGAAGTTATTTGGCTCCGGGCCTTATTGTAGGATTTGGGTTTTGGTTCATCCCAACCAACAAAAATGTTCTGTGACAATCAGGCTGCAATGCACATTGCTTCAAATTCAATTTTTCATGAGCGGACTAAACATATTGAGGTGGATTGTCACTTCGTTCGAGAAAATGTATAAGCCAATGTTATTCGTCTTTTTTTTGTTCGTGGTGACCAACAGTTAGCGGATATTTTCACTAAGGGACTACCTGCTGCCAAGTTTCAAGAGATATTGTCCAAGTTGGGCTCTATCAATATTTTCGCACTAACTTGAGGGGGAGTGTTGGTGGAGAAGAGAGATTTCTGGTGGATTTTTTCTATCTATGGATTGATTTGATTCTCTGCAGTTATAGTTTTGTTAAAAAAGGTTGCTCCATTGTCATTATAAATTATGGCTGTAATCTCCATTGTCACCATGAATAAGAATATCTCCCATCCTCTTCTCCCGTGCACGTAGGATCGCTACACTGGCGGCCGAAGCACGTAAATCTGTGTGTGTTTTGTTCTTGCTATATTATTTCTTCTTTGCTATAGTTCGATTTTGGTTTGATAGTTCGACTATTGTTATTACCCTTTATCTGGTGATAATTTAAATAGCCAGACTTCTAAAATTATGTTGTTCTTTGCATATTTAGTGTATGCCTTAGTGATATAAATATGTCACGTAGCTTTATTTACCTCATTAATCTAATTTTTTCATATTTTAGCACAAACAAATGTCAAATTGAGAATATGGATGGTTCCGATCATTGGACCATGTTTGTAAAATGGCTGCATAGAGGTAATGAATTTCCTTGCACTTCTAACAAGAAGCTCCGTAGGACCCACCGTTGTGTGTATTCAATGGATCGGTGCTGTGGGCCCCACTAAGATTTAGGTGTTAAGTGTTTTATCCATGCGTCCATTCATTTTTCTAGCTCATCCTAGGGTGTGAGGCAAAAACTTAGGCAGATCCAAATCTAAAAAGGACCACACGGCAGGAAACAACAGTGATCGAACATCAACTGTTAAAAACTTCCTGAGGACAACTGTAATGTTTATTTGCCATCTAACCCGTTGATAACCTCACATAGACATGAATGAAGAAAAAAGCTTGATCCAACACTTTTGTGGTCCCCAATAAGTTTTTAACGGTGGGCGTTCAATCATCCATGTTTCTTGCGGTGTAGTCTATCTAAGGTTTGGATCTGCAAAATTTCGAGTCATAATTTAAAATAAATTGGGGAATCGGATTGCGTACTGAGTAACTCAGTACGCTCTTATCGTACTGAGTAAACTCAGTTGGGCACACCGTGAAAATAAGTGGTTTATCCACACCGTCCATAAGTTTTTTCAGCTCATTTAAGGGGTTGCGCCCAAAGTTGAAGCATATCCAACTCTCAAGTGGATCATACCACAGGAAACAGTGGGAATAATGATTTCCACCGTTGAAACCTTCCTAGGCTCTATAGTGATGTCTATTTGTCATCCAAGCTGTTAAGAATATCACAAAGACATGGATGAAGGGAAAAAAAAAATAAATATAAGCTTAATACAAAAATTCTATGACACTCAAGAATTTTGCAACGGTATAAGTTCAATTCACACTGTTTCATGTGATGTGGTGTATTTGAGCTTTGGATATTCTTCAATTTCCATATCATAAAATTATCTAATAAAATAGATAGAAAGAGTGGATAAAATACATAGATAATGGTGAACCCCACAAAGTTTACTCAGTATGCTTAGCGTACTGAGTTACTCGATAAATCTTGAGTTACTCGATCTATATCCGCTTCCCAAAGGAATCGGATTGCGTCTGAGTAACTCAGGACGCTCTTATCGTACTGAGTAAACTCAGTTGGGCACACCGTGAAAATAAGTGGTTTATCCACACCGTCCATACATTTTTTCAGCTCATTTAAGGGGTTGCGCCCAAAGTTGAAGCATATCCAACTCTCAAGTGGATCATATCACAGGAAACCGTGGGAATAATGATTTCCACCATTGAAACCTTCCTAGGCCCTACAGTGATGTCTATTTGTCATCAAAAGACATGGATGAAGGTAAAAAAAAACAAATATAAGCTTAATACAAAAATTCCGTGACACTCAAGAATTTTGCAACGATATAAGTTCAATTCACACTGTTTCATGTGGTGTGGTGCACTTGAGCTTTGGATATCCTTTAATTTTGGAGCCATATCATAAAATTATCTAATAAAATAGATAGATGGAGTGGATAAAATATATAGATCATGGTGAACCCCACAGAATTTACTCAGTACGCTAAGCGTTCTGAGTTACTCAGTTACACAGGCTTTGGCTAGTGAATCTGCCACAGCCGGGTGGCCAGTGGTCGGTACTGTGGACCCCACCATGATGTATGTGTTTTATCTACGCTGTCCATATATTTTGAAAGATAATTTTAGGGCTTGATACCAAAAACGAGGTAGATCTAAATCTCAGGTGGACCACACCATGGGAAAACAGCAGTGATTGAATGTCCACCATTAAAAACCTCCTAGGGCCCACTGTAATCGTTATTTGACATCTAACCTGTTGATTAGGTCATACATACTTGGATGAAGTGAAAAAATATATATCAGCTTGATCCAAAACTTTTGTGGCCCCGAGGAAGTTTTTAATGGTGGGTGTTCAACCAAAACTGTGCGGTCCACTTGAGATCAACCTTATTTTTGGGCTCATACCTTAAAATGATCTGGAAGAATAGGTGGACTGCATGGATGAAACACATATATCATATATCACGATGGGGCCCACATAGCACCGACCACTAGCCATTGGCTAGGCAGGCTCATAGCCCATCCCCGTTTACCCATTTACTGGTTTCAAATAGAGTAGTAGGTAAGTAGTGTTAAATTCCCTCAATATATATATATTTGATACATCATCATCTAACGTTAAATTGCAGCGTTGTTACGGACCATTATTGGATCTTCCGCGCATCAATTTATTCGTGGGCAACTGATCTATTTGTTAGAGTCATCTGATCCGACTCATTTTTTCAGACATCACTTGTCCATCGTTGGTTCCTTAAGAGGTTCTATATCCCTACATGTGGCATACACGTGCAAGATCCAGACGGTTCATCTGTTAGGTTATTGTGGATGGCCAATACCCAAAAAACACAACCATCGTTGGATGATCCTTTCTGCTGATTGGAGGACTTCCACTGATTACAAAATGTCTGTATCTGCGGCTCGAATTATCCAATTGGGATTAGTTTTCAGGTATAGCCAGTCCATGTTAAGACCATACAGAAAAAATAATCTGATATAATCTCCCACGTCGAAATTTCGTGGGCCCCACCCTCTCGTGACTGCCATTTGATCATATGATCAGATGGTTGTTGAGTTCACGTTCTCACATGATACAAGCTCCGGCTCGAGCAAGATCAGCTTCATATGAGATGTGGACAGCTGCTCCACGTCCGTCGGCATTGTCTACAGTGTCACGGCCATCAACCTTGGCAAGTCGCCGTACCCCTAGGGCTCACATCGGGAATGTAAGGAGGGCTGAAAGTTGGGTTGGGTTGGTGCTCAACCCTAGCCCAACCCTAGGTTCCTATACCTCAATCATAATCCAACCCAACCCAACCCAACCCAACCCTACCCAACCCTACCCTGGATTGGGAATTCTCAACCCACGCCCAACCCGCCAAGCGGGCTTGGTCAGGTTGGTAGGTTAGATATATGCTAATATTTTCATTATTACATTAGTTTATTATATTTTCAATACACATCTTATTTGTTGTACCTATAATTTTATTAATTACATATATAGTTATTCATCATAAAAAAGTTCATTTTTTCTAAACACACGAGCTAAAATATAGGACAACTACTCCTTTAAAAGTCATATTGTGTGTGAAGCAATCTATTTGAGAGAGTGAAATCCGGCGTATCTTATCAGCTTGAGTCATTGAAAATGACATGGACCAATGAAACCCAACTGCATTGGAATTTACTTTGCCTTCAACATAGACTATTCGCACTCAATTATAATTAATTTATAAGAAACTTATATATTGATCAGGTTCAGGCTGGGTTGGGCAACTCAAGACCTTAACCCAAACCCAACCCAAGTTTTATTGGGTTGGTATTTGTATGGCTCAAGCCTGAGACCAAACCCGATACATCCTACCTAAGCCCAATCCAATGTTGGGTCGGCTGGGTTCAACCCACCCAACTTTCAGCCCTATGTACAAGTGAGGAGATGTGGGTGGGCCCAAAAACTTAGGAATTGACGCAGGAATGAACATGATGAGGATAACTACTCCAAATCCACGGAGCTTCTCTGGACTCTTCACAGAGACTTCTCGAATCCACGAGGAAAGAAAGCAGAAAAATAGAAATAAATTCTAAGAAATTCGAAATTGATTAATTCCTTACTAAAAACGAGTTCACAACCCTTTAAATAGGGGTACTAAGCAATGAGAAAAAAATCAGAATCAAACTACAACTAAAACTCCTAGAAATCGTGACTTACTATAAATAGTAAACTTACTATTTATAGACGGTCGTGATGTCTACTAGTGCGCAAGGTTTTCGGCCAAAAATAGTAAGTGTCCTATTTGGCTTCACCAAACCGTTCTCCTAATTATTCTAAGCTCTTTTCACGTTGGGCGCAACTCCTAAAGCCCGACGAATGAAGAGTTATAATCAAACTAAAACTTACTATTTATAGTAAAAATGAAATTAAAGCGGGGAAACGACCGTCGATCCAGGGATTTTTCGCAATTCTGCGTAGCTGGGTTGGTTGGCTAAAGTAGCTCGTTCTACCCCAAAATCATATATTTTACGTCAGGTAACTCATTCCGGATTGCCAGATATGACCGATCTAAGGTTCGACGGTCCGGATCACTTCTGTCATCCACCGGGCCTTTTCTGATCCATCTTGGCCATGAAACTGTCCGCAACCCGCTCTACATCAGTCCCCTCTACTTCAAAAGAACTCGTCCTCGAGTTCTCATCCTGCGCTGGTTCATGATACTCGGTCAGGTCCGTGACATTGAAAGTCCGTGAGATCGCTATGTCATCTGGAAGATCAACAACATAAGCGTTGTCATTGATCTTTCGAATGATTGGGACAAGTCCAAATTTCTTATTTTTTAACTTGTTGTACGTCCCGATCGGAAATCTCTCTTTGCGCAGATGGACCATAACGCGGTCGCCCACCTCGAACACTTTTTGTCGCCGGTGCTTGTCCGCTTGTTCCTTGTACGCATGTAACTTGGTTTGCACTTCCACATGGATGCCCATGATCTTGTCTGCCATATGTTCTGCTGCAATGCTAGTGCCTGTGTGCTTGGGCAGAGGGACTAAGTCAAGCGTGTGGCGAGGCACTCGTTCATAGATCATTTGGAACGGTGAATTTCCTGTCGAGCAGTTCACCATGTTGTTGAATGCAAACTCTGCTTGAGACAAGGCCAAATCCCATAGCTTCGGTTTTTCTCCTAAAATATAACGAAGGAGGTTTTCTAACGTGCGATTTACAACTTCGGTCTACCCATCAGTCTGTGGGTGGTAAGCATTGCTGAATTGAAGTCGTGTATCGAATCGAGTCCACAAAGTCCGCCAAAAGTGGCTAATGAACTTCATTTCACGATCAGATGTAATAGTCTTAGGGACCTCGTGTAGCCATACGACCTCCCTGAAGAATAGATTCGCCACGTGTGTTGCATCGAGGATCTTCTTGCATGGGATAAAGTGTGCCATCTTGGAGAAACGATCTACCACCACGAACACCGAATCCATACCGCGTTGTGTTCGTGGGAGACCAAGCATGAAGTCCATTGATAAATCCTCCCAAGGACCGTCAGACACAAGTAATCGGATTATGGATTTTTAACTGTACAATAACCTCTAAATAAAATACTTTAGATAAAATTATTATTTTAATCAAAAGTAATGATCCAAATGAATGACACTGTCAGTTAAACTCATAGGACACCATTTTTAGGCAGATTAGATTTCTCGTTGCCTGTTGTGATTATAATTACTGTTTAATAAATTTAGGAACTTTTAAATTAAATTTGAAATTTTTGTGAAGATCCTATTACAAGCATATACTCCCTGTAAAATTTTATCTAAATCTTCCAATCACAGAAAATTTAAAAATTCTTGTAGTTAGATCTATCTAAATTTTGATGAATTTTGACCAGCCAATACTAACTCCCTGAATCAGTATAATGACAGTCAGATTCAAATTTTATAATTATTTTTATTTTTATTTTTACTTGTCTATCATCGATCAGGATTTTGAATCGCCATGATTGGATAAGTACTTCTATAGTTATGAATTTTACAAGTTGGGTGATTCAAACCGTCCAACGGTACTTTGTCGACTAAATATCTTTAAAATTTATATTAGATTCAGAATAACCCATTTCAATCTAAAATACATGTAATTAAAGTGTAAGAAACCTAGATTTTTACTTTTTATGTCCTACAATAATTTAGAGGGTATCTATTTTTTTAGTATTTATGATTCATACATCAATCAAAGGAGAAATTCTAATGTCAAGTTTCTAATCCAAGGGTCTACAATTTATGCACTGTAGTGGGTTACATAACCTACAGGTCACTCTAGGTTGTAAGAAAGCCTCTCTCTGATATCATTTTGTCACACCCCGCAATTCAGGTAAAGAGTGTGCACCCTCAGACCCGAATTACAGTCCACGACTCGTACACTTAGTGTACTTAAATCGGTGTTCACATTAATTAATAGAGGCACAATATAATCTGAATTTTATGTTCTCATTAACCTAATACATTCATATCAACTTAATCCATTCACAATCAATCACCACCACACATCCAAAAAAAAAAAATAAAAAAAAAATTTACATATCAAGAGAACTAAATTGAGACTTTTATTAAATCATTAGAACCATCAAGTTATTCAAAACTAAAAAAATAAAATCTAAATATGAAATTATTTAAAAATAGAATTAAAATAATAATAGGAAACACATGTCTCATCTATTTATTCTACTGATCCAACGAATCAAGCTCGTCTTCAGTTAAATACGGCCACTGATCCTGTGGACCATCCACTGGTTTGGCTTTATGTTCTTACTCTTGAGTCGTTGTATCTGGTTCAATTTCATCTGTACGGTTTTTTCATCAATAAACCGTCAGCTAGCCAGGCTCAGTGAGTGAACCCATCATGGTTCGTGTACAATACAATTAAAATAATACATACAAGTAAAGCATAAAAATCAGAAATACAATGCAAATAATTAAAGCGTATGCTATGAATGGTATTGATGATGCATCAAGTGGGTATAAATAGAAACCATCCATTTGCTTGAGTTGGATATCGACAACCCGCATCTGCACTTGGCAGGCTTCTACCGTTAGTAAGCATGGGCAAGGCCCGCATCCCCCCATTGGGCAGGCTTACACATATAGTGGGCTTCTAGTGGGTACAATGGGTTGTCCCCTAGGTAATCACACAAGAGTGTTAATGATGCTAGGCATGAATGTTTGATGCAACAGTAATTATATTAACAGTCACATACATCTCTCCCTATGAGAGGCATTTCACATGTTCATAATCCAAGAATAACTCAACACTAATCAGTTCATAAGCAATTCAATCAAGTCATTCACAACAACAAATTATTTTAATCATATGGAGAGAAAACATGTTGGGATTACTCACCTAACGATTTAGGAAGAAATCCGATGGAACAGATCAGAAAATACCTATAACTAATCCATATGCAGTACACCATGATATTAAAAAAAATATTAAGTTCATAAAGCATTAATTGATTTGTTTTGATTATTAATTAAGGTCATACATGGAAGTAATACTTAAGTTTTATAAGGTAACATTATTTTGATTACTATATTGACCATTGAGAAGAAATTTCAATCCAATATGAAATCTGTGGGACCCATAATACCTTAAACAATTATTGTACAACTACTATTATTTTCTTTCTGTATGGGTCGCACACATTTTGAATATGTCCTAAGTTTACAGTCTTAACCCACAGTAAACTTCTGAATCAAATGGATGGAGTGGATACAATATATATATACCATTAGGGGTCTCTAATTTGATGACCCAAGATGGTTTCTACCGTTAGAAACCGCACTTGGTTTCAACGCTGGAAGCCAAACCCCTTTTTTTGTACCTATTTATTTATTTAGTTTTTTTTTTTTTTTTTTAAAATACGTCCCATGATAATCTAAACCATGGGTGAGATGAGTAATCTCTTCATAAAGGAGGAGCCCAAAAATCTCCTCGAAATAACCCTTTTGTGGCCCACATGAATATTCAGAGGTGCCAATTTAATTCTCATTGTTTAAGGCGATGTGGTCCACGTGACTTTTCTTTCGAATAAAATTTTCAACCACATAACTCTTATTAAATGACAAGTTTATTAGACGGTACGGATTTGATACTTACATCAAGAAAGCCCCGTATATAAGTCCCATCAATCCGTACTAATTCCGGTAACGTAAATAGATCAACTTTACTTTTGCACGCTGAAGTGTTTTTACACTTATTTTATATTGTTATACTTTTGTCATGATGGCTCATACATAATATGTGTGCATAAGATCTATCTTATTTACCATTTTATCAAGATAGTTTTAGGACATTGGTTAAAAAATGAAGTAGATTCGTTATTTTAATGGACCATACTACCATGAATCAACATTGGTTAAAAAATGAAGTAGATTTGTTATTCTAATGGACCATACTACCATGAATCAACATCGACCGTTCTTCCACCATTAAAACATATACATTCTTATTTCAAACCCTCCTAACTTTCTATGTAAGATCCGAGTTGTTCATTGGTCCACCCAATTATTTTTTAATGGTCAAAATAATGGGTATCTCCATCGGAACTCCCTGCGGCCCTGATGGATATTCCAATGGCGAATGCCTAATGAATTCCATTTTGTATATTGTGGCCTACCAAAATGTTAATTTAGCTTAATTTTTGGAGATTTTCCATATTTTGGTCCTTAGAACCTAATGGACTGAATTGATTGGGCCATATATGCAAAATAAGTCCAATATGTAATTCAAGTAAAATAAACAGAAAGAACTTAACGTGTTTGCTTTTAATTCTTGTTACATGCGTAAGGTGTTCCAAGGTGTATAGTGCATATGTGCACACATGTATTGCACCCATGGTAGATCTACACCGTCCAACACATAAACCTAAAGCATACTCACATATTAAAAATATAAATAAAAATAAAAATAAAATAAAATAAGTAGTAACCTGTGCAAGCCGTTCTTCCACTAATTTCTCTCTTTTTATTTTTTCTCTTATTTTTGTTTCTCTTTTTGATTTGGGAGAAATGTCCACCCTTATAAAGAAAAGAGAGTTGTTCGGATAAGATAATGATGATGGAGGTTGTAATCGTTTTAATCTTTTTTTTTTTTAAATAAAATTTAAAACGTTTAAAATTTAAGGAAACGAAAAATTTGGATCGAGTTCGGGCCGAGTTCGGACCTTACAACAAGTTCATGGGAAGGACTTTGGCAGGTAATCCGCGTCCCATTACAAGGCCCTCAATCAACATTTTAGATAGTTGAACTATAGACTCCACAAAAAATCTAACTAGTCAGGACATTATAATTCATTTTTGTATTTGGATGAATCTAGGCCGTTTAAGTTATACGTCTGTGAGGTGGATGAGTCATTGTCACTTCAAAGATGGGCGATGAACTATCTCAGAAGGGTAAAGGGGAAAGGGAGGGGTAGGGTTTTGAAATACACACACACACACACACACACACACACACACACACACACCCACTTGACCGAGTCGGGTTTCGGGCCGAGTCGGGCCGAATTAGGACCTATTCGAACTCGACCCGAACTCAGTTTCGGGCCGAAGAAAATGGCCCGTCCTGACCCGAACTCAGTTCCGAGTCGGGCCGAGTCGAGCTTTTTCGGGCTGAGTCGAGCGAGTTAACCGGGCTAGCCCGGTTCGTGTACAGCCCTAATTTTATGTTAGCATAGATTTAATTATTGTATCAATGTTCTTCTTAAGATTACTTTTATATGGAGTTGTTATGATTCGTCATGGCTAGGTGGCAACCTGGGATTGGGTATCATATATATAATCTTTTTTTTTTTTTTTTTTTAATGTTTGGGATTTGGATGATAGATCTGATTTTGATTTCTTCCTTTTCTTGTGTAGACTTACCTTTTCAAATATGTTGGTTGATTTGGGGCTTTGGAGAAATGGGTATTAAACTAGTTTTGGATGTGTGCTTTGATTAGGCAATCTATTTTCATTATTTTTTAAAATTTTATGAGAAACGCTGAAGGCTTAAAAAAGTTGATGAATGGTGTAACACCCCGGGTTTTCAGGGGCCGTGTAGGAACTCGGCTCCCGAATTCTCAGGTGCCACGGGTGCCCTAATGGGCTTCAAATTTTAATTACATTTGGATGATCTCATAAACAATGGAAAGTTTAGCAAGGCATGCAGCGTAAGTAAATCATAAAACAGTATCGAGTGCCACTAAATATAAAAATATCTAAACTACAAATCTCAAGTCATCTAAATAGGGAACTAGTCCTACCCATACATGACCCAAAGCGACTAGAGCCCTGGCCCATACCCCGCGGTAGCCTGAACTCAAACTAAAAGGATCCATCGAAAGTTTGGAAGCAGGGAAGCTCCTCAACCTCCTCCATGCTCACCTCGCTCGGCTCGTTGAGCTCCGCCTCACCTGCATCTAGTAAAGGGTCTGGTTGGTGTTTTAAAACACCGTCCCAGAGTGGGAGTGAGTAACTAACTCAGTGGTTACTATTAGCCTTAAGTTACAACAAGCAACAATTATATGATGAATTTAATGAAAGACATACGTTCATAGATCCCAAACTAGTTTTGTTAATGCACGTGCATGTATTATGATATGATGCATGACCTCACAACAACACTCCCTCGAGCGACTTTGTCTAACGATCACGCATGACTAACAATCCCTCATTGCGACCTCAACTACCGAGTCGCCAAATCCTAGCTAATACGATGCATGAATAATGTTAGTCAAGTATTTAGTTAATTCCGTTCATCTAGCAGATTGAGGAAACTGCTACACTCCACGTATCATTGCCCTCAATTGGTTACGAGGCCAAGGCCCCTCAACGTGCGAGGCCATGACCCCGCGATCCTTGATCCCATTGGATTCCCCATCCACGATTTCAAGTATATGGGGAGTGCTATGAAGAGGGATCTCTCGCGGTCACTACAGGGAGGCTCGTCACCCTAGCGTAGGCCGATAGTTCAGACACAGTGTCCCATTCCACCATGCCCGGTTCTCGAGTTAGTGGATCGGTTTCAAATGATTATCAATAAGCTTCATTGGTTGAAGGGTGTTCCAAGTTCCATACAGGCGTGAGCAGACATGGTTAACAAACATGGTTGGTCAGTGAGTGAATTAGACCGTGCGAGTTCAGGCGAGTATGTGATGGACGACATCGAGTAAAAGCGACCCATGTAGTCTAACTACTATCGCCCATTCGTATCCTCCCAAATTAGCTAGTTTAGTCATAGGATGGTCTTACCAATGGGACCACCTTCTCCCACTTCAGTTCCCTGACCAACCCAGGGGTTTATGACATTCAATAACACTTCAACGAATCAGAATTCATCATCTAACATAAGTGATGTCATGCACTTATACATTAAACATATAAATTTAGATTTTTCTACAATTGCAACTACTAACAATAATATGAAATAAATGTGTATATGTGTTGTGTGGGGTTAACTAAGAGATCAAGAGCTGCACATCATTCATAGGACTAATATACAACAAAGATTTATGTAATTATGTATGCCACAAGAAAGGTTATACTAGGATCGTATACGAGATGAACATACCATAACAAATTAAGCCTAATCATGTTGAAGAGCAAATAAACAACACTCAATTATATCATGGAATTTAGTAAAATCATATATGGGATAAACATACTACACCAAAATCAAACCCAATCATGTTGAAGAATAAATAAACAACACTTATTCATTTCATGGAATTTAGGAGGACTTATCATGTAGGGTCTTGGCTAGGCTTACTCTAAATTACTCAAGCACTTCATTCTAAAATTCATAATCATTAAGCTCATAGTAAAATTGGTGCTAGGCCACCTAAGGATAATAGTCCGTACCTTGTGACGAACTGCTCGATTCACAGCGCTCGTAGGGTTATGGTGTTAGGAAATCATTATTGAAATGCCTAAATAAGTATACAAGGTTGTAAGAATTGGAAGGAATTAAACACAAGACCTAAACCTACAAACATAATTCCATACTTACCTTCAATCGTAACCGAATCGACATAAATGAAGGACGATGTTGCTATAGAGGAGATGAGAGGGTGAAGGTGGACAAACCCTCATGCTTCCAAGCTCTCCCTTTCTCTTTCTCCTCTTTTCTCCTCTTTCTCTCTTTCTCTCTTTCTCCATTTCTTTCTTCTAGGGCAAATTCGTATGGGGAGAGGGGGTGCCCAAATGAGGCCCTTTTATAATGCCAGATTTGGTGTAAATGGCGCCAAGGGTTGGATTTTTACTATACTAGCCCCATGGGAGGGTTTTCTAGCCTCTAAGGCTCACTACGGGGTGTACGTATTGATATACATCATAGGATAGTTAGCCCTAATAATTATCTACGTATGGACATGTTTGGCCCGCCATTTGGATGTGCCGATCAACGGATATGATTAGAAGTCTGTTCAACGGTCACCGATGATCGATCGGGGCCACGACTATATGGATATGAGCAGAGAAATATTCTTACTTCACGTGTGAAGTTTAGTTGTAAACCGACGGTCTGAAATCCTCAACTTTGCATAAGAGTGGATGACCCAATTCACTTAAGTTTCAGCTTCTTCCATTAGGGTATTTGCACTTCTCATGCACTCATCCTTTGGCTCAAGTTGAGCGGTTCTGGACAGTACTCAGGTCCGAATCCCGCGATGGACGTCAAGCCTAGTAAGACGGACATTATTATATAGTTTTGGAACTAGTGGCCCACCAACGAGCGGTCTAGAGCTTGTTCGGAAAATCGGGGTATTTTTAGAATGAATTAGGTATTGAGATTTCTCGTGGACAATGATTATAGTTTGGATTAACTATGTTCATAGTGTGACTTATTTATAACTAGTAAAAGTGGAGATTTAGTCATGATTACTCTAAACCATTGGTTTTAGGCTAAAAGAGTAACGGGGTTGATTTGGTCTATTAGTCAAGATTCGGGCCTTATCTGACTCAGCTTCGGTTAGATGTTTAATTTAGTTATGATTGTCTTGATTAGTTAGCGATGGGTTGGTTAGATTTTGAGCCCTATGTGAGTAAATTATGAGGCTAAACTTGATGTTCAAGTGATCGGACAGATTCGTTGGCTTCCTATGATTGATTAATCGGACTTATGCGGTTCTTTACTGGTATCACCCGTGTATAAACTAACATTGAGTGCCAATGGTCAGTAAATGATAATATAAGTTAATTACATAAAAAATTAAGGATTTTTGAAAATCCAAAACAGTGAAAATTCAGGATGTTACAAATGGCTTTTTAGCTAGCTGTCGAAAACGCCGACGGTTTAAATCCACCCACTACCAAAAAAATGATCAAAGGCTGCAGACCATGCTAGTTTTTAGCTACGGACATATAACTTAGCTCTGTTGCTACGGCTAAAAACCCTAGCTAAAAATAAGAAAACCGTATCTAAAAGCTAATGCCACCACACGTACCTACAACATGTGACAACCTCATAAGAGACTCTACGAGGCCCATTAAAACGTGTGTGCTCCATCTAATATGTCTATCCATTTTGAAAGATCATTTACGGGCAAGAGCCCAAAAAAGGAAGCAGATGGAAGGCTCAAGTGGACCACACGGTAGGAAACGGTGGAGATTATATACGTACCATTGATCGATGGTGTGGTTTAATTGGACCTTCGATTTGCCTAGATTTGAGTCATTCTCTATAAAAAAAATTACAAAATTAACGGACGGAGTGGATATATCAAATGCATCATGATGGACTGCCGTCCAGAACCTGTTAGACTCGTGCGAACGCGGAGTGGCTGTGAAGGATGGCATAATGGTTACGGATAGAGGGCTTTTAACTATGGTCTAAAACCATAGCAGAAAAAAATTTCAAAAACTCAGCCCACACTGCCCTTTTTCTCCTTCCCCCTCTCACGAACCTTCTAAAATTTCATCTCCCTCCACTTCGGAGAAAAAAAACCCAAATCCGCGTCGCTTTCCCTCTCTCAATCTCCCACGCATCCCTTTTCTCTTTCTCGATCTCTCGAACCCTATCTCATGAATACTCCCCTCTCACGAACCCCTCTTCTCTCCCTAAACATCCCCTCTCTATCGATCTCAAGAAGACCCCCCTCTCACGCTATAATCCGCGTCCATTTTAGGTATGCAAGACGGATTATCTTCTTCTTTCTCTTTTGAATATTCATATTTCTGTCCTTTTTTTTTATGGAATTGGATTTGGGGTTTGAGAGGGTATTGATTAGATTGATTGGGGGGTTTGAGGGGGTTCAGAGATTCAGGGTTTGTGCTGATACTCGCGAAATTGTGCATGAATCGGGCCACACCCCGAGGGACAGTCAGGATGGAAATGGCAAGCACTGAAACCTTCTTAGGATTTTTGTGGCCCCTATGAATGTTTAGTTGGGAGAGTTCAATTCCCTATTGGATCATATTCAATCCCCTATGTATGTGTTTTAGATAAAACACCTCACCATTAAATGGTTGAAACAGATGTACGCCCGCAGAGTTTACTTAGAATGCTTTGGGCCATGGATTTAAAACCCCTAGATTTGAAATCCTCCTGTTGTTTTGGTTGAGAGTGTGATGGCTGGATGTGGTGGCCTAGATCGTATTGGGTCTTCTTACTCTACCCTGTAGTTTTTTTTTTTTTTTTTCCCTTTTTCATGTCTTTAGTTGTATAGCAGGCAAGGCTTGGTGTTTTTGTGGTGACTGGATATCTTGTGGAGTTGTTGAATTTTAGAGCTTGGACATGCATACTTTCCTCTCTATTTCCAATAGTAATAACATCTTCGATTATTTAACTACCTTTGAAATTTATTTATCTTTTTTCTTTTCTCCTTTTTCAGGCTTCAGAGAAACATAGGATTGAGCGGTCGCTTGAACACACAAGCCTGTTTATTGAGAAGCTAAAGAAAGTGTTGGAGAGCTACAATTCGAGGAATGCAGCAAAAATCAAGTTGCACAAATGACTAAAATTTTACAACCTAGGGGTGAGATTGGTACTTCCACTCTTAGCTATGATCGCAGGCTCTGTCACCTCAAAATTCTATCCCAAATTCCCAATTGAGAAATGGGGCAAAAGGAAAACAAATGCCAGCTAATGCAATCCTAGTTCCTTTTTTTTTTTTTTTTAATGGATAATGGATGAATTTCATTAGAAAAGAAAAAGGGACAAGCAATCCATAAACATGGTACCGGCAGCCGGGTTACAACAAAACCTAGCAAAACAGGAGTTAGAAATCCTAGTTTACACAACACCATAGACGCAAAGTTGACAAATTCTAAGTCAAGTCCTAAAACCTCCCAATATGTTTTGCAGTTCCAATTTGCTCTAGTTGGAGATAGTAGATCCATGAATATATAATATCTGATAAATTCCACAAATCTACCCAATCAAGAAATAAAACCCACTTCTAATTGGCCCCCACTTTTTTTTTTTTTCTTTTTTTCTTTTTTCCTTTTTGAACAAAGCTGCCATCCAAGTGTCAAGAATTTCCTTAATTTATGTTATCAAGTACCTCACAGTCTCATTCATTTTATATGCTTTAGTTTTGGCTGGAATAGATTTTCGTTAGTGTAACGTCCTGAAAAAATCCATACCACCTAAGACAAAAATCACTCAAGACCAAATCCTTTAGAAATTAGATGAAATTAACTAAGTGCTTAACTAGATTAGCTATGAAATTAGCTTGAACCACTTTAAATACGAACCGCAAGACCCAAAACTTGTAGAATCATTAACGTTATATTACCTTATAATATAAGATAAATCTCTAAACTCTGTTGTTCTCGGAGACACCTTGAAACTTCGTATCGAACCTGGACCGCGCGTGGAAAGTTCGATTACCACAAAATTAAATGATTATGACCACCTTACTGGGCTTGGCAGCTATCTCGAAAATTAAATCCAGATAGTACCCAGAAGCGCACAACTTGAGCCCGGAGCGAAGTGTGTGAGAAATGCGAATATCTTTAGAAATTGAACTCAGCTTTAAGTAATTTGGGTCGTTCGCTTGTGGGCCAAATCTAAGCTTGCAAACTGTCAGAATCTGACCCAATTACACCCTCGAATCAGGAAAAATTTTCAACACGTGTTAGTGTACTTGTGGCCCTGATCGAGTGCCGGTGACCGTTAAACTGAAACTGGTTCGCCACGGTCGATTCACAAATTCGATCGAACCGAAAACTTAACTCGACCTAGATCCAATGCCAGGGAGCTTAAGTCCAACCGCACGCAGAAAGGAGGCATCCAGAAGTGCTCCGTTGGATTGAAACAACCCCTATTTGGCTATAACCTATGTATACCATGGCCCTGGGGCCATTCCCATCAGTTCTGGGCCTATATAAGGGCCTTAAACCCTCTCTCTCATTCTATATGAATTTGGAAAACCTAGGAGAGAGAAGAGAGCAAAGAGAGAAGGAAAGAGAGAAAAAGTGAGAGAGAAAGTGGGAGAGAGTTCCTAGGATTTAATCCCATCGCTCCACGTGCTTAGCTATTGCTTCTGTATTGTTATTCCGGCGATTCTGACTCTATATTTGGGTAAGAAATCTTAACCCTAACTGGTTTTAGAGATTTAAATAGAACAGATGGTAGAATAGTTAACCTATTCCCTGTTATAGGTTGTTGTGGTGCCGTAGATAAAGATTTAGTATTTAAAATGAGTCTATTACGAGTCTACCGGCGAAAGGTGCAGACTATAAACATTTAGGTTATGGTTTTCAAGGCTTTCAATGTCAGTCAATGATTTATGACTGACTTGAATGCTATCACATGCTTAGTTATGAGGTTTCCCACACTTTACACTTATATATGAACTATGTTAAACATGTTGTATTCCATGTGTTCATTGATATGCTTAAATGAGTATGGAATTGGGCTTCGTGTTTGCCATGATTATTCATCGTGAATATATGGCCGTTATGCGTGTGACAACTCCGTGGTGAAAGGAATTGTCCTAATTCCTGTTATCGCCAACATACGTTATGTATGTTATAGAGTGTAGACTAAGTGTTTGTAAAAATATTTGAATGAATATGGAATTTGGATCTGTGCTTACTATGATTATACTATGAATATATACTTGTTGGGTATGTGATAACTCCTTTGTAAAAGGGCTTACCAGGATATATGTTATAACTAGTTTAATACATGTATGTTGAAATGTGTAGTCTAAGTGTTTGATAAAATGCCTGAATGAGGAAGTGCTTGTGTAAAAGTATGTAATGAGGGTGTTGAGATGAGATTCTTAATTTCCTTATCCATGGTACAGTTTCCTTTATGTGATCTATCTTACTACTCTGCGATTTATGGATGAAATGCCTACATGTGGTTACATGTGTAGCATGTGTATGTGGAAATGCTCAAATAAAATTTATATTTAGATTTGGTTGTCGCATGCTGTCATTGATTATCACTTGTGAATGCCATCGTTTGAAGTGTGATTGAGACTATTATGTAGTCCAAGCAATTGGTAACAATTCCTGGTTAAGTGGTTGAGCTAGTCTCACCACATTGGATACGTTCAATGAATCCGAGGTGTATGATGATCATCGACAGTGGTACGTTGTCGGCTAATTCAGCGTATGCTCGTACCAGTCGAACTTGTCAAGCAACCCGATTAGCTCGATGTATGTTCACCATGTATGGACGCTACTGCTTAAATCTAAGGTATCAAACTCACCAGTGGAAAGCCCGTTTAACCTTGGTACCTCAATCCGCTAAGACTCATGAGCCGGACATGATGGTATGGGACACCGTGGTGGAGTTATCGGCCTACGCTGGGGCGATGAGCCTCCCCGTAGTGACCAGTGAGTAACCCAAAACTCGTGAGCTGAATACGGTGGTATGGGACACTGTATTCGAGTTGTCGGCCTATACTGATCAGGTGACGAGTCCTTTGTAATGACCTCGAGTATGAAATAGGCCTACCCCGGTACAGCCTGGCTATGGTCCCCAGTCGGGTTGGCGACGAGCCTTCGAAAATAGACTGCTAATTGGTAGGGCATCAGTGGTAGTGACCTCGAGTATACTCTAGGATTGCGTTGAGGAGACGAGTCTTTCTGTAGTAACTAGAGTATAAATTAGGCCTACATTGATCAGGAGACGAGCCCTTTGTAGTGACCTAGAACTGCAACATCGTATGAGATTTGCTAGGACTGACGACCCTAGAATGGATCATTGTTTGGGAATTGATATAAGGGAGGTACCTTAGCTTCTCAATCCTACTGTATGAAAAAGACTAATAAGAACTTGGTAATTACGCTCATGCACCGCACTACATGTGCCATTTGGTGTTAAGTAGATAACACTGAGGAAGTGACTGACATGCGCGACCGTTAGATGAAGATCGCAGAGGGAGTGCAGGTGAGGGCATGCATCATTTATACATACCATTCTTGCATTAATCAGAGTACTTAGGGATGTTTGATTGTATTGTGTTATCATTACTGCTTGATTGAATTGATAATATGTTAGCCTTTGCTTTATTGTTCCACTGAGTTGATCACTCACTCTCACGTTATGGGACGGTATTGTACACACCAACCAGACCCTGTCTTAATTGCAGGTGGAGGCGATGCCTATGAGGTGGAGCCGGACTATAAGGATGACGAGGAGGCATTCTCTTTCATGCAGTTTTTAGGCGGGTTCATGTGAGCCGTGGCCTGATCAACGGAGACTTCTGGAATGTTGACTAGATGCCTTTACACTTGCTATTTTGTCTTTTTGAAACACACATATATATTCATTTTTGGTCCATTTTGGGAAGTATACATGCATGTATTTAACCTGGTAACATGTTCACACTCTGGAGACTTACAACAGTTTATATATTTTATATATCTATCACGGTCTTCCGCTTACTTATTAAACTGTCTCTGGAGTATGATATGCTGTTTTGGTATAATCTCACTCATGTTTAATGCACTAATATGGACAACATTCAATCATCATCATCTATGTTGCATAAGTGATACGTTGGAACTCAGGAGTAGAGCTTATGCTCGACCCTCAATTTTCAGGGCGTTACAGTTAGTCTGGTTCAATTGCATGTGTCATGCACATCACAAATTTATTTACTAAATCTAAAGTGAAAACTAGGCCTTTTCGTTCCTCATTTAATCATATATGCAAATGGTACAGTTTAGAATTCTCTTTTTTCATGGTTTAATTTGTCAAATTTCATATTAAATGATTATTTTTCTTCATTGATATGAACTGAGTAGGAAGTAGGCAATATATAAGCTTATTTTGTTTGTTGCATGAACTCAATGTAAGTAAATTATATGAACCTACTTATGAGTAACTAAAATGTGCTTGTAAGTGTTCAAGGCCAAGCCACTTTGAACAATCCTATTACTGAAGGGAGGCATTATGCAAGCAATAATACAAGCAAACATCAAGAAAAGCAAGTTTTAACCCAACAACTGATCAACATCTTTTCATTAATCAGCACCAATTGAAGTAAACATAAGATGGTTAAAGGCTAATACTGCACTGTCAGTGCAAACAACAAGTCCATAGCGTCCATCCCAAGAGCTACTCTCCACCCAATTTACACAGTTGAATAAAGCTACACTTCCACCATAACATGCATTTGTTGAATCAACTCCTTCGATGTCCGTATTCCCCAATTCATGTTTGTTATTCACATGAACAAGGGGACAATGCAATCCCATTCTGAGAAACATAAAAAACAAGAAGATGCTAACACTTCAGGATGAAAAAGTGCTCGAGTTTATGGGCCTTTTCAAGAACAGAAGGAACCATGAAATGTTGCACTCGTTTTACTCTAAAGAACATGCATAGCCAAACGAATTGGAAAAAAACCTTAAAGATTTGCATCAACCAAGTCTTTATGGATTTGCTCTTGTCTATCACACTACCAGAAAACAGGCCAAAGGCTACGGCTAAAAACCGTAGCTAAAACGCTATGGCTACGGTTAATATCCGTAGCACGGCCGTAGCCATTGGTGCCGTAGCCATAGGTCTAAAAGCTATGGCTACGGTTAAAAGCCGTAGCCATAGACATAATGGCTACGGACTTAATCCGTAGCCTTTTCTTCTGTAGCGCTAAAGTCTTTACAGCTACGGATTATATCTGTAGCCAAAAGTTGAGAATGAACCGTAGCATTAGGTTTAAATTAGTAACAATTACGGGTTTTAGATATAGGCTACGGTTAATAGCCGTAGCCAATGAGGCAATTGCTATGGATTAAATCCGTAGCAATATTGTCCATAGCTAATCAGCTATATTGTTCTTTCAATTACCACCTGTACAATCATTCATTCATTCAATTACAATCAATTACAATCCTTCATTCAATCAATTACAATTATAATCCTTCATTCAATCAATTACAATTACAATCCTTCATTCAATCAATTACAATACAATTCATTCTATCAATTACAATAATGCTGAAAATACAAATCTTTGGCTTCATTAGAGAAATGTGCTCAACTTCACCATGAACTTTCAACAACTTCGTATATTCCTTCATCGTACAAACAGTCATGTCATTCATAAATTAGAATGCCCATTGGGGAAAAGAAAGATAGTGAAAGAAGTGCATCATCTATAACCACTTTTTTTTTTTAATGAATTTTAAAAAAAAAACTCAAAGAGAAATGAGAATCGGTTATAGGTTTAGGTTATAGGTTATGGTTTTGGTTTAGGTTTAGGTTATAGGATTTGAGAATGGGTTCGGGTTTAGGTTATAGGTTTTGGTTTTGGTTTAGGTTATATGTTATAAGTTTTGGTTTAGGTTATAGGTTATAGGTTTAGGTTAAGGTTTAGGTTATAGGTTTTAGGAATTGAGAATGGGTTCGGGTTTAAGTTATAGGTTTTGGTTTTGGTTTTGATTTAGGTTATAGGTTTTGGGAATTGAGAATGGGTTTGGGTTTAAGTTATAGGTTTTGGTTTTGGTTTTAGTTTAGGTTATAGGTTTTGATTTAGGTTATAGGTTATAGGTTTAGGTTTAGATTTAGGTTATAGGTTTTGGATTTGAGAATGGGTTCGGGTTTAAGTTATAAGTTTTGGTTTAGGTTATAGGTTTTGGATTTGAGAATGGGTTCGGGTTTAGGTTATAGGTTTTGGGATTTGAAAATGGGTTCGGGTTTATGTTATAGGTTTTGGTTTTGGTTTAGGTTATAGGTTTTGGGATTTGAGAATGGGTTTGGGTTTAGGTTATAGGTTTTGGTTTTGGTTTAGGTTATAGGTTTTGGTTTAGGTTATAGGTTATAGGTTTTGGATTTGAGAATGGGTTCGGGTTTAGGTTATAGGTTTTGGTTTTGGTTTAGGTTAAGGTTTATGTTTAGGTTTAGATTTAGGTTATAGGTTTTGGGAATTGAGAATGGGTTCGGGTTTAAGTTATAGGTTTTGGTTTTGGTTTAAGTTATAGGTTTTGATTTAGGTTATAGGTTATAGGTTTAGTTTAGATTTAGGTTATAAGTTTTAGATTTGAGAATGGGTTCGGGTTTAAGTTATAGGTATTGGTTTTGGTTTAGGTTATAGGTTTTGGGATTTGAGAATGGGTTTGGGTTTAGGTTATAGGTTTTGGTTTTGGTTTAGGTTATAGGTTATATAGGTTTAGGTTAAGGTTTAGATTTAGGTTTAGGTTATAGATTTTGGGAATGAGAATGGGTTCGGGTTTAAGTTATAGGTTTTGGTTTTAGTTTAGGTTATAGGTTTTGATTTAGGTTATAGGTTATAGGTTTAGGTTATAGGTTTTGGATTTGAGAATGGGTTCGAGTTTAGGTTTATAGGTTTTGGTTTTGGTTTAGGTTATAGGTTTTGAGATTTGAGAATGGGTTCAGTGTTTAGGTTATAGGTTATAGTTTTGGTTTAGGTTTAGGTTATAGGTTTTGGATTTGAGAATGGGTTATGGTTTAAGTTTAGGAAATCGGGTTCATGTTTGGGATTGGGTTTAAGTTTTGGTTTTCAAGTTTAGGTTTAGGTTTAGGTTAGGGAGTTGAGATTAGGATTAGGTGTAGGTTTAGCTTTAGGAAATTGAGTTTAGGTTATAGGTTTAGGGAAAGGTTAGGTTTAGGTTATAGGTTTTGGGATTTGGGAATAGTTTTAGGTTATAAGTATAGGTTTAGGTTAGGTTATAGGTTTTGGGATTTAAGAATAGGTTCGAGTTTAGGTTATAGGTTTTGGTTTAGGTTATAGGTTTTGGAATTGAGAATGGGTTCGGGTTTAGGTTATAGGTTTTAGTTTTGGTTATAGGTTTTGGAATTGAGAATGGGTTCGGGTTTAGGTTATAGGTTTTGGGATTTGAGAATAGTTTTAGGTTATGAGTATAGGTTTAGGTTAGGTTATAGGTTTTGGGATTTGAGAATAGGTTCGGGTTTAGGTTATAGGTTTTGGTTTTGGTTTTGGTTTAGGTTATAGGTTTTAGGATTTGAGAATAGGTTTGGGTTTAGGTTATATGTTATGGTTTTGGTTTAGGTTTAGGTTATAGGTTTTTTGGATTTGAGAATGGGTTCGGGTTTAGGTTTAGGAAATCGGGTTCATGTTCGGGATTGGGTTTAAGTTTGGGTTTTCAAGTTTAGGTTTAGGTTTAGGGATTTGAGAATACGTTAAGGTTTAGGTATAAGAAATTGGGTTCGGGTTCGGGTTCGAGATCGGGTTTACGTTTGGGTTTTAGGTTTAAGCTAAGCGTTTAGGGATTTAGATTCAGGTTCGGGATCGGGTTTAGGTTTGGGTTTTCAAGTTTAAGTCTAGGTTTAGGTTAGGGAGTTGAGATTAGGATTAGGTGTAGGTTTAAGTTTAGGGATTTGAGAATACATTAAGGTTTATGTATAGGAAATCAGGTTCGGGTTTGAGATCGGGTTTACGTTTGGGTTTTAGGTTAAGGCTAAGGGTTATAACTTATAGGTTTAGGTTAAGGTTTAGGGTTATAGGTTTTGGGAATTGAGAATGGGTTCGGGTTTAAGTTATAGGTTTTGGTTTTGGTTTTGGTTTAGGTTATAGGTTTTGGGAATTAGAATGGGTTCGGGTTTAAGTTATAGGTTTTGGTTTAGGGATTTGAGAATACGTTAAGGTTTAGGTATAGGAAATTGGGTTCGGGTTCGAGATCGGGTTTAGGTTATAGGTTTTGGTTTAGGTTATAGGTTTTTGGATTTAGGTTAAGGAGTAGATTAGGATTAGGTTTAGGGATTATCTAGTATTATCTACTATTGAACTTAGTATTATCTACTACATACTAGTAACATACAACTAATATTGGGGCACCATACCATAAGCTACAAGAATGTCATGTCCCCCTAAACAAGGTATCCTCCATTGATAACATATATATATATTATAAGTTTTTTATTTTCATTTACATTCCCAAATACATTTATCATCCATCCAAGAAAATTGAAAAACAATAGAAAATATGACTAAAGCACCTTCAGTATTGTTAGCCACTCAACTAGGTCAGCTCTTGTAAAACCTTTCACACTGTTTGCCCTGTCATTTGAAGAGGTGGCTGCAAATTAGTCACACATCAATAGCACATAAAATCATCAACTGAAGAAAATGAGAGGAGAGAGAACCTGAGGCTAAAACTGGGATCACTATTATTCCAAATCAACAAGGCATTAAAGAAGGTGCAAAAGCTTATAATTATAGGACGAATGACCTTCCTATCCTTGAATGCATGCTGGATAAGAACCGGGAGTAGATGTTGCATCAACACATGATAAGAATGAGACTTCATTCCCTTTAAATCCATGCAATCTTCTGTTACAATGGTCTTCCAGTTCACACTAAAACTAATAGGAACACGTAGATTATGCAAAGTTTGGAAGAAAAGTTTTTTCTCTTCTTTTCTTAGACAGAAAGGACCTTGTTTCTGAATCGTCTTATCATTGCTCTTTTTTAGCCATAGACGCTTCTTAATTCTCAACCGTTTCAGGTCCCTGCGCGCATTAACATTATCCTTGGTTTTTTCGGGCGTGTTCAACATCAAAGCGACAAGGATTTCACATATATTTTTCTTGACACGCATAACATCAAGGTTGTGGCATACGGGAATATCTTTCCAATACTCCAGATCAAATAATATAGACCGTTTGAAGAACCACAGTGATTCAACGTCATCGGTTAGCTCTTGTCGGCCTCCATCAATACCCCTTCTATTCTTCTTCCCAGACTTTCCCCACCGCATATTAAGGTTCGCAGTTTGTCTTTCGACCTCAATCCCATCCAGACGGATCGGTTGTCGTCGTGTTTCCATTGTCTTATTGTAAGTGCCAGCACTTGTGTCCTTTCTAGCCTGGTCCAACATTGGCAACCACCGTCTATGGCCCATATAAACATGTTTCTTTCCATACTTGAGTCGCAAGGAATCTGTGTTGGGACCACATACAGGACAACCATATTTACCCTTGGTTCTACAACCGAAAATGTTGCCATATGCTGAAAAATCATGAATTGTCTAGAGCAGAACTGCACGCATATTGGAATTGCTTTCATGGTATGCGTCGAACGTCATGACCCCTTTCTGCCATAAGTCTTGAAGTTCATTAATCAATGGTTATAAGTAAACGTCAATATCCTTTCCCGGTTGTCGCGGTCCCTCAATGAGCAAAGTCAATATAGTAAATTGAGGTTTCATACAAAGCTTTGGTGGAAGGTTGTATGTCACGCACATAACGGGCCATGAACTATATGAAGCGCTATAAGTGTCGTATGGGTTAAACCCATCTGTAGCCAAACCCAATTGAACATTGCGAGGCTCAGCTGAAAAATCCGTATACTTGTCATCGAGATTCCTCAATGCAATAAAATTAGCTAGATGCTCCATCTTTTCATGTTACAATTTCCTGATTGAGTGCCAGGATATTTCTTTCGCCAACCATGGCATGCTGAACATTCTTTGTAGCCTTGGTGTTAATGGAAATTAAATACCTTAACACCTTGACAGGTACTTGAAATTGTTTTCTGTCATCATCCATTTCTGTCTTGAACCTAGAAGCGTTACAAGTTGGACAACTAGTTTTCATCTCGTGCTCTCTCCAGTACAAGATGCAGTCATTTGGACAAGCATGGATCTTCACATAATCAAGACCCAATTTTGTAATAATTTTCTTCACTTGGTAGGTATTAGTTGGGGCCTTATTACCAGAAGGCAACACCTTCTTTAGTAGTTGAAGGAGCTCTGTAAAGCTTTTTTCACTCCATCCATGGTTCACCTTTAATTTAAAAAGCTGTACAATGAAAGTCAGCACGGTGAAATCTTCTGCCCCAGGGTATAGCTCAGTCATTGCTTCTTGTAGATTTGCTTCAAAATCATTACTTTCATTTTCCCCAAATTCGCCTTCGATTACAGGGGTCACGTTCGGCTCATCCTGGACAACTTTATCTAGGTTATTACCACCGAGTTCTTGAACGATTGTGTTGTGAACGTCATTTAAGTTTGGGACACTATGGCATTGTTGGGAACTTGATGCACGTTCACTGCACTCAGGTGATACATGCTCACCATGCATGTTCCAAACCCTATATCTTGGATCGAATCCATTTTTCATTAGATGTATTTCCAAATCATCATAAGAAATCGGTAAACGTGCACATCTGCAAGTGGTGCATGGACAAAAAATGGTTTCTCTACCAGGAAGATCTCGTGCAAACTTTAAAAAACTTCTCATTCCAGAAATAAAACATGGGTCCAGAAAACTTAGTGTTATCCACTCCCTATCCATTACAAGCGAAACTCGATTAACCAAAGGGTCCTTTTTTAACCTGCGCCTTACCAAAAAAATAATTAATAAGTATTTTTCACTCATTCACGAATATAATTCTAAACACATGCATCTATGATCTTAATTTGAAATCATCTAAAACACCAAAGAGTTTTGAAATACTTAGCTAAAATGCTAGTCAGAAATGGTTCATTGTTGTTATCAATGCACAATGAAAAAAATCATCTATTAGCATCCATACAAGCACAACAAGTTACCCAAGGCAAAACTTCCTTCGTTGCCATGAAAAGAGATCTTTGAAGACTTAAAACCCAGTGCGGGCCACCACCATTGTTGTATTATTAGTTGAGGCTCCAAGTAAATTGATGGAAATGGTTAGACTGGAAGGTTCTATAAGGGATTTCAAGGAAAGGTTCTGAATATCCCTTTTATGTGTTTTTTATAAAGAATTCAATGGTGCATCAAACAATTCATTGATAAGAATGTTGTTTGTTAGCTTGGCCAGATGAACATCAACCAAATAGACCTTAATCTACTGGTAGGTTGTGCTGGTCAAGAAATCTCTCAAGGCCAATGGATGGTACAGCTTGAAGACCTACAACACAATTAATTGGTTATGGCCGAAACAATTCTAGCAAGAAAGAATGCAGAAAAGATTCCAAAGATGTTCGACTCAAAATAAACTCAAAATGCTGCATCGTTGTGTTTTTCCTTAGTTGTAGGATCCTTCTCTCTCTCTCTCTCTCGCTTTGGACACAGTCACACAGCATGCTGCTCCTGCTTCCTAGCTGTTTATACTTTACAACATTTTGAAACTACTTTGCTTCTTTGGTTCCTTGTTTTTGTTTTAAAGAAACTTAAAATTGTAGTTCCCTTTTCGTAGTTCCCTGTTCAAGCTATCTGTTCTAATTGTGTAACTACTATATTGACGTAGCAAAGTTCTTTGAGTTGAATATATGTGACTTAATTACTAGAAATGAAAGAAAGCAGGAATTGCAACAAGAGGTAGTGGGACCATGAGTGGTTGAAGTTGGCCAGCACCTTAAAAGTAGGGATTCATGCGGCTACTATAAATTTATGGCATTCCTTTTGAGTTGAAAGAAAGCAATCAATTGTAGGTTATTGGATTAACCAGGGGAGTCGCTATTAACGCCTGCTCCAATTGATTTAGCTGCACCCTATTTTCAATTTTGGGTCTTGAAATATTACCACAAATGTACTCTTTAGAATGCCCAAAATGGAAAATGGAGGGTAAGCAAATCAATCAGGTTGGGTGTTGACATCAATACCCTTTACTAATATTCCAACATCATCAAACGAAATAATAGTCTGTTGTGAGTATCAAACAACAATATACCCTGAAAGTATATTCCATCAACGGGTAGAGAGAGAATACAATCAAACTGAAAATATACTACTCCACAAAATCACATCTCTTTGACATTTTAACAACCAACTCCCCTGCATGTTTTAACAACCAACTCCACAAAAATTTCATATTCATTGAAATCAAGTGATTGAAAACATTGATCTAGTAATTGAAATAAAGAGAAATGCTATATAGAACACTTCATATGAGTTCTAGTGATTGAAATCATTGATCTGGTGTGCCACCACATGAGTGTATATAGGCAAAAAATTTGGAGAACTCATCTGTGCAATTAAGATTAAGAAACAAAGGCTCCACAGGCAACGGGTAATCATACAAAGAACTTTCTATCCTTGCATGGCATTTGCTATGATTGAGGTTTGATTTTTTAACATGTCTTTGCTTGTTGTTATGAAATAGCTTGAAAAGTGAGGAATTCTTGGAAAATGACTGGCCTACAATTGTTATAACTTGTGCTACGACTTTCGGATTAAACCATTTAATATGGACCGCAAATTCATACCATACTACTATGGGCCGGCATCCACAATGCAGAAATCACATTGATTGGCTATCCCACATCATTTAAAAGATATCAAGCGCTGGCCAATATCTTGGCTATCTTAGATCATCTCTGAATTGGGACCAAGTGGCTATGAATTGAAATAACATATTTCGAACTAGCTCATATGAATGAAGCAAGCAGAGACAAATACAACGCCAAGTATTATATTGATTATATAACTCCTAATAAAATATTGTTGCTGACATCATCATCACCATCATAAAGAGAACTGCCATTGCCAAACAACATTATAATCACATTACTTCCTAATTAGAATCATTGCTCTTCTAAACCAAGCTTATAACCAAACCTATAAAAGCTAAATACACATAAATCCATGATCATTTGAGGTATGAATGATTAAATGATAAAAGGGGCATCCGAACCTTGTAAATGGCCCACACACCACACCATATAAACCCTTTTTAGCTGCAGCTATGGCAGAATTCGTTGTCAGAAGAACTTTAACTTCCCCACCTGAACTAAAGTACCAGTCATTAACCAATGTAATGAATCTCAAAACAGATCAGTTCAGATACTTTCTATAAATATTTTATAAGGCCTAAAATTCTAAAATCCCCAAATTCCTAATTTGTAATATCAGAAAATCCCCGATTCAAGGTCCACATTCAAATCTGTAAGCCCTAAAATCCCCTAATCTCTAAGGGCGTGTTTAGACGGGCCCATCCCATGGGATTAGATTGTATTAGGGTGGATGGCAGGTAATGATGGCTGCGTCAGTGGATTGTTGGCAATCCCATGGGATTGCTATATCCAGGGAATCTACCACCGAGTATGTTTGGCCCGCCCGGCCAATCCCTTCTAATCCGTCCACCCAAGCATGTTTAAGGCAAAATAAGTGGGATTAGGAGGGATTGAGTGGATTTCAAGGTAATGATGGTAATGTCAGTGGATTGTTAGCAATCCCATGAGATCGCTCCAATCAGGGTAGAAGTTCAACGTGCGTATTTGGCACGCTCGACCAATCCCAGGATTCCTTCCAATGCAATCTAATCCCATCCAGTCTGCCCAGCCAAACAGGCCCTAAATGGGGGTCCACATCGAATCGGGAATCGACAGAGAGAGAAGAAAGCATACCAAAATCCTCTCTGACGATGCAATCTAAGGAATGCTGATGACGATTTTTCTGTTTCGAACAATGGTGCGGGAGATGGAGAGAGAGAGAGAAAGGGATAGGAACAATGGTGCCGAAGATCGAGAGAGATGGAGAAAAGAGAAGTGGGAGATTGAGAGTGAGAGAGAAAGGGACGGACGTGAGAGTGAGAGAGAAAGGGAGATTGAGAGTGAGAGAGAAAGGGACAGACGTGAGAGTGAGAGAGAGGGACGGACGTGAGAGAGAATATAAAATTTTGGGAGAGGGGGAAAAGAAAAATGAGCGCGTTTTTCGCATTTTGTGCCTGCTACGGCCTTACTACGGTCATAAACCGTAGCTAAAAGTCTGTTAGGCCGTAGCTATTGCTCCGTCCATAACAGCCCCTCCGCGTTCACACGTTCGGCGGGATCTGGACGGACGAATTTTCATTCTATTTGTAGGGTCCATCTTGATGCATTTGATAAATCCACTCCGTTCATTAATTTTGTAATTTTTTTTATAGGAAATGACCACAACAAATCTACAAATATTATGTCCAATTGAACCACACCAACTTTCAATGGTAGTTATTAATCTCCACTATTTCCAAACGTGTGGTCCACTTGATTGTTCGATCTAATTCATTTTTTGGATCCTGCTCTTAAATTATTTTTCAAAACAGATAGACGTATTAGATGGAGCACACGAAATTCAATGGGCCTCGTAGAGTCCCTCAAGTGGATATGCAGGTTGGACGGACGGGGGAAGGTGGTAGCTTTTAGCTACGGTTTTACGCATTTTTAGCTATGGTTTTAAACCGTAGCAATAGAGCTACGGTTTATATCCGTAGCCAAAAAGCAGCATAGTCCGTAGCCTTTGATCATTTTTTTGGTAGTGACAGTCTCACTGCCCACTTCCAGGCGACCAATTTGTCTTGGGTCAATCCCATATTTCTCAAGAAGGGAAGCAACAACTGTCAAGCTAAACAAAACCTTTTGTCAAGAATCAAATCTTAACATAATACACAGGCATCCAACTAGTCATGGGTCATGATAGGCTTTAACAAGTTATGTATCATTCATAAGACCATAAACCTCAGTTAACTGGGAATATCTCTCAGCAAAAACGGTCCACATATGGACTATAGATACATTGCATTGTTATTGAGTGCATTTTTCCATGAAAATGTAAAAAGGTCAACGATTAAATTGCAAGATGCGTCTCTTGTTACCTAGGAAGCATTTAATAGCTTTTATGAAAGATTTCTATATCCATGATTTTCGAGTAAAACCTTGGAAATCGAAAACCATTTCTGAACCTACTTTTTTTGACAAATTGAGGAATGATAGGTTTCCATGGAAGATATTTTCATTTTCAAGATTTTCAATGTTCCCAAACAAGATCTAACAGATTGGAGAACTCTCTTGTAAAATCATAAAAATGGTTTATTGCTTGCAACCTTTTCTGACTTCGGAGAAAAGTTCATATCCAGGCACTTGATAATGGATCATCTGGATTACAGTATGGAAGGAAATCGAGGATTAGAGAGTGGTCCACAACCTCATGGAAATGACATCTTCCAACTCTGTACAAAAGGCCATGCAATCTTGCCCAAGTCCAATAGTGTATTTCCCTTTACTTGCACCATCATGATCCTTCAGAGCTTCCTATGGTTGCATGTGAAAAAAGACAATAAGAAAGAATTTAATAGTAAATACTTTCACCATCACGATCCTCATGAGCTTCTTATGGTTGCACATGAAAAGGACTAAAAAAAAAAAAACCAATGAAAACTACAACAATTTAAAATATTCAAAGCACATGCCTACGACACCATTTGCATCATGCATGCATGAGAGAGAGAGAGAGGGAGAGAGAGAGAGAGAGAGAGAGAGAGAGAGAGAGAGAGAGAGAGAGAGAGAGAGATCGAGAGAGATCAGATCTTCTTCGTGACTAGTGAAGGATTGATGAGGTGCGTCTATGAAGGGTCCATCGCAGAACAGGACATGGAGATCGATGGAGGAAATCTAAGGGGCCGTTTGAATGTGGGCGCTCGATGGAGGATTTCTCGATGGAAGATGAAAGAGGGAAAAGAGGACAAGAGGGGCGGTCGATGGATTTGGAAATCCTCTTTCAAATAAGATAACATTTTGAAATCCGTAATGTTGGGAGTTTTCCGCTAAATAATAACACAAACTCTATTAACGGTCGTACATGCATGAGACCAATTTCTGGATGGTTAAGATTGTATTATATAATAAAAATGTATAAATATATACCATTTACAACTAGACCGATTATTTGGATTGTCTGGATAATTCTATTTTTTAGCCACTATTGTTATAAACAAGTCACCACTATTTTACATTAAATACAAAACTCACAGGGAAAAATATAAAAATGAAAACGGTAAATTGAACTTTGGATCTAGCATGGCTTTGTGGGCCCCACCATGATCGATTTGTTTCATCCATGCCGTCCATCCATTTCTCAACATAATTTTATCATCAATCACAAAAAATGAGCCTGATCAACTAAAGCTTGGGTGGAACACACAATGCGAAAACAATTGTGATTGGACGTCCACCATTAAAAACTGGCTTCGCTTATTAGGTTTCAGGTATGACTAAAATCCGTAGCTGTATCCGACGACTAAAATCCATCAGGAAAACCTTCTTAGGTCCGTTGGCTTTGCCCTATTTTTTGGTAGTGTCTGTCCCTCGAGGTGTGGCCCGATTCATGCTCAATGCCGAGAGGATTAGCACAAATCCTGAATCTTTGAACCCCCTCAAAACCCCAATCAATTTAATTAATACCCCTCAAACCCTAAATCCAATTCCACAAAAAAAGGAGACATGAATATTCAGAAGAGAAAGAAGAAGATAATTCGTCTTGCATACCTAAAATGGATGCGGATTATGGCGTGAGAGAGGGGAGTCTTCTTGACATCGATAGAGAGGGGATGGTTAGGGAGAGAAGAGGGGTTTGAGAGGGGAGTATTGGTGAGAGAGGGTTCGGGAGATCGAGGGAGAGAAAAGGGACGCGCAGGAGATCGAGAGAGGGAAAGCGACGCAGATTTGGGCTTTTTTCTCTAGAGTGGAGGGAGAGATGAAATTTTAGAAGGTTTGTGAGAGGGGGAAGGAGAAAAAGGGTAGTGCGGGCTGAGTTTCCGCATTTTTTTTTCCTGCTATAGTTTTAGACCATAGCTAAAAGCCCTCTAGCCGTAGCCGTTGTGCCATCCTTCATAGCCCCTCTGTGTTCGCACAAGTCTGACGGGTTTTGGACGGACGTTCCTGTCAGGGGTTTTGTGGGGTCTATCATGATGCATTTGATATATCCACTCCGTCCATTATTTTTGTAATTTTTTTATATAGAGAATGACCCAAAATCTAGGCAAATCGAAGGTCCAATTGAACCACACCATCGATCAATGGTACGTATATAATCTCCACTGTTTCCTACTATGTGGTCCACTTGAGCCTTCAATCTACTTCTTATTTTGGGCTCTTGGCCTAAAATGATCTTTCAAAATGGATGACATATTAGATAGAGCACATACATTTTAATGGGCCTCGTGGAGTCTCTTCTAGGGTTGTCACATGTCGTAGGTACTTGTGGTGACATTAGCTTTTAGCTACAATTTTCTTATTTTTAGCTATGGTTTTAAGCCGTAGCAACAAAACTACAGTGTATGTCCGTAGCTAAAAACTAGCATGATCCATAGCCTCTGATCATTTTTTTTTATAGTGGTTATTGTGCGCCGTCGTGATGTATATAATTTGTCCATGTTATGTATATATCTTAATAGAACAATTTAGAACTAGAGTCTCAAAAGGAGGCAAACTAAAGGCTTACATGGAATACACCACAAGAAACAATGGTGACTAAACTCTTACCGTTGAAAACTTCTTGAATGGACTACACTACAAGAAAACTTGTAAGGGCGTTTGTATACCGTTTATGGGATCAACTATCGCATGTGTGGAATCCATTCCATCCATTAATCTTGGAAGTCCATGGTTGGAAGAATGGTTAATATCCGTTAGTTACATAGACCACATCATAAGAAAATAATTTGTATACGGACATTGTTATGAGTTATCAAGTTTTACGAGCTATATAAGAATCTTGTCAGCAAAAAATTAGTATATTCTCATATAAATAGAGGGTTTCAAAGAAAATGAATGGTTTGCATCTAGGTTTCAGTAAGCCTATTACTACATCTTATCCATATTATTTCTTTGGGATTCGATATTAAGAAACTTCTTCACTCAAAATTCATACAACTGCTGGTCAAAGTACATCATCAATTTAAGTGGAAAAACTTTTAAAAGCCCATCTACCAGCTACCCTTATGATATTTAAACTTCCCTTCGTTTCATTATTTTGACCGTACCACAAGGCTTAAATCCCTTTCTTTAACCCAACTGCTTGTGAGTCGCGAGCCTATGAACCATGGATGCCACTTTGCTCGTCCCATCCAAGGTGGGGACCACCAAATAAGCAATTACCATATAATATGAATGAATTGAGTATATAGATTGGCATATTTTTCATTCAACTCTCTACGGAGCGGTGCATAGCTGACGAATTGGCACTCTTATGTCCAGACTGTATTTGATTGATCTTTGGTCATGTTTCAGTGATCCAAACCGTTCATCTGATGGCCTTACGTGTGATGGAGGACAGAGAAAAAACTCTTTCACGTTAGATTATTTCAGTCATTTAAATGTTTTCCTCTAAATAGAAGTCTACATTGATTATTGTTTTGTTGGCCATTACAAGGGATCTTCAATCTTGGTTTGGATTTTTTTTTTCTTTCACCCATCCACGGTGAGGCTCGTCATATAAATTGGTTTCGATATCATCCAACGGCCACAGTTGCAACAAATATAGAAGAAAAAGAAGAAGAAAAGGAAAAGCACTACCTTAGGATGCAATGTAGCGAACTTATCTTACACAATATTGCATGTGATCAAGATAACTCCTGCAGTTAAAGAGTAGGTGGATCAGATAAACGAGAGTACTCAACCACCCATCTCTCCACGGTAGAGAGTGACGCATCGACAGAGATGGTTTATCAAGTGGGCCATATCATGGATGGCAAGCAGTTCAAGATAGGTATACATTGAATGATCCTAGCCATCTATAAAAGTCTTTTAGGGCGTGTTTGGATGGGCAAGGTGGATTGTATTAGGTTGTATTAGGGTGGATTGGAAGGAGCAATCCCGGGATTTGGCCGGCGTGCCAAACAGGCAGAAGTTGGATATAGCAATTCCATGGGATTGCCAACAATCCACTGACATCACCATCATTACCTTGAAATCCACCCAATCCCTCTAATCCCATCTATTTTGCCTAGGACATGTTTAGTTAGACGGAGCAATCCCAGGATTGGCCGGTGTAATCCCGGGATTGGCCAGGCGAGCCAAACATACTCGTGGTGAGTTCCCTGGATATAGCAATCCCATTGGATTGGCACCAATCCACTGACAGAGCCATCATTACCTGCCATCCACCCTAATACAATCCAATCCCACGGGATTGGCCCGTCCAAACACGCCCTTATAGATACAGCGTAAAATGACAATGGTTACCAGTCGACGTTAAGTTCGAGAAAGCACAGAAGGCTATGGGCCAGAATTTTTAGATTGGTGTGAATTATTTATTTATTTATTTATTTATTATTAAGTAGGGTCCATCTATTTATACGCCCCTCCAAGTGGATTGTCTTGATAGGAGTGCCAGATTCTCTCTCTGTCTTGATATAAGTGCCATACATTAACATTTTGGTCCAACTAGCTATGCATTTAATGAAAAAATTCTTCTTAATTAATGTAAGTAAATGCTTCCATTACATACTAATTTCATTTTAGCGTGGAAAAGCGGCCATGGCTTGGGTGACCCTATAATGGTGTTAATGTAAAATCAACCCAGACCATCATGTATGTCACTCTATGTTAGATGAAGGTCTCAAAATTTATCTCCACCCGTACTTCAAGAGGACCACACGATTGGAATCAGTGTACATGGAAAGGTTCACCCTCCACATAGTTTCGCTTAGTGTGGCTCACATGAATCATATATGAACCTAATTTTTGGAACCTAGGCTTACTTTTGGTGTGACATCTAATGGTGGAATAGATTTTGTTATGATGGGCCCTGTAAAAATCAAGGGTGGATGACTCTCTCCTAGTTATTCCCATTGGTGTGGCCCATCTGAATCACGGGTTAGCCTGATTTATTGGCACTAGGCCTATTACTTGATTATACATCTAATAGTCGGAGTGGATCACACGTACATATCAGGTTAGTTAGGCCTATAATAAAAAAATCAGGGGTGAGAATTCATATAGTATATGTTTTCAGCACACTACTATTAGGCGTAATTTAAGGCGGTAGTTAATGCGGATAATGCTGGATTAGCTGGTGAAGTAATGTCACCGCGTTCACTGGGCCCCACCATGATGTATGTGTTGTATCCATACCGTTCATCCGTTTGGAGAGATCATTTTTAAGGCATGAGTCAAAGAATGATGTAGATCCAAAGCTCAAGTGAACCCCACCACAGAAACAGTGGGAACAATGACGCCTACTGTTGAAACCTTTATAGGGCCCACCACGATGTCTATTTGAGATCCAACCTGTTTATAAGTTAACACAGACATGGAATAAGGGAAAACACAAATATCAGCTTCATCGAAAACTTTTGTGGCCTCAAGATGTTTTCAAGGGTAGGCGTTTAATTCCCAATGTTTTCTGTGGTGTGGTGCACTTGAGCTTTTGATTTGGCTCATTCTTTGTCTCATACCATGAAATGATCTCTCCAAATGGAGCGGAGAGTGTGGATACAACACATACATCTTGGTGGGGCCTAAAAAACATTACCATAGGCTCTGGGAAAATTTTAATGGTGGGTATTCAATGTCTACTCTTTTCCCTGGAGTGATGTGTAAAAATATTTGATGGCGTGGATAAACAGCGCATACATGAAGGTGGCCCCATGGTCAGGTAAGTACCCCCACTGCTTTGTAACTAGGTAACACTGATCCACTCCCCCCATATAAGGAATGTCCGACATTTTTGGAAACCAACCGTCCAAAAGGTCTACCATTTATATTTGAAGAGGGCCTACCGTGATGCTTACCAGTAAATCTACTCTGATCATTGGATGTGTAATCCTATAAAGGGTCCAGAGCCAAAAAATCAGGCTGATATGTGATTCAAGTGGGCCATACTAATAGAAACAGTTGGGAGAGACGTCCACCCTTGATTGTTACCAGGCTCACCGTGATAAGCATGTGAAATCCATTCCAACCATTGGATTCCACACCAAATTCTAAGCCCGATGACTAAAATGAAGGCTCATGAATGATTCAAGTGGGGCCATACCAAGGGAAACAGTTTTCAGGGTAAGCATTCCTTCTAGATTGTTTTTAATGGAGTGGCCTATCCGAGCCACTGATGGGGCTGATTTAAGAGCGCTGGGTGTAGCAATTGGGTAACTTAGCTAATGGCTGAGGTGGATTTTACATGAACACCGTGGTGGAGCCATCCCAAGCCATTAACTCATTTTCCTCTTTAAAGTATATTTTGCATGGGCAACATTCATTACCATTAACTAGCATTAATTCAGACAACTAGTTGGACGGTCCAACTAGTTGTGTGTGAGCATTACTCTATATATAAACACACGTGAAAAGGGTACTCAGAAGTTGAACTCATATATGCTTCTCATATTCGAGCCCTGTGAGGCCCGGCCACTGTGATGTGATGTGTGATGGACATTCATACTGTGACTTTGGGGTAGGTTTCTGATTATGGGATGTGACAAAAATAATAGGTGGGCCACACCATTTGAAACAATGAAAGTCATGTACAACCTCTAGTATAATTTTTAAACACACGTAATGGATTGGCTGGATGTCTATGCCACATGCACAACCTCTCATCCAATCTTGTATCAACACACAAGATTTAGATTTGATTCATTTTTTAAATTGGATCTGCTTCATTTTTGGGATGGTCCGTGTTGATATAGAATACATACATTGAAGTGGATCCCTGATTGTGGGGCCCACTGCGATGTATGTGCCTTATTTCCAAGCCATCCATCTGTTTCGACATACCGGTCTGTTTAGGGCATGATCCCAAAAGTGAAACAAAGGCAAATCCAAATCTCAAGTGGAGTACTGTTCCACAGAAACTGATGTAGAGGGGGTTATGGACTCATGGACACTTTTATGACCAAGATGTACCATCTCTTGATCAGAGGCAAAAGTAATCAAGACCGTTATAACCTTAAAACAGTCATATTGCACAAACTAGAATGAGTTTTTGGATATATCATATATAATTTTGGGATAAGAGAAGCTATATTAGCCAACTGCTATGCCAGATTGCCCACGCTAGATTTACGAGATTCCATCATATCAAGGGTCAAAAGTTCATTTTATTTTCATTTTTACTGTAAATAATAAGTTTTAATTCGATCATAACTTTTAATTCCTTGAGTTGTAGGAGTCGTGTGCCCAACATGAAAAGAGCTTAGAAAAATTAGGAAAATAACTTGGTTAGGCCAAATTAGACACTATTTTTGGTCGAAAACCATAAAATCTAGTAAGAATCATGACCATATATAATTAGTAAATTTACTATTTATAGTAAATTCTTAAGGATTTTAAGTCTAAAACTTCATCCTAAGTTTGAGCTCATTATTTAAAAGAACGTAAATTCATCTATTTTATTATCAATTAATTTATTTCAAATTTATTAAAAATTATTTCTCATTTAATTCCTCATATAATTGAAAAAGCTCTGTGAGGAGTTCAAAAAGCTCCTGGGATGCATGCAGAGTAGTTATGTGATCAACCTCATCACGTACTTTCCTGCGAAAAAAATAAAAGTAGTCACGGATTGATGAAAACCTTTTGTAATGTTCGTGTGGTCCTTTTGTATGACCCTTTATCTGAGTCTTTGTGTGCAAATAAATATTCTCATGTCCTTAGTTGTCGTTGTTCTGCGTAGCATGTCTACTTAGGATCATGTCCTAAAATAAGCTGTCAAATCCAATGAAGAGCATGGATGTGTAAGGCAACATCCGTTTGACGCTGATTTTACTTCCGTAAGAAGTCCATCGCAGGGAACTTAAGCAGGGCTTATTTTTTGTGAGAAATTCATCCTGTTCAGCCGTTTTATGAGTTAATTTTAGGTTATTAATTCGACCAAAAAAAAGAAGCTGGATCCAAGACTCAAGCAAGGCACATTGAGAGAAAACAATAGGGATTGAATAACCACCAGTGACATACCCGTATGGTCACAAATTTTTTCTACCGGGCTAAAGTTTTTTGTGTCTTCAGTTCATCCTAGTGGGAATGACGTTATAAACAGTTTGGTGTTATGTTTATATAAACATGAAGGTGAGTCCATGAAAGTTTCAACTGTAGACATTTCTTTCCCTAGTTTTCTCTTTGATGTGGCCGACTTGAATTCTGGATCCGGTTCATTTTCATATGTATTTAAACGTAAAATGAGCTCAAAAAATGGACGGCCGTGGTGAATTTCTCACTAACATCACAATGAGCCCTATCTAAGTGGACGTGGATTTCCTGGGAAGTTGATGTTTTTGATAAATCCACCACGTAGCCGTTTTTTGAGCTCGTTTTAGGGCAAATGGCCAAAAATGATATGATCCAAGACCCAAGTGGGCCGAAAAAGGGAGAATTAAACATCTGCAGTTGAAATATTTGTGGGGCCATAGAAGTTTTGAATCAGGTAAGTATTTTTGTTTTCAGTTCATCCCAGTAGGAATGAAACTATGAACTGTATGGATGGCATGTAAGTATCACTTTCGATTCTAAGAAGGTTTCAACGGTAGGAGTTTCCCTATCCATCTTTTCCTTTAATGCATCACACTTAGTCTTAGATTCGGCTTATTTTTGAACTCTTACCCGAAAATGTCCCATAAAAAAAAGATGGACGTAGCGTATTTATCAAAAACATCATGGTGGCGCCCCACATCGGTTCCCAGCGCAGTATCTTCGTGCGAAAGCCTTTATCAGGAAATCCGCGCCGCAGCACAGCAACTTCACGTCCCAGGAAATCGCGTCCGCCTCCGTTCGTTTGAAAGTGGTTAGGCTTTCGCAATCCGTTTCCGTTAAGCCGAGTACGTACTCGATCAAAGTCAAAGGGGCTCGCCCAATCAAATCTCGCCCGCCCCACCTAGTGGACGGACCTACGCGGTGAGAGATAACCATGGGACGCGGATTGCGTCCTACCCCCGCCCGGACGGTAATCTGTCCGGGCAGGTATGTGTGGGGTCCACCGTTATGTAAGTGTTTTATCCACGCCGTTGAACGATTTTTTCAGATAAATTTAGTAAGTTAAACAAAAACTGAGGCAGGTCCAAGGCTTGAATGGACCACAAAGTGGGGATTGAACGTCCACCATTAAAAGATTCTTGGGAGCCAGAGAAGTATCGGATCAAGCTGATATTTGTGTTTTCACTTCATCCACGTCTACATGACCTTATTAATAGGTTGGATGGTACAAAAAGCATCACGGTGGCCCTTAGAAAGGTTTCAATGGTGGGTGTCATTATCACTGCAGCTTCCTTTTGTGTGGTCTACTAGAGCTGTGGACGTGCTTCATTTTTAAGATCATAACTTAAAATGATATGATAAAAATGATGAACGTAATGAATAACACACTTACATCACGGTGGGCCCCACAGAGCACTGCCCGGACGGATTACCGTCCGGGTGGGGGTAGGACGCAATCTGCGTCCGATAACCATGGAGCCACGTGGTGAAGGACGAGGATTGCGTCCTACCCCGCCCGGACGGGTTCTGTGGGGCCCACCATGATGTAAGCGTTTTGTCCACGCAGTTTCTCACTTTACTCGTATCATTTGAAGGTATGATCTACACCAAAGGAAGCTGCACTGATGACGTGGATCAATCCGCGTCCCGTGGTGAGAGAGAACCATGCAATCCGTTTCCCACTGTTTTTTTTTTTTTTTTGAAAGATAAGTTATTTTAAAGAAGAAACAAAAAGAATAAGAGAGAGAACTGCTGAGATAGCAGAAGCTAACTACGCCTCAAGGAATGCTAGATCTACAATCAGCCCATCCATCAGACATTTAACGGAGGAAGCCACTAAGTGAGAAGGCTTGATTAGTTGCGGAAACATCGATTGTTTCTTTCTGTCCAAATAGCCCACCAAATTGCCAGAATCGCATCTACCATTGCCAAGATTTCAATTTACCTATTCTTAATCCGTGTCCCACTGTTATTACACGAAACTCCGGTGAGCACGATCTCTCTCTCTCTCTCTCTCTCTCCAATGGCTCACAGACACCATGTGTTACTATTCCCTTACCTTGCCAAAGGCCATCTTAACCCTTTCGTAGAATTAGCAAAGCTTCTCGAGCTAAAAACCAGCTACACCATCACCATCATCACCACCCCACTCAACATCCCAACCGTCCAATCCTCCCTCCCCCCAACATCCACCATCCGCATTGCATCTCTCCCCTTCAACAGCTCCGATCATGGCCTCCCGCCAGACACCGAAAACACCAACGGCCTGCCATTCCATCTCATGATCAACCTCTTTCAAGCCTCGGAGGCTCTCCAACCCTCCTTCGAACGCTTCATCTCCGACGTCCAACGAGAAGATGGACACCCTCCTCTCTGCATCATCTCAGACATGTTCTTGGGATGGACGGTCGAGATCGCGAACAAGCTCAACATATTCCACACAGTATTCATCTCCTGTGGGGCATATGGTGGCGCCGCCTACTTCTCTCTCTGGCTTAACCTCCCACATTGCCGAGTCGACTCGGACGAATTCCAGATACCGGACTTTCCCGAGTCCGGCTACATCCACAAGTCCCAGCTGTCCTACTCTCTCCGGAATGCCGATGGCACCGACTCCTGGTCTAGGTTCGTCCCCCGGCAGCTCGCTCTCACCTTGAGGTCAGATGGGTTTTTGTTCAATACCGTGGAGGAGCTGGAGAGGGCTGGATTGGGATATTTCCGTAGAAAAACGAGTCGACCCGTTTGGCCGGTTGGGCCTATTGCTTCTTTTCTAAGAAACAGAGAAGGTGATTTGAATAAAGATGGAGTTTCTATCGATAATTGCATTGAATGGTTGAATCTCCACCGTCCTTCTTCCGTTCTTTACATATGTTTCGGATCTCAGAACACCATCTCCGCCTCTCAGATGATGGAGCTGGCCTTGGGACTGGAAGCGAGCGGCCAAAATTTCATTTGGGTCATCAGACCTCCACTCGAGTTTGACATAAATGGAGATTTTAGGGCGGAATGGTTGCCGGAAGGATTTGAGAACCGAATTACAGAAAGAAAGAGGGGGATTCTGGTGCAGAAATGGGCGCCCCAGATGGAGATACTGTCGCATGGGTCGACAGGTGCGTTCTTAAGCCATTGCGGGTGGAATTCGGTGCTGGAGAGCTTGAGTCGTGGGGTGCCGTTGATTGGGTGGCCGCTGTCGGGAGAGCAGTTCTACAATTCAAAAATGATGGAGGAAGAGCTGGGTGTGTGCGTGGAGATAGCGAGGGGGTGCGATTGGGAGTTTTCAGGTGAGAATGTGAGGAGGGTGATAGAGATGGTGATGGGAGGGAGTGAGAGAGGAGAGGAGATGAGAAGGAAGGCTTTGGGAGTGAGAGAGATGATGGAGGAAGCTGTTAGAGAGGATGAAGGATTCAAGGGCTCTTCTGTTAAGATGATGGAGGAATTCATCAGCACTCTTTCCTCCATGAAGATGAAAGTACCATGACTCCCTCCTTTGATCTATGGAAATGAATGCTCTTCTTCTTCTTCTTCTTCTTCTTCTTTCTTCTTTATAGGGGTCGTTTGGATGCCGGTAAAGTTGATTAGTTGTAATCCTATTACAGGTAATCGAATTACGTGGGGGTGTTTGGATGAGTATATTTATCTGTTTAGCTGTAATCTGAAACATATCAAAACATGGCAAAAGGGTATGTTATATATATATATATATATATATATATATGGGAAAAGGTGCTATACGCTCGATCGTATTATACCTTCTATAAGGCACATTATTGGTCAGATGGTAAAAGTTTTAAACAACGGAGAGATTTTATAGGAAACCGAAGAAACAACACAGCGTGAATTTTATAAGAAATCTGGAGAAACAAAACTGATGCTATGTGGACCTTACCATGATGTATATTTTCTATCCATGCTGTTAATCTATTTTAAAATATAATTTAAGGGATTTATACCAAAAATAAGTTATTATCTTAATCTCAGATGGACCACACCATGGGAAACAGTTGTTATTGAATTTCTACCGTTACAAACTCATAGGGCCCACTGTAATGGTTATGTAGGGAAAAATAAGTTGTTATTGAATTTTTACCATTCAACATATTCATAAGTTCATGTAGACGTGGATGAAGTGAAAACACAAATATCAACTTGATCCCAAACTTCTCTAGCTCATAAGAAGTTTTTAATGGTGGACGTTCAATCCCCACCTTGTGGTCCACTTAAGCCTTAACCTGCCTTATTTTTTGGTTCATATATTAAAGTAATCTGAGAAAATCATTGAACGGCGTGGATATAAAATACTTACATCACGTTGGGCCCCACAGAGCCCTGCCCGGACATATTACCGTCCGGGAGGTGGTAGGACGCAATCCCCGTTCTAATGGAAGTAGATTGTGATTGGCTGACGCTCCTCCAGCTCCAAGTTGTATGAACGGTTTAAAGGAGATCAAAGTTACATGGCCTGCACTGATGTATTTATTATATCTACACGGTTCATCTATTTTTAGAGATCATTTTAGAGCATTATTCAAAAAATGAATCATATCCAAGGATCATCTGGACCACACCACAAATAGCAGCGGAGATAATGATTTTCACCGTTGAAAAATTTGTATGGCATACCATAACGTTTATTTTCTATCCAATCTAGTCATAAGGTCAGAAGGATCTGAATGAAGAGTAAAAAAAAATTCATACTGATCCAAAACTTCTGTGACCCAAAAAGGGTTTTAATTGTAGACGTTCAATCTCACATTGCTTTTTGCAGTGTGGTCCAATTGATAGTTAGATCTATCTTATTTTTCGTCCAAAGCCTTAAAACGAGCTCACCAAATGGATGGACGGTTTGAATATATATAACACATACCTCATGAGTAGACCAAAAAAACTTGCTAACGTCAATACAGGGTGAGGTACACTTGCCAATCCGCTTCCCCTTTTAATCTGGAAGTAGATGGACGCACAGTCGAGTAGCAAGTCGGCTACTATGGACGCACAGTCGAGTAGCAAGTCGGCTACTGAAGCTACATCACCAATTTATGTGAGCCCCACTATGATGTATGTGTTGTATCCACACCGTCCATCTATTTTGAAATATCATTTTAGGGCATCAGTCAAAGAATGAGGCAAATAAAAATTTGTAGTGGACCCACCACAGAAAAGAAAACAGTGGGGAGAGTGATTCCCACCATTAAAACTATCCCAAGGCCCACTATAATGTTTATTTGAAATGCAACCTGTTCAAAAGTTAAAAAAGACATGAAATAAGAGAAAACACAAATATCAACTTGATTTAAAACTTTCGTGGCCTTTAGAAGTTTTCAATGGTAGGCCTCACTATCCCCACTGTTTTCTATGTTGGGTCCAATGGAGCTTTAGATTTAACTCATTCTTTGCATATTGCCCTAAAATGATCTCCCCAGGTGTGGATATAAAACATATATCATGATGGGGCCTATGAAACTTGGTGACGTCACTTCAATAACGTTTCTAGCTATTTTAGTATCTAATTCATCTCCACCGTTGTTTAAAACTTTTACCATCTGACCAATAATGTGCCGCCAGCACTCGACCTTATAGAAGGTATAATACGGTCGAGCGTATAGTACCTTTTTCCTATATATATATATATATAAATTTCTCAACGGCGGAGAGTCGTAGCTTCAAGGGCGTGGCCGGCCATTTGTGAAACCTCCTGCAAATCTCTCTCCGCGCGGGCATTTTTTAAACCTCCTGGAAAGTTCTCTCCGTATGTGTAGCAGGAGAGCTCCGAATGACTGTCCGCGGACTTTTGCAGGAACTTCCAGCAAATGAGAAGCTATGTGGGGCCCACCGTGATGCAGGTTAGAAATCCACTCCGCCCATCCGCTTTGCGAAATCATTTTAGGACATGCGCTAAAAAATTTAGACAGATCCAAAAATCAAGTAGGCGGTACGATAGGAAAAAGCAGGTAGGGAAATGTCCACCGCTGAAACCTCACTAGGTGGACCGCCATCTTTATATGCCATCCATACCCTTCATAAGGTCATTCCTACCGGGATTAACTGAAAACACAAAATTATTGGCCTTTTTCAAAAAAATCTGTGGTCCCACAAACGTTACAACGCTGTACGATTCAACCCTCACCTTTTCATGTCCTGCGGCCTACTTCAGTTTTGGATTGCCTCATTTTTGGAACTATGAGCTAACATGATATGGTAAAATGGATGGATACGGTGGATTTCTAACAATCATCACCGTGGGCCCCACCTACATTAGGGTCGTAGGAACTTCTTGCGCAACGCCCTTGTTGTGCGGCACCACCCAAATTCATTGTATTTTGACATGCCATAAGTGTGGACCCGAACCTGATGTAAGTGATCCACACTGTCCATCCATTTTGTGTGATCATTTTATGGCATGAGCCTAGAAATGAAACAAATTAATTTAAACCTTAAATGGGCCACACCACAGCAAGCGATGGGGGAATTAATACCTACCCTTGAAAAACATCTGAGGATCTATATAGAAGTTTTGTATCAAGCTGATATGTGTTTTCCGTTCATCTAGGTGTGTATAACCTCATGAACAGGTTCGATGCCAAACAAACATCACGCTAGGCTTAAGAAGGATTACACGTGGGATCATTGTCCCCACTTCATCCTATGGATGGATCCCTAGCGGTGGGGCCAATTGGAATTTATGTACCTTACATCAATGTGGTCCATCTATTTTGACCCCCAATTTTAAGGAATGATAAAAAATAAAATAAAAAAATAAGCAGATTTAAAACTTAATTAGGTAGACCACACTATAGGAAACAATAGTGATTGAATCCCCACCATTAAAAACTTATTGGGACCACAGAAATGTTTATTTGCCATCCAACCTTTTGATAAGATCATAAAGACCTGAACGAAGGGCCCACACAAATATCAGCTTGATTTAAAACTTTTGTAGCCCACGACAAGTTTTCAATGCTTAGTTGCCACTGTTTTTACGGTATGGTCCAATTGAGATTTCAATACGCTTCATTTTTTAAATCTTGCCCCCAAAGTCAAAATATTGAACAGTTCAAATCTAGGCCGAGGCTAACCCCACCGCCGGCCCATTGACAACCCCTACCTGTAGTGGAAAGTTGCGTACATGTATAAAAGGGATTCTAAATTAGTAGGCTGACTTTTGTGGCTTATTAAATGACTGTTTCAGCTTAAGAATTAGCTCTATGCTTTATTGTGTTAGGCTTATTTAAATCATTCATATTAAATGAAGACGTTTTATGCTATTTGATAAATTTTAAAGATTTTACTGCTCCAAATTTTATTGCGTGTGAATACCCAATTATAGATGATCCAAACACAAATGTCTATATACCCACGAATATATTACAACTTAAAAGCTAAATAAAATAGGCTGTAAATACTTTACACATATAATTTGATTACGACTTTAAAATTTGATGGGCATCCGAACAACCCTAAGAGCTGTGGCCCCTATCCTCGGTACGATAATCCTCACAGCTAGATAGGTGCACTCATTAAATAAACGGTTGAGAAATGAAATGTGGTCAATTTTTCAACTTCAATGGGCATTTGGCAATTGACTATTTATGTTACTGTTAGCATTGCCCATTTGAACGTGCATGATAAACCCACACCACATGGACGGTAGGCCAGCATTTTGGTCCGTTTGTATTGAATCGGTAAATTCCTTGGCCATGGTGTGCGGGCGAGTTCACTTGCTCTTTCCACCCCCCTCATTCTCCCATGCAAAACTCAGCATATTGATTGTGTTTGTTGTTGTTTTACTTCTATCTCTTATTAGGATGCGCTTGGTTGCATCAAATTTCACGAAATATCATTAAAATTATTGACTAAATTAGATTGATTAATTATGAAATTTCATAATATTTGGTGCGATTCGACTAGACATAACATTCAAACAGCACAATGACTGAACAATCTTTTTCATTAGATCAATCCCATTCAAAACTGACCTTAAAACAAATTGACACAGGGATGATGCGATGAAGAAGTCGATCACCGTCTTCTTTAGGGGATAATTGACCTTAAACAAATTGACCTTAAACAAATTGACACAGGGATTATCCCCTAAAACAAATTGACACAAAAACAAATTGACACAGGGATTATCCCCTAAAGAAGTCGATCACCATCTTCTTTAGGGGATAATTACTCCGAGTCTACAGAGCTTCTCTGGGCTCCTTATAGAGATTTCTTGAATCACAAAGAAAAATGAAAAATAGAAATAAATTGATTAATGATAAAAACGAATTTACAATATTTAAATAGTGATATCAAACTTAGAAAGAATTTTCTAATCTAACTCCAACTTCAACTCCCTAAAAACGTGACTTACTATAAATAATAAACTTATTATGAACTTTTAGCATATCCAAAGTTCAAGTTGACCACACTACACTAAATACTAGGAATTTAATGCCTAACCCTAAAACTTTTTGGGGGACATGTTTTAATTTTTTATCAAGTTGATATTTGTGGTTTCCCTTCATTCGGTCTATATGATCCTTCTTCTTTTTTTTTTTTTATTTTTTTATTTTTTTTTATTTTTTTTTTTTTAATTTTTAATTTTATTACACACTTACACAGTTACACTCCCACACACTACAAAGGGTATTGGAATCGATGACCTCCCTGTTGAAACTCTTATGAGCCTGCCACTGAGCCATATTAAGTAAAGGCTCAGGTCTATGTGCTTTATGATCAAGTAGGATGGCAAATAAACATCATGATGGGCTTTAGAAAAGTTTCAATGGTTGCATCATTATCACCTAGCGTGTGGCCCACTTGAGCCTAGGATCTGCCTTTTTGGCTTATGCCTTAAAATGATATTAAAAAGGATGGACGGCTAAAACATATACATCATGGCGGGCCTCATAGAAGCCCTGCCAGGACCAAGTCTGTACTTGGCGGGGGTAGGATGCAATCCACTACAGATTTTTAGGAAGTGGATTTCCTGCTGTACGTATCCCTGTGGCATGATGTAGCCCCAACACTGTGGAGCCCGCCATGATGTACGTGTTTCATCCATCCTGTCCATCCATTTTGCCAGCAAGCCCAAAATGACACAGACCCAAAGGCTCAAGTGGACCACGCCAAAGAAAACAGTGGGGATTGAACACCAATTGCTGAAAACTTCTTAGCGCCCAACCTGATGTTTTAGCCGTCCAACCAGTTGGTACGTTACGGACTAGGATAAAGGTAAAACACAAATATAAGCTTGATTCAAAACTTTTGCTACCCCAAGAAGTTTTCAACTGTGGGCTTTCAATACCTACCATTTTTTGTGGTGTGGTCTACTTGAACTTTGGATTTGCATCGGGCTTATACCATAAAATCTCTTAAGCTTTAGATTTACATCATTTTTGGGCTTATGCCCTAAAATCAGCTGGGAAAGCGGATAGATGGCATGTATACCACACAAACCAGGGTGGCCCTGTGTCGTACTACTATCCCCGTTGGGGTGCTGCAAGCAATTAGCTTCCTGAATTTTGGGGGCGTCTCTTCATCTGGTGAGGTACGGGTTGCGTCTCATATGAACGGGCAACGGCCCACACAAGTAATGACGGTCGTCAATCATCTTGATCAAATGGCCACCATTGTACAAAGAAAATGATTTTTTTTAAAATAAGAGATTTCAACATATAACAATTTTCCTTTTGACTCAGAGTTTCCATCAATTCTAGCACGGTGGACATAAAACAGTGACCTGACAGACGGGTTGCCCTCGGACGTCATTCACGTTCCCTGCACCCTCGGTTATAGGGAGTCACACTTTGATTACGACCACAGAACTGCTAGTGTGGGTGGGACGCTAACCGTAGAGCCCACCTCGATGTATGCATTTATACCTATGCTGTCCATCTGTTTTTTCATATTATTTCAGGGCACGGTCTTACGTGGACCACACTAGAGGAAATAGTGATTATTGAACATTTTAAACCTTTTGGGGCTGGAAAAGTTTTGGATCAATCTTACATTTGTGTTTTCCTTTTATCCAGGTATTTGTAACCTTATCAACAGGTTGGATGGTCAATAATCATTATGATGGACCCAAGAAGGTTTTTAACTGTGGGTGTTCAATGATCACTCTTTTATGTGGTGTGGTCCATTGAAATATCTGTTTCATTTTTGGAACTATACCTTAAAATGGTCTTGAGAAACAGATAGAAAGTATGGATATACAATGCATACGTAGAGGTGGGCCCTATGTTCAGGGTCCCACTCACATGGCTGGTTCGGGAATGCAGCAAGTCGTCCTCGGTAATCGGCAATGCACTGCATACCAGCGACAGTCGTACAAGGGGCGCCTTTTATTTAATTATTTATGACCCTGTCCAAAAGCATCTCATAGAACCTCTCTCTCTCTCTCTCAAGTTGTTCATTTAGAAAGAACACGTACTTATTTATTGTCATTTTGTATTTATGTAGGATTATGAGACGAGTTAGCTAGGATCTTAACTGCATGGACCAGGTCAAGTCTAGCTAGTTTTGTGTATCTGATTCCTGGGTTGGTATGTGTGGCAGATATGGTCCACTCATCAAGTGGGGCTGCCTTCAGCATGCCTACATCAAGGGACGCAACTCCTCAACTCCAAGTATTATGGGGCTCACACGATATTTGTGTTACATCGACTCTATACATATGTTTTACCATATCATTTTCGGGCACGAGCCCATAAGGAGATTCAAACTGGTGTTGGCGTGCAACAGTACAAGTGATCTTGCATTCACATGGTTACCACTAGGATGAAGGGAAAAATACAAATATCAACCTGATTGAATATTTATCTGGCCCCAAGAAAGTTTCAATAGCGGGCATTCAGTTCCCACCATTTATCATGATGTGTCCATTTGAGTTTTGGATTTTTCTCATGTTTGGACTTATGTCCCAAATGATCCGGTGGAACAAAAGTATAGAGTGGATATAACACAAACATCACCATCGGTCTATGGTCTCACGGAGGTTGGGGTTCCGCATCAAGAAGCTAATCCAGTGTAGTACTTCTTAAGAAATTAATCTGCTAGCCAAAAGTGCATGCTTGTCGATGGGAGTGAGACTGGGGTCAGCTTGGGTTCGACTTTTGAACCATTGTCCTGAGCCTATTGAAAATCATGATTTTGCTTGTCACCGGCCAAGCCCATTGACAACCCTATTCAATATAGACCATCAGTCCTATTTATGGCTATCTTTTCTTACTCTACATGCCACATGTCGGTGCAACATGGGAAGTGTGCTGGTAATTCATTCTTCAAGTCTTTCACAGAGGATGCTATTTTCTCAGCGTTATCGTACGTAGCCATGCAACAAAAAGCAGCGTTATCGTACGCAGCCATGCAACAAAAAGCTCTATTGCTAATGAGAGTGATGGGTGTCTGACGACGTGGATTAGCTGCTTACGGGCCACTCTTACAGGTTGAGTAGCGAGACTCGCTATGAAGTGATGTCACCAAGTTCTGTGGGTCCCACCATGTTGTACGTTTTGTATCCACACCATCCATTCATTTGGAGAGACCATTTTATGGCATGAGCCAAAGAATAATCAAGATCCAAATCTCTAGTGAATCTCACCACAGAAAATAGTAGAGAGAGTGACGCCTACCATTAAAAACTTAAAAGGGCCGCAAGTTTTCGATGAAGCTGATATTTGTGTTTTACTTTCTTTAATGTGGGTGTTAAGTTATGAATAGGTTGAATCTCGAATAAATATCATGGTAGATCTTACGAAGGTTTCAACGGTGTACGTTAGTCTCTCTAAATTTTTATGGGATATGGTCTATATTAAAGCCTCGGATCTGCCTCATTATCTACAAATGAATGAATCGCGTGGATACAACACATACATTATGATGGAACCCAAGGAACTTTGTAACGCCACTTCATAATCGAGCATCGCTGCTCAACCTGTCAGTAGCTAATCCGCGTCTGTGTCTGCCACCTATCCCTTTTCATTTATGCCGCCTCACGTTAGGATGGAACTCTAAATGGTCAAGGGCGGATCCAAACTTAGCGCGTCACCACAAGGTGCGATGCACATGGAGGAACGGTGCACATGGGGACACGGGTTTCCCGCGAAAACTTTCAGAAAAAAGTTCATGCGCTGGGATGCTAAGATCATCCCGTTCATCTGTTTTGTGAGACCGTTACGATGTATGAGACAAAAAATTTAGCAGATATAAAACACAAGTGGACCATACAAGAGCAAAAAATGGAGATTCAGTGATTACCGATTGAAGCATTCACGTGGCTACAGAGGGTTTGTAAAATAAAATAGGTTTTAACGGTAGAAAACTCTTTTTCTAATTTTTTTCTCTTATATGCCTACCTGAGATTTAGATTTGTCTCATTTTTTAATAAATGTCCTGTAATGGTCTCACAAAACAGATAGACGGAGTGGATTTATTCCAAACATCACAGTGGGTCACCTAGCATCCCAACGCAGTGGGAAGGATTTGGCGGGAAACCCGCGTCGTGCACGTGGGATGGGGATGGATGCGGACTAGATACTACACCAGAACGTAGCTCCGCACGAATGGTCGTACCAGGGCTGTGTGGGGCCTACATAATTTATATAATTTATCCAAACTGTTCATTTATTAATTTTTACATATCATTTTAATGCATTAGCCTAGAAAAGAGGTGATCGAAGGCTTAAATGAACTACAACACAGCAAGCGGTGGATTAAATTCTTACCGTTGAAAACTTCCTAGGGCCTACACATGATGTTTAATTACCATCCAATCTTTTCATAAGATCACATGGATTTGGATGAAAGGAAAACATAAATATTAGCTTAATCAAAAACTTTTGTAGCCCCGAGAAGTTTCCAATGGTAGGCTCTCTATCACCCTGCTTCCGATGGTGTACTCTATTTTAGCCTTCATTTGCCTCTTATTTGGGATCATGCTTAAAATGATATGTCAAAATGAATGGATGGCTTAGGTAAAACATATACATCATGTTAGGCCCCATAAAGCCCTGAGAGGATCACTTGTCTCTACCTAGGGCTAGTGGGGTAGTACCCTCTTTCGTCTAAGCTGCTGACGTGGTTTAATTATTTTAACAGTCTAGAGCTTCATTACGAACATAAATAAGGTATTATAATGGAATCAATGAAGAGTTGGAATCTTTGATTTTGGATTTTAACGTTAGCCTCTAAGATTTTCTTTACCATGTTCTAAATTCATATAGAAACTGTAATGGCGAGAATCATCAGTTCATCATAATTTTCTTGAAGTCGTCCATATTGAATATAATACAGAACATGAACCGTCCTGATCATCATATAGCTCAGCATGTGGGTCCTAATAGAGGCTACACACGATCGATCCTGGGTCCTGATCACTTCCGCTCTCATTCATTGATTGTTTGCTATTCAAATCACGTGATCACGTCCTTCTAGCTGACAGGTACCTAACCTACAAAACGGAAGCGGATTGGCTGGTGTACCACACACCACCGACATAGCTGGTGTATTGACATCAGCAAGTTCTATGGTCCCATCATGAGGTATGTGTTATATCCAAACCGTCCATCCATTTGACGGGCTCGTCTTACGGTTGAGACCAAAAATAAGACAGATATAAATATCAAGTGGACCACACTGCAAAAAGAAGTGGAGATGGAACGTCTACCATTGAAACCCTTTTAGGGGTCACAGAAATTTTGGATCAATATGATATTTTTTACTGTGACCTTATGAACAGATTGGATGGAAAATAGACGTTATCGTAGGCCCTATGAATATTTTAATGTGAAAATCGGTATCCCGCTGCAATTTGTGGTGTAGTCCAATTGAGCTTTGGATATGATTATTTTTTAGCTCATGCTCTAAAATGATCTCGAAAAATAAATGAACGGTGTGGATATGATAAATACATCATTGAGGGGCCACGTAACTTTGACCTCCTTTGAACGGTTCCTGCGACTCGGAGCTCGAGGATTGTCAGCGCTCGTCTTCGCACCACACGTACCCACACTAGCTATATTGGTGATGTGTGGTACACCAGCCATACAAAACAAGGGCTGCGCTGAGCTGACTCGTAGAAACTGAGCACGTCCGGATCTACATGGTCCAGATCACGATTCGCATCACATTTTCATCATGGGTTCTAAAATCAGTTTGAAATCATGCATGAATGCTCATGTCTAGCTAGTACTTGTTACCAACATGACCCTTTGAATGTCCTGATTTGTTGTAAATCCATTTATCCTCGTGGGAAGAGTAAGATGATTGGATTTGGCTGAGTGACATATGCATAATGGGTGGACCCATTCTGTCCATCTATTTTGTCAGGTCATTTTAAGGCAGGAGCCTAAAACTTAAGCAATTTTGAGTGTTGAGATTTTTAATTTAAAAATAAAAATAAAAAGAAAATATCTTTTAAAAAGTTAAAAATTATTTTCCTTCAAAATGATTTTAAAAAATTAAAGAAAAATATGTTTTGTTTAGTCCCACATCAGATAGTGGGAGAAAACTTTTGATTTATAAATCATTCTATATATGTTGCGTATTCTTACGTGGAGAAATGGAGACAGAGATGCTCGATTTGCATGTTCTAGTTACGTTCTAGAACGCACGCACGTGCTTGTGGATGACCCGTGATGATCTAATGATCAGATCTTTGATCTAACTATATGAAATGTATGAAATTTAGTGCCAACGGTAAGAAACATTTCATAAACTTTTTGAACCATTGATGAGGCCACCTAGCAACAGTTCACACCCCAGATAACAAATTCAATCAAAATCTGATTTGAACTCTCTAAACAGTTTTTTTTTTCATTTTAAGATTACTCAAGAATTAGCTGAATGACTCAAATCTTTTTTTTTTTAAGTCACTGAATTTGAGCACTTAATGAATCTACCAAAGAAGTGAATTGCATTAACCGAGTCCCTGTATATATCCATTCGTGATTGTTGCACGCATGATCTTACAAAAGGCTTGTCTTATCTTAGAAGCTATTCACATGTAACCCACTAGTGATCTCAATTCAACAGGAGAATTGGACGAATTAAGCTTTAAGGACAACGTGTTACATACGTGATTCAACTTGGTGTAAATTAAATTTTATTTAGTCTTTCTATCTCCAATATTATTTTGAGAAATAAATTTTCAATACTTTTAAAGCTTAATATTCATCGATACCGAAAGTGTTGTATAAGTTAAATTGATGAACCAGAACGTGATAAGACTAAACCAATTTGATGGTACAAATTTCACTAGATAACAAGACACATTGAAGCTTCTTCTCACTACTTTGAAGATATTCTACATTTTGGATCCCAACTTACAACCGCTACTAGAAGTGTCTGACAATGACAATCTAAAACAAATCACTACCAGAGTCAAACGACAAGAAGACAAACTGTTGTGTTGCGGTCACATCCTCAACGCCTTGTCTGATCAGTTATACGACCTGTACATGGGAACAACTTCAGTAAAAAAAAATTGGATTGCTTTGGAATACAAGTACAAGACCGAAGAAAAAGAAACAAAAAAAAATTATAATCGCTAGGTACTTTGATTTCATAATAATAGACAATAAGTTGTTACTGGCGTAAATTCATTAATTACAGTCAATTATAAATAAAATAAATGCACAAAAATTGACCTATTAGAATCTTTCCAAGTTGGAGATATTATAGCCAAACTACCTCAGAACTGGAAAGACTACAGGAAGAAGCTACTGTATATATGATGTAGAACGTGTTACAGAGATATTCCCAGCATGGTTGAGCCAAAAGGAGGTGGACCGTAAATTGACCATAACTTTTGATCCGGGTATCGTTATGGGGTGTACAACCTATCAATCTTTACTGAAACGGGCCATCTGAGGTGAACTGACCCACATAGTGGGTCGCATCTGTCCGTTTTGTTACAAAACGCGCGCTTTCAGCTCAAAAAAGAATTTTTAGAAAATTTTTACTATTGTTAGTAATTCTGATTTTTTAATATTTTTTAGAGTTTTAGATTTTCTTTCTTTATATAAATAACTTTTATTTATACTAGGACTCTTCTAGAGAAAGTTTATTTGCAATTTTTATTTTTAGAAATTAGGCCTTAGAAGAGTTTTATTAGAATTAGGATTTTTATTAGAGTTAAAATTTTGCTATTTTTGGTAATTACGAATTTTAGTTTTTTTTCTATATTAATGGTGTAAGGAGACACATTAGGCAATTATCAATGATTCATTAATCAATTTTGAATTTTATTAAAATTTATTTCTATTCTCTTATTTCCTTTTCTCGTGGATTCGAGAAGTCTCTATGAGGAGTCCAGAGAAGCTCCGTGGATTCGGAGTAGTTATCCTTGAGGAAGACGGTGATCGACCTCATCATGTTCATCCTTGCGTCAATTGGTATCAAAGCGAGGTTTCCCCTCGGGTCGATGACAAACAATGAAGGTATGAATCAAAATCCTGTAGACGGTGATCCAGGGATTCATTATCTTTTGGAAAGAATGGAAGTTTTCCACCGGGAGAGTTAATTGACCATGAAAGAGCTGTAGGCAACCCTCAACCGTATTGCGGATGCGCTAATTCTGCCCCGAGCTTAAAGTGATGCTCAACCGCCCATGGCCGCTGTACGACACAACCCCAATTTCTACAAAGCACCATCAGATGATGGTAAATCACGGGCCACCACTTCGATTATGAGGAAGTCGTTATACATGCCAAAGGTAGAAATAGAATTACAGCAAGACAACATCTTTCGAACAAGGTGCACTGCATACAAAAAAGTCTGCAACGTGATCATCGATGTCAGGAGCGATGAGAATTTCGTGTTGAAAATAATAGTGGAAAAGCTACAACTGAAAACAGAAAGACACCCATCTCCATACACGATTGGATGGATCAAGGAGGTCAACAAAACAGAGGTAACTGAACGATGTCGTATATCTTTTTCCATTGGTAAATATTATAAGGATGAAGTAATGTGTGACGTGGTCGACATGGAAGGTTGCCACATGTTACTTGGTCAACCCTGACAAAATAATATTAATGCTACACATAGGGATCGGGATAACCTATTTATCTTTATTAAAGATGGTAAAGAGATTATCCTTAGCCCTATGGAAAGGGAGAACCAACCTGAGACTTCTAAAGTTGAGGAACAGTCTCTTACAACTGAACAGGCTTTTGTTAAACAATCTGGGGAAACAAGACATATATATTCATTAGTTGAAAAGAAAGAATATATAGAGCTTGTGAATATCCCAGAAGATTTGAAGCCAATGTTGCACGAGTTCAAGGAGATTGTGCTCGATGAAACCCCCAATAAGTTGCCTCCTATACGAGATATGCAAAATCACGTTGATCTCGTCTTAGGGGCAAGTCCGCCTAATTGCCCACATTATCAGAAAAAATATGAGATCTTAAAGATAGATGTGAAGGAACTGATCAATATTAGTTAAGTCAAGAAAAGCATGAGTACATGTATTATGTCAGATGTAAAGGAACTGATCAATATTAGTCAAGTCAAGGAAAGCATGAGTACATGTATTGTATCAGCTTAAGAGCTTAATGCCAAGTACAAAAAAGGGGCTAATGAACATCGGCGTCAGAAATTATCTCAGACTCATGTGCCAAGTCTCTTGCTTAACTCGATGACGAGTTTTTTTCAAGTGGAGGGGTCTGATGTAGAACGTGTCACAAAGATATTCCCAGCATGGTAGACCGTAAATTGACCATAACTTTTGATCCGGGTATCATTACGGGGCGTACAACCTATCAATCTTTACCAAAACGGGCCATCCGAGGTGAACCGACCCACATAGTGGGTCGCATGTCGCATCTGTCCATTTCATCAGAAAACACGCGCTTTCAGCTCAAAAATGAATTTTTAGAAAATTTTTACTATTTTTAGTAATTCCGATTTTTTAATATTTTTTAGAGTTTTAGATTTTTTTTTTCCTTATAGAAATAACTTTTAGTTATACTAGGACTCTTCTAGAGAAAGTTTATTTGCAATTTTTATTTTTAGAAATTAGGCCTTAGAAGAGTTTTATTAGAATTGGAATTTTTATTAGATTATTAGAGTTAGAATTTTGCTCTTTTTGGTAATTATGAATTTTAGTTTTTTTTTTTCTATATTAATGGTGTAAGGAGACACATTAGCCAATTATCAATGATTCATTAATCAATTTTAAATTTTATTAGAATTTATTTCTATTCTCTTGTTTCCTTAATTTCCTCGTGGATTTGAGAAGTCTCTGTGAGGAGCCCAGAGAAGCTCCGTGGATTCGGAGTAGTTATCCTTGAGGAAGATGGTGATCGACCTCATCATGTTCATCCCTGCGTCAATATATTAGAAGAGTTCACCTTGGAATAAATTCAAAAACATTTTCTTATTAAGGAAAAATTTCACAGCTGAGATAAAAAAAAAAAAAAAAGATGATGCCAATGGTGCATCTTCGTCCAAGGTGAATACAGTAGAAAAACCATTACAAACAAATAACTCTGAGAAGAACGAATCCCTAAAACTAAAAAAAAAAATGCTCAAGGAAAATTTAAGAAAATCCAAAATGAAAAAAATTACAAACCTTATGGTCCTTACTATATCTATGGGAAGATCGGACACTTCACCTGAGTATGTAGAGACCACAAAAAGCCTACGAAAGAGAATAATGCAGTATACTAGGACATCATAACAATGATCACGGAAGTGAACATACTTTAAGAAAAAATCCACAGTTGGTGGTATGATAAAATGCCACAGTCCATGTATGCTACAACAGATCTGCCTTCAAAATCTATGAGGACATGACTAACGATTAAAAGGTTCAAATGGGAAACAAAGATCTGTCGAAGGTTGTTGGCAAAAGAACAGTGAAACTAATATCTTGAAAGAATTGACCAACGTACTATATGTCCTAAACATAAGGAGAAATTTAGTTCTAGGGGATCTTTTGGGCAAGTTTAGGATCAATGTTGTATATGATTCTGCCAAGTTGATCTTGTTCAAAAATAAAAACTTTGTGAGAAATGGATATGTTTGTAATATGATGATTAAGTTTTATTTGAACAAAAAGAATTCTTCTGCTTTTATGGTTAAGTTGTAACCTTATGCCATATTAAATTAACATAGTACCATAAGACTCATGGATAAGAATGACTTAATCTCATACAGTGAAAATAAGATGATAAATATGAAGTATGTATATGGTCTAAATTAATTAAGAAACCATTCCTTAGTGTTGAGAGTCAAATATTGCATATCAGACCCCAGTTATTACCTGATTTTACGAACATGATACCGTTTAACGCCATATTTTAATCGTGTTTATATTGCAAGGTAAATTTAGGAGCTTGGACTGAAAAATGGTACTAAAAGCATGGATTTAACACTCTGAAGTCACTAAGGCAAGGGACGAACCCCAGGGGACCAAGATCGACGGATTTACATGTCAGAGGTCTGAAAAAATCGAGAAACTGAAGCTCAAGTGGCCTGAAAGTCATCTAGAATTTAAGATCACAGGGTTCTCACCATCCGTTCGGTTTGAAACTTCATATATGGCCTGAGGACCATAAATTAACCGTACACATCAAATTTCAGCCATTGGATCCCTGTGGAAGTGGCCCAATGGACAAATCAGCCTTTAAATTGAGGATTTCAGGCCCACCTGATATCTGGATATGTTTCAATCTTGGTCTTAACTTAAATGGGGAGACAAAATGAATGGATGGATTGGATGGCTGGTATACATCACATTGAACCCCACCTAGGTTGTGCGTGCATAGTGCACGACTGCACTCGCCGTGCACCGGTCCTGAATTCTTGGTCCAAGTCGGTTTGACCGACGATCCAGTTAAAAACGAAAATCTCCGTTTGCAACGTTCGCACAAAGGCCGTGAACAGACGGTTGTGGGCCACCATGATGATCTGAAGGTCCAATCTGGACCGTCCATTAGAACCCCAAGGTCTGTTTTGCCAAAGCCTAGAGGACGGAATTTTAGGAGACAACGGTTATCAGGTTTTCAGTCGTCAAACGCAGGATGGACGGCTGAATATAAAATCCGTGGGCCACACCAAAACCTATCCAAAACCGACCATTCCCGACCGAAATTTTTATAGGAATCTGGTGGATGGCGTGGATTTCTCAAAAGATAGCTGAAGTGGGCCCCACCGAGAGCTCAGCGCAGCCCGTTCGCAAGAAGCCTCGTCCGGGAAAACTGGAAATTGTGGGCAGTTGCGGGCCACCGTCCGTGATCGGATCGATGATCCAGACTGTTCAACCTCTTGAAAGGGTGGTCCTAACTCTATCCATGATGTCAGTTTCGAAATAATTGGACAGTCAGTCGAGCAAACCGAGTTCAAAAGCAGGGTGTTTTCACTCCTTTTTGCACATGCCGCTTCTCTGTTGCGTAATCTTCTCACTGACTGTTGCTGCGAAAGCTTTCCACCGTCCCTAGCATGTTATAACGAGAGAAGAGAGAAGCAAGAAAGGGGGCATGAACGTGCAAGAGAGAGAGATAATTAGAGTGTTTTCTTTTTATTTTATTTTTTTGTTTAGGAGATTTAGTCCGATCATGTCGGGCTAAACCTCTTAGCTAGGGCTAAGAGGTGAAGCTTGTGGTGTGATGGGAAGGATTCTATAGCTTGATTTATGTTAGATGAATTGATTTTGAGTATAGTTTGATTATAAGGAATGCCTCTAGTTTTTAATGGTTTGTTGTAACTGAAATTACAATAAATTTGTGATGACTTTGTGTATTTCCTTTTCATTATTTTTTATTGTGAAGTTAGGAAGCCCTGTTGTTCACCATCGCCCCTTGGACATGGTTGGGTGATGGAATCCTTCCTAACATTCACACATCTCTCAGAGTGGCTATAGATTGGTTTAATTCTGTTGTTTACCTTGTATCATGGGCATGGTTTTGTGATGGAATCCATTCTAATTTACATCCATCTTATCTCTTGAAAATTAGATCAAAAGAAGTTCAGATTTAATTTTCATGTTATATCTTCCAACTGGATGAAGATGGGACTCGAAGTCCAGTTGAGTTCATGAATCAAGCATAGATCTCCCTGATCTCTGCAAGTGGATCCTTGACACCCTAGTTTCCTACCTTTAAATTAAACATTTTTTAGATTAGTATTCTCACCATTATTCCCTCATACTCACTTGATTTAGATTTCATCTTATTCTAGTTTTAGTTCTGGTTACTTTCAGATTACATACAAGTTTTAGTCCCTGTGGATTCGACCTCGGTCTCACTGAGTTTATTACTACATTACAACCCTATACTTGGGGAGTGAACACTTAGTGTTGAGAAATTGTCTCGGATGTTAGATTTACTATATGTATATATATATGAGTTGAATGGCATTATTGTCTAATGAGGTGAAAGGTACTTCATAACATTTATAAATGATTGTTTAAGATATGTGTATGTATACCTGTTAAAATATAAAGATGAAGCATTCAATGCATTTAAGATCTTTAAATCAAAAGTAGAAAATTAATTGAATAAGAAGATAAAGGTTCTCTGTAGTGACAGAGGAGGAGAATACTTCTCAAATGATTTTTCTAACTATTGTGAATAACATGGCATAGTACACCAGTGCACAACACTCTACACACTACAATAAAATGGTGTGGCTGAGATGAAAAGTGGAACTTATATTGAAATGGTTAAGTCAATGCTAATACAAACAAAATTGCTATTAAACTAATGGGGAGAAGTACTATTAACAGTGTGTCATATCTTAAATATGATCACATCTAAGAAAATCAAGACCTCTCTATATGAGATATGTAAAGGAAGAAAATCAAACCTAGGATATCTTAGAGTGGGACCAAGAGCGGTAAAATGCATTTTTATTGGGTATGCACAAAACAGTTGTAACGCCCTGAAAATCAGGGGTCGAGCATAAACTCAACTCCCGAGTTCCAACGCATCACTTATGCAACAAAATGAACGATGATTAAATGTTGTCTGTATTAGTGTAGTGAACATGAGTGAGATTAAGCCAAAACAGCATATCATACTCCAGAGACAGTTAAATTTGCAAGCGAAAGATTATAATAGATATATAAAATATATAAACTGTGGTGAGTCTCCAGAGTGTGATGATGTTACCAGGTTAGATAATTACATGTAAATTTCTAAATTATACCAAAGGTGTAATGTCATCTAGTCAACATCCCAGAAAGCCCCATCGATCAGGACACGGCTCACAGGAACCCGCCTGAAACTACATAAAGAAGGAATCCTCCTCATCAGCATAAAAGTCCGGCTCTGCTTCGCAGCATCGCCATCATCTGAAACTCAAACAAGGTCTGGTTAGTGTGTACAACACCGTCCCATAACGTGGGAGTGAGTGATCAACTCAGTGGAACAATAAAGCATAGGTTAACATATTATCAAAACAGTCAAGCAGTAATGATAAAGCAGTACAATCAACAATGCTAAATACTCTTATTAATGCAAGTATGAATGCAGTCATGATGCATGCCCTCATTAATATACTCCCTCATGCGACACCATCTTACGTTCACTGCATACTTTCATTCCTCAGTGCTCTACATCTTCCAGGCACATGCAGTGCGATGATGAGCATGATTACCGAGTTGTTATTAGTCCATTTCAAACAGCAGGATTGGGAAACTAAGGTACCTCCCTTGTATCATTCCCAAACATGATCCATTCTAGAGTCGTCAGTCCTTGTTAATCTCATATGATAGTGTGGTTCTAGGGCGCTGCAAAGGCTGCCAGGGCTGTTACACGCATTCGTTACACCACTCCCCCATCACCTTTTTAACGGTTCTCATCACTAAATTGATACAGGCCTAGTTCATACTCTATTCACTGCGGAAAAACTCGTCGCCTCACCACAAATTCAAAGTATGCTCGAGGTTACTACAAAGGGCTGTCAGGGCTGTTACAAGCATTCGTTTTACCACTCCCCCATCACCTTATCAATGTAAGCCGACAGCACGAATATAGTGTCTCATACCACCATAATCGGCTCACAAGTCTGGTTGCTCAATGTACACTACGAGGAGGCACGTGGCCCCAGCGTAGGCTGACAGCTCGACCATAGTGTCCCATGCCACCATGCCCGGCTCATGAGTCTTAGCGGATCGAGGTACCATGGTTAAAGGGATTTCACTGGTAAGTTTGGTACCGTAGGTTCAAGCAGAGGCGTCCAAACATGGTGAACATACATAAGACAGATCGGATTACTTGACGAGCTCGGCTAGCTCGAGCACACAAAAAGTTGAACAATATGAAGCGTATAAGCACTTCGTGTGGCCAGCCACTATCGCCAACCGAAGTACGACTCGGGTTCGTCGAACACATCTCTCGTGGCGACTGAATCTCAACCACGAATTCAGTTTCGTTGCCGATTGCCTGGACTATACAATAGCCCCAAACACAATTAATCCTTTATTCATTAGCATGTAGAGTAAAGCAGAATAAACAAAGTAATTTAAGCATATTAACAAACATGTCATAAAGCATGTTACAAGCACAATATAAATAAGAAATATAAACACATTTTTTATAGTAAGCGATTAATTGAAACAACCAACATGGAGGAAATCATATACGTTTCTAAGGTGGTTGAGAATCCTATCTCAACACCACTATTAAGTTTAGTTCGTCACACAATTTCTCACACAGGCATTTTATGAAACACTTAAACTACACCACTCCAACATACATGACGTATGTTGATTTCAACATAGAATAGGATAAATCCTTGTAGCAAGGAGTTGTCGCATACACATCAATCATGTTCTTACATTCAATACATATGGCAGGCATAAATCATAAATCCATATTTACTTAGTCATTGCAACAAACACTTAGACTACATACATCAACATACATGACTTATGTTGATCACATAGGTATAAGGCCAAGTCCTTTCACTAGGGAGTTTTCCCAATTATAACATGCGTGCACCCACGACGGATAGTCATGGCAAGTAGGAATCCAAGTTCCATGTTCATTTAGTCATTTCCACAAACACTTGGGCTATACGTTTTAGCATATATAGTGTATATTGGCCATGGCGTGATTTAGGGCAAATCCTTTCGTCAAAGGGGTTGGGTGTCGCCTACACAACAATCATGTATCCATGACAATCAGTCATGGCGAGCACGAATGCGAATTCTACATTCATTCGGTTATTTTCACAAACACTTAGAATACACTATTTTTAACATACATAGTGTATATTAGCAAAAACAAGTATTAGGGCGAACCCTCTCGCTAAGTAAGTATTATACACATATATAATATGTTCATACAGCAAATAATCATGGCAAACACATTTCCAAAATTTATATATAAACGGTACTTTCTACAAATACCTAGAATATGTAAAATTTCATATTCATCGTCTTTAATCGAAACGGAAAACAGACAACACTTTGTACATGTGCAATTGCATGCAGATCATGAATCTATCATTATCTGAAATTGAAAGCGTTGAAAACTATTACCTATACACCTAAAGTCCGCACCTTTTGTCATAGAATCGTAACGGAGTCGATAGATTCGCTAAGCTTTAGTATACGGCAGTTTGATAACCTATAACATGCTTTCGGTTAGTTATTTCATAACATACAACTATCAAAATCCTAAATCAATTTAGGGTTAGGGTTTCTTACCTAGGAATAGAGCCGAAATCACCGGAAAAGCGATTAGAACGAGGTGGTTAAACACGTATAGCAGCAGGAAAGCATGGCAGGGAGATGCTCCCACTTCTCTCACACTTCTCTTTCTTTTCCTAGGGTGTTTCTCAAATTCGTATGGTTGAATGAGAGAGGATTTTAAGGTCCTTATATAGCCTAAAAACTCACCGAAATAGACTTCAGGTCAAGATATACTTAGGTTATATCCAAAGTGGACCTATTTTAGCTCAATGGAGGACTTCTGGTGGCCTCTTTTCTGTGTGCGGTCTGACTTAAGATCATTAACACTGGATCTAGGTATGGCTAAGTTTTCATTTTAATCGGAATTCCAGATCGCAAATGGCGGACCAGTTTCAGTTTAACGGTCAGTAGATCTCGATCGGAGATTCCGAGTATATGAATATGTTTGGGGAAATATCCCTGATCCGAGGGTGTAATTTGGTCTGATTCTGATAGTCAAGTTGCTCAATACTGACCTGCAAGCGAAAGGTCTCAGATTTATTTATTTTGAATTTAATTTAGAATTATTTTCATATTTCTCACACTCCCCACTCCGAGCTCAAGCGAATAGCGTTAGGACACTATCTGGATTTGATTTTCGAGATGGTTGTCAAGCCCAGCAAGGCGGTCCTAACCGTTTAACTTCGCGTTAATCGGACTTCCGACGTACGGTCTATATCTGATACGGAGTTTCAATGTGCTCCCAAGAGCAACTGGGTAATGAGATTGATCCTAAATTTTAGGATAACCTAGCGTCAATGATTCTACAAGTTTTGGGTCTTGCAGATCGTATTTAAAGTGATTGATGCTAATTTCACAGGTACTCTAGTTTAACACTAGCTAATTCTCGCTTAATTTCTAAAGGATTTAGTCCTGTATGATTTCTGTCTGAGATGGTACTTAATCCTTTGTAGTAATGTTTAGTTTAAGTATTGTTCTTCATCTCGTAAACTTTAAGATAGTGTCTAGTGAAAGTACTTAGAGACGTTTAAAGAACAAGATAGTGAAAGGTGAGATTTGTGAAGGAAATAGGTTAAGAAGCGATTTTAGACTGTGGGATTGAGTTCTGACAAGTTAATAAGGTATCAGGAGCGACCCATTGCCTAAGGACGTCTAATTCCAGGTTGGCAAAAATCCGGGATGTTACAACAGTAAAGCCTATAGACTCTTGAACTTAAAATCCAATTTGGTCATAGAATCTAGAGATATAGAGTTCTTTGAGAACTCATTATACATTGAGACAAAAGATACTGAGATCATATTTCGTAATAAAATTATAAAGGGAACTCAATAAGAAGTTGTAGATGTTATAGAGAAAGGGTAGAGAAGAGTCTTGATACTGATCAGATAGACTCTCTGCGTCTCTCATTTCATCTAGTAGAGGGTGACAGAGAGAAAGTCATTAGAAAAATACTTATGATTTTGACTATAGAAATCCACCTAAAATCTTTTATGAAGCTATGACTTCAAGAAACTTCACTTTTTGAAAAAGGCTATTAATGATGAGATGGACTCAATTGTGTCAAATCAAACATAAGAATTGGTAGATCTACCTTCAAGTTTTAAACCAATAGGGTGTAAGTAGGTATTCAATAAGAATACCACACTGATGGTACAATTTAAACTTTTAAGGCTAGGTTAATAGCCAGGGATTTAGTCAGAAAGAAGGAATCGATTATTTTGACACATTTACCAGTGGCTAGAATAACATCGATTACGATTTTATTTGCTTTAACATTCATACATCATCTTCATCTTCATCTTCATATCCATCAAATGGACATGAAGACAACATTTCTAAATGGTAACTTTAATGAGGATGTATACATGGAGCAACCAGAAGAGTTTGTTCTGCTAGGTAATTAGAGTACAATATGTAGACTCATAAAATTTATGTATGGATTAAAACAAGCACCCAAATACTGGCATGAAAAGTTTGACTCAAATGTTGTATCTCATGGTTTCATACATAACATGGTTGACAAATCCATATACTCTAATGTGTGTAATGATTATATTGTGATTATATATTTATATGTAAATGACATATTAATTATCAACAATAAAATGGAAAGTGTAACTAAAACGAAGTGTTTCTCTCATTTATTTTCAAAATGAATGATCTTGGACAAGTGGATACCATATTAAATATCAGAATTAAAAAGCGTAGTGGAGGTTATGCGATGTGTCAATCTCATTAAATTAAGAATACATTGAATAAGTTTAACCACTTGAAAATCAAATAGATAAAAACCCCATTTAATCCAAGTATCAAAATTAAAAGAAAACAATGGAAGAGCAGTTGCACAAATGCTAGTGATATAAGCAATCTTATGTATGTCATGCAATGCACAAGACTGGATATAGCAAACGTTGTGAGTAAACTAAGTAGGTTTACTGGTAATCATAGTTTAGAATACTGGAAAGCTATTAATAGAGATCTAAGTTACTTAAAGGAAACCAAATAGAACTAGGGATATTCTACTTAGAGTTTTCAGCCGTGTTGGAAGAATATACCGATGCGAGTTGAATATCGAGTTTAGGGGACAACAAGTCCACAATAAGATGGATATTCACCTTAGGAGGTGCAACTGTCTCTTGGAGATATAAGAAACAAACCTGCATAACGCACTTGACAGTGGAGTCTGAGTTCATAACTTTGGCTGCAACTGGTAAATGGGTTGAATAACAAAGGGATCTTCTATTAGAAATCTCATTCTGTGCGAAGCCTATACTTACTATTTTAATTCATTGTGATAGTGAAACTATTCTATCGAGATTTTACAACGGCACATATAATGGGAAGTCCATATATATAAATCTAAGAAATTATTATGTAAAGTTGATGATTCAAGATGCAATCTGTGCGATCGCATATGTGAAGTTAAGAAATAACTCTTTTGCATAGAGAAAAATATTTTTACACTAAAGAATGATTCAAATCGTAAAAATATTTTTCTCTATGCATAAGAGTTGTCTCTTTTTTCTGACAGAATTTTCTTCTATTTTGAAAACCAAGTGGAGGATCGTTAAGATTTTTTATTTAAAAATAAAAATAAAAAGAGAATATTTTTTAAAAAACTTGAAAATTCATTTCTCTGCAAAATGATTTTGAAAAAATCAAAGAAAAATGAGTTTTGTTTAGTCCCACATTGAATAGAGTAGGAGAACACTTTTGGTTTATAAATCATTATGTGTTGAGTATTCTTACTTGGAGAAATGGATAAAAAGATACTCAGTTTACATGTTCTAGTACATAGCACTGGAACACATGCATGCACGTATCTGCGCGAGCTTAGGTTCGGACACAGGCAAGGGAGAGGGCATAAGCAGTGAGATAGTGTGGCTGTAGTGGCGCTAGTTGGCGCACTTTGCACGTGCGCATCGTGTCACAGAGTGGTCGCTCCCTCATGACCTTACACGAGACAATGCGATTGCGATGCGAGAGAGGCGCGAAGAGTGAATGATGGCTTGGCTTTATAGGCTGATCGGAACGATCCAATCAATGATTAAAAACCCTTGACCATTTCTAAAATGGCTAGTAGCCTTAGGGCATGTTTGTTAACGCTGAATTTTTGCACTTAACACGGAATTGGAAAAATGTTCCGCGTTTAGTGGTGTTGTTAATGTGTTTGTTAACGCTGAATTTTTGCACTTAACACGGAATTGGAAAAATGTTCCGCGTTTAGTGGTGTTTGTTAATGTGTTGTTAACGCGGAAGAAGGAAAGCGCTAAGTGGTTTTTCACTGAATTCTTTCCGCGATAGGAGTCTGGCTTAATGGTGAACGCGGAATGCGCTCCATAAGTTTTTCTATTAAAAAAATTTGCTTCCAAAATTATCCCTTTTACTACGAAAATTATACAAAACCAACTTTAATATGTAAAACTTCTTTATGCCCCACCATGATTTATGTGTTTGATCCACACCGTCCATCAACTTTTTCAAATCATTTAAGGTGTGAGCAAAAAAAAAAAAAAAAAAAAGAGAGGCAGGTCCAAGGATTAATTGGACCACAAGGTGGGGATTGAACGTCCACCATTAAAAACTTCTTGGGAGTTGGAGAGGTTTAGGATCAAGCTGATATTTGTGTTTTCACTTCATCCACGTCTACATGACCTAATGAATAGGTTGGATGGTAAAAAAAAAACATTACAGTGGCCCTTAGAAAGGTTTCAACAGTGGATGTCATTATCACTACAGCATCCTTTGGTGTGGTTGACTGGAGCTATGGACCTGCTTCATCTTTAGGATCACATATTAAAATAATATGAGAAAAACGATGAACGGCTTAGATAAAACACTTACATCACTGTGGGCCCCATAGAGCCCTACTTGGACGGTATCCGTCCGGGCGGGGGTAGGACGCAATCTGCGTTCGAAGCGGATGGTCCGGTTGGAGCCTAGGACAGGATTGGGAAGCAGATTAGCTGGTGTATTGACGTCAGCAAGTTCTGTGGCTCCCATCATGACGTATTTGTTATATCTAAACCGTCCATCCATTTTGCAAGATCACGTAATTCTTGAGCCGAAAAATAAGACAGATCTAAAGATAAATTGAACCACATTGTAAAAAGCAGTGGGGCATTGAGCGTCTACCATTAAAACTCTTTTGGGGTCACAAAAGTTTCGGATCAATATGAATTTTTTTTTCCTCTTCATCTAGATATTTTTGACCTTATGAATAGATTAGATGGAAAATAAACATTATAATGGGCCCTGCAAATTTTTTAACGGTGAAAATCATTATCCCGCTGCTATTTTTGGTGTAGTCCATTTGAGTTTTGGATATGATTCATTTTTTGGATAATGCTCTAAAATGATCTAGAAAATTTGATGAATGGTGTGGATATAATAAATACATTATTGTAGGGCCCATGTAACTTTGATCTCCTTTGAATTGTTCGTACAACTCGGAGCATCGGCACTGGTCTTCGCATGACACATGTCTACACCAGCTATGACTGGTGTTTGATACGGAAACGGATTGGCTACTCCCCTGCCACTAGCCCGGTGGGTGGTGGTCGGTGCTTTGTGGCCCTATGATGTATGTGTTTCATCCATTTTTACATATCATTTTAGGTCTCTATCCCAAAAATAAGAGGGATATAAATCTCAAGCGGACCACACCACAGGAAAACAATAGTGATTGGATATCCACCATTAAAATCCTCCTAGGGCCCATTGTACTGTTTATTTGACATCCAATATGTTGATTAGGTCATACATGTCCAGATAAAGTGAAAAAATAAAAATCAGCTTCATCCAAAACTTTTATGGCCCCTAAAAGGTTTTCAATGGGCAAAGCTCATTCAACATTGTTTCCTGTAATGTGGTCCACTTGAGATTGGGATATACCTCATTTTGGTCTCATACTATAAAATGATCTGGAAAAAATATATAAACAGCATGGATGAAACACATACATCATGGTGGGCCCCACAGAGCACCGCGGATTCCGCGGGAAAGCCTTTCGCAGGAAGTTCCTGCACTGGAAACCTATATGGGGCCCACCCTGACTTTGTGAGAAATCTACCCCGTCCATCCATTTTGTGAACTCATTTTAGGACATTAGGCTAGAAAATGAAGTATATAGAATGGTCGAATGGACCACACCCACAAGAAATAGTTAAATTGAACGTCTACAGTTGAAAATTTCTTGGGGGCCATAGAAGTTTTGGAACAAGCCTATATTTTTGTTTTCCTTTCATCCATGTCCTCATGATATAATGAACAGGTTGGATGACAAATAAACATCACTGTGGGGCCTAGAAAGGTTTCAACGGTGGAAGTCATTATCCCCACTATTTCCTGTGAGCCCTGCGAATTCTTTTAACGGTGAAAATCATTATAGAATCAGAGAATGATATGCCTGAAGAGGAAGGAGTATTTGGAAACTTCAAACAAACTATTATGTCCAATATGCGAGAAGAAATTGCCGCCACACTTATACATGCAAATCATTAATTTTTTATCTATTTTTATGAATAATGATATTTAAATTTTCTATTAAGTACTTTATAGTTTATTTGAATTAAATAGAATAATTTTATTTTCGTTTAATAAAAAATATTTTCTTTATAATGTAAAACATTTCCAAACAGGAGACAGGGGCAAATGTGTCAAATTAACATATTTTAGACATTTTAGATGTTTGTTAACAAATAGATTGTTTCAAATTCAGTACTTAAATTTCAGACTTCAGCCATAATTACCGAACAATTTTTTTGACTTCAGATTTCAGATTCAAGCTTTAGGTTTCAGATTCAAGCTTTAGACTTCAGATTTAACAAACGGGGCCTTAATAGCCAAAACAATCTGAAAACGGATGACCCTTGATAATCCAACAGTTAGATAGTTGATCTAACGATTTAAAACATACAAAATTTAGTGTCAACGGTTAGAAACTGTAGACACTGAAAATCGGCGCCTACGCAAATTTGGATATTTTATGGTTTGGAAGGTGGGGATTAGCAGGCTGATTTGTGAATGTTGGAGTCACCACTAGCCGATTAATCTCAGAATCTCACGGTCGACTAGAACCCACGAAATACGTGAGGTTGGAGAAATTCCAAGACTCTCCTACCTTAGATTGACTCCTGGTCTGCGATTCGGGATTCCGTGTAAGGGACCTCGGTTAAAAAGAGGGAAGGGGTTAAGCACCCTCTCTGCCCGTACGAACGTACGGTCTCTACTTTGTGTGGTAAAACAATCTCAAGGGATGGATGATATGGTCGAGATAGGACTAAGCACACACATGAATTTCTGATGTGCCAAGATCCGAGATTTCGGCAAGTCATAGAGCATACGTCCAACGACATGTCTAGAAGACGGATGTGATGATGCTCATGTAAAAAAGTAAAGAAGAGTGAACTAGATCACTAGGAATTTCTGATGTGATAGGATTCGGTATATGGCAAGTCACAGATCATACGTTCACTAGAGATCTAGAGGAGCAGGGGGGTTGAGAATGGAATAGATGTCATGATAAATACTTGCATAAAGTAAAAGGATCTTTGGCTTGAACTTGAGCAGGCTAAGACATAGGTTGCATTATGATCAATCCAGGCTAGACTTGGGATTGAGAATGTTAGGAGGCTAAGAGATGACTAGAAAAATCTGATCTTAGAGGCTTGGGAGCTCTCCCTCACCCTCACTCTCCTTTCTCTTCCTCTCCCCCTCACTTAAGCTTGAAAATGAGGAGTGGTAGTTGTTGTCAAAATGTGAAGAGGAGTGGGCTATTTATAGCCTTATCCAATGGTCTTATGGTAAATGTGGAGTTTAGGAGGGGTAAAAGCTGATGTGGCAAGTTATGAGTGGTTGAGGATAGAGAAACGCCACGTGGCGCACTCCTAATGACTCTTGGGATTGGTAAAACAGTAAACAAGGTCGGATATGGGGGTAATTCTTGAATAAAGTTGACTTTCGGATGCTGGGACAGCTGTCCCTAGGAAATCACAAGCGGGCCGCCGCAAGCGGCGGCACTCTAAATATCGCCGGCAGTAGTCAAACTACCGCCGACGGTAGTTAGACTACCGTCCGGTATGGGGTCGGGCCGGGCTCAGGCGTGCGGGTTTGTTTGGTGCACTGGTTTGTCCGATAGTCCCCTTTTTAGACTTTCAGATAGGTGGGTTTGGGGTTTGGGTAATGGGCTCAGGTCGGGATTTAGGGTGTAGGTGAGGGCTATATGTGGATTGAACGGTTTGTATTAGGGTTTCAGGTTGCAGATTGGGGTTTGAGGTTTGGGTCGGGGTTTAAGGTGTGGATACGGTCATGGTTCTTGAACTGTTTTAGCCTCCTCAAGTTGTTAGCCTGGGTGGAGTGTTTACAAAAACATTTCACAAACGTTCTAAACCATCAATGACCACCTAGCAATGGTCCACACCCTAAATACTATATAAACAGGTCCCTCTAGGTCGAGAATCATCCAAGTCCAATAAATTTAATCAAAATCAGATATGAACTCTCTAAACAGTTTTTTTCCTTTTAAGATTATTTAAGAATTAGTTGGGTGACTTGAACCTTTTGTGAGTCACTAAGTTCAAGCACTTAACGAATTTGTTGGAGAAGTGAACTATGTTAATCGAGTCCCTATGGAGGTCCCTTCATAGTTGCTTCAACAGGGGGGAATAAAGATTTAAGGATAGCATATTATATACGTGATTAAGCCTGATCTAAAATTTTATTTTTTATCTTTTGGTTTCTAATTAATATTATTTTATGAAATAGTTTTCCAACATCAAGTGCAGCACACTACTAAAAGCAATGGAGATATGGATGCCCATTAATGAAACCTTTTTAGAGCCCACCATGATGTTTATTTTCCATCCAACCTGTTTATAAAGTCACACATACATGTACGAAGGAGGGAAAACATAAATATCAGCTTCATCCTGAACTTTTGCTTCCCTAAGAAGTTTTCAATAGGAGGCATTTAATTCCTATTTCTTCCAGTGTGGTCTGCTTGAACTTTGGATATGCCTCATGATGTGTTACATCTTCACTCTCCATTGCCATGGCATAAGCCAAAATATAAAGCCACATCAAGAGAATACCCACCTTGGTGTTGTGTTTTATGCCAGGCAATCTGAGTTTGTAACCGGTGTTCCTAATGGTTTGGGTGGTGACCCCAACACTAGCCAATCCGGTGATGTCAAAGCTTTGTCAGTGCCACCATGATGTATGTGTTTTATTCATGTAGTTCATCTATTTTGTTAACTTATTTTATTTGAGGTCTGCAGTGATGTTTATTTGTCATCCAACTAGATGGAAAGTCATGCAGAGTTCGATGAAGGGAATGGACAAATATCAGCTTAATAAGTTTTATGCCCCCAAGAAGTTTTCATTGACAAGTGTTCAATCTCCACAGTTTTCTGTTGTGCAGCTCACTTGAACTTTGGATCTGCTTTAATTTTAAACTATTGCATCAAGATGAGTGGTTTAAATGGATGTACGGCATGGATAAGACACATGGTAGAGCTCATAGTGCTTTGACACCAGCTAGCTGTCGGTGTTGGGTTCACCAGCCAAACTGGGAAGCGGATTGGCTGGTGTACCACACAGCACTGACCTGGCTGGTGTAATGATGTCACCAAGTGATGTGGGTCCCACCATGTATGTCCAAATTAAATTATCCGTCCACTTGATGAGTTTGTTGTAAGCCTTGAGCCGAAAACTAAAACAGATACAAAATTAAGTGGACCAGTGTAAAAAGCAGTAGGTATTGAACTTCTACCATTGAAACCCTTTTTAGGGTAATAGAAGTTTTAGATGGAAAAAAAAAAAATTTAAAAAAAATCGTGATGGTGAGTCCTACAACTGTTTTAGCGGTGAAATTAATTATCTCTATTTTTATTTATAGTGTGGTCTCCTTGAGCTTTGGAAATGACTCGTTCTAAAATTATTTCACCGAATGATAAACAACGTGGATGTAGTTAATACGTTATTGTGGAAGCGGATTGGCTGGTGTGTCACACACCAGCTATATAGCGGGTGTATTGACGTCAGCAAATTCTATGGGTCCCATGATGAGGTATGTGTTATATCCAAACCGTTCATCCATTTGGCGAGCTCATCTTAAGGCTTGATCCTAAAAATAAGGCAGATCTAAAAGATCAATTAGACCACACTACAAAAAGAAGCGGGAGATTGAACGTCTACCATTGAAACCCTTTTGGGGATCACAGAAGTTTCAGATCAATATGAAAAAAAATTTCCTCTTTATCCATGTATTTTTGACCTTATTAACGGATTGGATGGAAAATAAACGTTATGGTAGGCCCTACAAATTTTTTACCGGTGAAAATTATTATTGTTGATGCAAATTTATGGTGCGCCTTCTCCTCATGCTAGTCACCTGCACAAGAGAGAAACAAAAGGAAGACCCTGGCTCTAGCTCGAGGAGCCTCCGATGCTTAAGTCAGCTTCGTAGGCTAAGGAGAAAGCATTTTTGGAATCTTGAATTGCGTACCTTTCATCGAAATGGAGGTTCCTTATTTATAGGTGTGGGAGAGTCTTGCTGTGCAAGGATTCTCTTCCTGATACCATGGAGATTTGATTTTGGCCAGCTTTTGGTCTCCATCCGATCCAAAGACCATTGGGATCGAGGATCCTTTTACGAGATATCCGGGACAGTGTTTTCATTTACACCGTCTTTCCTTTATTTGGCTCGGCCGTTTCCGACTCAAGCAACAAATGAGTCTTAGCTGGCTTTACGGAGATGAGCCTTTTACCTAATGTCGGGTGGAACAGTCTCAGTTTGTAACCGTCGTCCTTTCCTATTCCATAACTGACAGTGCTATCGGCTTAATGGTGAGTCGGTTTTCACTGTCAATCGTGTGGCTCATAGCTTTTAGCCCTTAGTCGGCTCATGCTGACGTTGTCAGCTCGTCAACTGAGCTGACTTAATTCGTCTTATTCTCTCCACCTTTTTGCATTTGCATGACATTGTCTCGAACTCAACTGTTGCCTCAGTAATCCCAGGCAGTATCAGTAGAATTGGTCCATTCCATATCCGATTATCTGAACTTAGCATATTTTTTCCCCAACAATTATCTTCGCTGCTATTTTTGGTGTAGTCCATTTGAGCTTTGGATATGATTCATTTATTGTTTAATGCTCTAAAATAATTCAAAAAATGGATAAACGGTGTGGATATAAAAAATACATTATTGTGGGGCGATGTAATTTTAATATAATTTGAACCGTTCTTATAACTCGACGCTCCTCGTCTTCGGACGACACGTATCTATATCAGCTATATAGCTGGTGTGTGGTACACCAGTCGCTCTTCTTCGCACGACACGTACCAACATCAGCCAGGTCGATGGAGGGTGATACATCAGCCAAATTTGCTTCCCAACAAAAAGCGGTTCTGAAAGTCGTGAAAGCGTTTCTGACTAAGCAAGGCAGATTCTGCAACGTTTCCAGCGGAGGCAGAGGCTCATGGGCAAGCAATAATCTGAATGAATTATTGGATGCCCAGCGAGAAAATCCGCGCTGCATCGGATTGGGTACGACCCCTACCTGTTACAAACTCGAGACAGGCTGGGTCTCTGGGTGGCCACCTTGATGTATGGATTTTATCCACACCGTTCATTCATTTTTCCATATCATTTTAGGTTCTTAGTCCAAAAACGAATCTGATCCAAGGCTCAAGTGGACCACACCAAAGTAAGCAGTGGTGCTAGTGATGCTTACCGTTGAAACCTTCCTATGGTCCACTGTGATGTTTACTCATCATCTAACCCGTTCATAAGGTCATATATATAGGGATGAAGGGAAAGCTCAAATATAACCTTGCTGTGTGGTTCACTTGCTTCCTGTGATGAGGTCTACTTGAGCGTTGGATTTGCATCTAGAAAAATATATGGAGGGCCTGTATGAAATCCTTACATCATGATGGGCCCTACAAAGTTAGGCCAAGTAGGGGTACGATACAATCCGTTTTATTTTCACCTCCATGGCTTGGAATCCACCCTGTGCCACCACCCACGGGGGGCACACATCCATCCTAAGATCTTCCAATGACTTGAACGTCTAAATACTTCTGATTGTCACAAGAAAGCGATTTGCTCATCATCACAGTTTCAGGTTGTTTGCACTCAGCAGATCGTGGGTAGATAAAAGAAAATTGTTGTTTTTCAATCCGAACACATGGTGACATGTGTAATTAATAATCCGAATTTGGCCAAATATGTCAGACTCATACTTGAATAGATTGAACACTTATAACCCTAAGTGCTAAACTAACTGGATTAAAATAAGACCTGTGAAGGTTGATTTGATTGTTAAGCAACCAATTATTAAAGCAATTAGGCAATTTCAAAATGGGTGGGTTAGTCTTTCTACATGGATTCTTTTTTACTTGAACTAAGAACTTTTCTTTTAACGGTGATAGCGCATCAGTTTTCTCGATGAAGGAATAATGGATGGATAGTATTAAAAAAAAAAAAAAAATCCAAATTGTCAATTTTATTAATTTGAAAATATGAACAGTACAATTAGTGAGAAGAAAGAAAATAAACGAAGCGGAGAAGAAAATAAGTACTCGCGTTGCTTTTGCTGGCAAAGACAATGGAAAAAGGCTAGACGGTTGTAGTATGCAATTAGAAGGATGTGACCCGATAAGAACTCGATGATCCGGAGATCCAACCACAGTGGTCATGGATATTTAATGACGTAGGGATGGGCATGATGAGGTTGATCACCGTCTACCTTAAGGTGATAACTGCTCCGAATCCACGTAGCTTCTCTGGACTCCTCACAGAGACTTCTCGAATCCACGAGGCAAAGAACAAGAAAAATATAAATAAATTCTAGAAAATTCATAAATTAATTGATTGATGAATCAACAAATTTACACTCCTTTAAATGAGGATGTTAAGCCATTGAATACATTTTGGAATTAAACTACTACTAAAACTCCTAGAAATCATGACTTACTATAAATAATAAACTTACCATTTATAGACGGTCGTGATTCCTACTAGTGTGCAGGTTTTCGGCTGAAAATAATAAGTGTTCTATTTGGCCAAACCTTGATGTTCCTCTAATTATTCCAAGCACTTTTCATGTTGGGCACAACTAGTAAAACCCAACGGATGAAGAGCTATACTCAAACTAAAACTTACTGAAAATAGTAAAAATGAAATTAAAACAAGAATTCAACCATTGATATGACGTTATTTCACAAATTCAGCATGGATAACCTGGCGTAGCATGGCTGGGTGGCTAAAGTAGCTCGTCCTACCCCAAAATCATATATAACACGTCGGATAATTCAATTCAATTTGCGAGATACGTCCGTTTTAAGATCTAAACGGTCTAGATTACTTCCGCTTCCGATCGGGCCTTTTCTGATCCATCTTGGCCATAAAACTATACATCATTTAACCTACTCTAAACGTGTACTGCAAAGATAACTCTGGACAATAGTGGATTTATACTAATCTAAAAGCTCCAAACTTGTTGTAATGTGGCTAGATAGAAGTAGAATGTGTAAATCTAAAACGTTAAAAACTTAAAATCGAGAATTCCTCCGTGATACTATCTTTATAGACTCTTAAGAGGTGGTGGTTGTGCGTGAGTTCATGCAACGCGAGATATTCACATAGTTGGTAGTGCAAATCTCCTTGGTTTTCTACCAAAATCGGACCTAGCTAGGTCAGGTCAGGGTGATAATGTTAGATGAACGGTCTCGATCATCGACCGTACCTATTCTGAAACCTCAACCATGCAATATATCAGTGCAATAACTCACCAAATCTAATTCTAATCACCACTTCTTACAGCCATGACTGACAGAAAAGAGCAAGTGTTGATGCTCCCCTTCATGGCTCATGGCCATCTCATCCCTTTCCTTTCACTAGCAAGCCTCCTAGAACAAAAAACAACCTACACCATCACCATGATCAGCACCCCACAAAACATCCTAACCGTCCAATCCTCTCTCCCCCCCAACACCTCCATCCGCCTCATATCTCTCCTCTTCATCGCCTCCGACCACGGCCTCCCACCCACCTCTGAAAACACTCGTTCCATCCCAACCCACCTCATCTTCCGCCTCATCTCCGCCTCTGAAACCCTCCAACCCGCCTTCGAACATCTCGTTGCTGACATCAGCCGCCGCGACGGTCCACCTCTCTGCATAATCTCCGACATGTTCATGTCATGGTCCGTCGAAACTGCTCACAAGTTCGGTATACTCCATTCCATCTTCAACACCATGGGAGCTTACGGGACTGCCATCTTCATCTCCCTATGGAAGCATCTGCCTCATAAGCGAACTGAAGCTGATGAATTCCCATTACCGGATTTTCCAAACATGTATCTGCACCGCACCCAGCTTGCCGAGACATGCAAAGCTGCTGATGGAATGGATCCTTGGTCAGTCTTCTTCCGGAAGCATTTCTCCTTCTGGCAACAGTCGCATATGATTCTTGTCAATACCGTTGAGGATTTGGAAAGCAAGGCATTGCAGCAGTTGAGAATTATTCTGCGGAAGAGCATTCAGGCAATCGGTCCCGTACTTCCTCCTTCTCCTTCCATTAGCAAACCAGAAGGCTCTGTGCTAACGTGCACTGAGTGGCTTAACATGCATCCGGAAGGCTCTGTTTTATATATTTCATTTGGGTCTCAGAATTCAATCCATATTAAGCAGATGATGGAATTAGCGAAAGGATTGGAAGCGTGTGGTAAGGCTTTCATTTGGGTTATTAGGCCTCCGATCGGATCGGATGTGAAAGAGGGGTTTAGATCGGAATGGGTGCCGGATGGATTTGAAGATCGAGTTACAGAGAGGAAGCAGGGTATTTTGTTGCATGGATGGGTGCCGCAGGTGGAAATTCTGTCGCATGGATCGACGGGTGCGTTTTTGAGTCATTGCGGTTGGAATTCGACGCTGGAGAGCTTGAGCTATGGCGTGCCGGTGATCGGATGGCCATTGGGTGCTGATCAGTTTTGTAATTCGAAGCTGTTGGTGGAAGAGCTGGGTGTTGGAGTGGAGTTAGCTAGGGGAACTACGGCTGAGATTAGTGGGCTAGATGTGGTAAGGGTGGTGGAAATGGTGATGGATGGAGAGTCAGAGAAAGGGAAGGAGATGAGAAGGAAAGCTAGGCAGATTCAAGAGCTGATGAAGGCAGCTGTTGCAGATGAAGAAAGCGGTAGAGGGTCTTCCATCATAGCCTTGGAGGAATTTCTGAAAACTGCTGTGGCGTGGAGGGAGAATCCATGAGTTGTTTCTGTTGTTGAATCTGGATTAGGTGTGGTAGGGATGACAGCTTGCTGGATGATGCCCTTGATAGTGGGGCCCACTTTAATTTATATGTTGTATATCCAAACCGTCCATCAGTTATTTCATCTCATTTTAGTCTATAAAACAAAAACGAAGCATATCCAAATATTAAGTGGACCACACCATAGGAAACAGTGGTGATTGAATGCCTATCATTACAAACTTCCTAGGGTCCACCGTAATGTTTATGTTCCATCCAACTAGCTGATAAGGTCACACAGACCTAGATGAATGAAAACACATATATCAGCTTGATCAAAAACTTTTGTGGCCCATAAAAAGTTTTTAATGGTCAATCGCCACTGTTTCCTGTCGTGGGGTTCACTTGATATTTGCATCTGCTTCATTTTTGGACTCATATCCTAGAATGAGCTGGAATAATCGGATGGACCGTATGGATATATAACACATACATCAAGCAAGCCATTGTAAAAGACCTCATCCAGCAAGCTGTTAGTAGGACCTCACCTAATGTGCGTCCGTTTTGAATGTAGACAATCGTTTTCAACAACTCTTATTCAATTCTATGAACGAATGGTTGGGAATATTCCTTCTGCGTTATCACTACATCACTGTTAGCACCCCACCCCGTAAAGTTGGACGGTACCGGACACATTTGCGCGTGATCCCAGGGCTAGTGCCACTGCAACAATTCAGACGTAGTTGCGGGTGGTCTCAGCGCTAGTGCCACTACAAAAGTTCAGAGTCCTTACGACAAGTTAACTTGTCGCTGAAAATTTCAAACTTGGTCCTAAAAACTTTTTATCACAGGTGTTGTTCGTAGCTAATTTTGTTGTAAATATGGTGTCACAAATTCTATTTAGCAACAAAAATGTAATCTTGTCCTCAATGATTCAATTATTTGAGATGACCTAATAATTTATCATAAAATATAACTAATTAGCGACAAGTTGACATGTCGTCATTACGTATCGTCCACCCTAATATATGTGTCTTATCCATGTTATTCATCTATTTTTCACTCATTTAGGTCAGCCTCCCAAATTGAAGCATGTCTAAAGCTAAGTAGACTACCCCACAAGAAAGCAGTGGGGATGATGGGTTCACCCTTGAAACATTCCCAAAGCTCTCGGTGTTGTGTGTTTGTTATCTAACCGGCTCATAAGATCACATGGAAATCGATGAAAGGTAAACAATAATATCAGCTTGATACAGAACTTCCGTGGCCTCTAAGAAGTTTTGGATGGTAAGCATTTTATTCCCACTGTTCCTGTGGTGCGGTCCACCTGATAACTGGATCTGCTTTATTTTTAGGATAATGCCCACCACCTGATAACTGAATCTGCTTTATTTTTAGGATAATGCCCACCACCTGATAACTGAATCTGCTTTGGATAATGCCCTAAAATAATATGGAAAATGGATGGATGGCATTTTTTTTTTTTTTGTCAGCTTGTTAGTACACCCACTGTCAGATCACACTTCACTGTTAGCCACCCCCACTAGGGAATCGATGCCAAGACGTATCTTTCACTCAGTCTGCTACTTGAGCTATGCATCTGGGTGTAAAATGGATGGATGGCATGGATATATAATACATACATCAATGTGGGCCCCATGGTAAGGGCCCCACCGTCTTGGGTTAGGCCGGGATCTCACCTAATCCGCTCTCAGCCTGGCAGCCTTCAGTTGCCGCTTAAGCAAAACGAACTTGTCAAAGAAGTCACGGAAATACGGCGATGGAACTGCAAAAATGAGGTCAGACGGAATTGGAATCGTCTCCGGCCCTGTTGTCGGTAGTAACAATTTAGCTTGTCTTCTAGTTATTATTGTTAGGTATTGTGGATCCATGCTGGGGTGGCAGCTGGACCCCACTTCCTCCTCTGATGTGGTCCAATTAATCCTTTCATTTTCCTCCTCAGGCTCATGCCTTGAAATGATATGAAAAAAAAAAAAAAAAAATAGATGGATGGCATGGATAAAACATATACATTACACTGGCCCCATAGGCCCTGAAAGAACCATTCATCTCTGGCTAGGTCCTGACGGGGAACGGATTAGGTGAGACCCCGGGACTCACCCAAGACAGTGCAGCCATAACCATGGGGCTCACCCAGATGTGTGTATTCTGTATCATGCAGTACATCCATTTTTTCGAGATGATCTAGGGCATGAACCCAAAAATGAAGTAGATCCAATCTGTGGTGATTGAACACCTTATCATTAAAAACTTTAATGGGCACGCCTTAACATTTCAGTAGGGTTTATTTGCTATCCAATCTGTTTACAAGGTCAAGTAAGCACAGGAAAAAAAAAAAAAAACAAATATCAGCTTGATCCAAAACTTTTGTGGCCTTTAATGATCAATTACCACAGTTTCCTAAGGTGGACCTGCTTCACTTTTGGGATCGTTCCCTAAAATAATATGGAAAAATGGATGAATGACGTGGATACAAAATTAATACACACATTCAGGTGGGCCTCACCATAAGGTCCGCACCATCTTGGGTAAGTCCAGGTATCCGCTCCCTGCCAGGACCTAGATAGAGACCGACAGTCCTATCAGGGCCTGTGGGGCCTACTGTGATGTATTTTTATCCATGTCGTTCAATTATTTTTTTGATGATTTTAGGGCATGAGCTGAGGAGGCAAAGTAAAGGCTTAAGTGGATCACCCCACAAGAAGAAGTGGGGATTGAACTCTTACTTTTGAAAACTTGTTTGGGTCTACCGTTTTGTTTATTTTCCATCCAACCTGTTCATAAGGTGGCATAGACTTTTATAAAAGGAAAACATAAATATCAACTTCATCCAAAACTTTTGTGGCCTCCAGAAAGTTTTCAACGGTGGGCTTTCAATCCCCACTGATTCTTATGGTATGGCCCACTTGAGCCCTCGATCTACCTCCTTTTTGGTCTCATGCCCTAAAATAATCTGTCAAAATGGATGAATGACGTATTATATGTATAACATGGCCCGGGTAGGCCAGATAGGACCAAAATCATCTACAACTCCTATCTTACGCAGAGGTAAAATATGCAAGCTATGGGGTAAACCGTATTATATGTATAACATGTACTCGGTCCATCAAGTAAGAACCATTTTTTCGCAATAAGAAATGAATTAGAAACTCATATGACCAAACCAATATCAACTATGTAAAATTCTGCAAAACCATGTAGTGGACTACCTGAGTTTTATATCAGGCTGACTTTTGTCTCATCATCCTCATCACTTTCACCTAAGTAACAAGTTTGATGAGAGAGATAATAGTGGCCCCACACGAAATCCCATGATTGGCATCCCATCACTATTGTTTCAGGTGTTGTGGCCCATTTGAGTTGTATTGGATGTAGCTTAATTTGGCCCGCAGGCCAAACATCGAGCATAGAATTTGATAGATAGAGTGGATTTTACATATAAAACTTGGTGAACCCGGCCTACAAACACGAGTATTATACATGCCATGTAAAATAACTTTCTGACATTTTTGCCCCTGCTTGGAGTCTTAGAAATGGTCATGGATGGTAAAATCAACAAAAAAATATAAACTTCTTGAGAATGGATGGTTCAGCTTCACTCATAATAAGCTTTTAAAATGGCTTAGATTTTATCCATAAAAAGCAACTAGGTTTAACAGCTGTAACCTGTTCTTGATCATCGGCTTTGATCATGCCACTAGGCATTTGATTAGGACATTGCACAATGATCCGAACACTTTGTCGCATCTCTTCGATACGGATACAGTAGGTACCTACTGGTACGTCAGGATCCGATTGGTCATGAACATTGTAAGGTGCTGCTCAGTGGGGGGACCCTGTTGGGCGTCTTCAAAAACAAATTGACACACCTGAAGGTGCTACTACCTACTTATACAACAAAGATTATGCAGAGCTTTCTATAATAATTATATGAAATTCACTATGTATATATATTCTCTATTTCCTTCCATGTCCTTCCCTTTCTCTTACTTTGCCTCGTATACATGTATATATAAAGCACGAGTAGCAACGGACTCGTTGGTCCAAAACCGTCGCTAATCTCCGTTAGAGACTGTTTTGAACCGTCGTTGTTTTGCTGTTTTGGCATTTCACCCACATAGGGGCTATGCCCCTCGACATAAAGTCATGGGTTCAAGAATGTGTTGTGGTGTTAAAAAAAACTAGCGTGATGTGAATGCAAGGGTTTTTTTTTTTTTTTTTTTTTAAAAAGAAACTAAAAGGTGGCCTTTTAAGACATCAAGCTTTAAATATTTCAATAATATAATTAAAAATTCCAGTATTTCAGTAATTTGAAGGCGCAACTACTTAAAAATGTATGCTTTGGATTTTATCTGAGAAAGGTTACAAATAACTTGGATTTTACCATCAAAATTGCACCCTTTGCCACGTACAATCCTCACTACATATGTATCCCATTGCATCTCTCTCTCTCTCTCTCTCTCTCTCTCTCTCTCTCTCTCTCTCTCTCTCTCTCTCTCTCTCTCTCTCTCTCTCTCTCTCACGCAACCGACGTATACACCCACGCACGCTGTAGTGGGATTTCACCACCTATGGGTACCAAACCCAAGACCTAGTGTTGAAACTCCTCGGAGTCTACCACTGAGGTAAGGACCCGAAGCCCCCACTGCATCTCTTTACGAGAACCATGCACTTATCTCTACGAGGTATTATATAAATGGCCAATATGTAATCATTAATTTCTAATTACTAATAGTAATTAATTAGCACTTATTTATGAACAATATATAAAAATAGTTAGGTTTCTTTACAAAGTTACAGATAAGCTTAGCCTACTACACTTTGCATGTGGGGACCACCATTGTGTATGTTGTGTATACACCATCCGACCCATCCAACAGGGTTCCCTACTATGAAGTAGGATACTCTAAAGTTATATCCAACCAAATAATTGAATAGTATTGACGTTGTGCATCTCTTCGTCACGGAGAGGCACATGGATACGATACTTTACAATTCAAATTTTCAGTGATAACCCATTTGCAATGAGTTGCATTTGTGATTTAATTTGAGATAGTGCATGCCATGAGTACAATAAGGGCCTGCATGTCAACCATCTTACTCTACCAGAGTAACAAATATTCCCCCCAATAAAATCCGAGTCGACTCGGACGAGTTGTCAATCCTTGAGAGAGAGAATTACATAGAAAACAAAAAAAAAAAAACCTAAAGAAGGCCAGCTACAGGCGAAGTACTGAAGATAGGTTTGTCTTTGTTGTAGTCATTGCTACCAATGTTAATACTGCTGCTTTTCCTCCTTGGCTTTGCCTCTCCTAACATGGTTAGTACATCTCTCATAGATGGCCTTTCCTTCGGCAACTTAGCTGTACAAAGAAGAGCAATTCGAAGTACCAATAGCATCTCTTCTTGTATGTGTTTGCATTGGGCCACCACATCATGCTCTAGTGCATCTGCACCACTGTTGTTCCGTATTTTCCAACGGACCCACCCGACAATGTCCACACAATCGCCGAATTCTGGCTCGACAGCCCTCTTTCCTGTGAGGAGCTCCATTAGTACCACACCGAAGCTGTATATGTCGCTCTTTTGGTCTACCTTTAATGTGTAACCATATTCTGTAACATGAAAGAATCCCAACTTAGAAAAGAGTGGCCATGATGGATTTTATCACAGAATCATTGATTAAATCTACCCTTGAGATTATTTAAAGCTAAGGGGCCCACATGGTTGTGTGGCCAGATGATTGGGATTCAGGGCTGTTCATTTGGGGGGATGTGTCATTGACTGGTTGTAGCGGCCCATCAGGTTTCGGGTCCGGCCCATACAAGTGGGTCTGGCCTGGGTTTAGTTTTGAGGGTAATAAATGGGTCAGACCCATCAGGTTCGGGTCGGGCCCACTTGACGATTTGACCTTTCCACCCCTATTTTCCTCATGGGCTTTTCAAAATTTTCTAGTCAGGCCGAGGCCCATAAATTCAACGGACTAGGTTGGGCTTGAAACTAAAGCCCAAGTACTAAAGGGGCCGAATCTTGGGCCTGTTTTAGGCCAGGTTAAAACCCGTTTCATTCATAGCTTGGGCAAGCCCAGCGTTATCCGAAACCTTGATTGGACCCGATCACACGGTGCAGAAGTGATCCATCCCGATTATTTTCGGCCGTATGATCTGATGAAACAGCCTCTATCATAAAATGATAGTTCCACCATCCCGCCGTCCACTTGGCTAGGTAAATATCGTATCAGGCCCGTAGATATACTGAAATCCAACGTAGATGGACCATGGATAAAAGTTCAGATATGAACGGATTCTCCTGTGCATCCAACTGGTGGCGTGGACGGTAAAATGCAAACCAACGGTTGAAATTGATCGGCTAAATGGGAGAAAGAGATGGCTAGGATTGTCCTGTTGTTTGATTTTATAACAATGGGCGATCCAAGGCAAAGCCCATTAAACTTCCGTACATCGCCACGTGTATTGTGGAGGCGACTCTTTCATGTTGAGGGCTCCATATTTTAGGAAGTGTACACGGTCGTCCTTCATACGAGTTCGTGACTCGAAGCGATTTTCTGGTCAACGATTTTTTAAACCAGAACCATAGAGAGACCAAAGACGTTGACAACAAACATTTCGACTCTGTCGCGACTAAGGATCCAGCATTTATCGCGCGCCCACTGGGTCCCACGTAGTGAGTGGTCCGGTGATCGGAACCGTCCATATTTTGGAATCCATGGTATGCGGGCCACGCTAAGAAACATATATTGAAAGATGATGGTGACTATCTATATCTGTAGATGAATTTAGAACAATGAAGTGAAAATATTTCAATGGCAAGCATTCAACTCTAAAAATCAAACGGTAGGATCATAATAGTAACAGAAACTGGACGGTTCAAATCATCATACCATCCACCATGTGGGCCCCAGTTACTGGCGACGCACACTGGAATCCGAGTCGCCGGAGAGGCAAAGCGAACTCCACTCCGATCAAAGATTGGATCGTGACAAGAAGTGGGCCCCACTGGCTTCGACCATATTTTGAAAGCCGTCCGATCAAACGGTTCCGTCTAACTCCTCATCACCAATCCAACGGTGATCAGATGCATCATCCCATGCACGTTTCCAACAGGATCACATCATAAACAAAAACACACACAGCACTGCATCAAACTCACCTGGAGCAATGTAGCCGTAGGATCCAGCAATCGTGGACACGGTCTCATTCATCTGGGCCATCATCCTTGCCAGCCCAAAATCAGCAATCCTCGCCTCTAGATTCCGGTCAAGCAGTATGTTATTAGACTTCACATCTCTGTGTATGATAGGCGGCGAGCAGTCATGGTGTAGATACGCCAATCCCTGCGCAATACCTACAGCAACGTTGTACCGTGCAACCCAATCCACCAGCATTTTCCCTGCCTGCATCCCATGCAACGCCTCCCAAAGACTCCCATTCGGCATGTATTCATACACAATCATCATATCGATATCGTTGTGTAAATAGCCCAAAAGCCTCACTATATTCCGATGCCGCAGCCTCCCGAGCAAGTTCACTTCTCCAATGAAATCACACCCTTCAATGATCGTCGGCCCAGCTGTGGTGGTGGTGGTGGTGGGCCTCCATAGCTTTTTCACTGCCACCACTGAATGTGGCCGGTGCACCTCCGCCTTATATACAATTCCCGCCGCTCCCATTCCGATCACGTTTGAATCCTTTATACACGTTACGATTTCACCACTGGTGAAGCTGAGCCTTTGAAATGCAGTTAGCCTCCACGGCCATTCTCCAGATTCAGACTCATATCGGTTCCCACAGAAACCACCGTTCGATCTCCACCGTTTATATATCAACCGTCCTCCGAAATAAGCCATTGCAATGAATAAAACAGCTGAAATTCCGATTACCCATCCGGCGACAATGTGCTTGATGTGAAACCTCTTACGTGCCGGAGAGGTGACTGCGGCAGAAGTTCGTGAGCAGGGAGGAAGAACACCACCACATAGCCCGAGGTTGGATGCAAGATCGTCTGGGTTTATAGTCCTCATCATCCCATTCATCGGAACAGGACCGGAGAGCTTGTTATAAGAAACGTTGAGCGTTTCTAAAGCCGGCGAGGTGCCGAGATTGTCCGGCAAGACGCCTGTCAGCAGGTTGTTGGATATATCAAGAACCGCCAACGTAGGCATCAATGCTACAACATTTGGGATCTCGCCGGTGAGCTGGTTATCACGTAAATTCAGATTCACCAGCTTCTCGCAGGAGGCGAGATTGGTGGGGATGCTTCCAGAGAGATGGTTATCTGATAGGTCGAGGACGGCGAGCAAAGGGGAGTCTTGGAACTGATTTGGGATCTCACCGGATAAGCTGTTCCCGGATGCTGCGAAGATATGGAGATTCGGGATTGAGAGAATGTTATATGGGAGAGATGATTGAAGCTGGTTGTGAGAGAGATCAATGAAATTGAGTGATATTGAAAAAACAATATCATCCGGTATCTCGCCTGAGAAGTTATTAGAAGCTAATTCCAAACGTTGGAGTTTTGGAAGGCCTCCAAATCCTATTGGAATTGGCCCTGAAATCCGGTTATCTTGCAGTCGAACTCTCACTAAGGAAAGACATGTTGACAGGCCTGTTGGGATTCTCCCTGTGAATCCATTGTTGAAGAGGATGAGCTTAGTGAGGTTGCCGCCGTCACATAAACCCGCCGGAATCTCTCCCGAGAGTGAATTGGACGATACATCCAACCACTGGAGTGGCGAATGCCGTCCAAGATCGGCCGGCAAAGGGCCTGTAAATGAGTTGTTCCACAACTCCAACACCTCTAACCGAGTCAATTCACTGAGTCCGGCAGGAACCCGACCAGATAACCGATTGCACATCAGACTCAGTAACTGAAGTTCCTTCAGCTGAGCTAATTCGACAGGAATGATGCCGGACAGGCCGTTGTCGGAGAGATCCAACTCTACCAATGACGTCATGTTTCCGACTTCTGCCGGAATCTCACCTTCGAAATCGTTCTTGTATAGGAAGATTGTGGAAAGTAGCTTGAGTTTCCCTAACTCAGCTGGAATCTTCCCGCCAAGACTACCAACTGCCATATCGAGATACCGAAGATTGGTAAGATTCCCGAATTCCGAGGGAATGCTTCCCACGAACTCATTGTATCCGATGATGATTGTCTCCAGAGATGAAAGCTGGCCTAGTTCTCCTGGAATTTTGCCGGTGAGGTTATTTCCAGAGAGACCCAAGAACTTCAATTTCTTCAGATTCTTATACGATGTCGGGATCGTGCCATGGAAGTAGCTTCCACGAAAATCCAAGCTCTCGAGCAATGTGGCATTTCCAATGTCAGCTGGGAGCGGTCCGGAGAAATCATTGCCAGATGCATTTACAGTTACAAGTCCTGTTGCAGCGTCAAGACCCGTCGGAAACGGGCCTATGAAGGAATTCTGGCTGATGTCGAGGTTTATCAGAGAGGTGAGATTGGATAGGGATTTGGGTAGTGGTGATGAGAATGCATTGCAGCTGATGTTGCAGAAGGAGAGGCTTTGGAGGTGTTGGATGATTTCGGTGATGCGGCCGCTGAGGTTCATGTAAGAGAGGTCGAGCTTTTCGACTGCACCAGCAGCGTTGCATGAAACGCCAGTCCAGTTGCAGTAGTGTGATTGGGTTTCTGGCTGAGGGGCATTGATGGGTGTTTTCCAATCTCGAAGGTGATCTAATGGGTCGACAAAGGTTGATTTTATTGAGAGGAGGATCGTCGATTCATCGACGGGCAGGGCTGGGGTTCCTTGTATGAGGATAGAAGAAAGGGCAGAGTAAGAGAAGAAGAGGAGAAGGAAAGAAGCCTGCATTTTGCTTGCTTTCCTTTTCTTTCTCTATCTTTTTCTACTTGCCTTCTGCCATTTCCGCTTTCTGCAATGGAAGAGAGAAAGGAGGAAGAGTTATATGAGAGTGATGGGAAGATGGGTTGTGTCTTAAAAAAATGGAATTGACATTTCCACCCCGGAAATTGTTAAATCAACCCCACGAGTGTAATTCTATCATGATCTAGTGCAAGGATACGGATTGGCCGGAGACCCCTGTACCATCCAACTAGATGGTGGAAAAGCTCTCTGGAACCCACCATGATGTTAGTGTTTTATCCACGCCGTCCATCCATTTTGACAGCTCATTTTAACTCATGAGCCCAACAATGAGTTAGATCCAGAGCTCAAGTGAACCACACCACAAGAAACAATGGGAGATTGAAATCCTACCGTTTAAAACTTCTAGGGACCACAGAAGGTTTGGATCAAGCTGATATTTATGTTTTCCCATCATCCAAGGTAATACGACTTTACGAAGAGGATGGATGTAAAAAAAAACACAGCTGTAGGCCCCGTGAAATTTTCGCAATCCCATTATTTCCTGTGGTATGGCTTACGTGAGCGTTTGTTCTGCGTCATTTTTTAGCTCACGTCAAAGCTAGAAAAATTAATGGACAGCTTAGATAAAATACGTACATTTGTTCTTGGCCTCACTTAAGTTTGAGAATGGCTTGATTTTTATCATATGCCATCATCTTAGGCAGATGTGTCATGCGAATGGATATGATGGCATATACACACTCCTAGGGTCCTCTATTCAAATCGACGGTGGGCATCTCCTCTCAATTTTTTTAGCTTCCGTGGCCTACCCGATTTATGGATTAGCCTGATTTTTTGGATTCTGGCTTAAACAAGGAAGGGCGTGCAAAATGGTCGGAGTGGATGTCATCAATACATTACAGTGGGGCTCATGGTGCTCGTTTGCACTTTATAATTTCTCCATATCATGAGCAAATTACAGTTGTTGGGGGTGTAAGTATCAATATTAATATTGTGGGTCGAAATATCAGAGTGTATTGAAAAATGGAAATGTATTTTTGTATGCTCGTGAGGTCTCGGGTTCTGCAACAGCTGTTTTAAGAGTGGGAAGGTTTGGACAGATATTGGAATCCAATAGAATTAGGAAACATCTCCCGACATTAGAGATGGATAGAATGTGTTATGCTAATCATACAGAAATTTCTATGGTCTTCGTCTTACTCATTGCCTTGTCCGTTCCACTGCGAAGCTTTGTAGGTTAAGCTGAAACTACAAAACCATGTATGGGGCCCACCGTGATGTGTGCATGACATCCAATCCGTCCATCAGGTGCGCCCCATCATGTCTACTTGGAACCCAAAAATCAGAACGAGCCCAGAGTCAGGCCAGCAACACCATGTAAAATCAGGTAGTTTGGCTGGCCTGATTTTTGGGGGTGTCCGTTCATCCTTGTGGGGCGCATCTTCCGAGTGGATTCGATGGAAAATAGAAAACATGGTGGGCCAAACACAATATGGAAGGTTTCTACTGGTTGAACGTCAGATCGCAGCTGCTCCTGTGGTACGAGGCGCGGATTTCTTTCGCTGGAAGTTCCTGCGCTGGTATGATAGGCGGGGCCCACCGTGATGTTTGAGAGAAATCCACACCATCCATCCGTTTTGAGAACTCATTTTAGTGCAACATACCGAAAATTAGGTGGATCCAAAACTCAAGTAGACCTCATGAGAGTAAAAAGTTGGGATTCAGTGACCACTGTTTGAAACATTTGTATGGTCACAAATTTTCATATCGGGCTAATTTTTTGGTTTTTTTCACTTCATCCCAGTGGGAATGACCTTATAAACGGTTTGGATGGCATGTAAACATCAAGGTAGATCCCAGGAAAGTTTCAACGGTAGGAAACTCTTTCCCCTGTTTTCCCTCTTGTGCGGCCCACTTGAGTTTTGGATCCACTAATTTTTGGTTTACTATCCTAAAATGAACTCTCAACACGGATGGACGGTGTGGATTTCTCACAAACATCACGGTGGGCCCTACCTAGCATACCAGCACAGGAACTTCAAAGGCTTTAGCAGGAAATCCGCGCCCCTGTGGTATGCCCACCCAAGTGTTGGATTGGCCTTATTTTTTTGGGTTGATAAGGAGAACGTGGGGGCTCAAATGATGGACGGATTGGATGTAATTCACACACCTCGGTGGGCCCCACGCATCACCTTGTAGGTTAAGTTTAAGCAGCCAAGTTTTGTAGTGGATCCGGCCTTATAGAAGCAGGAGCTTGCATGAGCACACACGCGTGTATAAGGCTTCTTAGCTATAGGGCATCACATGTGCCGGTGTGGCATGAGACATGAGACTGAAGCCGTCCATCAGGTGGGTCCACCTTTTCTTTAATCTCCCTGCACAAAAATAGGCAATCTAGATGAACAAGTGGGCCACAATTTACAAAATAAAAGGACGGATGAAAAACTTCGGACACGTCCTTCTTGGACGTGGTGGAACTCACATGATGAACGGTTTGGATATCATTCCCGTGTACCATGTCGGCACGTGTGGTGACTTCACCTTGTGCACGGGTGTGGGCGTAGCAAACTTCTGGTGAGATAGAAAACCAACGGAAGAATAGCCGACAGGCCAACTAAGAAAATGTGTTTATTAGATGACAGATGATAGGAAGAAGGCTGTGTGGTCCGTCACATGCATGCAATGGACGGCCGGGAATACATGTCAAAGTGGTCCACCTGTACGAGATTGGGACCATTCATCTGGCCGAATCCCCCCGACCGGATGAACATTCAATGGCCCAAATATAGGGCTGGTCTGCTCATCAGATGGACCGCACATAAATACTGAATGTGAACCGTTTGTCCTTTTATCTGATCATCCGTTTTAAATGCCCCACCTGATGACCGGACTAGGATGGCTTCTGGATCATGGCATGTTAGTAGTGGGCCAACATGATGAATGGTCCGGATGTAGCAGACTAAACTCAGGTTGGCACATTCATCTCTATGCCCCAGTCCATCTCAAGCGGACAAGAACACCTAGTTCTCTTCTAAATAAATGATGGATCTTGTTCGTTTTAGTTCCACAATCCCACGTTCCCCATTCTTAACTGGCCCCGTGAAAGTGACACAAGCATAGGAGTTGTTTGACATGCACTCATTCACCGTCCACATGTCCTTAGGGCTGGTTGGATGAAAGTTAATGAAGGTAAATGGGAGAGTTGAGAGTAAACGGATGAGGTTTTTTTGGAGGGGGAGTAAATACATGAAAATTAAATAAAATGAAAGTTAACGAGCATGTACATGAAATTCTACACGAAATTCTACACGGGAAAGAAAATTTGGAAGTGAATGGGATGAAATGACTTTTTGTGGCCCTTCGAAAGTTGCATGAGTGAACAAATGTATTGGTTATGCACATGTCTGTCGTACACATGGCACACGATAATACTTCAAAACATTCTAATCATCCACTACATAACTAAAATCACACAAATAAAATGATTCAAACTGTTCAAAGACTGACTATCTAAATGGATGGTTAACAAATGTTTGCAAGTCCTTGTTTGTGATCTTTATGTTTGTTGCCCATTAGAGACCTGAAATTTCCTCTTTTTTTTTTTCTTTTTTTTTTCTAGAAGTATGTATTTTAATCATTTTATTACAATCATTTTATTAAATGTCACATATGTACATTAATTTAATATATTATATTAAAGCTAATTTTGAATATCACAAATGTTCCCATGAATATATTGAAAAATTCTAATGCATTTTAATTCCTCCCATTCCCTCCTATGCATACAGAAAGTTCAAATTTGAAATGCATTTCATTTACTTTCATCTAAACATATCCCAATAAGCCATTTACTATTAATTCATTTGTCTCTAATTCCTTTTCCCATTTACCTTTATTTACAAGCTCCTAAACGAGCCCTACTTGTTATTACCCCAATCAAAACCTTCCAATCAATGGCATCGACAAACTACTCGAACCCATTGAGCATATGTCGATCCCATCGACAGTTCACTTGATCTTATCGAGAAGTTTCAAAAATTTTTAGTTACTCATTGAACAGTTTTTAGAGTATTACTCGATCCCATCGATAGACCCTCGACGTCTCTTGATCTTATTGAAAGATATAGACGCGCACGATTTTGGATAAATGTATATTATGTTTCCTAATTCGATTGTAACTCTATATAAGCAATTGTAAATGGAGGAATTAGGGTCAATCACATGCAATAAGTTTCTAGAGAGAGAGAGAGAGAGAGAGAGAGAGCAAAGCTAGAGTTTTGTGAAGGGATAGGGTTATAGACCAAGGTATATGTATGGAGTAGAGGAGTCTTAAGGCTCTTTGCTCCAAAACTTTTTGTATTTTTACACACGCACACACACCACCACACACTCACGGGGTAGTGGAATTTCACTACCTATGAGTTCTCGAACCCCCAACCAAGTGTTGAAACTCATGAGAGTCTACCACCAGAGTAAGAGTAAGGACCCCTTTGCTCCAGCACTTAAAGAGTCTTAAGACCCCTTTTAAAGCTTTAAATTTTGCCTATTCAAAGGGGCAATGGACCCTTTTAATAGGAAACATTTTAAGCTTTATTTGTAGCTTTCTAACACTGTGGATGCATCATTAAAGAGAAAAAAATTCATAACTTTCTTTTCAAGAATAGCCCTTGAACTCATAAAGAAATTTTAAAATATATATATAGAAAATAAGAAATTAAAGTGTTATTTTTAATGAAAGTCTTTTACAAAACTTCTCTTTTTATATAATTTATATAAGCTTTAAATCTTAAATTTATAATTTTTTCAAAATAATAAATTTACTAAAAAATGAGAAATAACTTCTAAATTGACTTCAATTTTTTCAAGTGACTCAAACAAGGACTTAAGCTATTGGACTACTCTCCATACTCTAAAATACTACCATGCTAATTAAAAGTAATAACTTTTTATTTAAAACTAAGAATTAACCTCTAAAACGTTGTATTAAAAAAGGAAAAAGAAAATTACTCGGGTGCAATATAGAATTTGTCAATAGCTTTTCAACAACATATTATTATATATAAGAAATGAATTACTATTGACAAAGTTATGGTCATTGAAGCTATAGTGCGCACTAGACCTAAATCGGACTTTTTGACCTGTTTTCTTTTAATCTCAGCCGTTCATGTGATTTATTAAAAAAAAAAAAAAAAAAACCTTGTTATATATCAAGCAACGGTGAGTGGGCGTGTGTACAGAGCAGTTTAGTGTATATGTTATCACTTCCATTAATCCAGGCAATTGATATGGTGAGGCCCAGCAACGGTGGACCATTAATTTGCTAAATACCTCCCAGATTAAAAGATCCTCGAAATCCAACTTCTGGTCTTAACCGTTTGTTTGTAGGCCACCAATTGTTGTGTTTGAGTCATCCCATCAACCAGATTTGTGGGACATGGTCCATCCAATGTGGGTCCCACATGATCGAACAGATCATAAAAAACAATGAATCCTCGCTTGTACGAACTAAGAACCTTCACATAATTCCTAGATTTTAAAACGCTATTATTGAACAATATGCTTTAGGTGATTGTAATTAAACAATTGGAATCTTCCCATGTTAGGAGAGGGAATAAAACAGATGGGTATGGGATGTGGTGGCCCATGGAAAAACGAAGGGCTGACCTATCAGCAATCATGGCCCTGGGCCTACCAACCGCCATTCCTTCACATGGGCACATGGCCTGGCGCATTTTAAAATCTGTAGAGGCGCCAATAAAGGAGATGGTGCCCATGTGAAGAGCGCACCCTCTTCTATGCTTCGACAGCTTCCTTGGGATGGCTTCTCCTATTATTGGACTTGCCGGGATGCATACCATCCTCCATCTGAGGCTTTGAACAGTATACTTGGGTGGGACCCATGGTTCGGTGATTTGGACCTTTGGTCTTTGTGGATGGGCCACCACACCGAAAATATCCCACATTTGATGATTCTAGTCTGAAATCATGAGACTTTTAGTTGAATGTGGACCGTTCCAATATTTTCCTATTAGTGGTCTTTTGGCAAGGAATCCAAAGGTTAGGATTTTTTCTATTTATTTTGGGTGTGGACCCATGGCAGATGTAATGTGGGATGCAGCAGATCAACGGTCTGGATTATAGAATTAAGCCCCTACTTGTGAAAACTGAAAAACTAGATTATGCAGTAGAAATGGACGCGGATTGCATGCTACTAGCGACTGGGTACTGGACGGTGTTCCGTGGGGCCCACCATGATGTATGTATTTTATCCACTCCGTCCATCCATTTTTCAAGGATATTTTACGGCATGAGCCCAAAAATGAGACAGACCCAAACCTCAGGCCACAGGAAACAGTGGTGATTGAACGCCCACCGTTGAAACTTATTGAGGACCACAAAAGTTTTGGATCAAGCTGATATTTGTCAAGGTCTCTACGACCTAATCAACAGGTTGGATTGAAAATAAACAATACAGTGGGCATTAAGAAATTTATAACGGTGGGCGTTCAATCATCACTGTTTTCCTGTGGTGTGGTCCACCAGAGATTTGGATCTATCTCATTTTTAAGATTAAGGCCCTAAAATAATGTTCCAAAATGGTTTGACAGCGTGGATAAAACCTCAAATATCATTTTGGGGACCATAGAGCACCGTCCAGTAGGGAGGTCCCTACTAGCCATGCGGCCCATGCCCTGCAGAAATCCTCGGGTCGGGTAACGTACTCGAGTTAGTTTTACTTATACCAAACAAGATTTACGTTCTCATTCCAACGGGAGCGGATTAGGTGCGACCCTCACCGAAGGGCTCACCTTGATACATGTATTCTATATCGATGCCGTCCATCTGTTTTGCGGATCATTTTAGATCACGATCCTAAAAATGAAACAGAACAAAATCTCAGGTAGATGATACTGTAGGGAAAAAGTAGTGATTGAACATCCCACCATTAAAAATTTTCTATGGCCCACCTTAATGTTTCCATAATGTTTTCTTGCCATCTAACATGTTGGTAAGTACACACAAACCTTAATGAATGACAAAACAAAAAACAAATATCGCCTTGATCCAAAACTTATGTGGCCTAATAATTGTCAATCAACACTATTTCCTGTGATATGGTCCACCTGATGATTAGATCTACTTCATTTTTAGGGCTAGTGCCATAAAATAATCTAAAAAAATGGATGGACAGCGTGGATATAGAATACATATAGCAAGATGGGCTCCACAACAAGGGCCACATTGTCTTGGGTGAAGCCGTGGTCGCACCTAATCTGCTCCCTTTTTCAAATGAAATCTGGCATAAACCAAAGTCAAAGTGTCATTTTACATAACCGGCGTCACACAAAAGAAAGCGGCTAGATAAATTAATAGTTGTTAGTTTACATATTGTGGCCCATCTGATGATTGGAATAGCATGATGTTTTAGCTAATACGATTTTTAACTTGTGGCCAACGTTTCAGATGGATCTGACCAACCCCATCATTTCTACACATGGGCTTGCAAGTAAGACTTGCATTTTTCAAGGGTGGAAATGATTATCAGCTTTTAAAAGGTGGAGTAGATATTGAAGTTTATTAAACCTACGCATGAGAATGGACGCGGATTGCATCCACACGCTATCACTAGCTATATCCGTGGTGAGCCGACTCTGTGGGTCCACTGTTATGTACGTGTTTTATCCACGCCATCCATATGTTTTTCCCCATCATTTTAGGTGACGATCCCAAAAACGAGGCAGATCCAAAGCTCAAGTGGACCACACCACAGAAAACAGCGGGGATAATAACACTCGCTTTTGAAACTTTCCTAGAGTGCACCGTAATGTTTATTTGTCATCTAACATGTTCATAAGGTCATACAGACTTGGATGAAGGGAACCACTAATATTAGATTGATACAAAATTTCTATATCCCTCAGAAAGTTTTCAACGGTAGGTATTCAATCTCCATTGTTTCCTGTGGTGTGTTCCATTTGAACTTTAGATCTACCTCGTTTTTTGGCTCATATCATGAAATGATCTGAAAAAATATATGGACAGCGTGGATAAAATACATGCATCATATTAGGCCACATAGAGTCGGATCGTTTTGGATATCCCAGGTGAAGGATCCGCAGACAATCTGCATCCCATGTGGACGAGGGAAAACACATACACGCAGCTACATTTGCCACTGTGGCATAGAGATGCAGTATCCAGGCCGTCCACAAGGTGGTCCGACCTTGAAGATGTTTGCATTCAAAACTCAAGTTGGTTAGTGTTAGCGTATGCCACAATGTTAGAGAAGTAGGATGGTCCACTTACCCAAGAACAATGGTATATGCGGCACAACCGAACGTGCCAAGCGCCACACCTGCCCCCTAGAATACTTGTGTGAAATTCAGACCCTTCAATAGATGGGTTCATCTATTGAAGGGATGGCCAGTCCGATCATCAAGTGGACTACATCTCATGGATGAAATGGACGGCTGGAATTAAAAGGGATTCATAGATACTTCCACATATCTATTTGTACCCCTATAAAGGATCAGATTATGAGTTTGGGACAGGTGGAATTAAAAGAGATTCATAGATTTCATCATGTGTGTCTGCGGAAAGAGACTGATCCGGTACGTTCATTTTATGGGCCATATGGGTACATTGAAGATTGATGGTTGGTAAAGAGTTATAACCATATGATTTTTTAGGGCACTTGCAGCCCATCAAAAGCGTTGCAACCTCAATTTTGTTCAGATCACAGGCAACATGGCCCACCTGGTGAATGGACTTGATTTCACGTAAATGTATGATGGCAGCATATTTGGCAGAAGGTGCGTGTGCGAGCAGAATGGGAAATTTCCAAAAACAAAGCAGAAATCCTATTTGCAGCGACCCGTAATCAATAACACAAGTTGCGCCTGTGAGGCCAAGTGAAGAGATAATGTGATGATTAGATCCATCCAAAGCGTGGACTCAGATTGACAATCATCAATCTGAAATAGCAAGCCAGTCCAATCATTAGTTATGCGTAATCCACATTTTAAATTTTCTTTTTAAAACAATTACTTAAAGCCACTCCTTTCTCAGTTTGATCTAACTCACTTAAAATGTGAATGTTGAAAAAAAATAATAATAATAATTAATTAATTAATAGCTTACTTTCACAGGGATTTTATTTTCTTCGAGAGGTTTTGTCCCGCATCATATGAGAAGAGGGCTAAAAAAGCCTTTATATTAAGTTCTCGTCTGGAATTTTGCATTGAAAACTAAGAGAATGTTGGTATGCTGTATGCACAAGGTATGGTGTTCTTGTCCAAGAATTTTTTTCTTTCTTTTTTCGCTGAACCGCGCCACACGTATTATATGTAGTACTGTATCAGTGTCTATCACACACTACATGTTTTGACTGGATCATTTATTCTCTTCTTAAAAAAGAATCTCATTTTATCATTTTAAGAAAACAATAATTGAAGAAAATCTCTATGTACTTTTACTATTTTTTTGTTTTTCTTTGCTCTTTTTTTGGGAAAATCAAAAAGCCAACTCAAGCTTCAGGTAGACCTGACTGTGCATGCATTTGATCCAGGTTGCCTGTAATTAAGGAGAGTTGTTGTATATAAGGACACATGTATTGAGACCCGGTATATTGAGGATTTATCATTGTGGAGGTAAATTTATTTTTAAGACAACGATAAAAGCATACCTCAACTCTTCCTCTTTTGATTTACAATTTTATTTTAATCTCCTAAATATATTTATTTATTATATGTTTATTTTCTCAATCAACAATGAAATGACCTGATATTTAGTCCGGAAGATGTAAAAAGCTCAACCACATGATGGATAGCTCAAATCGGTCACATGTCTTGTACTAGCATGTGTACTGGCTGTGATAGAAGGGAAACTGTATTGCTACCTTCTTTTATTTATTTATTTATTTATTTACAACAAAATGGAGGGTCCAGAATTGTGGGGCCTACAAGATATGTGTCTTATATCCAACCAGAACAACTGATGCACATGGACATTATTATTAGACAAACTAAATATACGTTAGATGAATGGTAAGGTGGGTCAATCCATCAAAAATAATATACACCATTCAAATATAAATTCAAGTGTAGCCCATCTATTAATTTAATTAGCCCTTATCTTTTTTTCACCTTATTATCCCACCAACAAGTCCCTACTTCCACTATTTTTTAAAGAAAAAAAAGAAAAATTACAAGACATTTTTTTTGTAATTTCATCCCTCAAAAAGCATCTCCATGTAATTTCTAACCCTTCCAGGCATCATTTGGTTTAGATTATATAAGAATTTTGCAGTGAGAATGTCAAAAGGTATCCTTCCGAGCCATTGTTGCCTCATTTTCATAAAAGACATTTTAAACTGTAGTCAAATGTCAATAAGTTATTAAAAAAATAAATAAATAATAAAAAATCAGAGACAAACAACGTATTAATATATTTACTGAGTTATTTCAATAAAATAAAGCTAAAAACAGGGTATTTGACCTTTTTTTTTCATTTTTCTTTCAATGTTTTAAATTCATGAATGCTTACGATCGTACAAAAAGTTCCACATAAGTTCTAGGGCTGTCACGGGTACCCAACTGGGCCATGGCCCTAATTGGATTAAAAAGGCCTTGGCCCTTGCCCCACAAGGCCAGCCCTGTAAAAAAAAGGAGAGACGTGATCAACCCTTGAAATATTCCTGTAAGAGAAATTTTTACAGGTATCCCCTCCATCCACACCACGTGGCCCATGGTGTAAATGGTTTTCATCATTGAAACTACAAATATATGTTAAATAGGAATCACCTATTATTTCTAAACAATTCATACCTTCGTATGACATGGATGATGGACCACACCAATGGGCGAGGGTCAGCCATTCATCACTGGCTGGGGGCCGGACCCATTGAGCCTATATTTCATGTCTAGCACTGGTTTAGCCCTTCGGTGGTGGCCCACAAAATGAAAACTGACACCAATCAGTTGATGCAATTACCGTGGCCCAATGATAAATGATCATAAATGAAAGGTCTATGTTCGTAAGAGGCTAGCAATTGAATTATCAAATCTGTATGAATTTTCACAGTAAGGTGCCCATGATCAGGGTGGCCAGTGGGCCAGGGACGATTAGACAGTGATTAATTGGTTTATGGCCAACCATTTAAACTGGGCCTTGAATTGTAGCCTATGTAGGAGGGGTCCATAAACAGGTGCTCAACCGGACTCAGGTCCATCCCCAATACAAATTATTTTCCAAACAAAACTAGTGCAGCTGCACCATTTACTAACCGGGTCTAACATTCAATAGGGCTGGACCCACATACTAAAGGCCCATTCCCAGACTTTGGTCTGTGGGACCAAAAAAAACCTGATGGACGTACTGGATGAGACGTTTGAATACATTGCTACTTGGAATTCACGCATCTGCAGTTGTCAAATCCCAACGCACCTCCACATCACAGTGCAATACGTAAGAGATACTAAGATGGGGCCCACCTACTGATATCCGACTGGCCCACCATGGCCAGTCAACGTGGAGGCTCCTTTATGAAAGTGGGCCTGGTATTGAGGGTGGGGACCAATTTATGGATGGGCCTTATGTCCAGCCGGTGCAGCAATGGGCCATTTAAAGGCGTCGCGGAGACCATTTCCACCCATGCGTGCATTAGACTCCCGTCATACGTGGCACGAGTAGAGCCGGGCGGGGCTCTGTGGGGCCCACCGTGATGTAAGTATTTTATCCACGCCGTTAATCGCTTTTCTCAGATCATCTTAAGGTATGACACAAAAAATGGAGTAGATCCACAGCTTCAGTGGACCAAGTCAAAGGAAGATGCAGTGATAATGACACCCACCATTGAAACTTTTATAAGGGCCACCGTGATGTTTTTTTACCATCCGACCTATTAATAAGGTCTTGCAGACGTTTATGAAGTGAAAACATAAATATCAGCTTGATCCCAAACTTCTCCAGCTCCAAGAAGTTTTTAACGGTGGATGTTCAATCCCCACTTTGTGGTCAACTTAAGCCCTGTACTGCCTCATTTTTTGTTTCATAACTCAAAACGGGGTTTTAAGGGGACGCGGATTGCGTCCTACCCCCGCCCGGCCGGTAATCCGTCCGGGCAGGGATATGTGGGGCCACCGTGTTGTAAGTGTTTTAAACGCTTTTTTCCAATAATTTTTATACGTGAGCCAAAAAACGAGGCAGGTCAAAGGCTTAAGTGGACCACAAAATGGAGATTGAACGTCCACCATTAAAAATTTCTTGAGAGCTAGAGAAGTTTCGGATCAAGCTGATATTTGTGTTTTCACTTCATCCACGTCTAAATGACCTTATGAATAAGTTGTATGGTAAAAAAACCATCACGTGAGCCCTTAAAAAGGTTGCAACGGTGGGTGTCATTATCTGTGCAGCTTCCTTTGGTGTGGTCCACTTAAGCCTTGGACTTGCCTCATTTTTTGGCTTGCGTACTAAAATTATCGGAAAAAATCGTTTAACGGCGTGGATAAAACAATTGCAATACGGTGGACCCCATAGAGCCCTGCCCGGACGGATTACCGTCCGGGCGGGGGTAGGACGCAATCCCGTCCGTTTTAAGGACGCAATCCGCGTCCAGTAAAGTCAACATTTAAACCGGCGGCGGCGCGGATTAGGTACTACCCCCGCCTGTTCCGAGCTCGGGATAGGCAGAGGCTCCAAGGCCACTGAGGGACGCGAATTGGGTCCTACCCCCGCTCGGACCGTAATCCGTCCGGGCAGGGCTCTAAGGGGCCCACCGTGATGTAAGTATTTTATCCACACCATTAATCATTTTTATATGATCATTTTATGGTATTATACAAAAAATGAAGCAGATAAACAGATCCAGTGGACCACATCAAAGGAAGATGCAGTGATAATGACACCCACCATTGAAACATTTCTAAGGGCCACCATGATATTTTTTTTACCACCCAACCTATTAATAAGGTCATGCAAACTTGGATGAAGTGAAAACACAAATTTCATCTTAATCCGACACTTCTCCAGCTCCTAGGAAGCTTTTAATGGTGGAAGTTTAATCTACAATTTGTGGTCCACTTAAGCCCTGAACCTACCTCAAGTTTTGGCTCAAATCTTAAAATAATCGTATAAAAACAATTAACAGTGTGGATAAAATACTCACATCATGGTGGGCCCCACAGAACCCTGCCCGGACGAATTACCGTCCGGGCGGGGTTAGGACGCAATCTGAGGGGCATGTATCAACTTTATTTCCCTTGTCTATTCAGTTTTCACGTATCGTTTTAGATAATGAAGACAAAAATAATGAAATTTCCAATGCCCAAATGGACCACATGGTGAGAACTAAATTTTTACCGTTAAAATTTTCTTAGGGACTGCAAAAGTTTTGGATCAAGAATATATTTGTTTTTTAAAAAAAGAAAAATTATTTTTCACTTCATCCTATTGTATATGACTATATCAACAGGTTGGATGAAAAATAATCAGAACAGTGGACCCTAAGAAGGTTTCAATGGTGACTGTCCTTAGTACTGCTGCTTCCTGTGATGTGGAGAGTTAGATCTGACTTATTTTTGGTTTAGCGATCTAAAATGATATGAAAATATGAATGGAGGGCTGGGATAAAACTCATAAATCACGGTAGCCCCTCAGTGGCGCTCGGAGCCTCTGCCTGTCGCGAGCTAGGAACAGGCGGGGGTAGTACCTAATCCGCGCCCCATTTAAACATTTAAACATGGGATCTCAGCAGATTTCGGACGCGGATTTCGCAGGAAGTTCCTGCGCAAGGTTTCTGTGTGGAGCCCACTTAGATATTTGTGAGAAATCCAACTCCTCTATCCGTTTTTTAAGGTCATTTTATGACTTGATACCAAAAATGATTAAGGAACCAAAACTCAAGTGGTTCACACGAAAGGAAACAGTGGAGATTTAGTGACCACCGTTGAAACATTTATATAGCCATAAGTTTTGTAAAGGTCTAATTTTTTTAGTGTTTTGACTTTATCTGAGTGAAAATAAACTTGTAAACGGTTTAGATGGCATATAAACATCTACGTGAAGCCTGGGAAGGTTTCAACAATAAGCATTCCTTTCTCACTGTTTCATCTCTTATGGCCCACTTAAGTTTTGGATCCACCTCAAAGATTTCGACTTAATGAATTAACAGGTTTGAAAAAACGTACAATATCTGACGATGATAAGATGTGAGGCCCACAGTATCCACTCAAGATGGACGAATTGAATCTTATCCGTACATCAAGATGGCCCACACACAGCGTTATAGAATAAGTATACAAAGATTGTAGAGGAATCGGCCTCATGATACAATACCCTCTGGGCCTGATTGGTCCATGGGATTAAATGGCATGGAATTGCGTTAGATGAGATTAACACTATTATTATACAATAATTGTATATTTAAAATATGGACGTGAAATTGTAATCAACGGACCAGGTTCACCGACTGGTGTTGGTAACTTGCACACGTATACGACGAGTCTAATGTTACTTGTAAAGGATGTATATGGATGGACCGCAGGGATGAAACGCACGCATCAATTGAATTCCGTTCCACCGGATTCCATTCCTTCGTGTCCTTTCCAAACGTCCAACGGAGTTTGGACAGAACCAAATGCAATTCCATCCGACTTAATCCTTCACACGCAGAGCACAGATAAAAGGAGATTAGAACCGTTCATTGGTTGCTTGTCCCATGGATGTTCTCCAAGTTAAAATCCACAAAAATCAAGCAATTTTAGCCATCCATTCTCCAATATAAAATCAGATGCCACCTTCTCCCTTTTCCCTCTTTAACTAAACACTAATCCTGTTTTGGCCAGAAGAATCCCATGGGATTAGGAGGGATGGGATGGATTTTAAGGTAATGATGGTGTTAGTGAATTGGCTTAAGATCCATGGGATTGTTATATCCCCGGACAAGCTCATAGACTCTGTTTGGCACGCCCGGTATATCCCGGGATTTTACCTTCGAATCCCTTCCAATCCGTCCAACCAAACACGCCCCACGCACGATTGAATGGGATTAGGAGATATGGGATCAATTTTAAGGTAATGATGGTGATGTCAGTGGATTGGTTTAAGATCCATGGGTTTGCTGTATACCAGGACAAGTTCATCGGATCTGTTTGGCTCATTTGGCATATTCAGGGATTTTACCATCTCGTCCCTCCTAATCCCTCTTAATCCGCCCAGCAAAACAGGCCCTAAGGGGTCGTTTGGCACTATGGATTGGAGGGGATTTGAGGGGGTTTCAAATCCCCTGGTTGTTTGGTAGCATAAAGTAACCAGGGGTTTCAAATTCAGGAGGTTTCAAATCCCCTCTTTGAGGGCATGTTTGGCCGAGCGGATTGAATGGTATTAGGGTGGATGGGATCAAATTTAAGGTAATGATGGCAACGTCAGTGGATTGCTAGCAATTCCATGGTATTGGTGTATCACATGGCCAAAATTCATGCCTATTTGGGATGGCTGGCATATCTAGGGATGCCAAACTCCTATCCCGTTTGGCCGGGCGTGGGATTGCATACAATCCCATGGAAAATTGCCCTGCCCTTCACCAGGATGGGGCGGGCCAGAACGAGAATCTTCGGCGACGCAGCTTCTCTTCTTCTCTACCAATAAATCCCTTCCTCACTCCACTTTTCTCTTCCATTCCGCAGAAAACAAGCAATTTATGATTGCGATCAATTAGAAAACCTTTTCATTTTCTTACGCGGGATTCTGAATTCATACATTTCGAGATAGATTTCAAACAGTTTGTAGATATTTCAAAACCTATTTGCTGAAACCTCGAATCTACAAGACCCAGCTTCAGAATCGACATAAATTGAAAAACCAGGAAATCAATTCAAAATTTTGTTTGATTTTAACTAGGAAATCAGTTCAAAATTCTATTCGATTTTCTCTGAGCTCGATTTCAAACAGCGCTAGGAGATTTCAAGGACTCAATTGCAAAATTTGTAAATCTTCAAGACCCAGTTGCAGATTTTAGCAGAGACATCAATGGAAGAATCTATTCGTTTCTTCCACCTCGGTCTGAATTGTCAAGACTTTCAAGCTGGATTTCGAATGATTTGACTAGATTTTGAAAACGCACTTGCAGAACCCGTGAATCTACAAGATCCAGTTACACAAGCCAAGGATATTCAAAACCTTGGAATCTGACAAGGCACACACACACATACACACACACACACACAGAGAGAGAGAGAGAGAGAGAGAGAGAGAGAGAGAGAGATGGGATTAGGAGGGATTTCGCAATCCCTCCATATCCTCCTCAGATCCGCCGATGGATTTGGACTCAACGAAATCCATCGCCGTCCAAACAGGCAAGGGATAGGATTAGGAGGAATTTTACGATCCCATCCACCCTAATAACATTCAATACCATTCAATCTGCCGGGCTAGGGATTTGCAATCCACAGTGGGAGCTTGGTGCCCCCTAGGGATTTGCAATCCACAGTGGAAGCTTGGATTACACCAAAAATCATTTCAATAGTTGCATACGTAACATGTGTCACTATACTATCATTCTATTGGGCACATGGCCCACTAATTATGATCAGCAGCACCGTCAAAACATCGTCCAGCACCGTCAAAACATTGTCCATGTTAATCAACGATTAAAAATTGTTGGTTAGTCACTCAAACATGATCTTGTACTTGTGGCCCATCGGAGACTTGGAATTTCATCATTTTCAGGCAAAGCATATATTTCAGCAGGCTTATCACAACCATTGTGTCAAAAATTACATATCTCACTAATTAGAGATATTAAAGTTGACTTAGTAATTAAATTCAAGTCGCTGTGAATATAGTATGGATGGATACTTTTGGATTAAAGTTGATTCACACACAGAGGGTGCCAAGCACACTGAATTAATTGCATATCTCTAATTGGATTTCTTTTTCCCAGTGAAGCCGGCAGTATCATTAGATTACAATTTGGACGGTCTGAATTGACAGACACCGATGTTAGGTGTCTGACTGGCAATATCATACAGGGCATGTCTATTCAAATGGCGGACCCTCCATCAAACAGGCCGTCGGCCTATTAAATAAAGAAACGTTCTCCATCACACAGGCCGTGGGCCTATTAAATAAAAAAACGCTTTTAATATTTTGATGATACAGATCACACGCAGGTAGAAGTTCCTTATATTGTTTACCTGACTTTCGGATAATTCAAAATAAACCCTCATAATAATGTGTACTCTATTGAATAGTAATGCAATCTAAAAATAAGTTTTATGGGTACCGGTTCTTTTGCATGCGCCAGGTTGCTTAGTGTGCGGTACAACATCTAATAAGCGGCGGCTTGTCTTGGCAAGTACACCACCCAAATACCCTCACCACTGCGTTTCTCAGTCGGAAATGAAGGTGATTAGGTGAAGCTTAAAACGACGTCTCTACGAATGAAAAAGGACAAGTTGATGGCTACCGTCATGGCGACTCACAACCGTCCAATACAACCTCTAATCTCGATCTTTCATTACTGGGCCCTACCGGGAATATCCCATTATGAGAAACTCTCTCCTAGCCACTTTTGCCCCGCCATGTGATGATCCAAGCTGTTCATCTAGAAATACCCAATCTGAACTGTTCTTGTGGGAAAAATAAAAAATAAAAAAATCACTGGTGTTAAACGTCCTCCTTCATACAAAGTAGCTTAGACACGATTAAACAACGGTCAAGAAAAAGTAGCGTCGCTTAGGGGGGCGTTTGGATCCTAATTTAATTACTTATGACTCAAGTAGCTTATATTCGTTTCTACTTATTAAGCTGAAGTCATTAAGTATCTTTAAATATAAAAAGGGAAATGGTACCGTGGGGTCGAGTTGTGTGGACCCCACATGATGTGTGTCGAACATCTACCCCGTGCATTTGGTCATGTGATATCCAAAAAATTAGCCATATAAGGTACTCAGCTGGGCCATACCATCTAAAACCACGTGAAGACATGCCTAAAACATATAAAAACACTTGGTGGGGTCCACCTAAGTTTTGGATGCAACTGAAACTTGGTCTAAACCCTCATCCAAGTAGGACACACATAATGGATAGGCTGGATTTATGAACCACATCTCAGTGAGCCCAATAAATGATTATGAAGATTTTAATGGGAGGACAACCCCTCTCAACTGTTGTATTTGGTGTGGCCTACCTAAGCCATTAATTGACTTGATTTTTAAGCCCATGGCCAACCATGGAATGGTGCATTTGACCGATGGGATAGATGTTCGACACACATCACGGTGGGGCCCACACAGCTCAACCTTATGGAAAGTTCCCATGAGGTCGACCTTCGTAGTACCATTTCCCATATAAAAAATAATTATAATTTATCTTAAACCAAATTTACTTATCTCAAATAAGTTGAATTCCCACCGTTGTAACTAGAGCTGGGCATAATCCGACCCAATTTGACGGATCCGAACAGATCTGATCGGAACCAAAGGCCAGGATCGGGCCGGATTGAGTTAGCCCGGTCAGATCCGACCGTTCATCAGATCGAGTTCGGATCAATGTCAATCCAAACTGATCCGATCCGACCCGATCCGCGCAATATTCATTCAACACAATTTCTTGTAATGTTGTCCACTTGAGATTGGGATATACCTCATTTTTTGTTTAATGTCATAAAAAGATCTAGAAAATTAGATGGACGACATAGATGAAATAAATACATCGTGGTGGGTCCACATATCACCGACCATCAGCCATTGGTCGGTGGCAGGAGAGTAGCCAATCCCTTCTCTTAGCTAGTGGCTCGAAGTGCATCGAGCACCGAGCACTGACACGGACAAAAGGGAATGGTTCTATGCGGTCGAGTTGTGTGGGCCCCCTTTAAATTAAGGGATATCCCAAAAATTAGCCGTATACGGAACTTAGGTGGGCCATACCATCTAAAATCATGTGAAGACATTCCTAAAACATATAAAAGAACTGTAACACCCTGAAAACCGGGGGTCGCGTATACACTCAACTCCCGAGTTCCCGAGGTCACTTATGACCGGTTTTCATTAATATGCGATTAATCCAGTCAATGTGTAGCCTAGAAATTCCTGGAACATGAAGCACAACCAAACAAGTCTACTGAAATGAAAGAGATCAAGATATACATATATACATGTCCAAAAGAATAAAGGGGTCGCACATGGCGTCACCCAACAAAATCATAAAAGAATAGTAAGTCCAAAAAAAAAAGGACTGAGCCCGCTGCTCAACGATCCATCAGCTCGTCTATGGGTCCGGTGAGGTCCCGCGCATCAGCTGGAAGTATGACAACTCCTCGTCGTAAAGAGTAGCATCGCCATGCTCCACCTGCTCTACCTCCCCTGCATCTATGAGAGAGCCTAGTTGGTGTTTTAAAACACCATCCCAGAGTGGGAGTGAGTGATCAACTCAGTGTGTACTATTAGTCTTAAGTTATAACAGGCATCACTTGTAATATGAACTTAATGAAAAGCAGGCTATCATCAACACCTAACAACTCTTATTAAATGTGCATGCATGCGGGATGATATGATGCATGCCCTCGTCACAACGCTCCCTCGCACGACTCCATCTAACGATCGCATATGTCCACACTCCCTCAGAGCGACCTCGACTTCCAAGTCGTCACCCTAACTAATGCGATGCAATGTGATCATGTAAGCCGAGTCATTAGTTAAGTCCAGTCATCCAGAAGATTTGAAAATCTGATACACCCCACATATCAATGCCCTAAACTGGTTGCGAGGCCAATGCCCCATCAAATGCGTGAGGCCGAGACCCCGCGGTCCGTGATCCCGTCGGGTTCCTCATCCTCGACTTCAAGCACATGAGGAGTACCGAGAGAAAGGGATCGCTCGCGGTCACTACAGGGAGGCGCAACACCCCAGTGTAGGTCGACAGCTCGGACACAGTGTCCCATTCCACCATGCCCCAACTCACGAGACTGTAGACTAGTTGCAATCTAGTTATCAATGGGCTACAATGGTTGTAAGGTGTTCCAGGTTCCATACATAGGTGAGCAAACAGGGTTAACAACAAGGTTGGTCAGACAGTAGGTTAGACCGCACGAGTCAGGCGAGCATGAGACGAGTGACCTCGGGCACAAGGGACCCATGTAATCGAACTACAACCACCCGAACACGCCCGCCCAATCGCACAAATCTAGCCCTAGTGTAGTCCTACCGATGGGACTACCGTCTCTCATCATGTTCCTGACCAACCCAAGAGGGTGAAGGGGATCCATAACATGCCAACTATCAATGCATTATCTAACATAAATAACATCATGTTCTCATGCTTATCAACATAGAATTCTAAACTTCTACTAACATATAAAGCTAATAATATCATGAACAAGGTGTGTGTGTGGTGTGGGTTAATAAGGAAGTTAAGCACTTCCTACCTCCCTTAGAACCAAATTACATAAAAATCAAGGAATCATACATGTTATAGGGCACATCATATGAGAAAATAAAACAAGGCATGAGCATATAATCGTCCATACACACAATCATGTAAGAGACAAGAACAACATCATATGGGAGCCAAACATACAATTCTAACAAACATACAAGTCATAGGGCTTCTCTAGATCCTCTAAACATAGCATTTAAGCAACCACAATCATTAAACGCATGCTAAAATTGGTGTTAGGCCACCTAAGAGCAATAGTCCGCACCTATGGATCGTTGGAGACTGAGAAAACATCCTATGAAAGAGGGCTTTGAGGTCGATTAGCCGGAATGCTTAAAAGAAGCCCTTACATGTTAGAGATCAAAGTCAAACCCTTGTTAATACATGGATTTGAAGAAGAATAGATGAAGGATCTTACCTAGACGACCAACGGACGATTGTTGTGGTAGTGGTGAAGAGTTTCTCCTTGAGGAGAGGTATGGAGTTGCAAGGGTTGAGCCACACCTTAATCTAGAGTCCACCCAAGCTCTTTCTTCACTCTCTCTTTCTTCTCTCCTTTCTCTCTTGCTCTCCCTTTTTCTCTCTTTGGTGGTTGTAAGAAATGAGGGATATATAAGAGAGCTAGGGTTTATTTCCTAGACTTGTGCCCTTTGACCTCAAGTTTCAACATCTTCCCAAAATAGCTCTCTAGGACTCCCTATTTGTGTTGGGGTAGCCCTAACACCCCTCTGGCCACCAAACTTGGTGTCTAGGTGTCTCATGGCCCGATAAGGGGCCATGCAAAGTTTGGGAACAAACGGATGAACGAGTATGGGGTCTGAGCATACGATTTCGATCTTTAAGTAGCCCAGTGGGGCCCATTTTGGTGATTGGGGTGACTTTGGTGGTCCCCCGGCCATGAAACTTATCGGATAGGTGCTCCATGGCCCGATGAAGGGCCATGCAAAATTTGGGAGCGATCGGATATGGGGTTTGATCGTACGGGTCTGATTTGCGATCAACGATCACCGTTCGACAATCGGGTCCCAGATTTGGTGGACGGGTGTAAAAAAATACATTAAATCGTCACCATAAATTTGAAAGAAATTTGATGGCTGGAACGCCTAGTATCTCGGTTTCATTTGCAAGTGTCAAATTCCAATTTTGGCGTTGGTGGGGTGCATTTGGCAAGTGCCAGATCCCAATTTTGGGTGTCTACCGGGTCCTTGGTCCGCGATGGACAACAAGCCCTGTGAGATCTTCAGTTTCCTAAATTTTTAGATTTTTCTGACCCTCCTCGGTCGCTGGGTGGCCCACACGGGCTGTTGTTAAGTGTAAACAAGTCATCTGGCCTAGCGGCCCACACTCGGTCTTATCATGACCAGACTGGTCCACCCCATTATAAACTAACATTAAGTGGTAATGGTCATTAAGTAATATTATAAGTTAATTAAAAAAGAAATTTTAAGGATTTTTGGAAAATCCAAAATAGTGAAAATCCAGGATGTTACAATCTACCCCCCTTAAAAACAATTTCGTCCCCGAAATTACCTAAGGATAATAAGTAAAGATATTATCATTTCATTTGCTTAAGTTTTGCTAGTTTCAGGTTTATATACATTTTAGGGTATATATATTAAATACGCTAGCCTAACTCATTATGATTTACCCCCCTTAAAAGTTTTCACCTTTAAGGTTTAAAAACAATGTCAAATCATCATTATCGTGTTAAGTGTTTGATGCTAAAGTTTACCTAAGGGTGGCATACTCTTCTCTTTATGATTGGGCTAATACGAAAAGATAGTTGTGGTAGGCTTTGATCCCATATGTCGATCCTTTGTTTGACTAGGGCAGAAAGATCGTTGTATCCTTTCTTAGTCTTAGTAGATCCTGGTCTTCTGCTTAGTCAAAGTAGTGAGTCTGTTGGTATTCACCGAGTTAAGCCGCGAATACTTTGCAAATGTATGGTTCCATAATTCCGTAGTCCGATCATTTTCAACATCTGGAAGACATAAAAAAATTCATTAACAATTTAAGCTTCACATTTATAATATTTTAGTGGGTGGTGAGTTTCCCGCGATGCATATGATTAAACGACTATCCTAGAAAGATTTCCAGGATCTTAAGGTTCCTCTCGACATTAACATTTTAATCTATTGTTAGTGAGTTATGGAAAAAATCATGCTTTGGTTTCATGAATTTTAACAGGGGAGGAAAAATCGAAAGTTTTAAGGTATTTTGGTGGTTTAGAGTGCTAATAATGCTAATATGGACGCAGTAAGACAATTATTCATACAAGCATTCACAAGACGATAAGAAAATTCCAAAACAATTCATACATTCATATTGAATTCAAAGTGCCATTAGTATGGCCAGTTACATTCTACAGTATAGATTATAGCATAGATATTCCAAACGTAAGGAAAATATAACCTAGTCAAGCAAAAGTTCTAATTATCCTTCAATACATGTAGGTAGACCTAACCGACTTAGAGCAAACTATTAATTATCAGTAAAGTTATGCTACTACTCTCCTGGGTCGGGCGAAGATGGGGGTGCTTCTCCCTCATGAGGGAAAGAATCACTGGAATGGAGAAGAAGGAGGCAACGGTCGCTAGGAATGTCATTTTCCTCGGCAAGGAAATGGATTGTTGATGAGAATGTTTTGAAAAAAAAATGAAATGTGTTTTGTGTTGGATTTGTGAATAGGTTTTAGGAGTGAAAGAGTGAAAGTGATGGAGTGAGATGGGTTAGGGAGATAAGAGATGTGAAGGGAAAGAAGATGGTTTTGAAGAGGATGATGTGTTGAGGTTTAGAGAAAGAGATGGGATTTTCTTTAAAGATTTGGGAGAATGGAGGATGGTGAAGTGAGAGTGAAAGAGTGGATGGGTTTAAGGAAAATGGATTTGAGGAATGGGAGTTGACAAATGTTTAGGAAATGAGTTGGGGAAATGAGAATTGAGGAGGGTTGGAATGGGTTTGAGATGGTGTTGAGAATGGATTTGGTGATGGGTTTGTGAAGGAGGAGAAGATAGGTTTGGAGATGTTGAGTGAGGTGAATTTGGAGATGAGTTTAAGAAAATGGATTTGAGGGATGTAAATTGAAAAGTGATTAGGAATGAGTTGAAGAAATGATATTGAGAAAAGTTTAGAAAGGGTTTGAGAGAATGAGGATTGAGATGGGTTAAAGTGAAGAAGAATATGGTGGGTTTGAGGATTGGGTTTTTAAATTGAGAGAGTGAGAGTTTTCTCTAGGGTCTAGAAGGGATGGTGGAGGGTAATGGGCGTAGTAGAGATAGGTTTTATGGACTCTAGATAGTCCCACATAGCAAGAGAAATGGGCCCCACTCGTGTGTACATTGAAAGGGAGGAGGGGACCTATCTTGTAACGTTTCTTATACTTTTAGTAACTAAATTATTTTTAAAATTTTAATAATAATTTATCATTAAGTTTCAAGTTATCCCACAAAATTTCATATCATTTGGGGTTGTAAATAAATTATTAAAATTCTAGGAGCAATAGCTGTCCGAAATTAATAATTTTTGGATAGTTGACAGAATAGTTTAATTTTAACTATATTATAATTTTTATTTTATTTTTTTTCTCATTTTTATATAAAACTAGACTCATCAAGTTTCAATCTGGCTTTTGAATCACCTAAATCGAATTGTAATTAAGGAGATGTGAATTTTTGAAGCTCCCTGGGAAGTGTCATATATGATTTTGGGGTAGAACGAGCTAATTTACGCAATGGGCCTATTCATTTTGTGATATTCTTCCCGGTTAGAGGCCAAAAATCTGATTTTCCTACATTTTAACTATTTCTAGTGAATTTTCATTCACCCCTATATATTTATCCTCGAATGGGTTGGAACTATCAAGTTTGGCCCATATTAGCTCATTTAGACTAGGATGATGGCTCGGATCGTCAAATCTTTCAATTTTCGACTTGTCCTACCAATGTACTGGGAGAGTTCAAGAATAAAGCGATATCAGGTGAATATTTAAGGAGATACGTAAGGAAGAGGAATTTTGACTTAGGCCTGGCTAGCTACGGGCGTCTAGTTGTATTGAATGGGGTTCCGATGCCACCCCTAACTCAAGATCTGGGAATGACATGTCTGGAAGGAGTGTGCGATGGTACTCAAATTCATTTCACAGGCTTTGCTAAATGAGCCTAGTGTTGGATGGTGTAATGTGGGATTTTCAAATCCCAGGATGATTAATTTCTAAGTATAGTTGGAAAGGAAGACCCAGGGTTTGCCCTTAATTGAATACATTCCAACAGGGAATTATAGAACACGGGATGCGCTCATCCCAGAGACAATACCTTACACCTGCATTTATTGTTACTATAAAATCCATCTCACCCTAATCCCACCTATTTCAGTTAGCCCAACGGGCCTTAGGAATTTGATGGACTAAACTAGCTAAATCTCATAGTCAATTGAATCGAGTTTTGCAGCCAAGTTCCCAATTTCTTGCCCAGGAATGGACCGTGGCATTGTAAGACTCTCGAATCCTCCTCTCTAGCGTTACTATTCCCTCTCTCACTATCCATTCCTAACTCCTTGGAAGTCCTACCCTCCGTCTATAATTGTTGGTTCAGGGTCTGGGATGGTTCCTAGCGTTCTAAGTCTCTGTTGCATTTGTTCTCAAGTCAGCAGACGCATTAGCGGGTTCATGACCCATGGCCCAAGGGATTCCAAACTGTTGCTCTGATACCATCTTGTAATGCCCTGAAAATCGGGGGTCACGTATACACTCAACTCCTAAGTTCCCGAGGTCACTTATGACCGGTTTTCATTAATATGCGATTAATCCAGTCAATGCGGAGCCTGAAAATTCCTGGAACATGAAGCACAACCAAACAAGTCTACTGAAATGAAAGAGATCAAGATGTACATATATACATGTCCAAAAGAATAAAGGGGTCACACATGTCGTCACCCAACAAAATCGTAAAAGAATAGCAAGTCCAAAAAGAATAGGACTGAGCCTGCTGCTCAGCGATCCATCAGCTCGTCTATGGGTCCAGTGAGGTCCCGCGCATCAGCTAGAAGTATGACAACTCATCCTCGTAGAGAATAACATCGTCATACTCCACCTGTTCCGCCTCCCCTGCATCTATGAGAGAGTCTAGTTGGTGTTTTAAAACACTGTCCCAGAGTGGGAGTGAGTGATCAACTCAGTGTGTACTATTAGTCTTAAGTTATAACAGGCATCAATTGTAATATGAACTTAATGAAAAACAGGCTATTATCAACACCTAACAACTCTTATTAAATGCGCATGCATGCGGGATGATATGATGCATGCCCTCGCCACAACGCTCCCTCGAGCGACTCCATCTAACGATCGCATATGTCTACACTCCCTCAGAGTGACCTCGACTTCTGAGTCGCCACCCTAACTAATGCGATGCAATGCGATCGTGTTAACTGAGTTATTAGTTAAGTCCAGTCATCCAGCAGATTAGGGAATCTGATACACCCCACGTATCAATGCCGTAAACTGGTTGCGAGGCCAAGGCCCCATCAACGCATGAGGCCGAGACCCCGCGGTCCGTGATCCCGTCGAGTTCCTCATCCCCGACTTTAAGCAATGAGGAGTGCCAAGAGAAAGGGATCGCTCGCGGTCAGTACGGGGAGGCGCGGCACCCCAGCGTAGGCCGACAGCTCGGACACAGTGTCCCATTCCACCATGCCCGGCTCACGAGACTGTGGACCAGTTGCAATCTAATTATCAATGGGCTACAATAGTTGTAAGGTGTTCCAGGTTCCATACATAGGTGAGCAAACAGGGTTAACAACAAGGTTGGTCAGACATTAAGCTAGACCGCATGAGTCAGGGGAGCATGAGATGGTGACCTCGGGTACAAGGGACCCATGTAGTTGAACTACAGCCACCCGAACACGCCTGCCCAATCCCACGGATCTAGCCCTAGTGTAGTCCTACCGATGGGACTACCATCTCTCATCATGTTCCTGACCAACCCAAGAGGGTGAAGGGGATCCATAACATGTCAACTATCAATGCATCATCTAACATAAACAACATCATGTTCTCATCCTTCTCAACATAAAATTCTAAACTTCTACTAACATGTAAAGCTAATAATATCATGAATAAGGTGTCTGTGTGTGTGTGTGTGTGTGTGATGTGGGTTGGTAAGGAAGTTAAGCACTTCTTACCTCCCTTAGAACCAAATTACACAAAAATCAAGGAATCATACATGCTATAGGGCACATCATATGAGAAAATCAAACAAGGCATAAGCATATAATCGTCTATACACACAATCATGTGAGAGGTAAGAACAACATCATATGGGAGCTAAACATACAATTCTAACAAACATACAAGTCCTAGGGCTTCTCTAGATCCTCCAAACATAACATTCAAGCAACCACAATCATTAAACGCATACTAAAATTGGTGCTAGGCCACCTAAGAGTAATATTCTGCACCTATGGATCGTTGGAGATTGGAAAAACTTCTTAGGAAAGAGGGTTTTGAGGTCGATCGGCAGGAATCCATAAAAGAAGCCCTTGCATGTTAGAGATCCAAGCCAAAACGTTGTTAATGCATGGATTACAAGAAGAAGGGGTGAAGGATCTTACCTAGATGACCAACAGACGATTGTTGTAGTTGTGGTGAAGAGTTTCTCCTTAAGGAGAGGTATGGAGTTGCAAGGGTTGAGCCACACCTTGATCTAGGGTCCACCCAAGCTCTTTCTTCACTCTCTCTTTCTTCTCTCCTTTCTCTCTTGCTCTCCCTTTTTCTCTCTTTGGTGGTTGTAGGAAATGAGGGAGATATGAGAGAGCTAGGGTTTGTTTCCTAGACTTGGGCCCTTTGGCCTCAAGTTTCAACATCTTCCCAAAATAGCCCTCTAGGACTCCCTATTGGTGTTGGGGCGGCCCTAACACCCCTCTGGCCACCAAACTTAGTGTGTAGGTGTCTCGTGGCCCGATGAGGGGTCATGCAAAGTTTGGAAACAAACGGATGAATAAGTATGGGGTCTGAGCATATGATTTTGATCTTTAAGTAGCCCTGTGGGGCCCATTTCGGTGATTGGGGTGACTCTAGTGGCTCCCGGTCATGAAACTTATAGGATAGGTGCTCCATGGCCTAATGAAGGGCCATGTAAAATTTGGGAGCGATCGGATATGGGGTTTGATCATACGAGTCCAATTTGCGATCAACGGTCATCGTTCGATGATCGAGTCCCAGATTTGGTGGACGGGTGTAGAAAAATACATTAAACCGTCACCGTAAATTTGGAAGAAATCCGACGACTAGAACGCTTGGTATCTCGGTTTCATTTGCAAGTGCCAGATTCCAATTCTGGCGTTGGTGGGGTGCATTTGGCAAGTGCCAGATCCTAATTCTGGGTGTCCACCGGGTCCGTGGTCCGTGATGGACCACAAGCCCAGTGAAATCTTCAGTTTCGTAAATTTTTAGATTTTTATGACCTTCTTCGGTCACTGGGTGGCCCACATGGGCTGTTGTTAAGTGTAAACAGGTCATCTGGCCTGGCGGCCCACACTCGGTCTTATCATGACCAGACTGGTCCACCTTATTATAAACTAACATCGAGTAGTAATAGTCATTAAGTGATATTATAAGTTAATTAAAAATGAAATTTTAAGGATTTTTGGAAAATCCAAAACAATGAAAATCCAGGATGTTACAAGAACTTGGTGGGGCCCACTTAAAATTTGGATGCATCCAAAACTTGGTTTGACCCCTCATCCAAGTGGGACACACATAATGGATAGTCTGGATTTGTGAACCACACCTCAGTGGGCCTAAAACATGATCATGAATGTTTTAATGGGAGGGTTACCCATAACCCTCTCAACGTTGTACGTGATTGAAGCAGCAGCCTGACAGGTATACCAATGCACCAGGCCTGTTGATGTATTAACGTTAGCAAGTTATGTGGGTCCCATCATGAGGTATGTGTTATATCCAAACCATCCATCCATTTGGCGGGCTAGTCTTAAAGCTTGAGCTGTAAAATAAGAAAGATCTAAAGATCAAGTGGACCACACTGCAAAAAGCAGCGGGGGGTTAAATGTTTGCCATTTAAACAGACTATTCGATCCGAACCGTACCCAACTCAATTCGACTCGGTTTCCCTGACGGAGTCGGACTCGGTTTGGGTCAAGCCAGCAGTACGACAGATTGGATCGAGTGTAACACCCCACACTTCTAGTACGTGGGTGTTACCATTTATACCCATAACTAAGGATGTCGACACTCGACTAATAGACAGCTTAAATCCAATCAATGCAGGATGGGACTTCCAGTCACCATTAAAGCCATCCACCAGGAGCTTTAGGAGCCGAGTTGAACCCGACACCAATCAGAGAGGTAAAACCCAACAAACACTTCAAGATAAGGCAGCCTATAGATAAATTAACCAAGTCATGTTAAGATAATGCTCCCACTAGCGCTCGAGGATTAATTAATGGCCAACCAAATGATCAATGTACTCTAGACCCCCATTCAACCATTGAAACCAACTATCAGGCCAATCCAGCCATTGGACCAGTGTACACTACCCAGATGGGGCCTGAAACGTGTAATATGGCCCACCTGGGCCTCAGTTACTCCCTAAATTGGGACAGGACCTTAAGTGGGGCCCCCAAGATGATTAGTTGGAGTGGATTTGATACAACCATCATGGTGGACCTCACAACCGTCGTGCACAATGTGCACTGGATCAAACAAAATGGTCAAACAACCCTTGATCGAGATCCCTTGCAAATTGGCGGAATTCTCCCGCCATTTTCAAAATTTAAATCTGATAAGTTTCAAACTCTAAAGTGGGCCACCCTGGCCACTTTCTGAACGATCCAAACCATTCATTTTACTCCCGAGGTCCGTCCAACCAAAACCGTATAGGGTTTTGGACCCATGCATAGAGATGAGGGAGATGGGTCGGAGTTGTCCAATGTTCACAAACGGTTAGGATTTCCGAATAGAGGACCATCAGAGGGACCGCCATGCAAGCCAGCATCGGTTTGTCCAGTGGATCGCCACCATCCACTCACCAACTAAGGAAGGGTCCTCTCCCGGCAAAAAACGGCCGGACGAGAGGGAATAAGCAGAAAGGAAGAAATTCCATTTCTGGAAATAGGGCGCTGGCACATCTACGGCCGTTCATTGGGGCCATGTGGGATGATCTTAGCCCTTCTTTGTGAGGTGGTACGAAATGAGAAGGATGGATATCTCATCTCGTGAGAAAACTGTGAGAACTGGATCTTCTCGAGAGATGAATCAAGACCCACGTTTATAGTCCAAAAAGTAGGTCCCACAATGATCAAAGACTCCATTTGGTCCGCTCAAATGGACTAGATTACCCCGAAACACCCTGGGCAGTGATCTGCCATTAATGATCGGGTCATCTTCCCCGATAACCCACCTGAATCTGATCTCGAGATGGGTCCCACCAAACCAAAAGATTTACTTTTCTAATAGGCCAGAGCATTAGCAACCCATCCCTAGGATTAGATTGGCCCCATGCATAGCCACCCTTCGATCATAATCGTTGCTAGGAGGGGCCATTTTCCAACCGTTAGTGGTCTCCCTCTCCTACCTATAAATGAGCACTATTGCCCTCAGCATTCACACCAGAAAGAGAGGAAAGAAGGAGGAAGAGAGAAAGAAAAGAGAGGGAGATTGAGTGAGTAAGCCTAGTTCCACTTGGCCCATCTCTGGCTCAACTCAGTTGAGAGTCGGGCTGCTGTTTCACTGTCGGCGTCCGCTATTATAGCTGTTGTTGAGTCTGAGCCGACCCAGTCGGTTTCGGGACCGCCCAGGTATCATCAAACGCCTCACCTTCATTATCTTGGACTGGACTTCCAGTTACAGCAGGCCGTCTGGCCCTCTTGGAAGCCGTGTGATGGCTAAGAAACAGGCCACATCTAGGACCAAAACGGTCCTAGACGATGGCCCAAAACAACATGTAAACAACCCGAATAAGAGGCCAAAACCGAGCCTCTGTGAGGCAATGCAAACGGACTGAAACCAGCTTACAGCAGGCTACGTGACGGCCTGAAATCCAACAAATCCCCAGGTTGTGGAAGTGTGATAAATAAGCCCTTATATGGGCTCCAAAATGGGCTGTCACAACCTGAAAATGGGCCCGGAGTTGAGCCAAAATCAGGTCTCGAACAGGCCCTGATTCTGGCTAGAATCCAGGCTGTCAGCAAGCCATGGCGAGGGACTGAAAAACTTGGTGGGCCGCACCTAAGTATATATCTCTGTGGGCGGCACGACACAAAATAGTGGGCCGCACCCTGAAAATCAGGTGGGCTGCACGTTAGTATCAGGTGGACCGCTCCACATTAAAACTTAGATGGGCTGAAACAGGCCTTGTCTAGGCCGTAGCTGGAGCTGCAATCTAGTGGGCCTCATCATAGAATATTGTGGGCCTAACCCTCCTTCTCTTTCAACTATACCACTGCGCCAGAAAACAGCCCAGCCTCTCTGAAATTCTGGGCCGCAAATGCTGGGCCAGGGACGGTCAGCCCAACCCAGTCTTTGGCCATTTCTAGGCAAAACTGTTGGACCTAGTATAGGCCCAGTTTGGGCCACAAAGGGGTAACTAGGTGTTGGATTGGACCAGGCCAAAGTCAGGCCCAGTTCAAACCTCGGTTAAGGGCGATTCTAGGCCCAATTATGGGCTACTTGTTGGGGGCATAGTTGGTGGGCCTGGTTACCTTGAAACAGGCCCAATTCATATATTTATAAGCCCTACAAGCCCCACACACATTCAGTAACTTAGGTACTTCAAAACACTTGTCTAATCTAGGCTATTGAATCGAAAATGACAACCAGGGAATCATTTGCGTGAAACCGAGTCGCAATACGCTCACAGGAACTTGGGTCAAGGGACGTACTACAACTTTTCTGGTGATGACTTTTACCCTTGGGCTTTCCATCTCTAAGTTAGTTCAAACATAGTTTCCATCTAAGATCGTAATTTCTAGTTTAAAGTTCTGATTAATTGCGTTAAGATTAATGATCCTATCTTGATCTATATGTTCATATGAAATAAGGATTACATGATAAGTTCACATACTAGTTCATTAATATTGACTATATGCAATAATCATTGAATTCCATGTTTTAATATTTTCATTACTTGATAGTTTATACTTCAACTTCATGACGCTACAAACCTTGCTACCATTATGTAATGCACCCTTACATGCTAGTAGGTTGTTGTGAATCACTATAAACACTTAAACTCACAGCATTTCATGTGGAGAATTCCACTGTTGCATATGAGCCACGCGTGGGATGCAACTAGACAGAATACGTGAATAATGGGACCTTCGACATCACTTATAGAGGGATCCCATTAAACGTTCCAAGGTAAAAAAAACTTTATGGGCTGGAGATGGTGATCATGGGACACTATGCCTGAGCTGTCGGCCTACACTGGGTGATGAGCCCCCCATAGTGACCATTGAGTTGCATAAAAATGGCTGATTGTAATTGGATAATAATGGTTGGCTAATCATGCATTCATAGCATAATGGCGATGACGGATATCATTTCGCTAGCTCCCAAACCACCGACTATCGACCCTTAGTCACTATGTTGTGCGAGTTATGCTACGCTAATGACTTACGTACGAGATATGTACGATGACTTGGTACCATGTTATACGAGATATACTACACTGTCGACCGGTCATGCATGGGTGACGAGCCGAAGTCCTACTGGATGAGCATCCCCGGGTCGATGTGCATTATCCATCCATGCATTATAATAAAATCATATCATGTTTGCTTTGTATGTATCATTGCTTTTCTTTATACTATGTTTGCTAAGGCGGTGATGTGTAATCTTGAGAGAAATTCACACTGAGCTGGCTACTCATTCATCGAATATCCAACCGTACAGAGTATGCGGGTGTAGATAAAGAGGATGACAGTATTGGTCCTAAGGGCGCGATAGTGGAGCCTGAAGACGGATATTATGAAGATGAGCCGCAGCAAGAAGCGGCCGATTACTTTGGGCTTAATTAATAATAGTAGTTCTCTTATGTCTAATGTGATACATTGATACTCTTAAAATTTTGTACTATGACCCCCAGCTGAGTGGGCCAAATATTCAGATCTTATGATATCATTCATGCTTATTTATGCTATCGCACTCTGATTTTGATACTTCCGTTAGTTCTTTGATTTATTAACTCTCGGGTTTTCGGAATGAGTCTCGTACTCGGGTTCTAGAAATTGGGGCGTTACATCGAGTTCAGGTCAGGGCATTGAAAGTTTCAGACCGAGTCGAGTTGGACCCAATCCGATCCGATTCGACCCGACCCAATGCCCACCTCTAGTTATAACCAGAAAAAGTAACTTATTTGATGGTATCCAACTGGACCCTTAGAAACAATAATCAAGAAAACTATTACACTGGGTGAATTTATATTCTCAAACCAAAGATATTCTTTCTATAATTGACCAAATCCTATAGGAGACCTTAGATGAACGATAAGATCATCACATTGGGACAGAAGGGGTAAGGAGACGTCTTTTTTAAGCTTCAAATGGGGTTGTTGACAGGTTGGATCATGTATCATTCGTACCCTGCCTAATCAGGTTTAGTGTCTTGCAAGGTCCAATTCTCAAAGATCTGAACCCATATTCAATCCATCTTGGATTCCCATCGGTACTCGTTTGCTGGGTTTTGGATCTAGATTTTAAGTTGGTCTTAGGGAATGTTTGATTTTCTAAATTGCAATGGTAATTCAAGGTAAATGGATAATAATTATTTACTTTTGAATTTCTAGCTACATTTTCAAGGTGATGTTGACCCGCCACGTTCATTTACAACACTCACCTCACCGGTGGAGAAGAAAGTTACATTTTTGGGGTCCACCATGATATACATGTCTTATCCACGCCTTTCATCCCTTTAGCCAGCTCATTTTAGGGCATGATTGTTGTATTTTATGTCTTAAATCTAATCAGATTTTTCACGTAACTGCGAAAGTGCAGGATTTGTTTTCGATTTCGTTTATGATTCTTTTCGCTTTTGTTTGAGATTTTTTCTAAAACTATATATATGGGTGTAAACGGGATTGGGAGGTATTCTAAGGGATTCTAAGGCTTTTTAAAAGGGTTTTACGGTTTCTAAAAGGGTAGAGTTAGGGAGCGATTTGAGGATTGCTCAAGTCTAGTAAGTCCATACTCTTTATAATTTCTGCTTTCATAATGAAGATTTATTGCTTTATGCTGTGGTTTTTTTCCCGAAAGGGTTTTCCACGTTAAATCTTTATGTTCTCTCGTGTTTGTTTGGTGCTCTTGAATTGCTATCCTAAATCTATCTCTGTGTGATTCTGTAGTCCAAAACCCAACAATGATCTGAAAAATGAGACAGATCTAAAGCTCAAGTGAACCACACCGTAAGAAACAATGGAAATTAAGCTCTTATCATTGAAAGCCTTTTGAGGGCCTTAAGAAGTTTTGGATCAAGCTGCTATTTTTGTTTTCCCTTTATTTAATACTCCATGGCCTTATGAACATGTTGGATGACAAATAAACATCAACGTGGGCCCTAGGGAGAAAATAACTTTCAACAGTCGACATCTTTACAATCATTGTTTCTTAAGGTGTGGCCCATTTGACCATGGGATTCGCCTCATTTTTGGATTCATATTCTAAAATGTGCCGTTAAAAAGGTTGAACGGTGTGGATAAGTCACATATATTATGATGGGCCCCACAAGTTTAAATCGGTGACTATGAATTTTGTGGACCGATATTCAAGATGTAATTCTTCTCCGATTTCAAATAAGTGTAGTTAGTCATAATTACTTTTTTTTATACAGGTATTTACTAGGAAGATTAAAAATCAAACAGCCCTAAAAGAAATAAGAGCATTTACATGGTTGGCCCACTGAATGGATGTACTAGATAGCACACATATATGCCACTTTGACACGTTTGTGTGTATGGTGTATAAGTGGAATCCGGACCCATTAAAACTGGGTTGAGTTAATCAGGTAGCTGTGGGGGTCTGGCAACCCATTGACAGCCCTTCAAAAGGACGCAGCTTGCCCGTGACTCAGGTTTCATGAATACCCTGAAATGCCTTACACGGCCAAATGAAGATGCGGGGCCCACAAAGAGCTTTTGACATTTTTGTCCATGTACCAGTAAGATGGGGCCCACAAATCACTTTCTGAGATTCCCCTTTATAACGCGATTATTTCGCCGAAAGCAGATTGCGTCGGATCAGATCTGTGTAATGCCCGCCGTAGTGTAGCTGTTTATCCATACTGTCCGTCCCTTTTTTTCAGATCACGTTAACATATGGCTGCTATTGGTGGCAAATCTAAAGCTCTTGCATTTAATGATCTGTGCATTTAATGTAACCTAATTTTATTATTTGGTGGTCTACTAAAGCCCTTCATTAACCTAGCTAAATTTTGGACACCATGCCTTAATATAAGAAAAGGGATGAACGGATAATCACATACATCACGGTAAGCCCCTATATATGCAGATGTGATCAGATGCCTAAAGGTCCGGCAATAGGCTTCATATTTCTCCCTTATAAGGCCCTACATCATGATTGGTCCACTAATGCTGTCAGCACTGCTGCGTTAAATACAATACAATGTGATGATGTTGCCCACTAAACAACAACAAACAGAAATATCCTGTTGGGTAATCAAAAGTCCCTTAACCGGGCAAGGCAAGGTGACTCGCATCATTGCACACACCTACGTGATATGAGAAAAGGGATGGGATAAACAGATAAGATGGTCCCCGAATGCAGATCTGGTTGGATTGTGTAGTGACCCCTCCATTACCAGGTTGGTATTGGAGAAGCTCTGTGGGCCTCACCAAGATGCATTTATTTTGCAATGAGGCCCATCTATTTTAGTAGATAATTATCTATTTTAGTAACTCATTTATGACATGAACTAAAAATTGAGGCAAATCCAAAGCTCAAGTGAACCCAAAAGAGGAATGAGTGGGAAATGAAGGCCTATGGCTAAAAACTTAACAAGCTTTGTAAGTGCTGAAAACTTCACAAGCTTTGTAAGTTTTGAATTGATATTTGTGTTTTCCGTTTTTCAAGTTCCATGTGTCTTCATAAACAGTAGCAGCTAGTGGATCCAAGAAGTTTTCAATAATAGACATTTAATCCCCACCGCTTTTTGTAATGTGGTCCACTTAAGCTTTGGATCCGTCTCAATTTTTACCTATGCTTTAAAATAAGCTGACAACATGGATGAACAGCGTAAACATGTATGATGGTGGGGCCTACATAGCTTTTCCACTCTCAACTTGGGTAGTGAAAGGGTTGCTATACAATCGGAGTCCCATTTAAGTGGGCCACTGGTGGGTTGCCTCTTCTAGTTGGCCCCACCTAATGCAAGTATAAAAAAGGGCCAATCAGCCACCTATTGCATGGCTGAGGATGAAAACGTGGCGTGCACTTCGAGGTTGGCAGGGCCTCTGAGGGGGCCACCGTGATGTATGAGTTTTAACTCACGTCATTCATTCACTTTGCCGTATCGTTTAATGGTATAAGCCTAAAAACAAGACATAAAGTTAAAGTGGACCACGGCATTAGAAGCAGATGTGATAATGACCCCCACCGCCTGAAACCTTTAAAAACTTCTTACGGGGAATAAAAGTTTTGGATCGAGGTGATATTTGTGTAGTGCCTTCGACCAGGTCTTTGTGATCTTATCAACAAATAAACGTTCAGGTGGCCTCAAGAAATTTTTAATAGTGGGTATTCAATCACCACTGTTTCCTATGATGTGGTCCACCTAATATTTGGATCTATTTCATTTTTGGGATTACGCACTAAAATGATATGTCAAAATGGATGAGCGGCGTGGATGAAGGTACAAGAATTTATTATGCCTCAAGCGCTTAAAAATCCAAATCGTGGGCCCAACACAAATGCAATTCCCGTCATTGATGGCACTTTTACAGCCGTTTAGCATTGCTCATCAACCATGGACCACCACACATCACATCAAACAAACTTATAAAAACGACACAAACCCTCCCCCACCGCTCTCATAAAAAAGAGTACTCTCTCTCTCTCTCTCTCTCTCTCTCTTCTCTTCCATGGCCAAACACATGGTAATGTTCCCGTTCATGGCCCAAGGCCATCTCATCCCTTTCGTAGCATTGGCCAAGCTCATCGAGCAACGAACGGCCCACACCATCACCATCGTCACCACTCCACTCAACATCCCAACCGTTCAATCCTCCCTCCCTCCTAACACCTCCATCCGTCTCTCCTCCCTTCCCTTCAACAGCTCCGAACACGGCCTCCCTCCCAACTCAGAAAACACAAACACCTTACCTTTCACTTTCATTCTCAAACTCTTCGAAGCCTCCCAAACCCTCCAACCCTCCTTCGAAAGCTTCATCTCCGAGCTATCCCAAACCGAAGGCCTACCTCTCTGCATCATCGCTGACGTCTTCTTCGGATGGACGGTCGAGATCGCTCAGCGCCTCGGCATCTACCACACCGTCTTCTCCACATGCGGAGGCTACGGTACTGCCGCCTACTTCCCTCTCTGGCTGCACCTCCCGCATACGAAGACCGACTCGGACGAGTTCACTCTTCCCGGTTGGCCCGACACGATCCGACTGCATCGGACTCAGATGTCGTGGTATATGAGAGCTGCGGACGGCTGTGATCCGTGGTCGGGGTTTTTCCGACGGCAGATATCGTTTTCTTTGAGATCAGATGGAATGCTTTGTAATTCAGTGGAGGAGATGGAAATCAAGGGGCTGGATTTGCTGAGGAGATTTACCGGGCTTCCAGTGTGGAGCGTCGGACCTTTGCTCCCTCCATCTCTCCTTAATCCATCGTCTTCCTCGACTTCCTCTCATGCAAGAACAGGAAAAGAACCCGGCATTTCCATCGACCGCTGCGTCGAGTGGTTGAATCTCCGCCGTCCATCTTCCGTTCTTTACATCTGTTTCGGGTCCCAGAACACCATCTCCGCGCCACAGATGATAGAGCTGGCGATGGGATTGGAAGCGAGCGGCCAGGATTTCATTTGGGTCATCAGGCCGCCGGTGGGGTTCGACATAAACGGCGAGTTCAGATCGGAATGGCTACCGGAGGGGTTCGAGGATCGGATCACGAAGAGTAAGCAGGGGATCTTGGTGCGCAGGTGGGCCCCGCAGGTGGAGATACTGGCGCATGTGTCGACGGGAGCTTTTCTCAGCCACTGCGGGTGGAATTCGGTGCTGGAGAGCTTGAGCCAGGGCGTGCCGATGATCGGATGGCCGTTGGCTTCGGAGCAATTCTACAACTCGAAGATGATGGAGGAGGAGATGGGCGTTTGTGTGGAGATCGCGAGGGGGGGTGGTATGGACATCGAGAGGGAGAATGTGAAGCGTCTGATCGAGATGGTGATGTGTGGGACAGAAGGAGAGGAGATGAGGAGGAAGGCTTTGGAATTTAGGGAGATTATAAGAGCGGCCATGAAAGAAGAGGAGCTGGAAGGAGGAAGGAAAGGATCTTCCATTGCAGCCATTGATGATTTCATTGCGACAGCGACAGCGCGAAGAAATGTTGTCGGGGTGAGAATGACTGAGCAAGGAAGGGAGTTGATTTGAGGGGAAAAAAGGAATTTTCCCGTAAGCTGCCTCTGTTTCAGTTTACGGATCAAAATAAACCTATTCATTTTAAAACTATTTCTCTCAACAACGTACTGTTTCTATAGAGGGATCTTGACCGTACCATTATCGTATTAAATTCTCGAAATCGAAGACAAGTTTCAAATGCACCGTTTTTTCAGATAAAATTGCCATCAATATAAGTAGTGGTACGGTTTTACAGTGAAAAAGAATTATTTCCTATTCAACAGAGGTGTACACAAGTCCACACAAGTCCAGTTTGTGCCAAGCTCCACTTAGCTCGGCCACTAGCTGACCCAGCTCGAACTCAACTCGGCTCGGCTTAGTACGGTCAGCAGCTGGGGCAGTTTGAGACAAGTTCACTTAGGTAGCATTTTCATAAACAGATGAGTTATATGTTCAAATTCTCACGGTATGTAAAACAATAACAACAATTTTACATGTAATTCATCAAATACTTTGTAGGCACTGTCAAAATCAAGAAAAAAAAATATTTTTTTCATATAAATGTCTTCCTTGCTCCAGTCGACACTTCGTTAAGTCATTTCATCAAACACTTGGTGAGCAACATCAATGTCGAAATAACCGCGTCAGCGAACTAGTTCGATTTGAGTTGGGGTTCGATCCGAGTTGAGTCAAGCTCTGCCAAGCTCAAAGTTGGTTTGAAATTTGTTTGAGCTAAAAAAATCACCTTAACTTGGCTCAAACTTAGTTCCGAATAGAGTTGAATCGTACTTTTTCAAGTCAAGTTGAGCGACCTAACTCGGTTCGTGTATAGCCCTACTATTCAATCATAATAAAGTAAGTCCGGAAAGTTTCAACAAGTGTGTCACCATCATCATTGTTTTTTATTACGTGGCTTATACAAGCTCTGGATTAGGCTAATATTTGGACCCTAGCCCTAAAATGATATGGCAAAAAGGATGGGCGGCATGGATTATACATATATATCAACGTGGGCCCCACGAGTTGGGGCCTTGCCTACGCCAAAAAAGGCTTCCACCCTCAACGTCAGCAACGCCAAGCATCCAGACAGTCTAAACGTCCTGTGTCGGGACGTCTCCCTTCTCTTGTTCGTATTTAAGAATTTTACATTGGTGGGTTCACATGCTAATTCCACTATATCCACCAACTTGGCCATAACAAGGTGGGCCCAAAAAGCTTTGGACCAGCGATTCCTTATATTTTTTTCATCAATTAAACCTAAGTGACCCTATAAACAAGTTGAATGGTAAATAAATATCATGGTAGTTTCTTGAAAGGCATGTTTGAAAAAGAAAAGAAACTCCAAAATAATAATAATAATAATAATAATAAATTAATTAATTAATTAAAAGAAAACAGCAAAGAAAAGAGAATAAAACAAAAAAAAAAAAAATCTCTTTATGAGACCAAGTTCCAAAGCAATGGTATTTTTGTCCACTGATTCTTCGTAGAGTGATTGGATTGCCAAGTAAAGATTATACTACAGAGATCAAATATTTGGAGCATTTCACAATACCACTAGACCAGTAAGGTCAAAATCCCTTTTATATATATATATATATATATATACACACACACACACACACACAAACTTTCCACCACTTACATTGCATTTGACTAACATGAAGGTTAAGTGGGAAAATGATAAATTTGCCCTCTTCCTTAGTAAAACTAACCACATTTTTATGCTATTCTCCGTCTAAGACCCATTTTAATGTGTTTATACAGGTATTATACATGTTTGATGGCCTATGGGGGTGTGCTGTGTTTGGTATGCCATGTGTCATTGTTGTACATATGGAAGGATGTGATGCAAGTATAACATGGTCACAATAGATGGTTGATACAGTGAGGAGTTGTGATCGTGGCATCCACTATGTTCTTTTCAAAAAAATCCGAGCTGTCCACCATTTTTCTCATATAAATTATGATTTCGGCTAAAAAAGATTGATATTAAAAGCTGAAGTGGGCTACATGAAGGTAATAGTGCAGGTTAAACCAGGCCTTTTAAACCATCATGAGGCCACCAAATTTAGATCATGAATAAAAATCGGTGGTTACATTCAACAAACTGGGATTGACATTCTGAATGGTTGATTATATCATTTCAACAATTTATATAGCTTAATATCAAAACTGGACCATTGATAGTTTTAATGGTGGTAAGCCAAATACCTACCTTTTCATGCCGTGGAACCTTTGCATTGGATCAGCTTAGATTTTGCACCCCTGCCTTAAAATGAGATGGGGAAAATGATGGATGGTTGCGATTTACGATAAGTATCAAGAAAGTGGGGTCCACAAAAATTAAGGTTAACTATTGATAGTTGCAACAAGGTAGCCCCACCAAAATTAATGATTGCATGAAAACACCACTACTCGTAAACTTGTGTTAGATATAGGTGTGAGATGGTCTTGCCTCATCTTATTCTTTACAAAAAAAAAAAAAAAAAACCTAACTGTCCAACATTATCCTAATATGATTTTAGAGTTGAGCCAAAGATGGAAAGCTGAATTGAACTACATGGCAGATAATGGTGTATGTTGAACCCAGGCCTTTTAAGTCCTCAGTACCACAAAAATTTTTAATCAGAGAAAAAATTAATGGTTTGAAAATCACTGTGAATGATAGGCCTGAATGTCCTAAAAGCATTAAAATAAACCATTGATCGTTTCAACAATAATAACCAATTACTCACTTTCTCCAGTCATATCAGTCACATGTGTTCTGCTTGAATTTTGAGCTAACACCTTAAAATGAGATGATGAAAATAACGGACGGTTCAGATCTGCAACAAGTATCATGTAAGCAATCCCGCCTCATTTATTGGAGGTTTTAAAGTATGCTTAAAAAAAAAAAAAAATTCCAATACAAAGAGTAGGATACTTTCATCAATACTAAAATACTCTGGTCAAAGTACACAACCGACTCATGGCGAGCGGTTTTGGAGCTAACGGTGCAAATAAAACGGTATTATGAAAAAAACAGTTTAAAAATAATATTTTTTGGTCTACTGACCAAAACAGAGGCGGCTTTTTGAAAAAATCCCCAAAAATTAAAAACCAATAATAGGCTTCTGTCGTAGTTTAAATATTTCGTTGGAGCCGAAAACGATTGGAGAAATATCGACGACTTTCTAAAATATCGCGATATTTTCGCGGGAAATAATAAAAGCGATAATAGTTCGAGATTTTCAAAATCTTAGAAATTTTAATTTTACGCAAATTTATCACGATTTCAATATAATAAATTTTACAAATTTCATTTTTGTACATATTTTAAAATTATTTATTAATTTATTATAAATACTTTTAAATGTTTTATTGGAGATTAAATTTTCCCGTAATATCGCAAGAGAAAATATTAAAAATTTCTTGAGAAATTGCTAAGAATGGATTTGTCGGTATGGTAGAAAACAACGGGACGATTAGAGCCGATATTCGTTATAATAAAAATTAGTAAGAGGATGTTACAGCATAGCATTTCAAGATTTTCAAGATATCAGTACTTTTTCAAATTTCAGTATTTTATCATGGAAATTTCTTGATATTATGTAAAATCTATTTAAGTTTTAATTAATTTATTAATAATTATATATTTAAAGGTTTAATATTTCTAATGAATAGTCATTAAATTTATTATGGCCAGATTTTCCTGAGAAAAACCTCAAAATTTAGAAAATATCCGGAGAAATTCCCGAGAAGAGATTTCTCGCCGTCGTTGTAAACTCCTGTCAATGAATGCTAAAGCCACGTAGTGGAGGAGACAAGCGTGCACTGTTATGGACACGTGTCCGAGATCCTATGGATGCATTAGGTGGGGCTAAGTATGCACATGTGCTGTTGCAGAAAGATGGGCTGGCTGGCACCACTCACTAACAATGAGGTGAGACGTACGATTGCGGAGGGGACGCGGATTGCGTACTGGTCCCTCTCCAGCTGAGAACGGCCGAAGCTTTGAATGTACACCGTGTGATGAATGAGCCTTATTCATACTGTCCATCCTTTTATTTTTTCTTATAATATTAGAGTATAATCTCAAAAATTAGTCGGATCTAAGGCTAAGTGTACCACATCACAGGAAGTGATAATGATTCTCATAGTTAAAACTTTGATAGGGCTTACTATGACGTTTATTTTCCATTCAACTTGTTCATGAAGTCAAGGAGATTTGGAAGGAGAAAACACAGATATAAGCTCCATCCAAGACCCCGTTGGCCTTCAAGAACTTTTCAATAGTAGGAGTTTAATTCCCATTTTATAGCCCACATTTGCCTTTGGGCTTATACTCTAAGATGATTCGAAAAAATGAATAGATGGGGTAGATAAGGCCCATATATCACTGTGGCCTATACATCATGGTGGCCACACAAAGCTCTTGCTCGTTCCCAACCAGAGACAGCAGGGGCAGGAAGCAATCCACATCCTCCGTGGACAAGGATTGCGTCCTACCCTACCATCTCCAGCTAGGAACTAGCAAGAGCTTTGAGTGGCTTCCCGTCCATCCTTTTTTTCATATATCATTCTAGGTTATAAGCCTAAAAATGAAGAAAATTCAAGGCTCAACTAGACCACACCACATGAAGTAGTGGTTAGAATGATTTGCACCGTCAAAACTTTTCTAGGGCCCACCATGATGTTTATTTGTCATTCAACATATTCAATAGATGAAGAGAAAACACAGATATGTAATAGTTTAATCCCCACTATGTAGTTCACTTGAGCATCCAATCTGCTTCATTTTTGGGCTTATAGTATAAGGGCCTGTTTGGATTGATGATCAGGACTGAATTGTATTGTATTAAATGTGGAAACATACCATATAAGATGTTTGAGTTTGAGTTGAAGTCTGTGAAGTAAGCACAAATACCTCATGGAATCAATATTTTCAAATGGCAGTAATGTAAAGTCAAACTGGAGTGCATCGTGCAGTGCAGTCTATTTATGAGGCTATTTATAAGGCAGTATTTGTGTGCAAAAGCTTCTTTCTTTTACAGGGTTTGTATATCTATTTATATTTCTTGTTTTTAAGACCCATATACCACGGTGTCCACTCAATGCTCATGGTCATTTCCAGCTGGAGACCGGATGAGTGGAGTAAGCCTATCTTTTGTGCCGCGGCATGCATATGGTCTGCTCACATATAACCGTCCCTTTTTCCTTCATCCCGGAACAAGCCCTTCAAACATTCCAATCTATTCTCTCAAGGTACCCATGTCATTGTTCGGCAATCGCCACCTCCATTTTTAAGCACTACCACTTTCGATTCCCTTTGCCACTTTCGTACACATTCCAAGTTCTACATATATGCCGTTTGTGCCCAGCAATATTATCTAAGTACTTCAAATGTGACACATGTATTACTATACATTCAAGACCATTATATAATGTAGAATACATAATAAATAATCATTCCTTACCCCAAGTGCTTGAAAAACCAATGAAAATAATTAGTGTGGGACACCAATATTTATATAGGTAAGATTAGGACATATGTGACATGTAAGGGTGGCAATGGGCCAATCTACCCAACCCTGCCCCACCAACCCAGTCGTGAAGGGCTAGGATTTGAGCCCACAAACTTAGCTTAGGTTGAGCTCAGGCTAAAAATTTAGGCCCAATGCCTAAACCAGTTGACCTGGGCTGATGATAAATAACTTGGTTCTTAAGCTCTAATGTATATAGCATGTACTGTATGGATCCGCTTTGGTGGTGTTGCGGTTGATATATAGGTAATAATAAATATTTTGAATATTAATCTTGAAAATAAATAATTCAAATTAGATTGTCCAAATTACGGACACAAGTTTAGATATTCCATGAAAAAGTTACCCTTATTTGATTAGCTAACTATATGATTCATGGACATTTATTGGACAGTTAAAAACAAAACATTGAATTGTCTTATTTCAACTAATAAGTACGCACACATCATCATATAGAAATTTTCAACTATTTTAATTTTCTAAATGTGACATAAAAACAATAGGTTTTACAATTTACTCAATTTCGATTAATTACCAAAGTGTAAAAGTACTTCCCTATATATATACTTATAAAATAGTAATGATAACATGGGCTAATTGCATGGAAATCTTTCAATGCATATATATAGTTTCATCTTCATCTTGTGCCATTTACATTCCCTTGACCTTTTAATTTTTTTTTATGTACATGCACTTTCACCCACACACTATGTGAGTATTTGAATCCATGACCTTAGCAACTTGTTATCTACTCAGTCTCTAACTCGGCCTCAGCCCATTTTACGTTTCAAGGCCTAATTCTCTCCTTTTTCCTCCATGGTAGGGCCAAGGCAGAGGACTCTAAGCTGGCCAGGCCTGACTTTGGACTGGCCCTAGTTTAGCCGATTGCCATCCCTACTAGTTTAGGTAAGGTTATCTAGAGCTAAACTTTTGTGAGATCCAAAATAAATTCATTATTTACCTATAGTAGGAAATGCACATTTGGAACCATGGCTCAGTGATTCAAACCGTTGATTTGGTGGGCCCTACCATGGGTATGGAGTGCCACGGAAGTGATGGAGGTTGGAATATCTGAACTGTTAAATATGGTAGTGCTCGACTACATGGTATTAAAGGAGAAAACCTGGCAAGAGTCCATATTCAGTGAACCCTTATAATTCCTTGACCTAGATGCCACAAGCCATGTTTCGACTATACGTTCTTCCTGTGCTTTTAGGCCCACCTATGATTCAACGATCGTCGTCGTTGATTTCTACGCTTAATATGCAGATTGGATGAGAAGCATGCAGTGACACTGAGATATAGGTGGATTAGAGGCTAGCGTTCGGAATTACCAAATTTAACACGAGTGGGCTCACCAGCGGCCCAATACCTTGGCTCGAGTGCTGGGCGGATAAGTTGCATGTCCACCAAGCATTGTATATGTGGCCAATCCGAACTGTTCAAATTATGGACCTGATGTAAAGCGGGTCACGGACTGTAACGCCCCGGATTTCATAGCTTGAGTTTGGCACTTGTGTACAAAAATCGGGATGTTAATTATGAAGAAAGCATTTCATTCAAGCGTATTGGAAATCATTTAATTAAGAGTGGCATCACATCTAAAATATGAAAACCATACATAAGGAAAATATGGAGTCCACATCCAAACACAATCAAGCAAAGGCCCATAGGGCTTATACAACGCAGAATGAAAACTAAAAGAGAAATTATATCACTTATATTCAGGAGTCTCTACCAAAGTAAAAGGTTCATCGCACCTGATTTTGGCTTGTGATTCGACAAGCTCCTCTTGGGACCAATATGGCCATCTCTATCTAGCATCAACTGTCGGTTCCTCATTCATGGGTGCCGCTTCTTCATGTACGACACCTACGGTTGGTGCGATCGATTGCACAATAGTATACATGAGTAGCCATCTCAATGAGAAACACCCCCCAAGATTACAATCAAAAATAATAATTAAGATTATTTCAAAGTAAACAATCAAACAAACAATATTTTATAGGATGATCTTTTTAAAATGAATGGATGCATGAAATGTACCTCAGCTTGGGGATGCACATCCAGCTGACCATCGAATGGGCCTTTCAAACAGTTGGCTCATCTATGCAAAGAGTGGCTCTTTAAAATAGTCGACCCATTCAAATGATATTAGGGTCGTTCGAACAGTATGGTTTTTCCAAACAGTTGACCAGGCACCCGATAACGCCCATATGCAATGTATGCATGATTACCTATCCTTTATTAATCCGGTTTACAATCAGCCATTCATGTACATCCTTACAACTAGTGGCCACATTAATACTATAATTCCCAAGTAATCGTTCTATTCAAATCATTTCCATTAACCGCCAACATTAATCCATAATCCCTTAAGGCCACTAAGTCCACTCTCGGACACCATCTTCAAATCTGATTCAAATGTTCCCAAGATGGTAGATGTAATAATTCCAATTGAATTCATAATAAGGTCACCAATTTAAGGAACATTCTTCATACATATAATTTCATGATTCAAATACAATTCCTTTTATACTTTGATTTAATCAAACAATATTTTATAAATTGACTTACAAGACAAGTATTCTTGTATTTTTACACATTTTACAATCGCGCCACAATACATGCATGCTATGCCACACATTCACCCACATTCATACATTATGACACACACTAACACTCACTTGAATACACCAACTACAATCACACCATAATACATGCAGGCTATGCCGCAAATTCACCCATACATTCATACATTATAACACACACTAACACTCATTTGCATATACTAACTACCATCACACCACAATACATGCATGCTATGCCACACATTGGCACACTCTTTTCTGTTTACAACTCATACAAATGAACTATGTAAATGCCACATGATACTAAATTATCTCCAATTACAATTCTAATCTATATGTCTTCAACATTGATTTTCATTTCAAAAATCCTCCACATTGTAACATAATTGTAATAAAAACCACCTATAAGCATGAATATATTAACTGTTAGATATCATTCTACACAATAAGACTTAGACAAGAGAGTTCATGATACAAGGATAAGAGTACATGTATGTTCTACTCAAACAATTAATATTATCATGTTCAAATGCTAGATAAGGGATTATGTAATGATATTTCTAAGATGAATATTTGAAATAAACCTAAGCTACTATTGTGAAAGAAGCTTGAAGGGTAGATCTCACCCCAAGCTTAGATCTCTCTTACTAAGAGGTAAAAAAAGAAGAAGAAATTGGGAAGAACCCAAACTCCTACAACCAAGTAGACATACTAATTAACAAATTATTAAGTAATAACAACATTCTAGTTGGAATCTAAATAAATAATAATAGCTTACCACAAATCCAAGTTGATTTGAATCAAAATCAACTCAAGACGTAGAAGGTGCCAAGATCTAGTTGAGACTTGGTTCAACTCGGTGTCGTCACTAAAGGATTCAAGAACTCAGTTCACCAGGTGAAGTTTTCTTGAGATTTGGTTTTAGGAAGGCATGCACTAATTAGTTTCAACACAACAGTAATATAAATCATTGAGTTACCGAGTCAGTGACTCGGTAGAGTGCATGGAACATCACTAGGTAACTCAAATTTTAACTGAGTTGGCTAGCACATTATCAGAAAATGAATCAACGAGTTGAATCGAGATTCTTAATTCGAGCTAACTGCAATTTAGCATAACTAGGTATGATAACTTAGTCATTGACTAGTTGTAACTCGGTTTAAGATAAATTGAGTCAAACCGCTGAGTCAGCCCTTATTTCACATGAGTTGAACCCAGTTTATGACTAAGTTAGCACGAGTTATCAAAACAAATAATGGACTAGCACGAGTTGAAAACTCGGTAATAACCCCATTGGAACAACCTAACTCGGTTGATTTTCGAGTTGAGGAAGAATGCTAAGATACACCTACCTTGGATGGAAAATCCAACGGATCGACTTGCTTTCTATGACTAGCTGCACTAATGACACTTAAGCGAGTCGTGCGACATACCAACACTCCATAGTGAGTGCAATATCACCGAGTTAGTGTGACTCGTCAACACCACTAGCCTCCACACGAACTTTCAACTCTGATCCTCTTCCTTTGCTCCTCTTTCTTCAAACAACATCTCGAATATGGACAGACTCTGGTTGATAATGAGAGTCGCCAAGGCTGAGTCGACTCAGTATAACTCGACTCAGATTCATGAACTCGCCCCACTCTCACTTCCTCTCTTTCTTTTTCTTTTTTTCTTTTTTTTGAATTGAAAAGGATTAGATCATAATGGAAATGAGGTATTTATAACTGTCAGTCTAACTCTAGATGGTTCCACAACTAATCCTATAATTAATTGAGTTTTAAACTAAAACTTACTTAGACTCGGTTAACAAATAACCCACTAGCATAGTCAAACATATTGTAAAAATATAATCAGAATTCAGGAGTGGTTATCTAATGGTAAGACTCTTTAAATAGATGCTCCTGATTGACAAATGGACCCCACATATGGACGATGGGTTTTTCAACCCAACAGAGAAGATAGAATGGATGTTAATGGCAAACTTGTGGTTGACGGGTCATCACATGATCTGACTCGACTGGAAGGCTTAGATCGACACCGGGTGCATATGTGGGACCCACGTTTTGGATGAGAACTCCCAACAAGTTGATGGTTTTGAGTTTTTCCTATAGTTACTACGAAACTCAATGAAAGTTCAAAAAAAAACCCTAATCGTTATAAGAGAAGCTTCTAGGTTCATTGTACATTTAAAATGAACGCTTAGGATTGATCGGATGGTCGTCTTACAGATCGAATCGTTTCTAGGGCGTAATATTGCCGAAAATAGAAATATTCTTTTCACCTTTCGTTGTTACGATTCCTTAACTGAAAGGATTCTTCTACGGTTCAGATGAATCGAGAATGAAGGGCTAGGAATGAGATATTCGTCTCACACACAGACTACCAACGTGGCAAAACATAAACAAATTCTGTTTCTTGAAATGCCACACGAACACCTTACTCACACAAAGATTTGTGCACTTGCATATGTGTTTTCAACATACAAAGGTGACTAATGTTTGGTTGAAGGCACCATCTAAACAAGATCAATGGTTCAGATTTACAAAAATCATAACGATGGGTGGGTCGCCATCATCTAACAGACGTTCATCTGTTTGAACTGTTGTTGAGCGGGAGAATGGAAGAGAGAGAAATTCTCTCCTTTTTTGTGAAGCACGGGTCAGTGTCCGTTTGATTGGGTGATGAATCCGGTGCACATCATTTGCATGCACACCTATGTACATACTTTCCAGAAACTGGGCCCCACAAGGACAGTAAGGGAATCCATCCCGTTCAAGTTTTTCTAAATGTCCAATTATGACATCTAACAATAGGTGAGAGAGGTCCAAAGATTAGGTGGGCCACATGGTGTCAAAAAAATAAATATATATAAAAAATTAATGGGCTATTACACGGACACTTTCATGGCAAAGATGGACCAGAGAAAGCCTGATCGGAGGCAAAAATGATTAGGATTGTCAGAACCTTAAAACAATTGTATCTCATAAATTGTAATCGTTATTATTTAAAGGCGGAAAATAGAAAATGAATCACTTAAAAATAAGCTTAAGGTGCGTTACGATATTGCTATCTTTAAGGCGATATTCACACCCTACTTGTAATTAAACCAATTTGTAAGAAGGTTACAGTAAATTCGCCTTCATGATATAATAAGCCTTTTCTCCAAGACCGGAGAAATGTAGGTTTCGGCCTACAAAACCGAAAATTGCACCCCAAACTCCCTTTACCAAGAGGCATCACCATTCACACCAACAATCACCAAAGCCACAACCATTCTTTTCCAAAAAAAAAAAAAAAATCTTCTTATTTTGAAAAAACTCAACAATCCCCCACTATTTTTTAAAATAAAGATGTCAGGGTATGTAAGGAAAATATATGCATAGGAAAATGTGTCTTATGCACTTGAACATTCACTTAGTGTGAACAAATCAAAGTTGAATCAGAATCCTTAATGACTATAGTCTTAAACTAAGTATTCTATATGACACAACCGGACATGTTACACACACATATATTTCAATTGTCATGTGTTCTAAAATTATAGTACATTAACGGCCTTATGTTCTGTCCTGGATTCATGAGTTCATAAGAGTAGCCAAAACTCTCAAACATTAGGAAACGGCCCCACTTTCAATACTCATATAGGTGAGTCTTTATGAATGCCCATGTAACTATAACACCCTTGAAAGGACTAATTAAAAGCAATAACTCATCCTCCTTTTTATCATTACAAGTACTCAGCACTATACATACATATAGGAATGAGACAGATAAAAAAACGTACAGTGTTGCTTCAAATACTTCCTGTGAGGTACTTTGTTCATTAAACCTATTAACTTAGGTTGAGTTTCCCTCATCTGATGTCTATGAAATTAGCTTAAGTCTCAGTCATCTTAATGTTCTACTGACAACATCCCTTGCCAGTCCCTTGGTGAATGGGTCCGTTAGATTCAGGATAAATCGTACATATTGTATTGTTATAACACCGTCACCAAGTAGTTGCCGCACAAAACTATGTCTTAGACTGATATGTCTGAATTTTCCATTATAAATCTTGTTATATGTTTTTAATAGTGTCGCTTCACTATCACAGTAGATAGAGACCGGTGGTAAAGGCCTTACCAATAATGGTATTTCTAATAACAAGTTTCTTAACCATTATGTCTCTTTACTACTAGCCGCCAAAGTTATGAATTCAGATTCTATGGTAGAATGAGATATGCAAGTTTGTTTCTTAGATCCCCAAAAACTGGCAGCTCCTCCAAGTATAAAAATCCATCCACTGGTAGACTTGGATTCATTAGAATCAGTGACCCAACTTGCATCACTATATCCTTCAAGCAACTAGGGTAGCCAGAAAAGTGTAAACCATAGTTAATTATTTTTCTCAAATATCTGAGTACTCTAGAGACAACATTCTAATTATTTAAACTTGGATTACTTGTAAACCTACCCAATTTACCTACTGCAAAAGCAATATCGTGTCAAGTACAAATCATAGCATACATAAGACTACCAATCACCTTAGAATACTCTAACTAAGATATACTACGACCTTTATTTTTAATTAACTTAATATTATAATCAAAAGGAGTATAAACTCAGTTCTTATCATAGTAATCAAACTTTTTAAGTATCTTTTCAATATAATGTAATTGAGATAGAGTTATACCATCATTGTTTCTTAATAGTTTGATACCTAAAATCACATTAGTTTCACTCATATTATTCATGTCAAAACTAGATGATAAGAATCTTTTAGTGTTATTTATAACTTCTAAACATTTACCAAATATTAGCATATCATCTACATAGAGACATATAATTATTCTTTTATTATCGGAGAATTTTGAATATGCACGTTTATCAAATTCATTAATCTTAAAGTCATATGAGGTGATTACTTTATCGAATTTTTCATATCATTGCTTAGGTGCCTGTTTAAGTCCATATAGTGACTTGATCAATTAACACACTTTATTTTCCTGTCCTGAAACTATAAAACCTTCTAGTTGCTCCATATAAATCTCTTCATCAAGGTCACCATTTAGAAAAGTTATCTTTACATCTATCTGATGAATTTCTAACTTATGAATGGATACTAGAGCAACTAAAACTCAGATAGTAGATATCTTTATTACTGGAGCATAGGTATCGAAAAAAATCAATACCTTCTTTTTGTGTAAATCCTCTAGCCACTAATCTGGCCTTAAACCTTTCTATAGTTCCATCTGGTCTTAATTTTCTTTTAAAAATTCATTTACAACTTATTAGTTTTGATCCTGGGGGTAGATCCATAAGTTTACATGTTCCATTTTGCTATATAAAATTCATCCCATCGTTTATAGCTTCCTTCCAAAATGAAGCATCCTCAGATCTAAGGGCATCATTTATTGTTACCGGATCATTTTCTATATTATATATTAACATGGTTTCCTCTGTTATGTTATTTATATCTCATTCTTTTAGCAGAAGGTATAAGTCGGGTTCAAAAAATGTACCTGTTCTGATCCTCTTGGTCCTTCTAGGTTATATGTATTCTTTATTGAGATTTTTGATATCTTGATCAAGTATTTAAGAACTACTGCTTATACTAGGATCTTAAGGTCTTGTCTCTTTTCTAGTTATAGAAGAGAATGAGTTTTCATAAAACTCGGCATCTCTATATTCTATTATGGTGTTTATCGGGATCGCATGATTAGATTCTACAACTAGAAACCTATAAACCTTACTATTTTGTACATATCATATGAAAATACACTAAAAAGATCTCAACCATATCTTAGGCTTTTTAGGATCAGTAAGCCGAATTAAGGATCTACAACCTCATACCTTAAAGTATGAGATGTTAGGAATGTTATTCTTCTATAGTTCATATGGAGTCTTACAAGTCTTAGAGTGAGGTATCCTATTAAAGATATAACATGCAATCAATGAGATTTCTCCCCAAAATCCTGAACTTAAACCTGCATTATTGAGTATAGAGTTTATCATGTCTATGAGAAACCTATTTTTCCGTTCTACTATTCCATTTTGTTGGGGTGAATAGGGAGCTGTAATTTGATGAATTATACCATGAGTTTTGTATACTTAGGGATTATATTAAGATTAGACATATTATATATCCATACTTCGATAACTAATATGTCCTAATCTAGCATGTCAAACATCATGTGAATCAAGCATATAAATGAAAAAAGAATTTTCATTTATGAGATTCAATTTAAACATTCCATTAGATACATAGTCATTCCTTATATATATATATCCCATTTTTAGACACAATCAATTTATCGAATTCAAATAGGAGTTTGAATCCAAACTTAATCAGTAGACTAGTTGATATAAGACTCCTCATAATATCCGTTACATGCGACACATCGTTCAGAGTAAGGACTTTTTCGGAAGTTAAATTAAGACGTACCTTCCCTTTTCCTACAACCTTAAATATGGAGGCATTCCCCATATATAATTTTTAATTATCCCCCACTATTTCGTAGAAATTGAACATGTTGTAATTTCTACAGACATGTCTGGTAGCGCTAGAATCTACCCACCATTCAACATCCTCATTTAGCATATTAACTTTAAAGACAACAGCTGCCAGATTTATGTCTTCCATCATATTAAATTGTCGTTTCTTTTCTTGCATTTTGTTTTTGTATTTTTGGCAGTCTTTCTTAAAATGAGCAGGAATTTTGCAAAAGAAGTATGGACCCTTCTTGGATGTATTCTTTTTGAACCCTTGGTTATTAGGTTTGATCCTATCATCTTTCTTGAAAGGTGGCTTCTCCGATTCCCGATTCACACTATTCTTGACTATATTAGCGTTACTTAAGGTCTCCTGTTGTTCTTCCTTTTTGTCACGGAATCTTGATTATTTTTCTATTCGAAGAAACATTAGGAGGTCTTCTAAGAACATTTTCTTCTCTTTTTTTTTGTTTCAATGATTTTCTAATATCCTTCCATTTAGGTGAAAGTCTAGCAATAATTGTGAATACATTGAAGGATTCGTCGAGATTAGTGTCATCGGCAATAATTTATTGGATGATGACCTGTAACTTATGTACTTGATTAAGGACAAGTTTTTCATCCAACATTTTGAATTTTAAAAACTGACGTATAAGAAATTTTTTGTTACATTCATCCTCTGATGTGTATTTGATTAGCAACGCCTATCACAAATCTTTAGCAGTCTTCTTTTGACAGTAAACAGCGTATAACGAGTCAGAAAGAGTGTTGAAGATATGACCTTTGTATAAGTAGTCGTTACGCTCCCAATTTTGTCTCTTTTGAATTTGTTCTAATGTATCATTGTCAAATGGTGGTGAAGGAAGATCTTGAGTGAGCACGTTATCCAACTTGAGTGATGCGAGGAAGAGATTGACCCTCGATTGCTATCGAAGAAAATTTGAGTTCTCGAACGATGTAATTCGAACAAAGTCAGGATAACCCATAGAAGAGGTCATAATATCGCCTTAAAATTGTTATTGTTTAAAGGCAGAAAATAAAAAATGAATCACTTAAATATTGGCTTAAGGTGCATTACGATGTCGCTATCTTAAAGGCGATTTTGCACCTTATTGGTGATTAAACCAATTTGCAAGAAGGTTACAGCAAATCCACCTCCAGGATGCGATAAGCCTCTTCTCCAAGATCGGAGAAATGTGGGATTCGGCTTGTAAAATCGAAAAACCGCACCCTGAACACACTTTTACAACATATAACCCTGACTTCTGTGCTGTTACAATTTACCCCCTGAAAACTGTTTGTAATTTACTGCCTGAAAACTATTTACAGTTTAGCGCCCGAAAACTTTATCTTTCCAAAAACCTTTCAAAAATAAAAATGGTAAAGAAGAAGAAGATGGAGAGGAGATTATTGAAAATTGTGAATTCGGATTGACCCAAAGATGAGTTTATATAGAATCACAAGAGATGTTTAAGGTCCTTTTCATGAAAAAACATCTTCTTCCATGGTGTATTTTCATCAATGGTGGTGTGTTTCCAACAATGGCATCCCTCCATTTCAAATTCAAAAGATGCTCCCTTTACCAAAAGGCATCACCATTCACACTAACAATCACCAAAGCCACAACTAGAGTTGGGCATTGTTCTGGGTCGGACCGGATTGGGCCTAACTCGGTCTGATCCGAAATTTCAATGGTCTAACCCGAACTCGATCCGATCCGAGACCAAGTCCAGGTCACCTGACTCGGACCGCTCCGATGTTTGTTTGACTTGACCCGAACCGAGTCCGACTTAGTCAGGGAAACTGAGTCAGATCGGGTTGGGCACTATTCGGATCATTTGATATGGTGTGGTCCACTTCAGTCTTCGATGTATCTTTATTTTTTGTTTAACGCCCAAAATGATACGTCAAAATGGATGACCGGCTTAAATAACACATATACATCAAGGTGGGCCCCACATGACTATGAAAAATGTGCATCTCACTTTCTCTGGATGTATTAATGTATTATGTTAACATGCACTGTACTTTCATATAGAGACTTTCTTTTCACGCTAAGTATGTTACTTGATGTATTGAGTTTAGCAAGTTTTATGGGTCTGATGGTGGGGCATGTGTTATATCCAAACCATTCATTCATTTGGCGAGCTCGTCTTAAGGCTTGAGACTAAAATTAAGACAGATATAACTATCATGTGGACCACACAAATTGTTTAACGATGAAAATCATTCTCTGCTGCTATTTGTGGTGTGGTCCACATGATTGTTGGATATTATTCATTTTTTGGACAATGCTCTATAATGGTCTCTAAAAATATATGAACAGTGTAGATATAATAAATACATCACTGTTGGACCCATGTAACTTTAATACCCTTTGAACCGTTCATACAACTCGGAGCTCGAGGAGCGTCAATGCTCGTCTTGGCACGACAAGTACCTATAGGTAGCACCTACACACAGCTAGCGCCTATAGGCTATAGCTAACTACATAATTGTGTGCGGTACACCGGCAAATTCACTTGCTATTGAATAAGCAAACTCTATTAGGGCCCACCTTGAATGCGTGTGATTTATACACACCGTCCATTCCTTTTTGCAGATTATTTTAGTGGTTGAACTCAAAATTGATGCATATCCAAAGCTCAAGTGGACCATAATATAGGAAAAAGTAGAAGGATTAATAAGAATTACTTCGGATCGAGTAGGATCGGATCGGGTTTTCGGGTCAGGTCGGATTAGGGCCAATCCAAACTCGACTCGAAAAGTTTCAGATTTGGATGGGGCTACCCGATCCGCACCGATCCAAACTGTCGGTTCGATTCTAATCGGGTTGGATCAGATTGGATCCACCGGATCAGGCCTGTTTTGCCCAGCTCTAGCCACAACCATTCTTTTTCCAAAATGAAATTTATTTTCTTCTTATTTTGAAAAAACTCAACAGTAATGAGTTTTTTTTTGACATATTATATATAATTTGGGTACGAGAAACTACTTTAGCCAACCAACTCAGGTTGCCCACGCCGGATTTGTAAGATTCCATCAAATCGACGGTCAAAATGGATTTGCAAGATTCCATCATATTGATGGTCAAAAGTCCATTTTATTTTCATTGGAGTTGTGCCAAACATGAAAAGAACTTGGAAAGGTTAGAAGAATAACCTGAAATAAATAATAAGTTTACTATTTATAATAAGTCATGTTTTTAAAGAGTTTGAATTAGAGTTTAAATTTAAAACTTTATCTTAGGTTTAAGGTCATTATCTAAAAGGATTGTAATTTTGTTTTTATTTATCAATTAATTTGTTTTCAAATCTAGTAGAAATTAAGAAATTATTTCTATTTATTTTTATCCGTGGTGGATTCGAGGACTCTTTATGAAGAGTCCAAAGAACTCCATGGATTAGGAGTGGTTATTCCCTTTAGAAGGTGATCGACCTCATCACGTCCCTTCCCACCTCAGGACCCCATTCTAGATGAAACATAGCTGGCAATCGATTATACAATCTCAACCATCCAATTAGAGACCATCCCGTAGACAATTAAAAGGAGATGTTCAAGGGTCAAAATTGAGCAGGCCGTGTCCGATGATTAAGATGGTCCAAACAGTGTCTTTTGTGGGCCATGTCTAATGGCAAGATGTATTGAACCCGAATTGCGTGTGCCTCCGGAAAGTTCCTATGGTCGGAAGCTATTCAGGGCCACAGAAATTCCTGTGACAAATCCACTCCATCCATCAGTTTCCCAAGATGGTGGTAGGACAGAAATCTAAAAATCAGAGGATCAAAAACTCAGATGCGTCGTACCACATGAAACAGAAACGTCCAATATTGAAACCTCGGTGTAGCCAACAATAATATTTATATGCCATCCAAACCGTTCATAAGGTTTACCACCACTTAGATAAACTGTAGCCACAAATATCATCTTGATATAAAACTTCAGTGGCCCCACAAAGTTTCCATTTGTGAGCATTCAATACATACTGTTTCGTGTGGTGTAGCTCACCTGAGTTTCGGGCATACCTGTTTTTTTGTCTCGTGTACTATTCTATTCTTTAGAAACTTATGGACGGAGTGGATTAGTACGGACATCTATGTGGGCCCCACATAGTTTCCTAATACAGGAACTTCATGTGGCCCATGGCACAGGCAATTCTCTTCCAGTGTGGAACTTGTACGGCGGAGGAATCCTCCCCAACTTCGTGAGTTAGCAGATGCATATGATTTAGAAAACTGATGGGCCCCACTCCATGGGCACAGAGTGAGGATTAAACTCCTACCGTTGAAAACTTCATGGAGGCCACAGAAGTTTTGGATCAAGCTGAAATTTGTGTTTTCCCTTCATCCAGGTCTATATGACCTTCTGAACAGGTATAGCAAACACATATCACGGTGGACTCGAGGAAAGTTTCAACGGTGGGTGTCATTAGTAATGCTGCTTCCTGTGGTGTGGTCCACTTGATCCTTGAATCTACCTCATTTTTGGGATTTTAAACTAAAATGATACGTAAAAACAGATGAACCGTGTGGATAAAAGCCACATATCACGGTGGCCCGTTGGAGCCACATGCCTGGGGTAGTGCCATCCCCGTCCAGACTAGTCAGACGACAATGACCTGAACATGTATTATAAGTCGTCCTATGTCAATTATTTTTAAGTGGGTCTCTATAATTCAGCATTTTGAGCATGTGTTTTAAAATAAAATAAAATAAAAATAAAGTACGTCTCAGGACCATCCGGTCGTTGAATATGATTTCTAAGATTCCATCTCGGATCCGACCTAATTTTTTGGGCCCACCTAATATTTCAGAATGGTGGTATAATGCAACCTTGTGTTATATTCTATTGACATAGTAACCTAAGTTTAAGAGGGCCCACTAGCCCCAACATCAAGTGGGTAGGTATTAATGGCTCACTTGAATGGAGAAAATATGCATTATTTGTCTTTTGTTTTTTAGTGGATAGGTGTGATGGCCCATTTAACTATTAGCAGGCCAGGTGAATGGTCAGGATTTGAGCATACGTTGGTCAAGATAAAGTACCCAAAACATCCTGTGAAAAAATGGGTGGGGCAATTAACTTATTATAGTGATCACAAGTATCCGATTTGATTTAATTGGAGATCTCATTTCTATGTATATTTATTTAATTATATTTATTTTTTGAAGATAGAGTTTTGTGCTCTCATTATTAGTTCTAAGCTTAAATAAAAGAAAAGCGGTGTTAGATTGAATTAGCATGGAACTTTTATCATGAATCCTGATGAAATAATAAAGTAAAATTATATAATTGACTCTAATTAATTGGGATAAGATTTCAATAAAGATGATGCTGATAATAACATTTATCATTTGAAAACCAAACAAAAACATGTGGTAGCATTGGGTTGAGTGGTGCTCTCAACTAGGCTTGTTACCAACATACAAGATTGCAAAATTAATTGAAAATTTTTTTTTTTACACCCACACTATATGGGCACTCGATCTCAAGATCTCAATGTTCAAATAGAATCTATCTACCACTGAGCCATGGAGTTGGACCCACCAAAATTAATTGAAGTGTTGGATTATTTCATACATGGTACAATTAGTTGAATCCGCTGGGACCTTAGATTAGTTCTGATTTGAACTTGATATGTTGTCAACCCTAAATAGAAGTATATATCCTTTCTATTTGAAATTAGCGAATGTGATAAAATGGTATGGCATGTGCTAAAAAGATATTCGGCATGTGTCGATGTAGGGAGTATGTGCAAGAACCAAGTCGATCAATAGATGATCCTTATCATAAACTTTCCATGACCTGAATGTTTAAAAAAAAAAAAAAAAATTCAATTGGCAATTATGATTTCAAAATTAGGATTACAAAATGTATACATAATAATATCAACTAGAAAATAACAAATTAGAAAGAGATTGCCAACAAACCTTGCCACATGATAGAAATGAGATACACAGGGTCTCTGTCCTTCACTCGCCTTAAAGATGAACGGATCCAGGCGTACTCCACAAATCCCTGTACGATGAGCGTCTTTCACTCACCTTCTCTCCAATTCTCCCAATTTCTGGGATAGATGATAGCCCTATACATTTTAAGCATGGATAAAAATGGCTAAGGGTCTCTGTTATTCATAGGCTTGGATTTACTTTTCCATTATAGAAACAAAGTCCCACATGGACTCTTCTTATTTATACATGTTAATGTTAGGTTGTACTAATATGAAGACACTTTAACACTAAAATCTAGATTATTTAATATTTCCCACTGACATAAGGATGGACGTGATAGGTCGATCACCATCTTCCTCAAGAGGATAACTACTCTGAATCCACGGAGCTTTTCTGGACTCCTCACAGAGATTTCTCGAATTCACAAGAAAAGATAGCAGAAAATAGAAATAAATTCTAATAAATTCGAAATTGATTAAATTCATTAATAAAAACGAGTTCACAACCCTTTAAACAAGGTACCAAGCAATAGGAAAGAAATCATAATCAAACTACAACTAAAACTCTTAGAATCCGCGACTTACTATAAATAGTAAACTTACTATTTATAGACTGCCGTGATGTCTACTAGTGCGCAAGGTTTTCGGCCAAAAATAGTAAGTGTCCTATTTGGCTTTACCAAACCATTCTCCTAATTATTCTAAGCTCTTTTCACGTTGGGTGCAACTCGTAAAGCCCGACGGATGAAGAGTTGTAATCAAACTAAAACTTATTATTTATAGTAAAAACGAAATTAAAACAGGGAAACAACTGTCGATCCAGGGATATTTCACAATTCCGGGTTGCGCAACCCGGCATAGCGGGGTTGGTTGGCTAAAGTAGCTCGTTTTATCCCAAAATCATATAGTTTACGCCCGATAACTCATTCCGGATTGTGAGATACGCCCGATCTAAGGTCTGACGATCTGGATCACTTCTGTCGTCGACCAAGCCTTTTTTGATCCATCTTGGCCATGAAACTGTCCGCGACCCACTCTACATCACCCACCTAATAAAATTCATGTTAGGGTTTGTTTGGCTTTGTTCAATTTTTTTTTTTTTAATAATTTTGATACTGAAATAACTTTTTTACATTTAACTATGCTTGATTGTCATTTTTTTTTTTTTTTGCATGAATGCCGGCAATCACCCACAACCATGTGCATTAGGTAATGTTAAGGAGGGAAATCAAATCCACGTTTATGGGGAGTAAACCTACGACACTGGCCATTCATCCAAATCTTGTTGAGTGTTTGGTTAGTTAATTAATTAATCAATTTTACAATAATAATAATAATAATAATAATAATAATAAATAATCAAATTTATTTTTTTCCCACAACACTAAGCTCCTCAAATTAATATGGTCCACTTAGAAGGTAGGCCCCAATATTAGAAACAGGTGGATGGAACTACAATGAAGACAGACAGCCAATTTCCATAGAATTATATCTTGAGAATGCAGTTGCTAGAAGCAATGCCAAAACAGGGCCCTAGATGAAATGAATATTTGCATTCATTGGTGGCCAACTGTGAAGTGTGAACTGACAGTGGGTGTACTAACAAGCTATATATATATATATATATATATATATATATATATATATATATATATATATATATATATATATATATATATATATATATATATATATATATATATATTTGCATTCATTCAATGGAACTCAATTTTAAAATGCCCTAGTTTAAAAATCATGCAAGCCAACTCATCTGACCCATCTGACACGCTTGGCATATACTACGTTTAGTAAATGGTGGGGTCCTAAAGCAACACGCATGTTATAGACTACTTTTAGTAAATGGTGGTATCTTAAGAAACAGAAGTGTGCTGCTTGATTTCTCTCCTTTCTCACTCTTATGGACTGCGTAGCTCACCGAACCCTACGTAGCTTGGACCTAGTAGTTAGGACCGTGGCCCAGGCTTAGCCCCGCATGCATGGCCTGATAAATTTCTGGGTCAGGCTCAGGCTCAGGCTCAAGTATTTTAGCCTAATTCAACATGGCTCAACTTTATTTATACATGTGTTGTATCATACAAATATCCCATTGCAATCCTTGGGCAACCCATCCATCTTTAATGTAGATCATTGGTTTGTTTCCTTTAAAATGTATATTTATATGCATGTGGGACCCACTTGTTTAAAGGATAAATCAAGAGCATTCAAGAAAAAAATAGGGATATCTTATCAATTTTTGGGTTTGGTTGGGTATGGCTAAAATTTTGGGCCAAGCTTGGGCTTTGTGCTAGGCCCATGGTAGGCATAAGTTGAGTTCTAGCTTTGAAGACTTGCCCATTGCCACCCTATTTAAGTCTCTCCTCTCCACATTCCAAAGGGTCCCTCACTTGCATGGACTCTATACAGATGAGGGAGGTAGACTTGTTGCCCTCTCCATGTAAATGAGTCCATTTGCATGCCCAAGTGCCCATGTATTCCTTAAGGGCTGCTTGGCGCCTTGTATTTGAGTGTTTTTTTAGGGATTAGGGAGGATTTTGCTCTAAATCCTTCATTTACTGCCATTACTTGGAGATAAATGGAATTGAAGATATTTGAAAGACGTGAAATAGGTGCTTTTCGTATGTTTTGCAATCTCGTAATTTTTTATAAGATGTTGGTGTAATATGAGTGAATTACACCCATAAATAAGGTGTCACTAACCTATTAATCCATTATACAAGTGGCATACTTATGATAACCCGAAACAATTAAATTATCAATTGCTACATTAAATCACATTAATAGAATGATTTAAATTGTCCAACGTTAACCATTGGAATGATGATTAAAATAATCAATCAATCGCTAGTTTGTAATCCTTATGTTTGTAGCAAACTAGAGCGATAGAATATCCTCAATTTTGGCTAGAGTTTATATTTCAATGAGTTTTTACAATTATTTCGTTAAATACCACATATTTATGCAAAATTAAGTATATTAAAGCTGATTTAATTAAATTGAAGTGCTATTGGGGTCACCACCTAACTGCGTACTGTTGGGGCCCTCCCTTTCAATCATGCTTTGTGTGAGGCTTCTCCTAGTACAAGACGTGGACCAATCAAATCATGCCACAATGTGTCCGTACTGACAGTAACAGTGTCCAATTGGAGGCTGTCCACATGGAGAGAACGAACATCGAATATTAGGCTAGTCCATTCATCTAGTAGGCGCCACATGTACATGAAATTAGACAGTTGGCAATTCTGATTTAAACCATCAGATGAATGGACCAGATTGACTCTTGAGTATTGCTCGTGATGATGGTCATGGTGGGCCCACCTTTATCACAGCTTTCATGAGTTGGCCAATTTCATAATGGGACCATCGTGCGTGTCGTGACTCGTGACCGACGGTCTTCATGATGGGCCCACCTTGTGTATGGTGTGGATGTCAAAGTACTGTCGCTGATTGAGAGAGGTAAGTGCTGGTATCTCGCACGACACCAAACCACGGGCCCGCACTGCAAGAGGGAAGGACAAACCAACGGACAAGAACTGTTGCACGTGCAGAGATGTAAGGACGGCGTCCGATGAGTGTGAGACAGGTGTCAGATTCTCATTGGATGAATGACGTGTACGTGTCCAGCTCATTGGATTGAGCATTGTTAAGGTCGTCGCCTAGGGCTGGGGTTGCGTCACCGGCCCGCCTCTTTATCCCTTGCCATTTTGGAGATAACCACAATACCCTTTCTTCCTTATAAAATTACGAAAACACCATTCATCATGAATGTATTAAATGCCACCTAAAAAAATCCAAGAAAAACGAACTGAAATTGAGCGAGTACAAATCGTTTTTAGCATTCGCCAAACACGCGTACACCTAGTACACGAACGAAAGATCCGAGGTTTTTATTCTTAAAAAAAACCAATACATTGATCGTATGATTCAAAAACATATTGGAATTTTGACTTCTCTTCAATTTTCTGAAGCATCCATTACTCTGTGCAAGTGTGACCCACTTGAAGAATATAGAAACTCGAATGTTTCAGAATAGATATTTACACAGTGGGCTCAAAGGAATGAATGGCTAAGATATTTCACACGTGTGATATGTCTTTCACGAATCTGATACATTACCGTATGCGCGAAGCGAGTCCAAAAAAAAGCAAGTTCACTCAATCAGTTAGCAAGTAGGCAAGTTGCAGATGACACGTGTATCATTCACTGGTCATGAGTAAAGGAACACAAGTGTGAACAAGGAATACGCATATGAAATCTGACCAGAGAAACAGGTGGGCCTCACCATGGACAAGGCCCTAAGAACGGAAGCTGGTTAGATAATCCTAACCGTTGGATTTTCTCATCCATATTTTTTCATCAAATCTAGTGGTTAGGATTTTCTGGCCACTTGATTCTTGGACTAGATCATATCTGTGGTGGGCCCATCTAGATCAAAGTCAAACAGCCAGGTATTAGTGTACGTCGGATCTTCAGTTACAACAAACTGTGTCCATGGATTGGTAGCGGATTCCATTGTTATACTGTGTCCCACAACCGGACAATCTTGGCCTTCTGATGTGTGGCCCAGAGAGACAGACGGTCAAGAAGAGAAATACAGCTATGGTCTCTCAACCTTCCAATGCGGGAGACTTTCGGCGCATGAGTAGTTATATGATACTCGGCTGCATTTGAGGCTTGATACTCAGGCACTCGTAGAATTCGAACAGACTCGTTGTGAAGCCCACTTCCGCCCAGTTAGAATCCCAAGGTCAGATTGGTGGTAAATCCTAACCTCTGATCTGTTTTAGAGGACTATATTTTTAATTTTAACCGTCCAATAAATGTCCACAACCTGATAATGAGGTAATCAAATATGTACTCATTTTAAAATCCGTCTGATGGGTGAGATAATTTGGACGGTTCGATTTGAGTAATCGTATGGTTCGTGTGCATTCATAAGTAATTTCTAGGTGCCTGCGTATTAACATCGAACTCTGTCAGAGTATCAAAGTTTTTTTCTTGGCGCATTCGTCAGAGACGGTGGGACACCAAGGTCCGATGGTCCGGAGTACTGACGCGTATAAAGCAAAACTTTAAAGAGAGAAAGAGGAAAGAGAAAGCTTTGATACTCGGGTAGAGTGTGATAGATGATACGCAGGCACATAGAAATTAACTGGATAATGCATATGTGACAGAGGAGTAATTAAGAATAAACTATTCAAATAATGCGTCCCTCTTTGATAATTTACTGTCGGATTGATGGGTATTTATTCAAGAGTTAAGAACGAGAAACATAAACGGTCTTATTTACACAAACAAGTGTCTATGAATCAAAGGTTAGGACTTTCCAAGTGATCTTATTATAGGAATGTGATCCATATAAAATGGGGTCCACAATGTAGTCCGTTTAATTGAAGATAAATTATGCCACGTATACAAGTTCTAAGTGCTGAGTATCAACTGTCAAACGTTGCCAGAGTATCAAATAACTCCCCGGAAGGTAGAGAGTGGGCGATGATGGGAGCGGACTCGGGGCGGCACCGGCGTCAATAAGAAGGTGCGGCCCGTACCTAGGGGCCAACCTTCATGGTGCATTCCATATCCACCCTGTCCTTCCGTTTTTACAAATCATTTTAAAGCGTGGGCCAAAAAATGAAGTAAATTTAATTCTCAGTGGACCATATGAGAGGGAATAGTAGTGATTGAACATTAATGGGCCACATAAGTGTTAGATTAAGCGGCTATTTGATTTCTCTTTTTCTTCATCCATGATTTTTTAACCTTATCAACAGGTTAGATGGCAAATAAACATAAAGGAGACATTAAAGCATTGCCACATGTAGGAAATTTTTAATGGCAGTGCATTCAATCACCACTTATTTTTAATATTATAATCTTAGATTTGGACATTCTTTGTTCTTGGGCTTATCCTTTAAATGGTCTTAAAAAACTATGAATAGCATGGATACATAACACACACATCAAGGTGGGCTTGACTGGGTGACAGGGTACATAGGGTTAGCACTTGGCTGCTCTTAATTAGGGCTGAAAGTGGGTTGGGTTGGGTTGGGTTGGGTTGGGTTGGGTCGGGTTGGTGCTCAACCCTAACTCAACCCAAGCTTCCTATACCTCAACCCTAACCCAACCCAAGCTTACTATACCTCAACCCAAACCCAACCCAACCCTGGGTTGGTAATTCTCAACCCAAGCCTAACCTAAGTGGGATCGGTCAGATTGGTCGGGTGTATACGTGCTAATATTTTTGTTATTACATTAGTTTATTATATTTCAATATAAGACTTATTTTTTATATATATGATTTTATTAATTATATATGTGATTATTCATCATAGAGAACTTCATTTTTTTTTCTTTAAAAAAAAAAAGCTAAAATATAGGACAACTACTCCTTTAAAAGTCATGTAGCATAGCACCCAATCTATTTGGGAGAGAAATCTGACATAATTTGTTAGCTGGAATCCTTGGAAATGACGTGGACAAATGAGACCGAACATCACTAGTGTGCTTTCGACACAAACGATCCACACTCAATTATAATTTATAAGTAACTTATATATTGATCGGGTTCGAATTGAGTCGGGCAACCCGAGACCTCAACCCGAGCCCAACCCAAGTTTTATCGGGTTGGTGTTTGTATAGCCCAAGCTTGAGATTGGACCCGACATATCTTGCCCGAGCCCAACCCAATGCCGGATTGGTCACGGGATGGTCGGGTTAAACCCGCCCAACTTTCAGCCCTACTCTTAATCTGCTCCCATCATTCTCTTGTTTAAAGTTTTATGGCTTATTAATGATTAATCACTATTGTTTCCTCTAATATGATACACATGAGAAGTGGATCTACTTCATTTTTGGGCTCATGCCTTGAGTTGATCTTTCTTGTGGCATGGTACACATGAGATTTGGATATGCTTTCTTTGGCCCATGCCCTCAAATAATATGGCAAAACTTTTGGACAACGGATATAGAATACATACATATCTGGCTGCACCTAATCCCCTCCCCTTTCGGGGAGGATACTGTAGAGTTATATCTAATCCATTGCAGGGTTATCCATCAATCAGAACAGTCCACTTAAGAGAGTTATAGGTGGTGACTCTTAGGAGTTTCAACTCCAGGTCAAGGGTTCGAGTACCCATGGGTGGTGAAATTCTACTGGCGTGAGTGTGTGGAGTGTGTGTGCGTGTGTTAAAATAAATAAATTAAATAAAATAAAATAAAAATTAAAAAAAAAAAAAAAAAAAGAGAGAGAGAGAGAGAGAGAGAGAGAGAGAGAGAGAGAGAGAGAGAGAGTTATTAGGTGTTACCCTTGCTTTGAGGCCAAACCTCTATAATTTTTTATCTTGTATATGCACACCATGCATACGTTTTTTCAGCCCATTTTAATTTATGGTCCCAAAAATTAAGTAGATCCAAATCTCATTTCGACCACATCACAGTGATTTAATGTCCACCACTAAAAGCATCCTAAGCTCATCGTAATGTTTATTTACCATCTAACTCATTGATAAGGTCAACCAAGCTTGAATGGATCGAAAATACAAAGATCAGTTTGATCCAAAACTTGCGTGGCCTACGAAAAAGTTTTTAATAGTCATTCACCACTGTTTCAGTGGTCTGGTTCACCTAGGATTTGGGTCTGCTTAATTTTTGGGATCAAGTTGTAAACTGATCTGGGAATACAGATGGACGCCGTGGATACTAAATAATAATAATAATAATAATAAATCATCAAGGTGGGCCCCACACGGTAAGGGTAACACATCCACTAAGGTGTTATCCCTAATCCGCTCCCCAAAAAAGCTTCATCACGGATGGACGATTATTCGAAAGCCCTACTTACTATTAAAATAACACAGCCTTCATTTATCTATACTTTCCATCACTTTTTTTTTTTCTTAACACCGTCGCTTTGAGGTTCTTATTAGATGGCTAGGATCATCCAATACAAACGTGCCTTTTGAACCAACTTACATCCCTAACGTGTCTCACTGGACACACACAGTCCCTGATTATTGAAAGATAACACTGCCATGTGTAATGTACCAATGCGGAAGTACCACACCCGTTCTTTCTGACTCTACGGTATCATCATCTCTCCAGATATAGAAACGGAGGGGTAACTTTCAGCATTTCACGTGAAACTGATGGCGTTTTGGTAATTTCAAAGTGAAAATATCGTAATCCTCTCATCCACCAAACCCTCCACCTCTCCTCTCTCTCTCTCTCTCCAAAACCCTTCTTTCCCATTATCTGTTCTCTCTCTATCTCCGCTGGCGAATGGACTCTCTCGACACCGCAGCGTATTTCGTCGACGACCTTCTCAACTTCTCTTCTGACATTGAAGAAGACCCTAACCAAAAATATCAAGAAATACAAGAAGAGCAAAATCTTTCCCAGAATGCCCCTCAAGACACTACAGTAAACGTTCAAGAAGACGAATATTCCTTCCCTGTAAGTACTCTATTTTTCATTTTATATCTTTTTTTCTTAAACCCTATTTCTTAAAAAAATATATATACGTTTTTTTAAATTTTGGGTAGGTTTTGGAGTCACAAGCAGAGGAAGAAGAGCTTGAATGGCTATCAAATGAAGATGCTTTTCCAAAGCTCGAGTCTTTTGAACTCCCTCTTCAAGACCCAAAACACCACAGTCCTGTTTCAGTTCTTGAGAGCAGCGTCGGGAGCTGCGGACTACGGATTCCGGTACGGGCACGGAGCAAGAGAGGAAGACGAAAATGGTGTGGGATTTCAGATTTTCTCATCACATGGGGTAGAGGAGAGAGGAAATCGATTGTTGGAGATATGAAAAGGAAGTGCTTGCATTGCTTAGCAGAGAAGACGCCACAATGGCGTGCTGGGCCGCTCGGTCCAAAGACGCTCTGCAACGCTTGCGGGGTTCGTTACAAGGCGGGCCGGCTTGTGCCGGAGTATCGACCGGCGAGTAGCCCTTCTTTTTCCAACGATTTACATTCAAACTCGCACAGAAAAATATTAGAAATGAGGAGAAAGAAACTGAAGGGAGTTGAAAATGGATAGTATTTCAGGAAAATAGATAGTCTTTTTTTTTTTTCCTCTTCTTGTAGGAATTTTAATTATTAAAAAATAGTGGTAGCTTTATTTATTTATTTGAGTTTTTATTATTTATTTATTTATTTGTTATTTTTATTAATTATTTATTGGTTATTGACGGAGGACGACAATGGAGTTTGGGATTACAAGGAGGAGAAGAGAGAGGGTCCTCGGAGAATCTGGACCGTCGGATTATACGTGAACGGAAGTGGTATGAGTTTCTCTCTCGTCTCTCTTTTGTCTTTTCTGCTTTTCTAAAAGAAAAAGGGTTTTAGGGTTAGGGGTTGGAGAGGACGTTTGACTAATTGCTTTTAAATTAATAATAATTAATTAATTTAGAAAAGAAAGACAATCAAGACCGTCCATCAGTGGACAGTATCTCGTATGTCCCACATGTCTAAGTCTCAACCATTGACTTGTTTTCATCCACACCATTTGAAGTGAGGGCCACTTATTACGTGGATGGGATCATCTGTCCGTACGGTTTTTGAACTCAGCCCATCCATTCGTGGTCCCTCATACCGAAGTACCCATCATTTTTTTTTTCTGCCACGTGTACGGTGAGATGTAATCTGAAAGGAGTACCATGAGCGTGACCACGCTAGTGCAGCATTTCCATAGTGGCAGGGACACTAGTGCACCATATTTAATAAATTGGTTAATGGCGACAGCGCATTGAATGCGGACATCCATGTGTTGTACCATTTTGTGTATGGCCCACCCACAGTACCAACTACCAACCAATCCTGGCCTTCCAATCAATGGACTTTTCCCCCTTTGAACAGAGAATATTCACATTTCTTAATTTTGACTGTCCACATGTTTGGTTTACCTACCCGGTCATCATCCATCGTAGGACCCACCAGACCTAAGGTTCACCCACCATTTGGACACGTGGACGGTGAGATGGAGAGGCGATGAATCAAGACTGGTTCATGGCGTGATGACTAGATTAAGCCTCGGAATTATAACCCAAATTTCTTAATGAGGATTTATCGGGCTGAAAATTACTAAAACAAGCACGCACATTGATTGAAATGATAAAATCACAAACATAGATTTTAAAGCGTATTTTGGGCAAAACTGCTAGCTGTAATAGAAATAAAATCAATGCACAATACACGGAATTATTGATACTCTTGCAGATTGTGACAATTGATACGCAGGCGCTTATAAATTGTACACGTAGATGCGTTAACCTAAATTAAACTGACTACAGTGCCGAACCTACTGTTCACTAGGGCCTCTACTGTTCACTAGGGCCTTTTTGGAACGTGCGAATAGATGAGATTAGATGCTATGAAATTGCGTTTGGTACTGTGTAAATTCTCTCTGGCATTTGGAACAACGACAGGAAGGATTAGATTAGCCCAGTATAATATCATCCAGTCCCACAAGATATGCTGTCCATCTGTACATCGCCTTTATGCGTGACAATCGGCTTACATATGTTTATAAGTAATTGGCATCAATTATAAACTCTGATATGTTGATTAGAAATTCTTGCTTTATCAAACACTAGTTTTAATTAATAATGTGTTTTTCTCGAAAGAAGAATTTGATTTGGAAAGTTATATTGGACGGTCAAAATATCATGGTATTTTTAAACATATAATTATTGTGTAATAGTGGTGATAATTCATCTAATGCAATTCTATACCATTTAATCTTATGTGAGTAGACCATAAAAGAATGTTTGGTTTTCCAATTACAATTGTAAATAAGTAATAATTACTTTAGTAATTATGTTGTAATGTCACTTATATTTAATTGTAATGATGAGTTTGCTAGTATTGTTTATTTTCACTCAAAAACCATGATAAATATAGTAGTTTAATATAATAAATCTAGTAATTATAATTTCATTTATCTTTTTACTTCAAATGTCTATTTAACTTTAGATTTACCAACAATAATTTTTGTTTAAACAAATGCCTTTAAATGATAATAATGGTTCATTTACTTTCGTTACCATTGTAATTAAAAATTTAAACATGCTGTAGGACTTTGGCACCATGGATTCAAAATGCCTGAATTGAGATGTACCTTGGACCAGAATCCTTCTATCGTGTTGGCACCTTGAACTTGGAGTCCCTCGTAATCCAAAAATAACTATGGCACTTAAATTATGTAGTATATTTAAGTGAGTTTGAATTTAATTATTAAATCCCCTTTAATATCTCAACTTAGTATAGATATGTGATGTTTGTTGTAATAAGCCCTTTGGAATATATACTTCGGCAAAAGAATAATGAAATTCCATTCCTGGGATGTGGGCTGTGCCACAAGTATAGGATCACAACATAGTAACTAACCAATGTTTTTTGACCGTTGATTTACATGAACAATGTTTGGATTGCCCAAAAAGTCATTTTAATAATGCAATTGATAATCTAATTGTTTTGGGATATCATTTGCAGGTCATGTGTACGATAGATTAATTGTCAGAGTAATACGTATGTTCCACTTGTGACTCTCCTGACTTAAAAAATGAGCCACAGAGAGAGGAGAAAATGGATAATCCAAGCAAAAGGAAGAAATTGCAAAACTTACCAAAAATAAGAATTTGAGATCCCCTGAATTCGTAATACCCTATAATTGACGCTGCCAAACGATCCTCAAGTCACAAGCCAAAAAACAGAGTGGTTGAACAATCCTAACATCTGATTGCTGGACACTTGTTTGTTGAAATTTGACAATTGGATGGTTTATCTTCAATCGTCCAATAAAATGCATGCCAATCCAACAGTCCAACAATCAGATCATCAAATAAGCATAATTTCTTCTTTCTTGATACATCTAAATTGGTACTCATAATTTGGATAGTTTGATTTGAGCAATTTCTAAGTAATTGCATAGCATCAATCACACTCAGCTGCAATATTAAAGTTTTTCTCTAATAAAGGCCTTGTTGGATGTATGGAAAGGAAAAGAAAGGAAAATAAGAAATATTGTTTTCTAAGAAACTCACTTTCTAGTGTTTGCCGAGCTTGAATTTGTTAGAGTCACTATTTCCTCCTTCCCATCTTTGATTTTTAAGGAAAAACATTTTTCTTCCCAAGAAGTAAAGGTAATAACGAAACTCACCTTATATTGTTTGCCAAGCTTAAATTTATGAGAATAATCGTTCCCACTTTCTATCTTCAACTCGTAAGGCAGGCATTTTTACTAGATAGAAAGAAAATAAGTTTCTCGATGGTTTAGCTCAAATGTGCCACCATCCATCACATTCGCCACATGTGTCAATACCAAATGTGCCACGTGTTAATATGTTAAATGAGCCATTGTCTATCTTTGGTTATTCCTTGCATGTTCTGCTGTACCATGTGTCACCAAGTATCTTCTCTTGTGCCCTACATGTGTAAAGCATTCCACATGTGCTAATGCTACGTTACACCATTCATCTTTTTCTACCCACGTGTGCTAATGTGTCAAACATACAATCATTCATCTTCTCACGTGCCCCACATGCCCCAAAGCACTCCTCAGTTGCCATTGTGCCATTAATCTTCAAATTATAACCAATAAACACAAGTACTGCTATGTAACTTCAAGAGCTCCATGTCTAATGTACTAACGTGTTACTTGTGCTACATGTGCCACAGTACAACAAGCAATGCGTATTAACCTCGTGTGTCACATTTCAACTTCAAGTGTCCACATATGCCACATGTGTCACTATCCATCTTCAACCATCCATGTGTGCCATATATGCTAATTTGGCACTTGCTAATGGCTACATGAAAATTGTTCTCAAGATTTTTTTTTATTTTTTATTTTGCCAAACAACAAATTTAAAAATAAATAAGGGCCTGTTTGATTTTCCAAATTCAATGTAAGTAACCTATAAATAGGCAATTATTACAATTTCATCCGATTGAAATTACATGGTATTATTGTTTCAAAAAAGGGTCTAAAATGACTTACATAAATTTGTGGGCCCCATCACCATGTATACAATATATTTGCATCCATTTCACCAAAACATTTTGATGCATGAGCAGAAGAATGAGGCAAATCTAACATTCAAGTGGCCCACACCAAAGTAAATAGTGGGCCAAGAAGTTTTTAACGATGAAGGTTTGAATCCATTTTTACTATGGTGTGGTCCACTTGAACTTTGAATCTACCTCATTTTTTGGCTCATGCCCTAAACTCATTAGGCATGATGGATGAACAGTGTGGATAATCTACATACATCATGGTGGGCCCCACATATATTTGACAGCATCCTCCATTCTAGCGTTAGATAAAGTAAGAGACAAATCAACCATAGGGAACGGGCGGTAATTACTCTAGGAAATAATCATTGTCCATTTCCAATGCATTTACTTTTACTTTGAAAAATCAAACATGCCCCTAATCAATGTCTTAAAAATCTTGTTAAAAAATAAATAACAAAAACAATGTTTTATTTATCTAGTTTTCCCCTTATAATTTCTTAAAAATCTTGTTAAAAAATAAATAACAAAAACAATGTTCTATTTATCTAGTTTTCTAAATATAAGATTTCCCACGGGACATTAATCTAATCAAAACCATTGGTTATAAGGAAAGTCGCCAGTCTCCCAGATTGGACGATCTGAACCGTTCAATATTTGGGCTTTTCTTCATTGAATGTGGAACATTCACTTTATCCCTTTGCATTTGTCGGCCACCAATGGAAGGATTAAAAAAATATCCAATCCAAGAAACGTCTAATCCACCGCGGGGCCTGTCTTATCAGTGGTTGAATTACTACAAAATCGGCTGCCCGTGTTTCACGCTAACGGAATTATCTACAGTAGAGACCCATGATTTGGCGATCCAAACCATTGATCTCATGGGCCCTTACAGATTCGGATACCTCCTTATATGGTCGCCTACAAATAAACGCTTAAAGATATTCAGCGACTGGCCTAATAATCCACAAATTTGGGTATGTTCAGGCAATCCCAGATCCGAATTAGTTCCCATCAGATCAACGGATTGGATCCTATGCCATCAAATATGGACAATGATCACATGTATGGTACAAAATGGAGGAAGAAAAATCTCCTGATGCCTATGTATTAGAAGAATAGTTAAAGAAATAAAAAATAAAAAATAAACAACGAAAATTTTTGAGTGTACTTCTTAGATTTCTTTTTTTCAAGACTAAAATAAAAAAATAAAAAATAAAAAAAAGAGAGAGAGAGACTCAATTTCAGTCATGACCATGCGAAGCTGTGGAAAAACCACTCTACTTTAATACAAGAAAATTTGAAAATATTGATGAAAGAGAGTCAAATTCACACCGTTTGGATGTTCCTAACCCTTTGAATGGAACTAATTTATACAATTATCCGTTTCTTATGAGCCATAAATCATAAGCTTCAAAGCATCAAATCAAAGTATTGCTTTTGAATCATAAGAAATATAAAGTGGGATTTATGAACCGTTGGAAACGACAATAAATCACCTGTCCGTTTAAAGTTTTAGCGACGTTGGACGTTAACAAAACCCTAAAAATACTTATCCAAAAGATTCAAAAGAAACTTAAGACCTAGCTATTTCACTGTTGAACTCATAAGTTTTTGAACCGCGATTAAAATGAAATTATATTCATACATTATAATGAAGACGGTTATTTCCTCCCTCCTATCCCAAAGTCAAAGGTGATATTGGTGTGGTTGCCTATATATATATATATATATATATATATATATATATATATTAACACACACACAAGGTCACACGCTCACACCATAGTGGGATTTCACCACCTATGGGTACCTGAACCCTTGACCAGGTGTTGAAACTCCTAAGAGTCTACCGTCGTCGGAGCAAGAGCAAGGACGCTGGTTGCCGATATAGAATGGCCCATTTGCTTGGATGGTGGTGTCGCCCCTCATGATCACAAGATGTTATCGTTCATCCAATGTGCCAATCTAGTTTGGATGTGGGTTTGGGTGGTGGAATTAGTTCAGCTCGACTGGCACAACCCTTATAGAATCCGTGCGTGAAGCCATTGCCCAGGACCATAACAAGCACCAGATCAACGATCCATATTTCTTACCTTCTTTAAGGGTTATGTCATAAAAAATGAGGAAATAATATACTCACATGCATCATATGGATATAGTCCTCTTCTAGGTAAGGTTTAAAAACTTAAAGAGTCGGCTGTCGATAACTTGGTCAAGTTTCTTTTAATTTTGTATGCCAATGCATAAATATTGTAGGATATGGGCTTGTTAAGGGTCTGTTTGATTTTTTTTTTTCAATTATACACTAAATGCCTATAAATGGACTATTATTACTTCTTAATGTTGTTTGGTTGAAGGAGGATTTACTATCTCTAAATTCTGTTTATTTTAACATACAAAAATTGGGAGGCCCACCATAATGAATATGTCATATACATGCCGTCCATCCGTTTTACAAGCTCATTGGCAGGCATGATTCTTAAAATGAGGCAAATTCAAAGCTCATGTGGACCACACTGCATGAAACAGTGGTTTTGATGAACCTTAATAGATGAAATTAAGCTAAAACCTTCCTAGAACACACAATAACGTTTATTTGTCATTCAACTTGTTCATAAGGTCAAGCAGACATACAAAAAGGAAAAACATAAAAATCAGCTTGATCCAAAATTTATGCGGCCCTTAAGAAGTTAATGCTGGTAGGCTATCAATACCACTGTTTTCTATAGTGTGGTTCACTTGAGCTTTGGGTCCACCTCATTTTTGAGCTCATGCCCTAAAATGAGCTAACGGAATAGATGAACAGTATAGATATGACATACATCAATATGGGTAGGGCCTTACACGAGTCAAGTTAGCTCGAAAAGCTCGCTCAACTCAGCTCGACTCAGCTCGGATTGACTCAGCTTGAAAGGCCGACTCAAGGCGGGTCAAGCTTGTTTACTAAAGCTCGAGTTGAGTTCAAGCCAAGTTCAACCATGGTGTATTTCAACTTGACTCGACTTGAACTCGACTCGACTCGACTCGAAGCTCGAGTAATATATTTTAATAATATATATTATATTATATATATATATATATATTATATTTAAGTTTTTTTTTTAATTTAAAACTTAAAAGTTTTTACTAAAAAACCCTACCTAACCCTACTTGTCCCCATTTCCTCTTTTTCTTTCCCTTACCCTACTAAGGTAGACTCGACTCAACTCAAGATAAACTCGACTCAACTCGAACCACTAGCTCAACTTGAAAGCTTTGGCAAACAAGCCAAACTTCAATGTTGAGCTTGAGGGCGAGCTCGAGCTCAAGCTTGAACTCAAGTATAGCACGGACAAGCCAAGCCAAGCTTGGCCCACCTCGACTCGGCTTGGCTCGGCTCGATGTACAGCCCTAAATATGGGGCCTGCAGTTTTTGCACTGAAAACTTTTCCCGCCGCTGTTTTGTGCTAAAACACCACACTTGTCAACAACAGCTTTGGGACAAGAGCTGTAATTACAAATACAAATAATGATGACTACTTTACCCTGTGATATGAAAATCAAACAGGCTCTTAATCAATTCTCTTAAGTTTAATCTTTTTTTTTTTTTCAAAAATGATCTTGAGTTTTCTGTGTTGAATGAATTGTGTGTTTTTTTTTTTTTTTTTTGTGTCATGACAGGCCGTGACCAAATTGAGTTTTCCGAGTCTTGATAGAATCTTTTCAGGTGTAATCTTTTAAAGTTTTAAAACCATTCTTGTAATGCGTAGGTTGAAATCATTGCTCCGGAAGCACCTGGCATTTACTTTTTGTATATTCCAAATAGTTTATGTACATCTTGGAATATTGGGCAACGGGTCTAATAATCTTAAAAATTGGTCATTTGCATGATAAGCTGGACCCTATGATTCCAAGTTTGGTGGTGGATGTTGCATGACCCCATACAAAATATTTTAAATGTCCATGTAACACAACGCTAGGCTCGGCCTGACTTTGAAGCGGTGGTTGCACTCACTTTGGTCTGTGTCCATGTAATAAGCTAGTGTGCTCTGCAATTAACGTCTATGGTGCTGGCATGGGTGGCACTCTCTATTATGTTTAAGTATCACTTTTCACCTAGTGATGACTTTTAATCCGGTCTAGGTTAACCTTTCCACAAGTCTTATGTGGTCAGGAAGTTCTTGTGCTGGGACGCTAGATAGGATCCACTGTGATGTTTGTAAGAAATCCACCTTGTTCGTCCATTTTATGAGTTTATTTTAAGATATGAGACCAAAAACTGAGGCGGATCTAAAAATCAAGTGGGCCACACGAGAGGAAACTGTGGGATTCAATGACCACTGTTGAAACCTTATTAGCCTCCACCTTGATGTTTATGTGCTATCCAAACCTTTTAGAAGGTCATTCCCACTGAGATAAAGTGAAAAAAAAAAAAAGTTAGCCTCATAAAAATAAATAAATTTTGTGGCCATGGTTTTTGAATCCCTACTGTTTCCTCTCCACCCATTTGATTTTTGAATTCGCCTTAAAAATATATATATAAAAAAAAAATAAAAAAACATAAAAAAAGTAAAAAAAAAAAAAAAAAATTCTTATGTCCTAAAATGAGCTAAAAAATTGGATGACCAGGGTAAATTTCTCACAAACATCATGGTAGGCCAGCCCCACCTAGCATCCCAAGTCCTCTCTCTCATCGTTCGAATTGGGTGCGACTTAGAAAAGTTGACAGCAATTTTTCTTAATTCCGTTCGAGGGATGGCTCCAACTGACTGCTAGTAGACCGGTCTGAGTCGAGTGCCACCCAGGCAACTTGGACGTGTCTGGCCAACTCATCTGGGGTCGACTCTCCCTCTCGCTCTCTCCTGTCTTGTGCTGCTTGTCTTCTCCTGTCGCTGCCTGTCCTCTAGGCTTCCCCGTGTCACTCGCTCTGCATTTTCGAGCTTAGAAATTGCTAACTTATATAAAATTAATTCAAATGAACTGGTCACATCATGGGACTCAATTTCAAATTTTCAATACATCATGAATAAAAAATATATATTTAATACCATTCAATTATTTAAATATTAGATCAGTTGACATTTTTGGGACGGTTAAAAACAAAAAACATCCAATAGTCTAATTTCAACAAACAAGTGTCCATGAATCAATTGTTAAAATTGTTCGAACAATTTATAGTTTGGACTGTGACCCGATGAAAGTAGGTTCTGCAATTTCATCAGATTAGTTTAATTAAATGTATGTCACATGTAAAAGTCCTAATGCCTATGTTTCAAGTGTACTGCCAAAGTATTAAATAATTACTTGTTTTTGGTAAATCAAATCCTCGATGGGATGACTAACAGCACCTGTCCTACAAGCGTGTAAAACACCCAAGCTCCATGGGGCCCGCCATTTTCTATATATGAAATTGATCACTCCGTCCATTAAGTGCAAAATCACATAAAAATATCTGATAAATAAATAAATAAAACTCATATGAATCACACTAATAGCAATAACGTAAATTTGTGCCCCAAACCATTCAGTGCACTCACATTGTGTGGCCCACCTTATTTTTGGATGAGGTTGGGAGCCACAACTAATGAATGGGTTTGATGAGAAATATACTCCATGGTAGCCCCACATACAAACATATGATTGGGTATTTCAGAATTGTTTCCTTTGGTGTGGCTCATCTAAGTATTTTATCAAACTGCTTAATGGCCAGGGCTTGAGATTAACAACACATCTAATAAATGGAGTTAATATCACGTAGACGACACGACACGGCAGATTCGGTATAGGGCAATGCTCGGCCAACATGTCCTAATCAACTTGACTTGAATAAGTCGATTTGAGTGACCGAGTCTTTTAGAAATGGTTGGGTCCCACCATAATGTATCTATTTTATTTAAGCTATTCATCCATTTTCCAGTTCATTATTGGGCGGAGGCTTATCGAAATCTCAAGTCAACCATACTATAAGAAATAGTGGTGATTGAGCGCCCACCACTTTAATATTTACCTGCCATCCAACCTCTTGATTTGGTCTCGTAGACTTGAATGAAAGGAAAATATGAATCACCTCAACCAAAATTGGATAAGCTGATATTTGTATATATTTTCCTTTCATTGCAAGCGTATGTGAGATGCGGCGTAAAACTTCCAATTGGCCCCAGGTAGTTTTTAATTATGGGTGTCCAATCACTACTATTTCCTAAATGTGGTCCACCTGAAATTCAAATCTATCTCAATTTTAGGCCATGCCCTAAAAAAACACATACATCATGGTGGGCCTCACAGAACTTTTCCAGCAACAATTGTACCAACATTTGTGCTGTGTGCAAGGTTTAAAATATGGTCCAAAATTGGTGCCTGTCTTAATACGAACCAGTGTCAATGGGTACCAAAACGATACCCAAAATGTTACACGTCAGATATCTGACTTGTTAAACATGTGGACCGTTAAGTGGGGCCATCCATGGTATTTATTTGAGATCCACTCTGTACATAGGGTGCTTTGATAATTATTGGCTCTTAGGTTGAATTACAGGCCAAAACTAAAGTCAGGTGGGCCACCATTAAACAATATCCAATTATGTTTTGGCCCAGCTTTGTGTTTTGCTTATCTACCTATCCAAATTGTTTATAATGTGTCCTATTGAGATTAAGGGGCACATGTAATGTAAGGTGATCCAAAAATTAGGTGGGCCACACCACTTGAATTTATACATTTAAGGGGTGTTTTACACCGTTTCCTTTAGTGTAGTCACTGCATTTTTTCATCAGCCTGATTTTTTATTTTTATTTTTTCATTTTTAGATCCCACTTTGAAATTAAAGGCCCGGATTAGGTGAGTCCGGTGTAATAGATTAGTGGGTGAGTCCCTGACTGTGGGGCTACACCATCAATCCGTCCACACTGTTTCCTGTGGTGTGGTCCACCTGATATTTGGACCTTTTTTTTTAGGCCAATGCCCTAAAAGGAGTTGGAAAAATGTATGAACGGCGTGGATATACAACAAATACATCAAGGTGGGCCCCACCGTCAGGGACTCATCCGCTGAGCTATTACCCCGACTCACTTAATCTGCGCCGGAAATCAAGGCGAGTTCTTATGTTCTCTTGTAGAGAATGCATGATGTTTTGGTACACAAGATTTTAAAAATTGTACACGTGGCATTTCATGAACTCAAATCAAACAACTAAGCTTTCGATCACACCGTTGTTGAATTGTAGCCCAAAATCAGATTCGTTGAACCATCCTAACCTCTGATTTATATTTGTTTGTTGAAGTACTAGTTCGATTGGACCACTGTGATGACTCATTCTTCTGCCATGTGGCACTTATATACACCATCCAAGCCGTCTAAATTGTGAGACACGTTGAGCAATGAGCATATATCCGAGGTCACTGTGATCAAGAAATCATAACCGTCTGATTTGGACGGAATGGAACACCAATGGCCCGTATGAGCCTATATGATCCGGTTTCTGCAGTGATAGATGCGGCCTGCTGAAAGTCTCTGTGGAACAAGTGCTAATGGGTTACACGTGTGCGAAATCCGGATCATTCATTCAGGTGGTTTCCATGCCCTGATCATATCTGGAGGCTTGCTCACTCATCATGTGGTCCGAAAATCAGGCCCGACAATGATCCGAATAAATCGAAAGTCTCGAAGGTGGGCCACACACAGCCCTTGCCAGGACCGTCCGTCTCTAGCCACGTCCTGATGGGGTAGTACCCAGCTCTCTATGACAAGTCACGTGATTTGGGCTTCGCGTATTCTGATCTACCCGCCAAACTACAGATGCTCCTTCGCAACTCGCTGTTGGGCAGTGCTCCTCTTCTTATCGCCTGTCATTTGCAGTCCCTCGGGTTTCACTTTGAAAGTGCACTCATCTCAGACGTGGAAGCGAGGACAGACATGTGACATCACAGCCGTTCATCAGGCACTTGGTTATCTAGAAAACTGGTCCAACATAATCATCCGGTCGAGACTCACCCGAACAGAATAAGTTAATGGTTAGGATGAACTGACAACCAGTTCAAATTTAGTGTACATGTATGGCCCACCTGATGAAACCATTTGGAGGAGGGTCGGAAATCTACTCCATTAATCAGTTTTTTATACCAAAATAAGATCTAAGTCCAAAAATTAGACAGATCTAAAACTCAAGTGGACCACCTTATAGTAAACATGGAAAATAAAAACGTCGACTGTACCATAAGAACTTCATTTATATGAAATTGGATTTTGAAATAAAATATATATGAATTCCCATATTTATTATAAAATTGTTATTTTATTACTTATGTTACAAAAAAAAAAAAAAAATTGTGAAAAAGCCCAATAATAATTATGAGGATTTTTTTAATAAATTAAATAATAAAGAATGTCATATCCAGGAAAACTATATTCTTTCTCTTGGAATCCATGATTTCAACAGGCTCTTGAGTGATTTCTGAAATGTGCAGGGTGAGGATCACCTGATGATTCACTTACATCTTACAGGCCAAAGTGCACCTGAGCCTCAACCAGGTCCAATCAACATCTGCACAGCCAAATACACTGCATGTCCTGTTGGATTATATGATTTCTATTACGCAAAGGGGGCAGGTGCCCATTTGAAATGCTTCAATGATGCACTTAAAATAGGGTAGCCAATGGATGGTTCAGATCATTCAATCATATTGTTCATGCTATAAATAGGATTTTTGGCCATCCATCATGTGGGTCTACTTGTAATTGTTCATCACTCTCACAAATCAATTCGATAGGATGATCTTGACCATCACATGTCCCCCCATATTACTTGTATGCATTTTGCATACATGTGTGGCCCACCTGATGAGTTTCCTGGTAGAATCACCCTTGCTACCGGAGGCACCTGAAAACCATTTATCAACAACCAAAAAAAAATTGTGTTTATATCCCCTATCTTGTACCTAATTAGTTATAAATGGATTTGAGACGAGTTCAAGCCTGAGTACCTGGTTAGTTTTTATTACTTCTATCGAATTTAATTGAATGATGTAAACCATCCATTAGTTCCAAGATAAATTTCATCCAATACCATATAAAAGTATTACCAATCATGCAATCCCAAGCATTCGATCAATAATGGCCCATAGATGTTTGAGATCACTTGTGAAAAGTAAGCCGAATCAACAATTGAAATCATACATCAGGTCGATTACACATAGCTTATCAGTCTAAGAATCAGTTCTACCGTACCATCGTAAACATTCTATCCATGGCTTGGAAAATAAATGGTTAAAAAAGGTAAGGCTATCCTAACCATGAGTTTTGTAATTTGGTTTGATTGATTTTATTTTTTTTTTGTTTACCCTAAGAGGCTATAAAAGTGTGTTGTTCTTAGTGGACCGCCTAGGTCAATCAATTGGATTGCCTAAGTGTTCCTATGCAACTAGAAGCATCAATTATGGGATTTTTTGGGATATTTGTAAATTTTAAAGTTATAAATACTTTACGCTTTAAAAAAAAAAAAAAAAAAAAAAAAGTTTCACATTTAATCTAATGTTTCGCTTTAAGTGGTAAAGTGTTTACAATATAGTTATTAAGAAGGGAGCATTCACACCACAAAAAGTTGAAAATAATAAATTCCTTCAAAAACTTGAAATCACATAAAAATGTTGGGATTTTTTAGGTCCTTGAAAGAGTATCACAAGAAACACATGATGGATGGGTTAGATTTCATACTCGCATTGCAGTGGAGCCCACAAAATGTTTGGAAGGATTTTGATGGTGGGTGTCCCATCTCAAATGTTCTTTTTCATGCTGCCAACCTAATAAATCAATCCGCTTGTTTTTTCACGGCAATAGGAGAGCATCAAGGGACGCACGTGATGGATGGATTAGATGTGTTCACGTCATGATTGGCTTAAAAATAATATTTGTGTGTATCAACAATCATGCTCCAATGCATCATGTATTTATTGTGAGATTTGAAAATCTTGTAATAATATCACCAAAAGTACGCGAAATAATAATATTGCAAAGCTGTTGCGATGTATTAAAAATCTAAGTAAAATTTAAAATTTTGTATTTTACATCAGTACTCTTGCAAAAATTACCCTCAAAAGAACTTATTACATGAATATACATTTAAATGTTAAACTTCTTAAAATTAATTTAGAATAAATATTTTTAATTACTTTCTTTTTTCAATGAAATTTTCTCGACAGTATCCTAAGAAAAACCCCCAACTTTGAAAATCTCTTGCAAAAATTTTGAGCAAGGCATTGTCAAGAACAAGATTTGATAATCATATTTGCATGTGTAAATCAAGAAACATCAGATTTTAAGATATAATAATAATAATAATTACTTATTATAAACATTGTACACTTAAAATTTTCAATCCAAACTTTTTATAACTTGCTCATTTTATAAGCATCCATGTGACCTATCAAAGATAGCTCTAACAAAGAAGAACCATTATACACACACACACACACACACACACACACACACACACACACACACATACACACACACACATGTTGGAATATTTTGTTGAATTAAATAGACTATTAAAATTGAGAACAAAATAAAAATAAAAATTGAAAAAGAGGACTTATTGAATTGAGTCGAGTCGAGGCGTGACGTGAGTCACTTGGCTTGAAATCAAATTTGCTCCCCTTGGACAGCGTCCCAAGTGCAACAGGTTTCTAGAGCAATAGACTTTCAAGATACAACGATTATGATTCGGTCCTAATGGTGCACTTACTATATGCGGGCTCGAACCACTTGCAGTTTAATCCGAAAGTGCTGAGTTGCCTCAACGAAAATTCTTAAACCAAAACCAGAAGAATAGAGAGAGTTTTATAAGAGGAGAGGAGAAAAGATTTGTTTGTACTTTGAAACTGGAACGGAAGTCCTTATAAAAACTCTGAAGTGGTGTATTAAGCACCCTTTAGAAAGGGTTAGGTTCGTTGAGTTTAAACTCAACAGGTGCGACCAACTAGAACGGACACATCTTTCTGAAAATTCACTTGCCCCTTGAATGGGGCTCAAGCCCTATATACAAGATATTTTCCTTTAGTAAATTCAATGTGGGACAAAACCGACAACCCAAGACATCAGAAATTTCAAATTTAAATATAAATTTTTAAACAAATACAACAATCCCCCACATGTTTCAAAATAAAAAATCTTTCGGATTAAAGCGTAATAGTATCAGTGTCACCATAGACTTGAAGCAACATTAGAGTAAGCAAGACAGGTCTACAGGAATCAGTGACACCATAGTCTTGAACATGAATCCTTTTAGTGTAAATCGCAAGTACATGCCACTTATACAACTCTTCCTCTGCAAGTGATTCTGCGGTTTGGTGCGGTTTGACTATACACCATTACCTGCATTTCATGAGTGCTCTAGAGAATTCGCCTAGATTCTCATACGAAGCGGTTTTCACCTCCACAACCATATAGGTGAATTCAATCAAGTGTATGCAGCAACTGTATACACCACCAAATATATGGCTATAGATTCATTAAGAATTCTAAACAACTCATCCTTCTACGTTGTTGCTCGCACTGTACACCATAGAAGGGGCTCACGTATCTCAGTACAATCGTCTACCTTATGTCTTATTGTTTACCCATTGAACCTATCTCACGGGATCTCCACCTGTATAGGTTGGGTTGCCGACACTGGCAGCTCATATATTAGGCTTAGCTCCATTCCCTTCGATGTATCATTGACTAATCTTTTAAATAGTCATTTGGTTAGAAGATCTATCAGATTCTTTTCTGACCTCACAAAGTCAATAGATATGACTCCATCACGCAACATGTGTTTCGTTATATCATGTCTAAGTCTAATATGCCTGCTTTTTCCATTATATATTTTACTCTTTACTTTTGTTATAGCTGTTTAACAATCATAATGAATAAACATGACCGATACAGGCTTTCGCTACAACGGTATATCAATTAAGAGATTTATAAGTCATCGGCTTCTGATCTAGCCTTTTCTAAGGCAATAAACTCGAATTTCATAGTTGACCGAATAATACATGTATGCTTGGTAAACTTCTAATAGACTACTCCTCCATCAAAAGTGAAGACATATCTACTAGTGGATTTTGTCTCATCTAAATCACTGATCCAGTTAGCATCACTGTATCCTTCCAATTAAGCGAAATAACCATTATAATGTAAACCATAGGTCATATTGCCTTTTAGGTATTTCAAAATCCTATACAAGGCATTCTAATGCTCCTTTTCAAGGTTACGTGTATATCTACTTAACCTTTATACTGCAAAAGCTATGTATGTTCTAGTGCAGTTTGTTAGATACATGAGGCTACCAATTATTCTGAAATACTCTAATCGAGACATACTACTACCTATATTCTTCATGAGAGTCACACTGTAATCATAAGGTGTACTGACAGGTAAACAGTCGAAATGGTCAAACTTTCTCAGTGACTTTTCAATGTAATGAGATTATAATAATACAATAACATTATCTTTCCTGGTTACTTCAATACTCAATATTACACTAGCCTGTCATAAGTCTTTCATGTCAAATTTAGATGACAAGAACTTCTTAGTCTCAATAACTAATTTAATATTAGTTCAAAAAATAAGCATGTCATCAATATAAAGGCACATAATAACATAATCATTTTCAAAAATTTTATTATATACACATCTATCTACATCATTTATATGATAACCATTCGATTTTAAAACACTATCAAAATTTTCATTCTATTGTTTAAGAGCCTGTTTTAAACCATATAATTATTTAATTTGTCTTCACACTTTATTTTCTTTACTTGATATCTTATAACCCTCAGGTTGATCCATATATATTTCTTCTTCTAAGTCTTCATTTAGAAAAGTCATCTTAACGTCCATCTGGTGTACCACCAGTTTATATATGCAAGTTATCGCTATTAAGACCCTAATAGTTGTAATTCTGGTTAGAGGGGAATAGATATCAAAATAAGTAATTTCTTCTTTTTGTTTAAAACCTTTTGCTACTAACCTAGCCTTAAACTCATTAATAGTCTCATATGATTTTAGTTTCTTTCTAAACACTCATTTACAGCCTGTTGGTTTGTTTCCAGATGGTAGGTTTACAAGTTCCCAAGTGTTATTAGATATAATAGATTTCAACTCATCATTTATTACTTCATTCCAAAAGATTGCATCTTGAGAGTTAATTGCTTTTGTATATGTTATAGGATCGTCTTTTACTAAGAAGGTGAAAAAACCATCTCCTAGGTTACTTTTTCTTCTAACTCTAGCACTTTTTCTTGATTGTATCTTTTCTACTACATGCTTGCAATTACTTTTACTAGTAGACGCGATATCTGATTCATTAATTTCTACTATTTCTATAGATTTATATTTCATAGGGAATACATTCTCAAAGAACTCTGCATCCCTAGCTTATATAATTGTATTAAGATGTAGAATATTATCATTATTTTTTAAAACTAGAAACCTTTAGGTTGCACTATTTTATGCATACTCTATAAATACACAATCAGTCATTTTAGAGCCTAATTTTCTTTTCTTAGTTTCAGGTAATCCTACTTTAGCAAGACACCCCCACACTTTAATATATTTATAATTAGGAACATGATTCTTTCAAAGTTCATAAGGTGTTTATTCAGAAGATTTAGAAAGAATTCTATTTAAAATATAACGAGCAGACATAATTGTTTCTTCCCATATATTTGACAATAAGCCTGAACTGTTTAATATAATATTCATCTTCTCCTTTAGAGTTCTATTCTTATGTTCTACTATTCCATTCTATTATGGTGTATAAGGAGCAGTAGTTTCGTGAACTATTCCACTCTTTTCACATAATTCTCTAAATTGAGAAGATTCATACTCATCTCCTTTATTTATTTAAAGTCTTTTAATTTTTATATTTAACTGATTTTCAATCTCAATTTTATACTTAGAAAAAACATCTAAAGCTTCATCTTTGCTCCTTAACAGATAAACTCTAGTGAACCTAGACTAGTCATGTACAAAAGTTACGTAATACCTTTTTCCTCCTCTAGACATGTGATTTCTAAAATCACCTAAGTCACCGTGTATCAACTCTAATAGAATAGAGGATCGTTCTATTCGTTTAAAGAATTTTCTAATGAATTTGGATTTTACACATGTTTCACATTTATCGAATTCTTTATTAGATATATTAGATAATAAACATAATCTTTTCATTTTCTTCAAGGATACTACATTCACATGACCTAATCTACTATGCCATATATAAAAGGGTTTAATGATATAAACAGAACTAAAGGTCTTCTAATTATTATCATTGGATACATTTACAATGAATATCTCTTCACTACAATATCCCTTACCAACAAAAGTTCTATTTTTAGTCATCACAAGCTTATTTAAATCAAATACTAACTTGACACCAACCTTATTGAGGAGCGAACAAAAGACCAAGTTTCTTCTAATGTCAAACACATGTAGGATATCATTCAACATCAGAGTCTTTCCAGAAGTAAGTTTCAGAAGTACTTTCCTTTTTCCTTCAACTAGAGATGTTCCAGCAATACTTATGAATACTTGTTCATCATTTCCTGATAATTGGTAGGAGGTAAACATGTTACGTTTCTTGCACACATGCCTAGCTGCACCAGTGTCTAATACTCACTCCGAGTTGTTTATAAGAAAGACTTCTGATACCACAACTACTACCATGTCAAACTCATTACCTGTTTTTGTAAGATTAGCCTGTGGCTTATCTTTATTTTTCTTAAGCCTGTAAGTTTTAATATGATGCACAGGCTTTCCACAATTGTAGCAATTTCTCTTTTTCTTGAATTGATTGTTTGCATTCTTCTTTTTGAGCCTACATTCATTTACATAATGTCCAGTTAAGACATTTACTACAGTTAAGACATTTGTCATTTTTCTTATTGTTTTCTCGACTTGATTTTACAAGATTCGCATTTGAATTTATCTCATTTCCATTTTCTTTTTGGTCCCTATTTCTATTAACCCCTTCTATTTGTATGTGTACGTAGTAATTTCTAATGAAACACCATTCTTTTTATGTTTCATTTTATTATTATATTCTTTTCAGGAGGGCAGTAACTTTTTTATCAGCGCTCCTGACAAAAACGCTTCATCCAACTTAATTCTTTCAGTCGACAGTTCATGAATTAGATTTTGAATATCATGAATCTAATTTGTGACAGGTTTATCGTCCGTCATTTCATGAGGAATGAAATTAACGATTGCATGTTTCTTAGCGCCTACATCTTCCAAAGTCTACTTTTTTTCTAAGGCAGTCCATATGTCTTTAGCAGACTCGTAAAAAGCATATACGTCATATACTTCGTTGGACAAATAGTTTATTATATAATTTTTACAATTATTTTCACATACTATTTCGTTTTGATTTGTTGGATCATAGTAGATGATTCAGACAGAATGTATGAAACTTTAAGAGTGGTTAGTGCGAATATCAGTTTCTGTTTGCACTATTTAAAGCATTGTCCAGCGAACGGTTTGATTTTGGCTAACTTAGTAGAGGCATTAACTGTTACGGTAGCCATAGTTTATGTAATTTAACAATTCGATTTCAAGATTGTTAGAATATTTAGTTGAATTAAATAGACTATTAAAATCGAGAACAAAAAAAGAAAATAAAATTTGAGAAAGAGGACTTATTGAATTGAGTCGAGGCGTGACGTGAGTCACTCGGCTTGAAATCGAATTTGCTCCCCTTGGACAGCGTCCCAAGTGCAACATGTTTACAGAGCAATCGACCTCCAGAATACAACGACTATGACCCAGTCCCAGCGGTGCACTCACTGTACGTGGGCTCGAACTACTTGCAGTTTAACCCGAAGGTGCTGAGTTGACTCAACAAAAATTCTTAAATCAAAACCAGAAGAACAGAGAGAGCTTTATAAGAGGAGAGGAGAAATGATTTGTTCGTACTTTGAAACTAGAATGAAAGTCCTTTTATAAACTCCGAAGTGGTGGGGTTAGATCCGTTGGGTTTAAACCCAACAGGTGCGAGCAACCGAAACGAATATATTTCTCTGGTTTAAAACAAAAAGGCGCAAGTGCGAGTACACTCTCACAAATAAAGTCTCGTGAGTACACTGGCACCAGTGCCCAGCCCAACCTGTCCCGCATCGCGCACGAGCTATTGGCATAGCCCCCCACTGGACCAAATTCACATGCCTCCTGAATGGAGCTCAAGCCCCTAGACGAAAAGTCTATCTTATATACAAAATGTTTTCCTTTAGTAAATCTAATATGGAACAAAACCTACAACCCAAAACATCAAAATTTTCAAATTTAAATATAAAATTTGAAACAAATACAACAATATATATATAGGGAAAAGGTACAATGCACGTGAGCTGACGATAAGCTCCCGTGAGGTCGAGCTGTGTGGGCCCCACCGTGATGCGCGTCGACCATCAACACCGTGCATTTGATAGGTCCCCTTTAAATTATGGGATATCCCAAAAATCAGTCATATACAGAACTCAGGAGGGCCATACCATCTAAAATTATGTGAAGACACCATTAAAACATATAAAAGCACTTGGTGAGGCCCACCTGAGTTTTGCATACGCCTCAAACTTGGTCTGAACCCTCATTCAAGTGGGACACACATAATGGATGAGCCGGATTTTCAAACCACATCTCGGTGGGCCCTAAAAAATGGTTATGAATGTTTTAATGGTGCACGACCCCTCTCCACTTTTGTATGTGGTGTGGCCCACACAAGTCACGGATTGACTTGATTTTTGAGACCTAGGCCCACGATGGAATGGTGCATCTGACTGATGGGGTAGATGTTCGAAATGCATCACGGTGGGGCCCACACAGCTCAACCTCATGGGGCGTTAAAATCAGCTCGAGTGCATTGTACCTTTTCCCATATATATATATATATATATATATATATATATATATAGAGAGAGAGAGAGAGAGAGAGTAATGGTCTCTTGCGAACCATCCCGCAAGATTCCTTGGTGCGGTCCAATTTCCACCGTAAGAGACCCTTGTGCGGGTGCAAATTTGCTACTGACAGGTTGACTAGCGAGACTGCTACTGAATTTGTGGCCCTACCATGATATATGTTTTGTATCCACGCCGTCCATCCATTTAAAGAGATCATTTTAGTGTGAAATCCAAAGAACCAGTCACATCCAGAGCTCTAGTGGACCCCACTACAGAAAATAGTGGGGAGAGCGATGCCACCGTTAAAAACTTCTAAAGGCCATAAAAAGTTTTCGATCAAGCCTATATTTATATTTTCCCTTCTTTAATGTCTTTGTTAACTTTTGAACAGGTTGGATTTTGAAAAAACATCATGGTCGGCCTTAGAAAGGTTTCAATGGTGGGCATTAATCTTCCTGCTGCTTTTTATGGTGGGGTCCACTAAAGCTTTGGATCTGCCTCATTCTCTTGCTCATGGCTTAAAATAATATCTCCAAATGGATGGACGTTGCGGATACAACACATACATCATAATGGGGTCCACAGAACTTGGTGACGTCACTTCCGTAGAGTGAGGTCCTGTGTTAGGAAGCGAATTGTGTGGTAACTCACTACGCTTAGCGTACCGAGTAAACTCTGTGAGGTCCACCATGATTTTTTTATTTTATCCACTCCATTCATACATTTTAACAAATAATTTTAGTACTTGAACCAAAAAATGAGGTATATCTAATGTTCAAATGGACCACACCACGAAAACAATTGAATTGAATGTCTAGTTGGAAAATACTTAAGAGGGCCACAAGAGTTTTGGATCAAGCTTATATTTGTTTTTTCCCTTCATCAATACTTAAGAGGGCCACAAGAGTTTTGGATCAAGCTTATATTTGTTTTTTCCCTTCATCTATGTTTGTATGATCTTATAAACAAGTTGGATGAAAAATAAACATCACTGTGGGGCCTAGAAAGGATTCAACAGTGGAAATAATTATCCCCACTGTTTCCAGTGGTATGATCCACTTGATCTTTGGATATGCATCAATTTTGGGCTAACTCCTTAAATTAGATGAAAAAACGAATGGACAATGTAGATAGACCACATACATTCAACGTTGCCCAACTTTGTTTACTTAGTACGATAAGAGCCTACTGAGTAACTTAGTACGCAATCTGATTTCCCATACGGATTGGCGTGGCCGGTGGTCGGTGCTCTATGGGCCCCACCATGATGTATGTGTTTCATCCACTCTGTTTATCCATTTTTTAAGAAGGAAAAATATAAATATAAGCTTGATCGAAAACTTTTTATGGCCTTTAGAACTTTTTAACGATGGCGTCACTCTCCCCACTGTTTTCTGTAGCAGGGTCCATTGGAGCTTTAGATGTCACTCATTCTTTGGATTTCTCCCTAAAATGATCTCTACATATGGATGGACGGCGTGGCTACAAAACATATATCATAGTGGGGCCACAAATTCAACAATAGCTAACCAATCCTCGCGCATCCTCGCCCGCACAAGGGTCTCTTGGGGTGGGAGTTAGACCACACCAAGGTTTCCTGTGGGATGGTTCACAGGAGACCATTAGTGTGTGTATGTGTGTGTGTGTGTGTAGGGTTCAGGTACTATGCGCTCGAGCTCACGATAAGCTCCCGTGAGGTCGAGCTGTGTGGGCCCCACCGTGATGGGTTTCGACCATCAACACCGTGCATTTGATGGGTCCCCTTTAAATTATGAGATACCCCAAAAATCAGCCGTATACGGAACTCAGGTGATGTGAAGCACCGTTAAAACATATAAAAGCACTTGGTGGGGCCCACCTGAGTTTTGCATGCGCTTGAAACTTGGTCTGAACCCTCATTCAAGTGGGACACACATAATGGATGAGCTGGATTTGCAAACCACGTCTCGGTGGGCCCTCAAAAATAGTTATGAATGTTTTAATGGTGCACAACCCCTCTCCACTTCTGTATGTGGTGTGGCCCACACAAGTCACGAATTGACTTGATTTTTGAGACCTAGGCCCACGATGGAATGGTGCATCTGACTGATGGGGTAGATGTTCGAAACGCATCATGGTGGGGCCCACACAGCTCGACCTCATGGGATGGACCCTTGAGGTCGAGCGCATAGTACCTTTTTCCATATATATATATATATATATATATATATAGTGCCAGTCTTCTGCGAATCATCCCGCATGCTACCTGGTGCGGTTCGAAAATTCCCATGCAAAGAGGAAACCGGATTGCACACTGAACAAACTCTATTGGGCCCACCGTGAATGAATTTGGTCTATCCATGCCGTCCATCCATTTTTTTAAGTGCATTTTAATGGTTGAGACCAAAATTGAATCATTTTCAATGCTCAAGTGGACCATAGAACAAGAAACATTGGGAATAATAATTTCCACCATTGAAACCTTTCTAGGGTCTATAGTGATGTTTATTTGTCATCCAACATGTTCATAAGATCACAAAAATATAGATGGAAGGAAAACACAAATATTAGATTGATTCAAAACTTGTGGACCCCAAGAAAATTTTCAACGGTTGACATTCAATTCACACTGCTTCCTGTGGTGTGGCCTACCTGAGCTTTGGATATACTTCATTTTTGGGCTTAAGCCTTCAAATTATCGATTAAAATGGATGTAAGGAGTGGATGGAATATATAGATCATGACTGGCCCACAGAGTTTACTCAGTACGCAATCCTCTTCCCCATAAGAGACATGGGCGCGAATGGGCTATTGACACGTTGAGAAGTAACGTCACCAAATTTTGTGGCCCCAGCATGATATATGTTTTGTATCCACACCGCCAATCCATCTGGAGAGATCATTTTAGGGTAATATCCAAAGAATTAGTCACATCTAAAGCTCAAGTGGACCCCACCATAGAAAATGGTGGGAAGAGTGATGCCACCGTTAAAAACTTCTAAAGGCCAAAAAAGTTTTCAATCAAGCTTATATTTCTATTTTCCCTTCTTTAATGTCTTTGTTAACTTTTGAACAAGTTGGATTTCGAAAAAACAAAAAAAAAAAAAAAACCATGGTGGGCCTTAGAAAGGTTTCAACGATGGGCATCAATCTTCCTACTGTTTTCTATGGTGGGGTCCACTTGAGCATTGGAAATGATTCAATTTTGGTCTCAACCATTAAAATGCACTTGAGAAATGGATGGACGGCGTGGATAGACCACATCCATTTACAATGGGCCCAACAGAGTTTGCTCAATACGCAGTCCGATTTCCACTTTGCGGTAGGAATTGGACAGCACTAATGTAGCATGCGGGATAGTGGAGACCAGTACTATATATATATATATATATATATATATATATATATATATATATATATATATATATATATATAGAGGAACGCTCAGCTACGCACCGGTTCGCACGTCATTATGTGCGAACTTTTCTATTAACCGTAGGATAAGGTAGACGGTTTGGATGAAGGCGCTCTTAGCGCAAGCCTAAAAAAGCGAGTTTCCTTCGCTCGCACGTCTCTTCACCCCCTCTCCGAAGGATGCGGCGAAAGCCTTTTACATAAAATTCTTTTGCTAGGATGCTAGGTGGGTCCCACCAATATGTTAATGATAAATCCACGCCGTCCATGCATTTTTAAAAATAATTTTATGATATGACCCTAAAACTGAGGTAGATCATATTCTCAAGTGGACCACACAGTACTGATTGAACTTTCACCAATAAAAACTTCTTGGGGCTACCAAATTTTTAGATCAAGCTGATATTTGTTTTTTTTTTCCATCATCTAGGTCTGTATGACCTAATGTACAGGTTGGATGTCAAATAAATATCACGATGGGTCCTAAAAAATATTTAACGGTGATAATCATTATCAGCGCTGCTTCCTGTGGTGTGGTCCACTTAAGATTTGGATCTGCCTCAGTTTTCAGTTTATGCCATGAAATGATAAGGAAAAATGGATGGACGGGGTAGATTTCTCAAAAACATCATGGTTGGCCCTACCTAGATTTTCAACGAACCTCGCAAATTGCGAGCGCAATTAGGGGCAGATTTGATCTCACGTGAAAGCCTATCGCAAGAAGTCCCTGCGCCGCAAGGATGCTGGGTATGGCTCACCACCATGTTTTTGGGAAATATATTCCGTTCATCCATTTGTCAAGCTCATTTTAGGAAAATTGACCAAAAATGAGGTGGATCCAAAATTAAAGTGGGCCACACGAGAAGGAAAATTAGAGAAAGAAATACCTACCATTGAATCCTTACTGGGCTTCGCCTTGATGTTTATATGCCATCAAAACCGTTTATAAGGTCATTAACACAGGGATGAAGTGAAAATATAGAAAATTTATCCTGAAAAAAAGCTTTTATGATCATAAAAATGTTTTAACGGTTCTCACTGAAACTCTACTGTTTCCTCTCGTGTGGCCCAGTCAAGGCTTAGATCCACCTCATTTTTTGCCGCCTATCCTAAAATTAACTTGCAAAATGGATGAACGGAATATATTTTCAAAAAACATGGTGGTGGGCCCCACCCAGCATCCTTGCTCAAAACGCGTACCAAAACGCTACCGAAAACAAAGGTCGCTTTAGCATGAAATCCGCGTACCAAAACGCTGCTGAAGTGATGTGGCAAAACGGCATTGGTTAGATACCATTGTCATGTTCCCTGAGTTTGGACGCGGATTTCCTGCGAAAGCCTTTCGCAGGAAGTTCCTATGCTGGAAACTTAGGTGGAGCCTACCGTGATGTTTGTGAGAAATCCACCCTGTCCATCCATTTTTTGAAATCATTTTAGTGCTTGAGACCAAAATTGAGCAGGATCCAACGCTCAAGTTGGCTTCACTAAAAGAAAATGTGTTCAGGGAAATTTCTGCCGTTGAAACTTTCTTGGCGTCGACAGTGATGTTTATATGCCATCTATACTGTTTGTAACGTCATTCATATTGGGATGAAATGAAAACACAAATATTATCCTGATTCAAAGCTTTTGTAGCTACACGAGTATTTCAACTGCTGACATTCAATAATAACATTTTTGGCCCACCATAGTACTGGATATGGTTCATTTTTTTGCCTTACATCCTAAAATGAACTCACAAAACGGATGAATGGACTGGATTTCTCAAAAACATCACCTCGGGCTCCACCTAAGTTCCCAGCGCAGGAACTTCCTGCTAAAGGCTTTCGCAGGGAATCCATGCTACTCCGTTAGATCCGCTAACAGATCTTTCTCCGTTTCCGCCGTGCACCCGCTCGGCCATGAAACTGGATTTACATACTGAGAAAATTCAGTTGGCCCACTGTAAATTTACGTGATTTATCCACACCTTCCATCTGTCTTTCCATCTAATTTTAGGCGTTGAACCTAAAATTGAAGCTTGTAAAAATCTCAAGTGGACCATACAACAGGAAACAGTGGAAATAATGATTTCCACCGTTAAAACCTTTCCAGGCCCCACAGTGATGTTTATTTTTCATCCAAACTGTTCAAAGGGTAAAAAAACATGGATGAAGGTTAAAAATATTTTTATATATAATCTTGATCCAAAACTTCTGTGCCCCCAAGAATTTTTCAACGGTATAAATTCAATTCACACTGTTTTCTTTTGTGTGGTCGATTTTAGCCTTTGATATACTTAGGTTTTGAGCTAAGGCCCTAAAATTATCTTATAAAATGGATGGACAGACGGGATAAAAAACATAAAGCACGGTGGACCCCACGGAGTTTACTCAGCACGCGCTCCGCTTCCCTTGGCCACGTACCGGTAAACTTGGATGCCAAAGTTCCTAGAACCAGGTGGGGGTGGGGCCCACTGTGATGTTTGTGAGAAATCCTCCCCTTCCATCAGTTTTTTTTAGTTCATTTAAGGACATGATGCCAAAAATGAACCATATCCAAAGCTCAAGTGGGCCGTACTAAAAGGAAATGTGGTTAGGAAAATCTACCTGGGTTTTGACAGTGATGTTTACAAGCCATCCGTACCATTAATAATTCATTCACTCTGGGATGAACTGAAATAAAAAATATTAACATGACTCAAAACTTCTGTGGCCTGTGAATATTTCAACCGTGGACGTTCAATTATCATGTTTTTGGCTCACTTGAGCTTTGGAAACAGTTCATTTTTTGCTTCATGTCTTGAATTGAACTCAAAAAATGGATGGACGGGTAGGATTTCTCACAAACATCACAGTGGGCCCCACTTGGTTACCAGTCTTTGGAAGGAAATCCACTACCTTTTTTTCTTATGATAAACAATTACCTGTGCGTCGCCGATTGCGTTCACGGCCTAAACGGAAAAACATTCGCTAACAGATCTCCATTGGAAGAGCATTTATTGGAAGGAAACAGCTGATTGGTATCCACCAATGCCATTTTGCCATGTCACTTCAGTAGCCTTTTGGCTACTAAAGCATTCAGAATCCAATCCGCTCCCCTCTCTATCCTAAAATAAAATCTTCTCTCAAACCCACCCTATCAAAAACACCATACACCTCTCTCTCTGGGCTCGACATCCGTGTGAATGCTATCTAATTGTGTCATTCTTCCGTTCTCCCAGAATCTGGTCTCTCTCTCTCTCTCTCTCTCTCTCTCTCTCTCTCTCTCTCTCTCTCTCTTCTCTATTGTTTTGGATCGGTTAGGGCTTCCTAGATTTGGGAAAGCTAAATTTGGTTAGAGTTTTGATATTCGAATTTCTTCAATGTGTAAAAATAAAAATTTAAATTTTTTTTTAAAAAAGAAGCTTAATCAGAAATAATCGGATTTAAAGAGATATCATGAAATTGACCAAAAAAAAGTTTTTCCTTTTCCTTTTGATTGAAAAAACGAAACTTAAGTAGCACAATCGTTAAGAAAAACTTCACCTTATAAACTTATAAGGAAAAAAATTTGATAAAATTGCCTTAAAAAACATATCCAAAAAAAGCAATGTGTATCAATTAATAATTATAATAATAATCTATTTAGCATAGGCAATGAGATTGAATTAATTACAAGTGAAGTGATATAGGATTCTAAATATGAGAGAGTTGAAGATGTTATTCTTAGCATATGCGGGAGTCGTGGTGGTCTAGGAAGAGATCCGTTCCACTCATTAGATGGGTCCACCATGAATAACACCTTACTCAAAATCAAGCCCTAGTTGTAACAAAAAAAAATGGATTAATAGGCTATTCAATGTACATGCTAGTACAGTTGATGAGGTTTTTTCTGGTCCAGGGACTGTTGATAGTGGGACCCACCTGATGAGTGGCCTGGATCTTGAAAATGTGTACCACATTGACACAATTGTGACTAATGTTATCCTAAATCTTTACTCCCACGAATCCCCTAACATATGTCAACATGTAATTTATTTTTTAGTTCAGATGAGTCACTCTCAAAGGCCGCGTAGAATGAAATTATTGTTCTGTGCAGTACTTTTGCTATTTTCTATTCCTCATATTGAATTTGGACAATGCCTCTGAGAAAGCATCAATTTTTTATGTAGGTCATACTACTATTAACAAATGAATGCCGATGGAGAGGATCCCATTAAGGCAACTGAATCATGTGAAGGAACTGTTTCTAGAAGTGAATGGATTCCTGAAGTAGAAGAATCTAAAAAACCAATTGTAGGGAAAACTATATTCTCTTCATTGGAAGAAGCTTATGAATTTTATAATAACTATGCAAGATGTGCTGGTTTTAGTGTTAGGAAATGCTCTTGCAAGTATGCTAGTGAAAGTAAGATGGATGATAGCAACAGTGAAATGGAAGATGAATTAAACTTGAAAAAAAATAGATTGATAGTTTGGAAAAGATTTGTATGTGCAAGAGAGGGAAATACAGATCAGAAGGCTCAAAAGAAAAAAGTCCAACTAAAAAGGAGAAGGGGTGAAACAAGAGATAATTGTCCTGCCGTTATGATTGTGGCGTTTCAAAAATCCATTTCTAAATACATAGTTAAAAAATTCATTGAGGTGCATAGTCATGATCTGGCCACACCTCGTAAGAAGCATCTATTGAACTCCCATCGTATGGTGACGAAAACGCAGAGAAGCTTACAAGACGACTTCCAAGCATCCAACATTAAGACGACACAAACAATGGCCGTTCTTTCAGCACAGTTGGGTGGATACGAAAATATAGGTTGCATTGAAAAAGACTTGACAAATTATGAAAGGGATAAGAGACGGAAATCCAAGGGTCGTGATGCTCAGATGTTGTACGAACATTTTGAAGAAATGAAGGAATTGCATCCAACATTTGAATATGAAGTGAAAGTTGACGAAGAAAATAGCTTATTACATTGTTTTTGGGCTGATCATATTGCACGTCAGTCGTACAAATATTTTGGTGATGTTATAGTCTTTGACACTACTTATAATACCAACCGATATGGTTTGATATTTGCTCCATAAACAGGAGTAAATCATCATGGGCAGTCTATTACTCTTGGATGTGGTTTCATACACGATGAAACCACTGAATCTTTTATTTGGTTGTTTGAGTCGTGGCGTAAAGCAATGCAAGGAGAGTCACCTAAAGCCATAATAACAGATCAAGATCCAGCAATGACGAAGGCCATTTCTATTGTATTTCCAAATACATTCCATCGGTATTGTATTTGGCATATAATGCAGAAGGTACCTGAGAAATTAGGAGCCATCGCACATAGGGATGAATTTATTCGACCATTCAAGGATTGTGTATGGAATTCGCAAACGTCTGAAGATTTTGAAGATTCATGGGAAAAATTGATGACAGAGAATGGTTTGGAAGATAATGTATGGTTGAACTCTATATATGCAGTCCGTCATAAATGGATACCTGCGTTTGTACGACATGTATTTTTTGCGGGTATGTCAAGTAGCCAGCGTAGTGAAAGTATGAATGCATTCTTTCGTAGTTATATCTCGAAGCGTAATTCATTTATAGATTTCATTGTTCGGTTTGATAGGGCACTTGCTCGCCAAAGGCATAACGAGCTTGCTGCAGATCATGAAACGATAAGTAGTAAGCCAAAGTTAAAAACGCCATGTGAAATGGAAAAAGTTATGGGCGAGACATACACGAGGAGGATATTTTATAAATTTCAGAATGAATTATTTGAAGGATTGGATTATGTTGCAGAAGGTGAAAGGGAAAATAATGATATTTATGTCTATAACGTATTCAAAGTTGCAAGCTTGGAAGAAAATGACTGTGACCGAGTGGTTAGATATGAAGTGAGTAAAAAGCATGCTGATTGTAGTTGTCTCAAATTTCAGTTCGAAGGTATACCGTGTAGACATATATTATGCGTACTTCGACATGTTCGTATACCTATATTGCCAGAGTATTACATTTTGAAGAGATGGACACGGTATGCAAGAGTAGGTTCTGTTCACGACAACGATGAGGTAGCAATCAAGCCAGATGGTGATGATTCCATCTCACTACGTCATAGTGATTTATCTCAAATTTGCCGATTACTTGTCGATGAAGGGTCTTCCTCGAAACAAGGGTATCTCTTGGCTAAGGAAAGGTTGTATGACATTTTAAGGGATGTTCGAAGTATAGAGTCGGAACCATGTGCTGAAATTATAAGAAAACCAGCAAGGAAGCCAACTAGAAAGCAGAAAATGAAAATCAATGATCCAAAACCTGCCAAAACGAAAGGAACTGGAAAGAGAATGATATCAGAGAGGGAGAAGGGTTTTAAAAAAAAAAAGGATCAAAGAAGATGCAATGGTTGTGGTAAGCGTGGAAAGAAGCATGACAAAAGAAATTGTCCAGCATTATGTGATACACGTACTTCTGTTATAGAGCATGGAGCAGAAGGTATACTATTTTTTCATTAATTTATCTGTGTTCATTATAGCATTGTAATTTTTTTAATTAAGAAAAAATTGTTTGATTTTTTTAATTTTTTTCTAATGTTTGGGCAATATCTATAATTTGTAGGAAAAGAAAATTGAAGAGGTTGTGTTCAATCGTCCCCAACATGAGCAGGAAGAAAGAAAAAAGAGTAGTTCAAGTATTTACAGATGTCATTTTCGTTTTTTGTTTTTTCTTTTCATTGGTTTACATATTAGAGGATTACAGTTTGTTCATTGGTTTTGGTGGGTCCATGGCCTAGCACCCATGGATGTGGTGCTAGGCTGTTTCTGTGTTTGCTTCTAGTTAACAAGGCTTGTTTGACAGTGGGATTTATGCACTTAAATCTTGAAATGTTTCAAGTAATGTTTGAGAAATAAACAGGTCATAGCGGTCAGGCTGCTAAGGACATGTTTTGAAGAGTCATATGATGCTCAAGGCAGTACAATGCCTGATGTGCAGGCACTCGAATGGATGAACATTCCTGGTCATTAAAGTAGGACCAGTAAATATTTTTTCAATTCAAAATGTCATACCGTGAAAAATGCTACTCCGTTAGATCCGCTGACTGATCTTTCTCCGTTTCCGCCGTGCACCGCTCGGCCATGAAGCTGGATTGTCAAACTGAGAAAATTCAGTTGGCCCACTGTAAATTTACGTGATTTATCCACACCTTCCATCTGTCTTTCCATCTAATTTTAGGCGTTGAACCCAAAATTGAAGCTTGTAAAAATCCCAAGTGGACCATACAACAGGAAACAGTGGAAATAAAGATTTCCACCGTTGAAACCTTTCCAGGCCCCACGGTGATGTTTATTTTTCATCCAAACTGTTCAAAGGATTAAAAAACAAGGATGAAGGTTAAAAATATTTTTATATATAATCTTGATCCAAAGATTCTGTGGCCCCAAGAATTTTTCAACGGTATAAATTCAATTCACACTGTTTCCTTTGGTGTGGTTGATTTTAGCCTTTGATATGCTTAGGTTTTGAGCTAAGGCCCTAAAATTATCTTATAAAATGGATGGACAGATTGGATAAAATACATAAATCATGGTGGACGCCACGAAGTTTACTCAGTACGGTGGCTCCTCAACTTGCGCCAGAATCCAATCCGCATCAACCTCTACCTCTGAGGTTGACGTGGATTTAATGCAAAGCGTTTGGCAGGAACTCCATTCCGTGAGCAAGGATGCTGGGTGAGGCCCACCACCATTTTTTTTGAAAATATTTTCCGTTCATCCATTTTGCAAGTTAATTTTAAGATAGGCGGCAAAAAATGAGGTGGATCTAAGCCTTGACTGGGCCACACGAGAGGAAACAGTAGAGTTTCAGTGAGAACCGTTAAAACATTTTTATGATCATAAAAGCTTTTTTTAAGGATAAATTTTCTATATTTTCACTTCATCCCTGTGTTAATGACCTTATAAACGGTTTTGATGGCATATAAACATCAAGGCGGAGCCCAATAAGGATTCAATGGTAGGTATTTCTTTCTCTAATTTTCCTTCTCGTGTGGCCCACTTTAATTTTGGATCCACCTCATTTTTTGTCAATTTTCCTAAAATGAGCTTGACAAACGGATGAACGGAATATATTTCCCAAAAACATGGTGGTGAGCCCCACCCAGCATCCTTGCGGCGCAGGGACTTCTTGCGAAAGGCTTTCACGTGAGATCAAATCTGCCCTAATTGCGCTCGCAATTTGCGAGGTTCGTTGAAAATCTAGGTAGGGCCAACCATCATGATGTTTTTGAGAAATCTACTCCGTCCATCCATTTTTCCTTATCATTTCATGGCATAAACTGAAAACTGAGGCAGATCCAAATCTTAAGTGGACCACACCACAAGAAGCAGCGCTGATAATGATTATCACCGTTAAATATTTTTAGGGCCCATCGTGATATTTATTTGACATCCAACCTGTACATTAGGTCATACAGACCTAGATGATGGAAAAAAAAACAAATATCAGCTTGATCTAAAAATTTGGTAGCCCCAAGAAGTTTTTATTGGTGAAAGTTCAATCAGCACTGTGTGGTCCACTTGAGAATATGATCTACCTCAGTTTTAGGGTCATATCATAAAATTATTTTTAAAAATGCATGGACGGCGTGGATTTATCATTAACATATTGGTGGGACCCACCTAGCATCCTAGCAAAAGAATTTTATGTAAAAGGCTTTCGCCGCATCCTTCGGAGAGGGGGTGAAGAGACGTGCGAGCGAAGGAAACTCGCTTTTTTAGGCTTGCGCTAAGAGCGCCTTCATCCAAACCGTCTACCTTATCCTACGGTTAATAGAAAAGTTCGCACATAATGACGTGCGAACCGGTGCGTAGCTGAGCGTTCCTCTATATATATATATATATATATAATCCAAGCCATTGGCATGCCACCCCATGTTAACTAACACATGGGACATGTGAAAGATCCTGCGGTTATGATAGCATAGATTAACGTGGGTTATGGTCAACTCACACGCAATCGACCCAACCTGAGTTTGAGTCACGTTGTCTTGTCAAGATCTTCCCGTTGGAAAACGCCATCTCTTTTTTAAATCGAGCTGGGTACCAGTTGAGCAAATTCGAGTCAGGTTAGAAATAATCACATGTATTTAGGGTCCGTTTGGACGGGAGGATTGGAAGGCATTGGATGGTGTTGGAAATCAGGATGTATTGGTGGGTTGACCCTAACCGCAATCCAAACCCAACCCGTCCTAGTTGCATCTCTAGTCTAGAAGCGTTTACCTGCCCCGGACTCAACTGGTGAGATCCGAAAGCGACCAGATACCGACAGAAAGCAACCCTCTCCCTCCCTTTTAGACATAAACTCCCAAGTCTCTTACCAAACCCACTCTCCTGGTTTTCCGAAAATGCAGCAACTTCCTCCATCTTCTGCGGCTTCTTCAGCATCACCTCCTTCTCCACCTCTAAATCTACATCCCTCTAAAGAAGCGAAATCTCTCTACTGCCTCATCGCCACAATCCTCGTCTCCCTCATTTTCATCCTCTCCTTCTCCCACAGCTCCTCCTCCGGCAGCCCCTCCCTCGTCCGCCCCGCCCCCAAGCTCCTCCTCCTCAACCCTTCCTCCACTCCTTCCCCTCCCTCCATCGCATACCTCCTCTCCGCCTCCTCGGGCGGTTCCGACCGCCTCCTCCGCCTCCTCTCCTCCGTCTACCACCCCTCTAACCAGTACCTCCTCCACCTCGACCTCTCCGCTCCTCAGCATCAGCGCCACAGCCTCGCCCTCGCTGTCCAGTCCGTCCCTGTCTTCCGCGCTGCCCGCAATGTCCACGTCCTCGGCAAGGCCGACTTCGCCGCCGATCCGCGCTCTCCCTCCACCCTCGCTTCCACCCTCCATGCTGCCGCTATCCTTCTCCGTGTCGCTTCCCGCTGGGACTGGTTCATCAATCTCTCCGCCAACGATTACCCCCTCGTCACGCAGGACGGTATACCTTCTCCTCTCGTCCCGCATGTTTCAAATAATTGTGGTGGGGCCCACCCTGTTGTATGCATGTCATCCACTCCCCATTGTGAAAATTCGATGGCCCAAAAATCATGCTGGTCAAATCATCGCGTGGGCTCCTGAAAACCACCAGATTCACTTGGTGGCCCACCTGATGGTTGGATCGACTTGTTGTTTTGGGGCTATATATTTTCATTACGGGGCAACTATATTAGACCAGTTGGATTCTACGCATAGACCTTAGTGGGTCCTACACCCGAACTAGTTACAATTATATTTGTATAATACAGGCACATTCTCAAAGAAATTACATATGTTGAGGAATTGAGGGCCTTGATTTGAATTTTGATGGTCTGCAGACCTTCTCCACGTGCTGTCGTTCTTGCCGAGGGATCTCAACTTTGTTCAGCATAGCAGTCATATCGGTCGGAGAGAGTATGCACATTCCAATTTTACTTTTCTTTGGCTTTAGTGGTTTCTTTCCTTAGCATAATTATTCAATTAATGAGGTTAGCTAAGCCATCATGCGTGTTTAGTGCTGATTTTTCACATGCAAGCACACATGTGCATGATCCGAGGTTTCTGTCAGATGCAACACACTGATTATATCTTCTACCTAAAAAAGTCTGGCTGTTTTACTCCTCAGGAGGGCCACAAAGTACAAAACAAATGGTTGTTACCATCGCTCAGCCTGGTTTTTAGGTGGGAAGATAAAAATAATGTGACCCAGCTGATGCAGAGCTTGGATCTCGCACACATGTGGCATGTTTTGTATTTATTGGCACACGTTCTTACGTGTGGATGGCAGGGCTCTACTTGCATGTGGACTCAGCGAACCTCTAATATCATAGTATGATATGTTAACGCTGGATTTATTACTATGATGGTGTTGCAGATTGCGTAAAATAAAGCCAATTATTGTGGATCCTGGCCTCTATCTTTCATCGCAGAGTGAAGTATTTTATGCGACGCAAAAGCGCGAGTTGCCAAATGCCTACAGGCTGTTCACAGGTTAGTATTTGTGATGTGTATCATCTGAATGCTTCCCTTACTCAATTGATTGTCAGTTATTACGCTCATATGGTGCCTTAACCACTACCCATGAAAACAGAAAACATTCTTAATTTCCATTGCTTTAATTAAACCAAAAGAATGGACTCATAGAATATTTAATTCATGGAAATCAATGTTCGAGATATTGGAATGTATCGTACATATCAAGAGTGTATTGTGATGAATTCATCCAGCAATATGATACAATGTCCACATCACAATTCAGGAGCATAGATAGGTGAGGTCCTCAGATTGTGAAGTTTGGTAGAGGAGCCTAGTTCTCGACTTGGCTAATTGGCTTCTAGTCGTTGGATGCTTGTATTTTCTTGATTTTGCTTTATGGCATTTATGGGATATTTCCTGTGGTTCATGTTCTCTTGTTTCATGAGTGACGAGAGGGTCAGTTGATCTTGTATTCAACTATATCTTTAATATGTTGTTTGTCTTCTCAAGAAAATATTTAAGGGTCAAGGAATGGGGTGGGTACAAGTTCATGGAAAGGATGCAAGTTATCAAAAATAGATTAAAAAGTGGAGCGCCCATTGTACCAAAAAAGAAACATGCAAGATTTGAATAAATTGGCAAAGAATAAATTTGAATAAATTGATCTTGAAGACATCAATAGGAAGGAGGGCATGGGAGGAGAGAAGAAAGAGTGCGGAGTTGAGGAAAGATTTAATTGAAGTATTTAGGCAAGTGGAGATTGTTTAAAGGTAGAGAGACCTAGAGCGTTATTGCTCAACAAGGATGATCTAGGTACGGCCTATTTCATCATGTTTTCAAGACAACCGTAAAATATAATAATCCCTAAATTTATACCCAAAACCCTAAATTCCAGCCTAAACTCATAAAAGAAATCCTCCAACCTAAGGCTCAAGTATAGTTTCAGTGAAGGAATCGGCTTTATGGTTGGAAATGGGGAGAGAATTGGCCTTATGGGAGGATGTGTGGGTTGGGGAGACCCCTCTCCTAAGAGCCTTCCCAAGAGTGGCGCATTTAGAGTTGGAAAAGGAAATTATGGTATCTAAGTACTATGATATCAGGTCTGAAGTGGTGTGGAATCCCCATTGTTGAAAGAATATGCTTGATGAGGAAATTGAAGAGTTCATGAGGCTCCTCGACTGTCTTCAATCTCAAATGCTGATCAAAGATGAAGGGGACAATGGTGTGGTTAAAAGATAAGTCGGTTCGCTTCTTGGTTCAGTCTGACCCTCTGGCAGAATGAGAGTGATAGCATGTGTGAGCACACAACATATGTTTGGTACCATGGGGCCTCTTCAAAAGTAGCAACTTTTGGGTGGCTTGTTGGTAGAGAGAAGGTTCTCACCATCGATAATCTTCAAAAGAGGTTTGTGATTCTCCTAAATGTGTCATGTGTATGGCGAATGCCAAGTCTATCAGTCATCTTTATATTCAATATTTGTTCACAAGTCGGGTATGAAGCTCTCCTAGATCATTTTGGTATATCCTGGATTATGCTGGAATCAATTAGGGAGCTCATCTTGCTTTGTCATGGTGTTTGGCTTAAGAGGAAAGCTCAGGATCTTTGGAGGTTGGCTTTGTTAGCTACTTTGTGGTCTATATGGAGAATGGAAGGTATTTTCAGAACAAGTCTGTTATAGTGGCGGATGTTGCCTCCAAAGTTAAGGGTCTAGTACTGGAATGGGCTTCTTGTATAAAATCTTTAAAAGATTGTAAATTTTTATTTTTTAGTAGTAATTTTTGCTCTTCCTCGGTGCTTTTCTAATAAATAGATCTGTTAGACTGTTACTAAAAAAAAAAAAAAGAGACAACTATGGCCTAGATCCACATTCAAAACCCTTAGTCAGTCCCTAACCAAAACTTATACCCATAAGCAAACCCGTGCCCTTACAGTCCCTAAAACCTAAAATTCACATCCAAAATGGTGTAACAACATTTTTGTTGAAGTATATCGAATATATTACAAAGTTATGAAGTCCATAGTTCCAGACATAGCATATACTCAAGAAACAAAACGTGTAACAACATTATTGTTGACCAATACCCAAAATAATGTCATAATACCCAAAGCTATCTCCTAGAATGAGATTAGTCTAGAAGGACGTTGGGAATTAAATAACAGAGGAAAGCTGACTTCTCAAACTAATAATGAAGTAGAATCAATAATAGAGTATCCAGATGGAAAAGCTGAAATCAATTTTAATCCAAAATTAAAGGAACCTTCTATAAGGCATTCTACCTCCTCAATCCCAACTACTCCTTCTCAAAAGTCCTTTTCACAAACCCAAAGACATTCTACTCAAATGCCCCCTCAATAATATCGCTTATCCAGTCTATCCATCTGAAACCAAACCTACATCTCATGAATCTTATAATCCCACAAAAAGATTTTGAAAAAAGGTATCAGATTAATATGATATCCTTCTCAGAATTGCAATCTACTGATTTTGAAATTGATATAAATTTTTTTATTATTTTTTTTAAAATCTCTCATATAGAACCTCAAAGCCATGGTGTGCCGTAAAGGCCGTTACATAAAGGTAACGGTGGCAACCGTTACACGTTACGGGGTCGTAACGGCTATAACAGCCGTTATGGAAAAAATTACCTGTAATTGCCGTTAATAGTATGTTACATCCCCTATAAAGGCCATAATAGCCCCGTAATGGTCTATTATGGGACATGTACATGTTTTTCATACTTTTTAATCAACATTACGAGGCAGATATAGGTTTTTCGGGGTTTTTTTTAATAATAATAAAAAAAGACCGTAACGGCCGTTACGGGGCCGTAACAACCGTTATGCCCCATATCGTAAAGGTAATGGTGGTGGCCGTTATAGCCACCGTTACCGTTATGGAACACCTTGCTTAAAGCTCATCCTCTAAAAAACTGGTTTTTCAAAAAACTTCACTGAAGAAGAGCCTGCAAATATGAAATCCTTATGGTTTCAAGAAATGCAAAATCAAGAAAAGAATATTTTCTTCTTCACTTAGTCTTCTCGATATCATCCAAAAACAAACTCATAAATGGGAAAAACCCCCAGAGGAGAAACAGTAACACAACCCCTACCTCCTCTTCGATTAATCAAAGTAATGGAAATGATCGCAACTCCAATTAAACAAGAATCCCTGTTTAAAGATGACAGACCTGCAACCTATAAAGATTTGTCACACATAATCGAACAAAATAATTATACAAATATTTACATTCCTTAGGAAAACAAATAAGTTGAATGTATCCCAAATAATAAATCATCTACTTCATCGGAACTTCACCCAAAAATTCCCATAAATACACAAACAATGTTCACTCTATAAGCATGTTTGCAAGTGGAGGGATATAATCAATTATGAATTCTTCGTACTTTGTTCTGTGTGATTCCTATGTGGTGCCCACGTGGCGCAATGCATGATTGTCTAAAGATCGTTGGATAAGAAGCACATGACCCGAGAAATAATCATGTTTGGATGACCACAATGATATGGTTAAAGGGCACACAAGATGATGGTGAAGATAAATTGATCTTACCATTCATTCGCAGGCCCTTGCCTAGCCGTGGTTATCCGGTTAGGAAGGTAGGCCATGTGCAATCCACAATGCACCCCTCGTATCCAATGGTGATTGTAGCTAGGCCCTCACTTGGAACCTAAACATATGAATTCACACACATTGAAATGAGAAGAACACAACGTAACCTTATGCTACAAGTGTATAGTAGTATATAGATCTACGTCTGTAAGTGTATGAGATGTAGAGATGTGACTAAGAATGCACATGCATGAAAACATGTAAGTGGTTTATGGATAAATGCTACTAAAACAAAATAATTTGACAAAGTAAGAGACGCTCCAGTGCTCTTAAAGCTCTATAAGTTTTCTTTTTTTTTTTATTATTTTTTTTATTTTTTAAAAATTTTTTTATTTTAAGAGTCACAAAAATTATATTAAAAGAAGAGAGATACACAGAAGAGTGGGGCTGCTGAGGAAGCGAACCACTTAAGCTCTAAGGAAAATAAAATTATAGCCCTTAAGGTTATCTACATTAGCAGCCCATTCTAAGATAAACTGTTTTGCTCTGCGCACTAAAGACTCCACTGATTTTGAATCATTTCTAAAACATCTTCCATTTCTTTCTTCCCAAACAGCCAAAAGCGCTATTCTCCAAATTGGAGTTCTTCGCTTTCCTAGGCTGACACTGTGCCACGCCTTTAACAGCCGACCTGTTCTGTCAGGAGAGAACCATTTAATTTCGAAGGGGCTTAATATGTCTAGCCAAATTTGATTAATATATGAACAATGAACAAACAAATGATCAGCTGTCTCTTCTTCAGCCATACAGCATAGACACGCATTAGTAAGGATCACCCCCCTCTTCCTCAAATTGTCAACCATAAGCACCTTATTCTTTCCAACCAGCCACCCGAAAAAAGCTATCTTAGGAGGAACCGAGTAGTACCAAATCCGGTTTGTCATTGTTTGTTCATCGAGGAAGGGATTCCTATCCAGAGTTTTGTACAAAGACTTAACCGAAATTAAACCAGATTTATCAACCCTCCATATTAGCTTATCTTCAGACAAAAGATTTGGCTTACTTTTTGAAATTCGATCGAGGGTCGCATACTCTGCAATCTCCCAGTCCTGTAAATTTCTTCTGCATTCCAGATTCCATTCCAAATTCCCGCCGGATAAAGAAAGACACTTTGCTACTGATATGGCTTGGTTTGGAGCAATGCGGAATATGTTTGGAAAGTCCACTTTAAGAGCTACTTCTCCCACCCATATATCTTCCCAGAAACGAACGTTTTCTCCGTTTCCAATGTCGAAACCGATGCCTTTGAGGACCTCCTTTTTCTTGGCTAGGGCACCCCTCCAAATGGCCGAGGCCCTATAAGAAGAAGAGTCCTTGGTCCACCACCAACTACCATACAGTCCATACTTGCTTTTGATTAACTTGTTCCATAGACTCCCATTTTTAATCCCTAGCCTCCAAACCCACTTGACTAAAAGAGCCCTGTTCATTGTCTTGAGAACTTTTATCCCAGCTGCTCCTCCTTGAATGTGCTCGCACACCTCCTTCCATTCTAACAAGTGGAATTTCTATTTCTCCTCTTTCCCGTGCCAAAGAAAGTCGCGTCTAGATTTTTCTAGGATAGCCAGGACCAAGGCAGGACATCTAAACAATGGCATAAAGTATAACGGGAGATTCGATAAAGCCGACTTAATTAGGGTGACACGCCCCCCAAAAAATAGATATCTGCATTTCCATCTAGCAAGGTATTTGTCGAATCTATCTATGACTTTGTCCCAGAGGGATTTCAGAGGCTTTCCAATGCACAACGGAAGGCCCACGAAGGAGGTTGGGAAGTTGCCTGTGGAGCAGTTAAAGAACTCTGCGAAAGAATTGATATCTTCCTGTTCTATGTTCACCCCAAACGTCTTAGTTTTTGCCATGTTAACTCTCAAACCAGATACTGCCTCAAAACATCGGATCGTTGTGCGTAGATTACTCACTCTCTCCTGATTTGCTTCATTGAATAGAAACGCGTCGTCCGCTAACTGGATATAAGAGATTGGATTGTCCATACCCTTCACTCTGGTGCCGCTAAGAATACCTTCTTCATGACCTTTGGTTAACATTCTAGATAGAGCCCCCCTGACTATAAGGAAAAGGAAAGGCGATAACAAGTCCCCTTGTCGTAAGCCTCTGGAGCTTTTGAAAAAACCTTTTGGGGGGGAGGTGGTTTAGAAGAACAGAGAAGTGTGCCGACCCTATGCACTCCCCTACCCACGCTTTCCATTTTTCACCGAAACTCATACGGGATAACATATACTGAAGGAACCCCCAATCCACATGGTCGTATGACTTCTCAAGGTCAAGCTTGAATAGGATACCCTTTGATCTAGATCTATGGCTGGAATCTAAACATTCATATGCTATTAAGGCACCGTTGATGATTTGTCTACCCGGAATGAAAGCGCTCTGGTTTCCAGATATCACATTCCCTGCCACCTTCTTTAAGCGAGATTCCATAACTTTAGCGAGGATCTCGTATGGGCCTCCAATCAGACTTATCGGTCTAAAGTCTTTGAAGCAAGCCGCACCCGGAAATTTGGGGATTAATACAATGAAAGAGGCTCCAAGCCCCCTTTAGAGAGACGCCCTCTTTCGTAGAATTCGTTGAAGAAGTCCATAACATCACTCCGAAGTTCTTCCTAGAACATCTGAAAGAATAGGATTGGGAAGCCATCAGGCCCAGGAGCCTTGTCTCCTCCCAAGTCATCCACCGCTGCCTTGACTTCTTCCAACGAGAAGGGGACCTCGAGATTTTTGACGTCAACTTCTGGAAACCTGTCTACCTGCAGGAAATCTAGACCAGGCCTATTCCAATCTTCTCCCAGGAGCAAGTTGCTGAAAAAATTAACTGCCTCTTCTGCAATTTGATCTTATCTTCAATGCGTATGTCGTTCACCTCTATGCTATTGATCCTGTTGTATCTGAGATGCGCGCTGGCTACGCTGTGAAAGAACTTTGTGTTTTTGTCCCCCTCTCCAATCCATTTAGATCGCGAGCGTTGCTTCTAAGTAATTTCATCTTCTAACGCTCTAGCTGAAATATTTTGAATAATCTGGATTCTATTTGTCAACTGTTTTATTGACATGGAACCTCCTTCCGCACTAATGCCAATTTTGTGCAGGTCTGACAGCAGCAAATCTATTTCCCTTGCCCTTATCCACAAATCCTTCGCACTCCACTGTTTAATCTTCTCCTTCAGGAGTTTCAGTTTGCTGCTCAACCTGTAGCTAGCGTGGCCTTCCACTACAAAACCAGACCACCATTCTTTAATAAGTTGCGGGAAACCTGCTATCTTCAGCCATGAAATTTCGAACCTGAAGGGTTTTGGGCCCCAACTCTGATCTTTGGCTGTGAGGATCACTGGGCAGTGATCTGATGTGATTCCCGAAAGGACCGACTGGGGCACTAAAGGGAATAACTCGATCCTATCAGTGGATACCAAAAATCTGTGCAGTCTGGAGAGTGTCAGTTTCAATCTCCTGTTGGTCCAGGTGAATCTAGAGCCTAGTAGGGGAAGGTCCACTAGCTCCTGCTTGTTGATCCAAGAAGAAAAATTCCGCATTGCTGGAGTAACCTTGGTACTGTGGGATTTTTCTTCAGCATATCTTGTAATTTTGAAATCCCTGCATAAGCACCAAGGGCCGTCGAATCTGCCCCTTGTAGCACTAAGTTCCACCCAGAAGTCGTGTCTGCTATCTTCCGATATAGGACCATATAGACTGAGGTAATTAGACAGAGGAAATCAGAGGAGTTGTTTTTCAGGATAACCGATAGAGAGAAATCTCCCTTCCAGCTATTCTCCAGGGACCAAACAGATGATTTCCACGCCACTAGGATACCTCCCACACCACCAGAGATGTGTCCAACACTGCCCATTTTGCATCTTGGACCTTCCAGAGAGACCCCATCAGCTGGTCGGAGAACTTTTGAACCTTCGTCTCCTGGTTGCGTTGGGACCCTTACGGTCCAATCAATCAGTCTGAACTGTCTATTAAGTCCATAACACATTCAATGGAACTACAAGGCAAAAATCACACTGATCAGAGGAGCCAATGCATCCTTGATTTGGCCTTATTTTCTATTAGCCAATCCCTTTTCCAAGCCATGGATGGAATGGTTACAATTGCCAAAAAAGAAAAAAGAAAAAAAAAAAAAAGATTTTTTGTAATCATAACTCATAAGCAACACATAATGGGCCCAAACACAGAGATGAAATTGTTGGTTGGACCTACTTTTGTGTAAACAATCACGACCATCCAAATTAAAAGCCATTGATCAAATGGTTAATATTTGTCAGGTTGATGTGATGTTTGCATGGTAGCTTATGAAATGTGCCTTGGACCTAATGAACAGTCTGGATCAATGATTTGAACTGTCCAAGTGTCCCAATGCAACCAGGATCACTGTAACTGATAGTGTGTGAGCAGTGGAGTGTTTCTAAATGTAATTTTTTTTGCCTGATAGATGTGTCCATATGTGTTTGTTACAGTTGTGAGAATGTCCCTGTTTTATTCATTCAAGATCTTTTTTTCCTTCTTTTTTCACACACACACACCACATGGGCACTCAGAACCCATGATCTCAGTGTTGGAACACAGCTGGTCTACCATTGAGCCATTGAATCGGACCCCATTCAAGATCTTTTTATGACCAATTAACATCTCGAATGAGTGTGTATAGAGAATTGTTACAATAAAAGCATAAGCCTTGTATTCTTCATTAAGAACCGAATCTGTTATAGGTAGGGGTGTACATGAACCGAGTTAGCTTGCTGGACTTGACTCGAAAAAGCTCGATTCAAAGCTGAGTTCGAGCAGAGTCGAGCTGATTTTTTGAGCTCAAAAAAATTTCGAACCGAGTTCGAGCTTGACTCTATTCAGATTGAACCCCAACTCGAATTGAACTAGTTCAGTGACTCGGTTACTTTGATATTGATGTTGCTCACCAAGTGTTTGATGAAATGACTCAATGAAGTGTCAGCTAGTGGCAAGGAAGGTATGTATATGAAACAAATACCATTTTTCCTTGATTTTGATGTTGCCTATAAGGTGTTTGATGAAATACTTGTGAACAATTGCTGTTTTACATGCAGTGAGAAATTGAAAGTGCACACCGCATGTGTTTGTGAAAATGCCGCAAAGGCTCGATTTTTGCTCGAACTCGGCTCGAACTGGCCCGAGCTGCTGACCGAACTAAGCCGAGTTAGAGCTGGGGTCAGCTAGTGGCCAAGCCGATTCGAGCTGAGGCCACAGCTCGACTCGGTGTACACCCCTAGTTATAGGTTGCTGCCAATCTATTCCATTTGTGCTTCTGTATAGAGTTGCTGTCTTCAATCGTCTCATTATTCTGTTAAATGGAAACCGGAAAGGATCGAACGCTCGGGACCATGACTTTCTCCCATGCAGGCTCACCCTCCGTTATATTGAGTCGGAAGTTTATCGAGTTCTGCATCTTGGGCACGGACAATTTACCAAGGACTCTTCTAATGTACTATGCGAACATGCATTCATCGCAATCAAACTACTTCCACACTGTTGTCTGCAATTCTAGGGACTTCAATAAGACTACTGTCAACTACAACATGCACTATGTATCGTGGGATGAACCCCCCAAAGGGGAGCCACGCACACTCGGCATGAATGACTTTGAAAAGATGGTTGAGAGTGGGGCAGCCTTTGGGACACAGTTCCACAGGGATGACCCAGTTCTTGAACGTATTGACCGGGAGCTCCTGAAGCGTGGCCAGGGCATGGTCGTGCCTGGTGGCTGGTGTTTAGGTGGAGATGACAGTGAAGATCCGTGTACTGTTTGGGGCGATGCTGATGTTCTGAGACCTGGTCCAGGAGCTGAAAGGCTCTCGAATACTTTAGTACAACTTCTCTCCAACGGCACTTTCCAGTCCCACCAGTGTATATCTGAATGACGCACAGCATTGAGAAAGCTCAGGTGATCGCTGGGCTTGCAATTTTTGTTATTTGTAATTGGTTTGGGTTGTGGGTCAATTTTGTATTGATTTAATTTACTAGGGAAGGGATTGTATTATTGCTGGAAATGTTGTAATGCAATTGCATGCTATTGATGATGTGGCAATGGTTGGCCCTGGTTACATATCCTCCTGATCGTGGATGTTTGTAGCTGCCCAGGAGGTATTATGCATTGCTGGTTTTCTGTTTGTCAAGATAGGATCTGTGGTCACAGTGATTCAAACAGCTGATATTACGTGCTATTGTGGATGGCCAATGCTCTAGAAATCTCCAAGGTATGGAACAATCTGACCTTCTATTGGTGAACTGCACTAGAAATAAAAATGCCAGGGTTGCAATTGCAAATATCTTGGATCAGTTGGGTTGAGATGAGTTCCACAATTAGGATTCTGGTTCAGCCCAAACTCAAACGGTTGGTGTATGGCCAAATAAGGTCGGGTCTGGACTGATACAGTCTAGATCCAGGTCGATATATCTGAGCGGGTCTGCTGGGTCTGAGAGGGTTTGGCCTAATTTCTAAGACCCTATTTAATTTTTTTAACCTTCCTTTTGAAGTACCCAACTGCATGCTTTCTTTTGGGAGGTCACACACTAGTTATGTGCTGATGGTATCCTCCAACTAGCACCGAATGGCCCGTTTGCATACCACCAGATGAGTTACTTTTTCTACTGACATCAGTAGATTTAGATAAGTAATTTTGGTTTGTGATTAGTTATAAGTAACTTTTTTACCTAATTACTACAGTTAATTTTTGTTTATATCTTTTCAACTTTTCGTCAGTTGCTGAAAAGGCATCAAGAGAGACTAAAGAGGAGTAGCTGATAAGTATGTTGTTTACCAAATATACTTATCTACTTAATAAGTAGAAACTAAGATAAGCTACTTCAAGCATAAGTAGCTTATCTGTAACTTACCATCCAAACGCTTGTTATTTATTCATGACATCCAACCCGTCCAATAGGTTGATCCCACCGTTACACAATGCAAAAAAAAAATATTGCTCGTTCACTCATTATGCAGGTCACACCTAGAAAAAAAAATGGTGAACCATCAATCAAGTCCAACGTACATGTGCGGACCCACTTAACATGGGTCAGCCTGATTTTTGCCTGTCCTTCATGGTAGTATGAAGCTGTTGGATGCATTTGATATCATATGCAAATGACACGTTGACACTAGTTCGATGATAACATTCCCAAATTAATTCACTTGGGAGGGATTCATGTAGCCCTTTCGGGGTCATGGCAGTAGCAGCACTCTGGTTATCCATGTAGCCCTCTCCACTTGACAGCTGCACCCTAATTGCTTAGGTACTCCTTTCAACGTGGTGGCTTTCACTATAGTTTAGGTTGCCCTTTTCACAAGTTGCCCCCTCCGCGCTTGAATGGTGGCTTTCACTATAGTCTAGGTTGCCCTTTTCACAAGTTGCCCCTTCCGTGCTCGAATGGAAGACATGGTGTTAGCTCTAATACCAATTGTTAAGAACCTAACCAATACACCAAAAGCCCTAGGAATGATGGAAGGCGTCAAGCTAGGCTTGTTAAACGATTGGGATCATAACATTATCACTAATGCATAAATTATGATTGACAAAAATGACGAGCCCATTGTCAGTTGTCTACCAAACAAGCCCTAAGCTCCTACTTTTTTCTTTTTTGACGATTGAATGAGAGGAGCCTTCTCTGAATCAGGATCTATATTCTATTCAACATGCTCAAATGTACGGTGGGGTTATGAGGTGGATAGGTGTTCCCCCCAAATTCCTTGGGCAATTTACATGCTTGCTCCTTTGATCCATGGAAGCTATATTTTATATACAATGGAAGGGCTTGGCATCTCTGATCAAGTTGAATGATTGCAGGCAATTTTTGGTTCTCTCAACAAAACTTGCTCATATATTACAAAAGCATGTCACGGATCAAGCGTGCCATCACCCGTGAAGATAACCGACCAAGCACCTCAGGAAGCACCCGTGCAGTGATGCCTGGTAATACCGGAAGAAGCACTTGGATGACCTGGGCCAAATCTCCATCCTGCCAATGGCCACAATAAACATGCCACACATCATTTCCATGATGAGAAAATATGATACTATAGAGCTGAAATTTACTCCAGTAGATGGCATTCACATTCTAATTTATTTAAAAACAAACTGATCTTCCTTACCCCTTTGTTTTGATGATTGAACTAAGAAAGTTCATCAAAGAGATTCAAGAGACCCAACTTGAGTAAAATGAATTACCAATGACTAGTGAGAATGAACCAAAAAAATTAAAAAAGAAAAAGAAAGGAAGAAAAAAAAAAGAGCACAGAAAACATACAATAAAAACACAACTCTAGTGAATTAAATGGGTTAGATATAAAGGACCATCGATGTACAGTGATGCAGCTCCTTTGATGTGAAATTTTCCAACATAAAACTATCCAGCAATGCAAGCATAAGAAAAAGCACATAACCCCTGATGTACTCTGACACAAGGACTAGTTCTCATGGAAGGTGCAGGCAAAGCTCAAGAAACACTTGCCGGTAATCTCATAAGCATATAGAGTATAGACTAATCATCAATGCCTTAATAGAAATTCATTGAAAGGCTGGTCTGAGGAAGAAACAAACAATTTCCCAACATTTAGATCAAACGGAGGTCCACAACAGTGATCTGGTAGCTTCTGAACAAATTGACGATAGCTTAATTGGTATCATGCTGATTTTTTTTTTTTCCACAACTGCATCCATAGGAAATACTTCAAGTTTGTTCTCATTTAAGTGATGGCTCCACCAATTCTTTGGGGACATAAATCCAACTCACTCGTATCATCTCAAAGCAAAAACACAATGGAAAGTTTTGAGGTGAGCAGATGATCCTGTTAAAAAAGGTAACAGAGTATGTTAAGTGAATCATCACCATCCTCATAGCCTTCTTCCGGATATTTGGGTCAGCTTTGTAGATCCTACTTTCCCAATCAGAAACGAACTAGGAATCTTATGATTGCTTGTCAAAAGTTTTACAAGCAGCTGCCCACCTGACATCAACCCTCATTCTCCACCCGTGATTGAGGAGTTTTTCCTTGCACAAATTGATAGGGACTTTGGATTTGAGAAATCCCTTATCAATTGACAAATTGACAAACTGTGGTTGACGCATCACTTCCAGGTGGAGTTCCCAGAATATTCCACATTTAAGAATACACTTCAAGGAAACTAGCTTAAAGAAGAGGTGCAACTCTGGAATCCTGAGTAAAGATGCATTACAGCACTAAACTACAAAGTTCCCAAAAGACTAGGTTTAAACTAGAAAATGAAATTAAGAAGTATAAAATTGGTATGCACTGAACTAAATAAATCCTCAACTGTAATTTCTGAAATCAAGCCATACATGTAAAATCACTTCAGTATATTTTTAGTGCTGTGTGATGGAACTGCATTTTAAACATGAATTACTTGTATCAAGTAATGCATTTACAGGCATAAACCAATACGTTCTTTGTAGCAGTTAGGCATGGAACCAGCGTGGCCAACTCTTTAGATGATGTTCTTGCTAAAGGGGGGCTTGCTGCATGGATCATTATCACAGAGGTGGAACCCCGTATCATCTTAATGGGTAGTGGTTCACTCTCTTTAATAAAATAAGCAATATCAATAAAAAGTGTATTAAATTAATGCAAGTTACAGAGGTAACATCCACACCTGAGATGCCCCAAAGTACACTCACAAGTAGCAAATTATAAACTTATACTACTTGCAAGCAGCTTTGCTAAGCCCTCGAGTGTGCAAAAATCCAATCCATCATCAGAACAGCACCATTATACTGATTCCCAGTCCAAAGAATCAGGTTGATCCACTGGTCGGGTGGGTCATAGTTTGCAAAGAAAATCTACAGCTCTGGAAAACTTAGCCCAGATGCTGATTGGACCAGATTTTATTTTTGGGAAAACATGTAAAAGGTTGGGCCAACCTGATGGCTGGATTAGATCTGGCACTAATGCATGCTGGCAAGTGTGGTGTGTACACGACCTTCATTGTGCATGTGTGTGAACTTAGCAAAGTTCATTTACCAGATATTCAAGCATAAACACACATTATCAATATACCTGAGTTCTTGATTTTGAACTTCCAGCAGTGAGGAATTCAACAACTTTCTGAACATTGTTCAATATAACCCTGTCCTCCTCTGTGACATAAGGCAGCAAACCTGCAGGCTTTAGAGCTCCAAAGACAGGAACCATGCTAAAAACTGGGGCTGAGTTTCCAATTCCTAAAGCTGCAGTTATCTGAACCAACTGTTCTCTTGACACTGCATCAATAGCTTTTACTATCTGTTTCACATGCAAAGGAAACAGTTACAAATGAAACATTCCAAATCTGATTTTCTGACCACACTAGGCACCAACCAATGATACATCTAAATCTGATTCATAGTATTTGTACTACAATTGTATGCTAGTTATCATATATAACAGCTGCCAGAATTGTGTGGCCTGAAAAGCAACATCTAGGCTCTCAACAGCTTGGATGTAATACCAAATGGTGTTTTAGTGCACCACTGGGTGGCCATCAAAAGCAACATCTTCTTTTGCCTAAGGCAAAATACATGGATCATCCAAACGCAGAAGTAACAACAAGAATATAACCCTGGACCAAATCCAAAGAGAAGGCTACATCAGAGCTAGACAACCACCGAATGACCATCCCATCCAGAATGTAAGCGAAAAAGCAGAATTCCTTCAAATTCAGGAGGGACGCCCATTCAAAAGACAAGGAGACAATTGAACACTTGAGAGAATCAACAGATGATTCTTTGCCATCAAAGATTTCCAGACCCCACAGAATAGCAAGTGGGAACAACTTCCATATTAATCTTACCCCAAGGGCCTGTTTGATAAGTGGAAATCCATGGAAAAAGAAAGTAAAACTGCAATCATTATTCTCATGTATGATTTTCAAAGGGAATCATGGATTCCTAATGGAATCGCTACACATTACCATTTCAACATTTCTCAAACACAGGACCCAAGGTGACCCTTGTGAAATGAAGTGGAGATTTCCACTTAGAAATCAAACATCCCGCTTAAAAAGGAAATCCCTTGGAATCCTTTCCTCAATAGTACCTTGGGAGATAATGATTACAAATTCCTTTGTTTTCCCATGGGTTGCTGCTTATCGAACAGGCCGGGTGGTAGACTCCCTGGAGTTTCAACACCGGGTCAAGGGTTCGAGTACCCACGGTGGTGAAATCCCACGGCGTGCGTGTGTGGGGTGTGTGTGCGTGTGGCGTGAGTGTGTGGGGGTGTGTGTGCGTGTGTTTTAAAAAAAAAAAAAAAGAAGAAAAGAACAGGCCCTAACGAAAAAAGGTCCATCTGATCTGACCAATCAGCGACCACATCAAAAACTGACCTGATGATCCAACAAACCTCGATCACCAGAGTATGTTCAGTTCAAGTCAGTAGAACATGATTCACAAAATCTTGGCAAGAAGAAAATGAACAATACAGTAAAACGAAGCATAGGGACTCATCGGACTTCTTGGATCCTTACTGAAAGAGCCAAGATATATGAAAAAAGACTGAGGAGAAATGTCCATAATAATTTCCAGCAGTAAAGCATACTAAGTATAAGCACACCATGCATTATTGTTACCAAGCCACAAAATCATGAATTGCCTGTATTTGATGCTTAAGGATGATGAAGTTACTAATTTTCTGGATGAGACCCATTGTAATACTGTAGAACATATAGTTCCCTAGAATTACCTCATCTAGAATGAATTCCCTGAAAAAGTTTCCCTTGTCAGACAATAAAAAAGCTAAGGCTGCCCTCGTTTCAATGGGCTGCCCTGGCTGAGATGCACTTGATGGAAATCCTGGAAGGAAATACTGAGTTTGACCCTGTAAAATGCCAAGTTCAGCCATTTCTCCATTGAGGTCTTCCCCACCTCCGCTTTTAGCTGCAGTTATGAAATTCTCAAATGCTTGCATGACATCAATGAATCTTTCAGCATCAAAGACACCAGATTTTCCATATATTGTATACCGCAAAGCGTCTCTCAACCTTGGGGATTCATCTGTCAGGAGTCTCTGTCATAAATTACGAAATAAAAATAAAAAGAGGAAAAGAACATCAGCAATCAATTTAACATGAAGCAACATGGAATAAATATAAAATGGGATCACAATGATAGCTATCAATAGAGTTTCAAATGATAGAAAGAAATTGGGCTTCAGATAGTAACCATTCCTCCCCCCCCCAAAAAAAAAAAAAAAAAAAAAAATCCCTTGAAGAAAAAAATTTAAGGTTGACTAAGACAGTTTTCATAGAACAATAAAGATCTAAGTATATCACAATATGATTGTCGGAAGAGCACCAGAAGTATATTCTGGACAAGATTTATGATGGTTGCAAGTTTACGACAATGATTTTGCAACAATTTCAGTAACAAGGCATTAGTGAATGGTATCTTTATTTTTAGTGAATGCAGTCAAATATTTGTAGTGGTTTCAGAAATTTCATCTCTACTATATATAATAATATAACACCAGTAGCGATGGACATTTTTACACCACAATTAGTCATTTAAAGATATGGAAAAAAGAAGAAGAAGAAGATTTCATGTCTTTGGCCCTTCAACTGGGGGGTATTTCCACTATTCTCTTTTATGCAAGTAGCACACACCCTTTCTCCTCTCCTCGTCCGTAGCCAGCACACGATGCAAATCCTTAGAAAACCCGTCCAACAAAAAACTGTGGGGCACATTGTGATGTCTATGTAACATCCACATTGTCTATAAGTTGTATTGGCTCGTGTTAAGATGTATGCCAAAAAAAGAAACAGATCTATTACTTAAGCTACAACACTGGAAAAAGTGGGGATGGGATGACACACACACAAACAGACATGTGTGTATCCACACACACACACACACACACACACACACACACACACACACACACGTGACATCAACATTGAAGAAATGACCCAAAGAGATTAGCTCAACTCAAATAAATTGTACCTGTGCGATATATGGATATGCTTCATCTACGATGGCAAAATCAGGGTTTCCAACTAAAGCTATGCCTTCCAGTACACCAATTGCTCTAATTATGAGAGCAAAATAAGGGGGTATTCTAAATGGATAATCAAATGTTATTTGAGCCAAATCTGATGCCAACTCCTGAAAGTTAATGTTTTTGGCTCCCCCTCCTTCGAGTGCCTGATCAAAAACTTTGGCTAGAACCGGCAAGATCGGGTCCAAATTAACCCCCTCTGGAATGAAATCAAGCTTGACAAAGTCCTTTACTATAGCATCGTAATCCCGATGAATAAGATGGGCTATGGCTTCAATCATTCCATACTTTTGATCATCCGTTAATCTTGTCACAAGGCCTGTGACAGCAATAGCTTGTATTAGAAATGTTAGTACTAAACAATGTAAGGTAATACATAGTTCAACAAGATCTTTGTGCATGGAAACATTTCTATGAACCTCAAATTCTGGCATCAGCAACTATATAAAACAATAACATGCTCAACCAGTACTGACAAATTCCTCCTAGAGAGCAAAGACAGAAACCAACCACTATCTGATTTACAATAACTTCACAAAGAATCTTCCCTGCATCATTCAAAGGATTGTTTATTTAAAATAAAAATAAAAATACACAATTTAATATAGAAATAAAGTCCACACTAATGAAACGCTTTGGACAGCTTCAATTTAAGTGTGCTACAGGAAGCTCCGACATCACTAAACTTCTGCATTGCTCAACATCGTCCGTCTGGTCATCCTGGGGTTGTGCCAAGCTTACTGCTGGTTAGACAAACAGCTTGAGCATCGCCTCAAAACTTCTGATCGCTATGGTTCTAAATAACAACAGTTTTTAGAGTTCACAAAAGCTCAAGTTGCTGGTGCTTATGGTGTAAAAGGTGAACTTACTATCCCCCAATAAAATTCTTCTATAAGCGCAAGATTCTGGGTGGAGCAGATACAGCTGGTGATACAGTACATGCAGTCTTTAGTTTTCAAGGAAAGCTCTTGAAGTTGAGGATTAAATTCACTGTACATCTTCTTAACTTAATCTACCCAGTTAACAGCTCTAGTCAAGGATTTGTTTTGCTGCTCCAAGCCAAAACACATCAAATGGTCTGTGCTTCCAAGAAAAATATCTAAAAACCATAGATGTTAGCAGGAATGGAAACAAAGGTAACTCTTAAGTTTAACACATTCTCATGTTGATAAATACAAAGCCCTATTTTAAAATATACGAATCTGATGCAAGAGGCATTTGAGCATGCAACATAATATCAAATTTTCCTCAAGCACTTGATAATGATTCAATGTGTTGCCAGGAATGACAAATGTTTACTTTAGGAGAGAGACTTTCCTTCATGTATATGCCCCTGACAGGTTTTCATTATGGATTACATGGTATTATCACCTGATGCTTATGCCAAACTAATGTAGTTAGTCTAGCTTCCTGTATGGCCCATTGAATTTTCTAAACCAAAAATATTAAAGGTTGTCATGAAGTTTCACAAGGAACTTAAAAATGTGTCTACTTTTAGAAATTATCTCCATAAAAAATTGCATATATGATGCTGCTAACCATGTGGAATGATGATCTTTCACCATGTACTCTTATGGAGTGGATTGTTACCAAAGTCAAGTATAGCCAACTTCCCATCTGGGGTGCGAATCATATTCCCTGGGTGTGGATCAGCATGAAAAAAGCCAGTATCAAGTAACTGCAAAGACAGTAGCAACAAGTTAGAAACAATGCCTGACCTATCAGAGCATGCAATTAACTTCTAGAAGTTAAAATAAAAAGAAACTTTGTAACACAGATATTGGTATGTAAAAAGTAATACAAGCTTTGCTGAAACCTTCATGTATTATCTCTAAGTCAGCTGTCCACTATCATGTATTCTATTAATGGTATGGAAACTATTTATTGTCCATGATGTCTTAATATGTGCATCTATTAATGACAATGTATCACACATGATGGCATGCAAGTGGTTTGCTTATTGTTGACATCCTATTTGATAAGCAAAAAGTCCACGTGCAATAATGGACTAACACAAATTAGGACATCATGCAGGATAAACATTTTGTATAATACAGAAATTCATGATAAGGGACAGCAAACTTTGACATAATATATGAAGATTTTAGTGAAGAATTGATCCTCTTTTACCTATGGTTGGAAATGCAGCAAAAACACGACATAAATAGCAAAAAAAATTTTTTGAACAAAATGACCGAATGGATATTTTAACTAATAACAACTTAAGAAAAATTTGGTCTAGGGTGGAACAACAGTTAACAACTATTATGGGTAAAAATGGACTGACCAAATGAATAGACTCGAAGACTATGGATTGCTTTATGGCCGAAAAATCACCCCGTCCTCGGCCTCGACCAAAGAAATCGACCTCGGGAACCATATTTTTGGAGGTCAACCTCGGATACCAACCTCGGCCTCGGGATAAAAATACACTTACAATATACAAATATAGGATTATCTTCTGAGATATTCGCTATAAAGATAGGATTATCCTTCGAGATATTTGCCGAGGGTATAAGGAAATCAATCACGACATGTCTGAAGGAAGATCTCTTCCACAATACGCATCCGCCGTAAAGAGGCATTGCCATATACGCCACCGCCCTCAAAAGGCTATAAATAAGGACTCCGCGTACGATGAAAGGTACGCAGAATCTCTTACCCAAAACCCCTTGATACTACCAGACCTAGCTTCCTAGCCTGACTTTAGCATCGGAGGGTCCCCTGCTTTAGTCAGGGTCTCCTTTATCTTCTTCCTGTGCAAGTACTCAAAGGTCTAAAGAGGGTGAACCAAATTTTTGCATCAACAGTTTGGTGTCGTCAGTGGGAACGACATCAAAGTCATGGCGAAAGGAAGAAAGAGAGCTCTGGCTGCCATTGATGCAATTGCTCCTGCACCAACGAAACAGTCCGCAGACTAAGGAGATCCACCTTCCTAACTCCAAGTTGATTTTACGCTTGCAGGCCCTGCGCAGTGGTCCCAAAACCGAGGAGGTTGGCTCGTCTCTCTGGAACATCAAGTCGAAACATTGACCGGTAATATTAACCGGATAATGCAGATATTGGAAAAACAAAACCTACCTCTTGACCAGGGGATAGATGCACAGTCAGCCACCGAGGTCTTTGCACCACTTCAAGCATCAGTCGACTTGTAGAGAACCAAGTAACATCCTGGGCAGCCAAGCCATGCGACCTCCCACGTCTCGAGAACTGCCACGCCCGCCAACTCCAACTTGCATCACACGTTAGAGAAGAAGAAGTATGGAAAGGCTCCCAAGGCAATAGTTAAGAACGATGGCCCTTGGAAGACAAAACTCAAGAAACTGCGAGGTCAGGTCGGCGATATCCGCCAAGCCTACCGCGCCCAAATACCAACCTCTGTCGAGACTATGCTGGAGGAGACCGAGCTGCCGTTTACCGACGACATTATGGGAGCTCAACTCCCGTCAAAATTCCGAATACCGCAAATCGCCCCCTACTCTAGGTCTAACGACCCGGCCGAGCATTTGGAGTCATTTGGGGCATGGATGGAGCTCCACAACACGTCAAGCTCGGTTATGTGCCGAACCTTCTCCCTGACTTTGTCGAGGATTGCACAAAAGTAGTATAAGCAGCTGAAGTCGAGATCCATCAACTCCTTCATACAGCTCGGCAAATCTTTCATCACTCAGTTTATCGGTGGGAAAGATACGAGAAAGCCATCGACTTACCTCCTCACCATCATCCAAAAAGAAAAGTTGTTGAAAGACTATATCAAACGCTTCAACCTAGAGGCGATGCAGATAGAGGGTTGTTCAAATCAAATAGCCTTGGCCGCCATGGTGGCCGGCCTTAAACAAGGAAAGTTCATCTTCTCTATTGGTAAGAACCCCCCCAGCTCCCTCGTCGACCTACTTAACCGAGCTAAAAAATATTCTAATGCCGAGTTCTTTAGTTCACGAAGAGTTACTTGAGAAGGAAACAATTCGGTTAAGGATAAGAAGTGAAGGGAAGAAGGGGAACCCTCTACCGTTAACACCAAAAGAAAGAAAGAGAAAGACCAAGACCGAGGCCACCGTACCTCGACATCAGATACTGAGGAGCGCGTCGATTGACTGACCTACTCAACTATAAGAGCAACCTCCCTTTTTAAAGGAGAAAAATGTGCTCATGATGCTACTATTGTGTTTTTTACTGCTTTATGGGCTTCAACAATAAAAGAACTTTCCCAGGTTAAGAGAAGAAAATTCTTTTAAATGATTTCTCAACTATTCGAACTACACGGTCTACTGAGGACTTCCTTTAGTGCAAGGGAAAAATGGTCCTCAACTAGTCATTCGACCCTTAGAGAAGAGGTCGGACCACTAATTGGCAATGCTACTCAGATTACACGACTGACTACGAGGACTTCCCTTAGTGCAAGGGAAAAAAGTCCTCCACGGTGAATTCTACTATGAAAGAACCTCCCCAGGTCAGGGGAGGAGAATTTCTTTCAATTCCTTACTATCTGACCTTACAATCGACTATGAGGACTTCCCTTAGTATAAAGGAAGAAAGTCCTTTTACCAGGTGCTTGGCCTACCACTATGGGAACGAATGGGACTTCTCTCAGCTGAATGGAAGAAAAGTCCCTCCTATTAATTCTACCGTGCGTAATTTACCACTGAACAATCAACTTATCGATCTTAGCCTTACTCCGTCCGACCTCTTGACCTATTTGACGCAAGTCATCACACAGTGTCGGTCCACACTAACTTACTTCCCGAGCTCCTGAAGAATGCTCGGAAGCAGGGGGCTACTGTTATGGGTAAAAATGGACTGACCAGATGAATAGACTCGAAGACTATGAATTGCTTTAGGGTCGAAAAATCACCCGACCTCGGCCTCGGGTACCAAAATTGACCTCGGAGATCGGCCTCGGGAACTGACCTCGGCCACGAGATAAAAATACACTTACAATATATAAAGATAGAATTATCTTTCGAGATATTCGCTACAAAAATAGGATAATCCTCTGAGATATTCGTTGAGGGTATAAGGAAATCAATCACGACACGTCCAGAGGAAGATCTCTTCTGCAATACGCATCACCATAAAGAGGCATTGGCATATACGCCACCGCCCCTAAAAGGCCTATAAATAAGGACTCCGCCTATAGTGAAAGGTGTGCAGAATCTCTCACCCAAAACCCCTCGATACTACCAGACCCAGATTCCTAGCCTGACTTTGGCATCAGAGGGTCCTCTGCTTTAACTAGGGTCTCCTTTGTCTTCTTCCTGTGCAGGTACTCGAAGGTCTAAAGAGGATGAACCAGATTTTTGCATCAACAACAACCATTAATATAAAACAATTTAACATGGAAGAAAATAATGGAATCGATGATTTCTCATAGTGTCTAATCCATTATAATCTCAACAATTATTAAAATACTCTTAAAGGTTTATGCATGAAAGCATCTCCCTTTCAGAGAATCCTAGTAAAGCCAGCAAGATTTAGATTTTCGAATTTCTCTAGAAAGGGATTTCAAATGAATCCCTATTGTAACCCTCCACATCCAACTTGAACATAGATCTCTTTCCTATTCAATGGTTCTAATGTTGCATAATAAACATTTAATCTTTTGGAAGAAATAAGTATGCACGTGCACAACCCCATACCCCCCCACACATGTACCATCATCATCATTACATCATAGCCTTGTTCCAGCTATTTGGGGTGTATGTGTGGCATACATACATCTATGTATGTGTTTGTGTGTCATGTAAATGTGCATGCATATATGTATACTCATTGTTCGTAGTATCGGTATCATTACATGTATCACTAGCTGGGGATACGGAAACATGTATCAATATTGCTGATACCCAGCAATGTATCATTGACTAAGGGAAAAAAAATATATTTAAAAATCAAATAATTGCAAAAAAAAAAAAAAAAAAAAAGAAAACCCGCATACATAACAAGTTTCTCTTTAATAACAGCCTAAAAGCATGTCACGCTGACTCAAGAAAACATTGGGGAAACATGGGGAAAATGTTGGAATTTTTCAATGATACTTCAGGAGATGTTAAAATACACATATTTGCATATTTAAGAATCAAATAATAGCAAAAAAGACACATTTGCATATTTAGGAATCAAATAATAAGTTTCCTTTTAATGGGGGCCTATAAGCATGTATCGTTGACTGAGGGAAACATGGAGAAAATGGTGGACCCATCCATCCATACATACAAGAATCCAATGCAATTTAAAGATATTGAATGCAACTCAAGATGACTTTCACCTGATGCATATCCATCCATGCATGCACACACATATATAAATACGAACACGCATGTATGATCCATCCATCCATTAATCCACACACACACACATACACACACACCTATCCATCCATCCATACATCCATGCATGCATAAATACATACATACATCCATGATCCATCCATCCATTCACGTATGCATACATATACACACATACAAACATGCATTTCATCATATAACCATACACCAATAAAAATTTTGTGATGGGAATTTTTTAATAAACAGATTTTTGGTGATACATTGGTGATATTATCAAAATATTGCTGACAAATTGGTGATACAGGCGATACCTGGAATTTACACAGTAAAAAAACATTGGCGATATTGATACATTGGCAATACTGAGCAATATATTGCCCATACCTGGAATTTATTATACTACCAGCGTTATTGGTATCGCCGAGCTGGATATGGGGGTAACATCGAGGATATTATCGATAATATCAGGGATACTCAGAACAATGTGTATATTCATACAATAGACCCTATAACAAATTATATTCTTTGCAGAATCACAAAACAAATCAGATGGATTAATCACGGCTCTCCAGTGAGTTAAAATTCCGTACTATAAGTTAAACTGCCTTCACTAGGGGTCAGGGAAACCATTCGCTGATATGAACAGAAATAAAGCACAACACAAGCCTATACCATTGAGCATACGAGAAGAGGATGCAATTAAAGACGTTGAATCTAACTCAAGTTGACTTTCATCTGATGCATATTCAAAATTTTCTTATAAACTCTACAAACCAAAATTAACTTGACATTTTATAACACTTTGCACAAATAAGATGCTGAAATTTACTGTCAATTGAATTGCATGTCCCAAACCCATCAATGTTTTAGCTGCCTCACTTCTGAAAGCACTAATCTCTCACCTTAGGTGAGTGCAATGTCAATAAATAACAATTGTTTTTAGGATGAAACAAAAGATTGCTCTAGTAGTGATGTGCAAAGGTGCCATTATATAAACATGGCAAAAAGGTTACACATAAAGGGACTACCTTTTACAATGAATCCCACAAGCATAAGCCATGCATCAAGAGCCTTATTTTCATGGAAAAACCATTCAATGGACTGGACAAAACAACAAAAGCATAATAGATAACATGGATAAAATTTATATCCAATATGTTTGTGTTAGCAATGCACGTATGTTCAACCTGCTTTAGGTAGCATATGACTCCAACATTGACCAGTTCTCCAACATCACTTTCAGTACTTTGGGATAACTTCTCTCCATCTACCCATTGTGTGGTAAGAACCTTTCTTGATGTGTATTTTTGGTATGTCATTGGTACGACAACCTGAAATATCAGATTTGGCCAGAAGAATCACATAACATAACCACACAATATAAATGCCTCGAAATACACTACAGAAGTAATGGAAAATGGTGATTCAAATAAACAGAATTGAACAAAACATTTAGTCATTAAGTTGCCACAAAGACCTAAGGTCTTAAGTTATGGCTCTTGAATCTTGATAGAGTGGAATGGCGGAACAGGATTCATGTAGCCAAACCCTATTAATTGGGATAAGGCTTAGAGAATGATGATGATGAAGTTGCCACACAACAACAACAACAACAACAACAAAACAAAATAAAAAATAAAAAATAAAAATAAAATAAAAGAAGAAGAAGAAGAAGAATGCAATAGGAAAACACTGATCCACTGCCTGAATATAACCTTCATAGTAAGAGAAATTCTAGGTGTAGGTAAAAAATGTGGCAGATAATCATCTTGAAACATCTATGCAATTGGCCTGACCATGGATTGCTGATCAATTTAAAGCACTTTGGATAGATGATGCAAACCATCCAATCTATTGATTGTAAAAAACAGAAGTATAACAAAATGACCAACATCAAAAGGTTAGGGTCATCCAATCAGCGTCACTTTCACCATGGCCTGCAAGTGGCAGCATGGAACAAACAACAATCTAAAAATCAATAATTGGCTGTCCGACATGTCAATTAAAATGGTAGGGGCTGATACCATTTTGCATACATACACATGCATACAGATGCACATGTATGGGTGTGTGGCGTGTGCATCACTTCATAGTCAATGGCACTTTAGCGAAGTGCATATGTGTCACCGTTGTCACCTTCATCTTCATAACACCACCACACCACTACCACCAGATCGCCATCGTTGCTGTCACCATTGTCATCCTCATCGTCATTGTCCTTGTTGCCATCCTCATCCTCCTTTTCACCACTACCACCATCATAACATTATTCCCATGGTTGTGAATATCCACCTTAGATAGGCCGATATGCCCATATCGTGTTTGTATCAGCTGGGTCCAATATGCAATATAGGCCCAAAATGGGCTAGCCCAAAAATTGGAGGCTGCATCAACCCTTATTATATCAGTTGCAGGTCTATACGCCTATATAATTATTCATAGCAATATGTTGAATTAAGTTACAGTTACATGTATTGTTCATTACATTACATTCATGATATTTGTGATTGCAATCTAATTATAGATATTTTAGTTCTAGATAATTTGTGGTGATTTCCATGATGTTCTATTAAATACTTAAAATATGTAACAAAACCCATTACGATGACCAAACAAAGAACTCCTATTTCCCCAATGTTTTAACACCAAACTTAGAAGTCAAAGGCTAAAACTTTCAACAAGTCAGCCTGACAGACGACATTCTTACCAAAGAATGGTACAACACATCATTGAATACATGCCCAAAACCCAAACAAGGATAGATTCTTTTATTTGCCTCTGCTTCTTTTTCTAATATTTTTCGAAACATTTGGGAAAAATCAGCCCTTGTGGCCTGATACATGCTATACCGGTGATATATGGCCTGTATCATAGGGGTTTCGGGCATGGTATTCCATAATGATAACAGTGGCTGTAATGGCTACCGTTGTTACTGTTGCGATATGGGTTTTTACAGCCCCCTATTTCTGGAAAAAAAAACTGTATCGGCCCCATAAGAGGCCATTAGAGGACCACTACGGGCCAATTTTTCCATAATGGCTGTGCAGCTCTGTAACACATAACAGATGCCACCGTTACCATTACACAACAGCTGTTACAGCACAACATGGTTTTGAGCCCAGCAGATACAGCCCCTAAAACAAATATTTAGAACCTTGCTTATCCAAGCTCTTTTGGGTTTGCACTAAATAGAATGCTGATTTGACTTAATAAGAGATGTGTAGCCAGACAATATCGATGATCCATGACCAGGGTAACATTGATGATCCATGCTAAATTTTCACATATTTCAGTTGTTTATCTGTGCTCAATATGATTTTTTATTTACTTTTGGTATGAATGCAATCAATTTCCAACTCGCATCTTGGCTCCTAAGAAATTATCTCGTTAACAATGTCAGGGTAGAAATTTGTATATGATCTCCACAGTTCGTGCAAATCTGAAACTGTTTAAGGGACAATATTTACGATGTATTCAGTTAAAGTGATTGGGAGCACCTGAGGGAGGTCCTTTCTCATCATTTCAGCAAAGCGTGTTCCATTTTCACCCTCATTAATATAATCAAGCTCCTCAAAAAAGCGAGCAGCCCATTCATCAACCAATCCAACAACGTCAACGGAGATCTGGAAAGAATGAAGGAAAGAAAACCACAGTTACAACTCAGAACTATTTGTTTGCAAGAAATAAGAGAAAAAACTACCTGACTGTGGGAAAAGGTTTTAGATAAATTACCTGAGGGAACCTCCGGAGCACCAATCCCAGGTTCCGAATGATAAACAAATCAACTGTTACAGTCTCGAGCACAAAAGGGCGTTGTACTTTAACCGCTACCAGATCCCCGTTTTCTTTTAGGCGCCCCTTGTATACTTGTCCTAAAGATGCTGCAAAAAAGGTCATCCACCTGTCAGAGATTAAAATGCTAAATTGTTTGGTATACATGTAAAATATCATAATGATATGCATTGGAGATAAAATCTTGAGAAATCATCATCACTATCACCATCACCATCATCTTAGCCTTCTCCCGCCAATTTGGTGTCACATTTTAGAAGGTAGATGTTGCAAAAGTTTTATGATTGGATGCACACCAGAGATCAATCCTCTTCTACCTGGGCTCTCGGAAACCGGTCATGGTATAGGGCCACATTTATAACACTCAACACAGTCTCTCACCAGAACCAACCCCACTACCATTACATACACACCCCGAAGGGTCATGGAGGGTAGTTGTCCAATATATTATCAGTCACACACACACATGCATGCACACGCAAACACACACAAACACTCCTGAAGAGTCATGCTTGAATACATGCTCAAGTGGTTGGCTGCACAGAATAGCAAGGAGCCAACCAATCTGTGTACGCCAAACACCACGTACACACCAAACAGTGAGGCCCCATGTATCATGTTAGCACAATTACTACATGCTACCCACAAAGTGGGAATTTATGAACAAGTAGGATCTAGAATGAGCAATATCAAAGAGGCTGACTAAACACAATTAATGGAAAAAGAGATGTGACTAAAAAATGACATTCAAAACAAATTGAAAGAAGAAAACCGCTACAATTAGTATGCAGCAAGTAGGAGTACCAGCAGCAATGGGAGAGGAGGTAAGTTCAGAATAGATATTTTGCCAAGGCTGACCAAGCTCCTCTTCAATAAGGGCCATTGCTACATCATCTGGGAATGAAGGAACCTTCAAATACCATCGAGAAAAGGCCAATCAGCTAGGTAAAACCAGAAAGAAAGGGGGAAAAAAAGCCATTGATGTGATGAGATCAATCCACACAAACAGACCTCGAAAGTTGAGAGACATGAAATGCCACAGCAGCTAAAATTTTCGGGGATTCTTTGACAGAAGTACTTCTTACAACTTCCTTTAGGATTGGTTTGGGTAACGTGAAAATTGCAATTTAACCAGTGTTTTCTAAAATTTGTATTTTCTAAAATTTCATTTTAAACAAGATGCATTGGTTTTCATGGGAAATCTTTGCAAAATTGCAAGTTCCCTCCCAAAATCCCTCCCAAAATCAAAATGAGAACTTCAGAAAAAAGTAAATTATTCATAACTATTCTTATAAAATCATAATTCTCTCTTTGTGAGTCATCTTTTGGGAGGAGTGGATGGGCAGTCTGAGGTGGGCCCATATATTGCATTGTTCAAATCAATTATTGGACAAAGTGATTTCTAAGAGGGATTGACAATCAAATGTGGGGCCCATGTGATGGGCAGTCCAAATCAATTCTATTACAATCAATATCAATTGTCCATTTTATTAGCCATTAAATGGATTGTTAGGATCATCCACTCAAAATGATCATCGGGAGGGATAACCAATAAAAGGTGGGCCCACATGATGGAAGATCAATGATCAAGCCTTCCATTATCTTACCCATTGATCGGTTGGCTACGATCATCAGATCAAAGTGACTTTTAAGGGGAACAAGCAATCGAAGGTGGACCCCACATAACGGACTATCCAAATCAATGAATGGACCTTCTCTTGGCGCCTGTTTGGTTTTCCAATTTCCTATGAAATGCTAAGTAAATAAGCCATCATTATCATTTCCAGGTATTTGTTTAAACAAGAATTATGGCTCCTAAATCAAGAGTCAAACACACTTGTAAAGGAAATAGGTAAAGTAAATTGTAATCATTACATTTTCACATTATAAAACTACGATTTTTACAGTAATTTCTGGTGAAACAAACAATGTAGCAAAATCATATTGCAGTCAAATGTAAGTGATGTCACCACACAAGTACAAGAGTAAATAATCACTAGCAATTTACAGCCATTTACCATTGTAACTGGAAAACTAAACATGCCCTTATATTGAGTACATAGGTGTTATATAGACATGTGTCAGTTCAGCCAATCTCAAAGTTAAAACCACAAGAAACTGCCATGTATCTTCACATGAAGATTTATAAGAATGCCATAACATTACTATTGGACCCAAATGCAGTGGTTCAACACATCTAGCACTTTGGACAACATAAAAGGTATGTAAAACCAGAATCCACTTTAATGGTGAAACCAAAAAGAGTCCCATGATGGTTAACCTACGATATGATTCAAGGATGGTGCAAGATACCAGTCCCTGCTAATTTTAATAAACCTTTAGTTCAGTTCCTTTACCTTCTCTAGAATCGAATAGTAATATGTAAATTATATGCTTCCCTGAGCATAAATTATCATGAGCTTAGTCAGATGTGAACACCACATTGACAAAGCACCAAAAACATTATTTTCTTAGCCTTGAAAAAACTTGACACCCATGGTGGTGCTTATGGAGGTTCCTAGAATTCAATCATACCAATAATTAAGCAAGAGTAGTGAATTTTCACAAAAGCATGAGATGCCAATAACTAAGCAAGAGTAGTGAATTTTTGACAAAAGCATGAGAAGGCTCACAACAAATAAATAAATAAAATGGAAAAAAAAAAAAAAAAAATTTCACTTCCACTAAGACTCATGTGTAATGATTGCACCAAAGTATCATCTCAAAACAGATTGGTCACCAGTGATACCGTTCCTTGTGTTTGTACAATAGAATTGGAGATGCGAATTTTATGTTTGTCTGGCTAAACCTGAAACATAAAAATTCAAATTTGGAACACAGTGGACCTAGAACTACAGCTCCCCTTGCAAAAGCTATGCATCTAGGTCTCGTACTACAAATCTATAATACCACGACAAAACCAAATATAATTCACGTGCACTCATCCCACATGCATGCACTCACACACACGTGCAGGTACACACACAGGCATGCACTCACACACACACGTGCATGTACACACATGCATGCACGCACCCGAATGCATCCACACATGTCAATACATGGACATGCACACCCAACACCCACACACGCCTGCATGCACATGCGCACGAACACCCACATGCGCACATGCATTACTTGGATGAGAAATGACAGATGTCCTCCACTAGCACAAATGTAGGAAATAAGATATGAATATCAACTTAGTCTCTCAACTTCCCACACGCCTCTTAACCAAAGTTCTGCTTGTGATACCATCCATTTGCTTGGAAATGTAAACCACCTTGCAAGGGGACCTGCTTAGCTTACCTTATCGCAAAGTTTTTGTAGCTCTGTCATTGCTGCAGGAGACAATATATCTGGTCGAATGCTTAGTGCTTGCCCAAGCTTTATATATGCGGGACCCAAAGAGGTTACAATCTCCCGCAATTCAATGGCTCGTGCAACTTCATTCTAGAACAAAACAAACAGAAAACAAATAAACAATTGCTGTGCAAAGATTGCCGCAAAGAAGATGTTAGGGGATGAATGATCAGATAACATAGTGAAAAAGAAGACTAGCACCATAATAACATAGTACGGAAGGCAAAAATATCACGATCAATTACATCTCACTGATTTGTCAGTTATATTATCAAAAAAAAAAAAAAAAAAACCATAAATCTTTGCATTTTTTGTTGGGCATATAATTAGCTACTGGTGATAACAAAACATTATCAGATTTTGGTAATTTAAAAAAAAAAAAAAAAAAAAAAAACAGAGGTTGTGCCATACGAACAAGTTTCTTCCCATATCATGCTGACAATCAACAATTCAAGTAACTGCTTAAAGAAAACATGTTGCCAATAACAGACCCAAAATATCCCAATTTCAGAGTTTAAGAAGTTAGAACACATGGCATGGTCAATGGTAACTGGAAGATGATTAATCGGTATCCGGTGACATTATAAATTAGCGAACTCTCACATTCAGCTGGCTATCAGAGTATATGAGCTCAAGCACAATCCAGCTGGATCATGGAATGAAATAATAGTATCTAACAGATTGCTTGCAAAGAGTTTGAAATGAGAAACATAACTTTCCTAGTTAAAAATTTACTTATCAACAGTAGATCCAAAGTTTTAAGAACCACTCAAAATGTGACACATTGCCAACTTGCTATACTTTGCACTATGGACCACTCAAAATGTGACAAATTGCCAACTTGCTATACTTCGCAATATGGACCACTCAAAATGTGACACATTGCCAACTTGCTATACTTCGTATGGACCATCCAAATCCCAGAAATGCCTGATGTCAATAATTCATGAAGCGTATTTAGTAAAACCTAAAGACATCAAAAGATATGATCTCTAGCACAATCCAACTGGGACAGAGTGGAATCATATTACCCAACAAAATTGGATGCAAAGAGTTTGAACAAGAAGAGTTTTCCTAAGGAAAAAATTTGCTAAGCAACAACAGGTCAAAATATTAAAAACCACTTCATGTAGGGTGGGTGAGAAAGAAGAAGATAACGAGGAGAATAACAGATTTTTGTTCAAACTCTCCCTCTTCAAGAGAATGTTTTCTCCCTAATGCGTGTTTGATTTTCCAATTTCATATGAAATGCAAAGGAGCCATCATTACCATTTCCAAGTGTTTGTTTAAACATAAATTGTGGCCCGTATATCGAGAGTCAATTACACTTGCAAAGGATGGAGGTAAAGTAAAATATAATCCTTACATTTTCACACTATAAAACCACCATTTTAACCATGATTTGTGGGTGAAACAAACAATGCAGCAAAATCATCATTACAGCCAAATGCAAGTGATGTGATTCATGTGACCAATGTTGTCAAAATCGTTATCGTATCGCAAATCGTAGTAGGGGTTGAATTGTATCGAATTACAAATCTTATCGTAAATCCTTTTTTTTTTTTTTTTTACAATTTTCTTAAAATTTTGAAATTTTTTGAAAAATATAAATAAATCAAAATTTTTTTAGAACTCGTAAATTTTCTTTTGCCATCAATGTGCACTAAGTAATACCACGTCATGATAGTGTAAAGGGTTCTTATTCCTTTATTTTTTTTGTCTTTCAAGAAATTTCCCTTAAAAAACATACAAGGGCCTTTTAATAATTTATGTACTTATTATCTTTCTTGAATGTAGAATCACAATGGAAAAGCGGCCTTTGATACTGTAGACCAACCAAAAAAAAAAAAAAAGATATTTTGATTTTGAAACATCATTCATAATACATATAAGTTGGCATGATCGTAACCATCCATAAAAACATTACATGTAAGTCATACATCAATTTGGTGTTTTGACCAGTTAAGAAGTAAGAAATTACAAAAAAAAAAAAAAAGGTTACATGATTTAACGTTGAAGAGAATATATATCATTTAATGAAGAGAATATATATCATTTAATCTCTTACAAACAACAAATAAAATAAATTACCTTTTCTAAATGATTCTTAAAGCCCCCACCAATTTAAAAACATAAAATGAAAGCCAAGTGAAGCTTAAAATAGAAGACAACAAGTATAATTTGAATTGTAAATCGGGATTTGAATCGTAAATCGAGATTTGAATCGTAAATCGTAGGATTCAAATCATGGAATCGTAGGATTCATATAAAAAGGGATTCAAGGTTGGGATTCAAATCGTTTTGCTTAAGATTCGACTAAAATCGTATTATCGTAAATCGTAGGATTTTGACAACACTAGATGTAACCACGAAGTAACAAAAGTAAATAATCATAACCCATTTACAACTATTTACCATTGTAATTGGAAAATCTAACAGACCCAAAACTTTTTTTTTTTCCAAACTCATTCATCAACTCCACTAATACGCATGGCCTGGAGGTCTTATATAGATAGAAATACAAAAGATAAAGAACCAAAGAGGTCTTACAAATCTGGACTTCAGTAATTTTATATCTAAATGATATCCTAAAGACATCTAAATTTCACATTGAAAAAGGGAAATAACACCAACGACTAAATATTTTTTCTTCCCAAAATAGAAAACTAAAAATGACCCTTACAATCCTATTAAAGTTTCGACAAGACACAAATATCCCAAATAGGAAACTAATATTTTTTTTGGTCTTTTCTTTCTTGCCAAATAGGAAAACTAATATTGACTTGATGACACACAAGATCCTATTAAAGATCCTCATAGAATCTTCACAATATATATATATATATATATATATATATATATATATATACACACACTCCAGCAAATCAAGCCCATTCATACATGGAATCTATGTCTATTAAATAAAAACTCTAAATATAACTCCGAGAGTTGGGCACACTGAATGGGTCGGGCTACTCGTAAATTAGGTTTTTGGGACCCACATCTTCATCACACACTACTCGCAATCACTCTTGCTTCCATTACAGCTCAAAATGCAACACATTGCCAACTCGATACATGTTTCACTTCTGGACTAGCCAAATCCTAGATATGCCTGATGTGAATAATTCAATCAGGGTAATATCTACAGACATAAGCATATTACAAGCATGTGGTTATAGTCAATGTTTTAAATATCGACAATATTGGCCGATATATCTCACGATATATCTTGTATCCCACCAGTGCGATACAAAATGCACAAATAGTGCAATATATCCCACATGTTCGATCTGGTGAGCATTTTGAATTTCGATCCTTTTATTTTCTGTAAATCGTGTTAAATTAGTGTTACATTGTTACAAATCCATGATTTTTCATGTTTTGCATGAAAAATCATGGATTGAGAGCTTCGATTTCGAGATTCGGAAGAAATGGGCCGACTTGCGGAAAATTGAAAAATAAAAAATTTCCAATTTCTCGTAAATCGTTTGCAATCTTTGTGTCCAAACATCAAATCAAATATGTATGTAACCTAATCTAGTGATTCTTCTTTGGTTTCGAATGTATTGCTTGTGTTTCCACACATCTTCTTACATTTATAAATTATATGAATAGACATTGAATATACTTGCATCAATTCAGTTAGAAAACACATAGATTAGAGGACCCCATACAAAGAAAACCTATTATGTATACTTGTTTTTTTGTAATGTTTTGATTTATAAGTGTATTGATGTCTTTTTTAACAATCACCGAAGTTTCATTGAAAAAATCAACTAATTTCCCAATATTTCCCCATGTTTCCAACAACGATACATTACAAGATACAACCGATATATCCCATGTGATAACCGATACATATCCGTATCCCAAGAATGCAATATGTAACGCGATACCGATATTTCGAACATTGGTTATAGTTTTACCTCTTTTACTTTCTTGTTTATCACATCCCAGGCTAACTGTGAAAGAAAGCCACCAGCAACAGAGAGTAGTTGTATAATGCGTGTTGCAACAGCTTGAGGACGCTTCCCCCAATATGATGAGATGATAGCAGGATCATACACCAAAGGCAAACTCTCACCGCTTTCAGCTACCTGCAGAGGTAAATGCCAAGAGTGACAACACGGCCAACAACACAATCCACTACACAAGGACAGAACTACGTGAGCAGAAAACTTCAGTTTGTATTGGCAAGCTAACACATGATATCGATCTTTGCATGCAGTGGAAGCATAAAATGGGCCTGGAATTGAAAAAAAAAAAAAAAAAAAAAAAAAAAAAAAAGAAAGAAAGAAAGAAAACTCACAAGTGATACATGCAATCTTCCATATCAAGTAGTTTATGCCTCAAAGCCTTCTGAAATAGTAATTTCCGATCTTATGACATCTCAACAATCTCATATATTTGCCATTTAATTGATGACCTCCTCTTGAACAAAAGTTGACTAGTACTTTATACAAATTTAAATGATCCAATGATTAACGAACATCCTCATACATGCTATAATTAGGTACTATGAAAACTGAACTAACCTTGCACCAAAATTACGGTCCGAAATATTACTGAATCAAGCTCTGAACTTCCTACATCAGAAGGTCTGCCTCTTCATAACCATGATAAGCTATACTCAATGAAAGAGTACTTTCTTGGTAATTGGAACCAGTAGACATCCCAAGACCATTCTATAATATCCCTCACAAGCAAGTTCAAGAAAAAAAAAAAACTGGAAGGAAAACACCTTAATCCTATGGCAAAAGATAACACCCCCACCTTTGGATCATATTGCTTCTCTTCCTTATTTATTTTTCAAGAGACAAATGCATTTAGCTAAAACCCAAAAGACCTTTCTAACATACAAAAATCCTTTCGGGCTCAATTGGCAGCGTGGATTTTGCAACCTGCAGAATCCAATGGATCTTGCAAATCGGCTTTGAGGTGGGAATGTAAAAAAAGGCTCTTTTGAAGGACTTTGATTCACCGACCCAAAAAAGTTAAAATTCCCACAAATCCCTCTAAATCCATGCTGCTAAATGAGCACTTATTTTGACTGGAGAGAGAAATACAAAGTGTTCAGATCTTTTAGGATGCATTTGGATGCACAACGATATTGAATTGTGAACACTCAGTTTAATCAATATGAGGAAATGACAAAAACTAATGACATTGCCTAGTATTTCTAGTGAGGAAGCAGCCCTGAAGTTTCAGTTATGTTTCTTTTGAGTGTGAGTAGAAAGTAACCCAATTGCAAGGAAGGTAAGTATGATTTGGTCAGTTCCATTCTATCAATGTACTTATTTCAATACAATTCAATAGTGCATGCAAATGCAGCCTTCAAGAACAACACAAGAAATTGCATCTACGAACATATGAGAAACATTCAGACAAACCTCAACTAGGCGAAGCTGAATATTGTTGTCGGCGAACTGAGAATCCGACAGATTCTGCCCTCGAAGACCTCTCATGAGTATCGACAGCTGTTCATCTTTTTCCATCTGCGCTCTAACTTTCTTAATCTCCTCCGACACATTCCCAAACCTCTGTCGATTCGAAAACAAAAAGAAAATGAAACATGGAAACGGTGGATTTGATTTTCATCCTTCATATTTTCAGCTGGAATTTCAACATTTCAACTCAATTACCGTAGAGATCCCGTTGACGGGTTTCAGAGGCAGGTTTCTTGGAGGCCCGGATCCGGGCTTGGGTTCGGTCGTGACCGAAACTACCACGCTCCTTCGTCTCCGTACTCTGTCTCTTGTGAGAGGGAACGAGCCCGTTCTCCGCTTGGAAGAACCGAAACCCTCGTCCAGTGATAACGTGCGCCGGAGGGGATTGATCCCACAGCAAAGGTGATGAGTTGCAGCGTCCATGGCGGCAATTCTCGATCTCCTCGATTCAAGATTTTCTCTTTAATTTATCGCGATAAATTGGTTGAAATGCAGTGAGTCGAGAGAAAGAGTAGGCGAGGATTTTCGTCGTTTCTCTCTCCTCCTCCTTGGCTTCCGGCTATTTTGGTGGGAAGGGGTTTGGACCGTGGAACGACACGTGGCTACTTGTGGTGCGATGGAAGAGGGTCCGAGCTGCTTCCCTCTCAACCGTCAGTGCGTTCGCAACTTCTCCACCACGCTTTTCTCGGGACGAGCAAATGAGTTTCGATAGGGTACGGTGCCACCGTAACGCATTACCGTACCAAGCAAATAGAAATGATCTGAACTGTTCATTTCTCATTTCTACATCTAAAAGCTACACTATTATTATTGTGCTTCATTGATGATCCGATCCTGACCTTTGATCTTGGATTTGAATATGAACCATTAAATTTTTATCTTTATCAATAACCACCCGTTCATAAAAATCATTGTCATGATGACCAGGGTAGCATAGATTCCAGAACGAGAATGGTTCAGATCGTCATTTAAGATGTACACGGGGGTGGAAAACTGCCTCCTTATTACAGATGTATGGCGGACCGTAGTCTATCAGAACCACGAGCCAATAGTGCGTTTCCAACGGACTGGGAAAAGGACACGTATGATGCGGGGCATGTAATGGTTAGGTGCACCTCCACGCATACGCGTTTGGCCGCCCGAGCCGTACACGAGTCAGACCAAGTCGAGCTTGGTCTGCGAGTGGCTAACCCAGCTTGAACTCGGATCAACTCGGTCCTCCAGCTGGTAAGCTCAGCTAAGTTGGTCAGCAACTCAAGTCAATTCAAGCTAAGTTTTCTAAGAGACGTAGAATTCATTTTTAATTTCTTATAAAATGCAAGACAATAATAATAACTTTACAAGTATTTCATCAAATACTTGGTGAGTAACATCAAAATCAATGTATAAGTATAGTTACACTTCATCGGGTCATTTCATCAAACACCCGGTGAGAAACATCAATATCAAAATAACTCAGTCAATGAACCAACTCATTGTGAGTCGATTCAAGTTGAGGTTCAACTCTCAAGTCAAGTTCAGGCATGCTCAAACTTTGCTTAAAATTTTTTCAAGCTCCAAAAACTGACTCGACTCAGTTGGAATCCAATTTAGAGCCAAGGCGAGTTGAGTCGAGCAAACTGTCCGAGTTAACTCGACTTGTGTATAGCTCTTGTGTGTAGGGGTATCAATGGGCTTGGCTCGGGATTGAAAAATAATAATTTTAAATAGAGCCGGCTCGACAGCCCCAACTCGAAAATGTTCAAAATTCAGGCCGAGGCCTACCCGGGCCTGGCCCGTTGACGGCCCTAGTTGCATGACACTTTCGAAGACAGGACACTTTCAGTAGTCCACTAGGCTATTGAAGGGAAATAGTTTGCAGATCTCTTCGCACCAAGCATGCGCAACACAAATTCACAGTGAGAGGGTGATAACTGATAAAACATGTCAGCTGGCCTTGCCATGTTATGGGGGTGTTTGGATCCTAAGAGGATGATAACTGATAAGCTACTTAGGCTTCAAGTTGCTTATCTTAATTTCTACTTATTATGCTGAAGTAATTAAGGCCTATTTGTTAAATTTGAAGCTAATTTGAATGGGGAGATGAATTTAAGTCTAAAAATATATTTAATAACAGCATGAAAAAAAAATGTGGACCTCTGAAAATTAAGTATAGAATCTAAAACAACCCATTTGTTGACAAAAATATAAAATGTTTTTAAAAAAAATAAAAAAAATTTATGTTGGCTTGTTAGTACACGCAGATCACACTTCACTTTTAGCCACCCCACTAGGGAATCGATGCCAAGACCTTAGTGTTGAGACGAAGTATCTTTCACTCGGTCTACCGCTTGAGCTACAAATTTGGGTGTAAAATATAAAATATTTGAAATCTACTAATTTGACACGTTTACTCCTATTTTTTGTTTAGAGATGTGGGTGGGATCCATAACTGGGAAACTTATCATGACGTATGTGCCTTATGTCCATGCCGTCCATCCATTTAAAAAGCCCATTTTACGATATGATCCCAAAAATGAAGCAGATTCAAATCTCAGGTAGACTATAATATAGGAAGCCATGGTAATCAACTATTAAAAACTTAAGCCACAAAAGGTTTGGATCAGGATAATATTTGTGTGGCCTCTTCATCCAAGTCTTTGTGACCCTATAAACAGGTTGGATGGCTAACAAACATTCTAGTGGCCATTAAGGTATTACTAGGGTAACACCTAATTAGCTCCCAACATCATTGCAATCTTCTTCGAGTACGAGATCCGCGGAAGCCACACCCATGCCTATTTCGATAAGGACGATCCTATCAGGGCCTTTATAGGGCTACTATAATGTATTTGTTTTATCCACCGTCTATTTATTTTTTTTCATACTAATTTAGGGCATAAGATTAAAAAAATGAAGCAAACCTAAGACTTAAGTGGGCCACACTACAGAAAACAGTGGGATTTGGGTGGGTACCGTTGAAAACTTCTTGGACCCACAAAAGGCTTTGATGAAGCCAATATCGGCGTTTGCCCTTCATACAGGTCTATGTGACCTAATCAGCCAGTTAGATGGTAAATAAACATTATGGTGGGCCATAGGAAGTTTTTAATGGTGAGCGTTCAATCACCCTTGTTTTCTTGTGGTGTGGTTCACTTGAGATTTTGATCCGTCTCTTTATCTATCTCATGCACTAAAATGATCTCACAAAATGGATGGATAGTTTTTATATAATACATCCACCATGGTGGGGCCCACATAAATTGGTAACGTGAGGTTAGTAGTGTGTTGCACACCATGCAATCCTCTTCCACTACTAGCGCTGAAAGTTGGGCAGGTTAAACCCGACCGACCAGTGACCGACCCAACATCGGGTTGGGCTCGGGCAGGATATATCGGGTCTGATCTCAAGCTTGGGCTATACAAACTCCAACCCGATAAAACTTGGGTTGGGCTTGGGTTGAGGTCTCGGGTTGCCCGACCCAACCCGAACCCGATCAATATATAAGTTACTTATAAATTATAATTGAGTGTGGATTGTTTGTGTCGAAGGCACATTAGTGATGTCGGGTCTCATTTGTCCACGTCATTTCCAAGGACTCAAGCTAACAGGATATGCCAGATTTCTCTCTCCCAAATAGATTGCATGCTATGCTACATGACTTTTAAAGGACTAGTTGTCCTATATTTTAGCTCGTTTTTTAAAAGAAAAAAATGAAGTTTTCTATGATGAATAATCACATATATAATTAATAAAATCATAGATACAAAAAATAAGTTTTATATTGAAATATAATAAACTAATGTAATAACGAAAATATTAGCACGTATATACCCGACCGAGCCCGCTTGGGTTGGGCTTGGGTTGAGAATTCCCAACTTGAGATTGGGTTAGGTTGGGTTAGGGTTGAGGTATAGGAACCTTCGGTTGGGTTAGGGTTGAGCACCAACCCGCCTGACTTTCAGCCCTATCCACTACTCATGCAATCAGGATTTCCTGCTAAAGCTTTTTGCGTAAACTTCCTACACTAGGATGCTAGGTGGAGCCGACCGTGATGTTTGTGGGAAATCCACCATGTCCATTTGTTTTACAAACTCATTTTAAGTCAATAAATAAAAAAAATGAGGTAGATCCAAAACTCAAGTGAGCTAGTGGGAATTGAATGCCTATTGTTGAAAACTTCTTAGGGCCACAAAAGGCTCTGAACAAGTTGATATTTGTGTTTTCCCTTCATCCCGGTTTGTATGACTTCATGAAGAGGTTAGATGGCGAATAAACCTCACAATGGACCCTAGCAAGGTTTCAACGGTAGTCATTCAATCTTCGCTGCTTTTGGTGGTGTGGTCTACTTGAGCTTTGGATGTGCCTCATTTTTAAGGCTCATCATGCTCTAGAATGATCTGAAAAAGTTGATGGACAGTGTAGATCTAAAACACAAATCATGGTGGGGCGCGATTTATTCCAAAAAGAAAAAATCTATTTCACAACGTGCCTAAGGATAAATTCAAAAGCAAATTTTTTTAAAAGAAGCTTTAAAAAAATAATAATAATAAATTAATGATTCATGGAGTGCATTTGGTATTTCAACGTTACCTCCTTGGTCAAAGAGAGTATGGTCTCCATTAGCGAGACCTCCATCGCCAAAAAAAATATAAAAAAAAAAAATCACACAAAGCGCGTGGAGTGCTTTCTGAGTTCTGCATTCCGTAATTTTTTTCAGTATTAATAAACAAGGTCAAAGTAACTTTGAGTAAAAAAGAGTTACTTATAATTAATTGTAAACCAAACTTATTTATCTCAAATAAGTTATTATCTACTGTTGTAAGTAGAAAAAGTAACTTATTTGGTGGTATTCAAACGGGCCCTAAAGGACTCCGCAATTTGGATTGGCTAGTTCAATCTTGGGTTGAATTGGGTCTCAACCGAATTGGAGTGATTTATGGTATTAAAATGAATAAGATTGGATGCAAGATCCTATACAATGTTAATAGGAATTATTAAAAAAGCGTCATGTATGTATGTCAAAAATGAATTTACAATGCATAGTGTCTACAATTGATCCTATCAAAATTACTAGAGTTTCCCGTAACTAAGGCGATTCATGTCGAATAGGAGTGCGAGCTGACCATAGGCTGCACAGCTTTGGTTCATCTTAGTCTAGCCTCGTGCTTAGGTGCCTTGCCCTTTCATGGGAGTAAACTGATTGACAATCTAGACAGCTCGGAGCAAGCTGTGTGCGATGTGCCTACCTGCATGGCCATGATAGTTGTTATGGGAAGATCTGAGCCATCTATATGATTCCAAAGGCCGAGACCATACTAACTCAGCCGGGCGAGCAAGCAGTGATCGCGATGCATAAATTGAAAGATCGCAACAAGTCATAAAGGAGGCTTCTACTCCAAGGTTGGCAGTCAGATCAACAACCTACGTTTCGGGAAAGGGCGGCCGAGCCAACCCCTCGCTCTCGTTCTCATCTTCACCTTCTATTGGAAGGAGGCCGAGCCCTCGCCTCCGTCCTTGCCCCACACCCTTCCGAAGGAAGCTGTCCCAAGCCGAGGTCGGGGAAATGCAAGGATATCATGCGCTAAGTTAAATTTGGAAACTACCATAAGAAGACGTGGTCGATTATTTCGGGCGCAGATACGCACGATGTGCATAATACAGCGCATGATCCTTGGATTGCGCATAATATCCTCACAATCCGAGAATATCCTTGAATGAGCAATTCACACCATGATTAACGGACCCAAATCATTCAATAGTCAGGTATAAATACACGAGGACTCTATTGCTACAGGTACGCAACATCTCATTCTCCCTCGATTCTTCGACTTAAGACCCCGATTCCCTTGACCTGACTTAGGCATCGAAGGGTCCCCCGGCTTAGCCAGGGTCTCCTTTGCTAATCCTTTGTGCAGGACCAGGGTTTATCTAATCAATATCACGAGGAGTGGAGCGTGATCCAGATTTTTGCATCAACATTTTTTGGCGCCGTCTGTGGGAAACTGATACGAAAAGTCAGGTTCCTATTCTCGAGTATAATGGCGAGAGGGAAAAAGAAAATAGTGGCTATGGAATCAGAGCAAAACGAACAAACTTGTTCCTCATCACTACTTCATGCGGAATCGGCCCCGGGACCTTCCCAGCGTTCGCGCAACCGGGCAAGCAAGTATCGAGTCATGCAGGGCGAGATACAAGCCTTGCGCGATGAAGTGAACAGGATGAAGTAGCAACAGGAGCCGCAGTTACCGGCTCAAGAAGATCCTATCCCCGAACCAGTTGGCCCGGTCGTGGAAGCCCATTCCGTGCCGAGGAGTGTGAGGCTTGAGGCACTCCAGCATCCGCAGGGGCCCATATCGAGTCAACATCCTCTTTCGACCCAAATCCGACCCTCGGCTCAGAACACCGCAACGCGAGCTCCGACTAATGCCTCGATTACTTCAGCCCTGGCACCAACGGATCTCCGTCATCGGTTGGAACGAAGGAGGAGGAAGAAAAGCCCAGAAAGAGAGAATGCCCAAGAGATTGTGGCAGAAACTAAAGATCCATGGGAGAAGCGATTCGTGGAGCTCAACAACAAGTTCTTAGCCCTGGAGAAAAAACAGCAACCAGCGTCAGTTCCCACCGCCGTCCAGGCAATGATGGAAGAGACCGAACCTCCCTTCACCTTGGAAATTATGAATGATGTGATGCCTCAGAGGTTCCGGATACCTCCCGTCATTCAATATTCCGGATCCGGGGACCCATCCGAGCACGTAGAAGCCTACAGCTCCTGGATGCAGATCCAGACAGCGACGGATGCAATGATGTGCCGAGGGTTCTCGATTACACTAACAGGATTCGCTCAGAGTTGGTACCGGCAACTCAAACCAAACACCGTTCGCTCCTTCGCAGAGTTGAGCCGACTATTCCTAATCCAGTTTATCAGCGGTAAGAGAAGTCGAAAACCCAACACTCACCTGCTTACCATCAAGCAGGGGCTGAAAGAGTCGCTGAAGGATTACATCGCTCGCTTCAACAAGGAAGCATTGCTGGTAGAGGACTATAATGACAAAATGGCCATCGCCGCTATGTTTAGTGGCTTGAAAGAAGGTAAATTCACCTTCTCCATCGGGAAGAATCCACCGAAGACACTGGCTGAACTTGTGGCCAGAGCTCAGAAGTATACCAACGTGGAGGAATTCACCAATGCCTATAAAAGTGTCCAAGTAACCGAGCTGAATGGTAAGGGAAAGAGACCGAGGAACGAGGAACCTCATACGTCTAATAGAGGGACCGACGAACGCACCTCTCGCGATCGTCGCCCGAGCAGGAGACCAAAGGAAAAATTTCGCTCCTACACCCTCCTTAACACATCTGCCAAACAGATCCTACTGGACATCTGAGGAGAGAAGTTATTGAACTGACTCATCTGCATGAGGGCCGATCCGGACCATCGAGACAAACTCAAGTACTGCCGCTTCCATCATGACCACGACCATAACACGGATGATTGTGTTAACCTCAAGGATGAGATTGAAGTTCTCATTCAAAAAGGGCACCCACGTCGATACACAAATGAAGGAAAAATCCCTCGGAGAGAGGAAAAGGAGCGAAAGCAGCAAAGTAACGCCGCAGAGGAGCCCGCCGAAATCCGCACTATCTTCGGGGGTTCGTTTGGCGGGGGAGATTCGAATAGGGCACGAAAGGCTCACTCCTGAAAGTCCGAGCCAGAGCACTACGTCCATTTGGCCGAGCGGCCTAGTAAGAAACTTCGAGTCAGTCCGTGCACTCTGACTTTCACGGAAGAAGATGCGCCCGAGATTCAGCACCCACACGATGACGCCTTAGTAGTCACCATGACTATAGCGAATCGCAAAGTATACCGTATCTTAGTCGACACCGGGAGTTCGGCTGATGTACTTTACTCTGAGGCTTTTGAAAGAATGGGGATTCCGCGATCTCATCTCAGACCTGTGCAGACCCCTTTGCACGGCTTTGCCGGAGAAAGGGTGATTTCCGAAGAAGCTATTTTCCTCCCAGTAACTGCAGGAGAAGGACAGCATCAAGTCACACTTATGGTGGACTTCTTGGTCGTCAATGTGTCATCTGTACACAACGTTATTCTGGGCAGACCTTCTCTCAATATAATGAGAGCGGTTGTTTCTACCTACCACCTGATGATGAAATTCTCCGCCGAATGTGGGATAGGCTACCTCCGAGGCAACCAGCGAGAAGCTCGGAAGTGTTATGCGGTGGCGGTAAAAAAAGGGGTCAATTAAGCAGGCGCTTTTCATCAACGTCCTAGACCCCAGAGGGCCTATGGAGTGCTCATCCGTGAAAGACCTAGAGAAAGTGTCGCTCGATGAAGCCGATCCGAGCAGAACAGTCCAACTCGGGACGTTACTGAATCCTGAACAACGGCACGAAGTCCTAACGTTCCTACGACAGCACAGAGACGTCTTTGCATGGTCTCACCAAGATATGCCTGGAATTTCCCCGGAAGTCATGGTCCATAGGCTAAATGTGAATTCAGATCATAAACCCATCAAGCAAAAAAGAAGGCCGTTGATGCCGAGCAGTATGAAGCAATAGCTGACGAGGTTTCTGTCCTACTCAACACCAGATTCATAGAAGAAGTGCATTATCCCGATTGGATCGCAAATGTAGTCATCGTAAAGAAAGCCAACGGAAAATGGCGGGTCTGCGTAGATTATTCGGATCTAAACAAAGCTTGCCCGAAAGACAGTTTCCCACTGCCTCGGATTGATCAGCTGGTGAACAGCACAGCGGGGCATGAGCTGCTCTCTTTCCTGAATGCCTATTCCGGATATAATCAGATCGCGATGCATCCCCCAGACAGACAAAAAACTACCTTTGTCACAAACAAGGGGCTCTACTGTTACCGGGTCATGCCCTTTGGCCTGAAAAACGCTGGGGCTACGTATCAAAGGCTAGTAAACCAGATGTTCTCCAAGCAGATCGGACGCACGATGGAAGTATATGTCGATGACATGATAGTAAAAAGTATCAAAGTCGCCGATCATCTGACGAATCTTGGAGAAACATTTGCCGTCCTCCAAGAATATCAGATGAAGCTGAATCCAACAAAGTACGTTTTCGGAGTCAGCTCGGGAAAATTCCTCGGCTTCCAGGTCAGTCAGAGGGGTATTGAGGCGAACCCAAATAAAATCAAGGCACTCCTCGACATGAGTTCGCCTCGAACCGTTAAGGATATACAATGCCTTACGGGTCGAGTCGCAGCGCTCGGACGTTTCATTTCTAGAGCGACAGATAAGTGTCTTCCCTTCTTCCAGCAATTGAAGGGTCATAAGAAAGCGGAATGGACACCGGAGTGCGAGCAAGCATTCCAGCAGCTGAAACAATACTTGGGTTCACCCCTCTGTTGTCCAAACCCTCGTCCGAGGACAACAATCAAAGGACAGGCCGTAGTCGACTTCATCGCCGAATTCACTCCGAGCACCGAAAAGATCGGCGTCGAAGTTGAAGCAAGTTTGCCCGCTCCTCCGAGCAACCAAAAAGCAATGTCAGATCCAGGATGGGTTCTCTATGTGGACGGGTCATCCAATGCCAAAGGGGCCGGGGTCGGGATCGTCTTGACTGCACCCGACTCCACAACCGTTCAATATGCAATCAGATTGGGATTCAGAGCCTCAAACAATGAGGCGGAATATGAAGCTTTATTAGCTGGACTCAGACTGGCAACGAATTTGGGCACCCAGTCTCTTAGGGTTCGATGCGACTCTCAGCTGGTAGTAAATCACATCTCTGCGGAGTACGAAGCTAAGGAAACAAGGATGATGGCCTATCTTGATGAGGCGAGGAAGTTGATCGAGAAATTTCGGAACTACACGATCCATCAAATCTCGAGGACGGAAAATTCATAGGCTGACGCCTTAGCGCGACTTGCCTCAGCCGTGGAGGGAAAGATCCCACGAATCATCCCCGTCGAATTACTGGAACAACCAAGCATCAACAAAAAGGAGAAAGAAGTCAACCCAGTTTGAACGAGTCCGAGTTGGATGGATCCGATCCTTAATTATCTCGTGACAGGAGAGGTTCCCTTGGACATGCTGGAAGCCAGGCGGCTTAGGGTCAGAGCAGCTCGATACATCATCCTAGATGGTATCTTATACAAGAGGAGACATTCCCAGCCCTACCTCAGGTGTCTCCGAGCCGATGAGGCGGAATACGTAATGCGAGAAATTCATGAAGGAATCTGCGGAAATCATTCCGGCAATCGGGCTTTGGCCCTAAAGATACTCAGACAAGGGTACTTCTGGCTAACTATCAAGGAAGATTCTAAAGATTACGTTCGGAAATGCGATAAATGTCAGCGATTTGCGGTCGTGCCAAGGCAACCGGCGGAAGAAATGACCCCTATGAGCGGCCCTTGGCCATTCGCTCAAAGGGGAATCGACATCATCGGCCCTCTACCCACGGGTAAAGGACAAGTCAAATTCACCATTGTTGCTGTGGATTATTTCACCAAATGGGCTGAGGCTGAACCGGTCGCCAAAATTACAAAGCAGAAGGTGATCGACTTCGTCTGGAAAAACATTATCTGCCAGTTCGGGATTCCACGAACCATCGTATCATACAATGGCCGACAGTTCGATAATGACAAATTTCGAAACATGTGTCGAGGACTCGGCATCACGAATGCATACTCTTCTCCCCGACATCTCCAGTCGAATGGACAAGTAGAGGCGGTCAACAAGGTCATCAAACATCATCTCAAGACAAGACTGGAAAAAGTAAAAAGAAGTTGGGCAGAAGAACTTCCGTTTGTTCTCTGGGCCTATAGGACCACAGCTCAGTCCTCAACAGGAGAAACTCCATTCTCACTCTCGTATGGTTCGAAGGCAATGGTGTCAGTAGAGATTGGTCTCCTACGGCCCGAGTCGGGAGTTTCCAGGAAAAACAGAATTCCGAGCAGATCACCGCAAACTTGGATTTGCTCGAAGAAACTAGAGATACCTCGAAGCTCAGAGTCACCGCTCAGCATCAACAAGTGACACGCTTCTACAATTCAGAATTCAAGGCTAGGCGATTCCGATCAGGGGACTTGGTCTTTCGTCGAGTGTTCCAGAATACCGCCAAGCCAGGGGCTGGTACACTCGAACCAAACTGGGAAGGAACTTATCAGGTCGTTCGATCAACCAAACCAGGCTCCTACCACGTAGAAGACCTCGAAGGTCGCCAGCTCCCCCATCCCTGGAATGCTGAGCACTTGAAAGTTTATTACCCCTGAAAGACTCAATAAATGTACGACTCCGAGCGACAAGCCTTTAAGGCTCTTAATAAAATTTGTCTCTTCTCATCCACATGAGCGAATTTTCGACTAAAGAAAAGTTGCCTCTCATATGCAAGGGCAGACTTAACAGATTAATCCCCTAAAAAGGGGTCAATACGTTATCCCACAAGTTCTACACGGTATTCCCAAGTTAGGGGAAAAGCCTAAACGCTGACCCGACTCCTTTAATATAGGAATCGGCTCGTTAATTAATGGGTAAAGCGGAAGGTTCTCGCCTATTGTGGGATGAGCCGACCCCATGTGGGTCCGGACTTAACAAACAGCCATAATGGCCTCAAAAACTCTATAAAGCAGCGTTGGAAAGGAGCTAACCTGTCAAAGGGTCGGCTCGGCCTAAGCCTAAAGAGAATCAGCCCACCAACGAATTAGTTCGGCGATCAAAAAATCTACAACAGATTCAAAGATTAACTACGGATCGACAAACGAGAAAAATCATCATCCACAAGCCTTCGTCAGAAGGTCGAATAAATAAAAAAGAAAAGGAAAAAGATATACAACATTTAGCCTTTTCGGGAAGATGGGCCAGCTATAAGACCAAGAGGTGGGTCAGCTGTTATCTCAGGCACGCCCGTAGCGAGCTCGTCGTGGCCAGTAAGGTCCGTTGAAAGGACATCGAGGTTCAGAGCTGGGTAAAGCTTTCTAATCTCGGCCAGACAAGCATCAAAACCCGTGTCATAACCAAAGTCGTATAGTTTGTCCAGTTCCTGAGTTCTTTCAGCAGAATTTTTATACTTTGCCACCGCTGCATCCACTCGTAAGACCGCTTGGGCCTCCAGCTCAGCTCGCAGAGAAGCTTTCTTCGCAGATGCAGTGGACTCGAGGACCTGCCGTTGCTCAATGAGGAGTCTGGCCGCAGCAATACGTTCCAAATCCAAGTTCTCTTTCGCAGCTTCAGCGCACGACTCAGCGTCTGTGACCACTCCAAGTCTTGTTTCGCCTGACACAGACTCTCAAGTTCAAGGTCAGTCGCATCCAAGCAAGTCTGAAGTCGAGAGACTTCTCCTTGGAGTTGAAGCTCTGACGCTCGCCCCTCTATCACGGTCTTCTTGAGTTCCTCCAGCTCCGCAATTGAGGCCCAAGTTTTCCTTCAAGCTCGGCCCGTCGTGCGTGCTGTTCTGCCTTCTCTTCTTCGAACCTGGCCCAGTCCGCCCTCTGCTTCGCCTTCTCGGCCATGAATTCAGCCCACTCCGCTTCAAGCCGTTCTAACTCTTTCAGTCTCTCCTTCACCTCAACCATTATTGGCAATGATTGGTACATCATGGTCGCATAATCGTTCGCAAAGTTAACATGACGACGAGAGAGGGTTTCAACAATCTGAGCCTCCGGAACATGCTTAGCAGCCCAAGGAACTAGTTGGGCCATGTGGAAACCGGGAGGCAGGTCCACGGTTGGAGGCATAGAAGTCCTTGGGGAAGGGGCAACGAGGGAAGATCCTCTAACCCCACTCGCAGCAGAAATCTGGGCACCCTCTTCAGGTGTGCTCCTACGTCCGGCCATGACTTGAGGATGGTCCAACTTGGGTTCTATGTCAGCTACGGGTACTACAGGTCGCGCCAAGGCTACCTCCCCTAGTGTTTCATCCACCACCTCCATTCTGTGTTCAAAGGGTCTCGCTTGGGAGGCTTGCCCTACAGAAGACGACGAGATAGTAATGGCCTCGGATCGGGTAGGATCTCCAACTTCCGGTACTCCAACACGGGCAGGAGCTCCAACTCCAACATGGGCAGGAGCTCCAACTTCGGCTCGGGCAGGAGCTCCAGCCTCGGCCCAGGCAGGGGCTCCAACCTCGGGTTGAGCAGGAGCCCTTATCTCCTTAGAAGCAAGGGTATGAGCCTCAATATTGGCCTCGGAGGTTATCCTCCTCGTGGACGTCGCCTGAGTTTTCGGTTCAGATGAAAGAACAACGTCTATAGAGGGATGCGGTGGCCTTCTCATCTTCGAACCTCCGACCTCCATTCTTGCAAAAGGGATGAGGGAATGAGAAACGACTTTGAGCAACAAGTCAAGCGATCTTCAACTCTATTTATCCCACTTACCTAGGGTAAAGAGTGTAGGTTGGACTTTGCAGAAGGCAGACAACACCAGATTCTCAGGATTAATGAGCCCGAACCAAGTGCGTTGATCAGCAGGGACAACTCGGACCCAGTCCACCTGACGCTTATAGAAATGGGAGAGCTTTGAAGCTCCCCTAGGTTGAACTGCGAGAAGCAAGCGGTAAGATTTTGGCACAAAAGAAAGGAGTGTAACTCTATTAAAGAAAAGTTCAACAACCTGGATTAGCAAATTTGGTGGGGACTCGCGTTCTCAATCGATCCAGTTCAGAGGCCGAAGCTTCCCATTCTCCTGAAGCCCAAAACCATTTCATTGTCCAATCTTTGTTGGAAGAAGAAAGTTGTGTTATCAGACCTGGGACACACGGAGGCCTAGCCGAGAAATACCACCAGGCTTTATCAGTTTTATCGAATTTGGGCATATAAAAAAAAAAATTCCCCCGGTGTCAACCTCTGATTCCCTACCCGATGCCAAAGAACAAACATAGAGGCCAGGATCCTCCAAGAGTTAGGGACGAATTGCCCTGGCACAATCCCCAATAAGGCAGTCAACTCACGAAGGAAAGGATGAATGGGGAATTGTAACCCACACTGGAGAGCACATATGAATATGGCTATCTCTCCTTCAGCCGGAGACCCTGCTTGATCTGTTGGGTCGGGAGCTCGAATATGAACTAAGTCAGGGATCTGATAATCCTTTCGAATTTGACTCATCTGGGACTCGACTATAACTGACCCCCTAGGGACTAATGGTTTGGGTCGGCCTCCCCCAGGTCCCGCTCTCGACCGACCTGCAGGGTCGCAAAGAGTCCTCTTCACTCCCTTGCCACGGTTTCCTCCCTTTTTACGAGTAGGCCTCTGGGCTAAGGGTGAATCACAAAGGAGCATAGCCCCAACGGCCCCAGAGGGGCCCTCAGACTCTCCGGATCCTGAAGCGGAGGTTCCCTGTTCATCTTCGGAGCCAGCTCTCCGAACGTAGCTCATCTTGATGGACACCCAATACGAAAGGAAAATACATTTAAGTGAAAGAAGACTCACAGCAGTGCAGTCGGTGCCTCAACAAAGATTGCTGCGACTCTGCTGCTTACGGGAATAGGTCGAACCCTTTCTCCGGTGAAAAATGCGATTTCCGGCGAGAGGCGATTTTCGGCGGAAGTAATCTTCAAGAAAGGCAATCTCAAGCAACAACTCATAACGCAAATGGAAAGAACGATTTCGGAGGGGATATATATAAGCCTGACAGAATTTGTGCATAATGACGAGGAGTTATGGCCGCAGTGCAACCGATGCAAGCCGACTTCGAAACACACGTGGCCGTTCACCACTGGTTCGGCCTCTGGCGGACGGTACGAATCTGACATCGAGCGGCACGTTCTGGATAGGAAAAACCACGCCCATGAAGGAGCGTCTCTTGGACGCTTCATAAGATATACGTGGCAGACTACAATTGGCGAATGACGATTTGAAATCCCAACCGCCGTCACACGTAAGACAATCAGCGAGCGGGAAACCCTGAAAAGGAGATACCTCAAATATTCATAATGACAGTGAAAAGGAGCGGGGCTGAGTGGATGATCTTCCAAGTCTCATTACTCTTCGAGTCGGAGTCCAACCTCGAAGAGTAGGGGGCTTCTGTTATGGGAAGATCTGAGCCATCTATATGATTCCAAAGGCCGAGACCATACTAACTCAACCGGGCGAGCAAGCAGTGATCGCGATGCATAAATTGAAAGATCGCAACAAGTCATAAAGGAGGCTTCTACTCCGAGGTTGGCAGTCGGATCAACAACCTACGTTCCGGGAAAGGGCGGCCGAGCCGACCCCTCGCTCTTGTTCTCATCTTCACCTTCCGAAGCACTCGCCTCCGTCCTTGCCCCACACCCTTCCGAAGGAAGCTGCCCCAGGCCGAGGTCGGGGAAATGCAAGGATATTATGCGCTAAGTTAAACTTGGAAACTACCATAAGAAGACGTGGTCGATTATTTCGGGCGCAGATACGCACAATGTGCATAATACAGCGCATAATCCTTGGATTATGCATAATATCCTCACGATCCGAGAATATCCTTGAATGAGCAAATCACGCCATGATTAACGGACCCAGATCATTCAATAGTCAGGTATAAACACACGAGGACTCTATTGCTACAGGTACGCAACATCTCATTCTCCCTCGACTCTTCGACTTAAGACCTCAATTCCCTTGACCTGACTTAGGCATCGGAGGGTCCCCTGGCTTAGCCAGGGTCTCCTTTGCTAATCCTTTGTGCAGGACCAGGGTCTATCCGATCAACATCACGAGGAGTGGTGCGTGATCCAGATTTTTGCATCAACAATAGTAATTAGGCATATTAGTAGCATGAATCTGGATCCAATACAAAGCTGTAAACGTGTGCAGTGTGATGTTTAAGTGCATCTTGGTTGGTGAGATCTAATTACCCTTGCTTGTCAATGAACTAATAAGAGCATATGAACATTTTAATCAGATTGGGCCAAGGCCCCACTTTGGGTCCCTATGAGTGACATGCAAGCAGCCTCAAGAAACCCCATTAGGTTAGAACCCATGGTTTAGTGGTACACTGAGTGCATTTCAACACTGTGGTCATTGGCTCAAGTGCCCATGTAGCACGCTAGCATGGTAGAATGCACATCGTCTGATCATTTGATCTGCATGATCATTTCTGGCCTGCGGTCATTCTTTCATCTACTTGACCACACGTACATTTCCACTGTTCTACGTCCCACAATCTTCACCATACACATGCCACAAGTTCAGTGATCAAGAACATTGATTCAGTGATGTGGATGGGGCGCAGCCAACAATTCATGGTGACTGGCCCACCTAATCAATAATCACGAAAAAAGTTTCAAAAAGGTCAGAACCCATTCTACAGCAAAACCAGATGAAATGCAGTGACCTGTTCTTCAGAAAGATTCAATGCACCGTATGCACCAAGCAAATGATTGACCCAATAATACAAGAAAAGACAGGAAACGCTGTCTACCACCAATACAATTCAATGCAATAGAGAGAACTGGTGTAAACATTCATCCAAAGAATGCGCACACAATGTAGAATGTTCTTGTCTTGTCGGTTAGAATCCTTCCCAAATTTACATCACCACCGTCCGTTTCATCAGGCTTTCTGAAGTCTAGAATTTACCTGGATGGGCCACCAACTTTCCTGAGCATGACGTTTTCTCCCACGCCAAAGTCCAGACCAGGGGCACCGAAATGTTTCATCTAATTCAATCTGGTTTCTTCATGGGAAGTTAGTTGTATGATGCAATCAGTCCAAACTCCTTTTGCAAATCCAATGGTCTGATTTCCACAAATTTCATTGATTGTGACCTCTTGCCCTCCTCGTTTTGCTCTTGTTCTTGCTCTCTTGCATCTTCTTTTTCTTTGCTTCGACCGTTACCCATGTATAATCCGGCGGTATTATGAATGGGTCTTGAATATCTTCTACGCGACTGCTGGGGCCCATCATCACGGACGAGCTTTGACGGTAAGGGGCCTTTATCCACTGAAGCCATGAACTTGAAGACGGTAAACCTGGGCTTTCTCGGCCTGCCGAACGATGGTGGCCTGGGCTTGAAGGAGGAGTGCAGAACTCTTCCAATGGCTGTAACTCTTCAAACTTTGTGAATGTAACAATCACTCTAATGGTAGGGACTACTGGAATGGCAACCTGAAAACAGCTACAGATTATTTTCAATGACTACAAACAGAAACAGGTACATAGATGGAACAAAATCAAATCTTGTTAAGCCGGTGCATTAATTTAGACCGTCCAAAATAGGTCATATCCAAGCGATATAAAATCCATCACACTTTGGCCTGATAAAACAGATGAGAATGTACAAAAAACAAGTGCTTGAAGCATGCAGCTCAGGTTAGAACAGCCAGATAATAGAAATGAGTGTCTGATGCAGGTAGCCCCCACGCCTCTGAGCACCATCTGATAGAAACAGATGGCGCTCAATTTGGGTTTTGATTACATGAAATATTTTTGCTCGTGAACTATTCCTTTTGTTCTTGTGGATAAAAATGTGAAAATCCCTTTTCCAAAAGAAACTGTATTAAAAAAGGAAAAAAATGCATGGATCGGAACAGAAAAAATAAAATGAGGGTCTTATGAAAGTAAGTGCCAAGCTTCCAATGGCAGGAAGATCCTGCAGTAACCTCTTTTACAACAATGGTCTATAACAAATCATCATAGATGCCTATTGGCCTACGTGCATACTTGGAACCCGAATCCTTTAGGATTCAGACAGGTTCCGACGACCTGGGGCCCCTGGCTCCATATCACCACGTTCCGTGTCATTTTGAGGGACAGAACCAATGATTCCGATTGTATTTGGTTTTGGATTGGAGCCAGAAGGAAACTGATGTTCCTTGCAGGGTTCTTCCTGCAAAATGACACAGAAAAATGATATGGAGCCCTGGTCAGAGTATCAGTAACTGAAATGGATCCAAATCTCCTTGGACGTACATAGCTGAATAGTCAAACTCACAGCCGAGTCAAAGAAAAACAACATGGATGCATGAGTGCCAGGGGGTGTGTGCGAATTAGCCTCGTACTTGCAATAGGTTTTCCTGGTAAGCAAGTAATAGCAAAGTCGGATATGACAGCTGACAGCGTTGAGATTCTTCTAACACACCAAGGATCACCCTGAGCGCTATGAACAGAACCAAGTTCCAAGACATAAACTGATCTATTAGGACTGAGCCACTAGGCCCATAAAACACATGGAAAAACCAAAATATAAAAAATCTGATTGAAACCAAGAACTGGCATTTAATTGCCTTTAACAAAGATACTTGGGTCTCGATGCAGAATAAAGCTTCCTTCTGCCCACCCTGTGGCCACCCCTCCCAACCATATCTATAGTACCCCACTCACATATTCACAAAATTTTCATGGCCCCCTCGGCCAAAGGATTTCAGTCCAAATTACCCAACCTTCAAAACACTGCATAAAACAATCTTCATTGGGAAACAATAGAATTGTCTCTCGTCGCCGAGGTCTAATAGCCTCTTTCCTTCCATCTTACAGTACTTAGTAGTTAATATCCAACCTATTGGCCAAGTCCAAGCCACCTCAACCAGAAATAGGGAAAGCCCATAACCCAAACTCTTGTCTTTTTTTTTTTTAGTAAACACCCCCAATCCTCATTGGCCATCTTGGGGAAACTATCCAACCATGTAGAGGTGGGTGCTCCCACTTCTTCATTTTGCTCTGAGATTGCAATGAAGCAACGAATGGCAGAAATGTCTTTGACTTCCAATGAAATGTTCAAAGTACACAGAACCTAGGACATTCCCCTTCTGCCTTTATTACCTCCACTCTCACACTTCATAAACACCCTCCAGAGAAACTGCTCCTATGACCTATAAAAAAGAAAAAGAAAAAAGAAACTGCTCTTATGTGTCGTGAGAGATAAAATGGCAGCTTCAGCTAACGATCTCAGCAAACTCTAATGAAACAATCTTTATCCACTAGCCCCAAATCCAAAGGATAGACTTCCTGAATTCACCACCACATCAACCGATCCCTAGGAAAAAACACTCTCAAACAAAATGAAGCCCAAGCTCAATGGAATGGACACCTATTTAATTCTAAGATTGTTGAGGCTCCATCTCACCCACAATATCTGGGTGAGAATGGATTGTAGTGAGATTGATGAACTCCTAGAAGTGGGTCATCATCAGGGATCAGCAATAGGCCCTTTTGCACTTGTTATAGATGAATTAACCGCTCAATGTCCAGGCTGCAGTTCCTAGGTGAATGCCATTTGCCGATGACTTAGTGTTGGTCAACGAGACGGAGAGGGAGCAGATGCTAAATTGGAGGTTCAGAGAAAGGCACTAGAGCCTAGAGGCTAGCTCAAAAATTAGCAAAACGAAAATGGACTATTGGAATGCAATTTTAGCGTGAACAATTATAGAGGCAAGGCTTTAGCTAAAATTGATGGTCAAGAACTTCCTCAAAGCGATTTGTTTTGTTACCTTGGCTCCACTAAAGGATGGGGAAATCAATGAGGATATTTCTGATAGAACCTATGGAATGAAGTGGAGATGTGCCTCTAGAGTGTTACATGATTTCTGTGTGCCCTATAAACTTAAGGGTAAATTTTATCATCATTATCTTCATCTAAGCCTTATTCCAACTAACTGGGGTTATCTACATGAATCATGTTCCGCCATTCCACTCTATCATGGACCACATCCTCAGTTAAACCATAGGTCCTCATGCCTTTTCTTACTATCTCCACCCACATCCCTTGGGCGCTCCCCTTACCCTCTTAGAGCCTTCAAATTGAACCAACTCACTCCTCCTAACCAGTGTAGTTCTTGGTCTCCATTGCACATGGCCAAACCATCCAAAGTCCACTTTCCCTCGTATTATTACCTATTCGTCTTACTCGTAAGTTTCCTCTGTTACATTTGTTTCTAATTCTATCCGTCCTCATCTTGCTACTCATCCATCTCAACATCTTCATTTCAGACACACATGAACATGTTGTTCCAAGATTCTGTACCATAAAAGCATGGCTGCTGCAGCTGGTCTTATAGCTATCCTATAAAATTCCCCCTTCAGTTTGATTTGTACGTGACAATCACAAAAAACTCCAGAGGCACATCTCCACTTCTCAATCTCACAGATCTCATATATTATTGACAACCCAAGAAATAAAAAATGGTCGTTTTGGAGTACTTGGTCAGCAATCTAACTACTTCCTCATTTTTAATCCTACTGTTGCTAAAATTGCATACCGTATGCTTGAGGGTAAATTTTATAAGGCGACAATTCAACTGTCTATGTTATATGACGCGATGTTGGGCAACTAGAAAGAAACATGAACAGAGATTTGAGTTTATAAAGATGACAGAAGGACTAGGAAGGACAGAAATTCAGGATAAGTTCATCCAAAGCGAACCATTAGTCATCCTAATAAGAGAGAAAATGATGGAAAAGTGTCTTGAGATGGTTCAATCATACACAATATGGACTAGGATGGATCTAGCAAGGAGGTGAACATTCATTAGAGTTGAAGGACTTGAAAAAAGAACATGAAGAAGACCAAAATGGAGTTGGATAGAGGTGCTGAGAAGGGATATGGGGCCTCAAGGACTGGGCCTTGGATAAGGATTGATTGGCGAAACAAGATTGTCAAAGACAATCAAAATTAGTTGGGACAAGACAATGATTGTTGTGGTGGTGCTGATGATGATCCAATTTCCCATGGAAGAACAGATGCCTTTGAACCATTAGCCAACCAGGCCATCTGGACAACTCCATCAAGGGCACTAAAAATGTTTTTGTGCTTCAACAAGTCAGGGTGATATTGCAAACAATCAACTCCCTATGATACCCCTAATACTACTTTAATCAGTATCAAAACCTCTAAATTCAAGGTACACTAAACATGGCGCTTGATTTCCAAAATGCCCTTGAGATCGTCGGAACAATAATCAAAACAACTCCTTTACCCCTTGAACTATTGGTTTGGCTGTTGATCATGCCACGTCCCTTTCCATACTACATGCCGCATGGAAGTGATTTTAAAAGTCATTTTGAAGACCCTAACTCTCTGGCCCTTAGGCCCATTCCGACGATGCCGCCTAGCATCAAGGCCAACCTCATGTACCACAGGCTTCTGTACCCCTAAAAATACTTCAAAGCTTTGTAACCCAGGCTTGGGTGTCATACTTATGAGTGATTATGTCAGCTGTAAGTGAAAACGTGGTAGTCTTGATGTTCCCATGGCATACTTGGGAAATGCAACTTTTCATAATGAACTGTCAATTTATAAAAGGGACGTATAACCAACCACCTATCATTTAGTGCATCTCCCAAAAACCGCCTACCTACAAAGTTTTTGCAAATAAATGCATACCTTTTAGGCATACAGTCGAAAAAGTAGCAAGTTTGATTTTGACTGACGGCTAGTTAACAAAAAGAACAGATAGCAATGTTAAGGACAGCTTTGCCCCCTTTTGAGCTCATGTAACCCAAACTATGGTGGGACTCACTGCACTGTCCTTGTCACATCCACTCCGTCCATCAGTTTCGCTAGTTCATGGTAGGACGTGAGATTAAAAAAAAAAAAAAAAAAAAAAAAAAAAAAACTAGACATTTTCAAAATCATGTGGGTCACACCACAGGAAACAGTGAGGATTGAACACCCACCATTAAAACTTTATTGGGGCCAATAGAAGTTTCAGATGAGGCTGACATTTGTGTTGTTCCTTCATCCTAATGGGCAACATCTTATGAATGGGTTGGATGGAACATAAATATGATGGCAGGTCGTCCCATAAAGGTTTTAACGGTGAGCATTTCCATCCCCCACTGTTTCCTATAGTGTGATCCACCTGAGTTTTGGATCAACCTAGTTTTGAGGCTCACGTCCTACCATGATCTAGCAAAACTAATGGATAGAGTGGATGTCACAACGACATCATTGTGGGCCCCACCTAGCTGGGTAGGTGGGCTAATTAAAGGCTTTTTAACTATGGGATTTTTGGTCCCCTACAAAATATGGTATGCTATACATATGGATTTCTTAAAAATAGGCGATTATTTGGAAATACATTAGAAGTATGTGGTTTTTTGGAAGATGCACTAAAGGATAGAAATTTATCTGGAAAATATCTCTTTTAAAAAAAAGGTAAGCAATTTCTTACCCTCAAGGACACATAATTAACAACCCTATGCCTCCTATGCTAAGTGTTTCCACTAGCACACTCAACAATATCACAGGAACTAAATCAATGCCTCCCACGTAGATAACACAAAGCAAACATGCAAAAGGACTCTTGTTTTCCACCACTAATCAGCCATCAAGGACCCATCTAAGGTGATGGGAAGAACAATCAAAAGCTACTTCGACCATTAAACAAAAGTTCTAAATTCCTAACATATCCACTATAATTCATGCAAAAATAAAGCCTTCGTTGAGGATGGAATAAATGCTCACATCAAGAATGTATGCTCAACGTTCCTTAATTGATGTGGATCATTTCCTGAAATGAAGGTGAGAAAGAACCTACTATGTAGTAGCAAGGTATGCGATTAACAAATGAACACAATCGCATGTTTCTAAACTAGTGAGGAACATTTCCTAAAAAGAAGGTGGGCAGAACTTAGTAGATACTAACGATGTATGTTACTAACAGGTAAACACATGCAAAATGTGAAAATGCTTAGTGATTAGAGCAAAGGGTTGTGTGGGTGTGACTAGAGGAATCGACAAGAAAGGGAGAGAGAACTGAGGCATGAGATGATGAGAGAGAGAGTTGTTGCTTACCTCTCTTCCTTAATAGCTGTATTATAACCATGTGATAACAATATAACTACAATTAAAATATATCATGTCAAAAAACAAATCAAAAGATAACAAAAAGGATATACATCAGTTATTGTACACACAGGGCTGTGTAACTTCATCAGTATGGTGCTCTGTACACACACACATGGCTGTGAACTCTAACAGGTTGAAACATTCAGATCACAAGTTCAAACCTAGCTGGCACTACCATTTTTATTTTTTTTTAAAGAGCGCTGGCACTACCAATAAAAAAGGAAAAAAAAAAAAAAAAAAAAGGAGGATATTGATAAAGGTAACGTCCGAGGTTATAACTTTTTTAAAAAAGGCAAACTTCTATTCAGATAATAACTTTGGGCAAAATGTTCAAACCACATACTTATCTACCCACAAAAGAAACAACCGTATCTAGACTTGATTAAAATAAAACACATCATGCTAAGAGAAAATAAATGAGGTAATGAATGCATGCAGATGCTACAGACAACAGTTCGTTATCTAGCAAACCTCATAAAAGGGTGTGTTTGGATTACGGATTATATCCGTAATGTAATGTAAAAATGTAATGATTACAAATTACAATACCTGTCAGATGGAAACCGGGTAATTTGACTGACAATTCTTGTGTTTGGATAGGCATAACTTATAATGATGATACTTTTACATTACAGTAATGTCACAACAAGAAAAAATGTCAAATCAACAGGTAAAATACACTGGTGTGTGGTTGGATAGGGGATTTCCACCTCAATATGATGTAAAATTGTAATTATTACAATTTCTTTTTCCTGTCTCATATTACATCTGCATTTGACTACCTAATTACATGCCGAATTACGTAGATAAACAAACATCGTAAAACTCTAATGATGACACTTTTACATTACATTTTGGTTGTAATCTGTAATCCAAACATGCCCTAAATAGATAGTGAAGACCTCGAGGTTAAGTCTGATCATATATTCCGTCATAGCAGCAATTTCCAACTGCTTAATCTTAGCATGCTAAGAACAATCTAGAAGTTGAAGAAAGAGATTTGATTTCTTTTTTTCTTTTGAAAACATAGTAATTCTGCTATGGTGATGCAGTTTCTCCAGAGGTGGGTTTTCCTCAGCAGTTTCTCCAGAGGTTGTTTTTCCTAAGTAGTAATTTGCTCCCTCCCTAAATCCTCCCTACATTTGGCATTGATATCAACAAATCGATTATAGATCAAATAAAATGAATCTTGACTGCCAACTTCTTCCCTCAGCAACATGTTAAGCTGAGACGATCCCAACTAATTTCATTGCATTTAGTTCATAACATCAACATTCATAGAAACATTTGCTGCTTTGCGTCCTACCCTACAGGAAACCATGAAAAGGATTAAAAGATTTTTTTTTTCAAGGATTACAGTAATTATATGGCAGATCCAAGATCTGCATACAAGTTGCAGAGAAGGGTTAATGCTTGGATCTGCATACAAGTTGCAGAGAAGGGTTAATGCTAGAACAGCAAGAAAAGAATATTTATGTGCAGTTGTCATGATGGATGTAACAATTTCAAATGCATCAGCATGCAAAATGAATATCAGAACAAGGAACAAAGAAAAACCAAGCATTTGAAGTGCACATCATATACTAAAATTACCATACAATAACTTTCAAGCATTATATAGTTAGGTCACAGACCTTGACTGGAAACGTTCCTGGAGGAAGCTTTGTGGTAAGAAGTTCTCTCAAACGACGGATTGCCTTAACCTTGTTGGCAAGTATATCAAGCATTGGGAGGAGTTCATCGGTATGGAGCGGGAAGTTTGGAGAAAGCCAGAGGATAGGCCTCAATCCTTTCCTGTACTCGCTGTCAGAGCCAGTGTCCCTGCGTCGATGTCCACTTTCGGAACTCACAGCAGATCTTTTTGAATCTCTGTCCCTTCCCCTCCGATGATCCTCCCCAATCACAGGACTCTCTACAGAATGCCTTCCTGGTTTACTCTGGAACCTAGACGGAGATTCGCCAAGGAGATTGCTTACCTTCTCGTCAATGCAAAGCGAGCTTCTTGGAGGAGCGATCTTCTTCGATCCCTCGTATTTGGAACCCCTCTTTCCCCAGCTGCTGAACCACCCCTTCTTCTCCTGCTTGGCCATGCCATTGCTGCAACTATGCATGTCTTCAATAGGGATATCCCTTGGCTCATAGCAACTGTGCCGGTGAGCAATTAAAACATCGGATAGACCGTCATCAGTAATCTCCGAAGAATCCATTTTAAGTGCAACCTCCAATTGCCTCTTCTCATCCTCTGTCAAGAGGTCCTCGTACTCCTCACTTCCGGTGTCATTCTCATTGCAAGATGAGAAGAACTCGTCATCCGTCATAGCTCCCGGGACCCGCCTGGACTTGACGCTCACAACCACATGGTGCATATCATACACCTTGGTTTTCCACGGGCCAACCATATCTGTCCTCTCCTGCCTTCTCCATGTTAACTGTGGCAAGAGCACCGCCTGAGTTACATCGATCCCAGGCCTGAAAATATTAGTCTGAGACATCGCAGAAACTTCCTGTTGAATCTCGCTTTCAGTTGCCTGAGAACCAGCACCGTCCAATGCATTCATCACCTCCTTATCCTTATGCGAAATCATGCACAGGGACCCAGGTGGGACCCTCCTGTCTTCCGATCCATCCCCGAGAAACAAAACACTCTGATCTGATCGCTGAATCCTGAAACCATCGAAACCAGCCAACGTCATATCTGCCCTCAAATTCGACCCCCTCTTCCAAATCTTGTATGTGTCCGATGGCGCAATCCGTGATATGAAAGGAATTACAGAGCTCTCGAAATGGAACGTGATCTCCATATAGAAGTCCCTCATCCTCTTCATTGTCCCAATCAGACGAGGCAGCCTCCGGCACCATTTTGCCCATGCCAGCAGCTGGTAATGCCTGACTATAATCATCGCGATCCCTTCCTCCCTCATGCAAATCGCTTCTTGGAGAGAGCTCCAGCCCTGATCATTCTGCAAGCTCCAGTCTGCACCCGCAACCATCAGCATCTCGGTGGCAGTCGCATCCCCAAGCTTGACGGCAAGATGAAGCGGTGTTTCCCGGTTGGGGACATCCCGGCGGTCGATCACGGCAGAGATCAAGTCTGCCTTCTCCTCCTCAGCCAACGAAGCTGCCTCAGTGCAAATCTCATCTGGATTGCAGGGCTGAGGGAGATTGGAAAGTATGCGCTTGAGAGAGGCATAATCCTTCGTTGCTATGGCCTTATGAACAGGGCTGTGAGCATATTTGGAAATGTCGATTCCTGCCATCCCTCAGGATTCAGGAGATCAAAATCAATCTAGAATGCCAAATGCAATCAGACCCAATTCACAATTACCCGCACAAACAACAACGCACCTCTCAATTCTCGACAGGTACAATCAGACCCAACTCAAAACCTCCTGCGAAAGCATAACTCCACCAAATTGATCTTTACAAGAACAGATAAATCAAGCCCAATTCACAACCTCTTCCCCCCAAACAGATCAGAGATAACGGAAAAACCCAACCCAATTCAAATGCGTCCATAACCATCTCCCAAACCAATCCCAAAATACCAAAAGAATGAGACCCAGCTCAAATCTCCCACCGAAAAGGAAAACCCAGGTCTGAAATCTCACCTCCTGTCACCACAAGATCCAATCTCACCCAAAAAGTAAATGGAGAAACACATCCACCAAAAGGCGTCCCGCCTCTCCCCCTTCCCTCGTTCAAAAGCAGATAAAACAACAGATCCTTGTGGTTTAATCCAGACTAGACAAAACCAGGAACATGCATGTGAGAGAAAAAAAAAAAGGTGGGAATCTGATAAAGAAATGTAAAGATGCAGAATCAAGAAAGGAATGCAAGAAAAGAACAAAACCCCACCATCCACAGCAATGAAGAGAGAGAAAGAAGGCCCAATAGCAGTAGAATAAAAGAAGGAAAATCACTTAGAGAGAGAAAGACCTACTGCAGGAGAGGAAAAAAAATTTTTTGAAATGGGTCATGCAATCTCTGCTGGAAGCTGCCCGAAATGAGTGGATAGTCTGTTTTGAAGGAAGAGAGAGAAGGAGAGACCGTTGTCTAAAGACGGAAGGATGATATGGGGAAGAACTTTCCTTCTATTCTTTTCTAACGCATCGGCCTTTATAATTCGCACCGGTGTATAAGTATAACGCGCGTCCATGGTTTCGGCTGGATGTTTGCTGCAATACAGCCCGATATGTCGTGAAATTAGCCTTTTGATCTGGGATCATCTTTAAATGATCCAAACCGTTTATTTGATGGACCTCATCTTTTCTGTGCGATAATAAAAAGGTTTTATATTTGAATTCTCATTTCCTTTCAATGTGGACAGTCTCATTCACAATGAATAATCAAATAATTGAAGTCTTTGAATCTGGTAATTGTTTCGGTTTTCCTCATCCACATTGGTTTCCAATCATATAAACGGTTTAGATCATCGAAAAGCACCCATATCCAATGGATGACGCCCCGACGCATCATTTTTTAATACGCCAGGATGTATTATAGCTAGCGGGAAATCGGAAGCGGATTGCCTGTGACCCCCGGCACAGAGATATACCTGTGCCCGGGGCTGCGTTGGGCCTAAGGAGATGTCCATGAAAAATCGAATCCGTCCATCTGTTTTTAAAGACCACAATAGAACAGCATTGTAGAATAATGAAGATGAAAAAACTCAGGTGGGCCACACCAGCCAAACAGTGGGAACAACAAATCCACCGTTGAAAAACTCTTAGAGCTGACCATTATGTTTATATTCCATCCAAACCGTTCATAGAATTATTAACACTCAGATAAATTGTAGGAATAAATATTTTACTGATACAAAGCTTCCGTCACCGCCAAGGGTCCATTCTCCACTGTTTCGTGTGGTATGGCCTACATGAGTTTTGGATCTGCCTGATTTTTAAAATCCTGTCCTACTGTGTGGTCTTTCAAAACAGATGTAAGGAGTGGATTTGTCACGGACATCTCTATGGGCCGCACACAGCCTCGGGAACAGAGATATCTCTGTGTCCAGGGTCACAGGCAATCCGCTTCCAAATCTACTAAATCGCTGTCATTATAAAGTAGGGATAGATAGGGTGTGTATATTACGCACACATGCGTACTATAGGATTTACCGTGTACGACTTTTCTCCTTTTTTGGGCACTAGACTATTATGATAGGTCATCACCAGTTTGGAAATGGTGGTGATTCTTCAACCGTACATATGGCATTATCTTTAGGGAAATATATGCCGTCCAAATTTCTGACCAAATTGTGGATGGAGCATGTGTCTAAAATCAATGTGATAAGTAATCTGAATCGTCCAATTGATGGCTATGAAATGGAGGGTTAATTTTAAATGATAAATGGTCCAAATTGGAAAAGAAAAACAAGATAGTTACTATTGTCTTATCAGTGTAATTTTGGATTGATGCTCCATCCACAATTTGGTCGGAGATTTGGGTGGCATAGATTCCCCTAAGACAATGCCATGTGTACGGTCCAAGAATCACCATCATTTTAAAATGGTGTTGAACTCTTACAGGAGTCTAGTACCTTTTTCTTTTATCAGGGAAGGATTGGTGGCTCGGTACACCACCTGAAATGGTGTGGTTTGTCCTAATATGTGGGAACGGACTCCCAAGTGCATTCGCGCGACTGCACTTTTCTGGTAGTAGCCATTCACACGTCCCACCGACACACGTATGAGATATGCAAGCCCCACAAAGGTAGTCACCTGCTTATTGGGCGGTCGAGATGTGCACAACAGAAATAGATGGCTAAAGAAACTGACCAATCGATGATGGTTGAATGTGTATGTGTGGCCCACCTGAAGAGAGGTGCTATCTGATGTATTTGAGTTCCCTTGATGAGTGGCATCCACAGGTTCAATGATTGGTACCAGAAAGTGCACTTCGGAGTTCTCATCAGGAATCTTGATGGATAGAACAGAGCCGAGTCTACACTACCATACACGTGTCATGTACCTCGAATCTAAACCATCCAAACAGTGAGTCCCAGTGCAGATTGGTTATATACCCGATATCCGATTGATCGGACAATACCGGTCTCTGATTAATGTAGATCGTTCTGTTAAGAATTCGACGGTTTACAAATTTTCATTTTCACAGTCCACTGGATATCCACCAAACCAGCGGTTAGGATCGAAGTTTTAGCGTGGAATGTTTCAGGATGGAATAATCTAAAGTAGGCTATGCAGCATGGACGATTCAGATTGTAGATGCGTTCATCATAGAAGCCTCACTGGGATGCAGATTGCATGGTAACATGGCCACCATGGACCTCTGTGGTGGGTCACCTCGGGTTTTGATTTGACTGGAGCAGGCGCTAGATGGGTCACGCAAAGCACATTTTAAAGTTTTATAAGCTCAATCGGAGGTGTATTTCAGCAAACCTAGGGGCTGATGTTTTTTAGAAATCCATCCCGTGTATACCTTTTTTGAGATCATTTTAGGCATTTGATTGAAATTGTGCGGGGATACGTGACTTAGGCCACACAAGAGGAAACAGTGGAGATTAAGCAACTATCGTTGAAAAGTTTTATGACCAAAAAAGTTATATGTAAGGCCATTGTTTCTGTGTTTTCGGTGTATCGAAAGGGGTGTTAATGACTTTATAAACAGTTTTGATATCAAATAAACATCAGGATAAAGGCAAGGAAGGTTTTAACGTAAAAAATAAAATTAGAGTGTATTTTTCATAAACATCATGTAACCACGTAGCTTGCTATCATGTGAACTTTTTCCGAGAGGCTTTCATAGAAATCCACGTCATTCTCAACCGAGCTTCATTGACGCATGGGTCAATAAAATCTCCCTGTAAAATCTCCCTATCTACCTTAAGTTTTGCCTTGATAGGATAGGTCTGCAATCCACGTCACCTAATCTATACGAACGTGCAGGATTTTAGTAGGCCTCGTGTACATAATAAAATCTAACCACTTTAAAACATGCTTTGCACGGACTTTTTCTCCAACAAGTCCATATAACATGGTAAAATTATGCCACCTCCCAAGACGATCAAGTTCTTGTGCTGAGTGCAGGTGGGGCTTATCATAAATTTATAATGTTTGTGAGAAATTCACTCCAATCATCCATTCTACGGAGGTCATTTTAGTAGTTGAGTTAAAACTTGAGTAGTTTCAAACTCAAGTATATTACACAAGAAAAAACAATGGAGATTAAGTGATTACCGTTGAAATATTCATTCAACTACAAAAGTTTCATATCAAGTTAAACTTTATATGACTTTACTTCATCCATGGGAAAGGACCTTATAAACAGTTTGGATGACATAGAAACATTAATGTGGAGCTCGAAATACCTACTGTAGTAATATTTTATTTTTTATTTCAATTTTTCATTCTTTATTTCCCACTCAAGATCAGAATCTTTCCTATTTTTGTTCATATATTTTAAAATAATTTTACAAAACAAATGAATAAGATTTCGCACAAACATCACGGGGTCCAAATAGCTCCCAGCACAGCACAGGAAAACCCACGTCCATCCAAAAACCTCTCAATAGTTGGGACGACCGGGCCCAATATCAATAGAAGCAGCTGATAGGACAAACCAGTGATGGGCCCCAGCAATTCAGTAACCATTTATGTAGGCAAAACCAAAAGTAGGAAGGCCCTGGTGCGCCATATTAATGGCATCAGGTGGAGATGATTAGCCCACTGGGGAATACGCAGGCCCCACTTGGATAATGGTAAATCAGAGTGGGTCCCATATGAAAAGGATGGGACACCAAAAATAATAGGAGAGCAGAGGTCTACCGAAGCAGACCTTTATAAAAGGCATTTATAGGTTCCCTTTTTGTCCTGAACCGGACCGAATGCAAGGGGCAGGAGAGTGGATGTAGAGTAGCATATATTGGGAATAGAATAACAGCCCTTTTCCTCTCTTCACGGGTAGTCAAAGATGCCTTTCTTCTTCTCTATTCTCTTTCTCCCCCTTTCATGTGGTCATATGTTTTTTATAATATTTTTTGGAAACTGATTTGATACTAATCCTCTCATAGATCGCATGATGGTTACTACTCCAGCATTAGAATTTGCACACGTGGCATACGTTAACCCGGACGTGGATTTCCTTCAAAAGCCCTTGAGGAAGTTCCTGCGCAAGGATTATGGGTGGGGCCATGTACTAAAATGTACTAAAAAAGCAGATGAACGGGTTGGGAAAGAAATCCTTACTGTTGAAACCTTCCTAGGCTCCACTTTATGTTTATATTCCATCCCCACTGCTTTCTCTCAGGTGGCCCATTAAAGTTTTGGATACACCTTATATTTAGTCACATGTACTAAAATGAGCTTGAAAAATGGAGGCATAGAATGGTTTCTCACAAACATCGGAGTCGCCCCAGGAAGAATCCTTGCTAAGGAAGTTTCCAAGACACCATGATTTTTCTGAGAAATCCACCACACCCTATCCATCCTTTTCTGAGATCATTTTAGGACATGAGGCCGAAAGTGATAAGGATACAAGACTCAAGTATGCCGCACTAAAGGAAAAGGTGGGTAGAAAAATCCCTACCGTTGAAACCTCCCTAGGTCAATAGTGATGTTTACATGCCATCCAAAACGTCATTCCTACTAGGACGAATTGGAAACACAAATACCAGCTTGATTCAAAACTTTTGTGCCCATTCAATCCTCATGTTTTTGGCCCACTTAAGTATTGTATTTGGCTTAGTTTTAGCCTCATGTCCTAAAATAAGCTCAAAAAACGGATGGATGGGGTGGATTTCTCACAAACATCCCGATGAGCCCCACTTAAGCTCCAAGCACATCAACTTACTTCAAAAGCCTTTCGCAAAAAATCCACATCTATCCACCAGGTCCCATTAACCCAAATCAGCCTACTGCATAGAGTAGCGGATTGTGTCCCGCCCAGCCTCGACAATAATCTATCTAGCCTGGGGTTTTATGGGGCTACTGTGATGTGTGGGTTTTATACAAGTTGTCCATCCATTTTGCAAGATCATTTTAAGTCCCAAAGAAAAAAAAAATTAGCGAGATCCAATGCCCGAGAGGAACGCTCACGGTTAAAAGCTTATTGAAAGTTACATAAGTTTTGGATCAAGTTGACCTTATGGACAGGTTGGATGACAAATAAATATTATGGCTTCAACTGTGGACATCACTATCAATGCTGCTTCGTGTGATGTTGTCCACATGGCGTTGGATCTACCTTACTTTGGGTCGAACGAACTAAAATGATCTATAAAAGTGGATGAATGCGTGAATAAAACCCATACACTATAGTAGACCCTGGAGAGCCCTGCTTGGACGGATTTCTGTGTAGGATGCAATCCACTTCCAACAGTCCAAAAATCAGATTAGTGAAACGATCCTGACCTCATTTTTTTAATATTGTCCACCAAATGTCCACTGATCCAATAGGGAGATAATTAGGGGTGTACATCGAGTCGAATCGAGTCGAGCGAGCCTCATCTCGACTTGGCTTACCCACTAGTTGACCTCAGCTCGAACTCGGCTCGACTTGGTCCTCGAGCCTAACTGGCCAACTCAACTCGGTTTGGTCAACAGCTCAGGCCAACTCAGGCCGAGTTCGAGCCAAGATCGAGCCGAGTTTGCCATTTAGGCATTTTCACAAGCACCTAGACTACACCTTCCAAATCTCACTGTATTTAAGATAGTAGCGATGGTTTTACAAGTATTTTATCAAACACCTTCTAAGCAACATAAAAAATCAAGAAAAAAAAAGGGTGTTGGTTTCATATACATACCTTCCTTGCCACCAGCAACACTTTTTTAAGTCATTTCATCAAACACTTGGTGAGCAACATCAATATCAAAGTAACTGAGTTACCAAACTGGTTCGATCCGAGTTCGATTCGAGCTGGGTTCGATCCAAGTCGAATCGAGCTGGGGCTGGCTTGAACTCGGCTCGAACTCATTTTCGAGCTCAAAAAATTAGCTCGAGTCGGCTCGAACTCAGCTTTGAACCGAGTCGAATCAAGCTTTTTCAAGTCGAGTCGAGCGAGCCAACCGAGCTAACTTGGTTCGTGTACACCCCTGGAGATGATGTAATTTTCGGTTCATGGCATATCCGAGTAATTTAATTTAATTACTTGTATGCCACTCTTAATTACCTGCATATCATTCATCACGCTCCACCATAGCATAATCCCTCTTAGTGGTGAAAAATATATAATATTCTTTTAGGTTTGCTCGAATACGCTGTGACACATTACAAAATAATCTTTTGAGACTTTAGTGGTTGGATTTTGATTCTTTTCATTGGTCCTGTTTGGATAGGACAATACCCAAAAAATTAAAAATATAACTTAAATTGAATGATTTGATTATTTGATCATACAAAAGTTATGATGACTGCACATATTCAAAACCAAAGAGCTAAATTATCAAAGGCGAAAATATCCAACTTAGGAGGTTTCATTTATTGGTGTCCACTAAGCAAAGTAAGATCTATCAAATAGATGGTCTGGATCAATGGAATATAAACCGGATTCAATGATTAAAGTCTTGACTTGTAGTATTTCAATAGGTTGGGATGTATTGGAGGTCTTGGTATCGTTCCCCATCGGGGGTGGCCAACATGGAGTGTGTGTACTGACATGGGTGAGTACTAACAAGCTAACAAAAAAAAAAAAAATGTATTGGAGGATGCCTATGGTATTTTCCCCTTTCCTTCGTTATCAGCAGAGTGAAGGAAGATAATGCGGTATACGGCTTCGGTGGATCCCTCGTGTAGGGCCCACTTTGATATATTTTTATTATATTTATACTGTCCATCCGTTTCACGAGCTCATTTTAGGACATGAACTCAAAAATACAGCAGATCCAAATATCAGGTGGACCACACCGGAAATAGTGCTGATTGAATACCTATTATTAAGAACTTCCTAGGGACCACTGGAATACCTGTTGATAAGGTCACAAAGACCTGGACGAAGGGACCACACAAATATCAGCTTGTTTCAAAACTTTTGTGGTCCACAGGAAGTGTTTAATGGTTAATTACTACTGCTTCCTGTGGTGTGGTCCACCTGACATTTGGATCTGCTTTATTTTTTTCTTTGTGCTCTAATAGGAGCTGAGGAAATGGATGGACATCATGGATATATGAAAAATACATCAAGGTGGGCCCACAGTCAGGGATCTGTGACGGGGTGGTTTACCAATCAGAGGCGTCCATCCAGAGGACACTATGATGGATGTCTTGTCGTTTAAAGTTCATACCTCTTAGACCATTCAAACCTTCATCATTCTTCACTTTCTCGTGCAGAATCACCCTTTTTATACCGTTAGTTTTAAAAGCCACTGATCAGATGAAACCATCCAGTCTAGTGTATTTTGATCAGTAATTTGACCAAAAAATAGAACATTGAAAGAGAAAATACAGCTATTTGACCACAAATTAATAGAAACCAAAATCCTAATTATATTCTATGGCTTGGATCTCCAGATCCTGAGGACCGTGGTCACACGGGCCATCCGTGGTGATCCACGTTAGACCAACGGTTTAGATCGCTTAACCATAGACTCACCTTGTAAAAAGTGAAAAAGAAGACGGTGCTATTCTGATACCTGGGCCGAGCAATGTATGCTACCCCACAGGTTATCCAAGCGGCGGAAGTGTTTTGGTGATCCAGGCCGGACTCGGTTTCGTTAGTGACCCCTCCAGCACCGAGCTCAGTGCTGGGAAAGTTACGTGGGCCAATGTATATATATAATTTTAATCCCTGCCATCCATTCCCATTTCCATATCATTTTAGGGAATGGTTAAAAAATGAGGAAGATCCAAATCTCAGGTGGTCTACACCACCAGAAAACAGTGGTGATTTAATGCCACCATTAAAAGCTTCTTAGGGCCGGCTGTAATGTTTATTTGCCATCCAACCTGTTGATTAGGTTACACAGACTTGAATGAAAGGAAAACAAAAATATCAAGTTAATCCAAGCCTTATGTGGCCCCAAAGAAGTTTTTAACGGTGAGTGTTCATTCAACACTATTTCCTGTGGTGTAGTCCATCTGAGATATGGATCTGACTGATTTTCGTGCCTATGTACTTAAAATGAGTTGGAGAAATAGATAGACAGCTTGGATGAAATAAATACATCATAGTGGGCCTACAAAGCACACGCCACTACTGAACTGGATACTGGAGGGGTTAATACCGAAACCAAATCCATCCAGGCCATGATATGATGGGCCAGGCCCCAGCTTTCTCTATATTGCGAGTAATGCGGCTGCGATTCGCCCTATCATGCAGATTGCGTCCACCGCTGTGCATTTAAATGTAAGGCAGTGTGGCATAAATAAGGATAGGGCTGATTACATTGGACGCGAATTGTATACTGACCATGCTCCTGTGGTAGTGACTACTGATAGGTGTTCTATGGACCATCATGATATATGTTATGGGAAAAAAATGAACTGACTAAGGAGAAAAGTTCAATTAAGACATCTCTGCGGGACATGATGTCTGTCAGTGCCGATCATGACTCGTGACCAATGAGTTCCTCAATAGCTAAGGAAGAGAGGTCAGTAGGTCCGTCATTTGTCCAATGATAAAGAGAGGCTCAAAACTCATCCAAATACTCAGGTCAGATCAGCCTAGACAGGTCAATATACTACCCCCAGGTCAGGTCGGCCAAAACCACCCTGGTCTCGGCAGGTCAAGTCAGCCATAGACTTCAGCTTCAGCTATTTACCTCAACTTTCTTAGGGTTCGCCCACTTGATCTTATCTTCACAAATATTAGCTTGATCCAAAACTTTAATGCCTCTAAGAAGGTTTTAATTGCACTTGTTCCATCACCATTGTTTCATGTGGTTTGGTCCATCTAATATATGAATCTGCCTAATTATTGGGCTCATGTAATATTAGAATGATATAAAAAAATGAATAAATAATGTGGATAAAACACATACAACATAGCAGGACCCACATAGCATTAACCATAGTGTCATGTCAGTAGTCAATCTTCATATTACAATGACATACTATAAGACTTGATCTTAAAAATAAGGCCCATCTAAAACTCAAATATGCTACACCATAAAATGTCTAAAATTCAAGTGACACCACAAGGATCATTACAATATAACGCACACCATTCATATCTTTCCAAGACACATTAAAGTCTTACATAACTCGTGTATTTGAATATATATTTTTCCTTCATCCTTAATACACCCCATCTTATAAATGGGTTATGGATTGGGCATATATGCTTCACAACGGCCCTAGGGAGATTTTAAGGGTAGACTTTCATATTCCCACGTTTGCAAAATCATCAATATATTATGGTGGGCCGAATAGAGATTTGGTTTGTCAATGCTTAAAGGGGAGGAGAGGACACATGTGAATCCTCGTATCACTAGTCGCCTCTATTCTGATGCTAACTACTAAGAGCTAAAGACAATTTTGCCCATACAAACAATTAATTTTAGAAAAGCTGTAACCTTTTAAATTTTATAAAACATTAAATGAGATTTTCATTTTATATTAGCGCCATTTAAAAGAAAAAAAGTTACATTGTAATAAATTGATAGCCTGAATTTTAACCTCACTAGGATTTTACTTGCTCCCACGTGAGCAATACACTCCCACTTCTCTTTGGGATCGTGTATAGCGAGTTCATTCAACAAAGTCTATTTGTAGTCCACCATGATAAATGTTGTTGTTTAAATTTGGTCGATCCTGCTCCACACTTTATGAGCCGCTGAGTACTTGTAAATGAATGGAAAACAAAGAAACACTGGGGGCGCCGGTTATAGCCAGAGACCCTCTGATGCCTAAGTTAAGCGTATGAACCCATAGTAAGTATGGTAGAATAATGATAATTGTGTGTACCTTTTCCTTGAAGAGGATGGTGTATTTATAAGTGCTCTTAGGTGATTCTCATATTTGAGTAGATCTATAAAATACGCTGGGAGGACTTATATTGGAATTGGAATATGTTCTCGGATATTTCTCCGATTGTAACTTGATTGGCGTAATCTTCGGCTGAGATTTTGCGAGGGAAACCCTACCTATACATAATGCAGGATTCTCTCTGGATATTTCTGTTCTGAGCCCGAGGTTGACATCTGATGTCGAAGTCAGCATCCAACATTGAAGTTGGATCAAAGGTCAAGGTCAAAGTTAAGGTCGGGTAGGTAGTCAAGGTCATGGTTAACGTTAGACCTTGAGGTCGCCATATAAGGTCAAGGTCAGTCAAGTCTAATGATAAGATCAGCGCCTGGAGTCGAGATTTGTAGGTTTGTTGATAAGTCTTATTTTCAAACCAGTTTAAATGTTTTAGCTTGGTCACTGAGTCTCCCTGCTTGGCTCATCTTCCCTCACCCTTAGGTATTTAAAAGAGTCGGGGCCTTACTCTTACTCCGGTGGTAGACTCTCAAGAGTTTCAACACCTGGTTGAGGGTTCGAGTACCCATAGGTGGTGAAATTCCACTACAGCGTGAGTGTGTGGTGGTGTGTGCGCATGTGTTAAAATAAAAAAAGAAAAAAAGAAAAAAAAAAAAGGTATTTCAAAGAGTCTGCTCAATTACTCTTGTCACCATGTGTCTCGTATATTAGGTCAGTTCAAATTTACCCATAACAATAATTATGTAACATTTGTCCATAAGTATATTAGGTTGTCTCATGTTAGTTTGGCAGTGTAAATAAGACGTAAACCTAATACCCGAGCTAGTCACAATAGAAGAAAGTGTCTGCTGGGGACCCTTTCTTTCTATCATGCATGTAGACGCAAGCATTTCATTTTTATCTCACATTCTGTGTCTCTATCCATGTAGAAGCATTTCTTCTGTTTTTATCTCCCCTTTACTCATTCTTAACCCCCTTCAAACTCTATGAGTTTTAACAATGGGGCTATTAGTGTATAGTGTCCACAGTGGTGTATGTGGGTGTAAGTGTGTATTAGAAAAAAAAAAAAAAAACCTAGAAAAGTTTCTCTCCCACTTCCTCTCCAAGTGTGTTCCACATACCAAATTCCAAGTACCATAACTTGGTAGTACTATTTTTTTCTCCATATAACATTTGGAACTGAAATGTCAAGAAGAGGATCATCCACCAGTCTACATTTTGGGCCATCCCACGTTCTTTTTTGCAGCCTATAATGAGGACCATTTAATGCATGTTCGCTGCTTGGATGCATGCCTTTCCATTCACATGTGTGTTCTGGTCGGCTCTCTGTAACGTAGGAGAAACATAAATGATCTATCAAGAAAAAGGGAAGAGAGGTATGACAGAATACAAATGCATATATGATGCACATGAACTAAGCATCAATGTCACCCAATCTGTTTATACAATGACTGTGGATGGAGATTGTTGTGTTTTTTAAAATAAAAATAAATTTCAAAAATAAAAGTTATTTTTAGAAAGTAAATAAATATATTAGTTATTTAAACTTTTCATAAATAGTGTGTTTAGCCAGTCGGTAAGAGAATGAGGTTCTGCTTATGCAACCAGAGTTCAAATCTCTTCGTACCGTCCGTGCACGCGCGCGGCGTGGGCTGTAGGGCTGCTTGGGCGCTTTTTGGCTCTTTGTTAGGCGCACTTTGCACTTGCGCATCATCGCAATGAGCAATAAGAGTCTTAGTCTTTTTGACACACGATTCAAACTTTTTGGGGTCATGGTTCAACTGGTTTTAAACCGGGGTCTACCCTGATGTTTTATTACATTTTTTATGATTGTACATGTGGCACCTATGCCACGTATCGCTTATGTAGATATAATTTTTCATGTTGGATAACTGATACTGTCTAAATGGGTACAGAAATAACTGCTATAAGATAAAGAGTCATGTCTTTTCATGGAAAGACCATTATTTGCTGTGAATGAGTATGAATTTCTTGAAGAGGCTCTATAGCACCTCTTCAGGAAGAAATCCATAACCTTTCAATTGATATAAATCCTGGATACTATAATCCAGAAGAAAACACTTTAAATACTCATGTGTGCAATTACTCTTGATCTGATCTCTTGCCGAGTTTTTTTTTAACGTCTGAAAGCATATCAGTGTTAAAACTAGAGATTTGTTCAACACTTAAATGTGTGAATTTTCATGTTGAAAATTGAATTGAGAGTTCAATATACTGAAGACAATTTGTAAATTTCCTTCGTTTGCACTTGCTGAAAATTCCAAAAAAAGGCAGCAAATCTGTCTTGAGAAATTGACTATTCAAGTTAAGCCTTGAACTCGATAGATCTGATTGTTTCGTTATCGTTTTCTTCTATCCTCCATTGTGTACAAGATACTCTTAAATTTTCTAATATTCTGGACTCTTCTTGTAACGTTTGTGCCATCGCTGGACTGGTTGGCAAAGGGTAGGCTTTACTGTAATAAGTTTGTGCATTAATTCACTCCAACCATTAAATATGTAATGATAATTAAGAAACAAGGCTCAAAAATCAGAAAGATTTGTGATTCAGGTGGACCACAATAAGGGAAATAGTGGGAGAGAGTGACATATATAGTTGAATTTTTACATAGCCCACTGCAATGTTTACATGATATCCACTCCAATCTTAGACTCCAATCTTTCACTGCCTGGTGGAAATTATTGCATGAAGACCAAACATTAGAATCATACCAGATTTATGTGGGTCACCCAGGTGAAAAGGTTTGAATGGTAGTGGTAGGCATGAAATGGGATTGCGTACTGAGCTATGGCTCAGTTAGCTTTTATGGTACTGAGTAAACTCCGTTGGGCCCACCATAAATGCGTGTGGTTTATCTATGCCATCCATCCATTTTTTCAGATCATTTTAAGGGTGGAGCCTAAAATTTAAGCTTATCGAAAGATCAAGTGGACCATACTACAGGAAACAATGGGAATAATGATTTCCACCGTTGAAACCTTGCTAGGGCCTATAGTGATGTTTATAAGTCATCAAACCTGTTCATAACATCAAAATGACATGGATGAAGGGAAAACACAAATACAAGCTTCATCCAAAACTTCTGTGGGCGCCAGGAATTTTTCAACGGTAGAAGTTCAATTCACACTGTTTCCTGTAGTGTGGTCCATTTGAGCTTTGGATATATTTAATTCTTGAATTAAAGCCTTAAAATTATCTGATAAAGTGAATGGACGGAGTGGATAAAATACATAAATTACAATGGACCTCGCAAAGTTTACTCAGTATGCTTAGGCGTCCCGGTAATATTTGTGATAACGTGGCACGCCTGAATTATGGATGAGGCTGATGTTTGAGCTCTATTATTATAACATTGTCATGTACCTATGATTGGAGTGTATTTCACACACACATCAAAGTAGGCCCACACGCAGCCGACCCGGTGTTGGTGTTGGATGGTACACTGCTGGGACTTGGATGGCCTACTGACTGCACCAGTAGCGACGTTGCTGCTCTTGTGGGCCAAAAATGATGTATGTTTGTAATCCAAGTGGTCCATCCATTTTGATAGCTTATTCTATGTATGATTCAAAAAATGAAGTAGATCCAAATCTCAAGTGGACCACACCACAAGAAAATATGGTGATTGAATGTTTATCATTCGAAACTCCAACGATATGTTTAGGTATCATCAAACCTGTTGATTAGGTCATGCCGTAAAAAACAAATATCAGTTTAATACAAAACTTTGGAGCTTAAAATTTTAATGGCGGGAATTTCCTGCACTGTACTGTTTCTAGTTACCTTTTGACTTGGGCCATAAAATGATATTTCAAATGGATGGACAGCTTGGATTAAACACATACATTATTTTTGGGCCATGAGCACCTACAAGCAGCAAGGTTGCTGGAGGGATGTGGATTGGGTACATCCCCTTCAGGACTCAGCTAGAAACAGACGGTTCTGTCAATAGCTTTGTGGGGTCCACCATGATGTTGTATTTTAACTACCCTGTCCATCTATTTTGACAGATCATTTTAGGTGATAAGCCCAACAAGGATGCAAATGGAAGGCTTGAGTGGAACACACCACAGTAAGTTGGTGACAATGATGACCACCATTGAAACCTTCCAAGGGCCCACTGTGATGTTTATTTTCCATCCAACACATTCATAAGGTCACATAGACCTAGATGAAGGGAAGAAAATATATCATCTCGATCCAGAACTTCCGTGGCCCTAAGAGGTTTTCACCAATAGGCATTCAATCCCCCACAGTTTCATGTGGTGTGGTCCACTTGATCCTTTGATCTGGTTCTTTTTTTTTTTTAATCTCATGCTGTAAAATGATATTTCAAAATGGATGGACGGGTGGATAAAACACATACATCAATGTGGGCCCCACAAAGCCCTTATCAGGACCATCCGTTTCTAGCTAGGTCCTGGCTGGGGTAGTACCCAATTGGAGCCTGGATTGCATCTGATCCAGCTGAAGTGGCTACTGATTATACTCTATGGGACCCACCATAATTTATGTGTTTTTATCCACAATGTACATCTATTTTTCCATATCATTTTAGGGCATGAGCCCAAATATCTTAGGTGGATACACTGCAGGAAAACAGTTAGGGCTTGTTTGGGCAGTGGTATTAAGCCGGATTAGATGTGATTGTATTACTAATCCCACTTTGGAATTCAGTATATCATGTTTGGAAGGTGTGCGAGATGGGATCAAAATTAGCTTTATATGCTTTGGAATATGAGCCTGGTATTAGAAAAGGTCACAAGAATGACCGTCAAAATTGAAATCAGATTGTGTACTGAGTTACCCTATCGCACTGAGTAAACTTTGTTGGGCTGATTGTAAATTCATGTGGTTTATTCTTGTTGTTCGTCCCTTTTTACAAATCATTTTAGGGGTTTGGGCAAAAATTTAAATATATCAAAATCTTAAGTAGACCGTACCAAAGGAAACAGTGGAAATATTGATTTCTACTGTTGAACCTTTCTAAGGCCCATAGTGATGTTTATTTGTCATTCAAACTGTTCATGAGATCACAAAGTCATGGATGAAAGGAAAACACAAATATCATCTTAATCTAAAACTTCTGGGGACCCCCAAGAACCTTTCAATGGTACAGTTCAATTCACACTGCTTCAGGTGGTGTGGTCCACTTAGAGCTTTGGATATGATTAAATTTTGGTTAAAAGCTATAAAATTATATGATAAAACGGATGGACAGAGTTGATATAATGCATAAATGACTGTGGGGCCACAGAGTTTACTTAGTAGGCTATCAGCTTCCCTCGAAATTTGACATTGCTTTCTAAATTCATCTTTAAATTCAAAACACAATGTGTCCATCCCGCCCTGCACTATGCGAATCCAGCCAATAGGCCCGGGATCCACATTAGCAAGTTATGTGGGTCTCACCATGATGTATGGGATATATCTAGACCATCCATCCATTTTCCGATATCATTTTAGAGCATGGGCCCAAAAATTAGGTAGATCGAAAGCTCAAATGGACCACACCATAAAAAGCAATGGGGATTGAACGCATACCATTGAAAACTTCTTAGGGGCCATAGAAGTTTTGGATCAATATGATATTTGTGTTTTCCCTTCATCCAGTTCTTTGTGACCTCATGAACAAGTTGGATAGCAAATAAACATCAAGATGGCCCTAGGAAGGTTTCAATGGTGGGCATCACTGTCCCTACTGCTTATTGGTGTGGTCCACATAAGCACTGGAGCTTCCTATTTTTTTGGCCCATGCTATAAAATGATCTCGTAAATAGAATGGGTGGCACAGATATAACGCATACATCACGGTGGCGACCACAAAACTTGTTGACGTCAACATACCAGGCAGGTCACAATCGGTGGCTGGTAATAGCTCCAAACAACGTATCCATGGATGGTGGATTTTGCTGCATCTACATCCAATCCAAACATAATTTGAATTTAAATCTCAGGATTTACTTTTTCATACTTACATACCAAACATGGGATAAACCAAATACACAGGCAATACCTTAACATTTGCATTTACTGCAACTTTTACGTTAATCCCACCTAATACAGCTATCCAAACAGGCCCTTACTGTATGAATGCCACCATTAAAAATTTCCTAACGTGTGTTATTATGTTTATTTGCAATCTAACCTCTTAATTAGGTCACACAAACCACCATAAAGGGAAAACACAAATATCAGCTTCATGCGAAACTTCTTATGTGGATCTCAAGCAGTTTTTAATTGTTGGCATTCAATTACCATTGTTTCCAATGATATATATATGGTCAACTAAGATTTAGATATATGTGGTTCATGCCCAATAAAACTTGATCTTAAAAATTTGACGAATATGAAACTCAAGTGGACCACACCACAGGGAACATTGGAATAGGACACATCATTCAAATCTTTCTAGGACCTACCCAAGTCTTGGATAAACCATACATTTGATTTTTTATTTTATTTTTCTTCTTATTCAGTTTACTCATCCTACAAATGGATATAGATGGACATCAAATACATCGCAATAGCCATTGGAGAGATTTTATCAATAGACTTCTACATTCCCACGTTTGCCCATGCTGTTCCTAACTCGACTTTGGATCAACATCATTTTCAGACTTACCTCTTAAATTGGATTGCCAGAATACACTTTCATATATTACAATAGGATGCACATGCAATTAGGATAAGGTCCTTTTCAATCACCCAAATTGTTTATATAATGCTCTCACTGTGGATGGAGATATCAAAAAATTAAAAATTAAAAATTAAAAAATCTTGATGTGAAATATTTTGACCCTTTGATTATTGTGTGTACAAGTGCTGTATGGGGAAGTTTGCATTTGTTTACACTAATTTTCACATATTAACAAGACAAATTCAAGAAATAATTTCCTCAACTTAAAATACAATGGGTAACTACTAATAACGTAATGGCTGAAGCACCTTTATTCATGAACAATTTCTAAGGATGTAACCAATTAGAGTTTATATAATTGTTTACATTTTACATAATATTGTCATTGTTTTGAAATTTTCTTGCATAAAAATGGATATAGATGGTGATATTTACTAATTATGTGATGTGATGCAGTGAATGATATTGTTTAAAACGGTTGAAACCAAAACATTGATATGAAAAACCATACATCATATCGAAAGGAAAACGCATGGAAAAAATATCCATGATAACTTATTGGCTTTAGCAAACATGATTTCTATAAAAATGTTGAAGGCCAACTGTAAAAAAAAAAAAAAGAAAAAAGAAAGAGAGAGAGAGAGAGAGAGAGAGAGAGAGAGAGAGTTTTATTCATTTTTTGAGAAAAATCTTGCAAATGAAATTGATTTCCACACCTAAATTTATTATTGAAAATAAGAAAAACATCACATCTGTAAAAAAACGATTTCGTTTTCATAGTTTTCAATAGTTTTCCTCCAATCTAAACACTATGACAGTCAATTGGAAAAAGCAACTAAGGGGAACCCGTTGGACATGGACCATGCAGCACAATTATCATGTGAGACTCATTCTCCCTTTCACTTTCCTTTTTGTTGAGATTCCTTTTCTAATGCTTTCTTCGTTTGGTGGAAGTTAATTTATTCTTACTTTCCATCATCATGTGAATGTACTTTTACAAACCCTTTTTTAAGGATAGGACAACCATTTCATATCTTTGGTAAAGTGAGAAATAAAGAAATAAAAAATAAAAAATAAAAAGAAGAGTGCTTTCTCTCAATCATAATCATGCATCTACGTCTCGTCACAATCAAAGCTATAGAATTGAAAATGCCAAGTCGGTTGTCCCGCGGTTGAATTGCATATCACTCGATAACTTTAGCATTTTCAGTCAAGCAAGTGAATCGAGATACTTTCATATAAAAATATACATTAGATCCAACACCACATCCTATGTTCGAATCACATAGGGAGTAAATTGTAAAAAGAGCAACCTAGATCATGGTGAAAGCCACCATAGCTAGAAAGCACTACCTAGATAATTAAAGTGTACCTGCCATTAGGCTGAAAAGGGCTATCCAAAAAAGAAGACAACATGAATGCCGCTACAAAGTAAGCCATCACAAATGTCAAACTATGGAACATGATGAAATGTTACAATCCCAATAGTTTAAAGAACCTAGATTAACGTGTTCCATCAATTTTGACGCTTTTAGCCTATTGATTAGGTTCTTAACAAAGAAACTTGTTAATATACTTCTTAGTTGAAGTTAATTATTAGGGCTTGTTTGGGAGCATGGATTGGAACCCTGTAACATCCCGGATTTTCACTGTTTTGGATTTCCAAAAATCCTTGAAATTTATTTATTTATTTTTATTATTAACTTATAATATCACTTAACGACCATTAACACTCAATGTTAGTTTATTCTGGGGTGGACTAGTCTAGTTATGACGGGACCAAGTACGGGCCCCCAAGCCAGATGGCCTGTTTGCACTTAACAACAGCCCGTGTGGGCCGCCCAGCGACTGAGGAAGGTCAGAAAAATCTAAAAATTTAGGAAATCATAGATCTCATTGGGCTTGTGGTCCATCGCGGACTGCGGACTCAGTGGACACCCAAAAGTACCATCTGGCGCTTGCCCAATGCGCCCCACCAATGCCAGATTGGAATCTGGCACTTACAAATAAAACCGAGATACCAGGCATTCCAGCCGTCGGATTTCTTTCAAATTTGCGGTGACAGTCTAATATATTTTTCTACGCACGTCCACTAAATCTGGGACCCGATCGTGACACGATGACCGTTGATCGCGAATCAGACCCGTACGACCAAACCCCGCATCCGTTCGTTCCCAAATTTTGTAAGGCCCCTCATCGGGCCATGGACCACTTATTTTATAAATTTCATGGCCAGAGGGCCATCAGAAATGCTCCAATCACCAAAATGGGCCTCCCAGGGCCACTTAAAGGTCGGGAACGCTTGCTCAGATCATATATCCGTTCATCCGTTCGCCTTCAATTTTTGCATGGGCCCTAATCAGGTCATAAGGCACCTACACGCCGAATTTGGTGGCCAGAGGGGTGTTAGGGCCACCCCAACACCAATAGGGAGTCTCATAAGTCTATTTTAGGAAATTGTGGAAGCTTAGGGCCATCTCCACCAAATTTGGCATTATAAAAGGGCCTCATTTGGGGCACCCCTCTCTCCATACGAATTTTGCCCTAGAGAAAGGGAAGAGAGAAGAGAGAAAAGGGAGAATGGAAAGAAGAGAAAGGAGAAGAAAGAGAGAAGGAAGAAGGGTAAGGCGGACCTTAGATCGTGGTGGGGCCCAAGGAAATCAAACCTCACATCTCCCTACCTTATCTCCAAGAAGAAATCTCATCCACAACCACCATTTTCATTCCGTTGATCGCATAGGTAAGATCCAACACTCATTCTCCTTGAAACCCTTGTGATAAGAAGGGTTTTGCTTGAGATTCTAATATACAAATGTTGTTTTAGGGATTCCAACCGATCAACCCCCGAAATCCACCCTCCTAGTGCGTTCCTAAGCCTTCAACGAATCCGAAGGTGCGGACTATTGTTCTTAGGTGGCCTAGCACCAATTTTAATATGTGTTTAATGATTTTGGTTGCTTGAATGTTATGTTTGGAGAATCTAGAGAGACCCTAGGACTTGTATGTTTGTTAGATTTGTATGTTGGGCTTCCACATGATGTTGTTCTTGCCTTCCACATGATTTGGTGTATGGACGATTAGATGCTCATGCCTTGTTGATCTTCTCATATGATGTGCCTCATAATACGTACGATTCCTAAATTTTTGTGTATTTTGATCCGAAGGGATGTAGGAAGGTCTTAACTTCCTCACCAACTCACACCACACACACACTTCTTGTTTATAATATTAGTAGCTTTACATGTTGGTGGAAATTTAGAATTGTTTGTTGAGAAGCATGAGAACATGATGTCGTTTATGTTAGATGATGCATTGATACTTAGTATGTTATGGATCCCCTTCACATCTTTGGGTTGGTTAGGAACATGATGAGAGACGGTAGTCCCACCGGTAGGACTATGTTAGGGCTATATCCATGGGTTTGGGAGGGTGTGTTCGAGTGGCTGTAGTTTGACTACATGGGTCCCTTGTGCCCGAGGTCACTCGTCTCATGCTCGCCTGGCCCGTGCGGTCTAACCTACTGTCTGACCAACCTTGTTTGTCAACCCTGTTTGTTCACTCATGTATGGAACCTGAACCACCCTGCAACCGTTGTAGCCCAACGATAACCCACCTGAAATTGGTCCACAGCCTCGTGAGCCGGGCATGGTGGAATGGGACACTATGTCCGAGCTGTCGGCCATGCCGGGTACCGCGCCTCCCCGTAGTGACCGCGAGCGATCCCTTCCTTTCGGCACTCCTCATGTGCTTGGAGTCGGGGATGAGGAACCCGACGGGATCACGGACCGCGAGGTCTCGGCCTCACGCCTTGATGGGGTCTTGGCCTCGCAACCAGCTTAGGGCATTGATACGTAGGGTGAATCAGAATCCCCAACCTGCTGGATGAATGGACTTAACTAATAACTCGGCTAACACGATCGCATTGCACGCATTAGTTAGGGTGGCGACTCGGAAGTCGAGGTCGCTCTGAGGGAGTGTTGTCATATGCGATCGTTAGATGGAGTCGCTTGAAGGAGTGTTGTGGTAAGGGCATGCATCATATCATCTCGCATGCATGCATTTTAAATAAGAGTTATTAGGTATTGATGATTGTCTGCTTTTCATTAAGTTCATATTACAATTGATGCTTGTTGTAACTTAAGACCAATAGTTCACACTGAGTTGATCACTCACTCCTACTCTGGGACGGTGTTTTAAAACACCAACCAGACCCATTCATAGATGCAGGTAACTCAGGGCATGAGGAGCCAGGCGAGGTGAGCTTGGACGAGGAGGACGGACTCACCTACTTGCAGCTGATGGGCGGTTCTCCATCGGCTTGATCGGGCTGAATTAGATTTGCTTGAGCCGCGGCTCACTTTTTTTACTCTTTTTGGACTAGCCTTCTTTTGTTATTCTGTTGGGCAACGCCTTGGGCGACCCTTTATTATTTTGGACATGTATATATGTGGGATATCCTTCATTTCAGTAGACTGGTGTGATTGTGCTTCGTGCCTCAGGTAATTCCGAATTTTGCCGTTAAATTTGATTAATCATAAAAAAAAAACAATAACTACATGATAAGTGACACTCGGGAACTCGGGAGTCAGTCTATGCACGACCCCTGATTTTTCGGGGCGTTACAAACCCCCTGGATTCTGAACTTGAATTTGAAATCCTCCTATTGTTTTTGGCACCTAGATTGGGAATCAACTTTAATCCAAAAGTAGCTATGCATGGTATACTCACATGAGTTTAAATTTTATTACTAAATCAACTTTAATATCTCTAATTAGTGACATATGTAATGTTTGACACAATGGTTGCAATAAGCCCGTTGAAATATATGCTTTGCCCGAAAATGATGAAATTCCAGGTCTCATATGAGCCACAAGCACAAGATCATGTCTGAGTGACTAACCAACAATTTTTAATCATTGATTTACATGGACAATGTTTGGATGGTGCTAATCATCATATTAAAGTAATTAATAGTGATGCAATTGATAATCTAATTATTTTTTAATATCATTAGTGGGCCTTGCACATAATAGTATGGTGACACACATGTTACACATGCAACTATTAAAAAGATTTTGGGTGTAATCTAAGCTCTCACTTGGATTTCAAACCCCCATATACTTTATGCTGCCAAACAACACAAGGGGATTTCAAATCCCCCAAATCCATAGTGCCAAACGACCCCTTAGTAGTTGATTGTTGAAGATGTTATGTGTGAAAGGGGGTTAGGATTTAGAAGTTGGGGTGCGTTTGGGTACACATGTGAATTGAATGACATCCATTCAATTTATTCAAGAGGACATGACCAAGATTACTAATGTTTCCCACTAATCATGGGAGTGAACTAATAGCACTGGAGGCCGGCATTTGCACACATGGCATGCACGGATAAGATTGAAACCATTCATTTATTATTTTCAATAAAAACTGTTTGGACGATCCTAGCCTTTAATTGGTTGGGCCAAGACCTAGGCCTGACCCAACCCAACCTGACATTTGTTAAAATTCCTATTTCATACTTCATTTTTTATAATCTAACCGTTGATCAAGCGAACCCACATGGAGAAGGAAATAGGCATGAGGAATGAAACCAACTGTCAAGATTTAAGATTGATAGGATTGGATTGGCATATTTGTTGGATATAATAAATTTACATATAAAGTCAGGTCAGGCCAGGCCAGGTGGGTTTGTGCTAAAATGGCTTGACCCAAGCCCGGCCCAAAAACTAATTGGGGGCATGGCCCAGTCCAAATCTGGGTCGGGCTCAAAGGACATGGTGGGCCACCCGGCCACTTTTTTTTTTTTAAAAATAATAATAAAAGAACTAGGGATTTCATATATTGAATTAACAGAGTAACTATAGCTTGACGCTCAGTGCGCGCCTGAGAAACCAAACCAGACCATAAACAAACCAAAACCCACAAAGAAAAGGAAACTCCAAAGGACCCAGGCACCCTACAGAGGGAACAGCCCAGGCCCAAGATGACAAAAAACACCCTATAAACATTCGGGCTTCTGCAGGAAAAAAAAAAAAAACCATGAGAGAAGCCTATCATAAGAAGAGAAGCCGAAAAAGACCTCAAGCTAATGCAAATCTAACCACCGTGGGAGGAAAGCCGAACTGCTCTCAAACCCAGCCTATCTAGGAAAAGGCCGCCTCTCACATGCCTAGGGAGGAGCGAATAGTGGCGAAAGAATGAGGAAACCTGAAACTCACTTTCCATACCATTTACTGGGTCATTACCTTCTTGATAAATGTGCCCAAAACTAATTCCATCAAAAGCTCCCCAACGCAAAATTCTTTCAATCCAATAGGCCACCATCTACGCAACCACGAAGCTCTCCAACACAGAATTCTTGATGCCCCTCATGGAGCTGGCCACTTACCACCCTTCATTCCGAGTAAGGAAGTAGGCCTGAGTTTCGTGGTTGTGTAGATGGTGGCCAAATCAGACTTTCCAGGATCATGAAGCTGTAGATAACCAACGGTTCTAGATCCATTCCAGTTTCTAAATGTTACTGACACATCGACCTTACACGTGGCATATGGCATAAATTGAGACTGTCCAAATTGTGGTCCCTTTATAGATGGAGGATAGCCCGAAAGTCACACTTCAAAAAATCCCAGCCATCCAAATTTATGGGAAAAATCAGATGGTTAAGATTGTATGATCAGTGTGATTCCGGGCATGCTTCATCTCTACAATTTGGATGGTCTCGATTCCAATAGATATGCGCCACCACGCCATACCACTTGTAAAAAGTGGTGGTGAAAGCACACCTTATTCCTACAGAGTCCTGACTTATCCACTGTATACATTGCTGGCCACATGATCCGGACCCTCCAAATCCTTGGGCTCATCATGGATGTAGGACAGTCCAAAACCGATACCGAACGGACGGTCATAATGGGCCCACAAATTGGACAGTCTGGATTGCCACGCGTATGACATTTTTGATAAGTTTCCACCGTTGAAAAGATTGTGGTAGGGCACCCCTAGCCCGGCAAATGCTCGTAGAAAGTAGGATTCTCAATCCACTGAGCGAGATATAGACCATTCAGGTGGGCCAATGTCTTCCGGATGTAAAGGATGGACCATTTTCATGGGTATCCAGTTGAAGCCCTGTGTGGCCCAATTACAGGAGTTCAGGCAATCCGGTCCGTTGATCTGCTGAGTCGCACAGCCGGTGGATAGACCATTCCTCCAATAGTACTACAAAATGGAAGATCAGGATCGCTCAAATTGCTAGTCAGGTTGTGATTGGGTAGACCTAAGAATCAGATTGATCAGATGATAGTAACCATCTGATTCTTGCCCATCGAATTTGGACCATTCAATATTTTACTTTTAAGCATTCATTTGATAGCCACATATTAGATGGTTGGGATTGCTTAATCAGTGTAATTTTTGGTCTACACGCCATTCACCGTATGGGCAGTATTGAGATTGTTCTGATCCATCCACCACCGATGGACCATATCCTAAGAATCTCCCAGACTGGATGATCCTAGCCACTGATATTTTGACTCTTTTCATTGAATACATCTTCCTTACCGTTTATTTATAGGCCATAAGCTAAAAGGCTATGATTATCCTAACAAGGACATCTATTGGCATTGTCCACCAACGGTGAGATGCAACAGCCGGATCAGTGAAACGTGGGGTCCACCTTCCCACTCAGAACGTTCAAAGCACTGACTTTCTGGGCCGACCCGTCAGGCCCACCATAGCGACACCTTGGCTTTGAGCCCAAATACAAACCCGTTTAGCCCAGGATTGGACCTAGGTTTTAGGCCTACGAGCCAGGGTTGGATGGTGCTAACCACAGCCCGGCCCATTCACAGCCCAAGTCCACCGTGACGTGTGCAAGTGAAATCCAGTCCGTCCATCACTTGTGCTCGATCATTTTAGGATGTGACCCGAAAAACCAGGTTGATCCCAAACTCTAGTGGGCCACAAGTTAAGGACCGGAACAGTAGGAATGAGAACGCTCACCACTTATCGATGCCCGCCCTGATGTTTATATGACATCTAAACCGTCCAAAAGGTAAACATAGGGAAAAATCAAAGATCAGCCTCATCTAAAACTTCAGTGTGTCCAAGGTTTCGACGGTGTGCATCTCATCCACTTGCTACTTGTCGTGTGGCCTACTTAGATTTTTTGTCTCAATCTTACGCATGATCTGGCGCAAGTCATGGACGGAGTGGATTTCTTTCACACATCACGGTGGGCCTCATTTCGATTTTTGTTTCCTGCATGGCATTTGATGCGGGCGGGAGGAGACACGTGTCTCGCTATCTTACCGTTCGCGCTTCTACAGCAGGTGAAACATGCCTGATGTAGGTTGGTGAAGAGAGAGAGAGAGAGGAAAACGGATTGGCTACTCCCCCTGACATCAGCCAATGGCAGGTGGTCGGTGCTATGTGGGCCCCATCATGATGTATGTATTTCATCCATGCCGTCCATCTATTTTTACATATTATTTTACGGTAAGATACTAAAAATTAGATATATCCCAATTGCAAATGGACCACATTACAGGAAACAATGTTGAATGAGCGTCGACCATTAAAAACATTTTGGGGGCCCGTAAAAATTTTGGATCAAGCTAATTTTTGTTTTCTCCCTTCATCTGGGCGTGTATGACCTAATAAACAGATTGAATGTCAAATAAACAGTACAGTAGGCCTTAGGTGGATTTTAATGGTGGATATCCAATCACTATTGTTTTCATGTGGTGTGGTCCACCTGAGAATTATATCCCTATCATTTTTGGTTTTAAGCCATAAAATGATCTGTAAAATGGATGAACGGAATGGATGAAACAAATACATCATGGTGGGGCCCACAGAGCACCGACCTTCAGCCGGGGGAGTAGCCAATCCGTTTAGAGGAAAAAAAAAAAAGAGGACGCCGCAGGTAGCGTCCGGCAAATGACAATTGGTGTGGCAAGAAATAAAAAATTACAAATTACAAATACCTCCCTTCTGCTCTGGATTATTGCAGTCGCCTCCCCTGTATCTATATGTTTGAGGAATTTGCACCAAATGACAGTCCACGGGATGGTCCTAATGGTGGGGCCTACCTTGATGTATGTTTAGTATATCCACGCCGTCCATCTACGTTTTCATCTAGTTTCATAGCATCAACCCAAAAATTAAGTAGATCCAACTCTCTGCTGGACCACACTACATTAATTAGTGGTGATTGACCATTAAAAACTTCCTTTGGGCTACAAAAGTCATGGATCAAGCTAATATTCCATTTTTTTTCCTCCGTCTCTATGACCTTATCAACGTTTGGACGGCGAATGAACATCACAGTGGGCCCTACGAAGTTTTTAATGGTGAGTGTTCAATCACCACTGTTTCCAGTAGTGTGGTCCACCTGAAATTTTTAGCTGCTTCGTTTTTTAGACTATGCCCTAAATTGATCTACTTAAAAATAGATGGACGGCATGGATATTCAACACATAAATCAAGGTGGGCCCCACGGCGAGGGCCACGCCTAGGTAGGTGAGTCCGGGTCCGCAACCTAATGATTCTGCTAAAGTGTTGGAGACAAAGCCCTCTACATCGGGAGTGCATTTTGCATATGCGTGGAGCCCACCATTGTATATAAACGGCATCCAACCCATCCAGCAGGTTCCCTCTCCCATGAATATTGACTCCTAGAAAATAGGCTAATCCCCATCTTAGAGCAGACCACATCACAGCAAACAATCAAAAACCATCCAAAAACCTCCAAATACATGTGGTGGGGTGTCCAATGGTTGGATCGGCCCGATTTTTGGCACGTCAATTTTTCATCATGAACTGACCACTCGGAATGGGTTGGATGACATATCCAAACTAATGCGGGCCCACACATCTGCAACTTAATTTCAAATAAGATGGTATAAAATGGTCAATTGGTCAAAGATAACTTGCGAGTACCATCATTTAAGCCTTAATTCGAGGTCGGTTACATGAATCTCGTTCCGTCGTTTCGGCCATCAAAGGACGAGTGCCTGGGAGAGCGGATTAGATGTGGCTCCCAATCTCACCCGAGACGGTGAAGCCCTTACCATGGGGCCCACCTTGATATATGTATTCTAAATCCATTCTGTCAATCCGTTTTTCCATGTCATCAAAGGACATGGTCCAAAAAATGAACGGATCCAAATCTCAGGCGGACCATACCATAGGAAAAAGTGGTGACTGGCCATTAAAATCTTTTTACGGGCCACAAAAGTTTTAGATCAATCTGGTATTTTTTCCCTTCATCCAGTTTTTTTAAATCTTATCAAAATGCTGGATGGAAAATAAAAATTATGGAAACATTACAATGAGCCCTGGGAATTTTTTAATGGTGGAGGATTCAATTACCACTTTTTCCAATAGTTTGGTCCACCTAAGAATTGGATCTGCTCCATTTTTGGGCTAATATGATAAAATGATCTGAAAAAATGGATGGATGGTGTGGATGTAAAATACATACATCAAGGTAGTCCCCATGGTAGGGGCCACACTGTGTTGGCTGAGGCTAGGGTCGCACCAAATCCGCCCCTGACGGGCCTGTTTGATTTTTCACGTAACATGTAAAAGAGAAGGCTGTACTTCCAATAATACCAGGCTCAAGGAATCCCGTCAGGACAGGGGTAGGACGCAATCCGCTTCCGTCAGGCAGCGTCCTACCAATACCTGACAAATCCGTCCACACAGGGCTTTGTAGGGTTCACCATAATGTACAGGTTATATCCATGCCATCTATCCATTTTTCCATATCATTTTAGGGTATGAACCCAAAAATTAAGGCAGATCCAAGGTCCATGGGACTACACAGTGAGGATTGAAAGATCTCCCATTAAAAGTTTGTGGGAGCCGTAGAAGTTTTAATAGGTTGGATGGCAAATAAACATCACAGTAGCTCTTAAAAAGGTTTCAACGGTGGATGTCAGTATCACTGCTGCTTCCTATTGTGTGGTCCACTTGAGCATTGTATCTGTCTAATTTTTTATCTAATAACCTAAGAGGATCTGCAAAAATAGATGAACGGCGTGGATAAAATCCATACATCAAGGTGGCCCCCACAGAGTCCCTGACTGGACGGATTATTGTCCAGGAGTGGGTAGGACGCAATCCGCGGTGTTCACGATATCAGGAAAAAAAAAACAAATGGTCAAATGAATGGCTACCAATTAGACTTGTTAGGTACGAGCGGACGGCACGGCACACGTGTTAGATTTCTAGGCCATTCATCAAGCAAGAGGTACTGTTTAACGTGCCATGAACCAAAAATGTTCTTGTCCCGCCGACAAGGTCCATATGCAACTCATGAATATTCTACCTTTGCTTTTGGTGTATTGCCCGTTCAGATTGCGCCCCACCTGATGAATGGCCTGGATCTCTGCCACATGAGGACCCCTCGTTGAAGAAAATTTTGGTCATTTTTCAATACTTTTTTTTCATCACCTCAATCCAGACCTCGTCCGTATCGTAGGGCCAATTGGGGCCTTATCAAACAGACACCCTAGAAATAAAATTATCATCGGTGTGGATTCAGAAAGAGAAATCAGATGGTTGTGATTGTCCAATCACCGAGAGTTTTCGGGACAACCTCATCCAAATGGCGCCCACAAATTGGAACGGTTCAGATTTTAATACGTGTATGCCAATGGTAAGATCTATAATAAAAGGAGACTTTTTTTAAAGATGGTAGTGGATTCTTCCATAATTGATTTGAAGGGAAGATGTTGATGCAACTCTTAGATCGGATCTTGGATCATGTGAGATTGTTTAGCAGCCTCATATCAGACAGGGAATTGATAGTCTTTGGCAACCTCAGACAATGAATTTATGTTTAGGGGCCCCATTTCAGAATGGCCCACTTTTGTGTGGTTCGTAGGGCTCCATTTTGAGTCCTATTTTTGATTGTATAGATAAAATGATGCCACCATGGTGGGACGGTGGCTCTATGAGGATGTAGAGGGACCCAAGTGCAGTGATTCGAGGGCGTACATAGGTGGGAGTAAACATATTTCATCCGTAGAAATGCCAAAATGCCATTTTTCTACACGTGTCAGAGATCTTGGCCATTCGTCTAGTGGGCTGGCTGTCTCATCAAGTGGGTCGCACCTTTATGGAAATAATGGTTGGTTAGAAAAAGTGAACAGGTTATTCAATGGTATAGATGTAACATGACTTACAAGTGGACCTGCATCATTTTTGGGCCAGGGTACTTCACGATGATGCGATTTGCTAGTGTTGAGTAAACTCTGTGGGGCCCACCATGCTGTATGTATTTCGCTGTCAATCCTCTTTCCAGCTTATCTTAGGGCATGAGATTAATAGTAAATCATATCTAGGGCTCAAGTGAATCACCTCACAGGAAATCATGAGAATTGAATGCCTACCAGTGAAAACCTTGCAGGCCCGAGAAGTTCCGAATCAAAGTGATATTTATATTATTTTTTTCTTTGCTCATGTCTGCGTGATCTTATGTGCAAGTTGGATGACTTATATGCATCAATGTGAATTCCGAGAAGGTTTCGATAGTGGACATAATTATCTCTATTGTTTCTTGTGGTGTGGTCCACTTGAAATTTTGATATGCTGCAATTTTGGGCTTATGTTCCAAAATCAGCCTAAAAAATAGATGGACAGACTGCATAAGACATACATCATGGTGGCCCCATAGAGTTTATCATGCCGAGTTGCTCACTACACAATCCATGCCCCGTAGATGGGCAGAATGCATAAGACATACATCTTGTGTGTATGATCGATGAATTGCCTCAAAGGAATTGCCTGGCCGTACTCAACGTCAGGAATGATAACTCAATAGAGAAAGTATCAGATGCAGCAGCGGTACCCGCAAGAAGGGACCTCCAATTGAGGAATTAATGACTTAGATGTGGTCCCACATTTGATTGTTGGATTAATAAGATCCTTAAGGGTTGTTTGACAACATGGATTTGGATTTTGGCCTAGGAATATAAATTAACAATTTTTAAACTCGAGGCATCTTAAATTTTAATTCTTATGGAATTTAAAAATTATATTTGACAGCCAGTGTTCAAATATATCAGTATTACATTACGTATCGCACCTTTGGGACACGGACATGTATCGATTATCACACTGAAAATATTGATTGTATTGCGTTTGTTGGTGAAAATATTAAGAAACATGGGAAAATTGGTTAAATTTTTTAATAAAACTTTACTAATTGTTAAAAAAGACATCCATACATACTTATAAATCTAAACATTACAAAAAGTAGTTCACATGACATATTTTCTTTGTATAGGATTCTAATTGATGCAACTATATTCACGTTTTATTCATATGATTTACAAATGTAAGAAAATACGTGGAAATACATTCAAAAGCAAAAGAAGAATTATTAAATCAAGATACATATACATATTTAATTTTCTCTTTAGACATAAAGATTACAATCGATTTTGTAAGAAATTTTTATTTTTTATCAAATTTTTGCAACTTTTAAATCTCAAACTTTAAGCTTCCAATTTATTTTTATTTTTTTTATGAAAATTCATGAATTTATAAGAATTTGACATTAATTTAATATGATTTATAAAATTAAAAAACAATCAAAAAATAAATAAATTTCTCACTGGATTAAACATGTGGATATATAAACCGATATCGTCAATACTTAAAATATTATAAATAGCTTAAATTTTAAACTTTGCATAAAATAAGAGAGAGTAATTAAGACATTCAAAGAGGATTGAAAGGACTCAAAAGCTCTATCTTTTCTCTTAAATTTTAAAAATAGTCTTTTTGGATATTTTCAATTCCCAATGGATTTGAAATTCAAGATTTTAGATAATATCAAACATAACCAGGATTAAAAATTTTGTATCCCAATTTCTAATTGCCCATCATCCATACTAGCTATTAAACAATTCCTAAGTTTCAATATAAAGAAAGAAACTTTAATACTTTCAAAAAACATGATATATGATATCTTTACAATTATTTGTAAATCACATATATTGCATACAAGTAATTCGAATTAAATATCAGTTCCATTTAAATGTACTATCTGTAAGTCTTTTGTTTTGTGGGTTATGATGTTATTTTGTTTTCAATAGGAAGAGTTTGTGGTTAAAGAAAGAAAGTACTTACAAAGAATTTAAGAATTAAATCTTGATAATTACTAAGTTTTTTGAACTCTTACGTTTGGTCACATCTTCATTATCCTCAACAAACGTACTATTATTCAGCAAATTCAAGTATGCACTTTTGTCCTTTCAAAGTCGGTTGCCATGGCGGCCCAGTTCGCCCTGACTGTTATTCCTTCAAGCTTCGGATATTGTCGGAGTATGATCGAACCCTAGATCGCTTACATTCCTGCTTGCTGTATAAAAGTTTTGCAGTTCCCACCTCACAGTACACCTGACCAGCATTGTTGGCAATCAGGACCGTTGATTTAGCGGGGAACCATGTGGATGGTCTATGGACCCAAAATCGTACTAACTCAGACCATCAGATCGTGTTTTTTTGCCATTTGAATGTAGCCGGCTTCTTTGTCCATTCCTATTTTTAGCCAACTTATACGACAGTTAAGAAAGCCTAATCCCCTTGTCTTTTGAGATATGGTACATCCACCTGGTGGCCCACCATAACAATAGTACCGATGATCGGACCCGTTTGTTATGTGTACCATGGAGAGAACTGCCAAACCAAAATAAAATGTGCCCATGGAGATGTGAATAAATGGACGTGCGGTCAGGATTTGTTTGTGTGGTATACATGCAGCTCAAATAAACTCATCCAAAATCGTGGGTCCGACTTCAGGTGGGTCACACAGGAAAAAAATATAAAAAGAAACTGCACTGGATGCATGTCCTAAGTGGATGATTGGTGGAAACTTAATGCATGGTTATAATTAAAAAATATTCAATGGTCGAAAGTCAACAATCAAATGTACATTAATCAAGGGTTAGGATCGTTCGACCAATGTGATTTTGATTTGGACGGTTTGATTCTTGTCACACGTGCGTAAATTTTATGAGCACATGAGTCTGAACCATCACGCCGCGCCAGAGTTCGGACTAATTACTCTAACACTAGTGGGCAGCTCGTTTTGGGAAGTAGGGCATCAAATATGGCTCGGGGAGGTTACAAATTACATTAGTGCCCAACCACTACCTTTTATATGATTACATCCATCTGGTGGACCCCACCACATTCTCTTTTGCGATACGTGTCAGAGATCTTGGCCATTCGTCTAGTGGGCTGGCTGTCTCATCAAGTGGGTCGTACCTTTATGGAAATAATGGTTGGTTAGAAAAAGTGGCCAGGTTTTGGTCAATATTCAATGGTATAGATGTAACATGACTTACAAGTGGACCTGCATCATTTTTGGGCCAGGGTATCTCACGATGATGCAGTTTGGTAGCATTGAGTAAACTTTGTGGGGCCCACCATGATGTATGTATTTTGCTGTCATCCTTTTTCCAGCTTATTTTAGGGCATGAGATTAATAGTAAATCATATCTAAAGCTCAAGTGAATCACCTCATAGGAAATCATGGGAATTGAATGCCTACCAATGAAAACCTCCTGAGGGTGGGAGAAGTTTCCGATCAAACATATTTATACTTTTTTCCTTTGTCTATGTCTGCATGATCTCATGAGCAAGACTGATGACAAATACACATCAATGTGGGTTCTAAGAAGGTTTCAACAGTGGACATGATTATCTCCACTGTTTCTTATGATGTGGTTCGCTTGAGATTTGAATATGCTTCAATTTTGGGCTCACGCTCTAAAATTAGCTGAAGAGATAGACGGACAGCATGCATAAGACATACATCATGATGGCCCCATAGAGTTTAACATGCCAAGTTGCTCACTACACAGTCCATTTGCCTTCTTGATTGGCCCCACTTGTGTGTATGATCTATGAATGGCCTCAAACGAATTGTCCGATCGTACTCAACGTTAGGAATGATAACTCAATATAGAAATTATCATATGCAGCAGCAGTTCCCACATGAACGGACCACCAATTGAGGAATTAATGACTTAGATATGGTCCCCACATTTGATTATTCGATTAATAAGATCCTTTACAATTAAGGGTTGTTTGACAACATGGATTTGGATTTCGGCCTAAGAATCTAAATTAACAATTTTTAAACTCAAGGCATCTTAAATTTTGATTCTTACCGAATTTAAAAATTATATTTGACAGCCAGTGTTCAAATATATCGGCATCACATTACGTATTTCACTTTTGGGATATGGACATGTACCGATTATCGCATTGAATATATTGATTGTATCGCTTTTGTTGCTCAAGACATTAAGATATTGGTTGAATTTTTTAATAAAACTTCACTAATTGTTAGAAAGATATCAACACACTTATAAATCTAAACATTACAAAAAATAAATTCACATAATATATATGTTTTCTTGTATAGGATTTTAATTGATGCAACTGTATTGAAATTGTATTCATATGATTTACAAATGTAAATAGACATGTGAAAATACATTCAAAAGCAAAAGAAGAATTACTAGATTAAGTTATACATACATATTTAATTTTATCTTTAGACATAAAGATTACAATTGATTTTGCAAGAAATTTTAATTTTTTTTTCAATTTTTTGCAACTTCTAAATCTCAAACTTTAAGCTTCCAATTTATTTATTTATTTATTTATTTTTGAAAAATCATGAATTTATAAGAATATGACATTAATTTAATATGATTTATAAAAGAAAAAAAATCAAAAATTAAAAATGCTCACTGGATTAAACATGTGGATATATAGACCAATATAGTCAATACTTAAAATTTTATAGATAGCTAAAATTTTAAACTTTACATGAAATAAGAGAGTAATTAAGACATTCAAAGAGGATTGAAAGGACTTTAAGCTCATCTTTTCTCTTAAATTTTAAAAATAGTCTTTTTGGATATTTTTAATTCATGATGGATTTGAAATTCAAGATTTTAGATAATATCTAACTTGACTAGGATTATAAATTTTGTATCCCAATTTCTAATTGCCAATTTTCCATGCTAGCTATTAAACAATTCCTGAGTTTCAATCTAAAGAAAGAAACTTTAATACTTTCAAAAAACGTGATGAATGATATCTTAACAACTATTTGTAAATCACATATACTGCATACAAGTAATTCATATCAGTTCCATTTAAATGTAAGACTTTTGTAAGACTTTTGTTTTGTGGGTTATGATGTTATTTTGTTTTCAATAGTAAAAATTTGGGGATAAAGAAAGAAAGTACTTACAAAGAATTTAAGAATTAAGTGTTGATTACTAAGTTTTTTTGAACTCTTACGTTTGGTCACATCTTCATTATCATCAACAACAGTACTATTATTCAGCAAATTCAAGTATGCACTTTTGTCCTTTCAAACTCTATCATCCCACTGCATAGTTATGTGTCGGTTGACAGGGCGGGCCAGTTCGCCCTGACTGTTATACCTAACAAATATCAAGTGTCCGCGTATCAAGCTTCGGATATTATCGGAGTATGATCGAACCCTAGATCGCTCACATTCCTACTTGCTGTATAAAAGTTTTGCAGTTCCGACCTCACAGTGCACCTGACCAGCATTGCTGGAAATCAGGACCGTTGATTTAGCGGGGAATTATGTGGATGGTCTATGGACCCAAAATCGTACTAACTTAGACCATCAGATCGTGTTTTTTACGGTTTGAATGTAGCCGGCTTCTTTGACCGTTCCTTGTTTTAGCCAACTTATAAGATAGTTAAGAAAGCCCAATCTCCTTGCCTTTTGAGATATGGTACATCCACCCGGTGGCCCACCATAACAATAGTACCGATGATCGGACCCGTTTGTTATGTGTACCATGGAGAGAACTGCCAAAGCAAAATAAAATGTCCCCAAGGAGATGTGAATAAATGGACGTGCGGTCAGGATTTGTTTGTGTGGTATACATGCAGCTCAAATCAACTAATTCAAAATCGTGGGTCCCTCTTCAGGTGGGTCATACAGGAAAAAATATAAAAAGAAATTGCACTAGATGCATGTCCTAAGTGGATGATAGGTGGAAACTTAATGCATGGTTATAATTGAAAAATATTCAATGGTCGAAAGTCAACAATCAATTGTACATTAATCTAGGGTGAGGATCGTTCGACCAATATGATTTTGATTTGGACGGTTTGATTCTTGTCACACGTGCGTAAAATTTATGAGCACATGAGTATGAACTATCACGCCGCGCCAGAGTTCGGACGGATTCCTCTAACAAAAGTGGGCAGCTCGTTTTGGGAAGTAGGGCATCAAATGGCTTGGGGAGTTTACAACTTACATTAGTGCCCAACCACTATCTTTTGTATGATTACATCCATCTGGTGGACCCCACCGCATTCTCTTTTGTGTACTCCAAAGGGAAATGATAACGTGGACAGATGCCAAAAGTTTGAATCGAACGCCGAGTGATTTGTTATGGGCCCCAAGTTCATGGTTTTATTTGGAGAAATGGTACGATATAGAGGTCGCCTGCCACAGTACACGTGGCAGGTAAACAGTGAATCGGGACCGTACAAATAACACATCATACTATCAATGGATCATGGGAAAAAAATCACTCCAAAATATTATCCCAGGCGTCCGATTTCTGGACTCTAAATGGCGGCAAAAGACATGAATAGTTAACGGTTGACATTCAGGTGGAAAGGTAAGATAAAGGCATGTGTAGGATTGTTCTATAAGTATTAATTTCGAATTATACGGCATCCAAGTCAGGTCCCACTTCATGAACGGTCGCGATGATCCGTATTCACTTCCACGTGTACAGTCGAAGGTGGATTTGTCATACAAGAGAGAGACGGCTGCTTCGTATCATTCCTTCCTTTGTTTTTTAAAGTTCTTCAGGCACGATGGGTCCCACGTCTCTCGGCCCTTGAACATGATGGGCGTCTCATACGGAAGGAGAAAAACTCTGATACTCCGGCAGAGTGTGATAGATCATACGCAGGCACTTAGAAATTATTTTATAATTGTAACGTGCAATATAGTAATTCAAATTAAACTGTCCAAATCACGGGTCCCATTTTAAATACATAATAAACAAAAAAAGATTAAGCATATTTGAACATCTGACTAGCGGATTGGCAGACATTTATTGGACGGTTGAGAAGGAAAATAATCCAATGCTCTTACTTCAAAGACAAGTGTCCACTAATTGGAGTTTATGATTGTTCAACCAATATGATTTAAAGGTCGTCACTTACCGACCGCAAGTTACACAGTTTAGCCGGTTTAATTTGAGTTAGCGTTAGCCACTTGTGCATTTTTTGAGCGATTGAGCATCAAGCGTCATGTTCTGCAGAGTATCGAATAATTTCTCATTCCCAGCCAATGGCAGTTTGGCACATGCCTGCACGGATCTGAATCAGATCTCGAAAGGAAGTAAAAATATCTAGCATCGAGATGTTTCAATTTTGTCGTTGTCGCACGTGTGGAAATTGAGCGGATTGGGCGTTACCGTCACACGTGTGGAAATGGAGCAAACTCGTGCGAGCTTACTGCTATTTATCACACGTTCTCGTGCAAACCCAACGGTGTCTTGGTTAGCACTTCATGTGGGCCGCACATCTACATTGCATACGGACCGGTGGTCAAATTTTAACCTTTCTGCATACATGTGGCCCACGTGATGAACCGACCGGACTTATTTTAGGGCCACGGTATGTACAACACGAGGCATGCCTGATTAACGGCTTTGATCTCATACGTTTGTCCTAGTTAGCACGTGCGACACGTGTAGATGTTCTCGTCTACTTTAGCATGCTTGTGATATCATTGAATTGAAGATACTTCTATCTTCAGGGAGGGACAGGACAAAACAAATATGTAAAGAAAAACTTTGATACTCTGGTGGATTGTGAAAGATGATACACATGCACTTAGAAATTATTTAAAAATTGTATGCATGTAATACATGTAATTCAAATTAAACTGTTCAAATTATATGTACCACTTTAGATGTGTGAGAAACCAAAAATTAGGGTTATTTAATAATCTGACTATCAGATGGTAGACACATTAAATGATTATAAAAGAAAATTATCCGATGGTCTCAATTCAACCAAAAAAGTGTCCACAAACCATAGGTTACGATTGTTTAACCAATCTAAGTTTTAGATTGTAATTTAAAAACAGAATTTTCCATAATGTAATCGGTTTATTTGAGTTAATATATGCCACATGTAACATTTTGAAGTGCCTGTGTATCAAGTGACATAACCAACCATAGTATAAGATGACTCCCAAAAAAAGTAATGGGCCAGGTGACTAGCGTACCATTGACTAAATTTGTAGTCACTGGACCACCCAAAACAGTGGGCCCCGCTGTGGCTGATCATAGCGGACATTTTCTATCCTCTTTGGATAGCTTAGGATATCAATCAATGTGATTTTCAGACCATTGTCCATCTAAGTAGGGCCCACAATTTTGGAGGATTTGGATCTATGTAAGGTCTGTGACTGCTACAGATAAGTTCCCACCGGTCAGTAAGTTCCATGCTGACGATTCTTATTTTACAAAGTAAAAGAGCCACTTCTTTAATTTGAAGTGAGCTGATTAGGTGGGGCCGGCCTCACCCAAGATGGTGCGGTCCTCACCTTAAGGCCCACATTGATCTATGTATTCTATATCCACGCCGTCCATCTTCTTTTTTAGAACATTTTAGATTATGAGCCCAAAAATAAAGAAGATTCAATTTTCAGGTGGATCATACTATAGGAAACAGTAGTGATTAATTATTAATGGGCCACAAAGTTTTGGATCAATATGATATTTCTTTTTTTCCCTTCATTCAGATTTATGTAATCTTATCAACAGGTTGGATGGAAAATAAACATCACCGAAACTTTACGGTGGGTCCTAAGAGCTTTTAATGGTAGGACGTTCAATAACCACTCTTTCCTACACTATCTTCCACCTAAGATTTTGATCTTCTTCATTTTGGTTCCATATCCTGAAATGATCTGAAAAAATGGATGGACGGATTAGATTTAGAATATATACATCAAGGTGGGCCCCACGGTAAGGGACGCACCGTCTTGGGTGAGGCCGGACCGCACCCAATCCGCTTACTAATTTGTTTTAGAGAGATTGACCACTGTCAATCCAACCTTTTAACCAGCTTCTTTTCTGAACCATTTTAAACTTACATTTCCAGTATAAATCTCTCACGCACCGACAGATGATTGAAGGCGACTCAATTAGTATGTCCGTACGTGAAGGGTTTAGACTGGCAAAGTAAGTTTGGGAGCGTTTGTAAAAGACGCTGGGTAAAAGGTGGCATAACGGTGGTCAATTTCACTTTGTTATATTCTCCGTACCGGAAAAGATGAAAGAATTTGATACTCTGTCAGAGTGTGATAGTTGATACTCCATCACTAGTAATTTTACATATGATCTTATAATTAACTCAAATTACACCGTCCAAATCATTGACCCGAATTTAGATGGATAACAGAGCAATGATTGTATCGATCTTAATTTTTTTTAACAGAACGATTTATGGAAAACTGTTGAAAGGTTAGCGTATGGTAGGCAGAAGACCATTACTCAGATTTTAGAATGGACTTTGAATAAAGATCTATCTGCAATTTGTCCCACCATTTGGAGGGTTTGATTCAAGCTGCTCGTATTCCATTTCGACAGTTTCTGTGTGACTGCGTACGTATCATCGCACCTTACCAGTGTATCAAACAACTCCCAAAGCTGAGTATAAAATAAGCCAGGCTTTATTGTCTTAAAGTTAACACATAGTTGCCGGGATGAATCTGCAGGCGGGAGCGGATAAGGTGCGGCCTTTCCTGTGGGGCCCACCTTGATGTATGTATTCTAAATCCACTCCGTCCATCAATTTTTACAGATCATTTTAGCATATGAGCAAAAAGAGGTTGAAGCAGATCTAAATCTCAGGTGGACCGTACTATAGGAAACAGTTTTGATTGAACGCTCTACCATTAAAAAGTATGAGGCCCACCATGATGTTTCCTTAATGTTTATTTGCCATCCAACCCGTTGGTAAGGTCACACAAACTGAATGAAGGGAAAAAACAAAACAAATATGATCCAAAACTTTTGTGGCCCCCATCCAACCTGTTTAATGGTCAATCACCACTGTTTCCTTTGACAAAGTCCACCTGATTTTTGGGTCTTTTTTTCGTTTTTTGGCTCATCGGCTAAAATGGTCGGAAAAAATAGATGGACGGTGTGGATATCGAATAGATGGGCCCTACAGTAAGGTAGCACCTAATCGTCTCCCCAACAGATCTCTCTACTGTAGAGTGACATGGTATACGGCCCATAAATTGGACCGTCTAGATTCACTGGAATAGCAGCCACTCAGAAATTGGACAAGTGGCACACTCGTAACTTAAACTAAACCTTCCAATTCTCAATTTAGATGGCTCTCAAAACGAAATTACTATAATTCCATTCCTTCCAATACCTTCCAATCCCTTCCAATCCACCCGTCCAAACGGACCCTAAATGGACATTTAGTAAATGGCCGCATTAGTCAACGGTCTGAACAAATAAACAAATGTCCATTAATCAAAGCTTAAAATTGTCCTATACCGTTGAATTTTAGACGGTGAACTCACCACAATGGTTCACGCAATTTGGACGGTTCCATTGGATGCCACATTTACAATTTTTAAGTGGATGCTGATCAGCCATCAGACTCTGCAGGGACCTCGAAATGGTCTGTGCTATGTGGGGCCCACTTTTATGTCCTTTTAGGACGGGGGCTAAAAAATAGCCTGTTCCAAAACTCAGGCGGATTAAAGGACAAATGTCCACCGTTGAAACCTTCACGGGCCACAAAAATTTTGGATCAATCTAGTATTTGCGTTTTCAGTTCAGCTTAGTGGGAACAACCTTTTGAACGGTTTGGATGACATATAAACATATGACGAGCTTGGGAAAGATTTCCACGGTTGGCGTTTCCATTCTCACTGTTTCCTGTCGTGAGGCCTACGTTAGTTTTGAGTCTGCTTAATTTTTGAGTTTCTGCCGTATTGTGATCTTTTGAAACTGATAGACGGAGTGGATTTCAAAAACAAAATATAACAGTGGGCCCCACATAACTTCCGCCTACAGGAACTGCCTGTTGGCCGGTGGCATAGACAATTCGTGTCATCTTGCAGGAGTCCACACTTGCCAGTTGTGATAGCTTGACCAGTATGTGGTCTGTCATCTGAGCAATTCATCGCGGTGAATAGATTTGGTACGTTGCCGGTTTCCATTGTACACGTGGATGTACAATCGGTGCCTCGAGCCGTCCATTTGTCGTGTTCGATAGTGGATCGCCCTTGATCGATAAATCCCACCAATCACATCATAGAAAATTATCTAATACACTATTCTCGGACAGATGGTGAAATTTTAAAAAAAATTGTGGTAGATGTTCTATGAATCTACATACAAGAGTTCTCCAGTCAAGTGGTAGATGGTGAAAGCTTTTTTGTAAATGAAGGGTCCGCCAGATCGATAATCCAGATTCATCTGCCGTACAGCCATGTTTAGGAAGTGGCAATGAACTGAGACGGGTCCGTCTCGAGCACCAAAGCGATGCCGTAAAGAACTCATGGCGCTGTACACTAGCTTTGTATGCCGCAGCATGTTTAGACCATTTATCATTGGGCCCCACCATCGAGTAAACTGTATAAAAGTTGCACTAATGGCACGACTTTAACCATCTGGTTAGTGAACTTTTCCCCTTTGAATCTGGACCGTTGATTGTTTTCTACTTTAGCACCGCTTGAAGGTTCCCAGTAGATATGGCTAGGATTCTCCGGCCAGCGTGATTTTTCACACAAGGTCCATCAACAGTTGGGCCCATCAGATGGATGGTCTGGATCCATTATCCCGCACACGCATACTAAATCAGAGCCTTTCGTCAATTGATCAATATACATTGAATATGGCTTGCATAAGCAAACACACCAGCTGGGTGATCATGGTCCTCGATTGTAGAACTCTTTAAGGATTATATAATGGACCACCACAAAGTCCAAACCAACAGTAGACGTTCATCAAAAAACCAAAATCCTTTAATAGATGGATAGGATCACCTAACTAGTGTGATTTTTGGTGGATTATCTAACCACGTTGTGATATAATAGATGAACGGTCCAGATCCCGTACACGCATGCGATGTATGAGGAAATTAAGTGATTGATTGTTGACTTGTATGGGTCTTCGCCCCGAGATTCAATACCGTTCCACCGACTTTCTATCATTTTCGTAACATCATTACTCAATTACCAAAATACCCTCACTCTTCGCGCTCTTAGAACGCGGAATTCAAAGAGGAATAGAAGATTCTTTTCCGCCATTTCTGCGTAATTGCCGCCGTACGATACCACGTCGGTTCACTTTTCGCCGGATCAAAACCGAGGAGGAGTAATTCGATCCTATTGCAGTGTGTGACGCTTGATAAGCAGTCACATAAATTCCACACGTGGCGTGTATGAATTCAGTTAGGGTCAGTTTGGGCAGTGGGATTAGAAGAGGGATGGGATTAAAAAACATAATTATTACCCATTTCAGAGATTGTCCCTCTTTCCATGGGATAAAATTAATGCCATGCTTTGTTGATAATAGGGTGGTACATTGAATAGATATACTCACCATCATTTAAAATTATTGAGAATAACACACATGTATTATATCTAAACCGTTCATTTGTTTTGTAACCTCATTTTATGGCATGGGCCTAAAAATGAGAGATCCAAACTTATGTAGCTCAAAGCCGGTAGTATTCAATACCCGTTGCTTTCTATGGTGGGGTTCACTTGAGCTTTAGATTTACCTGATTTTTTGGCCCGTACTCTAAAATAATCTTGATAAATGGGTGGACGGTGTGGATATAGCCCACACATCACAGTGAGACCTATGCAACTTCCAAAACATTGAGTGAAATTGGCACAGGACCAATGCAATTCCATTTAATGTAATTTCAAGCTTTTCCATTCTTCCCGAACATGGAGTGAAATTGGCACATGATCAGGTAAATCCCATCCCACCTAATACCTTGTAATCCGACCGCCCAAACTGACCCTTAAACGGTCAATCTCAAACCAGAGATTGGTTGAACTATCCCAACCTCTCACCCTGGCACCTCTTCCTAGAAATAGGTAGACTGGATTTTGTTTTGTTTTTTTTTTTTTCATTTTTAATCATCCAATAGGGGCCTGTTTGGCCGGACCCATCCCGGGATCCCGATATCCTGGGATATGCACAACGAGCCAAACAGACCCAATCAACTTGTCCCGGGATATAAGCAATTCCATCTATCTTAAAACAACCCACCGACATCACCATCATTGCCTTAAAATCCATCCCATCCCACCTAATTCCATGGGATTCGCCCGGCCAAACAGGCCCTAACTAATTGCACCAATACAATGGTCAATAATCAAACAAACGTAACTTTCTATCCACCACACATTTAGATTAAGACTGTGATTTGGACAGTTTAATTTAACTAATCTGTATATGACATGCAATATTTTCACATATCAAGGAATGTCTTCCTTGTTGCTTACTTTTATAAATCTTATTATTCGAAAACCTCCCGGTTATGAAAAAATACAAGTGTATGATGACATTCTATCTACTAAAAGCTGAACATATAAACCATACATTATCTTACATTAGGAGGCGCATCGTTCCATTGGGCTGATTACAATGCCCCAACAATCCCTCTTATCTATGCTAATTACCATATGTTTAAACCCTGTGGTAGATTGAGTGAAAGATACCTCGTTTCAACACGGAGGTCTTGGTACCGATTCCTAGTGGGGGTGGCTAACAGTAAAGTGTGATATGTCAGTGGAGTGTACTAACAAGCTAACAGACAAAAAAAAAAAAAAAAAAAAAAAAAAAAAAAAAAAATAACTCTATGAGGTCCACCTGTGATTTAAATGCGGAATTCAAATCATACATCCAGTTCACCTCCTCATCCTAATTAAAAATTAAGACAAGACATATTACCGGGAAGAATGCATGATCACATGCATTCATATTTTGTGGCTTGTCTAAAATTTATAGTGGCTTGACTTTCAATGGGTCCCTTCATCCTGGTAAGGGCACACTTGATGGTTAGGTTGGATGAAATATCGATCACACCGGTGGACCCTTGTAACATCCCGGATTTTCACTGTTTTGAATTTCCAAAAATCCTTGAAATTTATTTATATTTTTTTTTATTATTAACTTATAATATCACTTACCGACCACTAACACTCAATGTTAGTTTATTCTGGGGTGGACTAGTCTAGTTATGATGGGACCAAGTACGGGCCCCTTGTTTGCACTTAACAACAATGTGGGCCCACCGAGGAAGGTCGAAAAATCTAAAAATTTAGGAAATCATAGATCTCACTTTGGGCTTGTGGTTCATCGCGGACTCGCGGACCCGGCCGAACACCCAAAGTACCATCCGGCGCTTGCCCAATGCGCTGTGCCGATTGGAATCTGGCACTTACAAATAAAACCGAGATACCAGGCGTTCCAGCCGTCGGATTTCTTTCAAATTTGCGGTGACGGTCTAATATATTTTTCAACGCCTGCCCACCAAATCTGGGCCCCGATCTTGACACGATGACCGTTGATCGCGAATCGGACCCGTACGACCAAACCCCGCATCCGTTCGTTCCCAAATTTTGTAAGGCCCCTCATCGAGCCATGGACCACTTATCCTATAAATTTCATGGCCAGAGGGCCATCAGAAATGCTCCAATCACCAAAATGGCCCCCACAGGACCACTTAAAGGTCAGAAACGCTTTCTCAGATCATATATCCGTTCATCCGTTCGTCCTCAATTTTTGCATGGGCCCTAATCGGGCCATAAGGCACCTACACACCGAATTTGGTGACCAGAGGGGTGATAGGGCCTAGATCCTAGAAATACCCTCCCATAAGTCTAGTATAGTAAAAACCTAGCCCTTGGGGCCATTTGCACCAAATCTGGAATTATAAAAAGGTGTTTCTTTTGGGCACCCCTCTCCCATACGATTTTGCCCTAAGAGAAAAGGGGGAAAGAGAGAAGAGAGAAAAGGGAGAAGAGAAAGAGGAGAAAGGAGGAGGAAGAGAGAGTGAAGAAGGAGGAGTGTGGACCCTAGATCGAGGTGGGGCCCAAAGAAGCAAATCTTACATCTTCCCACCTCTTCTCCAAGAAGAAACCTTACCCCACAACCGCTATTTCGTCTGTTGAGTAACTAGGTAAGCTTCATTCCCTATTTTCTTTGAAACCATTGTGATGAGGGAGATTTACTTGGGATTCTTACAAGCAAGTGGTCGCCTTTAGGGATTCCAGCCGATCTACCCCGAAATCCACATCTCCTAGGTCGTTTCCAAGCCTCCATCGAATCCAAGGTGCGGACTATTGTTCTTAGGTGGCCTAGCACCAATTTTTATACGAGCCTAATGATTTTGATTGGTGAATGTTATGCTTGAACGTCTAGAGGAACCCTAAGATCGTAGGTTGATGGAATTGTACGGATATGCATGTTTGGCTACCCCATGATGTTGTTCTTATTTCCTTACATGATTTTGTGTATGGATGGTTGCATGCTCATGCTTGTTGATTTCCATATATATTGTTGCTTAATAGTATGCATGGTTTCATTACTCTTGTGCATGGAATTTCTCAAGATGGGGGAAGTGCATAACTTCCTCACAAACCCACATGACTCACACGCACTTTATTTCATGATTGCTTGTTAGAAATATTTGATTCATATGACTGAGATGCATGAAATAGGATGTTGGTATGCTAGTTGATAACCTGTGTAGTTGGCTTGTTACGGATCACCCTCCTTACCCATGGGTTGGTCAGGAACATGAGGCGAGATGGTAGTCCCATCGGTAGGACTATGCTAAGGCTAGACCCGTGGGTTTGGGCGAGTGTGCTCGTGTGGCTGTAGTTCGACTACATGGGTCTCTTGTGCCCGATGTCACTCGTCTCACGCTCGCTTGACTCGTGCGGTCTAACCTACTATCTGACTAACCCTGTATGTTAACTATGTTTGCTCACATGTGTATGGAACCTGAACCACCCTGCAACCATTGTAGCCCATTGAAAATCTACTTAAAACTGGTCCACAACTTCGTGAGCCGGGCATGGTGGAATGGGACACTATGTCCGAGCTGTCGGCCTACGCTGGGGTACCGCGCCTCCCCGTAGTGACCGCGAGCGATCCCTTTCTTTCGGCACTCCTCATGTGCTTGGTGTCGGGGATGAGGAACCCGACGGGATCACGGACCGCGAGGTCTCGGCCTCACGCATTGATGGGGTCTTGGCCTCGCAACCAGTTTAGGGCATTGATACGTAGGGTGAATCAGAATCCCCAACCTGCTGGATGAATGAACTTAATTAATAACTCGGCTAACACGATCGCATTGCACGCATTAGTTAGGGTGGCGACTCGGAAGTCGAGGTCGCTCTGAGGGAGTGTTGTCATATGCGATCGTTAGATGGAGTCGCTTGAGGGAGTGTTGTGGCGAGGGCATGCATCATATCATCCCGCATGCATGCATTTTAAATAAGAGTTATTAGGTGTTGATGAATGTTTGCTTTTCATTAAGTTCATATTACAATTGATGCTTGTTGTAACTTGAGATCAATAGTTCACACTGAGTTGATCACTCACTCCCACTCTGGGACGGTGTTTTAAAACACCAACCAGACCCATTCATAGATGCAGGTGACTCAGGGCATGAGGAGCCTGGCGAGGCGAGCTTGGACGAGGAGGACGGACTCTCCTACTTGCAGCTGATGGGCGGCTCTCCATCGGCTTGATCGGGCCGAATTTGGAATTGCTGAGCCACGGGCTCAACTTTACTATTTTTAGACATAGCATTCTTTTGTTGTTCTGTTGGGCAACGCCTTAGGCGACCCTTTATTATTTTTTTTTGACCTGTATATATGTGTTATAACCTTCATTTCAGTAGAATGGTGCGATTGTGCTTCATGCTCAGGAAATTCCAAATTGTGCAGTTAAACTTGACTAATCGTAAAAACCATAAATGCATGATAAGTGACACTCGGGAACTCGGGAGTTGTGTCTATGCACGACCCCTGATTTTCCGGGGCGTTACAGATGGTATCAGAGCAATAGTTTGGAATCCCTTGGGCCATGGGTCATGAACTCACTAACGCGTCCACTGACTTGAGAGGATACGTATTGGAAAACGCAACAGAGACGTATAACCCTAGGAACCATCCCAGACCCTGAACCAACAACTTTAGACGGAAGGAAGAATTTGCAAGGGGTTAGGAATGGGTAGCGAGAGAGGGGAATCCGAGGGTCTTGACTTGACGACAAAATTCGATTTGACTGAATAGGAGGTCTAGTTAGTTTAGTCCGCCAAGTTCCTAGGGCCCGTGGGGCCAACTGAATTAGGTGAAATGGATTTTAGAGTAACGATGAATGTAGGTGTGAAGGAGTGCCCCGGGGATGAGCGCATCCCATGTTCCATGATGCCCTATCAAAACGTATCCAATTAAAGGTAAATTCCAGATTTCCTTCCAAATATACTTGGAAAGTTCATCGTCAAGGGATTTGGAAATCCCGCGACATACCTCTCAATCCAAGGCTCATTCAACAAAGCCTATGGAGTCAATTTTGAATCTCACCCCACGCGCATTCCGGACTTGCCGTTCCCAATCGTGAGTTGGGATTAGCATTGTAATCCCATTTCATGTAGCTTAATGCTACTAGTTAAGCAGGATTAGGTCTAAGTCCCTCTGTCCTTTAGTTTTTTTTCCTGGACATTGGTAGGGACGAGCCGGATATTGGATGATTGGACGGTAGAAGCCCTTGTCTGAGCCCAATGATCCAATACCGAACCAAGCATATTAATCCTGACCCATTTGGGAACAATTAAGTGGGGGCGAATGAAATTTTATCGAAAATAGAGAAAATGTATAATCGAAACTAAGGGATTAGACGGTCGAAACCATAGTCTTAGGCCAAATTTGATAGTTCAAACCCATTCTGGGATAAAGACTTGGGAGTGAACGAAAATTTACCGAAAATAGTGAAACTAGAGAAAAACTAGGTTTTGGCCCATAACTAGGAGGAATCTCATGAAACCAGTAGGTCCATTGTGTAGATCAGCTCGTTCTACCCCAAATTCATATATGGCACGTCGAACAACTCATTCCGGTTTGCGAGATATGACCATTGCAAGGAGCCCCCACCAGGAAGCCAGAGGACCCGCGTGGCCACCCCGCCGATCCGCGTGGCCACCCCGCCGACCCGCGTGGCCACCCCGCCGGTGGTCAAGAGGCCCGCATGGCCACCCCGCCGACCCGCGTGGCCGCCCCGCCGACCCGCGTGGCCACCCCGCCGACAAGTGTTCCCCGTCAAAATTTCTGCAATTTTTAGTCAACTTCAAAAATTCATAACTCCTTCGTTACAACTCCGATTTAGGTGATTCAAAAGCCATATTGAAGCTTGATGAGTATAGTTTTATAAAAAAATAATAAAAAAATAAAATAAAAATTTTAATATGGTTAAAATTAAGATGTTCTATCAACTATCCAAAAATTTTAAAATTCAGGCAACTATTTTTCCTAGAATTTTAATAATTTATTTACAACTCCAAATGACATGAAATTTGGTGAGATGACTTAAAAATTGATGATAAATCATTATAAAAATTTTAAAAAAATAATCCACTTACTAAAAGTATAAGAAACGTTACAAGAAGATGGGTCCCCTCCTCCCTTTCAATGTTCACACGAGTGGGGCCCATTTCCCTTGCTATGTGGGACTATCTAGAGTCCATAAAACATCTCTACTATGCCCATTACCCTCCACCATCCCTTCTAAACCCTAGGAAGACCTCCCCTCCCCCATTCTCAAACAAAACCTTAAACCCACCTTCTCTTTCTTCCAACCACATATCACACTCCATTCATCAATTCTTCAAATCTTAAGCCCTTTATTCAAATCCTCCCATCCAACCAACTCCCACCAACATTCACACCCTTTCAACATTCTTCAAACCCTCTCCAAACTTCATTTCCAAGATCCACCAAGCTTAACCCATACTCATTCTAAAACCCAATTCCCCTTCAAATTTCCTACTCAAAATCTCATACTTCTAACCCATCTTCTCCTTCTTCTTCACATCATCGTATCTCCCTACTTCATTCTTTCCTTTCCTCTCCTTCCACCGCTCTCCATTGTCCCAACCCATCTCCAAACCCATTTCTTTTGGGCTTGTTTCCACCCACTCGGGCTTAAGCTCATTCCTCCAAATCCCTCTCATCACCCATATTTTCTTCTAGATCCATTCACCAAAACCCCACTCCTCTCACTCTCTTCTTCTCCATTTCCAAATTTCATTTCCTAAAACCCATCTCAAAACCCTTCTTGAATCCCATATCTTCAACTCATCTTCGAGTTCATTTCTTCAAACCCACACTCAACTCATTTTTTCCAAACCACATCCTTAAGATCCATCTTCCTTAAGAAACCATCATTCTCTCATTTCACATCCATCTCCCTAACCCATCTCCACCCTCTCATTTCCAAAAATCCCACATCACAAAACCCAACAACAACCATCCACATTCAAATCCATTCCTCCCCATTCCAAGACCATACTCAACTTCAAATTTCTAAAACCCATTCCATCCTCATTTCCCCAAACCCCCTTCAACAAATCCATTTCAAACCCATTTCCCTATTTGCACATTCTCAACAACTATCCATTTCCTTACCGAGGGGAATGACATTCCTAAAGAACCGTTTTTCTTCTTCTCCATTCCGGTAATTCTTTCCCTCAAGGGGAAGAAGTACCCCCATCTTTGCCCGATCCAGAAGAGTAGTAGCATAACCTTTCCGATAATTAGTAGTTTGCTTTGAGTCGATTAGTTCTACCTGCTTGTGTTGAAGGATAGTTAGGATGTTTGCTTGACTAAGTTATTTTTTCCTTATGTTGGAATGTCTAGAGAACTATGTAATCCATGTTGTATGATGTAACTAGCCATACTAATGGCACTTTGAATTTAATATGAATGTATAGATTGTTTTTAAATTTTCTTGTCACCTTATAAATGCTTGTATGTATGATTGCCTTACTGCATCCATCTTAATGTTATTAGCACTCTAAACCACCAGAATACCTTAAAATTTTCGATTCTTCCCTTCCTGTTAAAATTTATGAAACTAAAACGTGATTTGCTCATAACTCACTAAACATAGGATCAAAATGGTAATGTCAAGAGGAACCTTAAGGTCATGGAAACCCCTCTAGAACAGTCGTTTGATCATAGGCATCGCGGAAACTCACCACCCATAAAAATATTATGAATGTGAAGCTTGAACTATTAAAGAATTTTGATGTCTTCCAAATGTTAAGATTGATCAGACTACGGAATCACGGGATCATACACTTGCGATGTATTCGCGGCTTGACCCAATTCTTAATCCTGGGTGAACACCAACGTACTCACTGCTTTGACCGAAAGCGAAGACCATGATCTACCAGACTAGGAAGGGATACAACGATCTTTCTACCCCTGGTCAGCAGAGGATCGACGTATGGGATCAAGCCTACCACAACTGTCTTTCCGTAATAGCCCGATCCTAAAAGGCTAAAATATACCACTATTAGGTAAACTTTGCCAACAACCTCTTAATACGATAATAATGATTTTGACATTTGTTTTCAAACCTCAAAGGCAAAAACTTTTAAGGGGGGTAGACTAGAATGAACTAAACTAGTATAGATAGTACACACCTTACCATGCATATGAACTTGAATTCAACAAAACCTAGGCAAATGAAATAATGAAACCTTTACTTACTACCCTTAGGCAATTTCAAGGACGAAATTGTTTTTAAGGGGGGTAGATTGTAACATCCCGGATTTTCACTGTTTTGAATTTCCAAAAATCATTGAAATTTATTTATATTTTTTTTATTATTAACTTATAATATCACTTACCGACCACTAACACTCAATGTTAGTTTATTCTGGGGTGGACTATTCTAGTTATGATGGGACCAAGTACGGCCCCCAAGCCGATGGTCTTTGTTGCACTTAACAACAACCGTGTGGGTCGCCCAAATGACCGAGGAAGGTCGAAAAAATCTAAAAATTTAGGAAATCATAGATCTCACTGGGCTTGTGGTTCATCGCGGATCATGGACCCGGCCGACACCCAAAGTACCATCCGGCGCTTGCCCAATGCGCCCACCAATGCCGATTGGAATCGCACTTACAAATAAAATCCGAGATACCAGGCGTTCCAGCCGTCGGATTTCTTTCAAATTTGCGGAGATGGTCTAATATATTTTTCAACGCCTGCCCACCAAATCTGGGCCCCGATCTTGACACGATGACCGTTGATCGCGAATCGGACCCGTACGACCAAACCCCGCATCCGTTCGTTCCCAAATTTTGTAAGGCCCCTCATCGAGCCATGGACCACTTATCCTATAAATTTCATGGCCAGAGGGCCATCAGAAATGCTCCAATCACCAAAATGGCCCCCACAGGACCACTTAAAGGTCAGAAACGCTTTCTCAGATCATATATCCGTTCATCCGTTCGTCCTCAATTTTTGCATGGGCCCTAATCGGGCCATAAGGCACCTACACACCGAATTTGGTGACCAGAGGGGTGATAGGGCCCTAGATCCTAGAAATACCCTCCCATAAGTCTAGTATAGTAAAAACCTAGCCCTTGGGGCCATTTGCACCAAATCTGGAATTATAAAAAGGTGTTTCTTTTGGGCACCCCTCTCCCATACGATTTTGCCCTAAGAGAAAAGGGGGAAAGAGAGAAGAGAGAAAAGGGAGAAGAGAAAGAGGAGAAAGGAGGAGGAAGAGAGAGTGAAGAAGGAGGAGTGTGGACCCTAGATCGAGGTGGGGCCCAAAGAAGCAAATCTTACATCTTCCCACCTCTTCTCCAAGAAGAAACCTTACCCCACAACCGCTATTTCGTCCGTTGAGCAACTAGGTAAGCTTCATTCCCTATTTTCTTTGAAACCATTGTGATGAGGGAGATTTACTTGGGATTCTTACAAGCAAGTGGTCGCCTTTAGGGATTCCGGCCGATCTACCCCGAAATCCACATCTCCTAGGTCGTTTCCAAGCCTCCATCGAATCCAAGGTGCGGACTATTGTTCTTAGGTGGCCTAGCACCAATTTTTATACGAGCCTAATGATTTTGATTGTTGAATGTTATGCTTGAACGTCTAGAGGAACCCTAAGATCGTAGGTTGATGGAATTGTACGGATATGCATGTTTGGCTACCCCATGATGTTGTTCTTATTTCCTTACATGATTTTGTATATGGATGGTTGCATGCTCATGCTTGTTGATTTCCATATATATTGTTGCTTAATAGTATGCATGGTTTCATTACTCTTGTGCATGGAATTTCTCAAGATGGGGGAAGTGCATAACTTCCTCACAAACCCACATGACTCACACGCACTTTATTTCATGATTGCTTGTTAGAAATATTTGATTCATATGACTGAGATGCATGAAATAGGATGTTGGTATGCTAGTTGATAACCTGTGTAGTTGGCTTGTTACGGATCACCCTCCTTACCCATGGGTTGGTTAGGAACATGAGGCGAGATGGTAGTCCCATTGGTAGGACTATGCTAAGGCTAGACCCGTGGGTTTGGGCGAGTGTGCTCGTGTGGCTGTAGTTCGACTACATGGGTCTCTTGTGCCCGATGTCACTCGTCTCACGCTCGCTTGACTCGTGCGGTCTAACCTACTATCTGACTAACCCTGTATGTTAACTATGTTTGCTCACATGTGTATGGAACCTGAACCACCCTGCAACCATTGTAGCCCATTGAAAATCCACTTAAAACTGGTCCACAGCTTCGTGAGCCGGGCATGGTGGAATGGGACACTATGTCCGAGCTGTCGGCCTACGCTGGGGTACCGCGCCTCCCCGTAGTGACCGCGAGTGATCCCTTCCTTTCGGCACTCCTCATGTGCTTGGTGTCGGGGATGAGGAACCCGACGGGATCACGGACCGCGAGGTCTCGGCCTCACGCATTGATGGGGTCTTGGCCTCGCAACCAATTTAGGGCATTGATACGTAGGGTGAATCAGAATTCCCAACCTGCTGGATGAATGAACTTAATTAATAACTCGGCTAACACGATCGCATTGCACGCATTAGTTAGGGTGGCGACTCGGAAGTCGAGGTCGCTCGAGGAGTGTTGTCATATGCGATCGTTAGATGGAGTCGCTGAGGGAGTGTTGTGGCGAGGGCATGCATCATATCATCCCGCATGCATGCATTTTAAATAAGAGTTATTAGGTGTTGATGAATGTTTGCTTTTCATTAAGTTCATATTACAATTGATGCTTGTTGTAACTTGAGATCAATAGTTCACACCGAGTTGATCACTCACTCCCACTCTGGGATGGTGTTTTAAAACACCAACTGCACCCATTCATAGATGCAGTGACTCAAGGCATGAGGAGCCCGGTGAGGCGAGCTTGGACGAGGAGGACGGACTCTCCTACTTGCACCGATGGGCGGCTCTCCATCGGCTTGATCGGGCCGAATTGGAATTGTTGAGCCACGGCTCAACTTTACTATTTTTAGACATAGCATTCTTTTGTTGTTCTCATAAGTAACGCCTTAGGCGACCCTTTATTATTTTTTTGACTGTATATATATGTGTTATAACCTTCATTTCAGTATAATGGTGCGATTGTGCTTCATGCTCAGAAATTCCAAATTGTGCAGTTAAACTTGACTAATCGTAAAAAAACCATAAATGCATGATAAGTGACACTCGGGAACTCGGGAGTTGTGTCTATGCACGACCCCTGATTTTCCGGGGCGTTACAACCCTACATTCCATTCAGCAGTTTCTTTGGTGGGCATCTTGTTCGCAATATCCCTCATTTTTTCCTTTGTGTGGTCCGCTTAAGTTATGAATGTCGCTGGATTTTGGATTCTAGGCTCGACATTGGTAGATGAATCTAATGGATGGTTTGGATGGCACTCACATATCACCGGTGGACCTCACATAACTCAAACGTTTGAACACATTGATCATTCATGTTGTGAGGCCTGAATTTCAACCACAATAAAAATAAATGAACAGTGCCTTGGATTATTCTAGCGTGGGGCACACTCAGTCAGCTGGAACAATCGAGTCAATGCATATGGAAATTGTTTGGTTAATCAATGGCCTACCATTTGGGTGGACCACAACTCGCTGTTAATATATGTTTCTCCATTTAATGGCTTACTTTTATTTATAGAGTAAGCAGTGTTACTGAGCAAGTGGACAGTTTAACGATATTACTAAAACCTCACATCCCTTCATGCTGCAGGGATGGTCCGTACATGAGAACTCATAAACGGTAGATGTTTGCATGCCTACAAATAAAATCGAGTTGTTCAAATCATTTTTAAGATGTTTCTAGAACAAGGGTTACACTGAAAAACTGTTTAGATTTTAAAATGGTTGATTGCTAGGCTAAAATCCAAAATGTTGGCACACATATGCAAGTGGCAAAAATGATGGCCTGTAATAATTTGTCAATGATCATATTAATATAATGTAGAGCTAATAACTTAAAAGGCCATGATACTGGACGTTGTATAGATATATTATTAGCATGATTGGACCAATGCAGGACATGATGTAATTGGGCTCCAAACGAGTTCGATTCCAATAAATTCAATTGGGATAGAAAGAAAGTATAGTTGAAGTATGAATTGTAAATTGGTTATAACTTTTGATTAGGGTATTATTATGAGATGCAAGACTTATAAACCTTTCCCGTAACGAGCCATTCAGGGTCAACTGATTCATGTGCGTAGTGTGTCGCATTCAAACGTTTTGTGAGAAAACACATAGTTCTATTCAAAATCCAAATTTTACCATAAAAAAGTTATTTTTTTTAACAATTTTAATTTTTGTCATATTTTTATTTTTATTTTTATTTTTATTATAGAGTTTTAATTTCGTATCTTTTTTAGAGATTGATTATAATCATGCTAGGAATGCTCCAATAAAGTTAATTTAAAACTTTTCATTTTTGTCAAAATTTGTTATTTATGATAAGTTCTGTTTTAATTGAATTAGGATTTTTATAAGGGTTAGAATTTTTCTATTTTTTGTAATTTTGAATTAATTTTTTCTCTTTATTAGTAGTGTAATCAAGAGTAGATATAACTTAGACATTATTCAATAAAATATTCAAAATTTTCATCTTTTTCCTATGGAATCAAGAAACTACCGTGAATTCAATGAATTACATGTGGATTCAAGGCCTTCATTACTTGAGAAATACAATAATCTCTCTCATTATTTCATGCTCCTCCTGCATCACGCCAATACATAGAAATTCAATTATCATTCTAATTGACACGTTGGTGGAAAAGGTGAAGTGGCTTTAGTTACTTATCTCTCTAAGATAAGATAATTGATTCCTTTAATGTGCACCATCTATAATTTAAGGCTCATCTTTGATGTTAGTCATCCATCATGCAGGCCATCTATCATGTAGAGCCCACCTTGGATGCAGGCCATTAATCATTTGTATCATTAGATTGGTCAACAATAGATTTGCAAGGTAATGAAGTGCCAACATGACATAATTAGTAGAGATCCTATCCATTCATCCATCTGAACTTCCAGTGGGACTTAACCTGAATGTGCAAGATCCTGGCCATGCATCAAGCAGGCCCCATCATGTGCCTTGGTCCAAAAGATCAGGCTAGTCTATTGCCCATATTAATGCACACGTGTGGATCATTCACTGAAAGTACCGATTTCGTTTTTGGCCGTTGATCCGATGGGCCATATGTGTATAGTTTATAACAACACCCAATGGTATGTTTTAGTTGTTGGTTCTTGACTGTTATTTCTTTTACACACACATTCATACTCTACACACACTCACACCATAGTGAGATTTCACTATCATAGCACTCAACTTATGACCTCCTCTTGAAACTCCTGTCAGTCTACCATCCAGGCGGCTGATTCTGGACTATTACCCTTTTTTCCCTCAAACCGTGTCAATTGTTCAGTTGCAGTCCCCACCGATTGGACAACTACTGTAGTTTGATTGCCTATTATTTTTCGGGGCTATAGTACATCCACATGATTTGGCAGTTTTTGGAACTCATGATGCCTGTGAAATTTTTTATTTACAAATTCACCTGAACTGATCATCCTGCGGTTAACACACCTAAGCTTAGCAGCATCCATGATCTTGTATTTGTAAAATCCACTCCGACTATCAGGCGAGAAACATTATTTTTATAATAGATTTATAAAATAATACGGATTGAAAACTCATATGGACCACACAAACAGGAACAATGTAAAATTGGTACCTGAAACAATAAGTTCATAAGGTGTGATCCGAATGAGTTTTTTATATCAGTATGACATCTGTATATTCTCTTCTTCTTAGTGAGTTGCACATAATTGACGGGTTTGATGAAAGATAAACAACAAGGTGCTTCCACACACAAACCTCCGGTTGGCATCCCATCTCCATTAATCCATGTAGTCTAATATACATGAGTTGTGGTTTCAGATGATTTTTTTTCCTAAGACCTATCATCGATAATATAACCTGATAGACGGATTGGATTTTACATATACAAAATGGTGGGCCCCACGTACTTGGGTGTATTATGGATGGCGTAAACCAGTTGCTACAGAGGATTCCAGTACCGACGGAGGATCAAAGTCGCGTCCGACTGGCATGAACACGTCAGTCGCGTGTCCTGATGGAATACAATAGGCTGCCGACGGATGCGGATCGCGAAAGCCTTTCCACGCAACGGAATCGGATTGCGTACTGAGTTACTCAGTACGCTCTTATCGTACTGAGTAAACTTTGTTGGGCCCACCGTGAATGCATGTAGTTTATCCACGCCGTCCATCTGTTTTTCCAGATCATTTTAAGGGTTAAGACCAAAATTTAAATATATCAAAAGCTCAAATGGACCATACCAGAGGAAACAGTAGAAGTATTGATTTCCACCATTGAAACATTCCTAAGGCCCACAGTGGTGTTTATTTGTCATCCAAACAGTTCATAAGATCATACAGGCATGGATGATGGGAAAAAACAAATACAAGCTTGATTTAAAACTTCTGTGGCCCCAGGAACTTTTCAACGGTAGATGTTCAATTCACACTGTTTCATGTGGTGTGTTATACTTGAGTTTTTTATATACTTCATTTTTGGGATGACCCCTAAAATTATCTGGTAAAATGGATCAACGGAACGGATGAAATTCATGAATGACAGTAGGCCCCACAGGGTGTACAGCGTACTGAGTTACTCAGTACGCAATCCGCTTCTCCATGCAACTCCCTATGACGGGAAGCTAGGGGCCTACCGCGATTTTCGTGAGGAATCCACACCCTCCATTTTTTTTTTCCAGATCATAGTAGGACATGGATCTAAAAATGTTGCAGATCCAAAACTAAAGTGGTCCGCACGAAGGGTAGGAAATAACAACCGCTGAAACCTCACCGGGTCCACCATAATGTTTATATGCCATCTATATCGTCCGTAAGTTCATTCCTATTTGAATGAACTGGAAAAACAAAATATTAGCCTGATTCAAAACTTCTGAGGCCCACTAATGTTTCAACGGTGAGCGTTCAATCCTCACTTTTTTCCGTCGTGAATCTACGTCCTAACATCATCTGGAAAAAAGGACAGATGGGAGGATTTCTCAAAAAATATCCACCCAGCTTCCCGTCCGGCGTCCAGTAAATTACTGCGAAAGGCTTTAGCACGCAATCCGCGTCCGCTGCCGACGAACAGACAGAGGCGCACCATACTAAAATGCGCGGCTTGTCTCTTCTCTTTAAATACACCCACACATATGTCTCAGAGCCTAGAAACGGCTGACGAATCCAATCTTCCTTTTTTACCCTTTTACTTCTCCAATCATCAGACAATCTCTCTCTCCACTCTCTCTGTAAGTTCCTCTTTTTCAGATTTTCTTCTTCATTTGATCTTCTTCTCTATTTCTGAATAGATCTTTTCATTAGATTCGATTCCATTTCTAGAGATCTCTAATGGAAGAAATTAAGAGCTTTTGGTGGAATTAGGGTTTGGGTTTTCTTCGTTTTGATGGGATTAGGTTTAGGTTTTCCACCGAGTTTGATGTATTTCAGATCCATCTTGTGATTCTTGATGCAGATTTCTAGTTACTTACATGTCGATTCATGAATTTGATATTAGAATCTCCGGATGAGACGTAGTTTAAATGCTTTGGATCGTAACATCTTCTGTGATCGTTGCGATTGGGTGCTGTTAGCTTGTGTAGAGTCTGATGAGACGCCGCACATCTGTGGATCGGGTGCTGTTGGGTTGTTTAGAATCTGATGAGAAGACGCCCAATTGCGAGCATCTCCAGTGAACAGATGGAGAAGGTGGTCGGAAAGCACCCCCGCACCCGATTCTGCCTCTTGGTTTCGTTATCCGTCTTGTTTTGGTTCTTCCTGGTTTACTTCCATTTCATCGTCCTTGGAGGTGGTCCAATTGATGTTCCGGAGCGTGCCACTTCGTTCCAGATTGAATCTTCTGGTGCTCGCCCTGCATCTAAGAACTTCCCCTTTATGCGGGCCTTGAGAACCATAGAGAACAAGAGCGATCCCTGTGGCGGGAGGTACATTTATGTCCATGACCTCCCTCCCGAATTCAATGATGAAATGCTCCGGGAGTGCAAGAGCCTCAGCATTTGGACCAACATGTGTAAGTTCACCAGCAATGCAGGGCTGGGCCCACCACTCGAGAACGTCAAAGGTGTTTTCTCGAATACTGGTTGGTATGCCACGAATCAGTTTGCCGTCGATGTCATCTTCAGTAATCGGATGAAACAATATAAGTGCTTGACTCGTGATTCGACCATTGCTGCGGCTGTTTTCGTGCCTTTCTATGCCGGATTGGATATCTCTCGCTACCTCTGGGGCCATAACACATCGGTGAGGGACGCTGCTTCTCTCGCTTTGGTGGATTGGCTCGTCAAGCGGCCTGAATGGAATGTTATGGGCGGAAGAGACCATTTTCTGGTGGCAGGGAGGATAACATGGGATTTTAGGAGATTGACTGATAGTGAATCAGATTGGGGTAATAAGCTTTTGTTTCTGCCGGCTGCCAGGAACATGTCAATGCTGGTTGTTGAATCAAGCCCATGGAACGGGAATGATTTTGGCATCCCATATCCTACCTACTTCCATCCTGCAAAGGACTCTGAGGTTTTACTTTGGCAGGACCGGATGAGGAAGTTGGATAGGCCATGGCTCTTCTCATTTGCTGGGGCCCCACGTCCCGACAACCCCAAGTCTATCAGAGGGCAGATAATCGACCAGTGCAAGAAGTCGAAAGTCGGCAAGTTATTGGAATGTGACTTTGGGGAGAGCAAATGTCACTCTCCAAGCAGTATAATGCAGATGTTCCAGAGTTCTCTATTCTGCCTGCAACCCCAGGGCGATTCTTATACACGGAGATCGGCATTCGATTCGATGCTGGCCGGCTGTATACCTGTGTTCTTCCATCCTGGTTCGGCGTACACGCAGTACACATGGCATCTTCCAAGGAATTATTCAACATACTCGGTGTTCATCCCGGAGGACGACATTCGCAAGAGGAATGTCAGCATAGAGAAAAGGCTGAGTCAAATTTCCCCAGAGGAAGTGAAGATTATGAGAGAGGTAGTCATAAGCCTCATCCCTAGGCTGGTGTACGCAGATCCTCGGTCGAAACTAGAGACTCTTGAAGATGCATTCGATGTAGCTGTGCACGCAATCATTGACAAAGTCACCAAATTACGCAAGGACATTGTTGAAGGTCGCAATGATGATGATTTTGTGGAGGAGAACAGCTGGAAGTATGCTTTGTTAGAGGAAGGGCAGCGCACAGTGGGACCCCATGAATGGGATCCCTTCTTTTCAAAACCAAAGGATGGGAATAATGAGGATTCTGGTGGTTCATCTGCAGAAGTAGCTAAAAAATCTTGGGAGAATGAGCGAAGAGGCCAGTCATGACTGACACAGATGCCAGCTATATTTTAGGAGCTTTACTCAAGCCAGGCACTGAGAGCCTTGGGAGCTCAAATCTGCCTGTATGTGGCAAGCCAGAGAGCCACAGACGGTATGAGTTCTGATTCTGATGAGCACATTAGCATAACTTATCATAGAGATTTTCAAGCGCATGCCTACAACATTGTGTAAACCTAAAATGTAGGCGAAGATGAGACTTTCTCATATATATTCTTCAGTTTTTTTACCCCCTCATTATAGTTTTCAGTCGATAATTCTTTGTAATGTTTGTGTTACGTGCTACAATGATAGATAAATCATTTTGTCTTTTTTGCTTACCATTTTAATCGAGCCAAAGGAGATGAGAAGTGATACTGAAAATATTAATCTCTATGATTAAACATGTGGTTTGATAACTAGGTTTTGCATCACTACCGAAAATATTAATTTCCACCATCGGCTCTCTTCATTCGGTTTGGTTGTTGAATGTTTGGCTGAAATATGGACATAATTTAAGGTTCCTGTTGAGCTATGTGAAGCGTACTTTGGGTTCGTTTTTTGAATGTTTGGCAGAAATTTGGTACTTAATTTGAGGTTTTCTTATTGTGCTAAGTGACTCATACTACTGAAATTTTTGTAAAGAAACATAAAAGAGAAGGTAGAATCTAAAGAGACATATTAGGAGGAGATGGAGCTGGCTGAAATTTTCTGGAAATTTTCAGGTAATGGTTTTCGCATCTCTTATGGAGAGGCATGCTATATCAAAATACATACCACTAGGCTTATTTTTGTGAATGTTAGTTGACCCCAGTTTGGTTTTTGGGGAATTCTTTCCCTGGATTTTATGTTTCCTGGGGAATGTTAGAGCTGGCCTGGTATTTTTTGGGAAATGATTTGATTTTGTTTGGTTGATACACAGCTTTCCTAGGTAAACCTGGGAAATGGAATTCTTGGAGAAGAGAAACCAACCAAAAAGTGTGAACGAAAATCTTCTTCTTCCTTTTCTTTTCTTCTTCTTCTTCTTCTTCTTCTTCTTCTAACCAGGGAATTACTAAGCCAGGAAATATGCCAGCAACCAAACACCCCCTTAAGTTCAGGAACCAAATGATCCTAGTGAGAACGTACTCACCCCTTGAATGAATCTTTCTCAATGTTACCAAATTGTGATATTATGGCTGCGATATTCAAATGGGACTGGATCAAGGAACTTGTCATTTGAAAAAAAATGAACAATTTTCCCTTTGAATCATGTTCTCGTGGATTCTTGGGTCCAGGATCTCATGGGTTAATGAGGTCCAAGATAATGGATATTTCTTTATCTTTTTATGTACAGGGCAGTCTGCTTGACTGTCAATCATCTGGGGATTGTACTCTTTTTAGGTGGCTTATGGGTTGTGGAGTGTAGCTCAAGGCCTGTTTGGATTCAGGGATTCATTGAAGCTATCAGGTATTTCCATTTAATCATGGATTTGCCAGGAAAGAAAAATCCTCCAAATTGCCAAATCCACAAAATGATTGAGACTCCCAAAAGTAATAAAAGCTCTCCTCTTGAATAAATCCTCTCCAAATCCCATAGATTTGTAGCTTGGTTACTGAACAACAGGCCTTAGGATTTGCCAAATTCCTTTCCCAGGCAGATCGATAAAATTTTCGAAGGCATGGATTTACAAATCCATATTCCTGTTTTCCTGATCCCTAACAAGCCATTAGCTTGACTGAGGCCAATATTTGAGCTGGTTAGTTTTCTATCCTCACTCTCCCAATACCATATGTCATCTTCTCTTCATTGACTTCTCCAATGGAACTTGGGGCATATGCTGAGACCAGCAGGCAAGCTCTCCAGGATTCCAGATTCTAGGTGCATTAGTGGATTTTGCAGTTTATTTGAGCTATTTGATTACTTAGAAATGCAAGAAACAAGATATGGTCTACAAGTTCTAGTGTTGAAGCCATCTTAAAAGCAGTAGGTATATGCGTCATGTCCAAAGCTGATGAATGAAGAGTTTGTACTTCATCTATTTCTTCACAGATTGGTGGCTTTTGCTTTAGGAAGCCAATTCTTTCATATGTTTGGCATCTAGTGGACTTTGAGAGAGAGGCTCTTTAACGAATTCAGCTTGCTGTGGATGCAGTACTTTCAAGGGGAAAAGCAAGGATGTGGCGCCTGCTTCCGTGTTGGGTGCTTTTGTAGGAAAGAGAACACTCCTCACTGGCCAGGTTATTTGATAAAAATCAAGCCGAGCGTTATTTGGTGGCCCCTCCTTTCCCCTAAATGTAAGGACTGCGAAATCACAGATCTGTTCTGGGAGTTGGGAGTAATGGTTTTCAGCCTGGTTAGCCTCAGCTAGGCAAGAGTTCTGGTCGGCAGTTTCTGGGATCATCTGGCCAGCTGTTCGGTGGTTTTGCTGTATTGCCTTTTGGTTAGCACTGTTGGTTTGATTTTGCATGGGAGGGTGGGTGAGTTTCTGCTGCCATTTTGTTCCATCTTAGTCCTTGGTTGTGGTGTGTCAGCTGGGTCTTTGGGGTTTGTCCTCTTTGTCTGATTCTTGGTAGAAGTCTCAGTTGCTTTTTACCATCTCCTGCCTGTGTAGAGATGGTTTCATACGGGCCTTTATTGCACTTCCTTTCCTCTATCAACCCCGTTTTGGAAGTACCGAATGCAATTTGGATTTCAGTCCCCCAAACCGTTCGCCTAGATAGGTAGCTTGCATGGAAGAGATCTTAGTGTCACACGGAGTGACTTGTAGATAGGGGTGGACATGAACTGAGCTAGCTTGGTTAGCTTGCTCGACTCAGTTCGAAGCTAAGTTCAAGCTGAGCCAAGTTCGAGCTGGCCCCAGCTCGACTCGACTCGGATCAAACCCAACTCGGATCGAACAAGCTCGGTGACTCGGTTACTTTGATATTGATGTTGCCCACCAAGTGTTTGATGAAATGACTCAACAAAGTGTGGCTGGTGGCAAGGAAGGTATGCATATGAAACAAATACCTTTTTTTTTTCTTGTTTTTTATGTTGCATAGAAGGTGTTTGATAAAATACCTGTAAAAACCATTGCTGTTGTTTTACATACAGTGAGATAATGAAGGTGCAGTCCATGTGTTTGTGAAAATGCTGCACAGGCGAACTCGGCTCGATCTTGACTCGAACTGGCCCGAGCTGTTGACCGAACCGAGCCGAGCTGGCCAATCAGGCTTGAAGACCGAGCCAAGCCGAGCCGAGTTCTAGCTGGGGTCAGCTAGTGGCCAAGCTGAGGCCAGCTCGACTCGGTTCGACTGGATGTACACCCCTACCTGTAGACAACAGTCCAGGAAAGCAATACCCCATGTTTTTATGGAGAGTGAAGATCAGTGAGCTCTTTTCCATGCGGGCCATTTTTTTATGGGACTGTTATGTTGTGGATCATCACACAGCTCGGCAGAAGGGGCAAGCCAAGCACATTTAAATATGCCCCTAGAAAATGTACAGGGTACAATTATAAAGTTGCGTTGCTGGCTGACCTACTCAGATAATACTTGGGCAATGCATGGAAGTACCCCAAATTGATGTTGGGTTGATTTTGTTTCGTACTGGCCCAGCATTTGTGGCAGTGAGAAAACCTGATCGAGCTGTTCAAAATTTCATGAGTTAATGCATTTGTGGAGAGAATTTAGCAGGATGAAATCCCCGAGGAAAGCTTTCCACTTACGTCTCCCAAGGAACACTGCTTGAGATGTGTTGCACCGTTTCTAAGTTGGGCAAAAGCAATTATCCTGAACACTGCTTAAGATGAGCAAATTATTCTTGTTGTGGGTGGTGTGGCAGAGTGGGATGGATGATATGCATCTACTTACAAAATACATATTCACGTGCCATACAATTTTCGTAAATTAAACTGTCCAAATAACGGATGGGTTCAAGCCATGGTATTGGATTATCTGGCCATTGGAAGGTTCAAAATTTATTCTGTTCAATTTAAGCTGGTACATGTTGTTTGAAACGGCACTGTTTTCTTCACTTCTAAGGAATATCAGGCAGTTAAAATAATCCGCCTGAGATGTCCCCACTCCCCACACATCTCAGTTTCACCAAAATGGCACTGTTGGCGATTTACGAACTGTCCATTTTCGTTGTAAAAGTGAGGCCCACTCGATGAGTGCATTAGCCTGAACTATGGGCTAGAGCATTTCATATGGCCAGTGCTACCAAATGATTAACCCGGAACTTTCACATGACTGTCATGTGTGCTCCTGTGCAGCACTTCACCTCTTCAATCTCTCCTCGCCAAAACCTGGGGCTATGTTCCTTTTTACATCCAGACTCCACCAGCTGTAGTAGATGAATCCGAGAGACATTTTTGGGAATGGCAAAATGAATGGTCTAAATCCATTTCTCAAGACATAAGTAACTAATAAACACACACCAGTGGGGTGTGGCTAACGGTGGGGTGTACTAACAATGGGGTGTGTACCAACAAGCTAACAAATAAAAATTAAAATTAAAAAACATGAGTTTTCTTTTTGTTCAATTTTTTTTTTTCAGGGCCCTTTTTACATGGGATCCTTCACTGACTATAAATGGTGCCCGACATTCAGAAAACACAACACATGGTGAGCATAGACAATATGTGGACCACTCGTCAGATGAACCATACCACAGAGGGACCAAGGTTCGAAAATGACACTAAATGATCTAATCATTCAATCAGTAGTAACCTATAAATTGGCACTAAAACACCCAAAACAGGTTATGGTTCGATCGGACCTCTTTTTTCTTTTTTTTAAATGGCAATAAAACACCCAAAACGGAAGTCAACATAATGGGAAACCTCTCTAGCAGGATTGGAATCTTCCAATCAATGAGAAATTTGAACCATGGACCATCCAAAGGTAAAATCCACCTGATGAAATTTCAACATCTCATACAATTTAGTGCTTTTTTTTACATCAGTCAGACAAGTGCCTTTTTTTTTTTTTACACATCGGACAGAATTTGTCCATGAAAGATACACAACCTTTACCTTTATTCAACAAAATTTAGAAACGTTGTGCATGAAAGCTTTGGCAACTACACTGGACGATAGAAGGTATTAAAATTTCCACTAGGAGATACATCTGACCTGTCAGTAAATGATAGTAACTTTTGGGATGGAGAAGAGACGAGCAGGGTGCTGCCAGAGTCAGCATATCATTTGTTAGAGAGCATCCTATTGATTTCACCATTCTCATTGTACAAGTTGACAATCTTCTTGGCGTATGATGGCATGTGCTCATCTGCTCTGCTTCCATCAAAGAGAACAATGCTTTTTAGTCGTCCTAAACTTTTGCAATAATTACTTGCAGAATTGGAGAGCAAATACCTTTGTTTCCCCCAACGACGCTGTACATATAAATAATTCCTTATCGTGTGGTAATCTAAAGAATAACGGGCGAATTCAAGTCCTCTTGGACCAATCTGAAAGAAATCAATGGAATGCATTAAAAAGAAATCATGAAAGTAGTTTCTTCAGCAACTTCTGCCCAATGTGGGTATGCACCTACCAGGTTTAAAATGAATGCGATCAAATTACCAATGAACTTGGGAGCTGGCTGTGCAGGACCGGCCCCTGAAAGAAACCCATTTGTTAATCAGTTCAAGCAACGAACATTGCCTCATGCTCTCCCTCCCTCCCTTCATGGTTCAGTGAATCAAGACCATTGATCTAATGGGCCCTCACATGTATCAAAAGTCATCAAGGTTGGAAGCTTGCAGCCATCCAATGCAATCCTTGTCCTTCCTCAATTGTGGGTTGTTCTTGTACTTCTTTTTTTAACTGTCTATTCCTTGGACACGTCATTTTGGATTTTTCAAATTTGTCCATCAAGGAGTTTTGTAAGGCATGCTCGGCTCCATTCAATGATGGGCCCATCAAATATATGGACTGGATCACCGAACCATGTGCTCCTCTTGCACAAACTCCGGACCCAAAGGTATGTACCGTAGACATCCTCAGGTTGAGAACTTCCCACCAAAAGGGGTTATTCTTGAACTACTGAGGTCCATATGATAACAAGAGGCTTGCTTGGTACTCCATTGCTCACAATAGTAAACAAGCAAGACACTAAATCAGACGGGGCCATCTGCACCTGATTTGGCTTTATCATCAGCTTTGACAGTTTCCATAACATACGGACGCCGATTTCCCTGAAATAAAATGTTCCAATCACATGTGGGCTCCTTCAACATAGTTATTAATTAACAATGAAGTAGATCATTGTCAAAGAGGACTCCTGACACACTATTAATTGCACATGAATTTCACATGCAACGGTGCACATATGCCAGTGTATCATGTGCGTATGACAACCTAGGCATGCAAATTGGTGGGCCCCACTATGAAAATCGCATGGAGAAAAATCAAGCAGGCCACAAATGTATGTTGAATCATACCATTGGAAGGTGATGTGCACTTTTTTCATACAATGTGGCCCATCTGATGATGCGCCAGATTATCTTCATGGTAGACCCACCTGCACATAGATCGGATGTTGTACACACGTGACATTCTCGCACTAGTGCATCCCTTACATGTGCATTTCACATGCAATGCACTGCAGGCAATGATTCCTTATTACTATATCAATTCAAATGAAATACAAAACAGTCATACGCTGCTAACTGCAGGGGTAATCTCCAAAAGATTCTCTACCAGACTAAGCATTTCCCTTCCACGTTCATTTCTGCCATTCAGAAAATAAATTTGTGAGGTTTGTTTCCAAAATGGATTATGGAAGGTAACTGCCACACTCAAAAACAGCTATCAACATAACCACAACATTGTCGATACCAATTGACAAAAAAGATAGGAAAGCAAACATCACTACATCAGTATATTTTGTGCGATCTCTCAAAATGTTACCTGACAGTAATATATTGAGGATGCTCTGTCATGCTTACTCCTGCATATTTTGGCACACCCATGTACCCCACCACCAAGTCCTGCAAGCTTGCCATAAACAGACCACATGCATAAAAAGAGAACAATAAGCATTTCTGCATAGCCCTTGCATGCTTCCAGTAAGGCAGTTATTTGAGGAATACTACTTGCAGAAGTGCATCTGAAGTAGGTAGACACAAACACCCCACATGATGCACAAATGTTGAGATCCTGTCTGCTCATCAAGTAGGCCAAACTGCTAAAGGGCTGTCTGTTGGTAGTGGTGGCTACAGAAGGTAAATCCAATGGTTCAATAGTACACCAAGGACTACACCAGATTAGAGCATTAGCTAGCCATGAGTTCAAAGCATCAAAAGTGTCTCCGAGAATCAGATCATGTTCCGGGCACCAACTGTGTTTCCAAGACACTAGAACAGCCTTCCAGTTGCCCTTCACAACACCAGGATCGACCCAACGGCACAAAAGAACGTTGAGGGCATCCTCACGGCATGAGCAAAAGGGAAAGAAGCAAAAGGAAGCCAAAAACCAAGCTTTAGCAATGTTGCAGCCCCCCATTACTGACCATTCTCACTATCTACCTTGGTGGACCACTTTTTGAGTATGAAATGCGGTTGGAATTTCATGAAAATTATCTAGTTTGAAAGCTTGTTGAGCCAGCTTTCCAATAAAACAGGAACATGCAATTTGGACACTGAGAAATTTATGGTTTTTTTTTTCTGAGGGCCTTTCAAGATGTGTCACAGGCAATAGCCTCTCCACCATATCTTTATGGGAACAGCCTTCTGTGACAGCTTTAGGGTAATAGCAGTCTGCAACAGCTTTACAGAAACAGCTTTCTGTGACAGATCTTCAGATATATCTGTCTGGGTTAGCTTTTATGAGCACAGCCTTGCCATGTCCCCCACGACAGCCTTCTGACAACAGGCAGTTATATGCGTTGCCTAAAACGGGAGAGTGCAGGAAGTGATCCTTGCCACCTCTATCTAACTCTCGAACCGATTAAGAAAAGCACAAAATGATAGAAAAGGGATCAGAAGTACAACATCAAAACTCTGCTGCAACACACTCCCGAAGCTTACAACATCCAAGTCATCCATAACACAAGCTGCAACAGCCCACAAAAGTGCCCAAAAGTCCACTTTTTGTTGTTTTTCTTGCTTTGTAAAACTGCTTGTCTAGGTTAGGAAAGTCTAAGATCTGAACCCACCAACAACCCAACAATCAGTTAAGGTGGTTTTATTTGTATTCGAGCAAATAAAGAACCCAGTATAAAATGAGTCTTTTTTCTTTGTAAAATTTTTGTTGTAATCCAATTTGAAGTTCGAAGAAAGAAATCTGGATTTGTGTTGAGCAACTTGGATGACAAATCAGGCTGTGTTGCATATCAGGTGGGCTCCCGTGTCTATGAAAAGATGGATGGTCAACAGAAGGCAACCAACTGTCCACATTCAATGTACATATATTGTCTACCTGATGAGCAGACTTGGGTGATTTTTGAGCCAGTGCATGTTAACAATGTGGCCCACCTAATGAACAGCCCCACCTCCCACATAGGCAACACATTCATGCATGGGGGACATCTGGGGAACTGCAGAAGCATTCCTCTAGTACTTACACTGCCTGCTGGCCTTTCAAAATGGCAGATTTCCTAAAATAAGTAGAAAACTCACCGCTAATGCATTCGTGTAGTCAAAGCAGCTGTAGGCATGTTAAGAAAAGTAAGTTACAATCTCGAGTGAGCCGTTAGATAGGAGAATGGGTATAAATATCCATTTTTTTAAAGGAAGGTGTAAGCATCCATTACAAATAAATGTTATGAAATTGCGATATTTGTTGAGCCATGTATGTAAAATCAAAATGCTATCACTATAGCCAGAACTGAAGCGAAATAGGAAGTTAAAATAGTGAATGGTAGCAGAAATACTAATTTCTTTCTCATTTGCCTTGAGTTAAACATGGCCAATGAATAAACATTCCCCAAGCCTAGAGAGGCAACAAGCATGCTGAGCATACAAACTCCCAAAACCCATACAATTGTGTTAATGATTATTCACATATATTGCAATTCTATCTATTTGAAAATTAAGAATCAGAAGTCCTCATATGAAATCACTTGAAACAGGAAATTTGGATCTCCACAGGCTTCTGCCACCAAGAGTTTGCGCCAATGTAGGAGACTTCTAAATCAATACTGCTCCACCCATGACCTGATGCTTCCTCCAATACAACAAAGATGGTTTGCATGCAGTTTTCTCAACAAGAAAGGAGAAAGCTACAAGCGGGTTTGGCAATCAATAATAAGAAAATGAGATAATAATTCCAAGGACTTTCCTGATAAGCAAGTCCACTTTTTTTCTTTTTTGATAGGTAAAGCTGTGCCTCGAACCCAAGACCTCAATATTGAAGCAAAGGGCTCAAACCTGAGAGTCTGACAACTTTGGCAAGTTGTTTTCCGGATATGGTTTTGCAACTGATAGAGACGCATGTTTTTGTAGTTTCAAATTTATGTAGGCGTATATTCAGTTGACTGAAGGTACGCAATTAGATTTTCTTTAATGCATGCTTATTCATCTTCATTTTCACTCATTCTATGGCCTAGAAAATTATGAGGAGCCTTTTTAAGATGAAATACCTAGCCTTCACTACCACATACTTTCAACTATGCTTGGACACTTCCAACAAAATTATGGACCGTTTGCACCAATTAGTATCTGGAGCTTCATTTTATCACATCAAGTATTAGCACGAGGAAAGACTGTAAAAACACTTAACTGGTCCTGACCAACTATAATCACATGCATATCCAATTAATTTCAGTACATATTTTAGAAGTCATAAATAACAAAAACAACAAATTACCTATAGCATGATGGTGCAATAACGTCGACCAAATCATTTGCTGGTAAACAGAAATAAGGAACCTGCATTACATAATGGTCAGAATTGGATAAATTGAACATGCAAATTGCATATTGCTAAAAAGAAGAAAAGCAAATCTTGGATTCAAAGCTGGTGTTAAAGAGTACAAATTGACTTATTATACTCCTGAATATGAAACCAAAGATACTAATATCTTGGCGGCATTATGAGGAACAAGGAAACAAAGAAAGAAAGAAAGAAAGAAAGAAATGCAAGGGATTGATATACCTCTTCAATATGACCATCCAAATGCTTCAAGTGTACCTACAAAATGTAACAGTATCAGGAATATACTGTATGCCACATCTTCCAAACTGATTCGTCGTGATGAATGACTGCTATGTTCACATGTTGAAAGTGTAGATGAATGAGAAAGGATCCATGAGAGATAGAAGAGAAGGACAGGATTCCTACTCCCCATGGAATTGGATCCTTTATTTATAATCACATTTAGATTATAAGATATAAGGCCTTATTAACTAAAACGAGATATCGAAGATACATCAAAATCTCCCAGGATATACTGCTCCCAAGAACCATAGAATAATATTCCCCAGAGCTAGAAAATGCCCACATCATGTACACCAATAACTGTGTATTCTCACATGCTCTAACAGAAAGGAAAGGTTACTTACAAAGTAGCAAAAAGATAAAATTAAAATTAAAATTAATCTATAGATGCGGTACAATGGGTCGACATGTGACAACTGTCAATGTGGTGAGAATGACATTGAGCACTACATAGTAGAGGTCCAGATAAAAGTTTACATTTCTGCCAACCTTAAGAAGAAATCATGGACTTCAGGAGAACAGCACCGATGTACCACCATCTGAGAATTGTATATTCAGATTAACAGAGTTCAGAAAATATTGCTTTATTTCCTAACACTCAGGCTATTGATGCAACCAAAACCACAAGGTCCTTCAGTGCCACCCAGACAACTGACAGATATCATATCAACCACACTACAAAGCAAACTCAAAACTAGAATAGAATCCTTTGCCGCTTCGTAAGGAAAGACAAGTGAATGAAACAAAAAAGATAAGATGACAGGTTGTCTCCAATATTCAAAGAACAAAAGGCCTGCAGTACAACAAACAACTCGAATACCATCATATCTTGACTCCTAGAGTCAAGATAGCTTAAAGAACAACGTCTACAGTAACCATTCGAAAAGTAAGGTAGATTCAGGTAAAGTGGTGATAGGACAATGCCAAGCGTACATGAAAGGAATAAATGCAATGTCACCCGCCTACATGTCTCCCAGTCAATAGCTGCTCCAGTTGTGTGTGATAGGACCTCTCTATCCCTTTCCAGCTAGCGAAACCACCTGCTATAAAGACGTGGACTCTAGGAACTATTTCACTCATGGGGATAAACTGATTGATGGAATTAAAGAGCCCTGAAGGGGCGATGAAAGTCTTAGCTGTCTCAGCTATGTTTCTGAACCAATGGAATGAGTTCTGATTAAGAGGGCCCACTTGAAGATGGAGTATGTCTTCCCACACCTAACTGAGAGAGATGTAGGGAAGCTTAGAAAGGTCACTCCATGCCATAGGTATTTCCAAGGCTAGAATGATCACCACAGAACTAAAGCCAGATTTATAAAATGCCACAGCACCACCAACACTCCAAGTATATCCACAAACAAAATCATCCTGAGAAAGAGAACTGACTTCTAATACATGGTGTAGATAACTAAAAACTAAAAAGTTAGGTAACTAGCCACAAAATGTGGCATCTTTTAAATGTTTCCGAGGAGTTTGAAAGCCCCACTCATATTTTATGATAAAACACAACGAGTACTGAATTTTTTTTAATAATAACTAAAAATGTATACCAATATGATGGAGAGAGAGAGAGAGGTGACTTATCAGTTGGTAATCAAATCCAGTGGAATTCACCAAATTCAGAAGAACATAAATGAATAGAGGGTCCAAAAATAAAAGCTTGATGATCATTGAACCTTGTAATCTTGCATGAACTCATAATGCAAAACTGTTTCCGGATCACTGCTTGCAGCCTTCAAAAACTTGTCCAGCCCCTCCCGAGTTCCATTATCCACTAAGAACAAAGAGGTGTTAATATAAATTCCAAATTATGTGCAAAGCATTTTCAGTAACCTGCCTGGTATAAACTAAACTACTGATGCATGATTCAACTCTAGGATAGACAAGTAACAGAAAGATAAAAATAATGGAAAAGGTTTTTATTCACAATGATCAATCCTACTGAAACAATACAACAGATGGTGCTGTTAAAGAGTATTGAACTGAAAATGCTTTTAATTACCACAATTAGTGCCAAGTACATAGAGCTTCTCTAAATCCAAGTACTTCTCTATGGATCTTAATGCTGCAGTTTAAGAAATTACTCTGCATTACAATAGTCGAAGTCACAACAAAGCAAAATCTAAATGCGAAAATTACATGATCAGAAGGTATATTATACCTTGCACTTGGCATCCCACACCACAGAAAAGAAGACGCTTTACACCAGCTGCCTGTTAGCATAGAAGAAAACACGAAATGATAACCTTTCCAACACTTGGGAAGCAGCTATAATTGATACTACTAAAACATTGTCATGAATAACCATGTCATATGCACACAAAAAGAGGTATATAGCCACATCTCTGCCAAATATAATGCTAATAGCCAGGTGTGCAAAAAATTTTGCACAATTAGTTTTTCAAATAGCTAAAACTCTGCATATTAAAAGAAAAGGAGCCAAAGAACGAGAAGTAATTTAAGATGAGGATAAAGGGGGCAGGCAAGAGACAACTTGGCGAATTGAAACATCTTAGTAGCCAGATCAGATGAAGAGTGATTCCTCACCTATCCTGTCAGGGGCCCAGTCAAACGCTCGAGTATAGATTCCCTCCACCAAAAAAGAAACCTATTTTTATAACCACTTACACTACCCTCTCTATCCCATGACTTACAAAACACTCTCTTCTTTCTTCACAATTAGCACTCATGTACAATCATCCACCCCACCCAAATTTTGGGGCACACTACGGATGGAGCATATCTCTAAAAGCACATCAATCAAATCCTAACCATCCAATACATGGTTATCAAATGGATCGCTTAAAGTAAAATAGTGATTGGTCCAAACTCCAAGGGAAAGTTCAGATGATAAATTTCGTGTTCTCAATGTAGTTTTCAGGCTATGCTCCATCCACAATTAGGTCAACGATTTGGATGGTTTTGATTGGCCTGCAATTATGCCATGTGTATGATTGAAGAGTCACCACATTTCTAAAATGGTGGTGAACTACCGTAGGCATCTAGCACACCAATAGAAACCTACTTTTAACAACCATTTCCCCTCCCTCTCTCCCATGATTTCCAAATCATCTCCTCTCTCCATGTGCATTGCATGTGCTACAACTACCTCTCCAATAATTGTAGTAAGAGAACTCATAATGAAAAGCAACATCATCATCATCTAAGCTTATGCCAATTAATTGGGGTCGTTACATGAATCTTGTTCTACCACCCCACCACCAAGGGCCATACCTTCAATTAAACCATAGGTCAACAAGTCATTTTCTACCACCTCCATCCACATCCTTGTGGCCTTCCCCTTGCCCTTTTAGAGCCTTCAACTTGTACCAACTCACTCCTTACCGACTTGATTCCTAGTCTCCATTGCACATGACCAAACCATCTGTCTACATTCCCTCATCTCATTACCTATTGGCATGGTGTGTTGTAAAGGCCATTACGTAAAGGTAATGGTGGCAACTATTACGCATTACAGGGTCGTAAAGGCCATTATGGAAAATGACCCGTAAAGGCCGTTACATCCCCCATAACAGCCCGTTATACCCCCTGTAAAGGCCATAACGGTCTTTGGATTTTTTCTACAATTATTTAAAAAAACGAGAGAGACCATAACAGCCATTACGGGGGTCGTAACAACCATTACAACCCGTATCATCAAGGTAACGGTGGTGGCCATTATGGCCACCGTTACCATTATGGAATACCTTGCCTATTGGTGCTACTCCTAAGTTCCCTCAAATGCATTCTAATTCCGTCGTTCCTCATCTTACCACTCATCCATCTTAACATCCTCATTTCAACTACACTCATCCTATGAACATGTTGTTCCTTAACTGCCCAATATTTTGTCCATAAAACATGGCTGGTTTTATAGCTATCCTATAAGATTTCCCTTTCCATTTGAGTGGTAAACAATGATCTCATACGACTCCAGTGACACATCTTCATTTCTTCCACCTAGCTTGAATTTTGCGGGCAACATCCTTACCAATGTCTCCACTCTCATAAATTATTGACCCAAGGTATCGAAAGACAAAAGTGGTCATTTGGGAAATTTCTTGGTCATCAATCTTAAGTAATTCCTCGGTTTCACTCCTATTGTTACTAAAATTGCACTCCGTATATTTTGTTTTAGTCCAACTAATTTTAAATCCTTTATATTCTAAAACGCCCCTCCATAAATCTAGCTTTGTGTTCACACCCTCCCCCATCTTATTAATCAGAACTATGTCATTTGCAAACAACATACACCATGGATCTCTTCATGCAAATGGCTCATTAACTCGTCCATAACCAATGTGAAAAGGTACACACTCAATGTTGACCCTAGTGCAATCCTACAGTAATTGGGAACTCACTTGTCTCTCCACTAGTAGTGATCACATTTGTTTTTGCTCTTATACATATTCTTAATCATGTCCATGCATCCTCTTGAAACACCTTTTTCCCAACACCCGTTAGATTAATTCTCTAAGGACTTTATCATATGCTTTCTATAAGTCAATAAAGACCATGTGGAGATCCTTCCCCTCTTTATATTTCTCCATCAATTGCCTAAGTGAAAATACAAAACCTTCAACATAATAAAAATACAAATAAACACCTTGTCTACGTGAGAAGTCATAATGAAAATATAAATAAAAAATTAACTTTTCAAATGGCCATTTAATGCAGGGGCATTTTCACACCAGGCTCGAGTGGGGTTGCCTGTGAGATGTAGGGGCACACTCGGGGTGGGAGGCCCGTGTGAGGCGAGTGGCTCATATGAGGTGGGTGGCTCGTATGAGGTGGGCCTCATCCGTGTGAACCAGGTGGCTTGTGTAAAGTGGAACCCACGTGAAGTGGGGCCCACAAGGGGGGTTCGGCCGATGTCCTAACCCATGCAATGTGGGGCCTAAGCTATGAGATAAATGGATTAATTTGTCATGCTCTATCAGTTCGAGTTTTTAGAGCAAGTGGTTAATTGTCATGCATCAAAGTGGTATCAGAACAAGAGGTCTCGTGTTCGAGACTCCTTCCCAAAGTGATTAATGCAGAGAATTTTCACACCGGGCTCAAGTGGGGTTGCATGTGGGGTGCAGGGGCACACTCGGGGTGGGCGGCCCGTGTGAGGCGGGCCCCATGCAAGTGAAGCGGGTGGCTCGTGTGAAGCAGAACCCATGTGAAGTGGACTTCGACGTCTCAAATTGTGCCATAAATAATCATGAGTCGTTGATAGTATATGATTAAGTTTGGCACTATATGATGCAATCCATATCCTTTTGTCTTGTCCTAGGAAAGTATGAGCCTTCTCATGCACTGTTCATGGGATTGCGAAGTCACTATGAACATCTGCAAGGGTGTCCAAGGCACCTATTATGTCATCAATAAAATCTGATGAGCAGGTGTTTTCCTAAGTGCATCTACCGAACCCAAAAAAAAAAAGGGTTGACGAATTTCAGCAACGAGTAGCAAGATAAAAATTTTAAAGTAGCCATATATGAAATATTGAGAAAAACGATAGCATTTCTACAATCCTAACCCAGCACAAGAATTTATTGAAGTTCTAAAGCTAGAAATGCAAGAAAAGCGCCTCAAGTAGGGATGGTCTCAGTATTACTAATTAAGTTGTACAAGATTGAGTGTCCGCTGTGTAATGGCAGAAGTATAATAAGAAACCAAGCGAGAATTGAATAGTTTTGATAAGCATTTTAAACATCTTGGTAAGGGTGCTCAAATTGAGAAACGAACTTCAGGAATCATCCCTGGTTAAAGAGACAAATACTTTTCTCCGAGAAAGGACTAAGGGTAAAATTGACCGCACACATCTGTTACGAGCATTGTTTAAATAATGTTGGGATGACTCTCCAAGGGCACAATTCAAGTCAGACTTGTAGTGTACACACTAGAAAACAGAGGTTTTAAAAGGAAAAGTAAATATCTATGAAGCCCAAAACTAAAACATCTGAATGTTGCTTTAGTGCTTAGTAAAATACAATTAATAAAACTTGGTTTCCAGGGCCAACCTCAAGTGTTGGCTAACCAATCAGAGGCATCAGTAGCTTTCCTATGAAAATGACCAACCTCAAGTTGGGCCAGAATATGCTAACTGGGGCAGAATGAGTTTCCAGAAATTTCACCAAGGGCATGCAAAATGATGTACTAATAAGTCAAACAAACATCAAGATACTTATAAAGAAGAAGGATATATGGCACATCCATTATACAGAAAAAGAACAGAAAGCACCTCAACTAGGGCAAGTGTATTCAGATTAGGAGATAATGTTGGTTTAACGCCTCTTGCTGCAATAACCTCATCTGGTGTCCTATTGTGAAAAAAAAAAAAAAGTGCTTTAGTTCACAAAAGATCAATAATACAATAACATACCAGAAACCTATGAGATAAGTGATAAGGAAAACGTTCATGACAAAAATGCCAAATCTTCGAATTCAAATCGAAAATGAGGCAAGAAAGCTTCTGTTGAATGAATAAAAGGGTATGCTAAATTCCATCGTGTGGCATTGTCAGCATTTCAGTTCAAATGCAGTTTAAATACCTGGCCAAGACTGGCTTTGGAGTAAGTCTGTCCTCTGGATCACTAAAAAGACACAATAAAGAAATAACTGTCAGCTAATAACCAGCAACCTTTATTCTTTGATCTACTAAAATAAAACACCGCTATTACCTCTGCACACAAATGACAGCTTCTACAATATTTGCTTTCAGCATTTCCACTGCAATGGTTGTTACAATTCCTGTCCATTGTGCTCCTACAGGGAAAACAGAATCAATGACATTAAATAAAACGATATGCAAATTGTTACAGAATTTCATTAAAACATACTCAGATGATACCTGCTACAGTAACGGGTTAGAATTGCTAAACTGAATTACCAAAATAAGATTACTTAATATTCGAGTATTTTAGTAAAAGGGCCCACCTTGGCATTTGAAGAAGGTTACTGCTTTTAAATTATTACAAAACTACAAAAAAGGTGATAGATAAAGCTTAATAATGGAGAATAAATAATGCAACAACAAAACTGGGGATTCGTTTACTCACAAAAAAAAAAAAAAAAAAAAAAAAAAAAAAACAAAAATCCAATCTCTCACCCCTAACAACATCTATGACTGATGATAAGTAAAATCTTGCAAAAAATGGGAGGGACAGCAACAAAGACCGAGACCCCCATCTGGCCGCCAATCACCTTAGGTTTCATTCCAATCCATAAAGAGGAGAGGTAAATTTGTCTGCTAAGAAGAGATCTCTAAGAGCTTCATCTTCAACCCTTGTTGCATTCAGAGCAGCAATTGGGCCTAAATAGCATACTACAATCTGATTATTTGGATCATGAACCAACCCCCAACCATGTACTTCAAATGGTTCCCATGGTAATAGTCACAACGTTTTTCCATTTATCAACCATGTGTCGAAAACAAATCAGCTCAGATGATGGGAATTTGACACTCCACCCATACTTTATTCCAATCCTAGCAGCTAAAAAGCAAAAAGGCCTAATCAGCACAACACTCGCTTTAGTTTCTCACCACATTTATAAAGTTAAAGCGTGCTTTCCTACTTTTAACCAAACGAGTAAAACCAAAATCAGAACATAAAGTTATCTTAACAAGATATGATGTTTCTCTCAGTCTTCTATGACTTAAAAAATGACAGAAATTGGCTGCAATCACCAAATCAACTACTAATGCACTCTTAACAGCAAGTTCAGCAAAATAAATGCATGTAGAAGATTAACATTGTCCTGCATGCATGTGGAAATCATGGCTTCTGTAAGAATACCTTCTACAGGCTGAGTTTTTCGAGCATAAAGCAACTCCTCATGGACACCAAAATATGCATCATCCAATGAGCCCGCTTTCCTCCCTCTGCCATGGACTGTTGGTTCCAAGTTCTGATACAAAGAAATCAATAGTAAGAATTCCTTAGTTAAAATGTAAACGATATGGATATCCATTTTGCAGGACATCAATTAGACGGATAGGAACTCCTAATGGAAGTGATGGCTGATGAAAATTAGGATTGACCGAATGGACAGTTCAAATTGATTTCCCAGAGCATCCACGCATCCAAGTACAGAGCTATAGGATACGCAACATTGCACCTTGCACACTATACGTGGATTTTCAATTCAGGACAAGTGGGTCCCATGCTTTATTATCCAGACCATTGCTTGCCATCTAACGACCATGCCCCCAAAACTCTCCCAGATTCAAAGACCTTAGCCACCATTCTTTGGACATTTTCAGTTGAATGTGCTAGAATCGGTATATTTTTCAACTATCTGTTTGCGCACCGCAAATTGAACGGCTATCATCATCCCATCAAGGAGTCCATCCACAGTGTAACACGACTGACTATTGGTCTGGATTACCAGATCAAGGGCCCCACTTGTCGATCTTGAAGATCCACACATGTTGTGACTTATAATACTTTCCAAATGCAACTCCTCCCCATGTAACTTACAGCTCTAAGAGAAGAGAGAGCATTGGTAGAGAGAGCTGTTACCTCGATTCTGGACATGCCATCGCCTAAGAAAGCGCAAGCATTCTTGACATGGGCGATGTAGTATGTATCACAGAGACCGCATTGACTGTGCAATTACATAAACAAAAACAACCGATTTTCAATGCAAGAATCCTCGATCTCTATCTATCTATGTAATCAAATGAAATGAGAGAAGGAGAGAGGGAGAGAGGGAAGAACCTGCAATGATCTTTAGCGGGATACGTGCCTCCTGGAGGAATAGGTCTGGAACGTTTCCTCCAATCGTCCCTCACCTTCACTGAATTCGCGTTTTTCTCTGTCACACAAAAGCAATTTGAGAGAGAGCTAGAGAGTTCCTTCGAGAAATAGAGATATAGAGAGAGAGAGAAATGATTCTTTTCAAATCGTACCCTGAGGAGATGATGAAGCAGACACGACGGAAAACGCAAATGCAAAGGAAGAGGAGTTGGCGGTGAGTGCCATGTTAGAACGAGAAGCTCGCACCGAACTGGTGGGCGGATGCTGTGTCAGCCACTCATTCAGATATGAACTGGATAAACTGCCTCTGCCCATCTATTTAAGCGGCGATTCACGGCCGTCCATCACTAATGGGACCTTCTCAACAAAACCTGACTGTACATCATGAGGTTCCGTACATCGGGTCGGACCCACTTGATGGGTGGAGCTTCCTACTTCAAGTTCAACGTGGTCGGTACAAATCACCCACACGTGCGGGCTTCTCCAGTTGCTTACAATCTACCGTGTGTCGCCGCCTGGGGCCTACATAATGAGTAGTTCGATAATCAAAACCGTCCATGTTGTGGAATCCATGCCCTGCGGTCTACTGTGCGAAGGGATGATCGTGACCATCTAGATCTACATTGAATTTAGAACAGTGAAAAGAAATTTTTCAATAGATTGCTTTCAACTCTAAAAATCAAAGGTTAGGATCATAGCTTATTTGTGGTATTAAAGAGAATATGAACGGTTCTACCATCAGTTCATCTCAGTATGTGGCCTCAGATGAGAAAACGAACTCCGCCGGAGTTACAGCTACCGCGGGAGTAGGATTTATAATACTCCTCTTGCCCTAAAGATCGGGCCTGCGGCGTCGTCAGGTGGCCCCACCAGGTATGGAAAACCCGGAACGTTCATCATTTTTTATTTTTTATTTTTTCGGTTTTGCCACTTTGTACTTAGAAATGAGTAAAACAAGTGACAATGAACAGTCCGATTTTGGTGAGTTTTGCTATGCATTGAGTGTAATTGGTGTGAAATGTTTTTTTTTTTTGTTGGCTCATATCTAGAGTTGCATGTGTTAGAAATGCAGTAAGCCCTAATACAACTTGTAGGAACGAAGGTAACCTCACATAGAATTAGATACTGTAATAGAAAATAAAATTTTAAGCAACCATGAGCAGTAAATGAATTTTACGTGAGAAAATACTTGTGAAAAAATAAAAAGCTATGTCGCAGAGTAACAAACAATCCACTATAATAAAAAACCTACATGAGATGGAACAACTTACAAATTTGAAACCCTAAATCTCTTCAAAACCTTCTCTCTGCGTAAGCAATCGTTTCTTTTTTTAAAACCATAATTGCATATTATAAAAACTTACATAGACTTTCGTACATAATTAAAAACAATACTAATACTTATGGAGAACTTCCACGCACTTACGTGTTTTATCGGTCAACCCAACTAGGCATTCGATCGACTAAGATATCAACGGAAACTATCAGTCAATTGACACAAACTTCGGTCGACTTGCAGATGAACAGAGTCTGTCGGTCAGCTAACACATAACTCAGTTGACTGAACAACCCTTCTCTACCAGATTAAAGGCACTCATAAAGACGTGTTGTTTTTTCTTCATCTGACGCATGACTAGGTAGGGGTGCACATCGGGTCAAACCGAGTTGAACTAGGGTGAAACCGTAAATGGCCACCAACCAAACCCGGCTTCTCTAGGATTTTCGGACCGTAACCCAACATTAACTCGAACTCTAGAACCGACAACCGGATCGTGGCGAGTTCGACTAGTTTCGGACCTTACGGTCTGAAGTTTTTGAGTAATCCAAGGCGTTTCTTACATTTCTATCTCAAATTTAGCCCATAAGTTTTGAATATATATCCATATATATATATATATATATATATATATATATATATATATATATATATATAAAAATAATCAAAAGGTGCATTGTAAACCATAAATCATGAATCAAATATACATGTTCGAATATATTATAAACTCATGAAGCCTAAGAAAATGGTTCCACGAACCGAACTCAATTCCACGATCGAACCGAGCTACTTTTTCGATCCACGGTCGAAGCGAGTTATGGTTAGCCCGGTTCTGTACATACCCATAACGCATGACATAAATGTTCTAAAAAAGTTGAAATAATCAAACCGATATTCTATGCTAATCGGTTTAGCATTTTCAAGTTCAAACTTAACCAAGACACTCTTAAGATACTCTTCATTTATACAACCATATCCTGCTCATTTCCCTATCTCTGTGTAAATTGTTGCCGAAAATCCTTTTTACAACCCTCAGATCTTTCATCTCAAATGTCCTGAATAATTGAGCCTCTAATATGTTGAATTCAAACATGTTATGGCTGGCGATAACTATATCATCGACATACAATAGCAGAATGATAAGATCCACATCACTTAATGATATGAAGTAAACAATATGATTGAACTAGCTTTTGATAAAGCAATTGTTTAATATGAAATAATCAAAACTTTTTATACCGCTACTTAGGTGACAATTTCAGGCCGTACAACGACTTCTTTAACCTAAAAACCTTATTATCTACTCCATATACCTCAAATCATTCAAGTTGCCTCACGTAAATCTGCTCTTTTAATTTCTCGTGTAAAAAAAAAACAATCTTCACATATAACAGTTCAAATTTCATGTTATATTGGACAACAACGTCAATATAAATATGATAGACACTTGTTTGACCATGGGCATGAATATCTCGCCAAAGTCGACACATTTTTTCTAAGCATAGCTCTTCGCAACCAGTCTTACCTTGTACCTAATCAATTTCTTGCGGAAAAATTCATTTACACCTTATTACTTTCCTCCTAACGAGTAACTTCATCAGCTCCCACATTTCATTCTTGTACAGAGAGTTCATCTCATCATACATCGTTGTCATCCACTTCTCGACATATGTGTCTTATAATGCTTCTGAAAAGATAGATGGATACTCCTCATCTATAACGAGAGAAAAACACGACATTTGAGTTATCCATGTACCTCAACGGTAGTCTATGATCTCTTGGTGGATTTCTCATGACAGGTGGTGGAACCACCTTTTTCATGTACCTCTGTTTGCAACTCAACTTCTTTAAGTGTTTCAACTTTATCTAGTTTAACATCAATTGTCGATTTTTTCAGCTTTCATGAATTTTCCATTTCTGAAACAAGGAACCCTCGTTGAATTTGACGTTCCTACTAAATATAATATTGCGTGAAATCTTGTCATATCGTCTGTATCTTTTCACTATATCATCACAGCCAATAAAAATTATACTTTTTTGCTATTTGGTATAGCTTATCTTTCTTAAATAACGGTACATGAGAGTAAGCTTCACGACAAAAATTTGCAGTTCCTAACAGTCAACTTCCTGACAACTCCATGCTTCCTCTAGAGTTTTACAATTAATCGATGTAAACGGAAATCAATTCACTAAATAGCAAGCCGTGTTTATAGCCTCAGCCCATAGCTCATTATCCAACTCATTACTGCTCAACATAGTTCATCTCATTCATACATCGTCTGATTCATTCGTTTAGCCACACTATTATAATGCTCCTAAAAGATGCCTGGATTCCCTAATCTATAATGAGAGAAAACAAATTCATTTGGGTCATCCATGTTTTAATGGTATTATATGGCTCTTAGGTGGATGGAATTCATCTAGTGGTGGAACCAATTTCACTCCATGTTTTGGAAGAATTTTAAAACTTTAATTATATCGAACTTCAATTGTCCATTTTTTCAGCTTTTATGAATTTTCCAATATTAGCAAATAAGGAACCCATCGATGTGTGGGCGTATCCACACCACCAAATTTTTCGATCATTTTGTGAATCATGAGCCAAAAATCGTGTAGATCTAAAGCTCAAGTGGATCACCATAGAAAGCAATAAAAAGTAATACTTTTTTGCATTGAAAACTTATCTTTCTTATATGACAAGTTTGGATATGCACTCATTTTTTGGGCCCATGCTATAAAGTTCCGATAACTTCATAACAAATGAATTTTAATATAATCACATGTAAACGTTATTCTCAATTCACTAAATAGATGTCGTGTTAATATCCATTCAATGTACTCATTATTAAACAAATTATTGCTCATTAGCTTATCCTTTGGTAAAAGAGTCAATTCATATGTTTAATACACTATATGCTTTTTAATCTCATCCCACCTAATCCTTCCCAATGTCATGCCCCAAACACACCCTTAAAGTAAATTATCTTCCGCTATTTATCCTCAAAATTTTTAAATTTTGCCATCGCTGCTTTTCAACAATTGTCTTTCCTACCTTAAAAGTGGCAAAAATAACAAATTTATGTTTCATAAAATAAACCTACATATTTCCACAAAAGTCAAATGAATGTGACAAATAATGATGACCCTCCTCCAAAAATAACGGGCAACAACCCCCACACATCCTAATGCACATAGTCAAATTGTCATTTACTAACATGTTTAAAATAAAAATAAAAAAACTCAACATTGATTATTATATGCAATGCTCACATATATTTAAAAATAAATAATTTATAACCACGATTAATAAGCACCTTCATGTCGTGTTCGCTCACATGGCCTAAGTGCGCATGCCACAAATGTGCCGACGTGGAATCTGCTACAAACATTGCAGCTCCACACGATATTATATCCCTAATAAACCTGCAAAGGTTACTATTCTGTTGTGCCTTCATAATAGTGGGTGCCTATTCAGAAACTTTCAGGACACATTCACAGCCGACAATTTTGTATCTGAGTATCTTAAGAGCTCTAAGAGATATCAGATTTTTCTTTAAATCTGAAACGTACCTCACATTGGTCAGAGTACACTCCACCCCATCATACATTCTGACGAGAACCGAATCAATTCTTATCATCTTACATACATGATCATTGCCCATAAAATTTAAGTCACTATCATACTCGTTGTAAGTGGTGAACCAACTCCAGTGAGGACACATATGGTACGAATGCCCCCGTATCCCAAATTTACTTGATATACAAGTGTCCAACCTTGGACATAGATAACACGTCACAATTTACTTATCCCATCGTTGGATTTCGCCGAATTAGCCTCATTCGTTAAATTATTTGATTTCTCCTCTTGAATTTTGGGATTTGTACAATATTTCTTCATATGTCACATTCTGTTATAATTCTAACACTTTAATTTTTCTTTTGCTCTTTAACTTGGACCTTGATTGTGATTTTCTCTTCTCTCGCTCAGACTATCTCTCACGAGCAACCAACGCACCCATAGAGGTACCTTCTCCTCTGTTATCCCTTCTTAATTACTCCGACCGGAGGGATGAGATAATGGTATTGACGTCTAAGGTATCCCTGCTATGGCAAAGAGTATCAACAAAACACTCATAGGGCTCCAAGAGAGATGTTAACAAAAATAGGATGCCGTCTTCTTCATCGATCTTTACCTCTATACTTGTTAACTTGCAAATCAACTTATTGAAGATATTAATGCACTCAGAGAGATCTAACTCTTTCGTCATATTTAGATTGTAAAGCCATCTCTTTAGATATAAACGATTGAAGAGGGACTTCATCATGTAGATGCTCTCCAACTTTGTTCACAGGCCCGCTGTAGTCATCTCATTGATGACAATGTGAATTATTTCACTTAACAAGCATAATTGGATTGTGTTAATAATCCTCTAATCAAATGCATCATAATCCTCTTATTTCATCGTTTCAGGATGTTTCATTTTTTAAATGAGTATATGTTGCAACTCTTATTGAATTATAAGGACTTTCGTATTCAACTTTCATAATTCGAAATTATTTTTACCCGTGAACTTCTTTGTCTCAAATTTTGCATTCGATTCCATCAATGCCATGTCTTATATTTAATTTGAAGACCCAATGTACTATCTGATATCGCTTGTTGGGAATGCAACAAGCCTAACATGACTTATTGGGCACAGAACCAATCTCAAACAAAATCAAACAATGTAATAGAGAATGCAAATTCAAGCAACCATAGAGACGTACAAATTTTACGTGAAAAAAATTATTTTGATAAAAAAAAAAAACTACAACATAAAGCGACAAACAATCTACTATAGTAATAAATTTATGAGAGAAACAATTTACATATTTGAAACCCTAGATCCCTTAAAAACTCCTCTATATGTGTTAAGCACCCATTTTTTAAACCATAATCCTGCATTATAAATGCTTACATAGATTAATGTACGTAATTATAAACCAAACCCGCACTTTCGCAGAACTTGCATGCACCTACGTGTTCCGTCGGTTGACACAACTAAGCCTTCGATCAACCGGGATATCAACAGAGACTACCAATCAACCAAAACAAAACCTCGATTGACCTGTTGGGGGCCTCGCACAAAACCTTAGGATCTAGCCTCCCGAAACAAACCAGAATTATGAAATAATAATGCAATGTAATCAATCAAAGCATAAACCACACAACACAAGAGATTTTTACGTGGAAAACCCTTAAAGAGGTAAAAAATCTCAACAATCCACTATGAAGTAAACGTTATAACCTTTCATTGGATAAACAATAAGAGAATAAAAACCGGAGAGATCTAAATAGCGATTACGAGGACGTAGGTTACCAGATATCAAGTACACAAGAGATCACCTCTACGAAAGCAGTAACCTTCATTCCACAAGCTTCCTCTCTATCTTTATCTCTTTCTCTCACACCTTTTGATATAAATTTCCCTCTTTAAAACCCTTATAAAAAAACCCTTTTACCTGAAAGTCCTAGCACTCCTATTTATAGTTTAGGGAACTCCCTTTCGCACCTATTGCGAAAGGGCCTCAAAAATCCGCAATCCGTAAAAATTGCGGAACGAATCTGCATAACCTCAATTGGTCGAGCGGCCCACTCGATCGGTCGAGCACTTCGGAAAAAATAAACAGATGGTCGCTGAACTTTGAGTTGAGCCCCGCTCGACCAGTCGAGTGCCACCCAAGACCGGTCGAGCGAGGCTCACGATCGGTAGAGTGTTGAGAGGAAATCCCATCATGATCGACATAGTAACAAAGTCTATCAATCAACTAACACATAACTCGATTGGCCGAACATGCCTTCTTTGCCAGATTAAAGGCACTCAATCAACAACATAAGTAAACAATTGTGCCACTACGCTTATAATATGCTAAGCATGTGGCAGGCATATGATACTCCAAAACAATCCTATTAAAGACTACATCACTAACATCACACCAATATACTCATCAAAACCATCCCAATTTGGTTATTTAAATGAATGGTTAAAAATCATTGCCAAGTCACTTGTCAATTATTATTATGTTTGTAGCCCATCCAAGGTGTAGAATTTCCTCAATTTTAGGCTTAGTACAAAAATTCTATCACAATTTACATTAGTTCCAGATGTTAAAATTGATTTAGTAAACCAAGTTTAAGTTATTATAAATATATTAATGAACCTGTCATGGGTTTGGGTGAACAACTTCATTGGTCGGTTTCTTCTTTACTGGGACGAATTCAATTCTCCTCTCATGAATCACTCCATGAACGTGATTGATGTGCGACTGTCTACATTCACAGAGAATAGTCTTGTCTTAAAAGTGTGATGGTCATTGTACACATTCAGAGAGAATAGTCCTGTCTTAAAGGTGTGGGAGAATTACACTACATTTCCGTTACTACTAATACAAATTTGGGAGGCATTTCATCTGGAGGCTACCAAACAAAATTGAGAATTTAAGGTATCAAACAAAACCAAGAAATTCACTTACTCGAGTGTAATTGTAAAATAATTATATTTATCTCTTTACAAGCCCTTTTATCAAATTCTCTGTATGGCACCGACATGCATGGGTGCCTAACATTTCAGTCCATCAGTTTTTTCTGACTTAGGACATGCAAACTCATGTTAGAACATGCATAAGGCAGATCCATCTGATTTGTTTTTCCTTGGAATCCGGAGGACTCACTATTTTATTTCAACCGTCCATTTGACAGCCATTAATTGAATGATTAGAATCGATTGATCGATGCGATTTCAGATATATGCTCCATCTATAATGAGACCCACAAATTGTAGGGTCTAGATAGCTGTTAATCCTTGACAGATGTCAGGAGGATGAATGGCCACCATATTTTAAATGGTGCAAAACTAGGGACGCAGTTTGAGTACTACCCCTGCCTGTCTGTAGCTCGGGACAGGTTGGGACTTTAATCCACACCGTCCACCTATTTATTTTTTTCATATCACTTTAGGTATTAAAAAAAAAAAAAGCACATCAAAGGCTCAAGTGGACCACACAGTGGAAATTAAAACTCCTACCGTCGAAAACTTCATAGAGGCGACCGAAGTGTTGGATCAAGCTAATATGTGTGTTTTCCCTTCATCCAGGTCTATATGACCTTATGAACAGCTTGGATGGTAAATAAAAGTCACGGTGGGACCTAGGAAGGTTTCAACGGTGGATGTCATTAGCACTGCCGCTTCCTGTGGTGTGGTCCATTTGAGTCTTGGATTTGAATCATCTTTAGCCTCATACCTAAAATGATATGGAAAAAATTGATGGACGGTTTTGATAAACCCATAAATTACGGTGGACCCCTCAGAGCTCCGGCCTGTTCCGAGCTCGGTACAGGCGGGTTAGTACCTAATCCGAGTTCCAGAACTAACGGAGGAGATCATGTAAAGAAAGAGAACTATCTGTAATTCTCCACACACGAAATTCGCTCGAGCTTCTTCCAAGAATCGAAGCTTCAAACCCTAGTTCGTCTCTCCAATCCAGATACTAGACTGGTAAGCGCGGCCCTAGATTTTTCCATTTCCCTCAATGCCCCCTTGCTGATTTCTCATATCATTTCCCCCCATCGTCTTGGAGGAATTGCCCCTTTTTTCGCTTCTTCTATCAACGGTATAAGCCAAACAGCGATGAATTATTTGATAATCCGGGTTTTCATTTCCGCCAAGTGGGACCCATTGTTGGTGATCCTGACCTTTGGTCTGTTGGGTCCCACCGTGGATGGATCATGGCCAAGAAATCTCCCAGTTTGGAAGACCACAACGACCGATCTTGGGACTTTTTTCTTTCAGCTGAAGGTGGACTGTTGCTGTATTTCTCGTATTAACCATCTATCAGTAGGCCACGGAGAGAAGGTCAGAATGCCCCATCAAGGAGATTTGTTTGGATAAATCCATCCAAGTTGGAACACAAAGGGCCAATGGATCACCAAACCATAGGCCTCATTGTCAAAACTGAAAACCAGCGCATGAGGTGCAACAACATGGGTCACATGCCATACCATTCCTGCAGTGCAATTATTTATTTTTGTATTGAAAAATCTCCCGGTACCAAATGCTAATATGTAACTCAGCAGCTATCGAGCACTCGATCCCTGTACACTTGGTATAAATTTACGAAATCCATACTGTTCGTTTAGTTCGGGCTGTGCATGGATGAGGTGTGCCCCAAAGAATCACAATTTTTAATTGTTATATATATATATATATATATATATATATATATATATATATATATATATATATATATATATATATATATATATAGTAATTTTTAGTGAACAACACTTGTCTATTGCAACCGAGCATTTAGGAAACTCTTTTAAAAAAAAAAAAAAAAAATTAAAAATAAAGAGTAATACCAACTGCCAACATTCGATGGGTGAAATTCCTCTGTTCAGTGGCTAGGATCATCTGACCTGTGCAATTATTGACCCCTGCCCATTTACAGTAGGGCCAGTCTGATGTACAAAGGATGTTGTACATTGCCACACACATTGAGGTTTAGTGCTTTATAACTAACTTAGATACTAGTTTTACATCCTTTCACTTTTCTATGTATTTAGAACATTGTGTTTTGGGAATGTGGCTTTGGCAGTTTGGGACAGAGGAACACACTTTTTTGGAGGAACATAGTTTCTACTTTCTAGTAGGTATGGGTGTAGTGAAAGTGGATGGTGTATTATGGAATGTTCGTTGTACAAGGTCTCGGCAATTTTGAATGGCTTGTTTTCTGGTTAAAAAAAACATAATCAACAAAGGGGTATGTGCTTGGTCACGGGGAGATTATTCTATTCTGGAAAGATGTGTGGGTAGGGGAGGAACCTTTGGAGCTACTATACCCGAGAAATGCCCTCCTAGCTGTGGATAGCGATGTCCCGATAGCGCCCCCTCTGTGCCGGTTACTTCTTTCATATGATAAGATTGATGAGTTGATCCCGATGCTAAAGATTATTGACACTTATAGGCTGGTCATTGGGGAAAGAGATAGGTTTGTGTGACGTAGTGGTAAATCTGGATGTTTCTTTGTGCACTTTTTTTTTTTTTTATATATATATATATATATATATATATATATATATATATATATATATATAATAAATAAAATAAAATTGCTACACAACCATGGTTGGAGATTATATCTACCAAGCATGTTTGGTTTTATTCACCCCCCCCCCACACACACACACACACACAAAATAATAATGATCTTTAGAAAGGGAAATGGTGTTAACAGTGGATGATCTTTAGAAACAGGGATGTTGCTCCCAAATGTTTGTTTGATGTGTATGGCTAATTTGGAGTCAGTGAATCACCTATTTCTTCAATGCCTATTTGCTAACAGTTTATGGAGCTATTTGTTATGCAAGTTCAATGTCTCTGGGGCCTATCTAAGCTCTATTGGATCCTATTTTTTGGGTTGGCACAGGCCGGAGTTTGCAAATTATAGGAAAGCTATATGGCGGTTGTGTTTATTAGTAGGTATCTAGGTGGTTTAGGAAGAAAGAAATGGGAGATGCTTTAGAAATTCAAGCCACTCTTTGGAGTGGGTAACGATGAGAGCAAGAGGCTTAGTTTTTTTTTTTTTTATTGGGTTTTTTTTTGGGGGGGGGGGGGGGGGGGTGTCTGGTTGTTCAGCCGATGCTTTATAGTTTTTTGCACCTTTGGTGCTTTCTCATTAAAAATTTTTGCCGTATTTCTCAAAAAAAAAGAAAGATTATAGACTGAAATGCAGCACGTGACTATGCGATCTTTTATTGTAATTTATGTCTTGCTTTGTTTATTTATTTATTTTTCAATGGTCTAGCTTTTGCCATAGAGTCATAGTTCAGCTCATTGCATTGTTTGCAATTTAGAATGTTTAGGGCATAGATGTTAAGGATGATGCTTGACATCTTAATATCTTTTTCTCGGCCTCTCTCAAGAAATGTGTAAGGAAGAAAAAAGAATTGGAGAATGCCATCATGGCTGGTATGTTTGAACAATTTACCTACAGATGGCAACTGAATTTGACAGTGCTGGAGGCATGCTGTTCTAAGTTCCTAACCCTATTTCCAGCTCTTCCTTCGGGAAGCCTCAACCTCTCTGCATCTAATAGCAACCAACTTTAACCTATTGGCATGTGGGTCATTTACCCTGGACAAAGCTACAAAAACAACAGAATGGTGATGCTGTTAAAGACACTTGAAAAATGGAAAAGAGGATGCATGCAGTAATTGATAACCTTTTAAAGCTGATTAAACATGGATCTGATACTTATATACTACATTGGAAATGCTTATGAATTTATCAAATACGAACATCTTTTCCAGTAACTTTCAATTGGCGGCCATTGTTAAAATGGGTACTTGGTTGCTTTGTCCATTGTATTGGACTCTTTCATTCGAAAGGAAATGAAAATTTTGACTCTCTCTCTCTCTCTCTCTCTCTCTCTCTCTCTCTTCCTTTTTAATTAAAATTTTTTTTTTTTTCCTTCCTTTTTGTCCCCTAGCAGGTGAGCTGTTAAATTATAATGGCAAACAGAGCTCAGATTCCTACTAACAACTCGGCACTCATTGCCATGATTGCTGACGAGGTACCAATTTCTTTGTTTCTAGGACAACACATGCTTCAGTTCTATTTTGTCTATGGACTTTATAACCATTATATATCAGTTCTAAAGCTCCATGTTCAAAACCTGACCCTGACCTTTTTGTGTGGGTGGTTCAGTCCAGAACAGTCCAAGACTCCTAGCAGCTATATTTTCAATATGAATAAGATATACATTAAAAAATTGTTTGAAACCACCAAGGTGCACTGGAAACAATGTCTGCTTCCTACAGAGGATTTTAATACTTTAAAAGAAGAGGATTTTAATACTTTAAAAGAAGTAGCTGATCCACCTGGTTGGACTGGACTAAGGCCTGACCTGGACAGTTGGGTCAGTTGGACTGGGCACTGCAGTTGAGCAGTTCCATGCCCAAAATGGCTTTCTTAGTGATCTATCTCATTTCTCCATCCATTTCCTGTCCAAACTTTTCTGACTGCCAACCTGGTCCAGGTGTTGAAAAACAGCTACCTTGAAGAGTATCTTACTTTGTTATTTATAATTGATTAATATTAGGAACAGATGAGGTCCTTATCTGGCTTCTCCATTTAGTTTTTCTTTGTATCATTTTGTCAAAGGATAACAAAGGAAAAGTGGAGACAAACTTTACAACATCAATAGAAATGGTTCCCAAATAGGCAATGATAGTCTAGAAATATCCTCTTTCCTGAAGAATTGCCTAGATGTTGGCATATCTGAGTATGGTGAAAAATGATCTACAGGTCATGCATAGAATGGTGGTTCACGAATACATTGATCTTCAAAATAAATATGGAGGATAAGGAATTGTCTGCAGGCTAGACTTCAGGGCATGGTTTTGAAATATCTGTTATGATGTGGCCGTATTGTATCCGTATTGGTGTGCATTGTCCCATATAGTATCAGCAATTGGGACGGCTGATACCGATATTTAAAACATGCTGTCTCCTGCTCGTTAGATGAGCTGGTAGAGACAGTGTAGTGTGTGTGAATGATCCAGGGTTCAATCCCTGGTGGTGTTACCTTTCAAAAATATTTAAAACTGTGCTTAAAGAAGGCTTATGATTAGGTGGATTAGGGTTTCCTTGAATATATGATGTTTTCGTATTACATAGGGAGCGTGGATGAAGGACGCATTACTTCCGGCATCATTTTCAGTCTGGATAAATGGTACTCCCAAGGGTTCTTTTGAGGCTCCAGGGGTTTGATGCAAGAAGATCATTTATCACCCTTTCTGTTCGTGGCGGAGGTAGAGCCTTTAAGTGGAATGCTCTTAAAGGCACTGAGGAAGGCACCCATAAAAACGATATAAGGTGGATAGACTTGGGTTTCAAATTTCTCATCTTTAGTTCGCAAACGACACTTTTGTTGTGTGAATCATCAAGATACTAGATTGAAAGGCTGAAAGTAACTCTTAGGTAGTTTGAAGCAGTATCTGGACAGAATGGCAATTGGCATAAAGAATGGGTGAAATGGATTTTGCTAATGTGTGGTTTCTATTATGGGATGCAAGGTGAGTACTCTTCCTTCTACTTGCACTTCCCATGTATTGGGAAGTTGATTAAATCTCTTTGGGCCCCATTCTGTGAAGAATGGAGAGCAATCTTCAGTTTGGAAGAGCTAAAAACTATCTTTTGGAGGAAGAGTCATTCCCATTCGGTGGGCTCTTTTGAATTTGCTATCCATTTTACGCCCCCTTTTCAATTCCAGGTGAGCATGGCTGAAAGAATCAAAAGAATGGAGAGGAATTTATTGAATAAGGGAGAGGAAAAAAGGAAGTATCATTTGATGGAATGAAAACCGGTTTGCGAACCAAAAGATAAAGGAGCTTAGGTATTATAAGAATCCAGATGGTTAACCAGGCCTTGCTGGGTAAATGGCTTTGGAGTTTTGGTGAAGAGGACGATAGCCTTTGAAAGAGGACAATCAGGGTTTGGCCCAAGCTTCCTATTAGAGCATCTGGAGGGCGGAAGACTATTCAAAAGGTGATAGCCTAGTTCAAAGCAGGAATCAGATACGGTATTAGTAATGTTTCTAGAACTCGCTTTTGGGAAGACTCTTGTTGTATTGGTTAGCCTCTCTGTTCCCTCTTTCAGAGTCTTTACATTTTGACAAATATTTCTGTAAACCGGTGTTATTACTAGGTGATTGTACCTACAATTGGATCTATCTTCTTGCCACAGTGGACATAATCTTCATTAAAGAAAATGGCACGGTGGACATGTTGGTCGCAAAAGGAGAATTCTAGGTGGCCTTGAGAGCAACGAAAGATGCTTTTGCAATCGATATCATAGTCCTGATAAGGTGTTTAGGAAGGCCAAGTGAATGTGATTGTGTGGGTTCTGTTCCTCAAGCTGTTTGTGGGCTATGCTATATTCTTTTGCTTCATCTTGGTCTAGCTTTTTGCAAGTTTTGGGCTGTTGAGTTTCTCATCTTCGCTTTCTGTCTTCTTATGGATGGTGCTGGTTTAGTGTACGCATTTAACGGTTGCATGGCGTTGGTTTATATTAATGGATGGGTAGTCGGTTGATCTTGCAAAAGAACTTGGATGTTTTGTAATGGTTGGGTTGCTAGCTATGATTTTCGGTCTAGATTGTTGGTCTCTGATCATACTAACGCACATTTTACTTTCTAAAACCAAACACACTCACGTGATAAGCTATTAATCACCATAACATTACTATTTAGTTACTACACGCTGGTGTTTCACATAAAAAAGAAAGAAAGAGCATTTATTGCATGCTCTTAACTTTCTAAAAAATGTTGGAACGCATGCTCTTAACTATCTATCTATGCTACGCGCATGTGAGATGTGGTGCATTAGGTGGGTTATACTGTACATGGGATGCATAATTAAATGGTTTAGCAAATGGACGTGTGAGATGGATGGATCTTTGGTTGGATAAATGGTCGAAGTTTGCTAGTGGGTGGTCGGTGGTTGGGACTGGATGGTTTTGATTGGACAGTGGGCTGATGAATAGATGATTGGGTAATCACATACCTTGATCACGTGTATGGCGGATGATCAACTGGGGGGAAACAAGTGAATGGTCATACATGCGCAAAATTTTTTGTGTTAATATATTCTACCCCATTAATTAAACTTTCGTCCTTGAAATTTAATTTACCTAAGATAGGTTAGGGTACTTTTCTCTAACCTTGTCTTCCCATTCCCATGAAGTTGCTTTTCACCGTGATGCCCCCACTGCACTTTTACAAGTGTTATGATTTTGGTTCGGAGTACCTGGTCCTTTTTGTCAAGGATGCGAACCGGTTGCTCTATATATGTAACGTCCCCTTGAAGTGGAAATTTTGTTGGAAGTGTTAAAATCTTTGTTTTCAAAACTAAGAGAGGGAGACTCATGTTACACTTGTCTCACCCGACAATTTTGATGGTCTATTTGGCGAGAGGAATAATTGGGTGTTAGAGAATATAAGCCAAAGCATTCTTCAAGTGACTAACATATGGGAGAGGATTATTTCTTGGGCTTTTTATTCTTAATGATTTTGCGCTTAAAAAAAATATTCTTGTGTAGAAGCTATATCTCCTCAGTTGAGTCTGCTTGCCTCTCAGGTTAGTTGCCCACCTGATGACTTTCAGGGAGTTGTTGTTCACCTCAACACGACCAAATAACGAGGTGAGAAGACCCTCAACCTTGTAATAGTGCTAAGAATTCTGTTTCATTGGAGTCAAATCAGATAGGAGAAAAAATGGTCATCCTCCAATGATATCTAAGAATGCTTCTGTAGCTGCCAAACCTGGGTTCTTATCTTACTTGAGCTTAAACCACCTTAAAATTTCCCATATGTCCGCCTCACTATCCTCAATGCAACCACTTTCAACTGTTTATTTCCCTCATATGAAGTCTTCATCTTTAGTACTTTAGAATTTCTTACATATCATGGCCTACAAGAAGATGCACCTTTTCATTCAGGGTAGCTTTTAATTTATGTTGCCTCCCTACTCTCATAGAAGAATTGGAGATGAGTTTATATTGGTTCATCAAAAGAGTGATGGAATACATAATCCATCTTCGAACCCAAGAATAGTTAGCAGTTGTGGAGGAAGAATGGTAAGAGAGAGTGGAGAGTGAAGGGAGATTTTTAAAAATTGAACTTAGGCACAGCCACGCATGGAGTTTGAGAGGGATAACTGTGGCAGTGAGATAGGGTAGCCAGGGCGGTAAGGGGGTGAATGAAGATGATCGGGGAGGGAACGAAGGACAAGAAGGGGATAGAGAATATGGTGAATTAGGGGGGAGGGGTCCGCAGGAAGAAGCAGGGGAGGGAGAGTGGATGGAAGTTAAGAAGAAGAAACCATCGTCCATCTGAAAGGGGGAGAAAGTGCTGGCGGAGCTTCCAACACTATTTGTTTTTGGATTCCGGAAGGATGTCTTCTAGTGAACTTGTCTCGAGTGCTCATTAGAGCAGGGAATGTGATGGAGGTCAACATACCTTAAGACTGGATGATATCAGCTACTGGAGGTTGCATTTGTCCGAATGAGTTTGGAAGAAGTTGCCACTATGGCCATTCAAATATCTCATGGGGAAAGCTTCGGAGGGAAGAAATTGAAAGTGCAAAATGCTCGATTTGATCCTGAGGTGAAAAATAGAGAAACAAAAAGGAATAGTTCTAGGGAGAAGGAAGAGGGATGGGTAAAGATGAGGGTAAAAGGAGTAATACAAAGACCATATATGGGGAGAATGCTTCGTTGTAACGATGGGGGGCCCAATATTCTTTAGAGATATCGTGGCAGGAGAATCAAACATACATAAAAAAAAAAATTGTTCTAGTCTCGAGAGGTGGTGGCAGATATCCCTAACCATGGGATAAAGAAAGTCACAGAGTAAGGGGGAATCATCGCAAATGAATCAAGAGAGTTGGGTTTCGAGGGTGGAAACGGAGGAAGGGCCAGAAGTGAGAATACATTAGAAAATCTTGGAGAATTCTTTAAAATAATTTAAATATACTTTTATAGCCTCAATCAAGCTAGGGGTTACAGAAATGAATTGGAGGAATGGCTTTGTCAGAATTGCAGTGCAATAAAAGTAGAAGATAGGGTGGTGTGGTGAAGAGGCTAAAGGACGTACTGCGGATATCTCTTTGCTCTCAGTCGAATGCTGATAGCATCTTCTTAGCTTGCGACTTGTTCCAGGATGACATGGTAAGGGGTATACAGAGATGGGAGGACTGCTCTGTGTTTGGATGGGAGGAAATTTGGTTCTAGATATATGGGATTTCCCTCGGGAATTTTGGATTATGAGGTTTTATGGAAATTGGGGCACGTTTAGGAACTATGGTGTCGATCGATCCTTTGTCGAAGGGCTGCGAGGAGCTATGGTTTGTCAGTGGGGGCATATGGTGTTAGATGACATGAAATTGTGCCATGTAGCAATACTAGGTGTGGTGGCATTAATGATGGAGAGGAGGCATGGGGGGATGATGTAAGGCAAGGAGAGGACACTTTTATAAAGGGGAGTATGACTTATCTTGATCGAAGCGTGCAAAGGAAGTATCTCAAGTGTTGATGTTCACACAAGTGGGCAAATTACACGTCTCTCTTTACATAGGTGGGGGAAGATTTAAGTGTTTGCGCGTGTGGAAGTGGGTTACTTTCAAGTCCCGATTTCTGCTCCCCCTTTTTTTTGTTCGACTTCGACTGGATGGGAGAGCGGGTTAAAGCAAAGGAGCAATCAACCGTCTCTATTACAGAAAGTGGAGAGCCCACCAGAGGTCGAAGATAGTTGAACAATTGATCCAAAGCTTACTACAGAGGGCTTGGATGGAAAATGCTCGCCGAGTCAAGGAGCCATGGTCTTATTAGAGACACGGGATTAGGGTTGTACACGAACCGAGTTAGCTCGGTTAACTTGCTCGACTCAACTCGAAAAAGCTCGATTCGACTCGGTTCGAAAAAGCTCAATTCGACTCGGTTCGAAACTGAGTTCAAGCTGATTTTTCGAGCTCGAAAAAATTTTGAACCGAGTTCGAGCTTGCCTGAGCTCGAGTTGACTTGGATCAAACCCCAACTCGAATTGAACTCATATCAAACCAGTTCGATGACTCGGTTACTTTGATATTGATGTTGCTCACCAAATGTTTGATGAAATGACTCAACGAAGTGTCGGTTGGTGGCAAGGAAAGTATGTATATGAAACAAATACCATTTTTTCTTGATTTTGATGTTGCCTACAAGGTGTTTGATAAAATACTTGTAAAACCGCTGTTGTTGTTTTACATACAGTAAGAATTTGAAGGTGCAGTCCTTGTGTTTGTGAAAATGCTGCACAGGCGAACTCGGCTCATTCCTGGCTCGAACTGGCCTGAGTTGCTGACCGAACCGAGCTGAGCTGACCAGTCAGGCTCTAGGACCGAGCCGAGTTCGAGCTAGGGTCAGCTAGCGGCTGAGCGGAGTCGTGTTGTGCCAAGCTCGACTCGTTTCGACTCATGTACACTACACGGGATCAACGAGATTCAGGCAAAGAGAAGGTTTCAACAGATATGGTAGCAGGTGGGATTAGCAAGATATAGTTCCATTAGCAATGGATAGGCAGATTGGGGTTGCGAAGAGAGAATCTATGTTTTCAGATAACTTCTGGGTTGCAGTATTTAACAAGTCGAGGTTGCGGTAAGGAGAATTGTGTAAACAATCCATGGCACAAGAGATGAAGTGAATAAGGGAGGTTTTAGGTCAAATAGCTCGCCTGTTGGGGGCAACTTTTGGAGACAGGCCATAGGGTTATGTGGTATTGTTTAGGCAAAAACTAGAAGATCACAGTCCAAGAGTATGTAGGGAGAAGGAGGCTAGAATCAAATATCAACTATAAGGTGTGGTCTTTTGCGAGAAGCGCAGGTAAGGGCAAAAGGGTGAGGGAAGTTGCTCAATGAAGATAATTAGTTAAGGTGTGGTCTTTTGCGAGAAGCGTGGGTGAGGGAAGTTGCTTAATAAAGATAATTAGTTGGAATGTCAAAGGTCTGGGGTGCCCAGTCAAACCCTAAATTCGGCACTCGGGTATACTCGACCCTGATGCCGGCCCGCACACGAGAGTGCAACTCGGTAGTTCTACCATTCTCACTAACATTCTCATAATAAGGTCATCGTAAACATCCATATCAAAGGAAATATTGATTATATTCATTCCATAACAAGTCTGAGATAAAATCTAATTATATCCCACATCTAAAATTTATTAGATAACTATTCAACTTGCAAGAAATAAAAATAAATAAGAATGACTACCTTCCGATGCAGGACAATTAACCACTTGCTCTAAAAGCTCGAACTGATAGAACATGGCAAATTAATTCCTTTATCTTGTAGCCTAGGCCCCAAATCCATGGGTTAGGTCCTTGGCCGAATCTTCCTCGTGGGCCCCACCAAAATCCATGAGTTCCGCCTCACATGAGCCACCCACCTCACACGGGCTCCAAATCCATGGTTTCCGCGGGCCGCTTACCCCGAGTGTGCCCCTGCATCCCACAGGTCACCCCACTCAAGCCCAGTGTGAAAATGCCCCCGCATTACCTTCTAATGCGCTAATGTGATCCGAGTCTCATCATGTGTCGAGTAGTTCCTAAATATGCAAAAACAGACTTTTTTCATCCACAAGGGACCTCTGATTTCGTCACTATTTTATGCTTTTTTCTAACTCATAGTTTCATTGTGATCTTCAATCAATCCCAGTTTTGAGACTGTTGTTGCCACATGGTTCTATGATACAATTCTGGACAAGCTTTATAATGTTTACTGGAAATGCTATCTTAGCTTACCACCGTAGACAAGGACAAATCTGCATTTACCAACCCTGCTTGGACAACCAACATATAGGCTTCACACATATATATATATATATATATATATATATATATATATATATATATATATATAGATAATGTAATTATTAGTATTGTTATTATTATAAGGTTGCCGATTGTTTTCCAATATAATTGTATATAGCTTAGTGTGCTTAATGCACCAGAAATCTTCATTAGTTTTCACCCATCTATGGCTTGGTTTTTTAGTCTTTTGAGTAACAACATTATGCAGACAGTCGACTGATCTCTGAGCGATCTTTATTTCATACAATTCTACCACGTCCTGCAAATCACATTGTGCAGAACATATCTTACTGATTTCTTTCTTGCTTATGTAGAGTAGCTTCTTTGCAAATTATAGGTATTCTAATAGATTATTTATTCTTTTTTTTTTTTTTGCAGGACACTGTGACTGGATTTTTGCTGGCTGGAGTGGGTAATGTCGATTTGCGAAGAAAGACAAACTACCTTATTGTCGACTCAAGTATGCTCATGTGCAAAACTCTTTTGAATACTTGGCCATGAGATGCATCTACCGATAAGCATTATGCGTCACCTACAACTTTTGGTTTTTCTATCGATTTGCATTCTCTGCTAATTCCTAGTTTCTTTGGATATTATTTGAATATTTACATCATGCAATTTCTTTTTAGTGGCTTTCTTTTTATTATTGTTCTATGCTTATGCCAAAAAGAAAAAAGAAAAGAAAAAACTTTTCTTTAGCTTATGGATGAGCCAGTTATAAAATATCAAAACGTTATTATTGTTAAATTTTATTTTGAATTTTAACAAGGTCATGCATGGGGATGATATTGTAGACTCGTGAATATATGTCACTCTTCTCTGTAAGAGTCTATGCCAAATGGAAATCATTCTTACAAATTTATGTGAACCTATAACATGCATGACTGACCTATTGGCTTTATGCTTTATGTGGATCGCTGAAATCTCTTTGTTCGTTTGAGTGAAATTGGTTCTTTTCCTGCAACACACATTGGTCTCTGCACTTGTAATTCTATCACACATGCATTACACTCTAAACAACTGTGGTTTTACTGATTTCAAGGGGCTGGTAGAAATCTGCAAAGCTGTAATTTCCTCCTGCCAATCTATTGAGTGAGCTTTGCTCATATGAATTTTCTTGGTTAATAATAATTTTTCGCTTGTCTCAGAAACTACCATAAAAGCAATTGAAGATGCATTCAAAGAGTTCACTACAAAGGAGGACATTGCTATTGTATTGATTAGCCAATATGTAAGTTTTTTGAGCAAAGACAACAGCGGTGGTCCAACACCACTTCTTAAAGAATGCATATATTTCGATTGCTGATGATAGGATTTAGTCTGTCCAACAATTGATGACGCCAATTAAAGATATTAATTTTTGCAGCTACAACCAAAACATTGGCCTTTTTTCTTGTTTCTTCTGTTACTAAAATCATGATTTTTCAGTGTGACTACCCATTGCTGCTCCCCATGTTGTGATTTCAGGTCGCAAACATGATAAGGTTTCTAGTTGATAGCTACAACAACCCAGTGCCTGCGATTCTCGAGATCCCTTCCAAGGACCATCCGTATGATCCAACACACGATTCGGTTCTGTCACGAGTGAGATATTTGTTCTCTGCAGAATCAGTGGCATCAGGAAGGCGTTAAACCAAGGTGTTAAACCATTACTAATTACTATGTGACACTTGTTATGATGTCATGCTTGACTCAACTGCTTGTATTTGTCATTTCTATTTTCTTTCATGTTATTTTAATAAGTAGCATGATTCTCCTACAAAACATAAAATTAACTATTGCAATCCAATCAAGGGGTATAGATTCCGGATATATGATGCTTGACTAGAGTCCCTCCTCTAGAGAGGCCACTGGCCACCTCATTGGGTAAACAAATATTTGGCTGACATATGTTGAAGGACTTTTGAATTCCCAATAGTTTGTCAATGATATGAGATAACCTCTACAGTCGTATATGCTTCCTAGTGGCCCAAGATATAGGATTAATTGAATCTTCTTCAACCACAAGATGGGCTGGTTTTCATATCTTGAAAAGAAAGCTATAAAATCTCTAGTACCGTCAGGTCCTAGGTTACCTATTGTATCTTTTGTCTAAGTTCAGCTTGGTGGAACCCTCAATCCTCATAGTGTTCCTGACGCAGGACAACCCTAACTATGATGCATGCTCATGAACATAATTAAACAGCGGAAATAGAAGGAATAAATTATCTAAAATTCTAGTAGTAATCATTATAACTGATAAAATCATAAAAGAAACATGCAATGGAATGGGCCATCATCACAACCATGGAGTATGACATTCAATTATTACTTAGGTTGGATCCGGCGAGAGATGAGACCTCCCGATCTTGCATGGTCACACCCAATCGATCAATGAAGATCACTAGTCCGAAGAACCAAGAAGTTTCTTGGATTAGGGATTTGAGAATTTGGGGGTTTAGGGTTTAGATCGGTTCTCAAGATTTTGATCGAAGAAGGATTAGCCAAAACTGGAAAATAGAAAGAAGAAAATAATTACCTTGAAGAAGTTGGAGGGCACAAGAAGAAATTAGAAGAGGAAGATCAAGGGAAGAGAAGAAGCACCATTAGAGAGAAGAGAGGAAGGAGACAATCAAATGATTTGCTTTTCATTAATCAATAGTTAAAATTCGGATTTACGGCTTTAGCCCACTTAAATAAGCAAATAAAGACATAAAATTACTAAAATATCTCTAGAATAAGCAAATAAAGATATAAAATTACTAAAAGACCCCTAGCTAAGAAAAAACGCGCAAATAACATAAGTACGGGAAAGTTCGGGTGCCCGGTCTTCTCTCTCTAATCTTCCTTCACATGTGTCTTCCCTGAGTGGGGTCTTCTATATGTCCAATCACATGTGAAAGGTCTTCAGCTCCTCAATAGTCGCCTATCCACAAGGACTACACTTGTGATTGGCATTTTCTTCGTTGGTACACCTTGAATGCGCTTGTGTCCGCATCAATTCCCCTTGGGTGAGAACAACTCGACTCCGACGAGTTGAAACTTTTGTAACGCTCTAGTAGATCTGGATCAATACTCTGCAATGCGTCGCCCGACAACCACGTAGATTCAGACGATGGTTTGTTCTTCTACTTGACAAGATACCTTTGGAAACTTCCATCTCTCGTGGATACTATCTCGTCATCCAAGATTTCTTCAATTTCTTCTTTATGGGAAATGGGTAGAGGAGGGGGTGGAAGGGGTTAGGTTGCAAACTCAGAAAAAGGCCATGAAAGGGACGATGTATCAACAATGGGAGTATGAGTACGGACTAGATCTTCCACATTAAAAGTTGGATTAATGCTTATTTCAGGTGGAAGGTCAATCCGATACGCGTTGGACCCAATCTTTTGTAATACCTTGAATGGTCCAGCACTACGCACTTGTAATTTTTTAGCAGATCCTTGAGAGAATCGCTCTGGCCTTATTCGCACCATTACGTAGTCTCCTTCTTGAAATTCTTGCACTCTATGTGAGAATCGGCTGAAACTTTATAATCATCATTGCTCTTATTTAACCGTTGTCTAATATGTGTATGCAAATCATGAATATGGCGTGCAAATGCATCGGCTGACTCAGAAGACCTTTGGGTAACAGACATAGGTAAGAGATCTATGGGCATTCTAGGTTTATAACCACTTACAATTTCAAAAGGACTCAACCCTGTAGATCTATTAACTGACCCATTATAAGCAAGTTCAGCCATTGGTAAAATTAGGTCCCAAGTCTTAACATGTTCACCCACTAGACAACGTAGAAGATTCCCAAGACTGTTGTTTACCACTTCAGTTTGACCATCTGTTTGTGGGTGGTAACCAGTAGAAAATTGCAAACGAGTTCCCATAATGTGCCACAGTGTCTTCCAAAAATAGCTAGTAAATCGAACATCACGATCAGACACTATGGTTTTAGGTAACCCATGGAGACGTACCACACCATCGAAAAAGAGATGAGCAACATGAGATGCATCTGACGTCTTCGAACATGGGAGGAAATGTGCCATTTTAGAAAAACGGTCCACAACGACAAAAACAGAATTGTGCTTTTTTATAGTCTTGAGAAGCCCAAGTACGAAATTCATACTAACGTCCTGCCATGGAGCATGTGGCACTGGCAATGGCGTGTAAAGCCCGGTATTTTGCTTTCTTTGCTTTGCCAGCTGACATGTTCGACACTGCCCTAAAACTTTGGCTATTCTCGCTTGAGACTTGGCCAATAGAAATGATCTTCCACGAGGGCAATGGTCTTATCACGACAAAAATGGTCAGCTATCCCTCCTGAATGAAGCTTCCAGATGAGGAATTCACGAAGGGACATACGGGGAATACAAAGTCTGTCTCCCTTGAAAAGGAAGCCATCTTTAAGAACATATTCACCCATAATATGCTGGTCACTAGCGAGCGACACGTAAATACCTCCAAAATCAGGACATATGGGGTATTCATCTTTCAGTTGATCAAATCCGACTACCTCTATACTCAAAGAGTTGAGCAACGCCACTCTCCTACTAAGGGCATCCGCCGGTTTGTTTTCAACCCCGACCTTGTGTTTCAAAACAAACGAATATTCCTGAAGAAATACTACCCATTTGGCATGCCTTGGGTTGAGTTTCTTCTGAGAATACAGATATCTTAAAGCCTCATGGTCAGAAAACAAAACGAATTCTTGCGGTAGGAGATAGTGTCGCCAATCTCTCAGGGATTACACTACCGCATAAAATTCTTTGTCGTAAGTGGAGTATTTTTGTTTTGCCTCATTCAGTTTTTCACTGAAATAGGCCACTGGGTGTCCTTCTTGACTCAACACTCCACCTATACCGACACCAGACGCATCATACGCTACTTAAAAGACTTTAGAAAAGTCAGGTAGACGCATAATAGGAGCTTCCACCATCTTGCCCTTAATTTCTTTAAAAGCCTTGACTACGGCTTTAAACCACATGAACTCTCCCTTTTTCATGCACTCGATAATGGGAGCCATGATCGTGCTAAAATCCCTAATGAACCGACGATAAAAAGTCGCTAGGCCGTGAAAGCTTCGCACCTCATGAATGTTCCTTGGTTCTGGCCACTCAACTATGACTCGACTTTTTCAGGGTCTCTGCGCATCCTTCAAATGACACTATAAATCCTAAGAACACAACTTGGCTAGACATGAATGCACATTTCTTAAGATTAGCGTACAACTTTTCCTTCCTAAGGACACTACAAACCTTCTTTAAATGTTCAAGGTGTGATTCCTTAGTGGTACTATAAATAAGAATATCGTCAAAGTATACCACTAGGAATTTTTCCATGAACGGCCTCAAAGCTTGTGTCATCATCCGCATGAAAGTACTGGGTGCGTTAGTCAAGCTGAAGGGCATGACCAACCACTTATACAGCCCATCTTTCATCTTATAAACGCTGTCTTCCACTCATCTCCTGGGCATATAGGGATTTGGTGATATCTACTCTTGAAATCTTTCTTAAAGAATATAGTGGACCTGACCATCATATCAAGCATATCATCAAGTCTAGGTATAGGGAATCTATACTTAACAGTAATTTTGTTTATGGCACGGCTATCCACACATGCGCCACGTGCCGTCTTTCTTTGGCGTCAACAATGCAGGCACGACGCACGGCCTCATACTCTCTTGGATGAAACCCTTTTGTAGAAGCTCATCAACTTGCTTCTTCAACTCTGCATGCTCTGCAGGGTTCATCCTGTAGTGAGGAAGGTTCGGTAGAGTAGACCCTGGAACAAGATCAATGGCATGCTGTATGTCCCTCATAGGTGGTAACTCATTCGGTAAGTCTTCAGGAAATACATCACTGCATTCCTTCAGGACCGAGGTTACCTCACGGGGCAACTCTGATGGAACCTCAGGTGTAATCTCTCTAGCCACAAGGGCATACATTATAGAATCCTCCTTAGCCTCTTTTTCAAACTCTCTTGCGCTGATTATATGTAGAGACTTAGGTTTGGATTTTCCCATTCCTCTAGGCTCACTTGCCTTCTCATCATTCTTTTTCCCTAGTGTATTCTCAAGTGGCATGGGATTAAGTTTGATCTTTCTACCGTTATACATAAAAGTACTCGCATTCGAACGGCCAAAGATCGTGACATCATTATCAAATAGCCATGGTCTACCTAGGATAACATGTTCCACGTCCATAGGTAAAACATCACACCACAGGGACTCTTTGTATGACCCAAACTCGATGGGGACTAGACATTGCTGGGTGACAGGTAGGGATGTCTTGTCAACCCAAGAAACTTTATACGGATCTGGATGAGGTGTGGATTTCAGTTTTAAGCGATCTAAGGTGTAAATGGAAATCACATTCTGACAACTTCCACTGTCCACTATCACCTTACAATTCTTTTCACCACACTTGGCAATAGTGTAGAAGATAGTGCTTCGACGCCAGTCAACACTACTTCTAGACTGAGTTAGTACACGCCTGACTACTGCAAGCGTTGCTTCTCCATCCACTTCTTTTTCATCAATAAGTCCTCCTTCAGGGTGATACTCTTCAACTTCATAATCACCCTGGTCATTTCCACCCTCGTGGGATTCGCCTATAACTAAGGCTCTCTCACGGCTCTTCGTAGGACACTGATTAGACATGTGGTCAAGATTGCCACACTCATAGCACTTCACTTGGCTTATGTTACTAGGATCGGCACCAAGAACCCCTTTGCCCTTGTTCTCCCTAGGCCTAGGCGGTATGGTCGCCTGTGCCCTAGGTTGATTACCAATATTAGGTCTAGTTCCCTAGGAACTAGATATAGCACTGGAGTTTCGGGACTCAAAACGACGAACGACAGAAGCCTTCAGATATTACTCTAACTCCTGCACGACTTGATATGCTTCATCCAAGTCCGTTAAGGGTCGAGTCATAAGCTCGCGCTAAAGATCCGCACGAAGGCCCGTCTTGAAACACAAGAGTGTTACTAGAGAGTCTTCTCGGATATCACATCGCATCACATATTCTTCAAATTTAGCGATGTAGTCAGCGGCAGACATTGACTCTTGGCGTAAGGATTGCCATTGGTCAAGGAGCTTCTGACGGTATGAGAGAGGAATGTACTTCTCCTTCAACTTCTCTTTCATCTCATACCAATGTATGATACGGGCTCTACCAACTCTCTCTATCCTACGCTCGGTGTTGGTCCAGAAGAGCTTGGCTTGACCCACAAGCTTCATCTTAGCAAATCATATTTGACGGTTTTCCGATATGCCATACCACTCAAAGTAGTAGCCCATGTCAGCAACCTAGTCAAGAAATATCTTAGGATCCAAGCGCCCATCAAAACTCGGGGCCTCAACTCTCACACTCTTTATCGCACACTCATCTGGATCATAGCGGTCTTGATGATCACATGTGGCTCGTGCCTCTCGCACCACACCACAACCGTTACCACGATCTCTATTTTCACTACCACCACGTGTGACAACGCGTTCTTCAATGATTCCTCCCACTTGGGAGTGCGCATCATCCCCTACAGCGGAGTTTTCCTTTTGGGACGCCTCTAGTTGCTCGACCTTAGTCATGCTAGTAGTAATTTGGTTCTCAAGGCCGGCAAACTCACGCCTTTGACCCGCTTATAAGACGGTTATCTTTTGTATCAATTGAGCAAGTTGCTCAGATAACTGCTCGTTATTCATGGTAGGTTGAAGTTCGAAACCTCTACCTCTTTTCGTGGGCATACAATGAAGACTTGAACCAAACTCTACCCAACTAGACTACTAGGTGTTATGACTTTCAAGATGAATACAAAACTACTATGAACTGACACAATTAAGTTGAAACAGGAAACAACTCAAATCTGAAAATTTTCCAGATTAGGAACTTTCTAAAATTGGAAAGTTTCTAAAATTCAAAATTTTCTAAATCTGGAACTTTCCTAAATTAAACCTAAAAATCAAAACCCTAATTTGATAACTCGATTTAGACAAAAACCATGCAAGCCTATTTTCTGATACCAAATTTGACGCAAGACAGCCCTAATTATGATGCATGCTCATGAATATAATTAAACAACGAAAATAGAAGGAATAAATGATCTAAAATTCTAGCAGTAATCATCATAACTGAGAAAATCATAAAAGAAACATGCAATGGAATGGGCCATCATCACAACCATGGAGTCTGGCATTCAATTATTACTTAGGTTGGATCCGGCGAGGGATGAGACCTCCCGATCTTGCATGGTCACACCCAATCGATCAATGAAGATCACTAGTCCGAAGAACCAAGAAGTTTCTCGGATTAGAGATTTGAGAATTTGGGGGTTTAGGGTTTAGATCGGTTCTCAAGATTTTGATCGAAAAAGGATTAGCCAAAACTGAAAAATAGAAAGAAGAAAATAATTACTTTGAAGAAGTTGGAGGGGCATAAGAAGAAGTTAGAAGAGGAAGATCAAGGGAAGAGAAGAAGCACCATTAGAGAGAAGAGAGGAAGGAGACAATCAAAGGGTTTGTTTTTCATTAATCAATAGTTAAAATTCGGATTTAGGGCTTTAGTCCACTTAAATAAGCAAATAAAGACATAAAATTACTAAAATACCCTTAGAATAAGCAAATAAAGACATAAAATTACTAAAAGACCCCTAACTAAGCAAAAACGCGCAAATAACATAAGTACGGGAAAGTTCAGACGCCCGGTCTTCTCTCTCCAATCTTCCTTCACATGTGTCTTTCCTGAGTATGGTCTTCTATATGTTCAATCACATGTGAAAGGTCTTCAGCTCCTCAATAGTCGCTTATCCACAAGGATGGCACTTGTGGTTGGCGTTTTCTTCGTTGGTACACCTTGAATGCGATTGTGTCCGCATCAGTTCCTACCCCTGCTACCTACTTCATCCATCACCTCTGATCAACTTCGCCGAGGTTTCATGAGCTTCGCCTTAAATTCATTTGGGGTGAATCCTCATTGCACAAAAAAAAGGATTTGATTATGTTGATTAATTTGACCGTTGATAGGTGTCAAGGGTAGCTGGGCCCACAAGTCTGAAAACCACTGCAGGTTATCCTAGGGTTAGATAATCCGGCAGTGCTGAATTGAGCCATGGGATTAGGTTTTGTGCCGGGTGCCATTGCTGATGTAGTTTTGGATATAAGCTCCTTATCTACCAGGGTAAATATTTCGCTCGCCCCTTTTGTTTTGGTCAATGATTCTATATTAAAATAAAAAAAAAAAAAAAAAACCCTTGTGGTGAGTTGGTCTTCTGGACGAGGTTCATGAAATTTGGCTTATGGGACTTGGGCTTGGATCAAATCTTCAAAGAACCTACTTAGTTGGACAAGGACTCGATTGTCAAAGCTCACCAGTTTCATGTCATTGATGATCTAGTCTCTCTTTCCTAAACAATCCGTTTCATACAAGGTCCAGTCCGAAGGTCTTCAATCGATGTGGCAACTCCCTCATTCCCTTAGAGATATATATGAAAGTATTCCAGTGCTGATTGTGGAGCAAGGAAATAGAAAGATGCACTGCTGGATGTGAGCACACACAAGGACTTCAGTTGCTGCTACCCTCCGCCGAAAGGCTCTGATTGCCGCAAACGGGGGGTTTTAGCTCTCATCAAGTGTCCTGCCGCAAACAGGGGTTTTAGCTCTCATTAAGTGTCCTGTCATCCGTAGATGAAAGAAGCATATAGAAGATTTGGACCAAAAAAAAAAAAAAAACTGCTACGTTCCTGCTTTCACATGCTTTTATCTACCCAGTTCCTGTGTATGCGTACTTTGGGCCCCGTTTGTTAAATCTGAAGTCCAAAGTCTGAATATGGAGTAGAAAAACTAGTATTGAATTTAAAACAAAGTGTTTGTTAACTAGTGGCTGAAATATTTGAAATATGTTAATTTGATACATTTGCCATTGTGAAACAGTATGATTGAATCCCTACCATTAAAAACTTCATGGATTCGATCGGAATGTTTATGTGCCAACCCGTTGATAAGGTCAAAAACACCTAGATGAAGGACCACACAAATATTATCTTAATCCAAAGCTTTTGTAGCCGCAAGAAAATTTTAATAGTCATTTACCACTTTTTCCTATACTATGGTCCATCTGAGATTTGGATCTGCTTCATATTTTGGATCATGCCCAAGAATTAGGTTTCAATACAGATGGATAGCATGTATGTAGTCACATAGATCACGGTGGGCCTCACTGTTAGGGGTCCCACTTACCTTGGTGGATCCGGATTGCATACTAACGACGTGAGAAGCCACTAGCTATTGGATGGTATTATGTAGCTCCCATCATAATGCACGTGTTTTATCCACACCGGCCATCTATTTTTCCAAATCATTTTAGGGAATGATCCCAAAAATGAGGATGATCCAAAGCGCATGTGGCCTAGAACTTTCTTGGCCCATTAATGGTCACTCACCACTATTTCCTATGGTATGGCCCACTTGATAATTGTATTTGCTTCATTTTTTTAAAAATGCCCTAAAATTATTTGAAAAAAACATGGTTTGGCCCGCTTGATAATTGGATTTGCTCCTTTTTATATATATAAAAAAAAATGCTCTAAAATGATTTGAAAAAATGGATGGACATAGTGGATATAGAATACAGGCATCAAGCTAGGCCCCACAGTTAGGGCCCACACCACCATGCACTCCACTTCCCCATCATAATGTGTGTTTTATCCACGCCATCCATCCATTTTCTAAATCATTCTAGGGAATGATCCCAAAAATGAGGATGATCCAAATCTCCCATGGCTTATAACTTTCGTGGCTGATTAGTGGTCACCTACCACGGTTTCATATAATATGGCTCACTTGATTTGCTTCATTTTTTTATATAATACCGTAAAATGATTTGAAAAAAATGGATGGACATAGAATATAAAATACATGCATCAAGGTGTCCCCACGGTAAGGGCCAAGGTCGACGGCGTGTGGTACAACACGCAATCCGCGCAATCCCTGGAATTCGGGAGCGGATTCGGTGAGATCCCAGATCCACTCGGTGAGACCCCTGACTGTGGGGTTCACAATGATCTGTGTAAATCCACACCATCCAACCATTTTGAAAGTTCATTTTAGGGCATTATGCCAAAAATAAAGCTGGCATAAATTTTAAGCGGACCACACCATAGGAAACAGTCGTGATTTAATCGTCACCATTAAAAACTTCATGGATTCCAGCAAAATATTTATTTGCTATCCAACCTGTTGATAAGGACACAAACACTTAGACCAAGAGACCACACAAATATCATCTTGATCCAAGACTTTTGTGGCCCACAAGAAGTTTTTAATAGTCAATCACCATTGTTTCCTGTACTATGATCCATATGGGATACGAAGCTAATTCGTTTTCTGGACCATGCCCTAAAATGAACTTTCAATATGGATGAACGGTGTGGATGTAGTCACATACATCACACTGGCCCCCATAGTAAGGGGTCCCTCCCAGGATCCGGGGTCTTAACTAATCCGCTCCCCCCCCAAATCCCGGTCGGGAATGCCTACTAACCCCACTCGATCTAGCTAGAGATGGACGGTTCCAGTCAAATGGTTCTATGGGGCCTATCGTGATATATATGTTTTATCTACACCGTTCATCTATTTTTCCATATCATTTTAGGGAACAAGACCAAAAACAAGTCATATCTAAGGCTTAAGTGGGCCACACTACAAGAAACAGTAGGAGTTGGGTGCGTCCCATAAAAATCTCCACCAAAGCCTCTTATCAAACTGATTTTTGTTAAGTTTGCGTGACCTTATATGAAGAGGTTAGAGGTAAATAAGCTTCATAGTGGACCCTAAGAAGATGTGGTCCACTCTTCAACGGTGCACATTTAACAGCAGAAATGCTCTCAGGAATCAGTCACACACACCTCTTCCCTTCTCTCTACCTTATCTATTTGCTACCGAATCATTGCACGCATGTTTACATTCTGATACAGACGAACCAAGTCATGTGCCTCCTGTTGTGGATGGAGCTTAGGCTGGAAATACAGTTATTGCCCAATCCGGGCCATCTAATTACTGGCCATTGGATGTTTGGCCACATAGGGTCATCTGTCCTAAATCAATTTTGGATGGTTAGATCTTCAAATCGTTGTCATCTTTGTGCCATGCTTCATACGCAGGACTGTGTTTCACATGCAGTATGCCACCTCTGTAATTATGAAATTCAGATTTAAAAATTTGTAAAAAAAATTAAAAAAAAAAAAATTGAACTGAAAATATAATTTGAAATAATGAAAATTAGAATAAGAAGAATTTAAAAAAACTTATTGAATCAAGGCATGAAACAATCACTCTAGCTTAGAAGTTGATTTGCCACACTTTGGAGGTTGACCATGGTGCCGAGGATCGAACCAAACGAAACGAGATAGCAATTTCGTACTCGCAGATGGTTCAGATATTCAACCGTTTAGGTAAGTATGCACACCAGGTATACTTGCTTGTGGTGCTACTTGTGTGTGCGCACCACACCATGCCACCTTTACGGCTCAGCGCACATGTAGTTCATGATATGGATTGGGACTGTTGTGCCCTAACAACTAAATTTGCAATTCAGTGAAAGATACTTCGTTTCAACACTGAGGTCGTGGTATCGATTCCCCAGCGGGGTGGTTAACAGTGAAGTGTGAACTCACAGTGGGGTGTACTAAAAAACTTATTTTTTCTTTAAAAAAAAAAAAAACTAAATTTACAATTCCTTAAAAGGGGCACAAATCCAATCCAAATTCCTCCTCTTTTAATTTCAAAAATTTCACCTTGCCTATCTGACATGGGGCTAAATCCACACCATTGCAGGACAAAATCCTTATGTTACTTAATGAAAAATTGGAGAGAAGTTTCAAATAATTTAAAAATTAATTTTATTTATTTCGATACACAAAAATACAATAATGTTCACCTACCGTCTGTTGTGGGTTGGCGTAACATGCAACCCATCCCACGTGCCAACTTTTCACACGTTTCGCATGTCCAAGTGATGCAGAAGTTGTGCCCCATCCGGCAAAGAATCAGGTGCGTCAAATCAGACAGTATATTGGTCCTGTTTAAACCGTCCAATTATTTTTTTTCACACAGCGTGTCCCTTGGATTTTTCTGGGGACCCCACCATCTGTTGTAGTTGTAGATGACCGTTCCTCAATCTGCCAGCAATTTGAATAGCACGCTTCAAAGCATATATGAAATGGACGCTGATTGGCTAGACGCTGGCAGTAACTAGTTGCTACTGGTCGGTACTCTGTGGGCTCGATTTATGTGATTCATCCACTCCATCCATCTATTTTTCCAGATCATTTTATATTTTGAGACCAAAAATTAGGTTGATCCAAATCTCAAGTGGACTACATCACAGGAAACAGTGTTTATAGAAAGTCTACTGTTAAAAACTTCCTGGAGGCTGCAAAAGTTTTGGATCAAGCTAATATTTGTATTCTCCCTTCATCCAGATCTGTATGACTTAATCAACAGGTTGGTTGTCAAATAAACATTAGAGTGGGCCTTAGAAGGTTTTTAATGGTTAACATTCAATCACTGCTGTTTTTTGTTATGGTCCACCTGAGATTTAGATCTGACTAATTTTTTGGTCTCCTAGAATGTTCTGGAAAATGGATGGACGGCATGGTTAAAACAAATACATCATATGTAGCCCAGAGAGCACCGACCAGTAGTCACCCTGTTTACTAGGCAAACTGCGTTACTACGAAATAATACCAAAATCATGTTTACATGTTTATAGAAATATTTCTTGCCCCATTTAAGAAAAGACGGTAACTGATTAAACGTAATCACACATTACTTATCTGTGAGTCAATCCATACCGTCCAAATCTCACACCCAACTGTGTATGGAGCATAAACGAGAAATTTCATTTTGTAAATAATATTAATCATCTGATTTTTCATTTGAATTTGGATAAGTCACTGTTATATGATTAACCATCAATTAGATGGTCAGGATTTCATGATCCGTTTGATTTTAGAGATGTGATCCATTCCCAATGTAACACGCAATCCGTGTATTTTAGAAAGTTCTTTACACAGATGTGATCCATTCCCAATGTAACGCGCAATACGGGTGTTTTAGAAAGTTCTTTACACGTGTAAGGTAGCGAGGAAGGTGAATCACCACCATTTTCAAAACGGTATTTTTTAGATTTTTTTCACATGCACACGCCTACTTTTTTGGTTATGGACCAAAAACATCACTTCTTTAAACTATTTATGAAAACCCACCCATAACTTTGACTGTTATACATTAAACCGCTCAATATTAGTTATCTTATCTATACGAACTTTACCGCACCTGCAATCTCCCCTCGTGATTCACATGTGCGTCACCCTAACCTACAACCATACGTGGGCCTACCTTGTTGTTTCTGAGAAATCCACGCCGTTCATATGTTTTTCCAGCTCAATTTAGTTTCAGAATAAAAAAAGAATAAGATTCAAATCACAGAGTGAGCCCCTGATGGCTCCAGTAATTTTCAACGGTGGTACTCATTCCCCATTAGTCCATAAAACATCCGGAAAAACCAATTGATCGAGCTTAGTATTAGCCTCATTTTTGGGCCTAGTCCATAAAATGACATGGAAAAATCAATTGAGCTTAGTATTAGCCTCATTTTTGGGCGCAGTCCATAAATTGATCTCGAAAAACCACTTGAGCTTAGTATTACCCTCATTTTTAGGCCAGTTCATAAAATGATATTTAAAAACCACTTGAGCTTGAGCTTGGTATTAGCTTCATTTTTGCCCAGTCCATAAAATGATATAGAGAAAAACAAATGTAAAGGGTGGATTTTTAACAAACATCCTATGCGCCCCCACAAATATTTCAATACTGTTTGGCCCGTTTGTGATCTTGATTAGCTTTAGATTTTGTTCTACACCCGAAAATGAGGTGGCAAAACAAATGAACAAAGTGGATTTGTCACAAATATTATTATGGCCCACCAGTGATCAGGCAACTCTCACCACATGTACCTAATCTCCATCAAAGCTCTGGCTATCACTGATTGGCAATAATGGTTGTTCAAACCTAACCCTATATGTTTCAACTCATTTAAGGGTATAGGTTTAAAATTAAGTCAGATCAAAAGCTAGAATTGGTGACAGGATGGCCATAAGATTTTTCAACAATGGCCCTTCCATCTAACCCTTTCCTGTCATATAGCACAATAGAGCTTAGTATTTATTTCAATTTTGAGTTCATGTCATAAGATGATCTAGAAAAAATAGATGGACGGTTAGATTTATAAAAATCATATGTGCTCAATGAATGTTTCAAGGGCGACCATTAATTCTCACTTTTTTCATGTTCGTTTGGCGCACTCGAGATTTAGGTTAGTAGAATTTTTGGGCCCATGCCATAAAATTAGGCAATAAAACAAATAGACGAAGTGGATTTGTCAGGAACATCAGGGTGGGATCCATGTAATTTAAGCAATCGTTAACCTTCGGACTTAAATGCACCAACTCCCGTGAGTTTCACATTGATTAACGTTGATTGCTGTCACAAACCAACTCCGTTGGTGTGTGGGGCCATGATTAATGGTTTTTGAAAATCCACTCAGCTCATCTACTTTTTCAGCTCATTATAAGGCATGAATCCAAAGAACGAGAAAGATCTTAAGCTAAAAATGAGCCTCCTGATGGCCCCAAGATATCTCAATAGCAGTCGTTCAATCTCACTTCTTTTCTTTTTTCTATCGTGCGGCTTACTTGAGATTTAGTTCTTCCTCATTTTGCGCAACCTTCTCTAAAATGAGCTGTAAAAACAAACGAAAGGAATGGATTTGTCATAAACTTATAGTGGCCCCATGTACAGTCGGATCTGCATTTCATATTCAAGACCGTACAGTTACCGTGGCACACCTGATGCATATATTCTATATGGACGCCATTTGGCTATATCATTTGAGAGCATTAAATAAAAAATGAAGTGGAACCAATTCACGGGTGAAACATAGCATAGGACACAGTGTTGATTAAATGCCCTATCATTAAAAACTTCTTACTGTAAACTGTAATGTTTTCAAAATGTTAACTTTTCATCCAACCTGTTGGTCAGGTCACATAAACCTGGATGAATTAGCAATATTTCGGTGGGCTGCTCCTATGTTCATACAGAGACGTTCATGTGTACCCCACTTATACTCATGTGTCTTTGTGCAATGACAATCAGACCATTGATGAAGTGGCTAAGGAAGGTAATACAATTATTTAGAAACGGTCAGGGTAAAACCGTAATATCTATAGTCAACTAAGGATAAAACAGACTTTTAGTTACTTAACAAATGATTCTATTAATTATATGTTATTTTAAGTTAATATAGTTGCAAGATGTATATAAAAAAGATAAATGAATTTTAAAAAATAGTTTAAAAGGAAAATTTTTCTTTTTTCTTTTTTAACTTTGTTGAGGACAAGAATGAAATTACCATGGAATAAATAAAGTAAAGGCTAAAAGGGTAAAAATCTACGAGCCGACACCTAAGCTGGCCACGTAATCAAAAAAAGGATTTGTAGGGTTACAGAAAATCTTGCCAGCTGTATTTGCCCTTTATCCGGAGATACGGGTCCAGTGCGACACGTGTAGGCTTTTCTCGTTGACAGGAAACATTTCGGTGCCACACACTCACACGTGTAGATAGTTATTCAGGTGCCGTTAAGGTCGAATTTTGTGCTTATTTGGCGAAAAAGTAATCAACTGACCCAAAAGCTACTTTGCTGTAAAGAAATGAGCTTGACAGTTGCCACTCTGCGCCTATTTAAGGACCGCATGTTAGTGGGTGGCGTCATGAGATTGAGAGAGAAAAGAGAGATGTTGGGAATGGAAATTGGAGAGAAGAAAGAGGTGAAAAGGCCCCTTACCAGACGTTCTAGGAAGGGTTGCATGAAAGGAAAAGGTGGGCCAGAAAATGCTCTTTGTAACTATAGAGGTGTGAGGCAAAGGACTTGGGGGAAATGGGTGGCTGAGATACGGGAACCCAAGAGAGGTGCACGCCTCTGGCTGGGTACCTTCAACACCTCCCTCGACGCAGCGCTTGCCTATGACGACGCCGCACGCAAGCTCTACGGGCCATGTGCGAATCTCAACCTGCCACAACTCCACGTCAAATCTTCCAATGAAACATCCATCTCGGCCCCTTCTCCCATGCAGTGCTTACCAAGCAGCGGGCCCACGTTAGAACCCGCATGTTCTTTGGCTCGCCCTTTTGAGCCGTTTCCGATGACGGCCATGGATTCGGGTGCTTATCTTACTTGCGCTGCTGTCGACAGCGATGTGAAAAGAGGGCTGTGGGGTGATGTCTTGGGATTGCCTGAAGTGCAAGATCCTAGCTGGATGGAAATGCCGGTTCATGGCAATGTCATGGCCATGAAAGATTTCGAATTCCCTGCTGGAGAGGTGGATGATGATGGGAAGGATTTGTTGGGCTGCGACACCATGTAAATACCGGACGCGGATTTAAGTTCCTGCACTGGGAACCCAGGTGGGACCCACTGTCATATTTTTGAGAAATCCTATCCGTCCATCCGTTTTTTAAATTCATTTTAGAATATAAGGCCAAAAATGAACCGTATCCAATGCTCAAGTGGGCCAAAAACGTGATAATTGAACGTCCACAGTTGAAATATTCGTGGGGCCAAGAAAGTTTTGAATCATGCTATTATTTGTGTTTTCAGTTCATCCTAGCACAAATGACGTTATTAACGGTATGGATGGCATGTAACCATCACTTTCGAACCTAGGGAGGTTTCAACGGTAGAAATTTCCTTAACCACCTTTTCCTTCAGTACGGCCCACTTGAGTCTTGTATCCGGCTCTATTTTATTTTATTCTCCTTAAATGAGGTCACAAAATGGATGGACGGAGTGGATTTCTAAAAACATCACGGTGGACCCCACCTAAGTTTCAAGCGCAGGACCTTCTTCGCAGGAAATCCGTGTCCGTAAATACCATGGTGCGCGTAACCGTTGCAACCGTGCGTGTTTCAGCACGTGTGAGTATAGAAATGCCACGGAGGCTCATCCTCTTGGCCCCACCACGTTATCATCCACACCCTTTATTTGGTAGGACCCCATGTACAAATATTTATAGATATAGACACCTTTGTATGGACGGTTAGAACCTCTTATCAGTGAGATTTTGTTATCTGGGCCATTTACGATGGGGCCTTCTATATGGACGGTCTGGATTATCGTACAGTGGGCCAGAAGGTACGAATCTCATTAGCTTCAGTGATGTAAATACTCCCAAGTTGCTATGTAGAAAACAAGAACGGCGCTTACGTTGTCCTTATCTTATCTTAGAACGTCAGTTGTCATGTTAGCCTCCGTGCATGTCTACGTGTTCTCGTCTTGAATCCTACGTGTCGTGCTATTGCTGCGTAACGCCACGCCAATAGCTCTTACCTTGTACGATTCCAGCACTGGAGCTCTTGTCGGGTCCAAAAGTCAACTTCTTACGCTCATGTAAAGGCTGCGGTCACTCTACACGTGCGCGTCTCGAAAGTGTGTGAGACCACGTGTGACCCGATACATGCATGTTGTGTATATGTAATGTTTTGTATATTCCTTTAAACATGTATCTTGCTTTAAACACGTAGTTTATACACTGTCATATAAGGTGGACATGCATTTTCTAATATCTGGATGGTTGAGGTTAGTTTTGTTAACAATCTAAAAAGACTATGGACTGTTGGTTAAAAGACTCTCTGACTCGGATGGACTCGAAACGAGTTGTGACTCGCCCAAATTGAGGTGAACCGACCTGAATCGGCCTAGTCAGGGGTGACTCGTCCAGGCTGGTGGTGTTGAGCCATATTGGGTCTGACCGAGTCCGAGTTATGGGAGTGACAGAAGCATGTAGCGGTTGATCTTTCACCCTAATCAAATGTTCCAATGGTGATTTGTATTTTTAAAAATAATTCATTTAAGAGGGCCGTTTACCACCTTGTATTTCAGTGCATGAGAATAGGAGAAGCACGTAGTGACTGATCTTTCACCCTACTTAAATGTTCCAATGGTGATTTAAACTAAAATAATATTAATTCATTTAAAAGGACTCTTTGGCACCCCGGATTTAAGTGTATTTGAGGGGATTTTAAAAGGTTCAGGAGTATTTTGATCTAGATTCATCATTTTGACAGCATGTACGTACTTGAGGTGGCATGTATTTGGAGGTTAACGGAATGGTAGGTATTAGGAATATACATTTTTGGTGTTTTTTGAAATATCTCACTTTCTATGGTAGCAGCATAATGGTAATGAAAGGCCTTTTTATTTTTTATTTTTACTATTTTTTTTATGTAGGAGGGTTAGCTGTTGATCAACGAGGTAAGGATTATCCCATGCCATCCATCTTGAGGTCTATCGCATCAACCGTTTTGAGCTGTTCCATGGACGTGGATTGCGTGACCTGACTTGGTGGGATTTAACTGGCGGGTCCACTGATGTCAGAGGTGGACCCGGCTGAGTAACTACTTAACCTAATTATTTTTAAATATGTTTTCCATGAATCCATAATTGAAAGTAACACGTGGTCCAATGAAATCATGCCACCCAACACCATAGAGGCCCAGGGTTCCAAGCAATCCGCGTCCCTACTCCACTTGTACAAAAGCATGCATACCATGCATGTCATTGGCTCGCGCGTGGTTCACGTGTTACGTGGATAGGGTCATTTGAGGCTCATGATGCAAACTTCTCTTGTTAGTCACTTCTCAGAAGTGGTCACGAGGCACAGATGAGCACTGGAGCAGTTCATCAGGTGGTGTAACCGTAACAAAAGAAACGGGCGGTTAAGTGAAACCAACCAACGGTGGATATTCAATGTACATGTATGGCCCACATGAGGATTCTTCCAGCCTGACATTTTTGGCCCAGGTCATGCTCATGGTGAGTTGAGTCGGGACTCACCTGAGTCTTGATCCCAAATAAAAAACGCTTCAAGTGCGCTCTGATTAGCTAGTCCATGTGCATGTACCTTCTTGTAGCTTCCCATCTCAATGGCATGAAAATAGGCAATTAACTGCAGAACGAAAACAATCATCATCTTGAAACATCCAGCAGTTAGACCTCACTCTATATTTCTCGTTATTTTAAGTGAATTTAACAAATTAGTACCTCATTAAATAAGCATTTACATCTCAATACCTTTTTCAAAAAACTTGAAGGTATCTTCATTCCATTGCTTTCCCTTATATTTCTTAAGGGCAGTTGGGTTAGGCAGTGCCGGGGGCTTGGGTGGGCCTCATTGTGATGTTTATATGAAAACCAGTATGATCACCATGAATGTCATTACATATTATGCCCAAGGCTTAAACATCAGCCCCATGAATGATTCAATTGGACTACATGATTGGAAATAAAGTACAAGACAATGCTCACCTGGCCTCTACACTATTATTACATCCTGGCTTGCTTCTAATTGTATGAATGAATAAATGGTTAAGATCGGTCATAAGTCACCCCACTGTAATGGTGATTCTTCCAAAGCCCACTGTTATGTTTCTATAGTGTTCATAAACCATATCAACTTAATATAAAGCTTTTGTGACCTACAATAAGGGTCAATCACCACTGTTTCCTAAGGTATGTTCCACTTGAGATTTAGATATGGCTTATTTTTGAGCTCATGCCATAATATGACTTACAAAAATGGATGTAGGGTGTGGATATATATATGTAATACATAGATCAAGGTGGGCCCGCAATAAGAGCCGTCTTGAGTGAGGCTAGGCAGCATAGGATGCAACTTAGGGACAGATGGCTACATGATTTAGTCTGGTTTGAGCTGAAATTCGTTATACCATTTTTAAGTGTTGTGTATCTTGCAGGGCCGGATTACTCACAGCCGCCCTCAGCCAACACGGTGTGGCCATAACCGTGGGCCCACCTTGATATATGTATTGTAAATCAACATTGTTCATTTGTTTTGGCAGCTCATTTTAGGCATGAACCTGAAAATAAGTTGATTTAAAATTTAGGTGGACCACACTGTAGGGAGCAGTGGTGATTGACCAACCACCATTAAAAATTTCGGGGGTCCACCTAATTCCCCACCTTAATGTTTATTTGCCATCCAACCTGTTGATAAAGTCACAAAGACCTAGATGAGGGGAAAAAACAAATATAAGCTTAATATAAACTTTTGTGGTCCATGCCAAGCTTTAAGTACAATCACCATTATTTCCCGTTGTGTGGTCCACCTGAGAATCAAATCTGTTTAATTTTTTGGGCTCATAATCTAAAATGAGCTGTGAAACGGATTGGCTACTCCCCTGCCACCAGCCAAGTGGATGCCAGTGGTCGGTGCTCTGCGGGCCCACCATGATGTATATGTTTCATCCGTTCCGTTCATCCATTTTTACATATCATTTTAGGGATTGAGTCCAAAAATTAGAGGGATATAAATCTCCTGTGGACCACACCACATAAAAACAATAGTGATTGGAGATGTACCATTAAAATCCTCCTAAAGCCCACTGTACTTTTATTTGACATCCAATCTGTTGATTAGGTCATACAGACAATGATGAAGGGAAAAAACAAAGATAAACTTATCCAGAACTTTTATGGCCCCAAAAAGTTTTTAATGGTTGATATTCATTCAACATTGTTTCTTGCAATGTGGTCCACTTGAAAAAGAGATATACCTCATTTTTTTTTATCTCAAACCCTAAAATGATCAAGAAAAATAGATGGACGGCATCGATGAAACACATACATCGTAGGGAGTAGCCAATCTGTCATATACGGACATGACGTTTTGGCAAATCTTCCAGAGTCGGGGGTCTTACTAAACGGGAGCGGATGAGGTGCGGCACGCCCACACCCAACGGACGCGGGTTTCTTTCGCAGGAAGTTCCTGCGCAAGGTTTCTGTGTGGGGCCACTTAGATATTTATGAGAAATCCAATCCCTCTATCCGTTTTTGAAGCTGATTTTATGATGTGAGGCCAAAAATGAGGAGGATCTAAAACTCAAGAGGGCCACACAAGAGGAAAAATTGAATATTTAGTGACCACCGTCGAAACATTTATATGGCCATAAAAGTTTTGTAACAATCTACGTTTGTGGTATTTTCACTTTATCTGAGTGAAAATGACCTTATAAACGGTTTAGATGTCATATAAACAACAAGGTGGAGCTTAGGAAGGTTTCAATGGTGGGCATTCCTTTCCCCACTTTTTTCATCTCATATGGCCCACTTGAGTTTTGGATCCTTCTCATTTTTGGTGTCATACCTTAAAATGAGGTGAAAAAACGGATGGACGGATTTGATTTCTCACAAACATCGCAGTAGGCCCCACCGAGAATCCTTGTGCAGGAACTTCCTGCGAAAGGCGTTCGCAGGAAATCCGCGTCCACACCCACCGCAGTGCAGGAATGACCATGGGCCCAACTTATTGTATGCGTAGTATAACCACACCGTTCGTCCGTTTTTCTAGATTATTTAAGGGCACAGGCTAAAAAAACATATCCAAATCTGAGTTGAACCACATTACAGAAAATAATACTGATTGGACGCCCACCATTAAAATTTTCTACTGCTCACTGTAATGTTTATTTCAATTCAATCACTTGATAAGGTCACAAAGTCATGGATTAAGTTAAAAAACAAATATCAGCCTGATCTAAATCTTTTGTGGCTCAACAGAAGGTTTTAATAGTCAATCTCTGCTGTTTCTTGTACTCTGGTGTATATTTGAGATTTGGATTTGCTTCATTTTTTTCTCATGCCCTAAAATGAGCAGAAAAAATGGATGGATGGCATAGATATATTAAGTTACATCAAGGTGGGCCCATCATCAGGGCTACACCGTATTGAGAGAGTGGGGCGCCGCGTTGTACAGTCCCCTTCCCTTCCACAAGCGGATTGGCTGGTGTACCACACACCACTGAACTAGCTGGTGTGCTGACGTCACCAAGTTACGTGGTCACATAACGAGGTATGTGCGATATCCCAATTGTCCTTCCAATTGGCTGAAAAAAAAATAAAAAAATCAAATAAGACAAATTCAAAGAATGGGTGGACCACACTACAAAAAGAAGGGAGATTTAACGTTTATCATTTAAACCCTTTTGAGTGTCCCGAAGTTTTGAATCAATATGATATTTATTTTGCCTCTTCATATAGGTAGTTTGTGTAATCTTATAAATAGATTGGATGGAAAATAAATGTTATAATGGACCCTACTAATGTTTTTAACAGTAAGAATTATTATCAACTCTCCTATTTGTGGTGTGGTCTAATTAAGCTTTTGATATGAATTATGTTTATGTTTATATTATAAAATGATCTTGAAAAATGGATAAATGTTGTGGATATAATAAATGCAACATTTTTGGGGCTAGGTAACTTTGATCTTCTTTGCACCATAGCTACAACTTGAGGAGCGGCACCGCTAGTCTTTGCCTGACACATACCTATACCAACAAGATCGGTGGTGTGTGCAACACCTATCCGCTTCCCTTATCCGCTTCCCTTATCCGCTTCCCTTCCTGTTGGATGCTGATTTCCTATGAAAGCCTTGGAGGACAAGGGCCCAAAAATGAACCGGATCCAACACTTAAGGGCCTATTTGGGAGCGTGGATTTGAAATCCCCTGGATTAGAAAACCCCAAGATTAGAAACCCCCCGGATTTGCAATCCTCCCAATGTGTTTGGCACATTGGAGTGTGGATCAACTTTAATTCGAAAGTACCTGTCCATAGTATATTCACGGGGGTTTGAATTTAATTACTAAATCAACTTTAATATCTCTAATTAGTGAGATATGTAATTTTTGACACAATGGTTGTGATAAGCTCGCTGAAGCATATGCTTTGCCCGAAAATGATGAAATTCCAAGTCTCGAATGGCCACAAGCACAAGATCATGTCTGAGTGACTAACCAACGATTTTTAATCGTTGATTTACATGGACAATGTTTAGACGATGCTGGACAATGTTTGAACTATGCTGATTTACATGGACAATGTTTGGACAGTACTAATCATCATTAGTGGGCCATGATTTTAGGTGTAATCCAAGCTCTCACTGTGGATCACAAACCCCCTCAGAGAGGGAAGCGGATTGGCTGGTGTACCTCACACTAGCTATATAGCTACTGTATTGACGTCAGCAAGTTATGTGAGTTTGATATGTGTTATACCCAAACTGTCCATCCATTTGGCGAGCTTGTCTTAAGGATTAAGATGAAAAATAAGATAGATCTAACTATCAAGTGGACCACACAGCAATAAGCAGTGGGGGATTGAATGTCTACCATTGAAACCCTTTTTGGGGTCAAAGAAGTTTTAGATCAATATGAAATTTGTTTTTCCTCTTCATTCAGGTTTTTGCAACCTCATGAACAGATTGGATGGAAAATAAACGTTACGGTGGGCCCTATGAATTGTTTAACAGTGAAAATCATTATCTCCGCTGCTATTTGTGGTGTGGTCCAAATGATCTTTGGATATAATTCATTTTTTGGATAATGCTCTAAAATGATCTCTAAAAATAGATGAACAGTGTAGATATAATAAATACATCACTGTGGAGCCATGTAACTTTGATCTCCTTTGAACTGTTCGTACAACTCGAGCCTAAGGAGTGTCAGTGCTCATCCTTGCATGGCACGTACCTACAGTAGCTATGTAGCTGGTGTGTGGTACACCACTCAATCCTCTTCCCTCAAAGAGAGGATTGGAAACCCCCTGGATTTGAAACCCCAGTTAATTTATGCTGCCAAACAAGGGGATTTGAAATCCCCTCTAATCCCCTCCAATCCATTGTGCCAAACGACCCCTACGTGAGCTAAAAAAGTGAGGATCGAAGGTCCATATTTAAAATATTAGTAAGTGAAACAGAAGTTTTCGACGTATAATATTTTTATTTCCAGTTCATCCCATAGTAAGGCTTATGAACTTAGTGGATGACATGTAAACATCAATGTTAATTAACTTTAGGAAGGCTTCAACTATAGAAATTTTCCTACCTACCTTTTCCTTTAATGCAGCTCACTTGAGTCCTAGATATTGCTCACTTTTAGTTTCAAGTCGTAAAATGAGCTCACAAAATAAATAAATAGGGTAGATTTCTTAAAAACATAACGGTGTTGCCCACTTAAATTTACAGTACGGGAACTTATAATGGGAAAGGCTTTTGCAGGAAATCCACGTACCTTCTTTTCCATCCAACGAGATTTATGTGTGAGGTTAACAAGGCACAGCCGCTAGAACCAAAGGATTGGTAGCAGAGACCACTCTACAAAGCACCCATTGCGGATAAGTATCAATCTGGATCGTTCAATAGTTCCCCTTATGTGGATAACATATATTTTTAAAATATAAATGGATCGGATGTTCCTAGCAACCTCTGTCCATTACATGTGGCATAAGTGACATGTCAATCGACACCGTTCATCTATTGGATCTCATATGCATGGCCCATATTTTCAAAATTAAACCCATCAGATGGTCAAAATGATCACTTTTCTTTGTCTTGCTAAATGGCTACCCAAAGGGTTTCTTCAAGAGTTTGAGAGGGCTGCGACAAGGAGACCCCCTGTCTCCTCTCATGTTCTTTATTATCGGTGAAGCTCTCTCCAAAATGATGTACAAGGGCCAGGAGGAAGGAATTCTGAAAGGAATTGTTATGTCAGGGCTACCCAATCCCATTACTCACATCCAATTCGCTGACGACACTGTCATCTTTTCTGAAGCTTCTGAGGCTTTCATCTTCAATCTTCGCATGACTTTTTTTTTTTATGCTTTGAGGCAGTATCTGGGCTACGAATCAATATGGTTAAGTCTAAGTTATTTGGGATCAGCGTGCGGTCAGAGAGACTCCAAAGTTTTACGGCTTGCCTTGGGTGCCCTACAAGTTCCTTTCCCTCCACTTTCGTAGGCCTACCCTTGTCTACAGGTCCCCCTCCTAAATTGATGTGGGACACCATTGTTAGCAGATTACAGAAATTTTTGGCGAGATGGAAGTACCGCTACTTGTCCTTGGGAGGTCTTCTCACCCTGATTAACGCGACTTTGTCCAATCTTCCGCTATACTTCATGTCACTGTTTCAATGTCCCGCTTCAGTTTTAAAGTCCATCGATATCTTCAGAAGAGATTTCCTGTGGTTCGGGAAGGAGAATTAGAGCAACATTCATCTCTTGGAGTGGAAGGATGTTTATAAGATCTTCCGTGAAGGCGGGGCAAATGTAAAAAATCTGAGAAGAATGAACGTAGCGCTGCTAGGCAAATGGACCTGGAGGTTAGGAACAGAACCTGATGCTTCATGGATGTCGATTATTAAAGAGAAATATTAGATTTGTACAGTGTGTATTATCTTATTTTAGCATAGAATCCAAGATTTTATTTCTTGTACAATTGTAGTAATCTCCTTAATATATATTGTAATTGACTATATAAGAGGACGTTCCTCTTCTCAATGAATACATGAAAGTTTTGCACAACTTGTCATGGTATCATGGCTGGTCTCTGGATCAGTCACGGTACTAGTTAACCACAGCAACTCAGATCTTTCGGCCACGCCCCAATCGCTGTGTCTCCATCCATCATTGCCCCTGTGCTCGTGTTCACCCATCGTTGTGTCCATTCATAATCTCGATCTACATGGTTACTTATTCAGATAGTACTATGTCTACTTCAACTAATGTCTACATGGCTACTTCTTCAGATAGTACTATGTCTACTTTAACCAATATTCTGGCAACTCCAGATTCCTCAAATCCACTATCTTCATCATTCTGATTAGTCAGGTATTACACTTGTTTCTTAACCTCTCATTGGCGATAATTATACCACTTGGAGTCGCGCCATGATCATTGCTCTTAGTGCCAAGAATAAACTATACTTTGTTGATGGCTCCTACCTACAGCCCTCCACTGTTGCTCCTAATTTTGCCTCATGGACTCGATGCAACTATATGGTTTTATCTTGGATCCTCAATCCTCTCACTAAAGAGTTATAAATTAGTGTGGTTTACACTGACAGTGCTTATGCTGTTTAGATTGATCTCCATGACCGTTTTTCTCAAAGCAATGGTCCACACATATTTCAACTCCAGCACTCCATTTGCTCTCACACACAAGCTCAATCTACCATTGCTATATACTTCTCACAGTTGAAATCATATTGGGATGAACTATCCTCCTACTCTGCTCTCCCTGTATGTACTTGTGGAGCAGCAAAGGATCTCACTTCCTTTCAACAGCAGGAACGCCTCATGCAATTTCTTATGGGGCTTAATGAAAATTACTCTGCCATCCGAGGACAACTTCTTCTCATTAATCCTCTTCCTTCAATTAACAAAGCATACTGCTTATTACTGCAAGAAGAAAAACAACGAGAGGTCTCTACTTCTCACAAACCTTCTGATGATGGTATCGCCTTGGTCGCTACAAACTATCATTCTCATCCAGGCTCCTCTCGCAATTAAGGACGTAATCTTTCCAAGGACAACTGTGACAGACGTCGCACTCAGCTCACTTGTGATTTTTGTGGTTGGACAGGTCACATAAAGGACAAATGTCATGCACTACATGGATATCCACCCGGGCATCGCCTCCATGGTACTACTCCATCCAAACCTCGCAGAATGCCATCACATGACAATGCAAGTCCTACCAATTCTGCCACGTCCACTCTCAACTTCACTACAGATCAGTATCATCAAATTCTTTTACTACTCAATAAAGGTACTACACAGCATGAGGCAAATCTTACAGGTAATTTCTCTTATTTTTATGTTTCTTTCTCTCCTTCCACATGGATTATCGACACCGGTGCCACTACCCATATGACCCATTGTTCATCTTCACTTCAATATTCCTCACATTCTAATACAATTTCTTCCGTCACATTACCAAATGGTCATTTTGCCAATGTCACCTAGGTAGGTTCTACTACTCTTACACCCACTATTTTCCTTAATGATGTTTTGTGTGTTCCATTTTTTCCATTTAATCTTCTCTCTGTCAGTCAATTAACTCGTTCATTACAATGTTCGGTCACGTTTTTTTTTTTTCCTAATTTCTGTCTCTTTCAGGACCTTGCCACGACGACGATAATTGGACTGGGTAAGGAGCAAGACGGCCTTTATCACTTCATTCCACATGTTCCTCCAACCGTTTTATCTGCTAACCACCCTTCTTCCTCTATATTATGGCATCAACGACTTGGTCATCCTTCCCAGGCTCGCCTTCGGCATCTGTCTAGTGTTTTACCTTCTTTTATATTTTCTAATAAATTTCATTGTGATGTTTGCCCTTTAGCCAAACAATCTAGATTACCTTTTCCATCTAGTTTTATTTTCGCTATTGATATTTTTGACTTAATTCATTGTAATATTTGGGAACCATACTCAGTTCCATCTCATTCTGGTACTCGTTATTTTTTAACTATTGTTGTTGATGACATATCTAATGCATTGTAAATCAGATACTCAGTTTTTTCTCAAATCTTTCTTTGCCATGGTCAAAACTTAATTTTAAAAACAAGTCAGGAAGATTCGCACTGATAATGGACTGGAATTTTTCTCCACTAATCTCAACTCATTTTTTCAAGAAGCTAGCATCATCCATCAACATTCTTGTGTGGCTACTCTGCAACAAAATGGTGTCGTTGAAAGAAAGCATATAAGCACATTCTTAAGGTTGCCCATGCACTTCGATTTCACGCCCACCTCTCACTTGAATTTTAGGGAGAATGTATTCTCATTGCTACATATCTTATTAACTGAATTCTCATCGCTCTTCTTTTTGGTGCCACTCCTTTTCAGAAACTCACCCAGAAACCACCCATTTACACGCATCTACAGGTTTTTGAATGCCTTTGCTATGCTTTCACCTTATCTAGTCATCGGGACAATTTCAACCACGTGCTCGTAAATGTATTTCTGTCGGCTATCCATATGCACAAAAAGGTTATCGGGTTTTTGACCTCTCGTCTCGTGAAATCTTCATCTTCCGCGATGTTGTTTTTCATGAGGACATTTTCTCTTACACTGAAATCCCATCTTCCTCCTCTTCCCCTTCTCCAGTTCTTCTGCTTCCAGCTCCAGAAAATCCTCCCACCTCTCGTCCGACATAGGTACCATCAACCATAAATCTTATTTCCCTTAAGACTAGACCCTCTTCACCCCCTCCTCCTTCTTCTGCTCCTCGTCGTTCTGACCACCTATGATGTCCACCTACATGACTTCTTGATTTTGAGTGCTCTAATGCTGCCATGAAACTTCCCCAGGCCTCGTCACCTTCCACAATGGTCCATCCTTTTTTCCTATCTAATTTCCTTTCTTATTGTCATTTTTCTCCTTCACATAAAACATTCCTTACTAGCATTTCTTCTCTTGTCGAACTTACGAGTATTTTCAGGCTGTGAAAGATCCGAATTGGCGTGACGCTATGGCTGCTGAAATTAAAACTCTTGAGTAAAACAATATATGGAAGCTTACAAACTTATCTCCTGACAAAATTTCGATTGGCTACAAATGGGTATATAAACTTAAGTTTCGCTCTGACGGAACTCTTGAACGATATAAAGCCCGTCTTGTTGCAAAGGGTTACACTCAGCAAGAAGGCCTAGATTATCATGAAACTTATGCTCCTGTCGCTAAAATGGCTACCATCCGTTGTCTCCTTGCTATTGTTGCTACTCACAAATGGGTCATTTACCAAATGGATGTTTGCAATGCTTTCTTATATGGTGATCTAGATGAAGAGATATATATGTCACTTCCCCCTGGTTTCACTCGACATGGGGAGTCTTGTGTTTGTCGCTTGAACAAGTCCCTCTTTGTACTCAAACAGGCCTCCCGACAATGGTTCGCTAAGTTTTCCACGGCCTTACAGTCTGCCAAATACGTCCGATCCAAGGCCGACTATTCTCTCTTCACCCGAAGCGTTGGCACCACATTTACAACAGTCTTAGTATATGTCGATGATGTCCTTATTACAGGCAACGATTTAAATATCATCTCTACTTTAAAGGATTTCTTACATCGTCAATTCTAAATTAAAGATCTTGGACCACTGAAATATTTTTTGGGAATTGAAGTATCTCATTCTCATCGGGGAATCTATATTAGCCAATGCAAATACATCCTTGATATTCTTTCTAATGCTGGTCTACTTGGCGCTCATCCTACTGATCTACACATGGATGTTAACACCAAATTGTCTGATGACGACGACACTTTACTCTTTGATCTGACGCCATACCATCGCTTAGTTGGCTGCCTTATCTATCTTACCATTACTTGGCCAGACATTGTTTATTCTGTACAGACTCTTAGTCAGTTCATGAGTAAACTGTCATGCCCCAAACTCGGAAACCGGGCTCACAAAATTCCCGATCGCCGAATCCGGCGCCGACAGCCTCCGTAGTATCCCATTCTCGGCTTCCAGCGCTCATACGCCAGATTCCGATCCTGGGATCCTACAAGAGGATTTTCAGTATGAAATTTTTTTTGTAATGTAATGGAGCATAACCAAAAGCATAACCAAGTCACAAAACAACATCACCACATATCCACTATATCAAAAACTTTTAAGTACAATGCAGAAAGGGAAATACAGGGTGATCAAAAAGCTCCAAAATAGTCTGGTACGCGCTCCTGCCTCAGCAATGCTACTGTCCAACGCTACCTGCACGCAACGGTCGTGCATAAGCTTACAAAAGCTTAGAGGGTGGTGTAAGTGTGTGTACAAGGCAAACGCCAAGTGTACAATATCAGAGTAATGCAGAAGTATGTGGTAAGTCCATGAATACTATCAGTTGTACTAAAGCTATGCAATGCAAGGCATGAATGTTATCGGCCATACCAAGGCCATGCGATGCGAGGCCTATGTAGCCAAATGTCATATGCGATATGCAATACAAGCGTGCCAGTACTCATCAAGTATACATGTCAGTACAGTTCCTCTCTGGATATCACCGGGGTCTAATACACCTCGCACTGACTGCCTCCTCCCTAGCTGCACAGTCAAGCAAGTGGAAGAGACCGCACTATCCGCCTGACCAGTAGTCTACCAATACCTACCCGGCTCGTCGATAGCGGACACATTTGCGAGCTGATCAAACTCAGCCTAGCTTATAGCCCCTCACTCAGGCGGATAAGGCCACACCCCTTTCCAACCGACCAAGACACAGTGGGAGACGCGGGCACAGGTATTTTCGGCACTCGGGCGCTCGTGTATCCACTCGGTCTAGACGTTGGAGCATCTCCCGGTACCAAAAGGTTCTGGGACTCTCACCCAAGGACATCCTAAGTGCCCACAAGTCTTAGAACAAAGTATTTCCGGTATCCGATACGGCCATCCACGATGTGCCTGTGGAGCCACGGCCCTGATGTCACTAGGGCGTGCAGTGATCAAGTCACACATATGCGAGATGCATGATTCACACCGTACAATCATGCAGCAATCTCACGCGTACCATGCGATCATGTGGGGCACTCCGGCTCATAAGGAGTCCCGTAAATGTCTCAGTCCAACGCCTTATGCTATGATCAAACATTCTTCATACCAAGCATACAAATGATGCGTATGGGTATGAATCATGGAGCTATACTAAGCATGTTATAAAGTGGTGAACTATCAACAAATGTGGGCCTACTAATGGACCCTAGGGAGAGTTATAATGCGGACATTTAACCAACATTATTCTTACAACGTAGACGTCAAACCAACATTTCTTCCAAGGCATAACCTGTCATCAAACATTATTATACACACTATGAAGAAATCCCTCATTGTAATGGACCCTAAGGACACCCTGTTGGGCCTCGACCCATGGGCCTTATATTCATCAAATGGGCCGCATCATATGGGCCTTTTATAAATCAAGTGGGCCACATCAAGGGGCCTTATGTACATTGCAATGGGCCATATCCCACGGGCCTTTGAGTACATCACAATGGGCCTTGTAACATGGGCCACAATTACATTGAATGTGCCTAAACACACGGGCTATATATACATCAAGGTGGGCCTCAACAACGGGCCACAAATTCATCCAGATGGGCCTAATCACGTGGGCCTTACATGTATACCAAGGTGGGCCACACCAAAATACAAGTGGTGATGATGATTTCCACCATTAAAATCCCTAAGGCCCACCAACAAATATATATATATATATATATCTAATATAATATATAATATATACAATATAACATATATAATATAATATATATATATAAATATATATATAATATGATATATATGTATATATATAGATAATATATATGATATGTATATATATATATACACACACACGCATGCACGCACACAGCACACACGCAGCACGCCCACACATGCAACCGCACACACGCACGCACACGCATGCACCCCCATGCACTCACACACGCACGCACCGAGGGCCCCACCATCCGCTGGACGGTGGGAGGTAGAACACGTACATCACTGTGGGCTCCATGTGGGGCCCACCATAGCGTTTATCTTCGATCCAGTCCGTTCATAAGGTCGGACAGGCCTGGACGAAGGGGAGAAATAAATTTCAGCTTGATCCAGAACTTCTTCTGTCCCAAAAAGGGTTTCAATGGTAAACGTTCATTCCCACTGTTTCCTATGATGTGGGCTCCCGAGCACTGGATTGGGCTGATTTTTGGAGGGGGCCCGCTTCATGCAGTGACCCACCAAATGGGCGGAGTGGATATAATAAATACATCATGGTGGGGCCCACGATTGAGGGCCGTGGGACTCACCGCCTTCAGAAGCAGCGTTAGGCATGCCGCCTCTAGGCCAAGTTGGCGGCAAGCAGAGTGAGGCCGCTTGCCTTTTATTTATTTATTTATTTTTTTGAAATCCCAATATTTCCAAGGTTTTTCATGGGTAGGGCCTGCATCGGGTGGATCGGACCCAACCATTGGATTCCATGGCCCGACACCGTCTAATAGAGCCTAATATTGGATATTTTTCAATGTACAGAAATATCAGGGAAGTTTTCAACGGTGAAAATTACTCTTTCCAAAGGTGTGGTCCGCTTTAGAGTCGATTGACCTCATTTTTCTGCTCAACGCCTAAAATGAGGTAGGAAAGGGGATGGACGGCTTGGATTGAATATATACATCAAGGTGGGGCCTACATGAGCACCCACTTCCAATGCCTTGGAAAAGGCTGATATTTGTATTTGGTTTTAAAACGTCCAGAGAGTCCCTGGACTCTCTTTTCTTCTCTTTTTTTTTTTTATTTGTTTGGGCGTGCAACGCCTTTGAGGTGGGCCCTTCCTAGGTGGGCCACCACATGGGGACGTGGTGTGGTTACAATATATATGTAAAGTGGGCCCCGCCTTAGATGGCTTGGATAAAATACATGATTCATGGTGGGGTCCATCCGGGTGGGCCACAAAGCCATATTATCTCATGCACACACAAAAAGAAAGAAAGAGGGAGAGAGAGAAAGATAAACGTGTGGTAGAGGGGCCCCGCTACTATGGGCCCTCCATTACATGATCTACAACATACATTAAGTGGGTTCCATTTCATATGGGCCCATCGATCAAAATCAACGGTGGAGATCCTTTCTCCACCGAAATGGATGGTCTAAATGGCCATGTTATGCAAGGAAAGTAAACATCATGATGGGGTCCATGGAGAATGGCCCCATCATGGATTGATCTTGAAATCAAAGTGGACCATTGGCCACATTTAGGGTCCAAAATGAGATCCATACCATTGATCGGTAGGCCTCACTTGGCCCATCATCAAAACAAGAAATCTACACCTATAGAAGCACCCACCGGTTGATCTCTTTGATCCGTTGGAATGCCTATCTCCTTGTGCTCCTCTTTGATGGTGGAAGATGGGGTTTGAATGGTTAGGATGATGGATCTTGTGATGGGAATGGGTCACTCTTAATACACTCACTTTTCTCACACTTGGGATGCCATGGACGTGGGATTTTTTTCTCCTTGCTTGGGAATGAGAAATGAGGGAGAGAGAGTGTAGTAAAGAGAGGGAGATAGTAACTTAGGTAGGCCATGATTACTTGTAAGAGAGGGTGGCTTGCAATAAATGGTTGTAAGAGGGCTAGGGGTAGGGTGGCTAGCCATAAGTACTTGTAAGAAGGCTAGGGGGTAGGGTGGCTATAGCTTAGACTAGGGTGGCTATAGCTAGGCTAGGGTGGCTATAGCTAGAGTGATGTCATCCATCACTCTCATAATTATCTAGGGATTTGTGCCACATGGGATGGGTGGGTCCCGCAATGTGCGGTCCATGGTTATTATAATGTATGGTCCACATCTTATGATCTAAGCGTCGGATTGGCGCATGAGACGCGGCGTTGGAATCGCGGCGACGGCGCGGTCGCTAAGATATAAGTCGCGGGTTAAGCCGACTCAAATATACAGGATATGACTTTGGATCGTTCGCAAACGTTGATTAACGTCGCAGGTTGCCGGAATTCGACGGGAAGGATCGCGGAAGTCGACGGAACAGTATGAACTAAGATACGGGTCTTACATAAACCCTGCCAAGCTCATTGGGATGCTACTCTTCGCATTCTTCACTTCCTCAAAGGCACTCCAGGCCAGTTGCCCCATGACTCTCGCTCTTTGACTGGTTACTGCACTTTTCTTGGCGACACTCCTATTTTATGGAAGATAAAAAAACAATCCACTGTCTCTCGTTCTTCAACCGAGGCTGAATATCGATCTATGACTTTCACATGTTGCGAACTCACGTGGCTTCTTTTTCTCCTTCATGATCTTCATGTTCGCAATGTCCACCCGATGATTTTATTTTGCAACAACCAAGTTGTACTTCACATTGCTGCTAATCCGGTCTTTCATGAACGAACGAAGCATATTGAAATTGATAGTCACCTCATTCGTGAAAAGATTCAATCAGGGATAATAAATACTTTTTACGTTCCATCACGTCTTTAGCTTGCCGATTTATTCACAAAACCCTTAGGCAAGGATTCATTCCAACGATTAAGCTCCAAGTTGGGTGTTTTCAACGCTCACTCTCCAACTTAAGGGGGTGTATTAGATTTGTACAGTGTGTATTATCTTATTTTAGCATAGAATTTGAGATTTTATTTAGATTTTATTTCTTGTACAGTTGTAGCAATCTCCTTAATATAGATTGTAATTGACTATATAAGAGGACGTTCCTTTTCTCAATGAATACATGAAAGTTTTAATTTGCACAACTTGTTAGGAAATACGGTTCATCCTCGGGGGGCTGGTGGACTAAGGACTCCTCGTCCTATAGGGCTTCTCACCTATGGAAAGGTATCCTCAAGTCCAAATAGGCAGTTATCTATAATATCAGTTTCGAGCTGGGTACTGGGGTAGCCATTCATTTTTGGGAAGATTTATGGGTGGGTGAAGCCACGCTGAAGGTCCTTTTCCCTTCTATCTTTCGTTTGGCTCCAGTCAAGAACATTTTCATCTAGGATTGCTACTCTTCTACGACTGCTCAAATAGTTTGGGATGTTAGATGCGAAGAAGCCTCAAAGATAGCGAGATTACTGAATACATGGACCTTCTGGACTGCATCTCTAAGGCCATGCCATAAAATTTGAGCCTGATAAGCTTATCTGGAGGATAGATAAGTCCAGTTTATTCATAGTCAGATCCTTATATTCTTATCTCTTTCCTTCTTTGAACCTCCTGATCTCAGCCTCCCCCTTCATCTGGAGATACCCAGTACCCCCTAAGTTTATTTGTTTTGGTTAACTGGTGGACTGTAACAGAATCCTAACTATTGACAATCTCCGGAAAAGAGGAATGTGGCTTGTCAATATCTGCCCGTGTTGTTGTAGACATTGAAAATCGGCGCTCGCGCTGATTTATATGTTATGTTTTTGCTGGTGGGGTGATTAATAGGCTGATTTGTGGATGTTAGAGTCGCCACTAGCCAATTAATCTTAGAATCTCACAGTCGGCTAGAACCCGCGGAATATGTAAGGTTGGAGAAATCCGAAGACTCTCCTACCTTAGATTGACTCTTGGTCAGCGATCCGAGATTCTGGATAAGGGACCTCGATTACAAAGAGGGATGGTGTTAGGCACCCTCTCTGCCCATACAAACGTACGGTCTCTACTTAGTGTGGTAAAAAATCTCAAGGGATGAATGATATAGTTGAACTAGGACTAAGCACACATGGATTTCTGATGTGGAAGATTCGGGATTTCGGCAAGCTCCAGACATACGTCCAGGAATGTATCTAGAGGGTGGATATAATGATGCTTATGTATAAAGGTAAAGAAAAGTGGACTAGATCGCTATGAATTTCTGATATAACAAAATTCGATGTACGACAAGTCACAGAGAATACGTTCACTAGAGATCTAGAAAAGCAGGGGGTTGAGAAGGAAATAGATGTCATGATGAATGCTTGTATGTAAAATGAATGGATCTTTGGCTTGATCTTGAGTAGGCTAAGACATTGACCGAACTATGACCAATCTAAGCTAGACTTATGGGTTGGAAAGGTCAAGAGGAAGGGTTAGGGGGTGGCCAAAAGATCAGAACTTTGGAGGCTTGGGAGCTCCTTCCCTTTCATTCACTCTCTTCCTCCCTCTCTCTCTCTCTTGGATGAGAATGCGTTATTGTTGTGTGTTGAAATGAGAAGAGGAGAGGGCTATTTATAGCCTTCTCCAATGACTCTATAGTAAATAGGGATAGGTAAGGGTTAAAATAGTGTAATGGAGGTTTGTGATTGGCTAAGGAGAGAGGAGCGCCACGTGGCGCGCTCCCATTGGCTCTTGAAGCTGGTAAAACAATAAATAGTAAACCCTAGAGGGGTAAATTCAGAGGAAAGTTGACTTTCGGGCTAAGGGACAGCAGTTGCTCGGAAGACACATGCGTCTGGCGAGCGGCGGTAATCGAAGTATCGCCGACAGTATTCTGATTACCGCCCGAGCTGGGTTTGGTCTGAAACTCGTGTAACTGGCTCTGCGCATATTTTTTTAGAGGAAGCGGTAGTTTGACTACCATCAGCGGTAGTCAAACTACTGCTCGGGTACAGTTTCTCTCGAAATTTGGTCGTGGGTCCTTTTAGGTCCTGAGAGCGGAACAAAGTTCATTTTGGATATTTGGTTTGAAAATGGCTCAAAATTGACTCGATTGTTACCTGAAAATGGCCCGAGAAATAGGTTGATTGTGGGTAAAAGTTTGGGTATGTTTTGGCTTGAATGATGGCTTGTGATGACTCAGATTTGATTAGGATTTGGATCAGGGTTTTGGCTAGGGTTAGGGTTTAGGTTGGGATTAGGGTTTGGTTCGAATTAGGGTTTAGTTTAGGATATGATCATGGTTCTCGGATTGTCTTAGCTTTCTCAAGATGTTAGCTTGGGTAGGGTGTCTACAGTTGTATGCAAGATGCGAAATCGGTGGACCATCTTTTGGTGCATTGCCTTTTCATTTGTCAAATCTGGAACGATTTTGAACAACAGTTCAACTTATCCTTGTGCATTCCAGGTTCGGCCCATAAGGGTTCTTACTCTTGCCCGGGTGGTAGACTCTCAAGAGTTTCAACTCCCAGTAATGGGTTCGAGTACCCATAGGTGGTGAACTTCCACCAGCGTGAGTGTGTGGTGTGTGTGTGCGTGTGTTTAAAAAAAAAATGGTTTGGCCCATAATTTCCTTTCTTCCTGGTATGGTTGGAGGCTAGGAAAACCCAAAACATCTACTTGGAGAATGACCATTTTGACAATTTGGTGGTCCGTCTAGTTAGAAAGAAATGATAAATGCTTCAAGGATATGCCTTCTTCAGCTTCTATGGTGGGCCAGGGCCAAGAGACTGTTGGTTGAATGGGCAAACCGATGTTAAGGGGTTGAAAGGACACCTTTGTTTCTTACGGTGCCAGCGCAAGTTCTGCTATTTCATCAGCCCTGTTTTTCTTTATTGCTTTTGTATGCTTTCTCCATTTGACGGGTTTTTAATATATTTTTCCCGTTGCTTCTATTAAATAAAAATATAAAAAACGGATCACTATTCTTTTTCACTCTGTGGCACATGGTGTGGACCATTGACCATTTTCCTTCTCCACTTTTTTATGGTTACGATAATAATACGTGAATCTTGAAAATTTTGCCATAAGTAGTAGGGCCCGTGGTGGAAAATATGGAGTGGACATCTCCTTCCACGTGTACTATAGCAAGATTGGTCCACTGTACTCCGGTTCCGCAACCACCGCATCGTTAGCGGACTGGAATCATATGCAACACCCGTTCCACCCGGTCCCTAAAACGAACGTGTGGGCTTTGTAGTTTTGGGAGCAATTTTACAGTTTGACCCATATGAATTTGTGATCGATCTTATCTTAACTATATGCAATCAAAATAATGGTTAGCAGCTGATGAACGGAGTGGATTTCACATATAAACAATGGTGGGCTCCACAGACCCAGGTGTTTGACCCGCTACGGAAAACAGGTGTTGTATTCCGGTTCATCGTTTCGAGACGTGGCTTCAGTGGATCCCTGTGGGGCCTACTGTGATGTATGTATGATATCCACGCCGTCCATACGTTTACGATGATCATTTTAGCTTCTGCTACAATAAAAACATCAAATTCAAATCTAATGCGGACCACACCACAGGAAACAAACAGTGGTGTTTGACTGTTAAAAATTCCACGGTTACAAAAGCTTTAGATCAATCTGATATTTGTGTGGTCGTTTTATCCATGTCTTTGTGATCTTATCAACAATGATATGGTAAACAAACATTCGGATGGCCCTCAAGAAGTTTTTAATGGTTAGCGTTCAATTGACACAGTTTCCTGTGGTGTGGTCCACTTGAGATTTGGAACTACTTATTTTTCCGAGAAATACCCTAAAATTATCTGTTAAAGGCTGATGGACGGCGTGGATATAAGAAAAATACATCAATGTGGGGATCCGCAGTCAGGGATCCACCGAAGCCACGTCTATATCCGCTGAGGTCAAATATACTGACGTAAACCGTGACGTTTTTCATGTACGGGTACCCAGTCTGCCATTTACATCCGCGCATGTAACTTACGCTATTGCAGTCGCCCCACACGTGCCTACGTAGCACCTGCGTACGGAAACCAGGATTGTTCCATTAGAAGGCCGACAGAGGAACGTACTCCATCCTTAATCTGGGCCTCACACGTACTCGAATCTGACCATTAGTCATGGTTTATCCACCGTCCATTTTATCCTAACCCATCAGCAGAGGGGTATCTTCACCGTTTATTCCTCCCACACGCCTCATGTAGAATATCAAATCCATGCAGAAGGATGGACGACTGCACCATTGTTATCCCCAGAAATGAAAACCAGATGATCCACTAGTCAGGTGGGCCCCACCCATACACTATGGGCGTGTTTGGATTAAAGATCACAGTAATAATTTCCAGTTATCTGTGGTATAAAAATAATGATTACCGTCACAGCCGCAGTCTAAAGAAAAACATAGCAGTGACTGTATCCAATGTCACTCTCACATCTCTACTGCTCACACGTGTAGAGTAATTTTGACTAGGTACGTGTCCTACCATGTTATTCCATCAATACATACCCTAAAAACATGAGCTCGATGTAACGTCTCTACGATCCGAAGAAGTTATCAATGACAGTCGTTCAATCCCCATATTACCTATATTGTGGTCTATGTCCATACGGTCGAGCTCATGGGAACTCCTCATGTGGTGGAGATGTGTGGGCCTCACTATGATGTATGTCGAACATCAACACCGTGCATTTGATAGGTCTCCTTTAAATTATAGGATATCCCAAAACTTAGCCGTATACAGAACTCTGGTGGGCCATACCATCTAAAATCAGGTGAAGACATGCCTAAAACATATAAAAGCACTTGGTGAAGCCCACCTGAAAATTGGATGCGTCTTAAACTTGGTCTGACCCCTCATCCAAGTGGGACACATATAATTGATGGGCTGAATTTGTGAACCACATCTCGATGACCTAAAAAATGATTATGAATATTTTAATGGAGGGACAACCCCTCTCAACTTTTGCATGTGGTGTGGCCCACACAAGCCAATGATTGACTTGATTTTTAAGACCTAAGCCCACTATAGAATGGTGCATCTGACTAATGGGGTAGATGTTCGACATACATCATGGTCGGGCCCACACAGCTACCGTAGATGTTCCATATACATCATGGTGGGGCCACACAGCTCGACCTCATGGGAGAGTTCTCATGAGCTCGAGCATACAGAACCTTTTATATATATATATATATATATATATATATATATATATATATATATATATATATATATATATATATATATATATATATATATATATATATAGCTCTCGTGAGGTCAAGTTGTGTGGGCCCTACCGTGATGTGTTTCGACCATCAACACTGTGCTTTTGATGGGCACCCTTTAAATTATAGGATATCCCAAAAATCAGTCATATACGGAACTCAAGTGGGCCATACCATTTAAAATTATGTGAAGACACCATTAAAACATATAAAAGCACTTGGTGGGGCCCACCTGAGTTTTGCATGCGCCTGAAACTTGGTCTGAACCCTCATTCAAGTGGGACACACATAATGGATGGGCTGGATTTGAAAACTACATCTCGGTGGGCCCTAAAAAATGGTTGTGAATGTTTTAATGGTACACAGCCCCTCACCACTTCTATATGTGGTGTGGCCCACGCAAGTATTGGATTGACTTGATTTTTGAGACCTAAGCTCATGATGAAATGGTGCATCTAATTGATGGGGTAGATGTTCGAAAGGCATCATGGTGGGGGCCCAAACAGCTCGACCTCATGGGGCGTTAAAATGAGCTCGAGGGCATAGTACATTTTCCCTTGAGCTCCCAGTAAGCTCCCATGAGGTAGAGTTGTGTGGGCCCCACTATGATGTGTGTCGACCATCAACACCATGCATTTGATGGGTCCCCTTTAAATTATGGGATATCCCAAAAATCAGCCGTATACGGAACTCAGGTGGACCATACCATCTAAAATCATGTGAAGACATGCCAAAAACATATAAAAGCACTTGGTGGGGCCCACCTGAAATTTGCATGCATTTAAAACTTGTTCCGAACCCTCATCCAAGTGGGACACATATAATGGATAGGCTGGATTTGCAAACCACATCTCGGTGGGCCCAAAAAATGATTATGAATGTTTTAATGGTGCACGATCCCTCTCAACTTCTGTATATGGTGTGGCCCACACAAGTAACATATTTACTTGATTTTTGAGACCCAAGCCCACGATGGAATGGTGCATTTGATTGATGGGGTAGATGTTCGAAACGCATCACAGTGGAGCCCACACAGCTCGACCTCTCCCATCATCTCGAGAGCACAGCACCTTATATATATATATATTTGTGTGTGTCATTTCATTAAATGATCATACTAAAGTGTGGATGGTGTAGATACAACACATACATTATGATAGGCTGATCCATATCATGTGGTGATTCCCAAGATTATTATGATAGTCCATCATCCAAACATGCTCTAATGTCAATCATTTGGATAATTGACCGATTGGATCAACCACCTTTTCATGAATGCATATTCGGCAATTGGAGGCTTGATCGGGTCCTCACATTTGCTCCCATGGTAGGCTTTGAGGAGTTTCAACACCTGGTCAAGGGTTCGAGTTTCCATAGGTGGTGAAATCCCACTATGGCCTGAGTGTGTATTAAAAAATAAAATAAAATTTGGAGGCTTGATTGGGAGGGCCGGCGGCCTCAGTGAATTTCCAGCTGTGTGCCCACTTTGATGCATGTGTCTTGCATAGGCAGTCATCTTCTCCGTATCATTTTAAGTCACTAGGAAAAATAAACACAGCTAATTGCTATTAAAAACTTTGTAAGGGTCACAAAAGTTTTGGATCAAGCTAACATTTGTGTAGTCCCTGGATATAGACCTTTGTAGCCTTATCAACAGGTTGGATAGAAAATAAATATTTCAGTGGTCCCATGTAGTTTTTAATGGTGGGAATTCAATCACCACCAATTCTCATGCAACGCAGTCCACCCGAGATGTGGATATGCTGTTTTTTTGGGCTTATTCTTTGAAATCAATTGAGGAACAGATGGACAGCCTAGATGGCCCCATAGTCAGGGATCCACCGAAGCGGGAGTGGATTGGCTACTCCCCTGCCACCAGGCCAGTGGTCTGTGGGCCCCACTATGATGTATGTGTTTCATCCATGCCGTCCATCTATTTTTTCAGATCATTTTATGATACGGGACAAAAAATTAGTTATATCACAATCTCAAGTGGACCACATTACAGGAAACAGTGTTGAATGAGCGTAAACCATTAAAAACCTTTTGGGGCCATATAAGTTTTGGATCAAGCTGGTCTTTGTTTTTTCCCTTCATTTGAGCCTGTATGACCTAATAAACAGACTGGATGTCAAATAAACAGTACAGTGGGCCTTAAGAGGATTTTAATGGTGGATATCCAATTATTATTGTTTTCCTATGGTGTTGTCGACCTGAGACTTATATCCCTCTAAGTTTTAAGATGAAGCATTAAAATGATCTTTAAAAATGGATGAACAGAATGGATGAAACACATACATCATGAAGGGGCCACAGATCACCGACCACCAGCCACCGAGCTAGTGGCAAGGGGAGTAGCCAATCCGTTTCCCACCGAAGCCTAGCCCGGAGGGGCGTATGCTGTGTGCGATGGGCCAGTATTTTATAAGGATTTTCAGTCGAATACATACTGGCTCATTTATGACACGGTACAACTTTATATCTGATGATCGGATCCACTGATTTCCACAGGCAAGAATATGATCCGATCACATCACCACACATTGTGTGCATTTATTGTAATGACTCTGTCAACGATGATATGGACCAACCACGGCATAAGAAAACGAGAGGGATTGGCTACTCTCCCTGCCACTGGCCAATGGCTAATGGCTTGTATGTGTTTCATCCATGCTGTCTACAAATATCATTTTATAGTATGACTCTAAAAACGAGGTTTATCTAAATCTCAAGTGGATTGCAATGTTTTGATTAAACGCCTACCATTAAAAACTTAATGCGGCACAAAAGTTTTGGATTAAGATGGATGAATATATATATATATATATATATATATATATATATATATATATATATATATATATATATATACACACGGAAACGCTCACCTGCGAAGCAGTTCATACGTATAAATTTTTTTGAGAACCCATCATACGTGATGTGGATTCAAAATTTGAACCATTCATGTGAAGCAGCACCTCGTTAAACCCCTCAGTCCCAAGTTTTATTTTGATCTAAAACTTTTATAGGTCATGAAAAATGAAAACAATTTCCTCCCTTGATTTGCATTTCTCTTTGCTATGGCCCACCAGAATTTTAAATCAGGGTGAAACTTTGTCACGTGAGGTTTCATGGGATTCCGCATCACATGGACCGTTCAAATTAGACACCCATAGCACGTGTACGAAGGTGCGCAAGTGCGTAGGTGCACAGGAGAGCATGACACTCTCTCTCTCTCTCTCTATATATATATATATATATATATATATATATATTCACTTCATCCCAGTCTACATGGCCTAATTAAAAGGTTAGATGTCAAATAAACAGTAGTGGGCCCTAGGAGGTTCAATCAATACTGTTTTCTCGTACCTTGGTTCACCCCTGTTGTGGATCACCAGAGATTCAGATCTACTTCATTTTTGAGATCAAGCCTTTAACATAATCTTTCAAAATGTATGGATGGAAAGGGTAAAACACATACATCATTGTGGGTCCACGTTCACGCGTAGTCAGGCAGGCTCTCGATTTTTTCCTGTATTCCTGGTCTATGCAAGCGTGGCTGCCACTTTGCTCTTGCTCGGCTGGTAGACTCTCAGGTGTTTTTAACAGGTCAAGGGTTCGAGTACTCGTACGTGGTGAGTGTGTGGGGAGTGCGCGAGTGTTTAATAAAAAAAGCGTGGCCGCCACCTTCTCCGCGTGCGAACTCACACGAGTCAGAAAAGACAGAAATGGACGACCAGGTGCTCCTCACCCATTCGTGGTTGATACACAGGCATCATGAGATTGTATGGTATAGGTGGCCTGCAAGTAACTCAAGTATAGCCGTAGAAGTTGTGGGACCCAATTTAGATGGGTCATTGAAATAAATTACACCTAGTTTTATCGGTTGGTGGATATTAATGGACGGTTGAAATGAAGAAAGGTGGCGATCCCAATAACTTGATACAATTCCAATCTTAAAGAAACGAATAAGAGGTATAATCACTCAATCAATGCGATTCTATGGTGATGATCTATCTAAACTTGGTCCCACAGTTTGGAGGGTCTAGTTTGAGTTAACCAATGACACGTGTACTACTTTCGAGTGCCCGCGTATCAACTATCTCACCCTGCCAGAGTGTCAATAGCTCCTTAGTCCTTCCGAGGAAAAACCCTTTCTGAGGGAAAACAAACGAGAAACAACCAATCAGGATCCTCTCTCTCCCCGAGCTTCCATTTCCATGGCTCTCGCTTTTTCCTCTGCCATCGCTTCGACTAGCTCCCCTCTCTTCAAAAAGGTCTTCTTCTTCAAACCCTTTTCATCTCCTCTATAAATCTCCAAAACCCCATCTCATATTCATTATCCGTTTTCATTTTCATTTGATATTTGCAGGGAGACATGGCTCTTTCTTCTCCTTCTTTCCCTTCTTCAAGTAACTTGCAGAAATGCACGGGAAGGTCTTCGAAATCCGCTTCCACTGTCGTCGCAGTCATGTCTCCGCCGCAGCCTCAGCAGCGGCCTCCTTCGACCACCGGCTCGGTTGGTTCTCTCCCTACATTTCTCTCCCCCTTTTCTCTATTTAATTTTATTTTATTTTATTGGGTTTTTCATTTTTCAGGTGAAACATGCGATGACAATGACGGAGAAGATCCTGGCAAGGGCGTCGGAGCGGGCGCGGTTGGAACCCGGCGAGAATGTCTGGGTGAACATTGACGTTTTGATGACCCACGATGTCTGCGGGCCCGGGACGATCGGGATATTCAAGAAAGAGTTCGGTGAGAATGCGAAGGTATAGGAAAAAGAGTTTTTTTTTTTTTTTGGATTTTAGATTTTTGGTTTAATTGAATTGATTATACGATGATTTCGATTTGTAATACTCATAAAGCCCTGTTTGGTAGATGCCTGAAAATGAATTTTTCTCATTTTAATTATGTATTAGAGATCTTGATATTTAATGCATAATAACTGTTAACATGAACTCATTATGTATTAGAGATCAAGATCTCTAATACATAATTACTGTTATACGATGAGATTAACTCCTTTTTAGGCATCTGCCAAACAGGGCCAAAATTGTTTGAATTGAATGTGCGAGTTACTGATGCATATGATGGATTTTTAGCATTTAATAATTCTATAGTTTGTAGAAAATTTTGATCTAATTATATCGCACCGGCACATGAAATCTTTTATTGGGCGGAAGCCGCATAACAAGATTGGTCTTTTTGTGGGCTGATTTGTAGAATTTTCACTTGCAAATAGGAATTTTACTTTGGGTGTCTTAATTCTGCACAGACTGTTGATTTGATTGGCCCTGCTATCGATAGGGGATGCCCCAAAACCCACGCTGGTTGTAAGATTGTAACCCTGTGATTGATGGTTGATTGGTGGCCTGCACTAGAAAGTTTGCAATTCAGTGGAGTTTAACGGACGGGAACCCTCTACAACACCTCTTTTACCAGCTACCCGATCTCTGTGGGCCCACCATGTTGTAAATGTAAAATCCACCCTGTCCATTTAGTTCTAAGCCAGATCCACAACTCAGGTGGGAACACCACAGGAACAAATCGGTTGGGATGCCAACCATACATTTCTGTGTGGGGTCACCATGTTTTTTATCTTTTGTCAAACCTGTTAATCAGGCGTGACTCATGAGGATGAAGTGAACATGCAAAAGTCATTCTGATCCAAAACTAAGGTGGACCACACCGCGCAAAATTAGATGTTTTAGGAGGGTAGATCTTTTATTTGTATGGTTCAAATAAGGGTTCTCACCTGATGGAAAGAGTGGATTTACATATAAAACATGGTGGGCGCTACAGATCTTGGGTGTTTTTTCACGCTGTGTAAAACAGGTGTTGTAGGCTATTCTGGTCCCCTGTCAAGGGAAAATAGGCCAAAAAATCAAAAGGACAAGGTGTTCCAGTCTCTTTTTTCTTCTGAATAATAAATCTCAGCAACACACACACACACACACACACACACACACACACACACACACAAAGACAAGATGTTCCAATGTAAGGAACTTTTGGAGCATCCACCACCTGCAAGTGGGGTCCATATGATCAGTGGTTTATATTGCTCAACCATTGAACCCATGTGTAAGAGTATGGGGCCTGACCACACTCTACATTGGCTGAGTTTCCTAATTGAGTATTTCTTTCGTAAAGAAGGGTTCCATGCTTCTGAAGAAGAACAAGAACTAGAGTGTCCTACTCATCTTGCCAGTTATAGTTGACTAATGACAGGATTCCATATATATGCAGCCCATGGTTTGGCGGTCCAAAAACCTTTGATCTCATGGGCCCTTGGATGTGGGACACCTCAGAAACAGGGTATCCCAAATCGGTTACGTATCGGCCGTAACGGCCGATACGTAACGGTAACGGTGGGACCCGTTACGCGATACGGGGTCGAAACGGCCGTTACGAAATTATGTGACCGTAACGGCCGTTACGGGCCATAACGGCCGTTACAGACCCGTAACGGCTGTTACGGGCCTTGAAAAAAAAAAAAAACAAAAAACAAAAAACAAAAAACGAAAAAAAAAACTAACCTTTTTTGCTTTATTTTCTTCTTCTTCTCTTTCTTCTTCTTCTTCTTCTTCTTCTCGTCGGGCAGATGCGGCTGCGGCTGCGCCCTGCTGCGGCTGTGGCTGCGGCTGCGGCTGCGGCTGCAGCCTTCTTTCTCCTCCTCCTCTTCTTCTTCTTCTTCCTCTCTCTCTCTCTCTCTCTCTCTCTCTCTCTCTCTCTCTCTTTCTTCTTTCCCTCTTTCCTCTTTTTTCTTCTCTTCTTTCCCTCTTTTTTTTTTTTCGGTTTCCCTCTCTCACTTCTTTTTTTTTTTTTTGATTTGTAGCGGTAGCTGCTGTAGGTACGTGTCACGCTAAGACGAGCGCTGACACTCCTCGAGCTGCAAGTTGTACGAACGGTTCAAAAAAGATCAAAGTTATATGGGCTCCACAGTGATGTATTTATTACATCTACACCGTTCATCTATTTTCAGAGATCATTTTAGAGCACCACCCAAAAAATGAATTATATCCCGAGATCATCTGAACCACACCAAAAATAACAGCGGTGATAATGATTTTTACGGTTAAACAATTCGTAGGGCGCAGGCAGTAACGTTTATTTTCCATCCAATCCGATCAAACTCAAGTGGGCCCCACCATGATGTATATATTTTATCCATGTCGTCCATCCATTTTGCCACGTCATTTTAGGCAAGGATCTAAAAAATTAGTAATATCCAAATCTCAGGTGGACCACACCATAGGAAATAGTGGTTATAGAATGCTCACCATTAAAAATTTCTGAAGGTCCACTAGTGTTTATTTTCAATCTAACCTATTAATTGGGTCACACTGACATGGATGAAGGGAAAACACACATGTCAGTTGATCTAAAACTTTTCTAGCCCCCAATAAAATTTTAATGGTGAACGTTTAATTATTATTGTTTCTTATGGTGCAGTTCACCTGAGCTTTGGATGTGCCTCATTTTTGGGCTCATGCCCTAAAATTATTTGGCAAAATGGATGGATGGTGTGGATATAACTAATTCATCACGGATGGGGCCCAAAAAACTTTGACATGTGTGCTGCACTTCACAATCCGAGCCCCGCCTAATTCAAGCCTTAAAAAATTGTACAAGAGATATATATTAACTTAAAATTTAGAAATTAAATTATGGACTGCAATTGCTAATTCACAATGCCAAAATCAAATTCTTTGAATAGTTTTAATTATTAATTTGTGACTTTTATTTTTTAAAATAGGGCCTTTTGATTTATTTTTTTATGATTCACTATCCAATAAATGTCCACCAATTTATAAGAGGGATAATGACAATAAATGGCATGAAATTGAGGCTGATTTGGAGCATAGATTGGTCCTCCAAGTCGGCCCTAAATTGACAACGCCATCTACCTGAATTTAATTTCATTTTTTTAAAGAACTATTGGGAGAAATGATATCAAGTTGTTAAGTATATAAATTACATATTTAGAAAATTAAATATATGAAAAATTCAAGTTACCTAGTTAAAAAATTAATCAGACAGTCCGATAAAACTTCTCTCCAAAGAGTGGACCGTTACACCACCATAAACATGTTCCAATTTATAAATGAATGCATATTTGGAATGCTTAGAATATTCCGGATTTAATTCATATTTTTTCATATTTTTTTGGCAAAATAAAAATAAAAATGCGCTGTTACGGGCCGTTATGCCCCCGTATCGCCGTTACACCCCCGTATCGCCGTTACACCCCCGTATCTGTATCGGTTTCGGAGGACACCGTTACGTCAACCGATACCGATATGGGACACCTTGCTCAGAAATCACCCTGTTGGAAAACCCCAACCTGTTGATTGGGGCTACATATGTACGAATAAGATGGTCTAATCTGCAGCTGAGAAATTCCAAACATCAAAGGCGTACGATCTTCCAATTTGGGAGATTTTGGGTGGTCCCCCATCCACTGAACCATTGGCCCCACATATATAGAATCCTACTCATCGCTGATTATATGTTTGAGCTTGGCCTTGTAAGTTCCCTCTATCAAAAATTCTGTTTGTTGTTTTTATCTGAGATTAATATTTTCCAACTCCATTGGCTAGCCATTCAGGGCCTTTCTTTATCATTAACAGAGAGTTTATATATATATATATATATATATATATATATATATATATATATATATAAATTGAAAATATACAAGGCAAGGTAATATAGGCTGGAAATGAGCTTAGTTTTTTTTTTTTTGGGGTTAGCTTGTTAGCACACACCCATGCATGTCAGTACACATACTCCATGTTAGCCACCCCCACTAGGGATCGATACCAAGACCTCAAGTGTTGAAACGAGGTATCTCCACTCAGTCTGCCAGTTGAGCTATGGATCTGGAGCAGAGAAGACTGTATTTTGGTACCTTGGTTAACATATCATAAGAAAAAGAATTCTCTTGCAATGGATGCAATGAATGACATGTAGGGTACAGCTGCACCTTACACCCACTCTGTTATGTGGCTTCTTCTTTGAGAGATGTTACATGGCTTCTCCTCAATGAACTTTGTGAGATGATAAAGATGATGCAATCACCGCTTTAAATCAACACCCGTGATCGTGGATGCTAAAGAAGCTGCAATCCCTCTTGAAGGCCTCACTTGTCACTGCTTCTGTTGAACATGGGCTTACTGATCCAATATATGGATATGTTTCTAGATGTCCTAGATGCTTCCAGTTCTTTCTCAAATCTGACAAGGACATATGGACATCCCATTTGTCCTTTTTAGTGCGCCCTTCCTTCCTTCCTAGATGCTTCCATTTCTCTTATGGAAATCCCATGTTTTACTTGGGGACTATTTGGATTGGCACAATTCAAAAAGTAACTGTGGAAAAGAAAGCATTTTCCACAAATGTGGCGTTTTCCGCTGTTTTGACAGTAGAGTAACATGTGGAAAATTGTTTATTTTATGTAGTTTTCCTTGAAAAAATGGTGTATTCTTTTTCTTGATACAACTTGGTAATACTCATTTCCACACTTTTTGAGAGATGGATTTCACTTTTTGACCATTGACTATTCTAGGTTTCCTTGAAAATCACAGAAACTAAAACAAATAACCTTTTTAGGATTCTTTACCACGGATTTCCTTATCCATGGTTTTATTCAGGTTCAGCGTTTTCATTTTGAAATTTACTTTTTAGATTATGCCCAAACAGGCTCCTTGGAGTAAAGCATAAAAAGACAAAAACTACTGCCTGAGTGAAAGAAAATGAATAGAAAAGCAGAACAATGTCCAACACCAATGGATACAACAGATGTGGACCAAACTAAAGTTTACAGATTAGCTTCTTTTCTTGGGTTGTCACTACATATGTTGTAGATTAGGGAACTTTGTTCACTATTCACGTTTTTTCTTTCTTTCTTTGACATTTCAATGTAGAATTTAAGTTTGTATCGCTTTCTAGTTGTGTAGTAATTTTCCAAATCACTGCATCCCATTTTTTTAGTGTTGGTTTGGATGCGTAGATGAACTGAAACACAAATATTTTGGTTGAATGTAAAGGACATGGCCAAGGTGGTGATGGGATCATTTTAAGTCATAACAATGAGCAGCCCCATGCAATTCCAGGTTTTTTAAGTTGGAGTTAGAATGATCAGAATTTCTATCTGGGAGCTAATCCCTCTCGGTGAATGGAGTTGACTAGCTCCATGATGGTCATTTTTCACTTTATCAAACTGAACTATAGAAAATTCAATTTAACATCCAAAGTCAATCTTATGTGATGTATCTGTGCTCTCTGTCTTGGCCTTGGACACTTCTTTCCCTTGGCGCCCCAAATTTTGAAGCTTTACAAAATTCCATATATGAGGAATTTTGCTCAAATACGATGCTTAAACATGCATTCTTAATTTACACATCGCAGATTTGGGACCGTGAAAAGATTGTCATTATACCTGATCACTACATTTTTACAAGTGATGAGCGTGCAAATCGTAATGTGGATATCTTGAGGGATTTCTGCAAGGAGCAAAACATCAAGTACTTCTACGACATCACAGATCTAAGTGATTTCAAGGTATGTTTATTTTATTAATGTTCTCTCTAGCAGTTGATTCATTGTAAGAGGATGAAAATTAGGCATGTTTCCCATGTTTCGTTAACTTGTTTGGTATTGAATACTGAATTTTCCATGATTGCAGGCCAATCCAGATTATAAAGGCGTATGCCATATTGCTCTGGCCCAAGAAGGTCATTGCAGACCTGGAGAGGTGCATTTCTATCTTCGAAGTCAAGAAATTCATTTAGGGCCTGTTTGATAAGTGGGAAAACTTGGTGAAAGAAAATTGGATCCATTATTAGGGGTTTGTTTGTTTTTCAAGTGGAAATCTCATATTACTCAGACAACAGTCACCTTATTTCTCGTGCCAGAGAAATGTGAGTATGAAGAAAGGCTAATGATTACTTCATGAAATCCATGGTTTTCTTTGCATATCGAACAACCAAAAATGTCTTGTCAAAGGAAAGCTATCTTTTCCCACTTTATCAAACATGCCCTTAATATTGTTTTAGTTGGGTGCCTTTATTTTCTAAGGTTCCTGCTTTAAAGCCTTTCAACTTGCCCTCTAGGTCCTGCTTGGCACAGATTCACACACGTGTAATGCTGGAGCATTTGGCCAGTTTGCGACAGGAATTGGAAACACTGATGCAGGTTTTGTTATGGGCGCTGGGAAGCTCTTACTTAAGGTTTGTAGTGGTCCCATTATGGCATTTATTGTCAAATCTGCTTGCAAATTATTCTATTTTATTTATGGGGTGTTTTCTAATTCTCCAACTGACCTGCCAACATGTCATTTGGGTCCTGTATTTTAGCGATCCTAATCGTCCATCTAGTGGGAACAACCATGGATAGGGATTGACTAAAATCTCCTCCGAACAATCTTATCCATCCAACTGAGAACTGACAGACCTGCTGTTGTAATGCATCAATCTACAAATAAAATGGGCCACACCACATGAACAATGGGGATGGGATGCCAACTGTAGGTTTGTGTGTGGAGCCACCATAGTGCGCGTCTTTCATCAAAACCGTTAATCAGGTGTAACCCACCAAGATGAAAAGAAGATACAAAAAATCAGCCTGATTAGAAACTCAGGTGGGCTGTGATTTTGGGAGCAATTTTACATTGTTCCCCCTAGTGTGGCGAACATTAGTTTTAATCAGGCTTATCTTTTGTATGTATGCTTAAAATAACAATTCTCACCTGATGGATGGAGTGGATTTTATATATGCAACATTTTGGACCCCATAGAGCTTGGGTGTTTTACATGTAGTGTAATACAGGTGTTATAGACGATTATGATCCAATTGCATGGTGCATGGGCCCATTGGGTGTGTCTATGGAATCGAGCATGCTCAAAAAGTCACCCCACCATGAAACCTGGATGGCAAAAAATTAGGCCAATCCAACCATCATGCCTATTTTTCGAGTCATCCATCATTGTGGTGGTACTCATGGAATGCATGGGTTGGATGATATATACACACATGATGGGCCCACTGTAGAAAACAATGAATAACCATAAAAAAATCTCTAAATTCACGTGGTGGCCACATGATGGTGGATCAACCTGATTTTTTGGGCATTCAAATTTCATGGTGGGGCAACCTTGATGGAAAGGTCGGACTCTAGTCACACACCTTGATAGGCTCCACATGCAATACTTATACAATAAGATTATGACAACCAGTAGAGGAACTGGACATTTAGAAGGGTGTAATAGGAATAAATAAAAATAATAACGTCCCTTCTCTAACAGTGGGGTAGATTGGATTAATTAGCAAACTTGGGAGTAGGGTTGGAATAAAAGTTAGAAAAGGAGGCGACAAGTCAGGGAAACCATATTAAGGCGGTGTTTGGTCTGTATCCCGTTGAATTATTTGCAGACTTCCTGTATTACATTGGAGAAAATTTTGAAGTAGCTTTGTGGCTCTATCTTGATTTTAGTTTTAGGAATAAATGGGCTGGGTTTGGGATAAAATTTACAAGGCAATAATCATTAAACTAAGTTATATATATATATAATGGTACTATGATGTCGACCTCATGGCAACTTCCCATGAGATCGAGCTGTGTGGGCCCCACCGTGATGTGTATCGAACATCAACACTATGCATTTGATGGGTCCCCTTTAGGTTATGGGATATCTCAAAAATCAGCCGTATATGGAACTCAAGTGGGCTATACCATCTAAAACTATGTGAAGACATGCATAAAACATATAAAAGTACTTGGTGGGGCCCACCTGAGTTTTGGATGTAGCTGAAACTTGGTCTGGCCCTTCATCCAAGTGGGACACACAATGGATGGTTTGGATTTATGAACCACATCTCGGTGGGCCCAATAAATAATTATGAATGTTTTAATGGGAGGGTAACCTCTCTCAACTGTTGTATGTGGTGTGGCCCACCCAAGTCATGGATTGACTCGATTTTTAAGCCCGTGGCTCACCATGGAATGGTGCATCTGACTAATGGGGTAGATGTTCGACACACATCACGGTTGGGCGCAAACAGCTCGACCTCATAGTACCATTTCCCGATATATATATATCATCATAAAACTAAGTTTTGGGAAATGGGGAGCTATATTTGCATCCCTGTGTCTCTGTCCATGTCAATCTCCATATTTGGGCATCATAGCCTTTCTGACAACCAACACTACATCAATGTTTCACCTTGTTTTAATGAGAAATGCTAGAGTGCTCTCAGAGCACTGTAAGTTATCATGCTCCTAGTCAGTCAGTTTCCTTGGAATCGATCGAAACGGTCCGGTAAGTCCAGAACACATTTGATAGGCTATCACACAATCCATGACATGCCCTAACAAATAGATGGATCAAATTGTTGATTGCAATTACTTTTGTGTAAATTATCTTGATCGTCTATATTAAAGACCATGGATCAAATGGTTCATATTTGTTAGATTGGTGTATTTTTGCATGGTAGCATATGAAATGTGCTCTGAAACTATTGAACATTCTAGATCAATGGATTCTACTGTCCAAGTGTCCCATGCAACTAGGAGCACTATAAGCATGTCTCTATTTTAATAATCTTAAATGCATGTTCTGATGCACTTCTTCTTCCCCACCTAAAAATGATACATAGATCGTATTTCGACTGAGAACTCAAGTTACTGTTGAATCAATGAAGTTTTCTATCCACCTTAAAAAAATAATAATGTTTTTTTTTTAAAAAATTACCAGTAATATCCTAATATTGGTATCATTTCCTTCCCATTGTCATCATTAATGGTAATATTGCTATCATTTCCTAGGTGAACTTTTTATCTATTTTAGCACTCTCATACTTATGTTTGTCATCAAGCTGGAGTATTCTTAGACATTGAAATTGCAGGTGCCCCCAACTTTGAGGTTTATCTTGGATGGAGAAATGCCCAACTTTTTGCTTGCCAAGGATTTGATTTTGCAAGTAAGCTTTGTGGTTCTTGGGAGAGGGATTTTCATGGCCCTGTTTTTCCTTCTTTTTCATAGTTTTTAGTAAAACTTGTGCTTTGAAAGATGATCCAATTTGATCTTCCTTAGTTCGATATTTTATTTCAACGTTTATGAATACCACTTTCTAATGCATTTATCTTTGGCACAAAATACAATTTTTGGCTTCAGATCATTGGTGAAATTACTGTATCCGGGGCAACATACAAATCCATGGAGTTCATTGGCTCTACTGTTGAGAATTTATCTGTAAGCCGACACTTTTGAAAACACATCTCTACCTGAGTTATTTGAGGTCATTCAAATTAATGCCCTGACAGTATATGACCACTCATTGGTTTTTAATGTTGCAAGATGGAGGAAAGGATGACATTGTGCAACATGGTTGTTGAAGCTGGAGGCAAGAACGGCGTTATCCCTGCTGATCAAACTACTTTTAAGTACCTTGAGGTAAGTTAACCGCATTACGCTACATTTAAAGTATATTCTTTGGATTTGCAGCAGAATGTCATGTTCTACATTCGTATTTGTTCCTTCAAAAGAATAGTCTTCTCACCTATTTGCTTGTGCTTATTCTGCAATTGTCTATTTGGGAACTGCAATCGTATTTTTGCTTTTTGAGCAGGGGAAGACACCTTTGAGTTATGAACCAGTGTACAGTGATGAGCAAGCCAGTGTAACTGGGAGATGGTAGCAATAACATTTCTTTAGGCTGCATTGTGAATGAAAAAAATTGCAATAATTTGTTCAACGAAGTGGAAATGACCAAACTGCACTTTCCGTGGTATTATTTCATATTGAGGGACTGGGTTCCACATTGTGATTATGCTACTTTTTTTTTTTTTTTTTGAAGATGTGATTATGCTGCTTTTAGTTGATTTTGAAAGAAATGTCACTGTGATTTAAAGGCTACTTCCTTGTTATGAATACAAACAAAGGTAATTTCATTTGGTTGTTTCCTCTTTAGAGAACTAATTACCACAATTCAATTCAAGAGGGCATATGAATGAAGCTTTAATTACCTCTCAAAAAGAAAAAGAGTGAAGCCTTAATTTTTCCTTTTACTTTCATCTGTCTTCCTCTTAGAAAGTATCCCCCCACTGCCATCAACACCCTGTCACAACCCAAGCTGGTAAGGATATTTCCTCCTCAATAAGTAATGTTTTCTGATAGCATGTCACTGTATCCATGAGAAGTGAATTTGGTCTCACTACATGTTGTGTCTTTTTTCCCTTGTATTTGCAATGATTAGTAATTCTAGATTGTTAAACTATGCAATATAAAAGGGCACATGACATGAATTTTTAAGCAAAAGAAAGGGCATTTAGTTATTAGGGTGAAAGTTTGTATTAAGTAAAACCAAAGAAGAGGTTTGCTTTAAGATGTCCCGAAGTACTGTTATAGGATTAGTCGGGGGGACTGTGGGACATTGGATCTGGGTCATGTTTGGTGTTCCAAAATGTTGATCTGATGAGATGTACTGTTGATGGGGTTCCCTGAGAATATTCAAGATGGGAAAATCCTAAACTTTTAACAAATGGCCCAGGAATAATGCTTGGAGATGCTTCATATTAAGACTTAAGAGTAAAAGAGTAAAATGATAAAAGGGTTGTGATATTCCAATGTGATAGTATTTTTGAGAATCCTCCATCCATGGTAAGGCCCATCATATAAATGGGGTTCGGATAGTACAAAAATGACCCCCACTCCAACGATTATAGTTCTGACGTATCCCACAACAATAGGCAAGTGGGGACATCTTGTAGCAAACTTCCTAAAAGAAGCTACTTTTTTCACCTTCTTATCCTCCCTTATCTCCCACGTCTTGCAAACCACTGCTTCTCTCTTCACATGCATTGATTGCTCTAGATCGACTAATAAATTTTAAAGAATCACATTATTCGGGAAAAAAAACCATGGTGATATTTGATGTATGCACCTCATTTTGTTCGAAAACAAAGATATCCTGAGGTTTGTTTTATATTTCAAAACTGTATATGTGATCCTTCTCGAAGGTGCTTTTGGAATGGGCTGGGGCTAAGCTGGGCTCAAATATGTCCAAGCCTGCCCCGGGCCCATGGCAGGATCACAAGAATGCCCTTAAATTCCTAAATGCGCCATTGGCTCTTACATACAGCCTGAGCCCAGCCTGATTAATCATCTTTGTCATCATCTAAACCCTGTCACAACCACTCGGGGTTAGCTACACGAAATCCTGTTCCGCCATTATATTCTATCGAGGACCATATCCTTAGGGGTTGTTTGGATGCCTGTAAAATCCACAAGTTGTAATCCAATTACAGGTAATCGGAGTACAGGGGGTGTTTGGATGCGTGTATTTGCCTGTAAGCAAATTGCAGGCTGTTATTGGATTACAACTTTTAGTTGTATCTGAAACATGGCAAAAGGTCTAGTTTCATATTACAGGTAAGGGGATTTCATGCAACGTTTCTAAGTTTTGAAAATTTTCCAATGTGGTGAGAGTTGCGGATTATCTTCCAACAGTAATGCAAGGTCCCAAAACGAAAAGAAAAAAAGAAAGAAGTAGAAGAAGAACATACCTTATATTCAGTGCTCTCTCTCTCTCTCTCTCTCTCTCTCTCTCTCTCTCTCTCTCTCTCTCTCTCTCTCTCTCTCTCTCGGGTTACTGTTGTTGGGGTTTCCAACCCTCTCATGCTTCAAATGATCCCACAACTGAGAAGGGAGTGGATTAGGTGTGGCCGGCCTCACCTAGGACGGTGCGGCCCTTGCTGTGGGGCCTACCTTGATGTATGTGTTCTACATCCACCCCGTCCATCCGTTTTAACAGATCATTTTACGGCATGAGCCCAAAAATGAAGCAGATCCTAAATTCTGGTGGACCATACCATAGGAAACAGTGGTAATTGAACGACTACCATTAAAAACTTCCTAGGGCCCACCGTAATGTTTCCATAATGTTTATTTGCCTTCCCACCTGTTGATAAGGTCACATGAACCTGGATGAAGGGAAAAAATAAATATCAGATTGATCCAAAACTTTTGTGGCCCATTAATGGATAATCACCATTGTTTCCTATGGTATGGTTTCACCTAAGAACTGGATCTGCTTCGTTTTTGGGGCAGTGTCCTAAAATAATCTGAAAAAAAGGATGGACGGTGTGAATATAGAATACATCCATCAAGGTGGGCCCCACGGTGTGGGCCGCACTGTCTTGGGTCAGGCCGGGCCACACCGTTTGGACTCAATGATTCTAACCATCGATTGGGTGCCCGTGGCCAATAAATAGATGAACATTGAACATTGATGTATATGCGGGCCATGTCTATTCAATATGTACGGTTTTAATCCTTAAAAATAATAATAATAAAAAATCATACCTTTTGTCTTTTGATGACCATCAATTGAAAGGTTTGGATCCAATAATTCCACCCATTATAGATATTTCCTTTACGAAATTATTTAGAGTTAATTTCTATTTTGATTACTGAAGACATGTTTAAACCCATTAGTTACAATTAATTTGATGTTGGTTTATAATTAATTGTTTATATTCATTAGTTTTTCATCATAAAAGGGAATTTGAATTAGTGGGCCCACTTTTGTGGCCCACCAAATAATTGGTTTAGCGTAAGATCGGCCATGGGCTTTATTGAGTTGGGCTTATTCCAATAAACTATCTTAAATGAAGACTTTATATGTCATTTGATGATTTTTAAAGGATTTACCCCTCCAAGCTCTGTCATGCGTGAATACTCAATTACAAGTTGTAAACAGATTACAAGTTATCCAAACACAGGCAACTGTTTACTTGTAATTAGATTATAGCTTAAAGCCAAACAGGACAGGTTGTAAACACTTTACCCTTGTAATTGGATTACCTGTTTTCGGATTACAACTTAATGATTTTGCAGGCATCCAAATGACCCCTTTAGTTAAATCTTTTACAGGCATCCAAACGACCCCTTAGTTAAATCAAAGGCCATCAAATATTTTCTTGCTACCTTCTGCCACGTCCTTTCAGCTTTCACCTTGCCCTTTTATAGCCCTCAATTTGATTCAAACTAACTCCCGACCAGCACAATTGGTCTCCATTGTACATGGCCAAACCATCTAAGTCTACTTTGCTTCATCTTATTACCCATTGGCGTTACACTTGAGTTCCCTCGAATGCATTCATTTCTAATTCTATCCTTATCTTGCCACAACATCCTCATTTCTACACTCATCCTTTAAACTTGTGTTCTTTAACTACCCAACTCTCTCTCTCTCTCTCTCTCTCTCTCTCTCTCTCTCTCTCCCCCCTCCCCCCAACAATTATTGTGAGATGAAGTGGATATATTCACTTGCAAAATAAACATATCACTTAAAATGAAATCCTTTGTGAGCCATATTTTAATATTTATCACTTAAAATGGAATCCTTTGTAATCCATATTGTAATAGTACCTTGGGAAATAACGACTTCAAGTTCCTTTGTTTTTCCATGGATTCCTGCTTATTAAACATGTGTCGAGTAATGTCCTTCTTTATCTTTCCACTCTCATGATTCTTAGCCTAAAATATTGAACATGGTCATTTTTTGGGTGCTTCTTGGTCATCAATCTAACATTCTAAATTAATTCCTGGTTTCCATGCATAATGTTACTAAAATTGCATTCCATATACTCTGTTTTAGTCTGACTAATTTTTAGCCTTTAGATTCTAAAGCATCCCTCCATAGTTCTAGCTTTGTATTTACCCTCTCTCATGTCTCGTCAATCAAAACTATGTTTTCTGCAAACGACATACACCATGGGACCTCTTCTTGTAAATGCTTGGTTTACTTGTCCAAGATCAATAAAAATGCTTAAATTTAGGCCTGGGCATGGGCCTTACCCTCAGGCCTGATACTTCAGCCCAAGCCCAGCATAGAGTAGGCAATGCCTGAAAGCCCGATGACCCAGTCCCAACCCAATGATAATCCTACTTTTGGATAATAAATCAAATTGAATTGCAATGAAACAATTCAGTATGGAAGAATTGGATGAAGTAGTGTGAAACAATTTTAATTTTGTTCAATGTTTTTAGTATTGCTATCGACAGATGTATCGCACCCTTTGGTATGGAAGCGTACTAGGTATTGCGTGGGAAATATTGGATGCGTCACGTGATATATCGTTGTTTTTGGAAACATTGGGAAATTGGTCGATTTTCTTAATGAAAATTTAGAGGATGTTAAAAAAAGGCATCATTACACATTTATAAATCAAAAGATTACAAAAAACAAGTGCACATAATAAGTTTTCTTTGTATAGGCTCTTAAACTATGCGTTTTAGTTTGAAAAAAAAATATATGTTTTCAAAAAATTCAAAAACCTCAGTTGATGTCTAGATCAGCCTCCAGCATGTCTATTGTGATTATTCCATACTCTATTGCAATTTAAATTGGAGTTTTTTTTACCAATTTTCTCAAATTTTTTTCTAAATCTGTAAATTATAGTGTAAGTGACATTAAGATCATCCAACACTCGTAAGCACTTGCAAATTAAGGCTAAATAACCGTTGATCAATGTGGATTTTTTTTAATTTTTTTTGAAAAAAATACTTTTTTGATATTTTTAATTTAATTTAATTTTTTCAAAAATCCAAAAACATCCGTCAATTTGTAGATCAATCCCCAACATGTCCTTTTGATTTTTTCATACTCTAATTGTAATTTAAAATGGTGAAATGAGGGAAATTTTGGATTTTTCCAATTTCCCCAATTTTCCCAAAATCCCCAAATCAAATGAAATCCATGATTGAGCATGCAAGTATGCAAAATCATGAATTTACATCTTAGTTCTAGTGATTCCAAGTGATTAAAAAAAAAAAAGGGATTAAAATCGAAAAATTTCTCACCATTTGAAAATCAGGCCCGCTTGTCCGATCTTGATTTCCGCATAAAAAATTGATTGTTTCTCCAAAAAATAGCGGAGGTTTGGTCAGAATTACCTCAATAATGGATTATAAGCAAAAGATTCGAGGAAAAATGGGATTTTGGGATTTTTTTTTTAAGAAAAAAGAAAAGAAAAGAAAAAAACGAAAAGGAGCTGTCGGTTGGGAAAGCATCAACAATACATTTGAATGTACCGTTGATATATAACAGGCGATATTTTGAAAATATTGCATTGTATTGACATATCACTGATACAATGTGATATTTGACGATATTTCATGCGATATCAAGAAGTCCATAGACTTCCCGGCTGTTTCATATCAGCCAGCCTTGATACTGTTGATGCCATTGATATTTCAATCCCTGATTCTGTTGTAATCCCATAGGTTTTAAATTTAAGACCTAAAAAGCTCGTCATTTCTATTTGGGGATCACTCTTTATTAATGGTGTCAGGCTAGCTCCACTTGGGTCATTTTTCCACTTTACTGAATTCAATTTATTGCTATTCAATTCAATTGTGCATCCAAACACAGTCTGACCATCATCTATATTGATGACCTCAAATGTTTTCTTTGTAGTTTTATTTCTGAGTACAAATTCGATGTTTCCAAGTTGGAGCCAGTGGTGGCAAAGGTGAGTTATTCCGTGCATGTTCTTCAAGTGGCTCTTTCTACCTATGGGAATTTTAGGGCTTTGCTAAGGCCACTTACATGTACAAGGCACATGGCCTCCACACTGCCACACGTGTCCTTGTAGCAAACAGGTGCAACATCCAAGACAACCATCAGGTGGGTCTTATAATGTAGATGTTCTAACCAAAAATCAAGTTGGTCCAGTCACAATGTGGCCACAATATTAGAAACAGGTGAACAGGATAGAAAACTTCATTGGACTTTTTACCTGGATGTACAGTTTTGTAAACTGTGGCCCACCTGATAAGTGGAGGAACCTGATTCTTGGTCCAGAGTGTCTGCATCTCTGTTTTTGTCTGATGGATGGATTGGATCTCATATTTACGCGTCATGCTGGCACATGGGGTTGCATGTACATGGGCTGCCTTTTATGTATGTTGATCTTAGAATGTATCAGCACATAGTACATCCTTGCTAGCCTATATCTGTCACCAGAACAGTGTCCGAAGATAACTCAGCCTCATCTTTCATATTTTTTGCAGCCTCATTCTCCTGATAATCGTGCTTTGGCAAGAGAATGCAAAGATGTGAAAATTGATAGAGTATACATAGGCTCCTGTACTGGTGGAAAAACTGAAGATTTTCTAGCTGCAGCCAAGATCTTTTTAGCATCGGTAAGGAGACAGATATCTATTGTTCATGGATATTAAACGCACACCCATCGACAAAAATATATGTTTCTTTCACTTCAACTTCTGAACTCTTATTTCTTTGTGAGCAGGGTGAAAGGGTCAAAGTGCCAACTTTTATTGTCCCCGCAACCCAAAAGGTTAGTGTTTTTCTCTTCTGATATTGAATCTGTTGCTACTTGCTAAAGTCTCAGTTTGGATTTCAATTGAGAATTTATGAGATTTGTTATTCGTGAAATTTGTAGGTTTGGATGGATCTCTATGCCCTTCCAGTTCCAGGATCGGGCGGTAAAACTTGCTCTCAAATATTTGAAGAAGCCGGTTGCGATGGCCCGGCAAATCCTAATTGTGGGGCTTGTTTAGGTGGCCCACGAGACACTTATGCACGCATGAACGAACCGCAGGCAAGTCTACCTTGTCTTTCAGTTTGTTTCCAAGTGAAGGGAACCACTTGTATTAGATGTGGCAGTCCAATGCCAATACGGAGTATAATCTGCTGGAAAATAAATAAATAAAATAAAATTGAAGGGGGCCTGAGACTCCTACATTCGCCCCAAAGCAATTGATGGTACACTTCGCATGCATGCATTTCAATCCAGACTGTTGAAAATGTTGGCCACATCGTTGATGGACCGTAGGGCAAAGTTGACATAATCGGACAGTTTGAATCCAACCAGCATGATTTTTGGGTTATCTATCCTTTGCTCCCTCCATCACAATGGGCCTCGATTTCAACAGTCTGGATTGGCATGTTTATGCAACCTGTTTTACTGTGGATGATTTGCCTTAAGTAGTACACTGGCTGATGTACATTGGGGTCTAAAAAACTTGAAAGTTTGAGCTTTTGCATGCATTTACCTGATAACCAACATGTAAATCGGCGACACACTATACTAAAAGAGAAATGATCCAATCTGACATAGAACTGTCAGAAGCCCCATCGTAACATCCCTGCCACACTAGGGTTATAGGAATTGCTCATAACCCCATGTTGTGGGGCCGACCTTCATGTTTGTGTCATATCCAATCCGTACCTCTGCTTCACCGGCTCATTGTAGGAATTGAGGCCAAAGATGACACAGATCCAAAACTCGAGTGGGCCACACCACAAGAAGCAGTGTGGATTGAACACCCACTGTTGAAACTCAAGTGCCATCTGAGGTAGGTTTCAACAGTTGGCATTCAATTCCCACTGTTTCTTGTGCCTTGGCCCACTTGAGTTTTGGATCTGTGTCATGTCTGGGCCCATGTTCTAAAATGAGAACGGATATAACACACACCACGGTGGTCCCCGCAGAGCTTGGATTCATGTGATTCCTGTAACCCCATGTTACAGTCCTGCCATCTAATTTCTGCTGCTTTATTTTCAAAGACATCAGGTCTTGGGGCCCACTTTGCAACTACTATCGGATTGCTAGAAGGCTGTTGCTACGATGCATTGCAAATAGAAATTCTGTGGTGCATCTGCTAGAAATTTCTCATATTTAATTGTTGCTTGCAGTGTAATAATTCGTTCCTCCATTCTAACCCTATATATCAATCTTGGGCAACCATTTTTTCAGGTGTGTGTCTCTACCACGAACCGGAACTTCCCTGGTCGAATGGGGCACAAGGACGGACAGATCTATCTGGCTTCACCATATACAGCGGCAGCATCGGCTTTAACTGGTTTTGTCACAGACCCAAGAGAGTTCTTGCAGTAACTGCCTAAACCTGACAATGATATGCATTAGTCCAATGCTTTTAGTAGGTTTGAGTGTATCTGTGCATTTCGCATTGTATTTATAAATGAGGCCCAAAAGGAGAGGAGGTCGCCGCAGAATGCAAGCGAGATAAAACATTAGTTTAGTGGTTGTCAGGTTGTCTTTTAGGGCCCATTTGGATAATTGTATCGGTCAATCCAAGATCCAGCAATACATGCGTTATAAAATAATCGTTAGGGCCAATTCAGTTTAAAATGCACGGACAAAAAAGAAAAAAGAAAAAAAGAAGTTTAGAATGCATGTAATCCTGGATTAATGGCAGACCGATAGTGTATTGTAGGATTGGTGTGAGCCAAAAACAGCTCTGTGTAATGCAATTTCCAGTGTCCTGGATGATCAGCCGGTCTAATGATTGGCATAATAGTTAGGAAGTTGCTAATTTTCTCTGTTTTAGTTTATCAGAAAGTTCCTATTACAGTATTTTGTGTAAAGCTGTGCATAATGTGGGCCCCATCGCAGGAGACCTGGTGCAGAAATCAGGAGCATCCACTGATAACGCTGGTTGCGTGTGGATTGAATGTGGACCCATGAGTTTTTTTTTTAGACACACACGCACACACACGCACACACAACTGCAGCTTGTTATTGTACAAGTTTGGCCAATCCTCCACCCAACAGCCCGTCTGCACCAGCCCCGCCACCCACCCACTTGCCGGCTTGGCACTTGGGCTGCATGTGGAAGGGGTTCCTTTAGGGATCAGGGCTAAGCGAAACTTTGATACTCTGGCAGTGTGATGGATGTTGCGCTAGTTAGAAATAGCATGCATGGCATACAAGTGTTCAAATTAAAATGTCCAAACTATGACCTCAGTTTAGATGTATAGTGAACTGAAAATCATGCTTATTTGATGATCTAACCATGGGGTTGTTTGAAGCTTGTTGTACGGGCGAAAATGGAAAAAATATATATGGAACATGCGTACGTCAGGTTTGTCTATTCGGTGAATAAATAGTGTCGGCCATGTCTTTTTAGCCATTTTATTTTTCCAATATTTGCGTGGCCCACCTTGTTAGTGGACGGCCCTAATTTTTTGTGCATGTGAATGTTCACTGTGGGTCCCTGCTGTTGAATGGCATGGATGTCACACGTTTGCCATGTTACTACGTCTACGTCTATCGTTGATCATCTCTTCAGTGAATTCGCTTGAATTTCTCAATGAGGCCTTTTTGCTACACGTGGAAACAAGGCATGAGAGAGATCGCAGCTGCTCATCAAGCCATCCCCATTGTAGCTGCTATTGCTGAAAAATACCCATGATGGAGGTTTCATGCATGCAGTGCAAAACAATAAAAGTCCACAAGGCCAACCAAAAAAACAAAAGACTGAGGAGCACAAAGGCCAACCACACGGTTTTTTTTTTTTTTTTTCTTTGCTAAACAAGAAAAATCGAATTACAAGCTCGCTAGACGAAAAATCTCTCACCCATAAATTCTCCATGAGAAATTTCTTCTCTAACCGATGATCATCACTCATTATGCTTCTTTCCCCCTTTATATACCAGAGAGAGAGAGAGAGAGCATTTAGGAAACTAGGCTTCACACGGTACATTTATATTATGTCGTTGTTTGTTTGAATTTTCTATAATGATACCACTCGTTTAGAGATAATCTTTTGAATATATATATATATATATATATATATATATATATATATATATATATATATATATATATATATATATATATATATATATATATAGAGAGAGAGAGAGAGAGAGAGAGAGAGAGAGAGAGAGAGAGAGAGAGAGAGAGACCTTATATGGTAGACTTAATTTTTAACCAAATGCAAAACACTTTTACTGTTACAATTAAAACCTCTTATTTTTTTAAACCACTTCTACTAATTAAGTATTTTGATCATAAAGTTTCATTTACATCATCTACGATAATTATGTACTTTGCTTTAATAGTTGATGGAACAACCATCAATTGTAACATTAAAGTTAGATGGATGGTTGGCATCAGAGGTGAGCGCACATAATGGAGGTTTCACATCAAATGTAAGTTTCATATGATGGATGACCCACATCAAAGTTAGCCTCATATGATAGACACTCTACATCAAGTGGGCCTCACTTGATGAATAGTTTGCATCCAATGTCTTACATGATGGATGACCCATATCTAAGGTGGCCCAACATAATGGATGGTCTGCATTGAAGGTGTGCTGCACATGATCGACAATGAACATCGAAAGTGGGCTCCACATGATGAATGACCTACATCGATCGCTGACATAATGGATGGTCCACATTGAAGATGGGCCGATGGATGGTGGATGTAAAAGGTGGGCACCACATAAAAAAGGTTTCTGCTTTTGTTTGCTTATTCTTATTGATTTAATCAATAGTCAGAAAAAAAATGAATAGTCCATGTGGACCATAGTAGAGTTGTTGCAATTTAAAAAATGAAATTAATATTCTTAAAAAGAAAGAAAAAAAAAAAACTTGTATTTGAATATTTTACCATAGAAGCTTTATTTGAGTAATGGGAAAGTGAGAAACTAGCTTGGAAAACAAAAGTTACAATAAAGAGTAGATTGATTACATGAGAGTTGCGAAACGGTCTCTTACTATGTTCGGCCCATGATGTAGAGCGGGTCGCGGACAATTACATGGCAAAAATGGATCAGAAAAGGCTCGGTCGGCGACAGAAGTGATCTGGACCATCAGACCTTCAACCAGGTGTATCTCGCAATCCGGGATGAGTTAGCTGACGTAAAATATATGATTTTGGGGTAAAACGAGCTACTTTAGCCAACCAACCTAGCTACGCAGGGTTGCGACGCTCGGAATTGCGAGAAACCCCTGATTTGACGGCCGTTTCCCTGTTTCAATTTTGTTTTTACTATAAATAGTAAGTTTTAGTTTGACTATAACTCTTCATCCGTCGTGCAGCGCCCAACGTGAAAAGAGCTTAGAATAATTAGGGGAACGGTTTGGTGAAGCCAAATAGGACACTTACTATTTTTGGCCGAAAACCTTGCGCACTAGTAGACATCACGACCGTCTATAAATAGTAAGTTTACTATTTATAGTAAGTCGCGAATTCTAGGAGTTTTAGTTGTAGTTTGATTATGATTTCTTTCTCATTGCTTAGTACCCTTATTTAAGGGGTTGTGAACTTGTTTTTATGCATTCATTAATCTATTTCGAATTTATTAGAATTTATTTCTATTTTCTGCTCTCTTTTCTCATGGATTCGGGAAAGTCTCTGTGAGGAGTCCAGAGAAGTTCCGTAGATTCAGAATAGTTATTCTCTTGAGGAAGACAGTGCTCGACCTCACGTCCTCCCCTGCGTCAGCCCATCACATTAGCTAGCCTGATTTTGAAGGCATGTTTGATAATAGAAACCGAATATTCCTCTATTTTGGCACTGACAACCAACCAGCTTTTTGTCAGATAAGTTCCTTGTGGCTCACGTATACGGGATTCTGACCGCTCACAAGGTAGGCCCACCTTCAACATGCCCGCCGAAATCATCAAGAGTGCTTGTTATGTAAGTGAATATTGATCGGTGGTCATCTTGTCTCCGACTGTCAAATTTTATTTTATTTTATTTCTCTTGCACCCAGTGGCCCATCTGAATCTTGCACTGTGCCCCGTAACACATCTGCGCTCGCGAACACCCTTTGTTAATCATCACCACTCACCAGTCAGGACGAACATCCCACGTGCAAACAAAAACAGGAATAGTTTACAACACCTGTATTCAGCAGCGCGTAAAATACACCAGGCTCTTTGGGGTCCACAATGCTGTATATGTGAAATCCACTCCATCCAATAGGTGCATTCCTTCGTGTTAGGCCAATGAACTAAAAAAAATAAAATAAAATAAAAAAATTCTAGATAGACAGATCAGATGATCCACACTTCAAGGAACAATAGGCATTGGACGCCAACAATAGGTTTGAGCGTGGGGCCAAAATAGTGTGGCGTACCAAATTTTTCTATGGGGATGAATTTTTTATAGTGAACATAATGGTTACCGACTGATGGACGGAATGGATTTCAAATCTAGTGAGCTTAGGTGTTTTACGCACTGCGTAAAACGGGTGTTGCGTACGATTCTCTACCAGACGCGGATTGCCGCCTCCTTTCCAACGAAATCGGATTGATACTGAGTTACTCAGTAGTAAGTACGCTATTATCGTACTGAGTAAATTTTGTTGGGCCTACCTTGAATGTACGTTGTTTACCCCCACTGCTCATTCGTTTTTCTAGATCATTTTAGTGGTTGAATAAACAATCAATGCATATAAAAAGTTAATCTAGACCATACCACAGAAAAGAGAAGAATTATTGATTTCCACCGTTGAAAACTTTCTAAGGCCCTAATGATGTCTATTTGTCATCCAAACTATTCATAAGATTAGACAATCTCACAAACATGGAGGAAGGGAAAACACAAATATCAACGGCTCCCAATAAATTTTCAACAGTAAATGTTCAATTCACACTGATCCGGTGGTGTGATCTACCTTAGGATTGGATACATTCCAATTTTAGGATTAAACCTAAAATTATCTCTTAAAAGAGATGGATAGAGTGGATAAAATGTATGAATGATAGTTGGACCCACAGAGTTTACTCAGTACGTGGCCTGTTTGGCAGGACCGATCCCACAGTATTAGGAGGGGATTGCGATATCCGGGGATATGCATGACGAGCCAAACAGACCGGTGAACTTGTCTCGGGATATAGCAATGCCATGGATCTTAAACCAATCCACTGACACCACCATCTTAAAATCCATTCCATCCCTCCTAATCCCATCGGATTCGCCCGGCTAAACAGGCCTTGGCGTACTGAGTTACTCAGGCCTTGGCGTACTGAGTTACTCAGTACCAATCCGCTTTCAAATGCCGCCTGCCTTATCAACCAGGAGGTCCTTCGAGCCAATCATTTCATTTATCAGGATATAACTCTACCCCAATCCCAAAATTCTACACGCGTCCGCCTGTACAAAAACGCTTGAATACATTGTTGAAATCCAAGCCGTGAAAAGAGCATGTTGGATATGGAGATAGCCCAGCCTTTAGCTGTTCATTTCTTACAAACACGTGCGGCCAATCAGATGAGTGACCAACATCATTTCTTGGTGGAGCCTATCTACACGTGGGCCTATCTGTTTCACGGCTTGGATAATCCCCATCCTCGCAAAAAAGTATGAATGGGTATGAAGGCACGCTTGTTGGGTTAGGAAACACAGTAACGTAATGTAAACTCAACCCTGCCAAGCAGTGATCACATGCAGCCCCATCTTTTCCTGCAGGATGTGTATTCTTTTAGGAACATCTGATCCGTTATAAAGATGAGCCACACCTCGATGATCATCTATCAGAAAAATCACGCCTACAGAACGTTAAGACAGGGCACACCTCGACCCAAAACATCAGCCGTGCTTTGGCCCTGACACCATAAGCTGCCCATTCAGAAGATCAGTCTAAGTTCAACTCCGCCTGATGATCTCCATGGACCTTCTTTTACGGTCTGGTTGGTTTACAAAAAATCAGACGTCAGCATGAAAAGAAGCAGCTGCACGTGAAAGTTTACGTACGGTGCACATGTCAAGAGTTTCCAGTCCTATCCTCGGTGGTAAGACTCTCTCGAGTTTTAACAAATGTCTTGGGTTCGAGTTACCAAAGGCGATGAAATCTATATATGGCCGTAGTACGGCGTGAACGCAAGTGTGTCGGTGTCTGCGGGATGCACGAAAAAAATATGAGTCGGGATCCTTTCTCAACAGGTCAACAGACCCATGGTTTGGCGTCCAAAGCAGTTTTTTATTTTTATTTTTATTTTTTTTAATGAGTAGTGACGTTGACCAATGAGGATTAGGGTATCAAGAATTCTCTGTTGACTGATAACAGAGGATCCGGACTAAAAAAATAAAGAGATTCGAAATTTGCAATCATTTCTCCCTCCACTGCAAAGGAAGCGGATTGCGTAGTGACTCAACTGAGTAACTCACCACACTTAGGGCGTGTTTGGACGGGCCCATCCCTTGGGATTGGATTGTATTAGGGTGGATGGCAAGTAATGATGCTGTGTCAGGGCCCGTTTGGCCGGTTGGATTGGAAGGGATTAGATGGTATTGGAAGGGATTGGATGGTAAATCCCAGGAATGGCCGGGCGTGCCAAACAGTGGAGGTGATCTGATGCAAGTCCAATGGATCTTCAGACAATCCACTGACAACACCATCATTACCTTTAAATCCCATCCAATCCATCATAATCCGTTTAAATTAGCCTGCGACCTGTTTGGCTCATGGGATTGGAATGGATCGAAGCTTTAATCTCCGGATTGGCCGGGCGTCCCAAACGGACTGGATGTATCAATCCAAGGATACAGCAATCCCATGGATCTCAAGACAATCCGCTGACAACACCATCATTACCTAGAAATCCACGCCATCCACCCTAATACCATTCACTCCCTTCCAATCCACCCGGCCAAACGGGCCCTCAGTGGATTAGCAATCCCGTGGGATTGCTATATCCAGGGAATTCACCACCAAGTATGTTTGGCTCGCCTGGCCAATCTTGGGATTACGTCAGCCAATCCCAGGATTGCTCCGTCTAACCAAACATGTCCCAAGCAAAATAGATGGGATTAAGAGGGATTGGGTGGATTTTAAGGTAATGATGGTGATGTCAGTGGATTGCTGGCAATCCCATAAGATTGCTATATCTAACTTCTGCCTGTTTGGCACACCCGGCCAAATCTCGAGATTGCTCCTTCCAATCCATCCTAATACAACCTAATCCCATCCACCCTGCCCGGCCAAACAGGCCCTTAGCGTATTGAGTAAACTCTTTGAGGTCCAGCATGATTTACATACTTTATCCACTCCGTTCATTCATTTTAACTGATAATTTTATGACTTGATCCCAAAAATGAGGTATAAACAATATTCAAATGTACCACCCCACAGGAAACAGTTGAATTGAACGTGTACCGTTGAAAAATTCTTGATGGCCACAGAAATTTTGGATCAAGTTTATATTTGTTTTTTTTTACTTCATCCATGTATGTATGATCTTATGAACAGTTGGATGACAAATAAACATCACCACGGGGCCTAGAAACATTTCAACGGTGGAAATCATTATCCCCACTGTTTTCAGTGGTATGATCCACTTGATCTTTGGATCTACTTCAATTTTGGGCTCAACCCCTAAAATTAAATGGAAAAACCGATGGACGGCGTGGATAGACCACATACATTTAAGGTGGGCCCAACTAAGTTTACTTAGTATGATAAGGGCGTGTTTGGATTCGCGTATTGTATTGTTTTAGAGGGTGTCCGTATGGTTCGCACTGTTTGTTTTCGAATTAACTTCGGTCGTGGACGATCAAACCCGAGTACACCCCCGAACCACTTTTCTGCTTCCACACGTAATGTATAGTCAGAACTCATCGCATCGAGAAATGCAGTGCAGTAATTACACTGCACCGCCCTGCGCTGTGAAAGACAAGCCTTATCTCCTTTCTCTCCTGCGGAGTTTTCGCGCATGTACTCCATCGGGCGCGATTTCATCCCTCCCGTGATATTTCCCTTCTTCCTCCCTGATCTGGTTAGCTGAGAATATCTAGCAGGAAACTCAAGATCCTCGTCGTGGGTGATCATTTGTCGTCCTCTTTCATGTTTGCTGATGTTATGTGCTTGTTTAAGGATCGTTCGGTCGTCTAATCTTTGTACAATTCCCCGTCTCCATCCCGGATCGAACTGCTACACCGAGCATCTCACAGAAGGACACCGGTAGCTAGGTTTCGATCGAAGGTAAATATAATACCCTACGCATGTAAAATCTTGTGTTTGATTTCTTTTTTGGAGAAGAGGATCAACAAATGGGGTGGGATGGACTACACCACTTGCATGTTCGTCTTCCTCATCTCCCTATTCACTACAACATGATCCGAAGACAAGCAGTCGCATCCCTATGGGTGTTAGCCCCTGATTTCATATCCCTCTACGATGCAGGTAGGTGATGCAGTACATCCGTAATAACTTTTTACAGTCTGTTGTACCACCCTTCCATTACTGCCATTCGGGAGAAAATCCCCACTATGGATACACCTCCAAACATTTGTGATATGACTTATGCATGTCGATTTCACTTCTCTTTATAATCTTCTTCGGTCTTTTAAATGATATCTGTCAAAACTATATATATATATATATATATATATATATATATATATATATATATATATAAAAGTATTCATCACGGGATGATGAAGCAGCTTCCGTTTGTCTATGAAATATATTTGGGTTTTTCCCTGAATCGCAGGTGCTGAAGGACAATCAAGGTAACATTTTTTTCTCAACGTCATTGACGTTTTTGTTAAGAGATCACTGTGCTTCATATTACCTCCACTGATGGATAGTGGATGTAATATTCCAAACTCTACGCTCGTTGTGTGTTAAAAATATATTCGTCTACTTTCAAGTGAATACTCACATCATCTCTATAGACGTTTCTCATCGATTACTGTCTTCACTTGCATGTAGCACCCTGAAATCTATATTTCAAATAGGACTAATTGTAGCCCTTTACTGCAGTTCAGTCTTCTAAGATTGCTGACATTTAAAATGATCAGTACTTTTCATTTCAAACTGTTAACAGGTGCGTGGTATACTGATCAGTTTATGTATAGCATGCTGTGGCATACAGTATATTGAATTTTTTCTGTAATTATTGCATTACTTATCTGCGTCGCACGAATTCTGTTTGATATTTTGAATAAAGTAGCATATACATTATTTGCAGTTGTGTTTGATCCATGGATGATTATTATTATATTTAATGAAATGCGTATTGTCTACCAGGCTCACTATTAGCGGATTTCTTGTAAGAATATTATCATCAAGAGTGTTTGCACATTCCTGTCCTTTTGGGATTGTTTCTTCTATATAAATTAATAAAAAATAGGGTAACTTGAAAAAGTTACAGGTCAGAACACATGTCACAGATACAATCTCACAGTGAGGTCTTTACCCGGGCAGACTCCTCCAATAGTGATTGGAATGAAATAGAAATTGCAGCAGCATTAACCGCAATAGTAGCATCTGCATGTATTATGGGGGCTACTGAATATTATCGGCGATACTGTATGAAGTCGTTGCCACGGGATTGTCGTCTAAGTAGAAATAGATTTATAGATGGGATCATAAAGAAGAGCGACGCAGACTGTCTTGTACAACTAAGAATGAGTCGAGATACGTTCTTTGAGCTGTGTTCTTTGTTATGAGATAGGAACTTGCTGTCTGACAAAAGGAGATGCTCTTTAGAGGAACAAGTCGTCATGTTCCTCCATACTATTGGCCACAATGTGCGAAACCGTGTAATCGGTAATCGATTCGGGCAGTCCGGCGAGACCGTCAGTCGTCATTTCAATAGAGTACTTGATGCTGTAATAGGCCTCTATTCAGATTACGTAAAGTTTCCAAAATTGCATACACTGAAAGAGATATGTGATAATCCAATGTGGAGCCTTTACTTTCAAATATGACACTACGAAAATAGGCAATGATAATACATGTCAATTGTCCGTTGTATAATAGAAAGCTAAAAGTTAGCTTCATGTTTCTTGTAGGACTGCATTGGGGTACTTGATAGCACCCACATACCGGCCTATTTGCCGAAAGACGCAAGTGCAACCTTTCGAAATCGAAAAGGTTTCATATCTCAGAATGTATTGGCAGCATGTACATTCGATATGAAATTCGTATATGTGCTAGCAGGTTGGGACGGTTCTGCCTCCGATGCTCGTGTTTTACAAAATATATTAACTCGACGCCTAGATTGTTTCCTTGTGCCCCATGGTAAAGAATATTTGTTACATGTGTTATATAAAGCTGTTGCGTGCAATTTGACTACTGCTTAATATGTAAATATTGCTTTTGTAGGAAAATACTATGTTGTCGATGTGGGATATGCCCATTCTCCAGGATTTATGGCACCTTATCGAGGCGTATGATACCATTTGAATGAATTTCGTACTAGGAGGAAGCCTGCTAATAAGAAATAACTCTTCAATTATCGTCATGCATAATTACGAAATGTAATTAAACGTTGTTTCGATCTTTTAAAATGATGATTTCCTATACTACGCATAGCACTACAGTTCAAATATAAAACGCAAATCAAAATTGTTATAGCTTGCTGTGTTATACACAACTTCATCCGTGTGAGTGGTGAAGATGAAATGCCAGAAACAGTGGACGATATTGGAGAAAGTGTGGAGGAAACTTCGCCATCCCCGAATGAAGTATCCCTTGCAGAGGAAGAGCGCGCAACGTCTACTATGACAGACCGGGCGAGAGATGAATGGATAAAAAAGAGAGATGATATTGCGGAGAGGATGTGGAATGACAGCCTTCCTCGAACGCGACAACATTGTTGATTTGCTGCTTTCTTTTTCAGTAACTGTTTTAAGCTGTTATTTTAACAGTAGTATTGTTTTTTATGGGGATATTGGTATTTGGTGTGTTGTTGGGGTGTGTCTTTGATAACAATTTCAAACTCCTGATATGGATTATACACTATGTGATGACTAATTTCAACACGATTTACATACGTACAAATATTATCCTATTGGATCTGTGTAATCATGTAATTTATGTATTTTAACTAGTATCATGGGATTGTATTTTCATTGACTGTTACTACAGCGTGGCCCAAGTTGAATTTCCTTAAAAGCTCATACAAAGTTGGGAAAGACAAGAATGCCACTCCCTCACCCTCCAAATATACAGTTTCACTCAAGAAGGTTGTCGCATCAAGTAGCCAATTGTTCGGTACTCCATCAAAGACAAGCTCGCCGATAATGCAGAAAGCAATTCCGACTAGGTCTCCGAGTGCACGCACTCAATTAACCAGAGATAGTATGAAAACAGCGCGCGTCCAATGGAGTGATCCAATGGATAATGCGTTGGTTGACAACTTAGTTGAGCAAGTCAATCTGGGACGTAAGAGCGATATTGGTTTCAAGCCTGAAGCATATAAGGCTTGCATCACTGAAATATTCAACCGTTGTGGCGTGGAATTAGAGAACAAGCATATTGCCAACCGCCTGCGGACTTTGAAAAAATTATATTGGGCAGTTAGGGATATGCTAAATGCAAGCGGTTTCGGGTGGGACGTGGACCTGAAAATGATTGTGGCAACCGATGATGTTTGGGAATGGTATATTTTGGAAAGTAACAATATTAGTACAGTTAACCAAAAAGCTGAATAAATGTTTAACATGTTGCTGTTTTTACTACGTACATTTCTTGAATTATCTGCAGACATGCTTACATTCATACTTGATTGTTTCGCAGTCTCATCCATACGCTGAGAGAGTGCGTGACAAACACATCGACCGCTACAATGATTTTATCTGCATGTTTGGTAATGATTGCACTCAAGGCGCATTTGCTAGCACAGCCTACTCATCTTAGCTATCCGGCAAACGCCGCAGTAGAGACGAATTTGAATCCGATGAGTATTCCGAGGACAATGGAACAGAAACTGTTCGACTGTCTTTAGATGAGGATGACGAACATGTAAGTGGTATGCCATTTTCTGAAAGTGATGTATCACAACAGCGGTGTAAGAGGGTCAACTAAGGGCCTATGGAGACCTCCCAATGGTCTAGAAATAGCCAACGTACCACTACAAGCATATCCCGAGGAAGAAAGGGAAAGCCTAGTGATCACATAGGTGATAGAATGTGAGAAATGACAGAGGCCGTCAAGAGCCTTACCATAACAATGGCACAGGGCAAAAGTATGACACGCGTACAGAAGTTGCTGGACATACTAGAGGAGGTTGATGGTCTGAGCCAGGAAGAGTAGGTCCACGCTGCAAGGTTGCTGCAACAAGATGTTGTCAGTGCCGGCTTCTTCATCAAGATGGGACATGAGAGGCGCAGGGAGTGGGTCCAGAAGCTCTTGGACCGCAATCCTCCTACCTGATACTGGTCTGCTTGACTGGAATGGAAATGTTAAACAACTAAACCATATTTTGTTTTTTTACTTTTTCTTTTGGGTGACTGTTTGGTTTGTGTCATGATGTAAATTGATTATGTATATTTGGGTGCTATATGGTGAATCCAACAAACTGCTTGTAGGTCATGTAGGAAACTTTGGTTAATGATGGTCGGGCCATCATTAATATATCTACGTCGAGTACTAGTTTCTTCGAATGTAACTCGTAACAGGATTGTTATTTTGCTCTTCAGTGCAAGTACACCATAGGCCATGGCCTCTGTATGGATGCTTAACTTGGATTTTTGATGTGGTCACTATTGTGGTTATTTCATCGTTTCTTATGATATCATGGATGTGTAAGTGCCCTCTTTTGATTATTCAACTTGTAGACATTTTATATCGATAAGCAGGGTAGTTTTTAATCCTACCACCACAGCAACATATCAAATTCTACATTGAAATGGAATTCAAATGTTTAGTTATTGTATGAGTGTGATTTGTTGATGTGAGACTACAGATACAAAACCTATAAGAATTTTTTCTCGATAATCATTAGTGGCCTTCTTTTGATTCTAATTTTATCAGTCATCATTTGGGACATAGTTTATATCTATATAAACTACTTTAGTATCTTCAATGATGCTTTGACAATATCATATGACAATTTATTTTTGACAGGAAATTATGAAGAAATATTATGTTGTTTTTGTGGGAAGAGTTCCGGGTGTGTATGAGATGTGGGAGGATGCGAAGGCACAGGTGCATTGATATTCAAGTTGTAGACATCAGTCCTACAAATCGTTCGAGGAGGCCGCCACAACTTGGTTGAATTTTGAGGTATGTCCTAGCCTTTCCAGTTTGGGATAGGCGACGAATGAGGTGGATTATTTGTCTTATAGTTGAAATCAGTCATTTCATTTTCACCTATCTCGATGATATTTATACAAATTTACTGTAGGCCACAAGGCGTAATTACTGTAATTCGGGACAATCCATGATAGGCCAGAATGAATCGTCACCGACTTATGCTCCGGCCATAGACGAAGATCGGTTTGATGGCCACAATTTATCTGACTGCTGTAACGGATGTCAGGGGAGATGTTGATTCAAGGGATCATGGTTTCCCTATATTTCAAGTACTGATAGGGGGGCTGATAGTATATGTGGTGGTCTCATGGATTATTTCAAACCTCATCTCGAATGAAGGAGTTTATAAAACGTAATAGGCCTACTGGTGGAAGCATTTTCTATTGTTGAAGGAGATGTATGTCACTGCTTAATAGATCTGTAAATGATATTTGGCGACGTAGACTTTATTATCTGGGTATTTTGTAAGACTTCTGTTGTAAGGAACACTGTTTTTCAATTTGATTGCTATTGTTTTTGTAAGACTGTTGCATGAAACACTGTTCTTTTCTGTTTTTTTATTTTTATTTTTTTTTGTATGTAAGACAGTGGATGAAACACTATTCTTTTCTGGTTATTTATGTGTTCATTTCCCAACAGATATGCAAACCCTGCAGTGTGTGGATATTCACGATTTAAATCCTCCTAAGGTCTTGATTCAAAAAATGATAGGTTTTTAATGATATTTGACGATGTATATCAGGTTTTTTTTGTATGTAAGACGTATTTCATCCATTCCGTTCATCCATTTTTACGGATCATTTTAGGTCTTGATTCAAAAAATGATAGGGATATAAATCTTAAGTGAGCTACACCACGGGACAAAAATAATGAATGGATATTCATGATTTAAATCCTTCTAAGGTTCACTGTACTGTTTATTTGACATCCAACCTGTTGATTTGGTTTTAAAGACCCAGATGACGGGAAAACAAGGGCGGCTCAACATTTTTGAAGGCCTTAGGCAAGTCATAAAATTTGGCCTTTTAGTTAATTTTTTTTTATAAATATTATAAATTTAAAATTAAACCATAAATTTGCTTCTTGCCTTTTTAGATGCAAAATTACTAATTAAACTTTTGTATTCAAGTTTACCCAATAAATCAGTTTTGATAGATAAAATTGCTAAACTGTTTAATATATCTTGATACATAATTGTTCGTAAATAATTTTTGATAATCTTTAGTTTTAAAAAACTTCTTTCTGCAGATGCAACTGTAACAGGTATGGTAAGTAGTATTCTACATGCAATAAAACAATTTGGAAAACAATCTTGTTCTTTGATTAGATTAAGTATTTCAATCGGAGTATTAATTTATATTTTTGCAACTTCTTTTAAAACTTTTAATTCTAAAATTAAATCCAAACGGTTAGAAAAATGAAGTTAGAATTTAATTTAGAAAAATGACGTTAGAATTTAATTTTTTGAGATTTTAATTAGCAATAAAGTAGGTAGTTGTGGTCCTAGATTTTAGGAGAAGAAATTATCAGGAATGATGCTATTATTTTTTAAAAGAAACGATAGAGTTAGACTGTTATTATTGATAGTGCTAGTTTCTAGGATTTGTTTTTTATTTTCAATTTCAAATTTGCAAACTAATTTTTAGATGTTCCTATTTTGTAGGCCTTTCAATAAATTTTATTTCAAAAAATTTAGGCTTTTTCTCTTCTTCTAATTTTAATTTTGCTATAATATAGGACCTTCATAATTAAGAAATTTTAATTTTGCTATAATATAGGGCCTTCATAATTAGGGGGCCTTAGGCGATTGCCTCACATGCCTACCCCTTTGAGCCGCCCCTGCGAGAAAAAATAAATATCAGCTTGATCCAAAACTGTTATGGCCCCCAAAACGTTTATAATGGTCAAAATTCATTCAAAACAATTTCCTGTAATGTGGTCCACTTGAGATTGATATATACTTCATTTTTTCTACCAAATCATAAAATGATATATAAAAATATATGAATGGCATGGATGACACACATACATCATGGTGGGCCCCACGGAGCACCGACCACTAGCCAATGGTTGGTGTCAGGGGGAGTAGCCAATCCATTCCCTGCAATACCCGCATACATATAATGGTGGGTCCCAGATATAGTGTGGACCTCGTGGGGACAAACCGGTGGGGTGTTCGTATATATATTTGTTATGTACTTGCAATTACACATTTACGGCCCGATGAGGACTCTGTTCCCAAACAGGAGCAATCAATACCGCGTTTAATACGTTTCTCAAAATTTGTCAAAAACAGACAGTGTGGTAGTATACGACATCGAGTACGTACGCGGTGCTACAATGATCGAAATACGCTTGCCGTAGTGCAACACAATACTATACGCGAATCCAAACACGCCCTAAGAGCTGATTTCCACTCTAAAAGGGTCGCGAATATCCTACAACCGTTGATGTAGAAGCGGGCCCCACCTTGATGTGTGTGACGTCGAATCCGTACATCATTTGCACCGGATCGTATTAGAAGCTGAACAAAATAAATCAAAATAAATCAGGTTAATCCAAAACTCAAGTGGGCCACATCAGAGGAAATAGTGAGAATGGAAACAGACTTTGCAATTTCCTCAGCACCCACCAAAGTTTTCTGGTATTTGGTTATTCCCTTCCCTTGCTGGTGGTACTCACCCTGTGAACGGATTGAATGGCATATAAACATTATGGTGGGTTCTAGTAAGGTTTCAATGCTAAACGTTCCCCTCCCCACTGTTCCCTTTGATGTGTCCCACTTAAGTAACAGATCGGCCTGACGTTGGGGATCCCGATCTAACATGAGCTGTCAAAAAGGATGGACAGATTGGATTCACTACACACCTCAAGGTGGGTGCCACACAGTTTTTTGTTGCACGGGCACCCTGCAACAACTGATTGCAGGGAAATTCGCGTACTTTTGTAGGCTGTAGCCCGAAGCCATTAAACCATAAACCCTTCTCTCTCTCCCTCTCTCCGAAATCCCTTCTTCAATCAATGATGCAGGCTCTCTTAAGCCCTCCATCAAACGCCGTCTCGACATCTCTTTTGAAATCCCCACACTGGTCACGCTCTCATGGCCGTCCATCCATCCGCGCTTCAGCCATCCCAACCGCCGAATCCCCACCTCCCCTCCTCTCGGACGAGAAGCTCAACAGGTATAGCTCCCGCATCACGGAGCCCAAGTCACAGGGTGGGTCTCAGGCCATCCTCTATGGGGTGGGCCTCTCTGACGAAGACATGCACAAGCCCCAGATCGGCATTTCCTCCGTCTGGTATGAGGGGAACACCTGCAACATGCACCTGATGCACCTCTCTGAGGCCGTCAAGGAAGGCGTCCGGGAGGCCGGCATGGTTGGCTTCCGCTTCAACACTATCGGCGTCAGCGACGCCATATCGATGGGCACCAGGGGCATGTGCTTCAGCCTTCAGTCGAGGGACCTGATTGCCGACAGCATTGAGACCGTCATGTCTGCTCAGTGGTATGACGGCAATATTTCCATCCCCGGCTGCGACAAGAACGTAAGTTTTTTTTTTTGGTAGTTTGGAGTATTTCGGTTTCTGGGTGTTGGTCCTTCGTAATATTGTCTGCAATGCATGTGATTTTGGGACTTGGGTGTTTTGGGTTTTCAGGTTTTTTTTTTAAAAAAAATTATTTCAGGTTTTTGGACTGAAATGTTTGTGAATTTTACTTCTCATTGCCTAATGGAAGAGATTCACTTGATAGTAGATTGGAAAAGCTCAAAATTTGCGGGAATTACATTATTTTTTTCAGGGAAAAGTTGCCATTTTTTGATGAATTGGGTATTATTTACTGGTGATTAGGAAATTCGGCAATTTTTGTTGATTTTTGGATCCTTGAAAAATATCAAATCGACCCAATGTGATGGTTCTGGGTATGTTGACCATCTGGAGTTCTGGGGAGAGCTGGTATGAAACGTTTTTTGAGTAGCAAGACTATTTGGTGGCAGTTTGTGCAGTCACTGAAGCCATCTGCCAATGTCAGCATTTTGGGCTTCAGAGGGGACAGGCATTTTTGGGGAAGTTGGGTTTTTGTTTAATTATAAATTCTTTTCTCTGTGTCTAATTCAGCAGTTCTGTTTCAAAGTAATCTTTACCATGTTTTCTCCTTAGGTGTTGTTGTTACCGTTGCTGCTTTTGTGGTATTAGTTCAAGACGACTTCATCGTTTAAAACAGTTTATTAAATTTTCTACAGTTGTGGTTTGTGCGATGTTCTAGCACTTGATTAAGTTGCTACGAGGTTTTTGCGCACATTGTAAAAGTATACTGATCAACGGTTGGATTACCATCCTTTTAACAAATTAGCTAGAGAAAGCAAAAATCTCCTTTAAATTTCCATAATATTTTGACATCTATGATCTCATTTCCATGTTTGTTTCTTTGCTAAAATCTACTTCTTGGCCCCGTGGGTCTTAAGCACTTGAGCTTGCATTTCATATCTGATATTATGCATCTTTACAGATGCCAGGTACGATTATGGCAATGGGACGCCTCAACCGACCCAGTATCATGGTTTATGGCGGAACCATCAAGGTGAGATAGAAGTTCTTATCGTGCAAGTTATTTTTCCATAAATGGAAATTTATATGGCATTTTGCTTTCATCACTGGCATTTTTCAAGCTTCGATTTTATGATCTTTTGTGTTTTTCAAGTCTCAATGGCTTAATGCTATTTGAGAAGTGTTCACGGTTAAACTCTAGCATCTGGTAATACAGGAAAATAATATAATTGCTCAAACAAAGGGAAAACATTCTAAGGATTTCGTTAACTTTTGAAAGACATGCTAATGTTAGAGATGATTTGATTGAGTAGTACCTATTTTTCATTGCATTAGCATGGTTGTTTATAGAACTTAAAGTGCAAGGTAATGGGCATAGCTTTCCTCAGCTCTTAATGCTGTTGGTCTAAACTTCTGACTGTTGCCATTGGATACTCAATTTAATCCATTTTTTCCATGCAGCCCGGTCACTTTCAAGGCCATTCTTTTGATATTGTATCAGCCTTTCAGGTATGTATATTTATTTACGGAGATTTGCTTATGTATACGTGAACACCTTGTTCCTTTATGAACTTATCCATGTATTGATGTAAAATTTACATTGCCAACCTTTAAATGTTTGTATTTGTCATGAGGCACTTTGTTTTCTTTTTTCCTTTAATTCTCTTCTTGTTTGAGTCTTAGATGTCGTGAATATTTGTTTGGTTTCTATTGGAGGCAAGTCTGAAGTGGGCGTAATGGGTATCATATTGTCCATGACCAAAACCCAGTACATATCGAATGAGATGCCCAAATGTTAGAAAAAAAGAGAGTCATGTGAGTCCACAAAAGCATTAAAATATGTTAATAAACATTTCTAAATACTACCTCCCTCAAATCCGGGCTTATAATAAGTCAATATGGAGGTTCTAAGTGAGTTGGGCTCCGAAATGAAACCCATACATATTGGGCGATACTTACTGGTTTTGGATGGTACTCCAAATTTTTCTTGGAGTTGTTGCAGAAGCTGTATAACTAATGTAGCGCTGTATGTTCTCTATTTTATCGTGATTTCTTCATATCCATGTGTGCTGTTATTCTGTGTCTCCGATGGGACCCTTACTAATGGCACGAAGCAATGCTGTCAGCTTTTCTGTCCTGTTGATTTAGTAAAATGCTTCAGTTTCATTCAATAGTCGTAACTTGGAGAAGTAAAAGGTATGCTTGCTGTGTATGCACCAGAATTTTGATAGAAAAACCAATCTCAGATTGTACTGGTAGGTCAGCTTCACTTATGTATGCAAACTTGAGCAAGGTTTGATGGTGAAGATCAAAGACAAGCTTACATTGTGGCCCACTTGCACCAAAAACCAGACAGGCCAATTGTATTTCGCGTTAACACTGTCACTGGCCTATTAAAATTTGGAGCAGCTTCTTGACGGTCCTTGACCTCTTTATATGGAGTTGTTTAAACAATTGCAGGACTAAGCATATAGATGTGTGCATTTAGGTTTGGGGGGATTTGTAGGCGAATTTGATTTGTTTAGCTTGGAAATCAACTGATCTAATCTCAAGAAAAAATGAAAATGTCACTATAGGAAGGGAATTGGATTGCTATCCAAGACTTGAATACCACCAAAATTATAAATCATCAGTTAGCAGACGGGCATAATGGTCTTATAATGGGGACATCCATAATTGCTTTCTTTAATTATTATTTTTTTGCATGTCTACTCTGTGTGTGCTATATATGTATCAAACGTAGAGGGTACTCTCTCTCTCTCCCTCCCTCCCTCTCTCCTCTCTCTCTCTCTCTCTCTCTCTCTCTCTCTCTCTCTCTCTCTCTCTCTCTCTCTCTCTCTCTCTCTCTCTCTCATTCATCAAAAAAAGTTGAGGGTTCTCTGTGCGCGTGCATGTAAGTGTGGGTGAGCATCGTCTCAAGCTTTATTCCATGTATGTTGGTGGGTGCGTTGTATTCTTCATCTAGTGTATGTCCAAACATTTAGAAGAAAATTGTTGAGTTTCCAGATAAGTAGTTTCAGTTGGAAAGTTCCATTTCCAGTCACTGGATTCTGGGTTGATTGCTGTTTTTCTCATCATTACATCTGTCATTGTACAATTTGCAGTGTTATGGAGAGTACGTTGGTGGGTCAATCACTGATGATCAGAGAATGAATGTTGTTCGCAATTCATGTCCCGGAGCAGGGGCTTGCGGTGGCATGTATACCGCCAATACCATGGCTTCTGCCATTGAGGCAATGGGCATGTCGCTTCCCTACAGGTAGAAATTATGTCCTAGCTGAATATTGAAGCATCGGCACATGCAAACAGCGTTAATATCCATTGACATACAACATTGCTCTCTGAATTCTTCAAAGTTTATTTTTGGATTCAAGCCATAAATGTCATGTGATATCTTTCTTTTTTTTTTTTTTCGTTTGTTTTGTTTGCCTCTAATTTTTTTCCCCGTATGTTGAAAAGCTCCTCAACACCAGCGGAGGACCCATTGAAATTAGATGAGTGCCGTTTGGCTGGGAAATACCTTTTGGGGTTACTAGAACAAGACCTTAAACCACGAGACATTATCACCGAAAAATCTTTACGCAATGCAATGGTGATTGTTATGGCCCTTGGTGGATCTACCAATGCTGTGTTGCATTTGGTTGCCATCGCTAGGTGAGGATACACTACAATTTTTCCATGTATTGTACACAGAAACATATGTTTTGTGGCACTTTTTAGTGGTTGCATCCTTGGCAGGTCTGTCGGTTTGCAGTTGACTCTTGATGACTTTCAGAAGGTCAGCGATGAGGTTCCTTTTCTTGCTGATCTCAAGCCTAGTGGCAAATTCGTCATGGAGGATGTTCACAAGGTCTGATAAATACAAATGCTTGATACATTTATTCACCTCCGTCTTGTGTATTTATAAATCGCTTTCGGCTGTGATCAGTGTAGTTCTTTTTAAATCTTTTTTATGTTCAATGTAACAATGCTATGGTTTGGACACACCTCTTGGTGGGCCCCAACGTGGGATTGGTCATGTTCTAATAGCTTTCCTATCAGATAATCCAAGCCATCCAATGAAAATGCCACTGAGCTGGTGGGCCCCATCATGGGTTTGGTCATGTTCTAATAGCTTGCCTATCAGATGATCCTAGCCATCCAATGAAAATGCCCAGTTATAACAAGTGGTCAAATCTATGAGAGCCAAATTGCATGGTTAGAATCATCTGATTGGGAGAATTTGGAGTAACGCCATCCACCATGGGTTCACCACATGAACGATCTGGATCACCAGAAGGTGTGTGCCACTTGAATAGTTTGTTGGGCTGACAAAAGTGTAGTGGGGCTCTGTATATCACCTCTTCTCATATTGCATGGCTTGTGGAGATGTCACTTTTTTCTTAATGGAAATAACAGTTTTCATGCTTATAGATTGGAGGGACGCCCGCAGTGATTCGCTACCTTTTGGAGCAAGGGCTTTTGGAAGGGGATTGCATGACTGGTACGTTGAATGATTTTCATGAACTCGATCACAATCTTATCACTAACACAAAGTATTTAATTCCAGTCACTGGAAAGACACTGGCGGAAAATGCTAAGCTTTTCCCTCCGTTGGCCGAAGGTCAGGTAAGATGGTGACTTCATTACATGTTAATGTCTTGTTTCTTTTCCGGCATGTTATGATCATAGATTAGTCTCTGCATCCTAGACGATCAGATTATGAGGAATACTCTCTCTCTCTCTCTCTCTCTCTCTCCAGCAAGTAATACGGCCGCTAGCAAACCCAATTAAGGCAACAGGTCATCTACAGATATTATATGGCAATTTAGCACCAGAGGGCTCTGTGGCAAAAATTACTGGGAAAGAAGGACTATATTTCTCAGGTGCTGTACTCCACTACATTTTTTCCCATCTTCCCCCCTTTTGAGCTTCCATGCAGTAAACTATTGATATCCAATGATCTATCTACCAATCTAGCAATCTGATAGAAAATGACAACTGGTGCATTGCAGGTCCGGCACTTGTTTTTGAAGGTGAGGAATCTATGATAGCGGCTATCTCGGAGAATCCTATGAGATTTAAGGTATTTGTACTCGATGATGATGTGGTTGGTGTTTGTGTTATTGAAGGAGCTGGATCTTGGATATTGGAATATTTTCTGATCCTACGTGTTTACATTGTTTATGGCCGCATTCCAGGGAAGAGTTATTGTTATTAGAGGAGAGGGACCAAAGGGGGGACCTGGGATGCCTGAAATGCTGACACCCACAAGTGCTATAATGGGGGCAGGTCTTGGGAAGGTAACTTCATATTCAATTTGTAGTTGGGAACTTTTTCCTTTTTCTTTTTTAATGTATTTCCAATCACTAGTATATCTAGTGACAATTGAATACAGTTACATCACTTTCGATTTACCTAGATCTGATATTTACAACTTACGGCTTGTTATAATGCCAAATCTTGATATTACAATATAGACAGATTAAATGATACTTGACCAAAATAAACAGCACCTTTTGTTTTGCCCACCTTTCAGTGATCCAGACTAACATCTGGTGGGACGCCCAACAAGAAAAAAAAAAAAAAGATAAAAAAAAAGATTTTAAAAAAAATCCATTGCCCGATAAAAGGTTTTCCAATTGGAGTAAATTTTGGGCATGACCCATCTCCTGGATCCCACCAAATGAATGGTCCAAGTTACAGAAGGGTGGTGACACCTTTGCAGCTGATGGCTGAATGAAAAGTGCCACTGCTATCTTCATTTTGTTGAAGAATAGTACATATTCCCAACAATTTCTAATGCAGGGGCATTTTCACACCGGGCTCGAGTGGGGTGGCCTGTGGGATGCGGGGGCACACTCGAGGTGGGCGGCTCGCAAAACCCATGTGATTTGAGGCCCGTGTGAGACAGGTGGCTCGTGTGATGCAAAACCCATGGATTTGGGGCCCACGAGGAGGGTTCAGCTAAGGACCTAACCCATAGATGTGGGGCCTGGGCTAATGAGATAAAAGGGATTAATTTGCCTTGCTTCATCAGTTCAAGCTTTTAGAGCAAGTGGTTAATTGTCCTGCATCAAATTGGAATCAAAGCGATAGATCTCGTGTCTTCTCACCTAGGGTGATTAATGCAGGGGTATTTTCACACTGAGCTCGAGTGGGTAGCTTGTGAGATGCGGGGCACACTCGGGGTAGGTGGCCTGTGGAACCCATGTGATTTGGGGCTGGTGTGAGGCGGAACCCATGGATTTGGGGCCCACAAGGAGAGTTCGGCTGAGGACCTAACCCATGGATTTGGGGCCCACGAGAAGAGTTCGGCTGAGGACTTAACCGATGGATGTGGGGCCTGAGCTATGGGATAAAGTAATTAATTCGCCATGCTCAGTTCGAGCTTTTAGAGCAAGTGGTTAATTGTCCTGCATCAATTTCTTTTGCATGAACAGTCTGATGGTACTCATGTCTACCATCTCCAAACTCAGTGGTTCTTAATGTTCGTATTAAATGTGAAATACTGATGCGAAACCAGTGTGGCTACTTGACAACACAAAGCACTGGATTCAGACTTTTGTTTACACAAAGCAGAAATCTTGTCATTGATGATTTCCTTTAAATACTGCAGGAGGTTGCGTTGTTGACTGATGGTAGATTCTCAGGAGGCTCTCATGGGTTTGTCGTGGGTCATGTATGCCCTGAAGCACAGGTAATTTAACATTTTGATTTCTGGTTGTGATTAGTTTTTGTTTGGTTCTGGATGTGTTTGGTTTCTTGGGTGCTCAAGCCAATTGAATTGCGAACAACAGGAATTGATTAATGAGGTTTCCCATCGTCATAATAAGTACTAGAATTGCAGTTGCATTCCTCTCCACGACCTGCTTGAAAATGACCCAATTGCAACTTGGGACCCCAGACCCTAAAAATCCAAATGCTCAAGCAGGAAAATACAATTTCGTTGTTTCAACTTTGTTTGACTGATAACTGCAGTTCAATCCAACAGTGAATGGAACCAACTGATAATTTCCATCCTTTCATATGTGTGTGATATCCAACAGGTGGAGAAAGTTGAACCCACCACGAGGATCATCATATGCAAAATCATCCTGAACCACTCATTGAGTGGGCCATGCTTCTTTTTTCTGCATCAGTGGCCACCCATTATTTTCCATGGTGTGGAGTGACTAATTTTTACGCAAGGTGATCCTCATAATGGGGCCAACCAATTGTCAAGGATGGATGCTGCACACACGACAGGTTGGAATTTGTGCATTGGTTTGATGATAACTCATTGTCCAATTGGATGAGCATGAGCACATTTCTCAGTAGAAAGATCTTGCATTTGTAGAAAGCATGGAAGATGTAAGGAATTGATATTTACATCCACTCTGATTGATTTGCATGCACCCATTTCCCATTTCTGGAATTGAATCAATACAAAAGAGCACTGTCAGTTAGAGAAGGGGTGTATTTCAAATCAATCAGGCTGCTGTAAATAGTGGCTTACCGCACAGGACAGTGCATACGTAAATACTGCAGAAGATCCCATCTAAGATAGCCATGATCCGTGAGCTCACAATTTCACATGAATGTAAATAATCTGAATGGAAAAACCAATTATGTAGGTTGGCGGGCCAATTGGTTTGATTCAGAATGGGGATATAATCACGATCGATGTTCAGAATAGAAGAATGGATGTTCAATTGACTGATGCAGAGTTGGCAGAGAGAAGAAAGAAATGGACCCCACCCGCGTACAAGGCCACTAAAGGGGTCCTATACAAGGTCTGTTGAAATTCATAGAAATCACTTTGTTGGCCATAAGTTCAAGTTGAGTTTTTCTCTAACTAACAAGAATCTTCACATTTGGTCGTCTCCAGTACATCAAGAATGTGCAATCTGCTTCAAGAGGATGTGTGACTGATGAGTGAGAAGCGGTTGCATCCTTAATCGTCTGCTCATGCATTTAAAAAATAATAATCCATCATGCAAACCTCTCATTGCCCGCATCTTGGGCTATTTCTGAAATGATGATGAGCAGCAGCCACCTTCTGCTGGAGGATATTATGCTTTAGTGAGGTAATTGGGTTTTGATTTTATTTTTATTTTCTCATTGTTTTGTTTTGAGTTAGTTTTAACTTGTACGTTAATCATTTTCTATGGCTGGTTTCACTGTCCAATCAAGAATTAAGGGTTATGAGAAGTTGGGCCCCACTCAATTCCACTAACACTTGAATCGAAGTAGGACCCATCCACGTATCCTTTTGTCCAATATTCATCAGGTGGTGATGATGTTCACCAATGTGAATTTTGGCATTGTGTTATATGTGCTGCCGAGAGATGTGAATGGTAGTTCAACATCTGGAGACACCATTGGGCTCACCCATGCATGTTAATCTGGCTCGTGCTCATGTGATCCAAGTCATCTGTTGGGCTGGACCCACCATCTGCTCTGGCTCAAGGATGGATGCTGTCTGCGCAACATTCCTGTTTTTTTTTTTTTTTTTCTAAGTTCATTTTATCATCCATTCCACCCTCCAATGCTGGGGAGCCTGATGCTGGATGGTCCACTGAAAATTAAGGCAGTGACTGTCAGCCATTGATGGATTGTCAGTTCTCAACTCACTGGATGGAAAGCCCATATCTATTGCAGTAAGATTTGACCCTGAAAGAGGCGATTTATGGTGAAATCAGCGTCCTTCCTGTCTAGGAGCCAAATCCCAAACAACCCTTCCTATTATTTTCAAAAGCAATTTTCCCTTATGCATTGTGGAATATTTGGATAGCAAGGAATGCACATGTATTTTAAGCTTTCGAATATCCCTTTAGCTCATATTATTTAGGGCCTGTTTGGAATGTTGGGTTAGGCGGGATGGGATTGCATTTGGGTCCAATGTAAATTCTGTTTAGAATTGATGGGAATATTATATCATCCAGTCCCAGCAGGATTTCTGATGGAATATGAAATTCAGTACATCTGTGGGCCCACACGTAGATGCATGTGTTTTATCCAAGCTATATATGCGCCCTTTACACGTTGGTATGCATATAGGTGACCGGCATTAGTTGAGAAATCTGGTCTGATGATTACAATTCCATGGTCTGCCAAACCTTGGTAGAGATGAACTAGCAGATGGGAAGATTTATACAGAAATGCAAGATCTGATCTGGAGAGATGTGTTTCAGGAAGTCATGAACTGGCAGAGACACTCTGGGTATGTGTTTCAGGAAGTGAATACTGCTGCAGATATTTTATCTAAATCAGCGGTTATTAGTTACCAGGAATGGTGGGACCCCAAACGATCTTTTGTTAAGCTCTTCTGCTTATGTATCTGCTCGTTTCTGTTCTTAAGACAACCGGAAAAGAAAGAAAGAAAGAAAAGAAGCAGGCCTTTACTTTTGGGGCCATGGAAAATACACAGTGGGATGACATGGATCAGATACGCTAGTAACGGTGGGTAACCGTTGCAGTTCTTGTGTGGAAGGTAATACACGTGTTACTGCACGTACCATGTAATTAAGTGGGCCAGAGACCATAAAATATATTGGAACCGAGGAAATTGCACGCGTGCATTTCCTTCGAGAAATGGTTAAGAGCAACTCCGGCGAGCGCACAGCTTACGTACTTGGTCTATCGCATGCATCAATATGACACTTGTACAATATCCAAGCTGTAGATTACCTGGGTCAGATAGTTCAGTTATTCCATCTGGTGGACCACACGTCGGTTCAGTTCAAGCTACTAAGTACTACCACTACCATTACCACTACTATGACCACTACTACCATCACTGAGGTCCACGACTATCACCATGACCACTACCACCGCTGCTACTATATATGACTACTACTACCAATACCACCACCACCACCACCACTAACACCACCATTACCAGTACTAAGGTAGGGATGTGAGTTAGATAGCTAGTTACTTGTGCCTCAAGTAGCTTATCTTGGTTTCTACTTATTAAGTGTATAAATATACCTTCTTTTTTTTTTGTTAGCGTGTTAGTACACCCCATTGTCAGTGCACACTTCACTGTTAGCCACGCCCACGGATTGATACCAAGACGGCAGTGTTGAAATGGGGTATCTCTCACTCAGTCTACCACTTGAGCTATGGATCAGGGTGTAGATAAATATACTTCAACATCACATAAGCACTAATCCTTCAAGTTTGTTTGGTCCACCTTTAATATCCACCATCCATTATGTGGGGCCCAACCTTTGATGTGGATCATCCATTGCATGGGCCCCACATTCAATGTGAGCCATCCATCATGCGAGGCCCGTTTTGGATGTGGGTCATTTGTCATTAGGAGTCTATCTTTGATATGGACAACTCATTAGTAGGCTCACCTTAATGTGAGTCATCAATAATATATGGCCCACCTTGATGTAGACGGTCTAACATGTGGGCCCATCTTTGATGTGCACTGCCTATCATGTGGGGCCAACTTTGATAAGGACAATCCATCACACGGAGAGAGAAGTAAAAAAGTTACAAGTTGAAAAGCAAAATACAAGAAGAGACAAGTAACTTTCGTTACATAACTGGTACAGTGTTTCTTACCAAACTTAATGTAAGTTGAAGAAGTAACTTATTAACTTATATAAATTTACAATGTTTATTTATTATGAAAACGGGCCCTAAATATCGCACTTGGGCGAATCGGAAACGCTACAATGGCTAACCTAATCTGGACCCGATTGGTTGCAATGTGCAAGGCGAGTTCTGCATAGACTGACGTGGGGATGATACCATATCGTATGGTAGAGTCAACTCTCTACAGAACACGTGGCAAGGTGAGGTATCAATGAGGACCGTCCATCTATTTGCAGTACAGGGGATGGCAAGATATTTAAAAAATACACATCTATCAGATGATATTAGCCGTCTGATCAGTGGCCTCCGAATGGATGGTGGTAAATAAAAATAGCTTGCGGCCAACGTTCAGAGTGGAAAAATGAGGTAAGTGATGGATAAGACTGTTTTCACATTGTGAATTTTCAAACATAGTTCGTCCATGGCTGGTATCCCAATATTCACCGAGGAAAAGTGTGGATAGGATTGTCCAAAGGTAGGTATACCCAGTTTCTGGATGTGGGTCATTTATCAAGTTCCACATTGAACAGAAAAAGAGCAAAGATTCAATGGCTCGATCTACCTCTTTGATATGGACAACGGTCAATTGAGCCTGATTTGTAGAACTGAGGACGATTTAATTTCGTGGGTGGACAATGTTGATGGACCATGGCCCAAAATCACACCGGTTGGACAATCCTAACCATCCAATTTGTTACACCAAATGGACGTTTAATAGGAAATGGACAGAGGGAAACAGGACGAATAAGATCATCCAAATGGTGCGATCGTTAGGTTGTGGTCCATCCACGTTGAGGACCCTAGTGCAGTATGGTGGTTCCCAGGACCTTTTATAGGTAGAAACGAACTGCAATTGAAAGTTTGTACTGTACTGTTTGAGATGCCAGTTTGTACGTGTGGTGGGTCCATGGTTTAGAGAACCGAACTATTGATCTTATGGGCCCACTAAATCTCCCAGTGGATAATCCTAGCCCTGCCAACAAATAAACGACTCTTAGGTCTTGGCTGGGAATGTAGGCTCCCCTGTTTTTTTTGGATCTCCGACTCAAGGTATGGGCTTTTCTTTTTCTATACTGACTGAGATGTGGATGTTCGTTCTTTTCTTTCTTTTATCTCAGTTGGGTTAAGCACGTGAGAAAAAGATACTTGTCTTTTACAAATAACAAAAATTATAATATTAAAAAAGAAATTTATAATTTTATCATTCAATAGGTTTTTGGAATGCTTGTTCGTTTTATTTATATGAAAGACTCAAGCTTTAACCGAAGTCTTACTTCAATTAGAATAGAAATTATTTAAAATAATAAATTTTGTTAAAAATAAAAACATCTAAATTAAGCTTATTGAAAGATTGCTAATATGATTAGTAATAATTTCTTTAAAAATAATAAAAATTTCTTAAAATTATAATTTTGAACCAGAGGATGCGTTTTTTAATGAAATGGATGGATGTAACTCGCTACTGGTCAGTTGACCCTAAATGGCCCACTATGTAAAGATCGATAAGTGATGAAAAATTACTTTGAATAACAATTTCTCTATATTTAAAAATAATTTCTTTCGTTTATAGGATTAATTTCCACCCTACACGAGGCATGCATATAGCGTAGAACCCATCTTTTGGATAGGCTGCAGGTTATCAATCGCAGCCGTTGGATGTACCCTAACCGTCAGTCAGGAGACTGGTCGTGCTCCCAAGTCAGAAGGCGGACAGACTGGCAACAGCCACAGGGATATTCCAGTGGCAGGACGTGGCCCAAGCCCTGTGGGCCCACCGTCATATATGTGTTTTATCACGCCGTCCATCCATTTTGACAGCTCATTTTGGGAAATGATACAAAAAATGACGAGGATCCAAATCTTAAGTGGACCACGCCACAGAAAACAGTGGGGGATTGAATGGACACCGTTGAAAACTTCCTAAGCCCACCATGATGTTTTATTTGAGATGACAGATCTGGATGAAGGGGAAACAAATATATAAGCTTGATTCAAAACTTCCGTGGCCCCCAAGAAATTTTCAACGGCGGGTATTCAATCCCCACTGTTTTCTATGGAACGGTCCACTTGAGCTTTGGATCTCATAATTTTTGGGTTTATGCCCTGAAATGAGCCGGGAAAACTCATGGACGGCGTGGATAAAAACGCATACAACACGGTGGGCCCCACAGAGCTTGGGCCACGTCGTGCCACAGGCAATTCTGCTTCCCCGAAGTCAAGCTATTTGAAAGACACTACTCTTCAGCTCCATTCACAGTTTATACAACTTGCTTCTCACGATTGGCATACTCGACAAGCACACGTAGTAATCTCGACTGTTGATTTGGTGGACCATCACCTTGATGAGTCATATTCTATAAAAATTAAAATTTTTAAAAAAAAAAAAGTGATTAAAATATTACATCTTGTCAATCATTGGCTTATAAGAGGAACGGTCCACATTCAACCAGCAGTACTCACAATGACAGGATGGTGAGAATTGTGTACCCACTGCGATGTCTCGCCTACATCCCATCACGCAATGGCCCACCGTATCAAGAGTCCCGATCACCATACCTTTTTGCCACGTGTACTGCGTGGAGGGAGCGGCGTAGAAGTTCTACAGCGGGAGCTGCAAATCCTCCTCGTTCCTACTGCCCGCAACCAATCAACCGTTCGATGGTAAGTACGGAAGCGGATTGGCCGGTGTACCACACACCACCGAAATGGCTGTGTTTACGTAACCAAGTGACGTCGGTCTCACGATGACTCAGCTGGTGTTTGGAGTGTACCACACACCACCGAAATGGCTGTGTGTACGTAACTAAGTTACATGGGTCTCGCGAGGGATTGTCATCTAATCCCCGTGGCGGCTTGGAGGTACGGATTGGCTACTCACCTTGCCACTACCGGTCGGTGCTTGCGTAGTAGTAGTGCTTGTGGACCCATTATGATGTATGTGTTTCATTTATGCTGTCCCCATTCTTCCATGTCATTTTATGGTATGAGCCCAAAAATGAGTTTGATCCAAATCTCAAGTGGACCGCACAGTTGGCCCTGGGAGTTTTTTAATAGAATAATTCTATCACTACTGTTTTCCCATGACGTGGTCCACCTGAGATTTATATCTATCTCATTTTTTGGATTAGCCCTAAAATTATATTTCAAAACGGATGGATGGTGTGGATAAAATACATACATCGTGGTGGGATCCACATAGCACCGACCACTACACGGAACCTAGAGTGAGATTGGACGGAAAATAAACGTGATGTGGGCCCTACGAATGTTTTAATGGTTGGGATCATGCTCTAAAATTATCTTGCAAAATGGATGAACAGTGTGGATATAATGATTGTATTCAGGCCCATCATATAACTTTGATCTCCTTTGAACCGTTCGTACAGCTTGGAGCCCGGCACACCAGCCAATCCGCTTCCGGTAAGTACAGAGGGAGCTGCATGTACGGGAAACGTATTGGCTACTCCCCCTGCCACCAGCCCGGGGCTGGGGTCGGTGCTCTGTGGGCCCTACCATGATGTATGTGTTTCATCCATTCCATTCATCCATTTTAAAAGATCGTTTCAGGCTTGATCCCAAAAATTAGAGCTATTTAAATCTCAGGTTGTTCACACCACATGAAAACCATAGTGATTGGATATCCACCATTAAAATCCTTCCAAGGCCCACTATACTGTTTATTTGATATCAAATCTGTTGATTAGGTCATACAGGCCCAGATGAAGGGAAAAACAAAAAACAGCTTGATCCAAAGCTTTTATGGCCCCAAAATGTTTTTAATGGTCGATGCTCATTCAACACTGTTTCCTGTAATGTGGTTCAATTGAGATTGAGATATATCTCATTTTTCGTCTCATACTGGAAAATGATCTGTAAGAATAAATGGACAGCATGGATGAAACACATACATCATGGTGGGGCCCACGGAACACCGACCATCAGCCATTGGCTGGTGTCCAATCCGTTTCCGCATGTACGGGAGCGGACTAGGTTCGGCCGTGGCCGCACCAGAGACGGTGCGGCACTTACTGTGCGGCTCACCTTTATGTATGTATTCAATATCTACGCCGTCCACCGTTTTTCTAGATCATTTTACTCCATTAGACAAAACAAGAAGCAGATCCACATCTCAGGTGGACCATACTATAGAAAAAAGTGGTAATTGTACACCACACCATTAAAAACTTCCTACGGGCCACAGTAATGTTTCCTTAATATTTATTTTCCATCCAACCTATTGATAATGTCACATAACCCGGGATAAAAGTGAAAAATGCAAATATTAGATTGATCTAGTAGTTTTTAATGGCTAATCACCCCTCTTTCCTGTGGAATGGTCCACATGCCATAAAATGATCCTGAAAAAGCAGATGGACGGCATGGATAAAGAATAAATAGATCAAGGTAAGCCCCAAGGTAAGGGCCAGGCCGTCCTGTGTGATTCCAGGCTGCACCAAATCCGCTCCCTGCATTTGTCTTCTTCCTTTGTTTTTATTTATTTATTTTTTATTAGCTTGTCAGTACACCCACTTTCAGTTCACACTTCCCCTGTTAGCCACCCCACTTGGGAATCGATACCAAGACCTTCGTGTTCAAACGATGTATCTTTCAGTCTACCACTTAAGCTATGAATCTGGGTGTCTCTCTGCATATACATGTTGGGTACTTGCACCTACTAACATTGTCTGATTGTTGGAAATGCCACGTGTACGGCGGAGATCCAATTAGATGTGCAAGTATACAATAATTGGCCAAACCACTTCGTTTTAACCATCCACTATCCGCCACTGATTTGATTGCTTCGCTAGATGTAAGTGTAACCCACAATTTGGACGGTCCAGATTTAACGCATACGTACACATGTACCACAAGCGCGGAGTTCAGTAGGAAGGGTCAGGCATGCACAGCATACAGTCGGGTAAAGCACCATTTGACCATTCGATGCGTAGGTATAGATTCATGCACGGCACGCAAGTCACATGGCAGCGAACTCATTTGTCACGTGCGACTGATCACACGAAGTAGTTGCGCTTGAAGTGAGGTTGGTTGTGCACGTGATACTCAGCTACCCATTCCCCTCTATAAGAAACGTCCCATATCCATGCGTCATACACCATTCATTACCACTCCCCACCACACAAACACAGGCACGTGCAGCCAACACTACCACGTGTAAGATCCAGCAATCGACCGAGATGGTGAGTTTGGACGTCATCCGTAAGGCGCAGAGAGCCGAAGGCCCGGCCACCATGATGGCGATCGGCACGGCGACTCCACCCAACGCGGTGGACCAAAACACGTATCCGGACTACTACTTTCGCATCACCAACAGCGAGCACAAAACAGAGCTGAAGGAGAAGTTCAAGCGCATGTGTAAGTCCTCTATTCCGTGCCGGAGAACATGGTGTACTTACACCCCTTGGTGCATGTTAGCATCGAGGGGCTTGGTTTTGTCATGTGGGGAGTGTGACCCCGATTGTGGGTGCGTGTTCTTCGGGTTTACAGTGGTTCGTTGCGATGAATCAGCTGTTGGTTAATCCACTTTTCGGCGGGTGAATCCAGGCCGTCAATTCGAGAGGTCCAATGGTGGTTGGTAGATTGCAGAGAAACCACACTGATCTGACCGTTCTATCTGTGGCCGTCAATTGGATTGACAAAATCACAAGCTGTCACTTACCACATTCAATTGATTGGAAGGCAACAGTTGTTCAACCAGTGTGGTTGATGAACTGTGGATTCACTCTACAGAATGGGCCACCAAATGGATGGTGTGGATTTACTGGCCGTACAACCACTGATTAGTTGTAACGAACCGAGACTGGTTCATTCAAATGGGCCAGACCGAAATCTGGGCCCGGACCGGTGTTTACAAGCCCAGTAACCCAGTCACAGAGCTAGAAACAATTTTAAACGCCGGCAGATTTTACAAAGTCGTGGCAACTTATCAGACCGTAGAAATTGTGGGCCTAATCATTCATAAATCTCAGAACCGAAATCCATGTTCTGCAGAGTTATATGAGAGAGAGAGAGAGAGAGAGATCCTACTTGCATCAGCACACTTGAACAGTCCAATCAATCCATCTGGACTGTCCATTAGGTACAGCACAGACTTTATGGAATACATTGGGAAAATCCAGCAAGCTAGCTGGTGTCAATTCTCGGTGGGCCCCGCTATGATGTATATGTTTATCCACGCCGTCCATCCATTTTGTCAGCTCATTTTACGGCATGAGTCAAAAATAAGGCAGATCCAAATCTTAGGTGGACCACACTATAGTAAATAGTGGGGGTTGAATGCTTACGGTTGAAAACTTTGAACATTACTAGTGTATTGACCTCATCAACAGTTTTGAATCTGGGGGCTCTCAAAAGTTTTGGATCAAGCCATATTTTGGTTTCCCTTCATCCAGGTCTATTGACCTCATCAACAGATTGGATGGCAAATAAACATTACTGCGGGTGCTAGGAAGTTTTCAATGGTGGACGTTCAATCAATACTATTTCTCTGTGGTGTGGTCCAACTGAGATTTTCATTAACTTCATTTTTGGGTTCACGCCCTAAAATGAACTTAAAAAATGGATGGACGGCATGGATAAAACACATACATCATGGTGAAGCCCTCGGAGCTTTTACACTCGCTAGCTGGTTGATGTTGGGGTCACTAGCCAAACCGCGCCCGGGAAAATAACTCTGATTGGATGATCTGATCCATCTGTAAGTTGGACTTTCTGTTTCAACCATCCATTTCTCAAGCCATGAATGGGATGGTTTGATTTTTATATAGCAGTCCATGAAACGAATTATTCACCTGGTGGACAGTTCAGATCGATGGATTGGACTGTCCAAGTACCCCACTACAACTAGAATCACCATAATAACAACATGGGCAGCATAAAATATATTCCTTTATACGAAGATGATGACATCCACGTGTGTGTAACACGTGTGCAGGTGAAAAGTCTATGATCAAGAAAAGGTACATGTACTTAACGGAGGAGATCTTGAACGAGAACCCAAACGTGTGCGCTTATATGGCCCCTTCCTTGGACGCTAGACAGGACATGGTTGTGGTTGAAGTACCCAAGCTAGGCAAGGAAGCTGCAGCCAGGGCTATCAAGGAGTGGGGCCAGCCCAAGTCCAAGATCACCCATCTCGTCTTCTGCACCACCAGCGGCGTCGACATGCCAGGCGCTGACTACCAGCTCACCAAGCTCCTCGGCCTCCGTCCATCTGTCAGGCGCTTCATGATGTACCAGCAGGGATGCTTTGCTGGTGGGACCGTCCTCCGCCTCGCCAAAGATCTAGCTGAGAACAACAAGGGTGCACGTGTCCTGGTCGTCTGCTCCGAAATCACTGCCGTCACCTTCCGTGGGCCCAGCGACACCCACCTCGATAGCCTGGTCGGCCAAGCGCTCTTCGGAGACGGCGCAGCTGCTGTGATTGTCGGTGCGGATCCCATACCTGGTGTAGAGTCCCCACTCTTTGAGTTGGTCAGTGCAGCCCAGACAATCCTACCGGACAGCGATGGGGCCATCGACGGTCACCTCAGGGAAGTGGGTCTGACCTTCCACCTCCTCAAAGACGTCCCGGGCCTTATATCGAAGAACATAGAGAAAAGCCTGGTTGAGGCCTTCGATCCTTTGGGGATCTCAGACTGGAACTCTCTGTTCTGGATTGCGCACCCCGGCGGACCCACGATCCTAGACCAGGTGGAACTTAAGCTGGGCCTTAAGGCCGAGAAGCTGCGAGCGACGAGGCACGTCCTGAGCGAGTTCGGCAACATGTCGAGTGCATGCGTGCTCTTCATACTGGATGAGATGAGGCGGAAGTCGGCCGAGGAGGGGTTGGTGACCACCGGCGAGGGGCTGGAGTGGGGCGTGCTCTTTGGTTTTGGGCCTGGGCTCACTGTCGAGACCGTCGTACTCCACAGTGTGGCTGCTAAGTAAGAGTATATATAAGATTGCACGTGTGAAAGAAGGGCTGCATGCATTGGCTCGATTGCTGGCGGTGTTTTTCTGTTTCCATACGTGTGGGTGTTGAAATGTGAAATGGAGAGTTGGACGGTGGTTGTGTTGGTTTGTGGTTTTGGTTGACTTGGACCACACATTGGCCTGGAAGCCATGTCCACTATCCTGTTATTATTATCTAAATAATAGTATTTTTATTTTACAAGTGGGCCTTGATGGTTAATAGACTCAACGACTCAGATCGACATGTCCCGTCCTGATTTGAGTCTGGACTCTACTGAGTCAACCTGACTTGAGGTATTGAACCAATATGTGTTCTACCGAGTCTGACTCGACTCCAACGAGTCGCATGGACTCATCCAAATCTGCTGGCCTCGGGCTATTGGACATTCTATGACATGACCAGAACATCCATTTTGGGCTGTACACGAACCGAGTTAGCTCCCCCGACTAAACTCGAAAAAGCTTGATTCGACTCGGTTCGAAACAGAGTTCAAGCCAAGTCAAGCTGATTTTTTTAGCTTGAAATAATTTCGAACCGAGTTCGAGCTTGCCGGAGCTCGACTCGGATTGAACCCAACTCAAATCGAACTCAGATCGAACCAGTTCCATGACAAAATTACTTTGATATTGGTGTTGCTCACCAAGTGTATGATGAAATGACTCAATGAAGTGTTGGCTGGTGGTAAGGAAAGTTTGTTTCATCAAACAAATACCATTTTTTTTTTATTTTGATGTTGCCTACAAGGTGTTTGATGAAATACCTATAAAACCATTATTGATGTTTTACATATAGTGAGAATTTAAAGGTATGTGCAATCCATGTGTTTATGAAAATATTGCAGGGGTTAACTTAGCTCGAACTGACATAAGTTGCTGACCAACACGAGCTGAGCTGGCCAATCAAGCTCGAGGATCGAGTCGAATTCAAGCTGACGTCAGCTAGTGGCCGAGTCAAGCTGTGTCAAGCTTAGTTCAACTCTTGCACACCTCCAGTTACCCAGCTAATGAATTGGACCCGCTGCATTGGAATTCAGTCCCCTTTTTAATTCGTACTATCACGGTTAATAAGGAAATCGGATTGCTTACTGAGTTATTGAGCACGCTCTCATCGTACCAAGTAAACTTGAGTTAGGCCTACCTTGAATGCATATGGAATATCCACGCCATCCATCCGTTTTTCCATCTAATTTAAGGGGTTGATCCCAAAATTGAAGCATATCCAAATATCAAGTGGATCATACCACAGAAACAGTGGGTATAATGATTTCCACCATTGTAGTAACCCAGCTAATGATTTCCATCTAATTTAAATGGTTGATCACCACAATGATGTTTATTTGTCATCCAAGCTGTTCATGAGATCATAAAGACATGGATGAACAGTAAAACAAATATAAGCTTGATCTAAAACTTTTATGGCCCCTAAGAAATTTTCAATGGTAGATGTTCAAATCAACTGTTTCATGAGCGTGGTCCATTTGAACATTTTATATGATTCATTTTTGGGCTCAGGCACTAAAATTTTCTAGGAAAATGGACAAACGAAGCGGATAAAATAAATAAATCAAGGTGGACCTCGTAGAGTTTACTGAGTACGCTAAGCGTAATGAGTTACACATACGTAATCCGCTTCATAAGTGGAAAACGGATTGGCCACTAACCCTGCCACTAGCTAATGGCCAGTGGTCAGTGCTCTGTGGGCCCCACCATGATGTATGTCTTTCATCCGTATCGTCCACCCATTCTTTCATATCATTTTATGGTATGAGCTCGAAAATGAGTTTGATCTAAATTTCAAGGGGACCGCATAGTGTGAGGCCTGTATCCTAAACCCTACTGTTCCGTAGACTTCCGTGGTCCTCCCGATCGAATTCCGACGACCCGCGACACGTAAATAACGTTTGCACGTGATCCTGAGTCGTATGTCGTATTTTTGAGTCGGCTCGACCCGATACTTGTACCTATATGACCGTGTCATCGCCGCGGTTCCGACGTCGTGTCTCACGCACTGAGGCAATACCCGAGCCAGGAGATGTGGCCCCACGTTTAGTTCAAGGAAAATGTCGCACTTTGCAAGTATTGAGGGAATCTTTACAACACATCACATCAATCCATCAATCAAATGTCAAGTACAACTCTCATCCCCAAATACAACCACCCTCCCCTAAAGTCAACTCTCTCTTACAACCAAGTACACATTCATCACCCATCACCCATCTCTAGGGCTGTACACGAATCGGGCTAGCCTAGTTAACTCGCTCGACTTAATTCAAAAAAACTTGACTCGGCTCGACCCGGAACTAAGTTCAGGTCAGGACGAGCCATTTTCTTTGGCCCGAAACTGAGTTCGGGCCGAGTTCGGATATGTCCCAATTCGGCTCGAAACCGACTCGACCTGGCTCGACTCGGTCAAGTGGTGTGTGTGTGTGTGTGTATTTCAAAACTCTACCCGTCTTTTTCCCCTTTACCCTTCTGGTATAGTTCACCACCCATCTTTAAAGTGATAGTAAGGTCCGAAACTGGCCTGAACTCGCCCGATTGCTCATCGGGCCAGGTTCGGGCTGAACATGTGGCCGGATGGTCGAGTCGGGTTCGGGCTGGGTTAGGTTGGTGATCGGGCCGGGCTAGGTTTAGCCCAGTTTGACTTGGATCAACCCGTGTACACCCCTGCCCATCTCTCACCCATCACACCCCATTACTCACCCATCCCTCTCTCTCTCTCTCTCTCATCTTTCTCTCTCTCTCTCGTTACTCCCAAGCAACCCATTGAGAACTCCCAACTTCCAAGCTTCAAGCTCCATGGATAGAGCTTGTGTGGCCCACCTTCCTACCACCCATCTCCACCATCCAAAGTCCATCTCAATCGTTGGAATCGTCCCCTTGGAGCTCTAGAGGTTGTAGGCGAAAGAAGGAAAAGCAGATCAAAGGTGGGTGTTTTTCTAGGTTTTAATTTGTGTTATTTTGATGATTTGAGGGTCCACTTGTGGTGGGACCAATCTTAATGTATGCCTTATATCAAAGAGGGACCCATAGTGGCGGGGTCCCTCCCACCTCCACCGTTCTTCCTCTCTCTCCCTCTCTCTCTCTCTTTGATGTGTGGCCCATCTGATGATACACATATGATGATCCAAACCGTCCAATTGCGAGATCCACCTTGCTGTCCGTTCTTAGGCAAGCTTATATATATATATATATATATATATATATATATATATATATATATATATATATATATATATATATATGGGAAAAGATATGCGCTCGAGCGAAAGCGGTGTCCGTGAGTCAGTAGGTGGGCCCCACCGTGATGCCTTTCGAACATCAACACCGTCCACCAGATGCACCATTCCATAGTGGGCCTGGACGGCCCAAAATCAGGTCAATCCGTGACTCAAGTGGGCCACACCATCTAAAACCATAAGTATACATGCCAAAAACATATAAAAGCATTGGTGGGACCCACTTGAGTTTTCCATGCACCTGAAAATTGGTCTGAACCCTCATTCAAGTGGGACACACATAATGGATGGGCTGGATTTGCAAAAAACATCTCAGTGGGCCCTCAAAAATGGTTATGAATGTTTTAATGGTACACGGCTACACTTCTGCATGTGGTGTGGCCCACTAAAGTCACGGATTGACCTGATTTTGGGCCGTCCAGCCCACTATGGAATGGTGCATCACTATGGAATGGTGCATTTGGTGGACGGTGTTGATGTTCGAAAGGCATCACGGTGGGGCCCACCCAGCTCGACCTCACAGACGACCGCTTTACGCTCGAGCGCATAGTACCTTTTCCATATATATATATATATATATATATATATATATATATATATATATCAGTTTGATCCAGCCGTTTGGGGCCACTCGGCGCACATACCTTGATCCACACCGTCCATCTAAGTGGGCCCCACCTGCTGTATGCGTTCCATCCACCGTCCAAGCAGGTGGGACGCTACTGGACCATCTATCCAGCAGCAGCAAGAACACCACTGTGATGTAGTGTCTTATCCATGCTGGCGTGGACCCCACTAGGATGTATGTTCCATCTAACCGTCCATCACCTGGACAGAGGAAAACACAAGTATAAGCATGATTGGATGGTGGGCCACGCACGTGTGGACCCACCTGACGGATGCACCTCATCCACCGTCCACTGTTTGGGACGGTGGGACCTACTGTATATGTGCTGTGTGCACAGCGTCCAGCTGGTCTGGACGGGTCGTGGACCCCACCATGGCAGCGTATGGGGACCACCTTGATTTGATTGGCTAGAGTACCTCACGCAGCTGGTACTGCCGTATACGTCAGCAAGCTGCGTGGGACCACATGATTTATGTAATTTGATCCACACCGTCCAATGCTTTGGACGGTGCTGGACACCGTGAGAAGGTGCAGGGAAACCCACCGTGATGTATTATTTTCATCCACATCGTCCAGATTATCTGGATGGTGGAAATCCACCATGATGCGTGTATTCCTCCAAACCGTCCATCCTTTTTGCTGGTGGGCCACATCTGTGGACCCCACCCTGATGTATCCATTGTATCTGCACCGTCCAGAATGTTGGACGGTGAGATCCAACTTGGTAGAATGTGTGAGGCCCACACCGTTAAATCATGGACCACCATGATATGTGGTTCATCCAGGCCGTCGGTCAACAAGGTCCAGGGCCTGGACGTTAAAATAATAATACATATAATATGTATATATATAATATAATATAATATATATATTATATATAGCTGGTGGGCCCACGTGGGACCCACCAGATATAAGCATTCATATATATATATATATATATATATATATATATATATATATATATATATATATATATAGTTGGCGGCCCACGTGGGACCCACCAGATGCATCTGGTGCATCACCCATCCTCACCGTCCATTGAATAGGACGGTGGGAATCCACCTTGGATAGGGGGAGCACCACGTCATGTGTGGATTTCATCCACGACGTCCGTCCATTTATCTGGACTATGGACCACACTATGATATATGTGCTTTATCTCCACCGTCCAAATTGTTGGACGGTGGGTTACTCGGTGATGCAAGTGTTCATCAGCACCGTTCATTTGAGGGTGGACCCCACCATAATGTAACTATTTTATCTATACCATCCATCTGGGGACCCCGCCAGCCATAGTTGCTGATGACGTCGGCAAGTTCGGTGGAACCCACTGCTGTGATGTCGTCAGAAAGTTCTGTGGGTCCCACTGATGCTTGTGTTATATCCAAACCGTCCATCTGGTTGGTGAGTTTGTCTTAAGGCTTGAGATTAAAAATAAGATAGATTATTTATTAAGTGGACCACCCTGCAAATATCAGTAGGGGATTGAATGGCTACCATTAAAACCCGTTTGAGAGCACCGAAGTTTTGGATCAATATGAAGCTTGTTTTTCCTCCTAATTGAGGTCCATGTGACCTTATGAATAGATTGGATGGAAAATAAACGTTATGGTGGGCCCGATGAATGGTTAACAGTGAAAATCATTATCTCCACTACTATTTGTGGTATGGTCCAGATGATCTTTTGATATGATTGGGTAATACTCTAAAATGACCTCTTAAAATAAATGAATGGTGTAGATAGTTCACCTAGAACGGTGGGCCTGACTTGATGTATTTATGGCCCATCCATGGGGCCCACCTTGATGTATTTATGGCCCATCCATGGGGCCCACCTTGATGTATTTATGGCCCATCCATTAAGGCCCACCTTGATGTATTTATGGCACATCCATTAAGGCCCACCTTGACGTGTATGAGGCCCATTGGTGCGGCTCGTTGATGCAGCGCACTTGATGTATATGAGGCCCATTGTGATGTATGTGCGGCCCATGAGTGAGGTAATGTATTTATGGCCCATGTGTCGAGGCCCACTATGATTCATTTGAGGCCCATTGTTGTAGCCCATTGCGATGTATATGAGGCCCTGAGAAGTGGCCCATTGTGATGTATATGCGGCCCATGAGTGAGGCCCATAGTGATGTGAATTAGGTCCTTGTGTGAGGCCATGGGCCCACAATAGCTCTATGTAGGCCACTCCTTGGGAGCAATGATGGTTAAATGTCCACATTGATGGGCGATGATGGTTAAATGTCCACATTGTGACTTTTCCTTAGGCCATTTGTCAGGCCGATTCCGATTATCGAGGCCGATTCTGATTATCGAGGTCGATGATGATTGTCGAGGTCGATGATGATTGTCGAGGCCGATTCCGATTGTCGTGGCCGATTATTGAGACCGATTTCGATCGTCGAGGCCGATTTTGATTATCGAGGGTGATTTTGATTATCGAGGCCGATTATGATTGTCGAGGCCGATTATGATTGTCGAGGCCGATTCCGATTGTTGAGGCTGATCATTGAGGCCGATTCCGACTGTTGAGGTCGATTCTAATTGTCGAGGTCGATTCCGACTATCGAGGACGACCATCGAGGCCAATTCTGATTGTCGAGGCCGATTAACAAGACCCAATGTAATGTATATGCGGCCCGTATTTGAGGCCATTGTGATGTGTATTCAGCCTGTGTTGAAGACCCATTGTAATGTATATTAGGCCCAATGCGATGCACTTGAGAGCCAGGCGATGGAGTCAATTGTAATGTATATTGGGCCCATGGGAGAGGCCCATCGTGATGTGTATTAAGCCCTTGAGTGGGGCCCATAGTGTTGTATATTAGGCCTTTTGTGAGGCCATCGGTCCACTATACGTTAGGCTCTATGTGGGCCACTCCTTGGGGGCAATGTTAGTTAAATGTCCACATTATCGAGGTCGATTGTCAATACCAATTATCAATACCAGTTATTGATACCGATTATGAGTATGTGACAGCATAGCATCGTAATACATGCTCATACGCATCATCTGCATGTTTGTTATGAGATGTGGTTGACCATTACATATGTCATTGGGCAAATTATTATGAGACTCCCTGATAGGCGGAGATCGTCTCACATGAGCGTACGGTATGCGCGAGATTGATGCATGATTGGATTATATGACTCATGTATCTTTCTTTGTGTGTTGTGATTACCGTACGCCATAGCGACATCAGGACCGTAGCCTCCACAGTCATGTTGTGGATAGCCGGATGGGACATCGAAAATCTGTTACTAGCATCGGACTGCCATAGATGACCCTGGGTGAAAATTTTTAAACCCTCTTGGTACCAGAGGACGACCTAACGTCGAGACCGAGTGGATATATATGAGCGTATGAGGGTCGTATACCAGTAGGTTGCATCCCCCACTGTGTCGTGGTCGATTAGGAGAGGGTGTGGCCTTACCCGCCTGAGGGAGTAGGCATAGTTAGGCTGAGTCTGACCAGCTCGAGGAATGGGTCCGCTATCGACGAGCCGGGCCTGATATTGACAGGTGGATAATGATGTCTCTTCCACTTACCCAGTTGTGCGCTTGATGGGGAAACAACTGGCGTAGAGTGTACTAGACCCCAGTGATGATCCCAGAGATGTACAGTACTGATTTGTGGAGCAAGAGTTACATACTCATTAATTCATTCATTTACTATCCACTCGGGCTGGTGATGCGCAGCTATTTGTTACGTGTACCTTCGTAATGGCTAGGATTTCGGTCGGGGCGTGCGACTAACCTGAGATCAGGAGTTTACCACATTGAGTCTGACTATCCAAATTTAGGTATGGGATTGGTTTGGATAAAAGTCCCTTGTGGTGGGCCCCATAGCTTGCTATACTACGTTCCCTAATCCCAACTTTACACTCCAGCATGGTCTTCCATTCGCATCTCATATTACATTACATTTGCGGCATATAGCATTTTGGATTACTGTCTTTCTGCATTTATATGGTCTAGATATGGCTGATGGTATTCAGGAACTCATATGGAATTGTATATTGCATTGCATCCTCTGTATATGATATTTGGCTCTTTATGACTCCTCATTTGCATAGCTGATCTATATTGCGTACTATTGTATGACTCATGGACTTGTCGGTATTTCCGCTTACTCTGATATCGTAAGATTCATGAGCTTGCCAATATTTTCGATATTGTATGATTATGGCATTGTATTGAATACTTGATACTTACCTTGTGCACACACTTACACCACCCTCTAAGCTTTATATGAGCTTATGTAAAATAGATGCGTACAGGTGATGTTAGGTTGCAACAGCGTGAGCTTGGAGCATGTAGATGACTTCTGGAGCTTTGATTTTTGATATATGTATTTTCCTTTCAGTACTGTACTCAAATGTTTATATTTATGGATATGTGATGATGATATTGCTTTTGTGATTTGGGTAAACTTGTGGTTATGCTTCTTATGAGACAAATATACGTTGAAAAATCCTCCTTCTAAGATCCCAGGATCGGAATCTGGCATATGCATGCTGGGAGTCGAGAACGGGGCATTATGGAGGTTGTCAGCACCTGATTCAACGATCGAAAATTTTGTAAGCCCGATTTCCGGATTTTGGAGCGTGACAATTAATTAAACACCCAACATTAAAAACTTCGTGTGGCCACAAAAGTTTTGGATTAAGCCGATATATATTTTTCCCTTCATCCAAGCCTGTATGAACTAATCAACAAGTTAGATGTCAAATAACCACTAGTGAGTCCTAAGAGGTTTTTAATGGTGGACATTAATCACTATTGTTTTCCCATGGTGTGGTCCACCTGAGATTTAGATCTACCTCATTTTTGGGATAAAGCCCTAAAATTATCTTTTAAAATGGATGGATGGCCTGGAAAAAACATATACATCATGGTGGGGTCCACATTGCACCCACCGCTGGCCAAATCACGTCCTAATAAGTGGGCCATCGTTTTATCTGTTCAAACAGTGATGAATTTTCTGATGTTGTTGACTCTTTTTCCTTGTATGGAACCAAACATCAATGGTGTCCCTACATCGCCTTGGTGGGCCGTGCTATGGATGGCCCTCATCATCTACCCTCCATAAGTGGCCAATATTGTAAACTATTCATGCACTAATGATTTATAAATACATGAACCAAAGAGTCATTAGGAGATATTTGAAATATGTGGCCTAGAATGAATTTCAATCCCTTTTATAATGTTGTTTGGATGCCCTATTAAATTGAATTTCAATTTTTAGTAAATGAAGTAGAAATAATCAATTTGCAATTCCTTATGGCCTGTTTGGTTCCCACTTGAAATAAGTTAATCTCATTTGATTTATTTGTAATTATGATTTAGAGATCCTTTTTTTTTTTTAATCAGGGATTAAAATATATAAACGACAATTTATATAGACTATGATCTCAAATACATAATGGACAGTAACCAAAATAAGATGAACTCATTTTTAAGCGGCAAACAAATAGGCCCTTAGCCTTCATTATAAAGTTCTTGTCTCCAAATTACAATTGTGTTACTTTCAAGTCAGGCTTGGAGGGAAGAAAAAAACAGGCTCGAAAGAGTTTGTGGTTCCGGCTTTCAAAAACACCTAGATAAAAAGAAACTAGCTATAAAATATAGCCTCTCTCTCTCTCTCTCTCTCTCTCTTTCTCTCTCTCTCTCTTCCTTGAGACACACACACCACGCACGCCGTAGTGTTAAACTCCTGAGAGTCTCCCACTGAGGTAAGGAATCGAACCTGTGTATGGGCCATCTGCAGACACTTTGAATTACTTAAACCATGGCCCAATTTGTACAAAATCAAAGCACCAATGGCACCTTATAAACTTTGGGTCGAGTATTGAACTGACACTTTTCAATTCAATTCACTTGTGTACTAAATGCATGAATAAATCAAATTAGAATTTCATGTAAGTTACAATTGAGAATTATACATAAATAAATCAAATCAGAATTTCATGAACGTTACAATTGAGGATGTAAAAGAATGGGAAGGTCTTTTATGAAAGCCCACCTAGAGGAACTAAGTGCCCACCTGGAATACAGGCATGAGATCAAAGCCGTCCATCGAGTGGGTCCCATTATTTTGGTGCTTTGGCACAAGAATCAGGCCAGTCCGATAAGATGTGGGCGTTGGGCTTGTTTCCCAAGTTGTCCACCTATTTCTGAGCGGACTGGCCTGATTTCCATTCCAAAGGATCTGCATGGTGAGACCCACCTGATGGGAGGCTTGGATATCATGTCCGTATGCCATGCTGGCACATGAAGTGGCACCTACATGAACAATCTTGGGCCTAACTAACAACATCCATACAATCTAAATGGCCAGAAGAAAAACAATAACAAAGAACAAGCAAACTATCCCAAGTATTGGAATAGACCATAAAGCATTTTTAGTCTTCATCTTCTTATCCTCCTCCTTCACCAACTTGCTCTTCTGAAAAAGAGGCCCATGTCTCTTCCTATCTCTATTGTAGGAAGATGGGAAGTATAAACATGCTCCCGGATCTCTCATGCTCACTCGACTACCCAACAGAATGGAGTTGTTTACGCCTTGGACGTTGTTGTTCACATAAATGTTGATGTGATAACAGCCATTCGAATCATGCACATTGCTCGGATGAATGATCATGTTTGCCCCCACATTGGTTCCATTCAAGGTGACACAACCGTCCGATTCACTGCTTTGAAGGTCCTTGAATTTCTCATTGAGACTGAGAAAGAGATTTGAAATGGCTTCCCTGACATCCTTCCCTGGAGAGGCTTCCATGGCTCTTCTTTCTTCCTTCCTTCCTTTCACTGTCTATCAAATCATCTAGGCCTTCCTGGATATGCAAGGAAAGCACATATTCCTTGGAATCCCTTTGGGCCAAGGCTTCCTAGTTTGGAATCAATGTTGCTTGCTTATGTGAATTTCAAATTTGTAAGGATCTTTTGATTAATGTGGATCTTCCAGATGTGGCCCATCCATGGTAGGGCCTACTGTATGGCCATTCACTGGAGGAGAAAGTAAGGAAAGTGAATGGCTGTACATAAAACCCCAACCCACACAGTCAATGCGGCTGCAGCTGGGCACATCGAAACTGGCAACTGTGTTGAGCATCTGAGCCATCTATCAGATTGGCTTGGCATTTCGATGACCCATCCCACAATTAGGCACAAATGTACTAAAACAATGGAGAACTCTAAAAAAGAAAGAACAATTCCAATTATCCACATCCAACATACAATGCAATCCATTCGATGAGCAGCCTGGATTGAATTTTTGGGCCATAACATGCACATGATGGAACCCAAACAGTGCGAAGCTAAGATATCTCACATGCGCACAAAGTTGCCTCATGCAGAGGTGCATGTCAATGTCATGCATTTAGACAAAACCTGGTGAACAGGAAGAGACAAACCGGGTGCAGAATTCCAATGGTGGAAGTGTTGCGACCCACTTGTATTCTACTGGACCACACAAAACCTGAGGTCTCAATCATTTTTTAGCAAGATGAAACTGTTTCCATCCATTTTAAAGAGAACCTGTAAACTATTTAATAAACATGAAAAGTCAACTGTATTTGTCAACCGACCCATTGATAAATGATTGCAAGCATAACATGTCATTTCTGATGCATCTATGTATTTATGGATGTGTACATGCTTCCATGTCATCCATGCATACCAAAACACACAGCTCAAAGCATCCCCGTCTGATGAACAGGGTGCCATGAGCTTTTGTTTGCAAACTCCCAAACCACTCCCACACAATCCCACGTTTGTCAGCTGGATGATCTGTTACAGAATTATCAGTCATGTGCGACTTCAAAAGCTCTTCCATCATCGTGTACATGTAAGCTTTGAAAGCATGTATGTAAGAGCAGCAGCAATGAAAACAATGGATCATGCCTCTCCCCTGCTCCCCTCAAAATCATAGTTGCTCATGGAATTCTACTCATACTGAGCTGAAGATTACAACACCCGCGGTTCCAACTACCCCAAAATATCTTTCCAGACAGTGTTCAAGAAATGCTGAAGGTATTCTTTTTTGGATAGTATGGAAATAGCATCTGCAGATTCTGCACAGAATAGTTCAGATACCTGTGGAATGGGTATGGGACAAAAGCATGGGACTATCATCAATATGCAAGACATAAAGCAGAGCATTAAGAGTTCACATGCCCTCCATATGAAGGCAGAGAGACGAGCCAAGGCACCAGCAGCTAATGAGTTATTATCCAATGCTACCCTTGCCGTTTATACCACAACACCAGCATTATAAAGAGTAGAAAAGATATGGAATAAGACTGCATCTTGAGAGGCTGATTGCATCATTGTCCTTTGAGACCTTTTTAATAAATTCTCTTATTAGTCTGATAAAATAAATAAAGATCTTGAATCAACAGGCAGGAAGGAGAAGTGCATCATCTAAGCATTATGTCATATACCACGCTTCTCATAAACTCAATGTGCAGCATGTACACATCGTATAGTTATTCAACCTGGCAAATCAGTTCGCTTCAGACAATGCTGAGGAAGTAAGGACCCTAGCTTGTTTAAAAGCATTGTTTTAATTGAACATAAGGATATTATCCTGTGAATTTCATCTCATTTGGGGTGCAGTAATGCCACCTGTTACAAAATTAGGTCCCATCAGTTAGGTCTTCAAGCATCTTGGGTGTTTACAATTCCAAGTGGAGTTTGAGGGCAATAAATGCAGGTGGAAATTTCTTGACAGGGAGAAGTTTGACATTTCTAAAGAAGGTTAATGGTAATTGTCCAGACTCTTTTAAGTTACAAGAAATGCTTCATTTGGAAAGATTTTTTAGAAAGGAATCAGATGAAAATTCTAAACTGTAACTTGAAGAGGCTTAAAAGTACTGCCACTAAAAGACTTAGAGAAGGATCTCCATACTTTAAGAAGGTGGCTTGGCTTGTCTTAATATTTCCACATTAAGGTAGAGGAGTTCCTTTTTTTTTTTGGTTAGCTTGTTAGTACACCCCACTGTCAGTTCACACTTTGCTGTTAGCCATCCCCACTAGGGATCGATACCAAGACCTCAGTGTTGAAACGAGGTATCTTTCGCTCAGTCTACCACTTGAGCTATGGATCAGGGTGTAGGTAGAGGAGTTCCTTGTTTTCAAAAGATTCCCTAATAGAAATTAATGGCACGAAACATTCCACTCAAGGTTTTTATTTTAACCAATTACTTCGATAGATACTTGGAAAGTAGGGTTATAAAAACTTGGGCTCTTCGCACTTCAAGAATGCAGCTCTTTACAACCTCAAATTAAAAGGGAACCAAATATTGAAGCCATTAGATTAATCAAAATTATTGTAGAAACCTGAGCCTATGTGATTGTTGAGACTAAATTAGGCTACATTTCTTGTCTTGAGAATGCAGTCAAATAGAATTGACTTCCACCCAAAACTAATAGGCTGGTCATTTCATTTCCCCATAAGAACAATAGGAACATCAATTTCAGATGCAAAAGAGATAACCCACCTAATTCTTTTTTCTTCTTCTTTTTTTAGTGCCTTCCCAACCACCAAACTATTTCAACTGGGGGGCCTCAAAAGGTTTCTGCAGGAAATTTGTATTGGGTGTACTTCAAAATGCATTCTTAACACCTCAACTTGCTCATGACCAGTTTTCCTCAATGTTGGGGAAGCCTAGCTTCACCATCAAGTGATCAAATTATTGCATAATCTATGAAGTTGTACTGTAGTTACATTACTTGGATTTATCATAGTTTCTTTGTTAACAGTACACATACCCAACCTCATCACTCATAGTCATGATATTTGCAACCAGAATAGCTTCATAGATCAAGACCTGAGAGTCCACCTACAATACAGGCACTTACACTTGCAAGGGGCTAGGAATTATGCTTACAATGTCAAACATGAAGAGGCAGAAGAACAAGCTAAAGCATATAAAGTATGCAAACAATTCAAGGCAATAAATTCCGTACATTGAAAATTTATATGAAACAAATGTTGGACACTCCGATGAGAATATGAACTCTCGTTAGCAGGATCTGGCTTATTTTAACTCAACCACTAGACAAAAGAACTCAGATGTGTTTATGTAGACATAGTAGAAGCAAGATGACAAAGGTACTGATGCAGGGATGAACATGATGAGGTCGATCACCGTCTTCCTCAAGGATAACTACTTCGAATCCACGAAGCTTCTCTCGACTCCTCACAAAGACTTCTCGAATCCATGAGGAAAATAGAAACTAGAAATAATTCTAGAAAGTTGAAATAAATTTATTGATGATTGATAGATGAAATAAACGATTCTACAACCCTTTAAATAGGGATACCAAGCCTTGGAAAAAGTTTAGGAATTAAACTACAACTAAAACTCTTTAAAATTCGTAACTTACTATAAATAGTGAATTAAGTGTCCTATGTGGCTTAACCACGTTATTCTCCTAATTTTTCTAAACACTTTTCATGTTGGACACAACTCCTAAAGCCCAACGGATGAAGAGTTACAATCAAACCAAAACTTACTAAAAATAGTAAAAACGGAAATAAACAGGAAATTCGACCGTCAATCTGATGGAATCTCGCAAATTCGGCATGGGGAACCCGGAAGAGCCGGGTTGGTTGGCTAAAGTAGCTTGTCCTACCCCAAAATCATATATCGTACGTCGAGTAACTCATTCCGGTTTGCGAGATATGCTTGTTTTAAGGTTCTGATGGTCTTGATGACTTCCGCCTCCGATTGGGCCTTCTCTGGTCCATCTTGGTCATGAAAGTGTCCGCGACCCGCTCTACATTGGGTACCCACTTAACGATGCAACATAAGCTATGAATAAAACATAACAAAAGCACTTTCATTACATAGCGAAGTGTGAAGTTTTTACCGACAACAATCATTTCAAACAGACAATAAGGAAATTTAAAACTCCATTTCCTCTTGACAGATCTTCAGAAAGTGAACACTAAGACACACGAGTACAAAACATTCCACTGTAGTTTCCTTGTTGTCAGGGTAGCAATGTTTATTCTTTGAATTGTTTGGCTCAAGGAGGATTTCTAGATGATAGCATCAGGATACTGGCATACTGCACGCTGATACAGTTCAACTGCACACTTTCCCAGTTTTCCAAAAGATTATAGTCAAGATTACTACTGTCACTCCTTTTAACATCTTCCCGGTGTTCCAATCCACAAAAACATCAATTCCGGTTTTTGACCTGCGCACTTTCAGATGTATTTGTTTTTAATGTTTTTCCACTGCCAGAAGATGTGGAGACCAAGTATTCATACAAGTAGTGAGACATTTCTATTTATTAAATTAAGTAGATGACAGATGCTTTACTTTAGGTGATATTTCACTTGGATGATGACCCCAGTGGGATGAAAAGGAACTGAAGTAACCTCATGAATAGATAGATGATGAAAGTTTGGCAAGGCTTGCTAATTAACAACAACTGAAGCATTCAAAAAAGATAAGGGGAAAATGAATGCTTAGACATATATATGAGGGAGGACATACAGAAAGTGAGTACAGCTGGCGCCTCAAACTGCAAAAATGAGTCTGAGTGCAGCACGCTGTCAAAAACAGTGCACCACATCCGCATCCAGGTACCACCAGCAGGAAGTATTTAGCTATGGAGATAGCTTTCCTGCCCATTCATCTGCCACCCCATAATCAATGCTCAGCTCTCTCAAAGGTGGGATGTTCTCCATCGCGAAGAGCATAAGATGAGGATATGATAGATCATAGTGATCATACAATACAAACTGCACCAGCACATTGGGACTACAACTGTGACTGAAATAGCAAGCAACATTCCTCATACTCGACACGTCCATTGCGAAACCAGGTGGAGGCAACAATGGGGATGCGGGTCGTTCGTATCTGGGGAAAATGTTGGACAAATCCCCCCATTCCACCCACCGTTCAGGAAACCGACTCGGATGAATCAAACTGTCACCATTCATGGCAACCACTTCTGCCTGTTTACTTGTGAGTATAATCCCCGAGTATTCACAGATAAAGGCCCCAGCCCGAATGGAATCCAAGGACCTAACCCCCCATCCTGTTTCTCTCGATCTAAACACTTCCAAACGGTGCTTTACCCCTTTCTGGCTAACTCGATTCCGGCAACTCAGAGGGCAGTGGCATGAGCTACCACATTCATATATCAATGGCTTCCCTTTCAAAAGAATCCCATCTTCATCATATGCCAATTTGCCCCCGTTTCTTTCAACACAGTAACAACCATCCGAACAAGGCAAAATACAATCACACCCACCACCGCCACCCACCTGCTGAAATGCAAATGGAGGGTATATGGGGCGAACAAGGTAATCAAATAGCATCGGTTCGCAATCACTATCAATGTCATTAAACAGATAAACAGGTAAATTCTCCTTCCCTCTTGAAATATCAAGACTCATGTAGCCAGCAGGTAGACCCAACTGGGGATTTTTCCTCAAATTCTCTGTGAATTTTATAACCGCACTGCCCATTTCTGGCTGCCCAACCATCCTCAAAAGCTTATACTTGTAAACGCTGAAACCTGATCTACCGACGTCCAACCAATAATCAACAACCCGATACAGACCATCATAGACATAAACCTTACCAGTGGGGCTACTCTCATACTTCAACCCCCGAATCACACGGATCTCAATCCCGTAATGCCGACTCCGCTCCAGTGCAAGATTGCCCCCCCGGAGCCTCTGGTGAACATTGTGCCGCATTTGCTGCCGTGCCCTACCACCATGACCTGTGTAGATTATCATGTTACCCTTGTCTTCATCATCTTCATACCCACCAGAGACAATGATACTGGTTGCAATCGGCTCCCCATTGGAAGACCGGATCGCCGGCACATAATCGATCCCCGCCTGAACCTGGCCGTGCAATCCGATCACGCACAGTTCCATCCGGAAAAAGAACAGATCGCCAACGTCAATGCCCGGGATCGAACCGATGATGCGCTTGTCCCTGTTCAACCACAGCTCTCGGTCCATCATCGCAGCCGCAGCCTTTAAATCCGCTCGCGTCCGTCTGCCGGTGACAGGGCTCGGGCATTCCTCCCGTAGCAAGAAAAGCCGGAGCGATTCATAGGTGATTCGAGTCTTGCGGACTGAATCGCGGAAGTGCTGCTGGTCATGGACGGTGAGAGAAGAGACGCGGACCATCTCGGCGGAGCGTTGTCTCTTCCGTTTTGTCACGGGGACAATGGCGGAAGAGATCGACGGTTGAGGATTGGTAGGGACGATGGGGAGGGCGCCAGGGCTGAGGACAGCGAGGTCGCGGCCGAGCTTTCCGGCGAAGGCAGAGTGAAAAAGGCGGGAGATTCGGAGGAATTCGGCATATATGTCAGATTCCGACGGGGAGACTTCTTCTTTGAGAGAATTAGGGTTTGGGAGAGGGGTATGTTCTTCTTCATCTGGGGGTTCGAGCTTCGGTTCTTGTTTGGGGGAAATGAAAGAATGGGGATTGCCTTCTTGAAGTGGTGTGATTGAAGACTCCATGAGAGATAGAAGAGAAGGGTATTTTAGGAAAGAAGAAGATCGAGTGGGGTTTTAGAGAGGGTTTTGAACTTCGAAGGGGCTGAAATGGGCATACGACAGCTGCGCGAGCGATGAAAGCGTGCCATACGGACGGCAGTGTCCCTGGAACTGCTGAAAGAGAGTTCGTTTTGCCTCTGCCGCGACTTAAAATCCAGCGTATGTCGCCGCCCCCTGGGGCCCACATGTTGAGATCTTCCCATGATTTGAACCGTCCATTTTCTCTCCACTACCACAAATAATCTACTAAAAATTACTAAATCTTCCATGATCAAACTAGCCTTTGATTTGTAGGGTTGAATATGAGACAGTAAAAAATCTCTCATTTTTTTTCTAAATTCAACTCACAGATAGTAGTGGTCTCACTAAGCCGTTCCAAGAAGTTTTCTTAATATGTTACGTATACCATAAATTCCAAAACATGGACGGTCCGATCATCGGATCACTCAGCATGTGGGCTTCCAATCGGCAGAGACAGACAATGGATCCTGCATCGCGACAGAGGCAAAAGCGAACTTACTGGTAAATACGATGACGTGAGAGGTGCTTTTGGCGAAAGAGATTCAGTACATCCGAATGCAGGGGATGGAAATTTCGCGCCTTCATATCATAAAATTCTGTTACAATCTGGACCATCCATACCATGTCCTCCTTTATTGAATGGCTACTAACTAAATTTTCTCTCAAAAACGCTATTATACCATTCAATAAATGAAAATTTTTTCACTGAATTCTATCAGTATATTTCATTTTTTATTCTGTGTCCATTACATCCCAACGCAATTGTTCAATTTTTTAAAATTTTAGTGAATTTCTAATAGGATCTACCTAACTAACGGTTCTGATCTCGTTCTTTTATGCAACGTTTGTAGAAATTACATAGAGGTTCGATACTTGCCATACCTCCAAAGTTCGCGGATCAACTGCCCCTGCCCCTGCCCCTGCCCGAGTTGTCACCTGTCTGTGGAGAAAAGGGCAGGTGGGCCGAAGGTGTACAAGGAGATTGTAGATCGCGGGACTTTCAGCTGTACGTGGCAGTCTTTGGCGATCAGAACCGTCAAACAGCGGACCCACCATAGATGGACCGTGACCACATGGTAAACCGTAAACAAAAAGATCTTACCAAGCCGACAATCCTTTCAGCTCGAGCAAATGGGGCAAAGGGACGCGTATTGCCTACTGACACCAGGTCGCTACCGCACGTAGCTCCGTAGGGTCCGCCATGGTATTTACTTTATCCACGCCATTCATTCATTTTTCCAATCATTTTAGTTCATGATACCAAAAACTGAGGCAGATCAAAATCTTAAGTGAACCACACCATTGGTAGCAGTAGTAATTGAACACCCACCATTAAAAACTCCTTAGCCACAAAAGTTTTGAATGAAGCTGATATTTGTACTCTCCCTTCATCCATGTCTGTGCGGCCTAACCAACAGTTTGGATGGAAAATAAAAATTACGGTGGACCTTACGCATTTTTAATGGTGGGCGTTCAATCACCACTGTTTTCTCTGTTGTGGTCCACTGAGATTTTGATCTACCTTCAGTTTAGGTATCATACTTATAAAATAATGATCCAAAATGTATGAACGGCTTAGATAAAGCACATATATCATGTTGGGCCCCACAGTGTACCGTCAAGTGTCATTTTGCAATCCGCCTCCGGGGCAGGAAGCGGATTGCGCAGTGAGTAACCCACTGCGCTTAGCGTACTGAGTAAACTCTGTGAGGTCCAACATGATTTATGTATCTGATCTTTTCCGTACATCCATTTTATTAGATGAATTTAGGGCTTGAGCCTAAAAATGAAGCATATATAGTCTTCAAATGTAACACAGCACAGGAAACAGTTAAATTGAACTTCTATCATTGAAAATTTCTTAAAGCCACGGAAGTTTTGGATTAAGCTTATATTTTTGTTTTCGGTTCATCCATGTCTTTATTATCTTATGAACAGGTTGGATGACAAATAAACATCACTGTGGGGCCTAGCAAGGTTTCAATGGTGGAAATCATTATCCCCACTGTTTCTTGTGTATGATCCACTTGATCTTTGGATATGCTTGAATTTTGGGTTAAACCCCTTATATTATATGGAAAAACGGATGGACGGCGTGGATAGACCACGTACTTGCAAGGTGGGCCCAACTGAGTTTACTCAGTACGATCAGAGCGTCCTGAGTTACTCAGTACGCAGTCCGATTTGTCCGCGGCAAAGGCACTTTTTCGATATCCTCGCACAACAAGCGGACCCCACCAGCGAGTTTTTTAATAAAAATAAAAAAATAAAAATAATAAACTTGGATACTTCCAAGGTGGGTGGGAAAGTTTTACAATGCGACAGGGATCGAACTCTGGGCCACTCGCACACTCCACCATCTCAACTAACGAGCCGGAGATGGCCCCCATCGAGTAGGTTACACGAGTACTGTACGAATGGCAACAACGACCCCATTCAAAGTATATGTATGGTCCACCAAATGAAGAGACCTGCTTGATCTTTACCCATGGCATGTACACGACGGGATCACTTGAAGATCTGACAATGGGATCACTTGATGAACGGATTGGATCTCGTCACATAAGTGGGTCCAATGTACAACGAGGTTCGGTGGACTACGACTAAAAGTAATCTCGCGGACCATAAGCAGGTCCTGTGGATTGGGCCTTTTGATGCTGTGTGCTGCATGTGAACTTTGCTCTTCAAAGGGTTTTTTTTTTGGTTCAGCTCCTGACAGCATGAACTCCGAAAGGAGGAATCCCAGGGGGGTTTGCTTGTATACACCCCGATGTATTGCAAGACGATACGTCAGATGTTAGCCGTCGGATTTGGATTCGCTTCATTGACATGATCCGTTTATCTGATAGGGGTACCTTTGGACGGGAGATGCCTAAATAACTCACATATTGAAATATTTTAATACTTTAATTATACAGATGTTATGTTGGCCGTCCATATTCAAACCCTAAAATAACCAAGTATTAAATGGTCGAAATGATCCCGTTTTACAAGATTTTAATTTATTGTAATCACTACAAAATAAGACTCATCTTATTAACGGTTTGGATCATAGGAAGATAACCAGATTCAACGGTTATAATCCTGATGTTATCTATAGTAATAAGTCCAGCGGTGGGATGGTGGATAGCTGGTAGTCTTAATCTGTACACGTGGGCATAGGTAATGGACGGGGAGGACGGTGGATCCCTGATTGTGGGCCCTACCTTGATATATATGTCTTATATCCACGCCGTCCATCCGTTTCACTAGATAATTTTAGAATACAATCCCAAAAATACTACATATCCAAATCTCAGGTGAACCACACCACAGGAACAGTGATGATTGAACACTGAACTTTAAAAACTTCTTAAGGGCCGACGGAATGTTTATTTTCCATCCAACCTGTTGATAAGGTCACAAAGAGCTGGATGAAACGACTACACAATTATCAGCTTCATCCACAACTTTTGCGGCCCTCGAGAAGCTTTTAATGGTCATTGGCCACTGTTTCCTGTGGTGTGGCCCACCTGAGATTTGGATTTACCGTATTTTTGTCAAATATCTAAAATCATCTGGAAAAACGGATGGATGGCGTGGATGTAAGACATGCATCATGGTGGGCCCCACAGTCGAGGATCCGCCAAAGCCGCGTCTGCCTAATTGTGGGAACCACGAGATGTAGCCCAAGCGATCTGCGGATACCTCAACTCGTTGACCGCTTTTTACCTCAACTCGTTGAATAAACGGTGGAAAATCGACTGACTTTATCAAATGGGTAGGAATCGTTCAATCATCCCTCTACAGTGAGAGTAACAACTTGGACGGGTCTGAGCTAAGTTTACTAATGAGACTGGCACGTGCAAGGCATGTGGACATAGTAATGAAGAGAAAAAATCCTGGAGAGGTTTTCAGAGACGGTAAGGTGAGAGGAAGAAAAGGAGAGAAAAGATGCTGCTACACTTAGATAGAGAGAGAAGTAGGAACGGTCAGCAATCCGCCTCCGCTTTTTCCCATTTTAGCCCACTCAGGCTTTTGGATTTTCCTCTTTTTGGGTCGAACATCGTAGCATGAGGCAGCCGCGTAGATGTACGAGTGGATCTTATGCAGTTCTCACTGGCAAATCCATCCGCATATGATCATGTGGATTTTCTAAATTCAATAAATATTCGAGATCTATACTGAAAATCTCATTTATTATCTCAAAAATCTCGAAAGCTGTTACTTTCCTAAAATTGATTGACAGCCAAAAAAAATATCTATTTACTTCTCCGTTAAGTTATATATGGTTGAGCCTTATCCCTACATTAGACACTGCAATGGGACACATAGTAGATCTCTTTATATAATGATCTCTCTACCGTGGATAGCTTATAGTGGGGTTGTGCCCTAGAAAATCAATTAGTGTACCATTTGACTTTGACATGGTTAGTTTAATAATACATTAGTTCTTTAGTATCATTAATGAGCATGGAATATCAAAATCATATCATGTGAATGGACTAATAGTAGGATTTCTTTGGTTGCCTTTAGGAATATGAGATTGGACACAAGGACTACTATTGGAGGGAGAGTTGTGGGCTATGGATCTTAGCATCCTTTTGATTAACTACTTAGCAAGTTGTTGTAAAAATCTATGACTATTCCTATATGTTTTAGTAATTTTGTAGAAGGGCACCGATGATGAGTCAGAATGGAAAGTCTCCACTATTGGGCATGATAATGAATTAGTGTGCCTATGCCCCACCCCCATGTAAGAGTGTAATATGCCACGGATATAAGCTCTTTGGTATTAGACTTAGGGCACTTATATTAGAGGATTACTTCAAATTTCTTAAACCAAGAGGTCCATCATGCCTCACTAAAACAACTTGTGAATGTACTGGATTAATCCGTAAATATGAGGATGTGTGAGGAGTTCATTGATGAGATATGCTTTGGCTTACTTTAGAGTGTTTTCTTATGACTAAAAAAAATGGGTCTTGTTGGGGAATGGATTGGCAACTCCCCCAGCAACCGGCCCGGTGGATGGTGGTCGTTGCTCTGTGGGCTCCACCATGATGTATGTGTTTCATCCATTTTTGCAGATCATTTTATGGCTTGATCCCAAAAATGATAGGGATATAAATCTCAAGTGAACCACACTACAAGAAAACAATAGTGATGGGACATCTACCATTAAAATCCTCCTAAGGACCACTGTACTATTTATTTGACATTCAATCTGTTGATTGGGTCATACAGACCTAGATGAAGGGAAAAAACAAAGATCATCTTGATCCAAAACTTTTATGGCCCCCAAAAAGTTTTTAATGGTCAACGTTCATTCAACACTGTTTCCTGTAATGTGGTCCACTTGAGATTGCGAAATACATAATTTTTTTCTGTTAGCCTAAAATTACCTATAAAAATAGATGGACAGCATGGATGAAACACATACATCATGGTAGGGCCCATAGAGCACCGACCACTAACCATTAGCTGGTGGCTAGGGGAGTAGCCAATCTGTTTCCCTTGCTGGGAGCAACATCAAAGTCCAGTTAATGCTCACATGATTTAACAAATGATCCACTTGGTTAGCCAATGGACCAATCTTATGGTTTGGATTATTCATCAATTATTTAAAAGGTTGGCCAACGCTTCAAAAGTTTTTTACTGGTTAATTGAGGTTTTTCAACCATTAACTTTTTGTTCTAACCACAAATTTGTTTTTAATTGAGTTTGATGGGCATCTAATGATTAAGATCTAATGATCCATGCCTTAAAAATGAGTGGGTCATTGGCTAAGGATAGTAATAATGACGAGTGGAGAAATTTGATCAATTTGGATACATGGTTAAGGCGAGATCACAAACTTTAGATTTAGTAAGGCATTACCAAAGTTTGTAGGGTGACAAAGTATCGTAACTGGTGTTTTCCCTTACAACCTTAATTATCTCTTTATAAATAAACTATATCCAAAAGGGAGAGGGTAGAGATAGCCTTCGACATTGCAAGCCCCCTTGGCATCATCATTTGAAAGAGAGAGAGAGAGAGCATCTTCTCTCCCTCCTTCCTTCACATCGCACATTCCACATGTAGGGTCCACCCTGGACAACTCACATGAGTCTCCTTAGCCCCACTCTGACCTAAAATGTGGCTTTCATCATTCTCCTCCATTTAGCTTAGATTGGGAAGAGAGTTTTTAGCTATAAGGATCGACATTGATACACTTCAGTTGATTGATGGTAATGATCAAAGTAACTGTAGGATTTATATCTTTTGTTTTTTTAAAACTTGATAATATCTAAATGAGAATTCTTGAGTTAATTTGGCATAAATATAGATTTTTTAGAAACTTTTATTCCACTATCAATTACTTGAATGGAAATCTGACTATGTGAAAATTGTAAAATTAGAAGTGTAAAAAAAAACTTTGTTCAATGGTTGGAATTGGATAATCGAATAATGTTTTCATGTTTTATATGTGAATCAGATCATGTGTACTTAGTGTTTTATTTGTGAATCAGATCATCCTCATCTATCATACCCCTTTTTATCTTTTAATCAGGTATGAAATAGTCAATTGCTCTTATTATTTTCCTATTTTATGCAAATTTATGGTTATTTCTCATGTTTGACTTCGTAGCATGTTTCTTCTCTTAAACTTGCAGATGGAGACTTTGGCAGTCACTGTCGCAGATGGGTACTAACGTTGCTTGGTTGAAATGATGTGTGGACAAAGAGTCTGGAGATAGTTGTATCAGCCATGCTAGGAGTGAACCACGGAGAGGAATCTTTTAATGTATTAAGACAATATTCAACTTATTGTTGTAAATATTATATATCTTTTATTATAAAGTCGTACAATGTTTTTTAAATATTCATTTTTAATTGTACTATAACATTCTTTGGATTTTAAATATTTTAAAAAAATATAGGTTTTAATTTAAAAAAATTGATGTCTTTTGCTAGTGGTTGCATGCTTTTACCGGCCCTTCCTATACAAGGGTTCAAAACCATTCTAAATAAGAAAAAAAAATACTATTTCCAAAAATAAATAAAATTTAGAAATGTGTTGAAATTGAAAATTTGCGAAGGTTTTCAACCGTCCCTAATTTTTTGTGACACCTCATGTCAGGTGTTTCGAAATTGAAAATTTGCGACGGTTTTCAATCGTCCCTAATTTGTTGTGACACCCTATTTTAGGAACGGTTGACAACTGTTCTGAAATTGAAAATTTTCAATGGTTTTCAACTGTCCTTAATTTTTTGCGACGCCCTATTTAGCAACGGTTGAAAACAATTCCTAAATGGTTTAAGGAACGGGTTTTAAACCATTCCTAAATAAGAATTTTGGTGTAATGGCATGTTCAATGTGTACCTTGCCTAATAAATGGCATAGATCTCTTACCCATGTGCCTTCCAAGGGTGGAAACCACGTGTTGGAGTTGTGCCCTATGAAACTAATGTGAATTTTATTCATTGATGATATGGATGATATCCAGTAATAATAGTGAACATGACTATAAACTTGATGACCATGGGTCCCAGGTGAACAAGTTACAATACTATAATTAATATGTGGAAGTATCATAAACGTACGTGATAATAGTTAGACGAGATAAATTCCATTGGTTGTCTTTAGAAACTTAGGAATAGACACAAAGATCACTAATTAAGGGAGAGTTGTGGTCCACGGATCTCAGTACCTTGTAATGTCATGACCGCCTACTAACTAATAAGACAAACTTATGCTTACTGATCATTATTATGTGATCATCTTGTGTGAGGGGACGAGTCAGGATGGAAGGTCTCCAACAGCAGGCATGACAAATGAGTTGGTGTGCCTTTTCTATACCCCACATAGGAGTGTGAGTGCACCATGGATATAGGCTCATAGGTTTGGACCCGTTGGACACTTACACTGGTGGATCAAGGTCAAGCTTCTAGATTGGAAGGCCTATCAAGCCTGAATTGTGATTGACTTTAAAAGATATCAAGTTTGATTAATCCTTAGACTTAATCAACAATGTGTGAGAAGTTCAAGGTTTTAATTACATTTACTTTAACTTGTTTTACGAGATCATCATATTTCCAACAATGTGGGCATAGCTAGCACATCCATCAAAAGTCCATTAAGACTCACATGGGCCAAGAAGGGATCCTTTAATTCTTAAGAACTTATGGCATAGATTCTAAATATCAAATGCTTATTAAGTAATTTTTTTCACTGGGTTAGCATTTAAAAGATTTTATAAATGTTTTCAACCATTAAACTTTGATTTGATTATTAAAAATGATTTTGATCACACTTAGTGATTATATAATGGTTTAGATTTTTGCCAATTAATTTGTATGGGCATTGAGTTTATGATGGATAATGATAGCGAAAGGACTAGATCAAATATTGGTATATGGGATAAGACATGATCACATTCTTAAGGTGGTTGAGTATCATATTAGTGTCTTCTTTAAACCCTATCTTCTCTACATAGATCATATCTCTTAGAGAGAGGAACACAATAATAGAAAGCCTTAGATATCCCCATTGTTGGGGTAGTGCCCTTGAAAACCAATGCTATATTGCTCATTGGCCTATTTTATATGATCATTTATTTATTAGCCTAGTTATTATATGTCGAACATATTTTTTATTTTTATTTTATGGATTTGTTGTCCTCAGGTACTATGAGATTGGACATGTTAGTTTATGGTTGGGAAGACGTGATCTCTAGATCTTAATACTTTGGCCATGAGCATATGAGAGGATTGACTTGGTGTCGGGATGAGTAGTCTCTAGCATTGGGTCCAACTTTGTGTCAGCATGCCTTCACCTTACCCCATATGAATGTGTCATGAATGGTTCCTGAGCTCCTTAGCTTGGGACCTTTAATCATTCACATTGACAAAATCACTTGCAAGTACTAGTCAGGGAGGCTCATCATGTCTAGATTGAGAGATACTTATAATTACATTAGTTTTATAAAATTATTAGATACAAGAATGTGTGGATGAAGAAATTCTGCTCAATACTTCTTTAACTCCTTTACGAGGCTACCTATAAGCCACTAAAAGTAAGTGTAGTTGAAAAGTTTCATCAAAGTTGTTAAAGTTCACATGATTTGATAAGGATCCACTTGGTTCACTCATGACATTAGTCTGTGGGTTGATCTTAGGTTTGAATCATTCCTCAGATGTTTTAAAGGTTAGCTAACACTTCTATAGTTTTCGATTGGTTAATCATAAGTTTTTGATGTTAACTTTGAGTTTTAATCGTTGGTTTGTTTTAAATCATGCTTGATGAATATATTGCAATGAAGATTTGTTGAACTAGACCTTGGCATATGATAGACCTAGGTTGGTAACCACAGTTAGTAGAAAGATTTAGAGAGTTGGAGGTGTATGAACTAGGAAGGTAAGCAAATTCCCTTCACAATGTGGTACATAAAATCTATAGGGTCGTCAAGCATTGTACTCGGGTTCCTTTCAAAGTCCAGGAAGTAGAATGATAAAACCCTTGGACGTATAATCTCCCTTGGACGTCTAGACTCGTGAGAGGTAAAGAGACTAGTGAAGAGAGAGTAAGGGTGAATGTCCAACCTTTTCATATCCCACTTGCTTTGTGTACACGCCCTTCATTAGGGGCATGGTCCAATCCTCGGATGACTTAGATCTTATCATGATCTTTACCAAGGATTCTGATGAGGCTTCTCTTTTCTCTAAACCTTAGATGTATCTGGAAGAGACTCCCTCAGTTGGGAGATTGGTGTTGACTCACATTGATCGACTTATCGTGCGTATGTATAACTTGTGATAAATTATTTTTATTAGTTATGAAATGCAACATGATCACAACATTGATCCATATAATTTAATTAAATTGCAATTTTTGAAAATTTTATTTTGTTGCATTTAATTAAAACCCAACACCCACCCCCTAGGCACTACTTGTAGAGAGAATGAGAGGGAGAGAGATAACGTCTCTCTTTCTTACATCCCTTATATGTTCCACATGTTTGGCTTCTACTATATAAACGACTCTTCGTCTCCCTACATCTCACTCCAAGCGCCGACGTATGGTTCTCATTAGTTCCTTTATCTGTGATAGATCAATGAAAGACTTTTTAACCGATTGAACAATATCAACAAAAATCAACAGTTCATTATTGACATTGGCCAAATAAATCCCAACTGTTGGAATTGATTTTTGTTTCTAAAAACTTGACAATATTTGAACGAGAATCCCTAGAGCTATAATATAAAATTAAATATGTATTTTTCAAAACTTTTAGTTTTCATTTACATTTTAAAAATTCGAACATAGGGCTGCAATACAGCCTTACATTCTATTGAATGCCTTGAAAAGCTCCCAACATATTGTAAATGGTAAATGTCGTCAGAATGTCTTAAATCTGTAAATTTATTGTCTGCTCGACCGGTCGAGGGCCTGGCTTGACCAGTCAAGGGGGCTGCTCGACTCGAAGTTCAGCGTGCTATATTTTTTGGTGTCGATAGTCGAGGGTCAGGCTCGACCGGTCGAAGGGGTGCTTCGACCAGTCGAGGAACGGCTCGACTAGTCGAGGGTTACGCAGATAGTGCGCGGATTCTGCGCAGACTGCGTAAATTTAAGGTAGTTTCGCAGATGTGTGGAAGGGGAGTTTCCTATACTATAAATAGGGGTCCCTAGGGCTATTATAGGGCATCATAAGGCTTTCTAAAGGGATTCTAAGGGTTCCTAAAAGGATTTTAGGGTTTTTAAAGGGTATAGCAAGGGTGAGATTCGAGATTGTTCGAATCGGATAAATCCCCTCTCTTTGTAATTGATGCTTTCATAGTATAATTCTGTCGCTTTGTGCCATGATTTTTTCCCGAAAGGGTTTGCCACGTTAAATCTATGTGTTCTCTTGTATTTGCTTGGTGCCATTGGATTGTTATCATAGATATAGATCTGTGTGATTCCGCAACACAAATCCCCAACAGTAAACATGCGTCAGAATCTAAAAGTCTGTTTTGCATATCCTATCTGATTAGAAACCATACCATCCAACTCATTTTCCAAGAGTCACATGCTAGACAATTTATGACCATCTAATAGTCCATTTTGCAATGCACAGGTGGCCCACCCAATAGATGGAGTTGCCATAATTTATGGCTGATAAACATTTACTAATCACCATGGGAATCACATCTTACATCGAATCTCACCCACTAATCACTTGAAGATGGGGCTATGTAGATACCATTCCTCTTCCTGCCAATAGAAAAGCATTCAAACGTCCCACATAATATATCTAAGGATATTTAGATCTGGTTCACCAAATCATATATAAGGATTATGGCTCAGGTAACATACCAAAAGAGTTGCATGACATTTGAATTTGGAAGAGTACAACGCTCTTTGAAAGCAATTATGTGTCAAATCAAAATAGACCGTCCAAGTCATAGGACTAATAGAAATGCATAATTTTGTTGGGATTTTTAGAGAAAAATTTCATCCACATGCTATTGATTTTATCAAACAATGCCTCCACATTTTTAAGTTATAGTTGAGTGCCTTATTATTATTATTATTATCATTAAAATGAACTCGTTAAAAAAATAAATAAATTATTCTTTAAAAGGTGTTAAAGTCCATGCATTGTGGCCCAGGTGGGGTATGTGTACAACATCCAACCCATCTAGTTAGTACATCCACATTCATGATCATACAAACAAAAAATGAGGGCAAACTAACTGTCAGGTCAAGGACACCATAGGTAGCAATATAGACAATCCAAAACCCCTCAAATCTATGGGTGGCCTAGTTAATGATTGGATTAGGCGTACATCATTGTGGGACAAACTTGCTGGATGGGTTGTACCTCTTTAACACACCAAGTCCGCCCGTGAGGAGTGGTTTAGGTGCAGCCCTTTATGTGGGCCCACCTTGATGTATTTATTCTATATTCAGGCTGTTCATTTGTTTTGCCATATCATTTTGCTACGCGAGGCTAGGTCGAAATCCTAGGTGGACCATATCATAGAAACCGTGGTGATTGATTATTAATAGAGGTGTACACGAGTTGAACCGAGTCGAGCTTGGCACAACTCGACTTGACTCGGCCACTAGTTGACCCTAGCTCGAACTCGGCTCGACGCGGTCCTCGAGCCTGGCTGGCCAGCTCGGCTCAATTCGATCAGTGGCTCAGGCCAGTTCGAGCCGAGTTCAAGTCAAGATCAAGCCGAGTTCGCCTATGCATCATTTTCACAAACACATGGATTGTACCTTCAAATTCTCACTATATGTAAAACAACAATAGCGATTTTACAGGTATTTCATCAAACACCTTATAAGAAACATCAAAATCAAGAAAAAATGGTATTTGTTTCATATACATACCTTCCTTGCCACCAGCCGACACTTTGTTGAGTCATTTCATCAAACACTTGGTGAGCAACATCAATATCAAAGTAATCGAGTCACCGAACTGGTTCGATCCGAGTTCGATTTGAGTTGGGGTTCGATTCAAGTCCAGTCAAGCTCGAACTCAGTTCGAAAATTTTTCGAGCTCAAAAAATCAGTTTGACTGGGCTCGAACTCAGTTTCGAATTGAGTCGAGTCGAGCTTTTCGAGTCAAGTTGAGCGAGCTAACTGAGCTAACTCGGTTCATGTACAACCCTAATTATTAATGGGCTATAAAGTTATCGATAGGGGTGTAATCGGTAGTCGAATTCGGCCAGTCCGGGCAGTTCATCACCACACAAGGCCCGAACCCAACCGAGCTGGTCATCACCGACCAACATCTCTAGTCCGAACCGGCCCGCGAGTTCGGGTTTCGAACCTTCGAGTTCGGGCCGAACGAACTCGAGTTCGGGCGCTTTCGAACCTTACAATAAGTTCATGGGAAGGGTTTTGGCAAGTAATCCGCATCCCATTACAAGGCCCTCGATCAACGGTTTAGATATTCAAACTATAGACTCCACAAAAAATCTAACTAGTCAAGACATTTATATACATTTACATACATTTGACAAAGCATAAAATAAAACATTTTATACAAATTAAATATAGTCATACACGGTTATTAATCGAGTCGAGCTTGGGCGAGTCGGATTGCATCGAGTCGGGCCGAACTAGGAGGTATCCGAACTCACCTGAATTAACTTTCGGGCTAGAAAATTGGCCGTCGACCCGAACTCGCTTTTCGAGTCGAGCTTTTCGGGCCGAGTCGAAAGCTAATCGCCAGCTAGTCCGGCAATACACCCCTAGTTATCGATCAAGTTGTTTTTTTTTTTTTCCTTTTCCTTTTCCTTTTTCTTTTGCCCTTTAACCAAGTTCACTTGACCTTATCATTGGTTGGATGGCAAATAAACATTATACAAACATTATGGTGAGTGGTAGTAAATTTTTAATGCTAACGTGTTCAATCGTCACTATTTCCTGTAGTACGGTCTGCCTAAGATTTGGATCTTCTTTGTTTTTGGGCTCATGCCCTAAAATGATTTGGCAAAACGGATGGATGACATGGTTATAGAATAAATACATCAAGATGGGCCTCATGGTACTGTCTTGGGTGAGGTTAGGGCCACACCTAATATGCTTCTTCGCAATTAGGGTTGTCAATGGGCTAGCAGGGGCAGCTCCAAGGGGTAGGCAGGTGAGGAAATCGCCTAAGGCCCCCTAATTATGAAGGCCCTATATTATAGAAAAATTAAAAAAATTTAATTATGAAGGTCCTATACTATGGCAAAATTAAAATTAAGAAGAAGAAAAAAAGCCTATTTTTTTGAAATAAAACTTATTGAAAGGCCTGTAAAATAGGAACATCTAAAAATTAGTTTACAAATTCGAAATTGAAAATAAAAAAACAAATCCTAGAAACTAGCACTATTAATAATAATAGTCTAACTCTATCGTCTCTTTTAAAAATAATAGCATAATTCCTAATAAATTATTTTCCTAAAACCTAGGACCACAACTACCTACTTTATCGCTAATTAAGTTCTTAAAAAATTAAATTCTAACGTCATTTTTCTAAATTAAATTCTAACTTCATTTTTTTAACGGTACATTGGCACACCAATATCTAATTAGATTATTAGTAGTGGGTTGTTCTTTTTGCTAAATAGCAAAACAATCGCACAACACAATCGACTTTTTTGATAAGCAAAGCAACTTCTTAATCTCAAAGTATTTTCTACTTTTTTAACTAAACAATATCTGCAAAACAACTTCTCAAATAATCAACAAATCATAAAAAGCTTCATTTTTATGACTTTCCTAAGGCCCCCAAAATTTAATGTTGAGCCGCCCTGTGGGCTAGGCTTAAGGTTGGTCTTGACCTGGATTTTGAACTGTTTCGGGTTGGCCTGATTCAAAATTCTAATTTTGCAGGCATGAGCCCAGCCCATTGATACTTGCCATCCATGATGCTAAACTTTACTATTTTATTTTAAAAACTAATAAAGAATTACTGAGCAACTCTTAGTAGAACCGTGTATGTAGGACAAATATTCTTATCCTTTATTAATGGCTGACAAGTGCCTTCTAATTCCATGAACCAGGGTAAACACCTACTTTTGGTTACAACATAGTCTACACCTTGAGGTATATGTTGTATATCTATGTCAACTTTTAGGGCATGAACCAAAAAATTACATTGTATCCGAGACCACACCACAAGAAACAATAGTAATTGAATACCCGATCCGAGACCACACCACCAGAAACAATAGTAATTGAATACCTATCATTAAAAACATCTCAAGGCTCACCATGATTTTTGTTTGTGGTCGAATCTTTTGTCCACCTGGATGAAGGGAAAATACAAATATCAGTATGATCAAAAGTTATAGCCTATAAAAAATGATGGTAATGGTGTACATTCAATCACGAGATTTAAATCTACTTACTTTCGAGCCTAGGCCTAATATGCCCCACGGTCACGGCCTCACCCAATGCAGAGTTTCTGGCGAGTGGATTAGGTGAGGCCCGGGACACCCAAGATGGTGCAGCCCTTACCACGGCCCACCTTAATACACGTGTTCTATATCGACATTCTCTACCTGTTTTTTTTCGTATCATTTTAGGGCATTGCCGAGAAAAAATAAAATCCAAATGCAGGTGTACTATACTCTAAACAGGTGTCATTGAATACTCTAGCGTACTTTAATGTTTCTGTGGTGTTTATTTGCCATTCAATTAATTGATGAGGTCACATAAGCCTTCATAGGGGGAAAATAAATATCCGCTTGATCCAGAACTTTTGAGGTCCATTAACGGTTAATCACCACTGTTTCCTATGTTATAGTACACCTGATAGTTGGATCTGCTTCATTTTTTGGTATAATGCCCTAAAATAATCTGAAAAAACGGCTGGACGGCATGGATACAGAATACATAATATCGAGGTGGGCCATACAGCAAAGGCCGCACCGTCTTGTGTGAGTCCGGGTCCGGTGTATCACACGGAATTTTGCGTCGTATAGACCAACGTACTATCCACGTTTTTTCATTGGACCCGAAAAAAACCTTAAGCACTAAAGTAGGCCTTTATTCGTACGAAAATACGGCATTGTAAGTAGACCTTAAAAATCACCTTTGGTGATATGAGATTCCGGGCGGGGATTTAAAAAAAACAAAACGGGCGCGCCCTTTACCCCGCCTCAGCGAATCCGCTGTCTTGAGGCGCACGGGTAATGAAAACAAAATGGGAAAGTCTGACAAGAGTCTTCCACTCCCCGCCCCAACTGTCGAAATCTTCTAACACGATTCGAAATCTCTTAATCATAACATGACACGTGTGAATAACAAGAAGTGCAACGGCAGGTACGTAGGAAACGGATTGGCTACTCCCCTGACACCAGCCCCGTGGCTGGTGGTCGGTGCTCTGTGGGCCCACCATGATGTATTTGTTTCATCCATTCCATTCCGTTCTTCAATTTTTAAAGATAATTTTAGGGGTTGATCCCAAAAATAAGAGGGATATAAATCTCAGGTGGATCACACCGCATGAAAACAATAGTGATTGGATATCCACCATTAAAATCCTCCTAAGGCTCACTGTACTGTTTATTTGAAATCCAATCTGTTGATTAGGTCATACAGGCCCAAATGAAGGGAAAAAATAAAAATCATCTTGATCCAAAACTTTTATGGCCTCCAAAATATTTTTAATGGTCGACGCTCATTCTACACTGTTTCCTGTAATGTGGTCCACTTGAGATTGGGTTATAACTAATATTGGCCTCATACTGTAAAATGATCTGTAAAAATAGATGGACGGCATAGATTAAACACATACATCATGGTGGGGCCCACAGAGCACCGACCACCAGCCATTGGCTGGTGTCAGGGGGAGTTGCCCATCCGTTTCCAGGTAGGTATCACTTACTCGGATTTGGAAGTAGACTGGCTGGTGTAGCGCGCACCAGCGTGTGTTGACGTCACCAAGTTCTGTGGGTCCTATCATGAGTTATGTGTTATATCCCTACCGTTATTTAATTTGGTAAGATCGTCCTAAGGATTTAACCGAAAAATAAGACAGATCCAAAGATCAAATGGACCACACTGCAAAAAGCTGTGGGGGATTGAAAGTCTACCATTGAAATCCTTTGGGGGTAACAGAAGTTTTGGATCTATATGATATTTGTTTTTCCCCTTCATCCAGGTCCTTTTGACCTTATGAACAGATTGGATGGAAAATAAACGCTATGGTGGGGCCCTACGAATATTTTAACGGTGAGAATCATTGTCCCACTGCTTTTCTTGTGTGGTCCACTTAAGATTTTTATATCAATTATTTTTGACATCATACTGTAAAATGATATCAAACAATGGATGAACGGTGTGGATATAATAATTACATCATTACGTGGGACATGTAACTTTGATCTCATGTGGACCGTTCGTACAACTCGGAGCTGCAACGCTCGTCTTCGCACGACACGTACCCACACTGGCCACATCGCTGCGAATCCGCTTCCCTCCGAATTACTCAAAATTTCTTAAATTACCAAATAGCCCTTCAACGGTTGAGGTCTGCATTTGTATACGAGAGGAGGTCTTTCTTCCTTGCCAAGAAAGCCATCTTTCTCTATTTCTCTTTTCTGAAAACCTCTCCCTTTCTCAGAAAGCCTCTCTCTCTCTCTCTCTCTCTCTCTCTCTCTCTCTCTCTCTCTCTCAGAAAGCCTCTTTCCCTCTCTCATCGCCATTGAAAGAATGTTGCAAGCGTACCGTAGATCTTCTCAGGTTCTCGCCTCTCTCGGTTTATCTCTCTCCCTCTCTGTCTCTTTCTTCTAGGGTTCTAGAAATTTCTTCATTTCTCTGGTTCATGTGATTATTGCTTCTTTGCTTCCTCAGCTGCTTCTGATTTCCAATTTGGAAACTAAGGATGATGTGGGGAGAGATAAGGAAGTGATATCTGGGGTTTGACAGTTTCTGGTTGTCAACCTGGACACAGTTTCTTACTGAATCTGGTTGTCACCCTGGACACAATTTCTGGTTGTGACAATCTGATTTTGAATTCCTCATGTAAGCACTGTTTGGCTGACGCCTAATGATGGTTGATCTCAATTATTCTGTAATACATAATGAGTTCATTTTAACAGTAGTTGCGTATCATTATCCTTCAAGAGGAAGGAAAAAACTCTAAGCCCACATGAATCTTTTGGCTTAACAAATCTATGTTTTTCATTTTTTTTTTTTTTTGGCTTAGAATGGCATGTTCAAAAACATCAGTGTAGTAATATCTATGCCTGTAACTGAGCCATTTTCTCTTTATGTGCTTTGGTCAGGTATTTGCACTTGACATTCTTACCTCCTACTGCACATGGTATCATAAAGGCCGAGGCCTCTCACTTACATTAAGGTGTTTGAGTCTTTAGCAATGGTGCTTTCTGAGTTGGATGTCTTGCTCAGTGTTTGAGTCTTTAGCAATTTTTTCCCCTAACTTTAACATTGCACATGTGCTGCATTGGATTGTCTTTTGAAATTAATGTGAAGTTCCATTGGTGCAGGTGTTCAGTCTTTACAGCTACATTCATTTTTGCCTTGAAAGCAATGTAACTTGATTTTGAACCCTGCATTAATATCAATGTCCAGTAATGCTTGGTTACTCCTGCTTAATTGCACTAATAATTGCAATTTAACTTGATAGTTCATCCAAACGCATTTTGTAAATCCAAAATCATGATATACAAATTAAATGATTTTAATTACAGGGCATAACAAGCGCCTACATGTGTTTGCAAGTACTTATCCTTGAGTTATGCAACCTGTTCTTATCTTCATTTTATCAGGATTTTCTGCCTATTTCATGGCCTTTGTGTATGTCTGCATTTGTTTCAAGTTGTCCCTTGGCTTATTGGCGCATGTTGCCATCTGATCATCCTGCTCTATGTCAGAATGTGACTGTTTGGATGATTTGGTTTATGGATTTTCTTTTATCAATGGCATTTTTTCAGCCTTTCTTTGATATTTTATCTGAACTTCAAACTTACAGTCCAATGGCATGATTTGGAGCAGGTTATTGACTATTTTAATAAGGCACTACAACGCTCGGGTATAGATCTGTCACAAGTCAGTATCTCTGTGTAGATTGATCTTGGGAAACAGGCAATTACATGACTGTCCACTGCTAAGGTAATTTTTTCTCATTCCCTAGTTTTATGCTGTTTTATTTATTTATTTTTCTCTCTTGGGATTGCCAGCTTGGGAGAACACCTGACCATGGATTGTATGGCCTACCTGGAACTATCATTTACAAAGATACCACACCACACCTGGAACTATCATTTAGTGTTGTTTATGCAATAGACATTTTCAAGGTTTTTTTTTCGAAAGATGAGAAAATTTACAAAGACCTTTGGAGTCTATGCTTTGGTTTTTATGGTTTGATCCTTTTTTGGTTTCAGGAGATCAACTTTCACTATAAGATGGATTTCTGTAGAAATGTTTGCCTTTGTGATTTTTGATGCTCATTTAATGGTTTTGGTTTTGGTTTTGAATCCTAATATGATAATTTTATTTCCATTATTTTTTATGCCAAGTGCTTAAAGACATTACGAATGGAATCTTTCAAAAAAAAAAAAAAAGACAACAGGAATGAAGACTTGTAATGATTCCACCTTTGGTATGGGTAGCAGTTGTGTGCTTGAAGGGAGGATTTTCTGATCTAAAAGCTTTGTGCAGCAGTTGTGCTTGAAGGGAGGACTTGCACTTCTGTTTTAAGCATAATTGCCACTACCTTGCTCTGATTACAGTCAGGATGGATTCTCAGCCCAAGGTTATTAAAGGCTTGATTCTCACAGAGGCTTGATTTTGAAGGCTTAATTAGAACTTCATTTCTAATTAACAGTTCTTTTTAATTTCTATTTATACATTACAAGCCAGAAAATGCTTGTTTATTTTGAAACTTTAGCTGAGATACATTGTATGAACTATACTCCATTTAAAAAAAAAGAAAAAGAAAAAAAGAAGCTGAAGCTAATAACTGAGAAAATTTACTCGGGTTATTTCAGTAGATGAGTTATCCAATTCATGACCTGATGATATGCACAATATTCTCGGGTTTTCAGTTTATACAAGTGGAGAGATGCTTGATTGGCTGGGCCGCAACAATGGATGCTCATACATTTCATTCTGGGATATCCTAGTCACTAGTGCTTTATTGCTTTTCTCCAACCATTTATTTGCAAGCAACAAATGGAAATGTTTTTTTTTTTTTTGGAAACAAACAAATTGAAATGTTATGCTGACTTCTTTGGGAATGGTCCATCTGCGATGGTGCACAGTGTACTGATGGTCTACATCATAGCTGAAAAACTGGTTGAGCTGACTCTAAACAAATGGAAATGCTTTTTTTTTTTCTTTTGAAATGTACAAATTGAAATGTTATGCTGACCTATGGAGACAATTCTTTGGGAATGGTCCATCTACAATGGTGCACAACGTACTGATGGTCTACATCATAGCTGAAAAAATGGTTGAGCTGACTCCAAATTTGGTTGAGCTGAAATGGTTGTTTACATCCTAGTCACAACGTACTCTTTGAATCGATCAACTTCATGGATTTTAGAGTCCTGTTTTTGGGTTTTCGAACCATGGTCAGATTAGATAACATGGGCCCACTGGTATATAAAATGAAACTCAAGTATTCTGTGCATGTCCTCTGGTCGAGTTTCATATAAATCCTCATCGCATTGTATCTTTTGTCAAGAATGACTAATTTGCCTTCTCAAATTGTTTTTTTCAACAGCATTTTGCTGCAGTCATAATGCGGATAAGGGAGCCGAAAACAACAGCTTGAATATTTGCGTCCAGTAAAATGGTGAGTTGATACTTGATGGGTTATGAGAGACTTCTAATCATAGAAGGAAGATCTTGTCGCTGATTAGATTGTAACTCTTTTAAGAGAATAAGTGCTATGAACCTTTTCATGATAATGCCGTAGAACTTAAATACCAGAATATGTTGAGGCCCTAAACCGTAGACTCATTGTTAGATCATTTACTCTTAAGCAAAAGGAATATACATTCATAAAATTTGAATTGAATCAAAAGCATTGTGGGTAGTTTGTTTCATTGGACAAACATCCCAAGTTTTGAAATAACCAGATTGTAATTTGCTTCAAATATTCTTATTTAGGGTTGGCTTCAAAACAAGGTATTTAAAATTGGTGACGTAACAGCCGTTACGTAACGGCAATGGTTATAATCGTTACGTGTTACAGGGTCAAAACGGCCGTTACAGAAAAATGGGCCGTAACAGTCCAGTAATGGCATTTTTCAAAAAATAAAAAACGGCCGTAACGGCCAAAACGGTGGCTGTAACGGCCGTTACGGCCCATATCATAACGGTAATGGTGGTGGCTGTTACGGCCACCGTTACCCTTACCAAACACCTTGCTTCAAAATGCTATTATGTCAATCTCAAGTTGGACTCAAGAAGAACTTAATTGCTATTTGGAGGCTGCTTGCTTGTTATGAATACAATGAAACATCATTCATTCTTGTCATTTCCTCTTTATTGAAATGACCAAAACAGGTTAGTCTAACTCTATTTATATTTAGGAAGTAACCCTCCAAATTGCAATCACTATTTGAACCTGAAATACATGGAATTTTGATTTGGGTTTGGTCAGTGTATGGACCACACATCCAAATGCATTTGTGTTTCAGAGAAACTCATTCAAACTTTACTCTTCTTTTTCTTTGTATAGGGTATTCCAGCTAGTGTCCAGATTTTTTCCTGTGACAAGGACGCACAGGCTCAGCCTGTCGCTTGGCGAAGTTTTTTCCGGTGCTCCACGGTGCAACTGCACTGGAACTATGGCGCAACAGGACTTCTGACAGTGGCACAATCTGATGTTGATAAAACCAACCAGAGTTACTATGGTGAATCGAAGCTGAATTACTTGACAATTGATGGGAGCCATGAAGGACTTGTGCCTCTACATATGATTTTCAAGTTAATTGGCTGACCTTATTAATCTATCATTCTTTGTTTGCATTTGCAAGTGAAATTGCTGATTTTATAGATGGGTTGCAGGTAAAGAAGGGCCTGTCCGTGATAAGTGGGTCTTTGGCCAGTTTACTTTTATGTCCAATCTCGCATTTAAGCATGTAGCAAGCTGGTTGTGTGCATGTGTATGCAAAATCATCATGCCATTAGTTTTAGTCCGAATGCATAGATTAAGTTGAATGTGATCAATCTTCAAGGTGGTATGTTACACTTCAGCTTTGTTGAATGTAGGATGGCCATTTAAGAGTTTTCAAGTGGCTAGTATGGAAGTCCTTCTTGATCAGCCTGATGCCCATGCCTCTGTGAAAGATTTGGATTTCAGGTACATGGAAATATTCGTATGTCTGGAAAATGTTTGTATATGTTTGGACTTTGTACTATAGTTAAATAGCATAGTAGTTAGCATTTACAAACCATGTCAGTTTGCTTGAGAGTGCTAGAAACCCAAGTTTATATATATATATATATATATACTACTTCCCAAGTCTGAGAAGTCTGATAAACAATCAAGATATTCAACATAACAAATAAAATCAGAACAAAGGGATCTGAATTTTTATATATATATATATATATATATATATATATATATATATATATATATATATATATATATATATATATAAATTCAGATCCCTTTGTTCTGATTTTATTTGTTATGTTGAATATCTTGATTGTTTATCAGACTTCTCAGACTTTCTCATGCAGTTCTGATGGAAAATTTCTAGCATCCTTGGGAAGTAGTGGTCCTAGTCGGGTTTGGGACCTAACGTCATTGATGGTTGTAGCCAATTTACCAGGAGAAAATGTGAGCAGCTTGTTTTACTTGCCTTTTTTCTTTTGATAGGCAATCTAGGCTTGAACTCGTTACCTCTGTTGAAACACACCCTGTCTACCATTGAGCTGTGGGCTCGAGCCCATCTTACTGATTCCTTAAGTACATTTTTGGAATTCCTCTTTTTTTTTTTTTTTTCCTTGTATCTTTGAATCTAAGCTGGATACGTGTGTCAAATTCAGGGTGAGGTTTTTGGGTTCTGCCGTTTTTCTCATAATAGTGATGATAATCAAACCCTATATGTGACTTCAATGCAAGGTGAAATTTCTGATTCGAATAACAGGTTCTCCTTGATTGCTATTGTTTCATATGTTGCTGATTTTGAAGCATTTTCACAAGGCAGCATGGAATCATTGTCTCTTGGAACACTACAACAGGTTCTCCTTGATTGCTATTGTTTCAAATTATCTCAACTGTTTTAACCTTCCTCTGTGATTAATATTGTGCATATGAATTGGTTGGACAGGGATTGTGTATGTTTCTCATTAGCATGTTTCATTATTTCAGATTATGGGTAGGCTATTGGGACGAAGGCTTCTTGGTAGGGCTGATGATTCTATGGTAAATATCTGCTTCTTATTTGCATTTGAAAATTTGACATAAACGATATAAGCTATTGTAAGTAGATAGTTTCTTTTTTTTTTTTTTTTTTTGGTGGAATATGTGCATATATGGATAAAATAAGGAAATGACTCGAACAACGAATGATGCCTGGTGATTTTTTTGCATAAACCAGCTAGGTTGAATGCCGTATTTTATAAATGAAATTGGTAGTATGATGGCCCTTTCAGGAAAAAAACTGTTTCAAGTGGATTTTAGATAGAAGATTTAAAACTGAAAAATCCAAGTGCATGATCACTTTGTAGATTTTGTAACAGGATCCTCTTTGGGTGATTCTGTGCATGTTGCAGGTTGTTGATGCCAGAAGATGCTTATTATGAAGATCAGGTGGAAATGGTGATCGAGAAGATGCTTCATTAAGTACACATGGTTGGAGGGGTATGTTTTTAAATTTGGTTTTGCTTCCCCCACCCCCCACCACCCCTCTTTTTTTTTTTTCTACTTTATTTCTATGAATAGTCCTTAAACTTTTTGGTGAATCCCACGCCGTAGTGGGATTTCACCACCTATGGGTATCGAACCCAAGAACTCGTGTTGAAACTCTTCAGAGTCTACCATTGAGGTAAGGACTCGAAGGTCGTGCTTGAAACATAAACTTTTTGGTGATCCAAACCATTCATATGTCTGGGGGGAAGCCCCCGTATCTGTATGAATAGTTCTAGAAATCCTATTTGTTTCAATGACTCGGCCGACTTTTAAGACGAAACTTTGCATTTGGCAAGTAAATTTCTAGTTGAAAAGGGGTAACCCGGCCTCTACTCAATTGTCCAAATCATTAACATGGAGGGCTGTTTTCTAGTGATCCATTCGACTAGTTCTGTATGTGTGTGGCTAATTCTAAAAATCATACCTGTTTCAATTACTTATCCGATTTCAAGTCAGAGGGCTACTTTTTAATGATCCAAACCATTCATATGTTTGGGTGGAAGGCCCGTATGTGTATGACTAGTTCCGAAAATCCTATTTGTTTCAACGACTTAGCCGACTTTTAAGACCAAATTTTGCATTTGTCTAAGTAAATTTCAAGTCGAAAAGGGGTAACCCGGCCTCTACTCAATTGTCCAAATCTTTAATATGGTGGGCTACTTTCCAGTGATCCATTCGACTAGGCCCGTATGTGTGTGACTAATTCTTAAAATCATACCTGTTTCAATGACTTGTCCGATTTCAAGTTAGAGGGCTACTTTTTAGTGATCCAAACCATTCTGATGTCTGGGGAAGGCCCGTATGTATATGACTAGTTTTAAAAATCGTATTTGTTTCAACGACTTATCCGACTTTTAAGAATGAAGACCAAAATTTGCATTTGGCTAAGTAAATTTCAAGTCGAAAAGGGGGTAACGCGGTCACTACTCAATTGTCCAAATCCTTAATATAGCCTGTTACTTTCCAGTGATCCATTAGGCTAGGCCCGTATGTGTGTAACTAATTCAAGAAATCATACCTATTTCAATGGCTTGTCCGATTTCAAATCAGAGTGCTACTTTTTAGTTATCCAAACCATTCATGTCTGGGTGGAAGGCCCATATGTGTATGACTAGTTTTAAAAATCCTATTTGTTTCAAGGACTTAGCCGACTTTTAAGACCAATTTTGCATTTGGCTAAGTAAATTTCAAGTCGAAAATGGGTAACCTGGCCTCTAATCAATTGTCCAAATCCTTACTATGGTGGGTTACTTTCCAGTGATTCATTCGACTATGCCCGTATGTGTGTGACTAATTCAAAAAATTATACATGTTTCAATGACTTGTCCGATTTCAAGTCAGAGGGCTACTTTTTAGTGATCCAAACCAATCATATGTCTGGGGGAAGGCCTATATCTGTAGAAATTCTATTTGATTCAACGAATTATCCGACTTTTAAGGCCAAACTTTACATCTGGCTAAGTAAATTTCAAGTCGAAAAGGGATAACCTGACCTCTACTCAATTGTCCAAATCTTTAATATGGCGGGCTACTCTCCAGTGATCCATTCAACTATGCCCATATGTGTTACTAATTCTTAAAATCATACTTGTTTGAATGACTTGTCTGATTTGAAGTCATAGGGCTACTTTTTAGTGATCCAAACCATTCTTATGTCTGAGGGGAAGTCCCGTATCTGTATAAATAGTTTTAAAAATATTACTTTTTCAACCACTTAGCCGACTTTTAAGATCAAATTTTGCATTTGGCTAAGTGAATTTCAAGTCGATAAGGGGTAACTTGGCCTCTACTCAATTGTTCAGATCCTTAATATGGCGAGCTACTCTCCAGTGATCCATTCGACTAGGCTCGTATGTGTGTGACTAATTCTAATAATAATACCCGTTATAGTAACTTGTCCGATTTCATGTCAGAGGGCTACATTGTAGTGACCATTCATATGTCTGGGGGGAAGGCCGGTATGTGTGTGACTAGTTTTAAAAATCCTATTTGTTTCAATGACTTAGCCGACTTTTAAGACCAAATTTTGCGTTTGTCTAAGTGAATTTGAAGTCGATAAGGGGTAACTCGGCCTCTACTCAATTGTCCAAATCCTTAAAATGGCGGGCTACTTTCCAGTAATCCATTTGACTAGGCTCGTATGTTTGCGAATAATTCTTAAAATCATAACCATTTCAATGACTTGTCCGATTTCAAGTTAGAGGGATACTTTTTAGTGATCCAACCATTCATATGTCTGGGGGGAAGGCCCGTATGTGTGTGACTAGTTCTAGAAATCTTATTTGTTTCAACGACTTAGCCGACTTTTAACACAAAACATTGCATTTGCCTAAGTAAATTGCAAGTCAAAAAGGGGTAACCCGACCTCTACTCAGTTGTCCAAATCATACCTGTTTCAATGATTTGTCCGATTTCAAGTCAGAGTGCTAATTTTTTGTTATCCAAACCGTTCATATGTCTGGGGGAAAGGCCCGTATATGTATGACTAGTTCTAAAAATCCTATTTGTTTCTATGGCTTAGCCGACTTTTAAAACCAAATTCTACATTTGGCTAAGTAAATTTCAACTAAAAAGGGGCAACCCGGCCTCTACTCAATTGTTCAAATATTTAATATGGCGAGTTACTTTTTGGTGATCCTTTCGACTAGGCCCGTATCTGTGTGACTAATTATAAAAATCATACTTGTTGCAATGACTTGTCTGATTTCAATTCAGAGGGCTACATTTTAGTGATCCAAACCATTCATATGTTTGGGGGAATGGCCTGTATCTGTATGAATAGTTTTAGAAATCCTATTTGTTTTAACGAATTAGACGGCTTTTAAGACCAAATTTTGCATTTGGCTAAGTAAATTTATAGTCGAAAAGGGGTAGCCCGGCCTCTACTCAATTGTCGAAATCATTAACATGGAGGGCTACTTTCTTGTGATCCATTCGACTAGTTCCGCATGTGCGTGGGTAATTTTGTAAATCATACCTGTTTCAATGACTTGTCCGATTTCAATTCAGAGGGCTAATTTTTAGTTATCCAAACCGTTCATATGTCTGAGGGAAAGGCCCGTCTGTGTATCACTAGTTCTTAAAATCTTATCTCTTTCAATGACTTAGCCGACTTTTAAAACAAAATTTTGCATTTGCCTATGTAAATTTCAAGTCGAAATGGGATAACCCGGCCTCTACTCGATTGTTCAAATCTTTAATATGACGGGTTACTTTCCAGTGATCCATTCGACTAGGCCCGTATCTGTATGACTAATTCTAAAAATCATATCTGTTGCAATGACTTGTCCGATTTCAATTCAGAGGGCTACCTTTTTGTGATCCAAACCATTCATGTGTCTGCGGGGAAGGCCTGTATATGTATGAATAGTTGTAGAAATCCTATTTGTTTCAACGAATTGGCCGGCTTTTAAGGCCACAATTTTCATTTGGCTAAGTAAATTTCAAGTCGAAAAGGGGTAGCCGGCCTCTACTCAATTATCGAAATCATTAACATGGAGGGCTACTTTCTAGTGATCCATTCGACTAGTTCCTTGTGTGTGTGGCTAATTCTATAAATCATACCTGTTTCAATGACTTTTCCGATTTCAAGTTAGAGGGCTAATTTTTAGTTAACCAAACCATTCATATGTTTGGGGGGAAGGCTCGTATGTGTATGACTAGTTCTGAAAATCCTATTTGTTTCAATGCCTTGGGCGACTTTTAAGACCAAAATTTACGTTTTTCCAAGTAAATTTTAAGTTGAAAAGGGGTAACCTCACCTCTACTCAATTGTCCAAATCCTTAATATAGCGGGCTACTTTCAAGTGATCCATTCGACTGGGCCCGTATATGTGTGACCAATTTTAAAAATCATACCGGTTTCAATGACTTGTCTGATTTCAAGTCAGAGGGCTACTTTCTAGTGATCCAAACCATTCATATGTATGGGGGAAAGGCCCGTATGTGTATGTCTAGTTCTAAAAATCCTATTTGTTTCATCGATTTAGCCGACTTTTAAGACCAAATTTTGCATTTGGTTATGTAAATTTCAAGTCAAAAAGGGGTAACCCGGCATCTAATCAATTGTCCAAATCCTTAATATGGCGGGCTACTATCCAGTGATCCATTCGACTGGTTCCGTATGCGTGAGGCCAATTCTAAAAATCATACTTGTTTCAATAACTTGTTCGATTTCAAGTCGGAGGGCTACTTTTTAGTGATCTAAACCATTCTTATGTCTGAGGGGAACGCCCGTATCTGAATGATTAGTTCTAAAAATCTTATTTGTTTAAACGACTTAGCCGACTTTTAAGACCAAATTTTGCATTTGACTAAGTGAATTTCAAGTCGATAAGGGGTAACTTGGCCTCTACTCAATTGTCCAAATCCTTAATATGGCGGGCTACTCTCCAGTGATCCATTTGACTAGGCCCGTATGTGTGTGACTAATTTGAAAAATTATACCCGTTTTAGTGAGTTATCCGATTTCAAGTCAGAGGGCTACATTTTAGCGATCCAAACCATTCACATGTCTGGAGGGAAGGCCCGTATATGTGTGACTAGTTCTAAAAATCCTATTTGTTTCAACAACTTAGCCGACTTTTAAGACCAAATTTTGCATTTGGCTAAGTGAATTTCAAGTCGATGAGGGGTAACCCGGCCTCTACTCAATTGTCCAAATCCTTAAAATGGCGGGCTACTTTCCAGTGATCCATTCGACTGTGCCTGTATATGTGTGAGTAATTCTAAAAATCATACCTGTTTCAATGACTTATCCGATTTCAAGTCAGAGGGCTACTTTTTAGTGATCCAAACCATTCACATGTCTAGGGGAATGGCTTGTATGTGTATGACTAGTTCTAAAAATCTTATTTGTTTCAATGACTTAGCCGACTTTTAAGACCAAATATTGCATTTAGCTAAGTAAATTTCAAGTCGAAAAGGTGTAACTGGGCCTCTACTCAATTGTCCAATCTATAATATGGTGGGCTACTTTCCAGTGATCCATTCGACTAGGCCCAATTGTGTGTAACTAATTTTTTTGTTACTTGGATCTTAGTGATTGGACCTTCCATCGAGTTGTTTTCTAGCCGGGCCCGGCGTTGAAATTGTTTTAAATGTTTAATCGAAGTTTTTAATCATTAATCTTTTGTTTTAATCATTAAAAGTGTTTTATCGAGCTTGATGGATATCCAATTGTTAAGATCTTGTGGGCCTTGGATTAGCATGGGATTTTGGTCAAGAGTGGATGCCACCAGTTGGTTAAGGGCATGGTGTGCCATAAGGGCTACTATGGTGGAATCCGTTACACATTACGGGGTCGTAATGGTCGTTCTGGAAAAAATAACCTGTAGTCGATGTTAACGGTTTCTTACGCCTCCTTTAAAGGCTGTAACCGCCACTTAATGGTCTATTTTAGGGCAGATATCGGTTTTTCATTTTTTTTTTTTTTTTAAAAAGTTACAAGACATATAAAGGTTTGAAGGTTATCGAATTGTTAAGATCTTTTGGGCACTTGGACTAGCATGGTATTTTGGTGAAGAAGAGTGAAGGGAATTTGTCAATTTGGTGCATGGAGGTAGAGATATAGACTTTTGACGGTATGAGCTATATACAGAAGTCTGTAGGGTTGAGGAGCATCATTGCTGATACTCTAGTTTGCAAACCAAACTTTTTAGTGATCCAAACCATTCATATGTATGGGGGGATGTACCGTATCTGTATGAATAGTTCTAGAAATCCTATTTGTTTCAATAACTTAGCCGACTTTTAAGATGAAGCTTTGAATATGGCTAAGTAAATTTCAAGTAAAAAAAGGGGTAACCTGGCCTCTACTCAATTGTCCAAATCATTAACATGGAGGACTACTTTACAGTGACGAAGAAATTTTCAAGTCAAAAAGTGGTAGCCCGACCTCTGCTCAATTGTCGAAATCATTAACATGGAGGGCTACTTTCTAGTGATCCATTCGACTAATTTAGTTTGTGTGTGGCTAATTCTATAAATCATATTTCAATGACTTGGCCGATTTCAAGTTAGAGGGCTAATTTTTGGTGATCCAAACCATTCATATGTCTGTGGGGAATGCCCGTATGCGTATGACTAGTTCTAAAAATCTTATTTGTTTCAACGACTCAGCCGATTTTTAAGACCAAATTTTGCATTTGGCTAAGTAAATTTCAAGTCGAAAAGGGGTAACCTGCCGTCTAATCAATTATCCAAATCCTTAATATGGCGGGCTACTTTCCAGTGATCCATTTAACTAATCCCGTATTTGTGTGACTAATTCTAAAAATCATACATGTTTCAATGAATTGTCCGATTTCAAGTCAGAGGGCTACTTTTTAGTGATCCAAACTGTTCATATGTCTGGGGGAAAGCCTATATTTGTATGAATAGTTCTAGAAATCCTATTTAATTCAACGACTTAGCCTACTTTTAAGACCAAACTTTGCATTTGGTAAGTAAATTTCAAGTCAAAAAGGGATAACCCAGCCTTTACTCTATTGTCCAAATCTTTAATATGGCGGGCTACTCTCTACTCTCCAGTGATCCATTCGACTAGGCCCATATGTGTGTTACTAATTCTTAAAATCATACCTGTTTGAATGACTTATCCGATTTGAAGTCCGAGGGCTACTTTTTAGTGATCCAAACCATTCTTATGTCTGAGGGGAAGGCCCATATTTGTATGAATAGTTCTAAAAATCCTATTTGTTTCAACGACTTATCCGACTTTTAAGACAAAATTTTGCATTTGGCTAAGTGAATTTCAAGTCGATAAGGGGTAACCCGGCCTCTACCCAATTGTCCAAATTCTTAATATAGCAGGCTACTCTCTAGTGATCCATTCAACCAGGCACGTATGCGTGTGACTAATACTAAGAATTATATCTGTTTTAGTGACTTGTCTGATTTCAAGTCAGAGGGCTACATTTTAGTGATCCAAACCATTTATATGTCTGGAGGGAAGGCCCGTATATATGTGACTAGTTCTAAAAATCCTATTTGTTACAACCACTTAGCGGACTTTTAATACCAAAATTTGAATTTGGCTAAGTGAATTTCAAGTCGATAAGGGGTAACCCGGCCGCTGCTCAATTGTCCAAATCATTAAAATGGCGAGCTACTTTCCAGTGATCCATTCGACTAGGCCCGTATGTTTTTGAGTAATTCTTAAAATCATACCTGTTTCAATGACTTGTCCGATTTAAAGTCAGAGGGCTACATTTTAGTGATCCAAACCATTCATATGTCTGGGGGAAGGCTCGTATGTGTGTGACTAGTTCTAGAAATGTTATTTGTTTCAACGACTTAGCCAACTTTTAAGACCAAACTTTGCATTTGGCTAAGTAAATTTCGAGTCGAAAAGGGGTAAGCCGGCCTCTACTTAATTGTCCAAATCATTATCATGGAGGACTACTTTCCATTGACTAAGAAAATTTCAAGTCAAAAAGGGGTAGCTCGGCCTCTACTCAATTGTCGAAATCATTGACATGGAGGGCTACTTTCCAGTGATCCATTTGACTAGTTCCGTATGCGTCTGGCTAATTCTAAAAATCATACATTTTTCAATGACTTGTCTGATTTCAAGTCAGAGGGCTACTTTTTAACGATCCAAACCATTCATATGTCTGAGGGAAGGCCTACATATGTATGAATAGTCCTAGACAGTGTTTTAAATAGCGGTAGCGTAATGCGTAGCGATAAACCCTCTATAGCGTGTAGCGTAAATACGTAACGTGTACTGTAAGCTACACGATACTTCTTTTTTTTTTTTTTTTAAAATTTAAAACACGACATATAATAAATAATGAAAAAAAAGGAAAAAAAATAATTTAAAAATGCCTAAAAGATGATTCATTTTATCAAGTATAAGCATGTTCAATACAATTATTAGTTATCATTTATCAAAGCCAATCCACATAAATAAGCCAAATCAAATAATTATCACATCAACAACTTTCTAAGCAAACCACTTTAATTAATAATGTCTAATTCAAACCACAAGTCATAATTATGAAAAGAAATAAAAATCCCATAGGTTAAAAGTATTAAGTATAATACAAGTGTCACATTCCTCAAATTAGAAACAAAGAAAATGTGAAAAAAATAATAAAAAATAAAATAATAAAGAAATGCATTGTAGCTTACACTATGGACGCTACGTGCTACATAGCTGTAGCGTACGCTATGACCCCTGTAGAGTACGCTAAAGGGGATATACACTATTTGGGACGCTATGTAGCACTACTGCTACGCTACGCTATGTCGCTATCGCTACGCTACGGGCACTCATTGAAACACTGGTACTAGAAATCCTATTTCATTTAACGACTTGTCCAACTTTTAAGACCACACTTTGCATTTGGCCAAGTAAATTTCAAGTCGAAAAGGGGTAACCCGACCTCTATTCAATTGTCCAAATCTTAAATATGGCGGGCTACTCTCCAGTGATCCATTCGACTAGGCCCGTATGTGTGTGACTAATTCTAAAATTCATACCTATTTGAATGACTTGTCCGATTTGAAGTCAGAGGGCTATTTTTTAGTGATCCAAACCATTCTTATGTTTGAGGGGAAGGCCCATATTTGTATGAATAGTTCTAAAAACCCTATTTGTTTCAATGACTTAGCCGACTTTTAAGACCAAATTTTGCATTTGGCTAAGTGAATTTCAAGTCAATAAGGGCTAACCCGACCTCTATTCAATTGCCCAAATCTTTAATATGGCGGGCTACTCTCCAGTGATCCATTCGACTAGGCCCGTATGTGTGTGACTAATTCTAAAAATCACACCTGTTTGAATGACTTGTCCGATTTGAAGTCAGAGGGCTACTTTTTAGTATTTCAAACCATTCTTATGTCTGAGGGGAAGGCCCGTATTTGTATGAATAGTTCTAAAAACCCTATTTGTTTCAATGACTTAGCTGACTTTTAAGACCAAATTTTGCATTCGGCTAAGTGAATTTCAAGTCGATAAGGAGTAAACCCGGCCTCTACTCAATTGTCCAAATCCTTAAAATGGCGGGCTACTATCCAATGATCCATTCGATTATAACCGTATATGTGTGACTAATTCTAAAAATAATACATGTTTCAATGACTTGTCCGATTTCAAGTCAGAGGGCTACTTTCTAGAGATCCAAATCATTCATATGTATGGGGGAAAGCCCTGTATGTGTATGACTAGTTTTAAAAATCCTATTTGTTTCAATGAGCTATCCGACTTTTAAAACCAAATTTAACATTTGGCCAAGTAAATTTCAAGTCGAAAAGGGGTAACCCGACCTCTATTCAATTGTCCAAATCTTTAATATGGCAGGCTACTCTCCGGTGATCCATTCGACGAGGCCCGTATATGTGTGACTAATTCTTAAAATCATACCTGTATGAATGACTTGTCCGATTTGAAGTCAGAGGGTTACTTTTTAGTGATACAAACCATTCTTATGTCTGAGGGGAAGGCACGTATTTGTATGAATAGTTCTAAAAATCCTATTTCTTTCAACGACTTAGCCGACTTTTAAGTGCAAATTTTGCATTTGGCTAAGTGAATTTTAGGTTGATAAGGGGTAACCCGGCCTCTACTCAATTGTCCAAATCTTTAATATGGCAGGCTACTCTCCAGTGATCCATTCGACTAACCGTACGTTTGTTACTGATTCTTAAAATCATACCTATTTCAATGACTTGTCCGATTTCAAGTCAGAGGGCTACTTTTTAGTGATCCAAACAATTCATATGCCTGGGGGGAAGGCTTGTATGTGTGTGACTGGTTCTAGAAATTTTATTCGTTTCAACGACTTAGCCGACTTTTAAGACCAAACTTTGCGTTTGGCTAAGTAAATATCGAGTCGAAAAGGGGTAACCCGGCCTCTACTCAATTGTCCAAATCATTATCATGGAGGACTACTTTCCAGTGACTAAGAAAATTTCTAGTCGAAAAGGGGTAGCCCGGCCTGTACTCAATTGTCGAAATCATTAACATGGTGGGCTACTTTCTACTGATCCATTCGACTGGTTCCGTATGCGTGTGGCTAATTCCAAAAATCATACCTGTTTCAATGACTTGTCCGATTTTGAGTCAGAGGGCTACTTTTCGGTGATCCAAACCATTCATATGTCTGAGGGAAAGGCCCGTATGTGTATGACTAGTCCTAAAAATCCAATTTGTTTCAACGACTTTGCCGACTTTTAAGACCAAATTCAGCATTTGGCTAAGTAAATTTCTAGTCGAAAAGGGATAACCCGGCCTCTACTCAATTGTCCAAATCTTTAATATGGCGAGCTCCTACCCAATGATCCATTCGACTGAGACTGTATGCGTGTGACTAATTCTAAAAATCATACATGTTTCAATGACTTGTCCTTTTTCAAGTCAGAGGGCTACTTTTTAATGATCCAAAGCATTCATATGTTTGTGGGAAGGCCTATTTCTGTATGAATAGTTCTAGTAATTCTATTTGATTCAACGACTTAACTGACTTTTAAGACCAAATTTTGCATTTGGCTAAGTGAATTTCAAGTCGATAAGGGGTAACCCGGCCTCTACGCTATTGTCCAAATCCTTAATATGGCGGGCTACTCTCCAGTGATCCATTCGACTAAGCCGGTATGTTTGTAACTAATTTTTAAAATCATACCTATTTCAATGACTTGTCCGATTTCAAGTCAGAAGGCTACTTTTTAGTGATCCAAACCATTCATATGTCTGTGGGGAAGGCCCGTATGTGCGTGACTAGTTCTAGAAATCTTATTCGTTTCAACGACTTAGTCGACTTTTAAGACCAAACTTTGCATTTGACTAAGTAAATCTAAAGTCGATAAGGGGTAGCCCAACCTCTACTCAATTGTCGAAATCATTAACTTTGAGGGCTACTTTCTAGTGATCCATTCGACTGGTATCGTATGCGTGTGGCTAGTTTTAAAAATCATACCTATTTCAATGACTTGTTCGATTTCAAGTCAGAGGGCTACTTTCTAGTGATCCAAACCATTCATATGTCTGGGGGAAGGCCCGTATGTGTATGACTAGTTCTAAAAATCCAATTTGTTTCAACGACTTAGCTGACTTTTAAGATCAAGTTTTGCATTTGGCCAAGTAAATTTCTAGTCGAAATGGGATAACCCGGCATCTACTCAATTGTCCAAATCCTTATGGCGGGCTACTCTCCAGCGATCCATTCGACTAAGACCGTATGCGTGTGACTAGTTCTAAAAATAATACACGTTTCAATGACTTGTCTTATTTCAAGTCAGAGGGCTATTTTCTAGAGATCGAAACCATTCATATGTATGGGGAAAAGCCCTGTATGTGAATGACAAGTTCTAAAAATCCTATTTGTTTCAACCACTTATCTGACTTTTAAGACCAAATTTGACATTTGACTAAGTAAATTTCATGTCGAAAAGGGGTAACAAAGCATTTACTCAATTGTCCAAATCATTATCATGGAGGACTACTTTCCAGTTACTAAGAAAGTTTCAAGTAGAAAAGGGGTAGCTCGGCCTCTACTGAATTGTTGAAATCATTAACATGGAGGGCTACTTTCTAGTGATCCATTCGACTGGTTCCGTATGTGTGTAACTAATTCTTAAAATCGTAGCTGTTTCAATGACTTGTCCGATTTCAAGTCAGAGGGCTACTTTCCAGTGATCCAAACCATTTATCTGTCTGAGGGAAAGGCCCGTATGTGTATGACTAGTTCTAAAAATCCAATTTGTTTGAACGATTTAGCCAACTTTTGGATGAAATTTTGCAACTGGCTAAGTAAATTTCTAGTCGAAAAGGGATAACCTGGCATCTACTCAATTGTACAAATCCTTATTATGGCGGGCTACTACCCAGTGATCCATACAACTAAGACTGTATGCATGTGTCTAATTCTAAAAATCATGCATGTTTCAATGTCTTGTCTGATTTCAAGTCAGAGGGTTACTTTTTAGTGATGCAAACCATTCATATGTCTAGAGGAAGGCTTATAACTGTATGAATGGTTCTAGAAATCCTATTTGATTCAACGACTTTGCCGACTTTTAAGACCAAATTTTGCATTTGGCTAAGTGAATTTCAAGTCGATAAGGGGTAACCCGACCTCTACTCAATTGTCCAAATCCTTAATATGGCGGGCTACTCTCTAGTGATCCATTCGACTAAGCCGGTATGTTTGTTACTAATTCTTAAAATCATACCTGTTTCAATGACTTGTCCGATTTCAAGTCAGAGGGCTACTTTTTAGTGATGCAAACCATTCATATGTCTGGGGGGAAGGCCCGTATGTGTGTGATTAGTTCTAGAAATCTTATTCGTTTCAACGACTCAGTCGACTTTTAAGACCAAACTTTGCATTTGGCTAAGTAAATCTCAAGTCGAAAAGGGGTAACTCGGCCTCCACTCAGTTGTCCAAATCATTATCATGGAGGACTACTTTCCAGTGACTAAGAAAATTTCAAGTCGAAAAAGGGTAGCCCGTCCTCTACTCAATTGTTGAAATCATTAACATGGAGGGCTACTTACTAGGGATCCATTCGACTGGTTCCGTATGCGTGTGGCTAATTCTAAAAGTCATACTTGTTTCAATTTCTTGTCCTATTTCAAGTCAAAGGGCTACTTTCCAGTGATCCAAACCATTCATATGTCTGAGGGAAAGGCCCGAATGTATATGACTAGTTCTAAAATTCCAATTTGTTTCAACGACTTGGCCGATTTTTAAGACCAAATTTTGCATTTGGCTAAGTAAATTTCTAGTTGAAATGGGTTAACCCGACCTCTACTCAATTGTCCAAATCCTTGATATGGCGGGCTACTATCTAGTGATCCATTCGACTAAGACTGCATGCATGTGACTAATTCTAAAAATCATACATGTCTCAATGACTTGTCCGATTTCAAGTTAGGGGGCTACTTTTTAGTGATGCAAACCATTTATGTCTTGGGGAAGGCCTATATCTGTATGATTAGTTCTAGAAATCCTATTTGATTCAAATTCATAACCGACTTTTAAGACCAAACTTTGCATTTGGCTAAGTAAATTTCAGGTCGTTAAGGGGTAACTCGGCCTCTACTCAATTGTCCAAATCCTTAATATGGCGGGCTCCTCTCCATGATCCATTCGACTGAGCCCGTATGTGTGTGACTAATTCTAAAAATTATACTCGTTTTAGTGAGGGGAAGGCACGTATCTGTATGAATAGTTATAAAAATCCTATTTATTTCAACGACTTAGCTGACGACCAAATTTTGCATTTGGCTAAGTGAATTTCAGGTCGATAAGTGGTAACCTGGCCTCTACTCAGTTGTCCAAATCCATAGTATGGCGGGCTACTTACCCGTGGTCCATTTGACTAAGCCCGTATGTTTGTGACTAATTCTAAAAATCGTACATGTTTCAATGACTTGTCTGATTTCAAGTCAAAGGGTTACTTTTTAGTGATCCAAACCATTCATATGTTTGGGGGAAGGCCTATATCTTTAAGAATGGTTCTAGAAATCCTATTTGATTCAACGACTTAGCCGACTTTTAAGACCAAACTTTCCTTTTGGCTAAGTAAATTTCAAGTAAAAAAGGGTTTAGCCAACCTCTTTTCAATTGTCCAAATCTTAATATGGTGGGCTTCTCTCCTGTGATCCATTTGACTAGGCCCGTATGCGTGTGACTAATTCTAAAAATCATACATGTTTCAATGACTTGTCCGATTTCAAGTCAAAGGGCTACTTTTTAGAGATGCAAACCATTCATATGTCTGGGGAAGGCCTATATCTGTATGAATAGTTCTAGAAATCCTATTTGATTCAAGGAAATAGCCGACTTTTAAGACCAAGTTTTGTATTTGGCTAAGTGAATTTCTTGTCAATAAGGGGTAACCAGGCCTCTAATCAATTGTCCAAATCCTTATTATGGCGGGTTACTCTCCCGTGATCTATTCGATTAATCCCGTATGTTTGTTGCTAATTCTTAAAATCATACCTGTTTCAATGACTTGTCCAATTTGAAGTCAGAGGGCTACTTTTTAGTAATTCAAACCATTCTTATGTCTAAGGGGAAGGCCCGTATGTGTGTGACTAGTTGTAGAAATCTTATTCGTTTGAATGACTTAGCCGACTTTTAAGACCAAAGTTTACATTTGGCTAAGTAAATCTCAAGTCAAAAAGGGGTAACCCGGCCTCTACTCAAGTAACCAAATCATTATCATGGAGGACTACTTCCCAGTGACTAAGAAACTTTCAAGTCGAAAAGGGGTAGCTCGACCTCTACTCAATTGTCGAAATCATTAACATGAAGGGCTACTTTCTACTGATCCATTCGATTGGTTCCGTATGCGTGTGGCTAATTTTAAAAATCATACCCGTTTCAATGACTTGTCCGATTTCATTTCAGAGGGCTACTTTCTAGTGATGCAAACCGTTCATATGTCTGGGGGAAGGCTCGTATGTGTATGAATAGTTCTAAAAATCGAATTTGTTTCATCGACTTAGCCGACTTTTAAGACCAAATTTTGCATTTGGCTAAGTGAATTTCAGGTCGATAAGGGGTAATCGGGCCTTTACTCAATTGTCCAAATCCTTAATATGGTGGGCTACTCTCCAGTAATCCATTGGACTAAGCTGGTATGTTTCTTACTAATTCTTAAAATCATACCCGTTTCAATGACTTGTCTGATTTCAAGTCAGAGGGCTAGTTTTTAGTGATCCAAACCATTCATATGTCTGGAGGGAAGGCCCGTATGTGTGTGACTGGTTCTAGAAATCTTATTCGTTTGAACTATGTAGTTGACTTTTAAGACCAAACTTTGCATTTGGCTAAGTAAATATCAAGCCGAGAAGGGGATAACCAGGTTTCTACTCAATTGTCCAAATCATTATCATGGAGGACTACTTTCCAGTGACTAAGAAAATTTTTAGTCGAAAAGGGGTACCCCAGCCTCTACTCAATTGTCAAAATCATTAACATGGAGGGTTATTTTCTAGTAATCCATTCGACTGGTTCCGTTTGTATGTGGCTAATTCTAAAAATCATACCCGTTTCAATGACTTGTCCGATTTCAAGCCAGAGGGCTACTTTCTAGTGATCCAAACCATTCATATGTCTGCAGGAAAGGCCCGTATGTGTATTACTAGTTCTAAAAATCCAATCTGTTTCAATGACATTGCTGACTTTTAAGACCAAATTTTGCATTTGGCTAAGTAAATTTCTAGTCGAAAAGGGATAACCTGGCCTCTACTCAATTGTCCAAATCCTTAATATGGCAGGCTACCACTTAGTGATCCATTTGAGTGAGACTGTATGCGTGTGACTAATTCTAAAAATCATACATGTTTCAATGAGTTGTCCGATTTCCAGTCAGAGGGTTACTTTTTAGTGAGCAAACCATTCATATGTCTGGGGGAAGGCCTATATTTGTATGAATAATTCTAGAAATCCTATTTGTTTCATTGACTTAGCCGACTTTTAAGACCAAATTTTGCATTTGGCTAAGTGAATTTCTTGTTGATAAGGGGTAACGCGGCCTCTACTCAATTGTCCAAATCCTTATTATGACGGGTTACTCTCCTGTGATTCATTCGACTAATCCCGTATGTTTGTTACTAATTCTTAAAATCATACCTATTTCAATGACTTGTTCGATTTCAAGTCAGAGGGCTACATTTTAGTGAGCCAAACCATTTATATGTCTGGGAAGAAGACCCGTATGTGTATGACTGGTTCTAGAAATCTTATTTGTTTCAACAACTTAGCCGACTTTTAATTCCAAACTTTGCATATGGCTAAGTAAATATCAAGTCGAAAAGGGGTAACCCATCCTCCACTCAATTGTCTAAATCATTATCAGGGAGGACTACTTTCCAGTGACTAAGAAAATTTCTAGTCGAAAAGGGGTAACCCGGCCTCTACTCAATTGTTGAAATCATTAACATGGAGGGCTACTTTCTAGTGATCCATTCGATTGGTTCCGTATGCGTGTGGCTAATTTAAAAAATCATACCGGTTTCAATGACTTGTCCAATTTCATGTCAGAGGGCTACTTTCTAGTGATGCAAACCATTCATATGTCTGGGGGAAGGCCCGTATGTGTATGTATAGTTCTTAAAATCCAATTTGTTTCATCGACTTAGCTGACTTTTAAGACCCAATTTTGCATTTGGCTAAGTGAATTTCTAGTCGATAAGGGGTAACCGGGCCTATACTCAATTGTCCATATCCTTAATATGGCGGGCTACTCTCCAGTAATCCATTCGACTAAAACCGTATACGTGTGACTAATTCTAAAAATAATACTTGTTTTAATGACTTGTCTGATTTCAAGTCAAAGGGCTACTTTCTTGAGATCCAAAGCATTCATATATATGGGGGAAAGGCTTGTATGTGAATGACTAGTACTAAAAATCCTATTTGTTTCAACCACTTGTCCGACTTTTAAGACCAAATTTGACATTTGGCTAAGTAAATTTCAAGTCAAAATGGGGTAACCCGGCCTCTACTCAATTATCCATATCATTATCATGGAGGACTACTTTCCAATGACTAAGAAAATTTCAAGTAAAAAAGGGGTGGCCCGGCCTCTACTCAATTGTCGAAATCATTAACATGGATGGCTACTTTCTCGTTATCCATTCGACTTTAAGATGAAACTTTGCATTTGGCTATGTAAATTTCAAGTCGAAAATGGGTAATCCGACCTCTATTCAATTGTTCAAATGTTTAATATGGCGGGCTACTCTCTAATGATCCTATCGACTAGGCCCGAATGTGTGCGACTAATTCTTAAAATCATACTTGTTTGAATGACTTGTCCGATTTGAAGTCAGAGGGTTACTTTTTATTGATTCAAACCATTCTTATGTCTAAGGGGAAGGCCCATATGTGTGTGTCTAGTTCTAGAAATCTTATTCGTTTGAATGACCTAGCCGACTTTTAGGACTAAACTTTGCATTTGTCTAAGTAAATCTCAAGTCGAAAAGGGGTAACCCGGCCTCTACTCAATTGTCGAAATCATTATCATGGGGGACTACTTTCCAGTGACTAAGAAAATTTCTAGTCGAAAAGGGGTAGCCCAACCTCTACTCAAGTGTCGAAATCATTAACTTGGAGGGCTACTTTCTTGTGATCCATTCGACTGGTTCCGTATGCGTGTGGCTAATTCTAAAAATCATACCTGTTTCAATGACTTGTCCGATTTCAAGTCCGAGGGCTACTTTCCAGTGATCCAAACCATTCATATGTCTGAGGGAAAGGCCCATACGTGCATGACTTGTTCTAAAAATCCAATTTGTTTCAACAACTTAGCGGACTTTTAAGACCAAATTTTGCATTTGGCTAAATAAATTTCTTGTCGAAAAGGGATATCCCGGCCTCTACTCAATTATCCAAATCCATAATATGGCGGGCTACTACCCAATGATCCATTCGACTAAGACTGTATGCGTGTGACTAATTCTAAAAATCATACATGTTTCAATGACTTGTCCGATTTCTAGTCAGAGGGCTACTTTTTAGTGATGCAAACCATTCATATGTCTGGGTAAGGCCTATATCTGTATGAATAGTTCTAGAAATCCAATTTGATTCAACAAAATAGCCGACTTTTAAGACCAAACTTTGCATTTGGCTAAGTAAATTTCAAGTTGAAAAGGGATAACCCGTCCTCTATTCAATTGTCCAAATCTTTAATATGGCGGGCTACTCTCCAGTGATCCATTCGACTAGGCCCGTATGTGTGTGACTAATTCTTAAAATCATACCTGTTTGAATGACTTATCCGATTTGAAGTCAGAGGGCTACTTTTTAGTGATCCAAACTATTCTTATGTCTGAGGGGAAGGCCCGTATCTGTATGAATAGTTCAAAAAATTCTATTTGTCTCCACGAGATGGCCGACTTTTAAGACCAAATTTTACATTTGGCAAAGTGAATTTCAGGTCGATAAGGGGTATCTCGGCCTCTACTCAATTGTCCAAATCCTTAATATGGCGTGCTACTCTCCAGTGATCCATTCGACTAAGCTCGTATGTTTGTTACTAATTCTTGAAATTATACCTATTTCAATGACTTGTCTGATTTCATGTTAAAGGCCTAGTTTTTAGTGATCTAAACCATTCATATGTCTTGGGGGAAGGCCCGTATGTGTGTGACTGGTTCTAGAAATCTTATTCGTTTCAACGACACTTGACTAAGTAAATTTCTAGTCGAAAAGGGATAACGCGGACTGTAGTCAATTGTCCAAATCATTAATATGGCGGGCTACTCTCTTGTGATCCATTCGACTAAAACTGTATACGTAAGAATAATTCGAAATATAATACACGTTTCAATGACTTGTTCGATTTCAGGTCGGAGGGCTACTTTCTAGAGATCTAAACCATTCATATGTATGGGGGAAAGGCCTAAATGTGAATGACTAGTTCTAAAAATCCTATTTGTTTCAACCACTTATCCCACTTTTAAGAACAAATTTGACATTTGGCTAAGTAAATTTGAAGTTGAAAAGGGGTAACCCAGTCTCTACTCAATTGTCCAAATCAATATCATGGAGGACTACTTTCCAGTGATTAAGAAAATTTCAAGTTGAAAAGGGGTAACCCGACCTCTACTCAATTGTCAAAGTCATTAACATGAAGGGCTACTTTCTAGTGATCCATTCGACTGGTTCTGTATGCGTGTGGCTAATTCTGAAAATCATACCCGTTTCAATGACTTGTCTGATTTCAAGTTAAAGGGCTACTTTCCAGTGATCCAAACCATTCATATGTCTGAGGGAAAGGCCCGTATGTGTATGACTTGTTCTAAAAATCCAATTTGTTTCAACGACTTAGTCGACTTTTAAGACCAAATTTTGCATTTGGCAAAATAAATTTCTAATCGAAAAGGGATAACCCGGCCTCTACTCAATTGTCCAAATCCTTAATATGTCGGGCTACTACCCAATGATCCATTCGACTGAGACTATATGCATGTGACTAAGTTTAAAAATCATACGTGTTTTAATGACTTGTCTGATTTCAAGTCGGAGGCTACTTTCTTGAGATCCAAAGCATTCATATGTATGGGGGAAAGGCTCGTATGTGTCTGACTAGTTCTAAAAATCCTATTTGTTTCAACGACTTATCTAACTTTTTTGACCAAATTTGACATTTGGCTAAGTAAATTTCAAGTCGAAAACGGGTAACCCGGCCTCTACTCAATTGTCCAAATCATTATCATGCAGGACTACTTCCCAGTGAATAAGAAAATTTCAAGTCGAAAAGGGGTAGCCTGACCTATACTCCATTGTCGTAATCATTAACATGGAGGGCTACTTTCTAGTGATCCATTCGACTGATTCCGTATGGGTGTGGGTAATTCTAAAAATTGTACCTATTTCAATGAGTTGTCTGATTTCAAGTCTGAGGGCTACTTTCTAGAGATCTAAACCATTAATATGTCTGGGCGAAGGGCCGTATGTGTATGACTAGTTCTAAAAATCCAATTTCTTTCAACGACTTAGTAGACTTTTAAGACCAAATTTTGCATTTGGCTAAGTAAATTTCTAGTCGAAAAGGGATAACCCGGCCTATACTCAATTGTCCAAATCCTTAATATGGCGGGCTACTATCCAGTGATCCATTCGACTAAAACCGTATATGTGCGACTAATTCTAAAAATAATACATGTTTGAATGACTTGTTCGATTTCAAGTTAGAGGGCTTCTTTCTAGAGATCTAAACCATTCATATGTATGGGGGAAAGGCCCGTATGTGTGTGAATTGTTCTAGAAATCTTATTTGTTTCAACGACTTAGCCGACTTTTAAGACCAAATTTTGCATTTGGCTAAGTAAACTTCATGTCGAAAAGGGATAACCCGGCCTCTACTCAATTGTCCAAATCCTTAATATGGCGGGCTACTCTCCAGTGATCCATTCGACTAAGACCGTATGCGTGTGACTAATTCTAAAAAGCATACATGTTTCAATGACTTGTCTGATTTCTAGTCACTGGGCTACTTTCTAGTGATTGAAACCATTCATTTGTCTGGGGGAAGGCCTCTATTTGTATGAATAGTTCTAGAAATCCTATTTGATTGAACAACATAGTCGACTTTTAAGACCAAACTTTGCATTTGGCTAAGTGAATTTCAAGTCGAAAAGGGGTAACCCGGCATTTATAAAATTGTCCAAATCTTTAATATGGCAGGCTACACTCCAGTGATCCATTCGAATAGGCCCATATGTGTGTGACTAATTCTTAAAATCATACCTGTTTGAATGACTTGTTCGATTTGAAGTCAGAGGGCAACTTTTTAGTGATCCAAACCATTGTTATGTTTGAGGGGAAGGCCCGTATCCGTATGAATAGTTCAAAAAATTCTACTTGTTTCCACGACTTAGCCGACTTTTACGACCAAATTTTGCATTTGGCTAAGTGAATTTCAGTTCGAGAAGGGGTAACCCGTCCTCTACTCAATTGTCCAAATCCTTAAAATGGCGGGCTACTCTGCAGTGATCCATTCGACTAAGCCCGTATGTTCGTTTCTAATTTTTAAAATCATACCTGTTTCAATGACTTGTCCGATTTCAAGTCAGAGGGCTTGTTTTGAGTGATCCAAACCGTTCATATGTTTTGGGCGAAGGCCCGTATGTGTGTGACTGGTTCTAGAAATCTTATTCGTTTCAATGACTTAGCCGACTTTTAAGACCAAACTTTGCATTTGGCTAAGTAAATATCAAGTCGAAAAGGGGTAACCCAGCTTGTACTTAATTGTCCAAATCATTATCGTGGAGGACTAGTTTCTAGTGGCTAAGAATATTTCAGGTCGAAAAGGGGTAGCCCGACCTCTACTCAATTGTCGAAATCATTAACAAGGAGGGCTACTTTCTAGTGATCCATTCGACTGGTTCCGTATGCGTGTGTCTAATTCTAAAATTGTAGCTGTTTCAATGACTTGTCCGATTTCAAGTCAGAGGGCTACTTTCCAGTGATCCAAACCATTCATATGTCCGAGGGAAAGGCCCGTGTGTGTATGTCTAGTTCTAAAAATCCAATTTGTTTCAACGACTTAGCCGACTTTTAAGACCGAATTGTGCATTTGGCTTAGTAAATTTCTAGTCGAAAAGGGATAACCCGGCCTCTACTCAATTGTCCAAATCCTTGATATGGCGGGCTACAATCCAGTGATCCATTCGACTAAGTCTGTATGCGTGTGTCTAATTCTAAAAATCATACATGTTTCAATAACTTGTCCGATTTCAAGTCAGAGGGCTGCTTTTCAGTGATGCAAATAATTCATATATCTAGGGGAAGGCCTATATCCGTATGAATAGTTCTAGAAATCCTATTTGATTCAACAACTTAGCTGACTTTTAAGACCAAATTTTGCATTTGGCGAAATTAATTTCAAGTCGATAAGGGGTAACCCGACCTCTACTCAATTGTCCAAATCCTTAATATGGCGGGCTACTCTCCAGTGATCCATTCGACTAAGCCCGTATGTTTGTTACTAATTGTTAAAATTATAGCTGTTTCAATGACTTGTCCAATTTCAAGTCAGAGAGCTAGTTTTTAGTGATCCAAACCATTCATATGTCTGGGGGAAGGCCCGTATGTGTGTGACTATTTCTAGAAATCTTATTCGTTTCAATGACGTAGCTGACTTTTAAGACCAAACTTTGCATTTGACAAAGTAAGTATCAAGTCGAAAAGGGGTAACTCGGCCTCTACTCAATTGTCCAAATCATTATCATGGAGGAGTACTTTCCAGTGGCTAAGAAAATTTCATGTCGAAAAGGGGTAGCCCGGCCTCTACTCAATTGTCGAAATCATTAACATGGAGGGCTACTTTCTAGTGATCCATTCGACTGGTTTCATATGTGTGTGGCTAATTCTAAAAATCATATCTGTTTCAATGACTTGTCCGATTTGAACTCAAAGGGCTACTTTCTAGTGATCCAAACCATTTAAATGTCTGGGGGAAGACCCATATGTGTATGACTAGTAGTCTAAAAATCCAATTTGTTTCAATGACTTAGCCGACTTTTAATACCAAATTTTGCATTTGGCTAAGTGAATTTCAAGTCGATAAGGGGTAACCTGGCCTCTACTCAATTGTCCAAATCCTTAATATGGCCTGCTACACTCTAGTGATCCATTCGAATAGGCCCGCATGTGTGCGACTAATTCTTAAAATCATATCTGTTTGAATGACTTGTCCGATTTGAAGTCAGACGACTACTTTTTAGTGATCCAAACCATTCTTATGTCTGAGGGGAAGGCCCGTATCTGTATGAATAGTTCAATAAATTCTACTTGTTTCCACGACTTAGCTGACTTTTACGACCAAATTTTGCATTTGGCTAAGTGAATTTCAGGTCGATAAGGGGTAACCCAGCCTCTACTCAATTGTCCAAATCCTTAATATGGCGGGCTACTATGCAGTGATCCATTTGACTAAGCCCGTGTGTTTGTTTCCAATTCTTAAAATCATACCCGTTTTAATGACTTGTCCGATTTCAAGTCAGAGGGCTAGTTTTTAGTGATCTAAACCGTTCATATGTTTGGGGCGAAGACTCGTATGTGTGTGACTGGTTCTAGAAATCTTATTCGTTTCAATAACTTAGTAGACTTTTAAGACCAAACTTTGCATTTGGCTAAGTAAATATTAAGTCGAAAAGGGGTAACCCTGCCTCTACTCCATTGTCCAAATCATAATGATGGAGGACTACTTTCTAGTGGCTACAAAAGTTTCAAGTCGAAAAGGGGTAGCCCGGCCTCTACTCAATTGTCGAAATCATTAACATGGAGGGCTACTTTCTAGTGATCCATTCGACTGGTTTCATATGCTTGTAGCTAATTCTAAAAATCGTAGCTGTTTCAATGACTTGTCCTATTTCAAGTCAGAGGGCTACTTTCCAGTGATCCAAACCATTTATATGTCTGAGGGAAAGGCCTGTGTGTGTATGTCTAGTTCTAAAAATCCAATTTGTTTCAACGCCTTAGCCGACTTTTAAGACCAAATTGTGCATTTGGCTTAGTAAATTTCTAGTCGAAATGGGATAACCCGGCCTCTACTCAATTGTCCAAATCCTTGATATGGCGGGTTAAAATCCAGTGATCCATTCGACCAAGTCTGTATGCGTGTCTAATTCTAAAAATCATACACGTTTCAATAACTTGTCCGATTTCAAGTCAGAGGGCTGCTTTTCAGTGATGCAAACAATTCATATATCTAGGGGAAGGCCTATATCCGTATGAATAGTTCCAGAAATCCTATTTGATTCAACAACTTAGCTGACTTTTAAGACCAAATTTTGCATTTGGCGAAATTTATTTCAAGTCGATAAGGGGTAACCCGACCTCTACTCAATTGTCCAAATCCTTAATATGGCGGGCTACTCTCCAGTGATCCATTCGACTAAGCCCGTATGTTTGTTACTAATTGTTAAAATTATAGCTGTTTCAATGACTTATCCAATTTCAAGTCAGAGGGCTAGTTTTTATGATCCAAACCATTCATATGTCTGGGGGGAAGGCCCGTATGTGTGTTACTATTTCTAGAAATCTTATTCGTTTCAATGACTTAGCCTACTTTTAAGACCAAACTTTGCATTTGGCGAAGTAAGTATCATGTCGAAAAGGGGTAACTCGGCCTCTACTCAATTGTCCAAATCATTATCATGGAGGAGTACTTTCTAGTGGCTAAGAAAATTTCATGTCGAAAAGGGGTAGCCCGGCCTCTACTCAATTGTCGAAATCATTAACACGGAGGGCTACTTTCTAGTGAACTCAAAGGGCTACTTTCTAGTGATCCAAACCATTTATATGTCTGGGGGAAGACCCGTATGTATATGGCTAGTTTTAAAAATCCAATTTGTTTCAACGACTTAGCCGACTTTTAAGACCAAATTTTGCATTTGGCTAAGTGAATTTCAAGTCGATAAGGGGTAACCTGTCCTCTACTCAATTGTCCAAATCCTTAATATGGCCTGCTACACTCTAGTGATCCATTCGAATAGGCCCGCATGTGTGCGACTAATTCTTAAAATCATATCTGTTTGAATGACTTGTCCGGTTTGAAGTCAGATGGCTACTTTTTAGTGATCCAAACCATTCTTATGTCTGAGGGGAAGGCCCGTATCTGTATGAATAGTTCAATAAATTCTACGTGTTTCCATAACTTAGCCGACTTTTACGACCAAATTTTGCATTTGGCTAAGTGAATTTCAGGTCGATAGGGGGTAACCCAGCCTCTACTCAATTGTCCAAATCCTTAATATGGCGGGCTACTATGCAGTGATCCATTTGACTAAGCCCGTATGTTTGTTTCCAATTCTTAAAATCATACCTGTTTCAATGACTTGTCCTATTTCAAGTCAGAGGGCTAGTTTTTAGAGATCGAAACCATTCATATGTTTGGGGCGAAGACTCGTATGTGCATGACTGGTTCTAGAAATCTTATTCGTTTCGATGACTTAGCAGACTTTTAAGACCAAACTTTGCATTTGGCTAAGTAAATATCAAGTCGAAAAGAGGTAACCCAGCCTCTACTTAATTGTCCAAATCATTATGATGGAGGAGTACTTTCTAGTGGCTAAGAAAATTTCAAGTTGAAAAGGGGTAGCCTGGCCTCTACTCAATTGTCGAAATCATTAACAAGGAGGGCTACTTTCTAGTGATCCATTCGACTGGTTCCGTATGCGTGTGTCTAAATCTAAAAATTGTAGCTGTTTCAATGACTTGTCCGATTTCAAGTCAGACGGCTACTTTCCTGTGATCCAAACAATTCGTATGTCTGCGGGAAAGGCCTGTGTGTTTATGCCTAGTTCTAAAAATCCAATTTGTTTCAACGACTTGGCCGACTTTTGAGACCAAATTGTGCATTTGGCTTAGTAAATTTCTAGTCGAAAAGGGATAACCCGGCCTCTACTCAACTGTCCAAATCCTTGATATGGCGAACTACTATCCAGTGATCCATTCGACTAAGACTGTATGCGTGTGTCTAATTCTAAAATTCATACGTGTTTCAATAACTTGTCCGATTTCAAGTCAGAGGGCTACTTTTCAGTGATGCAAACCATTCATATATCGAGGGGAATGCCTATATCCGTATGAATAGGTCTAGAAATCCTCTTTGATTCAACGACTTAGCTGACATTTAAGACCAAATTTTGCATTTGTCGAAATTAATTTCAAGTCGATAAGGGGTAAAACGACCTATACTCAATTGTCCAAATCCTTAATATGGCGGGCTACTCTCCAGTGATCCATTCGAGTAAGCCCGTATGTTTGTTACAAATTCTTAAAATCATAGCTGTTTCAATGACTTGTCCGATTTCAAGTCAGAGGGCTAGTTTTCAGTGATCCAAACCATTCATATGTCTGGGGGGAAGGCCCGTATGTGTGTGACTATTTCTAGAAATCTTATTCGTTTCAATGACTTAGTTGACTTTTAAGACCAAACTTTGCATTTGGCAAAGTAAGTATCTAGTCGAAAAGGGGTAACTCGGCCTCTACTCAATTGTCTAAATCCTTATCATGGAGGAGTACTTTCTAGCGGTTAAGAAAATTTCATGTCGAAAAGGGGTAGCCCGGCCTCTACTCAATTGTCGAAATCATTAACATGGAGGGCTACTTTCTAGTGAACTCAAAGGGCTACTTTCTAGTGATCCAAACCATTTATATGTCTGGGGGAAGACCCGTATGTATATGGCTAGTTTTAAAAATCCAATTTGTTTCAACGACTTAGCCGACTTTTATGACCAAATTTTGCATTTGGCTAAGTGAATTTCAAGTCGATAAGGGGTAACCTGTCCTCTACTCAATTGTCCAAATCCTTAATATGGCCTGCTACACTCTAGTGATCCATTCGAATAGGCCCGCATGTGTGCGACTAATTCTTAAAATCGTACCTGTTTGAATGACTTGTCCGATTTGAAGTCAGATGGCTACTTTTTAGTGATCCAAACCATTCTTATGTCTGAGGGGAAGGCCTGTATCTGTATGAATAGTTCAATAAATTCTACTTGTTTCCACAACATAGCCGACTTTTACGATCAAATTTTGTATTTGACTAAGTGAATTTCAGGTCGATAAGGGGTAACCCAGCCTCTACTCAATTGTCCAAATCCTTAATATGGTGGGCTACTATGCAGTGATCCATTTGACTAAGCTCGTATGTTTGTTTCTAATTCTTAAAATCATACTTGTTTCAATGACTTGTCCGATTTCAAGTCAGAGGGCTAGTTTTTAGTGATCTAAACCGTTCATATGTTTGGGGCGAAGACTCGTATGTGTGTGACTGGTTCTAGAAATCTTATTCGTTTCAATGACTTAACAGACTTTTAAGACCAAACTTTGCATTTGGCTAAGTAGATATCAAGTCGAAAAGAGGTAACCCAACCTCTACTCAATTGTCCAAATCATTATGATGGAGGACTACTTTCTAGTGGCTACGAAAATTTCAAGTCGAAAAGGGGTAGCCCGGCCTCTACTTGATTGTCGAAATCATTAACAAGGAGAGCTACTTTCTAATGATCCATTCGACTGGTTCCGTATGCGTGTGTTTAATTCTAAAAATTGTAGCTGTTTCAATGACTTCTCCGATTTCAAGTCAGAGGGCTACTTTCCAGTGATCCAAACCATTCGTATGTCCGAGGGAATGGCCCACTCAATTGTCGAAATCATTAACAAGGAGGGCTACTTTCTAATGATCCATTCGACTGGTTCTGTATGCGTGTGTCTAATTCTAAAAATTGTAGCTGTTTCAATGACTTCTCCGATTTCAAGTAAGAGGGCTACTTTCCAGTTATCCAAACCATTCGTATGTCCGAGGGAAAGGCCCGTGTGTGTATGCCTAGTTTTAAAAATCCAATTTGTTTCAACGACTTCGCCGACTTTTAAGACCAAATTGTGCATTTGGCTTAGTAAATTTCTAGTCGAAAAGGGATAACCCGACCTCTACTCAACTGTCCAAATCCTTGATATGGCGGGTTACTATCCAGTGATCCATTCGACTAAGACTGTATGCGTGTGTCTAATTCTAAAAATCATACGTGTTTCAATAACTTGTTCGATTTCAAGTCAGAGGGCTACTTTTTAGTGATGCAAACCATTCATATATCTGGGGGAAGGCCTATATCCATATGAATAGGTCTAGAAATCCTATTTGATTCAACGACTTAGCCGACATTTAAGACCAAATTTTGCATTTGTCGAAATTAATTTCAAGTCGATAAGGGGTAAAACGACCTCTACTCAATTGTCCAAATCCTTAATACGGCGGGCTACTCTCCAGTGATCCATTCGAGTAAAGCCCGTATGTTTCTTACTAATTCTTAAAATCATAGCTGTTTCAATGACTTGTCCGATTTCAAGTCAGAGGGCTAGTTTTCAGTGATCCAAACCATTCATATGTCTGGGGGGAAGGCCCGTATGTGTGTGACTATTTCTAGAAATCTTATTCGTTTCAATGACTTAGCTGACTTTTAAGACCAAACTTTGCATTTGGCAAAGTATCTAGTCGAAAAGGGGTAACTCGGCCTCTACTCAATTGTCCAAATCCTTATCATGGAGGAGTACTTTCTAGTGGTTAAGAAAATTTCATGTCGAAAAGGGGTAGCCCGGCCTCTACTCAATTGTCGAAATCATTAACATGGAGGGCTACTTTCTAGTGATCCATTCGACTGGTTTCGTATGCGTGTGGCTAATTCTAAAAATCATACCTGTTTCAATGACTTGTCCGATTTGAACTCAAAGGGCTACTTTCTAGTGATCCAAGCCATTTATTTGTCTGGGGGAAGACCCGTATGTATATGGCTAGTTCTAAAAATCCAATTTGTTTCAACGACTTATCCGACTTTTATGACCAAATTTTGCATTTGGCTAAGTGAATTTCAAGTCGATAAGGGGTAACCTTGCCTCTACTCAATTGTCCAAATCCTTAATATGGCCTGCTACACTCTAGTGATCCATTCGAATAGGCCCGCATGTGTGCGACTAATTCTTAAAATCGTACCTGTTTGAATGACTTGTCCGATTTGAAGTTAGATGTCTACTTTTTAGTGATCCAAACCATTCTTATGTCTGAGGGGAAGGCCCGTATCTGTATGAATAGTTCAATAAATTCTACGTGTTTCCACAACTTAGCCGACTTTTACGACCAAATTTTGCATTTGGCTAAGTGAATTTCAGGTCAATAATGGGTAACCCAGCCTCTACTCAATTGTCCAAATCCTTAATATGGCGGGCTACTATGCAGTGGTCCATTTTACTAAGCTCATATGTTTGTTTCTAATTTTTAAAATCATACCTGTTTCAATGACTTGTCCGATTTGAAGTCAGAGGGCTAGTTTTTAGTGATCTAAACCGTTCATATGTTTGGGGCGAAGACTCGTATGTGTGTGACTGGTTCTAGAAATCCTATTCGTTTCAATGACTTAGCAGACTTTTAAGACCAAACTTTGCATTTGGCTAAGTAAATATCAAGTCGAAAAGAGGTAACCCAACCTCTACTCAATTGTCCAAATCATTATGATGGAGGAGTACTTTCTAGTAGCTAAGAAAATTTCTAGTCGAAAAGGGGTAGCCCGGCCTCTACTCAATTGTAGAAATCATTAACAAGGAGGGCTACTTTCTAGTGATCCATTCGACTGGTTCCGTATGCGTGTGTGTAATTCTAAAAATTGTAGCTGTTTCAATGACTTTTCCGATTTCAAGTCAAAGGGCTACTTTCCAGTGATCCAAACCATTCGTATGTCCGAGGGAAAGGCCCGTGTGTGTATGCCTAGTTCTAAAAATCCAATTTGTTTCAACGACTTAACCGACTTTTAAGACCAAATTGTGCATTTGGCTAAGTAAATTTCTAGTCGAAAAGGGATAACCCGACCTCTACTCAACTGTCCAAATCCTTGATATGGCGGGCTACCATCCAGTGATCCATTCGACTAAGACTGTATGCGTGTGTCTAATTCTAAAAATCATACGTGTTTCAATAACTTGTCCGATTTCAAGTCAGAGGGCTACTTTTCAATGATGCAAACCATTCATATATCTGGGGGAAGGCCTATATCCGTATGAATAGGTCTAGAAATCCTATTTGATTCAACGACTTGGCCGACATTTAAGACCAAATTTTGCATTTGGCGAAATTAATTTCAAGTCGATAAGGGGTAAAACGACTTCTACTCAATTGTCCAAATCCTTAATATGGCGGGCTACTCTCCAGTGATCCATTCGAGTAAGCCCGTATGTTTCTTACTAATTCTTAAAATTATAACTGTTTCAATGACTTGTCCGATTTCAAGTCAGAGGGCTAGTTTTCAGTGATCCAAACCATTCATATGTCTGGGGGGAAGGCCCGTATGTGTGTGACTATTTTTAGAAATCTTATTCGTTTCAATGACTTAGCTGACTTTTAAGACCAAACTTTGCATTTGGCAAAGTAAGTATCTAGTTGAAAAGGGGTAACTCGGCAATTGCTCAATTGTCCAATTCCTTATCATGGAGGAGTGCTTTCTAGCGGCTAAGAAAATTTCATGTCGAAAAGGGGTAGCCCGGCCTCTACTCAATTGTCGAAATCATTAACATGGAGGGCTACTTTCTAGTGATCCATTCGACTGGTTTCGTATGCGTGTGGCTAATTCTAAAAATCATACCTGTTTCAATGACTTGTCCGATTTGAACTTAAAGGGCTACTTTCTAGTGATCCAAACCATTTATATGTCTGGGGGAAGACCTGTATGTATATGGCTAGTTCTAAAAATTCAATTTGTTTCAACGACTTAGCTGACTTTTAAGACCAAATTTTGCATTTGGCTAAGTGAATTTCAAGTCAATAAGGAGTAACTTGGCCTCGACTCAGTTGTCCAAATCCTTAATATGGCCTGCTACACTCTAGTGATCCATTCGAATAGGCCCGCATGTGTGCGACTAATTCTTAAAATCATACCTGTTTGAATGACTTGTCCGATTTGAAGTCAGATGGCTACTTTTTAGTGATGCAAACCATTCTTATGTCTAAGGGGAAGGCCCGTATTTGTATGAATAGTTCAATAAATTCTACGTGTTTTCACAACTTAGCTGACTTTTACGACCAAATTTTGCATTTGGCTAAGTGAATTTCAGGTCGATAAGGGGTACCCAGCCTCTACTCAACTGTCCAAATCCTTAATATGGCGGGCTACTATGCAGTGATCCATTTGACTAAGCTCGTATGTTTGTTTCTAATTCTTAAAATCATACCTGTTTGAATGACTTGTCCGATTTCAAGTCAGAGGGCTAGTTTTTAGTGATCTAAACCGTTCATATGTTTGGGGCGAAGACTCGTATGTGTGTGACTGGTTCTAGAAATCTTATTCGTTTCAATGACTTAGCAGACTTTTAAGACCAAACTTTGCATTTGGCTAACTAAATATCAAGTCGAAAAGAGGTAACCCAACCTCTACTCAATTGTCCAAATCATTATGATGGAGGACTTCTTTCTAGTGGCTATGAAAATTTCAAGTCGAAAAGGGGTAGCCCGGCCTCTACTCAATTGTCGAAATCATTAACAAGGAGGGCTACTTTGTAGTGATCCATTCAACTAGTTCCGTATGCGTGTGTTTAATTCTAAAAATTGTAGCTGTTTCAATGACTTCTCCGATTTCAAGTCAGAGGGCTACTTTCCAGTGATCCAAACCATTCGTATGTCCGAGGGAAAGGCCCGTGTGTGTATGCCTAGTTCTAAAAATCCAATTTGTTTCAACGACTTCGCCGACTTTAAAGGCCAAATAGTGCATTTGGCTTAGTAAATTTCTAGTCGAAAAGGGATAACCCGGCCTCTACTCAACTGTCCAAATCCTTGATATGGCGGGCTACTTTCCAGTGATCCATTCGACTAAGACTGTATGCGTTTGTCTAATTCTAAAATTCATACGTGTTTCAATAACTTGTTCGATTTCAAGTCAGAGGGCTACTTTTCAGTGATGCAAACCATTCATATATCTGGGGGAAGGCCTATATCCGTATGAATAGGTCTAGAAATCCTATTTGATTCAACGACTTAGCCGACATTTAAGACCAAATTATGCTTTTGGCGAAATTAATTTCAAGTCGATAAGGGGTAAAACGACCTCTACTCAATTGTCCAAATCCTTAATATGGCGGGCTACTCTCCAGTGATCCATTCGAGTAAGCCCGTATGTTTCTTACTAATTCTTAAAATCATAGCTGTTTCAATGACTTGTCCGATTTCAAGTCAGAGGGCTAGTTTTCAGTGATCAAAACCATTCATATGTCTGGGGGGAAGGCCCGCATGTGTGTGGCTATTTCTAGAAATCTTATTTCGTTTCAATGACTTAGCTGACTTTTAAGACCAAACTTTGCATTTGGCTAAGTAAGTATCTAGTCGAAAAGGGGTAACTCGGCCTCTATTCAATTGTCCAAATCCTTATCATGGAGGAGTACTTTCTAGTGGCTAAGAAAATTTCATGTCGAAAAGGGGTAGCCCGGCCTCTACTCAATTGTCGAAATCATTGACATGGAGGGCTACTTTCTAATGATCCATTCGACTGGTTTCGTATGCGTGTGGTTAATTCTAAAAATCATATCTGTTTCAATGACTTGTTCGATTTGAACTCAAAGGGCTACTTTCTAGTGATCCAAACCATTTATATGTTTGGTGGAAGACCCATATGTATATGGCTAGTTCTAAAAATCCAATTTGTTTCAACGACTTATCCGACTTTTAAGACCAAATTTTGCATTTAGCTAAGTGAATTTCAAGTCGATAAGGGGGTAACCTGGCCTCTACTCAATTGTCCAAATCCTTAATATGGCCTGCTACACTCTAGTGATCCATTCGAATAGGCCCGCGTGTGTGCGATTAATTCTTAAAATCGTACCTGTTTGAATGACTTGTCCGATTTGAAGTCAGATGGCTACTTTTTAGTGATCCAAACCATTCTTATGTCTGAGGGGAAGGCCCATATCTGTATGAATAGTTCAATAAATTCTACGTGTTTCCACCACTTATCTGACTTTTACGATCAAATTTTGCATTTTGCTAAGAGAATTTCAGGTCGATAAGTGGTAACCCAGCCTCTACTCAATTGTCCAAATCCTTAATATGCGGGCTATTATGCAGTGATCCATTTGACTAAGCTTGTATGTTTGTTTGTAATTCTTAAAATCATACCTGTTTCAATGAATTATCCGATTTCAAGTCAGAGGGCTAGTTTTTAGTGATCTAAACCGTTCATATGTTTGGGGCGAAGACTCGTATGTGTGTGACTGGTTCTAGAAATTTTATTTGTTTCAATGACTTAGCAGACTTTTAAGACCAAAATTTACATTTGGCTAAGTAAATATTCAGTCGAAAAGAGGTAACCCAGCCTCTACTCAATTGTCCAAATCATTATGATGGAGGACTACTTTCTAGTGGCTAAGAAAATTTCAAGTCGAAAAGGGGTAGCCCGGCCTCTACTTAATTGTCGAAATCATTAACAAGGAGGGCTACTTTCTAGTGATCCATTCAACTTGTTCCGTATGCGTGTGTCTAATTCTAAAAATTGTAGCTGTTTCAATGACTTGTCCGATTTTAAGTCAGAGGGCTACTTTCCAGTGATCCAAACCATTCGTATGTCCAAGGGAAAGGCCCGTGTGTGTATGCCTAGTTCTAAAATTCCAATTTGTTTCGACGACTTCGCCGACTTTTAAGACCAAATTGTGCATTTGGCTTAGTAAATTTCTAGTCGAAAAGGGATAACCCGACCTCTACTCAACTGTCCAAATCCTTGATATGGCGGGCTACTATCCAGTGATCCATTCGACTAAGACTGTATGCGTGTGTCTAATTCTAAAAATCATACGTGTTTCAATAACTTGTTCGATTTCAAGTCAGAGGGCTACTTTTCAGTGATGCAAACCATTCATATATCTGGGGGAAGGCCTATATCCGTATGAATAGGTCTAGAAATCCTATTTGATTCAACGACTTAGCCGACATTTAAGACCAAATTTTGCATTTGTCGAAATTAATTTCAAGTCGATAAGGGGTAAAACGACCTCTACTCAATTGTCCAAATCCTTAATACGGCGGGCTACTCTCCAGTGATCCATTCGAGTAAAGCCCGTATGTTTCTTACTAATTCTTAAAATCATAGCTGTTTCAATGACTTGTCCAATTTCAAGTCAGAGGGCTAGTTTTCAGTGATCCAAACCATTCATATGTCTGGGGGGAAGGCCCGTATGTGTGTGACTATTTCTAGAAATCTTATTCGTTTCAATGACTTAGCTGACTTTTAAGACCAAACTTTGCATTTGGCAAAGTATCTAGTCGAAAAGGGGTAACTCGGCCTCTACTCAATTGTCCAAATCCTTATCATGGAGGAGTACTTTCTAGTGGCTAAGAAAATTTCATGTCGAAAAGGGGTAGCCCAGCCTCTACTCAATTGTCGAAATCATTAACATGGAGGGCTACTTTCTAGTGATCCATTCGACTGGTTTCGTATGCGTGTGGCTAATTCTAAAAATCATACCTGTTTCAATGACTTGTCCGATTTGAACTCAAAGGGCTACTTTCTAGTGATCCAAGCCATTTATTTGTCTGGGGGAAGACCCGTATGTATATGGCTAGTTCTAAAAATCCAATTTGTTTCAACGACTTATCCGACTTTTATGACCAAATTTTGCATTTGGCTAAGTGAATTTCAAGTCGATAAGGGGTAACCTTGCCTCTACTCAATTGTCCAAATCCTTAATATGGCCTGCTACACTCTAGTGATCCATTCGAATAGGCCCGCATGTGTGCGACTAATTCTTAAAATCGTACCTGTTTGAATGACTTGTCCGATTTGAAGTTAGATGTCTACTTTTTAGTGATCCAAACCATTCTTATGTCTGAGGGGAAGGCCCGTATCTGTATGAATAGTTCAATAAATTCTACGTGTTTCCACAACTTAGCCAACTTTTACGACCAAATTTTGCATTTGGCTAAATGAATTTCAGGTCAATAATGGGTAACCCAGCCTCTACTCAATTGTCCAAATCCTTAATATGGCGGGCTACTATGCAGTGATCCATTTGACTAAGCCCTTATGTTTGTTTCAAATTTTTAAAATCATACCTGTTTGAATGACTTGTCCGATTTCAAGTCAGAGGGCTAGTTTTTAGTGATCTAAACCGTTCATATGTTTGGGGCGAAGACTCGTATGTGGGTGACTGGTTCTAGAAATCTTATTCGTTTCAATGACGTAGCAAACTTTTAGGACCAAACTTTGCATTTGACTAAGTAAATATCAAGTCGAAAAGAGGTAACCTAGCCTCTACTCAATTGTCCAAAACATTATGATGGAGGACTACTTTCTAGTGGCTAAGAAAATTTCAAGTCGAAAAGGGGTAGCCCGGCCTCTACTCAATTGTCGAAATCATTAACGAGGAGGGCTACTTTCTAGTGATCCATTCGACTGGTTCCATATGTGTGTCTAATTCTAAAAATTGTAGCTGTTTCAATGACTTGTCCGATTTCAAGTCAGAGGGCTACTTTCCAGTGATCGAAACCATTCATATGTCTGAGGGATAGGCCCGTGTGTGTATGTCTAGTTTTAAAAATCCAATTTGTTTTAACGACTTAGCCGACTTTTAAGACCAAATTGTGCATTTGGCTTAGTAATTTTTTTGTCGAAAAGGGATAACCCGGCCTCTACTCAATTGTCCAAATCCTTGATTTGGCGGGCTACAATCCAGTGATCCATTCGACCAAGTCTGTATGCGTGTGTCTAATTCTAAAAATCATACATGTTTCAATAACTTGTCCGATTTCAAGTCAGAGGGCTGCTTTTTAGTGATGCAAACGATTCATATATCTAGGGGTAGGGCTATATCCGAATGAATAGTTCTAGAAATCCTATTTGATTCGACAACTTAGCCGACTTTTAAGACCAAGTTTTGCATTTGGCGAAATTAATTTCATGTCGATAAGGGGTAACTCGACCTCTACTCAATTGTCCAAATCCTTAATATGGCGGGCTACTGTCCAGTGATCCATTCGACTAAGCCCGTATGTTTGTTACTAACTCTTAAAATCATAGCTGTTTTAATGACTTGTCCGATTTCAAGTCAGAGGGCTTGTTTTTAGTGATCCAAACCATTCATATGTCTGGGGGGAAGGCTTGTATGTGTGTGACTATTTCTAGTAATCTTATTCGTTTCAATGACTTAGCTGACTTTTAAGACCAAACTTTGCATTTGGCGAAGTAAGTATTAAGTCGAAAAGGGGTAACTCGGCCTCTACTCAATTGTCCAAATCGTTATCATGGATTGGTAATTTCTAGTGGCTAAGAAAATTTCATGTCGAAAAGGGGTAGCCCGGCCTCTACTCAATTGTCGAAATCATTAACATGGAGGGCTAGTTTCTAGATATCCATTCGACTGGTTTCGTATGCGTGTGGCTAATTCTAAAAATCATACCTATTTCAATGACTTGTCCGATTTGAACTCAAAGGGCTACTTTCTAGTCATCCAAACCATTTATATGTCTGGGGGAAGACCCGTATGTATATGGCTAGTTCTAAAAATCCAATTTGTTTCAACGACTTAGCCGACTTTTATGACCAAATTTTGCATTTGGCTAAGTGAATTTCAAGTCGATAGGGGGTAACCTGGCCTCTACTCAATTGTCCAAATCCTTAATATGGCCTGCTACACTCTAGTGATCCATTCGAATAGGCTCGCATGTGTGCGACTAATTCTTAAAATCATACCTGTTTGAATGACTTGTCCGATTTGAAGTCAGATGGCTACTTTTTAGTGATCCAAACCATTCTTATGTCTGAGGGGAAGGCCCGTATCTGTATTAATAGTTCAATAAATTCTAGTTGTTTCCACGACTTAGCCGACTTTTACGATCAAATTTTGCATTTGGCTAAGTGAATTTCAGGTTGATAAGGGGTAACCTGGCCTTTACTCAATTGTCCAAATCCTTAATATGGTGGGCTACTATGCAGTGATCCATTTGACTAAGCCCGTATGTTTGTTTCTAATTCTTAAAATCATACCTGTTTCAATGACTTGTCCGATTTCAAGTCAGAGGGCTAGTTTTTAGTGATCTAAACCGTTCATATGTTTAGAAATCTTATTCGTTTCAATGACTTAGCAGACTTTTATGACCAAACTTTGCATTTGGCTAAGTAAATATCAAGTCGAAAAGGGGTAACCCAGCCTCTACTCAATTGTCCAAATCATTATCATGGAGGACTACTTTCTAGTGGCTAAGAAAATTTCAAGTCAAAAAGGGGTAGCCCTGCCTCTACTCAATTGTCAAAATCATTAACAAGGAGGGATACTTTCTAGTGATCCATTCGACTGGTTTCGTATGCTTGTAGCTAATTTTAAAAATCGTAGCTGTTTCAATGACTTGTCCGATTTCAAGTCAGAGGGCTACTTTCCAGTGATCCAAACCATTCATATGTCCGAGGGAAAGGCCTGTGTGTGTATGTCTAGTTCTAAAAATTTAATTTGTTTCAACGACTTAGCCGACTTTTAAGACCAAATTGTGCATTTGGCTTAGTAAATTTCTAGTCGAAAAGGGATAACCCGGCCTCTACTCAATGGTCCAAATCATTATCATTGAGGACTACTTTCTACTTACTAAGAAAATTTCAAGTCGAAAAGGGGTAGCCCAACCTCTACTAAATTGTTGAAATCATTAACATGGAGGGCTACTTTCTAGTGATTCATTCGACTGGTTTCGAATGCGTGTTGCTAATTCTAAAAATCATACTTGTTTCAATGATTTGTCCGATTTCAACTCAAAGGGCTACTTTCTAGTGATCCAAACCATTTATATGTCTAGGGGAAGACCCGTATGTGTATGGTTAGTTCTAAAAATCCAATTTGTTTCAACGACTTATCCGACTTTTAAGACCAAATTGCGCATTTGGCTTAGTAAAATTCTAGTCGAAAATGGATAACCCGACCTCTACTCAATTGTCCAAATTCTTGATATGGCGGGCTATAATACAGTGACCCATTCGACTAAGACCGTATGTGTGTGACTAATTCAAAAAATCATACATGTTTCACTGACTTGTCTGATTTCTTGTCAGAGGGCTACTTTCTAGTGATTGAAACCATTCATATCTCTGGGGGAAGGCTTATATCTGTATGAATAGTTCTAGAAATCCTATTTGATTGAACGACATTGTCGACTTTTAAGACCAAACTTTGCATTTGGATAAATGAATTTCATGTCGAAAAGGGGTAACCCTGCCTCTTTTCAATTGTCCATATCTTTAATTTGGCGAGCTACACTCCAGTGATACATTCGAATAGGCCCGTATGTGTGTGACTAATTCTTAAAATCATACCTGTTTGAATGACTTGTCCAATTTGAAGTCAGATGGCTACTTTTTAGTGTTCTAAACCATTCTTATGTCTCAGGGGAAGGCTTGTATTTGTATGAATAGTTCAAAAAATTCTACTTGTTTCCACGACTTAGCCGATTTTTACGACCAAATTTTGCATTTGGCTAAGTGAATTTCAGGTCGATAAGGGGTAACCCGGCTTGTACTCAATTGTCCAAATCCTTAATATGGCGGGATACTCTGCAGTGATCCATTCGACTAAGCCCGTATGTTTGTTTCTAATTCAGAGGGCTAGTTTTTAGTGATCTAAACCGTTCATATGTTTGGGGCGAAGGCTCGTATGTGTGTGCCTGGTTCTAGAAATCTTATTCGTTTCAATGACTTAGCCGACTTTTAAGACCAAACTTTGCATTTGGCAAAGTAAATATCAAGTCGAAAAGGGGTAACCCAGCCTCTACTCAATTGTCCAAATCATTATCATGGAGGACTACTTTCTAGTGGCTAAGAAAATTTCAAGTCGAAAGGGGGTAGCCCGACCTCTACTCAATTGTCAAAATCATTAACATGGAGGGCTACTTTCTAGTGATCCATTCGACTGGTTCTGTATGCGTGTAGCTAATTCTAAAAATCGTAGCTGTTTCAATGACTTCTCTGATTTCAAGTCAGAGGGCTACTTTCCAGTGATCCAAACCATTCATATGTTTGAGGGAAAGGCCCGTGTGTGTATGTCTAGTTTTAAAAATCCGATTTGTTTCAACGACTTAGCCGACTTTTAAGACCAAATTGTGCATTTGGCTTAGTAAATTTCTAGTCGAAAAGGGATAACTTGGCCTCTACTCAATTGTCCAAATCCTTGATATGGCGGGCTACAATCCAGTGATCCATTCGACTAAGACTGTATGCGTGTCAAATTCTAAAAATCATACATGTTTCAATAACTTGTCCGATTTCAAGTCAGAGGGTTGCTTTTCAGTGAAGCAAACCATTCATATGTCTGGGGGAAGGCCTATATCTGTATGAATAGTTCTAGAAATCCTATTTGATTTAACGACTTAGCCGACTTTTAAGACCAAATTTTGCTTTTGGCGAAATGAATTTCAAGTCGATAAGGGGCAACTCGGCGTCTACTCAATTGTCAAAATCCTTAATATGGCGGGCTACTCTCCTGTGATCCATTCAACTAAGCCCGTATGTTTGTTACTAATTCTTAAAATCATAGCTGTTTCAATGACTTGTCCGATTTCAAGTCGAAGGGCTAGTTTTTAGTGATACAAACCATTCATATGTTTGGGGGGAAGGGCCGTATATGTGTGACTATTTTTAGAAATCTTATTCGTTTCAATGACTTAGCTGACTTTTAAGACCAAACTTTCTGTTTGGCTAAGTAAATATCAAGTCGAAAAGGGGTAACTTGGCCTCTACTCAGACGTCCAAATCATTATCATGGAGGACTACTTTCTACTGACAATGAAAATTTCAAGATGAAAAGGGGTAGCCCGACCTCTACTCAATTGTCAAAATCATTAACATGGAGGGCAACTTTTTAGTGATCTATTCGACTGGTTCCGTATGCGTTTGGCTAATTCTAAAAATCGTAGCTGTTTCAATGACTTGTCCGATTTCAAGTCAGAGGGATACTTTCCCGTGATCCAAACCATTCATATGTCTGAGGGAAAGGCCCGTGTGTGTATGTCTAGTTCTAAAAATCCAATTTGTTTCAATGACTTAGTCGACCTTTAAGACCGAATTTTGCATTTGGCTAAGTAATCCTTATGTCGAAAAGGGATAACCCGGCCTCTATTCAATTGTCCAAATCTTTAATATGGCGGGCTACACTCCAGTGATCCATTTGAATAGGCCCATTTGTGTGTGACTAATTCTTAAAATCGTACCTGTTTGAATGACTTGTCCGATTTGATGTCAGATGGCTACTTTTTAATGATCCAAACCATTCTTATATCTGAGGGGAAGACCCGTATCTGTATGAATAGTTCAAAAAATTCTCCTTGTTTCCACGACTTAGTCGACTTTTACGACCAAATTTTGCATTTGGCTAAGTGAATTTCAGGTCGATAAGGGGTAACTCGGCCTCTACTTAATTGTCCAAATCCTTAATATGGCAGGCTACTTTGCAGTGATCCATTTGACTAAGCCCGTATGTTTGTTTCTAATTCTTAAAATCATACCTGTTTCAATGACTTGTCCGATTTCTAGTCAGAGGGCTAGTTTTTAGTGATCCAAACCATTCATATGTTTGGGGCGAAGGCTCGTATGTGTGTGACTGGTTCTTGAAATCTTATTCGTTTCTATGACTTAGTTGACTTTTAAGACCAAACTTTGCATTTGGCTAAGTAAATATCTAGTTGAAAAGGGGTAACCCAGCCTCTACTCAATTGTCGAAATCATTATCATGGAGACTACTTTCTACCGATGAAGAAAACTTCAAGTCGAAAAGGGGTAGCCCGGCCTTTATTCAATTGTTGAAATCATTAGCAAGGAGGGCTACTTTCTAGTGATCCATTCGACTGGTTCCGTATGCGTGTAGCTAATTCTTGATATGGCGGGCTACTATCCAGTGATCCATTCGACTAAGACTGTTTGCGTGTGTCTAATTCTAAAAATCATACATGTTTCAATAACTTGTCCAATTTCAAGTCGGTGGGCTGCTTTTCTGTGATGCAAACCATTGATATATCTAAGGGAAGGCCTATATCCGTATGAATAGTTCTAGAAATCCTATTTGATTCAACAACTTAGCCGACTTTTGAGACCAAATTTTGCATTTGGCAAAATTAATTTCAAGTCGATAAGGGGTTAACCCGGCCTCTACTCAATTGTCCAAATCCTTAATATGCCGGGCTACTCTCTAGTGATCCATTCGACTAAGCCCGTATGTTTGTTACTAATTCGTAAAATCATAACTGTTTCAATGACTTGTCCGATTTCAAGTCAGAGGGCCAGTTTTTAGTGATCCAAACCATTCTTATGTCTCGGGGGAAGGCCCATATGTGTGTGACTATTTCTAGAAATCTTATTCGTTTCAATGACTTAGCTGACTTTTAAGACCAAACTTTGCATTTGGCTAAGTAAATATCAAGTAGAAAAGGGGTAACCCGGCCTCTACTTAATTGGCCAAATCATTATCATGGAGGACTACTTTCTACTGACCAAAAAATTTCAAGTCGAAAAGGGGTAGCCCGGCCTCTTCTCAATTGTCGAAATCATTAACATGGAGGGCGACTTTCTAGTGATCCATTCGACTTGTTTCGTATGCGTGTGACTAATTCTAAAAATCATACCTGTTTCAATGACTTGTCTGATTTTAAGTCAAAGGGCTACTTTCTAGTAATCCAAACCATTTATATGTCTGGGGGACGACCCGTATGTGTATGGCTAGTTCTAAAAATCCAATTCGTTTCAACGACTTAGCCGACTTTTAAGACCAAAATTTGCATTTGGCTAAGTAAACTTCTTATCGAAAAGGGATAACCCGCCCTCAACTCAATTGTCCAAATCCTTAATATGGCGGGCTACTCTCCAGTGATCCATTCTACTAAGACCGTATGCGTGTGACTAATTCTAAAAATCATACATGTTTCAATGACTTGTCTCATTTTTAGTCAGAGGGCTACTTTCTAGTGATTGAAACCGTTCTTATGTCTGGGGGAAGGCCTATATCTGTATGAATAGTTCTAGAAATCCTATTTGATTGAAAGACATATTCGACTTTTAAGACCAAACTTTGTATTTGGGTAAGTGAATTTCAAGTCGAAAAGGGGAAACCCGACCTCTATTCAATTGTCCAAATCTTTAATATGGCGGGCTACACTCCATTGATCCATTCGAATAGGCCCGTTTGTGTGTGACTAATTCTTAAAATCATACCTTTTTGAATGACTTGTCCGATTTGAAGTCTGAGGGCTACTTTTTAGTGATCTAAACCATTCTTATGTCTGAGGGGAAGGCCCGTATCTGTATGAATAGTTCAAAAAATTCTACTTGTTTCCACGACTTAGCAGACTTATATGACTAGATTTTGCATTTCGCTAAGTAAATTTCAGGTTGGTAAGGGGTAACCCGGCCTCTACTCAATTGTCCAAATCCTTAATATGGCGGGCTACTCTGCAGTGATCCATTCGACTAAGCCCATATGTTTGTTTCTAATTCTTAAAATCATACCTGTTTCAATGACTTATTGGATTTCAAGTCAGAGGGCTAGTTTTTAGTGATCCAAACCATTCATATGTTTGGGGCCAAGGCTCGTATGTGTGTGACTGGTTTTGGAAATCTTATTTGTTTCCATGACTTAGCAGACTTTTAAGACCAAACTTCGCATTTGGCTAAGTAAATATCAAGTTGAAAATGGTTAACCCAGCCTCTACTCAATTGTCCAAATCATTATCATGGAGGACTACTTTCTAGTGGCAAAGAAAATTTCAAGTTGGAAAGGGGTAGCCCGGCCTCTACTCAATTGTCGAAATCATTAACAAGGAGGGCTACTTTCTAGTGATCCATTCGACTAGTTCCGTATGCGTGCAGCTAATTCTAAAAATAGTAGCTGTTTCAATGACTTGTTCGATTTCAAGTTAGAGGGCTACTTTCTATGATCCAAACCATTCATATGTTTGAGGGAAAGGCCCGTGTGTGTATGTCTAGTTCTAAAAATCCAATTTGTTTCAACGACTTAGCCGACTTTTAAGACCAAATTGTGCATTTGGCTTAGTAAATTTCTAGTCGAAAAGGGATAACCCGGCCTCTACTCAATTGTCCAAATCCTTGATATGGCGGGCTACTCTCCAAAGATCCATTCGACTAAGACTGTATGCGTGTGTCTAATTCTAAAAATCATACATGTCTCAATAACTTGTCCGATTTCAAGTCAGAGGGCTGCTTTTCAGTGATGCAAACGATTCATATATCTTGGGGAAGGCCTATAACTGTATGAATAGTTCTAGAAATCCTATTTGAGTCAACGACTTAACCGACTGTTAAGACCAAATTTTGCATTTGGCGAAATTAATTTCATGTCGATAAGTGGTAACCCGACCTCTACTCAATTGGCCAAATCCTTAATATGGCGGGCTACTCTCCAGTGATCCCTTCGACTAAGCTCCTATGTGTGTTACTAATTCTTAAAATCATACCTGTTTCATTGATTTGTCCGATTTCAAGTCAGATGGCTAGTTTTTAGTGATCCAAACCGTTCATATGTTTGGTGCGAAGGCTCCTATGTGTGTGACTGGTTTTAGAAATCTTATTCGTTTCAATGACTTAGTTGACTTTTAAGACTAAACTTTGCATTTGGCTAAGTAAATATCAAATCGAAAAGGGGTAACCCAGCCTCTACTCAATTGTCCAAATCATTATCATGGAGGACTACTTTCTGGTGGCTAAGAAAATTTCAAGTCGAAAAGGGGTAGCCCGACCTCTACTCAATTGTCGAAATCATTAACAAGGAGGGCTACTTTCTTGTGATCCATTCGACTGGTTCCATATGCGTGTATCAAATTCGAAAAATCATAGTTGTTTCAATGACTTGTCCGATTTCAAGTTAGAGGGCCACTTTCCAGTGATTCAAACCATTTATATGTCCTAGGGAAAGGCCTGTGTGTGTATGTCTAGTTCTAAAAATCCAATTTGTTTCAACGACTTAGCCGACTTTTAAGACCAAATTGTGCATTTGGCTTAGTAAATTTCTAGTCGTAAAGGGATAACCCGACCTTTACTCAATTGTCCAAATCCTTGATATGGCGGGCTACTATCCAGTGATCGGGCTTCTATCTAGTGATCCATTCGACTAAGACTGTATGCGTGTGTCTAATTCTAAAAATCATACATGTTTCAATAACTTGTCCGATTTCAAGTCGGAGGGTTGCTTTTCAGTGATGCAAACCATTCATATATCTAGGGGATGGCTTATATCATTATGAATAGTTCTAGAAATCCTATTTAATTCAACGACTTAGCCGACTGATAAGACCAAAATTTGCATTTGGCGAAATTAATTTCAAGTCGATAAGGGGTAACCCGGCCTCTACTCAATTGTCCAAATCTGTAATATGGCGGGCTACTCTCCTGTGATCCATTCAACTAAGCCTGTATGTTTGTTACTAATTCTTAAAATCATAGCTGTTTCAATGACTCGTCCGATTTCAAGTTAGAGGGCTAGTTTTTAGTGTTCCAAACTATTCATATGTCTGGGGGGACGGCTCGTATGTTTGTGCCTATTTTTAGAAATCTTATTCGTTTCACTGACTTAGATGACTTTTAAGACCAAACTTTGCATTTGGCTAAGTAAATATCAAGTCTAAAAGGGGTAACCCGTTCTCTTCTCAATTGTCTAAATCATTATCATGGATGACTAATTTCTACTGACTAAGAAAATTTCAAGTCAAAAAGGGGTAGTCCGACCTCTACCTAATTGTTGAAATCATTAACAAGGAGGGCTACTTTCTAGTGATCCATTCGACTGTTTCAATGACTTGTCAGATTTCAAGTCAAAGGGCTACTTTCTAGTGATCCAAACTATTTATATGTCTGGGGGAAGACCTGTATGTGTATGGCTAGTTCTAAAATTGCAATTTGTTTCTACGACTTAGCCAACTTTTAAGACTAAATTTTGCATTTGGCTAAGTAAACTTCTTGTCGAAAAGGGATATCTTGGCCTCTACTCAATTGTCCGAATCTTTAATATGGTGGGTTACTCTGCAGTGATCCATTCGATTAAGCTCGTATGTTTGTTTCTAATTTTTAAAATCATACCTGTTTCAATGACTTGTCCGATTTCATGTCAGAGGGCTAGTTTTTAGTGATCCAAGCCGTTCATATGTTTGGGGCGAAGGCCCGTATGTGTGTGACTGGTTCTAGAAATCTTATTTGTTTCAATGACTTAGCTGACTTTTAAGACCAAACTTTGCATTTGGCTAAGTAAATATCAAGTCGAAAAGGTGTAACCCAGCCTCTACTCAATTGTCCAAATCCTTATCATGGAGGACTACTTTCTAGTGGCTAAGAAAATTTCAAGTCGAAAATGGTAGTCCGGCCTCTAGTCAATTGTTGAAATCATTAACAAGGAAGGCTACTTTCTAGTGATCCATTTGACTGGTTTCGTATGCGTGTAGCTAATTCTAAAAATCGTAGCTGTTTCAATGACTTGTTCGATTTCAAGTCAGAGGGCTACTTTCCAGTGATTCGAAGCATTTATATGTCTGAGGGAAAGGCCCGTGTGTGTATGTCTAGTTCTAAAAATCTAATTTGTTTCAACGACTTAGCCAACTTTTAAGACTAAATGGTGCATTTGGCTTAGTAAATTTCTAGTCGAAAAGGGATAACCTAGCATTTACTCAATGTCCAAATCCTTGACATGGTGGGCTACTATCTAGTGATCCATTCGACTAAGACTATGCGTGTGTCTAATTCTAAAAATCATACATGTTTCAATAACTTGTCTGATTTCAAGTCAGAGGGCTACTTTTCAGTGATGCAAACCATTCATATATCTGGGGGAAGGCCTATATCTGTATGAATAGTTCTAGAAATCCTATTTGATTCAACGACTTAGCCGATTTTTAAGACCAAATTTTGCTTTTAGCGAAATGAATTTCTAGTCGATATGGGGTAACTCGGCCTCTACTCAATTGTCCAAATCCTTAATATGGCGGGCTACTCTCTTGTGATCCATTCAACTAAGCCCGTATGTTTGTTACTTATTCTTAAAATCATACCTGTTTCATTGACTTGTCCGATTTCAAGTCAGAGGGCTTGTTTTTAGTGATGCAAACCATTCATATGTCTGGGGGGAAGGGCCCTATGTGTGTGACTATTTCTAAAAATCTTATTCGTTTCAATGACTTAGCTGACTTTTACGACCAAACTTTGCATTTGGCTAAGTAAATATCAAGTCGAAAAGGGGTAACCCGGCCTCTAGTCAATTGTCGAAATCATTATCATGGAGGACTACTTTCTACTGACTAAGGAAATTTCAAGTCAAAAAGGGGTAGCCTGACCTCTTCTCAATGGTCGAAATCATTAACATGGAGGGCGTCTTTCTAGTGATCCATTCGACTGGTTTCGTATGCGTGTGGCTAATTCTAAAATCGTAGCTGTTTCAATGACTTGTCCGATTTCAACTCAAAGGGCTACTTTCTAGTGATCCAAAGTATTTATGTCTGGGGGAAGACCCGTATGTGTATGGATAGTTCTAAAAATCCAATTTGTTTCAACGACATAGCCGACTTTTAAGACCAAATTTTGGAATTGGCTAAGTAAACTTCTTGTCGAAAAGGGATAACCCGACCTCTACTCAATTGTCCAAATCCTTAATATGGCAGGCTACTCCCTAGTGATCCATTCGACTAAGACCGTATGCGTGTGACTAATTCTAAAAATCATACTTGTTTCAATGACTTGTTTGATTTCTAGTCAGAGGGCTACTTTCTAGTGATTGAAACCATTCATATGTCTGGTGGAAGGCATATATTTGTTTGAATAGTTCTAGAAATACTATTTGATTGAACGACATAGTCGACTTTTAAGACCAAACTTTGCATTTGACTAAGTGAATTTCAAGTCGAAAAGGGGTAACCCGGCCTCTATTCAATTGTCCAAATCTTTGATATGGTGGGCTACACTCCAGTGATCCATTCGAATAGGCCCGTAAGTATGCGACTAATTCTTAAAATCATACCTGTTTGAATGACTTGTCCGATTTGAAGTCAGAGGGCTACTTTTTAGTTATCCAAACCATTCTTATTTTTGAGGGGAAGGCCCGTATCTGTATGAATAGTTCAAAAAATTCTACTTGTTTCCACGACATAGCCTTATTTTACGACCAAATTTTGCAGTTGGCTAACTCAATTTCAGGTCGATAAGGGGTAACCCGGCCTGTACTCAATTGTCCAAATCCTTTATATGGCGGGCTACTCTGTAGTGATCCATTCGACTAAGCCCGTATGTTTGTTTCTAATTCTTAAAATGATACCTGTTTCAATGACTCTTCCGATTTCAAGTCAGAGGGCTAGTTTTTAGTGATCCAAACCTTTCATATGTTTGGTGCGAAGGCCCGTATGTGTGTGACTGGTTCTAGAAATCTTATTCGTTTCAATGACTTAGCTGACTTTTAAGACCAAACATTTCATTTGGCTAAGTAAATATCAAGTCGAAAAGGGGTAACCCAGCCTCTACTCAATTGTCCAAATCATTATCATGGAGGACTACTTTCTAGTAGCTAAGAAAATTTCAAGTCGAAAAGGGGAAGCCTAGCCTCTACTCAATTGTTGAAATCATTAACAAGGAGGGCTACTTTCTAGTGATCCATTCGATTGGTTTGGTATGCGTGTAGCTAATTTTAAAAATCGGAGCTGTTTCAATGACTTGTCCGATTTCAAGTTAGAGGGCTTCTTTCCGGTGATCCAAACCATTCATATGTCCAAAGGAAAGGCCCGTGTGTGTATGTCTAGTTCTAAAAATCCAATTTGTTTCAATGACTTAGCCGACTTTTAAGACCAAATTGTGCATTTGGCTTAGTAAATTTCTAGTAAAAAAGGGATAACTCGGCCTCTACTCAACTGTCCAAATCCTTGATATGGCGGGCTACTATCCAGTGACCATTCGACTAAGACTGTATGCGTGTGTCTAATTCTAAAAATCATACATGTTTCAATAACTTGTCCGATTTCAAGTCAGAGGGCTGCTTTTCAGTGATGCAAACCATTCATATATCTTGGGGAAGGCCTATATCTGTATGAATAGTTTTAGAAATCCTATGTGATTCAACGACTTAGCCGACTATTAAGACCAAATTTTGCATTTGGCGAAATTAATTTCAAGTCGATAAGGGGTAACCCAGCCTCTACTCAATTGCCCAAATCCTTAATATGGCGGGCTACTCTCCAGTGATCCATTCAACTAAGCCCATATGTTTGTTACTAATTCTTAAAATCATACCTGTTTCAATGAATTGTCCGATTTCAACTCAGAGGGCTAGTTTTTAGTGATCCAAACCGTTCATATGTTTGGGGCGAAGGCTTGTATGTGAGTGACTGGTTCTAGAAATCTGTAACATCCCGAAAATCGAGGGTCGAGTAGTAACTCAACTCTCGAGTTCCAGAACATCACTTATGCAACAAAATGAATGATGATTGAATGTTGATTTCAGTAGTGAACATGAGTGAGATTAAGCCAAAACAATATCATACTCCGTCCATATCAGTTAAATTTGGCGGAAGATCTCAGATAGATAGATAAAATATATAAACTATGATGAGTCTCCAGAGTGTGATAACATTACTGGGTTAAATAATTACAAGTACAATCTTAAAATATACCAAATGTGTAAGGTCCTCTAGTCAATATCTTAGAAAGCCCTGTCGATCGGGGACACGACTCACGAAGCTTTTAAGACAAACTACATACATGTAGTCATTGCAATAAAACGGCTCAAGCCTCGAAAAGCGTAACCATATCCTCGGACAATGTCGACGGTGGGTGTTCAAACACCGTCATTAACATGGGGGAGTGAGTAGCTAACTTTCTAATGGAACAATAAAGCATAAGTTAACATGTTATCGACTCAGTCAAGCAGTAATGATAAAGCAGAACAATCAAACACTCCTAACTACTCTTATTAATGCAAGTATGAATGACATGATGTATGCCCTCACCACACCCTCCCTCATGCGACACCATTTCACGTTCGCGGCATGCTTTCTTCCTCGTGCTCCACATCTTCCAGGGCACATGCGGATGCATGGTGAGCATGATTACCGAGTTGTTATTAGTCCATTTCAAATGAAGCCTATCCATTGAGAAACTAAGGTCCTCCCTTGTATCATTCCCAAACATGATCCATTCTAGTAAATACCCTAGTTAATATCGACGATGGTGTATTTTCTAGGTCACTCGTTTCCAAATCATTACGCACAAAGGTTACACCACTCCCCATCACCTCTTAAACGATTCATCACTATACTGAAATGGCCTTTCAACTCTATATACCGCGACAAACTCTAAGGCTCACCGCGATTTCGGAGTATGCTCGAGGTCACTAAAAGGGCTAACATGTGGGCTACTTGCTCGTTCGTTGCACCACTCCCCCATCACCTTATCAATGTAGGCCGACAATTCGAATATAGTGTCATATACCACCATAATGGCTCACGAGTCCGGTTTCAAGTCACTACTTGCGGGGAGGCACGTGGCCCACTGATGGCCGATGGCTCGACCACGGTGTCCCATCCATTACCATGCCCGGCTCATGAGTCTTAGCGGATCGAGTACCATGGTTAAAAGGGTTTTCAAGGTAAGTTTGGTACCCTTTGTTTCAACGACATGGTGAACATACATTAGACAAATCGGGTTACATGACGGCTTAGTAATTTCGGCGCACAATCAATTAGACAACATCAAGTGTCCATAAGCCTTAATATGGCGTGGCTAACCATGTCGCTATCCGACATACGACTAAAACACATCTTACGTGTCTAATGAAACTCAACATGATTCCAATGACTTGTCCGATTTCAAGTGACTATAGACATAGTCCCAAACTCATCATCATCCATAGCATGAGGAGTAAAGCCTGATAAACAAAGTAATTCAAACATTCTAGTAACATTTATAAAGCATGATATAAGGCATTTGTAAAGCACTACGTTAATAGGAATACAAACACATATATTTGTCCAAGTAAGCCATTTAAGTAAACAACCTCATGGAGGTAATCATACATGTCACTAGGGTAGTTGAGAATCCCATCTCAACACCCTCCTAAGTGATCAACATCCAAACACTTGCTCACACACATTTCCACAAACACATAACATACTCTATTTCAACATACTTAGTGTATGTTATGTTAGCAAACATGTAGTAGGGCTTAATCCTTTACAATGAAGCAAATATTATATGCAAGACACATAATATATTTATACAACAATTAATCATGGAAAACACATCTCTAAAAATCATACATGTATACGGTATTTCTCAAGTCGAATACTAGTTTTACATACATAGTGTATATTAGTAAAACATGTATTTAGTATGCGAATCCTTTCGCCAAATAAATATTTTATCCATATATCAATATATCCATACAACAAATAATCATGTCAAATACATTTCCAAAAATATCATTATACGGGTATTTTCTACGAATACCTAGAATATGTAAATTCCATATTCTACAACTTTAATCGAAACAGAAAACGGAAAGCATTTTGTACATGTGGTGCATACGCATCATGAATCTATCATTATCTCGACATTGAAAGCGTTGAAAACCATAACCTATACACCTAAAGTCCGCACCTTTGTCGTAGAGATCGTAAGGGGTCGATAGGTTTGCTAAGCTTCCGTATTCTAAACCTAGAGAAACTAAATAGGTTAGCGATTTCAAACCTCTTGATTCCATATCAACCCTTAAAACAGATTAGGTTGGGTTTTTAAGACCAAATTTTGCATTTGGCTAGGTAAAGCGATTAGAAAAGCGGTAGAGCATGGATAAGTCCAACTCAGGGAAGAGTGGTAGGGAGATCCTCCCATATCCCACACTCTCTCTCTTTTCTCTCTCTAAAAATCCAAATTCATGTATGACAATGAGAGGGGTTTAAGGTCAACTTATATAGCCTAAAATGTGCATAATAGGCTTAAGGTCAAGGTATACTTGGGTTATAACCAAAGCGGGCGATTTCAACTCAACAGGGGACTTGGCGGGCCTCCTTGAGCCAAAGGTCGGACTTAAGCTCACCGACACCGGATCTTCGTTCTATTAAGTTTTCATGTTTCAATGGATTTCCAGATCACGCGTCGGACCAGGGCTCGATTCAACGGATCAGTGGATCTCGATCGAGATTCCGTACATGTAAATGTTTATGAAATTTTCTAATATTCCGAGGGTGTAATTTGGTCGATTGACGACATTGACTTAAAGATCCCCAAACGAGAGATGCTTTGCTATTCAAGATATTTATTTTGTAAAGAAACAAGTGTTTTCACACTCTCTCGCTGTCGGACTAATATGGCCGTGGAACACTATCTGGATTTGATTTAGAGATGGTTGTCAAGCCCGCTTTGTGTGTGACTAAGTCCTAACTTGGTATTATTTGACTGACTAGTCGATGTCGGTACTAGATCGATCCGGAGTTTCAAGATGCTCCCAGGAAGCGGGGGTAATGAGTTTGATCTTAGATTTTAGGAACCTAGCGTCAATGATTCTACAAGTTTTGGGTCTTGCATGGATCGTATTTAAAGCGATTCAAATGGATTTCATGGCTAATCTAGTTTAGCACCTAGTTAACTTTGTCAATTTTCTAAAGGATTTAATCGATAAGTGATTTTCGGCCTCTCAATTGGAACTTAGTCCTTTGTAGTTTGTATATAAAGTGATCCAAGTTATACTACTTAGCTATGTTTAAGATAGTGTCTAATTACTTAGAAAAATTGAAAGATCAAGGTGAAGGGTGTGATTTCAAGTGAGTTCTAGTTGTTTTAGACTTTGGGATTTGATTCAAACCGTTAATAAGGTGTTTGGGACCGACCCATTGCCAAGGCTCGTAATTCCAGTGTGTGCAAAAATCCGGGATGTTACAAAATCTTATTCGTTTCAATGACTTAGTTGACTTTTAAGACCAAACTTTGCATTTGGCTAAGTAAATATCAAGTCGAAAAGGGGTAACCCAGCATGTACTCAATTGTCCAAATCATTATCGTGGAGGACTACTTTCTAGTGGCTGAGAATATTTCAAGTCGAAAAGGTGTAGCCCGACCTCTACTCAATTGTCGAAATCATTAACAAGGAGGGCTACTTTTTAGTGATCCATTCGACTGGTTCCGTATGCGTGTAGCTAATTTTAAAAATCGTAGCTGTTTCAATGACTTGTTCGATTTCAAGTTAGAGGGCTACTTTCTTGTGATCCAAACCATTCATATGTCCGAGGGAAAGGCCCGCGTGTGTTTGTCTAGTTCTAAAAATCCAATTTGTTTCAACGACTTAGCCGACTTTTAAGACCAAATTGTGCATTTGGCTTAGTAAATTTCTTGTCGAAAAGGGATAACCCGGCCTCTACTCAATTGTCCAAATCCTTGATATGGCGGGCTACTATCCAGTGATCCATTCGACTAAGACTGTATGCATGTGTCTAATTCTAAAAATCATACATGTTTCAATAACTTGTTCGATTTCAAGTCAGAGGGCTGCTTTTTAGTGATGCAAGCCATTCATAAATCCGGGGGAGGGCATATATCTGTACGAATAGTTCTAGAAATCCTTTTTAAGATCAAACTTTGCATTTGGCTAAGTAATATCAAGTCGAAAAGGGCTAACCCGGCCTCTACTCAATTGTCGAAATCATTATCATGGAGGACTACTTTCTACTGACTAAGGAAATTTCAAGTCAAAAAGAGGTAGCCTGGCCTCTTCTCAATTGTCGAAATCATTAACATGGAGGCTGTCTTTCTAGTGATCCATTCGACTGGTTTCGTATGCATGTGACTAATTTTAAAAATCATACCTGTTTAAATGACTTGTCCAATTTCAACTCAAAGGGCTACTTTCTTGTGATCCAAACCATTTATATATCTTGGGGAAGACCCGTATGTGTATGGCTAGTTCTAAAAATCCAATTTGTTTCAACGACTTAGCCGACATTTAAGACCAAATTTTGCATTTGGCTAAGTAAACTTCTTGTCGAAAAGGGATAGCTCGGCCTCTACTCAATTGTCCAAATCCTTAATATGGCGGGCTACTATCCTGTGATCCTTTCGACTAAGACCGTATGCGTGTGACTAGTTCTAAAAATCATACATGTTTCAATGACTTGTCTGATTTCAAGTCAGAGGGCTACTTTCTAGTGATCCAAACCATTCATATGTTTGGGGGAAGGCCTATATGTATGAATAGTTCTAGAAATCTTATTTGTTTCAACATGACTTTTAGACCAAACTTTTAATTTGGCTAAAATTTCAAATCAAAAGTGGTAACTCTAGCTCTACTCAATTGTCCAAATCATTATCATGGAGGACTACTTTCTAGTGGCTATGAAAATTTCAAGTCGAAAAGGGGAAACCTGGCCTCTGCTCAATTGTTGAAATCATTAACAAGGAGGGCTACTTTTTAGTGATCCATTCGATTGGTTCTGTATGCGTGTAGCTAATTTTAAAAATCATACTTTTTTTCAATGACTTGTCCGATTTCAAGTCAAAGGGCTACACTTCTAGTGATCCAAACCATTTATATGTCCGGGGAAGACCCGTGTGTGTATGTCTAGTTCTAAAATCCAATTTGTTTCAACGACTTAGTTGACTTTTAAGACCAAATTTGGCTTGGCTTAGTAAATTTCTAGTCGAAAAGGGATAACTTGGCCTCTACTCAATTGTCCAAATCCTTAATATGGCGGCTACTATCTATCCATTCGATAAGACCATATTGACTAAGACATATTTCATGCACTTGTCTGATTTCTTGTCAGAGGGCTACTTTCTAGTGATCGAAACCATTCATATGTCTGGGGGAAGGCCTATATTTGTATGAATAGTTCTAGAAATCCTATTTGATTGAACGACATAGTTGACTTTTAAGACCAAAATTTGCATTTGGCTAAGTTAATTTCAAGTCGAAATGGGGTAACATGGCCTCTATCCAATTGTCCAAATCTTTAATATGGCGGGTTACACTTCAGTGATCCATGCGAATAGGCTCGTATGTATGTGACTAATTCTTAAAATCATTCCTGTTTGCATGACTTGTCCGATTTGAAGTTAGAGGGCTACTTTTTAGTGATCCAAATCATTCTTATGTTTGAGGGGAAGGCCCGTATCTATATGAATAGTTCAAAAAATTGTACTTGTTTCTATTACTTAGCCAACTTTTACGACCAAATTTTGCATTTGGCTAAGTGAATTTTTGGTCGATAAGGGGTAACCCGGCCTCTACTCAATTGTCCAAATCCTTAATATGGCGGGATACTCTACAGTGATCCATTCGACGAAGCCCGTATGTTTGTTTCTAATTATTAAAATAAGACCCGTGTCAATGACTTGTCCGATTTCAAGTCAGAGGGCTAGTTTTTAGTGATCCAAACCATTCATATATTTGGGGAGGAGGCCCGTATGTGTGTGACTATTTCTAGAAATTTTATTCGTTTCAAGGACTTAACTGACTTTTAACACCAAACTTTGCATTTGACTAAGTAAATATCATGTCTAAAAGGGGTTACCCGGCCTCTACTCAATTGTCCAAATCATTATCTTGGAGGACTACTTTCTACTGTCTAAGAAAATTTCAAGTCGAAAAGGGGTAGCCCGACATCTACTCAATTGTCGAATTCATTAACATGGAGGGCTACTTTCTAGTGATCCATTCGACTGGTTTCGTATGCGTGTGGCTAATTATAAAAATCATACCTGTTTTAATGACTTGTCCGATTTCAACTCAAGGGGCTACTTTCTGGTGATCCAAACCATTTAAATGTCTGGGGGAAGACCCATATGTGTATGACTAGTAGTCTAAAAATCCAATTTGTTTCGACGACTTAGCCGACTTTTAAGACCAAATTTTGCATTTGGCTTAGCAAACTTTTTGTCGAAAAGGGATAACCCGGCCTCTACATAATTGTCCAAATCCTTAATATGGCGGGCTACTCTCCAGTGATCCATTCGACTAAGACTGTATGCGCGTGACTAATTCTAAAAATCATACATGTTTGAAAGACTGGGGGAAGGCCTATATCTATTTGAATAGTCTTGGGCTACTTTCTAGTGATTGAAAACAATCATATGTCTGGGGGAAAGGCCTACATCTATATGAATAGTCCTAGAAATCCTATTTGTTTGAACGACATAGTCGACTTTTAAGACCAAACTTTGCATTTGGCTAAGTGAATTTCAAGTCGAAAAGGGGTAACCCGGCCTCTATTCAATTGTCTAAATCTTTAATATTTCAGGCTACACTCCAGTGATCCATTCGACTAGAACCGTATGTGTGTGACTAATTCTTAAAATCATACCTGTTTGAATGACACTCTAGTGATCCATTCGAATAGGCCCGTATGTGTGTGACTAATTCTTAAAATCATACCTGTTTGAATGACTTGTCCGATTTGAAGTCAAAGGGCTACTTTTTAATGATCCAAACCATTCTTATGTCTGAGGGGAAGGCCCGTATCTGTATGAATAGTTCAAAGAATTCTACTTGTATCCACGACTTAGCCGACTTTTACGGCCAAATTTTGCGTTTGGCTATGTGAATTTCAGGTCGATAAGGGGTAACCCGGCCTGTACTAAATTGTCCAAAGCCTTAATATGGCGGGCTACTCTGTAGTGATCCATTCGACTAACCCGTATGTTTGTTTCTAATTCTTAAAATCATACCCGTTTCAATGACTTGTTCGATTTCATGTCAAAGGGCTAGTTTTTTGTGATCGAAACTGTTCTTATGTTTGGGGCGAAGGCCCGTATGTGTGTGACTGGTTCTAAAAATCTTATTCTTTTCAATGACTTAGCTGACTTTTAAGACCAAACTTTGCATTTGGCTAAGTAAATATCAAGTCGAAAAGGGGTAACCCAGCCTCTACTCAATTGTCCAAATCATTATGATGGAGGACTACTTTCTAGTGGCTAAGAAAATTTCAAGTCGAAAAGGGGTAGCCCGACCTCTGCTCAATTGTCGAAATCATTAACAAGGAGAGCTACTTTCTAGTGATCCATTCGACTGGTTCCGTATGCGTGTAGCTAATTCTAAAAATCTTAGTTGTTTTAATGACTTGTCCGATTTCAAGTCAGAGGGTTACTTTCTAGTGATCCAAACCATTTATATGTCTGAGGGAAAGGCCCGTGTGTGTATGTCTAGTTTTAAAAATCCAATTTGTTTCAACAACTTAGCTGACTTTTAAGACCAAATTGTGCATTTAGCTTAGTAAATTTCTAGCCGAAAAGGGATAACCCTGCCTCTACTCAATTGTCCAAATCCTTGATATGACAGGCTACTATTCAGTGATCCATTCGACTAAGACTGTATCTTTGTGTCTAATTCTAAAAATCATACATGTTTTAATAACTTGTCCGATTTCAAGTCAGAGGCCTGCTTATCGGAGATGCAAACCATTCATATATCTGGGGGAAGGCCTATATCTCTATGAATAATTCTAGAAATCCTATTTGATTCAACGATTTAGCCGACTTTTAAGACCAAATTTTGCATTTGGCGAAATGAATTTCAAGTCGATAAGGGGTAACCCGGCCTCTACTCAATTGTCCAAATCCTTAATATGGTGGGCTACTCTCCAGTGATCCATTCGACTATGCCCGTATGTTTGTTACTAATTCTTAAAATCATACCTGTTTCAATGACTTTTCCAATTTCAAGTCAGTGGGCTACTTTTTAGTGATTTAGACCATTCATATGTTTGGGTGGAAGGCCCGTATGTGTGTGACTGTTTCTAGAAATCTTATTCGTTTTAATGACTTGGCGGACTTTTAGGGCCAAACTTTGTATATGGCTTAGTAAGTATCAAGTCGAAAAGGGGTAACCCGGCCTCTACTCAATTGTCCAAATCATTATCTTGGAGGACTACTTTCTACTGACTAAGAAAATTTCAAGTCGAAAAGGGGTTGCGCTGCCTCTACTCAATTGTTGAAATCATTAACATGGAGGGCTACTTTGTAGTGATCCATTCTACTGGTTGCGTATGCGTGTGGCTGATTCTAAAAATCATACCTGTTTCAATGACTTGTTTGATTTCAAGTCAGAGGTTTACTTTCGAGTGATCCAAACCATTCATATGTCTGAAGGAAACGCCCATATGTGTATTTCTAGTTCTAAAAATCCAATTTGTTTCCACGACTTAGCCAACTTTTAAGACCAAATTATGCATTTGGCTTAGTAAATTTCTAGTCGAAAAGGGTAACCCGACCTCTACTCAATTGTCGAAATCCTTAATATGGCGGGTTACTATCCAGTGATCCATTCGACTAAAACCGTATGTATGCGACTAATTCTAAAAATAATACATGTTTGAATGACTTGTCGAATTTCAAGTCAGAGGGCTACTTTCTAGTGATCCAAACCGTTTATATGTATGGAGGAATGACCCGTATGTGTGTGAATTTTTCTAGAAATCTTATTTGTTTCAACGACTTGGCCGACTTTTAAGACCAGACTTAGCATTTGGCTAAGTAAATAACAAGTCAAAATGGGGTAACTCGGCTTCTACTCAATTGCCCAATTCATTATCATGGAGGAGTACTTTCCAGTGACTAAGAAAATTTCATGTCGAAAATGGGTAGCACGACCTCTACTCAATTGTCGAAATCATTAACATGGAGGGCTACTTTCTAGTGATCCATTCGACTGGTTCCGTGTGCGTGTCGCTAATTCTAAAAATCATTCTTGTTTCAATGACTTGTCCGATTTCATGTCAGAGGGCTACTTTCGAGTGATCCAAACCATTCATATGTCTGACGGAAACGCCCCTATGTGTATGACTAGTTCTAAAAATGTAATTTGTTTCAATGACTTAGCCGACTTTTACGACCAAATTTTGCATTTGGATAAGTAAACTTCTAGTAGAAAAGGGAAAACCCGGTGTCTACTCAATTGTCCAAATCCTTAATATGGCGGGCTACTATCCAGTGATCCATTCAACTAAAACCGTATGTGTTACTAATTCTAAAAATAATACATGTTTCAATGACTTGTCCGATTTCAAGTTAGAGGGCTACTTTTCAGTGATCCAAACCGGTCATATGTCTGAGGGAAAGGCCCATATGTGTATGACTAGTTCTAAAAATCCAATTTCTTTCAACGACTTAGCCAACTTTTAATACCAAATTTTGCATTTGGCTAAGTAAATTTCTAGTAAAAAAGGGATCACCCCACTTCTATTCAATTGTCCAAATCCTTAATATGGCGGGCTACTATCCATTGATCCATTCGACTAAGACTGTATGCGTGTGACTAATTCTAAAAATCATACATGTTTCAATAACTTGTCCGATTTCAAGTCCAAGGGCTAATTTTTAGTGATGCAAAACATTCATATGTCTGAGGGAAGGCCTATATCTGTATGAATAGTTCTAGAAATCCTATTTGATTCAACGACTTATCCGACTTTTAAGACCAAATTTTGCATTTGGCTAAATGATTTTCAAGTCGATAAGGGGTAACCCGGCCTCTACTCAATTGTCCAAAACCTTAATATGGCGGGCTACTCTCCAGTGATCCATTGGACTAAGCCCGTATGTTTGTTACTAATTCATAAAATCATACCTGTTTCAATGACTTGTCCGATTTCAAGTCATTGGGCTACTTTTTAGTTATCCAAACCATTCATATGTCTGGGGGGGAGTCCCGTATGTGTGTGACTAGTTTTAGAAATCTTATTCGTTTCAACGACGTAGCCGACTTTTAACACCAAACTTTGCATTTGGCTAAGTAAATCTGAAGTCGAAAAGGGGTAACCCGTCTTCTAATTAATTGACCAAATAATTATCATGGAGGATTACTATCCAGTGACTCAGAAAATTTCAAGTCGAAAAGGGGTAGGCCGACCTCTAGTCAATTGTCGAAATCATTAACATAGAGGGCTACTTTCTAGTGATCCATTTGACTGGTTCCTTATGCATGTGGCTAATTCTAAAAATCATACTTGTTTCAACAACTTGTCTGATTTCAAGTCAGAGGGCTATTTTCTAGTGATCCAAACCATTCATATGTCAGGGGGAAGGCCTATATGTGTATGACTAGTTCTAAAAATCCAATTCGTTTCAACGACTTAGCCGACTTTGAAGACCAAATTTTGCATTTAGCTCTGTAAATTTCTAGTCGAAAAGGGATAACCCGGCCTCTACTCAATTGTCCAAATCCTTGATATGGCCGGCTACTATCCAGTGAACCATTCAACTAAGATTGTATGCGTGTAACTAATTATAAAAAATCATACATGTTTCAATGACTTGTTTGATTTCTAGTCAAAGGGCTACTTTTTAGTGATACAAACCATTCATATGTCTGGGGGAAGGCCTATATCTGCATGAATAGTTCTAGAAATCCTATGTGATTGAACGACATAGTTGACTTTTAAGACCAAACTTTTCGTTTGGCTAAGTAAATTTCAAGTCGAAAAGGGGTAACCTGACCTCTATTCAATTTTGCAAATCTTTTATATGGCGGGATACTCTCCAGTGATCCATTCGACTAGGCCCTTATGTGTGTGACTAATTCTTAAAATCATACTTTTTTGAACTACTTGTCCGATTTGAAGTCAAAGGGCTACTTTTAACCGATCTAAACCATTCTTATGACGGAGGGGAATGCCCCTATCTGTATGAAAATTTCTAAAAATCCTAATTGTTTCAACGACATAGCCGACTTTTAAGACCAAATTTTGCATTTGGTTAAGTGAATTTCAGGTCGATATGGGGTAACCCGGCCTCTACTCAATTGTTCAAATCCTTAATATAGCGGGCTACTATCCAGTGACCCATTCGACTAAAACCGTATTTGTGTGACTAATTCTAAAAGCAATACAAGTTTCAATGACTTGTCCGATTTCAAGTCAGAGGGCTACGTTCTAGAGATCTAAAGCATTCATATGTATGCAGGAAAGGTCCTTATGTGTCTGACTAGTTCTAAAAATCCTATTTGTTTCAACGACTTATTCGACTTTTAATACCAAATTTGACATTTGTCTAAGTAAATTTCAAGTTGAAAAGGTGTAGCCCGACCTCTAGTCAATTGTCGAAATCATTAACAAGGAGGGCTACTTTCTAGTGATCCATTTGACTGGTTTAGTATGCGTGTGGCTAATTCTAAAAATCATACCTGTTTCAATGACTTGTCTGATTTCATGTTAGAGGGCTACTTTCTAGTGATCCAAACCATTCATATGTCTCTGGGAAGGCCCGTATGTGTATGACTAGTTCTAAAAATCCAATTTGTTTCAACGACTTAGCCGACTTTTAAGACCAAATTTTGCATTTGGCTAAGTAAATTTCTAGTCGAAAAGGGATAACCCGCCCTCCACTCAATTGTCCAAATCCTTGATATGGTGGGCTACTATCCAGTGATCCATTCCACTAAGACTGTATGCGTGTGACAAATTCTAAAAATCATACATGTGTCAATGACTTGTCTGATTTCTAGTCAGAAGGCTACTTTTTAGTGATGCAAACTATTCATGTCTTGGGGAAGGCCTATATCTGTATGAATAATTCTAGAAATCCTATGTGATTGAACGACATAGTCGACTTTTAAGACCAAACTTTGCATTTGGCTAAGTAAATTTCAAGTCGAAAAGGTGTAACCTGACGTCTATTCAATTGTCCGAATCTTTTATATGGCGGGCTACTCTCCAGTGATCCATTCGACTAGGCCCTTATGTGTGTGACTAATTCTTAAAATCATACCTGTTTGAACTACTTGTCCGATTTGAAGTCAAAGGGCGCTACTTTTAACTGATCCAAACCATTCTTATGTCCGAGGGGAAGGCCCCTATCTGTATGAAAAGTTTTAAAAATCCTATTTGTTTCAACGACATAGCCGACTTTTAAGACCAAATTTTGCATTTGGCTAAGTGAATTGCAGGTCGATAAGGGGTAACCCGGCCTCTACTCAATTGTTCAAATCCTTAATATGGCGGGCTACTATCCAGTGATCCATTCGACTAAAACCGTAACTATGTGACTAATTCTAAAAACAATACCAGTTTCAATGACTTGTTCAATTTCAGGTCAGAGGGCTACTTTATAGAGATCAAAAGCATTCATATGTATGGGGGAAAGGCCCGTATGTGTTTGACTAGTTCTAAAAATCCTATTTGTTTCAACAACTTATTCGACTTTTAAGACCAAATTTGACATCTGTCTAAGTAAATTTCAGGTCGAAAAGGGGTAACCCGACCTCTACTCAATTGTCCATATCATTATCATGGAGGAATACTTTCCAGTGACTAAGAAAAGCCTGGCCTCTACTCAATTATCGAAATCATTAACATGGAGGGCTACTTTCTAGTGATCCATTCAACTGGTTCCGTATGCGTGTGGCTAATTCTAAAAATCATACTTGTTTCAATGACTTGTCCGATTTCAAGTCAGAGGGCTACTTTCTAGTAATCCAAACCATTCATATGTTTGGGGGAAGACCCGTATGTGTATGACTAGTTCTAAAAATCCAATTTGTTTTAACGACTTAGCCGACTTTTAAGATCAAATTTTGCATTTGGCTAAGTAAATTTCTAGTTGAAAAGGGATTACCCGACTTCTACTCAATTGTCCAAATCCTTAATATGGCGGGCTACTATCCAGTGATCCATTCGACTAAGACGGTATGCGTGTGACTAATTCTAAAAATCATACATGTTTCGATGACTTGTCTGATTTCAAGTCAGAAGGCTACTTTCTAGTGATGCAAACCATTCATATGTCTGAGGGAAGGCCTATATCTGTATGAATAGTTCTAGAAATCCTATTTGATTGAACGACATATCCGACTTTTAAGACCAAACTTTACATTTGGCTAAGTAAATTTCAAGTCGAAAAGGGGTAACCCGACCTCTATTCGATTGTCCAAATTTTTAATATGGCGTGTTACTCTCCCGTGATTCATTCGACTAGGCTCGTATGTGTGTGACTAATTCTTAAAATCATACCTGTTTGAATGACTTGTCCGATTTGAAGTTAGAGGGCTACTTTTTAGTTAGAGGCTCGTATCTGTATGAATAGTTCAAAAAATTCTATTTGTTTCCACGACTTATTCGACTTTTACGACCAAATTTTGCATTTGGCTAAGTGAATTTCAGTTCGATAAGGGGTAACTTGGCCTCTACTCAATTGTCCATATCCTTAATATGGCGGGCTACTCTGCAGTGATCCATTCGACTAAGCCCGTATGTTTGTTTCTAATTCTTAAAATCATACCCGTTTCAATGACTTGTCCGATTTCATGTCAGAGGGCTAGTTTTTAGTGATCCAAACCGTTCATATATTTGGGGCGAAGGCCCGTATGTGTGTGGCTGGTTTTGGAAATCTTATTCGTTTTAATGACTTAGCTGACTTTTAAGACCAAACTTTGCATTTGGCTAAGTAAATATCAAGTCGAAAAGGGGTAACCCGGCCTCTACTAAATTGTCCAAATGATTATTATGGAGGACTACTTTCTAGTGACTAAGAATTTCAAGTCGAAAAGTGGTAGCCTGACCTCTACTCAATTGTTGAAATCATTAACATGGAGGGCTACTTTCTAGTGATCCATTCGACTAGTTCCGTATGCGTGTGGCTAATTCTAAAAATCATACATGTTTCAATGACTTGTGCGATTTCATGTCAGAAGGCTACTTTCAAGTGATCCAAACCATTTACATGTCTGAGGGAAACGCCCGTATGTGTATGACTACATCTAAAAATCCAGTTTGTTTCAACGAATTAGCCGACTTTTACGACTAAATTTTGCATTTGGATAAGTAAACTTCTAGTCGAAAAGGGATAACCCGGCCTCTACTCAATTGTCCAAATCCTTAATATGGCGGGTTACTATCCAGTGATCCATTCGACTAAAACCGTATATGTGTAACTAATTCTAAAAATAATACATGTTTCAATGACTTGTCCGATTTCAAGTCAGTGGGCTACTTTCTAGAGATCCAAACCATTCATATGTATGGGGCAAAGGCCCGTATGTGTGTGAATTGTTCTAGAAATATTTTTTGTTTCAACGAATTAGCCAACTTTTAAGACCAAACTTAGCATTTGGCTAAGTAAATAAGCCGAAATGGGGTAACTCGGCTTCTTCTCAATTGCCCAATTCATTATCATGGAGGACTACTTTCCAGGGACTAAGAAAATTTCAAGTCGAAAAGGGGTCATCCGACCTCTACTCAATTGTCGAAATCATTAACATGGATGACTACTTTCTTGTGATCCATTCGACTGGTTCTGAATTTGTGTGGCTAATTCTTAAAATCGTAGCTGTTTCATTGTCTTGTCTGATTTCAAGTCAGAGAGCTACTTTCCAGTGATCTAAACCATTCATATGTCTGAGGGAAAGGCCCGTATGTGTATGACTAGTTCTAAAAATCCAAATTGTTTCAACGACTTAGCCGGCTTTTAAGACCAAATTTTGCATTTGGCTAAGTAAATTTCTAATAGAAAAGGTATAACCCGACCTCTACTCAATTATCCAAATCCTTAATATGGCGGGCTACTATCCAGGGATCCATTCGACTAAGCCTGTATGCGTGTGATTAATTCTAAAAATCATACATGTTTCAATGACTTGTCTGATTTCAAGCCAGAGGGCTACTTTCTAGTGATGCAAACCGTTCATATGTTTAGGGGAAGGCCTATATCTGTATGAATAGTTCTAGAAATCCTATTTGATTGTACGACATAGCTGACTTTTAAGACCAAATTTCGCATTTGGCTTGGTAAATTTCAAGTCGAAAAGGGGTAACCCGACCTCTATTCAATTGTCGAAATCTTTAATATGGCGGGCTACTCTCTAGTGATGCATTCGACTAGGCCCGTATGTGTGTGGCTAATTTTATAAATCATACCCGTTTCAATGACTTATCTGATTTCAAGTTAGAGGGCTAATTTTTGGGGATCCAAACCATTCATATGTCTGGGAGGAAGGCCTATATGTGTATGACTAGTTCTAAAATTCCTATTTGTTTCAACGACTTAGCCGACTTTTAAGACCAAATTTTGCATTTGTCTAAGTAAATTTCATGTCGAAAAGGGGTAACCCGACCTCTACTCAATTGTCCAAATCTTTAATATGGTGGGCTACTCTCCAGTGATCCATTCGACTCGGCCCATATGTGTGTTACTAATTGTTTAAACATACCTGTTTGAATGACTTGTCAGATTTGAAGTTAGAGGGATACTTTTTAGTGATCCAAGCCATTCTTATGTTTGAGGGGAAGGACTGTATCTGTATGAATAGTTCTGAAAATCCTATTTGTTTCAACAACTTAGCCGACTTTTAAGACCAAAATTTGCATTTGGCTAAGTGAATTTCAAGTCAATAAGGGGTAACTCAGCCACTAGTCAATTGTCCAAATCCTTAATATGGCGGGCTACTCTCCAGTGATCCATTCTACCAGGCCCGTATGTGTGTGACTAATTCTAAAAATTATACCCGTTTTAGTGTCTTGTCCAATTTCAAGTCAGAGGGCTAGATTTGAGTGATCCAAATGATTCATTTGTCCGGAGGGAAGGCCCGTATGTGTGTGACTAGTTCTAAATATCCTATTTGTTTGATCTAATTAGCCGACTTTTAAGAACAAAATTTGCATTTGGCTAAGTGCCTTTCAAGTCGATAAGGGGTAACCCGGCCTCTACTCAGTTTTCAAATCTTTAAATTGGCGGGCTACTTTCCAGTGATCCATTCGACTAGGCCCGTAAGTTTGTGACTAATTCTTAAAATCATACCTGTTTCAATGACTTATTCGATTTCAAGTCAGCGGGCTATATTTTAGTGATCCAAACCATTCATATGTATGGGGGGAAAGCCCGTATGCGTGTGACTAATTTTAAATATCCTATTTGTTTTAACGACTTATTCGACTTTATTTATTTGTTTATTTATTGTTTATTTATTGAATCGGTTAGTTTTGAGATTTTAGTCGTAGTCATTCAATCTAATAGATGTTAGTGGATTGGCTTGATTATTTATTTGTTTATTTATTGTACCTAATCTTTAAGTGTTGTTTGACATGATCTATACCATTCATTTAAGAGGTTAGGACCATGTCGAGGTAATGCAATTTTCTAGGCCCATCCAACCTTGAAGATCATATGCATGGCACGCTCCAAGAATAGGCCAAATACGCCATTCATTTTGGATTGGATCTAAGTACCATTCATTTGATTTTTGATTTTTATTTATTTATTTATTTTTTATTTTTTATGATAGTTAATTTTAAGGCATGATCTGAAAATAAGGCAATACACATCTCAAGCAAACCACACCAAAAGAAACAATGGTGATTGAATGCCCACCATTGAAAATTTCCCAAGGCCACTGTAATGTTTATTTGCCATCTAACCTGTTGACTAGGTCACATACACTTGGACGAAGAGAAAACATAGTTCAATCACCACTATTTCTAGTGATGTGGCTCACCTGAGATTTTAAAATCTGCCTCATTTTGGGCTCATGCTATAAAATTAGCAGACCCTTATTTAGGGCTCGTCCTAAAATTAGTTGGCAAAATGGATGGATGGCATGGATAAAACAAATGTATCATGGAGGGCCCACAAAGCACCCACCAGCAATGCCCAGGACCAACTCGGTACTGGAGGCACTACAAGAAAATGCCCATTTACTAAAATTACTCCAGATGGGACGTAATGCGTCTAAGTACGAAAGTATGGTGGAGCTATAGAATGTAAGTTATGTCCTTTGGGGGGGTGGGGAGGGGGGGGGATTAGGACTATTTAAAATTTTTGCCAATTAAAAGCAAATTGCCTAGTTTAAATTAAATTCCATTTGAATTATACTAAGCAATGTTACTCTAAGGCTTCCAAGCCAATAAAGGGTCCAATCACATAGGCTACACTAGATATGTAAGTAAAGTAACTAGCCTATAAAGATAGTATATATGAGTCTGTGGGATGTTATTCCTATCAATACTAGACATTCATCCAATCATGCATCATAATTAAGCATTCAAAGCACATAAGCATAATTAAATAAATGCGCAAAGACAATCTAAACACAATCGTATATAGTGGTTCGCCTATGTGCCTACTCCACTCCCGGCAAACGCACTCTCTCCTAGAGTGTACCGGATTTCACTATCGTAGCTTTTAAATCAAGTTCACCCCAAACCCTTATAGGTCTAGATAGGACTCTAAACATTTATGCCCTACGGAAGAGCAATGGTCCTACACAAGAACCTGACAATTTAGGCCCTACGGAAGAGTCAAGGTCCTACATAAGAATATGGATTTATGTCCTACACAAGGACAAGGGTCCTAATCCCGAACTCGACAATTTAGGCCACACAGGCCAAGGTTCTACACAAGAACCTAGAGTTTATGCCCCCACACAAGAGCAAAGGTTCTACTCCCGAACCTACAATTTAGACCACACAATGCAAGGTCATAATCCTGAATCTAAGATCTATGCCCTACACAAGAGCAAGTGTCCTACTCCTGAACCCAACACGTTTACTCCTGCCGAAGGCTTACGAAAGGACTTCAATTGGTTTTTCCTTCGGCTAACCAACAACCTAGGTCCTTTGCAAGAACCACAGATTTAGGCCACACAAGCCAAGGTCCTACGCAAGAACTTAGGGTAGGTTTGGGGATACAAACTCTTACACCTCAACCTATACAAGGTCGGAGTACAAAAATGGACTCCTGGACATACACTTGTCGGATTGAGTTCCGTCTTGGGTCGCTTGATCTCCGCTGTCCCGTGCTTCAATCAGCTCCCCGATGCTCCCTCGATCATGTTGCCGCCGCTTTGCCAAGGCTTCAGATCCACGATCTTTCTCCTTGCATATGATTCTTCTTCAAGATGACCAAGGTGATGGGAGTGGGTTGAATCTCCTATAATTAATGGGTAGTTGGTTTCCTAGGGGATTCAAAAAGATGGGTGTCTTAGAAAACTTGGACAATGGTTTACCAAGATGCTTAAGTCCAATCTATAGGAAATGGAGGAGTTCAAGCAAATCTCCAATGGTGAGGTTGGAATCCTCATTAGAGTTGAAATCTCAAGGGTGATGCTTAGAACTCATTGGAATGGAGGCAAGGAGTGAGGGATATGTATATGGGATCACCTTACCTCTGGTTGCTCCAAAAACCCATCATCAAGCCCAAAAGCCAAATGCCCTTTATAAACTGTTCGAGCTCCAACGGTCAGAAAACGGATCGTTCGATGTCATCGAAAAATGCAGACAATATGATGTTTTCTTGTTCGACATATCTGGACCATTTTTCGATTTCATCAACTGTCTTTGATTTAACTGAACGTCAAGCCTTCGATGGCATTGAAGGGGTTCGATGCCATCGAGAAAATCAAGGGAAAAATCCACAAACCTTGCTAGAAAATCTTTGGATCTTTATCAATGCCATCGAGGGGTCTTCGATGTCATCGAAACATAAGTTTTAATGTCATCGAAGGGACCTCGATGTCATCTAGAAATCCAGGGAGAAATCCAGTTTGATTGTTGGACATTTTTCGACTCTCAATTAATGTCATCGAGGAGTCTTCGATGTCATCGAAAACATAACTTCCAATGTCATTGAAGGGACCTCAATGCCATCGAGAATTTCAGAGAATAATCCAGTTGGTTGTTGGATATCCCTGACTCTCGATCAATGTCATCGTGCAAGCCTTTGATGTCATCGAAGGAGCTTCGATGGCAACTCGATGCCATTGAAGTCTCATCGAAAACTATTGTTTTGGGCTTTCTTTTGCACAACAGTTTCGCACCTTTTCTAGCCTTGTTTATCATGTCTTTCTTAGTTTCCTAAGGCTAAGGGATGATCAGTTAATTATTCTTATTAGGCCAAGATCATCTAGACATGTAGGGTTTGTTTTGGGTTAAGGTTAGGGTCACCAAGGCACATGTTTACCTGTTCTTGCCGCCTTGATGCTCATGCTCAGCCGTGTCTTCAATCTTCGCTTTCCAAAGGCTCAACCAACTTTACGGCACAACAACTCTCGTGATTAACAAACCAAGGTGCAAAAATGAGTGCACTAACATTTACCGACACGTCTTTTACCGGCGGCCATCTTTAAATGCCGGTGGTAATGGGAATGACCGGTAGCCATAAAAAAGTGCCCCTGATTTTGATAGTTAGGCGCCAGTAAAGGGGTTTTACTTAAAAATAAAAAATAAAAATCGAGCGCCCCTTCATTATTTCACTCTCTCTTTCCATCTCTTCCCGCTCGCCCATCCTTGATCTCTCCACACCCCTCCATTTCCCTCTCTCTATTTTCCTCTCTTCTCGCTCTCCCTTCCTCGATCTCTCACTTGTCTCTCTTCTCCCTCTCCCTTTCTTGATTTCTCTCCCGTCTCGCTTCTCTCGCCCCCTTCCTCTATTTCTCCCTTGTACTCTCTCAATCTCTCTCCATTCCTCTCCCTCCCTCTTTAGATCTCCCTGATTTCCTCCCTCTCTCTCGATGTCTCTCTCCCTCGTTTTCTTCAACGCACAGTTTCATCAATCTCTCTCAAACAGTTGAAGAGAATAGAAGAAATCAAAATAGAAATAATGCAGGGGCATTTTCACACCGGGCTCGAGTGGGGTCGCTTGTGGGATGCAGGGGCACACTCAGGGTGGGTGCGGCCCACGGAGGAGGTCTTGTGTTCGAGACTCCTCATCGGGGTTGATTAATGCGCATTTCGCACCAGGCTCAGTGGGGTAGCCCATGGGATGCGGGGACACACTCGGGGTGGGCGGCCCATGTGATTTGGGACCCACGAAGGGGGTTCGGCCAAGGTCCTAACCCATGCGATGTGGGGCCTGGGCTATGAGATAAAGGGATTAATTCGCCATACTCTAACAGTTTGAGCTTTTAGAGCAAGTGGTTAATTGTCCTGCATCAAGAAAGTCAAAGGTACTCTCTCTTTCTCTCTCATTTCCTCTTTTGATGGCCAGAAATTGGGCTGCAGCCATATCCGCCGCTGTCCATTGCCGCCTACACCTGTATTTTAACTGTTTGAAGAAATGCTTCAACCAAGAACCTTCTTGGAAAAAAGCATGCTACTGGTCATTTGGTATGGATCTCATTTCTCCCATTTGTAAATCAGTGACGGGTGTGGTTCTCTGCATAGAGAAGGCATCGTCTCAATCCGGTGTAGCTGGTGCTGTGGAAGCCATTGTGATCGTACTGGTAATTAAAAAATAAAAATAAAAATACAAAACCTAATTTACAGATTTATGGACTGAGTTTTGGATCTGCCTGATTTTTGGACTGTTGTCCTAATGTGAGCAAGAGAAATAGATGGACGAAGCATGCATAAGGGGACTGCTAGAAGAATGGTTGCCTTTCCTCAGCTAATGCTTGTCTGCTTGTATCTTCTCACATACAAATGAGGATGTTCATCTGCCTTGAGGAGCTCCCTCTGCTTGTGTGCTTGTATTAGGGGAGGATGATGTTTATAAGAAAGAAACTAAATCTTATGAACTAGTGGACTCCAGTCAGTCTTGCAGTGTGGGGTAAGAACTAGGAAGAGTGACTGTTGAACATATATTTCTCCTTGTGAGATGACATTTCCTGACACTAAATGCTTGGAATTATTCCTTGAGGCGAACTTCACTTCTGAAACTTTTTAGAATTGGTTGATCTTTAACAGGTGTTGGTGGTCTTGGTTGAGTCGTAAACTATCGGGATGCAAAAGTAGGGTGATGAATAGTGTAGACATGAAATGTGTGGGAAAGAGATCATTCTTTTTCCAGGAGTTTTCCAAGAGATCATATTGACCTAAACGTGTGAATCTAATGGTCGTGCTTCATCATATTTCCAACAAATTCATTGTCTTCTTCTTCTTGATCTGACATGAACTTGGGGTTTTGTCTTTTTAGTCCTTGAATACCTGATATTGCTGCCTAATTATAGAGGTTCTGGGTTCTTGGTATGGTGTCATTCTTGATGCATGTTTCGTGGCTAGTTTCTACTGTAAGATCAATGCCTCTCCATACAACCGGTTCTTACCAAGTCATTGATGGGAAGAAACGCGGTAAATTTTCATTACTTACCAATATAATCTTGTGTGCCAGTTAATTTGTTATATGCCCAATGAAATGGTTTTAATTGTGTTTAATGTTTTGGCAGGCTATGATTTGGCCTTTATGATCTTTTTGGATCCATGCTTGGGTTTCTTTGAGACAGTTTTTACAAATTAAAATTGTGAAAAGCTCTGTTTGGGCAGCTTCAAATGAATTAGAGGTTAGGATTGCTCAACTAATCCGAGCAACATGGAGAATCACAACTCACAAAAAGATTTGGAGAAAATGAGGTAACCTTTTAGCACTGCATTGCTACTTTCTTAGTCTATCAAATGATGTTATACGAAGTTGTCAATTTTTACTGCATTCAGTTTGTTCTAAATAGAAAGTTTCTTAGCAGTCGTATACTCATATTGGAATTAGCTTCATTCAGTTGTGAAAAACTTGAACTATTTGAGATCATACAAGCTTTCTAAAGACAATGACCTTTGATGTGCATTAGCCCTGCCATCACCATACCTAGGGGTCACTACCAAATCCCAGCCCCCAAATAATGGCATGGATGAGCAGATCCGTGCACTAATCTAGTTCATGGACTGCCACACTGGGTCCCTGGAATATGCACAGGAATTTAATAGGGCTGTCAACAAGTCTGTCAGTCCAAGCCTTGCCCACAAAGTAAATCTACACCCTTGCCCAGCCTGAGCCTGTGACAGGCCTTAAATAAGCAGGTCCGATCCCAGCCCTTGATGATAATGCCCAGCCCAAACTTTTGTGCGATATCTGGGCTGTTCATTAAATGTGCCCCATCATCCATGGTATAGGACAAAAATGCCCTTAAAATCATAAACTCGCGTAGCTGGGTTGATGGGCTCTTTACCAAAGCTCAAGGCTGCCTAAGTTATTAAACATGATTAAATTTCAGGCAAGGCTCAGCATTCTAGGTCAAGCCCGGCCGGAAATTCTGACCGGTCTGCCATGCCATTTACGGCCTTGGAAATCAATGGCCTCTAGTGCCTGGGTGTAACTTGCCATTGGGATCAACCATTAGATGGCATACATGTTTATCTATGGTCAGTTATTCAACTCATTTTTTTTTTCTTTTCCATTTCAAGCTTCCTTTGTTATCCTTGTATCTCTGGCCTGGGGAAGTTAATTCATGTACAACCTCATTTTTGCTGTTGGTTGCTTCCCTTCCTCTACTATATGATGGTTGCTCTGCTCTCTTTATTAAACTGCTTTGGTTTGTATTTGAAAAGCAAGCTGCTTTTATTCTTGTCATGGATGATTTGTTTGGATGCACATAGTTGATTGCAATAATATGATGTTATTACAAAAATGTCATCTCTTGATTGAGCAGAATATTTACATTCATTTCTTGTGTGTGGAAAGCATTTGATATATGGATGTTCAGTTGAACAAAATTGCAATAATTCAATCTGTTGGGTCATCCATATAGTCGAATATTGCAGTGAGTCTACTACTCTAATTGCAATAATTGCATTCTTTTATCTACTTTTCTGGTTAGAATCTGCTCCTCCGAACCGTTCCTATTGCATGCCACTGTCTGGCTGCATGCCATATGTATGTTGCTTTATTCCGAGGGAGCTGCATGTTAGTGTTCATTTTATTTATCCGCTGCAATTACCATTCCAGCCGGAGATTCATATTTGGATAATGAGGACTTCATTGCAGAGCTTTATATCATGGCCCAAGTCCTTTCCTTTAGGCGGTGCATCAGTAGAGATCCTGCTGCCCGGTTGTGGATGAGTTGGCTAGCCGCCCAATTTCTAGCAAGCTTAACTAGAGGAGAGCACAGTAGTCTTTGCTGGTGTTTTGCTTGACTGGTAAACCATCTTCTATTGATTTAACTTTTCGTTTTTTGTTGTTTTTGTCTAGAATTTGGACAATCTGGACATTGGTTCGAGAGCTGGGTGTAAAATAAACATCAGTCAAAATTTCTCATTCTCTTAAGAAAACCATCTGCTGCCTTTTTATATCACATTACTTCTACATTTTTTAGTACTGTTTTAGGTCTACTTCATATGGTATTAATTTGCTTTCATCCTATTGCTAGTTGGCTTCACAGAATAGAAAACTTTTTTTTTTTTTTTTTTTCTTTTACAATATAGAAAACTCACCAAGAAGCTAATGAATTTGAGTTTCTTTGAAATTGGCCCATCATTTAAAGCCAATATTCGATGAAAAAATCATTACATATCCCAAAATTAAGATTTTGTTCATGTTGGTAATATTTCAACCAAATCTAAGTAGGAATTCTTTGTCATCCAACATTTATGCTAGTATTTTCACGGAAAATTTATGTATTTTTGTCCATCTTTTGTAGGACATTGATTGACAGTTAGGATCTGCAGTAGACCCTATCCACTTGCACAGAATGCGGGCAGAAGAACACTTCAACCAAATGGATAGGAACTTATACTTCCTCCTACTCTATTCTTGACTAGTTTTAATGTAAGTAAATGCTTCAACTGATTTTATAGTCCTTTTCCACAAACAAGCATCCACGAATTAGAGGTTGGAATTGCTCAACTAATCTGAGCAACATGGAGAATCAGAACTCACAAGAAGATTTGGAGAAAATGAGGTAACCTTTTAGCACTGCATTGCTACTTTCTTAGTCTATCAAATGGTGTTATACGAAGTTATCAATTTTTACTGCATTCAATTTGTTTTAAATAGAAAGTTTCTTAGCGGTCGTATACTCATATTGGGATTAGTTTCATTCAGTTGTACAGAACTTGAACTATCAGTAAATAAAAATTCAGATCATACAAGCTTTCTAAAGACAATGACCTTTGATGTGCATTAGCTCTGCCATCACCGTACTTAGGGGTCACTACCAAATCCCAGCCCCCAAATAATGGCATGGATGACCAGATCCATGCACTAATCTAGTTCATGGACTGCCACACCGGGTCCCTGGAATATGCAGGCTTGGGCTGGTCAGTCCAATCCTGGCCCACAAAGTAAATCTACATCGTATGTGACAAAAATGCCCTTAAAATCATAAACTCGCCTAGCTGGATTGATGGGCACTTTACCAAAACTCAAGGCTGCCTATGTTATTAAACATGCTTCAATTTTAGGCAATGCTCAACTTTCTAGCTCAGGCCGAGCCAGAAATTCCGAAATCAATGGGCCTCTCGTGCCTGGGTGTTACTTGCCATTGGGATCAACCATTAGATGGCATACATGTTAGAGATTGGAGGCATTCATCAAGGTACACTGTGAATATGCTATGGGCCAAAAATAACGTTTTTCCACTGATCAGGCAGGTGATACTGGCATACCAAAAAATGAGCCTGACATCTGCTCCAAACGCCTTGATGTATGTGTTATGTATCCATCCTCGTCCTCCCTTTTGTCAGCTCATTTTAGGGCATGGTCCCAAAATTGAAGCAGATACAAATTTCAGGTGGACCACACCACAGGAAACAGTGGTCGTTGAATGGCCACCGTAAAAGACTTCCTGGATGAAGGGGAAAACACAAATAGCAGCTTGATCTAAACTTTTGTGGCCTTTAGAAGTTTACAACGGTGGAAATGCAATCCTTACTGTGTGGTGCACCTGAGATCTGCATTTTTTGGATCTTTCCCTGACATGGGCCGGCAAAACTGAGGACGGCAGCTGACTCCGGGCTGGATACCCGTTCATCTGACGCTGGATCTCTGTAGGGTTCACAGTGATGTTTGTGAGAAATCCACCCGTCCATCATTGTTATTGTACCGAGTATGAATGGGCCACCTGCGTCAAAAGAATCCAACAGTCGACCAACATTTCACATTGGACGTACACGTGTGGCGCTTCCGATGAACGAACTAACCTGATCATTGGCTCATCCAGCAGTCTAGTTTCATAGAGATGGTAGAGCCATCTCTTCACACCTTGAAAGGATATGCAGATCATGGGTGGCTCGTGTTTCCAAAGTCACACCAGTTAGAAATCCTGTCCATCGTCTTTCTCTAATCACCGTTGATGAATGGTTGGCCATCTTAAGTAGGAGAAAATAGATGGACGGACCAGATTGATTCGCTAGCCTGTCACTTTTAATGTGAACAGTTGACTCTTCTATATTCCCGTTCTACCATCGCTTATATTCCCGTTCTACTTAGGGCTGTACACTAACCGAGTTAGCTCAGTTAGCTCACTCCACTCGACTTGAAAAAACTCCATTTGACTCGGTTTGAAATTGAGTTCGAGCCGAGTCGAGATGATTTTTTGAGCTCGAAAAATTTTCAAACCGAGTTCGAGCTTGCTTGAGCTCCACTAGACTCGGATCAAACTATGATATTAATGTTGCTCACCAAGTGTTTGATGAAATGACTCAATGAAGTGTCGGCTGATGGCAAGGTATGTATATAAAAAAAAATACATTTTTTTTCTTGATTTTGATGTTGCCTACAAGGTGTTTGATGGAATACACAAACTATGTTATACATACGGTGAATTTGAAGTACGTATCCATGTGTTTGTGAAAATCTTTGCAGGTGTGAACTCGGTTCAATTTTGGCTCGAACTTGGCTTGAACTAGCCCGAGTTGCTGACCAAACTGAGCTAAGCTAGCCAGTCAGGCTTGAAGACCGAGCTGAGCCGAGTTCGAGCTGGGTTAGCTAGTAGCCGAGCTCAACTCAGTTCGACTCCTGTACACTAGGGCTGAAAGTCGGGCGGGTTGGGTCAGGTTGGTGCTCAACCCTAGCCCAACCCAAGGTTCCTATTCCTCAACCCTAACCCAACCCAACCTAACCTTGGGTTGGGAATTCTAAACCCAAGTCCAACCCAAGCGGGCTTGATCGGGTTAGCCGGGTTGGTCAGGTAGATATATGCTAATATTTTCATTATTACATTAGTCTATTATATTTTCAATGCACGTTTTATTTTTTGTACCTACAATTTTATTAATTATATATGTAGTTATTTATCGTAAAAAGTTCATTTTTTTCTATACAAACAAGTTAAAATATAGGACAACTACTCATTTAAAAGTCGTATCGTGTATTAAGCAATATGTTTGAGAGACAGAAATCCATCGTATCTTGTTAGTTTGAGTCATCGGAAATGACGTGGACCAATGAAACCCGACGACATTGGAATTTCCAGTGCCTTCAACACAGATGATCAACACTCAATTATAATTAATTTATAAGGAACTTATATATTGATCGGGTTCGGGTTGAGTTGGGCAACCCGAGGCCTCAACCCGAGCCCAACCCAAGTTTTATTAGGTTGGTGTTTGTATAGCCCAAGCCCGAGACCAAACCCGATACATCTTGCCCAAGCCCAACCCAATGTTGGGTCGATCATGGGTCGGTCGGGTTGAACTTGCCCAACTTTCAACCCTACTGTACACCTCTAGTTCTACCATCTCTATCATGTTATCACCTAATGTGCCTAATGAAATTGGATTTTTTTACCCAAATGACCCTAAGTCATGGAGTTTTTATGTGTTTGGACTTTCTTTACGTAATCTTTTTATTTGGATATGTATTGAATATATTCGGTCGAGTGGAATCAACATTTCATAAATGAATATGAGCCAAAGAATGAGTCTTATTGCATATCAACTTGACGACATTACAAAGAAATAATTGAGAATGAATGACTACACTATCGCTTGTTTGGGCCACAAGGAACTCATATTAAAATGAAGTTAGTGTATTTTCTTGAAATAATAGGTCATAAAAAGAATGAATGGATTAGATCTGCATTCAAGTGGCCCCAATCATCATGTCATGGCCACTTCATATATCTCATGAAGAAAAGCAAGGGCACATCTCCTAAAAGCAAGCATATTTTGGTTCACCAAAAAATTAAAAAATTGTTAAAAGATTTTTTTTTTTTTAAATAAAGAAAATAAAAAGGAAGGATATCCTTGAAATACCTTGAGGTCATTTTGGTTAAAATTTCTAACAAAATTTACGACAACCTTTGATTCTCGGACGCGGATTAGCTACTGGCAGATAGAATAGCGAGACTAGCCACCGAAATAAGGCCACTAAGTTCTGTGGGACCCACCATGATGTATGTGTTGTATCCGCATCTTCCATCCATTTGGAGATATAAATTTAGATACGAGCCAAAGAATGAGTCAGATCCAAAGCTTGATTAGACCCCACCACAGAAAACAGTGGAGAGAGTGACGCCCACCATTAAAAATTTCTAAGGGCCACAAAAGTGGATCTTAGGAAGGTTTCAACGGTAGCGTCAATCTTCCCACTGTTTTCTACGGTGGGGTCCACTCTAGATTTAGATATGACTCATTCTTTGTTTCATGCCCTAAAATTATCTCTCCAAATAGATGGACGGTGTGGATACAACACATACAGAACTTGGTGACGTCACTTCAGTAGCGAGTCTCGCTATTCAACCTGTTGCTATTCAACCTGTCAGTATCTAATCCGCGTCCTTAATTCTCTAAGCAGAGTTTTTTGTTTGGTACTCTTTAATTTATAATCGTTCATGTGACGCATCTTTAACTCTAAACAAACCGTTCAAATTGTGGGTCCTCCGTCAGATAAATCAAAAACCGAAAATAGCACTAAATAAATATCTCAAATGAAGGACTGGTGGATATCCATTGGACAGTTAATACCAAAAGTATTCATTGATCTTTTTGAGTCTATTGGACAATTAACAACAAAAGTATTCATTGATCTGATTTCTACGAACATATTTGTAAGACCCTATACCCCGAAAATTTAGTTTGTACACTGGATAGCCGTTGGTTGTAGGTCCATTGGCCCCGAGAATATTTTGAGCCACAAGTCGTATGTCAACCCGATGTCCGAATGTTAAGATACGGACTTAAAATTAAACAATCGAGAAATGACCATTATGTCCTTATTTTATGTGGGGCTCCGCCAATATCGAGTTTTCAAATCCGCCATTGAGAGCCTAACCGTTGTGGGAGTCAAGTTATTCTACTTGTGAAAACGATGTCAATATGACACCTGTATTGTAAGTTACACATCGATATGTACGTGTATAATTTAATAAAATAACTCAAATGACCTTGGATTTTTTTTAAATCCTTGGAATACTTTTTGTTAAATCACTTACATAACATTTTGTTTATTGCCACCATAAGTTTAAACTTCTAAAATATTATCATAAAACATCCCATAACCCCCTTTTTAGCTAAAAGCCATTTACAAGTCTATAAATAGGCTAAACCTCTTTCACACATTTCATTTCCAACCCTTTAGTTGAGGAAAAGAAGAAGAAGAAGAGGAAAAGGAGCAAAAGAAGAAGAAGAAGAAGAAGAAGAGGTTGAGGTGAGTGTATATCTGTTTTAAGGGTGTACGTTGAGATTTCTTTCAAAACCCTAGCCGAAATTTCATTTAAGGGTTAGGGTTTTTTGGATTTTCGCTTTTAAGGGTAAAGAATTTCGGATTTTGTTTAAGGGTTAATTTTTAGTTTTAAGGGTAAAGAATTGCTTGGATTTTGTTTAAGGGTTAGGGTTTTGTTTGGATTTTCGAAGGGTAAAAATTGCTGGATTTTGTTTAAGGGTTAGAGATTTGCTTGATTTTCGGTTTTAAGGTAAAAGAATTATGGATTTTGTTTAAGGGGTTAGGGTTTCACCGATTTTCGGACTAGATTTTCGCTTTTAAGGTAAAAGAATTGTCATTTTGTTTAAAGGTTAGGGTTTATTTGGATTTTCGGTTAGAGTTTCATTTGTATTTTCGATTAGGGTTAGACGATTTCAAATTGTTGTTTTAAGGAGAAATCAATCTTTTCCTTTGAGGGTTCTGTTATTCTTTGAATTTTCGATGGAGTTGGTTAAGTTATTGTTGGATTTTCTAAGTTAGTTGACTAGGTTATTAATGGCTGAGTAGATGAAAGTCATATGTCTTTCTAATAGGTTCCCTCTTTGTCCCTTACAACGTCCGCCTGCTACTTGTTTGACAAATTGTTTCAAAGAAATATCCTTCATCCTTTTAATGTAGTTACTTCTTGAGAAAAAACATGCTCGTAGCATGAAGTTCTATAACAGAATAAATCCCGGATTGGAGTTAGATTGACTAAGTCATGTGCATATCATATGCATGAATCATAGTTGTTGTATCCTTGTATGCTTGAGAGTGATTGAATCATATCATGATGTGGTGATCATAGTGGGTTGTGGTGCGATACACGATATGTCTATTATAAATATGTAAACTGTCTAGATACATGTGGTATTAAATGAGACCCTTATGAGGAACTTAAATGTGGAACACCCTTATGAGGAACTTAAATGTGGAACTTAAATGTATGAGGAGACCACATGAGGAAGGTCGTCCTATGCTTGCCTTGAAAATCATGACATATTGTGCTTGTATGTGGGCTTATGCATATGAACATACGTTGTTATAACTTGAGTTGGACACCACATCGGAAATGTGTAATTGGACAGGACATGATTAGAGGGTCTGTGGGTGAAAGTCCCTAAACCCCGATTGGTACCATTGGGAGCGACCAATGCTTAGACCAGGTGGAAGAACTCTAAATACCAAAGTAGGCAGCGACTCCCACCGACGTGTGTCGATTGGTTGAGAGGTTTGACCTGACCTGCTTATGGGCAAGTAAAGATAGGTTGTGTATGACGAGCTCGTAAATTGTCCGCTATTATTTTGCCAAGCGACTTATGACTTCTCACTGTTAGGCAGATAGTGAGGTTCAATACAAGTGGGTTAGACTAGTTCGGCCCGTGAATTATGTAGTCCCACCTCTGTAGTTGACCACGGTGGAAAAGTCTATACAAGTGGGTAGAAATTCCACCTCTATTTTAGACTTTGATGATCCAATTGGGAAATATAAAAAGTTGTGAAAATGTTGAAAGCGTGTGTATGTTACAAGTGGGTAGAAGTCCCACCTCTGTATATAAAAATGATTTGGAAGCCTGTGCATTCATGTGCATTAAATGAGCATGACATGAAACATGCATTTTCACGACACACACGCACTCACTGGGCTTAGTAGCTCAAGCTTTCCTTTCCATTTTTTTCAGGTGAGAGTAGGGAGCTGCAGGAGTAGAGGCTACAGACTCCAGTTGTCCTTTTTGCTTTGTACATATCAGTGTGTATTTTTTTGTAGTACCCTACATATGTACATCAGGTATAATAAATATGACGTGGTTTATGTTTTGGTTTTGCCCTGAGGTGCTCAGTTGTACACAGTGAATATGATGAAAATTTGAGAAATGCAATGTGTTTGTTGGTTTTACTTTCAGAAATCCTCCTTGTGGAGCCCCGCTTATGGGACTTAGTATGTGCTACTTGAAAGTCCCAAGAATCGGAGTTCTACGGAGCTGTCAACCAAAATCTGGTATTTAGTAATCGTGGATTACCAACACTAGATTTAGGGTCGTGACATATTTCTATTAATCAGTGGTGAAGATTTCATGAGAAAACTAAATTTAGGTCCCCTGACCTATTTTCGGAGACTATAAGTATTCGGACGATTCATATTGAGTTACTAAAATTCGTTGTGTGCGTGCGTATGAGCCACCACACTCAACCAGAGTATAAGTATGCCCTCGATTACCGAATAATCAGTCGGTTTTTGCGGCCCATCTGGGGCACCCGACTCTCCGACAGAGCCATCGCCTCCTGGCTGCAAAGGAACGCCCGGGACAAGTCCTTTATCCCAACACGTACACGTGGCAGGCCGAGAAAGACCCACCTCCTTCAGACCTCCCATACAGGAAATTTCATATATCTTCCTCTATCCGCAGTAGCAGTTTGCTCTGTTTGCAGGAGTTCTGTCAAAAACGAGGGTTGTTGTGTGAAGAGTATGTGGTTATAAAGTCGGGAAAGATGCAGGCCTGCAATTTCCACTCCCGCACCCTTTCAAAAGCGAAAATCCCATTGTTGTCCTTCTTCCATTCCTCTCCATGCCTTAGCAGCAGAGATTGGAAAAATCCACGCTCCTGTAAGTCCGACTCCCACCTTCTCATTTCGTTCCTGTTTTAATTACCTCACGTTTGGATTCCATATCTGATTGAATTGCAATTACTAGCTATCAGTTTTCTTTTATATATGTGGAAGTAGTCAATTTGCAGGGTGTGCATTTTATCTCTTGAAATCCTGTTCTTGAAATGAGTTGAATTTTCTCAGTTAGAATGGCTATATATATATATATATATATATATATATATATATATATATATATATATATATATATATATATATTGATTAGAAGCCTGAGGTGAAAGAGCCCAAAAATTCAGGCACTTGAAGTAGCGGTTGTTTGTAAGGAGAATTTGGAATTTGAAGTTGACCTCTGTGGAATTATAGGTGTCCTGAGCTTCATTGGATTGCATGTTCTGCCTAAGGGGTTGGATTGTGTACATGTGGTGCCCGTGGTGTTTGGTGATCTGATGGGTCCCATGTGGTTGGGGGATGCCTGACAAAATATCCCAGATTGGTAGATGTTTACCCCTTGATCAATGGCCTGCAAATAGATAATTAAGAGAAATGTAAATCAGCAATCCTCATTCAACATAAGCTGGGCCAAATAATTGGTGGGGCACATGAGATCAACAGTCTGGATCGCTGAACCATACAGAATCATGTGCTCTAAATACCATCCATTTGCTGAGACTCAGGACCCATAATGGCTCTTTATATTCCTGAACTTTAGAGGTTTTACTCAAAACTCCAACAGAAGCTATGATCCTTTTGAAGCTGTCACTCTGCCAAAGAACCAAACCAACACTAACTCGAGTCAGCATGGTTTTGACGAGGTGGAGGAGCAATTGAGTTCATCACTTCGGCATTCAGTCCAAGAGTCCATGGTCATGGACGTCATATATGTCCTGAACTTTAGAGGTTTTGTGATGGAGCTCATGAAAACTGCTTGCTTGGATCCTTGATTGGTTTGTCCAAATTTTAATGGAATAATTATTCTTCCAGCATACACGTGGCCATTAAAACTGACAAACCAACCAAGGATCCAATCAAGCATTTTTTTTTTCTCAGGACCCAATGGTGTACTGATAGAGGTTTGGAAGTGTATGGGAGATATTTGGTTATTTTGGTTGACAGAGTTGTTCAACAAGAAGAGGTAAAAGTTGGTAGAAGTTGAAGGCTCTAAAAGGGCAAGGGGAAGGCCCAAAAGGACGTGGGTGGATTACTTAAAAAAAGACTTGATGACCTATTGTCTAACTGAAGTTGCCTTTGATAGAGTGGAATGGCATGTAGCCGTACCCAGTCAGTTGGGATAAGGCTTAGATGATGATGATAAACATGTCCAAAGCAAGCCAAATAATCAATCTTGTGTTCATATCTATTAAAAAATCGAACTCTTGATAATGACCTTAAAATTAAAATTAATTTTCCTGAGAAGTAACTGAAATTTTGTTGAAAACAAAGCGTTACAGTAGGGGAAACATGTTCCCAATACAAAGGGATGGATGGGAGACATCCTCCTTTGCCAACGCGTCATCAACTGAACTAGTCTCTCTCCCAGCTTGGGTAAATGGAATTTTTAGCATACAAGTGAGAGATCTGATATCATTGCATGCTAAAGCCACTTCCCAAGTCTCTAGAGTATCTCCTTTTGCCCAACCATTTACATTAGCGAGTTCCCATCACTATAATTTCCCCTTCGAAACTATCACTAAAATTACGGAGTGCATTCCAAAGTGACAGGGCCTACACATTGTGTGCCATTCCTGGAGTTATGGGCCCAAGAAAATCATGTGAATGTAACCTTTGCACCTCTATGCACTCCCCTTAAGCGCGAGGAACCATGATTTCCGATGGATGCCTGTCAAATTCAGTTTCAACCCACTACCTGGAAGTGGAACCCATCTAGCCACAAACCAAACAGATACAGTAGAACTCACTGCAACTGACAGACAATCCCTCTGGAGGTCTTACATGGAGTTTCCCTTGAAGATTGGAGATGAGATGGATCAAATAGTGATATTGTATTTCCTCCTCTCTGGCAATGCCACCACTGACTTTAATTCATTCTTACAGGAAATTATGACCGAATCCCCATATTTGTTTGTTGGATGCTAGACCTTCCCATGCTTTTCTTCCTACTAAAATGGTTCTCCATCCTATCCCTTTAAAAGAAAAAGTTTTTCCATCCTGGTTATTGCAAGGTATGCAATTACTAGCTGAATGATAGTGTATAGTATCAATGCATATGTAATAAAGAGGAAGTTATATAAACATTAAAAGCTATGGTTTGCATCTTGCTTTATGTTTCTTCAACCATATGGCGATGTCATATTTGTTGGTGCTTATGGTTGTAAAGTGACAACTAACACTTTACTTTTCAAAAATTTTACAGTGAGATTTAGAGACATATCAAGGTCCAATTCGTTGCGGGTTAAAGTCAAAGCACAAGCATCCAATGTTAATATTGGAGCTGGGGGCTATGAAGGAGGCGAGGAAAATGAAAGCAGCAAGACTTCTGTCCACAATTCTGACTCTGAAAATTTGTCTGAGTCGTAAGTTAAAGAGTATGGTTGTGGTGATTTCAGAAGTCATTCCTTTTCTATGTACTATAACTGTTAGATCTGCAAAGGTTTCAATATTGCAATACTTGAATTTGGCTAGTGAAACAGATTCTATATGTGTTCTTTTGTCCTCCGTGGATGCAGTTCATGGTTCAAGGTGTCCTTTAATCTTCTTATGAAAGATTAGCTGTGTTGCAATGACAAAATGTCTGAGTTGGAGCTAAAAGTTTCACATAGTTGATAGTTCTTCCTTATCCCATATGTAGTAAACTGCTTTTTTATTAGTAAAATACTAGTGTTCTTAAATTTTGACTTAGACCTAGTGTATCCTTGTAACATAGGGAATGACTCGACTTTGATGCATGGAAAAATGACCAGCCTCAATAATAAAGATAAATGTCAGAGGTTGGTAACCATTTGTTGGATATGAGAAGGGATTTTTTTTTTTTTGGTAATTTTTCTCATCAGGTGCCATAAATACACTAATGTGGACCTTTAAGGATAAATTGAAATAATTGAGTCTGGAGAGACCAACAAGTTGGTCATGTTGTTTTACAGTTGCAAAATCATATATTAAAGGGAGACGAAGATGAGGAAAAGAGAGAGAAGATAAAGTTGGGAGAAGGGAGGAAAAAGAGTTAGGGCTAGACGTCCCCACTCTTCCCCTTTATATTAATAATAAAAACCAAAAAGTACAAAAATTCCTTCATTAATAATGTTCATATTCCAAACAAGTCCTAATCCAATATAAATACTAAGGGCCTGTTTGTTAACACTTAATTTTTACACTTAACGCGGAACTGGAAAAATATTCCGTATTTAGTGGTGTTTGTTAACGCGTCGTTACCACGGAAGAAGGAAAGCGCTAAGTGGTTTTTCACTGAATTCTTTCTGTGATAGAGTCTGGCTTAATGGTGAACGCTGAATGCGCTCCATGAATTTGTTATTAAACAAAATTTTTTGTTTCCAAAATTATCCCCTTCTAAGGTAATACGGCAATTGCTTCTCTTTAAATTGTTCGCGCATTACAAAATCAACTTTCAACTTCTAAAATTTCTTTATTCCCCACCATGATTTATGTGATTGATCCACACTGTCCATCAACTTTTTCATATCATTTAAAGTGTGAGCCAAAAAAAGAGGTAGGTCCAAGAATTAACTGGACCGCGAGGTGGGGATTGAACGTCCACCACTAAAAACTTCTTAGGAGTTGGAGAAGTTTCGAATCAAGCTGATATCTGTGTTTTCACTTCATCCACGTCTACATGACCTAATAAATAGGTTGGATGGTAAAAAACATCACAAAAAAAAATTTTCAATGGTAAATGTTCAATTTACACTGTTTCTGGTGGTGTGGTTCACTCGAGGTTTGGATATGCTCAATTTTTAGCTTAAAGGCTTAAAATTATGTGATAAAAGAGATGGACGGAGTGGATACAATACATGAATGACCATGGGGACCACAGAGTTTACTCAATGCTCTTATCGTACTGAGTTACTCAGTACGCAATCCGCTTCCTGGGCGGGGACGGGATTGAAGTGACGTCACCAAGTTATGTGAGCCCCACAATGATGTATGTTTTGTATCCATGCCGTCCATCCATCTGGAGAGATCATTTTAGGACAAGATCTAAAGAATGAGTTACATCCAAAGATCCAGTGGACCCCACCATAGAAAACAGTGGAGAGAGTGACACCACAGTGGAGAGAGTGACACCACCATTAAAAACTTCTAAAGGCCACAAAAGTTTTCGATCAAGCTGATGTTTGTGTTTTCCCTTCTTTAATGCTTTTTAAACTTTTGAATAGGTTGGATTTCGAAAAAACATTATGGTGGACCTTAAGAAGGTTTCAACGGTAGACACCAATCTTCCCATTGTTTTTTGTGGTGGGGTCCACTAAAGCTTTGGATCTGCCTCATTCTCCAGGTCATGCATTAAAATAATATCTCCAAATGAATGGACGTTGTGGATACAACACATACATCACAGTGGGGTCCACAGAACTTGGTGACGCCACTTCAGTATTGAGTCTCGTCAGTATCTAATCCGTGCCCATCTACACCAGCTGTATAGCTGGATACGGAACCGTATTGGCTACTCCCCTGCCACCATCCCAGTTGGTGGTGGTCCGTGCTATGTGACCCCCATGATGCATGTGTTTCATCCATTCCATTCATCTATTTTTAAGTATCTTATTTTATGTCTTTATCCCAAAAACAAGAGGGATATGAATCTCAGGTGGACCACACCACAGGGAAACAATAGTGATTGGATATCCACCATTAAAATCCTCCTAGGGTCCACTGTACTGTTTATTTGACATCCAATATATTGATTAGGTCATACATTCCCAAGATGAAGTAAAAAAAAAAAAACAAAAATCAGCTTGATCCAAAACTTTTATGGCCCCCAAAAAGTTTTCAATGGGCAAAGCTCATTCAACATTGTTTCCTGTAATGTGGTCCACTTGAGATTGGGATATACCTCATTTTTTGTCTCATACTATAAAATGATCGAGAAAAATATATGGACAACATGGATGAAACACATAAATCATGGTGGGGCCCATAGAGCACTGACCATCAGCCATTAGCATGGATGAAACACATACATCATGGTGGGGTTCATAGAGTACTGACCATTAGCCATTGGTGGCAGCTAGGGGTGTACACGGGTCGGGCCGAGTCGAACTGGCCTCAGCCCGTCCAGGCCCGTTCAACAGCTACACAAGGCCCGAACCCAACCGAGCCGGTCATCGGGCCAACATCTCTAGTCCGAACCGGCCCGGCGCGAGTTCAAAAAATAGGGCGTTAACCTTCGAGTTCGAGCCAGTTTCGAACCTGAGTTCGGGCCAGTTTCGAACCTTACAACAAGTTCATGGGAAGGGCTTTGGCAGGTAGTCCGCGTCCCATTACAAGGCCCTCGATCAACGGTTTAGATAGTCGAACTATAGACTCCACAAAAAATCTAACTAGTCAGGACATTTAAATACATTTACATACATTTGACAAAGCATAAAATAAAACATTTTATACAAATTAAATACAGTCATACACGGGTCGGGCCGGGTCGGGTCGGGTCGAGCCAGGGCGAGTCGGATTTTGGACTGAGTCGGGCTGAACTGGGAGGTATCCAAACTCGGCCTGAACTAACTTTCGGGCCTAGAAAATTGGCCCGTCCTGACCCGAACTCAGTTCCGGATCGGGCTGAGTCAGGCTTTTTCGGGCCGGGTCGAGCGAGCTAACCGGGCTAGCCCGGTTTGTGTAAACCCCTAGTGGCAGCGGGACTAGCCAATCGTTTTCCGTGTGGTACACCGGGCGTGGATTGGATAAACGCGGATTTCCTGCAAAAGCCGTTCACCAGGAAGTTCCTGTGCAAGGATGCTAGGTGATGCTAGGTAGGGCCCACCACCATGTTTTTAGGAAATATACTACGTTCATTTGTTTTGCAAGCTAATTTTAGTACAAGCGACAAAAAATGAGGTGGATCCAAGACTCGAGTGGGCTACATGAGAGGAAACAGTAGCTATATAACGCTGACGATCATTGAGCTTTGAGTTGTACGAACGGTTTAAAGGAGATCACAGGAAATCTGCACTAGGTGTGAAACATTTCCAAACAAGAGATAGGGGCAAATGTGTCAAATTAACATATTTCAGACATTTCGAATGTTTGTTAACAAATCGATTGTTTCAAATTCAGTAATTAATTTTCAGACTTCAGCCATAATTGTCAAACAAGTTTTTTTACTTCAGATTTCAGATTCAGGCTTCAGATTTTAGATTCAGGCTTTAGACTTTAGATTTAACAAACGCAGCCTAAATATAAAAGAGAAAGAAGATAGGTGGGTCGTACAATGGACGACTCATCTACATCTATTAGGTGGGCCATACAACTATACATTCCACATCCTTAGGCGTTAACATTTCTCCTCAAGCTGGAGCATAAATGTAAACTGACTGTGAGGAAAAGGCCTTGGTGAACACATCAACTAATTGATGTAGAGATTCACCACTGAAAACCTTATCACGTATAAAGTGAGAGTTGACTTCAATATCTTTAGTTCTTTCATGATAGACCAGATCGTTTGCAACGTGGGATGCTACTTAATTATCATAAAACAACTGCATAGGTAAATTCACCGCAAACCCCATTTCTTGCAAAAGTTTCTTGATACACATTAACTCAAGAGGTATGAACCATTGTTTTGTATTCAGCTTTAGCGCTTTATCGGGCCCCAATATTCTACTTCTTAATATTCCATGTGACTAGATTTCCTCCTACATGTGCAGAATCCGAACAACTGCATCCATGTGAATACCCTTGGAGAGCTCATAAACTAGCTCACCCCACTCACAGCATAAGATATATCTGGTTGAGTGACAAGTTCCCTAAATAATCTTCTACACCTCCTTGGATCTTCAACTATATCTCCTTGATCGCCAACAGGTTTGTGATTCAAATCCATTGGTGTATGAACTGGCTTAGTACTGAGAAGACGTCTCTGTGAGCAATTCCACAATGTATTGTCATTCAAATGGATTAATTTCTTCTTTAGATTTGACAACGTCTATAACAAGAAAGTATCAAAGATGATTGAGATCTTTTGTGAGAAAGCCTTTTAAGGCACTTCTTAAGATCCTCAATCCCTCCTATTGTCACTTCCTGCAACAATAATATCATCAACATTTATTGCTAAAATAATAAGACCCGAGGTGCCTTTCCATGCATAGATGGAATGGTCAGAATGACTTCAAATAAAGACATAGTTTAATACAACTTCAATAAATTTGTCAAACCATACACATGGTGATTGCTTCAACCCACAAATAGTCTTGCACACTTTACACACCTTGTCCGAATCTCCCCGAGCAACAAATCCAGGTGGTTTCTCTATACAGACCTCCATAGTGAGATCCCATTAAGAAAGGAATTTTTACATCAAGTTGGAAGATGGGCCAACTATAATTAATGGCCACGGGGAGGATAACATGAATGGAGTTCAACTTGGCAATAGGAGAGAAGGTCTCGGTATAATCAACGTCAAGAGTCTGAGTATATTCCTTAGCAAACCAAACGAACCTTTAAACTTTCAATCGTACCATTAGGATGAAACCTAATGGTGTACACCCATTTCCTTATGTTCAGTATCTTTCTAATTCAATCCCAAATCAGATACTTGTGTGAAAGGAGGTCGTAACTGCTATCTATATAAAGGAGCTCAAGTCATCTAGTCTAGTGTGAAGGGCATGTATGTAATGCAGCACCTTGTTCGCATGGGAGCTCTAATCTACTAAGAGTGCCCCAACCCTTCTTTTAAAACAAATATTGTCATTTACGAACTCTTCTAATATGATGCAAGCTAGATAAAGGCTAGCACATATGTCGGCAAATATAGGATCTAAATATTACTGCAAAGAGCATCAAAACTGTAGCTGAGAACACACCAAAAATTACCCAAGTAATTCCTCTTGGAGCTCTCTTACATGCTGGACAAAGACGTCATGCAGCTCTTGCTGAAGAGTTGAAAACTCATCCTGGGAATGGCACTATCACCACTTTGGCGGTTCAGCTTGATGCTTTTCTAACTTGAATCGTGAGGATGCCATTGTCTGCTTTTAGTCATTGATTCTTTTAGCCAAATGATCCTGCAACTGGTGCTATCTTAATGCTTCCATTGTATAAGTTTAAATTTTGTATGCCAATTGACATGAAATAAATCTCGTAATCAATATAACCAAATATATATCTCATGAATTGGCAGTGCAAAACCTCTTACAAGAGTTCCCTTTCCACCATCCGTAGCTGGTGTGCTACTTGGATGCGCTTTAGCATTTTCCTTGGCTGCTTTTATGACGGGAGGCCCTTCTGCACTCTTAGCAGCAATTGCTAAGTCAGGCTTCACTGCTGCATTCACTTTGATATTTGTTTCTGAGATTGGGGACAAGGTAACTAAACTTCATTTCTTGGATGATTATAGTTTTGTTTTTCTTTTCCTTCTCTTGTTTTTTGTATTCTCGAAAATGGGGGCAAACTCAGGTGACTATCAAAGCATAGTTTGGTAAGTCTTTTCTTTTCTCTCTTTTGCTCTCTTACCTATGATACGACTTGAGAAGTGTGATCTACGTGTAAGCTGTTTACTTAATCTGGAATCCTTAACATGGCATGGATGTAGTCAATTTATAAATGTCCATAATACCTCAAACTTATTCAAATATCAAATCCTCAAATCCACCTTGCTTGAGTCTGAAAATTTCAAAATTTTAATGACCTGTATGCACAATATCCACCAGTACTCATAAAATGTACAAACATTGTGGTGTTAGAGGGCCTTAACTTCTGTTAGACCATAGGTCATCAAGTTTTTTCTTTCTACCTCCACCCACGTTTTTTTTTTGTGCCTTCCCCTAGCCTTTTTAGAGCCTTCAACTTGACACAAATGTCCTTGTATTTTAATAAATTGTTGTTATCGAAAAGAAAATTTGTGGATGGCTGGATTCTCTGCCTGTTTTGATTAAAGGGGACTATTATTGTTATTCGATTTCTGAAAGACCCCTTCATAGCAGTTTTGGTGAAGTTTTGTGAGGTAGCTCAGATTCTTTCATATTTCGTAGTTGGATGGGTTTGCCATATTTATAATGACAATTACAGAGTGAAGAAGTGAGTAACTCAAGTGGTAGGAACCTTGAAGTAGGATTTCTCTGATCACAGATCCATAAACCTCAATGAGGGAAAAATCACCCTGTGGAATAGCGATCTGATTTCAGTGGTGGATGTTCACATGGGAGTCTATTCGCTCTCTTTGAAATGTCACTTGGTTGGGGAAGAATTCTTGTGGGTGTTAACAATGGTGTATGGACCCAATGATCCTAGATTGAGAAGCGGATTATGAGAAAGTTTGCTGCCTTTGTCAATAGCAATATCCTTGTTGATCTTCCTCTTGATGGGCATTGTTTCACTTGGTGTAATAATCAAGACAGGCTTGTTACGTGTAAGCTCAATATGTTCCTCATCTCTCATGAGTGGGAAAGTCATTTTCGGGGGTGATGCAATTAGTTCTCCCACTGTCGACATCGGATATTGTTCCAATTTGTTTAGAAACTTCAGGCATATCAAGTGGCCTGTCTCCCTTTCACTTCCATAACTGGTGGGTAAGGCGTAATAGCTTTGTGGAAATGGTAACAGTGTGGTGGAATGAGCAGGTGATTGAGGGATGGGTGGGATTTCGGATCATGAAGAAACTTCATTATGTTAAATCTTAAGCTGAAAGATTGGAGCAGGTCCACTTTTGGGGCTGATGCTAGAAAAAGGAGGAGCTTCGAAGTATGATTAATGATATTGATAGGGGGTCTTGAGGAAGATAGGATGGTGCTTAGGGAGGTCCAAAAGATCCTAAAGAGGAGAGGAGGAAAGCTGGTGTCAAATGCCCACAGAGAGAGAGAGAGAGAGAGAGAGAGAGAGAGAGAGAGAGAGAGAGAGAGAGGGATTTTTCTGAGGAGATTCAGTAGACAGTGTGGGGGTTGGATAGAGATAAGGTCCCTGAGCTGGATGGCTTCTCCTTTGCTTTTCTCTAAGAATCTTGGGAGGTTATCAAAGAAGATCATGTGTTTTGTGAGGGAATTTCATGATTGGTCATCTTAAGTAAGGGTCTTAATGCCTTCCTTTATAACCTTGAATCCCGAAATAGAAGATGCTTCTAATATTAAGGATCAACAGGCCGATAAGTTTGGTTGGGGGAGTTTATATGATTCTCGCAAAGATGCTCTCTTTGAGATTGAGAGAGGTCCTTGGGTCGATGATCTATCCCTTTCAAGGAACTTATGTGGAGGAGAGACAAATTTTAGACAGTATCCTGGTGGCTAACAAAGCTATTGATTCCAGGAAAAGAAGCTTGGAGAAGGGGATTCTTTGCAAACTAGATATGAGAAGAGTTACGATCACGTTGATTGGGGGTTTATGCTTAGTGTTTGAATTATCTCTGATATTATCTTTATCTCCAACTCAGCGATACCGATAACACTGGTAGCGATACCGATAACGCTGGTAGTATCAGAAATTCCAGGTATCAGCAATGTATCACTAAGTATCGCCAACGTATCAATATCGCTAATGTAATCGCCAGTATTTTCAACTATGTAAATTCTAGGCATCGCTTGTATTGCCAATGCATCAATATCGCCAATGTATTGCCAATATTTTTGACAATGTAAATTCTATGTAATGCTTGTATCTTAAGTATATCGACAATATTTCATTAATATCGCCAACATATTAATATCATCAAATTTTTGTTTATTACAAAAATTATTTCATTTTTTCCATGGGCACATGGTTTTATCTAGTGTTTAATTTGTCATTGATAATATTGATAATATCTCAATATTATCGATATCGCAATATGCGTGATACTAGGACCACAATCTTTCGCTTCCTTTCCAATTGTTGATGATTTCTTGGTGAAATATCATGTGTTGTTGATATTTTGCAATATTGATGGATGTTTGGATGGAAGGTTGGATGGTTAAATAGGCCAAGATGGAATGGTTGGACTGATTTCTTACAACATCACATGCTTTTAAGGCCCCGTTAAATGAAAACTTGTTATGTATGCATTCTTTTTGCAATTTTTTATTTCTAAATATGCAAATATGTACATTTTAACATCTCCTGAAATTTCGTTGAAAATTCCTCTGTTTTCCCCATGTTTCCCTGCATTTCCGGTTATCAGTGATATTATTGGCGATATCGATATTGTTTCTGTTATCCTTGGCCAACGAAACTTATAGTGATACCGATACTTCGAACACTGTTTATGCTATACACGTTCTTAAAAGGATGGATTTTGGAAATAAACGGCGATTGTGGATCAAGTGATGTATGAGCATGGCACCTTTCTCAATTCTAGTTATTGGCTCACTAGCGGGGTTATTTCAGAGATCAAGAGGGTTGCAGCAAGGGGTCCTGTTGCTTGTTTAATGATATTGTCATCTTCTCCTTGGGGCTACCAAATGACCCCCGCAGTTCAATTCTTTTCTTTTCTTTTTGCATTGAACATGGAAATTGTCTTTTTTCATGGCAAATTAGTAATTAAGATTGAGAATATTTATAATATACTTCCACTCAACCTGGACTGAAACCAGTATGACCCGCCCCAGCTTGTTGATCTCAGTCTGTTTTGGTCCCATTTTGGTCCTGTTTTCAGTCTGGTGACTTGTTTTGCTGTACACCGAAACTGAAATGACTCAGCCGAGTCAATTTGGTTTTGAACAATATTTAGACCCATCTGTGGCATAAGACTTTTGCCACATGATTGAGAAGCCAATGGAAATAGCTGGGACAAGGCTATGATGATGATGGTGATGATTATCATCATGAAGACTCACAAATAAGCTATTGGCATGCATGCATAAACACAAACCAACTCATATATAGAGTTCAACAATATGTACAGCCAGCACTAAACTGACATTACATTTGCAGATCCAAGTTCCTGAAATAGACAAATTTCTGCTATCATATAGATTTTCATAGGTGATGATAGGGATGGATCATGACATTACATTACACCCAGCACAAGTTCATATACTTTTAAAGTGATATAAGTTTACTTATGTGAATTGTTTGTTTGATGATAAGGATGGATCATGGCTTCTATCAATGATTGAATAATTTAGTCTACTAAATTCTGAATGCCTTGATGTTGACACTGGCTGTGTGAATCCAAAATGAATGAACACCAGCAGAATTTTCTTGATGCCTTTTTTCTTGTAAAATTTGTGAGCGCCTTGACAGTTTAGTTCTTAGATTCTATACTGATACAGTTTGAAGTCTCCAAAAAAAAAAACGAAGAAGCTTCAATAATGCATTTTCTTTTCTTTTCTTTGGCAGACATTTTTTATTGCTGCATTGTTGGCTATGCAATATGGAAAAGGACTGGTATTGCACTACTTCCATTTATTTATTTTTCTTGCACTCTTTTGAGCAGTTTTTATAGGATTACATTTTGCTAATTCTCAAATTATGCTGCATTTTCTTGCCTTTGTTTATCCACTATTTCTCTATATCTTTGAGCTTGCAATGCACTTACTTGAAGAGGATCAAAAGCTGCTGATTGTTTATTGCTATTATTTGACTAAATGTTCATGTACTACTGCTGCCCTATATGGACCATCCATTACATGAAAGGTATTGAAGGGGCTGTTCTTGAGCTTATAATGCATTTATGTGCATACAGATACTGCAATAAGATGAGCCATTAGTTTAGATGGTTATATGAGGATGGCAAGGGTGTACTGAGGACATGTTAACAGGAATGTCCATATTTCTTTACTTGGAGTTGATTTTCCAAGGCACAGAGGGGGTTGTAAGACCAGCACTGATGGCTGCACACTATGATACTTTAACACTCTCTGTCCAACAAATCTATGTTGTATCATGTTTGATACTTGAATTTTAGTATAAAATCCATACTCCAGTATCCATTTTTGTTAGCTATCAAAAAAGGAATACATTAAAATATAAAATATGTAAAGCTTAGATGCTTTGGCAATTGTTTACAGAACTCTATTAAGTGGATCAATTTTTCTATTAATATAAGATCATGTATTTCAATTCTAACTTGCATCCATTATGTGAAGTTTAGAGCATACATTTACCACTGCTAAATAATGACAGAAAATAAGTCCTACAACTGAAGGGTTTGATAGTTGTTGTCAAGTCCACACTATTGTACAACTTCTAATATCTAGCTTGACATAGGTCACATAAGATTACGTTCTTTTATCACGTTTGTTCTAATCACCAACACTTCGTGAAGATTTAATATTTACGAAGAACATATATTTCAAATCTATGACTGCTTTCATGTTTTGAATTAAATGAGCAGGTTTTAATGGGATCAATGGGTGCTCTTTCACTTATGACAGTCCTATCTGTGGTAATAGGACGGATATTTCGTTCAGTACCAGCACAGTTTCGAACAAGTAAGTGTGGGATTACTGGTAGGATCTATCACGCTATGCTTATTTTTCCTTCATATGAAATGAATTTATAATAAACAGGCACCTTAATCATTATTGTCCTTTTCTTTCCTCTTACCTCTTACATTCACTAGCATGATTATCTGTTAGCCTTCCAATGGGATGTCTTGGGTTTTGTATATGCATCAGAATTGGAGTTAATTCGGACCATTCTTGCACTATTTCTATGTTCCACTTGAACTGGAGTCATATACTTGTCTGCTAATGTGGTAATCATGTTTATCTAGTCAAAATCCAAAGCAAGCAATTTTTCTAACTGAATCCAGATCTTTCAGATCTTAGTTGATAAAGTTTTGATTTGAAAAGGGCATGTTTTTCCATCCAAATTTTGCTATCTTTTAGTCCAAAATACACCACTTTTCCATATCTTGATGTATGGCCTCTCTCACAGCTGTGCCCATCGGAGAATATGCAGCAGTAGCTCTTCTTATGTTTTTTGGTTTGACATCAATAAAAAATGCATGGGAACTTCCATCGGACACGGCTAAGAGCACTAAAGAGAGCCCTGAACTTGGAGAATTGGTTGAAGCTGAGGAGCTTCTGAAGGAAAAGGTCTGCCTTTCTAACTCTTCCTACCATCTGGTTTTACGGGATTTTTTTTATGCGCGCACATGTGGGTGTTGGTGTGGGTGTGTGTAATGATAGAAATATAATTATATGATAGAAATGTCCTAATGCAAGGGCATTTTCACACCGGGTTTGAGTGGGGTCGCATGTGGGATGCAGGGGCACACTCGGGGTGGGCCGGGCCCACGGGGGAGATCTCGTGTTCGAGACTCCTCACTGGGGGTGATTAATGCACATTTCACACCGGGCTCAAGTGGGGTAGCCTGTGGGATGCGGGGACACACTCGGGGTGGGCGGCCCGTGTGAGGCGGTACTCATGTGATTTGGGGCCGGGGGGGGGGTTCAGCCGGTCCTAACCCATGAGATGTGGGGCCTGGGCTATAATTCATCATGCTCTAACAGTTGAGCTTTTAGAGCAAGTGGTTAATTGTCCTGCATCATGTCCTTATGAATTGGTAGTTGTTACAAACATGAAGGTGATGCTGGTTGCTGTGGTAGTTTTTGTATCTTTCTATTTGCCTTTCATTCTCTGTAATTGTTATGCTTCATCTTTTCTTCAGTTGAAACAACTCCCAAGTCATAATCGACTTTGGAATATATTGATCTTTTGTAGAATGCATGGTTTTGTGTGTATGATGTTGTAAGATTATTGCAATACATGATTGTGGATGTTGTTTGAACATGAAGAGATTTTACGATTTATTGAAGCCGTGGTTAGCTATAATGCCAATGCACTTGAAGCCCTGCAATCTAACTGCAAGTGTCATGTTTGCAATAAATTCATGAGAATCGTGACATGGGGAATGTGTTTGATGTTTCCAGGTAGCAAGGAGGCTAACAAATCCACTTGAAATCATCTGGAAGTCTTTCAGTCTCGTGTTCTTTGCTGTAAGCAACCTCTCAAGCAACTCTAGGAAGAAAGTGAATAAACAAAATCATTCTCTATATACTATGTAACCATGACAAGGCAGTATGCAATGCTCCGGCCGGATCAGCATGATATTCTTCAATTGGACTAGTATTCCATATAAGTCAGGCCCGCCATCCACTGGTCCAATTGGTCTTTTGATGGGCAATGCTTCAAATTGGCAGTAGACGGAACAATCCCTGTCATCCAATGGATGGACTTTATCCATTGCATATAAACTGATTCGGTCAAGCATTGCCGTTTCTTGTAATAACAAGAGCATTCAGGTCTGTGAACTATTGGAGGTTTTTTATTTTGATGGATGTGACCCAGAAATAACAAGATCTCAAACACTTCAGGAATGGGGTGATCGCTCAATGCTGGCTACAATTGCTCTGGGTGCTGCACAGGTGTGATTTCGTGAACTTCATGTGAGAAATAATATCGCCTTTTTGTTTAGTTAAAACATCTATATCTGCAATTTCATACCTACTTGTTTCTCTGCAGTCCCCATGGGGCGTAGCTGGTGGCGCCATTGCTGGACACCTGGTAGCAACAACCGTTGCAATTCTAGGGGGTGCATTCCTTGCCAATTACATTTCGGAAAAACTGGTGGGGCCTGCAAGACGTATTGTGTTCCTTGTTCATTACAGCTGAACTTACATCTCAATTCTTGTCTGCACTCAAGTATTAACTATGAATTCGTGCACACAATGTCTCATGCATTTGTGAAATTCTTTCTTCTCAACTAGGTTGGCTACTTGGGCGGTGTGCTCTTTCTCCTTTTTGCTGCAGCGACACTCCTAGGAATTTTCTGAAAGTTCATCAGAGCCCCATTTGCAAGCAGCATCAGCGCGTTCTCCTCCGCAAGATATCCAGAATTGATTGAGGTCCCAACAAAGCAATAAAAGGATTTCGAATTCCTTAAGCATGCTTTTCTTATGTGGAATGTTTTTACAGCTAGTTTTCATTTCCATAGAACTAATTGAGATTTATTTATGTAAGAACAGAGTCACTAGTCATGGATGCAGAATGTAGATCATCTTTGCTAGATTCTAGCAACATATCATCGGACTCTATCATTTTTGTTATTTTGACACTCCGAGTTTCTTCCCAATCCCAATTTTTCCTTAAATACAAGGATTTTGTTGCTGCCATTGCTTATCTGTTATTTGATTCTGCTCCCTCTCCACTCACCAATCATAGGTGAGCTCTTCCTTTTGAAACCTTCAGGTTATGTTGGGATGCTTCTTTCAAAAATCTTGATTTGGTGAAGTCAAGATTAATTTGGTGGTCCTTGCAAAAAATAGCAATCCAACTCTGTTGTGGCCTGGGCAGGGCAGCCATGTTTACTGTGTCCAAACAATAGCCTTTTACGTTGATGTAAGCAACATGTGCACTCCAAGCCAGTGCGATATGTGAGAGGAATTGGCTGGGACATTCCAGCTTTCATGTTGTACATTTCTGTGCAAAAAATGAAAGGAATTGGCTGGGACATCCAGGCCTTTGCGTGGTACATTTCTCCATCTACTGTGGATAGTGGTGGTAAATGTGCCAGCTGGGCCATCTCAAAGCTTGTTTTGATCTTGTGATTATCCTTGCCTATTTATACACGAGGAATCCACAAGGAAATTGGTTTTCCATTAACAGTTGTTTTTTTGAATTGCAAAGAAAGTTGTTGATTTACAGTGGTTTTCCATTGACGTTTGTGGCCTTTTGGATTGTAAAAAAAAAAAAAAAAAAAACATTTATCTATAGTTGTAATTATTATACCTTTTAACATTTAGCTAAAGATATAAGGTAACCATTGTCTTGAAAGAAAATGAGATTTACACTTGTTGTAGTTGTCCACAATGGAATCCTCGTATCCAAACAGATGAGGTCCAGACACAACTCGAATCAAAATTTTGAAAGTCCGAGCCTAGCCTAACCTGGAATGTGATGCTCTAACAACCCCTGCAACCAAGGTGGGCTGGTGATATTTTCCATTATCAGCCTTCCATTATTATTCATGTCCACGCCATGGATTCCTTGTGCCCAAACAGACCATATCCAGACAGTTCATATCAAAATTTGCAAGTCCAGGCTTGCCCAATCTAGCCTGTGATGGTCTGACCACCCCTGCAACCAAGGTGGCATGGGACCTAGCATTATTTTCCATTATCCGCCTTTCAAAGACAGTCAGCAATTATATCAACATTTTTCTCGTGTTATTTTAGTGACAATATCCAGAGCATGATAAGGGCCATTGGCCCGAGTACATGCTGCTCAATGGCTAAGATTTCAGGTTAGTAATCTCAACCCAGAGTATCTGGACCTTATGGCCCAATGGGCCCAGCCATATGACAAATCTCCCAAAATGCCCTTTAAAGGGGTCGAAACAGGCATCTTCCCTTTTGGGCTTAAACTGTCCTAAATTCGTCCACCATACACGTGTATCAGCCTGGACCATTCAAATTCTGGCCCATTGTAAATGGAGCATGGCTCAAAAATCATCTGGTCTTGTCTGTTGACTTTGGAACAATGGAAACCCAACCATTTCTTTTTCTCTCTTTTTTTCTTTTTTCTTTTTTGAATTATGCACTTATTGGTCACTAATTGGATGGTTAGGATTTCTGATTAGTTGTAATTTGAGTCTGCTTCTTGCTCTGTCCACAACTAGACCCTTGATTCAGACAACTTGATTGATATGGATGTATGTCAGTCACCACAAATTAGAGATTTGTATCAGACGAGCCCATTGCCACACTCTAATAGTCCCCGTTCCAGACAAGCTACATACCATACTCGCCGCTGGAGAATAACGCAATCTGCTGCTGTTTCAATTTCCACAAGTGGGGCCCACAATTCAGTGATCCTGACGATTGGTCTATTGGATTCCATCATGGATGGGCCAATCCCCAAATATCTTCCAGATCACCAGATCCTATCACCAGAGCTAGGCCTTTTTAAGTCCAAACTAGACCTTTGCTGTACATGTCTTTTCAACCATCTATCTTGGTGGGCCAGAAAATGAGATTATCATCATGATCCACAGAGGAGTTTTTTGGCACATGCACAAAGGGGTCCAACAGACTAATGGCTCGGATCACTTCAAACAGGGGCCTCACATGTACAAACAGAAAACCCGAGTATTGCGTGCATGAAATTTCCTCGTCGTAAATAGCCTTTCAGCAGTTATGGTTCCCACCACAACTTTTTCAAGGTAGTACTTCGAGGTTCTTGGCTGGAAATGGACTATCGTTTCAACCCTCTTCTAGCCACATGTCTCCCTTTCGGCATTGCCATGAAACTATCGAGTACCACGAGGTAGTTTTCCCGTTGACACGTTGTACAATTCTGGCCGTCCATCTGTACATGGGCAAACGAACTTACGAGGCCTCCATGTGTTAGTCGGATGCTCTGTAAAGACCGTACGGAAGGTTTTTGTTTGGCCCGCATTCTGCCAGAGTATCACGGTCTTTCCTATGCAGAATACGCCGAGTTATTTTGGATGCTGATGGTGTATGATAATCCATAGGCATGCAGAGTACTATTATACATTTACATCGTGCATGACGTACCTCATCTGAACCGTCCAAATTGGGACCTCTTCGTGGGTGAGGCAGAAGCAAAAAGCTAATGATCCTAGTGCTGGCTGAAATGAAAAAAGAAGATTCGACGGTTCGGAAGACAAATGCCAAACGATCATAGATTAGTGTATAAAAAACCAATTTGATTTTGGGTCGTGAATCATATAAAATGGGCCTGAGTTTGAACGGTTGGATCTGGTAAATAGATGGCAGGTGCATGGATTGTCAAGGTCCGGCTGTATATCGATTGGTGTCTCCTAATAGGTAGGGTGGACAGGTAAGAGCCGTAGAGAGGACAAGCAAAACCGCCCATTCGTAAGTGGAAATGTGGGACGATGGGTGAATCTCAGACGCTCGTTTGTCTCCATGCGCTTTTTAACCGCTGCGAGCCCGCGCGCACGTGAGAGAATCTGTCTTTATACGACCGGAGAGTACGCGGATTGGGTTCGACAGCATGAAGTTACTGTGGCTAGGTGGGGCCCACTGTGATGTTTGCGTGAAATCCATCCCGTCCATCCGTTTTTTCACCTCATGTTAGGACATGAAAAACGAAAAGTAGGCAGATCCAACAATCAAGTTAGCCACACGACTAGAAATACAAGAAATAGTGGATAGGGAAATACCTGTAGTTAAAACCTCCTGTGTATGTCGTTAAATAGCTCATAAGGTCATTCCACCTGTTTGGCTGGGCGGATTAAGAGAGATTAGGAGGGATGGGATGGGATATGCCAAACAGACCCGGTGAACTTGTCCGAGGATATAGCAAACCCATATATCTTAAACCAATCCACCAACATTACCATCATTACCTTAAAATTGATCTCATCCATCCTCATCCCGTTCAATAGTGCCAGGAGTGTGTTTGGTTGAACGGATTGGAAATTAAAATCCCGGAATATGCCGGACGTGCCAAACAGACTCGATGAACTTTTCAGGATATAGCAATCTCATGGATCTTAAACCAATCCACTAATACCACCATCATTATCTTAAAATCCATCCCATCCCTCCTAATCTCATGGGATCCATCCAGCCAAATAGGCGCCTCTCCTATAACTATTTTGTCCTAAAGAATGTTTCAACAGTGGACGGTCAATCGCTGCTGTTTTCTGTCATGTGACCCACATTAGCTTTGGATTTGCCTCATTTTTAAGCCTACGTCCTAACATGATCTGAAAAAACGGATGGACGGTGTGGATTTCACGAAAACATCACAGGGCCCACCTAGTTTCCGACCGCAGTAACTTCCTGCGAAAATGTTGCAGAGCAAGGTGATAGTTCACCACCATTTTGCTATCCCCCACTAATGTGATACACGTATCGAATCATCTGAATCGCGCGAGCCAGGTTCAGCACGTAGACTGATGGAATGATTTCAGCCATCCGATCTTGCATGTTTAATTTTTGCAGCTGAAATTCCAGATTTCAACCGTCAATTTAATACCCGCCAATTGGATAGTTGGAAGGTTCCAACAGTATAGACTTTTAGGTCATGGTCCATCTAAAGTGGGCCCTACTGTTTGGACTGCGTGGACTCAGATACGAACATGCCACGTGTACATAGTCCTGACTACCACAACTTAAGCAAATGGAATGGAACTATCACTTTGGTCTTCTCCCCGAGAAAGATTCCCCCTTCACCCGTGTGAGAGCGATGGAAGTGTACTAAAACTACATAAATTAAGATTAAATAAATGAAGGTTTTTGCACTAATTTAAGTTGAATTTGAATTTAATAAACCATGACGAAGATTCAGGCACTATCATATGCTAATCATGACATGCCCTTTCGTTTGCTGACACGTGGCTGTCATATTCTTACGTTGCAAAAGCTCCGGGTTTTGAGATAAAACTACTGAGAGGATTCTACTTGTTAGGAACAGGGAACTTCCTTCTTGTGCAATGAGTTTGTACATTTGAGGCCCATTTTCGGTTTATCTAAGCCATTGATATGATGGGTCCCATCATGGATGGACTACGAGCAAGAATTTTACTCAATTGGTCGAGTCTAACCTTTAGATTGTTAACATGTAAATACATGGTTACAAAGAGATGCAGCAACGGTCCACATTCAAATGAGAAAAAACCAAAGGTTCAATGGTTGGGATTGGTTCTATAAGTCTCTGAATGTAACATTCAATGGATGAAGAAAACCGAATAATCAATGGCTGGGATGGGACTGTATGATTGTCTGAATGTAACTACGAGCACTATAACATATACTGCTCTGAGAGAGCGTATCTCGTAAAAATAAATTTATATACCGTTCAATTTATCACTGCAGGGCCAGCGTGAATGGTAGTTTTGCACCGAGTTGAGAACCCCGATCCACTGAGGTGGGTGGGACCCCTGACTGTGGGGCTCACAGTGATGATGTATATGCCTTAAACCCACACCGTCCAACTATTTTCAAAGCTCATTTTAGGGTATGATTTCAAAAATGAAACTTACTCAAATTTTAGGTGGACCACACCACAAGAAAATAGTTGTGATTGAATTTCCACCATTGAAAACTTCATGGATTCCAATGGAATGTTTATTTTCCATCCGTTGGAATGTTTATTTGCCATCCAACCCGTTGATAATGCCACAAACACTTGGATAAAGAGACTAAACAAATATCATATTGATACAAAGCTTTTGTGACCCTCGGAAAGCTTTTAATGGCCAATCACCAATGTTTCTATACAATGGTTCATCTTATATTTAGAACTATTAATTTTTTTTTATTTTATTTTTTTATCATGCCCTATATATGATGAGCTTTCAATTAGTCACATACATCACAGTGGGCCCTACAGTCAGGGGTCCATCCACCTCAGTGGATTTGGGTGGGGAGTAGATTAGGTGCGGCTCGAGCCTCACCCAAGAGGGTGCCCCACTCACCATGGGTCCCACTTTGATTTATGTGTTCTATATCCACCAACCATGGGTCTCACCTCAATGCACGTGTTCCATTTCCACAATGTTCATCCATTTTGCCTAACCATTGTAGCGCATGAGCCCAAAAATGAAGCCTATTCAATTCCAAGGTGGACCATACCACATGATATAGTGGTGATGGATGATTAATGAGTCACAAAGGTTTTGGATTAAGATAATACTTGTATAGACTCACAAGAGTTTTAGCACAAGGTCATAAGTTCCAGTACAAGTTTTAGTGAAATCCCACTATGACATGAGTGCGTATATATGTGGAGTGTGAGTGCATGTCTAACAAAAAAAAATAATAATAAAGACAAGAAGGCTTATATATATTTTTTCTTTTAATATAAGTTTATTAGATTTTATTACTAAGTTGGATGACAAATAAACAAAATGGAGACACTCGATGGGCTATAAGAAATTTTAAAGATGGGACATCCAATCACCATTGTTTCCTATAGTATATGGTTCACTCTATATTTAGATCTTATTCAATTATGGTTCATGCCCTAAAATGATCTAGAAAAATGGAGGGATATCATAGATATACATAAGGGCCGCACCATCTTGGGTGAGGCGGGCCGCACTTAATCTGCTCCCGACCAAAATACTGACCTGATCTTACTATCTTATTTTCCATTTGAGCTGGACCACTCACTACTTCCCTCTTAACTGTCCATTTGATATCTAAAATTACTATTCTTTAAGTTGTACAAAACTCATACAGAACTCTTCCCCATCAGTGTAAATATTAAATCCAAAATGACAAAATGACAAAATGCCCTCTCCATTCCGCATTTCGATTTTCTTCTTCTTTATATTATATACATGGCGGTTGAAGCTATTTGATACACTGGCGGAGAATGATAGCCATACTCGTGAACTTTGCACTTGAATCAAACTAAACCGTCCAACTCATGGGACCCACTGTATATGATTTACAATCCCATTTGATTGAATGATCCTAACTTTTCGGCAGCCAATTGAAAATTTATTTCTGTATAATATTTAGCATATGAAACCTACGAAGTGGGGAACGTGATGTGGACCGTTTAATTTATGTAACACCTAAGCTGCCGTGCGTTCAATGCCCTCCCCTTGCATTTAAAAAAGAAGGGATTTTTTACATGAGCCGCCTGGCTTTCGGTCTATGGACTGAAAACTGCTACCTTCAAACTAATTTTCCAAGACCATAGTCTTTACACGCGGGTTCTTCATTTACTGTGAAACACGGGTCGATTTGGTGGACCAACTGTCATTTTGAGACAAATCCAGACCCTTCACTAGTTCCCCATATTATGTTAGGTGTAGGATACAAAGTTGAGGTAGATCCCATTCTCTAGTTGGCCAAGTGCAAAAGTTCAATAAATTCTTGAGTGACCACCATTGATGATATTTGAGAGAAATCTACCCCATTTACAAGTTTGGCTATGTGATTTTACATGGTGGATCAAAAGACAAGGTAGATCCAGCACTCAAGTGAGCACAAGACAACGAATGGTTAATGTTAAAGGCCACCTTCCAATATTTTTCTGCTATAGAACCCACTTATGCATTGGATCAACTTCGACTTTGAACCCACACCTAAAATTAGATGGCCAAATTAGTGGATATGCTAGATTTGTTACAAGCATCACGAAAGTGGCCCCATCAACATTAAGGGTTGCATGATAATAACTTACATGTTTGTCCCATTTTTAACTCCATCTCAGATTTCATTGGAAGATGCTCGCTATGATCATGGGGCCTGCAGTTATGTTTGAGAGAAATTCACCCTCTTCACAAGAATGCATGGCCATGTGATTTTACTTGATAGACTGAAAGATAAGGCAGATGATCAAGCACTCAAATGGCCACAAGCCAACAACCAGTGGATCATTAATGGTTAAAAGCTATCGTCCAACATTTTCATATTGTGGGACCCACTTGTGTATTTGATCAGCCTTGATTTTGAGCCCATATCCTAAAATTAGATGGCCAAGTTGGTGAACGAGTTTGATTGGTCACAAGCATCGCAAAATTGGGCCTCACTTAGATTCGATAACAACTAACGCATTATCTCATTTTCCTCGTATATATTTTAGGGCTTGGGCCAAAAAATGATACAGATCCGAAGTTCAAGTAAGCCATATGCGCCACATGGCAAGTAACAGTGTATATTGAACGGAGGCCCTTTAAATCATTGAAGGGTGACAGAAATTTTAGATCAAAGGTAAAATATATATGCTTGTTACATTCAATTCACCAGGAATGACTTTGAATGGTTGGTAATGTCATTTCAACAATTTGGATGGCGTGCAAACATGAAAAATGGATTGTTGGTAGTTTCGATGGTGGTAAGCCATCGACTCATTTTTTCTTGTCCTAATCCCACGTGTGCATTGGATTCGCCTGGATTTTATGCTCATGTCCTAAAATGAGATGGAAAAATTGTGAACGATATGGATTTGCGAGAAGCATCAAGAAAGTGGGCCCACTGAGATTCAATAGATCATAATAGCAACCAACACCTCCTATCACACACTCACTATGGATAGTTCTCGTGATCATGTGATGTTTGAGATAAATCCACCCTGTTCACAAGTATGGCCATTTGATTTTACCCGGTGGATCGAAAGATGAGGCACATCAAGCACTCAAATGGGCCACAAGCCAGCAAACAATAGACTTTTAAAGGCCATTGTTCAATGTTTTCCTATAATGGGACCCACCTATGCATTGGATCAGCCTCGATTTTGGGTCATACCCTAAAAGTATATGCCAAAGTGGTGAATGGGTTTGTGGACGCTGGATCATAGATGAATCGCGCTCACGGGTGCCTTTTTAGGGTTTTGTATATGTGATTGAGGCGTAGGGGTATGATATATTTGACTTGTAGTCATCTTTAGCCAATTGCTCATATTTTCGCATTTGACTAAACCTATAAAAACTGTAGAGAAGGAATCATTAGATTTATTCTCTTAAAATGACTCCTTATTATCTGCTATCAAAATTTTGGGTAAGGGACCACGATTATAAAAAGAGGTGTAAGACACCCTCTCTACCCGTATAAGTGTATGGTCTTAACTTCACATGACTAAAGAAAATATCAGGGATTGGGTTGGTTCTTACTTACTGATGATGTAAATGAGTGTAATGTTGTGTGGCGATGTTGAGCCTGCAATAAGTGATGCTCGATTCAGACAAGTTTACCCTGACTCACACACTTGAAGAAGCGATCGAAGCCTAGTCAGTCTAAGTTTTTTATGAGCAAGATATAGTATACCAGTGAGTCATTGAACATACAATTGGACCAACTAGACCAACAAGTGGGCGGGAGTGAAGAGGATAATGCATGATGTTAATGCAAATATGGATGTGGTTAATCGAAATTGAAGAGATGATAGGTGGACAGGCTTGTCACAAGGATTGACTTGAGTGGTTTGGATCGGTGTCTTGATGACTTAGGTGGCTAAGGATTTGACTTGGCTAGGTTGACACGGGCTAGAACTCTTCTTTATGCTCTTTCTTTTCCTTAGTGGATGAGTGGAAGATGGAGAGTGGAGGATAGGGGATGACTCGATGTGTGGAAGATATAAGATGTGAAGGATAGAAAGTGAATGGATGATTTGATATAAAAGTGAATGAGGTGTGTATATATATATATATATATATATATATATATATATATATATATATATATATATATATATATATATATATATATTTGTATGCGTTTAATTATTTTTGAGAAGCCAAGGGGTAAAAGAGGCTCCAAGGGCTAAGATTGGCTGCCGCCACATAGCGCAATATGAGCGATTGGATCAAGGGGCAAAGTTCGTACTTTTGGATAAAGTGAAGGAAAGATTGGTCTTTTTCCATTTCAGCATGTTTACCAAGGAATTCAGCTAATGTCATCACCCCACCTAACCTTTATTTGACATATTAAAGTTATCCATGTGGCAGGCGATGGAATGTGCGCTACCCATCACGTGGATTGCTCTCTCTCTCTCTCTCTCTCTCTCTCTCTCTCTCTCTCTCTCTTTTTTTTTGAAAGGGATACTCCTAGGGTGGCATTTTCCCCTTGGTCCATATGATTTTGTCTATATTGTAGTCCTAAGTGCTAATGGGCCTAGCTTTGGGCTTGGTTCTGGAATGATTGGGGGTTTAAGTTTGGGCTTGGTTTTGGGTTGATTGGGTTTAACTGAGTTAAGTGGGTTTGACTCAGTTAACTACTTTGATTGAGCTGACTAATTTGATTGAGTTGGTTGGGTTTGACTGAGTTATGATCAGCTAGTCAGCCCTCGGGTGGGGTGTTTACAGGCTTTGATTTGTCACAAGCATCATAAAAAGTGGGACCCTATAACGCCCCGATTTTTGAAACTCAAGTATAACACTCCTCGAAAACCGAGGTGTTAACTTGGAATGCAAATATACATATTATGCAAACCTATATAAATCAGAGTGCAGGAGAGAAACTAAGCATGGCATGTCATCAAATATCGCATATCATCAAATCCTAGTCCAGTCAGCCGGGGACTTAGTACAAAACCCATGTTTATAAAATGTTTTAATCCAAAACTAAGAAAGAAATAAAGTGCGATCTGTTGGTTGAGCTCATAGAATTTTGCCACCTCCTGACAGGGCTCCTCCTCAAAGAACACCTCTCCCCACCCTAGTGGGGTCAGCATCCGGGTCTGCTGCATAAGTGTCCTTGCCTAGAGCTAGGCCTGCATTATTTATATGGTTGTATATTCAAAAGATGAGTGACCAGCTCAGTGTGAACTCCCCTCAAGATTTCGCACAATCGCATTTGTTAAGCATATTTTAAACAATAAAGCATATAAAACGATCCACGATGCAATCTTATTTAAATGCATGGATACGTGAATGCACATCAACTGGGGATGATCATCCAGTTGGATAAATGAATGGACCTTTCGAACAGTCGATCCATTTATGCAAGAAGAATGAGTCTTTCAAACAGTCAACTCATTCAATTTACAAGGGAATGAGTCTTTCAAACAGTCGACTCGTTCATGTAAGAGAATGAACATTTCAAACAGTTGGTCTATTTATAAAATAGAATGAGTCTTTCAAATAGTATACTCATTCAAATTGCAGCAGAGGTCATTCAAGTAGTACATTAGTCTTTCAAACAGTCAACTAGGCACTTGATAATGCCCACGTGCCAAGTGAATGGGTCTTTCAAATAGCCAACCCATTCATACACGAGAATGGGTCTTTCAAACAGTCGACCCATTCAAAATGCAAAAAAGGGTGATTGGAACGGTACAATTGTAAGACCCGTATCCTAGTCCGTACCATTCCTTAAACTTCCGTGATCCTCCTCGTCGAATTTCGGCAACCCGTGACCCATAATCGGCGTTTACGCGCGACCCTAAGTCGCATCCCATATATCTAAGTCGAATCGACCCAAGACTTGTACCATTGCGACCGTGCCGTTGTCGAGGTTCCAACGTCGCGTCTTACGCACCGATGCGATACCCAAGCCAGGAGTTATGGGCCTTCGTTTATTTCGAGGAAAATGTTGCGCGTTGTGAATCCCGAAAGAATCTCTACCCAAATATCACATCAATCAATCAAGTACACATCCAATCATAACCCATCACTTACCCATACCTCTCTCTTCACCAAGTCAAATGAACCCATACCTAGCTATTCCTTTCTTACCAACAAGTCAAGACAACTCATACCCCATGCCACCTCATGCCCCCAAAAGTCAAGAGAGCCCATACCCTCCATGTCACCTCTTCTTACAACATCCCCCCTCTCTCTCATTCTCTACCCATTCCCTAAGCAACCTAACAGAAGCAACCGTCCAAGGAAAAAAGAGCCAAGGAGAACCTAGGTGTGGCCCACTTCCTACCCTCAAAACTCTCAATCCAACCCTTCAATTCTCATCTTCCACCATTAAAGGTTAAGCTTAAGAGCTAAGGAAGCCAATGAACCAAGAAGATTAGCAATCGATGGGTGTTTTGTAGGAGTATATTTAGGTTTTGATGTTAGGCCAAGTGGGGCCTACCGATCGATGGTATGGATCTCACTTTAAACCCTAGGTGTGGCCGATGGCCCATCATGATTCATATGTTCATTCCATGATGGGGTCATTTTTCATGGACCCCATCATGATGATTATTTTTCTGGTATGAAAAGGTCATTTAGACCTTGCATTTTTAGTGGAGAAGGAATCTCCACCGTTGATTTTGATTGGTGGGTCCACATGTAACGGGACCCAGTTGATGTATGTCTTGTAATGCATGGAAGGGAGCCCTCCATCGCATGTCTCTCTCTCTCTCTCTCTCTCTCTCTCTCTCTCTCTCCCTGTTTGATGGCCCACCTTAACATATGTATCATATCTGCGTCGTCCACGAGATGGGCCCACCTTGTTGGACTGTGCAGCAGACGGACTTGCTGCCTGTCCGTCTGGACAGACCTGCATGAAGGAAAACACAAATATCAGCTTGGTCGTGAGCTGGTGGGCCACTCACGTGGACCCCACCTTGATGGTGTATTATGTCCAGGCCGTCCAGCAGGCCTGGACGCTGGATCTTTCAAAATAATAATAGTAATAACAATAATAATAATAATATAAATAATATAGTATATTATATGTGGTGGACCCCACTTGGGACCCACTTGATGTGAAACCGGATTGGCTGGTGTACTTCGCACCAACTATGTATCTACTGCATGACATCAGCAAGCTCTGTGGGTCCCACTAGCAGTATAACTGCTGGAATGACGTCAGCAAGTTCTTTGGGTCTGATCAGAGGTATGTGTTATATCCACACCGTCCAGATGGCTTGACGGTGGGACCCACTGTTGATGTATATGTTCTATATCCACACCGTCCAGCCTACTGGACAGTGAGCCCCAGCAGCTATAGTTGCTATTGACGTCAGCAAGTTCTGTGGATCTAAGCACGAGGTATGTTTTATATCATACTATCCATCCATTTGATGAGTGGGACCCACCCCACACGTGCTGCACGCGTGGGCGGGTGGGGCCCACCTTGATGTATGTAGTTTGTACCCGCATCATCCATCCATGGACGGTGCCGTGAGGGGCTAACCGTGGTGTATCTGTTATCATGGTTGTCCGTCCATTTGGTGGGGTCCACCTTAATATATGTATTTTATAGCCACGCCATCCATCTGTTAGGGACGGTGGGCCTTTAATGCATGTATTCTATATCCATTCGTCCATCTGTTTGCTGTGTGGGTTGACCGTGATGTATGGGTCTTATCCACGCCATCCGTTTGCTAGACGGGCGGGGCCCACCTTGAAGTATGTATTGTTTATCTGGTCGTTCGTCCATTTGCTGGACGGGCGGGGCCCACCTTGAGATGTGTGTATATCCACACCGTCCACTTGGGACCCACCTTATATATATGTATGTATATATGTATGTATGTATTTTATATCCACGTTGCCCATTGCTGGACGTGGGACTCCACCGTGATGCATGTGCGTATTCGCACCATCCATGGACCCCACGTGATGTACGTGTTTGATCCAAGTTGTCCATCTGGTGGGGGCCATTTGGAATGTGCAGGGCCCACCTTAATGTGATGCATTTATGGCCTATTATGATGTATATGTGACCCATGTTTGAGGCCCAAACGTGATGTATTTGAGGCCCAGATATGAGGCCCAATGTGATGTATTTGAGGCCCATGGATGTGGCCCATTGTGATGTACTTGAGGCCCATGAGATATGGCCCAATGCGATGTACGTGTGAGGCCCATTACGATGTGTATGAGGCCCTCGAGTGAGGCTTATTGAGATGTATGTGAGGCTCTTGTGGGAGGCCCAATGTAATGTATATGACGCCCATTGTAATGTGTGATTCCACCATGATGTATGCCCATTCATCTTCCTAGTTGGATCTAAATGGGCCATGCCTTGGGAGCAATGGTGGTTTAAAGTCCACATTGTGAGGGTAATAGTGGGTAAATGTCCGCATTGTATCCCTCCCTAAGGTCCATTGTTAGGCCCATTCTCACTTTCCCTTAGTGGGCTAACCCAAACCGTTGGGCCCCCATAATTGTTAAGCTAATTCCTGATATGAGTAGGTCATTTAGGCCCATCCTTGATATGATCATCATCGTAGAGCATGCTTAGTATAGCTTCATAATTCATGCCCATGCGCATCATATGTATGCTTGATATGAGGAATGATTGATCATAGCATATGCCATTGGGCGGATTATTATGGGACTCCCTGATAGGAGGAGTTGCCCACATGAGCGCGCAGTACACGCAGGATTGTTGCTTGATTGGATAGTGTGATTCATGCATCTCGCATTGTGTGACATGACTACTGCACGCCCTAGTGACATCAGGGCCGTAGCTTCCATAGTCATATCGTGGATGGAAGGATTGGACACCGAAAATCTTTCTCTACATGGGGTGCGATAGATGTCCCTGTGTGAAATTTCTTAAACTCTTATGGTACCAGCAGGTTGCTCCAATGTCTAGACTGAGTGGATGCTTTGAGTGTAGAGTGTCGAATATCAGGAGGCCACACTTACCATTGTGTTGTAGTCGGTTGGAAGGGGGTACGGCCTTACCGTGCTACGCTGAGTTTGACCAGCTCGAGGAATAGGTCCGCTATGGACGAGCCAAGCCCAATATTTGCAGGAGGATAGTGAGGTCTTTCTACTCACCTTGCTGCGCGCGATGTGGCAGTAATCTGGTTTGTAGTGTACTAGACCCCGGTAATATTTCAGAGATGAATTGTATTGATATATGGATTTCGATGAGGACTGACATGCTTAAGCTGCATTACATCTTGCATATGACATTCAGCCAAGTAGGCCTTGCATCGCATAGCCTTGGTACGGCTGATAACATTCATGAGCATACCAGCATGTTTTCGCATTACTCTGATATTGCATACTTAGCACTTACCTTACGCATACACTTACACTACCCTCTAAGCTTTTTATAAGCTTATGCACGATCATTGCGTGCAGGTGACGTTAGGACGCTGCAACAGCATTGAGCTTGGAGCGTACAACCGACTTCTATAGCTTTTGTTTATCTTCGTATTTCCCTTTCCGCATTGTACTCAAAGTTTTAATATAGTGGATATGTGGTGATGCTGTTTTGTGACTAAGTTATATTTGTGGTTATGCTCCATTACAAAAAATTTATATTGGAAATCCTCCTTGTTGGATCCCAGGATCAGAATCTGGCATATGGGTGCCGGGAGCCAAGAATACTATAGAGGCTGTCGGCGCCAGATTCATCGATCAAAAATTTTGTGAGTCCGGTTTTCGAGTTTGGAGCGTGACAACAATGGTCTTTCAAATAATCAACTAGGTACCTGATAATGCCCAAATGGTATGAATGCATGATTAGCCCAACCATTATTAATGCAATTTACAAACAACTAATTTAAGAAAGCTAAAAGGTCACTATGGGGGGCTTGTTGCCCAGCATAGGCCGATAGCTCGGGTATAATGTCCAATACCACCATCCCCGGTTCATGAGTCTCCAACATTAGGATGTTAAAGGTAACCTCCTCAACCAATGGCCAATCAAAGTTTAATAAGTGTGACTTACCATCGCATGGTTACACAAATGTATCCATCAAGCCACTTAGAGAAATATATGAAATTAAAGCCATGTGGGGCAATTATCCAGTCAAAGCCGCATAAGGCAAATGGTCTATCAAGGAATGCGGTGAAGAAGGGGGTCATCCCCAAAAGTTACTAAGGCATAATGATCCACAGGAAGGTAAGACCACACAATATTCCATTTAATTCATTAGTCAAAATGGCCACTAAGTCGAAGGTTCATCATAATCACGATCAGTCATGTTACATTTAATTCAGCGGTGGGTTTGCTAATTCAGATCTTAATATTGATTTAGGACGATCTACATGATCTAACAGAGTGTTTTCTGAAGTTTTGTCGTAGTCTGGTCCTTAGAGGTAGGGTTCTTAAGGTTCAACATCTAGTGTGGAGCACACACACTGTGGGATGTTATAGATGATCGATGGCGTATTTCTGCCCACGAGGATTCGATTTCATTGGCATTGTATGTTCATTTATGTATCAAGAGGAAGATCAAATGTATAAATGAATTGGGTTTGCCCTTACACTAAATTAAGCCTCATGATAACACTTGAGTACTGAAAGGTACGGGGCGTTACAGCCCCACTTAGATTCAACGACTTATCTCATTTCTCACTTCATGTTAAATTTCATTGGGAGATAATCGTTGTGATTGTGGGCCCCACAATATTATTTAAGAAAAATCCAAGCCATCCACTATTCACCTCATATTATTTTAGGTCTTGGGTTAGAAAATTATTCAAATTCAGAGTTTAGGTAGGCCTAATCATGCATATTGAACGCACGCCCTTCAAACTATTTTAAGGCCATATAAATTTTAAATAAGAGGTCAAATCTAGTTGTTATATTCAATCTACTAAGAATGACCTTCTAAATGGTTAGGAATGCCATTTCGATGGTTTGGATGACGTACAAACATGAAAAATGGATCACTAGTTGTTTCAACGGTGGTAAGCCACCAATCCAGTTTTTCCCTGTCATGGTCCAACCTGTGCATTGGATTCATCTAAATTTTGGGCCCATACCCCAACATGAGATGGTAAAAATGGTGAAGGTCTGGATTTGCGACAAGCATCATGAAAGTACGCCTACTGAGATTTAATGGATCATAATAACAACTAACGCTTTGTGTCATGTCTTGTGAGACTGGAATATAGTTCTAATAATCATGGGGCCCAACATAATGTTTGATAGAAATCCACCTCGTTCACAAGCATGGCCATGTGATTTTAACTAAAAAGATGAGGTAGATAAAGTGCTCAAATGGGCCACAAGCCAACAAAGAGTGGACCGTTAATTAAAGGTCACCGTCCAACATTTTCCAGCTATGGAACCCACTTATGCATTGGATCAGCCTCGATTTTGGACCCATGCCCTAAAAATTATATGTCAAACTAGTGAAAGAGTTTGATTTGAAGCGTTATGAAAGTGGGCTCCACCCGGATTCAATAACAACTGAGGCCTCGTCCTATCTCTGACAAGGTGTCAGAGATTTCATTGGGAGATGGTCGCAGTGATAGAGGAGCTCACAATATTATTTAAAAAATCATAACTATTCACAATTTCATTCATATTATTTTAGGGCTTGGGCTAAAAAATAATCTAAATACGAAATTTAGGTAAGCCACATGGCAAATAACAGTGCATATTGAATGCAGGCCCTTTAAAACATTATAGAGCTATAGAAATTTTAAATCAAGGGCAAAATATGGTTACTACATTCAGTCCATTGGGAATAACCTTCTAAATGGCTGAGAATGGTATTTCAACGATATGGATGGCCTATAGATATGAAAAATGGATCATCGGTAGTTTTAACGATGGTAAGCCATCGATTCATTTTTTCCTGCCTCGGTCCCACCTGTATATTAGATCTACTTGGGTTTTAGGCCCACGCTCTAAAATGAGATGGTTAAAATGGTGAATGGTTTGGATTTGCAACAAGTATCACGAAAGTAGGCCTATCAAGATTCAATGGACCATAATAACGACTGACACCTCATGTCGTATCTCATCAACTCCTCATGTCAACTTCACTGCAGATGGTTTCTATGATTGTGGAACCCACCACAATGTTTTAGAGAAATTCACCCCATTCATTAGTTTGGCCATGTGAATTTACCTAGTGGATTGAAGGAAGAGGAAAATTTAACACTTGAGTTGGCCACAAGCCAACAAAAAGTGGACCATTAAAGCTTGTCGTCCAATGTTTTCCTACTCGAGGATCCACTTGTGAATTAGATCGGCGATTTTGGACCCACACCCTAAAATTAGATGGCCAAACTGGTAGATGGGTTTGATTTATCACAACCATTATAAAATGTGGGTGGCACTCTTGTTCGACAATGAGATCACTATAATTGTGGGGCCCAAGATATTGTTTAAGAAAAATATAAGCCATCCACCATTTCCCTCGTACTATTGTGAGGAGTGTTTGTTTTTCAATTCCCCCTTGGTAAATGTATGTAAACAAATAATGATTAATTACCAATATAATTCCTGCACTTTTTTCTATGTTGACAATGACAATTTGCTTTTTTTCTTTGCATTAAAATCGAGGTAGGTGTGAATTTCATGTGGGGCCCATTGTGATATATGTGACTTATTCATGCCGTCCATCCTTTTTCATGAGTTGATTTTAGGGCAGGAATCCAAAATTGAGGTAAGCTCAAGTGGACTACTCCACACGAAATAGTGGGTTGAACGCCTACTGTTAAAAACCTTTTACGACCATGATTTCATGTGGTATGAACCACTTGAGCTTTGGATCTGTCTCATTTTTGGGCTCATGTCCTAAAATGTTCAGGTAAGACAATAGACAATTAGATATGTTACATACATCACACTAGACACCAAATATTTAAATAAGCCTTTTATAACCAAGTTTCAAGGTGGAAATACCCGTTGCTATCAACTGAACATAAATAACAATAATGAGTTATTTAATGGTATTTACTTATGCTCACCAGGAATTGAAAATTCAAACTCCAAATCAAAGTTAAGGCAGGCGCGAAGGAGGTAATGGTGCATATTGATCGCATGCCCTTCATATCATCATGGGGCCATAAAAATTTTAAGTCAGGGCAAAAATATGGTTGTCACATTTAGTTCATTGAGAATAATATTTCAAATGGTTGGGAATGTCATTTCAACAGTTTGAATGGGATACAAACATAAAAAATGGGCCATCAATAATTTCAACGTTGTTTAGCCACCAGTCTCACTATGGATCGTTCTCATGATCATGGGGCTCACCATGATGTTTGAGACAAATCCACCCTGCTCACAAGTATGGCCATTTGATTTTACTTGGTGGATCGAAAGCTGAGGCACATCAAGCACTCAAATGGGCACATCAAGGCCATTGTTCAATGTTTTCCTATTATGGGACCCACCTATTCATTGGATTAGCCTCGATTTTGGGCCACACCCTAAAAGTATATGCCAAACTGGTGAACGGATTTATGGACGCTAGATCACAGGCGAATCGTGCTCACAAGTGCCTTTTTAGGGTTTTTGTATTTGTGTTTGAGGTTTAGGGGTATCGTATATTTGACTTGCAATCACCTCTAGCCAATTACTCATATTCCCACATTCGACTAAACCTGTAAAAACCGTAAAGAATAAATCATTATATTTCGTGTCCTAAAATGACTCCTCATCTACGATCAAAATTTTGGGTAAGGGACCACGATTATAAAGAAAGGTGTTAGGTACCCTTTTTACCCGTAAAAGTGTTCAGTCTTTACTTCACATGACTAAACAAAATATTAAGGATTGGGTTAGTTCTTCCTTATTGATGATGCAAATGTGTGTATGTTGTGTGGTGATGTTGAGCTTGCAATAAATGATGCCCGGTTCAGACCAGTCTACCCTAACTTACAAACTTGAAGAAGCGATCGAAGCCTAGTCAGTCCAAGTTTTTTATGAGCAAGATCTAGTATACCAGCGGGCTGTAGAACATACACTTGGACCGAGTAGACCAACAAGTGGGTTGGAATGGAGAGGATGATGCATGATGTTAATGCGAATATGGATGTAGTTAATCAAAATTGAAGAGATGATGGGTGGACGGGCTTGTCGCAAGTATTGGCTTGAGTGGTTTGGATTGGTGTCTTGATGACTTAGGTGGCTAAGGATTCGGCTTGGCTAGGTTGATATGGGCTAGAATTCCTTTCCTTATGCTCTTTCTTTTCCTTAGTGGATGAGTGGAAGATGGAGAGTGGAGGATATAAGATGTAAAGGATGGAAAGTGAATGGATGATTTGATATAAAAGTGAATGGGGTAATTATATTTTTTGTGGCATTTTAATTATTTTTTAAAAGCTAATAGGTAAAAGAGGCTCCAAGGGCTAATATTGGCTGCCGCCATATAGCGCAATATGAGCGAATGGATCAAGAGGCAAAGTACGTACTTTTGGATAAAGTGAATGGTAAAAGGGTCTTTTCCATTTTCGTGTGTTTACCAAGGAACTCAGCTGATGTCATCACCCCACCTAACCTTCCTGTGAAATATTAAAGTTGACCACATGGTAAGCAGTGCAATGTGTGCTACCCATCACATGGATTGCTCCCTTTTTTACTTATAGCCTCCTAAGGTGGCATTTTCCCCTTGGTCCATATGATTTTATATTATTGTGGCCCTAAGTACTAATGGCATAGGTTTGGGCTTGGTTCTGGGCTGATGGGCTTTAGGTTTGGACTTAGTTTTGGGCTGACTGGGTTTGACCGAGTTAAGTGGGTTTGACTCAGTTAACTGCTTTGATTGAGCTGACTAATTTGACTGAGTTGATTGGGTTTGACTGAGTTATTATTGGCTGGTCAGCCCTCAGGTGGGGTGTTTATAGGGTTTGATTTGTCATAAGCATCATAAAAAGTGGGACCCTATAATGCCCCGGTTTTCAAAACTCAAGTATAACACTCCTTCTCGAAAACAGGGGTGTTAACTTGGAATGCAAATGTGCATATTATGCAAACCTGTTGAAATTAGAGCACGGGAGAGAAACTAAGCATGACGTGCCATCAAATATCACATATCAACAAATCCTAGTCCACTCAGCCGGGGACTTAGTACAAAACCTATGTTCATAAAATGTTTTAATCCAAAACTAAGAAAGAAATAAAGTGCGATCTACTAGTTGAGCTCTTAGAATTTCGCCACTTCCTGACAAGGCTCCACCTTGAAGAACTCTCCCCACCTTAGTGGGGTCAGCATCCGGGTCCGTTGCATAAGTGTCCTCGTCCAGAGTTAGGCCTGCATTATTTGTACGGTTATATATTCAAAGGATGAATGGCCAGCTCAGTGTGAACTCTCCTCAAGATTTCACACCATCGTATTAGTTAAGCATATTTTAAATAATAAAGCATATAAAACGATCCACCATGTAATCTTATTTAAATGCATGGATACGTGAATGCACATCAACTGGGGACGATCATCCAGTTGGATAAATGAATGGACTTTTCGAATAGTCGATCCATTTATGCAAGAAGAATGAGTCTTTCAAACAGTCAACTCATTCAATTTGCAAGGGAACGAGTCTTTCAAACAGTTGGCTCGTTCATGTAAGAGAATGAACCTTTCAAATAGTTGGTCCATTTATAAAATAGAATGAGTCTTTCAAATAGTAGACTCATTCAAATTGCAGCAGGGGTCGTTCGAGCGATACATTAGTCTTTCAAACAGTCAACTAGGCACTTGATAACGCCCATGTGCCAAGTGAATGGGTCTTTTAAATAGTCAGCCCATCCATACACGTGAATGGGTCTTTAAAACAATTGACCCATTCAAAAAGCAGAAAAGGGTCGTTGGAATAGTACAATGGTCTTTCAAATAGTCAACTAGGTACCCGATAATGCCCAAGTGTTATAAATGCATGATTAATCCAACTATTATCAATGCAATTTGCAAACAGCCAATTTAAAAAAGCTCAAAAGTCACTATGGGGGGCTTATTGCCCAGCATAGGCCGATAGCTCAGGCATAGTGTCCAATACCACCATTCCCGACTCATGAGTCTCTAACATTAGGATGTTTAAAGATAACCTCCTCAACCAATGGCCAATCAAAGTTTAGTAAGTGTGACTTACCATCGCATGGTTATACAAATGTATCCATCAAGCCACTTAGGGAAACATATGAAATTAAAGCCATATGGGGCAATTATCGAGTAAAAGCCACATAAGGCAAATGGTCTATCAAGGAATGCAGTGAAGAAGGGGGTCATCCCCAAAAGTCACTAAGGCATAATGATTCACAGGAAGGTAAGACCACACAATATTTCATTTAATTCATTAGTCAAAATGGCCACTAAGTTGAAGGTTCATCATAATCACGATCAGTTATGTTACATTTCATTCAGCGGTGGGTTTGCTAATTCAGATCTTAATATTGATTTAGGACGATCTACATGATCTAATAGAGTGTTTTCTGAAGTTTTGTCATAGTTTGGTCCTTAGAGGTAAGATTCCTAAGGTTCAGCATCTACTGTGGAGCACACAAACTGTGGGATGTTATAGATGATTGATGGCGTATTTTCGCCCACGAGGATTTGATTTCATTGGCATTATATGTTCATTTATGTATCAGAAGGAATATCAAATGTGTAAATGAATCGGGTTTGCCCTTATACTGAATTAGGTCCTCATGATAACACCCGAGTACTGAAAGGTATGGGGCGTTACAGCTAAGGGTGTACACGAGTCGATCCGAGTCGAACTGGGCTAAACCAAACCCGGCCCGGCCTAGTCACCAGCCAAACCCAGCCCGAACCACGCCTGGCCCGGTCACCGGGCCAACACGTCCAGCCCGAACCCGGCCTGGTCAGCAATCGGGCGAGTTCGGGCGAGTTTTGGACCTTACTGTCACTTTAAAGATGGGCGGTGAACTATACCAGAAGGGTAAAGGGGAAAGGGACGGGTAGGGTTTTGAAATACACACACACACATACACACCACTTGACCAAGTCGGGCCACATCGAGTCGGGTTTCAGGCTGAGTCGGGTGAAACTGAGACATATCTGAACTTTGCCGAACTCAGTTTCGGGCCGAAGAAAATGGCCCGTCCCGACACGAACTCAGTTCTGGGTCGGGCCGAGTCGAGCTTTTTTGGGCTGAGTTGAGCGAGTTAACCGCGCTAGCCCGGTTCATATACAGCCCTAGTTATAACACCACTTAGATTCAACGACTTATCTCATTTCTCACTTCATGTTAAATTTCATTGGGAGATGGTCGTTGTGGTTGTCGGCCCCACAATATTATTTAAGAAAAATCCAAGCCATCCACTATTCACCTCATATTATTTTAGGTCTTGGGTCAGAAAATGATTCAAATTCAGAGTTTAGGTAGGCCTAATCGTGCATATTGAACGCACGCCCTTTAAAATATTTTGAGGCCATATAAATTTTAAATAAGAGGCAAAATCTAGTTGTTATATTCATTCTACCAAGAATGACCTACTGAATGGTTAGGAATGCCATTTCGACGGTTTGGATGACCTACAAACATGAAAAATGGATTACTAGTAGTTTCAACGGTGGTAAGCCACCAATCCAGGTTTTCCCTATCTTGGTCCAACCTGTGCATTGGCTTCATCTAAATTTTGGGCCCATACCCAAACATGAGATGGTAAAAATGGTGAAAGTCTGGATTTGCGACAAGCATCATGAAAGTACGCCTACTGAGATTCAATGGATCATAGTAACAACTAACGCTTTGTGTCATGTCTTGTGAGACTGGAATATGGTTCTAATAATCGTGGGGCCCACCATAATGTTTGAGAGAAATCCACCTCGTTCACAAGCATGGCCATGTGATTTTAACTAAAAAGATGAGGTAGATCAAGTGCTCAAATGGGCCACAACTCAACAAACAGCAGACCGTTAAAGGCCACCGTCCAACATTTTCCTGTCGTGGAACCCACTTATGGATTGGATTAGCCTCGATTTTGAACCCATGCCCTAAAAATTATATGCCAAACTAGTGAAAGAGTTTGATTTGTCACAAGAATTACGAAAGTGGGCTCACCCAGATTCGATAACAACTGAGGCCTTATCCTATCTCTGACAAGGTGTCAGAGGTTTCATTGGGAGATGGTCGCAGTGATAGAGGGTTGCACAATATTGTTTGAAAAAATCATAGCTGTTCACAATTTCATTCATATTATTTTAGGGCTTGGGCTAAAAAATAATCTAGATACAAAATTTAGGTAGGCCACATGGAAAGTAACAGTGCATATTGAATGCAAGCCCTTTAAACCGTTATAAAGCTATATAAATTTTAAATTAAGAGCAAAATATGGTTACTACGTTCAATCCATTGGGAATAACCTTTTAAATGGCTGAGAATAGTATTTCAACGGTTTGGATGACCTACGAATATGAAAAATGGATCATTGGTAGTTTTAACGGTGGTAAGCCATCGATCCATTTTTTTTTGTCTCTGTCCCACCCGTATATTGGATCTGCTTGGGTTTTAGGCCCACGCCCTAAAATGAGATGGTAAAAATGGTGAATGGTTTGGATTTGCAACAAGTATCACGGAAGTAGGCCTATCAAGATTCAATGGACCATAGTAATGACTGACACCTCCCGTCGTATCTCACCAGCTCCTCATGTGCTTCACTACCGATGGTATCTATGATTGTAGAGCCTACCACGATGTTTTAGAGAAATCCACCCCGTTCATTAGTTTGGCCATGTGAATTTACATAATGGATTGAAGAAAGGGACAGATGTAACAATCAAGTTAGACACAAGCCAAGAAAAAGTGGACCATTAAAGCTTGTCGTCCAATATTTTCCTACTGGGATCCACTTGTGAATTAGATTGGCTTCGATTTTGGGCCCACACCCTAAAATTAGATGGCCAAACTGGTGGATGGGTTTGATTTATCACAAACATTATAAAATGTTGGTGGCACTTGTGTTCGACAATGAGATCACTGCAATTGTGGGGCCCATGATATTGTTTGAGAAAAATATAAGCCATCCACCATTTCCCTCGTACTATTGTAAGGGGTGTTTGTTTTTCAATTCTTCCCTGGTAAATGTATGTAAATAGGTAATGATTAATTACCAATATAATTCCTGCACTTTTTTCTATGTTGACAATGACAACTTATTTTTTTTTACATTAAAATCTAGGAGGGTGTGAATTTCATGTGGGGCTCATTATGATATATGTGATATATTCGTCCATCCATTTTCATAGGTCAATTTTAGGGCATGAATGCAAAATTGAGTTAGATCCAAAGCTCAAGTGGACCACTCCACACAAAGTAGTGGGTTGAACGCCTACCATTAAAAACATTTTACCACCATGATTTCATATGGTGTGAGCCACTTAGCTTTGGATTTACCTCATTTTTGGGCTCATATCTTAAAATGTTAAGGTAAGACAAATAGACAACTAGATATGTTACATAAATATAACACGGATGCTAGAAATTTAAATAAGTCTTTTATAGACCAAGTTTCAAGGTGGAAATACCCATTGCCATCAAACGAACATAAATAACAATAATGAGTTATTTGCATGCTTACTAGGAATTGAAAATTCAAAATCCAAATCAAAGTTAAGGCAGGTGAGACGGTAGGTAGTGATGCATATTGATCGCATGCCATTCGTATCATCTTAGGGCCATAAAAATTTGAAGTCAGGGCAAAAATATAGTTGTCACATTTAGTTCAATGAGGATAATATTTCAAATTGGGAATGTCATTTCAATTGTTTGAATGGGTTACAAACATAAAAAAAATGGACCATTGATAATTTCAACGGTGGTAAGCCACCTATCCATTGAATCCATTTGAATCCATTGAATCCATTTGAATTTTGGGCCCATACCCTAAAATGAGATGAGAAAAATGATGGATAGGCCAGATTTCCTACAAGCATCACGAAAGTGGATCCCGCCTAACTCAATCGGGTTTTTAAAGTGTGCTGCAAAGGTTTTCGTATAATAAAGAGAGATGGATAATTTTTTTCAATGGGAAAATACTTTGGTCAGAGCGTATGCCAAAGTAGTAATGAGCGGTTTTAAGACCAACGGTGAAAATAATCGGCAGTTTCGGAGAAATAGTTTTTTAAAAAATAGTTTTTATTTTTATTTATATATATATATTTTTTGTCCATGCTCCAAAATAAAGGCGGCTTATGGAAAAATCCCTTAAAAGAACTGCTGTGCTGGATGCACGAGGAATTATACTATCCGTCGTATCTTTGTATAGTAGTAACATATGTTTTGAGATCTTACAAGTAGGGCCCATGGTTCAATCATCCAGACCGTTGGTCTTCTTACTACTACTGTGGATGACGAATAATCCAAAAATTTCCTGAATCGGAAGATCCCACGGACCAAGATTAGAACATTTCAGTTGATGTACAGCATTGATGTATTTCTCTTCATTTTATATATATATATATATATATATATATATATATATATATATATATATATATATATATATGGGAAAAGGTACTATGCGCTCGAGCGTAAAGCGGTCGTCCGTGAGGTCGAGCTGGGTGCGCTCCACCGTGATGCCTTTCGAACATCAACACCGTCCACCAGATATACCATTCCATTTTGGGCCTGGAAGGCCCAAAATCAAGTCAATCCGTGACTTTAGTGGATCACACCACATACAGAAGTGTAGAGGGGCCGTGTACCATTAAAACATTCATAACCATTTTTGAGGGTGCACCGAGATGTGTTTTTCAAATCCAACCCATCTATTATGTGTGTCCCACTTGAATGAGGGTTCAGACCACGTTTCAGGTGCATGGAAAACTCAGGTGGATCCCACCAGTGCTTTTATATGTTTTTGGCATGTATACTTATGATTTTAGATAGTGTGGCCCACCTGAGTCACTGATTAACCTGATTTTGGGCAATCCAGGCCCACTATGGAATGGTGCATCTGGTGGACAGTGTTGGTGTTTGAAAGGCATTACGGTGGGGCCCACCCAGCTCGACCTCGCGGTCGTGTGTGTATATATATATATATATATATGGAAAAGGTACTATGCGCTCGAGCGTAAAGCGGTCGTTCGTGAGGTCGAGCTGGTGTGGGCCCCAACATGATGCCGTTCAAAATTCCACACCGCCCACCAGATGCACCATTCCAGAGGAGGCTCACTTTGCTGAAAATCAATCAATCCGTGACTTTTCTGGGCCACACCAAGTACAGAAGTTGAGAGGGGTCATGCACCATTGAAACATTCAAAACCATTTTTGGGGACCTTTCGAGACTTTTTTGATGATCAACACCGTCCATAATGTGTGTCCCACTTGAATATAATGTTAGACCAAGTTTTAGGTGATATCCACAAATCTTGTGGGGCCCACCAAGTGTATTTACATGTTTTTACGTGTATACTTATGTTTGCCGATGGTATGGCCCACCTGAGTTACATGGACGGATGATTTTGGGCTGTGGGCCCATCATGGGCTCGCACATCTGGTGGACGGTGCTGATGTTCGAAAGGAATCACGGTGGGGCCCACACAGCTCGACCTCACGGACGACCGCTTTACGCTCGAGCGCATAGTACCTTTTCCCATATATATATATATATATATATATATATATATATATATATCTGAAAGATAAGATTTCCCTATCAAGAATATTTTTCAGGTACAGTCCATCCGCACGTATCAAATAATTCATCCAATAAGAACCCCTCTGAAAGGAACTGTTGGCCTTATCATAACCATCCATTAAGTCGAGCCCACTCCTCTTCTTCAACAATGTAAAAATCACATAAATCGAACAGTGTAAACATCCACGACTGGATTTCGCTTCTGCAGACTATCTTATCCATCCATTCCTTGGATGGCGATGATTGGATATTTGGATCATCAATCATGAAGATTTTTGGCAGGAAGACTATGCGAGGATGGACTGGAGGACCTGATTGGAGGTCCAGATGGGTGATGCAGATGCCAAAGAGTCCAAATGCAACTATGTGCATGAGAAGGTTGCCATACACATCCGACTGATATAATACTTGTGGTTACTAACTTCTAAACTACACCTACAAGCCAATCCTGGCCAGTGATATTTGCCGGAAAATAATTCTATGAGAAATGGTGGGTCACCTAGTGGATGATCTGAACCGTTGTTCTGATGGGTGACCTAGTGGATAGGCCATAGCCCAAAAGGAGTGGGATGGGACTATGTTAGACATCCAATCAACGTCCTGCAAAAGGAACGGTTCCAATCACTGCAGTCTATTTCATATAGCTATGAGAGTTTAAGAAGGCCATTTTCTTCAATTTTCAAACCTGGTTTTTTATCACACGAAAAAATTTAGATATTGTTTGGTAATTTCTTTAAAAGGGTGTGGAATTTCAGTAATCTTAAGGAGAAAATAATACAGGTACACCGGATCGCATTTATATATTCTGCTGTCGCGGGTTTCTCTCTCTGTTTGCTTCTTTCAATAAAGGAGTGGTTAATAACTTAATAAAAAAGCTGTGGGAAGGAACGAAAATGGGTTAACGTGGGCCATACATGTGGGGCCCACCTGTCGTCTGATGGGCCAACATGTCACGCAAAGCGGCTGCCACGTTGGCACACCTTACGATGATGAGGGGATGACGCGTGCCTCCCTTATTGGATTGGATTCTTTTTTATGTATTAAAAATCACTCATCTGGTCTCTAGTGGACGCGGATTGAGTACCAAGTAACTCAGTACGCGTGGGGCCCACCGTGATGTATGTGACTTATCCACGCCGTCCATCCATTTTACCAGATTCTTTTAGGGCATGATCCTGAAATTGAAGCATATCCAAAGCTCAAGTGGACTGCACCACAGGAAACAGTGTGAATTGAACGCCTACTGTTGAAAACTTATGGGAGGCCACACAAGTTTTTGGATCGAGTTGATATTTGTGTTTCACCTTCATCCATGTCTGTGTGACTTCATAAACAGGTTGGATGACAAATAAACATCAACGGGGGCCCTAGGAAGGCTTCAATGTTGGAAGTCACTACCCTCACCTTTTCCTGTAGTGGGGTCCACTTAATTTTTGGATATGCATCAATTTCGTCTTAATTACATAAAATTATCTGTTGAAACAGATGAACGGCATGGATATGACACATACATCACGGAGTGTCCCACGTAGTTTACTCGGTACGATACGACGTACCGAGTTACTCAGTACGCAATCCAAACTCCTCTCCAGTGTATACCATTGACTGGGTCCGCTCCTCTACAACAATAGTAGAATAAGCTCATTCTATAATGCGGGAGTGGGGACCACCTTAATGTATTCATGACATCCAATCCGTCCATCATGCGTGCTCCCCTATTTTAAATATAGATCCAAAATATCAGGCCAATTGAAATTAATTCGGGCTACACCATGTAAATTCATGCCTAAAACCGATAAAATCACGTTTGCGGCCCAATGAGCTTTAAAATACCCTTATTCCTGATTCACCCATTCATCCTGGTGAGGTACATCTTCTGAATGGATTAGATGGTATAGACATAAACAATTTGGTCCCACAAACAATCTGGAAGGTTTTAGTGGGGAGTGTCCCATCCACCGTCCCCTGTGGCGTGACCCACCTTTTTTTTTTCTAGATCGGCTGATTTGTCCTTCGTACGAGCTGAACTTGAGGGCGCACCTTTTGGACGGATGGATGGATTGGATGTGGGCCGTACGTCATAGTGGGCCCACACACCGCACTGCAGAACATGCTTCTCAGTGGTAGAGTATGCGGGCTGCACTTTCTGAGAAACTAACATAGGAACCATTTGCACACTGGCAGTCGTTTGGACCCATATTTCGCAACTCCCCAGTAGGACACGTGGCAGACATGTACAGGAGCCCGTGAGCCCCACCATGGAGGCGGCATGTGCGCGGTGAACAATCCTACCACCTGCTATATTTAAGGTAAAAACAAGAGTGCTACTAGCTTTTGGGCAAATTGATTTGGTTGAGCATTTTGGATCGTCGATTGATCTTGCTATTTTTATTATTATTATTATTATTATTATTATTATTATTATTTTGCAGTGATCATTATGTGGTGTGGCCCACTGGATAAGAGGTGGGTGGAATCCCTGAGCGTGGGGCCACTTTGATATGTGTCTTATATCCACGCCGTCCATTCGTTTTGAAAACACATTTTAGGGCATCATGGAAAAAATGAAGCAGATCCAAATCTTAAGTGGACCGTAATACAGGAAACAGTGGTGATCAACCGTTAAAAACTTCTCATGAGTCACAAAAGTTTTGGATCAAGATGATATGTGTGTGGTCTCTTCATCCATGTATTTGTGACCTCATTAACGAGTTGGATGTGAAATAAACATTCCGGTGGCCCCATGAAGTTTTTGATGGTGGAGATTCAATCGTTATTATTGCCTTTGGTATGGTTTACTTAAGATTTGGATCTACTTCATTTTTTGGATCATGCCCTAAAATGAACTTAAAATGAACTTTCAAAATGGATGGATGGTGTGGATGTAAGGCACATACGTGACAGCGGGCCCCACAGGGATCCACGCAAACCGCGGCCTCTGGATCTACTCCTGCGGCTGCACTAAACCGTGAGCAATTATCACGCTGCTAAAACAGAGTAGTTGTGAATGACAGTCCAATTTATTTGCAGTTGCAGGGAGTTAGTTGACACTCTGACAGAGTACTGACACTACATACTCCTGCATTAAGAAAATGCATACGTGGCATGCATTAACTCTATTGAAGCCGCTAGAATTGTAGAATCCACTGTAGATAATTCATATGCCGAAAATAAGATTGGTTGAATAATCCTGACCGCTGATTCGAGGACACTAATTGGTTGAAATAGAACTGTTGGATATTTTCATTTCTAACCGTCCAATAAATATCCACCAATCCGATAGTTTAATGGTCACATAAAATCTAATTTTGGTCCATGATCCATCTAAACTGGGCCCCATAACTTGAACAGTTCAAATCCAATCACTAGTAAGCCACGTACACAATTCCTTAGTAACTCTTAAGTGCCAGCACAGCATTCAATCACACCCTGCAAGAGCATGAAAGTTTATCTCTTGTTTATATGGTATTATTACCAAATTACCCATACCTTAGTTTCTGCTCGTTAGTCAAGCTGGCTGAGGCAGTGAATTGCCTGTCCTGGGCCCATATTTCTATATCTGTCCAAATTGACAGGCTTCCATCTACATTGTCTTACTCTCTGAATCTTAGTAGTTCTAATTCCATGCTGCCAAGACACCTTTTTTAGACGGCTGAAAATGAAATAGATCCAATGGTCATATTTCAATCAAGCAAGCCCCCACGAGTCAGACATTAAGATGATTTAATCAATCTATTTCAAGCACCGTTACTTAATGAAAGTAGGTTTCACATTTTAGCCTCTTTAATTTAAGTTAATGAATGCATTGTGTATAATTTAAGCGCCCGTGTAGCAAGCATTACAGCAGACAGAGTATCAAATAAAGGTTTGTCTACAAGGGCATTATGGACTTCCATTTTATCTTGCTGTCAAAAAATAACATCTTTTGGGCTTGAGCCCGTACCTTACAAAACGTCACTTATCACATGTTATCCACTGCATAAATGGGGCCATGTTAGACAGTGTGAATTTTGCGCCCATTATTGGAGTATGGCCCATAATCATCTGATTTCACCTTCAAGTAGGGACCATTAACAATTTCTTTTCCACCGTCAATTTGATTGTATTTGATCGAATGATCAGGATAGCACGATAATATAGATGGGGCCCATAATATAGATGATACGGATTGTCACTGCATGGTACGTGTACGGTGGTGGATTCAGCACCTCGTGCTTGCCATTTCCATGTCCTAGAACACGTTTCATGCATGTTTGCTAACTTGCTACCCTGTTGCACCGACTTCTCTCTCTCTCTCTCTCTCTCTCTCTCTCTCTCTCTCTCTCTCTCTCTCAGCTAGTTGGACCATTCTCTTATCATGCAAACAGTGAATAAAGGTAAACATATCAACTGAATAAAATAAACAAGCTGCCAAAAAGGTAGGCCCCACTAAAAATAAATAAAAAAATAGTAAAAATAAAAACTAAGGCTAAAACCAGATTGATCCATGTGGGACACACTACATAAAACAATGGACAAGTGCGACTTGTTGACAACATAAGGAGTTGATTGGTCTGATTTTTTTTGCTAGATGATCTTAATGATGGGTCCGACCTGGATAGCATAAAAAAATGATACTTAGGAAAATTTTCATTAGTTGGAAGGGAACAATCATGGTAAGATATTGAAATCTTCTCTTTGTAAAACAAAATAATTATTTTACAGCAACTAAAGTTTAGCATTTTGTTAGAAAGCTAGCTAAAAGAATAAAAACCAAGTTGTCTATGTTTTTTAGTCGTTACAGGGCTTCTATTATTTCTAAAAAAGATGAGACCTTATCTCAATTATGAAATAATACTATTCTATTTTCTTTATTGTCACGTGTTAATGTGACATGTGTCACCGTCCAGGAAGAGGAGTGCATACTGAGTAAATTGTGTGAGGACCACCATGATTTAGGTCTCTTATTCACACAGTCCAACCATTTTATCAGATAACTTTAGGACATGATACTAAAATTGAAGCATATCTAAAGCTCAAGTGGACCATACCATAAGAAATAGTGCTCATTGAACACCTTTGGTTAAACCTTCTACGGGTACAAAAGTTTTGGATGAAACTTATATTTGTGTTTTCCCTTTATCCTTTATCCATCTGTGTGATGTTATGAAAAGGCTACATGACCATTACCATGGGCCCTAGAAAGCTTTCAATGGTGGACATATATTCTCATGGTTTCTGTGGTGTGGTCCACTCAAGCTTTGGATATGATGCAATTTTGGGCTCATGCTATAAAATGATATGGAAAATCGGTGGATGGTGTGGATAAGACACATACATCTTTTGTGGGCTCCATATAAGCGTACTGAGTAACTCAGTACACAATCCACTTCCCACGTCAATTTTCAAGAAATGCAAATATTTAAACTTTAAATTCTCTTCATGCACCACATTTGTTACATATGTAAGTTACATATGCCACACACATGACACTTATGCCATTGTATATATCCTCGAGCACCCCCAAGTGATGTTATATATCTTTAAGCATCATGCACGTGCAGCTATATATTTTTTCAAGCACTGAACACATACCATATGCGTCAAATAATTTTTATTTGAAGTAGATAACATATAATATGAGAATTATTAATCCATGATAAAATCACTAGATAAATAAAATTTGACCGTGCTTAACAAAAATAGCTCTTTTAAAACTAAACTTTTACTATTACATCTTCAGGAACTACAAATACAATATTTAATCTTTAAATTCTCTTTATATTCAGCGTTTTCTACATGTACCAAGTTATATACATGACACATGTGCCACCATACATTCTCAAGCACCCCACATGCAACTATATATCTTTAAGCATCATGCATATGCTACACATGCCATCGCGGATCTTACGTCAGCAATATAGTAATGTTATGATCGACTGAATAATGTCGGTAAGAGATAGGAGCTCAGAAAAGACAATAGGGGACTGTGTCATTCTAGTGATGGTTCAGCAGTTAGGGAAAGCCAATTATGTGAGTGGTGCCCTAAAGACATTCAACGTCAACATCCAACAAAGGTAAATTTGGTGCCAAAGAAACATGTGAGTGTATTTGGTGCAAATATTGTTCAGAAATACCAAGCTGCAACCTTAAAGAGAAACCCATAAAGCTTGTGGTAAAGAAGTTCAAGCTTATCGAGTCTATGGTTAACCAATAGGTTAGAGCCGTTCATCTAAAATTTTCACAATATCCGCAGGAGATGACAAGAACCTAAGAATGATATTGGCAACGCCAAAGAGTGGCAAAGAAATTCATGAAAATGTTAAGCTAGAGGTTTAATGGACTAACAAGACTAACAGTGCATGGTCGGAAATCTTTTGGTCGAAATTGAACTTGGGTGGTTAATTTCGGGAGACAGCAAGCCATCAAAGAAATCGCATCGTCCAAAGATACGACACGAACCAACCAAGGTAAACATGATCAGATCAGCAAAGTTAAGAAAGACAACATCTCAGAGGAGGCTTTAAACGACCCAGATTCCCTAGACAAAGGTTTATTGATTAAAGAGATGTTGGTAAATGCAAAAATTCTAGAAAATGGTCTAGACTTTCAACGAGCAACAGATCTGGATAATTCGATCGAAGAATCTCGATGAATAAGGAAAAATGATAATTATGTACGTTCTGAACATTGTCATTGTTACGTGTGAATTGTCATATGGTGTTCAAACTTCCTCTAAATTTCTTAGCTAAGCCTAATCAAGCAAATATTATTGAATGAGATGTCGAAGAAACAGGAGCGACATTGATTTCAGAAGCAGCGATAACTCAAGAACTAGTGAAGTGCAAGAATATATTTGCTGTCACCATTGAAGAAGGGGTACATGCGGAAAAAGTAGTACTTAACCAACCTTCTCATGTAATGTCTCAACATCTCAAGCCATTATTCATATATGCACATATGATGTGTGTCCTACTCCTTGCATTATAGTGAAAAATGGAGCAACAGCTAACATTTTGTCGAGAAATATAGTGACGAAGTTAGAAAAAACTAGGGCTGAAAGTCGGGCAAGTTGGGTTGGGTTGGTGCTCAACCTTAGCCCGACCCAACGTTCCTATACCTCAACCCTAACCCAACCCAATCCAACCTCGGGTTTGGAATTCTCAACCCAAGTAGGCTTGGTCTGGTGGATACATGATAATATTTTTGTTATCATATTAGTCTATTATATTTTCAATATATGTCTTATTTTTTGTATGTATAATTTTTTATATATGTAGTTATTTATTGTAAAGAGCTTCATTTTTTTTTTTTCTAAACAAACAAACTAAAATATAGGACAACTATTGCTTTAAAAGTCATGTTGTGTAACACGCAATCTATTTGGGAGAGAGAAATCCGACGTATCTTATTAGCTTGAGTCATCGGAAATGATATATACTAATGAAACCCGATAGCACTGGAATTTCTCATGCCTTCAACATAGACGATTTGCGCACAATTATAATTTATAAGTAACTTATATATCGATCAAATTCGAGTTCGGTCGGGCAACCCAAGACCTCAACACGAGACCAAACTTGATGCATCATACTCGAGCCCAACCTAATGTCGGGTCGATCGGGTTGAACTCGCCCGACTTTCACCCCTAGAAATAACTCATTCTAATGCGATTGCCCATGAGGTAACGGTCACGAATTTCACGAGCGGTATAACAAATATAAAAGGCATTTTACCAATTGAGTTAATAGTTTGAAGTAAAAAAGCATTAACAATTAACCTTCTTGTTGTGCCTTCTACTTCAACATATAATGCTCTCCTGAGAATAGATTGGATTCACACCAATTATTACTTTCCTTCATTTCTACATCAATTGCTTATTTTCTAGAATAAAGGAAAAGTCAAATTGGTTTGGGTAGACAATAAGCCATCTCAGGCGAAGTCCCATGCAGTCGAAGCTTCTTTTTATGAAAATGAGGTCGGGTCAATATCCTTCACAAGATGAGACCGTTTTGGCCAACCAACGAGAGTTTCAACATTGAAGAATCCGTTGATCAAGATAAAGGATGTAAGCCTTGCTGCAGTAAGGAACTTGTTGCGCCGAAAACACTTGTTGTATATTGCCCAGGACAGTACTTTTATATTGTCGAAGAGTCATGATGATCAAGACCCAAATGAAAGAACAAGTAGTCGAAATCACGTCTTGGTTCGCAAAGCTCACGTGAGCCTGAGATGAATGATAATTAGAGAATGACTATTTTGTCAACGTAGCCAAATGTATATTAGAGCATGATGAGCTTATTGAAGATGGCATATCTTTCGAAGAATTTGAAGCTGCATCGACAAAGTTAGATGATTTACAAGATTCGTTGAAGTCAATTTGGGAACCGACCAATGTCCAACTTACATCGGTGGGCATTTACTGCCTAAAGAATACGAGGTGATGGTCGAATTATTACGCGAGTATAAGGATTTCTCTACTTGGAATTATCATGAGATGCTTAATCTAGACCAAAAGCTAGTTGAACATCGATTGCTGATAAAAGAGGGGTTCCAACCAATCAAGTAGCCTCCAAGAAGGATGACAATCTAGGTCATGACCAAAGTAAAAGAGAAAGTTTAGAGGTTATTGAAAGCTGGGTTCATTCGGCCAATCAAGTAAGCCAAATGGGTCTCTAATGTAGTATCAGTAGTAAAAAAGAATGAGAAAATAAGGGTTTGCATCGATTTTAGAAAAAATGAATTATGTAACTCCAAAAAATGAATATCCTATGCTGATTGTCGATCAACTAATCAATTGAGTGGTAAGTCATAAAATAAGATCATATATGAATGGTCATTCTAACTACAACCAAATTTATATTATAGAAAATAATATTACAAAGACTATTTTTTAGTGTCCAAGGGTTTTTGGTACATATTGCTGTAAAGTAATTAGAGGTGTACACGAACCAAACTAGCTCGGTTAGCTCGCTCGACTCGACTTGAAAAAGCTCGATTCGACTCGGTTCGAAGCTGAGTTCGAGCCGAGTTGAGCTGATTTTTTGAGCTTGAAAATGAGTTCGAGCTGGCCCCAACTTGACTTGACTCGGATTGAACCCAGCTCGAATCGAACTCAGATTGAACCAATTCGGTGACTCGGTTACTTTGATATTGATGCTGCTCACCAAGTGTTTGATGAAATGACTCAAAGAAGTGTGGCCGGTGGCAAGGAAGGTATGTATATGAAACCAATACCCTTTTTTCTTAATTTTTATGTTGCTTAGAAGGTGTTTGATAAAATACCTGTAAAACCATTATTGTTGTCTCAAATATAGTGAGATTTTGAAGGTACAGTCTAGGTGTTTGTGAAAATGCTACACTGGAGAACTCGACTCTAACTCGGCTCGAACTGGCCCAAGCTACTGACCAAATAGAGCCGAGCTGGCTAGCCAGGCTCGAGGACCGAGCTGAGCCGAGTTCGAGCTGAGGTCAGCTAGTGGCTGAGCCGAGTCGAGCTGAGGCCAACTCAATCGGTTCGACTCGATGTACACCCCTAAAAGTAATGCTCTTCGAATTAAAAAAATGCTGGAGCAACCTACCAGAGGGTCATAAATACCATTTTTCATGATATTATTGCACAAATGTTAGAAGTGTAGACGTGACTATTTGACACTTACATTGAACGTTTGAGCATGTGAGACAACACATATTAAAAATAAATCCCTTTAAATGCGCATTTGGTGTATCAGCGAGGAACTTTCTACATTTTTGGTTCATCAAAGAGGCATTGAAATTTACTGAAATAAAACATGGGCTATCGTTGAGGCCAAGCTTCCAAAGAACAAGAAAGAACTGCAAAAGTTCCTTAACCAAGTCAATTAACTAAGCTGATTTATTTTGAATTTGGTAGGAAAGACTAATGTTTAATTATTATTTTTTATCTCCTGCTCAAGTGAAAAGCATGACGAAAATTGGAGGATATATAACTCTTGCCACATGCGCAACATTAATGATCAAATGATGGTATGAGTGATATTCGAGGCAAAAAGCTACTGCAACTACAACGGTATCTTCTCCGGTGATGCATGGTAAATCTACAGAAAGAATGAAATGACAAAAATGCCATTTAAAAGTCTAAATGAGTGCAAATATGTCACGTGGAGGAAGACCGAAAGACGATTTCATGTTTCTTGTCATTCTTTGCCGAATGACAAGAGGGGGTAGTGTTCGTGCCAAAATCTGGTAGCTAGAACAATATCAATGGTGCAGATGGAGACACGTGGCATATTTAATATCTTTATGGCATGCGCCAATATATGAAGGACAAATCACATATTTGAAAAGCTTTGTGTTTATGCTATCTCCAAATAAAGACGAGTAACCGTTTGAGACACGTTAGTACTGAAACACATTCTAGGCATTCACCAAAGGTAAGATTCATGATCGAGAAGAGATAACCATTCTTTTCCAGCTGGTTACACGCGAAGGCTTCATAGGGACAAGTGATTATTTTTACACCTCTTCTGGGGAAGGTTATAAATAATAAAGGCAGATATAAAGAAAGGTTCAATCCAATCAAGCTCAAATATCCAACACAAACAAATCAACAGGTGCAACGTTGCGTATCTTAGCACTGTTAAATTTTAGTAGTCTAGTCCAGTCTGTCCCTGTGATGACGCCGACCGACTCTTAGCAGTAGCAATAGCTATAATTCCTTTCCATCTGCGCCTGCGTGCCAAATCTGAAGGAAGATCATAGCTTTAGGAATCGTCCACCTATATGTTCATCCATTGGGCCAATCATAGTTGTCACGTTTGGTATTGATATCACCTCACTCATCAGCACGCCGCTCTGCGAAGTGCCCTGCTGCTCTCAGTCAGGTTAGTGATTCCGTTTTAGTAGTAAGTATCTTATCTCTACATCCATCTGTTTCTAATTCCATTCAACCATACAATTGTTGTACCTTCGAAAGTCCTTAATTTTTAAGAAAAAAATAATTCATTAGAGAAAAGGCCTCAAACTTTCACCAATTACTTGATATTACGCGCGCTCAACAGTTGGCTGAATAGACGATCCGTTGAACCATGATCGAGCAACACTCTATATTGATGACAGGGGTTGGTGGTCACGGTTTGAATAAGACCCAATTGATTATGGCATGCTTGTAAACTTTACACGTGTTCTACATGGCTAGATTTGAGACCAACACCATCAATTTTGTCTAAACTTGGAGCCCTATTGTAGATGGTGGACATGATAAAGTCAACCCAATCAAACATCCAAACCATCTAATTTTGCCTATTCAATTTAGATGACGTACAATTTTCTTATCAACCACATAATTTATTATTAGAATTGTACAATCCGGGTGCTCCATTTACAATGGGCCCTATGATTTTGATTATTAGTTTTAACATATACTTGTGCTAGATAGATTGTAATTGTTAGACATATATAATTATCCATTATCTCACAAGTGCCATACGTGGCTGAGTCGCATAGCTGGATGACCAGGGTGGAGGGGTCTAATCACTCACTTGTTTATATTTTGTTCGTATTATTTCGTGTTTTTTTTTTTTTTTTTTTTTTTTTTTTTTTTTTTTACCTTTAACTCATGTTGAATTGCTATGTCTATATATGGAGAATTTTTGTACATTGTTCTCTTTCTAAGGTTAATATATATTGTTACTTTTCTTGAGGGTTTGACATAAGGCAAATCTTATTAATCCAGACTTATGTTACATGCGATGAATTTTAATGATTTTCTCCTAGACTCACCAGTAATAGGGGTCCTCCGTTTGATAAACATTCTTTAAATATGGGTCCACCATTTTTTATTTTATTTTATTTTACACACGCACACACACACACCCCACACACGCCCGTCGTGGGATTTCACCACTGGTGGGTACACGAACCCTTGATCCGGTGTTGAAACTCAGAGTCTACCACTCGGGTAAGAGTAAGGACCCATAATATGGGTCCACCATTTGATAAACTGTCAAATTACATCAGACTTAGCTATGTAATTTTCTTTTTTCTCTCTTCTACAAAGATATAGACGTTCTTTCTTTTTAAGCAATTCCACTATACATGTGGCACTCATCCCGATCACCCATCTGGTGGGTCACCCCATGAGGGCCTACAGGTCAAAAACTACACCGATCACGCTATCACATTAGCATACTGCAAATGGACGGTTAAAAGAAAGTGGAGAGAGAGAAATATGAGCAATGACAAATATTCTATAGCCTGTTTACGTGGTGGCGCACAAAATGATGGGTCCGTCCAAATGCTGGCCCACCAGTTGAATGGCTCTATTCAGATCTGGATGTGAATCTCCAAGACCTCTCTCTTAATAACCTCACAAATTCGAATGAGCGGATTAGGTGAGACCCCGGATCTACCGAGTTGGGTGGGACCCCGACCGTGGGGCTCACAGTGATGTATGTATACCTTAAATCCACAATGTCCAACCGTTTTGAAAGCTCAATTTAGGGCATGATACGAAAAATAAAGCAAATATAAAATTTATGTGGACCATACCACAAGAAACAGTAGTAATTAACCATTAAAAACTTCTCATGCGCCACAAGTTTTGGATTAAGCTGATATATGTGTAGGATGGTAAATAAACATTCGCACATTATGGTCAACCTGAGACTTTCAACACCTAGATCCATAGCTCAAGTGGTAGGGTGAGTGAAATATACCTCGTTTCAACAGTGAGGTCTTGGTATCAATCCTCAGTGGGGGTGGCTAACAGTGAAGTATGAACTGACCGCGGTGTGTTCTAAAAAAATATAAAATAAAAAAACCTGAGATTTGGATCTGCTTCATTTTTTGGATCATGCCTTAAAATAAGCTTTCAATAGGGATGGAAGGCACGTATATAGTCACATACATCACAGTGGGCCCCACAGTCAGGGGACCCACCCACGTTGGATCCGGGTCTCACCTAATCCACTCCGCAAATTCAAGAAGGGCCTCAAAGCAGACTTACTATCGTGGCACGTGGGAGAGATCAGGACTATTCATAAAACGCGGCGACGTGAACATGGCTGGTCCGAAGTCAGGCTGGCCAATTCATCAGGTGGGCCATACCTGTAAAGGAGAATTGGCTGGTTAAATTCATCTAGAAGAAAATACAACATCTCGTATTCAATTCAGACATGGCCCACCTAATGAAGAAACCATCCCGACATTTGAATACGGCATTTCACAGGAATCGTTTGCCTTCCGTCGCGATCTCATCACCCAGCGTACGTTGTACCTACTGGGGCCCACATGCTGAGATGGTTGGATGATTTAAACCGTGCAATTTCTCTCGACCACCATAAATAAGCCATGAGCCAGTAATCACCCTTCCGTGCTGATCCTAACCTTTGATTATTAGAGTTGAATGCCAACCGTTGATAAATTCTTCTCATGGTTCGAACTTCATCTGCACGTACACAGCGCCTGCGGGTATCATCCGCAGCGCGAGCCTGACTGCGCGTATAGTCATACAAGGCCCGCCTACGACTAACCGAGCCAAACGTGGGGTGGGGGACAACGCGCATGAGATCCATGCCATGCACCAGGGAATTTACAGGTTTATGCAGATTTTACACTGTTTCCCTTGGTGAGACCCACCTGAGTGCTGGATCAATCTGATGCTCGTGATCAAAGCGTTAAAATGAAGTGTTGCACCTGATGGATGGTGTGGATCTAATAATCCACACGAAATCTTCCATCCAAGCCCGCGAATAATCTCACCCTAGCCTTTTGGTTTCTTGAGTCTACGACATAGACGGTCGCAGCGCAGCGACAACACAAGCTGAACTCTTTCCACGGTGCTGGCCCACCACACGAATGCTGGGCTCACCCGCACATGTACAAATCTGGCTCCTGTCAGGCGAACCTAGTTACTCTTTAACGAGAGCGGATTAGGTAATACCCCGGCCTCACCCAAGACGGTTCGGCCCTTACCGTGGGGCCCACCTTGATGTATGTATTATGTATCCACTCCGTCCATCCGTTTTTTCAGATCATTTTAAGGCATTAATACAAAAATGAAACATATCTAACTATCAGGTGGACCATGCTATAAGAAACAGTGATGATTGACTATTAATGGGCCAAAAAATTTTGTATCAAGATGATATTTGTTTTTCTCCATTCATACAGGCTTACGTGACCTTATCAACAGATTGGATGTTAAATAAACACAATGGAAACATTAAAGTGTGCCATAAGAAGTTTTTAATGGTAGGACAGTCAATCACCACTGTTTATTACGGTAGAATTGGATCTGCTTAATTTTTGGGATATTGCCCTAAAATAATCTGGAAATACGGATGGACAGCGTGGATACATAATACATACATCAAGGTGGGCCTCACGGTAAGGGCCGCACTGTCTTGGGTGAGGCCGGGGTCTCACGTAATCCACTCCCCCTTTTAACAGTTTTATCCAAGAAAGAGGCCGTCTCACGTCAGTCAGTCGCAATCGCCACTTAAGCTTGACCATCAGCCGTCCATTACTAGCCATCGGATTGAAAAAGTAAATTGAGATTATCCGGCTTTAGCAGTTGCTGAAGTCAGTTAAGACAAAAAGTAAAAAGTGATAAAGATAAATAAATTGAAGATTTTTTTTCTTCAAAAATATCTCTCCACTTTTCTCAATATCAATTTCTATATCTCCCCGGGCCCACCATGTGGCACCACAGGAAAAATGAGAATGCCATGCTAACCGTAGGTTTATGGGAGTGGCCACTGTCTTGTTTTATATTTTATCAAATCTTGTATTCAAGTTTACTCACCATGATAGGTCCTGGCTCTTTCTCCCGTGGTAGACTCTCACGGGTTTCAACACCTGGTCAAGGGTTCGAGTGTCCATGGGTGGTGAAATCTCACTACGGCGTGAGTGTGTGGTGGCGTGTGCGTGTGTTAAAAAAAAAAAAGTTTACTCACCATGATTAAAATACAAAAACCAACATGATTCAAAACTCAGGTGGGCCACAAGTTTTAGGCACAATTTCAATGTTCCCATTGGCATGGCCCATATAAGTTTGAGCATAAGAGTTCCCACATGATGGATAGAGTAGATTTTACAATACAAGATGGTGGGCCCACAGAGTGAATTTTGTGTCACCAGCTTTATATGTAGAATCTGCTGCATTAGTCAGGTTTGCTTTTAAGTCTTAGTATATAAATTGGTAACATTCACAACTCAAGTGGACCACACCAAGAGAAATAATGAAAATAAGACGCCGACCATGAGTTTTTTTTTTTAGTATGTATCTTTCAAAATGTATTATTCAAGTGGAGCTCACCAAGGTGAAGAGAAGAGGCAAAAATCAGTCTGAACATAAACTCAAGTAGACCACATCACGTGAACTTAAAGGTTTTATGAATTTTTACTCACACTGGTGTTGCTGGGTTTAAAAGTAAACCTGTCGCATACAACATGGTGGGCCTCATAGAGATCCGGCCTTTTACGTCATGTTATAGACAATTCAGGTTGGGTATTTAGGCTGCATCACATGTAAGATGGACCCGGAAAGAAGTAAATTGCCTCTGCCACCTGATATATAAAGTTCCTGCAGGGGGAAATTATGTGGGGGTTCACTATGATTTTCATGTGGTATTCGCTCCATCCATAGGTTTTGTTAGCAGAGCACACCACAAGAACTAATGGGAATTGAACGCTCACTATTAAATTCTTCATGGGGTCACATAAGTTTTGCATCATATTAATATTTGCATTTTCAGTTTATTTCAGTGAGAATAATCTTTTAAGCGGTTTGGTTTGACATATAAATGTGGTGGTGGGTTCAAAAAGGTTTGAATGGTGAGCGTTTTGTTTTCTATCATGTGGCCTACTTGAGTTTTAAATTTGCCTCATTTTTTAGTCTCATGTTTTAACATGCGCTGCCAAAACTAATGGATACAGTGGATTTCTATTGGAGATTGTAGAATGTCCCCATAGAGCTTCTACAATAAAGTTTGTCCAATCTAGACAAGTTATAAGAGTGAATTCTTATATCAAAATTCAAAGAAGGAAATTTCACAAAAATTCATCGACTTAATATAGAATTTACATTATTATACCTTTTTCAGAAAGCTTTTTAATAAGCTACCTTATTAATCTAAGTAATTATCCTTAAAGTATTAAGGTGTCTTTGAATTGCAATTTCCCACAGTGGTTGCATGTAAAGGTGTAATGATTACAAACGTTAAACATTTTTTTAAACATTAAACCAAGGTATTTTGGCCCAAATTGAATAAAAATGATATAGCCACAATGCTTGTACTTGATTAATTATTATTAAAATGTCACATCAATATAGAAAATCCACTAGTTCTCTCATTTGGATAGTTGATTTCTAATGAAATATGTTGTAAAACTTATAATGCTTGCTCAATCCTTTACTTCTCTCCTTTATATTTGTAATTGACCATTAAACTACGTGTCAATTTATCTCTTTAAACAAACAATGTAGGTTTATAATAATTATTCTTTTACATTCATTTATCATGGCCTTTTCAATCCAAGCACACCCTTAAATATCTTGACAACAACTTGGGTCAGACATGTTAAGCAAAGGGGCTGACATCTTGGATGGGCAATGTACTTGACCACAAAGCACATCACTGCCTGTTAGACCTAGGGCCCAAAACTCAGCTACATTTGTGATTTGGGTGAACTACAAGAATTGAAACAATGTATAAGGCAATACTCCCTATCTAAATTGTTTCCATTTGTGTGGTGCACCTAAATCAAGTATGGGCCTTATTTTTGCACCCTAACGTAAAATTTAGTGTGCCATCTAATGGTTGGAGATGATTTTATATAATAATCATCGTGCATCCTATAAAAATCAAGTGTGGACATTTCTCCCAAGTGTTTCCTTTGGTGTGGCCCACCTGAATCACAGGTTAACCTCATTTTTTGTGCTAGACTTAATGTAGGATAATACATGTTATTGAGGACAAAATCTAGATCACCCTCCACTCCTTGGATGAGCCCCAGTCTTGCACAAAGGGTGAGCAAAGGAGACCCTGGCTAAGCTGGGGGACCCTCCGATGCCTAAGTCAGGTCAAGGGAATCGGGGTCTAAGATGAAAGGTAGAGGGATAGTGTGAGATCTTGTGTACCTATAGCGATAGGGTCCTCATGTATTTATACCTAACTGTCGGATGATCTAGGTCCGTTAATCTCGGCGCGATTCACTCAATCAGGGAGATTTTGTGATCGTGGAGATATTGCACGCAATCCAATGATCACGTAGTATATCATGCACATCATGCGTATTTGCGAGCGAAATAACTGGCCACGTCCACTTATAGTAGTTCCTAAGCCTAGCTCATGGAGCGCTTACTTTGGGACTCAGACTCGGCTCGGCCTAGTTGGCAAATGCGGCCTCAGTCGGAATGATTACAAGCCTTCGTTGAGAAGCGATCGCGTTCATAGTCTGAGCCGACCTAGTGGGCTTGACCTCTTGCCAGTTGTGCGTTCCGAGAGACTTCTTCCACGAGGTTCGAGGCGGGATATCGTGTCTACTTTATTGAGTCGAGTTTTATCCTGATCATCTCAGGGCCGAGGTGCCTCCACTACTTAGTTAGCCGTGAGCGTTACATGTAGTTATCAGTCCGATGACATCAGTCCTCAGAATTATAAGGGGATCGGATCTTCCCATAACAGAAGCCCCCTACTCTTCAAGGTCTGCTAAGGACTTGGAGAGTAAACATACGGAAGATCAAACGCCTCATCCGCTGATTCTTCTGTGCGTGCTAAAGTTATTACGTTTTGAAACCTCGCGCTCTTAGGGTTTCCCGCCTACGGGTCCACGCTTACCGGACGCGTGGCGATGGTTAAGATTTTGAATTACCATATGCCTATAATCCGTTGCCACGTATACCTAGAGTAGTGCGTTGGATGGAACCCTTCCTTATTCGGGCACCGTTTCGTTTATTCGAAACGCGCCGCTCGATGTCAAAGGCATACCACCTGATAGAGCCTGAGTCAATGGTATGTGGCCACGTCACCTCCGAGGTCGGCTCACGACGATTCAGCTGCAACCATCATAGCTGGTCATTAATGCGAGGATTTTGTGAGATCTATATAAACCCTTCTTTGAAGGTTTCGATTCACTTATGCGCTTTATATTTGAGCTGGTACTGAAGGAAGCGATTTCCGACGTAGGCGATTCCAGCTAATCAGGGTTTTCCAATAGGCGATTCCAACCGGCAGGATATTTCCGGCAGGAGCGATTTCCGATGATCGTTCGGTGAGTCTCCTTATGGCTTTTTGCATTCCTCCTTCTTAAAATGTCGTCCGACCTGAAGACTGTTCGGGATTATGATGACGATTTCGAGTCAGGAAATTATGGTAATGGGAGAGGGGCCTCTGAAGGCCCCTATGAAAGCTGTGCCTTTATTCCCTCTGCCCTGAAAGCACAAGGAGACGGGGGCTCGAACTCGTAGGGTTGGCAAAAAGAAGGCCGCTCGAGCCCCCCGGCCCGTGACTGCTGAGGTTGCTGAGATGCCATTTAGTGGGCGGGCCTCAGAGGTAGTCCCAGGAGGCTCCGTACTGTCGAAGTCTCAAATGACATGAATCCGCTCGGAGTATCAGATCACGGATTCCGTACAGATAAGGGCCCCCGAGCCCCTTGACACTGTCGATGCGCTTGCTGAGGGAGAAGTGGCCATTTTTCTCTGTGCACTGCAGCGTGGGCTTCGACTTCCTCTGTATCCCTTAGTATGAGCCATTACAGCCCACCTCGGACTTGCTCCTGGACAATTCACCCTAAATGCCTGGAGGATTTTAATGTCTTCCTATATTATCTGGCGTTAAGTCTGGAACTCAGAGCTGACCCCAGCGAAACTAATGAGCTTGTACCTAGTCAAGTAATATAGTCAAGAACCATGGTACTACTTCACGACCCGAGGCAGCAAAGGGTCAGGGCTGGTAATGAATCTTTCGTCCTCTAACAAGGACTTAAAGAATAAATGGTTCTAAGCTGCGGGCGAATGGGAGGCACCGGCGGCAGAAGTCAAGACTTTGACGAATCGGGTTCCTACCTAATTTTCAAAACCAGGTTGGACTGATCACTTCCTTCTTTCCGACGTCCCTTTTTTGTTGCCTCAGTCAGACTAAATTGGAGTTTTCTTTACAGATTTTGCAAGGGGCATACCTCCCCTCGACTCGGCTCAGAAGAACCACATAGCCAAGGCTAGGGAGCGATCGGGAGAGCTCCACTCCTGGTCAGACCTGATCACAGCCGCTAACCTTCATTAGTTTGGGCTTTGCAAGTCACCGCCTCTCCCGACATCTTTCAGTAAGTTCTTCTTCTGTTTTCCTTGAAGGGATCAGACTTGTTCGTTTAGTTGCTGATTTATCATAATTTATGTAGGCATGGCCGAGGCTTCTAGTTCTCGGAGGAGAAAGGCCGCTCCGACGGCGGAGGAATTATTAAGGGGTGAGTCCCAGACGAAGACCACCGTTCGAAGGAGGCAAGCAACTCCTCGCGGAGAAAGCTCCTTGGGTCCAGTTTCTGTTGCCTTAGCTTCGGCTGCGGTGCTTACCGATATGCAGATAGCTCCGACTGCGGTGCTTGCCGATACGCGGGCAGCCCCAACTGTGGTGCTTGCTGATACGCTGGCGGCAGCAACCATTGCCCCCACTTCAGCAGCCATGATTCCTCCCACTCAGCCCTCGATCGTTCCTCCCATTGGAGGGGCTCACCCTTCGACCCCCTGCATAACTATCCCTTCATCATCCAAGCGGGAGGAGGCCGTTCGGATGGTCAACGCCATGATTACTCTCCCGAGATTGGAGATAACGTCTGGGCCGAGGTTCAAGCCTCGCTCGATAGCAAGACACGGTTTGCGGAGGCGGCAGACTCGGCTCACGTGGGAACAAGTGGCGGGAAGTTCGCACCGGCCTACCATCTATCCTGCCTGACGCCTTGGGCTCCCAAACATGCTCTGGAAGAAAGCATAGCCCACCTTCTCAACAAGTCGGACAGCTCATTTCTGAATGACATGGCTTCCGTCTTTTACACAGTATCTCTGTTGACTTTCCTCATTTTTTCTGTACTCGCGGCTTTCAAGTGCTTATTCTTTTATTTTTGTACAGTCTGTCCCGAAGCTTCTATCAGCTCGGGAGACAGCACGGGAGTCGAAAAAGAAAGAAGCTGAGGTGGACACCGTCAAGACCCAAGTAGGAGTCTTACGCGATAAGGACACCTTCCTCCGACTCGAGTAGGGCGAGCTACGTCGGTAGCTTGAAGACGCGACGACTAGGGAGCTTCGGTTGCAGGGAGTTATGGCTGACCTCGAAGCTAGGGAGCCGCGACTGAAAGGGGCCGCAAATGACTTTAAAGCTCGATGTGACGCTGCGATCGCCAAACTGACTCGGGCTAGGGCTCACGCGGACTCGCTGGCTCAGGAGAATGCTCAACTCGGAGAAGCTCTTGATCGAGCTAAGGTCGAGGCGGTAGAGGAGCAGAGCCGAGCTGTCGCCCAGGGGAGGAAAACTCAATGGGCTGAGGACGAAGCTTCCCTTGCCGAGGCGGTGGCCGCAACTGTAAAAGCCTTCAAAACTTCAAAGGAGAGGGACGCCGAGGCCACCAAGTTTTACAACCGTGGCTACGTTGATTGTATAGAGGCGGTCCAGGGCATGTATCCGGACCTTAACCTCGACTCCTTGTTGTCCAAAGAAGCTGGAGAGATGCATGCTGATGAAGTTTGCCCGGATCAGGCCCCCAACGCCCAAGCTCTTCCTCCGACTTCATAGCTTAGATCATTTTTTTCTTCTTTTTTGGAACTAGTCGAAACCTTTTCTTTCTGACTACGTTTTTACCTTCTGGTTTTATGAATGACGATTTTTCTCATATGTTAATCCGTAGTTAATTTTCAGATGTTAGTTGTCGATTGTTGATTGCCGATTGTTGGTCGCCAAACTGACTCGTTAACATGCCGATTTACTTCAAGGCGTGGCCGAGTCGACCCTTTTGTGGGTCGGCTTCTTTCAATGTTGCCTTATAAAGTTTAGGGCCTTTATAGCCTATTTGTTGAGTCTAGACCCGTAGGGGGTCGGCCCGTCCCACAATTGGCGAGAACCTTCTGTTTTACCCGTTAGTCCATGAGTCGACTCCTATGTTAAGGGAGTCGAGTCAGTTTTTAGGCTTTTCCCCTTACTTAAAGGGGATGCGGTGTAGAATTTTTGTGGGATAACGTACTAACCCCTTTTTTAAGGGATTAATCCATTGAGTCCGCCCTTGCACATGAGGAGCAACTTTTCCTCAAGTAGATAATTCGTTCGTGTAAATGAGAAGAGGCGAATTTTATTAAGAGTCTTAAAGGCTTGTCGCTCGGAGGCGTACATTTATTGAGAGCCTTAAAGGTTATTTCGTCACGGGTAGTAAACCTTCAAGTGCTCGATATTCCAGGGGTGGGGGAGCTGATGGCCCTCGAGGTCTTCCAAGTGGTAGGAGCCCGGTTTGGTTGATCAGACAATCCGATAAGGCCCTTCCCAAGTTGGCCCGAGTTTCTCAGCCCCCGGCTCAGCAGTGTTCTGGAATACCCGGTGAAGGACCAAGTCCTCTGGTCGGAACCGCCTGGTCTTCACCTTTGAATTGTAGAATCACACTACTTGTTGATGCCGAGCAACAACTCAGAGCCTTGAGGTATCTTTGACTTCTTCGAGCAAATCCAAGTTGGCTGTGATTTGTTCAAAGTTCTGGTTTTCTTGGTAGTTCTTGACCCGAGCAGTGGGGAGACTGATTTCAACCGGTACCATCACCTCCGAGCCGTAAGAGAGTGAGAACAGAGTTTCTCCAGTTGAGGACTGAGCTATGGTCCTATAGGCTAAGAGAACGAACGAGAGTTCCTCGGCCCAGTAGCCTTTTACTTTTTTCAACTTTTTCTTGAGATGGTGTTTGATAACTTTATTGACTGCCTCCACTTGTTCGTTGGACTGGGGATGTCGGGGAGAAGAATATGCATTTGTGATGCAGAGTCCTTAACACACGCTTTGAAATTTATCATTGTCAAATTGCTGACCATTGTCTGACACGATACTGCGTGGAATTCCAAACCGACAAACGATGTTTTTCTAGACAAAGTCGATCACCTTTTGTTCTATGATTTTAGTAACAAGCTCGCCCTCGGCCCACTTGGTGAAGTAGTCGACAGCTACGATGGCGAACTTGACTTACCCTTTTCCTGTAGGCAGAGGGCTGATGGTGTCGATTCTCCACTGAGCGAACGGCCAAGGGCCGCTCATAGGAGTCATTTCTTCAACGGGTTGTCTCGACACGGCCGCGAAGCGCTAGTATTTGTCGCATTTACGAACATAGTCCTTAGAGTCCTCCCTGATAGTTGGCCAGAAATATCCTTATCGGAGTATCTTCAAGGCTAAGGCTCGGCTGTCAGAATGGTTTCCGCAGATTCCTTCATGGATCTCCCGAATGACGTATTCTGCTTCATCAGGCCGGAGACACTTGAGGTAGGGCTGAGAATGTCCTTTCTTATATAAGATGTCATCCAGGATAGTATATCGAGCTGCTCGGACCCTCAGTCGCCTGGCTTCCAACCTATCCGAAAGGATCTCGCCGGCCGTTAGGTAGTTAAAGATTAGGTCCATCTAGCTCGGACTAGCATAAACCGGATTGACTTCCTTCTTTTCTGACTTGTCGATGCTTGGATTCTCTATGAATTCAACGGGGATAACTCACGGGATCTTTCCTTTCGTGGCTGAGGCAAGTCGTGCTAAGGCGTCAACCCATGAATTTTTCATTCTCAAGTAGATAGTGCAATTCTAAAATCTTTCGATTAATTTTTTTGCCTAGTAAAGATAAGCGATCATCATTGTTTTCTTAGCCTCATACTCGGTAGAGATGTGATTTACCACCAACTGAGAGTCGCATCAGACCTGAAGAGATTGGACACCCAAACTCGCCGCTAATCTGAGTCCAGCCAGTAGAGCCTCGTATTCTGCTTCATTGTTTGAGGCCTTGAACCCAAGTCTGATCGCGTATTGGATAACCATGGAATCCGGTGTGATCAGGACGATTCCAGTTCTGGCCCCTTTGTTATTAGACGACCCGTACATGTAGAGAACTCATCCAAGGTCCGACACCACCTTTTGGTCATCTTGGGGGATAGGTGGAGTCGTTTCAACTCCGGTATTGATCTCTTCTGTGCTCGAAGTGGTGAATTCGACAATGAAGTCAGCCACAACTTGGCTCTTGATTGTCATCTTCGAACGAAACTGAATGTCGAACTCACCAAGTTCGATGGCCCACTTGGTCATCCATCCCGACACCTAGGGCCTCTAAAGAACTTATCTGAGAGGGGAGTTCGTCAACACAATCACAGAATGAGCCTGGAAGTATGGACGTAACTTCCGAGCTGAAACAAGGAGGTTGAGCGCTAACTTCTCTAGGGGTGAGTATCTTATTTCTGCCAGTACCATAACCTTGCTCACGTAATAAACGGGGTGTTGTTTACCTCCTACTTCCCTGATCAAGGCCGAGCTGACGGCCGAGGCAGAGACTGCGAGGTAGAGGAATAGGGGCTCACCTTCTTCAGGTTTGGTCAGCAGAGGGGGTGAGCCTAAATACTGTTTCAGTTGATGGAAGGCTTGCTCGCACTCTGACGTCCACTCTGCCTTCTTATGACCCTTCAACTGTTGGAAGAAGGGGAGGCATTTATCCGTTGTTCTGGATATGAAACGTCCAAGAGCCGCGACTCGCCCTGTAAGGCATTGTATTTCCTTGATAGTTCGAGGCGGACTCATGTTGAGGAGTGATTTAATCTTGTCGGGGTTCGCCTCGATACCTCTCTGACTGACTTGAAAACCGAGAAATTTTTCTGAGCCGACTCCGAAAGCGCACTTCGTGGGATTCAACTTCATCTGGAATTTCGGAGGATGACGAACATTTCTCCGAGATCCGTCAGGTGATTGGATGCTTTAATGATTTTCACTAACATGTCGTCAACATATACTTCAATGGTACGTCTGATCTGTTTAGAGAACATCTGATTCACTAGCCTCCGATATGTGACCCCAGTATTTTTCAGGTCAAACGGCATGACCCGGTAATAGTAGAGTCCCTTATTTGTGAGAAAAGTAGTCTTCTGCCAGTCTGGGGGGTGCATCGCGATCTGATTGTATCCGGAGTATGCGTCCGAGAAAGAAAGCAATTCATGCCCCGCTATGTTGTCTACCAGCTGATCGATCCGAGGTAATAGGAAACTATCTTTCAGACAAGCTTTGTTTAAATCTGAGTAATTTACGCAGACCCACCACTTTTCGCTGAATTTCTTCACAAGGACCATATTTGCGATCCAATCGGGATAATGCACTTATTCTATAAATCCGGCGTCGAGCAGAATGGAGACCTCGTTGGCTATTGCTTCGTATCGGTTAGCATCGAATGACCTTCTCTTCTGCTTGACAGGTTTGTGATTTGGATCCACATTCAGCCTATGGACCATGACGTCTGGAGAAATTTTAGGCATATCTTGGTGGGACCACGTAAAGACATCCCTATGTTGTCACAGAAATGTTAAGATTTTGAGCCGTTACTCAGGATTCAATGATATTCCGAGCTGAACAGTCCTACTCGGATCAGCCTCGTCGAGCGGTACTTTCTCCAGGTCTTCTACGGATGAGCCTTCCGTAGGTCATCCGGGGTTTAGAACGTTGATTGTGAGCACTTGCTTAACTGACCCCTTCTTTACTGCCATTGCATAACACTCTAAGCTTCCTGCTAATCGCCTCGGAGGTAGCTTATCCCGCCCTCGGCGGAGAACTTCATCATCAGGTGATATGTGGAGACGACTGCTCTCATTGCGTTGAGGGAATGTCTGCCTAGAATGACATTGTGTACTGATAGTACATTGACAACTAAGAAGTCCACCATGAGTGTGGCTTAGTGTTGTCCTTCTCCTGCAGTCATAGGAAGGGAGATGGCTCCCTCGGAGATCACTTTTTTCCCGGCAAAGCCATGAAGGGGGTCTTCACAGGTCTGAGATGAGACCTCGGAATCTCCATTCTTTCAAAGGCCTCGGAATAGATCACATTGGCCGAGCTCCTGGTGTCGACCAAGATGCGGTATACATTTCGGTTCGCTATGGTCATGGTAACTACTAAAGCATCATCATGTGGGTGATGGATTTCGCATGCATCTTCTTCTTTGAAGGTCAGAGTACATGGGCTGACCCGAAGTTCCGTGCTGGGCTCCTCGGTTAAATGGACATAATGTTCTAGTTCGGACTTTCGGGAGTGAGCCTTCCGCGCCCTGTTTAAATCTCCACCACCAGATGAACCCCCAAAGATGGTATAAATTTCGGCGGGCTCTTCTGTGGCATTATTTGGTTGCTCTCGCTTTCTTTCTTTTTTCTGAGCATTTTTTCCTTCCTTGGTGTATCGACATAGGTGTCCCTTCCGAATAAGGGCCTCGATCTTATCTTTGAGATCTACGCAGTCAGCCGTATTATGACCGTGGTCCCGATAGAAGCGGCAATACTTGCGCTTGTCTCGATGATCTGGATCGGCTCTCATGCAAACGGGCCAATTCAGAAGCTTTTCTCCTCAGATATCTAATAGAATCTACTCGGTGAATGTGTTGAGGGGGGTATAGGAATGAAACTTTCCTTCTAGCCTTCTATTCGGACGGCGATCGCGAGGGGCGCGGTCATCGGTCCCTTTGTTGGACGGCTGAGGTTCCTCGTTCCTAAGCCTCTTCCCCTTACCATTCGACTCTGTTACTTGGATATTCTTATGGGCATTGGAGAATTTCTCCGTGTTGGTGTATTTCTGGGCTCTGGCTACAAGTTCTCCCAGTGTCTTCGGCGGATTCTTTCCAATGGAGAAAGTGAATTTTTCTTCTTTTAAGCCACTGAACATAGCAGCGAGTGTCATTTTGTCGTCGTAGTCTTCTACCAATAACGCTTCCTCATTGAAGCAAGCAATGTAGTCTTTCAACGACTCCTTCAGCTCTTGTTTGATAGCAAATAAGTGAGTATTGGGCTTTCGAATTCTCTTACCACTTATAAATTGGGTAAAGAATAATCAGCTCAACTCTGCGAAGGAACTGATGGAATTTGGCTTGAGTTGTTGGTACCAACTCCGAATGGAGCCTGTAAGCGTGATCGAGAACCCCCGGCACATCATAGCAGTTGTCGCTGTCGGGATTTGCATCCACGAGCGATAGGCTTCCACATGTTCGGATGGGTATCTAGACCCGGAATATTGGATGACTGGAAGTATCCTGAACCTCTACGGCATCACCTCGTTCATAATTTTCGAGGTAAAGGGAGGTTCGGTCTCTTCCATCATCGCCTGAACAGCTGCGGGGACTGACATCGGTTGTTGTTTCCTTTCCAGAGCTACGAATTTGTTGTTGAGCTCCGCGAACCGTTTCTTCCATGGGTTCTTGTTTTCTGCTACGATCTCTTAGTTGTTTTCTATTTCGGAAATTCTCCTTCCCCTCCTCCGTTCTAGTTGATGGTGGAGATCTGTCGGTGTCAGGCCTGAAGTGACCGAAACATTGGTCGTAGCTCGAGTGACTGTGTTCCGAACCAAGGCTCGGATTTGGGTAGGAAGAGGATTCTAACCCGAAACCAGCATCTAGGGGTGTTGAGGCGCCTTAGGCCTCATACTTCTCGGCGCGGAGTGGGCCTCCACGACTAAACCTATTGGTTCAAGAACGAGATTTTCCTGAGCCGAGTGCGGTTGTGACTCCCTTTGTTGCTTCATCCTGTTCACCTCGTCACGTAGGGCTTGTATCTCGCTCTGCATGGCGCAATATTTACTTGCTCGGTTGCGAGAACGTTGAGAAGGCCCCGGGGCTGATTCGACGTGAAGTAATGAGGAGAAGCGAGTTTGCTCATTGAGCTCTGGTTCCGCGGCTACCGCTTTCTTCTTTCCTCTAGCCATTATTCTTGAGAACAAGAACTTGACCTTTTGTATCAGATTCCCACAGACGGCGCCAAAAATGTTAAGGACAAAATCTGGATCACCCTCTACTCCTCGGACAAACCTCAGTCCTACACAAAGGGTGAGCAATGGAAACCCTGGTTAAGCCGGGGGACCCTCCGATGCCTAAGTCAGGTCAAGGGAATCGGGGTCTAAGATGAAAGGTAGAGGGATAGTGTGAGATCTTACGTACCTATATCGATGGGGTCCTCATGTATTTATACCTGACTGTCGGATGATTTAGGTCTGTTAATCTCGGCTCGATTCACTCAATTAGGGAGATTTTGGGATCGTGGAGATATTGCACGCAATCCAAGGATTATGTAGTATATCATGCACATCGTGCGTATCTGCGAGCAAAATAATCGGCCACGTTTACTTATAGTAGTTCCTAAGCTTAGCTCATGGAGCGCTTACTTCGGGACTCAGACTCGGCTCGGCCTAGTTGGCAAATGAGGCCTTAGTAGGAATGATTACAAGCCTTCGTTGAGAAGCGATCGCGTTCATAGTTTGAGCTAACCCGGTGGGCTTGACCTCTCGCCAGTTGCGCGTTCTGAGAGATTTCTTCCATGAGTCTGAGGCGGGATATCGTGTCTACTTTATTGAGTCGAGTTTTATCCTGATCGTCCTAAGGCCGAGGTGCCTCCACTACTCGGTTAATTGTGGGCGTCACATGTAGTTATCAGTCCGATGACATCAGTCCTCGAAATTATAAGGGGCTCGGATCTTCCCATAACACATGTAATGATCGAAGTAAATTTCACCAGACACATTACAGTCCCATAAAAAAAATAATAATGGGTGGGCCAAGAAAACGGGAATTTTATATATGGGATGCCCACCCTTGATTGTTGGCGGGCCCACCATGTGCATTTGAGATCTACTCTAACCATGCCTAGCCCCATGTTAGGTGAAAGAGAAAAAAATCAAGTGACTTTTGATACAGGTGGGCCACACCAAGGGAAACAATTGAGAGAGTGTGCTGGTTTGATTTTTATAAGACTCACCATGATTATTATATGAAATCCACTCCAACCAAAGATGCTATGCCAAAATTTATGCACGGGGCTAAAAAATTAGGCACATCCATCATTCAAGTGGGCCACACCAAGAGAAATGATCTTGAGGGTGAGTGTTATCAGGTAGATTGTTTTTAACTGTATAGTCAATCCGAACCATGAATGGAGCTGATTTTTGGAACTGGCTCAAAAATCATGAATCATAAATCATGCATGGGGCTGACTCAGCTAGTGGTAGTCTGGACTGATTCAAAAAACGTGAATCATGAATCATGCACGAGGCTGACTAACCTTGTAATAAGGTGGATTTCACATAAACATCATGGTGGGGCTCACCGAGCCACTGACCCTGTGCTCGCATCAGCCAAACAGCATGTTAATAAATTTAACGGAAACGTAGTCCAATGATAATTACTTACATTATTGTGGGATCTTGTCGAAAACCTTTTTTAAAAAAGGTACCATTTCGAGAAAAAGGCACGGTTATGTAAATTCTATATTAAGCAGCCCGTTTGAATTAGGGAGACGTAGACAAGCCTTAGACAACTGGACAGTCCATTAGATCCAGCTAGTGTAAATATCACACCGATATAAGACCTCAAATATTCAACACCTACCATCATGGAATACTTATGGTTCTCAATGTTCACTTTCATCAGGCAATCCTAACCATCAAATCCATAGGTTGAAAAAAGTTCAAATCTTGAATCATATGAGTCTCTTTTGCATGATAGCTCTTTATACATGTTCTAGCGTTAATGGACGGTTTAAATCAATCTGTTGGACCATCAAATTCAACTTACCCAACTTTATTTTATCTGTATTTTATTTTATTTTTTATTTTTCATCCAAACCAGTTTTAACAACTGATAAAGCTAGTTAATTTCAAATTACCTGTTTAATCCGACGGTTAGTAATTGGCGACTGACGCTCAACTATAAGTCGCGACGGAGGTGGGACTGCCTCTCCAAGTAATACCCGTCGTATTGATATCCTATTCCCCTGAGCGGAGAGAATGGGAGATAGCAGCTAATCTTATCTTCCGCCATCCATCCATCCCAAACAAAAGCAAAGCAGAACGGAACGGAAAGCTCTTTTCCTTTGTCTCTTTTCCTACTCTCTCTCTCTCATTAATGCTCGCTCGGAAATAAAGAGCAGGTTCCTGCATCCGCCCAAAAACCCTCCCCATAAGATTCGAAACTCTCTCTCTCTCTCTCTCTCTCTCTCTCTCTCTCTCTCTCTCTCTCTCTCGTTTCGTTTTAGATTGAGTTCCATTTCTCGTTTCGTTTTAGATTGAGTTCCATGCCGATTCCTAAATTAGGCTTTCAAATCCCATCCACATACAATTCTAGGAAATCCATTTCCTAGTGAAGGCAGAAATCATCATCAGATCCTCACGCAATCAAGTACGTTTGCTCGCTCTAATTCCTCTCCTCTCTCTTCTCTCTCTCTCCGTCATTTTGATCCTCTTTTCTCTTCTTCTTATTATTTTTTTTTCCAGTCATAAACAAACGATGAATCACTGCGTTCCAGATTTTGATATGGAAGACGACTCTTCCGTCCCTTCTTCTTCATCCGGATTCCACAATCTGAAAAAATCTACTCTGTAATTATTTACGGAAATACCTTTCCTCACTTTCAATTTCATTTTTTTTTTCTTTTTAGTTTATTAGAATTTCCATTTTTTTATTTTGAATTTTTTTTTCAGGCCGGGAGATGATGATCTTGTGGAGCTTTTGTGGCAAAACGGACAGATCGTGATGCAGAGCCAGAATAAAAAACCTCAGAAGAAATCGCTGAAATTCTCCCCGGCCGACGCCGTTCTTCCCGGTCGGCCGGAATCCGGGGCTGGAGACGTGATCGGATTATCCGCAACGGCGCCGTCGGCGAATCAGCTCTTCATCCAGGAAGACGAGATGGCGTCGTGGCTGCATTATCCGATCGACGACTCCTTCGACCGGGATTTCTGCGCCGAACTCCTCTATCCGGCGCCGGCAGGGGCGTCCCAGGCCCCGGCGGATCGGAGGCCGGAGGAGAAGCCGGCGCCGGTGCAGGAACCGGAGCAGCCGCCACTGCGGCTGGCTTCTAGCTCCCGGCCTCCGGTCCATCCGGCGCGGCGGACGGAAGTGGAGGCGGGCAGGTTCGTGAATTTTACGCATTTCTCGAGGGGGAAAGGGAAGGGCGAATGTCGGCCGTTGGATTTGGAGAAGGCGGGGAGGGAATCAACGGTGGTGGATTCGAACGAGACGCCGGCGGGGGTTAGGGTTTTGAAGGGAGAGAGGGCGGGGCCGGGGTTCTTTGGCGGGAATGCGGGCGGGGGCAGCAGCACGTGCGGTGGAGGCGGGGAGAGGGAGATGGGCACGTGCGAGCAGACGTTGACGTCATCTTCGGGTGGGTCCGGTGCCAGTGCTGAGCGGCTGCTGAAGTCGTCTCCGGCGGACGACAGGAAAAGGAAAGCCAGGCAAGGAGACGAGTCTGAGTGCCAGAGCGAGGTGAGTTTTTCTTCATTCTCCTTCTTTTCTCCATGCACAAGTCTAACGTGCGCCGGGGTATTGCTCGTAGAGTTCGTTTTGACCACATAGCTACTGGAACACCCCAGTCGGATGGTGAGAACCGTCCATCTTGTGGGAGCACCCTAGACGTGCCGCATTAATAAACTTAACGCGGCATGGATGATTCTGACCGTGCATATTTACAAATGAATGTGGACCATTCATCCTCATCATAGCCTTGTCCTGGCTATTTTGGTCCGTACAATTTCGACAATTGAAATAAAATGTTGAGTGGTCAACATTCAACTCAAAAAATGGATGGCCAACATCACCTTTTGAAGTGGGGCCATCAACGTTCTCACAGCGTGCTTTAGGTGCACGGCGAGATGATACGGTAGAGGAAGAACCTCGGTATGGTAGAGCAATCTCTCCACCGTACACTCTGGCAGGGTGATGCATCGATGGGTTCCGCCCATTTGCTGGCATGCACAATCTTATCCGTTCCTTCTTTTTTATGAAGTTTATTCCGCTGCATTTTTTACCGTTAACTGTTTTTTTTTTCCTCACCGTTACTATAATGGCCTTAACGGCCACAAATGATATGGATAGGATTATCTAATGGTTGTGATTTTGAGATATAAATCAGCCATGCTATGCCCTGCAAATGGGCGTACCTGATTTTCCCATCTCCTTGCCACGTATCCTATGGGGAAATTGCTCTGCCGTATCACGGTTCCTCATGCTCCACCGTATCATCTCCTTGGTACTAAGCACTAACCCTTTTTCTATTTATTTTCTTCCGTACTTAGTTTATTAATACCACATTAAGTGGTACGGTTCTGTTTGCTATGCCGTCGTTCGTGAAAATTAATGGCAACCCATCAGACTACACGTGGCATGTATTCAGTCAATCTAGATAATCCAATCCTCACATCCGTGATACTTGAAGTACGATCCTAACCATCAATGTTTGGATGGTCAGGATTGACGTGCACGTATGCAGTATGCTACTCCCCCTGCACAAATGACGTGCCGCCGGATAACGGGAAACGGATTGGCTACTCCCCTGCCACCGGCCAATGGCTGATGGTCGGTGCTCTTTGCACCCCACCATGATGTATGTGTTTCATCCATGCCGTCCATGTATTTTTATAGATCATTTTATATTACAAGAGAAAAATTGAGATATATCGAAATCTCAAGTGGACCACATTACAAGAAACAGTGTGGAATGAACATTAACCATTAAAAACGTTTTGGGGCCATAAAAGTTTTGGATCAGGCTGATGTTTATTTTTTCCCTTCATCTGGGTCTTTATGACCTAATCAACAGATTGGGTGTGGCCTTAGGAGGATTTTAATGGTGGATATCCAATCATTATTGTTTTCCTGTGGTGTGGCCCACCTGAGATTTATATCCCTATGATTGTTTGTATCAACTACTAAAATGATCTGTAAAAATGGATGAAACAAATAGATCATGTTGGGGCCCACAGAGCACCGACCATCAGCCACGGGGCTGGTGTCAGGGGGAGTAGCCAATCCGTCTCCCGAATAACGAGCTTTTCACTTACCAAGACTGCGGTTGCCGCGCTTCTTCTCTCAAAGGGTAGTAGTGTAGTAGATTAGGTTGCGCTTGGTGCGCAATGTACGGGCTCAGGTAGCACTAGTTTGTCTATTGATTTCAGGATCCATGCAGTGCTCGGCTGGAGTGCCAATTTACTCCACTGGCCTCCATGCTGGTACAATGATGACGTGGAAATGACTCAATAGATTGTCCTTTGTGGGCCTTCTACAGTAACTACCTTCGTACGTATAGGTAGTCTCAATGGCATGGTCCATCAACTGGGCCTTGCCGTGAGTGGCCCATCCTAGCATGACTGAACTTTCAAATGGACTAAAAGACAGTGGGTGACGGTTGGTCAACTTAAGATTGTCTGATCAGTGTAGCTTTTGAGCTGTGGTCGATCCATCACACCGCCAGAGAGATGTATGGTCCTGATCCACGGTTCCGGTTGAGGGGAGTTTCGGTAGAGATAGCCTGCTGAATCATTTACAACGACGAGAGGTCACAACTGAATGATGGGTCACAACTTATATCCATTACAAACAAAAAATTACACTTATTTGTTTATCCATCTGACTAGTGGACATCCATGGAACGGTTAAAATTGAAATATATCCAATGGTCCCATTTCAACAAAAAAGTGTCCAGGGAACAGCTATAACTCATAATTCAATGTCCCATTTTAACAAACAAGTGTCCACTGAACAGCTATGACCTATAATTCAATGTCCCATTTTAACAAACAAGTGCCCACTGAACAGCTATGACCCATAATTCAATGTCCCATTTTAACAAACAAGTGTTATTGGATCAGTGGTCTGGATTATTCAGCCAATTTGATTTTTGGACTGTGACTTAGTAATGGTGGGTTCCACAATTTAGCTGGTTCTATTTGAGTTAATATATCCTGGGTGTATAATTTCCGAGTGCTTGTGTATCAAACATCATACTCTGCTGGAGTATCAAATAACTCCCCAAAAATTACTCCCAAAAATTAATTTATAATGAATGAGGTTTTACCGAAATGAAGTGTGCGTAGGTAATAATTTTGTACTCCACTCTTCATTAAAAAAAGAAGAAGAAAAAGAAAAGAAATTGTATTCTGATACACTGCCGGGAGAAGGGTAAATATGATTGCCAATTTGCATGGTATCGGGGGAGATTTCATACTCTGTCAAAGTGTGACGGTTCATAAGCATGCACTTAGGAATGTACACGTGGCTTTCACGTACTCCAACTAAACCTATCAAATCGTGGGACCCACAATTTGGGCGGTTTAAATTGAGTTGCATACATTTCCCACATCGGATTTTGAGTTCCATGCGTATGAACCACCACATTATGCTAGAAGTATGGGCCATCACTTATTGTCAAGCACTCTTTTGTCCATACACGTGGCACGAATTTGGAGATGCAGACCGTTGAGCTGTTGTCCCTACCTTAGTAGTGTACAACGCAGAATCACACTGGTTGGATAATCCTCGCCACCAATTCGAGCATTTCTATGGATTACAAATGGACATTTAGAATGGTGCTCATCCAAGCATCCTTGATTAGCCGATTACATTGCCGCGCTGTGATTTTTTTGGTTTGTTCCTTCCAAAGTAGGACCCAACTAAGATCAGTTACAGCAAGTGGCGCCTATGGTGCAGGGATCCAGACCGTTGGTCGGACGGTCTGATGAGCACCACCATGGATGGGCTACTCCCTGAAAATTCCCTTTATAGGAGAATTCTAACCTTTCAATTGCGGCGCACAAACATTATGTTGATAGATGAAATATCAGATGGTCCACATTTGACTGAAAAAACAGCCCAAGATTGGACGCTAGGATCTTCCAATCTGTGAGAGATATAGGGCACGGTCCATCCATGGTTTGGATTACCGAACCGTTGGCCCCATTTGTCATACTGAGAACCCTAGTACCCTGTGCAAAGGTCTCGGCTCAAGCTTGCATGTTTTGCAACCTTTGGCTAGACGACTGTTAGTTTAGAACCATTTTGAAAATTCTGGTGACTCATCCTCCTCACTTGTGGCGCTCATGTACAGTTATCCAGACCACCCAAGTTGCAGCTCCCATTGTGGATGAAGCATGCATCTAAAATCACTCTGATCAGGCAATCCTTACTATCCAATGAATGACTATCAAATGGATGATTAAAAGAAAAAAAAAAAAGTGAGTGGTCCAAATTTGAAGGGGAAAGTCTGATGGTGAATGTTATCTAATCAGTACTTTTTTTTTTTTTGGTTATGCTCAAGTTGGGTCAATAAATTTGAATGGTCTAAATTGTTGTACAACTATGCCAAATGTACCGTTGAAGAGTCCCACCATTTTAAGACTTGGGCAAGTCCCATATGACTCGTCCTAGTCAACTCAGACTTGGGCAAGTCCCATATGACTTGGGCGAGTTGGGCTGATCCTCCTCCATTTGGGCAAGTCACCACTCGACTTGAGATTGAATGGGATTATCGGTGTGTTCTTTTTCTTTTTTGTGCATACACTCGGACACCCACCCACACTACATGGGCACTGGATCCCTGCTTTCTGTGTTGAAACAGAGTTTCTTTACCACTGAGCCATGGAGCTGGACCCAAGATTATCGGAGTTGCCGAGTCTCAAAATCATGCTTTGCAACGAAAGAGAATTATTAAGGATAGAAATTAGAATATAAAAAGTGCTAATTCTATAGTTTCGTGGTGGACACTTAGAAATGGTGAATGGTCCCTATTCAATGTTTGCACATGACCTAACTGATGACTAGCTAGATTTTCTGGGTCTTCTTCGTGGTGGGCCTCGCCTGATGAATGGCTCGGATCTCAACCCCGACGTAATGTTGGCTCGTTTTCTGTGAAGCCCCTTCATCTCACATATGGGGGCCATCCTATTCTTTTCGAGATATGGGTGGTGAAAATTCAAGGCTTATTAATATTTCTCCATTCTTAGTTGAGTCATTTTTTGCTGGAGTAACCCTTTTGGCTGAAACCATAGAGGAGCATTGAGTCTGTTTCTCCTACTCACCAACCAACTTGAATTCATGCAGCATGTCTTCCTTTCTTTACATCTGGTTGATTAACCATTTTGCCCCCGGGAAGTGAAGAGTTGCATACTTGTTTGTTTATCTTTGTTTGTTTTCTTTATTTTTTTGCCTCTCACCAATACCTCAACTTTTCAATCTTACCTTCAATGATCTGTTCACTTTGGTGTAAGGATGCCGAGTATGAATCTGTCAACGAAAAGAAAATTGCTCGCCGATCCACATCTGCCAGAAGAGCCCGTGCTGCAGAAGTCCATAATCTTTCTGAGAGGGTGTGTTCTTCTTTTCTCTAATTTTCTTTCATATTAGGAGTTTCGTTCACTGACATATGGATTCATTTTTGTTGGGAGAATTGCACCATGGTTTCATACATTGCTTTGTAATGCAGAGGCGTCGAGATCGGATCAATGAGAAGATGAAGGCATTGCAAGAACTCATACCTCGCTGCAACAAGGTTATTCTACTTATCCATTTTATTTCTCTATTCATGGACTTGAATCTTCTAGGACTGGGGGATAATTTTCTTATTTAAAGATCTCTTTTTCAGTCAGACAAAGCTTCAATGCTGGATGAGGCAATCGAGTACTTGAAGTCCCTTCAATTGCAAGTGCAGGTGCATTTTTGCTTCCGAACTCATTATTTTAAGAGAATGATCCAGTTTGAAACAACTGCAGTGCAAGTTTGTCACAATTTGTCTTCCAAAATATCTGATAAAATCGGAACAATACACGAACATTTGTCACAGTTTAATCTGATGATTAGTGCAGCACACTTTATTTGGCCTTTTAGAAGGTGACAGACCCACTTTCCATCTCCTTGATCAGATGGTGATAGATTAACTGTAATAAGATCTCCTTACCAGTGTTTAGCACAGTATCAGTTCTCTATTCATGAGGAACAATGACTTAGAATTCATTTACAGTGGAAAGTAACTTAACAATGTTTGATCGTCAATTGGATGATTTTTATGTGGGGATCACCTGGTAGCATAATGAGCCCGACACCTGGTCAGTTTTAGGTGGTGCTTCCCTCATGTGATTGCTATCTGATCAAACATCAGATGATTTTAGTGATTTCTTTTGAGGATTCCACCTGATCACTCTTATTTTTTTATTATTTCCATGGCTTATTACTTTAGTTAAGGGCCTGCTTGGGTGACACAAAATGAGTTCATCTAATTTTAGTTAATAGTAATTAAACATTAGAGATTATAGTTTATATAAGTTTTTGGTTATCAAGATTGTTTTTAATCCTTAAAAAATATCTAATTCTTATTTGCTATTGACTAAAATGTGATGAACTCATTTTCAAGTAGCACCCAAACAGGCAGTATGGTTTTATTGGCAAATTGAGGAAACCAAAAGAGTGTTACTAATACTAGCAGAGCTTCTGACTTGACATGAAATGATGGGTTGAGATGATAGAGGGCCAGAAAAATGTATTGCAGTTGTCCAAATCAACAATGATTTAAGATTCAACTTTCCTTTTTATTTAAGAAAAGAAAAGAAAAAGAAAAAAGGGTATGTGATCATGGAACTCGGAAAGTGGAAATTCCAATTGCAATTGCATATGGGAGCAGAGCTTGTTTATGTCTGGGATTAATTTAATAGATTGGTGAAGCATTTGCTCTACCTATAATGAAAGTCATATGCAATTGTCCGGATTTCTGGATCTTAAATGTTTTTCCTGTATTTTTCCTAGATTATTTTTTCCCACTAGTTAGATCTGGAAAAAAGAACGTCAATTTTTCGGCATGCTTTGCAAGTTGTTACCATCACCCATTGCATTTGGGCACCTTCATGGTTCGTCTTGAAGGCCTGCCCTTAAAAATGTTCTTTTCTTTGTTTCTCTCTTTTCTTTTCTTTTTTCCTCTTTTCAAAATGTTAAAACCTACTTATTTAACAAGGAAACTTCATAATAATCAACTTGTGCAGATGATGTCAATGGGGTGCAGCATGGCCCCCATGATGTTTCCTGGTGTCCAGCAGTACATGCCTCCAATGGCGATGGGAATGGGGATGGGCATGGGCATGGAAATGGCAACCAACCCCGGCTTCAGCCGACCGATGCTGCCGTTTCCACCAGTCTTACCAGCCACAGCCACTCCTGGATCTGCTGGAGCCCATTTAGGTCCAAGGCTCCCTATGTCAGCTTTCCATCTACCACATATTCCTCCATTTGATCCATCTAGAGTACAAGCAACCAACCAGCCTGATCCTGCATTGAACTCGGTCGGCCTACAAAGTCCCCATCCACTACAAAACCCAAATCTTGCCGATCCATATCAACACTACCTCAGCCTTCACCACATGCAAGTGCAACCTCAGGTGTGTGGCCATTTTCTCAACTCTTGTAATCATCATGATAACCATTTCTATCATGGTCAATTTCATTGCCGTGGTCTTTGGTGTCATCGTCACATACCAGATGATATTCTTCATTTACTATATTCTTTTGGTTGCATTCTTTTGCAATTAAAGCTTCTCTTTATTTATTATATTTGTATGTTGTCAGGATCATTGTCGACAGTCCTCCTTATCATTATTAGAAATTTGAAAAACACATTTCTCACTTTCAGAATTGCAGCACCCTAAACATGTGGATCTCATAGGTTGTTTAAACCCAAATGAATATTTTGCTACATTTTATGAACATGAATTTCATATTTACAAGTTCATCACATCTTTACACAGAATCAGGAAATGGCGCAGCCAGGCCCCAGCAAGGGAGCTGAGACTCCAGAAACTCATGAGTCCGGTAGGTTGATTTGTCTTGTATATTTACGTAGATTTTCTTTTTCTTTTATATCTAAACGAGGAAAAGACCAATGTGAGGCTTCATAAAGGAGGTGTTTACGAGTGGATATGATTGCCATTTTGAGTAATGATCTCCTACAACCAATCGCTGGTGAGCTTAACATAAGATGTGCTTAGGCATCATGCGTAAGACACCCAAGCCATGCAAGAGAGGTTGGGAACAACGGTACAACACAAAAAATCCTAGTATTAGGACAACAGACAGCTTGAATCTAACCTGCTGAGGGTCTGACTCGACGTACTCGTGTGGCTCACCTGATTAGTGTGACAAACATTGCCAATATATTGAAAATGTCTCAATATTCTCGCAAAAACATTAATGTTACGATATTATCGTGATAATATCACGAGGATTTTAAACTACTGTTAGTTTTCAAATTTTTGTGATTTTTTTTTTTTTTTTTTTTTTTGCAGAAATATCCTGATATTCATCTGACAATAATTTGAATTTTTAACTAATTCATTAATAACTATATATAAAATTTTAAAATCGCTCATTAATTTATAGTAATTATTTTTAATTTCTAATTTTCAGGGAGATTTTTCCAGATAATATCCTGGGAAAACCCCTCAAAATTTGAAAATCTCCTGAGAAATATACAGAGAAATTCTCAAGAATGAGATTTGTCACTATGCACCTGATTAGCGGACTAGCCTCACTTTCACACCAGGTGATCTTCATTGTGTGGCCCCCACCTCTTGCACAGCCTGGATTGCCAACACATGTGATGGGTTGTCTTAATCTAACCTAACTACTGGTTCTATGTGATTATCACTTGCCATATCTTCTTTGGTAGGTTGTATGTCTTGAGGCCCGCCTTGTGTCTGGCTAATTTGTATTGGGTTTCATTAACCACCCTTAAGTTAGCACAGGAATTTAGACAAAAATACCATCAACTACTAGAGAGAAGACGGAATTGAATGTCGTTTAGCAAAATCATGGAAGTGTACATATGGAAAAAGTTGTAATGGCATTTTCATTATTTTGCCGGTCAATGGCCCTGGTTCCCTTGTGTTGTAAAATAATGGAAATCTCTCTCTTCTTCTTTTTTCTTATTACAGAAGTACCCCAATGATGTTGCTAAAAGATGTTTCTTTATCATCAAACACCGCCATGCTAGTGACCTTTCATGCAATTTTCTTTGCTAATAATAAGGCCTGTATCCTTCAAAAGAAAGAAAGAGAAATTAAAAGAGCCATATGACTTGGTGATATGCTGCTCTATTGGCAAGAAATCTGATTTAGTACAGGATATCATTCCTGAGGAAGCAGCTATTAAGCTCTCTTTCTGTCACACGCACACACAGGCACACCTCCTTTCAAATTTTTGTTTTGGAATAATACCAACATGGCTCAATGCTATGTGACGGCACTTACTTTGGCCTCTTTTCCAAGTAGCCCTTTCCACGGCATGGCAGTCTGGTTATCTAGGTAGTTCGTTCCACTTGGCGGCTGCAATCTGGTTGTCTAGGTAGCCCGTTCCATGTCATGGCGGCTTTCACTCTGGTCCAGGTTGCCCTTTCCACTGGTTGCCCCTTCCGTTACTCGAACAGTTGTAGGTCATCTGAAGAGGTAAAGCTCCCAAGGGCCGAAGATAGGCGGGAGGATAGGGCCTTTAGATAACTTTTTAGCCAGCTAACAAATGCGCACGCCGCTCAAAGTCAGGTAATAATCCCATAGTTCTGGCTCAGCGGATAACTAACTGCACATTTGTCACTCAACGGGACATGGTGTTGGCTCTGATACCAATTGTTAAAAACCTAACCTATACACTGAAATCCCTATGACTGATGGAACGTATCAAGCTAGGTTCCTTAAACTGTTGGGATTGTAACAAACGAAGAAGGGAGACACAAGCTTGCGCTTAATTACAGGGGCTCATGCACATGAAAACAGCTGTTTTTCCCCCTCTAATCTATCCTTTTTCATGTGTGTGGGTCCCTTGTATGGTGCAAATCATAGGCTGCTGCAATTGCAATTTCTCTCTCTTCATCATTTTGTGCTTTTGATGTCCAAAGATTCATAATCTGATAATGACTCATTTGAATGGTCAGTAGAAGATAACAGAATATGGAAACGGTCAATATAATTGCTTGCACCAAACTTCAGTCTCAGCAATTGTTAAAACCTGACTTGTAAACCATCTGACCGTTGATCAGATAATGGTTGCATGTGGATCCCATCGCCAGATATATTCATAATGTTTAATTAAACATGAATCATGTATAAATTTCTTCTCTTCTTTTCTTCCGTTTTTTTTCTTTTAGTTTTGTTTTTTCAATCTTCTTGCTTGGGCATTGCAGGTTGAAATGTTGGTCTGATGAGCGGCGAGAGGCTGCCCACTAATTTTTGTAGAGTAAGGACAGCATCCTCCCAGTGTATACAGTCACCCTTGAGACTACAATGCGGCTAACCTGTAACTATTACCATATAGAGTGCCTTTCTTTTTCTTAATCATCTATGCCTTTTTTTCCTTATCTTCTTTCTTTATGACCTGTATGAATGTAGTTTGATGGTTGTTATAGTTTGTGTGTGGCTGTTTGGCTAGGGTTTGATCTTCTTTATGGGTTTCGCTTCCCCTATGTGCTGGTTCAGGATAACCAGCATGGGCCCACATGTAGAGATGATCCAAAGATTGGAACTGTTCATCATCTGTGTAACTACCATATATGAGCTAATAGTGCAATGACAACACCCCAAGAATGACCCTGACCTAACGATGTGGGCTTCTTGGGGTGTTGTCAAGTTATCTGTGTAACTACCATCGTTAGCTCTGTCAAGTTAATGTGATCCATTGAAATTTAGCTTCACCTAACGATGGTTAGAGTCATCCGTTAAGCTTAAGTTTCTTGGAGTAGACTGACCAGCATCCAGAACATGAACCGTTTCAATCATCAGAGCATCTCAGCGTGTTTGGCCCCAATGGGTCGACACACAAGTTGCCGATCATGAGCCATGAGGAAGGCAGAACGAACCCTTCATTGTGTGGCGAGGAATTGCACTTTGAGAATGATGGGTTTGGGTTGAGAGGTAAATATTGGCTTGAAATTCACGAAAGTTTGGTGGCCCACCACTTGGGTTAATGGGTGGAGAAGATAATGTTGTAAATGGAAAACAGTGGAGGAAAGGGATCATTGTCACGAAGAGCTGTCTGAATCTTGTTTTCTTTTTTCTTTTTTTATTATAGCAACGGTGGTTAGGCGTGGGGACTCTCTATTGGCTTTCTCATAAAAGGAGGGAGCATGGATGCATGACCACTAATAATTGGGTAGTTGACAAATCAAGTCAACCAACTGATGTTCTCCACAGACACCATGACCATTGTCTTAACAGTGTAACCTCAAACCTCTATGATGACGATCCGTCCGTCCATCCTCTTTGACCGTGCAAAATTTCGAACCGAGCTTCTTCTTTTTTTTTCGTTTCTGTGCTTTTTCATGGTCTATTGTGAAATCGACCAAGTTACTAGTTCCAATCCATATTAGAATTTCTTGCAATTTCTCTCTTGTATGTGTTGAATGGTAGAGTGCTGGGCAGTATACTGTAGCTATTGTGCTTGGGAATCCCCCCACCTTACGACAGGGCACGCACTTCATATACTGTAGCTATTGTCGATGGATTACGACCCAACATGAGTGGAGTTACAGCCCATCTAAAGAGAGTCTTAATTGTTTGGGCCGTTCGGATTCAAGGGATGTGCCACGTGTACAGCCGGGGAGGCCCTGGTGCTGTTGTTATGGTATAATGCCCAGCAACCGGTCAGTCTCTGTTGTTTTCTATTTTCTGTTTTTTTTTTTTTTGGTCTATGGTGCATGACAATTTAGGTACGGACGGTAACCTGCCTGCGTTTTTTGTGGACCATCCAATGAATGTATTATTTATTTAGCGGTACATACAAGGCCACCTCCACTACATCGGCCACGCATTGTGTTCTGATTTTTATAATAATTAGTATGAACAACGCCACGTATAGGTGAAGATGCAGGGACATCTACGACACAGATCATTCAATTGGTGACCCCAGTGTGTTATCTTGACCCATGATTCGATATTGGCCACACTTGCATGAAAGAGGAGTGCTATTATTCCCTCATGTTAGATGAGGTATCATTTTGCAAGTGGGCCAAAACATAGCACTTGTATAGGATTTTGGACCGTTGATAGATAGTACCTGATCTTAAGATGTGCTGATCTAACAATCAAGAATGACCACTCATCATGTCATCACCAGTCTCACATACGTATGTCTTAGCATGTGTGTAGCATGTGTGTCCATATATAGTCAAGACATGTTCATCATTGAAATTCAGAAAAACTGATCCACATCCGACCCATTTATCTAAGGCGGGCCATGTTTTTTACCCCCATTGAATTGAACGAGACTTGCTCACGGAACACATTCACAAAAAAAAAAAAGTAAATAACTACTGGTTTGGAGCTTGTAAATGGTGCTAAATGGGAAATGTAATTAGAGTTAAATGAATTGGGAGTAAATGGCTTTGTTGCATGGGAGTAAATGAGAGGAATGGGAATGCATCGAAATTCTTCAACATATTTACAAGTACATATGTGATATTCCAAATTAGCTTTAATATCCTAAATTAGTGTATATATATAATATTCAACCTAATGATTATAATAAACTCATTGAAATATATGTTAGAGCTAAATATGAGGAAATTTTGAGCCTTAGGTTGGGCACAAACAAAAGAATCATAAACAAGCAACTTGCCAATATTTTTTAATTGTACATTTAAGTGGCCAACCTGTGGACAGTTTAGATCATTCTATTATTGTGATTTTAGTGATGTAGCGATAATTGGATTGTTTTATAGTATCATTAGAATGTCACATTTATGACGGATATGTATATAGCGGCACCTTTGTTTACTCGTATGACTTTCCAATGGAGCTCAAAAAGGCATTTCAACCCATTTAATTCCAAATCCTTTCTCGCGGAGAGTATTTCATTAATAAGTGTTGTATTTTAAAATAATTTTGTTTCAAAATTCAAAGTTTTTCCTCCATGTTTCTTTTTTCAAAGTGTTTTTGTTTTTAATGTAACTCTCTTGTCCCACGTAGGAAAGAAACAAATAAATCTTTTGTATATAAGAGATATGGTTTGTATAAGGCTTGAGATGCCAATCAGGAAAAGCCATTTGAGTTGGACCATCTCTTTACAACGTGTGCGTGCACACCGAGCCAAGCCGTGGCCATGTGACATGTGTGACCGGACCATGTCTAAGTCTAGGTTTGGGTCTGAGTCTATGTGTGAATTGCAAATACACTCGCCAAGGAACCTAACCCATTTAAAACAATGCTTTAAGCACCTAATCGTGGTCTATATATATACCTACTCCTTTTTCTGAATTCATTCATTCAAACCAACAATTTCTTTCTTTGTTTTTTCAAAATTCGTCTCTGGTTCAATGTTGTTTGAGCCCGTGTACAACGAGTGCACCGTTGGGATCGGATAATAGTTGTTATATCCTAGAGGCCAACTATCCGAGAATCCTGTTGCATTTGAGACACGGTCCGGGGGGGGGGGTCATCTTTTCTTATTTTTAATATTATCTACTATTTTCAGTATATTATTTTCAACAATCTTGAAACCAAATATTCAATTGTTTTAAACAATAGACGTCTTATTCAATATATGGAAACAGAAAAAGTTTTCTTCTTCTTTTCTTTTCTATAATCCGTGTTCGACTATTTCTCTAACTGGTTGAAAACCGAGTTACAACCAAAATTCTATTGTATTCCGTGGCCACCATCACAGTCAATCTTGTAACTAAACTATCTAAAATTGAACTATTCGCTAGACAAATTTTAAAAGATGGAAACAGAAAATCAATTTTGCACTGGAAACATTAAATATTTTTTACATTATTTCATATTCATTTATAGCTGATTCGGCCAACGAAAATAATTTTAGAGATGCCAATAACTGTAAACATTACATCTTGAAAACCTTATGTAAACAATAAGACACTAGGTACATCTTGAAAACCTTATGTAAACAATAAGATACTAGGAGCATTGCAGAAAAAATGTCCCTTCCTATGTTATAGGTAATGCAAGTAGTAACATGAGAGAGTATGAGTTTTTGAACTCTTAATGAATCCATAATCAAATGCGGTGGTGTATCCAGTTGTTGTGTACACTTGGTGAAATTCACCTATATAAGTATAAAAGTGGGGCCACTACCTATGAGAATATATAGGTTGTTTCTCTAAAACACTCATGAAAATTCATATAAAAGCACATGGCCAAAATGCACAAAACCATAAAATTAGCTATATCGGAAAAGTTGTGTGAATGGCATGTATAGTCGTTTACGCTTAAAGGGTCAGGTTAAAGACTGATAGCCACCTGATTCCTATAAATCTGTCTTACTTATTCTAAATGTCAATTAAAGTTGAATAGACATTAACACTATTATACAACTTTTCTATCATATACCGAAGTATTTTGAATTTGAAACATGTGAGAGATTGTTGAATTTTAAAAATGATTTTAAAATAATTTTGTTTCAAAATTCAAAGTTTTTCCTTCATGTTTCTTTTTTTAAAGTGTTTTTGTTTTTAGTGTAACTATCTTGTCCTATATCGAAAAGAAGCAAAGAAATCTCATATATATATATAAGATATGTAGTTTGTGTAAGGCTTGAGCCACCAAGAAAAATAGCCACTTGGGTTGGACCATCTCTTTACAACGTGCGCGCACACCAAGTCGAGCCGAGCCGAGCAAAGCTGTAGCCGTGGTCGTGTGACATGTGTGTGCGTATGTACGCGTCACACTGGGCCAGGTCTAGGTCTATGTGTGGACTGAGAGTACACTTACGTTGACAATTTTTTATTCCGTACTATATGAGTATACTCGCGCCTGTCATTTTTGCGCAAATTTTCAAACTAGGGACACGTCTATTCAGGTGGTCGCACCAGTTGGGTTTAAACCTAATAGACGTAACCTATTTGAAACAGTGCTTTAAGCACCTAATCATGGTCTATATATTGGCCTACTCCTTTTTTCGAATTCATTCATTCAAAACAACGAATTCATTTTTTCTTCAAAATTCGCCTATGATTCAACTTTGTTTTGCTAACTGAGTTTGCTGCCAGCTCAACTTACTTTGGTTAAGTTCTGTATGCTGGTTTGAGCCCATATACAGTGAGTGCACCGTTGGGTTCGGGCAACAGTCGTTGTATCCTAGAAACCGACTGTCCAAGAATCACATTGCACTTGGGACGCGGTCCAAGGAGGGCATATTTGGTTTCAAGCCAAGTGACTCAATCACGCCTCGACTTAAACAAATAAGTCATTATTTATAACTTTATTTTTGTTGTTCATATTTTCTATTTTTTAAATATTATCAATTCTTTTCAGCATATTATATCCAACAATAGGCTCATTTACTTACTTTTCATTTCATTTCCATGCATTTACTCCCGAGCAAACACACCTCAAATTTAAGTACTCTCGTGTCACTAGAATGATATTGCTTTGCCTTGGGACACCTAGACAGTCCAATCCATTGATCTAGATTGTTCATTAGGTCCATTGCCTATTTCATAGGGCTACCATGGAAACATCACACTAATTGGACAAATACTAACTGTTTAATTAATGGTCCTAAATATGGACGGTCAATATTGCTTACACAAAAAAGGTACAATCAACAATTTGATCCATCTATTTGTCAGTCCATCAGTGGGCCACCATGGGTTGCTTACGATTCTAAAGAATCATTCTTTAGCCTGTTTGAAACATTGTAATTTACGGAATTTATTACTTACCACACGTATTTCTAATGGACGGTATGCTGTATGACTTGACAGCAGCAACTTTTAAGACACAGAAAACGAGCTGAGACTCTGTGGGTCCCACCAAGATGTATGTGTTTTATCCACGCCATGCATTCATTTGGAGAGATGATTCTAAGCATGCCTCAGAAAATGAGTCAGATCCAAAGCTCAAGTGGACCACACCATAGGGATAACATTTAAATGGTTAGAGTTCAATATCCACTGTTTTCTGAAGTGTGGTCCACTTGAGCTTTGAATCTGCCTAATTTTTTTGCCCATGCCCTAAAATGACCCGTTCTAATGAATGGATGGCGTGGATATAACACATATATCATGGTGGGGCCCACGAAGTTTTCGCTTCCGATAACGTGTTGTTTCACGAGGGGTAATTCCTTCCCACTTTCAAACGGCTCCCCCCACGTTTATTGCTTATTTGAGACAAATTAACCAAACAGGCCCGAGAAAATTATAGCCACCCCATCCACAGCCTGTAAAAAGAGGATGGCAGTAGAATATAAGGCCAAATAAAGAAAGGATTTTCTCATCTGCTTGGCATGATTTTTGCATGGTGGCCCATAAAATGTGCTCTTGACTTAATGGATGGTTTAGATCAATCAATTGGGCTGCCCAAGTGTCCCAATGCCCGGAGAGCATGAGAGCATCTTTCATGACTAAATAAATATGGTCCACTTTAAAAATGTATAATCTCTCTAAAAAGAAAGTATTCTCTCTTGAATTGAAATGTTTTATGAAGTCCACAAAGTAATAATATTTCTTTCTTTAAGAAATAGAAATAATCTTAATAACCAACAATCATAATTATAATCAACCAAAAGAAGATGAACTCATTTTTATGTGGCACCCAAACAGGCCCAATAATTTTCTTTGCGATCCAAATAACAGAAAATTCAAATCAAGGGATATTCTTTTCCAGTGGATTCCACCTATCCAAAGAAGCCCCAAATAAAATAGAGCTGGTCTTGTATACTTATCATCCACAGGTTGAATCCAATTGCAGAGATGATCCAACCTAAAAACAAGCTGGTCCATTCATCAACTGGGCCTAGCTCAGTTAGAATGAAGACTTTTCCACCCCATCTATATATTTCTTAAACGACAGACCAACCTTGCTTCTTGGGTCAGGCCATTCTACAGTGGAATCCACCTGATGGATGCGCCATGCTAGCTTGTGTGGGGCAATAAGCAAAGTACATGAATTAAAAAGGCAACAATGCAACAGCGATTAGTGCATCACAACAGTCTTGAACTTTTTGTCTCTTGGCTATGTAGTGGGATGTGGTTTCTTGATAAATCTCCATAGCCAGTCGTTTGATTTTTCAAACTAATCATCACTCAGAAGAAAAAAACTACATGTCTGCCACTAGCATCTGCTTTCCTCATTAGGGCCCATGATCCTATTTACTTATTAGGAAATTGTGATTTTTTGTCACCAAAATCTGAATATTATCAATTCATATTTTGTTTTGAGTTGGTATCCGACAAGAAACGACAATCTTAGGGTGACCCAGAATCAACCATAACCATTACTAGTTGAAGCACTAATGCCACAATCCACTAATAATTAACTGCCTATGAAAAGAGTACGGTCATAGTATATTTATCAATATCAGTATATATCTGCACAAATGTTAATAAAGCAAGCTAGGACAGTTTCACAGTAGCATACAAACTTTAGAGCATGCGAACGACAAGTATTAGTTGATTAAGACAAGCAACATTGTCAAACAGCATAAGCGTTCCCTTGTGACACAACTCACAAGGGAACTGTGCTCATATGTGAATGCATAGCCCCCAAAACTTTTTTCTTTTTTGGTTAAAAAAATCTAAAAAATCAAGCGAAATTGAAATTTTTTTTTATGAAAATATACATGAAAATACTGTTTTTTTTTTATAGTTTTATTATCAATTTTATTAAAATTTTGTTAAATTTATTACATCTATTAGACTATTAGACTACAACAAGTCAACTAACAAATAATCAAATGAATGCATATTTATGAAACTGATAGAGTAAGAGAGTATCAAAGCAAAAGAGCAAGGAAAATCTAGGGTGGGAGTTCCTATTTAAAGGGAAAAAATGAGGAGAAAATGATGCGAGGAATAAAAAAAAAAAGAAGAAGAAGAAAAAAAGTAGAAGTCCCAACAGTAAAAAATCTGACCATTGGGACACTATGCCATTGCATATCAGTATGCGATGGCATAACCACATAATGATGGCTTATGCGGTCGCATACTTGACTGCAAAAGGTCCAACAATCGTAAAACTGTAAATGCCACTATGGTATATGTGGTCCATGCTACACAAATAGCCTATGGGATCGCATAATCACTTATGCGATTGCATATGATAACACTAAAGACAAGCAAATGGTGGTCATGGAAGCCAATTCCTACTAAGGGGTGTAAAACAACTTACCCACCAAATCAATCTACCCCAAAAATAAAACATACGGTTTCAATATCATTAAATATTTATACAATGTTGGAGCACACCGGATTCATTGTACATTATATACCTGTATGAACTTTGGAGTACCTGAATGGCATGTATTTGTTGATTAAGAATAGTTAAAAAACCTGAAAACCTAACTCAATCTCCGATAGGGTCGGGTCACCTTGTAGACTCGACCAAGTCATACTCAACTCAACTCGAGATATTAATAATTAAGATATGAACTATTTTTTTATAATGGTTAATTTTGAACTTGCTGGACATAAGTAAAATAAATAAATAAATCATCTAACTTTAACACAGTTGAAACATTTGGCAAGGTGATTACAAGTTTACATGCTTTGCAACCAGGCCATGGGTTCAAGTTCTGAGGCTTTTTTTCTTTTTTTTTTTTAAAATTATTAATACCAAAATAGCAACTGACAGGGTAACTCGGTCAAGTAGAGCGAGTTTACAACCCGACTTGACAGGTCATGTCAAGACTCGATGGAGTAAGTTTCGTCAGCGAGTTTCCAAGCGCCTCAGCTTGAAATCCAGTTGAATGAAGTTGACTTGGGGAGTTTCAAGTTGAGTCATCGAGTTTTCAAACTGTGATTAAGATAACAGGACAGATTTCCTGCGGCGCAGCAGTTCTTCCATACCAACTTAGCTGCCCGGCGCTGCTGTTAGTGCTTGCCTAGCTGCTTTTATTTTATACCCTTTGTTTCATAATGGCATATTTTTCAATATCATAATATACTTGTACTGACTTAAGCACCCAAGCCAAGACAGTTCCATGGTAGCATACTTTTCGAAATCAATATTTATATGTACAATTGTTAGATTTACATGAATGGCACATTTTAGTTGTTTAATGAAAAGGACGGTGGTCATGGATGCCGAATCCCACTAAGGAGTGTATAGCAACTCACCTACTGAATCAACCTACCCGAGAAGGAACATTCATCTCCAGAGATTTACTTACAATATGAGGAAGGCTTGCCTTTAAAGAAGAGGCAGTGGAAAAGCATTTTCAATTTCAAGATCTTTGCAATTCCTTCCGCTCTCTTAAACAGACGCTTCTGTATCCTGCCCATGATTGGTGTATGTCTATCTCGAGATGAAATCAAACCACCTTGGTATCATCATGCAGAAATGTACACAACAATTATATGGAATTACTTTTGCAAATATTACATGAATCAATCATCAAAGAGGGACCATTTGGTTAACATGAGATATTGGGTGTACCTTCATGATGTATTTTCCTCTAATGGGAGATCAGGAGTCGGAGAGGAAGTAAATCCACCCCTCTCTTTAGTCTCAATCAGCATCGACACGACTTGTCGCATAGACGGTCGGTCATAGGGCGACATACTTGTACAAAATAAAGAGATCTTAAGGACCATGAACATGTGATCGATGGTAATCCTGTCTTCTAGATCTAAACGGGGGTCGAATATTCCAGAATCCATTGAGTGATTTTGAATGTAGCTCCTTGTCCATGTAACAAGGTCGCCTCCTTGGTCTAGTGGTTGAACGGGTGTTCTACCAGTCAGCAACTCCAACAGTACAACTCCATAGCTATAGATGTCACATTTTTCAGTGACTTTCATGGTGTACGCATATTCTGACAAAGAGAGAATAAGGCATCATTTCAAGTGATCTCCAGAACAAAACAATGCAATTGGCATAAAGCAGATGCTGAACATGAGCTACAAAACTAAAACTTTTCTCTAAAAAATTTTAAATTTGAAGAAACAGAAAAAATGTAGTAAGCAAATGGAAGAATCGGATGACTGGAATCGCTACTTGAATCTATGCATTTGGAAAGGCAGTTAGAATTCCTAAAATGAGGGTGAGAACCAGTCGAATCACTGGTTTGAAGATCAAATAATGACTATCAGTTCTTGGTTACACTAGTATACCTGACAAATGATAGTCGGAACAAATATATGAGGCAGGATCACATTACCAATACAAAAACCAGAATTAGCAATTTCATGCTAACAGCCTTGCTGAACTGACACACTTGTGCACTGCGGTCCATCTACATGACACCACATATGCCAGTGTTTTGCACATGGGTGCAAGATCCAAGCTGTCCATTGGGCTGGTTCCACGTAGAAATGCCCCGGTCCAAAAATCAGGCACTCCACTCATCATGGGGGCCATAGTAAACAAAAAATGGCCAGGTTTTTTTAAAAAGCTGATGGTCTGTTTCTTGTGGACCATCCTGATTTTTCTTTGGCAAGGTCTTCTACACGGTCAGACTCGCCCGATGGATGGCTTGGATCTCACATCCATGTGCCTTGCAGGCCAATGTGGTGGTTTTTAGATGGCTAGCCTTATACATGTGGATTTAGCAAAGCTCTCACAATTATAATAAGATACGAACAGATGATAGTCTGACCAACAACATCAGGATGCAAGAAAATGTTCCAATTAAAAAGAGTCAATCTTCATCTAGTGTCTTCTGTTAGCATTGGCAATCTCATTTGCTTCTCTACCTAATGTGCAAAAATGAGCCGTTTGGGCTATTTGCTCGTGATAGGGTCTTGAGAACTGAAATCCCCCCCGTGCCCTCTCTCTCTCTCTCTCTCTCTCTCTCTCTCTCTCTCTCTCTAATTTGGATAGCTAGGACTGATCCAATGACTCGAAGCATTCTGATGGATGCAGATTGCATGGTGTGACCCCTAACCTCAATGGTGTGTTGACGTGGCAAAGTACTGTGGGGCCCACCATGATTTATATCCACACTGTCCATCCATTTTGCAAGATCATTTTAGGATATGAGCCCAAAAATTAGGCAATTCCAAAGTTCAAGTGGACCACACCATAGAAAGCAGTGGGAATTGAAAGCCTACAACTGAAAACATCTTGGGGGCCACAGAAGTTTTGGATCAGGCTGGTATTTGTGTTTTCCCTTCATCCAGGTCTGTGTGAACTTATGAACAGGTTGGATGGCAAATAAACATCATGGTGGGCCCTAGGAAGGTTTCAATAGTGGGTGTCACCGTCCCCATTGCTTTTTGTGGAGTGGTTCACTTGAACTTTGGATCTGCCTCATTTTTTGGGCTCATGACCTAAAATGATCTTGCAAAATGGATGGACTGTGTGGATATAACACATACATCATGGTGGGGCCCACAGAACTTTGCCTCATCAACACACCACTGAGGTCAGTGGTGTGTGTCACACCATGCAATCCGTGTCCCATCCTGATCCTTAGAAAACCTCTTTCCACACCAAGAGGAATAATTTGGGCTTGCAGCAGATTATGTTAAAGAAAAAGATACCCATTAACATATTCAAATGTTTGAAAATGAGATGGATCGAGATTGAAGATAATGAAATGTAATCAAATCATGAAAGAAATACCATCCAGGATGCTTATGATACAAAATCGACTACTATGTTCACATAAGAACCTGCATAATCTTCATAGCTAGATATCATGTTGAAGGGAAAGAAAGATATTTTGTGTCATCTTCAAATGCACCATTCAGATTAATGAGGGTAAAAGACGCTCAGTCAAAGAAGAAAGTACTAAAAGTGCGATGGTAATCTAAACTTGGTTGTCATTTCCATGGTTTCATATGAAATGCATAAGATGCTGATAAAGCACAGAATATCCATCCAATACAACCACAAACTAATAGGCCAAAAGAGTCAAAGAAAGTATTAAAATTTCCCTTACCAGGTGCAATGTACCCATATGATCCTGCCACAGCAGACATCGATTTCGATTGCGGCATGTCGATCACCTTCGCCAATCCGAAATCCCCGACATGGGCCTCGAAGTTATCATCAAGGAGGATGTTATTGGACTTTATATCTCGGTGAATGATCCGGGGCTTACAATCATGATGCAAGTATGTAAGCCCCTGAGCGGCCCCAAGAGCAATCATGTAACGGGTCTCCCAATCCAGGCTACAAGACTCCCCATGAAGCAGTTCACCCAAGCTGCCCCTCGACATGTACTCATATAGGAGAAGATTGGAGCCCTGGTGGTAGCAGAATCCATACAGCTTCACGATGTTCCGATGTCTTATCTTTCCAAGAGTGAGAATTTCGGCACGGAAGCTGTTGTCGACATTGTTCCCTTCCCTCTGCGATACTAGCTTCTTTACCGCAATTGTCTGTCCAGACAGCATAATTGCCCTGTAGACTGTTCCACAAGCCCCCCTTCCGATGATAAAACCGTCGTCGAAATTGTTTGTGGCTTCGACCAGATCTTGAAATTTGAACCCTTCCTTTGGTGAGAAATACATGTCCGAAAGCGATGATGATAACTGCCTATCTTGCAAAGGAGTGACAGTCTCGATCGGGCGTCTCATGAAGAATACAATAACAGCAATGAGAACCAGAGAAACCCCACCAACAGCTGCAGCAACGATTGCCATGATTTTCCCCATGGGGGCACTCGTTTCTTTCCATGGAGGAAGTGTGGATAGAGATGGAGAGTCGCCACATGTATTGAGTGGCCTACCACAAAGACTGTTTCCCGTAAAGCTGCTGACGGCCATGTTTTGAAACAGTGATGTAGAAGGTAGAGGCCCTGTGAGATTATTGTACGAGATGTTGCACCCGAGTAAGCTTGATAGATTTGTAAAGGTGGAAGGAATCTCACCAGTCAGGTGGTTATTGTTGAGCAGCAGGAATTCCAATAAAACGATATTACCGAGCTCTGGTGGTATGTTCCCGGAAAGATTATTGTAACTGAGATTCATGGCAATCTGTAAGCCTGAGAGCCCACCCAATTCTGGTGGTATTTGGCCGGAGAATCGGTTACCACCCATCTGCAGCTCAGTCAAGCGGGAGAGGTTTCCTAAGCAGGCAGGTATGGTTCCCAAGAGATCATTTTCAGAAAGCTTGAGCAGTTCCAATTGAGAAAGGCTTCCAAGTTCGTTCGGCAAAACACCCACGAAGCTGTTCCGGCTGAGATCGAGCCGTTGAAGCATTCTACAATTAATAATGTTTGGAGGAATTCCGCCAGATAGCCTATTGGATGAGACATTGAAGCTCACCAGCTTGGACAGATTACCTATCTCGCTCGGCAGCTCGGATGTGAAATAGTTCTCAGAGAGATGAAGCCTTTGCAAAGTTTTGCAATTCCCAATCTCTGGAGGAATCGGTCCACTAAACTTGTTCTGGTCCAACTCAATGGCAGACAAGTTCACCAACTTGCATAGATCTGACGGAAGGCTGCCCGTGAAGCTGTTTCTGCCCAAACGAAGCTGCACAAGAGATCTGCAGTTTGTGACTCCACTTGGGATATTTCCTGTCAGCTTGTTTGACCAAAGGTTCAACAAAATCAGGTATGAATGCCTGCAAAGATGACTAGGAATTTGGCCAGTGAGGTTGTTCTCTGAAAAATCAACAACCCAAAGTCGGCTGTAAACCCCAAGCCCTTGAGGAATGCTGCCACTAAGAGAGTTATGGAAGAGCTGAAACTGGAGCAATTCGGTCAGATACTGAAACTCGACAGGAATAATACCAGTGAGGTAATTGATAGAAAGGTCAAGTTTAGTCAGATTCATTAAGCTTCCCAGTTCGACTGGGATAACACCCGTGAGCTCGTTCTGGAAAAGGTGGAGTAAGCGTAGACCCTTTATGTTGCTGAGCTCTCTCGGTATCTCTCCCATCAACAAGTTCTCAGAGAAATCGATTTCTGTTACCAATGTAAGGTTCCCAATCTCCCTCGGGATCGTTCCATTCAACCCATTCCTGTAAAGATACAGATTCTCCAGATTGCTGAGGTTCCCGATCTCTGCAGGTATTCTGCCCTCCAGATTGTTCGCATACAGAGCAAGAGTTTGAAGGCTTGTACAGTTTCCAAGCTCCTTTGGGATGACACCAGACAGGACGTTATTATAAAGAAAGATGTTCCTTAAGTTACTGAGCATCCCGAGCTCTTTGGGAATCTCTCCCATTAACTCATTCTGGGCGAGACCTAGGACTTGCAGACTATCGCAACCGCTCATCTCAGCAGGTATGCTCCCAGAAATCAGATTCTGCCCTGCTCGGAAGGTAGTTAGATTCTTCAGCTTCCCGAAGGAACGAGGCAATGGGCCCGTGATATTGTTACTAAATGCTACTAGCTCAACGAGCGACAACAGATTACCGATCTCCTCTGGAAACGGTCCTGAAATTCTGTTGTTGTACAAGTTGAGTTTCTGCAGGCAATTCAAATTGCCCAATTCGCCAGGGATCTCGCCTTCCAAGTCATTGTTGTTCAGAGATAGAATCTCCAGCCTTGAACAGTTCCCAATCTCCTTTGGTATCCTCCCCGAGAGCTTGTTGTAAGAAAGATCAAGGGAAGTCAAATGGACTAAACCACCTATGCTTGGTGGCAGGGTTCCAGACAGATTCATGGACTTCAGATCGATAGATGAAACTACCGGGCCATATCCCATTGTGCAATTCACGCCTTTCCATCCGCAAGGCGTCTGATTGTGTGGATCCCAACTACTCAGGTGGTTCAATTCATCGGTGAGATTACCCTTCAGCTCCAGAAGGTATTGCCCTTCAACGTTCAGCCCCTGACCACTACTGACCAGCAAAGAAGCTGCTACGACTACTATTACTACTGCTATGAATTCAACAACCCCCGAAGCAGCTCTCTCGGATTTGAAAATCGCAGGCATATTATCCACCAGTGCAGAGATTTGAATGAAAGGGAACCTCAATCCAAAGTCATTTCTACAAACAGAAGAAAATTCAGGACCCGAAACTACAATCACTCACAATTGCAATTCTAGCAAAACCCAAAACCGAATTTTCAATCATCCACTATCACAATTGAGACAAAAACCCAAAACCCAGAATTCAATTGACATAAAAACCATTCTGATTAATGTTATCTCTATTTTGAATCACTCGACAATTGCATATCTGAAGAGAAAAAAAAAATGTTCAATCACCCATAATTGCATTTCCGACGAAGCCCAAAACCCAAAACCCAAAATTCGAATCACCGAAAATTGCAATTATGAGAAAAGCCCAAATCCCAAAATTTCAATCACCCGCAATTCAAATTTCGATAAAATCCAAAACCCAAATTTCCAATCATAACAAAAACCATCCTCCCCCCTTTTTCTACTTCAGAACTTCCTACCAAACTCAAACTTCATAAACAATTCAAAACATCAGTAAGAAAGAAAAAAAGAAATCATTCGAAGGAATGCACAAACATACCTCCAAAACACTCCAAACAAACTCCACTTTCGATTGCAGCTTCTAGAATCAAAGATAGGAATATGGAATTCCGAAGAGGAACGAAGAAAACCCAATTCGCCTTTTTCAAAAGGAACTAGAAAAATCAAACCTTCCCAAATTTCCAGCAACTCTCTGCATCAAATCTACCTCTTCTTTTTTTCTTCTGGACATTGCAATACGTTGAATCTACCTTATTCTTTTCTGAAAACTCTCGTGCAATGAATCTATTGCCCTTTTCTTCCAGAAATCAAAACCATCCTTTTCTTTTCCGTAGAGAATGAACGAATTCAAGAGAATGAGAGA